>CM077666.1:23696100-26579433 GCA_039707655.1 Elymus sibiricus
ATTGTAAAACCACCCTACCCCTTGGCTTTCCTATAAATAGAGGTGGAGGGGCTGCTCTCCACACTCACTCCTTGCTCACATACAAATGCCATGCTCGTCTGGCTCTCTCTCTCCCTCCCACGAAAAGAGTTTCGTAGAGCCGAAAGGTTGTCTGGGTTCCGGTGGGAACTAGTTCTGGACGGCGAAGCCCTGCCGGATAGATGACACCGTATGTGTGCAACTCTGTAGAGAGATCGTAGTTTCGGTCTTAGTTCGAGAGTGCCTCCCGAAGGGCTGTCCAAGTGACCGTCTTAGTTTCGAGGGTCCTCCCGAAGGGCTGTCCGAGTGACTGTCCGAGTTTCGAAGGTCCTCCCGAAGGGCTGTCCGCGACACCGTCCAAGGGACTGTCCGACCGCCTCCCGGAGGGCTGTCCGAGGGGCAGATGTGGGAGTACATCCTCGCGGTTGGGATGTTGTAAATCCTAGCTGCGGGGATCTGCACCGCCGATCGTCATCGACTCTACTTCCGCTGCGCTACGAGTCGGTAACAAAAAAGATCAAACCTTGTATGCAGTCTCCATAGTGGTCCTGGGCTGGTGCGTAGGTCGGAATTTTTTTGTTTTCTGCTGCGTTCCCCTACAACAGCTGCTTGCCATTTCTATTAATAGGAATATGATACTCTCTCTCCATTTCAAAATATAGGGTGCTTTAGTTATTTTATAAAAATCAAACATGTTTGACCAAGTTTTTAGAATGAAAAATATATTAATATCTATAAGACCAAGTTTGTATCATTAGATCTATCATGAAAAGTATTTTCATATCTTTCTTATTTTGTATTACAAATGTTAATAATTTATTCTATAATCTTGATCAAAGATACATATATTTAACTTTCACAATCACAAAAATTAATGCACCTTGATCACGCATGCATTAACGTCACTAGCATGTCATATCAATCTATTTCGGTGTCATCATTATTTCTTAGGATATGCGAATTCAGTTTTTTTTAATCATGCATGAGAACAACATGTGAATTTATTAAAATGCGATACAACAAAAATCAACAAATGTTATCTGGCAAACATCAGCTGGGAGGAGGATGGCAAGCGAACGCTTTATCCTGGCAGTTTTAGTTACTTCGCGAGATCAAACGGTGGCAGTTTAAACAAAAAATGTCTTCTTCTGAAGAAACTGCCATATTGTTCTGAAGAAGTTGTCACCCCCTCCCAGTGAACATTTGCCTGCTAAGAAGGTTGCCAACTAACACATAACCATGACCCAAGCCGTCACTAGCTGGAGATGAACAAACGGTGTACGATGATCTACGACACCCTACCCCCTTGCCAGCTTCAGCCATGCAAGCGACTAGGGTTTGGGATCAACGTGGGGGACAACGGATCTGGGGCGGGTTGGAGTGGGCCTTGATACATCTCTAACATATCTATAATTTTTTATTGTTCCATGCTATTACAGTATCAATCTTGGATCTTTTATATGCTATTTTATATCATTTTTAGGAACTAACCTATTAATCTAGTGCCTAGTGCCAGTTGCTGTTTTCTGCTTGTTTTTTGTTTTCCAGAAAATCAGTACCAAACGGAGTCCAAACGCTATGAAACTTTTTGATGATTTTTTCTGCACATAAGAGACCCTAGAAGCTTCGGGAGGAGACCAGAGGATGTACGAGGAGACGGCAAGGCAACACAGCGCGCCCAGGGGGTCCGCGCCCTGTTGCCTTGTGGGCCCCTCGAGGCTCCGTCTGACCTAATTTCACTTCTATAAATTCTCAAATATTGGGAAACCAACAGAGAGCCAACCGAAATAACTTTTTCATCGCCGCAAGCTTCTGTTCTTCCGCGATCCCATCTGGAGGCCTTTTCCGGTACTCTGCCGGAGGGGGAACCGATCACGGAGGGCTTCTACATCATCCTTGTTGCCTTCTGATGATGCGTGAGTACTTCACCACAGACCTACGGGTCCATAGCTAGTAGCTAGATGGCTTCTTCTCTCTCTTTGATCTTCAATACAATGTTCTCCTCGGTGTTCTTGGAGTTCTATTCGATGTAATCTTCTTTTGCTGTGTGTTTGTTGGGATCCGATGAATTGTGGGTTTATGATCTGAATATTCATGAGAAGTAATTGAGTCTTTTCTGAACTTTATTATGCATGATTGTTATAGCTTTGTATTTCTCTCCAATCTATCCGTTTGGTTTGGCCAATTAGATTGATTTATCTTCAGCGGGAGAGGTGCTTTGTAATGGGTTCAATCTTGCGGTGCTCTATATCCCAGTGACAAAGTAGGGGACAAGACATGTATTTGTATTGTTGCCATTAAGGGTAAAATGATGGGGTTTATTCATATTGATTGGGTTTACTTTGTCTACATCATGTCATCTTGCTTAAGGCGGTACTCTGTTTGTCATGAACTTAATACCATATATGCATGCTGGATAGCGGTCGATTGGTGGAGTAATAGTAGTAGATGCAGGCAGGAGTCGGTCTACTTGTTTTGGACATGATGCCTATATATATGATCATTGCTTTGAATATCGTCATAACTATGCGCTTTTTTATCAATTGCCCAACAGTAATTTGTTTACCCACCGTATGCTATGTGTTCGAGAGAGAAGTCTCTAGTGAAACTATGGCCCCCGGGTCTACTTAAATCATATATATAAATCCAAAATATATTTGCTGTAATTTTATTTCTTTTATTTTGTTTTGCAATTTATCTATCTACCACTACAAGATTTAATCTTTGCAAGTAACGAGTTCAAGGGGATTGACACACCGGTCCGGCACACTCTCAGAGTCTGCCGCCGTCGTCTTCCACTGATCCATCTTCAGAGCAGGTACTGACGCATCGACCATGCCAGGCCTGCCGTTGACGCCACCATGACGCCAGACAACGCCACCTCCCTATGCACGTCCATCAAGACGCATCCGACGCCGAGACTCTGCTGCACCATGCCGCCGGGACCCACCGTCATCGACGCGGTAGATGCCATGTTGCACCACCTCCTGATCCAGATCGCCTCCAATGCCAATCGAACGGTGTCTACCAACCGCATAGCTCCCAAGGCGGCGCCTTCAAGAAGGGAACGACGCCAAAGACGCCATCGCAGCCCACCACAGTTAGGGCTTTCACCCGGGAGACAATTGGGTGTGGTGGAGGTATAGGCAGATCCGACGAATGTCTCCTTGGAGAAAAAACGGCGCCCTCGGGTGTCGCCGCCGTCATCGCCGACCAGGGCCGGCTAAAGATTTCTCCCGATCTGAATCCCACCTCCAGCTCCATCTGCATCGAGGACCAGCAAGCCACACATTGCGACCCAGATCCGTACGGAGGAAAGCACACCGAACATGGGGGAGGAGGCGACCCGATCCACCACATCCCGCATCACCTGCCGCCGCCGGGATCCAGATCCAGCTGTCGCCCGATCTGAAGGCCCGACCGCTGCCGGCACGCCCCACCATGGAAATCATGTAGCCGCCACGAAGCCGTCCCGCCGCCGAGCCCCACGCCCAGCCCGGCACCCCTGCTGGCTAGCAGCAACCCCGCGTCGCCGCCACCGAGCGAGGAGGGTAGAAGAGCCCCGCCGCCGCCCACACCAGCCGGGCTTCGCCTAGCGGCGGCGGCGGGGGGGGGGGGGAAGAGGAGGCTGGGGAGAGGGAGGAGGTCGGGGAAGAGGGGCCCATCCGGCCGCCGCGCGGGGGCGGCGCGGACGAGCAGGATGGGTTACGCAGGACGACACAATGGAAATGCCCCCGCCATAATTATTGTCATAATTATTTGAAGCACTTGCTTGGTTAGCATAAGGCTTCCAATAACTATAACCATGAGAATTATGATTCTTCCATCTAGGATTATAGTTTGCACGGGCAACAAAATTAACATTATTAACATCAGTTCAAAAATGCCGTTTACAGGAATGTCTCCTTTACCTTTAATGATGCCAATGAGCTCATCAATTTACTAGTTAATTCTTCATTCTTTTCTTTAGTAATAAAATTTATCTTTCCAGAAGAAGTTCAATCTGCATGGTTCTCTTGCATATCATCTAATACCTTCTTCATGTCTCTAACGAGTCTTCCCATTAAAGCTCCTCGTGCAGCAGAATCAAACATGTTTTTAACAGAGGTGTAAGAGCATTATTTAACACATGAAAAAGTAGCCATCCTTCCATGTTGTGGTTAGAAAAATTCATAACGGCTTCTTTTATTGTTTCTCAAGTAAGCGCCGGTGGCTCGCGATCTTCGTACTTAAAACATATAATTTTAGCATGAAGCTACATAGTAGCATATTTCAGTAGAAGTATGTAGATGCTCTCATGCTTCTTCTGTGACGGAGCAACCAAATTGGTTCTGTTGAACTAGATTACTCAAGTTAGGCTTAATCTCATATTGCCTAGTCACAACACCAGGCTGAGTGCGAGGTGCAAGCAGATGTTTGTAATTGGGAGTAGCATCTCCCCAAGCTTTTTGTTGACCATATTTTTGGATTTTGCTTTGAAAATTAACTAAAGAAATGAAAACAGAAGTACAACTAGAAAACGAAAGTAAATAAGAAGGACTCTAGTAACCTTACCAATGCAATGCAATATTTCCCTGACAATAGCGCACGTAAAATGGTTGATTACCTTGATCCGGTTTGCATTGTAGTAAATGGCCTTCTTCCCTAGAGACCTAGGTTTGTCGAACTTGAAAGTTATGGTGAAAGTAGAGGTGACTTATAACAAAGTATTTATTATTGCATAACGTCTTTATCCCTCGGACCAATGCATTGCATTATTAGTTAGTGCACAAACACAAATAAAAATTGCATCGGTTGTAAATAATAAGAAGAAACATGCTAGAGCAGAGGTTTCACCTGCAGCTGTGTGCATATGCATGCGATAAACATCAGTATGATGAATAAGTAATAATTGCTTGGTAACTAGATAGGGCGATGTGTACATGTGATACCATGACCGACTGTCGCCGAATCGAGGATTGGGCCGTCCAACCATTGCCCTAATCCGTCTTGCAGGGTTATTCTCCATCTAGACTGTCGCCAAATAAACCCCAAGCAACTCCCTCTAGATTCCTTTCTCTGCCTTATTGTTGCAAGCCATGAGCTGCCTTCTTCTGTTTCATCAAGTGCTTGCCTCTCCTGCTTCACTCCAAACCACCACCAGTAGGGGCGCTGCCCTCCTACAACAGATGTTCCTCTCCACTCTAGACTGCCAAGTTTCTCTTCTCTCCGCTCGAAATCACCCATAGGACACTGCTCCAATCTCCCCTCTCGACTGCCAGCAGTAGCAGCAACCTCCATTGGCGTAGCTGTTGGGTGGTTAGGGTCGCCCATGGACCATCCTGAGATTTCGTAGCCCGTGGCCCATCCTGAGGCAGGATCCCTGAATTGAGGTTGTGGTAAGTTTAGTTCCATTATTCCAGTGCATGTAAAGTTGTAGTCATACCAACTTGTTACGGTGTATTTGTCCAATTGAGAATTAATAAAGTGAACAATTTCATTCTAGCATTGCTGCAACATGAAGAGGATCAGGGACTTTTTCTTTTTCTAAAAGATGCTGAAAATAAGGCCACTGCTCTATTTTCATCTCTCTTCCTGGATCCAGCTGTGACAGAAGAGCCAACTCTTGAGCATGTTGCAGAACATATAATTGACACTTTCATGACCATGAGAAATTAGGTGTGTCTGTTTTTTATTCATTTATTTAGATCTAACTATGCCTTATGAGATGATTGCAAGACATCAATGATTGGAATATCCGTAAATTTAAAATACTATGGTGGCATGTTATGTTTGTAGATATTTTTTTTTGTTTATTGGACAACCCTGACTCAAGATTCTAGCTACGCCACTGATGACCTCCACGACCCTTCTCGTTGTCGTCGACGGCTAAGGCTACAACAAAGGCATCTGCTCTGATACCATGAGGATTTGTGTGCAAATTTCTGTATTTTGTTTCACTACTGCTAGCTAACATGTATAGGATCTTAGTTTTCACTACACTGATCACCACAATCGCTCGATTCATATTCTCCGCACGCGTATGATGGAAAATTTACTTGTTTTAGGCCTCCCTTAACTTTCTGTACAACAGAATTAAGTTGGCAATAATTGGAACAAAAGGTTTATATAAATTAGGACAAATCACACTATGATAAATACGTAGGACATATTATAGTACTCTTATTGCAAACTTTCTCCACGCATCACGTATAACATATGCCTTAAGGGACAACTAAATTCAACTACGCGGGTAAAGGAGCAGGGGTCGCCCCCGCTAGCGTGTCTTCCGAGGCAGACGAGGGGAGATCTCCGCAGTGTCTCTTGCACGCATCCATATTTAGGTAGCAGCGGTTAGTTAGCAGACAACAGTGGCAATATTCAGAGAAGCATCCATTTTTTTTTTCAAAAAGAAAATAAAAAACTATTTCGATTCCTATATAACCCTTATGTATTAGAATATGAATTTTTTTTGTTGTTTCTTCGTAAACAATCTTCTTGCTTACCATTAGCATCTTCTGGAACTTTTCTGGAACGAATCCATTTTCGTTGACGCACAACCCGTACGGTAGGTTGATCTTCTTGTCGTCCACGCCGACCGCGATGGTTCGGCCTGTGGAATAACATACAGTTGAACAATTGTTATGTATGCATTTTTATTTTTATTTAAAGAGACAAGATTTCATAAAAGATAGATTAGAGAGATAAATAGTAAGATTGCGTACATTCTGCAATGGCGGCGGAGCATAGGAGATGTAGAGACAACAGCGCCAGTGCAAGGATGCGGACCGTATGCTTGTTCATCCTCGGAAATGATGCAAGAATGTACACCAGCTAGGCACTCACGTGATCTATGGTTGTCGACGAGAAAATGTATACTATGTGTGGTACTGAAAGATTGCTTGTTGGCTGAATACATAGTAACTTTTGTGTGTACTTATATGGAGATAGAGAGACGGGAGATGTAGTGCTATAACGCGTCCCAATCCTGTGAGGAATGATCACGCAATAAAATTTAAAAGATTTAGTATATCTTCCCATAGTCTTGTGTGCATATATATAAATCAAGCTCTTTGATTGATTACCATTTTTAGACACAAGTTTCTCAAACTTGGTAGAGAAATCCGAACCGTGATATGGAAATTAATGTTTCCCGGATTTATCGATCCTCCTATGATATGGAAATCTGTTTGTGGACAATGCTACCAACCTTCTAAATTCTCCGTGGCAATACAACCTTTTAAATTCTCAACTACTATTTATTTCTTTGTGTAGGATGGAGTTGTCTTAAATTTGTCTAGATACGCATGTATCTAAACACATATGTATCTAGACACGTTTGGTTAGGAGGACAGTGGTATTCCCTGCCCACCAGATTTCAAGTCCCAGACTTCACATTGGTGCTCGCATTTTTCTGGATTTATTCGTTAATCTCAAAATGATGTGCCGGCTCAGTCTCTCGGAGGTGCTCATAAGGGTAAGGTGTGCGCGTGTACGTTCATAGGGATGAGTGTATGTGCGTATGTATGAGTGTCCCTCTGAACGCACGCACGCACACCCTATTCCTATGGAAACGCCTCCTCCCACTGAGGCACATCGCCGGAAGGCCTGCAATAAATCAATGAAAATACGACCGCCGGTAAGTCTAGGACTTGAACCCTAGTGGGTGGGGATACCGCTATCCTCCTAACTATCCAACCACAGGTTGGTTCGCGATAGGCCCAACTTGTCATTTTCTATGTATAAGTGAAAATACAGTGGAGATATTAGTAGTTTGTTAAAGTTAATAAAATTAATAGACCCAACCCTCCCCAAAGATAGGAGAGAATTAATATTTTTTTAAATTTGATTTAACATGTGTTTATTTTTATTTTGAGGATAATATTCATAAAACGTTCTGGTTTTTTAGGTTTTGTTTCGTTAGATGCAGGGAACACGAAAGTCTTCTTCTACCCCCGAGCTCATTTAGCTTGGGATGAACAGTAAAAAATGAAAACAAATTCAAAAAAGTCTGAAATTTTTTGTGACGAACTTTGACAAATGTTTTATATGCTTGCCAAATGTCATCACTAAATGAAATTCATGGAAGTCATGAAAAAAAAAAACTCAGCACTCTAAAATGCTTTCAAAAACAACATTTTTAGGACATCGATTTTTTTCCACGAATTTCACGAATGTTCTTTCGTAATGAAATTTGGCAAGCACAAAAACATTTAAAAAAGTTTACTAAAAGCATTTCAGATTTTTTTTTAATTTTTTTTTTGATTTTACAGCAATTGAGCTCGGGAGTGGATACTCCACTTCAAGGCTATTATACTACTCCCTCTCTATCAAACTATAAGATGTTTTTTGATACAAAGGCGTCTTATATTTTGGTTAAGAGGGAGTTTTTTCTTCTGGAGAAAGAAATGATGGGTCAGAAAGGGCCCACGTTCGCCTAAAAAAAGGGCCCACGTGGCAGCCACTAGACGCAGGAAAAATCATAGGAAAGAAAGGGCCCACAAGGCAGCCAGTGGGTGCAGTGGAACTAGGCTTGTAGGGTCTCTCTCTTCGTCTTCCCCCTTCCTCCCCCGCCGCCGCCGCCGACGACGAAAAATGTTGGCGGCTCGCCGCCACGCCGCCTCCACCTCCGGCCCTCTCCTCCTCCGTCGCCTCTCCGCCCAGCCGAAGCCCAATGCTCCTCCGCGTCCACCTCCCCCGTCGGACGAGGGAGCCGCAGCGTGGGCCCGTCGCGCGGCCGCGCTCTCGCTGCTGGGGCTCACCGGCGCCGTCGCCGCCAGCGCCTTCAGCGACCTGTCCGTCTTCCTCTCCTGCTCCAGGTCCAACCCCCCCGCCCACTTCCCCCCTGTCGCTCGTCTCTCTGTAATTTCTGCCCGTGTTGACGGGACGTGGAACCCAGATGCGCCCAAGATCACAACGTATTGCACCGATTTGTTTACCTGTTAGCATTCGTTTCCACGTGTTCGTATCGCTCTGCGTGTAGTATGCGTGCTCTTGCTGCTGATGTTGATTTGTACTCAAATTTGCCTTCTTTTGTTGTTTTCCAAGAAGATGGGATGGAGAAGAGGGGCCAGGCTAACTGCTTTTGCTACTCTTGTTGTTGCAGCCAGGCAATGGAGAAGGCTACCCAGAACCAGCAGGTAGCGAGCGCGATCGGCGAGCCCATCACGCGGGGTCCCTGGTACAGCGCGTCCATTGCTGTGAACCGCGCGAGGCGCTCCGTCTCGTGCACTTTCCCGGTGTCGGGGCCCCAGGGCGACGGGCTTCTTAAGTTCAAGGCTGTTCGCTTGGGAGGTGTGTGCTGGTTGACAACTTGACATCACAATTTTGGGTCTATTATCATAAATGACTGAAGCATGATTCAAATAAATCCTTGCCAGCAGTTATCACATATGTGGGCTATGCATATCATTCATAGCTGTAGCAATTTTTGCAAGTGGTAGACCATAGAATTCAATAGCTAGATTCTGATGTTTGCTCACAAATTTACATGGTTGAAAGAAAAGTTGACCGTTTACACATACCTATCGATCAATTTCATAGTGCTAAGGATAGGGATTGAGGTTGAGCCTGGTGCTCACTATGCAACATCAGTATTCTCGCAATCCTATAACAATGCAAAAGAAAGAATGAAGACTCCTGTTTTTATCAACATCAGTATTCTATCCTTGTTATCCAAATAGATATTGGAATTTTTGTGATTTTAACAACATATTTGAACACTGTGACAAATTAATTCTGACTTCATAAATGAAATAAAGCGTGATTGGAATGTCGGCTATGCATTTTCATAGTGACAAGAACAGTGCAGTTGCAGTAAACTACTTAATAGGAGAAAAATAGAACGGCCATAAAGATCAAATATTGGGCAACATCAACTAGTAAAAATCATGCTTATACACAAACATAAGTACATAACAATTAGAAAGATAACAATTTACGACAGATGTAGGCTGTATAATTAAACAGCTTAAATTATATTATTTGTTCACAAATTTCCATACTAGCCTCTGTAGTGATCTTTCTACTGAGTGGCTATATATTGTGATAATAATAAAGATGCTAGTCCAACTAAATCAAATATGAGATTAAAACAGGAATGAAAACTTAACTGAAGTAGTGATCAAAATACTCAATATGAGGCTCTCCAAGCTACAGAGCAAGACAAGACAAATTTTTGGTGTTATACCATGAAGCCGATATGCTCAACTTATGTTGTGGTCCACCAACTTGTTCCTTGGGGATACAGTGTTGCTCTGTTATATTGTTTGCGCAAGAAAACTAGAAATATAGCATATGGTAGCATTGCATATCTGTGAACCTCGCAAGTGAAACCATATGATTGACCATTGATGTGCCGTATCTGTTTTATGGCATGACTCTATGAATGTTCCTAGTCTAGCTGGATAGCTTTGACTGCTGTTGGTATGTGACTACTGTGGATGGATTACTATGGACTAAAGTAGTTAAGTTGCCATACAAGCAGTTCTGTTTACTCCCTCCGTTCGGAAATAACTGACACGGGGAGACAAAAATTTGAACTGACTACAGTGGACGGACAGAATGTCTATAGCTACAATGTACACCATACTTCTCGTCCTATCCAGTCTATGTTACTTCGCCCTCCTGCTGGGTTTGTTATCAACAATATAACATGTATATCTCGTGAATAAAGTTTACCCCCAAGGGGGTCCTTGCCTTAGTATTATCGGCTGTTCTAGCACAACAGATGGGGGGATAAATTGTTCCGTGTGGATAGCTTCATTACGAAAATTAGACATGAAAATTTGAGAACAATATATTATTATTTAGCCAATGATTTACTGTCATTAATTACAGTATCTACCATTGATAGCTGTAGGTAGTACTAACTGTTTTTTCTTAACTGCCTTGAACGTTTTTGCTAAGAAGTTAAATGTAGAGCTAAAATAGCAATATCTATATCAGTGTCAGATCAGTTGGGGATATGATAGGAGCCATTAGTTTTCAGGTAGCATTATAATTTTAAGCTATGGCATTCGATGTGGTAGGTCGAGATGTCTTTTAGTGTGGTCTTGTTAAATTTTCCTGCTATGTGATCTTGCTGGCCATTTCGCCATGTTATGATGGAACAGAGCACATGAATAATTCAGTAGTTATGCATGTAATTCCATTGTTTTCGCACTATTGAGTTACATGAGTTATGGTTCCTTTTTTTATGTTGTATTCATATCTGAAATGGTATTTTAAGTTAACAACAGATCATTTCCTCAATTATCCCCCCTGCCAGGTCTAGTTATGACTTCAAAGGTTTGTGAATTTAGAGGAGTACCAACTATGTTAGTAGTAGAGTGGAAGGGGTTGGGTTGGCTTCTAGCAAGCCAATTTGTGAACATGTTCTTACACGGATGGTTCAACCTCATGGATCTTTTTTGTGGACAACCTAAACAGTGCTACATAAAAACTCTTAAAAAACAGACTTAGTATGAAAAATGCTTTGGAGTAATTTCGTTATATATAGAGCAAAGGTTGCAGTAGGCTGGACTTGTGCTCAAAGTACCAAGTAGCTTTGTTTAGATGTGCTAGATTGCAGTGGAATCTAGTAGGTTAGTTCTTAGATGCATATTTGTACAAGGGGGTACTAGAGTTGGCCTCTTACTAGACATTGTTCGTGCATATGTAGAATTGACCTTCAGTTATCGCTATAAGAATGACAGGCTAACCTTTTTCTTTCATTATAATAACTAGTAAGTCTGTCTAGTTTTCTTGTTTGTGAGTTCCACTACACAGTGGGTAGATCTATGTTGGAAAGATGAAGGGCACACCATTTAATTTTGGGTACAAAATAGAACCATATGATTTGATCTTTGAACATTGAATTACCTCCACATTGACATACCGTGGTAGATTAATGGTTTCAGACAGCTTACTAAAAAGAAGACACTGATGAATATACTATTTCTAAGATAATTGCAAAATGGGTAAATAAGCTAAGGTAAAGATTGGTTAGTAAATTTTGTGCTTGGGTCTCATTTGACCTTTAGCTTTAAGCTTCATGGGTCAGTTTGATATTGCAATAGCTGTGGTAGAAGTGTTTTTATCATATCCTGCTTTTTAGTTATATAAAATAATGAATAGCCGTTTTTCCAAGAAGAAACTGTGATGAGAATATTTGCTAGAGTTGACAAAGATTATGTTACTGAAGCTAATTTTACATTTGCAATAAATAAGTTTATCCCACAGCACATGGCATCGTGCAGAGCTGGTAGAAGTCAGCTGCTTGGCATCACTGTACTGTGTTTTTGCAGATATATTTCTTGATAAAAAATGCTGATTCTTCTTTTCTACTTTATGTTTATTCGTCGTGGATTTTGATTTACCAGGACAACCTAATTCTTGTTTGTCCTGCACCTTTCCTCGCAGAGGAATCATGGTTTCGGTTTCTACAGCGCAGCGACTGGGAGATACTCATAATGGATGCCATCCTTGACGTTCGGACCGAAGATGGGAAGCGCCAGACAATGAGGGTGACGGTTGCAGACAACACGCCAGCTCCACCTCCAGCACCAGCTGACTGCAGGTCATGCAAGCCCCGGCCAACGCCGACGCCGAAGCCTACAGCGGTGCCGACGCCGACACCTACAGCAGCGCCATCTCCGACTCAGGAGAAGTGATGACTCAGGAGAAGTGATGATCATGTGGAGACGTACGTTCTTTGATCTGTAGTCTGAACATAGCTAGGTAGCATGGAGTGATTGCTTTCCTATGCCTCATCCCCGAGAGTGAGAGAGAAATAACGTAGTGCACACTGGACCAAGTAAGCATGAGATTGGGGGATTATTTTCTCATGTGCTGGCGCATGATACATCATAGAATAGGTTACACGGGTGTTTTGTTTCGCGGCAAGGCCATACGGCGCAATATCTTGCAAAACAAGACTTGGAGCTGCTAGCAAGGGCAACATTTTGACTAGAAGCTCAAATTCTTTTGTTGGTTCATCATTCATTCATTCTGGATATCTTTCCCTGGTTGCGGACTTGCAATGCGGCTGTCTGTAATACATACTGACACACGTTAGAGAGAGAGTTATGCATGCCTAGTTATCATATGTGATGGTTGTTCCAGATTACACTGATTGCTTTGGGGGTCTGCTGCTCATTTTTCTCCTTCCCTCTCGTCCAATTGGTTCTTGGTGGTTTTCTTCTCCCCGGCCTCTCTTGCCCTCTCGGAGGATTCGGTGGGTGGCCCTGCGATGCCGCCTTGGCTTCGATGTTTACAAACTCAACGACAACCGTTTTCGGTCCTCTTGTGTGGCCTCAAGCGGAGTTGGACATTCCATCAATGATTTGAAGGGCAGAGTATGTGCAGGTTTCATTGGTCACTTTCATTTACATCGTGGTTCTTCTCCGGCCTCCATGGCTGAGCTCTAGATGCTCTCACGAGCTTGGCATGGTGATCAAGAGATCCTGGAGGTGTGCCCGTTCCTTGTCATCGACATGCCGTGCTTGTACCTGTTCCTTGGCTTGGCAGCTTGAGTTAACTGAACCCTGTCTTGAGAAACTGGTTCTCAAGGCGCAGCCGCGGTGTCTGCATCCGGGACCGTATCACAAACACGTATGGATGCCCAGCCTCCCGGTTTCGCCCTTGGACTTCCTACCCGGTGTTGCTGCTCCGGATAAAGGCCGGCCGTGATCACTGCCTCCAACACGACGAGCTTGCCGTGCTCGCGATGGAGCCGTTGGTGCAGCCGATGCACGGGCAATGTTAAGGTACCAGTAGTAACCATTCTTGATCTCTTGATCTATTATTATCTCTCATTGATTCGGGATACAAGCTTCGGTTACAGTGATTGGGGATTACATTCGGAAGAAGGAGCGAGAGGGAGGAGAAGGAGGAAGCGGCCCGCATAGTAAGTAAAAAAAAAACAGAGGAAAGGAGAGAAGCAGGATCGGAGATCGCGGGCGCTGCTAGCCACTCCGCCCAAGTCCCTATGGTGGTAAGTAGTAGGCGCGTGTCCTACTTGAGGCGATTTCGAGCCGGTTTACTTCGGGTTTTTTCCTTTTTTTTCGTTTTCTTTTGTTTCTGTTCTTTTCTCTTCTCCGTTTTTTCATTCTTTTTTGCATTTTGTTTCTTCGTTTTTTTTTCATTTTTTTTTCTTTTGGCTTTTTTGTTTCTTTCTTCGGATTTCTTTGTCCTTTTTTATTATTATTCTACATTTTTGTATATGTAAACAACATTTTTCTAATACACGTCTAACATTTTTCCAATATGAATTAAACATTTTTGTAATACATGGTCAATATTTTTTCTATAAACATTTTTCAAATCTTTGAGTAACATTTTTCAAATACAAGATTAATGTTTTTTGAATACATGGTCAACATTTTTTCTATAAATTTTTAACTTTTTTAAAATGCTTGATTAACAGTTTTCAAAAAAAGATTAACATTTATTGAATACATGGTCAACATTTTTCTATGCACATTTAACATTTTCCAAAAGCTTGAATACCATTTTTCAAACACTTGTTCAACATTTTTTAAATGCTTGATTAACATTTTTGTATACATGATTCATAATTTTTTAAATACATGGCCAACATTTTTTCTATACATATTTAACATTTTCCAAATGCTTGATTAACATTTTTTAAAATATTTTTTCAACAATTTTCAAATGCTTGATTAAAAATTTTATGTACATGATCAATTTTTTTCATCTTTTTTTAATGCATGGTCAACATTTTTTCTATACACATTTAACATTTCCCAAATGCTAGATTAACATTTTTCAAATACTTGTTCAACATTTATTTTCGAAATGTTGATTAATATTTTTACGTACATGATAAAAAATTCATTATTTTTTAAATACATGATGAACAATTTTCTATACACATTCAACATTTTCCGGAATGCTTGTTTTACATTTTTCAAATACTTGTTCAACATTTTTCAAATGTGTTTTGTAGAGTGTTTCTTGTAATATATTTATTTAGAATATTTTCAAGTATAAACAAAAGTACAAAATAAAGCAAAATGAAAACAGAAAGCAGAAAAAAGATGTTGTGGCCTGCCGCCCGCGTGGGCCGGCCGATCCCGTTCGCCCCTTCAGCGAGTCGGAAGCTGGACTCTCTGTAGCAAGCCGGCTGGGCCTAGCCCATCACTATCAGCCCATGATAGGAAGGGAGCTGACACGCAAGTCAGATTGAATCGGGGGCATTTCCTATACGGCGCCCTCAGCGCCACTTATAGCTTTAAACGCAAACGGGCGGACACCCCATCCTCCGCCCTGGGCCGGCCCATCTAAGTTTTTTTTTTCTGTTTTTAAAACGCAAAACTCTGCGCCCGATGTGAATCGAACCTGCGACATCCTTGTGCTACGTAAGCTGTGCTAACCAACCAGTCAGATGCGTTTAGTTACAGCTTTTTTCCTATTTTCTTCCTTTCTCTTTTTTTTCTTGTTCCATTTTTTTCTTTCTTTTTCCTTTTCGTTTCATTTTTCTTTTTCGTTTTGCTAAATGTGTGAACTTTTTCTGAATTTGATGAACTGTTTTTCAGTTTCATGAATTTTTTTTTATAATTCAAACAACTTTTTTTAAAATTCGTGAACTTTTTTCAGAATCGATTAACTTTTTTTGAAATTTGTAAAGTTTTTTGTCAAAATTGATGAACCTTTTTCAAAACCGATGAACTTTTTTTCAAAACCTATGATTTGTTTTCAAAATCGATGAACTTTTGTTCAAAATCGATGAACATTTTTTTTAAATCCATGAATTTTTTTCAAAATCGGTTAACTTTTTTCAAAACGGTGAACTTTTTTTTTCAAAATCCATGCATTTTTTCAAAATCGATGAACTTTTTTTGAAAATTGGTGAACATTTTTCAAAATCGATGAGCCTTTTTTCAAAACCATTGATTTGTTTTTCAAAATCGATGAATTTTTTTCAAAAGCGAGGAACTTTTTTCAAAATCCATGAACTTTTTTCAAAATCGATGAACTTTTTTTCTAAATCCTTGGGCTATTTTCAAAATCGATGAACCATTTTTCAAATCGATGACTTTTTCCAAAATTGACGATATTTTTTTCAAAACCGATGAACTTTTTTCAAAACTGATGTACTTTATTTCAAATCGATGAACTTTTTTTAAAATCGATGAACTTTTCAAATTTGTGATTTTTCTTCAAAATCGACAGACTTTTTTGAGTGCTTTTCGCAAAAGAAAAAACTTTTTTGAGGGAGTGCGATCGAGAAGGAATCGAAGCTGTGCCTTTTAATGGGCCGGCCCAATAGTTCGTACGTGTGGGCGCCAACAAGGTCATCTGGCGCTTAATGCGCCCTATAGGAGCTCCCTGAATCGGGCTCGTGCTATCATCGGCATGGAAGGGCGCAGCAGGCCGGCTACGGCAGATTTCGGCGGCCGTAGCGCGGGAGTGGAACGAAATTTTAGGTCGAGCGGTTTTTACGTTTTTCACTGGGTGCGGCGGTGGCGCGGGAGGAGTGGGCGCTCCCGCATAGTTTTTTCTTTTTTTTCATTTTTGACTGGGTGACAATTTTTTGGCAGAGTAGACCAAGTTTTGTACACTCTTTGGAGATACTCTGACGTTGCACATAGATAGTTTCTTAGCGGTGCATGCACGATTGATGTTCAAAATTTAAGATGGACATGGGCATGAGCCGGAGACCTAGCCAGCCAACCACAAACCCCCCTCCCTTGTCGTCATAAACCCCTGTCTTGCTCTGTCTCCACGTACTCCTTTCCATTTTCTCCACCTCTCTGTCAGGAGGGCGAGTCACAACCTGCAAGGGAAGGAACCGTAGAAGTGCATGCCCTAGCCAATGCAATCAAAAGACCAATCTTGCCAACCGGGTCTTGAACTTAAGACCTCTTGGCTCCGATACCATGTTAAAGTGCATGCTCTAGCCAATGCAACCAAAAGACCGATCTGATGAAAGAGACTAGGCAATACATTTATACGTCAACAGGAACCCTGCCGTCCTTCATCGTCCTTGGGGTCGGCAGAAGGACGCTGCTAGTCGGCATCGTGTTCCTGCTAACGTTGATGCCCTTATACGTGTTCTGGCGAGTCACAACTAGCTTGATTCCTTACTCGCAAGAGGCCGGTCGAGGGTCCTGATTTGATCTGGATCAGTGCATGAGGCGGCTGTGTCGGCGGGTTCGGGAGTTTGGAGAGGATCATGCGGAGGCGACGGCTGCGCTGGGCGCTGTGGTGCTCAGCATCCCGCCGACCACAACTGCATCGCCTCGACGCCCACTCGAGCATATCCCGTTCCGCTCGCGACACATCCCTTCCCAGCCTCCACCCCTCTCCCTTCCAAGCATAGAGCTTGTTGCACCAACACTCCGTGCAACGCACGGGCTTGCCGAGGAGAAGAGTTCCATGCGTGTGGGAGGCCAGCCGCTCCACCCTGTGATGAGATCCCAGTTGTTGTTCCTCCTAATCGTCTTTGGCAATGCCATGTGCGGACTGTTGCTTTCCCTTGGAGGTTCAGGAGATTTGTACTGTACTGGTGATTTGCTAACTGATGCATACTAGTAACTGTGCACGTGCAATGCACGTCTTGTCAGAATACAACTTTTGAATTCCTAAAGCTCACAGTTTCAATCCGCATATATCTACAATCATGCATGTGCAATGATTTTGGAGTGCATCCATGCACTCTTCAAGTTTAAATCTTGATGGGATCTAATACTTCACAAACTTACCTAAAGCATAAGATTTATCCTTTGGTCATACAATAAAATACATATTTAACTTGAGATGCTTATATGTGGTATACCAGATCAGGATCAAATGCAACATATATGAGCTCCCAAAAATCAGCTTTTCGATATCATAAAAATGGCCACAATACTTGTTTACCATATCGCATGCACTAAAAATGTGAAGATTATATATATCATAGAAAAATGTAAAGAGGCAAAATAAGACGTGTGATAACAAAATTACCAACGAAAATACAATAGAACAGTCATATAAAGTCGAGGACTCAGATACACAACAAATTAAGAATGTACAATGTGTTTTCCTCCTAACTCGCTCATCCATGCATTAAGGGCAAGGGACCCATCCTTCTCTACTACCGTGGATAAAAAACAATTTACACAATGTAGAGTCAGCTATCCTCCGCACTCTCATCCAGGCGTACAATCTACAAGGTTTGAGTTTATCCTTCCCTGCCGCCATACATGTCATGGCGTTCCCATAGTTACCAGTTAGCATGTCCATTCATTATATCACATAGAAAAGAAAAGATATTTAGCATACAAACCAGTTGATGCTGTCAAGTTCGCATGGACTAATTTTCACACAAGGATAACAAAATGCAAGAGTAGATGCAGATTTGTATGCCTTACATCAGTTACTTATCATATCCGATAAATTAACTTTGTAACAAGATGCCAACAACTTATATCATCTTCGATGCATTTCTCGACTCATTTTTTTTTCAGGATCAAGTAGAACTGGCGGCACAGTATCAACCCCCTATATGTCAATTTCCAACAGCATGCCAAACCTAGCACATCCAGAACATTTTCAAGATAATATGTCACATGAAATTGATAATTCTTCAAGGAGATGCAGTCGCAAACCTTGGATGTAAACAATTTTCTTAATCTGCAGGAAGAAATTGATTAATCAACTGTAGAAAGATTCGCAAAAAAAAATCAAATGTAGAAAGATGAACACGTAGCAAACAACAAACATGGAATCAGAGTGCTCTCCAATGCAGGTGGTGTAGGCCGGGGTTATTGATAGGATTATCTCCAACCAACTGATTGTAAATTTATCAAATAGGAATGAATCAGCGTCCATTTTGATATATCAGGTGACATAAACTGTTCCTTATAATCAGCTAATCAAACAACGAACTTAAAACAAGCTTCAGAAGAAGAAGAAAAATGCATCGTAGAACCGCGCCATGAACTCCCCAGTCTGGTGTTGTCATGCAATGAATGCCACCTTGGATCTGGCCATTAACCACTTACACTGAAGCTTTGCAGACATATACACATTGGACAACACATCAAAATCACCTGAAAAATACTGAAACTTGAAAGTCACTGAAATCACAACAGGACACATGGATTCTACCAATTTGATTGCATAGTATGTCTGGAACCTAGATACAAAATTATTTACCAATCACTTGTTTAGAGTTTGGATCCTTTCCAATGTAGACATTAATAATATTTTTCTACGATCCTGTGCATATAGGATAATAACTAAACTATTAGAGTTTTCTGCGGTAGAATCGTTACCAATCAAACAATCCGGAGTATATTGTTTTGGGTGCATCTCTGTTAGCAAGTGCAGAGTTAAGATCGAATGTTGCAGAAATGATTTCTTCAGTAGTAACTATTTCCCGTGTTATATCAGTGCCTTCTTAAATTAAAGCAATCACACCTGCAAGAACTTTAGCAGTACTGATTCCTTTGGAGTTGTTGCCTCTGCAGCTTTGTGTGCTCCCTTTCAATGGTTCAACCTGGATAGGATTTGAACAAATGTCAGTGTTAAATCTAGCAAAAAACTGAAACAAAATAAGATCATATATGGATGAACCAAGGCGTGGAGTATATGAGCAGGGAAAGACTAAAATAGAGAGTGCTAGCTATATAGAGAGATCAATTAGGGGAACTCATCAAACATTTGGTGGGCATCTACACGCAACATGATGCAGCCCTACCAGTGTGCCTCCCTGGGCGTTCACACGGCGTGCTGCCATGGTTCTGGAGGGTAGAGGCTACGCCGTGTCTCACCGTCGCGTAGAGGAACAGTGGCAGCGGCTTCCGTGTCCTCGGCTGTGCGAGGAACGGCAGCAGCGGCATCTGCGTCGCTAACCACGAGGAGGAACGGCCACGGGGGCATCGAGGTCGAGGAACAGAGTGAGGAGTCGAATGCCCCGTCGGAGAAATCCATCTTCGTGGGCGAGCCTGCTGTGTCCCACGCCGCCGCTGCTCGACGGATGAGATGGACCTCGCCGCCGCCGACGCAGGCCGAGCCCGCTGCGTCTCGCGCTGCCACCGCTGCTCGATGGAGGAGAGGGACCCCGCCGCCGCCGACGCAGGTCTGGTCCGCTGTGTCTCGCGCGGTCGCCGCCGGTCGACGTAGGAGAGGGACACCGGCACCGCCGATGCAGGCCGAGCCCGCTGCGTCCCGCGTCGTCGACACTGCTCGAGGGAGGAGAGCGATTCCCGCGGCATCCTGTAGCGGCGGCGAGGAGGAGAGAGGAGGAGAGGGAGGTGGGGAACGATGGAGGCGGGGGGAATCGATCCGCTTGTTGCGGGCGGGGGCGCGCGAAGTGATAAGAGGATTGGCAGACCGCGACGTCTGCTGGCAGAACATTTGATCTGAGTCGTTGATCTAAATGGCAGACCCTTGACGTAATGCGGACAGTAAGATTGTTTAAGTTAATTTGATCGAAGGGACCTGATTATCTCGCGTTTAGTTTGTTGTGTGGCTTTAAAAGAGTTTATGTTTGCTTTTTTAATAGTAGATAGTTGAGATGAAGAACTCGATCCACTCATCTGCTGGTCCAACTTCTATCCATGGAATTCTCCATCCACATCTCTCTCTGGTGAAATCAATTTCTGAATTTTTATGGTAAGAGTGCACGCGTTACATACATTCCATTGGGTACTAAATAAGTTAATTTGATCTGTATTGCTATATAATTTAATGGGAAAAGTATATTTTTCGTCCTCAAATTCTCGTGAAAGTTTAGAAATCGTCCCTCAACTTTAAAACCACTAAAACTCAGTCCCTCGACTATTTAAACCGGATAACTTTCGTCCCTTCAGATGGTTTTAGTATGAGTGAACCCGGTTTTGATTAAAACTGGCCACGTGGCCTGGTTTTTACCCCAACTCGGTCCACTTCCCGCGTGGCCGCGCTCGCCGCCATGTCGCTCGGCACCGTCGTCACCACTACCAACCCGCTCAACGCCGCAGCCGAGATCACCAAGCAGGTCGCCGACGCCCGCCCCGTCCTCGTCTTCACCACCCGCGACCTCCTGCCCAATCTTCTTTGCGCCGCCGATCGACGGCCTTCGCGCCGTGATCCTCGAATCCTCCCCTGCTGACGCCTCCAACCTGCGGATCGTCGCCACCATCGAGGAGATCTCTGCCACAACACCGGACCCCGCGCGCTGCCAGGACCGCGTCATGCAGGACTTTTTTTTTTTTTGAAATACGTCATGCAGGACTTGGAACACGTTTTCAGGACCTCCTCCTCCCATGCATGCACGCACGTTTGGTTGTGCACTCAATTGCACACGATCGGCAGCGCTAGCTAGTAGGGGTAGTTAACTGATTTTTAGCTAAGGTTGTTGTACAGCACGGCACAGATGTAAACCTGTACAATCTGTCGATTCCTTCAGTTCTTGTTCTACAATATCCATTGTCCAGATCATGACGAACAGCCTCCGCCTCGATGACTCCGACACCATGGAGACGTTCCTCTGCACGGTGCCCATGTTCCAAGTCTACGGCCTCACCGCCTTCGCCACCGGCCTGCTCGGCTGCGGCGCCACCATCGCCGTGGTCTCCAAGTTCGAGCTCCCCGGGATGCTGCGCTGCATCAGCGTTAGTCACCTACCTGCCGCTCGTGCCGCCCATCCTCCTCGCACGTCGCACCCCAAGCCGCTGCCTCTGGCGAACCTGCGCAAGGTCCTCTCGGGTGGCGCGACGCTCAGCAAGGAGCTCGTCGAAGGGTTCAGGGAGAAGTACCCGCAGATGGAGATCCTGCAGGGGTACGGGCTGACGGAGAGCACGGCCATCGGCGTGTCTACAGACTCGGCCGAGGAGAGCCGACGATACGGGACGGCCGGCCTCCTGTCGCCCAACACCGAGGCCAAGTCGCCAAGATCGTCGATCCTCAGACCTGCGATGTGCTGCCGTATGAATCGTACCTGGATCAGGGGACGCTACGTCATAAAACCGGGCCACATGGCCAGTTTTAATCAAAACCGGGTCCACATCATACTAAAACCACCTAAGGGACGTAAATTATCCGGTTTAAATAGTTGAGGGACTGAGTTTTAGTGGTTTTGGAGTTGAGGGACGATTTCTAAACTATCTCGAAAGTTCGATGATGAAAAATATATTTTTCCCTAATTTAATTATGAGGGCAAGTAATTATGCAACTTGAACTTTTGTTATGAACCCTTACGGATTGAATGTTCTTTGGTGATGTCTAATATGTTTGAAACCAAGTTAACTCTTGATCTGGTCTTCTCGGGTGCGGGCTACATATACCCTCCGTTCTATAATGTAGTGCCTATAGATTTTTTAGGAAGTCAAACTTCATCAACTTTGACCTAGTTTCACGAGAAAAGTATCTACATATATAATATCATATTCATATCACTATGTAAAACACAAGATATACTTTCATATTAAATTTATTTTGTATTGTTGTTGTTGATATTTTTCTCAATAAACTCGGTCAAACTTTGTGCTGTTTGACTTTAAGAAAAAACTATGCGCACTACATTGTGGAATGGAGGGAGTATTAGTAGTACTAAAAGCATCCGGCAAGATGTATTGACTTGATGCAAATGCTTATCTGTAATGCCGAGCATGATACAAATGTAGTGCAAGTGTTGTGTGACGAACTAATTTTTTTTGAAGTACAGAGAATTTGTGGTGTTGATTTCACACAGATTGTTGCTGTTTGACACGAGAAAAATCTAATATGCTCCGTGAGAAGGGAAGAAGAGTTTGATTTCTCTCATGCGCCGTGGAAAAGAATACGGGTGTGCCAGTACACCAAGAAAACAAAGAGATGGAAACAATATTTTATTAATATCAAGGATAACAAATACAATTTTCAATATGCGCTCGGCCAGCCCGACTAGCGATGTACGGTCTTGTGGTTCCCGGGGCCTCAGAAGGCTCCTGGTTAATTACTCTCACGAGTTGGTCCGCGATATACCTCCGATTAAGCCGTGTGGTCGTCTTCGCTTTGTGTTCTTCATGCATGATGATGGTGGTGTGTGTGGGCAGCGCCAAAGCCCATGTCCTCGTCGGTACACACGTTGCTCAAAACGTGGCTTTGTGCTGGCCACGTCCACCCTCGCCGTCACGCCTCGTTGGTCTTGGCGGCATTGATGTAGTTGGTGTTGAAGTTGGAAGGGTACTACTCGGCTCGGACTTCTTAACGATCGGTAGCGGCCTCGTCGAGGTATGCAAGGGGTTCGTCTCGCGGGAGTATTTTTTTTGTGGAGACCGGGGTCGGTGTAAAACCAATGCACGCTCACTCGGCATGACTGGTGTGGTTGGCGCCTCATCTCGGCTAGACGCCGAGTTTACGGCGGTCCGCCAACACAAGAGCGCCGCCTCACGGGGTCATCGAAAGGTAGTGTTGGTGAAGTCACGTCGCCTCCTCACCATCACACCTCCTCTTCATGGGCTCCGGGGCGTAGGAAGCATCGTGTGGCGCCGTCCTCTCCTCTGGGCTGCGGACAGCACCGTGTGGCAACATCTTCAGGCACCGGGCCGCCAGACAACACCTTGTAGCGCCATCTTCTCCTCCGTGTTGCGGGCAGCACCAGGGCATGTGTCATCTTCATGGACTCCAGGTCGTGGGCTCCAGCTTGACGAAGTAGACGGCCACGGCATCCCAAGGAGCTCCATGCCTCCGTCCTCCATGGCACCGGCTTGATGACGAAGACAACGGGCGTCGTCCTGGCAAGCTCCACGCTTCTGTCCTGTGACACCAGCTTGATGAAGTAGACGTCGGCAGTGTCAAAGCGAGCTCCACGCCTGTCCTCCGACACCACCTCGGTGAAGTAGACGTAGGCGGCGGCATCCTAGCGAGCTCCACGTCGCGATCCTCCGCGGCACCGGCTTGATGATGTTGATGATGGGCGTCGTCTTGGCGAGCTCCACGCTTCCATCCTCTAGCATCAGCTCGATGAAGTAGACGTCGGCGTCCTGGCAAGCTCCACGTCGTGATCGTCTGCGGCACCGGCTTCATGATATTGACGATGGGCGTCGTCTTGGCGAGCTCCACGCTTCCATCCTCCATCATCAGCTTGACGAAGTAAATGATCGGCGGCGTCCAAGCGAGCTTCACGCCTCCGTCCTCCGGCACCAGCTCGATGAACTAGACCTCGGCGGCGTCCCCATCAAGCTCCATGCCTTCGTCCTCCGGCACCAGCTTGACAAGGTAGACGGCAGGCGTCGTCCTTGCGAGCTCCATGCCTCCGTCCTCCGGCACCAGCTTGACGAAGTAGATGTCGGCGGCGCCCCTTCAGCTCCACATCCTTCGCGGCGCCGGCTTGATGACGCAGTCGACGGGCGTCGTCCTGGCGAGCTCCACGCCTCCGTCCTTTGGCACCACCTTGATGACGTAGACATTGGCGCCGTCCCTTCAGCTCCAGGTCACCATCCTCCATGGCACAGGCTTGATGACGTAGACGATGGGCGTCGTCCTGGCGAGCTCTACACCTCCGTCCTCCGGCACGAACTTGATGACGTAGACGTCGGTGGCGTCCCTTCAGCTCCACGTCGCCATTTTCCACGGCACCGGCTTGACGAAGTAGACGATGTGCGTCGTCTTGGCGAGCTCCATGCCTCCGTCCTCCGGCTCCAGCTTGACCAAGTAGACTTCGCCAACACCGGCTTGATGACGTAGACGACGACGTCATCCTGGCGAGCTCTATGCCTCCGTCCTCTGGCAGCACCTTGATGATGTAGACATTGGCATCGTCCCTTCAGCTCCATGTTGGGACAAAGCAGGTCCGGTGACGAACGCCGCGTTGCCTCTGGCGACACGAACGCCGGACGAACCTCTCTCTCTCACACACACTCGGACGTACGGAGGTGGAAGAAGAAGAGAAGCACACTGGACACAAGAATTTCCGGCGACAAACGCCTCGCCGCGCATACGGCGCCATCCTCCACGGCACCGGCTTGATGACGTAGACGACGAACGTTGTCCTGACGAGCTCCATGCCTCCGTCCTCCATGGCGTGCCAGCTTGATGATGTAGATGGCGGGCGGCGTCACGGTGGGCTCCACACCACATCCTTCACGGCACCGGCTTGATGGAGTGTCGGTGTCGCCGTCTCCGAGGGCGGCCAACGGGCTGCGCGCCAGCAGCACCATCGCTATTGCCATCGTCTTCAACGGCGGCCTTGAGGCAGGTGGCGGCTCGCTGCGAGATCACGTGCTCCGTCTTCTCCGTCGACAAGTGTGTGGTGTCCGACTCGTGCATGCTGTATGCGAGAAAGAATCAAAAAAGTAAGGGAGATGAATTAGACCATAGTACTACCATCCGGGAACGTCAGCTTCATCTCCATGGCTCCTCTGGAGTCTGGACTGCTCTTTCTCCTTGCCCAGCTGCTAGATGCGACGACGCCAGCGTCTCCTCAATGTGCGTCTGCTGCGTACTTCTGCGTGGGCTGTGTTTTGGGCGTGAGATGTGTTGCGTGCGTGAGTCTTCCGTGGGTTTTCTGCGTGCGTGCATTGTGTTCTCCCGATGCTTGAGACCGGCCTTTCCAAAATGATCAAAGGTCATGCAAAAGGGTCATGATTTTTGTAACTTCAGACCGGACTTTCAACACCCGGGTGCCCCTACATCCTATATGAACAGTAAATTTAAAAAAAATAAAAAAAATCTGAAACTTTTGGGGATGAAATATGATCAACTTTTGATGTTCTTGCAGAGTTTCAGCCACAAATAACATTTGAGGAGCCCTCGTCAAAAAGACAAAATCAGTGTTCAAAGTTTATATATGTGCACTTTTGAGCAGTGATTTTGTTTTTTTGGTGAGGGCTTCTCAAATGGTATTTGTGGCTGAAACTTTGCAAAAACATCAAAAGTTTGATCATCTTTCATCCCCCAAAGTTTTAGATTTTTTTTGATTGTACTGTTCATGAGGGTGTAGGGGCAACCCGGGAGCTGTGACACCTTTTCTTGTAACTTTCCTTTTGTATGGGATCAAAAGCAGCTGCTTTCATTTCCAAATTTTTGTAACTTGCCGTTTGTGCGTTGCGCCTCATCCAAATTGATCGGCTACATTTTTTTAATACGGTACAATTCAAGTCGCTCACATACATGAGCATACACTCACCCCTACAAACGCACGTACACACATCCTACCCTTATAAGTACCTCCGAGAGCCTGAGTCGGCATATCATCTTAAGATTGCGGAAGTCGCCACAGACGCCGTCGTAGTCGACGGGAACGTCTCCTCCCATTCAGCGCACATCGCCAGAAGTGAAATAAATCCAAGAAAATGCGAACACCAATGTTAAATCTAGGACTTGAACTCTGGTGTGCTGAGAATACCACTGTACTTCTAACTATCCAAGCACAGATTGGTTCACAAGTTGATCGGGTACATGGCCTGCCAAATCCCGTCCTTGTACGTGGGCATCAAAATCTTTACTAGCAAAATCTCAGGATCGTAGCGTGTGAAGGTGTAGCTCGCACCCAATGCTAATACAGGCCTATATTTCGTGTACGTATATATTTCAGTTTGCGGGTTTTTTTTTTGCATGGTAGTTTGCGGGTATTCAGATACATATACGTGTGTGCTGCCAGACGGCCGTAGATACCCGCATACGTAGTTACATACTTAACCTTGCATGCAATTGATACGTACGTGACCTGGTGCAATCCATGCACGTGCACATGCCCATGTATAACTAGTCCATCAACTCAAGGGTGTGCACTATGCGTATATGCATTTTTTAAAATTTGTGCACTATGCCATACACACTTATGAGCACTCTTTGCTCCATGTATGTATGCACGATGATGAGATTTTTTTCTGAACAAGTTATTATTGAAATAATTTTTTTAAATCATCTTTTTTTTTACTACCATCCATATTTTTTACTTAGCTTGATACAAAATCCGGTCGAACAAATGCCCCCTTGCCGGATTGAGTTTGAGTGCGAAACTAGTCAAGCTTCACCCGGCGAATATCCGTTTTTACTCGGCGCATGATTGATATGCAACATAGAGAACTGGTTCAGAGATGACATCTCGGTGACGATGTGCACACCATTCGAAAGATGGTTGATTTCTAGCGAAGAGATCTTGTATAGGCATGTCCATCCACACTTGTACTCTCTAAGGCGCCCATTGGGATCGTATAACAACCACGATGCCAGCCAACGAAGCAACCCTATTTCGTCTTCATTCCATGGCGAAATGACATGCCTTGTCCTGAAAACAAAAATAAACAAAATTTACCAATCTCGTCGTGGCGGTCTAGCTGCTACAGTGCTAGCCGACTTGATTGGAGGGTTTCATAGATTCACGTTGGCCGCAATGGTGCGTTGCACTGCTCCCATGATCTCCATGTGTTGATGTAGGCGAGGCGTCGGTATACCGTCGACATCTCGCCTTCATTGAGTGAATCGCCACACCATTCATGGTGTGGCAATTCTGGTGGTACGCCAGGATGCCATCGGCCTTATGGACGATTGAGGGGTTGATGTTGCCCCCACGCTTCATCATTGTTGGAGATGGGGTACCGGAGTGATATCAGCGCCACTCTCACGAGTGCACAGATGCCGCCTTCGAGTACCCATCGTGCGTGTCGTTATACATGATTGGTTGTCGGGGTGTCGTTGGCGCTGTCATGGACGCATGGGTATCGCTGCACCCAAACGCCCATGGTGTATGTAGTGGTTGATCGTCCGAATGCCGTCGAGGTCACAATGTGCACACTGTGTACTTGCCCCCAATGCTTATGACGTTTGTCGATGTAGATGATTGACACCGGGATGCTGCCAACATCGTCTAGAAGCGCCTCTCCATGGCTGCAAAGACATTGAAGAAGCACAATCGGAAACACCAAACAGATAAAGGCAGTTCGGTAAGGGACATCATAGACCGCACCACGTCTAACAAGGTTCGGTTACGCCTCTCAGACACTTCATTCCTTTGCGGAGTTCCAGGAGGTGTAAGTTGTGAAACAATTCCACGATCATTTAGATATTGACTAAACTCATGACTCAGATATTCGCCTCCACGATTTGATCGTGGGAACTTGATATTTTTGTCACGATGATTTTCGACTTCGTTCTCAAACTCTATAAACTTTTCAAATGTTTTAGACTTATATTTCATTAAGTAGATATACCCATATCTACTCAAGTCATCAGTAAAAGTTACGAAGTAGAAATATCCATCGTGCGTCGAAGTGCTCATTGGTCCATATACATCACTATGTATTATTTCCAATAGCTTATTCGCCCGTTCAGATGGCGTCTTAGTCAATTTTCTGACTAGACAAGCTTCACATGTGTCGAATAACTCAAAGTCAAATGACAGTAAAACTCCATCTTTATGAAGTCTCTGCATGTGTTTCTTTCCAATGTGACCAAGTCAGTCGTGCCACATCTAAGTGGTATTCTTATCAGTCTTCTTAAGACATTTAGCCTCAACGTTATAGACATCTTTCTCACATTCAAGATCCATAATGAATAAAGCACCAACAATAGGTGCAAATCCATAATACATATCCTTATATAAATTGAACAACCATTGCTCTCAGACTTATACGAATAACCATCGTGTATCAGACATGATCCAGATATAATGTTTTCACATAACTTCGGAATGAAATAACAATTATTCAGTTCTAAGATAAATCCGGAAGGGAGACTCAAAGACATGACACCGACGGCTTTAGCATAGATTCTTGCACCGTTCCCGATACGCATCACGACGTCATTCTTTTCCAGCTTGCGAACTTTCTGCAGTCCCTGCATCGTGTTGTAAATGTGAGCAACAGATCTGGTATCAAATACCCATGACTTAAAGGTATTTCCAGCAAGTAGAATATCAATAACATTGACTTGTATAATTTATACCTTTACCAGAACAACCGTTCTTCTTCTTATCTGCCAAGTACTTCTTGCAATTCCTCTTCTAGTGTCCTTTGGCCTTGCAATAGGAACATTCAATCTTAGTGGTGGTTCCTCCCTTGTTCCTCTTCTGGGACTCGATCTTAGCGGCAACATTAGATTTCTTCTTGGACTTGCCCTTCTTCTAGAAATTAGATGTCTTGTTCACAAGCAACACTTGCTTGCCCTTATTCTTTTGCATTCTTGCCTCAACTGTTTTGAGCATTGCAAACAACTCATAGCCAGTTTTGTCCAATCCCATAATGTTGTAATTCATGAAAAAATCGTCATAAGATGGGGTGTGTGAGGCAAGAACAATGTCGGTCCCGAGTGTCACTGGAATTCCAAATTCCAAAGTAGCGAGTCTATCACAATAGCCAGCCAACTTAACAATATGCTCGTTCATTGAAGAACCTTCAAGCATCTTGCATTTAATCAAGGCCTTCGTTACTTCAAAACGTTCGGTCCTTGCCTGCTTCTTGTACAGAGCATCCAGTGATTGAACAATTTCATGTACCGAATCGTTCAAAACATTTTTGTATGCAGGTTCCATGTCAACATGAGGCACTGAACAGCAACGTGTCATCCTTCTTAGTGGCCCAGACATTTCTTTCATCCTCCGGGGCTGTCGGTGCCGGATGTTCTAGAGGAGCCGCATCTAGCACATACTCCTTAGGACTCCTGAGAATAAGGCTCAAGGTACGAATCCAATCCCCATAGCTTCCACCATTAGCAGCTAACTTTTCTTTCTCTAACATAGGGGTTAAGTTGAAAGTGGTGTTGCGAGCCATTGATCTACAACGATAAACACAAATTCACCTAGACATAGTTCCTAATTAATTGCACTAGTGTTTAAACAAATCTTAATTTAAAGTGCGCTCCCACTCAAATCTATATCTCTCATAATTGAAAGTGAGTGATTCAAGACCCATAAGGTAATTCAACGCCATTGATGTGGACATCACTGATGACGAGAATTTAAATCGGTAGGCCAACTTGCCAATCACATATCCACGTGACTCTTGTTCATCTTTCGATGGATGTGTTCCGAGCACAGGACAATCCAGCTTGATCGTTTAAGACAACCAAGTGATCCTGAAGTGAGGTCTGGCCGTCACCCGCCTTAAACCTCACTGATCGTTTGTACCCATGTGGACATGGTGTGCCCCAAAGAGCTACGTGATTTAAACGGTGCTACACTTGGGAGAACACTAACTACTTACATATTTTCATGTGAGAGATCACCCTAATAAAAGCAACTAGTGCGTAATCAAAAGGGTGCAAACATAAAGGAATAAACATCTCAGGCAATTCATAGCAACATGATATGGTATAGCCCTGGGCGTCGAGAAGTCTCCATGGTCTTCATGAAAATTCAGCCTAAAAAGTTGTCGTGGCACCAATTTCAAAAATCACTGCCATGGCAGCAATTTCCAAAACTGCTGCTGTGGCACCAAATTTCAGCACTTCTTCTCCACACCTTGTACAACCTCCTCACGCCGGGGTCCTCCGTGCAAGCTTGTTACCGACGTCTGTAACCCGTATGCTATCTATATAGCTACTCTATTACATCAAAGTTGACACACAGGTCATAAAAGCGACAATCCCGTAGCTCCAACCATCATGTCGTACTGTGACGCGCATGCCACTTAAATAATTACAACATATAACCATCTCATATATAAAATCATTATCTTGACGAAGGCTATACCAAATCACATGCATTCTACAAAACCAAGTTAGACATTCTCTAATCGGTTTGTGCAAACTTTTAATTTACGTGGCTTCTAGGGTTTACACACAATGACACAAACACTAGCTACCTACATTCATCATCAAGTATGATACTTCTTGTTGCTAGATTAACTTTGCGGGGTGTGTGAGGGAAGAGACATAATTAAAAATCTCTAGCCCCACACTAAACTTCGTCAATACACATGAACCTGGTGTAGATCATCATCTACATGCCCTCTTGTTTGTGACGATTCAACTTTTTGCACTAAGGTGTAGCCCAAAGAACTGAGATAGCAAATCGTCGATAGCCAAAACCGCCAATGGCTAGAACTTTGTAACAAAGCTACACCATGCCATCAATAACATAAATGAAGCAAACTTGAGGGAAGCAAGCAAGAACATCGAACAAGAGATTGCATCTACCACAATAGATCTTATCTTTCATCCGCACAAAACTTCTACTCCTAGAAATCTTTGTGCAATACCCACACAATCTCATGTGTTGTAGATCGTAACCTGTGCATCTACTCATCGATCGCTCATGATGCCCCTGTTGGGAAACGTACTAGAACACACACAAAATTGCCCTACAATCATGATCCCAGGATCACTATGAAGATGCATACAAGGTTAGATTAGATCGTTACCAACTTCGAGTAGCAGCGAAAGAAGAGTTGGTGTAGATCGATCTTGAAGTCCCTCGAACCGAAGACCGAAAGCACGACCTCTCTACGGGTTGCACACATATGGGCATCACTATTCGGCAGTGCTTCACCGTCCAAAGCTTTGCATCACCGGAGAACTAGTGGAGGGAGAAGAGAACCTCAGGGGGCTTCTCTATTATGTGGACAAGAGAAAACTAGAACTAGATCTAGTCTAGATCAAACTAGAACAAGAACCAGAACAAGAACTAGAACAAAGAGAGAACTAGAGAGGAGGCGCTCGAGGCAAAGGGACTTGTGGTTCTAGGGGCGCCCCCCTCATGTATATATAGGTGGAGGGGAGAGGGGGGCAGCCGACTTGGGGGAGGATCCCCTCCCCTTGGCGTGCCAAGGGAGGACGAGTCCTCCTGCCACTAGGATTTCCCCCTAGCTTCTCCAAGAAGCTAAGGGGGGCGCCACCCCCTATTGGGCCTCTAAGGCCCATTAGCATTCCCCCTAATAGGCTTTTAGTTATATCTTTAGCCCATAGCGCCTAAATAAATACTAGGGGCCTCTCAATCAATATTAGATCCCTCTACTATTTACATTATGTCCCCGGTAACTTTCTCCGCCTATATTGCATTACCTGGTATTACTCGGTATTCTCCAAAACCCTTCCGGTAACCCCGAAACGCTTCCGGGTTCTCTCGAAACTATTTCTTTTATTCCCGAAACTTTCCGTTAAATCTTCTCATATTCCAAACTCCTATAGAACTCAATAGACGTAATCTCTTAAGCGTGTGACCTTGCAGGTTCGGTAAAATATAGACATGAATGAAAAACACCTTTCGTTCAATGATCAACAATGGAACCGTGGACATCCATATTGATCATTATATTTACACGAATGATATTCGATTGAACAGTTGGTTATCATATGGCATTCCTATTGCTTCATGATACGTTACAAAACCCGATGTGAGTTATATTGGTATCCCCGTGAGATCAACACATGCTCACTATACCATTCTTCCTCGTTACCGGTTTTGTTCTTTTTTCTCGTTCTTGTGTTCCGGCATCCCCGTGATTAATTCACGTTGTGTCTGACTAGACGATAATGGATGTCGTCACACCGTGATGACCCTAGGAATATCTCTCCATCATCGGAGGAGCAAATCCCACTCTTGAGCTATCTAGTCTCTCGTCATACGTTTCCGGTGAACCTGTAAGTTGACGTTAATCACCGTGTTACGAATGCCATTGGAACAACCCCAAAGTGCACTGCCCGGTATGGAGTGACTCGATACTCTCATGGTCCGAGGAATCATACATACGTTAACTCCCATGTCATGAATTGTAGACTGCAGACGATATGATCTTCTAAGTATAACAAATCGATTGGGTCAATTCAACACGACTGTTCTTCCAACATCGTGATCTCAATTATTACAGGCATTAACTTCATGCCCATGATCAGGAAAACATGATCATCAAATTAACACTTCAGCTAGTCCAAGAAGCAAGACTAGGAATCTGGTTTTACCGTTTATATCACCACACATGCTCATAAGTTTTCCTCTGAATCACATATTCAAAATCATAGCAGTTATAGCATAGAATATAAACATCAATTATAAACTTGAAAATAAATAATAAAAATATTATTGCCTTTAGGGCATATTTCCAACAGGCTTAATATTGAAATGTAAGAAGTGTGGTGTTACAAAACATGAAAATTATAGATAGGTAGACATGAATATGAAATTGATATCTAAACACAACTTATGTATCCTTAGCTACTAGTCTAGCAGTACGTAAAATGTTGGTACGAGTTCTAGGTTGAAATATGTATGAAATTAGGATATATTAAAAGGACATGTGGGTTTGACTTATAGGGAAAATTTTAGAAACAGGATGAAATAATCAGAGATAATTGAAAGAATGTTGGATCTACATCTTGTTCAGTCAATAAGGGAGAACATAGTTATGAAAAACATATAATGAACTAACAAATAAATCAGACATCTAATGAACAAGATTTGAATAACTATATGAAACTTGTTGTTCTTTCTTTACAATCTAGTGGAAAAAAGAGGGAGAATAGTTGTTCTTCAGAACATTGTCCTCGTCACACAAGGCTCTGAGGTCGTGACAAATTGGCCACTAGAAAAGTACCAACAACCAGTTTAGTAGAAAAAAAAGTAGTAGGACCTGATTTGGACGAGATTAAGAAGGATACATGGTGATTTACCTCCATTTCATGAACTGCGTTGAGGTCCAATGGGGTTTTCTTCCATACTGCGAGTTGCGGGGGGTAACGTAGACGTCCACCGGCAGTAGCTGTAGTCCTTTTCGACAATTGTTGCCGTTGACTTCCGGCAAACGGTGGCAGCAACGTCCGGTAGGAGTGTGAAGAGAGCAGGTCTACACGATGACAGTAGAAAGGAACAAGACGAGGGAAAAAGTGGAGCGAGAAAGAAGTTGAGACGTCTGCGGAGTGTGCACCGGAAAACTAAATGTTAGGTAACTTGGCGGCATGACTTGTTGGCTGCACACAGTAATAAATTATTAGAAATTTAATTAGCAGAATGGGCACAAGTTCCTACATACAAAACTTGGTAGAAATTTTAGGACTTGTTGGCTGGGTAAGTTTATTAAAAAACGGAAGTCGGTTTCATAGAGTATAACTTGGGACCCAAAATGTTAGGACTAAAGAAATCAAATCATACAAAAATCAGTGCAGTTTGAAGACCGAAATTGAAATCGTATCTGGTGGGGGAAAATTCATAAGGAAGGCATCAAAGTTTTTCGACAAATTAATATTTCACAGCACAAGCATGCAAGTGTTGAAGAATCGAAGGATGGATATTTGAGGGAAGAGAAAATCAACAGTTGGTAAAAAGAGTAGCAATTTTTGAAGGGAAGAACGATGACATGAATTTGCGAAGGGGCAAAGCAGGACGACCTGATGAATCCACATCACGTAAAGAAAAGTAATTACACAGAAGAAAAATAAATATAGAAAGAAGAGGAGGAAACAGTACTGGGACTCAAGAGCGGAACAAGACAGGAATGAAGGAAGAAGAAGATAAACAGTGTAGGAATCTCGTCGAAAAAGGTATGTAACCAGATGATGTAGCATACACACAGGTAGAAAGACATATAACTATGGCCCGCGGAAGTGTTTGTACAAATGAAACACATATATTGTCTCATTCTGAGGGTGAAGAATTTTCATCCATTTTCAGCCAGTTTCCGTGGGAACATCTGTTCGGATCACGGCGCAGATCATCGGTTGCAGACGTTTCCGCAGGCACGTGCCCCCGCATCTGCATGACCCTACGAATTTTCGGTGAGAGCCTACTTGTTGTAAAAGTTGGAATACAACCCGTGATTTACATGGATGCATCGTATTTTCGGTGAGAGCCTACTTGTTGTAAAAGTCGGAACAAAATCATGAAAAAGAAAAAAAAATGGGGCATTTTTCAAAAGTTGGAACAAAAAAGGGGCCTGACCCCAGCCTCTGCATCATTGCCATTGGTCAAATTGGTGCAGAAATTTAAAACTCAAAATGCATGGGCACCACTGGAAGCGCATAGTATCTGAGGAATATATAATTGGTACAAGGTAGAGAGGAGACACAAATCACGGCGCTTATCCACTAGGAACAGTCACCGTTAGAAGTTACCTGAAGTGACACGATATGTATTGTTTATGGTATAATTTACCCAACCGCAATAACAACAAATGCTATTCCGCGCGCGCGTCTCAACGATCGATTTCCGACAGGTAAACTACGAAGTGAACTTTCCTTTTTATATTAAGCCAGGTGGGGAAAGATAGGAGGCAGCCGGACCCCCACCACTTGAATTCACCGGGGGAGAAAAAATTAAGGAATGACACGCCCGGGCCCCACCCGTTGAAATCACCGGGGGGGGGGGGGGGGGAGATTTTGTTATGTTGCAAACACAGGTGGTGGGCCCCCTTGCCCTGTCCGAAAGCACGCAGGCGTGAGGCCGATCGCGCGTTGCGACGCGCGGACGCGAAGGAGCCTTTTCCGGTATTAGGTCAACTCGCCAAATGAACAACGCGTGCCCCGAGCCCATGATTCATGTATACGTCTGCTTCGGAACAAACCCAATTTTTCTGAAGAACATGGATCCAACTAAAAACTTACCATATATGCCTCCGTTCATTCTCGCCTTCTTTGGCCGTCGATTGATGTGGTCGGCGTCGCCGGTGACAACATGCATTTTGCGGCGTCGGCCACTTTCGTCGGGAAACACATCCTCAGTAGACCTCCTCTTTCAGTCACTTCTTCGTCGTGTTCTTAATTTCTTTGTCAGCACCTCTAATTGTGTCTTCATATCTCAGTACTAGAGGTCACCCCGACAAATGTCCTTTCAAAATAATTTGAAATTTGGTTGGACCAGGGTTTGAAATCTTGGTAGCATGAGAAAATATGAAAATCATGTCAATTAGAACTCACTGAATTATGATGTAATTTATTTCTTAAATATTTGAATCAAGCCCGAAATTTGAGGGTTACAAAGAAATAACATATGTAATTCTTCGCAAAAGCAAATCTCTGTAATGCCTGAAATTCGAAATCTTAGACCCTGGGTAGCACAAACACATACGTACGCTACAACAGTAAGCCGCTAGGGCAAAGTCTTTCTTTCTTCTCTCTCTCAAGACGACTAGGGCAAAGTCTTCCTCCCCACGATCTCCCTGGCCAGCCTGTGGATTCGCCTTCTCTCTGCCTGCCACTTCGGCGGCTGGTGGCGGGGAGGGGAATCCTGATGCCTCGGCTTCGGGTAGTGAATAGATTAGGGTTTTAGTCCCTGCATCAGACGGATGGCGGCACCTCTTCTTCGAGTCAGTCTTCTAGCTCTAATCCTTCTCAAGTTCGTCCGTCGGAATGGATTCGATGGAGCTCCGACATAGATTCTTGCCAACTCCTCAGGGCGGCAAGGTTAAGATTTCTCGTCGTCAGCGGCGAGATTTCGTGTCTGGTTCTATAGATCAAGTCGAGGGTTCAACGGCGATGACTACGGCTCCGGGACGCCGGCACGTGCACGAGGACTTCCCGGATGTCAACGACAAGGTCAGCCCGGCTTTGGTATGAGAGTGACGACAGCGGCGTGTTGGCGGCTCGTTTCGGCGGCGGTGATCGTTTAATAGTCCAAAGACCTCGATGTAATTTTTATTATGTTTGGGGTGCTTTGTACTTCTGATGAACTCTTATAATAGAGATCAGTCTTTTCCGCAAAAAAATGAAATAAGCTTTTCCAGATTGTCTTTTAATACAAGATGAGTTGAGGTCCCTCATAAGGAAGCCGGGTCCAGGTCCACGAAGTAAAGAAAATCTACTTAATTTTCTTGTGGATAGTTGCCATTCGGTAACCCAGGACTTCAATAGTCTAGCTGCGCAAGAGGCGGTGTTTGCACGCCCAAACAGATAAGGGAAACTATCTAAATCAACCGACTGATTACATCCCGCACATCAGCCGCCTCGTTTGTTGGCCACGTGTCCCCCTGCCTCGTTCCCTCGTCCACCCATATCCTATCCAGAAGCCCTCCATTCCTTCGCAAACCTCATCCTCTCCTCTGCTTCTCCGCTCGATACGCGCAGCTTCACATCCGCACCATCTCCAAGCTCGCCGGAAAGCCTCCCCGCGTCGTGCTGCTTTTTCTCGCGCTCTTGCCCTCACATGCGTGTTTGCGTCGATGCAGCGTTGCTGCTTGGCAGCGCCATGCCGCTGCAGGCCGACGAGTGACGCTGGTGCAGGCTGGTCGTCAGGGGGCGGGTGCTGCAAGTCGGCGTTGGCTACCGGGAGCCGGTTGCCGCACCGCAGCAAGGAGAACGAGCGACGCCCGCTGCTAAAGGGGTCGCCGTGCTGCAAGCCGGTGCCGGCTGGCCCTGGATCTTGCCGGGTGGCGGAGCTCAAGGTGCTGCAAACCGGCAGCCGGAGCTGCGACCCCGCGCGTCTCGCCGGCCGCCAGGGGATGCTGCAATGTGACGAGCGGGGCACCGCGTCCTGCGTGACATGCTCGTGGTGCTGAAAACCGGCAGCCGGCGCTGCAACCCCGCGTATCTCATCGGCGGCCGGGGATGCTGCAATGTAACGCGTGGTAGCGTCACCGTGGATCTCGCCTGGACGGCGGAGCTGCAGTGCAACTGCGACCTGCATATCTCTCCGGCGGCCGAAGTTGTTATGCAACGCACGCGGTGATGCCTGCCGGCGGCGGAGCTGCAATGGAACGTCGGTGGTGCTGCGACCCACAGATTTGGCCGGCGGGGAAGCTGCAATGCAATGTGTGTGGTGCTCTGACCTGCTGATCTCGTTGGCGACAAAAGCTTCGATGCAACGGGACGTTGCTGCGGGGGGAGATGACCCATTGACCTCACCGGCCGTCATCTGCTGCATGGCGATGATGGTACGCGGCCGGTGCAGCAGGCGGCATCACGACACGGGGGGAGGACGACGAGCGATAGAGGATGTTGGGTTGCAAGGTCAATTTCTGCTGGGTCGCGCACATGGTCCAGCTGGCATAGATCGGGTGGCTGCGCGGGGCCTCATCCAACGGCTTGCAAGGCGGTTTAAGATTGTCTCACGTCAGCCGGATGACGCGTAGCAGTGGCCGATAGATAAACCTTTCTTTCTCTATCAGCCAATATGACTATCTATCAATTATCTTCTTCCACCACCCTAGGTGCACCAACTCTTCTTTCTGTCACTAACGAGGTCCGCCGACTTCTCTTCCTCCTCCTCCTCCTCCTCCTCCTCCTTGGCGCAGCTGCTCTTGCGTTGGTTTAGGTGATGGTCTCCCGCATGTTCTCCATGGTGGATGGCTACTCTGTGGGCGTCGTCCACGTCGCGAGCAAGGTCGCCGGCAAGCGGTCCGCTGCATCGCCCTCCCTCACCGTCATCAACATCGCCGGCAGCATTATCGCCGTCATACTCCTCTATGCTCCTACGTAAGTTTCTGTCTCATATAAATTCAGATCGAGAGCCAAAGATCCTAGTTCTTCTGGGGAGGCACAAGGAAACTTTATTAGCCCTACGTACCTAGCCGGCTAGCCACCGCCGTCGGCGAGTAGATCCCGTCCGGTGCCAAAGCCCCTCTGGCTCTGCCTCATGGGCTCATGCCCCCCCGTTCGTCCTCCTCAGCCTTTCCTCGCAGTGCCCACCCGGAGCCTGGACGTGCCCACACCCGCACGGAGCTGCCCGTGAAGTCGGCGAATTGAACAAGTGCACCCGCCAGCCACGGCCAGGGAGTCGAGGTACATACAGCAGCTGCGGACCAGGCGTCCTCTCCCTCTCCAGAAAAGCCTGCTCCGCGAGGAAACTTGCCCACGACAAGGATGGCGAAGTGGCTGCGTCGTCCCCGTCCGCATCCACGTTCCTCTTGCCGTCACCGTACGCGTATTTCTGCCAAGCGACTCATCCTGGATTGGCGTCAGGCCTCCCCTTACAGCGCAGCCAGCGTTCGTCGGTGTCCAGAATCGCTGGCCCGGCGGCACCTGCCGCTACGTCCCTCCCTGGCCCCTGCTTCCCCGGCGTCAGTGTCCCGGGACTCCTGGTCCGCGCGGAACCCCACCGGCCGCCCATGACAACGGCCCTGCGCGCGGCCGGCTACCCAGCGGCGAGCACAGCCTGAACGCGCATGCAACACCTGCAGCGTCGTCTCCCGTCCACCTCGCGGATCCCGTGGGCACGACGACGGTGTCTGATTTCGGCGCCTCGCCGTCCAGCCGAAACATATAAATGGTATTTTATTATCATGTGCACAAAACTATGGCTAGACATTTAGGTGGCACCGGACGGGATCTACTCGCCGTCCAGCCGAAACATATAAATTGTAATAAACTCGAATCGCTTTCGTTTTGACCACGACATTTAGGTGGTTCAGATATCTAGTGACGCAAATACGTGCCTATACCCTTTTCGAAAAATAATTACGTGCCTATACGTGTCTGTACATAGCTAGCTGTCTGATAACTCGCAATATATAATATTGCGCGAGTCTTCCTACCCTAGCCGCCGCCACGAGCCAGGCGACTAGGGAGGCGATCTTCTTTCACCGATCTCCACCAGCCGGGGCGCTGGCCCCCTCTCCCTCCGGCTGCTCCGGCGGCAGGAGGGAGGGGGGACCCCGTTCCTCCGCTCTGTAGTTAGGGTTTGGATTTGTAGGTCGTGGTGCGCCGTTGGGGTGGTGGGAGCGGCGCCCAGACGAATAAATCTGCCTCAGCCCCACTCCCACACCGGCGGTGTCCTTCATGGCGGCGTCTCGGAGTTGATGGCATCGTGTGTCTGCCGATCCTTCAGATCGGCGGCGTTAGGGTTCATGGATGGTGTTGGCGAGGCGGCGGCGGCGACTCCATCAGGTGTGTCTCTCCTTCCGCTCTGTCCCCGTTGCTGTGGCGTTGTCTCCGACGTCATGGTGGAGCAGGGAGGTTTGGTCGTTCAGGAGTACGCGCAGACGGTTGTCTACGCAAGTGACAGCTGGAAGATGGAGCATCTTGTGCTGGGTTTGTGGTTGGAGGCTGACAGTTCTGGTTTCCTCCTCCGACGTCGTCGTCATGCGGGGGTGTCAGTTCTGAAGTTCGATGGCGTGTTCGGGGACATGTTGCCCCGGTCTGATTCTTTCAACGGTAATGGTTTTGCTTCTGGCAAACTACTTTGGAGGTCCGTAAAGCTGCAGATCAGCGATGGAGCCGCGTCGAGCTTGGGTAAAGAGGTGATCTGTATTCTTGCCTTTTGGTGGCCGCTTCGGTGGTGTCGAAGGAAAGGGACAGACGCTGATATTTTGTATAGGATTTTCATATCTTTTCAGTCATGTAAGGTCAGTGCTTACGTGCCTTGTAACTTGATCTTTATTCTATAATTGAGACACGTATTACCATGCAAAAAAAAAATTAAATATACGTGTCTGTACGTCCCCATCACCAGTTTATATACATATGTAATCTTTCGTAGAATTCTAAGCTAGTAGGTGGACGAGACATTGTCCACTTTTTGGCTCTCTCGACCCCCCCCCCCCCCCCCCCCCCCCCCTCTCTGGCTTAGAATATATGTGTGTGTGTGTGCGCGCAGAAATCTGAAGGCGAGGAAACACATGGACGAGTGCTGAAGTGTAATATTAGTTTCTACACCCTCTGTTTCTAAATATAAGAACTATTTAGAAACAGAGGTAGTACAATTTAAGTTTTGTGTATCCTTATTGGGATGACGTCTCAATGAAACGGTAAGGACACGTCGTCCAGAATAAAAGTCCCATGACCCTATTTCCCTCCTGGTTTGTGATGATCATGGCCAACATTGGAGAGCTTGTGATACTTTCGTCCTGCTGCTGCTGATCGACAACTGCAAATCTTTTGGTCGTCATCTGGTGTTTTGGCTCTCCTTGATGCTGGTGGCCGCCAGGGTGATGGTGTAAAGTTATTTTTTGTTAGTAGTTTTCGCATTTCAATCTTTTATGCTCCTCGTCTTTTTCTTTGATAATACGAACACAAGTCAGCCATTTGACGACTTGCCAGGCAAGTGGTCTGTCGCTAGCCACAGTGCGTTGAACGATACCAGGTTCTCACCTATTAGGGTATAGGTGGCTAAGCGGCTTTTCAAAACATTCGATGTTAGTCTAGCTTGCGTAAATAGTCTTCTGCAATTATTTCACCCGAGTCATGCTGGAAACTCAAGATACAAAATGTGAAACCAGAGGGAATGATATAGAAGATCCTTGGTGTAATTTTTAGTTTATCATGGATATTTGTTGTTTGTCTTTATTTCAGTTTGTTCGATCAGATGTATTGTGAATAATTGATTCATAAATCAGATCATTTACTAAAAAACATCATCATAACGTGTAATTCCACAAGCCAGATGTCGAAAAAGGCACTCCAAGGTAAAAGCATTGCATGCTACAAATACTAGAATTACACTGTAGTGTTGGTGCTAGAAGTCAAACTTTGATTGCAATTTCTAATCAGCTGAACGAAAATTAAGCATCACATGGTGCACGTCTCCCTCGAACTTTTATCTTGACATTGGATTTAGTACCCTTTGGACTGTGCGAGCTGGCCTATATAAAAAGGAAAATAACTTAGTTTCACTTGAAGAACCATAGGAAGATATTAATAATGCAGAAAAATAGGATTTTCTTAAGCAGAAATTGTATAGCATCCTCTTTGAGAAGTGTAAGTAAGCATTTTATGCTCAGAATCAAACCACGCATTTTTATCCAATACACCTCTCTGAAGCCATGATATTTAAGAGGATGAGAGAGTCACACGCCCACACCAGTACTATACTTATACATGTATCATGAACTATCTTCTCTACTAATGCATCAAGATGCAAAGCGCTTGTGTTTTCTCGAGAAAACTATATAACTGCTAGTATCCATTGAGATAAGCACTACACACGTCGCTTGAGCTTCCTCATCATAATAATAGGAATTTTAGGGGAACTAGACTAGCACATGTATGCAGCCACAAGTCGAAGCGAACTCATACAAATTGTACTATACATATAGTTTGAGGCACCTGTGACACAAACACAAAAGTAAGACCACTTGAATGATACAAGTATGAATTAATCACACAATCCTAGTGTCTTTTTTGCATAAAGAGTCTAGCAATAAGCATAAGGTCATTTGTTAGCACTATTCCTTTATTTTATTTTTCTCTATTTGTGTGATGGAATATGTTTATTCCACTTAATAGACAAGCAATGATGAAATCTGCATATTATTTATATTTTTTTACAATTTTATATGCACAAATTGATATTCTCAAAATGTAAATTATACCATTATAATATGTAAAAAATATAATATGAGTAACATGTATTGAAAAAAAAAACACTGAGTAGAGCATAAACACCAGGCACGCGCACACACCACCACCACCCCACACACTCAGTCACTCACATAATGCCTACTGATGACTAGAGTTGCAGAGATTCATGATTAGCGAAGTCACCACATGCTCCTAACAAGTACGTCTATTCTTAAACTTAACAAAATTGGAAATGGGGATGCATGACACCACATTGCAAATTAAGTAAACTAAAACAAAAAATATATTACCACCAACACTACTGATAATGTTTTGCATCCTCAATGTCCAACTCATGTGCTTCATGCATGCAGTTAACTAATCTGCAATGTAAGCACTTTGTTGTTGAGAAAACTACAAAATAGGAACAAAGAAATGATCTCTATATACCGCTTAAATCTTGTGGGTGACGGGGATGATTAGTCTCTGCGATTGAATGGTCACAAATATGAGTGAGGAGAAGTAATTTATCAATCAAGTGTTACCCAAACGGTCTTATACTATCTCCTATGAAATAAGAGATACACTAAATCCTACTAAAGCCCAAACTTCCATCTCCCCTACTTGATATCCCCTTTGTCTGGCTCTTCATTTAATATGTTGTGTAACACTGATTATGGCCTAGTAGGGGAGACTATTTATCTTCCTTCATATATGTATTTTTTTACTTAAGTGCATTCCCATAAGTACATGGGATCCAAGAGCTATCATAGTTTGATCACATTAAAATTGGTGCTAAAACTAACAATACACTCTTTCAATTTTAAGCAATCAGTATTGTGACGAACCTCTTTTTTCACACAACACACCCCAAACATTCAAGCATTTTTTTAATTTCCCTCGGCCTATCTCAAGTATATCACCTCACAATTATTTAAATTTCATTTCATTGATTTGGATAAACATTCTTCCGCCAAGGAACAAAAAATTTCCCAACGTATAATCATATATATATATATATATATATATATATATATATATATATATATATATATATATATATATATATATATATATATATATAGGGAAAATGCATCCTACTACCGGGTGTAGTTACACCCATATCTCATATACTACCATGTGGTAGTATATATACTACTTTATCATTTTTAATATGTTCATATACTATATCTAAGATACTTCAAAACGAGTTATGTGAAAAAATTGCATGTAAGCCCATGTTTTTATCATATTTATGAAATACATACATATTTGTACGTAAAAAGGAGTATATACTACTTTTTAGGTAGTATGTACCATATTTTTAGCATACTCTTTTTTACGTACAAATATGTACGTATTTCACATATATAATAAAAACTATGGGCCCACTTACAATTTTTTCGTAGAACTCACTTTGGAGTATCTTAGATATAGTATACGAACATACTAAAAATGATAAAGTAGTATATATACTATCACATGGTAGTATATGAGACATGGGTGTAACTACACCCGGTAGTAGGATATATAAAAATAATATTTACTATATTTTATATATAGCATTACTAGGGGTGTAGAATTAGCTATTGTACACTCAAGCTTAGTTTCAATGGCTTGCCACAGAACATGTTAACAGTTTAAAAGTTATCAAAAAATATGAAATAAATAGTGGAACATCACTCCAATGTTATAAGATGATTCGACGAGCGATTGTGAAAATATGCGTTTATGTGACCTCGGCGAAAAAAAAATCATTTCAGCTCACTGCGGCATAAATATATACTCAACTATTTGTTTTCTTCGTCCAGGGCACGTACATTCATATTTTTCCAATCGGTCTGCCGGATCATCTTATATTATGGGCGTGTTGTTCTAGTATTTTTTTTCATGATTTTTGGGAACATCTGCACCATCAAAACCTTAACTAGTTCTGTGGTAAGCTAGGGAAGAAAATCCTCCTCCTATTATTTATTATTTGGACATGAATAAATTTGGTGTTGTGTTGCGCTATGACTCCTATTATTTTGGAAATATCTTTCTTAAGAACGGAATGTGCTATGATTGATATGCCGAAAGGGGATATTAAAATCAACCTTCCTCCTGACAACGTTTGCCACGCACATTCCCAAGGAATTACTAGTAAGAGAAAGTATAGGTCGTGACCAGAATGCTGGGATTGGTGCTTACGCTATGATCTTCCATAGGATCAAGGTTAATAAATCTTCACAAAGGTTTTATGTCAAGCTAAACAATACTACATTACACCATATGGGGGAAGAGAGAGAGAGAGAGAGAGAGAGAGAGAGAGAGAGAGAGAGAGAGAGAGAGAGAGAGAGAGAGAGAGAGAGATTTTAAATTTAATATATATGAGAGAGGAGAGGGACGCATATAGCATATTCTATGTTCTATGTATGCGCACAATATTATAATATGTGAGGGGAGTAAACTGCAACACTCTCATGTACGAATCTTGGAATCACGTGGACCTTTGGCTAGGTGTTGGACTCATGTACTCGTGGAAAATCTTTTCATGTTTTTACCTAAGTGGTGGCCATCCATGTGTCTTGTTCGCGCAGGTACACATTCGTGAATCCTGTATTGAAGGAAGGGTCCATAGGAGATCGGATGGTATATGCGCACCTCTTCGCGTTCTTCAATAGCGTGATGTGGTCATTGTATGCCTCGACGGATCTCCCCAACAAGCTTTTGCTCTTCATCATCAGTGGAATGGGCATCATCGCTCATTTTTTCTACATCAACTTCTACATCAAGTTTGCAAAAGGGAAGAAGCGCATGGAAGCCCTTGTCCTTCTATTCACAGTCAGCATGGTCTCTGTGATAATGGTAGTATTAGTACCGTCGATGGTCCTAACGCATAGGTGGAGTAGTACTTTCATCGATGTCATTGCTTCAACATCTGGAGCATCCACACATATTGTTCCTGTATATGACCTGGTGAGTGCAAGCTACGGCTAGTGAAGTGTAATCTATTGTTCGTTCATAGATGAGTTGAAACCGATTGAGCGTGTAATGCAGGTGATGGTGACGATGAGCAAGAAAATCAACAACAAGAACCCAATGATCAAGGCACTCGTCTCCCTGTTTAGTGCATCTACTTGGACTGCCTAGGGATTCATATCCGTCCCCATGAATCTCTACATCGTGGTATGTATTATATCTATCTCCTGGTGCGACCAATCTGTTCCTTAGTGCATATGCGCCACACACGACAACTAGGTTTTTTTCCTCCATGTTGCATTCTTATCTTGGGTTCCATTACACACACGACATTTCTATGAATGCACTTCTTTTGTGATGTACTAAGTGTAATAATATATCAAATGTAGGCATGCTATATTTGCTCTTACGGAAAGCAAAAAAAATAGACTTCTGTTGTGGGATATTTTAGGTTCATTAATGTCATTTTGTGCTTGCAGGTACCAAATTTCATGGGCATTCTGTCAGCGGCTATGCAAATCGTTGTATACTCCTACCTGATATACAACATGACCTGCATGCACTCCGTCCAAACCGATGATGTAGTTGACTACAGCTATGAGATGGGAAAGCTCTTCGCGTCGTCTCCACCTCCAGTATAAGTCTACGGTGGCACATCAAGACTTGTGTTTCTTTACTACAAGGCAAATAGAGACTTAATTTGAACTATAGGTGTGAGATTTTTTTTTCCATGAATGATTGGTCTATCTGTGGAAACTTGATGGATCGGTCATAGGCTCTAGGAAGAGCCCGTTTAAAAAATAAATAGGAAACACAATTTTGAGATAAAAAACAAATATGAAATCTATTCATTTCATGACTTCTAAAAGACAAATATGAGGAATTCTCCTTTTAGATGAGTTCATGCATGTTATTATTGTGTTTGCATTGTTCACGTCGTTCCGATGCATCAGCAAGTTGGATGTTATGCATCTCAAAATTGGTTGCTATTATCAGCATAAACAATCGTTTTTACTACAACCTGTTCGCGAGGTCTCCATTGTGGTGTCCATTTTTATTACTAGTGAAGTTCTCAGTTTTCGCTCAAGTAGTGGCTTGGCTCAGAACAAGGAAAAGCGTAGGATTTTATCGGGCTAAATTTCTATAGGAAAATTTGTAATACTCCATTTTGAAGAAAGCCCAACTCATTTCGGATCCTATGGAATTCCACAGTAATTTGGAGAAAATAAACATGTCGAGTGCGGCGATTTGGTGCCCAGGTGCATCTACAGCTCGGCATGAACAATAAATAATTTAGGGTCTTTTACATCTGTGTCCCTAACTGGAACCCACTACTCATATTTGCCCCTAATTTCGAAGCTTGCTCAAATTTGCCCCTCTGCCGTTATGTGCACTTATAGAAATGCCCTTCTGTGCCGTTACCGTCCGGTCAAAGGGCTTTGACCGTCCTGAAAAAAATAGCAAAAAAAAATCTAAAAAATCTAAAATTTTGTGGGATCAAAGATACTCAGGTTCGCAAGGTGCATGCAAATTTTCGTGCTGTTTGGACATTCCAGGAGCTCATGGCAAAGGAAAAACAGTAAATATGTATGCCAGTGAACAGTAAATTCAAAAAAATAGCAAGAAAATTCAAAAAAATATGAAATTTTTTGGCATCAAAGAGGCTCGGGTCCGCAAGGTGCGTGCAAATTTTTGTTGTGTTTGAACATGTAGGAGCTCGTGGAGAAAAAAACAAAATTTGGCTCGGGAAAAAACTTTGGAAAAAAATGTCTATTTTGTTTTTTTGCTAGAGCTCCTCGCATGTCATTTGATCACAAAAACTTGCAAGCACCTTGTGCACCCAAGCCTCTTTGATGCCAAAAAATTTCATATTTTTTTTGAATTTTCTTGCTATTTTATTTCAAATTTACTGTTCACAAGCGTACAGATTTACTGTTTTTCCTCGCCACGAGCTCCTGGAATGCCCAAACAACACGAAATTTTGCACGCACCTTGCGCACATGAGTATCTTCGATCTCACAAAATTTTAGATTTTTTAGATGTTTTTTTGCTATTTTTTTCAGGACGGTCAAAGCCCTTTGACTGGACGGTAACGGGACAGAAGGGCATTTCTATAAGTGCACATAACGGCAGAGGGGCAAATTTGACCAGGCTTCGAAATTAGGGGCATATATGAGTAGGTGGTTCGAGTTAGGGACAGAAATGCAAATGGCCCATAAATTTAAACAAACTAGTAAAAAAACAAAGAGTTCTGCATTTTTTTGGCATCCAAGATGCTTGAATGTTTTATGTACGTGGAAGGTTTTGTGGTGTTTGGACACTCGAGGAGGTCATGCTAAAAACAAGAATTGGATGTGAAAAAAACTTTCAAAAAGAACATAGTTTGGACATGATGTTTTTTTCGGCTAGAGGTCCTAGAATGTCCAAACACTGTGAAACTTTACATGCTCCTTGGATACCTGAGCATCTTTGATGTAATTTTTTAAAAGAATTTTTCACTATTTTTTTTATGAATATACTGTTCATCGGGTGCAGACACAAATTACCAAAACGTGTGGGTTTACTTTTACCACATGTTTTCTATTTGTTCTCCGGTTCTTGCACATATCTTCTGCGGTTTATATCCAAAATCATGTTTAGGGCTCCTTTAAGCACTTGGGAAATTTTCTACACCCCCACCAAACACACATTTGTCCCAATTTCATTGTTTTGCAATTCCACAGGATTCAGATCGGAAGGCATAGCAATCCTCCATATTCCCCTATCCTATGAATCAAAGGAACCATTAAAGTAGTCATGTGCTTTTGCTTCTTGTCAGAATTCATATACATGGCATCTTAATTCTGATTATTTTACTATTTCTGTGCTCGTATATTCCTGCATTGCAAACTGAGACCCAACTAGACACACACAGCCACCATGCAGTACTTGAAATCACATGGCTCCCACAGCAGTAGAAGCAATGTAGCAAGTAGGGCCATTCATGAACTAATATTACCATAATATGAAGTAGACAACAAAGGATACAATAAATTTGTACATAGGAAGATAATGATTATAAGTTGCACATGCTTTCACTGTCACTATATGATTTGAATTTTTATGATGATGATGCGTAGGCACGTACCTTAGCGCATATTTTCTTTAGTTCATCGGCAACATATATTTTGTATACAGGCCATATTTTTGGGATCAGTGTACACACATGTCAATGCAATCTCAACACATGTACACACTCTTCAAATGCCCATTTCCTGTGATAACTACATGCACATTGCAAGCAATCTTTTCATCAAGTTTTCAGTTACCTGCTTGTGAAATTGAAATGTTAATGAAGCTCCTTTAGAAAGATATTTATCAAATTGGTAAAACATCATATATGGGAAATTTTAGGATGGTCCTAGTTAATATGAACCGTCTATTTTCCAACATCCGATGGCTGGTATTACTATTACCCCTTGAAAGGTAAGATATGGACAACAATCCTATAGGTTATTATGGACCTTTTCCTTTATACAGGTAAGGAAATAAATTATTGTGTCATTAAAGCATTGTGCTATATAAGGAAATATATCATGCATAGTTCTAAAATTTCCATGTTATGTTTCTACATGTCACGCTCCCTGTCGTTACTATTATTTTCGAGCGTGACATGTCTTTTTCTTTAGTTGGAGCATGACAATACATTGTGCTACATAAGGAAATATATCTGGATAGTGAACAGACGTGTCATTTTTATTACACAAAAAATATAATTTTCATACTCATGTAGTGAAAAAATACAGCTAATTCTTGATTTTGAACCTTAGGATCAAAATCCAAGTATTCACTTAGATATCACAAGCGAAAAAAACTTCATGTTAGGAAATAAACATAATTGATGTGAAACAAAATACCAACACGAACAAAATAATACAATATAAATCTTCCTAACATCAAAACTTCGATATGGTTTAACCAGTATCTATGTACTATTTTAGATTGCAATTTTGGATTTTCGAGAGATTAGACAGTTTTATGTGACTAAGAGTGAAACTAATAGAATTGTTACATGGTATATGATAGGATGAATTAAATATGCATTTTATAACAATGATACAACATTAGTGCAAAAGTTCGTATCTCTCACAAATTTGTGATGAATAGAAAAAGGAAAAATGTTATCCAATATTAAGGAAGGCCTATTATATATGGAAGTCATGCGTGCATATTTAGTATCCAAAGAAAAATAAATAAATCCATTATGAATTTATTTTAAACCCATTGAAAGGAGAAGGTAAAAAAAATCCTTACACATTCATTTTTCACCAGTAGTTACCATAATGAGAATATTACGCGTGGTCAAATGTACCCTTGACGATTGGACGACTTAGATTAAATATGACGTAAGAGGGGCCATCTTAATGATTGTATCAAGTAGCTCTTGCGTGTATATTGTCGATGTTGATATTTTTCATTATAAACTAGACCCAACTCTACAAAGTTTGGCTGAGGACAACATCTATGAGTGAGGCGTTTTGGGGCGGGCTCCAAGGAGCCCGGTATAGTGGAAAAATCAAAAATACTATTTATAAGTTTTAGAAAAAACATTTTTTTGCATGGACACATAATGATGTTTCTTACTTGTCCATAAAGTTTCATAAATAATGCGACGATTCATAGTCTACCCAAAAAGACAAAATTCCGGCCACAAGAAAAAGCCTGGCCCATTTCTATACACATATTTGTTTTTTTGGAAATTACACGGTGAATTTTCTAACAGCTAAATATCCAAAAAAAAGGTAGGCCTACTCAAAAAGACATAGTTAAGCCTAGCCACACCCCCGAAGTCTTTTATGCTTCAACGTTGTTAGTTTCTTCATGTAAATTCGTAAACATTATTACGTATAAGCATGAATATATTTTTACTGGTGCATAAACACTTTCTTTTTAGCAAAGTTAGCCCAACCATGCATTCATGTTGTATTTGACATATACACGTACAACATGTTTTTTTTTTGCGAGTGACATACAACATGGTTTCAATTGTTAAATAGGACACGCCAAGAAACTAGCAATAATACAAAGAAAAAAGACAATTAGAAAAAAATGCAAGTTTCAAAAGTAGGGAACAAAAATTATATCAATTACTCTTGTGTCAAAAAATAATACTTGCAATCAAATACTTAAAAAGTAGTGTTGCTGTATATATGAAAGTGCAATTCGCTTACAAATGTTCACGTATTAAAGAATGAATATTCATGTTTTTTATAAAATTGTTGTATTTTGCTACGGATGTCCATGTAGAAGTTAAAAATGAAAAAAGAAGTAAAAAATGAAAAAAAATAATGTACTTGACACAAAAGAAAAAGGATATCTGGTTAATTAGGAAAGTCGTTTTTTTGCTGAGGTGGTTTTCATTGCTTACTGGAACATCTGGTTCATTAGTAATGCTAGGGTTTTTAGGCATGATAGACCAAGCATTATCAGATGGAGTGGTGCCTTCATCCATGTTATCTCTTTGCTTTCCTATATAATTAAAGGTAGAATTAAGGATGAGCTTGTTAGGTGGGTTTCTCTCCCCCTCCCCCCCCCCCCCCCCCCCCCCCCAACCTGAGTTGTAAGCTTTCTTTATTTTGTACAGTTTTCCCCCTTTTTTGGGTTACTTGTAGTAACGTTGTACATATTGTGTTCTTATTCTTGAAATAAAGTTTTAAAGCTGTGGGGGTGCTTTACCCTATAGTGATGAGTCAAAAAAAGTAAAAGGAAACAAAAGAATATAAAAAGCAAAGGTGGGAAACAATTATAAGTAGAATGGAACGTGAAAAATGAAAAAGAGAGAAAGAAAGTAAAAAATAAAATAGGAACTGAACTAGGAAATAACTAGATGAAACTGTAAACCAAAATGGAAAAAAGACCCTACCCCTCATCATGGGCCTGGCCGAAACACCAAAGTAACTATGCATGCAGTGTTGGTCCATGGGTCGGCCCATGTTCGTTGAGTGCTTTTGTTTTATTTTTCCTTCTAGTTTCTTCGATGTATCTTCTTTCTAATATGTTATTTTCATGTTAAGTTTCCCATTTAAAATTTGATTATAAGTTTATGTACTTTACCATTGTTCATATATTTGGTGACATCTATTCTTGTATAAAAAATAAGAATGCTCCTATATTTTGACAATAAACATGACTCATGTTTTGCCAACCAATAAAAAGTGAAAGACGAAGTCATGAAAATGGAGAAGAAAAATAAAAGTAAAAGAATAACTCATGCCACAAATGATTACGTATTACAAGAGAAACGTTCATGCATGTTCGAACAAATGAGCATCTGCATGAAAACTAATGTCCGTGACTCTCGCAAACAATTAAATGAAAGGAAAAAATTTATGAACTAGAAATATTATGAATAAATAGAAAAAAGTGGAAATAAAATTAGAAATGAATAAGTGTTTACAAACAAACATATATATTTATCAACGGAAATGTACTCTTATTTCATAAAATAATATTGATATTATATATGTATGTTTATCCATAAATTTGTATATTTTATTATTATATAAAAGTATGGCAGTAAAATATTCATGTATTAAAATATACTTCATAATTTTTTTTATAAACTTTTGAAACATTCATTAACTTTCACGTACTGGAGATCTTGTTATTTTCCTCTACAATTTTGGTCAAACTTTACAAATATTGTCTTAGCACAAAATCTGTATTTATATATGTATGTATGTATGTGTATATATATGTACATGTAAATTTTGGCATTGTATGTAGAACGTACTACATGAAGTTGTTTCAATTGAAATAAGAAACAATCACAAAAGTAGAGAGGGAAAGTACAACTCATTCTTCTTTCAAAAAATAGATTTCGGAAAGACTGTAAAGTTAAATACTTCAAATATAGTGTTGTGTATTTAAAAAAGAGGATGTTGACATACTTGCAAAACGTTCACATATTAGGAAAATAGTTATGTACTTTCAAAAAATAGGTTCATGTAGAAGTGAAAAAATATACAACCAAAAAAGGGGAAAGGTAACGTATTTTACATCGAACAAAAAGGAAAGGAAACAACAAAAATGAAAAGAATGGGAAAGTAAGTAAAATAAAATGGAAAAGGAACATATTAAAAAAAAGGAAAAATATAAATCTAGTAAATCATTTTTTTAGTCGTGCGAAATAAATAGAAAAAACAAGGAAACAAAATAAACTTCCATTCACATGGGCCAGAGCCGAAATACCAAAAGGGAAAAGTACAAGTCCTTATACACTGTTCATAGGCTGGCCCATTCGACTAGTCCAAGTTCGTATATATGTTTTCTTTTTTATTTCTTTATTGTTAATCGTTTCCTGTCTTTTTTTTGGTTTTTATTTTTTTCATTCCAATTTAATTGTTCATTATATATTTTTCACCTTTGTGTGTATAGTTTTTTAGCCTTATATACAAATTGAATTTATGTACATCAGCAAATTGAATTTTTATAAATATATGCACATTGCACATGAAACATATGAAATCACAGAATACTTAAATGGCAAAGAACTTATGTCTTACATAAGTGATAATAATATATTTGTATAGTACCAAACAAATGGACCTATATACTAGAAAAATTGTATTTGTAGAAAATATTAATGTACATAACCATGAAAGAAAATAATATATATAACTGAAAAGGTAAATAAATAATGTTTGAAATTGAAGTATAAATTCAAATATAAAATAATAAATGAGGCCAGAAAATGTAAAAAATGAAACAAACAAAAATCAGAATATTTATTTTTAACTGCATGAAAGAAAAGGGCAGAAATTGAAAATGCATGTTGAGCCAGGCCCATTCTCGTTGGGGTCTGTGCTACATTGGCACAACGCAATGCTACAACTACGGGGATTTTACAGAAGTTTTACGGGCTTGGCTGAGTTGGATTGTGTTGATTGGTAATTAGGATGAGGCGGGCCCCACCCTGAAAATCAGGGGGGCGGGAGAGATTAGTGAGGGGAGAAGGTTAGTCCGTTGATTCCTGTAAAATGTCCCTGTAAGTCTAGCATTTTTGTTAATTTAAAATGTGTATGTGCAGGAAATCCCCCCTCCCTCGCGTCGCCCCTCTCGGGCGACTCGTTGGGCGAAAGCCTAGCCGCACCGCCGCCTCCCTCCTCCCCCTCGGTCTCCCAACGGTGCCGCCTGAGGTAGTCATACGCCAAGCCCCGAGGCGCTGCTGATGAAGGTGGTGGAGGGGCCTTTTCCGCGGCCCCGTCTCACTCGTGTCCGGGGGGTAGGCTGAAGGGTAACGCAGCAGAAAACAAAAAAAATTCGACCTACGCACCAGCCCAGGACCACTATGGAGACTGCATACAAGGTTTGATCTTTTTCGTTACCGACTCGTAGCGCAGCGGAAGTAGAGTCGATGACGATCGGCGGTGCAGATCCCCGCAGCTAGGATTTACAACCTCCCAACCGCGAGGATGTATACCCTCATCTGCCCCTCGGACAGCCCTCCGGGAGGCGGTCGGACAGCCCCCCGGACGGTGTCGCGGACAGCCCTTCGGGAGGACCTCCAAAACTTGGACTGTCACTCGGACAGCCCTTCGGGAGGACCTTCAAAACTCGGACGGTTACACAGACAGCCCTTCGGGAGGCACTCTCGAACTAAGACCGAAACTACGATCTCTCTACAGAGATGCACACATACGGTGTCATCTATCCGGCAGGGCTTCGCCGTCCAGAACTAGTTCCCACCGGAACCCAGACAGCCTTTCGGCTCTACGAAACTATTTCGCTGGGAGGGAGAGAGAATGCCAGATCATGCATGGCTTGTGTGAGAGAGTTGGAATGAGGATGGAGAGCTCCTCTCCACCTCCTTATATAGTGGTGGAAGGGGTGAGGGGGGGGGCTGAAATTCAGCCCACAAAACATGCACCCACCAAACAAGGAAACATGTTCCCACCAAACATGGAGAAAACATGTTCCCTTGTCCATGGTGTTCCCCCATGGGTCCCCACCTTCCTCCCAACACTCTCCACCATTTGTGGAGGCTGCCCCCACCATGGGGCCCCCCCCAACACCTTTGTCCAGCCACAAGGAGCTGCCCCCTCAAAGGGGGCGCCCCCAAAACAGCCCCCACGCATCGTGGGATCTTGTCCCCTCACGCTGGGACAAGATGTTTTCCGCGACTATTACTGCTGATAAATTCCGAAAGGTCCCAGAACATTTCCGGCACCCTCTAAAATTATCTGGATGCGCTCCGGAACATTTTTGGTATGGTGTTTTAATTTAAAACCATCTTCGTTTACCCGGTAAACAATTCCGGCAGCTCCAAAAAACTTTTTTTCGGTTTTTTCTCCGGAAAAATTCCAGAAATTTCCAGACCAATCTAGCAACCTCCAAAACATTCCCGGTGCTTGCCGAAACCTTTTAGGATCAATGGTTTCATCCGAAACAAATTTTCGGTTTTACCGAAACTTTTTCGGTGTTCTCTCCGGAACTGTTCCGTTGTCTCCGAAACCTTTTCGGTGACTTTTCTCTCGGACTCCTTGTCTAGTATTCAGCAGATAGATGACCCTTAAGCGTGTGACCCTATAGGTTTGGTGAAGTATAGACATGACCGGAACACTTTCCGATCAATGATCAGCATCGGAGTCGTGGACACCCATATAGACCCCTATACCCACACGAATAATTATTCGAGTGAACCTCCAGTTGCCGTGTGCTATTCCTGTTGCTTCGCGATATGTTACAATTACCCGAGGTGAGACATGTAGGCATCCTCGTGGATCAACAACTTGTCCACTATGCTAGTTTCCTCGTTGCCGGTATTGTTCTCTTTTCTCGTTCCCGTGTTCCGGCATCCCCGTGATCAAATCACAAAGTGTCTGGCCAGACGATGATGGATACCGTAACACCGAGAGGGCCCGAGAATATCTCTCCACCGTCGGAGGAGCAAATCCCAATCTTGAGCTATCAAGTCCCTTGACATACTTTTCCATGAACCCGTAAGCCGCCGTAATAGCCACCCATTTACGGATGACGTTTAACAAACCCCAAAGTTCATGAAGCAAGCATGAAGAAACTCGACACTCTCATGGTCTAAGGAATTATGCAAACGTTAACCATCTCTGTGTTATTAACCATTAACTAGTGACGATTATATCTCATAGCATAACATCAATTCGGGTTGATTCAACACAAGTGTTCTACCAACATTGCGCCCTCAAAATTGCCGGCATAGCCATGCCCATGATCAGGAAAACAGGATCATCATGCAATACTTGAGCCAGTCTTAGAGGCCAGACTAGGAATACATTTTACCGTTTATTATTCCACACGTGCATATGAGTCTTCCTCCGAGCCTCGTGGTTATTGTAGACTCGAGAACCATAGCAGTTATAACATGGAACATAAACATAATTATGAACATGGAGATAATCAATAACATTTATTATTGCCTCTAGGGCATATCTCCTACAGACTCCCACTTGCACTAGAGTCAATAATCTAGTCAATGCTAATGCACTTTACACCTATGGCATACTGGTGTAAAAAATGCTTCGCATGTGGTATAGCCTGATGTCCAACGGATCTGACGACTTCAGCTCCGTGTGTAACTTTTCATATCCTCGCGTTTTCACGCTTTCACAAAATTCATATTTTGTGTGGACTTGACTTTGCATATGTGTGAATCATTGGTCGAAACCTGATTCCTCAGACTGAGCTATGGAGCAACTATCTGCAATAGTGTCCCACAGACCAAAGCCATCTTGGAACCTTACTAAGTTCATGAATGAACTATATGATTCAACAACTTCTTTGTCGCTTCTTAAGCGTCAACATACTTAGCCTTTGTTGTAGAATTTGCCACAGTATCTTGTTTGGAACAATTTCCAACTACCGTGCCATCATATTGTGTATTACACAAAAACCCTTAACTTAAATCGAAAATCGCATGGAGCATTGATGAAGACTGTATCGATGTAATTACTTACAACGAGCACTTCATAATCTCTGCTTGCGAGAAAACATGTCATCACTACTACTCTAGTACTCAATGACATCTTTCACTGTTGTCCTATGATCAGTACTTTGATCACTTTGGTATCCATACTCGCAACAACTTTTGGAGTATCGGACATATCTGGTTGTTTTACATACCATGGAATACATGATTAATCCAAACACAAGAGTGTGTGGAATCTCCATCATGTATTTTACTCATCAGTGTTTTGGGACACCGAGTCTTGCAAAAACTCTTTCCATGTGACTTCGGCAAGAATCACTCCTTGGCGTTTTAAATGCTAAAAAGTTTTAGCATCTTGTCAATATGTATTCATTGCTTAGCCCCATTAGGTAAATCTATCTCCATAGATCATCATGCCTAATATTGAGGCTATTTAGCCCAAGCACTTCATCGGAAAAACTATTTTCAAATGAAGTCGTAATTCGTGTCAAGAAATTTATTTCCAATTAACAATGTGTAAAGTACACAAGGTTTTTAGAAATATTATTATGCTCCCACTTACTTTCTTGAATCACAAGCATCTTCGATACCCATTTGATGAAGTCAAACCCCTTTGACCATTCCATCAAAAACGAAGATTCCACCTCCACTTTGCTCTCTTCTGTCCATCGCTGGAACTCTGAAGTTTGCATACTTACTAGCATCCTCTGGATCGACAAATTACTTTGGACTGTATCACATACAAGTCCTAGGTTTCATTTCCATCACATGGAAATCCTTTTGTCATCCATGTTTCATATCTCATGATTGAAATATGTATTAATTGCTAGTTCAACCCGAACCGACTTTAAGCATCGCTACGGTGAGACAATCTCATCGTAGTCAACTCCTTGAACTTGTTATTGCAACAAGTCGAGCTTTATGGATAAAACATTTTATCCGTATCAGTTTTTAGTTCCATAAATATTCGTTAGACTCTAAGTCTTCCAAAAGGTGTTCAAGATCTTAATCTTGAATCACTTATATGGAAACTATCTCGGATTGTATTGGCATTTAGCCAATTCCGGAGTCAAGGCCCATCAACGCTTCCTTGTGAATCGTAGGTATACTGTTGTCTAACAACAATATCTCGTTTGCGCACCTGATAGGTTTGCACGAGCTTTGCCTACGTGGTTCAGCTGCAAGTTCGACGGAAGTCCATACATTTTATTGTAGAGACTTCCGTATCAGTCGCAGTAGGAAACTCCGGAATTACTTCCAAGGTCTCTTTCCTTTGATCTGATGACGATGATACTGTTTATCTCGTCGAGTTGCATTGTTCTCCCACTCACCTTTTTGAAAGAACCATTTTCTTCAAAAAGCATACCGTTCTTTGTGGCAAACCTATTTGCCTGTGGTGGGGAAATACCCAATGACTTGGGATAACCTACAAAGTAGCACTTGTCTGATTTGGAATAGGTTTGTAACCTTTTACACAAGCCCCATATTCCAAATGTTAAGAAAAGATATAACATGGTTGGGTGTACCATACCATGGTGTCATTTCAACAGACCCGATGGAGCTCTTTTCAGTGTAAAAGCCGCAGTCTCTAAAGCATCACTTTAAAAGGGATAATGGCAAATTTATTTATGTCATCTTTGATCTTACCATGTCATGAATGGTTCGATTACATCTACACGGACTCTCCACTTGCAGTGGTGCTCCGGGAGGTGCAAGTTATGAAACCCCTTTCACAACTCATCAGACATTCGCTAAACTTGTAACTCAAATATTCCTTTCTGCAATCGAATTGTAGAAACATAATTTTCTTGTTACAACAACTTCTACTTCAATTTTGAAAACCTTATGAATGAATTCAAAAGATCCAGACTTATGTCTCATCAAGTAAATATCAATATATCTACTTGAGTCATTTCTGAAGATAGATAAATCCACTACTTGCAACAACATTTATTGAACTACACACATCAAAATGTATGATCACCAATAAGTTTGTTCCTCGTTCCTTATGGCCTGTGAACAGTATTTCAGTCACTTCACTTTTCGGAGGAAAGTTGCAAGTGTCAGATGATTCAAAATCAAATGACTTTAAAATCCATCATAATGGAATTTTCCATGCGGGTTTCTGCAATGTGACCAAATGCAGTGCCACACATATGTGGTATTCTTTTAGTCTTGCAACATTTAGCGTCAGTGTTATGGATGTATCATATTACCATCAATATTCATAACATACATCCCATATAGGATGGAAGTATGTCCCTTCATGTTATTCATAATACTGAACAACAATTGTTATTTTTATGAACAACTCTTTTGCAACAAACATTGTGCAATGGGCTAGAGTGTATGAAACTCTAAAATGAATTATGAAAGTAAACCCAGAGGTAATGTATTATTATCAATATTCATAACATACGTCTCATTCATAATGAAAGTATGGCCCTTATGTTATTCATAACACCGAACATCAAAAGTTCTCTTATGAACAACCTTCTTGCAAGATACCTTATGCAAAGGGCTAGAGTGTGAAACTCTAAAATGAATTATGAAAGTAAATACATAGGGAATACACCTATGGATGGCATAGTAACATTTACTATGTTCCCTGCGTGTATCTAACCTCATTCCTGGCTAGTCTTTCAGGCCATAGTAGTTCTTACATCGAGTTGCAACAGAATGCAATCGAGCGGGTATCTTTGTGATTAACTCACAATACCCAAGAATTAGTGATTAACATGTTCAATCATAATTCCCAAGAACTATTTTTTTGACCAGCCTTCTATACATCAATAACTTGTATGACTTTCATACATGAGCTGGATATTCCAGTCTTCTCTCTATTTGCCTTTATACTTCTAACAGTTTAACTTTTAGTATTTCTTCTACTCTCAGAAGAAGCATCCAACTTAAGAGTGGCGTTAGCCCCGGACTTCCTAGGCATGTAAGTCATACTAACACCCTTTGGACATTTCCTTTAAGTTGTTGTTTTATTCAACTTCATCATATGACAGGCGTTCTACTGGATCCCTCTGTTATTAGTCAAATGCATAGTAAACACTTTTACTAACAGTTTGCAAAACAAACATTGCTTTGGATATCAAATATCTTTTAGCCCTTGTTTGTGTCTGAAAATGATTTTCAGTTCCATGAATATCACATAGCTATCCCAAACTTTTGAAGTTCGGGTTTCATGGAATCAAACATATTGCACTTGACCGAAATGGAATTCTAGCTTTTGGATCGAAGGACGAGAGTCATATGATCCATAGCATTAGCGGGAGAATACCGAAAGCATGCGATAGGACAAAGTCCTTCTCGGCACTCTTGAGGACAATCCTCACATTACGTTACCAACCGTAAAGTTTTAACCAGATATTTAACAGCTATTCAATTTTAATAGGGAAGGTGGAAACGCGAGCCATTATTCTACAACTATTATGCAAACCACACTTAGACAGTGTTCAAAATTAATTGCACTGAGAATTAAACAAGTTAATTCTACAGTGCGCTCCCACTCAAATCAATATCTCTCATAATTGATTGTGAGTGATACAAGATCCACATTTCAATTCAACGCCACGGTTCGAGATGAACTCAAATGGCGCGAACTTCAATCGGTAGGCAAACTTGCCGATCACATCTCTATGTGATTCTTGTTCATCTTTCGATGCGTGTGTTCCGAGCTCAGGACTGTCCTGCTTGAACGTCAAGACAACCAAGTGATCTCGCTGCGAGGTCTCAACTCACCCGCCTCACACTTCTCTAATCGTTCGCACCCATGGAGATCATGTGATGCCCCGAAGAGATAGGTGCCGTGACGGTGCTACACTTGGGAGAACATTAACTACTTGATATTTTAAGTGAGAGATCACCCTAATAAAAAGCGACAACCGCGCAATCAAAAAGGGTGCATCATAAGGGATAAACATCTCAGGCAATTCATAATAGCATGATATGGTATAGCCCTTTCTGACGGAGAAGTCTTTCATTTCTTCGTCTCCGACATTCGCATCGGTGTTCACCTTCGCGAAGATTGCCACCACCTTGTCGATGCACCAGATAATATTGCTATCTCTATAGCTAATAAAATAAGTGCATTACTTAAGGTTGACACGCAGGTCATTAAAGTGACAATCATATGGCTCCAGCCATCATGCCGAATCATGACACGCAGGTCATGTTAATCAAATTACATCATATAGTCATCTCATACATAATCAAATTATTATGAGCACTGCTATACCACATCATATGCACATGCAAACCATCCTGCAAAACCAAGTTAGACGCCTCTAATCGGTTCATGCAAAATTTTATTTTTTCGTGGCTTCTAACGTTTTGAAACAAACCGAAGCTACCAACGTCCATCATCAAGTATGATAATTCAAGTTGCTAGATTAACTTTCCAGGGTGTATGAAACACGAGATAATAAAATCTCGAGCCCCATACTAAACTTCGTCATACGCGTGACCCCCGTGCAGATCATATCAGCATTGCCCTTTCGTCTGCGAAACATCCATCTTTCTTTAACTATGGTGGAACCCAAAGAACTGTTAGCACTTCGTTGATTTGTCAATCAGCATACTCAGGAGCAGCATGAAAGGATCGCGGATTGCCAGAACTTTGTGAGATTCCACCATGCCGTCAAGATCAGGACTACGCAAATTCAGGGGAAGCAACAAGAACATCGGGTAACAGATTTCATCTGCTACCCGCACAAATAATTTACAGCAATAGATCTCATCTACTACCTAATTATATTGTGCAACACCCATACATCTCTATGTATTCTAGATCGCAACCTGCATCTGCGCATAACCTGGCTCTGATACCACTGAAGGGTAACGCAGCAGAAAACAAAAAAAATTTGACCTACGCACCAGCCCAGGACCACTATGGAGACTGCATACAAGGTTTGATCTTTTTCGTTACCGACTCGTAGCGTAGTGGAAGTAGAGTCGATGACGATCGGCGGTGCAGATCCCCGCAGCTAGGATTTACAACCTCCCAACCGCGAGGATGTATACCCTCATCTGCCCCTCGGACAGCCCTCCGGGAGGTGGTCGGACAGCCCCCCGGACGGTGTCGCGGACAGCCCTTCGGGAGGACCTCCAAAACTTGGACTGTCACTCGGGCAGCCCTTCGGGAGGACCTTCGAAACTCGGACGGTTACACAGACAGCCCTTCGGGAGGCACTCTCGAACTAAGACCGAAACTACGATCTCTCTACAGAGTTGCACACATACGGTGTCATCTATCCGGCAGGGTTTCGCCGTCCAGAACTAGTTCCCACCGGAACCCAGACAGCCTTTCGGCTCTACGAAACTATTTCGCTGGGAGGGAGAGAGAATGCCAGATCATGCATGGCTTGTGTGAGAGAGTTGGAATGAGGATGGAGAGCTCCTCTCCACCTCCTTATATAGTGGTGGAAGGGGTGAGGGGGGGGGGGCTGAAATTCAGCCCACAAAACATGCACCCACCAAACAAGGAAACATGTTCCCACCAAACATGGAGAAAACATGTTCCCTTGTCCATGGTGTTCCCCCATGGGGCCCCACCTTCCTCCCAACACTCTCCACCATTTGTGGAGGCTGCCCCCCACCATGGCCCCCCCCCCAACACCTTTGTCCAGCCACAAGGGGCTGCCCCCTCAAAGGGGGCGCCCCCAAAACAGCCCCCACGCATCGTGGGATCTTGTCCCCTCACGCTGGGACAAGATGTTTTCCGCGACTATTACTTCTGATAAATTCCGGAAGGTCCCAGAACATTTCCGGCACCCTCTAAAATTATCTGGATGCGCTCCGGAACATTTTCGGTATGGTGGTTTAATTTAAAACCATCTTCGTTTACCCGGTAAACAATTCCGGCAGCTCCGAAAAACTTTTTTTCGGTTTTTTCTCCGGAAAAATTCCAGAAATTTCCAGACCAATCTAGCAACCTCCAAAACATTCCCGGTGCTTGCCGAAACCTTTTAGGATCAATGGTTTCATCCGAAACAAATTTTCGGTTTTACCGAAACTTTTTCGGTGTTCTCTCCGGAACTGTTCCGTTGTCTCCGAAACCTTTTCGGTGACTTTTCTCTCAGACTCCTTGTCTAGTATTCAGCAGATAGATGACCCTTAAGCGTGTGACCCTATAGGTTCGGTGAAGTATAGACATGACCGGAACACTTTCCGATCAATGATCAACATCGGAGCCGTGGACACCCATATTGACCCCTATACCCACACGAATAATTATTCGAGTGAACCTCCAGTTGCCGTGTGCTATTCCTGTTGCTTCGCGATATGTTACAATTACCCGAGGTGAGACATGTAGGCATCCTCGTGGATCAAGAACTTGTCCACTATGCTAGTTTCCTCGTTGCCGGTATTGTTCTCTTTTCTCGTTCCCGTGTTCCGGCATCCCCGTGATCAAATCACAAAGTGTCTGGCCAGACGATGATGGATACCGTAACACCGAGAGGGCCCAGAGATATCTCTCCATCGTCGGAGGAGCAAATCCCAATCTTGAGCTATCAAGTCCCTTGACATACTTTTCCATGAACCCGTAAGCCGCCGTAATAGCCACCCATTTATGGATGACGTTTAACAAACCCCAAAGTTCATGAAGCAAGCATGAAGAAACTCGACACTCTCATGGTCTAAGGAATTATGCAAACGTTAACCATCTCTGTGTTATTAACCATTAACTAGTGACGATTGTATCTCATAGCATAACATCAATTCGGGTTGATTCAACACAAGTGTTCTACCAACATTGCGCCCTCAAAATTGCCGGCATAGCCATGCCCATGATCAGGAAAACAGGATCATCATGCAATACTTGAGCCAGTCTTAGAGGCCAGACTAGGAATACATTTTACCGTTTATTATTCCACACGTGCATATGAGTCTTCCTCCGAGCCTCGTGGTTATTGTAGACTCGAGAACCATAGCAGTTATAGCATGGAACATAAACATAATTATGAACAGGGAGATAATCAATAACATTTATTATTGCCTCTAGGGCATATCTCCTACATAGGCGCCACTGTCCCACGGCGCAAGGTGGAGCTGGACGGGCCGGTGCTCTCGGCCGTGTGGACGGCGAGCTCTTTGGAGGATGTGGGACAGGGCGCGGCGACAGCGTCGGCTTCGGCTTCGGCAGCGCCATATCTAACCGCCTTACCCCTCTGCTACTGATTCATCGAGGCCTGCTCCGTCCTGGACACCGGTCCTTCGATGGGTGGGTTCTGGTGATGGGAATGATAGATCTCGAGGAATCTCAAGACAGCCCTGTCGGCTTCGACGGGGGTGACGCCCGTGGGAGCCACTCACCTTCCTGGAGGCGCCTCTCAAGTATATTTACACCGTCTCCTTCCCCTTTGACTCCCGGGTGGAAACCCCAATGAGGCGACGCCCTTGGCGTCGTAACCTTCTTGAAGGACGCTGCTTAGGAAACAAGGTTGGTTGTTCAACGTCGATGGGAAAATATCTGGTGCACCGGAGCTTGTGGTGCTACCGGTGCACCGAACTCACGTTGCGCTTTTAAATTGTTCAAAAAATTCTGAATTTTTTTTAGCACATTCACAAAAAATCAATGTAGGTTGTCACAAAATTTCAAGTCAAAACTCTAAACATAAATCGAAAAACAAAAATGACAAATTCAACACTGAATAGTACATAACATAACTTGGGCTCTAGATCTGGCCCATTATCACAATGATGTCAAATTTGTCATTTTTGTATCTCCAAAAATATTTCAAATTTTGATACGAAATTTTGTGACATCGTACATTGATATTATGTTAATGTGCTAGATTTTTTTTCAGATTTTTTAAGATGTTCTATGACATCCGGTGCACCGGTAGCACCACAAGTGCGGGTGCACCGGATACATTCCCCAACTTCGATGTAGGTGTGCGCTGGGTGTTGGCGGTGGGAACATATCTTCAGCGCCGGTGGTGTCCTCCCAGGTGTTGTGGCGGCGGCAGGCCTTTCGGTGGCGCTTGATCTTCCTCTCATTCGCCCGCATTCTCCTTTTCCTAGGCTTCGTGTGAGCAAGACGTCCTTGTCATCTCCAAGCTATGTGCTCCACGTCGATTTTCTTTCGTTTGTTGTATGCGAGTCATGTGAGCTGTTTCCCGATGCCTTTGTATCTTACCATCTTTCTATTTTTATTTGTTTTGTTTTGGGATTGTAATCCTGGTCGGTTGATGGCTTTGTTAATTCAAAGTCCGGCTCTTCGCGAGCCTTCATTCTAAAAAAAATGTGTATGTGCAAAATCTTTTCTCGGGTGAGCATAGTAAAACTCTTTTTTTAGAACTTCCTCTGTTTCACGATATAGGTCTAATAGATTTCCTGAAGAGATGACTTTAACCAAAAATAAGTTTGGTAATATTTTTATTTTATTTTTGCAGGGAATTAGTGTGTTATTGTGTGGTTTATATGACACGAAATTGGTATCACTAGATTCGTTTCAAAAGTATTTACAGATGAACTTAATTTTATATCGTGTGACGAACTGTATCCTATGCAACCGCCTCCTCTCCAAAAATAATCTTATGATACCTCTGCCTCCCACCGGCGTCGCTGCCGGGCCGCCTCATCTCCGGTGGCCTTAGGGCCATGGGGGTGCGGTGGATCCTGTCCCTTCCGTCAGAGGGCTCCGTTTTTAGACATTTTTTCGAATTTCGTTAGGGTTTTGTCCTGCTCAGGAAGAACAGACGGTGGCGGCTCCTTGAAGATAGAATAAGGTTCTTCGCGCCTACCCGCCGTCCCGGTGGTGCGTCTAGCATCGTCGATGGGCGTGTGGAGGTGTGTCTCCGGCGGATCTGTGCTTGGTGGATTTGCTCGGATCTGGTCATTGCTCGTTTACGTTTGTGTGTTTTCAGGTTGGATCCTTTCGATCTAACCTCGGTGACAGTTGCTGTTTGTAGGAGATATGCCCTAGAGGCAATAATAAATGTTATTGATTATCTCCCTGTTCATAATTATGTTTATGTTCCATGTTATAACTGCTATGGTTCTCGAGTCTACAATAACCACGAGGCTCGGAGGAAGACTCATATGCACGTGTGGAATAATAAACGGTAAAATGTATTCCTAGTCTGGCCTCTAAGACTGGCTCAAGTATTGCATGATGATCCTGTTTTCCTGATCATGGGCATGGCTATGCCGGCAATTTTGAGGGCGCAATGTTGGTAGAACACTTGTGTTGAATCAACCCGAATTGATGTTATGCTATGAGATATAATCGTCACTAGTTAATGGTTAATAACACAGAGATGGTTAACGTTTGCATAATTCCTTAGACCATGAGAGTGTCGAGTTTCTTCATGCTTGCTTCATGAACTTTGGGGTTTGTTAAACGTCATCCGTAAATGGGTGGCTATTACGGCGGCTTACGGGTTCATGGAAAAGTATGTCAAGGGACTTGATAGCTCAAGATTGGGATTTGCTCCTCCGACGGTGGAGAGATATTCTCGGGCCCTCTCGGTGTTACGGTATCCATCATCGTCTGGCCAGACACTTTGTGATTTGATCACGGGGATGCCGGAACACGGGAACGAGAAAAGAGAACAATACCGGCAACGAGGAAACTAGCATAGTGGACAAGTTCTTGATCCACGAGGATGCGTACATGTCTCACCTCGGGTAATTGTAACATATCGCGAAGCAACAGGAATAGCACACGGCAACTGGAGGTTCACTCGAATAATTATTCGTGTGGGTATAGGGGTCAATATGGGTGTCCACGGCTCCAATGTTGATCATTGATCGGAAAGTGTTCCGGTCATGTCTATACTTCACCGAACCTATAGGGTCACACGCTTAAGGGTCATCTATCTGCTGAATACTAGACGAGGACTCCGAGAGAAAGTCACTGAAAAGGTTTCGGAGACAACGGAAAAGTTCCGGAGAGAACACCGGAAAAGTTTCGGTAAAACCGAAAAGTTGTTTCGGATAAAACCATTGATCCAAAAAGGTTTCGGCAAGCACCGGGAATGTTTTGGAGGTTGCCACATTGGTCTGGTAATTTCTGGAATTTTTCCGGAGAAAAAACCGAAAAATAAGTTCCGGAGCTGCCGGAATTGTTTACTGGGTAAACGAAGATGGTTTTAAATTAAAACCACCATACCAGAAATGTTCCGGAGCGTGTCTAGATAATTTTAGAGGGTGCCGGAAATGTTCTGGGACCTTCCGGAATTTTTCAGGAGTAATAGTCGCGGAAAACATCTTGTCCCAGCGTGAGGGGACAAGATCCCACGTTACGTGGGAGCTGTTTTGGGCTGTTTTTGGGGGCGCCCCCTTTAGGGGGCAGCCCCCTTGTGGCTGGACAAAGTGTTGGGGGGGCCCATGGTGGGGGGCAGCCCCCACAAATGGTGGAGAGTGTTGGGAGGAAGGTGGGGCCCCATGGGGAACACTGGACAAGGGAACATGTTTTCTCCATGTTTGGTGGGAACATGTTTTCCTTGTTTGGTGGGTGCATGTTTTGTGGGCTGAATTTCAGCCCCCCCTCACCCCTTCCACCACTATATAAGGAGGTGGAGAGGAGCTCTCCATCCTCACTCCAACTCTCTCACACAAGCCATGTATGATCTGGCATTCTCTCTCCCTCCCAGCGAAATAGTTTCGTAGAGCCGAAAGGCTGTCTGGGTTCCGGTGGGAACTAGTTCTGGACGGCGAAGCCCTGCCGGATAGATGACACCGTATGTGTGCATCTCTGTAGAGAGATCGTAGTTTCGGTCTTAGTTCGAGAGTGCCTCCCGAAGGGCTGTCCGAGTGACTGTCCGATTTTCGAAGGTCCTCCCGAAGGGCTGTCCGAGTGACTGTCCGAGTTTCGATGGTCCTCCCGAAGGGCTGTCCGTGACACCGTCCGGGGGACTGTCCGACCGCCTCCCGGAGGGCTGTCCGGGGGGCGGATGAGGGTATACATCCTCGCGGTTGGGAGGTTGTAAATCCTAGCTGCGGGGATCTGCACCGCCGATCGTCATCGACTCTACTTCCGCTGCGCTACGAGTCGGTAACGAAAAAGATCAAACCTTGTATGCAGTCTCCATAGTGGTCCTGGGCTGGTGCGTAGGTCGGAAAAGTTTTGTTTTCTGCTGCGTTACCCTTCAGTGGCATCAAGAGCCATGCTATGCGTAGATACCCGCTCGATTGCATTCTGTTGCAACTCGATGTAAGAACTACTATGGCCTGAAAGACTAGCCAGGAATGAGGTTAGATACACGCAGGGAACATAGTAAATGTTACTATGCCATCCATAGGTGTATTCCCTATGTATTTACTTTCATAATTCATTTTAGAGTTTCACACTCTAGCCCTTTGCATAAGGTATCTTGCAAGAAGGTTGTTCATAAGAGAACTTTTGATGTTCGGTGTTATGAATAACATAAGGGCCATACTTTCATTATGAATGAGACGTATGTTATGAATATTGATAATAATACATTACCTCTGGGTTTACTTTCATAGTTCATTTTAGAGTTTCATACACTCTAACCCATTGCACAATGTTTGTTGCAAAAGAGTTGTTCATAAAAACAACAATTGTTGTTCAGTATTATGAATAACATGAAGGGACATGCTTCCATCCTATATGGGATGTATGTTATGAATATTGATGGTAATATGATACATCCATAACACTGACGCTAAATGTTGCAAGACTAAAAGAATACCACATATGTGTGGCACTGCATTTGGTCACATTGGAGAAACCCGCATGGAAAATTCCATTATGATGGATTTTAAAGTCATTTGATTTTGAATCATCTGACACTTGCACCTTTCCTCCGAAAAGTGAAGTGACTGAAATACTGTTCACAGGCCATAAGGAACGAGCAACAAACTTATTGGTGATCATACATTTTGATGTGTGTAGTTCAATAAATGTTGTTGCAAGTAGTGGATTTATCTATCTTCAGAAATGACTCAAGTAGATATATTGATATTTACTTGATGAGACATAAGTCTGGATCTTTTGAATTCATTCATAAGGTTTTCAAAATTGAAGTAGAAGTTGTTGTAACAAGAAAATTATGTTTCTACAATTCGATTGCAGAAAGGAATATTTGAGTTACAAGTTTAGCGAATGTCTGATGAGTTGTGAAAGGGGTTTCATAACTTGCACCTCCCGGAGCACCACTGCAAGTGGAGAGTCCGTGTAGATGTAATCGAACCATTCATGACATGGTAAGATCAAAGATGACATAAATAAATTTGCCATTATCCCTTTTAAAGTGATGCTTTAGAGACTGCGGCTTTTACACTGAAAAGAGCTCCATCGGGTCTGTTGAAATGACACCATGGTATGGTACGCCCAACCATGTTATATCTTTTCTTAACATTTGGAATATGGGGCTTGTGTAAAAGGTTAAAAACCTATTCCAAATCAGACAAGTGCTACTTTGTAGGTTATCCCAAGTCATTGGGTATTTCCCCACCACAATACCGAGGCAAATAGGTTTGCCACAAAGAACGGTATGCTTTTTGAAGAAAATGGTTCTTTCAAAAAGGTGAGTGGGAGAACAGTGCAACTCGACGAGATAAACAGTATCATCGTCATCAGATCAAAGGAAAGAGACCTTGGAAGTAATTCCGGAGTTTCCTACTGCGACTGATACGGAAGTCTCTACAATAAAATGTATGGACTTCGGTCGAACTTGCAGCTGAACCACGTAGGCAAAGCTCGTGCAAACCTATCAGGTGCGCAAACGAGATATTGTTGTTAGACAACAGTATACCTACGATTCACAAGGAAGCGTTGATGGGCCCTGACTCCAGAATTGGCTAAATGCCAATACAATTCGAGATAGTTTCCATATAAGTGATTCAAGATTAAGATCTTGAACACCTTTCGGAAGACTTAGAGTCTAACGAATATTTATGGAACTAAAAACTGATACGGATAAAATGGTTTATCCATAAAGCTCGACTTGTTGCAATAACAAGTTCAAGGAGTTGACTACGATGAGATTGTCTCACCGTAGCGATGCTTAAAGTCGGTTCGGGTTGAACTAGCAATTAATACATATTTCAATCATGATATATGAAACATGGATGACAAAAGGATTTCCATGTGATGGAAATGAAACCTAGGACTTGTATGTGATACAGTCCAAAGTAATTTGTCGATCCAGAGGATGCTAGTAAGTATGCAAACTTCAGAGTTCCTTGCAATGGACAGAAGAGAGCAAAGTGGAGGTGGAATCTTCGTTTTTGATGGAATGGTCAAAGGGGTTTGACTTCATCAAATGGGTATCGAAGATGCTTGTGATTCAAGAAAGTAAGTGGGAGCATAATAATATTTCTAAAAACCTTGTGTACTTGACACATTGTTAATTGGAAATAAATTTCTTGACACGAATTAGGACTTCATTTGAAAATAGTTTTTCCGATGAAGTGCTTGGGCTAAATAGCCTCAATATTAGGCATGATGATCTATGGAGATAGATTTACCTAATGGGGCTAAGCAATGAATACATATTGACAAGATGCTAAAACTTTTTAGCATTTAAAACGCCAAGGAGTGATTCTTGCCGAAGTCACATGGAAAGAGTTTTTGCAAGACTCGGTGTCCCAAAACACTGATGAGTAAAATACATGATGGAGATTCCACACACTCTTGTGTTTGGATTAATCATGTATTCCATGGTATGTAAAACAACCAGATATGTCCGATACTCCAAAAGTTGTTGCGAGTATGGATACCAAAGTGATCAAAGTACTGATCATAGGACAACAGTGAAAGATGTCATTGAGTACTAGAGTAGTAGTGATGACATGTTTTCTCGCAAGCAGAGATTATGAAGTGCTCGTTGTAAGTAATTACATCGATACAGTCTTCATCAATGCTCCATGCGATTTTCGATTTAAGTTAAGGGTTTTGTGTAATACACAATATGATGGCACGGTAGTTGGAAATTGTTCCAAACAAGATACTGTGCCGAATTCTACAACAAAGGCTAAGTATGTTGACGCTTAAGAAGCGACAAAGAAGTTTTTGAATCATATAGTTCATTCATGAACTTAGTAAGGTTCCAAGATGGCTTTGGTCTATGGGACACTATTGCAGATAGTTGCTCCATAGCTCAGTCTGAGGAATCAGGTTTCGACCAATGATTCACACATATGCAAAGCCAAGTCCACACAAAATATGAATTTTGTGAAAGCGTGAAAACGCGAGGATATGAAAAGTTACACACGGAGCTGAAGTCGTCAGATCCGTTGGACATCAGGCTATACCACATGCGAAGCATTTTTTACACCAGTATGCCATAGGTGTAAAGTGCATTAGAATTGACTAGATTATTGACTCTAGTGCAAGTGGGAGTCTGTAGGAGATATGCCCTAGAGGCAATAATAACTGTTATTGATTATCTCCCTATTCATAATTATGTTTATGTTCCATGCTATAACTACTATGGTTCTCGAGTCTACAATAACCATGAGGCTCGGAGGAAGACTCATATGCACGTGTGGAATAATAAACGGTAAAATGTATTCCTAGTCTGGCCTCTAAGATTGGCTCAAGTATTGCATGATGATCCTGTTTTCCTGATCATGGGCATGGCTATGCCGGCAATTTTGAGGGCGCAATGTTGGTAGAACACTTGTGTTGAATCAACCCGAATTGATGTTATGCTATGAGATACAATCGTCACTAGTTAATGGTTAATAACACAGAGATGGTTAACGTTTGCATAATTCCTTAGACCATGAGAGTGTCGAGTTTCTTCATGCTTGCTTCATGAACTTTGGGGTTTGTTAAATGTCATCCGTAAATGGGTGGCTATTACGGCGGCTTACGGGTTCATGGAAAAGTATGTCAAGGGACTTGATAGCTCAAGATTGGGATTTGCTCCTCCGACGGTGGAGAGATATTCTCGGGCCCTCTCGGTGTTACGGTATCCATCATCGTCTGGCCAGACACTTTGTGATTTGATCACGGGGATGCCGGAACACGGGAACGAGAAAAGAGAACAATACCGGCAACGAGGAAACTAGCATAGTGGACAAGTTGTTGATCCACGAGGATGCCTACATGTCTCACCTCGGGTAATTGTAACATATCGCGAAGCAACATGAATAGCACACGGCAACTGGAGGTTCACTCGAATATTCATTCGTGTGGGTATAGGGGTCAATATGGGTGTCCACGGCTCCGATGTTGATCATTGATCGGAAGGGGTTCCGGGTCATGTCTATACTTCACCGAACCTATAGGGTCACACGCTTAAGGGTCATCTATCTGTTGAATACTAGACAAGGAGTCCGAGAGAAAGTCATTGAAAAGGTTTCGGAGACAACGGAAAAGTTCCGGAGAGAACACCGGAAAAGTTTCGGTAAAACCGAAAAGTTGTTTCGGATCAAACCATTGATCCAAAAAGGTTTCGGCAAGCACCGGGAATGTTTTGGAGGTTGCCACATTGGTCTGGTAATTTCTGGAATTTTTTCGGAGAAAAAACCGAAAAATAAGTTTCGGAGCTGCCGGAATTATTTACTGGGTAAACGAAGATGGTTTTAAATTAAAACCACCATACCGGAAATGTTCCGGAGCGTGTCCAGATAATTTTAGAGGGTGCCGGAAATGTTCTGGGACCTTCCGGAATTTTTCAGGAGTAATAGTCGCGGAAAACATCTTGTCCCAGCGTGAGGGGACAAGATCCCACGTTACGTGGGGGCTGTTTTGGGCTGTTTTTGGGGGCGCCCCCTTTAGGGGGCAGCCCCCTTGTGGCTGGACAAAGTGTTGGGGGGGCCCCCCATGGTGGGGGGCAGCCCCCACAAATGGTGGAGAGTGTTGGGAGGAAGGTGGGGCCCCATGGGGAACACCATGGACAAGGGAACATGTTTTCTCCATGTTTGGTGGGAACATGTTTTCCTTGTTTGGTGGGTGCATGTTTTGTGGGCTGAATTTCAGCCCCCCCTCACCCCTTCCACCACTATATAAGGAGGTGGAGAGGAGCTCTCCATCCTCACTCCAACTCTCTCACACAAGCCATGCATGATCTGGCATTCTCTCTCCCTCCCAGCGAAATAGTTTTGTAGAGCCGAAAGGCTGTCTGGGTTCCGGTGGGAACTAGTTCTGGACGGCGAAGCCCTGCCGGATAGATGACACCGTATGTGTGCAACTCTGTAGAGAGATAGTAGTTTCGGTCTTAGTTCGAGAGTGCCTCCCGAAGGGCTGTCCGAGTGACTGTCCGAGTTTTTGAAGGTCCTCCCGAAGGGCTGTCCGAGTGACTGTCCGAGTTTCGATGGTCCTCCCGAAGGGCTGTCCGTGACACCGTCCGGGGGACTGTCCGACCGCCTCCCGGAGGGCTGTCCGGGGGGCGGATGAGGGTATACATCCTCGCGGTTGGGAGGTTGTAAATCCTAGCTGCGGGGATCTGCACCGCCGATCGTCATCGACTCTACTTCCGCTGCGCTACGAGTCAGTAACGAAAAAGATCAAACCTTGTATGCAGTCTCCATAGTGGTCCTGGGCTGGTGCGTAGGTCGGAATTTTTTTGTTTTCTGCTGCGTTACCCTTCACTGTTCTAGTGCGCTGGTCCTTTGGGGCCTTAGCACGGCGACTTCCCGACTGTCTACTACATCAAGTTTTTCCATGCTCCGGCGAGGGAGGGACGATGACGGTGGCGCCTTCAACTCGCTTCATAGCATGTAGTCGTCGCTACGTGGTCTACGGATCTGAATGTAATTTTTACTATTTCTGGTGTTTGTTGTACTGCCATGATTGAAGATGAAGATTTCCCGAAAAAGCGTAAATTTTATATCACATAAACTAGGTATTACTAGAGTAATTCTTTGTCAAAATTTTGTCTTACCGAAAACTAAGCACGCGTTACATTTCAAAACGGGAATCTTTAGTTGTAATATGTTTATCGAGCCTTTGTCCCTGCATATATACTCAGAAGAAGAAAATCTTCTCCTCTTCTCAGGCCTAAGGAAGATCTAGGCCCACTCGTCTCAATTGTCAAACTTCTTATAATTAATTCCTCATAATCCTTGCTTCACAAAATTGTTTCAAAAAAAATCAAGCATACAAAATGAAACTCATTCACAGCAGTCTCTTGCCCATTATGCACTCATGTATTGTGTTGAAATCACTCTCTTTGCTAGTATACTAGAGGCATACGCGTGCTTCGCCATGCCGTTCTTCACTTGTCGAATTAACTCTTTTATATCAGTAGATTATTGTAATCGGTTGTTTTGTTTTGATTTTATTGTGTTGCCTTATGTTTTAATTATGTTCGGGATGTGTTTTTTTCATTTGTATATCGTGTTTGGTTGATGTTAGTGACAATATTTATTTCGAGAGAAGAGTAGAGTTGCTTAGTGCATGGTTGTGACGTCTTTACATGTTTCGGTCTTGGTGTAGCCGATGGTGATTGTTTGAGCCTATTGGGAGCTCATATTCCACGCTAAAACAATAGAATTGCTGCTATAATGCTAACATTGGATGGTGCACAAAGCCGTCGTTTGCTCAGCTTGGCTCCCTCTCCTCACGCACGTTTAGTGTTTTTTCCGCTAGCATCATTACTAGCTCATAAAAAATCAGCTATTTTTTTATTTGAAAAAGTTAGTCGAATTAAAAGATGTTCAAGGATTAAAAAAATCAAATTTTAAAAACTAAGAATTTTAGAAAATATTCATGAATTTAAGATATTCATGGATTTCAAAAATATTCACATATTAAATAATGTTTCACATTTATAAATATTGACAAACATTAAAAGTGAAAGTAAAATTTAAAAATATCTTGAATTTAATAAATTAATGAATTAAAAAATATGAAAATGTTCGCGTTTTAACATTCACAAATTTTAATAAGAGCCAATGAATTAAAATGTGAAAAAAAGGAAAAAATAAAAAGAGAAAGAGAATAAAACTAAACAACACACACTTACAGACCGGGCCCACAACGACCCCACAAACCCCGAAGCACCAAAACGCCTCAAATCAAGGGAGCTTAGTATATATATATATATATATATATATATATATATATATATATATATATATATATATATATATATATATATATATATATATATATATATATATATATATATATATAATGCCGCTATCTAGATTTTGGCCAACGCTGGTTTCATCAATTTAAAAACTAGAGAAACAATTCTAGAAATATTAGATGTACCATGTATACATCTTCATATGTGCCACCACCTAACTTTTTATCCTTCGGAAAAATATCTAACATTTTCTCAAATCTGAATACTTTTTTTTCAAAAAGGAGGAAGAATCTAGAATACATACTGTTGTAATCCATCTTGATGGCCACCCGGCCTATCCGAGACGTTCTTCTTTGCTATGCTCGAGTGTGCATCAATTGCCGTGGAACCTTTGTTTACACGAACTTATCAATGAAAAGAGGAAAGAGGAAAGTGGAAAGAGGAAAGATTGAAACTATATACGCCAACCACATGCATATGATTGAAAGCTCGTTTCATCACTAACGACTAACTATATTCTCCGTCCATCATCCCATGAATGATTTACAGTATGCAAAGTGTAAGTAAATAAGCAAGATTGCGCATGTACCACTAACCTGGAGAAAGATCGAAGGAAGTCGACGGAGGTGTTTGCTCTTCGGCGATGAGCAGCAGCAACCTCGCCTAGCTTTAGATGCATCCCGGCCGAGGTTGTTGCCTGGTAAACGGCTTGTAACCTATATTGATAAGCAAACAACGTTGACTTCACTCCAATCATTGGAGCGAGGGACGCATGTGATGCCAGCACGACCCAGCTCAGCCACTTAGTCGAGCAAAGTCGGTTTCAAACCAAGAAAAATAGGAAATAATCATGCCAGCTCTGCACCAACTAAAACAGCGTGTAACCGGCGGGTAGTTAGACATAATACCGATCTCACAGCTCAGACCTTACAATGCTACATGTTTAGAGAAGAGTTCAAAAAAATAAACCGGGTTTTCTTGAAGCACCAGTGCATATTTCTACAAGAGAGGTGCCTAATTAAGTGTCTATTCTCTACAAATAAGCACCGGTGCTTAAACAACGCTGGTTTATTTCTCTAAGCGCCTTGCATTGTACAAGGCTATGCTTAGGGGAGATGCTTAGAGAAATAAACTAGTCTTTCTTTAAGCACCGGTGCTTATTTGTACAGGGTAGACGTTTAATTAGGCGTCTCTCCTATAAAAATAGGCACCGATGCTTCAGAAAAATTCGGTTTATTTTTTTAAGCACCTCCCTAAGCACCTAGCATTGTACAGGGCCTAAAACCATCTAGAGTAGCTTTAGGACTAGGCAAAGTACTGCACCATAAAAGCTGCAGAACGTAATCGAAGCCGGCGAGGATCGTTTACTTGAGTATCACATGAGGCCTCGCGAGTCACTCGGCGACTCACAAGGCGTCCACCGCCGCCACCCAAAGAGGCCTATCCACCGTTCCCTCGTCACCGCCGCCGCCGCCGGCGGCGGGGCTGCTAGGCCTCCTCCGTCTCCTCCCATGTCCAGTCCCTTCTTCTCGTGACCCTCGATCTTGGAGCCTGGCGGCGCTGCGCTGCAGCCACGCGCTTGTCCTTCCTGGAGATGCTGCACGCGTATGAGAGCTGGAGTATGGCGGTTCGCCACCACAGAGGTCGGCTGCGCGCTCGTGTTCAGCGGTTGCGTGCGTCCCGTTGCACCCGATGGCGCACGCATGGCTTCCAGCGTGCGGCGGCCCGGATCTGCCAAGGCCTGAGGCGGGCCGGCTCCTAGCGGCTCCGTTGAGGGCCTGGCATGGGACTCTCGCCGTATGGATTGCTGTGGAGGCTGCGGACGCGCACATGATGACGGCACGGATCAGGACTGATCTGATCCTTGATGGCAGATCTTCGGACTTTTGGTGGTTGTCGATACTGCGGTGGTTGGCTGAGTGCAGCTCTGATCCGCTCGACAGCCTTCGAAAGGCCTGCCACCATTGGTGGATGGTTGGGCGACTACAGACAGCGACTTGACGCAGAGGGTATGGTTGCATGGTGGGATTTCTAGTCCAGTTCATGTTGTTGCGGGGATCGTGGAAAGTGGTGGCGATAACACATATTTGACTTCGATTTGGTGGTGCTTCTTGAGTACCCGGTCTCGAGCTCCGGGATGAAAATCGTAGGTCTAACTCAAGTTGGTTATACCTGGCAATGGCGACGTTTTTGCGTCGTTATCTTGTTGAAGGCGTTGCTGTTGAAAAACTTTTTCGTTGCCCTTATGTTGTCAAGAGATGATTGGTGCGGATATGGTCGTTGATGTAGTTTGTCGGTCGCTGTTTCGATCATAGGTTTTTTTTACTCACTTAGGCATAGCTTTGGTCTTGTATAACTTTGCTTTTTGCCGGCGTGTTTTTTAGTGTGTGTGCGTTGATGTTGGCTGTGTGCATCCTAACTATGCAGACGCCGGGTGTGTGCTCTTTGTGTTTGTATTTCCTTGATGCTTCATTTTGAGTCAATAAATCCACCCGTTATCAAAAAACTTGAGTGTCACGTTAAGTGCGGTTCAGAACCCTAGGCAGCACCCATTCATGTACCCTTCTCACCGTCGCCGGGCATAGCCCATGCGGCACCGGCGCCGGCAGGGAGGTCCGGATCGGGGGCCTTACTTGGTAGGCATAAGAGGGTTGTTGTGGGATGACAAAGGAGATGGGTGCTCGAGCGGCATCCTTCGTCACGCAGTGCGTGATATCGACATTGGTGAAGACGACGACGGCCAAAGGGATCCAGTGTGGAGGTCTTTATCGGTGGCCCAGTCTAGAGAAGGAGGCGTCAGTGCACGGTTCTGAATGGTGGCAAGCTCGACATGAGACTATGACATGTCGTACATCAGAGTCAATACCATAAAACTACCACTTTTCGGCTTAGGGTTCCAAAAAACTACCACATTTTTGTTTGTGGCAGATACCTACCACATCAGTGGTTTGCTATTTCAAAAATCCCAAATGTCCGACTGGTTAACATTTGATCAGGTTTATGACAGTTGTGGTCGGCACATAAAAGAATCGTTTGTTGACCATTAACTTACATGTGGGGCCCACATGTCAGTGTCTTCCTCATATTCTAACAAAAAAATCTCATGTAAAAAAATTGTTCAATCCCCCAGTTCGTTTACAAATATACAAATATATCCTTATTTTTAACAGAATAATCCCTACAAACATTTTTGAAAAGCAAACGGGTCCCTGCAAACGTTTTATAAACGCAATCGGACCCAGCAAACATTTTCAAAAAAGCAATCGAAAATATCAATCTTTATGCAAATTTTCAGTTTGGTCTGTACATAGCAAGGGACCATCCACCAAGTTGAAACAAACACCCAACATAACCAAAAATAAGGAACTCGAGGACGGTGCTTCCATACATAAAATTTAATAAACTTTCATATTCCATAACAAAAAAAAAGTTAACTAAAACTTACATCTGATCCGAAGTATAATTATTGGCACGGCAAAAACAATCAAGTGTTTGATCGTCACTAAATCTTTAATGCGCATTTCATGGAAAAACATTAAAGACAAAATAATTTAGCCGAGAAAAAAACTACTTCAGATCACAAAAGGATGCTCCAAATAAACAAAATAACACTGGATTTTTTTAAGCTTCATATTGAATCGCTAACTTGCCAACTGATCGAAGATCAACTATTAGTACCATACATCTGTTGGTGTATTTCGGTGAAGCATTATATGTGTCGAAAAAAAACTTTGTGTTGATTTTTTGCTCCTTGTTTTATTACTTTTTTTAAGTTGCTGATGTTTTTTGAGGTAGCTACCCGCTTAGGACGACGACGAGAAGCGGCAGTGGCTGGAAAGGATGACACGAGGCGGAGCCCTAGCGGAGCGGGCGGAGGCCGCACCCCCACCCTCCGTCCGCCATTAGAGCTCAATTTAGCCCCCATCCCCACCGTTCCACCTGGCTGTACTGACCCATCACCCTCCACCAAGCTACTCGACTCCCTCCTGGCTCGGTGTGATGCCGGGGGGATCCCATCGCCGCGTGGTGCGACCGCGGAGGGTGAGGACTGTGTCAGCGGTTGCGCCGCCGATGGAGCTGCCTCTGCTCGACCGCACGCTCCCGGCGGTGCGACCGGAGATGCGGCGGGTGGTCGTCTCCAAGTTCCCCGATCCATCCCAGTGGGGAGAGGTCATGGTGCGCATCATCCAGACCCGGCGAGGAGGGCGGCGAGGCGATGGAGTTCATCTTCTGGGCCATGGTGGAAGCCGAGTCTCCAGATCCGGCGACCGCGTGGAAGTGGCGCGAGTTCAAGGCGGCGAACCCCATCCAGATCAACGTCCGCCGCCCTCGGGTGGGGGCGCTAGCTTTCCCACCGTCGGGTGCGCTCCCTCCCGGAGTGGACCCTCCGCCCCAGATTAACCTCCCCCGCGGCCGGGGCGGGCGGGAGAGAGAGCCTCACCCGCCGCGCCGGCAAATTACCCCGCCGCGGTGACCTGGAGCCGCCATGGCTGGGTGACCGTGGCGAGGTGCCTACTGGAATTCGGCAGATGCGTCGTGGTCAGTTTTCTGGCCGTGTGGTGCGCGATGTGGCTGGGTTATCCTAGATTCTGAATGATGTGGTTCATGTTGTTTCTCCATTCATTGGTCAGAGCTTATGCTCTGGTTCTCCACCAAATTTGCCGCCGGCGAGCGCTCGTCCGGTGGTTTCTCCGACGTTGACTTCCCATGTTTTGGAGAGTATCCCTGCTAGCAGTGCTGCGGGCCTACTGTCAGGTGACGGTGGCCCCACCGCTACACCCCTCCCCACCATCAGATGCTCAAAAGTGAAAACGCCTTTGCGAAAGCCGTCTCTCGCTTTGGATAGCGCAGACGAGGTAGTTTCTAGGGTTTTTGGGCAGTTGTGGTCTATTCCCTCTCCACGCCGCCCCCTGTCACTCCCTCTCCCGGTCTTCCACTTTGGGTTGGCTGCGGAAAGATCTTGCTCATACTGGATGCTTCTCTCCGGCCGATCTCTTCCCGATTGATAAGCTACGGCCCTTCGACCCTACTCCCACTACCCTCAAAATCATCCGTAAAGGGGTTGGGGCCGGATCCAGATCTTTTGCTCAAGTTGTGGCGATGGCAGACAAGGCGACACGACCGGGGGTGAAGAAGCAGCGTGCGCCACCTCCCCTCAAGAACCCCGGTGGTCGACAACAAGGGGGCGCGGGAGGGCGGCCATGTAACAGCCCAAGACCGAGACCTCCACTATTTTATATTATGTCCATGCTTGGATGCTATGTTGTTGTTGTTGTTGTGGCTCCATGACATTGTTATTTTGCATCATGCATCATGATCATCTTTGCTTTGGTGTTTGCATATTTATTTATTTTGTGTTGTGATATTGTGTGCAGCTCCATCCTCTCGTCTTCATCATTCCTTTTGCACCTTGATCATGTCATCCAAAACCTTGATCTATGCAAAACCCCATCATCTAGCTTCTTCATTCCATTTACCCAATTTATTTTCAAGTGGCATTTTTCCTTTCTCGGAAAAATGTTCACTATTTTTTCTAAAGCTTCTAGACCATACCAATACTCACCATCTCAAACTTCAGCCCATTTGGGTTTGTTTTGGTTGGATTTAAAATTCAATCAAGTTTGAAATAAATTCAAACTTGGTTTAATTTTTTATCTGTAAAAGATCCCAAGACACTTTTATAAATCCATACATATTTCAAGGAGTCCAGAAATATTTTTACTTCTTCTATTTTCTTCCTAAAACTCCCTGTCCTTTTCCTTTTCGAAACCTGGGAATTCAAATTTTCAGAAAAGAAGGAAAAGGAAAAGGGCCTCCAAGCAGCGCCACTTGGGCCTCTCCTTCCCCAGCCGGCCCATCTAACCTAAGGCCCAGCCGGCGCCCTTAACCCTAGCCTCTCCCCTGCCGATCCCCATCTCACTCTCTCCCTCGATCCCCTCCTTCCTCCTGTGCGCCGCCTCTCCCCATACACACACGCACAACACAGAGTGAGCGAGAGCGAGAGAGATGCGGGCACCGTCGCCTGCACCGCATGGCCACCAGATCCTGAGCGCGCTGCCGTCTTGCGCCGCCCGCAACCTCGCCGCCTCGCTGCCGCCTCCGGCCGCCGGCCAGGGAGACCACCGGACCAGGCCGGCGCTGCACCTCCTGCGCGACCCCCCTTCCTCTACGGCTCCCCTCTCCTCCGTTCCTTGTCGCCCTTGCCCTGCCGAGCTCACGCGCGGGCGAGCACGTGCCACAGCTGCCCGGCGCCTCCTCGACCAGCCCCGTGCGCCGCCTGCCTCCGCCGAGCCGCGCCGCGCCAGCCGCTCTCCGAGCCTCTCCTCTCTTGCTCGCGCCCGAAGCCTCCTCTCTGTGGCGATGCGCGCCCGACGCCCATGGCGCCGCTGCCTCCGACTCGAGTCCCTGCAAACCCCTCCGGCGCCACCTCTCCTGCGCTCCGTCGCCATCGTCTGCCGTGCCGCTGCTGCCCGCCTAACGCCGCCCTTGCTTCGGCCGTGTTCGTTGCCATGCCCAGCCGCACCACCTTCACCATCCATCCATCTCCATGCACACGACCACCTCCTCCATAGTTCCTCGCTGCCCGGGTTGACTCCAAGCCCCGGGCGATGAGAAGCTGCACCACCGACCCCTTCTGCCCGTGTGCACGTTATGAGCACAATCAGAACATCTACATCGGTGCACGCTGCCATCTCTCCGGATCCACCACCAAGTTCATGGATTTGTCAAGTCCGGCTCTGTTTGCCAATGTTTCTCCTGCCTCCGCACACCGGACTTCGTCACCATCATCGTTGTGCTGCCAAGTCTAACACCGCCGTCGTCTCATCGTACCGAAGACCGGCAAGTTCGAAGACCCCAAAAGTACCACGACGACCGACGCATAGTACCACTACATTTGCCGTGTACGACTACCGTCGCCAAGACCGGGACCGCCAAGTACCCCTCGAATCGCCAAGTTCGACTATCACCGCCGTGAACCGCTTCCCGATACGTGTACCACTACCGTCGACCTGAAGACCCTCGGAGTCGCCAAGTTCCTCTCCGACACCGGTACAACTACTTCCACGACAAGCGTGTACCACTACCTCCTCTACTTCCTCGACGAACTCAAACCGCTCCGAAAACGCATGCTTCGAAGGTATAACCGCCGAGATGACCGCCCGTGACCGATGCATGTTTTGTATGAGATGCTCGTGCCGCACCGTGTCCGAATTGTTTCATGCACGTTCCCCGTTTCCATGCCACCGACACGTGGGAACCCGGTAACCAGGATCACCCCACCATCTTTTGCATGTTCCGCACATCCGCACACTTGCTCTTTTGCACCGGTGTCTCAATGAGTCACCGGATCACCGGAATGTTGTCGTGGCACCATTTCCGTTATCGCCGTCGTGGCACCATTTTCGTTATCGCCGCCATGGCACCCTTTTCTTTTCGCCATGGTGACAAATGCATCGTATCATGATATATGGTAATGTTTTCATCAAATTGCATTTAACTTGAATATGTCATCCTCATGCATTTAATAATTCCACTATCGTGCATCGGAATTAAACAAATTTTATATGTAAAATGCTTAGAATTTTATGTAGTTTCACAATATCCAACTCTCATCCATGTTAAAAATGTTTATCTTGCTTTTTGCATTATTTTGCATAAATGACATGCTAAAATGATTTATTTCATAACTAAATAACTGTAGCTCCGAATTAAATGAATTATATATGTAACTTGACTAGAAAAATGTGTAGATTAACATGGTGCACTTTATTTTCATGTTTAACAACAATAAAATTGTGTTTTAGGCAGAACAGTACCAAATTCGAAAATTTGCATATGAAGATTTCCGGAATTGTTATGTGTTGTTTCCGGCCTCATTTAAATTGCCTAGATAGGTAGTTTAATTATGCTTCACCTCTTGCCATGTTTAATAACATTTAATCTTGTCATTGTACATAAACGGGAGTGAACTAAAGAATTGTTGTGAAGTTCCGTCAATATGCAACCCGTTGCATATTGGGCTTCACTTAATGTGTAGTATTTGGTTGTTGCATTTTGCCATGCCATGCATCTTTAAACTTGACATGCATCATATGTGGTTGTGCATCATGTCATGATTATGCTGGTGTGTTTACCATGTTGTTTGCTTCTTTCCGGTTGTGCTTCTTCTCAATAGTTCTGGTTACGTTCCGGAGTTGTGAGGATTCGTTCGACTATGCTTGTTCGACTACTTCATGGATTCGATCTTCTTCCTAGCGGGATTTCAGGCAAGATGATCATGACCTTGGATATCTTTACTATCTTTGCTTGCTAGTTGTCTCGTTGCTATCGCTATGTCGCGCTTCCTACCACATATATGTCATCCTCCCATATGCCATGATACAGCCTCTAACCCTATTTACCCAGCAAACCGTTGTTTGGCTATGTTACCGCTTTGCTCAGCCCCTTTCTTATAGCGTTGCTAGTTGCAGGTTGTTCCATGTTGGGACATGGATATCATGGGATATCATAATATCTCTTATTTAATTAATGCATCTATATACTTGCCTGGTGTTTTGTTCCACTCCTGCCGCCCTAGTTTCCATAATACCGGTGTTATGATCCTTGATTAGCGTTCCTAACATGCTCAGGGGAATGGGACCCTCTTGACAGTTTGCTTTGAATAAAACGCTTCCAGCAAGGCCCAACATTGGTCTTAACATTTGCCCAACATAATAATACTGATAATAAATTTGACGCATAGGGAGTTAGCGCTACTCGAGGATTTTTAATTCCACATAATATAGGGGGGCCAGTGCTGGTCCAAAACTAGAGCAGCTTGCGGCGCCGCCCGGGGCAACTCGGGAGTTGGTCGCTGTAACCATAGCTCATCCGTCGTGGCCTAAGACGAGATACGCGCGGCTACTATCAGGGTGTCGGCACGTCGGGAGGTCTTGCTGGATTTGTTTTAACATTGTCGAAATGTCTTGTGCACCGGAATTCCGAGGATACTTCGGGCTGACTCGAGGTTGATCGGGTTTTCTTGAGGTTGAGGCCTTTCCACCGCAGCTTGTGTTGGTTTGTGATGGACCAGGTTGGAACACCCCTGCAGGGTTAAATCTTACGCGAAGCCGTGCCCGTGGTTATGTGGCGACTTGGATATTTATAACCTCCGGTTGTAGAGAACTTGACACTAAATCTAATTAAAATACACCAACCGCGTGCGTAACCGTGATCGTCTCTTTTCGAGGGAGTTCGGGAAGAGAACACGGTGGGGTTATGTTTGACTCGTAAGTAGGTGTTTAGGATCACTTCTTGATCATTATTAGATTGCGACCGTTATGCGTAGTTTACTCTTCTTATTCTTGTACTCGTAAGTTAGCCACCATACAATGCTCAGTGCTTGCTGCAACCTCAGCACTTTACCCTTCCATACCCATTTAAGCTTTGATAGTCTTGCTACCCATGGTTATGGGATTGCTGTGTCCTCGTGGCTCACATATTACTACAACAACAGGTGCAGGTACAGGTAACGCGATGACTTCACGTGAGAGCGATGCATGTTTGCTTTTGGAGTTCCTCTTCTGCTTCTTCTTCGATCAAGGGATAGGTTCCGGGTCGGCAGCCTGGGTTAGCAGGGTGGATGTCGTTCGTGTTTTTCGTTTGTGTTTCATCCGTAGTCGGATTCTGCTCTTCTGTATGGTGTTTGCTATGTATTGATGTATTCCTATGATGACTGTATGTATTTGTATGTATCCCCATCTATTATGTTCATGGTACGATGTAATGATATCCACCTTGCAAGCGTCTTCGATATGCGCTTCTATCCCTGGTGGGGCCTCCGAGTCCCTCGAGGATAGGATCGCATATTGGGCGTGACAAGTTGGTATCAGAGCCTCGACCGACCATAGGAGCCCCCTTGATTGATCGAACCGTTGACGAGTCTAGAAGTAAAAACTATTTTGAGTCTAGCTATATATCGGAGAGTAGGAATTCTTTTTTACTCCTTATCCCCTTCGTCGCTCTGGTGAGGAATTGTGACGTATGTGTTTTGATTTTACTACTCTTCTCACTCAATTTTTTTTAGGATCACGCGGGTATTTTGGAATCGTTATGATATCGTTGTGACAGGAATTCTGTCTTGGTGCCTCCTGACCGTATGGATTGGACCCGGGGAGTTGAGCTCCAAGGGGTTCTTGTCATAGTTGCTATCGTTTCAGTTCCTGAATACCAGAGGACGCCAACATCGAAACGCTTCTATACTTTTTGTGGTGGCAAATAGTGCCATGACTTTTCCCCAGTACTGGAGGAGATAGCTCGGATGATCCACCGTGACTAGTATCGCTGTGTTTTCGAAGGTCTGAGGTAGACGAATTTGCGAAGTTTCTCGGTTGTGTGTTAAGGGTTGCGGATGCAGTTGCAGCTGATTAGGTTGTTGTTTGCCATGAGTAGGTTCCTGGACCCGCAACCTGATCGCATAACCAAGAAGTTTCGGGAGTTCTTAGGTGGGAATTCAAGTAGTTACCTAGGATATCTTTCCGACAGATGCATGATATGAGATTGGGGTTCGACGTCTAGTGGTCCGCCTGCTCACGGTCGTTTTTACAGTGGTCTCGTGGTGTCTTAAAGAGCCCTTGTAGCTTTGCTACGGCTCGGGGATGCTTCGTATGTCAAGGGCAGCAATGTACTTGATGGTCGCTGTACGATCGAGCCCGTGTGGGCCCCACCACGAAAATTTCGGACGAAATCTCTATCATATGTTTGTTCTGGCTTATTCTGCAAGCCACATCCTTTGTTTTGTTTTGAGTTGTGGTATTCGAGTTGCTTCGAAGTCAAGTGTGGATTCCATACCTTTCCTAAGCGGTGTTCTCATATTTCTATGGGAGTGCTAATCCATCTTGATCATCAAGATTGTCATGGAAAATTATTCTCAACCGGCGTGCTTCTCTTCAAGTTAATTCGACCCTTTCAACATTGCACGATCAATTCTCAGTTTTCTCAACGGTGTTCGTTTCACCCGTCCCAAGTTGTCTTTCTTTTTCCCACCCTCCCACCCCTTTTTCTTCATGGAGTAAAAATCCCCAAATCAAGTATCCATTTTATTCGTGAGAAGTCTTTCCATTCTTTTCCTTCAATGTTCTTAACCGGTGATTCTCATGAAGATGCTCAGGAGCTACAAGTCATCATTCTTCGTTCTCGTTTTCTTCTCCGGTGGTCTAAATTCAAGCTCTCGGTGTTCATCATATCCTTTTCTTCGATTCTAATGTTTTTCCTGCGTTGGAAGTACTTATCCAAGCTTCTCTTGCTTATTCACCTCTCGCTATTCTTCCCCGGAGTGCCAAAATTATCTCAGAAGATTCATGTTTCCATTCAAGATCCGTTCGAGCTAGTTCGAGGTTGTTACCTCATCCAATCCATTTAAATCTTTCCGGTGCATTTTCTCTCTTTCAAGCAATCGTTCTAACGGTGTTTCTTTTGAGTGGGACCATAACCCATAGGTCTTTTCCCAGGATCTTACCTGACTCTTCTAATTTTCCCGGAGTTATTCTCAAATTATTTCAAAGTTTGACATAAGAATGGATTCCATCAGTCAATTGCCTTCTCCAAGATCGCTTTCAAATTATTTTCATCTTTGCCTCAACCTTTGTATTCTTCATTATTCCGGAGTATCTCACAAAATCTTCATGGTGGTTCTCGTCGTCATTCTCAGCTTTGAAGATCGAAGCAGAGTTCTCTTAAATCCTTTTCCGTTCTCTTCAAGATTCGTAGTTCAAGCTTGATGCTATCCTCTCAAATTGTTCCGATCATGAGAAATTCTTTTCATACCCATCTGTAGTATTTCAGCAGTTGTTTTCGTTTTGATTCTCCGAAGGCCATCATTTCAGAAGATTTATTCGTTCTCAGTTTTCAGCTTTCGTTCTCCGATTATTCCAAAAATTGATGTCTCTTCGTTCGTCTCCTAATTCTTCCGGTGCATCGTTTAAGTATTCTCTAATAAGCTCGTGATCTCTTCGTTCTCTTGTACCAAATTCCCTCAAGTATCTTCGTTCGTTTATCTAATTCTTCCCGGCGATTTGTTCTCTTTTTATTCGTTCTTTTCATTTCTTACGGTGGTTCGTTCAAGATTCCTCTTTCTTTGTTATCGTATCAATTCATTCGTTCTTTTTAAATCCTACCGGTGGTTCGTTCAAGACCTTCTCCAAGATTGCTATATCTCTCTTCAATATTTTCAATAAGAATAAGTGGCATGCCAATCCATTGCTTGTCATCAATTTAAGTTGATGAATTGTAAGCATAACATAATTCTTATTCTTATTCCATCGAGGTGATTTAATTCTTTCTTCCGGAGTTCATTCATGATACCGAATTCTCGGTTCCAGGTTGTTCATCTTTTCTTTTCCGGAGTTCCAAGTTTTCTCGGTTGTCTCGTCATGAAGCTCCATCTAAATCATTGCAAGGCTTCAATCTTATTCCTTCAACATCACTGCCATTCTATCATTCTTCTATTTCCGGAGTTCTTCAACGAGACTCTTCATAGTGGTTCATTAAAGATTTCATTCATTCTCGAAGTGTTCGTCAAGATTCTTGTTGGAGCTCAAGTATTCTTCATCTCGCATTCCGAAGTGCTATTCTTTCTACCTTATCTTTTGAGGTGGTCTTCTGTCATTCTTGACAATTTTCATTCGTGTTTCATGATTCACAAGTTGTCAGGAATGAGATATTTAAACCCATCATTTTTCTCTTCGTTCAGATCTTTTCAACCGATCATTCTCCTTGTTGGAGTTATCTTGGTATAGATTTCACCTAAAAGCCTATCCTAAGGATTGTTGCTATTGTGGTGCTTATCAATGATCCAAGTTTCTCCTTCTCTTCTCGGTGAAAGAGGTTTTCATCTCTTTGAGATCTCAAGCAATCAGTTGTTTCCGTTAGTGGCCGGTTGTCACCTCATAATTTTAAGATGTTTTCCATAAGCCCACAACAAGCTTATTCTTTTCGTTGTTGATTTTCCAACAACTCCATTCAATCCTTCTTTGTAAGGATGCTTTTCAAATTCAATTATGGTACAAGTTGTCATTTGCTTCTCCGTTCTTTTCTTTCCAACGATCTAGCTTCTATTTTTCCGTTCCGGAGTCATTGTGATGTTTCTCTCTTCGACCCATTATCTCGTTTCGCCAAGATCATGTTCTTTCCTTGCTTATCCATTTTACCGGAGTGTTGTGTCCTCTTTTCAAGTTCTTTTCATCTTATCAAGCCTTGCTTCTCTTTTTCAACCGGAGTGCTGCCCAAAATCTTTCTTGCCCCTTGTGCCATTTCTTCATGTCTTTCAACCTCTCAAGTTTCTTTGGTTTCATTCGTTTGTCCAAGAAGCAACATTGTTTTACCTCTTCCTTTTTCCTCTTCCTCTTCTCATGCTTAGATCTCGGGTCGAGATCTCTTGTTAGTGGGGGAGAGTTGTAACAGCCCAAGACCGAGACCTCCACTATTTTATATTATGTCCATGCTTGGATGCTATGTTGTTGTTGTTGTTGTGGCTCCATGTTATTGTTATTTTGCATCATGCATCATGATCATCTTTGCTTTGGTGTTTGTATATTTATTTATTTTGTGTGGTGATATTGTGTGCAACTCCATCCTCTCGTCTTCATCATTCCTTTTGCACCTTGATCATGTCAGCCAAAACCTTGATCTATGCAAAACCCCATCATCTAGCTTCTTCATTCCATTTACCCAATTTATTTTCAAGTGGCATTTTTCCTTTCTCGGAAAAATGTTCACTATTTTTTCTAAAGCTTCTAGACCATACCAATACTCACCATCTCAAACTTCAGCCCATTTGGGTTTGTTTTGGTTGGATTTAAAATTCAATCAAGTTTGAAATAAATTCAAACTTGGTTTAATTTTTCATCTGTAAAAGATCCCAAGACACTTTTATAAATCCAGACATATTTCAAGGAGTCCAGAAATATTTTTACTACTTCCATTTTCTTCCTAAAACTCCCTGTCCTTTTCCTTTTCGAAACCTAGGAATTCAAATTTTCAAAAAAGAAGGAAAAGGAAAAGGGCCTCCAAGCAGCGCCACTTGGGCCTCTCCTTCCCTAGTCGGCCCATCTAACCTAAGGCCCGGCCGGCGCCCTTAACCCTAGCCTCTCCCCTGCCGATCCCCATCTCACTCTCTCCCTCGATCCCCTCCTTCCTCCTGTGCACCGCCTCTCCCCATGCACACACGCACAACACAGAGTGAGCGAGAGCGAGAGAGATGCGGGCGCCGTCGCCTCCACCGCATGGACACCAGATCCCGAGCGCGCTGCCGTCCTGCGCCGCTCGCAACCTCGCCGCCTTCGGCCGCCGGCCAGGGAGACCACCGGACAAGGCCGACGCTGCACCTCCCGCGCGACCCCCTTCCTCTGCGGCTCCCCTCTCTTCCGTTCCTCGTCACCCTTGCCCAGCCGAGCTCACGCGCGGGCGAGCACGTGCCACAGCTGCCCGGCGCCTCCTCGACCAGCCCCGTGCGCCGCCTGCCTCCGCCGAGCTGCACCGCGCCAGCCGCTCTCCGAGCCTCTCCTCTCTTGCTTGCGCCCGACGCCTCCTCTCTGTGGCGATGCGCGCCCGACGCCCATGGCGCCGCTGCCTCCGACTCGAGTCCCGGCAAACCGCTCCGGCGCCACCTCTCCCGTGCTCCGTCACCATCGTCTGCCGTGCCGCTGCTGCCCACCTAACGCCGCCCTTGCTTCGGCCGTGTTCGTTGCCATGCCCAGCCGCACCACCTTCACCATCCATCCATCTCCATGCACACGACCACCTCCTCCATATTTCCTCGCTGCCCGGGTTAACTCCATGCCCCGGGCCATGAGAAGCTGCACCACCGACCCCTTCTGCCCGTGTGCACGTTATGAGCACAATCAGAACATCTACCATCGGTGCACGCTGCTATCTCTCCGGATCCACCACCAAGTTCATGGATTCGTCAAGTCCGGCTCTGTTTGCCAATGTTTCTCCTGCCTCCGCACACTGGACTTCGTCACCATCATCGTTGTGCTGCCAAGTCTAACACCGCCGTCGTCTCATCGTACCGAAGACCGGCAAGTTCGAAGACCCCAAAAGTACCACGACGACTGACGCATAGTACCACTACATTTGCCGTGTACGACTACCGTCACCAAGACCAGGACCGCCAAGTACCCCTCGAATCGCCAAGTTCGACTACCACCACCGTGAACCGCTTCCCGATACGTGTACCACTTCCGTCGACCTGAAGACCCTAGGATTCGCCAAGTTCCTCTCCGACACGGGTACAACTACTTCCATGACAAGCGTGTACCACTACCTCCTCTACTTCCTCGACGAACTCGAACCGCTCCGAAAACGCACGCTTCGAAGGTATAACCGCCGAGATAACCGCCCGTGACCGATGCATGTTTTGTATGAGATGCTCGTGCCGCACCGTGTCCGAATTGTTTCATGCACGTTCCCCGTTTCCATGCCACCGACATGTGGGAACCCGGTAACCAGGATCACCCCACTATCTTTTGAATGTTCTGCACATCCGCACACTTGCTCTTTTGCACCGGTGTCTCAATGAGTCACCGGATCACCGGAATGTTGTCGTGGCACCATTTCCGTTATCGCCGTCGTGGCACCATTTTCGTTATCGCCGCCATGGCACCCTTTTCTTTCTGTCATGGCGACAAATGCCTCGTATCATGAGATATGGTAATGTTTTCATCAAATTGCATTTAACTTGAATATGTCATCCTCATGCATTTAATAACTCCACTATCGTGCATCGGAATTAAACAAATTTTATATGTAAAATGCTTAGAATTTTATGTAGTTTCGCAATATCCAACTCTCATCCATGTTAAAAATGTTTATCTTGCTGTTTGCAGTATTTTGCATAAATGACATGCTAAAATGATTTATTTCATAACTAAATAACCGTAGCTCCGAATTAAATGAATTATAAATGTAACTTGACTAGAAAAATGTGTAGATTAACATGGTGCACTTTATTTTCAAGTTTAACAACAATAAAATTGTGTATTAGGCAGAACAGTATCAAATTCGAAAATTTGCATATGGGGATTTCCGGAATTGTTAGGTGTTGTTTCCGGCCTCATTTAAATTGCCTAGATAGGTAGTTTAATTATGCTTCACCTCTTCCCATGTTTAACAACATTTAATCTTGTCATTGTACATAAACGGGAGTGAACTAAAGAATTGTTGTGAAGTTCCGTCAATATGCAACCCGTTGCATATTGGGCTTCACTTAATGTGTAGTATTTGGTTGTTGCATTTTGCCATGCCATGCATCTTTAAACTTGACATGCATCATATGTGGTTGTGCATCATGTCATGATTATGCTGGTGTGTTTACCATGTTGTTTGCTTCTTTCCGGTTGTGCTTCTTCTCAATAGTTCTGGTTGCGTTCCGGAGTTGTGAGGATTCGTTCGACTATGCTTGTTCGACTACTTCATGGATTCGATCTTCTTCCTAGCGGGATTTCAGGCAAGATGATCATAACCTTGGATATCTTTACTATCTTTGCTTGCTAGTTGTCTCGTTGCTATCACTATGTCGCGCTTCCTACCACATATATGTCAGCCTCCCATATGCCATGATACAGCCTCTAACCCCCCTTACCCAGCAAACCGTTGTTTGGCTATGTTACCGCTTTGCTCAGCCCCTTTCTTATAGCGTTGCTAGTTGCAGGTGCAGTTGCAGGTTGTTCCATGTTGGGACATGGATATCATGGGATATCACAATATCTCTTATTTAATTAATGCATCTATATACTTGGTTTTGGGTGGAAGGCTCGGCCTTTTGCCTGGTGTTTTGTTCCACTCCTGCCGCCCTAGTTTCCATAATACCGGTGTTATGATCCTTGATTAGCGTTCCTAACATGCTCAGGGGAATGGGACCCTCTTGACAGTTTGCTTTGAATAAAACGCTTCCAGCAAGGCCCAACATTGGTCTTAACATTTGCCCAACATAATAATACTGATAATAAATTTGACGCATAGGGAGTTAGCGCTACCCGAGGATTCTTAAATCCACATAATATAGGGGGGCCAGTGCTGATGGTGCTGGTCCAAAACTAGAGCAGCTTGCGGCGCCGCCCGGGGCAACTCGGGAGTTGGTCGCTGTAACCATAGCTCATCCGTCGTGGCCTGAGACGAGATACGCGCATCTACTATCAGGGTGTCGACACGTCGGGAGGTCTTGCTGGATTTGTTTTACCATTGTCGAAATGTCTTGTGCACCGGAATTCCGAGGATACTTCGGGCTGACTCGAGGTTGATCGGGTTTTCTTGAGGTTGAGGTCTTTCCACCGCAGCTTGTGTTGGTTTGTGATGGACCAGGTTGGAACACCCCTGCAGGGTTAAATCTTACGCGAAGCCGTGCTCGCGGTTATGTGGCGACTTGGATATTTATAACCTCCGGTTGTAGAGAACTTGACACTAAATCTAATTAAAATACACCAACCGCATGCGTAACCGTGATCGTCTCTTTTTGAGGGAGTTCGGGAAGAGAACACGGTAGGGTTATGTTTGACTCGTAAGTAGGTGTTCAGGATCACTTCTTGATCATTATTAGATTGCGACCGTTATGCGTTGTTTACTCTTCTTATTCTTGTACTCGTAAGTTTGCCACCATACAATGCTTAGTGCTTGCTGCAACCTCACCACTTTAGCCTTCCCTACCCATTTAAGCTTTGATAGTCTTGCTACCCATGGTTATGGGATTGCTGAGTCCTCGTGGCTCACAGATTACTACAACAACAGGTGCAGGTACAGGTAACGCGATGACTTCACGTGAGAGCGATGCATGTTTGCTTTTGGAGTTCCTCTTCTGCTTCTTCTTCGATCAAGGGATAGGTTCCGGGTCGGTAGCCTGGGTTAGCAGGGTGGATGTCGTTCATGTTTTTCGTTTGTGTTTCATCCGTAGTCGGATTCTGCTCTTCTGTATGGTGTTTGCTATGTATTGATGTATCCCTGTGATTTGTATGTATTTGTATGTATCCCCATCTATTATGTTCATGGTACGATGTAATGATATCCACCTTGCAAGCGTCTTCGATATGCGCTTCTATCCCTGGTGGGGCCTCCGAGTCCCTCGAGGATAGGATCGCATATTGGGCGTGACAGGCCACCCAACACCTCGACGACTGGCCCTCCCCAACCTGCTGCTCCGCATCAAGCCCCCCCCCTCCCCGCTGTAGCCGCACCTCCTCCACCCGCCCCACCGGCTCCACCTGCTCCACCTATGCAGATCCTCGATGAAAGTTACAAAGACATGGTGTGCTTTACTTGTGGAGGTCCTGGTCACTATGTTGGTAATTGCATAGAGACAAAGATCTGTTTCATCTGTGGATTGGAGGGGCACAATGTCAACAACTACTCGGCCTGGGCTCAACCACACCCTGTTGCGACGTTCTTTGGTAGTTCTGCACTGGGATTAGGGTTTTGTCATATTGATGCTCCAGTTGGCCGGGAAGCAAATTGGCTGAATTTCAGGAACTGTGGTGAGGTTAGGACAGTGAAAGGTGACATCAATCAAGCAGATCTGATCAAGAACCTCTCTAGAATCTTCTGTAAACATAAGTAGTGGCCATGGCAAGTTAGAACTCTATCAGAGAAATCCTTTTTGGTCAGGTTTCCTCCCTGGAAGAATGTTGAAGAGCTGATAGAATTCCCTGCATTTGATTTACCAATCAATGGAGTTTCCATTACTGTGGAGAAGTGGACCGGAGCAATTGACCCCTTTTCCGAACTGACTGAAGCTTGGGTTGTAATTGAAGGGCTATCATCTAAGTGGTGCACATGGAAGGTTTTCTCTCAGATTGCTTCCTGCTTTGGTATTCTAGTTGATGTAGATTGGAACGGATTAATGAAGAGTTTCTATGACAAAGTCAGGATCAAGATTGCATGCAGGAACCCAGCGAAAATTCCTTTTGAAAGGATCATGGAAATGAGGAAAAAGCTTTACATCCTATCCTTTACTGTAGAAGGCTTTGAACAAATAGGTGCCGATGATCCAAATGATGACAATGGCCCTACTGATATTTATGTGGACGAGGAAAACAATGATCTGGATGATGGGGGAGTTGACAAGGATCGTTTGGAAGATGGTGATGATGAATTTGATGAGCTAGACTTGGCTAACAGAACCAGCACCTCTGGGAACCCATCAGCTGTTAACAAAATCAGTGGGGAGGACAGCACTACCTTCCACCCAGCTTCTTTGGTGGAAGCTTGTTGTCTCCCTATGAAAAACTCTGGTACAGATAAGGATAAGATGGAAATTTGTGAAGCTGTTGTGCCTATACCATTCGCTGAAGCTGTCAAATTACTGAATGGAGTTGGGAGTGAAGAGGAGGTCATCTGCACACCTGTTTGTCAGACTACTGTGGATGTGGCTGCTGATGATGTTCCTACTATGTCTGCTCAAAAATCTTATTGTTTTGAATTGCTGAGAGATTTTGATAGCTCTGGGTCTGACACTGCCAGTGAGACTGGAGATACTGACAATGAAATGGACACTCTGGATGGTCCAGTCATCGACTGTTTGAAACTCTTGGACATGGGAAACAAAGTCAGAAATGTTGCTACGGCGACCAGTATTCCTCCTCTTCCTCCTTCCAAGAAGATCAACTCTGTACACTGGGGCCCAATACTTTCTCAAAGGCCTGGTACCAGGATGCAGGGCCGCCAGAACATGATTGAGAAAGCTGCGGCCTATAAGATGAGGAAGAATTTGGAGATCCCCACCACTTTCAAAAGTAAATCTTTTAATAATGAATCTGTTGATGCTTTGGAGGCTTATGCCTCTACTGTTGATATAAATATTGGCAGTTCTGATGAGGATAGATCTAATATCATTAGTGACATAATTAGAAATGAAACTGAAAAATGTCTTGAATTTGCTTCTCAAAACCTTGAGATATCCTTACCTGACGTGATAGATGTTGGTTTTTGTGATGAGAGTGGAGTTTGTACTCCTGAAAACTGCAGACCTGACTCCAACAGACTGATGGGGAACGAAGCATGAAAATCAAAAATTTTCCTACGAACACCCAAGATCTATCTCGGAGAAGCATAGCAACGTAAGGGGAGAGTGTGTCTACGTACCCTCGTAGACCAAAAGCGGAAGCGTATATAACGCGGTTGATGTAGTCGTTCTCTTCGCGATCCGATCACGATCCAACCGATCTAGTGCCGAACGGACGGCACCTCCGAGTTTAGCACACGTGTGGCTCGATGACGTCTCCTCCTCCTTGATCCAGCAAGAGAAGGCGGAGAAGTAGATGGGATCACAACCAGCACGACGGCGTGGTGGTGATGGTGGTGGTGGAGCACTGACAGCGCTTCGCTAAGCGTCGTCGGGATGAGGCGGTGGTGTAACGGGAGAGAGAGGGCGCCCAGGGGCTGGTGTGTTGTTTGGGGCACCCCCTCTCCTCTATTTATATATGTGGAGGGGCTTGGAGTCCAGCCCTTCTCCTATTAGGGCTGGCGCCTAGAGGGAGAGGACTTGGACTCCAAGTCCAATCCTATTCCTACTAGGACTCTCCTTTTTTCCCTTCCCTAACCACATGGGCTTTTGAGGACTTGGTGCGCCTAGCCCAATAAGGCCAGGGCGCCTCCCCTCATCCCATGCCAGCCCTTGGGACGTAGTGGACCCACTTGTGGACTTCCCATATATAAATCTTTACCTCTCGACCATTCCGAGACTCCTCATGACATCCGGGATCTCATCCGGGACTCCGAACAACATTCGGTTACCAATCATCAAATATCCCAATACTACTCTAGCGTCAACGAACGTTAAGCGTGCGACCCTGCGGGTTCGGGAATCATGTAGTCATGACCGAGACACCTCTCCGGTCAATAACCAATAGCGGGACCTGGATGCCCATATTGATTCCTACGTATTCCACGAAGATCTTTTATCGGTTGAACCACGATGTCAAGGATTCGGTTAATCCCGTATGCAATTCCCTTTGTCCGGCGATATGTTACTTGCCCGAGATTCGATCGTCGGTATCTCCATACCTAGTTCAATCTCGTTACCGGCAAGTCTCTTTACTCGTTCCGTAATACAAGATCCCGTGACTAACTCATTAGCCACATTGCTTGCAAGCTCTTTACGATGTTGTATTACCGAGAGGGCCCAGAGATATCTCTCCGTCATACGGAGTGACAAATCCCAGTCTCGATCCATGCAACCCAACACAGACCTTCGGAGATACCTGTAGAGCACCTTTATGATCACCCAGTTACGAAGTGACGTTTGGATACACACTAAGTATTCCTCCGGTATCCTGGAGTGACATGATCTCATGGTCTAAGGAACAGATACTTGACATGAAGAAAGCTATAGCAATAAACTCAAGTGATACGATCGAATTCTAAGCTTACGGTTGGGTCTTGTCCATCACATCATTCTCCTAATGATGTGATCCCGTTATCAAATGACAACTCATGTCTATGGTTAGGAAACCTTAACCATCTTTGATTAATGAGCTAGTCTAGTAGAGGCTCACTAGGGACATAATATTTGTTTATGTATTCACACATGTATTTAAGTTTCCGGTCAATACAATTCTAGCATGAATAATAAACCTTTATCATGAACAAGGAAATATGATAATAACCAATTTATTATTGCCTCTAGGGCATATTTCCAACATAGACCAGGGGGCACTGCTAGCTCTGTTGACAGTCTTGAAACTGCTCCTAAACATGGGCTTTATAGCCTGTCTCATCCTTTTAAGATTCCATGATAGGTCACTTTTGGAACATTAGAGGTGTGGGCCAAAAAGGAAAATTACAGTGCCTGTCTAATATAATCAACAAGTATAAGCCAGACTTTATAGGGTTCCAGGAAACAAAAAGAGAAACAGTTTCTGATTCTTTCTTAGATACACTTGCTGGTTCTACTCATTATATTTGGCACTTGCTGCCTGCCACTGGCTCTGCTGGTGGTATTCTTGTAGGAGTTAATTCTTGCTCTTTTGAGTGCACTGGGTCTGTTTGTAAAAAATATTGCATAAATGTTACTCTCAAAAATAAATCTGATGGCTTTTGTTGGCATCTAGTGGTAGTGTATGGAATAGCTTATGCTGTGGATAAAGTTGATTTTATTGTTGAACTGCATGAGGTGATGGATGGGCTATCGTATCCTGTGCTTTTTTGGGGGGGGGGGATTTCAACTTAGTAAGAGAGGCTAAGGAGAAATCCTCTGGCAATGTTAATAACTCCTGGGCCTTCCTATTTAATGATTGGATCAACAAATGGGGGCTCATGGAAATGAAGCTTGCTAATATGGTTTATACCTGGGGGAATAATCAAGAGAATCCTTTGTTTGCAACAATAGACAGAGTGTTCTCTTCCACTGAGTGGGATAGTCACTTTCCTGTAACTACTCTCTGTGCTCTCCCTAGAGTTGGTAGTAATCATGCACCCCTCCTCCTTGATACTGGGTTGGGGGAGAATAAAATAAACAAGCCTTTTAAATTTGAGAAATGGTGGTTGGGGCAACCTGGCTTTTCTAATCTAGTAGAACAAGTTTGGGCCACCCCTTCTCCCTTTAGTTCTGCAATTGAGACATGGCAGTTTAAGACCAAGTTGTTTAGAAAAAAAGCAAAAGGTTGGAGCATCAACCTTGAGGCTGCGATGAAGAAGAGGAAGAAAGCTCTTCTGCAAGAATTTGATATTCTTGATGTCTTTTATGAGCAAAATAGGATCTCTGCTGAGGATGTCCTTAGAATGAATGAGATAAAAGAGGAATTGCAAGATATTTGGAAAAAAGAAGAAATCGCCATGTGGCAGAGGTCCAGAGATCGAAAAAAATTAGAGGGTGACAAAAACACAGCTTACTTCCATGTTGTGGCTAATCAACGTAGGAGAAAAAACCAATTGTCAGTTTTAGAGGGCCCTGATGGTCCTGTCTACTCTACTAAAGATATGCTGGAGGTAGCCACTGACTTCTACAAAAACCTTTTCGGTTTTGAGGCAAAACCTAATATTCACTTGGGTGATCATTTTTGGTCTGCTGATGAACTTGTTACTGAGGTTGAAAATGAGATGCTTGAAAAACCTTTTACAGAGGAAGAAATCAAAGAATCCATTATGGGATCTTATGCCAGTGGAGCTCCAGGTCCAGATGGCTTGTCTTTCCTTTTCTACCAAAACTTTTGGGAGGTGATTAAAATAGACTTTATGGCCTTAGTGAGGGATTTCGAAACTGGGGCTTTGGATATCCAAAGACTTAATTATTCTACTGTTACTCTTATCCCTTAAGAACCGGATGCTAGACACATGAAAAAATTTAGACCAATCTGCTTAAGTAATTATTCGATAAAAATCTGCAGTAAGGCTATGTGTAACAGGGTTTCCCCTGTTGGCCACAGATTGCTTTCTCCTTGCCAATCTGCTTTTGTGAGGGGAAGGTTTATTTTAGAGAGCGTAGTTACAGCTCACGAAGCTATTCATGAGATCCATAAATCAGGTAAATCTGGGGTTGTCCTCAAACTGGATTACGAGAAAATGTATGATAGGGTTAACTGGGATTTCCTGGTAGAAATGTTAACATCTAGAGGTTTTGGGGCTAAATGGATTAGCTAGATTTTACCCATCCTTCAAAATAGCTCTTTCTCTGTTAAGATTAATGATGTTATTGGTCCTTATTTTGTGGGTGGTAAAGGATTAAAACAAGGAGACCCCATCTCTCCCATTCTTTTTAATCTAGTTGCAGATGTCTTTTCTCGAATGTTAGCTAAGGCTGTTAGGGCAAATATCATTTCGGGGATTATTCCTCATATGATTCCTAACAGCTTGATTAGTCTGCAATACGCCGATGATACAATCCTTTTCTTCGATCCAGATACTAATTATGCAAAAAACCTTAAATGGTTGCTGGCTTGTTTTGAAAAACTCTCTGGTATGAAAATTAACTATGATAAGTGTGAGTTGGTTCCTATAAATCTGGACGAGGCAACTGCCAAGGTTCTTTCTCAGATCTTTTGCTGTAAAATTGGGGCTTTCCCCCTTAAGTACCTTGGGATCCCTCTTCACTATCTAAAATTGAAGAGGGAGGACCTCCAACCCATCATTGACAAGATCATCAAACGAATTTGCGGTTGGAGGGGCAAATTACTCAGTTATGAGGCTAAACTGGTTTTGCTTCAAACATGCATTGCCAGCATTCCCATGTACATGATGTCTGTCATTAAGTTTCCCAAGTGGGCCATTAAGGCCATTACCTCGCAGATGGTCCATTTTTTCTGGGGTAACTTGGGAGATACCCACAAATATCACCTAGCTAACTGGGGGTTTATCTCTCAGAAAAAAGCTTTTGGTGGCTTGGGGGTTATTAACTTGCAAGAATTTAACATGGCCTTGTTGGCATCGTGGTCTAAACGGTACTTCCTGGGGGGTAACAAAGATTGGATACGTCTAGTTGATCATAAATACATAACTGATAAACCTAACTTGCTCTGGTCCAAACCTGGTGTGGGATCCCCCTTTTGGAAAGGGATCACCTGGGCTCTTGCTGGAGCTTGACCTTTTTACAAATGGAACTTAGGAAACGAGTGTAATATCAGCTTCTGGCATGACACTTGGGCTGGCGATACTTCTCTGAAAACCCAATTTTGGGAAATCTACGAAATCTGTCAACAAAAAAGCTGTACTGTCACGCAAGTTTGGGATGGTGTGTGCTTGAAGCTTACCTTCAGTAGGTGTGTGGATGAGACCTTCCTTATTAAGTGGCAGAATCTACTCCAGCTTCTGTCTACTAACAAACCAAACAATGAGGAAGATCACCCCGTGTGGACGTTGGAGGCATCTGGTGTTTACTCTGTTAAATCCTTTTATAATATGATCAACTGGGGTGGGGTTTCTACCCCTGCATGGAAGAACTTTTGGAAAATTCTGGTCCCACACAGATATTTGGTGTTCATTTGGCTAGCATTTCATAATAAGATCCTCACTAGAAACAACCTGACCAAAAGACGTCCTGTAGAGGATAAGACATGTGTTTTTTGTAGTGAGAATGAATCAGTGCATCACTTGTTCTTTTATTGTGTGGTTGCAAAAGAGATTTGGAAAGATATTGCTGACTCTTTTGATTTTAACTATCCGAAAAGTATGTTAGAACTTTCTGTTCTGTGGGGTGATAACAACAAAAAAACTGTTATTAACATTGCTTGTGTTGCTGCCATTTGGAGCATTTGGACCATGCGTAATGATATTTGCTTTCAGGGCGTGCCGTCGACAAATACTCGGGTGATCTTGGGGAGAGCTTGTCCACTACTCCACCAATGGAAGATACTGTGTGTGGGAGATCAATTGGTCCTACTACGGCGCTGTCTCCTGCTGCTGGACCGGCGAAGAGGCGAACTGCTACACATTGCGTGGTAGGAAAGACCAAGGCTGGCACGAAGGGAGGACTAGCTGGATTCATACTCAGAGCACATTCAGGCTGATGCTCCTTCCTGCGAGGGGGAATACTAATGTAATAGGCTAGTTTCGTTTCTCCTTTCGTTAGTTGGCGCTGGATGATACTAAGACCTGATGATTATTTACCTGCCCTGTGCGGCCATTTCCTTTCCTTTTGCTGTTTCTTAATTCATGTAATCTGGCCTGCTACTCTGGCTAGGTCCGAGAGCTCTTAATTTGCGTGGATGCTGTGCCCCGTTTTTCAATAAAATAGGGAGGGGGAAACCCTTTTGATAAAAAAAAAAGCTACCCGCTTATTTCAAGCGGTGCTCCTTTTTTCGATAAAGGGCGTATTTTATTGACTCATAACATCGTATCAAGATAATACAAGTATCATGAGTACTCAGCTGGCCTCTGCATAACTAGGTGCACACAACCAACACCAACACACACAAAGGGAAAAAAAACTTAGAATTCCTGTAAAAGCGAACGCAAACATGCAACAACCATCTACATCAACCACCACCAATGACAACATACAAACCATAGAAAAGTGCTTCAACAACGACTCCTCCAAGAAGAGAACGACACCGCCGCCGCCGGATCCACCACAAAGGCTAGATCTTGGGTTTTCACCCTGAAGAGAAGTCCGAGCTAACTCCAGACAATGCCTCCAACAAGGGAATGATATGGAACATCACCATTGGCAGGTAAAACCAGCACGGTTCGAACCTAGAGTTTTCACTCCGGAGCTCAAGACTCTGTGCTAAAGAGCACCACCAAACTTAAGTCACCATGTACTGCTGCCCCCCGTTTCAATGGAGAAGTCATAGCTGCAAGACAAATCGTCACGCTTTGACATCCATACACGTTCATAGCCCTGACGTGGACCACACAACTGGGCATACGATGTATATGAAGCAGATCAGAACAGACCACCAGCATCAACAAAGTCACTGACACCGCCAAGAGCCACTGAATTGGCCAACTAGCAGCCTCACACTAGTAGAAAAAGGGCCTTTAGTCCCGGTTCCAGAGGGCCTTTAGTCCCGGTTCTGGAACTGGGACTAAAGGGTCGGGACTAAAGCCCAAAACCTTTAGTCCCGGTTCGCTTATGAACCGGGACCAAAGGGGCTCCACGTGGCCGCTGCGGGAAGCCCAGGCAGGAGGACCTTTAGTCCCGGTTGGTAACACCAACCGGGACCAAAAGGCATCCACGTGGCCGCTGCGGGGAGCCCAGGCAGGAGAACCTTTAGTCCCGGTTGGTCACACCAACCGGGACCAAAGGTCATCCACGCGTGAGCATCTAGCAGCAGCTGGGGTTTTTGTTTTTTTTGAAGGGGGGGGGAGGTTGGGGGGTTTTGGAGGGTTAATTTAGGGGTTTCATATTGTGTTAGCTAGCTAATAGGGAGAAGTGTCCTCTCTTTCTCCGTGCTCGGTCGATGGTAGCTACTATACATATAGAGATAACTCGATGCTAGCTAATAAGAAAATGAAGGAAACCATTAATTACACAAGATCGTCATGCTGAACATATATAGAGAGAAGTGACATCTCTTTCTCCGTGCTTGGTCGAACAACAAGTTTTCGTATATCTATCCGACGGTACTACATATATACAATATAACATCTTTTACAATCCCTAACATCATCTACCTAAGATCCAATCACAAATCCGCATGGTATTCCCCGTCTTTAGGTATGACGTGGTCAAGAAAGAATCCCGCCAATTCCTCTTGAATTGCTCGTATGCGATCATGTGGTAGGAGTTCATCCCGCATCTGCCAGATCTAATTTAAAGAAGGGGGTCAATACATGCATATATATGAATAAAACTCAACACAATTGATGGTAATATATAAAATAAAATTGTGAATATTATTTACGTACTTTAAATTGTTTGTCAGAGAAGCCCCGCTCAGAGGTCGAGTGGCGAATGAACTCGCATACGTAGTATGCACATAAAACAGTCCCTTCTTTCTGGTACAAGCACTTTACGAGAATAGAGTTCAATCAAACTGATAAGCAAGCATGGTAATGATATATTGATGAAAATTTGAATCAATTAGAGATGCGCGGAACTAGCTAGTACTACTTACTTTGGGGTGCGTAAATCGCAACTCTTTGTTTAGACCGGGAACCTTTCGGGTGAACTTCTTCCAAACCCTGCCAGGCAAAGAAAATGATTACTTGATATCAGGAAATTAACGAAAGTTGCATGCCGATATGGTCCCGGTATTGACTGAACTTACTTCTTGAGCATTGCAGTCATGTCCGCATAATTCTCGGGATCTTTACGTCTCGAGTCTAAGACAGTTACTAATGCCCCGTCAAGCTTAATGGATAGCAGAATAAAGTGGAAACTGCGCACGCATATATAACTCATCAATTACATTACTTAACCTCGAGTAAGCGAAACTAAGTATACAGAGAAGACAACAATACTCACTTGAAGTTGTAAGGAAAGAGTATTTCCCTTTTGTTTTGATGTATAAGGAACGACTGTAGCAAGTTCTCCTCGGTCTCTTTGATTGAGTTTTGTACCGTCCATTCATTTACGGCATCTGGGCTAATGAACCCAACGTCGAAGATTCCTATTTTTTTTGCATTCGAAGATCTTCAATCTGCATAATATAGTGAGGATAATTATATATACATGCAATGAACGAGCTGAGCTAGAGACTTAACTATAGAAGTAATACTTACAGACAGTAGGAAGTCATGAGTTGTTTGTCGAGGGCCAGTTGATTGTATAAATGAAATAACTCCACAAATTCAATAGGCATCACGGGAAGTCCAATGAATTCGTGCTCTGGTTTCACTGCCATATACATAGTGTCTCTCCCAGACTCCCTGCAGGTTTTCATGTACCACTCATGCAATTTGTACATCATCGTTGTTAGAGGAGGATGATCAGGTTTGACGAGAGGCTTCCCGTGCACGTATTTATATTCTTCTTTTGTTACCTCAGCCGTTTGAAAAATTACATCATCCCCCAAGTAATCACCAGGATTGGTACCAGGCACCATCCCCGGATGATTAGCGACGATATCGCTAGACACCTTGAGCGGGGGGCACGATTTCTTCTCCTGTTCGCCGAGCTGGGGAATTGTTTTCCCACTTCTTCGTTCTGCTAACCTTGCATCACTGGAAGTACTTCCCGACCGCCGCGCTTCTTCATATGTCTTTTTAAGAATGCGGACATAGTTGGAATCCGGCGGAGGCGGTGGTGGTCGCTTCAGGGCATCGATAGTGCGCTTCACTTTCACCGGATCTAGCTTCTCCTTCGGAGGTGGAGTTTTCTTTGCAAAATGGTCCCTCACTTGGGCACGACATATGTCCTCGTTTTCCTGCTCGGTCCTCTCATATGGTAACTTTTCCACAGGCTTGAGAGATGGACCGTATCTGAATTGCCTCCCGCCTCTGCTTGTACTGCTAGCCGCCGGAGCGGCGGCGTCTCTCTTCCGTCGTTGCTGACGAGGCGGAGAAGGAGGCGGAGTGCTCCGACGCGCCGGAGTAGGCGAAGGAGGAGGCGGAGTGCCCTCACGCATCGGAGGAGCCGGAGAAGGAGGCGGAGTGCCCTGATCACTCGCCGGAGGAGGAGGAGGAGGAGGAGGAGGAGGAGGCGGAGTGCCCTGACTCGCCGGAGGAGGAGGAGGAGGCGGAGGCGTCCAGTTTGGAAGCTTGATGTACTCTTTCTGCCATAGACATGTACTCCTCAGAGCATGAACCAGCTGATTCTCCCCTTCACCTGTAGAGTGATAAAGCTCGAGCTCCTCAAATCCCTCCATTACTTCATCCACCATCACAACAGCATAGCCATGTGGAATCGGAATGCAGTGAAAAGTTCCGTTGGGTTGAGGAGGTGCAACAGAGCCGAGAGCCGCCTTGAAAGTGAGGTTATGGCATTTCGTCATAAGCTCGCAATTTTGAGCCTCCGTGATAGTATCCACGGGGTAGATAGGTTCCGTGAAGTCAGTCTGAACGGGCTCCATGGAAGCCACGCTGCTTCTCCGTTGAGATGGCGGGGTAGCTTCTGGGGTAGCTTCGTGCCGCTGAGATAGTTGGCCGGCAGCTCGCTGGCTCTCAGCTTCCTCTAGCTTTTGTAGTCTTGCACTCATCTTCTGCATGTCGCTCAGCTCCGCTTTCCTCTTTCTCTCCCGGCTTCTGTAACCGCCTGCGTCGGGAAACCCAAACTTCCATGGAACGGAGCCTGGCGTGCCTCGTGTTCGTCCAGGGTGCTCAGCATTACCTAGGGCCTCAGTCAGCTCGTCCTTCTCTCTGTCGGGAATGAACGTCCCTTCCTGCGCTGCGGTGATATACTTCTGAAGCTTCGTGACGGGTATTGCAAGTTGCTCGTCCGTCCAATGGCACTTCCCTGTTTCAGGGTCCAAAGTTCCCCCAACCCCGAAGAACCAAGTCCTTGAACGGTCTGGCCAGTTCAATGTCTCTGGTTCGACCCCTTTAGCAATCAGGTCATTCTCAGCTTTGAGGTAGCCACCTGACCCCGTGTGATGGTGATACTGCTTCTTTGCAGCATTGTTCTTGTTTGTCTCTGACATTTTCTTACTCTTGTCTGATGTCTTGTAGGCCACAAATGCGGGCCAGTGATCTCTTATCTTCTCAAATCGGCCGATGAATTCTGGAGTCTCACCTTTGTCGACAAACTTTGATTTCAACTCCTTCTTCCACCTCCTGAATAGATCTGCCATCTTCTTAAGAGCACACGCCTTGACCAGTGGCTCTATAACGGGCTTATTCGGATCCTCCTCTGGCGGTAGGGTGAAATTTGCCTTCAGCAAGGTCCAAAGATCATCTTTCTGTCTATCGGTGACATAATCACCTTCAGGGGCGTCGTCCTTAGGCTTATTCCATTGCTTGATGCTGATCGGGATGTTGTCCCTAACAATAGCTCCGCACTGAGCAGAAAATGCGTCCTTGGTCCGCTTGGGTTCAATCGGTAGGCCATCGTCCGTGAGTGCTGTGATCGTGAACCTTTCATCCTTGCGCAACCTCTTCTTCGGGCCTCGTCTCGTTACCGAAGTTTGGCTCGATCCGGAGGGCTATAAAAGAAGAAAGAAGAGTTAATATATGTACATACCAAAACAATTAATGCATCAATTAGCTAGTCAGCACCTCCGGAGCCATCATGATCATGTCACCGGAGCCATCATGATCATGTCCTTCCTCCTCCATTGTTCCATCGGTGTCATTGAGAAACGACAAGACATCATCACCTCCGGCGAGGATTATCTCCCCCAACAACTGTTCTTGTTCCAAGTCTCTTTGATCCATAGTTTCTGCAAATATTACAACATGGCAATTAATATACAAACATGAATGTCCGACGTCCGGACTGCCTCTCTCATGAATGTCCGACGTCCGGACCGCCTCTCTCATGAATGTCAAACAAGGGATTCTCTTAACCTTTAAGGGATTTAACAAAATGGCGCCATTCTGAATGTGCAGAAAATGGTCCATATTTTTCCTGATCTCATCTACCCTTCTATATGTCATGTTGTCTAGTGTCAAAGGATTCAAGAAAACCAAGGCTTCATCATTAGCCGGAAGTAACAGGCGCATAATGGTACGAAGCTCTCCAAAATTGTTTTGGAACGGAGTCCCAGATAGGATAATTAATTAGCTTTTTGGTACGAAGTTCAGCAAGAGCCTTCCGAATATCGCTATTTGGAAGGCCTTTTCTGAAATTCATACCAAAAAGCAAATTATTCTATCCGGAACTCCGTTCCAAAACAACTTTGAAGAGCTTCATAGCATCATACGCATGTTACTTCCGGCTAATGATGAAGCCATGGATTTCTTCAATACTTTGACAGACAACGTGACATATAAAGAATATATATAGATGAGATCAAAAAAAAATTGGATCAACTTGTGCACATCCATAATGGGGGCATTCTTGATAAATCTATGTTACCGGAGTTATCTATGTTACCGGAGGGGGTAGACGACAACGACGCTCACCCCTCATGTCATGTCCGACGTCCCCCCTCATGTCGAAGTTATCGGGGAGGGGGTAGACGACAACGACGCTCACCCCTCATGGTCGGGCGAGAGGGGGTTGATCGACGTCCCCCCTCATGTCGAAGTTACCGGAGTTTTCTTCTAGGGGTTTGGCTGACCTCGAGAGTTTGTCAGGTAGGGGGGGGGGGGTAGGAGATCGACAACGCTTTTTTTCTAGGGTTTGCGTGGCCTCGAGAGTTGGTCGCCCGATATGTCCGACGTCCCCCCTCATGTCGAATTTACCGGATTTTTCTTCTAGGGGTTTGGGTGGCCTCGAGAGTTTGTCGGGTAGGGGCGGGAGGGGGTAGGAGATCGAGGGCGACGGCGACATACATACATATAGCCACATACATACATGGAAAAAAATGCTATGAACAAAAAAATGCTATGAACAAAAAAATACATATAGCCACATATACGAAAAAATACATATATGAACAAAAAAATGCTATGAACAAAAAAACATCATATATACATCCATCCATACATACATATAGCCACATACATATATACATTATATATGAACAAAAACATTCATCATATAAAAAAAATCAACATATATATATAAAAAAATTGCACAGAGCAGGGGCGGCGGCGGCTCACAGCGGGGGCGGCCGGCGAAGGTGACGGCGACGGCGGGGGCGGCGAGGGCGCCGGCGACGGCGACGGCGGGGGCGGGCCGGGGCAGGGGCGCGGCCGGGCGCGCTCGGGGGCGGGGCAGGGGCGTGGGCTCGGGGACGACGACGGCGACGGCGACGGCGACGACGGGGCAGGGGCGTGGGCTCGGGGGCGGGGCAGGGCCGCGGGCTCGGGGACGACGACGGTGACGGCAACGGCGACGACGGGGCAGGGGCGTGGGCTCCGGGGCGGGGCAAGGCCACGGGCTCGGGGACGACGACGGCGACGACGGGGCAGGGGCCTGGCGATGGCGACGGCGTGGGCGGTGGACGGCGTCGGGGCAGCCTGGCGGCGTCGAGGAGGTCGGCGTCGTCGGGCGAAGTGGCGATGAAAACTGTGAAATTTCACAAGTGCTGGTTATATACACTCAGCATTGGTCCCGGTTGGTGCCACCAACCGGGAGCAATGCCCACCTTTAGTCCCGTTTGGTGCCACCAACCGGGACCAAAGGTCTCTTTTCGTTAGCCCAAAGGGCGGGAAGCAGAGACCTTTGGTCCCGGTTGGTGGCACCAACCGGGACTAAAGGGTGGCATTGGTCCCGGTTGGTGCCACCAACCGGGACCAAAGGTGGGCATTGGTCCCGGTTGGTGCCACCAACCGGGACTAAAGGGTGGTGCTGCCCGGGGCCAAAAGTTTAGTCCCACCTCGCTAGCTGCAGAGGGCTCGAGAGTGGTTTATAAGCGCTGCTGCGCCAGCCCTCTCGAGCTCCTCTCAACAGCAGGCTTACGGGCCTAATCGCACACACCTCTGCCTGTGGACCTTCTGGGCCTTCTGCGGGCCTGAATCCTGGCCCAACTAGATGGTTGGGTTTCTAGTCGTATTCAGGCCGTGGTGGCCCACTAGGCGGCATTTTTTTTAATTTTTTTCTACTTTTTTTGTTTTCTTTTTTGCTTTATTTATTTTCTTTTGTTTCTACTTACAGTTTTTCAGTGATTCTTTTTGCTTTTAGGTCACAAAAATTATAAACTTTCTGTTAGTGCCATTAGTTTCCAAATTTGAATAGTTTAAATTTGAATTCTTTTAAATTGGTGTGAATCACTAGTTTGTGAATAACTTTACTATAAAAATAGATTTTTGAGTGATTCTTTTTCCTGCTATTTAATATTATTGTGTTTTATCATTATATTCAATTTGGTAATTTTTAGGTAATTTTAAATGTCTGTTTTAACCAAAAACATATTTTGTTATTTTAGTTTGCTATTAAAGTTTCTAAAAAAATTCTTTATGAAAATTCTTTTTGCTATTAATGTTTTGAACAAAAAATACTTTGATAACTTTAGTTGCATAAATTTTATATAATTTTAGTTTCATAAATACTAGAGGTTTATAAAATATTTTTAGTTGATTCCTTTTGCTATTAGAGTTTTATAAAAGCTTTTTAGTTGATTCTTTTTGCTATTGAAGAATATTATAGTTTTATTTTAGTTGATCATAACAGAATTTTTTAATTAATTATTTTTAGTTCATTATTTTTGCTATTAGAGTTTCATAAAGGTTTTCTAGTTCATTCTTTTTGCTATTAGTTCATTCTTTGAGCTAAATGACCCTGAAATTGAAAAGCACTTCAAATGAACTCTGAAAAGGTTGAAAGTTGGCATGGTATCATGATTACACCCACATAGAATGTTCTAAAAAGTTGAGAGGGTTACGGCAAAAACTGGATGCACTTCATGTACAAAATGGACAATCTCTTTCGAAGTATCAGGGTTTCGGAAAAAAACTCATCTGTTACAAAGGGATTTCATTTTTTTGAACTTATTTGAACTCCAGACTTTTTGTGTGTTCAAAATGCACCATTCAAAGCCACATCATCAATTTTCAACCCTTTCTGACTTCATTTCCTATTTTTCATGCATTTACTGATTTTTTAAGCTAAATGACCCTGAAATTGAAAAGCACTACAAATGAACTCTGAACAGGTTGAAAGTTGGCATGGTATCATCATTTCACCCACATAGCATGTGCTGAAAAGTTGAGAGGGTTACGGCAAAAACTGGATGCACTTCGTGTACAAAACGGACAATCTCTTTCGAAGTATCAGGGTTTCGGACGAAAACTCATCTGTTACAAAAGGCATTTAATTTCTTCACATGTAACTGCAATGATATAGTTGTGGAGAGAAAGTCTTCACTTTTTCTTCGCTTGTGTCCTTTGCTTATTGCGCCGTAACCATGGATAATCTTCATCGTTTAACAGGGTGCTTGGGTCAGCCTTGTCTTTGAAGGGAGGAATTTCATGAAACTTTTCATAATCTTCAGACATGTCTGTCTTGCCCTCCAATCCCACGATGTCTCTTTTTCCTGAAAGAACTATGTGGCGCTTTGGCTCATCGTATGATGTATTCGCTTCCTTATCTTTTCTTTTTCTCGGTTTGGTAGACATGTCCTTCACATAGAAAACCTGCGCGACATCATTGGCTAGGACGAATGGTTCGTCTGTGTACCCAAGATTGTTGAGATCCACTGTTGTCATTCCGTACTGTGGGTCTACCTGTACCCCGCCTCCTGACAGATTGACCCATTTGCACTGAAACAAAGGGACCTTGAAATCATGTCCATAGTCAAGTTCCCATATGTCCACTATGTAACCATAATATGTGTCCTTTCCCCTCTTGGTTGCTGCATCAAAGCGGACACCGCTGTTTTGGTTGGTGCTCTTTTGATCTTGGGCGATCGTGTAAAATGTATTCCCATTTATCTCGTACCCTTTGTAAGTCAATACAGTCGAAGATGGTCCCCTGGTCAACGAGTACAGCTCATCAGAAACAGTGTTGTCACCCATGAGACGTGTTTGCAACCAACTGTCAAAAGTCCTGATGTGTTCATATGTAATCCAGTCGTCACACTACTCCGGGTGTTTGGAGCGCAGAATATTCATGTGTTCATCGACATACGGGGTCACCAAGGTAGAATTCTGTAGAACTTGTAGTGTGCTTGAGACCAAGAATGCCCGTCCCTACATATTATTGAGTCCGCTCCTAGCGTGCCTTTTCCAGTCAGTCTCCCCTCATACCGCGATTGAGGGAGACCAATCTTCTTAAGGTCAGGAATGAAGTCAACACAAAACCCAATGACATCCTCTGTTTGATGGCCCATGGAGATGCTTGCTTCTGGCCTAGCGCGGTTACGAACATATTTCTTTAAGACTCCCATGAACCTCTCAAAGGGGAACATATTGTGTAGAAATACAGGGCCCAGAACGACAATCTCGTCGACTAGATGAACTAGGACGTGCGTCATGATATTGAAGAAAGATGGTGGGAACACCAGCTCGAAACTACCAAGACATTGCAGCAAATCACTCCTTAACCTTGACAGAATTTCTGGATCGATCACCTTCTGAGAGATTGCATTGAGGAATGCACATAGCTTCACAATGGCTAATCGAACGTTTTCCGGTAGAAGCCCCCTCAATGCAATTGGAAGCAGTTGCGTCATAATCACGTGGCAGTCATGAGACTTTAGGTTCTGGAACTTTTTCTCTGCCATATTTATTATTCCCTTTATATTCGACGAGAAGCCAGACGGGACCTTCATACTGAGCAGGCATTCAAAGAAGATTTCCTTCTCTTCTTTGGTAAGAGCGTAGCTGGCAGGACCTTCATACTGCTTTGGATGCATGCCGTCTTTTTCATGCACACGTTGCTGTTCCTCCCGTGCCTCCGGTGTATCTTTTGTCTTCCCATACACTCCCAAGAAGCCTAGCAGGTTCACGCAAATATTCTTCGTCACGTGCATCACGTCGATTGCAGAGCGGACCTCTAGGTCTTTCCAATAGGGTAGGTCCCAAAATATAGATTTCTTCTTCCACATGGGTGCGCGTCCCGCATCGTCAGTCGGAACAGATAGTCCGCCAGGACCCTTTCCAAAGATTACTTGTAAATCATTGACCATATCAAGTATGTGATCACCAGTACGGAGGGCGGGCTTCTTCCGGTGATCTGCCTCACCTTTGAAATGCTTTCCTTTCTTTCGACATTGATGGTTGGTCGGAAGAAATCGACGATGCCCCAGGTACACATTCTTCCTGCATTTGTCCAAATATATACTGTCGGTGTCATCTAAACAGTGTGTGCATGCGTGGTATCCCTTGTTTGTCTGTCCTGAAAGGTTACTGAGAGCAGGCCAATCGTTGATGGTTACAAACAGCAACGCATGTAGGTCAAATTCCTCCTGTTTGTGCTCATCCCACACACGTACACCTTCTCCATTCCACAGCTGTAAAAGTTCTTCAACTAATGGCCTTAGGTACACATCAATGTCATTGCCGGGTTGCTTAGGGCCTTGGATGAGCACTGGCATCATAATGAACTTCCGCTTCATGCACAACCAAGGAGGAAGGTTATAGATACATAGAGTCACGGGCCAGGTGCTATGATTGCTGCTCTGCTCCCCAAAAGGATTAATGCCATCTGCACTTAAACCAAACCATACGTTCCTTGCGTCACCTGCAAAGTCCCCCCACCTTCTCTCGATTTTTCTCCACTGCGACCCGTCAGCGGGTGCTCTCAACTTCCCGTCTTTCTTACGGTCTTCTTTGTGCCATCGCATCAACTTGGCATGCTCTTTGTTTCTGAACAGACGTTTCAGCCGTGGTATTATAGGAGCATACCACATCACCTTGGCAGGAACCCTCTTCCTGGGGCGCTCGCCCTCAACATCTCCAGGGTCATCTCGTCTGATCTTATACCGCAATGCACCGCATACCGGGCATGCGTTCAAATCCTCGTACTCACCGCGGTAGAGGATGCAGTCATTAGGGCATGCATGTATCTTCTGCACCTCCAATCCTAGAGGGCATAGAACCTTCTTTGCTTCGTACATACTGCCGGGCAATTCGTTATCCTTTGGAAACTTCTTCTTCATTATTTCAGCAGCGAACTAAATCCCTTGTCAGATACACCATTGTCTGCCTTCCATTGCAGCAATTCCAGTGTGGTACCGAGCTTTCTGTTGTCATCTTCGCAATTTGGGTACAACCCTTTTTTGTGATCCTCTAACATGCGATCGAACTTCAACTTCTCCCTTTCACTTTCGCATTCTCTCTGTGCATCAACAATGACCCGGCGAAGATCATCATCGGGCACATCGTCTGGTTCCTCTTGATCTTCAGCTTCCCCCATTGCAGCATCACCGTATTCAGGGGGCGGGTAGTTGTCATCATCCTCTTCTTCTTCGTTGTCTTCCATCATAACCCCTCTTTCTCCATGCTTGGTCCAAACATTATAGTGTGGCATAAAACCCTTCTCAAGCAGGTGGAAGTGAAGGGTTTTAGAGTTGGAGAAAGCCTTCGTATTCTCACAGACAGTACATGGACAATGCATAAAACCATTCTGCTTGTTTGCCTCAGCCGCTTCGAGAAAATTATGCAGGCCCTTAATATACTCGGAGGTGCGTCGGTCACCGTACATCCATTGCCGGTTCATCTGCGTGCGTTATATAGTTCTTATTATTGAACAACATATAACTCTCTAGAGCATCTAATTAAAACACACAAGTAAGAACTTTTTTCTTTTAGAAAGAAGATAAGAAGAAGAGGCTAACCACGGTGTTGCCGGCGCCGAGATAGGCGCGGGCGATCGACGGCGGTGAGGACGGGGACGGGACAGGACGGACCGCCAAACCTAGACAAATCTTGAGGAAAATGGAGCTTGGACAAGGAGCTTCGAGAGGAGAAAGCTTAAGTGTGGCTCGGGCATTTCATCGAACACCTCATGTGCATCGGAGGTGAGCTAGAGCACCACAAAAGCTCTCCCACGGCCGGGCAAAAAAACAGAGCAGTGCGGGGGCTATATATAGGCCAACCATTGGTCCCGGTTCCAGCCACAAACCGGGACCAATGGTTGTGGGCCAGGAGCGAGGCGCATTGGTCCCGGTTCGTGGCTGGAACCGGGACAAAAGGGGTCACCTTTAGTCCCGGTTCCAGCCACAAACCGGGACCAATGGTTGTGGGCCAGGAGCGAGGCGCATTGGTCCCGGTTCGTGTCTAGAACCGGGACAAAAGGGGTCAGACGAACCGGGACCAATGCCCCACGAGGCCCGGCCGGCGCCCTGGCCTCACGAACCGGGACCGATGCCCCCATGGGTCCCGGTTCGTGAGTGAACCGGGACTAATGGGCTTCTTAGGGGTGGACCGATGCCCTGTTTTGTACCATCAGCAATGACTGGACGCAGACTACAGAAGCAAAGCTGTTAGTGCCGCCAAAAACCCATATGGGCCATCCGGCAGCCCGCCCCGTCTTCATCGAAGTCAATAGCTCGGGGAGGCCGACGCTGCAGAGCTCCATGGCGGCGCTTGTGAGCTCCACCGGCGGGGCTACGCGTACAGGGGCTGGCTAGGGTACGAAAGTGAAGTGGATGCCGCCGCCGGCGGCTGGACCTAGGACAGGAAAGAGAGGGGCGACCCTGATCGATCTGGTGTGGGAGCGAATGCAACACACGCCTTAAATAGACGGCCATGCACATCGCAGCACATACCCGAAGCAGCAATCTAAGCGGCGACCGCCTGAAAACGGATAAACGCGGGGACGACACCGCCCACCGCTGCAGCAAAATCTCACGGGTGGCTACCAGAGTGTGGAGGTCACGTGGAGAGTATTTAAAGGGTAGAGACTGTATCCAACCAGAAACTGCTGCCCCACGCAAACCGCTAGATCCATTAGGGGTGTGTTTGGTAGAGTGCATGGAGGGTGTATGAGCTCAAAAGTTCCCTCCTCGACCCACTTTTGGGTGTTTGGTAGCCTGCACGGCGCCTCCTCAGCATGCACGAGCTCAGCCCAAATACCCTCGTAGCATGCACGAAGAGAGAACACCCCAACAGCCGTTCACTGGTCAGCATGCATGAGCGAAGCGAGCGACAACATGTTTTAAAAAATGTACAGAATTTCTAAAAAAACTTAAATTTTCAGAAAATGTTCAGAATACCAAAAAATGTTCAAATTTTCAAAAAATGTCCAGATTTTCAAAATTTGTTAAAATTTTCAAAAAATGTCCAGATTTTCAAAATTTGTTAAAATTTTCAGAAAATGATCAGAATTTCAAATTTTGTTTAATTTTTTTAAAAAAATCAGAATTTCAAAATTTGTTTAAATTTTCAGAAAATGTTCGCATTTTCAAAGAAAATTGATTTTTCAAAAAATGTTTAGATTTTCAAAATTTGTTTAAATTTTAAAAAAGATCGAACTTTCAATATGTGTTTAAATTTTCAAAAAAAAACTTCAGAATTTCAAAAAATGTTATTTTTTTCATGTTTCAAAAAATTGTTCACATTTAAAATAAAATCACTTATTTGAAAATACCGGTTGCTACGGTACCGACTGACATGTCTAAACAGATGCAAGCTGCCAAACAGGGTCTCAGCTTAGCATGTCTCAGCACATACACCGCTACCAAACAACAACAAATGCATGTACTCAGCATGTCTACACTCAGCATGTATCAGAGGGGAACAACCATGCTTGATTGGGAATGCTACCAAACACACCCTAGGACTCCACCCAGCCATATCCCCACTAAATAGCGTGTCGTGCCCCGATTGGTCCGATTTTCATTGCGAGAAAAACTCAAAAAAACCCAGAAAAAAGAATCCTAGCTAGGTTAATATTTTTAGAATTTTAGTTGCTACGAATATTGTCTCCTGGGTCCTCCACCCCCTATATGAATATAAAATTCAAAAAATACCAGGAAAATAAAAAAAAACTGGGGATATCAAACCTAGGTGCCCACTCTGCTCCCGTGTGAAATTTCGTGAAAAAAATACTAGGAAATATATCCGTGACAAAGAAAATACAGTCTGCCCTACGACCCATCCAAAGAGTTTTTTTATACATAGAAATTTGTTGTCTTTTTTACTGACAGTACGTTCCTGGTATTTTTTGTACGAAACTTCACATGGGAGTAGATTGGGCACCCGGGTTTGATATCCCAAAGTTCTAGCTTTTTTTGAATTTTCCTGGTATGTTTTCTGAATTTAATACTCATATAAGGGGTGGAGCACCCGAGTGCTCCAAATCCTCTTCAATAAATTTCCCCCTTCTTCTAAGCTCCTGCCTGAGTACTCTCTCATATTTGGATCCAGTGAAGAGCAGAGAAGACCTATGCAGATGTGGCTGATGTGCCCTGTGGAATTGTGAGTGTCGGACGGCAGGGCTATTAAGCGAATCTATTTTTGAATCGAGGCAAAAGACCTCCCAATTTTATTGATTAAGAAGAGAGTGAGAGTTGCCCGTTTAATTGGCGGAAAATCGGGCTAAAACCTATAAAACCCAGCCCACAAAAATGGGCACCACCGGCCAACCTGGCCACCGACATTATACACAGAGCCGCAAAGAAGTAAAGACATCCGTCGAGGAGCCGCAAGTGTCATCGTCATCACCGTTTGTCTGAACAAGCGACTCCCACTTCACCATAGAGCTCCATCATCGAAGCCAACCCGCAAACAGTTGCACAGAAAGCATGACGCCACATGCCACCAAATGAACACAAGCGGGAACAACAGACAGCTCCGACTTAAACGACGAGCATTGCCAGGGAAATATGCTGGACTTGCGCTGGCCATGCCCACCGCAAACGACCACGGAGTGCCTATCATCTTCATCACCTGGACTCGCTCCACCCCAGCTCCGACTTTAAAGCAACGAAACAACCCATAGAAGAGCACCTCGGACACACCGGGAAGAACTGACTACCGAAGCCTGAGCCGCGACCCAAGCTCCTCTTGACGCCATGATCATTGCCAAACAGCAATCAACGCCCCTAAATGGTCACCTCAGCAAACCACGCGGCCAAGATGCCGCCATCCACCAGTCTCCGGGTCAAAGCCGGCTCCGAGATGATGCCCCCAAGGAGGAAGAAGATTCCTTCATCGCCCGATCCCATGGATATGAGGTTTCCCTCTGGAGCCAAGGCTGCAGGAAGGGGAAGGAGCACCTCACATAGGCGACGCTTTGAACAAAGAGCACGACGTCCACGGATGCTGCCGTCGCTGGTCCGGCAAGGCCGGACATAGGAGTTCCCCCGGAGATGCTCGACCACCACCTTCCCATACCGGCCGACCACAAGCCGTCGCCAAGCCAACACCACAGAGCACCGAGGGGATCCACTAGCCAGTGCCACCCCCACTTAGGTCGTCCCACGCGACCGCCTGGCCAACAGCCGCCGCGCTGCCGTAGCCTGGGCACGCCCGCAGTCTGCGCCAGCAGGCCGACCCCACTTGAGGAGAGAGGGCCGCACCCACATCTCGCTGAGCCGCTCCTCCCGCCATCGTAGCAAGGACGCCTAGCACCAGTAACACCGTCACCGCCCTCGCAGCTGACAGGAGCCACCGCCCACCCGTAGCCACGCTGTATAGAGCTTCGACACGATTGGATCTGGGGCTGCCACCCAAGCCCCCATAACCGCCACTAGGAGCAGCGCGTGGCTGCCCTCACCAGCTTAGGAGTAGGGGTCTGCCGCCACCGCGGCTTGCGACAGCGGCGACGAGGTGGGCGCAATCAGGCCCGACCCTGAGGGGGGCGAGCGGGGCGGCCGCCCCAGGACCCCCGGACCAAGGGGCCCCCAGCCAGGTATGTGCAAGCAGCCGAGCACGTCGCTCGATCTGTGGGAGGCACCATTCGAGCGCTACGAACTGCCTGTACGAAGAACGTGGTTTCTGTGCACCCACGGTGCACCAACGATCAAAAACTTAGCAAAACATTTCAAAAAATCTAAAACTTTGTGGATGTGATTTTGACCAAATGTTTTAGGGGCTTGCAAAATTTGTTGGCAAAATGCCATCCGAGGAGCTCTCTACAAAAAAAACAAAGTTTATGCTAAAACATGTGAACAGTAACGTGGGTGCAGAGCATCATTTGTATCCACAAAGTTTCAGAAATTTGTGATTTTTTTTTGAATTTACTGTTCACTTCAAGGGTGCACCGAAGGTGGGTGCAGCCACTACTTCCCGCCTGTACGAAACACAACGATTGATCTTTGTGGGCTTGGAGGTTTGAAGGCGAGGTCACCGTTCAGGAGGTGGCCAGCGACGACGGGAGGTTCATCCTCAACTTCTCCGCCGTCGTGGACAGATGCTTCGTGTTGAAGGCCCAGCCATGGCACCACAAGCGCGACGGGATCATCTTCGCCATGTTCGACGGCAAGGGTAACCCGACGGAGGTGGACCTTGGAGCCATGGCAATATGGGCCCAGGTTCGTGACCTCCCGTTTGAGCTTAAAACTGAAGATATGGGCTTGACTCTAGGGGACCAGATTGGTGAAGTGATCGCCGTCTCACACCAAAATCACATGATAGTAGAGAAGTATCTACGTGTGCACGTGAAAATCCCGTTACATGAGCCAATCAAGAGTAGGGTAGAATTTACTCCTTTAGGTAGCAAGGAAAAACTCCAGTTTGATGTTCGCTACGAAAAATTGCCATTGTACTGTGAGTGTTGTGGGCTTGTAGGACACATGTCTGAGAGGTTCTGTAGGATCCCTAAGGAGAGTAGAGTAGCAGTTTTTGCAAAAAAATCTCAGTGTAGAGGCCTACTGGAAAGGTAAAACATCTAGTAGAAGAGCTCTTATGTACACCGGCCACATTAACAATGGTACATCCAGGGCCACCGATGGAATGGTGGTCAAGGTGACCAAAGCTGTAAGTGATCTCACTGTAAAAGAGAAAGGTGCTGCATCGTCCACGACAACGGCCATCCTGGCCACTGGAGAGCCAGTACAGGGAGGCCTCTCGCTCGGCCAGGAGGGCCGAGATCCTATGCCTTCTCCGCTGGCTCCCCCTGGAGCTGCTTCAGGTCAGGTGGACCTGGCTGGAGGACCAGTTGACCGCGCTAGCCTTGGCCAGGAGGGCCAAGGACTGGTGGCAAGGAGGGCTCCCACCAGGGGAGTGCTGTAGCTCGGCCAGGAGGGCCGGGCCCCTGCGGCGTCCTTGCACTCGTATCGGGGTGCTGGGCCTAGTCAGGAGGACCAGGATGCAGCTCCAGGCGCTCCTGTACTCCCTGCTAGCCAAGGCCAGGAGGGCCGTGGGCTGGTGGCGAGGGCAGCTTCCCTCCAGGCTGTGCTGCCTGGCCAGGAGGGCCAGGACCCGATGCAGCTGGGAGCTGTCAACTCCCCAAACAACCATGCTGGTGCTGCTGGAAACCAGTCGAACCCTGCTGGCCAGGAGGGCTAGGGGGCCCTGCTGTTGGGTGATCAACATGATCAGCTGCTATTCAAGCCCGGTGTGCTGGAGGCTCTTTCTGGAGCCGTTGCTGCAAGACTTGCTACTACAAATGCTACTGACAATCCTGCTTTCATATTCAATGCTCTAAAGAATTTCATGCAGGGCAAACCAAAAGGAAAGGGAAGGAAAGGAAAAAAAGGGGGGAGGAATTGGGAGTTCAGAGGAAGCACGCAAGAATAATATAGGTAAAAAAAGGAATCTATATGAAGCTCCAGCGACGGGTAGTGAGCTAGATTTTTCTTTTGAGAAAACAATGGATAGTGACGAGCGCATTCTGTATGGCGATATAAATGTATCTTCTAAGCGAGTGTGTACGGGTAGAGTGGAAACTGTGAGAGATGGGAATGGGGTTATCACACACATAACTAAGGAGGTTGAGGAGAAAGAAGAGGCCTATGGGCAGCAGAGAAGGGAATCGGTTGGAGATGATGGCACATCGGCGGCCTCAGAAGAGGAGGTACGCCGGGCCAAATGAAAATAATAGGATGGAACTGTCGTGGTATGCTCTCACCCATGGCAGGTCACGAGCCCTTGGATCTACAGGGGCGCACCAAGGCAGAGTTAATTTTCCATTCGGAGTCTCATTTAAATAAATGTAAAGCCGATGAGCTTCGTCGTGTTTTAAATTTTGATTCAATGTTTGTAGTTGAGAGCGATGGCCGGGCAGGTGGCCTTGTCTTGTTTTATCATAAGATTAATAAAGTTGATTTGAACTATGTGTCGAGTAATTTTATTAATGTTCTTTTTATGAATGAGAATACTTGTAGGGTCGAAGTATGTCTACCAGAGGGGGGGGGGTGAATGGGAGTTTTAATTTTTTCTCAGAAATATCAAAACTCTCGGAACCCAGCAGCGGAATGAATGAAAATATAGTAGACAGTGAGCGAATACAAACTACCGAATGGAAACTAATCACATGTACCGAGGTAAATCACATGATTGAAATATGGCATGTCACAGTTCGAATATAAAGAAGAGTAGTAGAAGTGACCAGTGATGCTCGATGGCGACAAGGTGTTTGGTAGACCAGTTCGCCCTTCTGCACAAGGACTACGTCTGGTTGGAGGGGTTGTGATTTAACATAGAAGATAAACTCTCTTCGCCCTATTCTCCTCGATAATTGGTTCGTCAACCAATGCCGATTACTCATGGTAGATACTTGACGGCGATCTCCAAACCTTCACTGAAGATAAACTCTCTTCAGCTCTCTTCACGAACCACAATACTCTTGGTTGCTGAAGATTTTACTCGGTGAAGACAATACTCTTCGACACTCGAGCTGACACCTATCCGTCTAGAGAGTTGCAGCTCTCAAGAGTAATAGGCGGAGCGTACTGGACTTAGATTCTAGTGATGCTGAACCACTATCTAATTTTTCGGCTCTAGGGTTTTTCTCTCGGTGGATTTTAAACTCAAATATTTCGGAGAGGGGGTTGCTAAACAATCTTCTCAGAATCAAAACGGAGCAGCCACCGGACAACGCCGGCGCGGGGTGGCTATTTATAGCCGCAGCCTTCCCTGGTGGGAAATGATCATTTTGGACACGCGGTCCAGCCAATGGCCAACCGACACATTCACAACGGTCGGATTTGGGAGCAACGGTAACATTACTTGCGGAGCAAGAAATGCTAACTCCTCGGTCAGAGTCAAATCTCTCGCAGCGAAGAAGATCACAGTCTCTTGCTGGCAAGTATTTGCTCGGAACACAAAGAGATTTCTCTCGCATCTTTCATAGGATTTGGGTTTAGCATCAGAGAATCAAAGCTTCAAACGCTACACCCCTCTTAATAGTACGGTGGTCCTATGACTCAATGAAAAGAAACGAAACAACGAAAAGAATGCTATGTCTTCTCTTCGTCTTCAATTTCCTCGGCTGCAGTCACTTCCTTCGGACAGGCACCGAACCAATTGCTTCACGTCAGCAATTTTTGAGGGTCACTCTTGTCGTCATATCCTTCGGTGATAACTTTCACTGCAACGCAGGGGATAAACTTCGGAGATATGAATCCAAACTTCTCTCAACTCCAGGGACCTGTTACTCTGTGTGCACTAGCAAACACATCAGTCCCTTACTGTTTGTCAACAATCTCCAAAACATAAGGAGGCAACATTATTGCACCAACAATCTCCCCCTTTTTGGACGATTGATGACAAAACAGATAATCTTCAAAGTGAAGATAGATAAGTGTAAAATGAAACAAACAAGAGTGAGCAAGTGTTACTTGCTCGAATATGAAATGAACTCCCCCTAAATGTATGCAGGGACGAAAGATATGAGATAGATTCTCCTGCAATAATTGAAATATATGGAGGAAGTTTCAATCATTCGAGACATTTGATTCGCACTGATGAGATATAATCCATCGAGATCTTAGTGCAATCAAAGTTAACTTCTGATAATAATTCCACTTGCAAGACAAATACTTCGAGAGAAATGGTGCAGCAGCAGGGGTTATTAATATTACATCACAGAAGTCAATCGAGTTTGACAACAAGGAGCAAATGGACTAGGACCGAAAGTTTCAAACTGGAACGAAACCAAAACAAATGAACCACCAAAAGCAAATCTATCGAGACTCGATGTAATTCTCCCCCTTTTTGTCAACAAGTGTCAAAAAGGTGACGAATAACATGAGTGAAGAAACGCAGATCTTGGATCAATCAGTGGCATCTCCAGATGAGCTGTCCGAGGAGATTTCTTCTTCGGAAGTGACTGGAATAGCTTCATCTTTAGCAGCAACAGATTTTTCTTCAAGAACAAGAGCTTGAGGTTGAGCAGACGAAGGAATAGCTGGAGTGGCCACTGGAGGAACACGAGACTGCACATTGCCTTCGGTAGGTCTCTCTGTTGGTGATGTGGCTTCAGATTCATCAATCAATTTACGCAGCCTTAGATGAAGAAGATCAGTTGTAGGCTCACGAGCAGGCAGAGAAGGAGTCCTATCTTGAAAATCTTCGATAGTGAAGCCTTTGTCAATATAATCATAAAGCTCTTGGAGATTGACGTTCAGGAGTTGTTTTTCAGTAAAGAACTTGCGAAGAAATTTCCAGAGTCTTTTCTTATTTTCATCAGCAATCAGATGCATTATCCTCGTGCGATTGTTAATTGCATTCAGCTCGGAGGCAAGATGTTCTTTCTCACGTCTATCTTCTGCAATATGTTGCATGAGCAGCTGTTGAGTACGCAAACTGACTTCGAGTTGCGATGGAGGTTGAGGCGTAAGCTTTCGGTCGCGTTGAGGCAGACGAGGCCCATCAAAGTGCTTGTGATAGTCGCGGGAGCTAGAAGCAGTCGACTTGCCCGAAGAAATATCTTCCATAACTTGCAGAGTATCGCGAACTGGAGGAATAAAGCTTTTGTGGCTTTCCTTCGCAAGATACACTATTCGCATCGCATGATCAATAACTTTCTGTATCCAGGGTGAATATACCTTGATGCAAAATGGATACTGAGCAGAATCCTTCAGGATATGCAGGAACATGTCTTCGACATCGAAAATATATCGTTCGGAGATTGCATATATCGCATTACGAAGAACATCTGATATTGACTTATCTGGATTCATGCCGGCCATCGGACAAATAGTGTATGAGAGCATGTGAAACAATGTCTGATTCTCGAATGTCAAATGTTCAGGATGAGGAGGACCAGAGTAGTCACGAATCTTGTCTTTGTCCATAGTGCACCGAAAAACTTCATTTGAGATAACGTCAATGTTGTGAACTTGAATGTTAGTGTTACCGTGCTCAAAGCGAGGGAAATGGAAGTGCGAGGCAAAATCTGTCGAAGTGCACTTGATGCGTTTTCCTTCGGTCATCCATTCCATGATCCATTTTGAGCTATCATTTTCATCACCAGAGATGTACAAAGTTGCATAGAATTGAAGAATGATTTCCCTGTTCCATGGGTGCTCGAACTCAAAAATCTTTGTGAGGCAGAAATCATCTAGATCCTGTAGCAATTGATTAAAACAGCCAATAGTTCGCATAGCAGGAATATCCAGAAATTCATGAGGAAAAATCTTCTTGCTCTCATAAAGGACCCGAGAGTAATAAATAGCTTGTTCCTTAGTCCAGAACTGAGGTGATTCAGAAGTGCGCGGGCCATCATACGGACTGGCCTGAAAGAATTTTGGATGCGCATTCCGATTGAAAAGCGGTCCTTTTGCGCCTGCACCTGTCGAGAACAATGGCAATTCTTCGCGAGGATATGGATATTTAAGTTCTTCGGGAGAAATAACTTCATCACCGTACACAACTGAGTCAGATCGGCAGACAGAGACAGATTTGCGCTCGGATGGACCAACATCTGCCATTCGTGCGACTGTATCGATGGATAATTTTAGTGGGGAGGGAGCAGGAGGCACAACAGATGGTGCAGCAGGGGCGGTTGGTACTCGAGCAGGTTCATCAACTTGGGGCACCGAGGCCGAAACATCCATTGGAGGAGGCAGGGACTGTTCCACTGTAACTTGTTTTTGCCCGTCGACAGATGGAACTGGGACTTGTGGCGCTTCATGAGCTGGAGAGGCCTGGGGTTCGGAGCGAGGAATTTCACCTTCCTCAGAAACAATGTGTTGCGAGGGAATTTCAGACCGAGCAGGGGAGGCCACAGGCACTGATTCAGTTGGCCTTGGCGAGGGAGGAGCATCCGAGTCCTTAACAGGTGGTGGCGAAGGAATAGCAGGATCAGGAGATTTTTCTTTCTGAGACTGAGCATCTTGACGGACAGGCGACGGTTCCTTCGGAGCCGGAGGTACATTTTTCTTCGCCATTTTCTTTCTTTGCTTGATCTTTTGCTTCGCAACATGATCAATATGGCCTTTAACCAGATCATTGTAGCCAGTTACTTTGGCTTGATGTTCATCACAAATTTTTTGAACAATTTCATCAAATTCTGTGTGAAAGCGCAACCTTCGGTTACGTAGAAGACTCAGGGCTCGGTTGATATCCTTGTAGGAATCTTCGAGTGTGTTGATGATGAACTTTGATGAGGCAGTTTTCATTCGCTCATTAAGATCCAGTAGTTCGGCAGAGAGGGAATTAATCTCAACTGCATCATCTCTCAGTTCTTGCACTACTGATGTTGCTTGAGCAATAACTTCGGCAGGGATAGGCAAAGATGCCACTTCTCCATCGAAAGGGTTCTCCACAAACTTATCGAGCTGCTCCATGATAAATATATGATCATAATAATGAGGTGCATCTGACTTGCCAGAGGGAGCAGTCTGAATAGGAACATGAACTTGCTCGGAAGGTGGCTTAGAAGCCAATGGTTGAGTCAGTGTAGGTGCAAATTTAGCAACCTCTTCCTTCGGAGCAGAGGATTGAGAAGCATCTTGCTCGGTAGACGTCTTGATCTTCCTCACTTCAGGTATGGGAATGTTTTCGCCAGGCTTCGCAGTATTCACTGGAGCATCAACTACCAAATCCTTCAAGTCAATTGCATCTGGATGCGGAGTTGTGTTCACGTGCTGTTTGATGGTGACAGTAGTAGCTGGTGTTTTTCTGGCAGGCATCTTCTTCGATGGCGCCAAATTGATCCGTAGATTAGGCAGCATGGTTGAGGTGGTAATGTTCACATCCTCGCTGAGAGCAGCAGCAACCTCTTCTTTGGTGAGCGGAGGATCATCTTCATCAGCCGAGGAATCATCCATATTTGCTTCATCTGCTGGTATAGCCTTTTTCTTCTTCGGTGCACGCTTTCTCTTCGGAGCAGCAGCATTGGGATCATGCTTATGTTTGGTGCATCCTTCAGACATCCCTTCGGCCCTTTTCTTTTCCATATCATCTTTGAGAAGACGAAGGTTTTCTTCTTCACGAGCCTTTTTCTTTTCTGCCCTCTCAGCTCTTTTAACAGCATTGCGTTGACGCTTAGCAAGTTCATCGGGATATGAGGCCGGAGTGCGAAGAGAGGACTCATGAGCATTTGCCGGAGGAGGTGGTCTCTCTTGAGGTCCATTTGACTTGATTAGAGAAAGTTCTCGGCAGTCACCCCACGGTGGATGGAATGCAAAATTCTGAGCAAAGCGAGGGGCAACGAACTCATAATTGAACCATTTGCGCACCCAGTGGCATCGAATCCATTGCTGTCATGTATCTCATTCGTGTTTTGATTCGCCTGGAACTATGTTGTATCGGTCATGAGAAATATATTCAGCTGTGTTTGTGAGAGCCTGTCTGCCACCCCTCTTCTTTTTCGGAGCAGTTTCTACTTGCTCGACGTCATTTTGTTCGGCCCTTTTTCTCTTGCTGGTTGACAGGCCTACCGTTGGGCCCTTAGCATTCGAAGCTTTTGATTCATCAGTTGTGCCCAATACAATATCATCTCTTTCAGGCTGGCTACGCTGAGCTGAATCTGCAACTGACTGCATTTTCCTGTGAACATAGATAGATGCGAGGGAAAATGGGGACAGGGTTACGAATGCACACAGCTAAGATTTGGAAAAACAGAAATCGTTTTTGATGAAGAGGTAGATGCAGACTTTGAGAAATGTTATGGGCGAAAGAAATGTATAGAACGAACTAGTAGGTTCGAAGAAAATACTAGTAAGCGTGCTAAGCATTCCGTTCGGACGAGACACAACACAAACCCTAGATCTGAAGTTTTTCGGATGCGAGGGACAACTACAAACCACATCCACAAAAGTTACCTAGTAGTAAGGATCTAAGAAATTGCAGTAAAACAAGGCTATTTCTACCGCGGACGAACTTGAACTGGATGAATGAAAGAACAAGTTCGCACTGCACATACCCTAGCTTGGTGATGTGCAGCAGCTACGGCGGCGCGGAGACGAAGATGATCCGCGGCGGCGAGGGAGGACTCCGGCGACCCCTTTCCGGCAGTGAAGCGGCGAAGGTGGTCGGCGTCGTCGAGCTCGAGGAGGAGCAGTGCGGTAGGGCTTCGGTGAGTGGCGATGGTGAAGACACGAAGTGAATCAAGGAAAGGGGGCGGCGCAATATTTATATGCGAAGGAAAAATGACCGCACCCTGTAAATCTGATCGGACGGACGGAGTCAAGGGACGTTTGCGATTCAACGGATAAGATAAGCTGGCAGTTGATGATGAGCACGTGGCAACCGTCATCAAAGAACGTGGTCCAGACCTGGGCGGGAAACCCCAAATTTTGGACGGCTTTCGCCAAAACAGATTATGTTCGGACCGAACCTTTAACGTGGTCAAGGACACCAGATAAAGTTTCGTTCACAGATGAAGTTTGTGCATTCATAACGGAACAACATAGACTGGAAGAGATAGAATAGAGGGAAAAACAGGGTCCTAGACATTTCACTCAGACGAAGAAACACAAATACCCGAGAAAACAAGCTATGAGTGAAATACATTCGGACAAACACGAAATCCTCAAGTGCAGCTCAACCAAGAGGAATTATGGTGGCGTTACCCACCGTATAAGAACTGTATGACCCCGAGCGTCGCACAATTATCGTGGCACCCGGTTAGTCTAGTTCTTCGTTAATGTATTCACTCTCAGAAAGAAAATTTCACTTTGTCGAAATTTTCAAACTCTTCGAGTGTTATGCACCCATTCCTTCTAAGATGTGGAAATGTTGGTACGGGTGCCGAGTCCAGCTTACTGCACGTTTGCAGAATCTAGGATATTTAGCTCACACCGTAACGCACAGAATCTTTTCTCATCGAGAGGCTTGGTGAAGATATCGGCGAGATTTTCTTCGGTATTAACATGACTGATAACAATATCTTCCCGAGCAACATGATCACGTAGGAAATGATGTCTGATCTCAATATGCTTGGTGCGAGAGTGCTGCACAGGATTGTGTGCAATTTTGATCGCACTCTCATTGTCGCACAATAGAGGGATCTTCTTGACCTTGATGCCATAATCCTTCAGAGTCTGCTTCATCCATAGCAACTGTGTACAACATGCGCCAGCAGCAATATATTCGGCCTCAGCCGTAGAGAGTGAGACACAATTCTGCTTCCTTGACGACCAACAAACCAATGATCTACCGAGGAAATGGCATGTCCCCGAAGTAGATTTCCTGTCAACCCGGTCACCTGCATAATCTGAGTCTAAATATCCAACGAGGTCAAACTGTGCTCCCTTAGGATACCATAAACCTAAGGTGGGGGTGTGAGCCAAATATCTCAGAATACGCTTGACCGCTTGGTGATGCGATTCTTTCGATGCAGCTTAAAAACGAGCACACATGCAAACACTCAACATAATATCAGGTCTGGGTGCACATAGGTAAAGCAAAGAACCAATCATCGAATGATAATCTTTCTGATCATAATCTTTACTGTACACGTCTGCGTCCAGCTGGCCATTTGTGGGCATGGGAGTTTTGTAACCCTTCTGTTTGCAATCTTGCATTTTGAACTTCTTAAGACAGTCTCTCAGGTATTTCTCCTGAGATATGAAAGTTCCATTGTCCTGTTGACGAATTTGCAGTCCGAGAAAGAACTTAAGTTCACCCATCATAGACATTTGATACTTCTCGGACATCATTCGCCCGAATTCCATGCTGCAAGCATTGTTAGTACAACCAAAAATAATATCCTCCACATAAATTTGACACACGAATAGATCGCCATCGATAGCACAAGTGAAAAGAGTGGAATCAGTGGATCCTGGCTTAAACCCTTTGTCGAGCAAAAACCTCTTTAGAGTGTCATACCAAGCTCGAGGGACTTGCTTCAATCCATACAGCGCCTTTTTCAACCTGAAAACTTTGTTAGGAAACTGAGGATTTTCAAAGCCAGGTGGCTGCCTAACATATACTTCCTCATCAATTTCACCATTGAGAAAAGCACTTTTCACATCCATTTGATAAAGCAGAATATCATTGTAATTTGCATAAGCGAGAAGAATACGAATTGCCTCAAGGCGAGCAGCAGGAGCATAAGTTTCACCGAAATCAATACCTTCTACCTGTGTATACCCTTGAGCGACAAGACGTGCTTTGTTTCTCACAACAATGCCATTTTCATCTTGCTTATTTCGGAAAATCCATTTTGTGCCGATGATATTGTGCTTCTTAGGATTCGGTTTGTCAACCAATTCCCATACATCATTTAATTCGAATTGCACCAACTCTTCTTGCATGGCATTCATCCAATCGGGATCATTCATGGCTTCCTCATACTTGGTAGGCTCTGTCAGTGAGACGAAAGAGAAACTGCCACAGTAGTTAGCCAAACGAGTGCGAGAACGAGTTGTGGGTCTGTAACCTGGATTCTCGAGATCTTCGAGGATTAATGCAGGGTCAACTCGATTTGCCACTCGTGGGTGAGGATTTTCTTCTTGATTTTCATTTTCCTCAGTATCAGCATCAGGATTGGCATTAGTATCGCCATTTCCATCATGATTGCCATTTTGGTCGGCATTAGGATTTTGGTTGCCATTTGTGTTCGGTGTGGCATTTGCTTCGGCAGTAGCTTGGCGTGTTCGTCGAGCTATGGGAGCATCATCATCGGAAGAATCAGGTAGATTTCCTTCGACTGGCCTGACATCCCCAATAGCCATTTACCGAATAGCATCCGAAATCGGAGGTTCATCTCTCACATTAGGCAGGTGCTCCTTTTGGGAGCCGTTAGATTCATCAAACCGCACATTTACCGTTTCCATAACTTTCCCGTGGTGAGAGTTATAGACACGATAAGTATGCGAGTTCGAGCCATAACCAAGAAGAAAACCTTCATGTGCTTTGGGTGCAAACCTAGAATTATGATTCATGTCACGAATGTAGCATGGTGCACCAAAAACACGTAGATAAGAAACATTCGGTTTCTTGCCAGTGATAAGCTCATATGAAGTTTTCTTAAGGAATTTGTGAAGATAAACACGATTCACAACATGGCAAGCAGTATTAATAGCATCAGCCCAGAAGCGAATAGGAGTTTTATACTCACTGAGCATTGTTCTCACCATTTCAATAAGAGTTCTATTCTTTCGCTCAACAACACCATTCTGTTGGGGAGTGTATGCGGCAGAGAATTCATGAGTAATACCATTTTCATCGAGAAAATCTTCGATATGAGTATTTTTGAACTCAGTGCCATTGTCGCTTCTGACATGTTTAATACGCACTTCATATTCATTTTCAGCTTTCTTGGCGAATCTTTTGAAGATGTCTTGGGTGCAAGTTTTGTCTTCTAGAAAGAATACCCAAGTGTATCGAGAAAAATCATCAACAATAACCAGACCATAATGACTGCCTCCGAAACTTGCATAGTTTTGAGGCCCGAATAAATCCATATGAAGAATTTCCAGTGGTCTTGTTGTGGTCATAACAGTTTTTGATGAATGATGCTTCTTGGCCAATTTACCAGCCTCACAAGCAGCACAAAGACGATCCTTGTCGAATTTCACATCAGGAATACCACGGAGATGATTTTTCTTCTTGAGTGTCTGCAAGTTTCTCATACCTGCATGACCAAGTCTTCGGTGCCACAGCCATCCTTCGGTTGCTTTCGCAAGCAAACAAGTTCGGACTAAGGGACCCTTAGATAAATCCACAATATATAAATCACCTTTTCTATTTCCTTCGAATACGAAGGAATTGTCAGTGACCATGAAGACAATGCATTTGAATTTAGAAAATAGAACTAGCATGCCTAGATCACACAGCTTGCCGACAGACATAAGATTGAATCCAAGAGACTGAACAAGTAAAACATCATCAATGTTCTTATCCTTGGATATAGCAATTTTACCTAACCCAAGTACCTTTTCTTTGTTGTTGTCGCCGAAAGTGATGTACTTCTCAGATGAAGCAGTTAAATTTGGGTCGACAAACAACGACTTGTCTCCGGTCATATGACTAGTGCATCCACTATCCATTATCCATTCGGTATACCCGGAGACATAGTCCTGCAGAGAAATCAGGCTTTCTTAACCACCCACATCATTGTAGGTGGCTTCGAAACATATGAGCGAGCATGATATGATTTCTTTCGAAAATTATGTGAATTGTAACTTGAGTCAGTACGAGCATAATCGAAAGAATAAGCATTGAAGTTTCTTCCTGACGAATGAGTATAGTGGTTTGGTGAAGCAAGTATGTACTCATTCCGTCGAATCTTTTCAAGGGCATATCGAGCATTTTCTTCCTGCATGGTTAGTAGTCTAGTGACAGGTAATGCCTCGATAGTTTTCCTGGGCACCCAGATAGATTCCTTTGGGGGACCATTCCTATTGTTTGGACCAACATAGCGAGCAACAGCCTCACCACGTTGGTTTTTGAACAACTTATAGTTGTCCAGAGAATCATCATATGAGTATTCGGGGATTGGCGAGTCATATCCCAAAAGTAAAGCTGGATCGAGCGTTTTGCTCTTAGCAGGCACCCACACAGTGCGAGGATATTGATCCGGTTCCCAGTAGGAGCCATTCTCATTTAGTTTCCTTTCGAAACCGATACCTTCCTTCCTGGGGTTTTTGTGAAGAATGGATTTCTTCAGAACATCACGCAGGGTTTGATGCCCTTTGAGAGACTTGAACATTCCTGTCTGAAGAAGATCCTTCAACCTAGCATTTTCATCAGAAACAGAACCATTTTCCTCGACCGAGGGGTTAGCATTCACAGAAGATTCAACATTTGATTCAGCATTACTACGTTCGAGACATTTTAAGCAAGGAGGTACAAACACTTCAGGTTTCTCTTTGAGTTGTTGGGTGAGAAGAGAATTTTCTCTGATCAAATCATCATGAGCCTCTCTCAGCGACTCGAGTTCCTGTTTCCGTTTCAGGTAATCATAAGTCAATCTTTCGTGGTCAGCCGAGAGAAAATCATGACGATCTGAGAGATCCTTCATTCGAGACTCGAGAGCGGAATACTCTTCGGTCAACGACTGATTTTTCTCCATCTCCTCAACCAACAACCCTTCAGACTTCCTGAGGGTTTTCTCAATTTTCTCGAGAGAGTTTTGTTGTATATTAGCAATTTTGATCAGTTTAGCATAGTCATCCTCATCAGAAGAATATTGATCACTGGAGTGAACCTTGTGATGTTTGGAGGATACCTTTTCTTTCGAAGCTTTGGCCATGAAGCAGTACGTAGGAGACACGTTGTCGCTCGAATGATTTTCGACGAAGTTCGATGTAGGAGTAGAGCCACATGCTATGCCAGCCATGCCAGAGTCGGAATCCTCCTCTGATTCGTCAACCTCTTCGTCGTCGGAAGATGCTTCTTCTTCGGAATCCATTTCCTTGCCGATGTACGCCTTGGCCTTGCGTGAAGTGTTCTTGCGGTTGGACGAGGACTTGGAGGGATTCTTCGAGGAAGATCTTGACGAGGACTTGGAGGAATCCTTCTTCTTGAAGAACTTCTTTGTTTTCTTCTCATCATCGGAGTCGTAGCTCTTGCTCTTGCTTTTGCCATGGTTTCCTGAATCATATCTTCCACTAGCACGGATTTCAGCTTCCCAAAGAGGGCAGTCCGAAATGAAATGACCTGGCTTTCTGCACTTGAAGCAGGTGTAGTCTCCTGTTGGCTTTGATGAAGATTTGGAGCCGCCAGAGTTGCTGGATCCTTTCTTCTGAAACTGATTTTTCCTATGAAGACGCTGGAATCTTTTCGTGATCAATGCGAGATCCTGACTAATCCTTTCGGTGTCATCTGAATCTTCATCGGCATTTCCTTCCGAGGAAGAATCAGGCACAGCCTTGAGAGCATGACTTTTTTGGTGACTTGAGCCATAGAGATCTCTCTTCTCTTCTTCTTGTTCTTCGTGGGTGTTTAGCCTTTCCATGATATCAGCAGAGTCGAGAACTTTGAAATCAGCACGTTCCCGAATCATCAGAACAAGTGTGTCGAACGAACTGTCAAGAGACCGGAGCAACTTCTTCATAACTTCATGATCAGTGATGTCTTTGGCGCCGAGACCCTGTAGCTCGTTTGCAATGTCACTCAGACGATCGAAAGTTTGCTGACAGCTTTCATTTCCAATGCACTTGAACCGATTGAACTTGGCCCGAAGTGTATCAATGCGAGCTTCTTTCTGAGTTGAAACACCCTCGTTTATCTTTTCGAGAATGTCCCACAATTCCTTTACAGTTTCACACTGACGGTAGCGAAGAAATTGAGAACGAGAGAGATGGCCACCAATTTCATCTTTAGCTTGAGCATCCATCTGAATGAGTTTCTTCTCGTGGTCAGTGGGAACCTGGGGTACTTCAACTGTGAATCCATTCTGCACCACATTCCACATATCATCATCAATAGCTTGGAGACGGATCTTCATCTTCTCCTTCCAGAAGGGATAGTCCGTCCCATCGAAGATGGGAATCTTGAGGTGCGACTTGTAGCTCACTGAAGACATACTTAAACTCCAAGGTGGTTAGACCAAAATGAGCAGAGTCAAGGAGTACCTCGCTCTGATACCAATTGTAGGATCGAAGTATGTCTACCAGAGAGGGGGGGGGGGTGAATGGGAGTTTTAAATTTTTCTCGGAAATATCAAAACTCTCGGAACCCAGCGGCGGAACGAATGAAAATACAGTAGACAGTGAGCGAATACAAACTACCGAATGGAAACTAATCACATGTACCGAGGTAAATCACATGATTGAAATATGGCATGTCACAGTTCGAATATAAAGAAGAGTAGTAGAAGTGACCAGTGATGCTCGATGGCGACAAGGTGTTTGGTACACCAGTTCGCCATTCTGCACAAGGACTACGTCTGGTTGGAGGGGTTGTGATTTAACACAGAAGATAAACTCTCTTCGCCCTATTCTCCTCGACAATTGGTTCGTCAACCAATGTCGATTACTCGTGGTAGATACTTGACGGCGATCTCCAAACCTTCACTGAAGATAAACTCTCTTCAACTCTCTTCGCGAACCACAATACTCTTGGTTGCTGAAGATTTTGCTCGGTGAAGACAATACTCTTCGACACTCGAGCTGAGACCTATCCGTCTAGAGAGTTGCAGCTCTCAAGAGTAATAGGCGGAGTGTACTGGACTTAGATTCTAGTGATGCTGAACCACTATCTAATTTTTCGGCTCTAGGGTTTTTCTCTCGGTGGATTTTAAACTCAAATCTTTCGGAGAGGGGGTTGCTCAACAATCTTCTCAGAATCAAAACGGAGCAGCCACCGGACAACGCCGGCGCGGGGTGGCTATTTATAGCCGCAGCCTTCCCTGGTGGGAAATGACCATTTTGGACACGCGGTCCAGCCAATGGACAACCGAGACGTTCACAACGGTCGGATTTGGGAGCAATGGTAACATTACTTGCGGAGCAAGAAATGCTAACTCCTCGGTCAGAGTCAAATCTCTCACAGCGAAGAAGATCACAGTCTCTTGCTGGCAAGTATTTGCTCGGAACACAAAGAGATTTCTCTCGCATCTTTCATAGGATTTGGGTTTAGCATCAGAGAATCAAAGCTTCGAACGCTACACCCCTCTTAATAGTACGGTGGTCCTATGACTCAATGAAAAGAAATGAAACAACGAAAAGAATGCTACGTCTTCTCTTCGTCTTCAATTTCCTCGGCTGCAGTCACTTCCTTCGGACAGGCACCGAACCAATTGCTTCACGTCAGCAATTTTTGAGGGTCACTCTTGTCGTCGTATCCTTCGGTGATAACTTTCACTGCAACGCAGGGGATAAACTTCGGAGATATGAATCCAAACTTCTCTCAACTCCAGGGACCTGTTACTCTGTGTGCACTAGCAAACACATCAGTCCCTTACTGTTTGTCAACAATCTCCAAAACATAAGGAGGCAACATTATTGCACCAACAATACGGTACAGTGGCGTTTTACGGGTTTTTATGGCCATCCGAACTGGAGTAATCGTATTTTGACATGGAATGATATTCGTAGCTTGCATAATAAGGGCGATCACCCCTGGGTGGTTTTGGGATATTTTAATGAAATTTTACTCTCGTTGGAAAAGGAGGGAGGGAATGCGAGACCAAATGCAATGATGAGAGAGTTTCGTAATTATTTGGGAGAGTGTGGCCTGGAAGATATGGGATGTATTGGTGATCTGTTCACATGGAGGAGAGACGAAATCAAGGAAAGACTGGATCGAGCGGTTTGTAATGTGGATTGGGCAAATAAATTTCCTCGGGCCGCGGTCATAAACGAAGAACATGTACACTCGGATCATCATCCTCTCATATTAGACACGGAATATTTTGATGATAATATTTTTAATCGCCCAAAGAGTCGAGTGAAACAATTTGAAGCTCGATGGCTCAAAAAGAGACGGTTATGGAAATTGTACGTACAACATGCGACAAAGCGAAGATGTTTGGCATCAGGCCGTCTCTCGCTGACCGTACACGAGCGGTGCATGCGGATTTACATACGTGGGATCGTGATATTCTGAAGGGTCCAAAAAGAGAATTAATAAACTAAAAAAAGATTTAGAAAAGCTACGGAGGGGACCTATAAATGCGGACTCCCTTGCGCGTCAAAAGGAGGCTCTTTTTTTTTGAGGACTCAAAAGGAGACTCTTGTCCTTATTGGAAATCTGTTGGAACAAGAGGAGATATACTGGTTACAACGGGGTCGAGCAAACTGGCTATTGCATGGGGACCGCAACACCTCTTTTTTCCATAATGCGGCAACGGCTAGAAAGAAAAGAAATCTGATAAAAAATTTGCTTGATGATAATGTTGTTTGGGACACGGAGATGAAGAATCACATTATGGGGTACTTTTCTAACCTTTTTACCTCAGAAATTAACCAACCGAACCAGAAGGTTCTCTCTCTTGTCAAAAGAAAAGTAACAGATGAAAAGAATAGTGCTCTTCTCGCCCCCTACACGGCAGAGGGGGTTCGGAAGGCCCTATTTGAAATCGGCGTTTTAAAGGCGCCGGGTCCTGATGGCCTACACGCCATTTTTTACAAAAGATTCTGGTCTATGGGGATGACCTAACTGAAGAGGTTCTCCGGGCGGTGAATACCTGCTCTATACCTGATGGTTGGAACGATACTGCAATTGTAATGATCCCAAAAGTTAACTCTCCGGAAAAGGTAACTCAATTTAGACCGATCAGTTTATGCAATGGGGTGTATAAGGTTATTTAAAAAATGATTGCTGCCTGCCTGAAGACAATCCTATAAGATATTATCAGCCCTACCCAAAGTGCATTTGTGCCTGAAAGAATGATTACACATAATATCTTACGAATGTTTCCATAAAATAAAGAAAAAAAGGACCGGTTAAGAGGGCTTGTGCGCAATCAAACTAGACATGCACAAAGCAAATGACCGAGTGGAGTGGCCTTTTTGGAAGGAAATCATGCTGATACTAGGGTTTCAACAGGACTGGGTGAATTTAATTATGCAGTGTGTTTCCTTTGTGGAATACCGAGTTCGTTTTAATACGGAAGAAACTGAGAGTTTCAAACCTTCTAGACTATTAAGGCAGGGAGACCCTCTCTCCCCGTACTTATTTTTCTTATGTACGGAGGGCTTGACTGCCCTCTTAGGTAATGCAGAGGAGAATGGTAGTATTTCCGGAATTAAGGTTAGCAGAGATGCACCATCAATTTCAAATCTCCTCTTTGCGAACGACTCTTTGATCCTTATGCAAGCTAATTCGATGAACGTGGAGGCGCTGAAATCAGTTTCGGATGCCTACTGTGCGGCCTCGGGGCAAATGGTGAGCGTTGAAAAGTCTAGTATATTTTTTAGTCCCAACAAAAAAGTGGAAGACAAGGTGTAAATTTGTACTATTCTGAATATTATGACTGAAGCCCTTAATGACAAATATTTGGGTTTGCCTACAAATGTAGGTATGGACAAAAGTGGTTGTTTCCAATTCTTAATTGATCGAATTATTTTGAAAATTAGTGGATGGAAAGAAAAACTGTTATCAGCAGGAGGAAACAAATCAGTTGTACAAGCTATCCCAACTTATGCCATGCCCGTCTTTAAAATTCCTAATTTATTTTGCAAAGGAATCATTGACGCGATGTCGCATTTTTGGTAGGGTGACGAAGACAATCAGAAGAGAATGCATTGGATGGCGTGGTGGAAGATGTGTGTACCAAAAGACCAAGGAGGAATGGGCTTCCGAGATATACACTGTTTTAATTTGGCTTTGTTAGCCAAACAAGCGTGGCGCCTGCTTGATAACCCTGATTCCCTATGTGCCACCATCTTGAGAACTAATTTTTTTCCCGGATGGCGACCTAATGAATGCAAGTCTAAAAAAGGGTTCTTCTTTACTTGGCAAAGCATTATGGCGGGAGTTGATTCTCTCAAGAATGGTTATATTTGGAGAGTTGGAAATTGACAAAATATTGATATTTGGAGAGATGCATGGATCCCGAACTATGCAAATAGGAAAATTATTACTCCTAGAAGAGGGCACCTTCTATCAAAAGTTGCTGAGCTTATCGATCCAATCACCAATTTTTGGGATGGAGATTTAGTAAGACAAACATTGTGGTCAATTGATGCTCAAAGGGTGCTAGTGATCCCACTCCCTATGCATAATATGATGGATTTCATTGCTTGGAACTATACAAAGAATGGTTTTTTCACGGTTCGTTCAGCTTATTTGGAGGAATGGAACAAACAACATGGGAAGAAATTGAATTACACAAATGGTATGGGTAAAACAAATGTCAATCCTATTTGGAGTAAGATTTAGAAATTATCTTGTCTAGCAAAGGTGAAGATTTTCATTTGGCGTACTTTGCACGGAACACTTCTGTGTTGTGTTACACTTGCTAATAGACATATGAAAGTTTCGCCTATTTGCCCATCATGTTCGAATGGGCCAGAAGATACAAAACACATGTTGTTTCTGTGTCAGAAGGCGAAAGAGGTTTGGGAGAAGCTGGGATTGCATGAGGCCATTAGTAAAGCTTGTGCTATCGATCGTGCGGGAGAGGTAGTTCTTGAGTTTTTACTTCTTATGCCAGAGCAAGAGCTATCTATAGTGGGCAACCAGAATGCACGCAAATTGATCGCTATAACAGCTTGGTATTTATGGTGGGACAGACGGACGTTAGTTAATCAGGGAAAGTCCCAAGCTGCATACCAAACTTCGATGGGAGCCCGTGCTATAGCGGCAAACTATGTTAAAGCTCATTCCTCGAGGGCAACAAATAGAATAGGGGGATGGATAAGACCTCCCATGGATTCTGTGAAATTGAATGTCGATGCTTCTTTTGATCAGGACATGCTTAGAGGCAAAGCGGGGGCGGTCCTTAGAGATGATAAAGGAAGGTTCATTGTTGGCGGGAACTGGAGGATGGATTGGTGTGCAGATGTCTTAACAGCAGAAGTGTTGGCTCTAATATTTGGCTTATTACTTGCACAGAAGGCGGGATGCAATCGTCTTGTTGTAAACTCCGACAATATGGAAGTAATTGACACAATGAAGAATGGAGGACATTTAGCGGGAGCGGCGGCGGCAGTATTTGATGATTGTTATTTTATGGCATGCGATTTTCCACTTATTAGTTTTGAACATTATAATAGGGAAGCAAATAAAGTTGCTCATGAACTTGCTAGATTAGCTAAATTTTCTGTGACAAGGGATTGTTTCGAGGAACCTATGAATGATATTGTAACTTTTCTTATTGACGATGTAACCGTTATTTCCAATGAATAAAGGGGATGTTTTGTTTCAAAAAAAAAGACCCCTGCGTCATCTTCTTTAGCAAACTGGGCCTTGGGCGTTTTTTCCTTTAGCATGAAAAAACGGGATGGTTTAGTAATGGGCCTCAACCAGAAGGCATGAAGCGCACCGATTCAGTATTAGTTCTGAAAAAAAGAAGTTCTCAAAAAAGTTTTACTAAAAAAAAAGTTCTCAAAAAAAGTAATTAGGCTCAAAAATATTAAAAGGAAGATGGAATTATGGAATCGCTCAAAAAAGAAAGATTGAATTAAGGATGATGTATTTTTTGCGTGCTTGTAGCTTAAGGAGGCGGAAAATGTTGTCGTGCAACGGGCGTAACCTAGCAAACTAATATCTCAGAAACAAAAATAAAAAATGTAGGAGATATGCCCTAGAGGCAATAATAAATGTTATTATTTATCTCCATGTTCGTAATTAAGTTTATATTCCGTGCTATAACTGCCATGGTTCTCGAGTCTACAATAATCACGAGGCTCGAAGGAAGACTCATATGCACGTGTGGAATAATAAACGGTAAAATGTATTCCTAGTCTGGCCTCTAAGACTAACTCAAGTGTTGCATGATGGTTCTGTTTTCCTGATCATGGGCATGACTATGCGAGCAACTTTGAGGGCACATTGTTAGAAGAACACTTGTGTTGAATCGACCCAATTTGATGTTATGCTATGAGATACATTCGTCACAAGTTAATGGTTAATAACACAGAGAAAGTTAATGTTTGCATAATTCCTTAGACCATGAGAGTATCGAGTTCCTTCGCACTTGCTTCATGAACTTTGGGGTTTGTTAAACGTCATCCGTAAATGGGTGGCTATTACGGCAGCTTACGGGTTCATGGAAAGGTATGACAAGTAACTTGATAGCTCAAGATTGGGATTTGCTCCTCCGACGATGGAGAGATATTCTTTGGGCCCTCTCGGTGATACGGTATCCATCATCTGGCCAGACACAGCGTGATATGATCACGGGGATGCCGGAACGCGGAAACGAGAAAAGAGAACAAAACCGGTAACGAGGTAACTGGCATAGTGAACAAAGTTGTTTATCCACGGGGATGCTGATAAATCTCACCTCGGGTTTTTGTAACATATCATGAAGCAACAAGAATAGTACACGGCAATTAGAGGTTCACTCGAATATTTATTCGTGTGGGTATAGGGGTCAATATGGGTGTCCACAGCTCTGATGTTCATCATTGATCGGAAAGTGTTCCGGTCATGTCTGTACTTCACCGAACCTATAGGGTCACACGCTTAAGGGTCATCTATCTGCTGAATACTAGACAGAGAGTCTGAGAGAAAGTCAACGGAAGAGTTCCGGAGAGAACACCGAAATAGTTTCGGTAAAACCGAAAAGTTGTTTCGGAGTATACCATTAAGTCAAAATGGTTTCGGCACTCGCCTGGAACCTTTTGGAGGGTGCCAGAATTGTTCTGGAAACTTCTGAAATTTTTCTGGAGAACAAAACCGGAAATGTTCCGGAGCTGCCAGAACCGCTTTGGTCGCTTTTCGCTGATGAAAATCACTAATCCGGAATTGTTTCGGAATGCGTCCAAAATTATTTTAGTGGGTACTGGAAATGTTGTAAGACCTACAGAAATATTTTCGGATTTAACGGTCGCGGGAAAATGTTTCATGAATAGTGGAAACAATATTCTAAATAGTGAAAACACTATATGTAAATAGTGGAAACACTATATATATAGTGGAAACACTATTGTAAATAGTGGAAACACTATTAGGGGATGATGCAGGCATGGTGATGCAGGCAACACTATTTGGAAGCCTCCCCATCTTGCCCTTTATGTGGGACATAAAGCATGGGCATTTTGGGTTTTTCAAGTGTCACCCTAGCCCTTGGTTTTCCTATAAATAGAGGTGAAGATGAGCTCTCCACACTCACTCTTCTCTCACATACAAATGCCATGTATGATCTGGCTTTCTCTCTCCCTCCCAGCGAAATAGTTTCGTAGAGCCGAAAGGCTGTCTGGGTTCCGGTGGGAACTAGTTCTGGACGGCGAAGCCCTGCCGAATAGCTGACACCGTATGTGTGCAACCCCGTAGAGAGGTCGTAGGTTCGATCTGTTGCCCGAGGGGCTGTTCGAGAGTGCCTCCCAAAGGGTTGTCCGAGTGACCGTCCGAGATTCTGTGAGTGCCTCCCGAAGGGCTGTCCGTGACACCGTCTGGGGGACTATCCGACCGCCTCCCGGAGGGCTGTTCGAGGGACAAACGAGGGAGTACATCCTCGCGGTTGGGAGGTTGTAAATCCTAGCTGCGGGGATCTGCACCGACGATCTTCATCGACTCTACTTTCGCTGCGCTACGAGTCGGTAATGATCATATCAAAACCTTGTATGCATCTCCATAGTGATCCTGGGCATGTTCGTAGTGCGGAATTTTTTTGTTTTGCAAAAACTGCCCTCTAAAAAATTATTAAAAAAAACTAGCAAACTAAGAATGGTGGCAGGGTCAGAAGCGGCACACACAACCAATGGCAAGCTAGTGACACATGTGCACACCGCGGCGATAACGACGACACGTTTGGTACTCTGTCTTGGCTAATTTCTATCAATAAATAATTCAATTATTTATGTAAGCTCGACTTCCTATTATAAACTGAGATTTGATTGTTTTATCAACTTTGTTTAGTGATTAATATTTTTGAATATCCTACTCATATTGGTGACTGTAGTTGTTTTGTAATAAAACCTTCTCATTGTACAATCGATTTCGCCATACAAAAAATTAGTTTACCCTCGGCCACCTCACGAAGCCGCAGTCTGGCTTATCTCTCGTGTGACACCCACCATCCCTTAGCTGTCGGCGATCTCTCCTACACCCTATTCAGAGACACCCTATCATCAGCCGCACATGGACACATCGGTAGGAGAATGCACAACATCCATTGGTCGACGTGACGAAATGATTTTGGAGAAGATACGTCCTTAATTCTCGTTCTATATATTGATATCATGTCAATGACTTCATATATAAGTATATTTGAATATTTTAAGGGCCCCTATTCTAATCTCATCCTGGGCCCCTGAAATCTGGACTGGCCCTGGGCGCAATCTCGGCCCTCTTTTGGCGGCTAGGGTTGACACCGCGGTGCCGCCAGGGAGCGACACAGGAGCGAGGGGGAAAGAAGTCTTTGGACCTTTCCCTAAAAGCATGTACTACTTGGACACTCACTTAAACGATTCTTTGAATTGAGGAACGAGATTACCATATTGGTCTCTCCAACTCTAATTGATGGCGGAAGACCAGATCATTGAGAAAAGGAAAGAGAGCCTGTTCGGGAGTGAATTTACGCCGTAGGTATCCCGGCCATGACCTTGAAATCGGAGGGGCGGCGCTGTTCTAGGAGTCTGGATTTCGGGAAGCAGAGGAGTCGCGAGAACTATGGTCCTACTCCAGGGAACAGAGAGGAAACGCACAGTTTCTCCTCCGTGCTACCTCTGGGCAGGCCCATATCCAGGGTTGGGCTCCCCTGTTACTTTTTCCTTTTTTTGTGTTTTCTTTTCTGCTTCTTTAAAAAATGTTTGAGAGTTAAAAAAATATCCAAAAATTTAGAAAAGTTCACATATTTGACAAATGTTCCCGGATGTCAAAAACTTCATAAATTTTAAAAATGTTTGTGAATTAGAAAAAAGTTTTTGAATTTCAAAAATCCATAGATTTCAAACATATGGTTTGAGTTTAAAAAAACGTTTATGAATTTGAAAATGTTTCTGGATTTCAAAAATTGTGCATGAATTTCAAAAAATGTTCATGGTTTTTGATAAATGTTCCTGGATTTAAAAAAATGTTCGTGCATTTGAAAACATGTTTTTAATTTCAAAATTTATTCGCATATTTGAAGATTGCTCCTGTATTTCAGAAAATATTCATGAATTTTTAAAAAATCAAATTTCAAAAATTGTTCACGTGTTTGAAAATTGGTCCCGTATTTCAAAAAATGTTCGCGAATTTGCAAAATGTTCCTGGATATAAAAAATTGTGAATGAATTTGAATTATAAATGTTTGAAGGGGATCATATACAGAACGTCTGGAAATTCTACCCGGAGGAGGAGATTCAATTAAACAAAGGGTTTCTTTGGCGACGGTTTTTTCTAGTTGGTTTGTCCTTATATATGTTAGTCGTAGTGTAGTTTAATAAACTACTCATAGCTCTTATCATTCCTTTATCCATGCATAAACTGGGAATATCTTAGCTCTTATCTCTTGCACTTTCTTCTTTATTTGGCATTGCATTCAATAGTCTATTTGAAGTTAACAAAAGCTAGAAAAATACATGAAAAAGAAAGGAGGTGTAATTTTTTGGGGGATTTATGGTTAATGAAGAAAACAGGGGTTCTATTGAATTTCAACTATACGGAGACTTGCTTCACATTTGGAATTACACATAAAGATTTTTCATCGGAAAGAGGTCTACGAAGACTTTGGAAAAATGTCGACGTTTGTTGGCTTATTTAGCAGAGAAAAATAGAATACATTATAAGAAAATAACCGGTTAGTTGAATATTCGGGAGCAGTAATTTAATCGTTCAAATTTTCTCTTATTCTATAATTGCCCAAATCATGATCTTCATCAACTTGGATTTGATTCTCTCAAAAATCGCGAGTTGCAGAGATGAGAACCATGGAAAGCAAGATCCCGAATAATTAAACAAAAACCAAGGGCCATTCGTCGAAGATAAGAGTATATCGAAGCCATATGTCATCTTGCCGTCTCTTTGTCTTCTTATTTTATGTAAAGGTGGATTATTATACCGTCTTCGCATTTGAACTATTTGCATGTATGGACAATTACAGATTGAATTACTTCAGATCTTTCTAGAGGAAAAATGTTCTGAATTCAAAAACTATTCATGATTTTGAAAAATCTTCCTGGATTCAAAAATTGTTTGTGAATTTTGAAAAACATTTATGGATTTCAAAAAATATTCATGAATTTTAAAAAATCCGAATGTCAAAAGTTGCTCACATATTTGAAAATTGTTCTCGTATTTCAAAAACGAAAATAAAAAAGACAAAAGAACAAAAGAAAAATAAATAATAAAAGAAAAATGAAAAAAAAAGTAAAAAGAAAGTACATGGTCCGGGCCCCTAGTCCTGCTAGGCCCCAAGAAACTGCGTAATGTGGGTACCTATTGTATGTCGGTACGTCTCCGTAGCAGCCTCCCCTTACTCGTCGTCATTTTTTTGAATAAAAAGGTAGATTACTTTCTACCTTATGCATTCAAAACGGACCGAAGCCCGAATGACCAGAGTCATTTACATGAAGGTGATGTGAGCACCACACAGAAAGTGCAGCAGGCCATCACCAGACCTTGATACAACACAAATACAGGGGGGTGGGGGGAGGTGTTTGATAAACTAACTGTGACACATCTCATTGGCCCAGGTCCTAAGGAATTCTTTATCATGAGCTCCTGGTGCACGAACTCGCCAAAGCATGAGCAGCTCGGCAATTTCCTTGAAAATCCTACTGATGTGCCAGATATCATCATGGAAGACCTGTGCATTTCTGGTGTGCCAAAGAGCCACCGCGCATGCCGCAAAGAAGATGTTCCAGAGCCTACCATACCGAATCCGCGGCAATGAGGAGGTGATGAAGTCACTGATTGTTGCGGCTGAAACTGCGGGGTCCAAGAGCCCGGCTTTGGACCAAACCGCATGAGCAGGTTGGCACCTGAGCATTATGTGATGCATGGTCTCAGCCGCTGGGCAACGGTCACCTCCGTTGTATTTCACAAGTCTTGTCCACTGCTTCCTGAGCATGTTATCCCTCGTGTTGTGCCTGTCTCTGAGAGCAATCCAAAGGAAGGTGCGGTGTCTTTTGGGTATGATTTTATCCCAAATGAATGGCGCTACCGGGCAGTCCATGCCTCTGAAGGTTAGTAGCTGGTAAAAGTAGGCCGTGGACAATTTCGTGCCAAAGGCAATTGGCCGTCTGATGTCTGGTTTGTCAGCCTCGAGCGAGACGTTGAGCAGTAGCCCGCTAAGGGTTTCCAACTCTTGTGAGGCCGTAAAAGATAGGTTGGGGTGTAGCTGAATCATCCAATGGCCATTGATATACTGGGAGGCAACAGTGCAGAACCTGGAAGTGGAGAAGGTGTATAGCGTCGGGAAGGAGAACATGAGACGACCGCAGCCCAGCCAGAGGTCACACCAGAACGAGATTTTAGTGTCGTCCGCAAGCTCGCATCTGGTAGACTGCTGAACTAGCTACATGGATGACTTGAGGCATCGCCACATTGCAGTATCTCCACTTTGCAAGCTGGGGATAAGGCCTTTTGACAGTATTTGGAGGCAAACCATTGATAGCAGGGCACGTCATTGTGTTGAAGAATCTGCGCCAAGACTTTGCAGACCATTGCCCTATTATGAGCAGCAAGATCTCGAACCCCCAGTCCACCATTATGTCGCGGTAGTGTGACAAAATCCCATGCAATAAGACAGTGGCCTCCCGTAGCCCAGTTCTTGCCTTGCCAGAGGAACCCTCTCAGGATTTGCTCGAGCTTGTCCAGAGATTGCTTGGGCCAGAGAAAACATCCCATGAAATAGCTTGGTATCGATCCGAGGACAGCATTAATCAAGGTAAGTCGTCCCCCCTAGGACAGAAAAGTGGCCAGCCATCCTGACAGCCTTTTATCAACTCGGTGGATAATCGGCATTAGCAAACCATGGGTGATCTTATGAGTAGAGAGGGGCAAACCCAAGTATGTGCAGGGGAAGGGTGCAGTCTGGCATTGGAGGACATGAGCAATCTGCTGGCAAGTCGGCTGGTCCAAGCAAATAGGCACAAAGGAGCTTTTTTGGAAGTTAATTGTGAGCCCAGTGTAGCTGGAGAAAGTATCCAAGATCCTTTTGACTATACGAACCTGCTGAATGTCCCCCTGCACTAGCAATAGCGTGTCATCCGCGTACTGAAAAACTGGGAAAGGGCCATCCACCCCAAGCAGGTGCTTCAGAGACCCAGCCCTCACTACTAGGGAAAACCCTAGTAGTAGCGCGGGTTCAAAGCCTACCAGTAGCGCCGGGTCCAGCGCTACTGGTAGGGCGCTACAGCTATTGCATAGTAGTAGCGTTGGTTGAACCAGCGCTACTGCTAACCTACCTAGCAATAGCGCGGATCCAACCAGCGCTACTGCTACCCTACCTAGCAGTAGCGTTTGTTTGACCACCGCTACTGCTATAATTTCCTGTATTTTTATTTCTTCTGCATATTTGCACTGTATTTGTACAGATTTTATAAAGTAGTCTCATCATATGATCATAATAACAACTCGTCATCGTCGTCATCATCATCATCATCATCATCATCATAATATATAACAACTCATCATCATCATAGTCATAACAACTCATCATCATCATAACAACTCCTCATAATCATCATCTATGAGTCATATAGCAACTCATCATTCTAGCTAACACATTGTAGCACATAACTCATCATCATCATAATAACTAATCATCATCATCATAGTCATAATCAACACTAGCTAATTGTTCTTACTACTTAGGACCTAGTCCTCTCTCCTAGGTAAAATAGCATAAAACAGGTAAACCGGTCCATCTCCAAAATGGAGAATGGAGATCCACCTGTCACCAACTTCTGGCTTGCGCACACGCATGTTGTCTCCAATCGGTTGCATGCGCGCTTTCATTAGTTTGCTCCATTCTTTGATATTGAGCCTTCCATCTTTCAAAGAAATAGAGTATGCACTTTGCTGAGCCGTCGGCGGAAACGGTCATAAGCTAACCATGTACATACTCCCTTCGGTAAGCATCATGTGAGGCACAACCTCGCTCGGGAGCTTCTGTTAAACAATATAGTAACATATATAGTTAGCAATGTAGTTTTCTTAAGAAGAATGTATGCAACGAAGTTACCATCATTAACAAAATCATACGAAGTTTTCGCCAATGAGGTTGCCATCAAGCAACTGATGGACTAGTGGCACATATCCAATATAATTTGGGCTGATAAACTGTTTGGTCTTAAAAGTCTCGACATCATCTATAAATGAGACAAGATATCCTTTCTCCTCACAATTAAGCTCGGAGCCATAGCTGTAGTACATCATGTCCACAGCTTTCCGAGTTTTTTTGAAGATAAGAAATAAGCTGACAATTATAAATAAACAAGTTTAGTAGCGATGAACACCAAATATTTTTAAATAAAAAAAATATAAATTACTTAACAAATTAGTTTGACAAACTCACATTTAGGCAAAACAGGAGGCATATACACATCGACCCAAATGTCGATATTATCTTCAATATCTTCATCTTCGGGACGAATATCAAAAGTTATTTGCATATCCTCCGCAAATCCATAGGCCTTGCAGAGAGCTCCCCAATTTGAGCAACCGAAATAGGAGTTATTAAGCGCATTGTAAAGCTTAACTTGAAAAGCATAACCATGCTTAGTCCTGAGGTAAGCTCTCCTCGTCTCCATATTCTCAAAGTCTTGGAAACCAAGCTTCTCCAAGACATAAGGTCTTGCATGGCAGGGGATGTACTACTCGAATTGAAAAAAACGGAAATTACACGTTGAAGCAAAGAATCACAAGTCATCATTAATTACGAAGAAATACTTGTCGTCGTTGCGTACCGTACAAACATCGAAGGTCTCTTCTAGCTTGACGGTGAAGTACCTACCATTTTGCAGGTGAGGCATCCTGTCGCATATACCCCGGTCGTCGTAGCAGTATTCGCACTCCGGGATCCTATCATCGTCAGACATTTCCTGTGTTCAAAAGTCAAAGATTAAAAATCGACGGCAAATAACAGGAACTCAACACGCAGATCATTATTATTCATCACGGGTTGACTGTCGGTCTGTCGAGTCTTTCCTTGAAAACTCTCATCTCACGTGGTGTATATGGTGGGCACTCCCTCTCTGATATATTCGACCGTTGGTGATGGTCGCTCCTCCCTTCGTTCCCGAGTGCATTACACCAAAATGTCTAGCACACGGGAACGAAGGAGAAGCGACCCCCACGACAACAGTCGGGATTCTTCCTCTCTGACATTTGCGACCGTCGGTGATGGTCGCTCCTCCGTTCATTCGAAAGTGCATTACATCAAAATGTCTAGCACCTTTGAATGAAGAAGAAGCGACCCCACGACAACAGTCGGGATTCTTCCTCTCTCATATTTCGACTGTATATGGTGGACTCTCCCTCACAGATATTTCGACCGTTGGTGATGGTCGCTTCCCCTCCTCCTCTCGTGCATTACCAAGGTATATCACGAGAAGAAGGAAAGGAAGCGACCCCCACGACAACAGTCGGCATCCTTCCTTCATGAATAGACCGAAAGTCACACAAGGAGCCCCGATAGAATGACAGTCAACTCGTTACATATATCGAGTAATGACATAAAAAAATTACCTATGGTTTGCCGGAATGTCATTTAATTCCTGTTCCGGCAAATCACGGGCACTCGATATTTCCTACTTTATAGGACAAGTCATGCTAAAATTCACGGAAAAATCCGGCATGACCTTTGCTAAAATAGGACATATCGAGCGCCTGAAATTTGCTGGAACAGAAATGAATCAACACTCCGGCAAAACATAGGCCACTCGGATTTTCCCTGCGATACAAAGATGTCCATACACATACAAAGATGTTTAAACTTTAAAAGCTATCCGAATCAATTATCATTTCAAAAAAAAACCTGCTTCACATTGTCACGGCTACTCATCTACTACTACTACATCTATAAAAACATCTATGAAAAATTCATTTTCGTATTTAAGCAACCACATAGACCATGTTTACTCACTATAGACGATGGTTGTCGACCGGGCGCGGGTGTCGTCGGTGATCTTCTGGGCGTCGTCGACCGGCTCGTCGATGATCTACCATGTGCCACACATAAGCATTCACACATGAGCATTCAAACTTGGTGCTCATTCACAATGGTTCAATATAGAAACTAGGTCTCTCTCTCTCTCTAAATTTGGCAATGTGAGATTGACATAACTAAATACCCTAGTTCTACTCTATTCAACACTTACTAAAAAATTTCTTACTACAAACTTCTATTACTAAATGTGATACCTAAAAATTTCTCATATAGCATTCCAATACATTTCTATATTGAAAATTTTCTACACATAAAAATTTCTATTACTAAATTTTTTTACTAAAAATTTCTATTACTATAATTTATTTTCTATTCTATTACTAAATTTTCTATTCTATTACTAGTTATAATCTCTACCAACTAAGTGTCCAATACATGTTTCTACCAACTAAATTTTTAACTAATTAAGTAAACTAGAAAGTATAAAGTATTAATTTAACTAATTTCTGTTACTAATTTTTTTTACTAAAAAATCAAAAACAGAGGAAGGTGAAGGGAGGAACAGGGAGGGATGAGGGAGGGAGGGAGGGAGGTGGAGGGAGGGAGTGACGTGGGGGGAGGAGGAGGACGGACGAGACAGGGAGGGAGGTGGGAGGGAGGAGGCAGGAGGGAGGGAGGGAGGGAGGTTGAGGGAGGAGGAGGGCGGACGAGGCAGGAAGGGAGGAGGCAGGAGGGAGGGAGGGAGAGGGAGGAGGAGGACAGACGAGGCAGGGAGGGAGGAGGCAGGAGGGAGGGAGGAGATACCTCGGTGGAGGAGGAGCAGGAGCGCGGGCGATCTCTTCCGGTGGCGGCGGGCGACGGCGGCGTGGCGTGGGGAGAGAGTGGAGAGGGGAGAGTGAGGGTCGGCCGCGCGGAGAAGACGGTAAGCTTGGGTTAGCAGCAGCGCGCGTTAGGGACCAGCGCTACTACTACGGGTCTTAGCAGTAGCGCTGGCTTGGTATCCCACGCTGCTGCTAAGTTAGGCCCACCTACTGGCATAGTACACACATAGTGGTAGCGCTTTGTCTCGGGCCAGCGCTACTGCTACAGGCCTAGCAGTAGCAGTGGTTCCCTAGGCCGCGCTACTACTACAGGTAGCCCCGTGGGCTAAGGCTGGGACCACTTAGCAGCAGCACGGGGTGGCTAGCCAGCACTACTGCTACGGTGCTACCTATAGCGTCGGTTCAGGACCAGCGCTGCTGCTATATAGCAGTAGCGCTGCGCTTTTACCCCACGCTACTGCTAAGGTTCTACTTATAAGGTTTCTCCTAGTAGTGCCTGTACTCCTTATCACAGATTTGTTGTAGAACGTCCGCAACCAAAATGAAGAGATACGGCGAGAGGGCGTCGCCCTGTCTTAGGCCACATTTGGAGATGATCTTTTCCCCGAGGTGGCCATTCATAAGAATCTGTGCCGAGCTGGAGTTTACAATGTCTGAAATCCACTTAATCCATCTACTTTCGAAGCCCCTTGCCATAAAAATCTGTTGTAGGGCATCCCAACTGACGCTATCAAAGGCTTTTTGGAAATCCAGCTTCAGTACAATCATAGGCTTCTTCCTCTTATTAGCCTGCTGTACTAGCTCTGCAGCCAGTGTGAAATTCTCAAGAATGCACCGTCCGGGGAGGAACCCAGCTTGTAGCGGATGAATCATAGCTGGAATGAGTCGCTGCAGCCTCACAGCCAGAACCTTGGTAACTAGCTTGGGCAGACTGTGAACCAGGGAGATCGGACGAAAATCCTTGATATCCGTAGGATCATCTTTTTTCGGAATCAGCACAATGTTGGCCAAGTTGATGCCCTTCAGGTCGCCTCTGTGATCATAAAATTCTTGAAAGAAGCGAAGCTGGTCCTCCTTGAGCACCTCCTTGAAGCCTTTGTAGAACTCGTTTGTATATCCATCAGGCCCCGGGCTCCTATTGTTCGGGCTCCTCTGGATGATACTCGCAATTTCTCCCCAAGTAAATGATTCCTCAAGTGCTGCTAAGTCGGAGTGTTCATACAGCTGGGTAGGATCGAGTGATGGCATGGAGGTGGATGGCTTCCCAAAAAATTCTTTAAAATAGTCCGTGGCTATTCGCAGTTTGTCGTTCTCTCCAAAGTACTCGATGCCATCTTTGATCAGAAGCCTTACCCTATTATTCCCGTGTTGATAATTGGCAGCAGCATGGAAAAACTTTGTGTTCTCGTCGCCCAACTTGCAATCCCGGAGCTTTGCCCGTCGCCTCCAGGCTATGGTCTGCCAGAGGATCAGCTGTTGTGCCTTTGTGTTTGCATGCTTACGTAGAGAAAATTCAAGCTTTGAAAGGTGCCTTCTCTCTTCCACCGCATCAAAAAACTGAACCACATGTTTGCAGTTATCCAGTGTCAACTGCAGGGGCGTTCTTGACCTGTTCCATTTTCTGATTGCCGCTCTTAATCTTCTCAACTTGAAGCTGAGAAGGGACGACGCTGAAGCAAAGAATCTAGAGCCTCTTTGCCAAAGTGTCGTAACCAAGTCCCGAGCTTCCGGCATGTGTAGCCAATGATTTTCGAACCTGAAGAAAGAGCACTTGGGTGTTTCCTTGCAGAAATCCACACTGATCAAAGCATGGTCAGATGTTGTTGAGGGAAGAACAGCTGCCGTGGTGTCCATGAATCCCAAAATCCATTCGACATTGACAAGTATTCTGTCCAACTTGACGAGGTTTGGCTCCACTATTTTGTTGGACCAGGTGAAGTTGCGGTTTGTGATGCCAATATCATCCAGCGCATTCTCCCGGATCCAGGAGTTGAAGGTGTCCATTAGGGTCCAGTTTTTCCTTCCCTGAGATTTCTCGTGGGCGAACCTATACATGTTGAAGTCCCCCAGTACAATCCAAGGTCCACTAAGAGCATGTGCCACTTGATCCATAGCAACAAAGAAATCTGGTCGTTCATCATCTTCACAAGGAGCGTCCACTGTGGAGAGAACAAAGCTGTCACTGCTGTTTATGGATTGAAACCTCATGGTGATGCAAAACCTGTTCTTGTCAGTCTCGAAGCCTTGGACCACGTTATCATCCCAGGCCACAATGAGACCGCCCGAAGATCCATTTGCTGGCATGAAAACAAAGGATCTCGGGCCTGGAGGGAGGAAGGTGGCCGCCTTCCTCGTGTCCACCTCCTGCAACTTGGATTCCTGCAGGCAAGCCACACACCATCGACTAGCCAAGAGAGCATCTTTGACTAGAGTGCATTTGTCAGTATCGCCAAGCCCCCTAATTAACGTTCCAACTAACAATTCTCATGAGGGAAAGAAAGACATCATTGGGCGGAGGAAGTGCAAGGGAAAAAAACTAGAACATAAGACAAATTCTTGATAAATGAGTTGCTCATGAGAGCTTACATGACCCATAATGCAAAATGCAGAGTAGCGAAAAGGGAAACATGAGGTACAATGCGGATACAATGCCACATAGGGCCACAAACTAGGATGATGGACGGCTATAGAGAAACTACCACACGAGGAGGCCCTAAGTAGCCTGCAGGTACAGAGATCCTGATTATGAAGAGCTCTGGATGGGCAGCTAGCCATGAGCAGACCTGGTGGACTCAGAGGAGGCAGAGGTGCCACCCGATTCAGTAGAGGGGGAGGCGTCCGCGAACACTAGCTCGGCGTTCAGATCACAGTAGCGCGCAAGCAGCTTTGCCTTGCCTCTGGCGAGTGGCCTTGGCGTGTCTCGGAGTGGTAGCTCGATGATGTCCGCAGCCTTCTGAACCTTGCTTCTCTTCTGGCCCGGGGAGCGGCGACGGGCGGCCCCGCTGCCAGATGGGCTGGATGAGGCCTTGCGCTTGGAGGCGCGTTCGATAGAGCCCAGGCGAGCTCCGTCGTACAGCTTCTGGATGTGGGTGCTGCGGCGAGGGGAGGCGGCAGTAGCGCTCGGGGCCCCGGCCACCGCAGCCGGAGGAGCATCTTCAGTGGGTGAGACAGCAGAGGCTTGTGCCGGCTCAACGACGGCCAGATCTGGTGCCGGTGGGTCATCGGAGATAGCGATGGCAGCCGGCTCCAGGAGTTGCAGGGTGGGGGGGGGGGGGGGGGGGGGGAGCTGCGTCGCTCGGCGGTGGTGGGCTCGGGCGCGGGTGTGCGGCAGTCACAGAATCTGGTGGCCACTTGCGCAGGTAGGATAGCGCAGGCGCCGTGCTGTAGGTTAGTGCAGGAAACTGGGGAGAGGAACCCGGTTGGAAGCAGGCCCACAAAGGGACCTGGGACGGGCTTGATGGGCCTCGTACAGATAGGTCGGGAGTTCAGCACATGGTGGGCCTGGACCTTGATTTGAGCCAGCGGCATGTTGAGCGAGGGAAAGAGGTGTTCTCCCGCGAGGGAGAGGAGGGGCCCAACATCCGGCACTAGAGAGTTTGGGACAGGGCTTTTTGGTGGTTGCTTGCACTCCATCGAGGGCAGCAAAGGCAAAGTGCGAGAGCAGAATTCGCCTGTGAAGGTTTTAGGCCATAGCTTGAACAGAATGGAACGGCAGCTGTGATGCTCTATCTGGCCTAGGTTGAGATCAAAGCAGAGGAAGCGGCCCTGGTCAATGGTAGTCTGCCCTGCCATGACAACACCAGAGGCCGAGCGGCAGTTGCTCATGCTGACGGAGAAAGTGAAAGTTAGGGTGTCGGCATCGAAGGCTGCCAAGGTGTGTGGCCTCCTGACATCTGTAGCCAGGAGTACAGGCTTAAGGCAGAGGCGATCTTCGTCCTTGTGGGCAACCTCCTGGATGGTGGGAATGGCGAAAGTGTCGCACTTACTCGTCGTCATTGTAGTAGGATTCCTCCAATCCTCATTCAGCTTTTCCACGTCGTCTTCTACGTCTGATTTTAGGACATGGAGCGCGCCACGTACGCACGGTCGGCGTCGCCGTGTCCGTGATAATGGCAGCATTTGTAGCTTGGATGCTGTCGTTCTCGCATGGGTATGGTGAAGTACTACCATTGTCGCTGTATCCTGCACTAGTAGAAAACAGACCTTTCGTCCGCCCATTTAGTCCCGGTTTGATTACGGCCCGAGACTACTGTGACCATTAGTCCCGATTTCAACGGCTAGGAGCGGTCGGGGGCACGGGCATCATTAGTCCCGGTTCATTTTGTACCTATAGTCCCGGCACGATCCCCTTTAGTCCCGGTTTGTATCACAAACCGGGACTAGAGGTGGACTTTATAGTCCCGGTTTGTGATACAAACCGGAACTAAAGGGGTGGTGGCAGGCTGGTGTCAGGTTGGGGCCCCCACGATCCCCTTTAGTCCCGGTTTGTATCACAAACCAGGACTAGAGGTGGACTTTATAGTCCCGGTTTGTGATACAAACCGGGACTAAAGGGGTGGTGGCAGGCTGGTGTCAGGATGGGGCCCCACGATCCCCTTTAGTCCCGGTTTGTATCACAAACCGGGACTATAGGTGGACCTTTAGTCCCGGTTTGTATAACCAACTGGGACTAAAGACGTCCTATATAAACCCTTCGTCCAGCCCGAACCCATTCTCTCTGTTTTCCCCTTTCTCTCCTCTGTTCTTCCCCTTGCACTCGAGCTCATCCTCCATTTTTGCCAAAGATTTGTCAAGATTTGAAGGCACCCCATCTATCCAAGTGTTCACAAAGGTTAGCAACTTTGTCCTTTCATCTCTCATTGCTAGATTAGCTCGAGCAATGCTCTATAATTAAATATAGTGATTTGTGGGTTCTAGTTTGGGAGTAATTATGTGTGAGTTTATTTGATTTATATGCAATTTGAGCTCAAATTAACTTCTTAGTTTGCATATGTGTAGGTGTGGTTTACTTAGTGTCTTCTCGTCTCCGTCCTAACCACCGTCAATCGCCCGCACCGTCCCGTCGCCGGCACCACCTTGGTGAGCCTCTTGTTCTTATCCTTTTTATAAAAAAAAAATCTTCTTTGTATGATTTAGATAGTTAATTGTATAATTTTCTTACATGTATGATTGTTTGTTATACATAGTGCCATGACTTTGATATCCGTCCCCGTCGGCCCTCGTCCGGTTTATGATTCGGATGTGGTATATATATTCTCTTTTATAACTATTTGTTGCATTTCGCGTTTATGACAATTATGCCCATCAAGTTGACATAGATATTTTTATCTAGGAGGTATGTGAACCGGAAATTGCAACCGACCCTCTTGTCGAGAAGTTAAATTTAATTGAAAAAGAAAACGAATATTTGAAAGAAAAATTGAAAAGAATTGAAGAAGAGAAGATGAAATTGGAGTTGTATGTTGCCGATGTCGTCGATGATCACAAGATCAAGATGGATGCAATGAGCTTGAAGATTAGAAAGATTAGAAACTATGCCGTTAATAAAGAGGCTTGGTATCATTATGCTGTTGGATCAATTATTACCTTAGTTGCGATTTTGATCGCATTTGTTGTTGCATTTAAATGCTTTAGCTAGATAGTTTTATGTTGTTTTATGAGAATAAGTGTGTATGGACTTTATGTATGAACTTGTATTAATTTGGTATTTTCGGTGTTGTGTAATGAAGATGAGTCGGCAATGGATGTACGATGACCGACGCTCTCCCCAGTTCATTAATGGCGTGCATAGTTTTCTGCGTGCGGCTGAGGCAAACAAGCGGAATGGTTTTATGTGTTGTCCATGTAGTGTCTGTAAGAATGATAGGAATTACTCTAGCTCAAAAGTCATACACGTCCACCTGTTTATGTCCGGTTTCATGTCCGGATATAACTGTTGGACCAAGCACGGAGAAAGAGGGGTTCTAATGAAAGAGAATGAAGAAGAAGAGGATGATGACAACTATGCTGGGTTCCCTGAATACGATGGTACTACAATGGGGGAAGAGAATGAAGAAGAAGAAGCTGAAGAAGAGGCATCAGATGAGCCCGCTGATGATCTTGGTCGGGCCATTGCTGATGCAAAGAGAAACTGCGAAAGTGAAAAGGAGAAGTTAAAGTTGCAGCGCATGTTAGAGGATCACAAAAAATTGTTGTACCCAAATTGCGAAGATGACAAGAAAAAGCTGGGTACCACACTGGAATTGCTGCAATGGAAGGCTGAGAATGGTGTAGCTGACAAGGGATTTGAAAAGTTGCTGAAAATGTTAAAGAAGATGCTTCCAAAGGACAACGAATTGCTTGACAGTACGTACGAAGCAAAGAAGGCTATCTGCCCTCTAGGATTAGATGTGCAGAAGATACATGCATGCCCTAATGACTGCATCCTCTACCGCGGTGAGGAGTATGAGAATCTGAATGCATGCCCGGTATGCGGTGCATTGCGCTATAAGATCAGCCGCGATGACCCTGGTGATGATGTTGAGGGCAAGCGCCCTAGGAAGAGGATTCCTGCCAAGGTGATGTGGTATGCTCCTATAATACCACGGTTGAAACATTTGTTCCAAAACAAAGAGCATGCCTAGTTGATGCGATGGCACAAAGAAGACCGTAAGAAAGACGGGAAGTTGAGAGTACCCGCTGACGGGTCGCCGTGGAGAAAAATCGAGAGAAAGTGGCGGGACTTTGCAGATGACGCAAGGAACATATGGTTTGGTTTAAGTGCAGATGGGATTAATCCTTTTGGGGAGCAGAGCAGCAATCATAGCACCTGGCCTGTGACTCTATGTATCTATAACCTTCCTCCTTGGTTGTGCATGAAGCGGAAGTTCATTATGATGCCAGTGCTCATCCAAGGCCCCAAGCAACCCGGCAACGACATTGATGTGTACCTAAGGCCATTAGTTGAAGAACTTTTACAGCTGTGGGACATAAAAGGTGTACGTGTGTGGGATGAGCACAAACAGCAGGAATTTGACCTACGAGCGTTACTGTTTGTAACCATCAATGATTGGCCTGCTCTTAGTAACCTTTCAGGACAGACAAACAAGGGATACCACGCATGCACGCACTGTTTAGATGAGACCGAAAGTATATATTTGGATAAATGTAAGAAGAATGTGTACCTAGGACATCGTCGATTTCTTCCGATCAAGCATCTCTTAAGAAAGAAAGGCAAGCATTTCAAAGGTGAGGCAGATCACCGGAAGAAGCCTCGCCACCGTAATGGTGATGATATACTTGATATGGTCAAGGATTTAAAAGTATTCTTTGGAAAGGGTCCTGGCGGACAATCTGTTCCGAATGACGCTGACGGACACGCACCCATGTGGAAGAAGAAATCTATATTTTGGGACCTACCCTATTGGAAAGACCTAGAGGTCCGCTCTGCAATCGACGTGATGCACGTGACGAAGAATCTTTGCGTGAACCTGCTAGACTTCCTGGGCGTGTATGGGAAGACAAAAGATACACCGGAGGCACGGGAGGACCAGCAACGTATGCACGGAAAAGACGGCATGCATCCAAAGAAGTATCAAGGTCCTGCCAGCTACGCTCTTACCAAAGAAGAGAAGGAAATCTTCTTTGAATGCCTGCTCAGTATGAAGGTCCCGTCTGGCTTCTCGTCGAATATAAAGGGAATAATAAATATGGCAGAGAAAAAGTTCCAGAACCTAAAGTCTCATGACTGCCACGTGATTATAACGCAATTGCTTCCGGTTGCATTGAGGGGGCTTCTATCGGACAATGTTCGATTAGCCATTGTGAAGCTATGTGCATTCCTCAATGCAATCTCTCAGAAGGTAATCGATCCAGAAATCCTACCAAGGTTACAGAATGATTTGGTGCAATGTCTTGTCAGTTTCGAGTTGGTGTTCCCACCATCCTTCTTCAATATCATGACGCACGTCCTAGTTCACCTAGTCGACGAGATTGACATTCTGGGTCCTGTATTTCTACACAATATGTTCCCCTTTGAGAGGTTCATGGGAGTCTTAAAGAAATATGTTCATAACCGTGCTAGGCCAGAAGGAAGCATCTCCAAGGGCCATGAAACAGAGGAGGTCATTGAGTTTTGTGTTGACTTTATTCCTGACCTTAAGCCGATTGGTGTTCCCGAATCGCGGCATGAGGGCAGACTGGGTGGAAAAGGCACGCTAGGAAAGGATTCAGTAATATGTATGGACGGGCATTCTTGGGCGCAAGCACACTACACAGTTCTACAAAATTCCAGCTTGGTGGCTCCGTATATCGAGGAACACCTGGATAGTGTATGCTCCAAGAACCCGGAGCAGTCTGTGCCCTGGATCAAACGTACACACATGGCGTCATTCGGCGGTTGGTTGCAAACATGTCTCATGCATGACGACACTGTTGGAGATGAGCTGTACTTGCTGGCCAAGTCACCATCTTCGACTATATCGACTTTCAAAGGGTACGAGATAAATGGGAATACATTTTACACGATCGCCCAAGATAAAAAGAGCACCAACCAAAACAGTGGTGTCCACTTTGATGCAGCAAACACCAATAGGCCAAAGGACACATATTATGGTTACATAGAGGAGATATGGGAACTTGACTATGGACGTGATTTGAAGGTCCCTTTGTTTCGGTGCAAATGGGTCAATCTGACTGGAGGCGGGGTAAAGGAAGACCCGCGGTACGGAATGACAACAGTGGATCTCAACAATCTTGGGTACACAGACGAACCATTCGTCCTAGCCAATGATGTGGCGCAGGTTTTCTATGTGAAGGACATGTCTACCAAGCCGAGAAAAAGAAAAGATAAGGAAGCGAATACATCATACGATAAGCCAAAGCGCCACATAGTTCTTTCAGGGAAAAGAAACATCGTGGGAGTGGAGGACAAGACAGACATGTCAGAAGATTATGAAAAGTTCCATGAAATTGCTCCCTTCACAGTGAAGACTGACCCAAGCATCCTGTTAAATCATGAAGATTGTCCATGGTTACGGCGCAAAGGGACACACGCGAAGAAAAAGTTTTATACCCCAATATCCCACTCTGGGATGTGACCGGCTTCACCGTCATCACTTTCTTCTCTAGTGAGTTTCCGGACTTATCTGGAAAGTCCCACTTCGGACAAACCAGAGGGAATCTTTGTAATAGTTAGGGTATATATATGTGTTTTGGCACTTGAAACGCGAAGGAACGCTATTTTTCATGCATTTATTGATTTTTTTGAGCTAAATGACCCTGAAATTGAAAAGCACTACAAATGAACTCTGAAAAGGTTGAAACTTGGCATGGTATCATCATTTCACCCACATAGCATGTGCTAAAAAGTTGAGAGGGTTACGGCAAAAACTGGATGCACTTCGTGTACAAACTGGACAATCTCTTTCGAAGTATCAGGGTTTCGGACGAGAACTCATCTCTTACAAAGGCATGTTATTTTTTTAAACTTATTTTAACTCCAGACTTTTTGTGCGTTCAATATGCACCATTCAAAGCCACGTCATCAATTTTCAACCCTTTCTGACTTCATTTGCTATTTTTCATGCATTTATTGATTTTTTTGAGCTAAATGACCCTGAAATTGAAAAGCACTACAAATGAACTCTGAAAAGGTTGAAAATTGGCATGGTATCATCATTTAACCCACATAGCATGTGTTAAAAAGTTGAGAGGGTTACGACAAAAACTGGATGCATTTCGTGTACAAACTGGACAATCTCTTTCGAAGTACCGGGGTTTCGGACGAAAACTCATCTGTTACAAAGGCATTTCATTTTTTTAAACTTATTTTAACTCCAGACTTTTTGTGCATTCAACATGCACCATTGAAAGCCACATCATAAATTTTCAACCCTTTCTGACTTCATTCGCTATTTTTCATGCATTTAATGATTTTTTGGAGCTATAAAACTAAAAGAGCTAAACAGAATCTGTTTTTGATTAAAACACCTATTTAAATAACCTAAAAATTACCAAATTGAACATACTGATAAAACACACTAATATTAAACAGCAGGAAAAAGAATCACTCAAAAATCTATTTTTAAAGTAAAGTTATTCACAAACTAGTGATTCACACAAATTTCAAAGAATTCAAATTTAAACTATTCAAATTTGAAAACTACTGGCACTAACAGAAAGTTTATAATTTTTGTGACCTAAACCAAAAAGATTCACTCAAAAACTCTAAATATTTGGCTGTAAGTAGAAACAAAAGAAAAAAAATAAAGCAAAAAACAAAAAAATACTGGAAAAGACCTTTAGTCCCGGTTGGAGCCACCAACCGGGACTAAAAAGTTGACATAACATATGCAAAAAAGAAAAAAATGCCCGCCTACTAGGCCACCACGGCCTGCATACGACTAGAATGTTGGGAAACGTTGCATGGGAAACAAAAATTTTCCTACGCACACACAAGATCTATCCATGGTGATGAGCATCTACGAGAGGGAGAGTGAATCTACATACCCTTGTAGATCGCTAAGCGGAAGCGTTAAGAAACGAGGTTGATGTAGTCGAACGTCTCCGCGATCCAAATCGCAAGTCGTCCCTCGAACCGATCACGAACTAGTGCCGAACGGACGGCACCTCCGCGTTCAACACACGTACGGCTTGATGACGATCTCCGCCTTCTTGATCCAGCAAGAGGGAGCGGAGAAGAAGAAGAGTTCCAGCAGCACGACGGCGTGGTGATGTTGGTGAGGAACTATTCCAGCAGGGCTTCGCCTAAGCACCACTGAAATTATGACGTAGGAGGAACTAGAGGTTGCCGGCACACGGCTTGGGGCAATCTGATGTATCCCGTGTGCTAGCCCTGCCCCTCTATTTATATGTTGAGCCTTGGGGTCTAAACTTGGAGTAAAAGCCTCCTCCAAGTCGGTTTTGCCCGCACAAGGTCGGTTTGGCCCGCAGGGAAAGAGTCCAACTCGGATCCCTGCAGTATCGCGCACAAGCGGTAGTACCGCTCACGAGCAGTAGTACCGCTTGAGCGGTAGTACCGCTTCACACAAGCGGTAGTACCGCTTATGCGGTAGTACCGTTTCACACAAGCGGTAGTACCGCCTACGCGGTAGTACTGCCTTACCAGCGGTAGTACCGCTTAAAGCAGCAGCAAAACTTCCTTTTGCACTTTCCAATACCTCGTGGGCTTTACCCCTTTGGCTCATATAAAGTGTTGTTGCCCCCGAACACTTCGGTAAACATCCGGAACCTCTTCCGGTGAATTCCGGAACCCTTCCGAAAATCAAAACACTATTATCACATATATCAATCTTTACCTCCAGACTATTCCGGAGATCCTCGTCATGTCCGGGATCTTATCCGGGACTCCGAACAACCTTCGGTCACCAACAAAATAACTCAACTATACTAATCGTCACCAAACGTTAAGTGTGTAGACCCTGCGGGTTCGAGAACTATGTAGACATGACCGAGACACCTCTACGATCAATAACCAATAGCGGGACCTGGATGCCCATATTGGCTCCTACATATTCTACGAAGATCTTTATCGGTCGAACCTCTATGTCAAGGATTCAGTTAATCCCGTATGCTGTTCCCTTTGTTCTTCGGTATGTTACTTGCCCGAGATTCGATCGTCGGTATCTCTATACCTAGTTCAATCTCGTTACCGGCAAGTCTCTTTACTCGTTCCGTAATACAAGATCTCGTGGCTAACACTTTAGTCACAATGCTTGCAAGGCTCATTGTGATGTTGTATTACCGAGTGGGCCCTGAGATACCTCTCCGTCATACGGAGTAACAAATCCCAGTCTTGATCCATGCCAACTCAACAGACACCCTCGGAGATACCTGTAGAGCACCTTTATAGTCACCCAGTTACGTTGCGACGTTTGATACACACAAGGTATTCCTCCGGTGTCAGTGTGTTGCATGATCTCATGGTCAAAGGAACAGATACTTGACATGCAGAAAACAATAGCAATAAACTGACACGATCATATGCTACGTTTATAGTTTGGGTCTTGTCCATCACATCATTCTCCTAATGATGTGATCCCGTTATCAAATGACATCTCATGTCCATGGCTAGGAAACCTTAACCATCTTTGATCAACGAGCTAGTCAACTAGAGGCTTACTAGGGACACAGTGTTGTCTATGTACCCACACATGTATTTGAGTTTCCAATCAATACAATTATAGCATGGATAATAAACGATTATCATGAACAAGGAAATATAATAATAACCAATTTATTATTGCCTCTAGGGCATATTTCCAACATAGAAACCCAACTACATATGGGCCAGGATGCAGGCCAGCAGGGCTAGCAGGGCCCACAGGGCAGGGCAAACGTTAGGCATGCACTGCCTGCTTTAGAGAGGAGCTCGAGAAGGCTATCGCAGCGGGGCTTATAAACTGGTGCGAGTGCCTCTCGCTTGGCGAGGTGGGACTAAACTTCCACCACGCCAGGACCAACCCTTTAGTCCCGGTTGGAGCCACCAACCGGGACTAAAGGCCCCCTCCCGTGCTTAATTTGGGCCCGAAAACAAACCTTTAGTCCCGGCCCGTGGCTGTAACCGGGACTAAAGGCCCCCTCCCCCGCTTAATTTGGGCCCGAAAACAGACCTTTAGTTCCGGTTGCAGCCACGAACCGGGACTAAAGGTCCTTTAGTCCCGGTTCGTGGCTGCAACCGGGACTAAAGGTCGATCCTATATAACTGTCACCTAGCGTTTTCCACCGCCCAGGAGACAAATCGATCACCACGCCGCCAGGATGCCCAAGTTCTCCGGCGATCCACATCGCTCGTCGCCATCGCCGCTCCTCATCTCCGACCTCCTCCTCGCCGGTCTCCTCCGAGCCTCGCCGCCCCTCTCCTCGGCAACGCCGGTAAGGCCCAGGCCTCCCCCTCCCTCTGTCCCCGTCGCGCTCCGCCGCCCACGCCGCCATGGATGTGCTCGCTGCTGTCGGCTCCGGCAACCCCGCGCCCCCCTGCCGCATCCCGTGGATGCGCACGAGCCAGAGGCAAAGCTGTGAAGGAGAGGAAGGAGAGGAAGAGTGAAGTGCACGACAGTGCAATCTCTGAACATTGCCCAATTTCTGAATTTGTGCACAGCAAGTGTTCGATAGCAATGCCAACAGTAGCTAGGCATTTTTTCAAAATTTTAAAAAATTTTGTGGTGCTTCTCTGATGCATGGTTGAGGTGCTGTAAAAATTTCAGAATTGTTGGAGTAGTAGAGATTGGGTTTTGAGCAAGGAAACTGAATCTGGTCCAAATTTCATTTGAATGAAACTTGAAATTTTTGAACTAGTGGACAGATTATTTTTGGAGAAATGAAGTGTGGGTACTAGCATCTAGCTGAGATAGTTTTTGCTGGACTAGAAATGTTAGGGGGAATATAGTTCCTTTGCAAAACCAAAGGAGGTCATGAATTGATAGAATTTGGTTTTGTAATTGTTTGAATATTAATAAAAGAAGTTTTAATGAAAGAAATGATGTTGGGTACTGTCCTAAGATAGAAGAAATGCTTGATGGAATTTTGTGAATGGCAATTGTGTTTTGAGAAGATCCTAGGTTCTCTTTTTTTGAAAGAAATGTTAATTAGATGGATTTATTATGTATTTTTGTGTGTAGATGAATGTTAATTAGATGAATGTTAGATGGATCAATGCTATAAAATGTTGTTCAAATTTGCCCATCTACTATAGTTGTAAAAGTTTATTAAATATGAGTAGCATAATAAAATGATAATTATTGCATAGCAATTTGTTTTCATAAGATTTTGTTCTCGACGTCGACGATGCCCGGCCCGCATCCTCGTCGTCGACTCGGCGGCGACAACCTACTTGAGAGGCACCATGTCCGGGACTGGGCTCCGCCGGGCTGGCACTGGGAGGTGCTACCTTCTGGGGCGCGCAGCTTGGTGAGCATTCGGGCTCCCGTCGTTGACCCGGAGCTTCTTTGGTGGCCGTCGCGTGGGCCACTATCGGTGCGGAGGCAGCCGGCCCCCGAGGAGGTGGTACGTCGTCGTGTCAGGGAGGAGGACGAGCACGTCCGTCGCTACATGGTTGCGTTGGACGTCAGGTTCTCCAATACCTGGCAGGTTCTTCAGGGATCTCACCCGAGCTATGATCCTGTGATGGTTCCTTCTCTTTGGGTGTCCACCGCCCGCGCCTCAGGAACCGCGAGTCAACTGGATTATTCGATAATATTCGAGCTGTATTAGCTAGTGATGTTATATGATAATATTCAAGATGTATTAGTGATAATACTCGAGATGTATTCGAGATTATATTCGATAATATTCGAGATGTATTCGAGATAATATTCGAGATGTATTAGTGATAATATTCGAGATGTATTCGTGATAATATTCGAGATGTATTCGAGATTATATTCGATAATATTTGATGATGCATTAACTGGATTATTCGAGATGTATTAGTGATATTATTCGAGATGCATTCTAATTTGAATACTAAATTGTTTTATCTTTCTTCTGGATTAGTTAAGCTATGGACGCTAGCGGCAGAGACGACCATGATCAAGAGCATATCATGTTCGACATGATCCGAAACCCAGAGGGTGAACCTGAAGATGACGGCTCACAATATCTGAACGACGCCGGTGAGGGAATATTTGAGGAAGAACCAACAGACGAAGGGCACACAAACAATGATGGCGAAGGAAATGATCTTCAATTAACAAAGACCGGCGAGGTATATATAAGGCCTCTGGTGATCATTACATGTATTAATTGATTTGTATATATATATATATTAATGAATCTTTCTTCTTTTAGCGCTCCGGATCGAGCAAATCTTCTACAAGCAGGGCAGTACGAGGCCCGGCCAAAAAGTTGCCGCCTGGCATAAAGTACAACATCGATGAGATCAAACCAAATGGCGAACCGCTTGCTCCTAAAAAGAATGCGGACAAATTTACTCGTCAGTGCGGAGTTATTGTCAGGGATCAAATCCCGATCTCCGTTCAAGAATGGAATAAGCCAAAGGGAGATCGAGAAGTTAGTTTTGTCGACGAAAGAGCAAAAGATCTGCTTTGGGAAATGCTCATGTCACATTTCACCCTACCAGAGCATTTAACAGATGCAGAACGGGAGAAAGTCAAGAAGAGTGCTCTTCAGAAGATGGCCACACAATTCCGCAACCACAAGAAAAGATTATGGGCCTGCTACGTCGAAGCAGGAAAGCAGACTCCAGAATTCACTAGAGCACTGGAGAAGGCAAAAGATCACTGGGACTTATTTGTGGAGTTCAAGGAATCGGAAGCAGCTAAGGAACGGTCGAGGATAAACAAGATCAATGCTAAGAAGAAACAGTTTCACCATGTTCTGGGGCCAGGTGGCTACAAGACTGGCCGGCCTAAGTGGGATGAATCTGAGGAAAAGATGATTTCTGCAGGGGTCACTCCAGGAACATTGGGTTGGCCCGACTGGTGCAGGACTTGGTTTTATGCGCATGGGGGAAAGTTGGACCCAAAGACAGGGGAGATTATGGTGCAGGCAAGTCTTAAAGAAGCCTCGGACAATTTACTTGTTGCAATAGAAGCGGCTCGAATGGGGGCGTTCCAGCCCGAGAGAGAGAACGACGAGCTTACACGCGCCCTCGGGAATCCTGAACACCCGGGACGAACACGAGGCAAAGGCATTGTTCCGTGGCTTGAGGGGTTTGCGGACTGGAACGTCAGTTACAGAAGCCGTGCGAGAAAGAAGAAGCAGGAGGAAGACAAGAAGAAGCAGGATGCAGACCGGCTTCAACAGCTAGAAGAAAAGCACGCGGAGTTCGAATGCGCTTTCATGCGGCAGCAGGAGCAGATCGACACACTTAGCCTGGAAAGGGCGTCTCAGCGGCAGCAGCAAGCAGATCCAGCATTGGATAGCACCGTCCCATCTATGCCGAAAAGCAGCGTGGGTTCCACGGGGGTCCCGGCCGATGATGCACTGCTGGCTCGCTACCCCATGGATGATATCCAAGAGACGACAAGTTGTGAGCTACACCTTCCACTGAAGAACATATCCATGAAGGTGGCGGACGGCTATGCTTTACCAAATCCCCCTGAAGCAGCCTTCCACGGCAATCCGATTCCACCTGGCTATGCTCGTGTCGGGGTGGATGAAGTTCTGTCGGCATATGACTCACTACAGCTTGACTTTCCTGGAGGTCAAGGGGAGCAGACACTGGGAGAAGCCAAACGTGGTATCATTGTATGGAGGAAGGATTGCATCGTCTTTCCAAACTCGACGCCAAGGGTACCGACTCCTCCTCCAAGTCCGCCGCGTCAGCCGACTGCTCCTCCAAGTCTGCCGCGTCCGCCGACTCCTCCTCCAAGTCCGCCGCGTCAGCCGACTCCTCCTCCAAATCCGCCGCGTCAGCCGACTCCAGCCCACCCCGAGACGGAGCCCAACGCGAGTTCGCAATATCGAACTCTGCAGCGTCAGCGGACTCCCAAGCGGAAGAGAGCACCAAACAAGAAACCCGAGCCTCCTGCCAAAATGAAGTTAGCTTACGAGATGACTGAGGAGGAAAACAAACGGGTCGTGGATGCCCAAGTGAAGGCCCATTTTGCACCGAAACCGCCCCCGCCGCCGAAGGAGAAAATACCTGAGAAAGTCATACAACACTTTCTGGATCTTGCTAAACCGGCTGTGGAGAAAAGTGATTCAGACTATAAGCGCTCTATTAAGAAGTCATATCATGCACAAAAATATAAGGAGTCGAGCCTTACAACAGGTAGTAATTAATAAAAGCGGGAAAACTGTTCCCCAGCTGGGAGAACAGGCAGTGCAATCGATCCTGCCGCTCAAGGTGAGTACCACCGATAAGCCGGTAATAACCGACGCTGCTAGACAGATGGCTAGAGAGGCCGGTGTCACTGTTGAACAACTCCTAGGCATCGAGGATCTTCCCATGAATATTGATGAGAAGGATCTAGCATGGAAATACGTCCTCGGGAACCCTCTGGTCAGGCCTGAGGAGGTCGAGCTTCTACCAACGCAGATGCGCAGATTGCATGACTGGTACCTGAGAGAAGTAAAGGCCGGGCGAGAGAGCCTCATGGTGAAAGTCAAGCCAGAGCATTACTACCATGGAAAAGATGTGTGGATTGAATTGCCAGAACTTTTTCAGTTATACAATCAAGACGCACTGAACAAATCTCTCGTCAGTTGCTATTGTCTGTAAGTGATTTCTTTGTGTAATTTAAGTCTCTAGCTCAGCTCGTTCATTGCCTGTAATTATCCTCACTATATTCTTTTGTGTGGTATTATGTAGATTGAAGATTTATGAAATGAAAAGAGATGGAGTCTATGGCATTGGGTTCATTGACCCAAATACCATTTATGAACAAGTGTTAAAAAATGAACCCAAAGACACAGAGGCCAACTTGCTAATGTTTTTGAAGGAACTAAATGCCAGAGATAGTATTTCCTTACAACTTCAAGTGAGTGTTACTGTCTTGTACTACAAATTCTATTTTGCTTACTCGATGTTAAGTGTAGTTGATGAGTTATGCATGCCCGCTTATACAAACGTGTGCGCAGTTTCCACTGGATCCTGCTAATCATTAGAGTTGACGAGGGAAAAGTTGAAGTACTGGACTCACTAACTAGAGACCCTAAAGAATACTACGACCTGAAGTTGATGCTCGACAGGTAATTTCAATCATTATCGCACTATGTCGGCCTCTTTAGTTCATTTCCTGATATCAAGTAATTAATAACTCCTTCATTCATTTTCTTTGCCGGGCAGGGTTTGGAAAAACGTTCATCAAAGTGGTTGTCGGTCAATGGAAACCAAGCCTGAAATGGTGGCGACCAAGGGTAATTAAGTAGTACTAGCTAGCTAGCTACGTCCGCGCATCTCTTTAATTCTAGCTTCAATGCCATTATCATGCTTGATTATTATCTGATTGAATTCTATTCTCGTAAAGTGCTTGAGCCAGGCACCGGGGAATAATTTATGTGCATACTACGTTTGCGAGAACATTCGCATTATTATCAATGAAAGGAGCAGAGATGCAAGAAATCTTTGGGTACGTAAACACTATTCACAATTCTTTTTATCATTATCTAATATATATACACACAACTAATATATTCATATTGATCTCCTTCTTTAAAGATGAAAGAGATGCGGGATCAGCTCTTACCAACGGACCGCATACGAGCACTTCAAGAGGAAATGGCAGGATTTTTGCTTAAGCAGGTCATATCTCCCGACGGAGAATACCATTTCACCTAATGCCTGCATGTAATGATCTGCAAGTTGTAGGAGAAATTGTATATACCAAATTGTATATATATATATGTGTATGCATGGTCGTACGAGAAATTCTATGATATATGATTGGTTCTACGAGAAATTCTATTATATATGCATAACGTGTACAGTATGTAGTAGCGTAAAATATGTTTGAAATGAAAAAGAATTAAATGGAAAACACAAAATGAAAAGGAAAAATATACAATAAACCCTAAACCCCTAAACCTTTAGTCCCGATTGGTGTCACCAACCGGGACGAAAGGTCCTCCAGCCCCAGCGCACAAGCGCAGCCACGTGGAGGGCCTTTAATCCCGGTTTGTGACCAACCGGGACTAAAGGTGGGGGGCCTTTAGTCCCGATTGGGCTGTCCCGGTTGGAAAACCGGGACTAGAGGCCCTTCCCAACCGGGACTAAAGGCCCATTTTCTACTAGTGCTGCATCAAAATTGAACTTAATTATCTTCCATTGGTGAAAAATAACTCAATCATAGAGTGACCACGTCTAGCTGAGTTCTTTTTTGGAAACGGAGGATCACCCTCGCAGACTTTCAGATCAAAAATATTTCTCTGTAAGTAAGCAACAAGATGATATGAGGACTGTACCTAATTACTTGATTTAAAAAGCGGAAGGTCCTTGTGACTGAGGCGGTCCTGCCTGAGTTTGTTTTTAATCGTACATCATAAATTGTAATGTGTTAGAACTTGGAATTGCATGTGGCAATAGAACATCACCCTCTTAACATACTCCATCTGATCCATATTAGTTGTCGCTCAAACGGATGTATATATCATTGAAATACATCTAGATACATTTGTTTGAGCAAATAATATGAATTGGACGAAGTATTGTATTTTTTAATAAAAAAGTCGAAACTCTAAATCATACTTTGAACATGGTTTCCATGGAAACTTGTTTTCCATATGATATTCTCACTACTCCGTGAGCGGAAGGTGTGTAATTACCAACGTTATTAAAGTATACTTCCAGACTGGCCAGATTAATTGGACATGCAAGTGGGGTGTAGCATTGAGATGTCCTTAATTCAACGTGACTTCCAGAATCCCAGTAGTATATCCATTAAGCGAGATGGCGACCAGTAACGACAGTGATCGTCCACGCGTGTAAATGCCGTAGGAATGAAAGTGACGGCAGATTCCACGACAACTTCAAGCTTTTCGATGCCAACATTCTTTTTGGGCTTTGTTTTGTTAGTAACAACAAGCCAAACTGAGACCTTTTTTTATATATAAAAAAAGGGAAGGCATTCAAGGCGCCAATTTTTCATTCCAATCAGGACTCGAATAGCAGATAGACATGTAACCGAGACTTAATCCGAGCAAGATATATATACATATTTTACGTACGAACCCATTTTTACAGCAACTCGGTCGATCTGCATCCTCTACACCGGAGACGAGTCGAGCTCTCGCAGCTTGTGGCCGTCGTCCACCGCATCCGGTTGGATCATCGGGTTGCGGCGGTACATCAGATACACAACGATCTGCACCGCCGCCGACACAATTCCCATGAGATTCGGCACCTGCACGCACGCACAAAGTCAGCATACAAATGCCGGACCACGAAAAAGTCCAGCAATTCTTGCGTGTGATGGAGATGTGTTACATAGGAGTATAAAATTGCTTCACTAGTAGAAAAAGGCCCATTTGACCCGGTTCTGAAACCGGGACTAAAGGATCGGGACTAAAGCCCAAAACCTTTAGTCCCGGTTCGCTTACGAACCGGGACCAAAGGGGCTCCACGTGGCCGCTGTGGGGCGCGCAGGCAGGAGGACCTTTAGTCCCGGTTGGTAACACCAACCGGGACTAAAGGAGCTCCATGTGGCCGCTTCGTAGCACTCAGACAGGAGGACCTTTAGTCCCGGTTGGTAACACCAACCGGGACCAAAAGGCAGCCACGTGTCAGCAGCTCGCAGGCGCTGGGGTTTTTTTTTTTTTTGAAAGGGGGGTTTTAGGGGTTTTGGAGGGTTTAGGGTTTCATATTGTGTTAGCTAGCTAATAGAGAGAAGTGACCTCTCTTTCTCCGTGCTTGGTCGACGCTAGCTACTACATATAGAGAGAACTCGACGCTAGCTAGTAAGCAAATGAAGGAAACCATTAATTACACAAGATCGTCATGAACATATACAGAGAGAAGTGACCTCTCTTTCTCCGTGCTTGGTCGAACAACAAGTTTTCGTATATCTATCCGACGCTACTACATATATACAATATAACATCCCTGACATTATTAAGCGCCAAACTCCCATTGAATTTCCGTATGGTATTCTCCCTTTTCATATATGACGTGGTCAAGAAAGAATCCCGCCAATTCCTCTTGAATTGCTCGTATGCGATCATGTGGTAGGAGTTCATCCCGCATCTGCCAAATCTAATTTAAAGAAGGGGGTCAATACATATATATGAATGAAACTCAACACAATTGATGGTAATAAAATAAAATTGTGAATATTGTTTACATACTTCAAATTGTTCTTCAGATCTGCCCCGCTCAGAGGTCCTGTGGCGAATGTACTTGCAAACGTAGTATCCACATAAATTATTCCCGGGTTCCTGCCACAAGAACTTTATGAGAATAGAGTTCAATCAAACTGATAATCAAGCACGATAATGGTATTGATGAAACTAGAATCAATGAGAGATGCGCGGAACTAGCTAGTACTACTTACTTTGGGGTGTGTAAATCGCAGCTCGTTCTTCAGACCCGGAACCTGTCCGGTGAACTGTTTCCAAACCCTGCCAGGCAAAGAAAATGATTACTTGATATCAGGAAATGAACGAAAGTTGCCGATATGGTCCCGGTATTGATTGAACTTACTTCTGGAGCATTGCAGTCATGTCCGCATATTCCTTGGGATCTTTACGTCTCGAGTCTAAGACAGTTACTACTCCCCCGTCAAGCTTAATGGATAGCAGAATATAGTGAAACCTACGCACGCATAACTCATCAATTACAGTACTTAACCTCGAGTAAGCGAAACCGAATATGCAGAAGACAGTAACACTCACTTGAAGTTGTAAGGAAAGAGTATTTCCCTTTTGTTTTGATGTCGAAGGAACGCTTTTAGCAAGTTTTCCACGTTTTCTTTAACATTGTTTTGTACCGTCCATTCATTTACGGTATTTGGGCTAATGAAACCAATGTCATAGATTTGTCTTTTTGGGCATTCGACGATATTCAAACTGCATAATATAGTGAGGATAATTATATATACATGCAATGAACGAGCTGAGCTAGAGACTTAATTACAGAAGTAATACTTACAGACAGTAGCAAGTCATGATTTGTTTGTCGAGGGCCTCTTGATTGAATAACTGAAATAACTCCACAAATTCAACAGGCATCAGGTCGACTCCAATGAGGTCGTGCTCATCTTTAATTCTCACCATCAAACTATCGGACCCATTCTTCCTGCAGCTTTTCAAGTACCACTCATGCAATCTTCGCATCATCGTTGTTAGAGGAGGATGATCAGGTTTGACGAGAGGCTTCCCGTGCTCGTATCTAAAGATCTTTACTACCTTAGCCGTTTCAAACTGTACATCATCGCCCACGTAATCACCAAGAGTGGTACCGGGCAGTAGCCCCGGATGATTAGCGATATCACTAGACACCTTGAGCGGGGGGCACGATTTCTTCTCCTGTTCACCGAGCTGGGGAATTGTTTTCCCACTTCTTCGTCTTGAAGCACTGGCCGTACTTCCCGACCGCCACGCTTCATCATATGTCTTTTCAATACAGCGGTCATAGTTGGATTGCGGCGGAGGCGGTGGTGGTCGCTTAAGGGCATCCAGAGTGCGCTTCGCTTTCACCGGATCTATTGTTTCCTTCGGAGGTGGACGTTTCCGTTCAAAATGGGCCTGCACTTCGGCAGCACTGATGTCCTTGTTTTCCTCGTCAGTCCTCTCATATGGTAACTTTGGAGGAACCCTGAGGCTTGGACCATATTTGAATTTCTTCCCGCCTTTTGTACTGCTAGCCGCCGGAGCGGCGGCGGCTCTCTTCCGCTGTTGCTGACGCGCCGGAGCCCGCTGAGGCGGCGGAGACCGCTGACGCGCCGGAGGCAACTGCGGCGGCGGAGACGGCTGACGCGCCGGAGACAGCTGAGGCGGAGGAGGATTCTGCTGAGGGGCCTCCCCCGTTAGAGTCCGCTGAGGCGGCGGAGACGGATGATGCGCCGGAGACGACTCAGGCAGCGGAGATAGCACAACTGGACTGTGAGGAGGAGTCTGATGAGGATCCGGCTGCGTCTGCTGAGGCGGCGTCCAGTTTGGAAGCTTGATGTACTCCTTTCTCCATAGGCAGGTACTCCTTAAGGCATTTTCCAGAAGATCCTCCCCTTCACCTGTAGGGTAGTCAAGCTCCAGCCCCTCAAATCCCGCAATTATCTCATCCACCGTGACAATAGCATAGCCATGTGGAATCGGACGGCAATGGAAAGTTCCCTCAGTTCGAGGAGGTAAAACAGAGCCGACCGCTGCCTTCAAGGTCAGGTTCTGGCATTTCGCCATTAGCACACAATGTTCGGCCTGCGTGATACTATCCACGGAGTAGCGAGGAGCCGTGATATCAGGCTGAAGGAGCTCCGTGGAAGCCACGCTGCTTCTCCGCTGAGATGGTGGGGTAGCTTCTGGGACAGTGTCGAAGGAAGGATCTTCGTGCCGCTGAGATGGTTGGCCGGTAGCTCGCTGGCTCTCAAGTTCCTCTAGCTTTTGTAGTCTTGCATTGATCTTCTGCATGTCGCTCAGCTCCGCTTTCCTCTTTCTCTCCCGGCTTCTGTAACCGCCTGCATCGGGAAACCCAACCTTCCACGGAACGGAGTCTGGTGTGCCTCATGTTCGTCCAGGGTGCTCAGCATTCCCTAGGGCCTCAGTCAGCTCGTCCTTCTCTCTGTCGGGAATGAACGTCCCTTCCTGCGCTGCGGTGATATACTTCTGAAGCTTCGTGACGGGTATTGAAAGTTGCTCGTCCGTCCAACAGCACTTCCCTGTTTCAGGGTCCAAAGTTCCCCCAACCCCGAAGAACCAAGTCCTTGAACGGTCTGGCCAGTTCAATGTCTGTGGTACGACCCCTTTAGCAATCAGGTCATTCTCAGCTTTGTCCCACAACGGCCGGGCTTTGAGGTAGCCACCTGACCCCGTGTGATGGTGATACTGCTTCTTTGCAGCGTTGTTCTTGTTTGTCTCTGACATTTTCTTACTCTTGTCCGATGTCTTGTAGGCCACAAATGCGGGCCAGTGATCTCTTATCTTCTCAAATCGGCCGATGAATTCTAGAGTCTTACCTTTGTCGACAAACTTTGATTTCAACTCTTTCTTCCACCTCCTGAATAGATCTGCCATCTTCTTCAGAGCACACGCCTTGACCAGTGGCTCTATAACTGGCTTATTCGGATCCTCCTCTGGCGGTAGGGTGAAATTTGCCTTCAGCGCGGTCCAAAGATCATCTTTCTGTCTATCGGTGACATAATCACCTTCAGGGGCGTCGTCCTTAGGCTTATTCCATTGCTTGATGCTGATTGGGATGTTGTCCCTAACAATAGCTCCGCACTGAGCAGAAAATGCGTCCTTGGTCCGCTTGGGTTCAATCGGTAGGCCATCGTCCGCGAGTGCTGTGATCGTGAACCTTTCATCCTTGCGCAACCTCTTCTTTGGGCCTCGTCTCGTTACCGATGTTTGGCTCGATCCGGAGGGCTATAAAAGAAGAAAGAAGAGTTAATATATGTACATACCAAAACAATTAATGCATCAATTAGCTAGTCAGCACAGGCTTAATTAATATATATACCTCGCCGGACTTTGCAACAGTTCCCTCCTCCGTTCGGTCACCGGAGCCGTCATCATGGTCTCCTTCTTCCTCCGGCATTCGGTCACCGGAGCCATCATGATCATGTCCTTCCTCCTCCATTGTTCGATCATCGGAGCCTTCATCCTCTCCTTCCAGACCATCGGTGTCATTGAGAAACGACTAGACATCACCTTCGGCGAGGATTATCTCCCCCAACAACTGTTCTTGTTCCAAGTCTCTTTGATCCATAGTTTCTGCAAATATTACAACATGGCAATTAATATACAAACATGAATGTCCGACGTCCGGACCGCCTCTCTCATGAATGTCCGACGTCCGGACCGCCTCTCTCATGAATGTCAAACAAGGAGTTATCGCTATTTGGAAGGCCTTTGCTGAAATTCGTTCGAAAAACGAATTATTCTATCCGGAGGAGGACAGGGAGGAAAGGGGGCCGGCCGGACCGTAGCGCGGGGCGGCGCGGACCGTCGGCGAGGGCTCGGGGCACGGTGACGGCGTCGGGGGCAGGGGCGCGGCGACGGCGACGGGCGCGTCGGCGAGGGCTCGGGGGAGGGGCGCGGCGACGGCATCGGGGCAGGGGCGCGGCGAAGTTATCGGGGAGGGGGTAGATCGACAACGACGCTCTTTCTTCTAGGGTTTGGGTGGCCTCGATAGTTGGTCGGGCGAGCGGATCGCCTCTCTCACTCATGCATGTCCGACGTCCCCCCTCATGTCGAAGTTATCGGTGAGTCTTTTAATTAACTCATTTTGAATATATGAACATGTTAACTTAGTAACTTAGTAACTTGGTAAATTTTAACTAATTTCTATGAACAAAAAATTGACCAAGTTTTCATACAATCAAAGAACTCTATATATATATCATCATCATCTATCATCACAATCAAAGAACTCTATATATCATCATCATCATCATCTACAGAAAAATTCTAAAGAAAAAAAAATCTATATATCACCAACAACATCATCAACAACATCATCATTGCATACATATCCATGGATCATCCATATACATCTGCATACACATCTGCATACATCTACATCAATGCATACATATGAAAAAAAAAAGGCAGAGGCGGCGGCGGCGCGGCAAGCAGAGCGCGGCCGGGGCGGCGGCGGCGGCGCGGCAAGCAGAGCGCGGGCGGCGTCGGCATCGTGGCGGGCGGCGGCGTCGGGGCACGGGGGGGGAGAGGAGAGGAGGGGAACGGCGCGGCGGCTCACAGTCGGAGCGGGGACGGCGTCAGGGCAGCTCGGCGACGGCGACGACGGCAAGGTGGAGCAGCCTGAAGGCGTCGGGGCAGGGCTCGGCGGCGACGGCGGGGGCGGCGGGCGGCGTCTGGGCAGCCTGGCGACGTCGATTTCGTCGGCGTCGTCGGGGCGGGGGCGAGATGAGAACTGAAAAGATTTCGCCTAAGTGGTACTTATATACTCAGAGCATTGGTCCCGGTTGGTGGCACAAACCGGGACCAATGCACCCCTTTAGTCCCGGTTGGTGCCACCAACCGGGACCAAAGGTCAGTTTTCAGCAGCCCAAAGGGCGGGAAACAGGGACCTTTGGTCCCGGTTGGTGGCACCAACCGGGACTAAAGGGACGCTTTGGTCCCGGTTGGTTCCACGAACCAGGACCAAAGGGTGGTGCTGCCCGGGGCCAAATTTTTAGTCCCACCTCGCTAGCTGAGAGAGCTCGAGAGTGGTTTATAAGCGCTGCTGCGCACACCCTCTCGAGCTCCTCTCAACTGCAGGCTTCCGGGCCTAATCTGTCACTGCCTGTGGGCCTATTGGGCCTTCTGCGGGCCTGAATCCTGGCCCAACAAGCTTGTTGGGTTTCTAGTCGTATTCAAGCCGCTGTGGCCCAGTAGGTGGCATTTTTTTTTAAATCCAGTTTTTTTGTTTTGTTTTTTGCTTTATTTATTTTATTTTGTTCCTACTTACTGTTTTTCAGTGATTCTTTTGGCTTTTAGGTCACAAAAATTATAAACTTTCTATTAGTGCCATTAGTTTTCAAATTTGAATTTTTTGAAATTTGTGTGAATCACTAGTTTGTGAATAACTTTACTAAAAAATAGATTTTTGAGTGATTCTTTTTCCTGCTATTTAATATTACTTTGATAATTTTAGTTGCATAAATTTTATATAATTTTAGTTTCAAAAATACTAGAGGTTTATAAAAGCTTTTTAGTTGATTCCTTTTGCTATTACAGTTTTATAAAAACTTTTTAGTTGATTCTTTTTGCTATTGAAGAATATTATAGTTTTGTTTTAGTTGATCATAACAGAATATTTTAATTGATTATTTTTAGTTCATTCGTTTTGCTATTAGAGTTTCATAAAAGTTTTCTAGTTCATTCTTTTTGCTATTAGTTCATTCTTTGAGCTAAATGACCCTGAAATTGAAAAGCACTAAAAATGAATTCTGAAAAGGTTGAAAGTCGGCATGGTATCATCATTTCACCCACATAGCATGTGCTAAAAAGTTGAGAGGGTTACGGCGAAAACTGGATGCACTTCGTGTACAAAATGGACAATCTCTTTCGAAGTATCAGGGTTTCGGACGAAAACTCATCTGTTACAAAGGGATTTCATTTTTTTGAACTTATTTGATCTCCAGACTTTTTGTGTGTTCAAAATGCACCATTCAAAGCCACATCATCAGTTTTCAACCCTTTCTGACTTCATTTGGTATTTTTCATGCATTTACTGATTTTTTTTAGCTAAATGACCCTGAAATTGAAAAGCAGTACAAATGAACTCTGAAAAGGTTGAAAGTTGGCATGGTATCATCATTTCACCCACATAGCATGTTATAAAAAGTTGAGAGGGTTACGGCAAAAACTGTATGCACTTCGTGTACAAAACGGACAATCTCTTTCGAAGTATCAGGGTTTCGGACGAAAACTCATCTGTTATAAAGGGATTTCATTTTTTTGAACTTATTTGAACTCCAGACTTTTTGTGTGTTCAAAATGCACCATTCAAAGCCACATCATCATTTTTCAACCCTTTCTGACTTCATTTGGTATTTTTCATGCATTTACTGATTTTTTTGAGCTAAATGACCCTGAAATTGAAAAGCAGTACAAATGAACTCTGAAAAGGTTGAAAGTTGGCATGGTATCATCATTTCATCCACATAGCATGTTATAAAAAGTTGAGAGGGTTACGGCAAAAACCGGATTCACTTCGTGTACAAAACGGACAATCTCTTTCGAAGTATCAGGGTTTCGGACATAAACTCATCTGTTACAAAGGTATTTCATTTTTTTGAACTTATTTGAACTCCATACTTTTTGTGTGTTCAAAATGAACCATTCAAAGCCACATCATCAATTTTCAACCCTTTCTGACTTCATCTGGTATTTTTCATGCATTTACTGATTTTTTTTAAGCTAAATGACCCTGAAATTGAAAAGCACTACAAATGAACTCTGAAAAGGTTGAAAGTTGGCATGGTATCATCATTTCACCCACATAGCATGTTATAAAAAGTTGAGAGGGTTACGGCAAAAACTGGATGCACTTCGTGTACAAAACGGACAAAGTTGTGGAGAGAAAGTCTTCACTTTTTCTTCGCTTGTGTCCTTTGCTTATTGCGCCGTAACCATGGATAATCTTCATCGTTTAACAGGGTGCTTGGGTCAGCCTTGACTTTGAAGGGAGGAATTTCATGAAACTTTTCATAATCTTCAGACATGTCTGTCTTGCCCTCCAATCCCACGATATCTCTTTTTCCTGAAAGAACTATGTGGCGCTTTGGCTCATCGTATGATGTATTCGCTTCCTTATCTTTTCTTTTTCTCGGTTTGGTAGACATGTCCTTCACATAGAAAACCTGCGCCACATCATTGGCTAGGACGAATGGTTCGTCTGTGTACCCAAGATTGTTCAGATCCACTGTTGTCATTCCGTACTGTGGGTCTTCTTGTACCCCGCCTCCTGACAGATTGACCCATTTGCACTGAAACAAAGGGACCTTGAAATCATGTCCATAGTCAAGTTCCCATATGTCCACTATGTAACCATAATATGTGTCCTTTCCCCTATTGGTTGCTGCATCAAAGCGGACACCGCTGTTTTGGTTGGTGCTCTTTTGATCTTGGGCGATCGTGTAAAATGTATTCCCATTTATCTCGTACCCTTTGTAAGTCAATACAGTCGAAGATGGTCCCCTGGCCAACGAGTACAACTCATCAGAAACAGTGTTGTCACCCATGAGACATGTTTGCAACCAACTGCCGAAAGTCCTGATGTGTTCATATGTAATCCAGTCGTCACACTGCTCCGGGTGTTTGGAGCGCAGAATATTCTTGTGTTCATCGACATACGGGGTCACCAAGGTAGAATTCTGTAGAACTGTGTAGTGTGCTTGAGACCAAGAATGCTCGTCCCTACATATTATTGAGTCCGCTCCTAGCGTGCCTTTTCCAGTCAGTCTCCCCTCATACCGCGATTGAGGGAGACCAATCTTCTTAAGGTCAGGAATGAAGTCAACACAAAACTCAATGACATCCTCTGTTTGATGGCCCATGGAGATGCTTGCTTCTGGCCTAGCGCGGTTACAAACATATTTCTTTAAGACTCCCATGAACCTCTCAAAGGGGAACATATTGTGTAGAAATACAGGGCCCAGAACGACAATCTCGTCGACTAGATGAACTAGGACGTGCGTCATGATATTGAAGAAGGACGGTGGGAACACCAGCTCGAAACTAAGAAGACATTGCACCAAATCACTCCATAACCTTGGCAGGATTTCTGGATCGATCACCTTCTGAGAGATTGCATTGAGGAATGCACATAGCTTCACAGTGGCTAATCGAACGTTTTCCGGTAGAAGCCCCCTCAATGCAACCGGAAGCAGTTGCGTCATAATCACGTGGCAGTCATGAGACTTTAGGTTCTGGAACTTTTTCTCTGCCATATTTATTATTCCCTTTATATTCGACGAGAAGCCAGACGGGACCTTCATACTGAGCAGGCATTCAAAGAAGATTTCCTTTTCTTCTTTGGTAAGAGCGTAGCTGACAGGACCTTCATACTGCTTTGGATGCATGCCGTCTTTTTCATGCACACGTTGCTGTTCCTCCCGTGCCTCCGGTGTATCTTTTGTCTTCCCATACACTCCCAAGAAGCCTAGCAGGTTCACGCAAAGATTCTTCGTCACGTGCATCACGTCGATTGCAGAGCGGACCTCTAGGTCTTTCCAATAGGGTAGGTCCCAAAATATAGATTTCTTCTTCCACATGGGTGCGCGTCCCGCATCGTCAGTCGGAACAGATAGTCCGCCAGGACCCTTTCCAAAGATTACTTGTAAATCATTGACTATATCAAGTATGTGATCACCAGTACGGAGGGCGGGCTTCTTCCGGTGATCTGCCTCACCTTTGAAATGTTTTCCTTTCTTTCGACATTGATGGTTGGTCGGAAGAAATCGACGATGCCCCAGGTACACATTCTTCCTGCATTTGTCCAAATATATACTGTCGGTGTCATCTAAACAGTGTGTGCATGCGTGGTATCCCTTGTTTGTCTGTCCTGAAAGGTTACTGAGAGCAGGCCAATCGTTGATGGTTACAAACAGCAACGCATGTAGGTCAAATTCCTCCTGTTCGTTCTCATCCCACACACGTACACCTCTTCCATTCCATAGCTGTAAAAGTTCATCAACTAATGGCCTTAGGTACACATCAATGTCATTGCCGGGTTGCTTAGGGCCTTGGATGAGCACTGGCATCATAATGAACTTCCGCTTCATGCACAACCAAGGAGGAAGGTTATACATACATAGAGTCACAGGCCATGTGCTATGCTTGCTGCTCTGATCCCCAAAAGGATTAACGCCATCTGCACTTAAACCAAACCATACGTTCCTTGGGTCACCTGTAAAGTCGCTCCACTTTCTCTCGATCTTTCTCCACTGCGACCCGTCAGCGGGTGCTCTCAACTTCCCGTCTTTCTTACGGTCTTTTATGTGCCATTGCATCAACTCGGCATGCTTTTTGTTTCTGAACAGACGTTTCAACCGTGGTATTATAGGAGCATACCACATCACCTTGGCAGGAACCCTCTTCCCGGTGCGCTGGCCCTCAACATCACCAGGGTCATCTCTTCTGATCTTATACCGCAATGCACCGCATACCGGGCATGCGTTCAAATCCTCGTACGCACCGCGGTAGAGGATGCAGTCATTAGGGCATGCATGTATCTTCTGCACCTCCAATCCTAGAGGGCATAGAACCTTCTTTGCTTCGTACATACTGCCGGACAATTCGTTATCCTTTGGAAGCTTCTTCTTCATTATTTTCAGTAGCGAACTAAATCCCTTGTCAGATACACCATTGTCTGCCTTCCATTGCAGCAATTCCAGTGTGGTACCGAGCCTTCTGTTGTCATCTTCGCAATTTGGGTACAACCCTTTTTTGTGATCCTCTAACATGCGATCGAACTTCAACTTCTCCCTTTCATTTTCGCATTCTCTCTGTGCATCAACAATGACCCGGCGAAGATCATCATCGGGCACATCGTCTGGTTTCTCTTGATCTTCAGCTTCCCCCATTGCAGCATCACCGTATTCAGGGGGTGGGTAGTTATCATCATCCTCTTCTTCTTCGTTGTCTTCCATCATAACCCCTCTTTCTCCGTGCTTGGTCCAAACATTATAGTGTGGCATAAAACCCTTCTCAAGCAGGTGGAAGTGAAGGGTTTTAGAGTTGGAGAAAGCCTTCGTATTCCCACAGACAGTACATGGACAATGCATAAAACCATTCTGCTTGTTTGCCTCAGCCGCTTCGAGAAAATTATGCAGGCCCTTAATATACTCGGAGGTGCGTCGGTCACCGTACATCCATTGTCGGTTCATCTGTGTGCGTTATATAGTTCTCATTATTGAACAACATATAACTCTCTAGAGCATCTAATTAAAACATACAAGTAAGAACTTTTTTCTTTTAGAAAGAAGATAAGAAGAAGAGGCTAACCACGGTGGTGCCGGCGCCGAGATGGGCGCGGGCAATCGACGACGGTGAGGACGGGGACGGGACATGACGGACCGCCAAACCTAGATAAATCTTGAGAAAAATGGAGCTTGGACAAGGAGCTTCGAGAGGAGAAAGCTTAAATGTGGCTCGGGCATTTCATCGAACACCTCATGTGCATAGGAGGTGAGCTAGAGCACCACAAAAGCTCTCCCACGGCCGGCCAAAAAAATAGAGCAGTGCACTGCTCTGCTCGCGGGCAGGGGGTATATATAGGCCAACCATTGGTCCCGGTTTGTGGCTGGAACCGGGACTAAAGGGTCCCGGTTTGTGGCTGGAACCGGGACTAAAGGGTGTCCTTTAGTCCCGGTTCCAGCCACAAACCGGGACCAATGGTTGTGGGCCAGGAGCGAGGCGCATTGGTCCCGGTTCGTGTCTGGAACCGGGACCAAAGGGGTCAGACGAACCGGGACCAATGGCCCACGAGGCCCGGCCAGCGTCCTGGCCTCACGAACCGGGACCGATGCCCCCATGGGTCCTGGTTCGTGAGTGAACCGGGATTAATGGGCTTTTCAAGGCTGGACCAAAGCCCTGTTTTGTACTAGTGCTTGATGACGAAACAATAAGTCTCATGAGCACATAGGTTGCGTGCTTGTGTGTGTGGGCCTAAAATGGATATATCGTGGCACCCTGCGTGCATTACGCTAGCTAGCAGATACTACTACGTACCACGACGTAGATGTTTGCGGGGACGGACATGAAGCCGTACGTGGTCCAGATACATCCATTGAGGAGGGAGATGAGCACCTTGGCCGGGCTCATGCCGTTGGCCTGCTTGCTCCTGACCACCGTCACCTGCAGTAAGTACGTGCAAGCTCTTCAACAAGAACAATGTATATGCATGGCATGGATCACGCCACCGCCGGACATTTATACGTAAGGTACGTACGTACGTACCACGTCAAACGCAGGTACAAGCTGCATCGACGCTCCGGAAGCCGAGGCGACGACAGCGACGAGAGTAGCGCTCCACCTACGCGTGAACACCATGCAAGTCGCCGTCGCCGCCGTTACGACCGACACGGTGCCGGCTGCCAAGAAGAGAAGCAGGGCGTGCTTCTGCTTCTTCCCGGTCGCGAACCAGATGTAGAAGACGATGTAGAAAAGGTGGAGGAGGATTCCCGCTCCGTTGATGGCGATGAAGGGCAGCGAGCCGGGAAGAGACATGGCGGCGTACAGCACCCACGCCACGCTGTTGAACAGAGCCAGGAGATACACGTGCACCGTCTGGTCTCCCACGGACCCGTCCTTCCAAACTGGTATCACGAAAGTCTTCCTGCACGAGCTAGATAGATCGGTCGTTTGGATCAGCATAGCATATGAGCAAACAAGAAAAGGAAAAGAATGATCGGACGTACGTGATCTTTTCTGATATCTAGAAGCTAGCTAGCTTACGGACATAGGCGCGAAGAGCAGGGTGATTGCGGTCGCGTTGCCGGCGATGGTGACGCCGGCAAGGGCCGCCGCCGCCGACGGCACGTTGCCGACGGCGCCCACGGCGTTGCCATGCACCGAGGAGGCCATCTCTATCGACCGTTTACTGACACCCACAAGCCGAAGAGAGGATGCCTTTTATAACAAGATAATGGCTGGTGCGGCTTGTTGCGCATGCATGTGTCGACATTATTCTACCATACAAACCACGTACTAAACAGCATAACTATACTATACAATTCCCATAATGCATACACGTGTCCTGATAGGTCACCTGGCACTAGGCACACCCAAAGCATGTGCTCACTCTGTTGATCGCTAGCTCGCTTGTACACTCGAGCTTAAGTACATGCTTAAGCAACCCCAAATCCGAACCAAATTTTTAACTTGGTAGTCACGGAACGGCTGGAGACATATGTCGCCATATGGCCAGGGCGCGAAGAAAGCGGCGACGCATGCAGGCATGACTTTTGAGGATCCACGCAATCCTGCGTTGGAGATAGATCACTAGACAAGGACCCTCGGCCCCAACAGATGTATAACAGGGGAAAGCGATTTTTTTTTAAAGGAACGCCTATATCTCAGTGGCGAAAAAAAAAGAAAGCTTCGGTCAATTTCCCTCGCTGTTATCTCGACTGTTAGATCAAAATCCAACGGCCCACGCTCCATCTTCCTTCTTGAAGAGTTACTTTTCTTCTTCCTCCTCCCGCGTGCACGTCTTTCTCACTCCCCCACATACCACCAGCCGGACGCCCGCTTCCCCCTTCCTGGCACAACGCAACCACTGAACCACACGCACCTCGCTGCCTCACCCTACCCTCACCGCCATGCTTCCACCTCCCCCGATCTTCCCCTAAACATCCTCATGCATCAGATTTTCTCCGGCGAGGCCACACCCCTCTCCCCCACCCAAACCAGTTAACCCTCCGACTCCCTTCCACCCACTAGTAGAAAACAGGGCTTTGGTCCTGGCCAGATCAAAGCATTAGTCCCGGTCGTGTTACGAACCGGGACTAATGGGAGCATCAGTCCCGGTTTGAGAGGCTAGGACGCCGGCCGGGCCTCGGCAGGCGTTTGTCCCGGTTCGGCTGGGACCTTTAGTCCCGATTCCATCCACCAACCGGGACTAAAGGGGTTGCTGCCCTTTAGTCCTGGTTGGTGTCTGGAACCGGGACTAAAGGGCAGGCCATTAGTCCCGGTTTTAGACACAAACCGGGACTAAAGTTTTGCCTATATATATCCACGCCCCTCCCCCCCCCCCCCCCATCTCCTCTGTTTTTTGGCCGTGGAAGGGTGGAGGTGTGGGCTACTCTGTTTTTTGCCTATATATGCACATGAGGTGTTCGATGAAATGCCGGAGCCACACTTAAGCTTTCTCCTCTGTTCTTCCTCCAAGCTCGACCTCCAAGCTCCATTTTCCCCAAGATTTGTCTAGGTTTGGCGGTGCACCAACTATCTAAGTGTTCTAAAAACGTTAGCAACTTCATCCTTTCATCTCTCACTGCTAGTTTAGCACATTTCAAATGCTCTAGAAGTAGTGTGGTTTGTGAGTTTTAGTGGAGGAGTGTATGTGTGAGTTTATTTGATTTAGATGCACAATTTGAGCTCAAATTAACTTCTTAGTTTGCACATGTGTAGGGTGTCATCCCGTCCCCGTCCCCGTCCTCACCGCCGTCGATCGCCCGCGCCGATCTCGTCGCCGGCACCACCGTGGTGAGCCTCTTTATCTTATCTTTTTTTTAAAGAAAAAATTCTTACTTGTATGATTTATATAGCTACTTGTATAATTTTCTTACTTGTATTATTGTTTGTTATTATATAGTGCCATGGTTTTGGTATCCGCCCCCGTCGGCTCTCGTCCGGTCTATGATTCGGATGTGGTATATTATCTTTTATAACTATTTGTTTCATTTAGTGTTTATGAAAATTATGCCGACCAACTTGACATAGATGTCTTTATCTAGGAGGTATGTGAACCGGAAATTCCAACCGACCCTCTTGTCGAGAGGTTAAATTTAGTTGAAAAAGAAAACAATTATTTGAAAGAAAAATTGAAAAGAGTTGAAGAAGAGAAGATGAAATTGGAGTTGCATGTTGCCGATGTCGTCGATCTACACAAGATCCAGATGGATGCAATGCGCTTGAAAATTAGAAAGATTAGAAAATATGCCATTGATAATGAGGCTTGGTATCATTATGCTGTTGGATCAATTGTTATCTTAGTTGCGATTTTGATCGCATTTGTTGTTGCATTTAAATGTTTTACATAGTTGTATGTTAGTTTCAATGTATGTTTTAATTAGATGCTCTAGAGAGCTGTATGTTGTTCTATGAGAACTATGTATGAACTTTATGTATTTATTTTTTCAGTAATAACATTTGATCACTACTGTACTTTGGTTTTAATGTGATGATGAACTTGTATTAATTTGGTCATTTCTCTATTCATGATGTTCTGTAATGTTTTTTGATATACTTAATTGTATAATGCACGCAGATGAACCGGCAATGGATGTACGGTGACCGACGCACCTCCGACTACATTACGGGCCTGCATAATTTTCTCGATGTGGCTGAGGCAAACAAGCAGAATGGTTTTATGTATTGTCCATGTACTGTCTGTGAGAATACGAAGGATTACTCTGACTCGAAAACCCTTCACTTCCACCTGCTTGAGAATGTTTTCATGCCACACTATAATGTTTGGACCAAGCACGGAGAAAGAGGGGTTATGATGGAAGACAACGAAGAAGAAGAGGATGATGACAACTATCCTATGTTCCCTGAATACGGTGATACTGCAACGGGGGAAGCTGAAGATCAAGAGGCACCAGATGTGCCCGATGATGATCTTCGCAGGGTCATTGTTGATGCACAAAGAGGATGCAAAAGTGAAAGGGAGAAGTTGCAGTTCGATCGCATGTTAGAGGATCACAAAAAAGGGTTGTACCCAAATTGCGAAGATGACAACACAAAGCTCGGTATCGCACTGGAATTGCTGCAATGGAAGGCAGAGAATGGTGTATCTGACAAGGGATTTGGGAAGCAACTGAAAATAATGAAGAAGAAGCTTCCAAAAGATAACGAATTGCCAAACAGTACGTACGAAGCAAATAAGTTTCTCTGCCCTCTAGGATTAGAGGTGCAGAAGATACATACATGCCCTAATGACTGCATCCTCTACCGCGGTGAGGAGTACGAGAATTTGAATACATGCCCGGTATGCGGTGCATTGCGGTATAAGATCAGACGAGATGACCCTGGTGATGTTGAGGGCGAGTGCCCCAGGAAGAGGGTTCCTGCCAAGGTGATGTGGTATGCTCCTATAATACCACGGTTGAAACGTCTGTTCAGAAACAAAGAGCATGCCAAGTTATTGCGATGGCACAAAGAAGACCGTAAGAAAGACGGGAAGTTGAGAGTACCCGCTGATGGGTCGCAGTGGAGAAAAATCAAGATAAAGTGGCCGGACTTTGCAGGTGACGCAAGGAACTTAGGGTTTGGTATAAGTGCAGATTGCATTAATCCTTTTGGGGAGCAGAGCAGCAATCATAGCACCTGTCCTGTGACTCTATGTATCTATAACCTTCCTCCTTGGTTTTGCATGAAGCGGAAGTTCATTATGATGCCAGTGCTCATCCAAGGCCCTAAGCAACCCGGCAATGACATTGATGTGTACCTAAGGCCATTAGTTGATGAACTTTTACAGCTATGGAATGGAAGAGGTGTACGTGTGTGGGGTGAGAACGAACAGGAGGAATTTGACCTACATGCGTTGTTGTTTGTAACCATCAACGATTGGCCTGCTCTCAGTAACCTTTCAGGACAGACAAACAAGGGATACCACGCATGCACGCACTGTTTAGATGAGACCGAAAGTATATATTTGGATAAATGTAAGAAGAATGTGTACCTGGGACATCGTCGATTTCTTCCGACCAAGCATGCCTTAAGAAAGAAAGGCAAGCATTTCAAAGCTGAGGCAGATCACCGGAAGAAGCCTGTCCTCCGTACTGGTGATGACATACTTGATATGGTCAAGGATTTACAAGTAATCTTTGGAAAAGGGTCCTGGGAGACAATCTGTTCCGAATGACGCTGACGGACACGCACCCATGTGGAAGAAGAAATCTATATTTTGGGACCTACCCTATTGGAAAGACCTAGAGGTCTGCTCTGCAATCGACGTGATGCACATGACGAAGAATCTTTGCATGAATCTGCTAGGCTTCTTGGGCGTGTATGAGAAGACCAAAGATACACCGGAGGCATGGGAGGACCAACAACGTATGAACGAAAAAGACGGCATGCATGCAAAGCAGTATCAAGGTCCTGCCAGCTACGCTCTTACCAAAGCAGAGAAGGAAATCTTTTTTGAATGCCTGCTCAGTATCAAGGTCCCGTCTGGCTTCTCGTCAAATATAAAGGGAATAATAAATATGGCAGAGAAAAAAATTTAGAACCTAAAGTCTCATGACTGCCACGTGATTATGACGCAACTGCTTCCGGTTGCATTGAGGGGGCTTCTACCAGAAAATGTTCGATTAGCCATTGTGAAGCTATGTGCATTCCTCAATGCAATTTCTCAAAAGGTAATCGATCTAGAAATCCTACCAAGGTTACAGAATGATTTGGTCCAATGTCTTGTCAGTTTCGAGTTGGTGTTCCCACCATCCTTCTTCAATATTATGACGCACGTCCTAATTCATCTAGTCGACGAGATTGCAATTATGGGTCCTGTATTTCTACACAACATGTTCCCCTTTGAGAGGTTCATGGGAGTCTTAAAGAAATATGTTCGTAACCGTGCTAGGCCAGAAGGAAGCATCTCCACGGGCCATCAAACAGAGGAGGTCATTGAGTTTTGTGTTGACTTTATTCCTGACCTTAAGCCGATTGGTGTTCCTGAATCACGGCATGAGGGGAGACTGGGTGGAAAAGGCACGCTAGGACCGAACTCAATAATATGTAGGGACGGGCATTCTTGGGCGCAAGCACACTACACAGTTCTATAGAATTCTACCTTGGTGGCCCCGTATATCAATGAACACAAGAATATTCTACGCTCCGAACACCCGGAGCAGTCTGACGACTGGATTACACGTGAACACATGGGGACTTTCGGCGGTTGGTTGCAAACACATCTCATGGGTAACACCACTGTTGGAGATGAGCTGTACTTGTTGGCCGGGACACCATCTTTGACTGTATTGACTTTCCAAGGGTACGAGATAAATGGGAATATATTTTACATGATCGCCCAAGATAAAAAGAGCACCAACCAAAACAGTGGTGTCCGCTTTGATGCAGCAAACACCAATAGGGCAAAGGACACATATTATGGTTACATAGAGGACATATGGAAACTTGACTATGGACGTGATTTTAAGGTCCCTTTGTTTCGGTGCAAATGGGTCAATCTGTCAGGAGGCGGGGTACAGGTAGACCCGCAGTACGGAATGACAACAGTGGATCTCAACAATCTTGGGTACACAGACGAACCATTCGTCCTAGCCAATGATGTGGCGCATGTTTTCTATGTGAAGGACATGTCTACCAAACCGAGAAAAAGAAAAGATAAGAAAGCGAATACATCATACAATGAGCGAAAGCGCCACATAGTTCTTTCAGGGAAAAGAAACATCGTGGGAGTGGAGGACAAGACAGACATGTCAGAAGATTATGAAAAGTTTCATGAAATTTCTCCCTTCAGAGTGAAGACTGACCCAAGCATCCTGTTAAATGATGAAGATTATCCATGGTTACGGCGCAATAAGCAAGGGACACACGCGAAGAAATAGTTTTATACCCCAAGATCCCACTCTGGGATGTGACCGGCTTCACCGCCATCACTTTCTCTCTAGTGTGAGTTTCCGGACTTATAGCTGGAAAGTGCCACTTCGGACAAACCGGAGGGAATCTTTGTAAGAGCTAGCTAGGGCATTTTGGCATTTGAAACATGATTTTAGAATAATTATTTATTAAGTTATGAAATTTTAATTATTCCTATCCTTTCTGTCACATGGTTTGCAAGGTTGATCATACGCGGTTAGTCCCGGTTGGTGGCTCCATATATAATAACAAGGTTAATATAGACATGGCTTAAACGTCTTGACATAGATGAATACAGCAGAAGCATCGGAGATGATAAGAGAAAGTTATATAAAATTCTAGTTATGATCAACTAAAACAAAACTATAATATTCTTCAATAGCAAAAAGAATCAACTAAAAAGCTTTTATAAAACTCTAGTTATGATCAAAATAATATTAACTTAAAATTATATAAAATTTATGCAACTAAAATTTTTATAAAGTATTTTTTGTTAAAAAATTTAATAGCAAAAAAAATTAAATGAAAACTAGGCATGTATGCATCTGTTTAAAAGAAAACTTTAGAATTAAAACCAAAAATAGGCATGATCTCTTTCATTAACACAGAAACAATATGAAAGTTTTGCATTTGTTAGAATTTCATATATTTTGTTGAAATTATTTGATAATCATGTGTATTACAAATAAGTGAGTATGTATAAAAATTAGGATGTGATTTGAAGAAGGTCAAAAAATTGACATAACATATGCAAAAAAAAATGCCCGCCTACTAGCAGGAGAATTCACACACCACGGCCTGCATACGACTAGAAACCCAACTATATATGGGCCAGGATGCAGGCCCGCGGGGCACGAATTTCTGCTGTCAGTAGGACCCACAAGGCAGAGAAGGGCCAGGTCAGACGATGAGCTGTCTGCGCTTTGAGAGGAGCTTGCAACGGTAGCCGCAGGCGGGCTTATAAACCGCTGCGAGCGCCTCTCGCTTGGCGAGGTGGGACTAAACTCCCACCGCCCCTTGGCTGTGCCAGGACCAACCCTTTAGTCCCGGTTGGTGGCTCCAACCGGGACTAAAGGCCCCCCTTTAGTCCCGGTCCGAGCCACCAACCGGGACTAAAGGGTTGGGTTTGGGCTGGTGAAATTCACCTTTAGTCCCGGTTGGTGGCTCGGACCGGGACTAAAGGTAGGCCTTTAATCCCGGTTGGAGCCACCAACCGGGACTAAAGCTCGGGCTAAATAAACCGCGCGCTGCCTTCTTCCTCCCCAATCTTCTTTCTCTCTCGCTCCTCTGCCCCGACGCCGAACCACCGCACGCCGCCGCCAGGCTGCCGCGACGCCCTGCCCCGAGCCGTTCCCGAGCCCGTTGACCGTCGCCAGACCTCCTCGTCGTCCTCCCCGAGCATCGCCGCCCCCGAGCCCGCTCCTGGTCGCCGCCCCCGATCGAGCCCTCCTCGTCATCGCCGCCCCACGGTGAGCACCCTTTCCCCCTCCCCCCCTCTTCCCCAAATGGATGGATGGATGGATTCATGGATGGATGTATTGATCGATCCCTCCAAATATTTTTTGTCAGGTCCTTTTAGTTTTGATGCATTATTTGGCAGTAGGTGAACCCTAGTTCATCACTTTGTTTGAAATTTTGTGATGTTAAATTTGTTTATTATGGATATGAGGTAGTAATAGAGGTGTGTTGATGAATGTATGGATAGATTGTATGGATATGTTTTAGTTAATTTTTTTAATTTGTATGGATGAATAAATTGTATGGATATGTTGGACTTGGTTTTTTCTCAATGTGTATGGATAGATGCATATTGCAATTAGTGGATGAATGCATATGTATGCATATATATAGATTGCAATGTGTGTGCAATGTGTATGGATATATATAGATTGTAATTAGTGAGCATATAAACAAATTGAAGAACAATTTTTTTGCATTAGAGTTCATTTTGTCTTTTTTGTATGTTTTAATGCAAGCATCTTTTCGGCAATCTTTGAACATGAAGTAGGAGCATTTTGATGTCATCTTGCTAGTAGATTTTAGTTCATGCCATGTTAGGACCTGTAGTGAGTGCTACAAGCTTGTAAACTTGCTATCTATTCATTTCTGCCATATATGCCATGCTATTTTTCTCTAAGTTTGAAACTGGCAGTATTAATACTTTGCATTTTGCCTTGAGGTTTGCAACAAATCTGTCCATCTTTGGATCATGATCAGTAAGGGTGTTTTGTTGAGGGTAATTAGTACATGCTTGCCATGCTCTTTGTTGCCATGAAAAACTGCTGTAGCATATATTTTACTTGCCTCAAAGGTTGCATCATGAATCTGTTTTCTGCCACTCTATGCAAATATCACTAAGTCTGAAAATCTAGGGGTCATTTGAATTAGTTCAGTAATTAAGCATGTTTTGCCATGTGTTACATCTCCGTGGAATTACAGGTTGTGGTGTTGCATCTCCGTGGAGTTGGTCCCTGATCGTCCCTCCGCTGTTCGACAAAAGGTGTCCATTTGTTGTATGTTGAGTTTTGTTCATAGGAGGATGGTTGGTTCATTTGTTGAGTTGTATATTCATCTTGTGTATAAATCTTGTATTCATCTTGTATTCATTTTGTATTCATCTTGTGTATAAATTTTGTATTCATCTTGTACAAATATCGTCGTAACTTCGACATGAGGGGGGGGGTCGTTAAAACATAACCCCGATAACTTTGATTTTGAGGCATATGAAAACCTGATTTGCACGTTGGACAGGCATCAGAGAGGCGGTCCGCAAAGTATCCTCTACCGAAAGATAGGACGACTCATCAGATATGATTCTAGATAATGTCCAATGCCTCATATCGCGAACATAGTTATATTGGATAATTGATCTTCATATAAATGAAGCATAAAAGTTTAGCAATCCATTGCTCATATGCATATGATTCCTTGTTGTGATTAGGTCTATGTTTGCCACTAATCGATCTCTCATGGTTGTATATTGCCATGTTGTAATATTTGCAGAAACTATGGAACACGACAGAGACTTAGAACAAGAAGAGGTGTTGGAGGAAATAATCCGCGACGGAGATGATGATATCATCACCTCACAGTTTCTCAACGACTCCTATGGTGAGGGAAGAGAAGATGACGGCTCCACCAGTGTTGGAGCCTTAACTGTTGCAAAGTCCGGCGAGGTATATATATTAATTAAGCCTCTGCTGACTAGATGCATTAATTGTTTTGTATGTACATATATTAACGCTTCTTTCTTCTTTTAGCCCTCTGGATTGAACCAAACTTCTATAAGGAGACGAGGCCCGAAGAAAACGTTGGGCGAGAATGAAAGGTTCACGATCGAAGAAGTCGATCCAGATGGCAAACCGACTGTTCCCAAGCGGACCCAAGACCGATTTATACATCAGTGCGGAGTTGTTGTTAGGGACAGCGTCCCGATCAGCATCCAAGAATGGAATAAGAAGAAGGACGATGGAGTTTCTTATGTCGATGATAGATGCAAAGATCAGCTTTGGAACACGCTCATGATAAATTTCAGCCTACCGCCAGAGGAGGATCCAAATAACCCAGTTATACAGCGAAAAGTCAAAAAATGGGCTCTTAAGAAGATGGTAGAACAATTCAAGAACTGGAAGAAAAGATTGAACGAACAGTTTGTTGAGAAAGATGAGACTCCAGAATTCACCGGTCAATATGCGAAGATAAAAGATCACTGGCCCGCATTTTTGGCGTACAAGAAATCGGAGAAAGCTAAGAACAGGTCACAGACAAATAAGCTAAATGCTGCAAAGAAGCTGTATCACTATGTTACGGGGTCAGGTGGCTAAAGGTTGCCCGGCCTACGTGGGACAAAGATGAGAACGACCTGCTTGCTAAAGGGATCCAACCAGCGACATTGAACTGGCCTGAACGGGCAAGGACTTGGTTCTTCGGGCATGGGGGAACTTTGGACCCAGAAACAGGGAAGTGTGTTTACACGAAAGAACAACTTCAAACACCCGTCATAAAGATTCAGGAAGCAATCAAGGACGTGCAGGAAGGGAGGTTCCATCCCGACAGAGAGAAGGACGTGCTGTCACGCGCCCTCGGGAATCCTGAACACCCTGGACGAACACGAGGCACATCAGGCTCCGTTCCATGGGTTCATGGGTTTCCCGACAGCACTGGTTATAGAAGCCGAGGGAGAAAGAAGAAAGAGGAAGCAGACTGGATGCAGAATGTAGAACAAAGATTAGCGTTGCAGGAGAAGAAACTAGAGGCACTTACCAGTCAGCGAGCTACCGGTCCACCATCTCAGCAGCACGAAGATCCTTCATTCGATACTGCCCACGAAGCTACCCCACCATCTCAGCGGAAAAGCAGTGTGGCTTCCACGGAGCTCGTTCGGCCTGATATCACGGCTCCTCGCTACCCCGTGGATGATATCACGGAGAGGGAACATTGTGAGCTAATGGCGAAATGCATCAACCTAACCTTGAAGGTGGCGGTCGGCTATGTCTTACCTCCTAGACCTGATGGAACTTTCCATTGCAATCCGATTCCAGATGGCTTTGCTATTGTCGGGGTGGATGAAGTTACCAACGGATTCGAGGGGCTGGAGCTTGAGTACCCTACAGGTGAAGGGGAGACTCATCCGGTAGATGCCGTAAGGACTACCATTCTATGGAGAAAGGAATACATCGTGCTTCCACAATGGACGCCGCGTCAGCAGACTCAGCCGGAGGAGGCCCCTCAGCAGACTCCTCACAGTCCAGCTCTATCTCTGTTGCCTCAATCGTCTCCGCCGCGTCACAACACTCCGCCGCCTCAGCTGTCTCCGCCGCGTAAGCGGACTTCGCCGGAAGAGGCCCCTCAGCAGAATCCTCCGCCGCCTCAGTTGTCTCCGCCGCCTCAGCGGACTCCGCCTCCTCCGCCGCGTCAGCTGACTCCGCCTCCTCAGCAACGGCGGAAGAGACCCGCCGCCGCTCCGACGGCTAGTAGTACAACAACGAAGAAATCCAGAGCAGGTCCAAGCGTCAAGAAGGCTCCTGCCAAGTTACCATACGACATGACTGAGGAGGAAAACAACGAGTTCGTGGCTGCCGATGTGAAACGCCAGCTTGCACCGAAACGTCTAGATCCAAAGGAGAAAATAGATTCGGTAAAAGCGAAGCGCTGTCTGGATGCCCTTAAGCGACCACCACCGCCTCCGCCGCTATCACACTATGACCGCTGTATTGTAAAGACATTTGATGAAGTGAAAAGGTCGGGAAGTAGCAGAAGTAGCAGTGCTGCAAGAAGTGGGAAAACAATTCGCCAGCTCGGCGAACAGGAAAAACAATTGTGCCCCCCGCTCAAGGTGTTTCCCGATATCGCTAATGATCCGGGGGTAGCGGCCGCTCATCCTGGTTACACTCTTGGTGATTACTTAGGCGATGAGGTACAGTTCGAAATGGCTGGGGTAGCCTTTAGATACCAGCACGGGAAGCCTCTCGTCAGACCTGAGCAGCTCCCGCATCTATCAACGATGATGCGAAGATTGCATGACTGGTACTTGAAAGCCTACAAGGAAGGGACCGACAGTATCTACGTGAGAATTAAAGATGAGCACTACTTCAATGGAGTCGAGGCGTTGTACATTGAATTTGAAGAATTATTTCAGTTATACAATCAAGACGTCGTCGACAAAACTATCGTCAGTTGCTATTGTCTGTAAGTATTTTTTCTGTAATTAAGTCTCTAGCTCAGCTCGTTCATTGCATGTATAATTATCCTCACACTATATTATGCAGATTGAAGATCTTCGAATGCAGAGGAAAAATCTATGACATTGGGTTCATTAACCCAAATACCGTAAATGAATATACGGTATAAAAAAACCCGATGATACAGAGAAAAACTTGCTAAAGGCGTTATTTGGACAACAAAACAAAAGGGAAATACTATTTCCTTACAACTTACAGTGAGTGTTACTGTCTTGTGCACATTCTGTTTCGCTTACTCGAGGTTAAGTGTAATTGATGAGTTATGCGTGCGCAGGTTCCACTATATTCTGCTAGCCATTCAGCTTGACGTGGGACTAGTAATTGTCTTGGACTCGAGACGTAAAGATCCTAAGGAGTGGACGGACATGAGTCAAATGCTTCAGAAATAAGTTCAATCATTATCGCACCATATCGGCAACTTTCGTTAATTTCCTGATATCAAATAATCATTTTCTTTGCCGGGCAGGGTTTGGAAAAAGTTCACCAACCAGGTTAGGGGTGAACGGAAAAAGGAGCTGCGATTTTCACACCCCAAAGTAAGTACTACTAGCTAGTTCCGCGCATCTCTCATTGATTCTAGTTTCAATACCATTATCATGCTTGATTATCATTTTGATTGAACTCTATTCTCGTAAAGTGCTTGTGGCAGCCACCCGGAAATAATTTATGTGGATACTACGTTTGCGAGTTCATTCACCACAAGACCTCTGAGCGGGGCAGATCTTCAGAACAATTTGAAGTACGTAAACAATATTCACATTTTTATTTTATTACCATCAATTGTGTTGAGTTTCATTCATATATATATATATATATTGACCCCCTTCTTTAAATTAGATCTGGCGGAAACGGGATGAACTCCTACCAACTAATCGCATACGAGCAATTCAAGAGGAATTGGCGGGATTCTTTGTTGAGCATGTCATACCTATAGACGGAGAATATCATCGGGATTTGCAATGCGATTTTGGTAATTAGATATTAGGGATCGTAAGAGATGTTATATTGTATATATGCATGAACGTGTACTATATGTAGTAGCGTCGAATAGATATACGAAAACTTGTTGTCCGACCAAGCACGGAGAAAGAGAGGTCACTTCTCTCTATATATTGATCATGACGATGTTGTGTAATGGTTCCTTCATTGCTATATGTAGTAGCTAGCGTCAAGTTGAATGAAAAGCATAAAATAAAAATGAAAACTCTAAATGTAAAATAATTGAATGGTAAACACAAAAAGAAAAGGGGAAACACAATATGAAACCTTTGAAGCCTCCAAAACCCCTAAACCCCCCCCTTTCAAAAAAAAAACCCGCCTGTCAGGTGCTGACGTGTGGCTACCTTCTAGTCCCGGTTGGTGTTACCAACCGGGACTAGAGGTCCTCCTGCCTGGGCGCCCACAGCGGCCATGTGGAGCTCCTTTAGTCCCGGTTCGTAACCCAACCGGGACTAAAAGTGGGGGCCTTTAGTCCCGATTGTTCAGTCCCGGTTGGGTTACGAACCGGGACTAAAGGCCCTCTGGAACCGGGACTGATGCCCTGTTTTCTACTAGTGACCTAGGATGCGGATCAACTGAGCGGGGTTTTTCTCAGTTGCCTGAGGAATAGCGAAATTGTAAAAAAAAAAGGGTGTACTCATAATGTCAGCCTTATCAAATTTCTTTCACTCGTTATAATTAAGAAAAACTTTATGCTAATATCCAGCTCGAGCAGCCTCCGTCACAAGGACCAGGTCACTATTGCCACGGCCCTGCAGGTAATTTTCACAAGGGAAAATAAGTTAAACTTTGACACGGCCGGGTGTTTCTAAGACAGGGTTGTCATGCCAGCTACATATAACTACAGAATGTGCTCACTGCGTTGATTAATTGTCATGTGCTCACTCTGTTGATCGCAAGTGGCTACACTCCAGCTTAACGATCTGCCTCATCCGTGCCGGTTCAAACATAAAGCGGGCTAAGCAGTAAGCAACCTCAGATCCCAACCAAATATTACCTTCTTCTTTTTTTCCGTCAATTAGTAGATAGGGAACCCTGGAGACATGTGTCGTCATCGACGCCAGCCGGTTGCACCGTCAGTTTCTTATGCATGCAGCTACGTGGTGGCCATGGGCCGGCCAGGGCAACAAGAAAGCGACGCATAACGGCGGGACACGTCAGGTTAGATCATGCTCGATCTACAAAGTGAAGTCATCGTTTCGAGTGCAGCAATTCGGTGCCCAGGCTCATCTGTACCCGGTCAGAAAAAAAATCACAACAAATTCAAAAAAATTCAAAAAATTCCAAAAACAAATTGCATGGTACAAAATTTGATGCGTAGGGTCCGCTCCAATTTTCAAATTATTTGGACATCTTAGCAGCTCTCGGCAAAAAAGACAAATCGGATCAGAACAGTGCATGAATAGTAAACGTTTTTACAGACCCCGAATTTGTCTTGTTTGCCAAGAGCTACTCAGATGTCCAAATGATTTAAAAATTTGAGCGGACCTCACGCACCAAATTATCTACCATGCAAAAAAAATTGGAATTTTTTGAATTTTTCTAGTATTTGTTTTGATTTTTTTCGTCAGCGTGGGTGCAGATGAGCCTGGGCTCAGAAGATGATTATCGCATCGTTTCTTTCTTTGTACTCGGATATTGCCATGAAACTTTTCCAGCCTCTTGGGCGGATACGAAAAATGACCAAGCAACCACAGTGACATGCTCTTATATTTATGGAAGGACAAGCTTATGTCTTGTCTTATGGGGGTACAGAAAATGATGGACTTTTATCGATCTTGATTTTTCTGGCAAAACGATGAGAATAAGTCCAAGTATAGGCTGACTAAGTGAGATATAATTTGTAGGGCGAAGGACCAAGGGGTTTAGGGATTGAAAACCTTGAGGTAAAGAACATGTGTCTGCTCACTAAATGGCTATATAAACTATCTGTAGAGGGGGAGGGTGTAGATACAGTTATTGCCTAACAAGTATCTGCAATCCAAAACCCTTGCACAAGTAATGGCGCAGCTGAATGATTCTCCATTTTGGAAGTGGCTGATGAGGACAAAGGTCGCCTTCTTCGGTAGGAGCAAATTTATTGTAGGGAACGGTAATACCACTAGATTTTGGAAAGATACATGGCTAGGGGAGACGTCGCTGGCCATACAATATTCAACCATTTACAATATTGTACAACGAAAAGACGCCTTCGTAAATACAATACTAGGATCGGTTCCCTTAAACATACAGTTCAGGAGGTCCCTGATGGGGGAACAATGGGATAGATGGCTACATCTTATGCGTAGGTTTATGGAGGTTAACCTTTCTGATGAGCCAGATACACTACACTGAAAACTTTCGGTGTCAGGGGTATTCTCGGTTAAATCTATGTATATAGATTTGATAAACACTTGTCCAATCCCAAAGTCGCTTCGCATTTGAAAAATTAAGGTGCCTCTAGAAATAAAGGTCTTTATGTGGTTTATTCACAAGGAAGCGATCTTGAGTAAGGACAAGTTGGCAAAGCGTAGTTGGGAGGGTAGTAAACGGTGTTGTTTCTGCGATTAGGATGAATCTATCCAACATATTTTTCCTCAAATGCCAACTAGCCAAGTTATTGTGGCGTACAATACATGTGTCCTTTAATGTCAGTCCTGCTAATAGCATCGCCACATTTTTTAGGACATGGCTAAATGGAGTTGAGCCTAAAACAACGGCGCATATTCGAGTTGGAGTGTGTGCATTGATTTGGGCTATTTGGAACTGTCGAAATGACATGATTTTTAACATCCAAAACATCACAAAAAAATTGTAGGTCATCTACATGGCTACTGGCTGCATCCGTACATGGTCGTTACTCAGCCATGCAGAAGCCAAGGAGCATATGGCATATGGGTGCAACCGTTGGGAGACGGTAGCACGGGATACTTACAACCGGTTTGGATGGCGGTCCAACAATAGGATAGGTGTATAGTCATCTAGTTCTATTTTTGCTGGTTGTGGTAAAAAAAATAATCTTAATTCAGTTCGAGTTGCGATCTTGTATCGAATTATGTATTTTGTGGCTACTTTGGTTAATAATATGTGCATCAATTGATGCAGAGGACGGGGTAATCCTCCGTTTTGAAGAAAAAATATGGACGAGGGCCGTCTCTAGAAACTCGAGAACCAAGTATCAAAATGCAATATGGGGTCATAAAGTTAAATTTTCAAATAATTGAATAAAAAACCCACTCAAATATATATGTTCAACTTTGATACGTGAACTCTTATATTTATAAATCCATCACTTATATAAGTTCAACTTTAATAGATCATGCCCTTGTATTTATAGATAATGGCCGTCTCTACAAATTCAAGCCCTAGGTGCGAAATACATCATGGTGCCTTAAAATTGATTTTTGTTAAGTAACCCAAAACAAATCACTCAAGTATGTAAGTCACACATGCACACTACCGTCGGTGCCTTATCCAGCAAACGACTATGAAATGATTCCTTATTTCAAAAAGAAGGTTGAAACTTCCAGTCTCTGCATCATTGTAATGCACACAATCATTCTTATTAATTATTAAGAAAAGTGTAAAACAAAGGTGAACATAATCGAACCATTACAAAATATGAAAGACACTTACAAATAAATCAACTTCTTCCACAGAAAGCCTTCAAAAAAGGATAAATATCCTTGCACCATGTTGTTGGTTCTGGCTGGAGACAACTTGGACAAGGATTTTCATCTTGGTTGCCGATACCTGCAAAAAAACTAGGACAACAACAAGTAGAGAACGCCATCAACAAGGCAACGACCCAAGTTTGCGCCTCCTGAGCCCAACAAAATAATGGTCAGGACACGATTTCTCAGCCCGGACATGGAATTACTTGTACCAGTATACGTCCAACGTCCTGCACTCGAGGCAAGTTGAGAAGGTGCATCGAACCAGGTGTACGGCCAGAAGGTTGGCTGGTGTGGTGTATTTGGAGCTCTTCTCTGACTAGCTGCAGTGGTTGGGTGCAAACACGCACAGTAAGATGAACATGTGAAGCGGAAAGGACATTGATCGATAGTTTATGAATTACAATCAACACCAATGGGTATGTGTGGTTTTAGCCTAGATTTGTGCAATTGAATAGTTGGCTAGCCAAAATATTGATGGAAGTGAATCACGATGGACAAAGAAATAGCCATCCAAACATGGACAAATCTTTTGGAGTTTTGGTCATGACCAGAAAATTTGCATAGCGGGCTATGAGTTGGAAATATGCCTTAGAGGCAATAATAATGTTTTTATTATTCTATTTCTATGTACATTGTAAAGTTTACATTTCTATGTTATAATTGTAATGGCTCTTGAATGTGAGATTCTTAGGAAACCTAGTTGCATGGATGGGGATTTGTGGCACGTAGGTGCGGGGGCACGCGGATTGTGGGCCGCCGATTTGCGGCAAAATTCACACATCTCTCTCTGTATTTGTTGTATTCGCCTTCGTATATCAGTACCCATATATCTGTATTCACATCTTAAAGCTAACATATTATACTTGTCTCTTTGGGTCCATTATCGGAGGTACAAATATTTCGGTGAACAGTTCCTATTACAAGTCTGTACGAAAAGGTTATCCCTATCACGAATGCGTCCAGTGTGTTCTCCTCTCTTCCTATCTGTTCTAGCAGCACTACTGTAGACGAGAAGGGATCTACGTAGTTCCTTTGCAAATCGCTCAGAGACGACGACGACTGATTGACAGTAGAAGACGTATTCTGTAAGCTCATCTGACATAGGTTAGTCGATGTTGTATCTTGGATCTTCTTCGAGTGTTTTTGTTAGGAAAAGTTGTGTGTATAGTTGTTGCGTATTGGATCTTTTATTCTTTGATCGGTTCTACTAGTTTGTCTTGTTTCAAGAATTCAGATCTCTATCTTAGCCAATCTCGTTTGTAAGGAAAAAATACGGGCTCAATCTTAGAAAAGCACACATAATCACGTACCTATGTCATTGACGAATCTAGGACTTTATTCTAAGTAGCCGAAAATAAATGTTTGAAACTTGGGAAGTATGTTAGTTACGGATACTGGAACTTAAGCGATTATGTTAGTTAGGGAAAGTGAAACTTACAACACATGTACTATCTTTTACCCTTGATCACACAATTACTAAATACTGAGCAAGTCTCGCTTGGATAACGACGTCAACAATAAAATAAATAAATTATGTCTATGTAAATAAATGTAATTTATAACAAACTTTTATACTTGTACTAATGTTATCTTGTTGTAGTCTTTGTAGTCTTTTTTTTGCGGGGTTAGTCTTTGTAGTCTTAATGATTAAAAGTTATTTGTTGTCGTAGCTAACCATATAGTATTATTTCTGAACATTAGTCATAATGTTTCTAGTTACAAAAATGGAATGCATATTATTGTAAAAGTATGTTTACACTGTGCTAAATTTAATTTCTATGTTGTAACAAAAATACACCTTAAATTATTGGCATGTGTGTGCGTGTGTGTTACTTTATATTTTATATTCTCAAAAAACAAGCATCCAGTCTTGCAAATATCGTAATATAAATTTCTAATGTTTGTGCGTCTGTGTTACTTTATACTCTATGTTCTCGAAATTATGTTTTTTTTAAAGATGAATATGTTTCAAAGTCCTGAACAGTTTTTGAAAAAGCGAATAATTTTTGAAATTTCCAAGACTTTTTATAGAAAAAACACATTTTTTTTAAATATGTAAAGTTTAAAATATAGTAAAAAAGAAAACGAAATGAAATATATTTTTAAAAATGTTGCAGCTTACCTGGGGCACGGCGCACGTCGGACCTCGCGTGGGCGAGCTCTATCATATCGCTCGCTCCAAGCAAAACATAACATTTGCGCCTGTAAGCATGTGTAATAGGGAGCTCCTATTTAGGCAGTCTCTTATTTGGCGCACAGGTCGCCGGTGAGCGACCTGGCGCGTAACCCCCAGCACCACTACATAGAATTTTTTTGAATTCATGAACATTTTCTGAATTTTGTCATCATTTCATAAAAAATTATTCGAATTCATGCACATTTTTTTAATTTTGTGACCATTTCATAAAAATTTATGAATAATTTTTTGAAATTCCCGAACATTGTTTTGAATATTTTTAAGAAAATCATGAACATTATTTCTGAATTTCCTTTTTGACATCATAAATATTTTTTGAATCGATGAATGTTTTTTGAAAATTCATGAAATATTTTGAATTCATGAAACTTCTGTTATAATTAACCAATATTTTTAGTACGCAAATATTTTTTCAAAATCATGAACATTTTTTAAACCATGAAATATTTTATGATTTCTAGGACATTATTAGAATATTTTACATTTTTTTTGAAATTTGGGACTTTTTCTAAGTTCTGAATTATTTTGAAAAAGAAAAAAAAACAGGAAACAGAACAAAAAGAAAAAAATGAAATGAAACAACCGGGGGTCGTCCAGCCCCGCTCATGGGGCGGGCCAATAGGGTCGCACGGGAGGGAGCTGTAGGAGATATGCCCTAGAGGGAGTAATAACAGTTACTTTGTATCTCCGAGTTTGTAATGAATGTTTATGTTCCATGCTATAACTGCAATGATTCTCGAGTCTACAATAACCACGAGGCTCGGAGGGAAACTCATGTGCACGTGTGGTATAATAAATGGAAAATGTATTCCTAGTCATGCCTCTATGACTGGCTCAAGTATTGCATGATGATCCTGTTTTCCTGATCATGGGCATGGCTATGCCGGCAATTTTGAGGGCACAAGGTTAGTAGAACACTTGTGTTGAATCGACCCGATTGATGTTATGCTATGAGATACATTTGTCATGAGTTAATGGTTAATAACATAGAGATAGTTAATGTTTGCATAATTCCTTAGACCATGAGAGTGTTGAGTTCCTTCATGCTTGCTTCATGAACTTTGGGGTTTGTTAAACGTCATCCATAAATGGGAGGCTATTACGGCGGCTTACGGGTTCATGGAAAAGTATGTCAAGTAACTTGATAGCTCAAGATTGGGATTTGCTCCTCCGACGATGGAGAGATATTCTCGGGCCCTCTCGGTGTTACGGTATCCATCATCGTCTGGCCAGACACATTGTGATTTGATCACTGGGATGCCGGAACACGGAAACGAGTAAAGAGAACAATACCGGTAACGAGGTAACTTGCATAGTGGACAAGTTGTTGATCCACGGGGATGCAATAAATCTCACCTCGGGTATTTGTAATATATCGTGAAGCAACAGGAATAGCACACGGCAACTGGAGGTTCACTCGAATATTCATTCGTGTGGGTATAGGGGTCAATATGGGTGTCCACGGCTCTGATGTTGATCATTGATCGGAAAGAGTTCCGGGTCATGTCTATACTTCACCGAACCTATAGGGTCACACGCTTAAGGGTTATCTATCTGATGAATACTAGACGGGGAGTCTGAGAGAAAATCACCGAAAAAATTTCGGACGAAACGGAAACGTTCCAGAGAGAACACCGGAATAGTTTCGGTGAAACTGAAAAGTTGTTTCAGGGTATTCCATTAAGTCAAATTGGTTCTGGCACACGCCTGCAAATTCTTGGAGGATGCCAGAAGTGTTCTGGAAACTTCTGGGAATTTTCCGGGACAAAAACCGAAAATGTTCCGGAGCAGCCGGAACCGCTTTGGTTGCTTTTCGTTGAAGAAACATTGTTCCGAAATTGTTTCGGAATGCGTTCAAAATTATTTTGGTGGGTACTGGAATTATTCTAGGCACACAGAAATAATTTGGGATTTAACGGACGCAGAAAAATGTCTTCGTAAATAGTGAAAGTGCTTTTTGGATATTTTTTGGAAAGCACCTTTTGGGATATTTCCCAAAAGGTTTCTAGAAGATGGGGGGGGGGGCCCTCAATGTGGCCGGCCAAGCATGGTGGAGCTCCTTGGAGCTCCACATGGCACTCCTTGGAGCTCCACATGGCACTCCTTTTAGCTTTATTCTTTTGTGAAAAGGCATAAAGTGGGGGTACTTTGGTAATTTTTGTATGTCATTTTTACCCCTTGGCTATCCTATAAATAGAGGTGAGGGGGCTGCCCCAAAACTCATCCTTGCTCTCACATACACATGCCAAGCTCGTCTGGCTCTCTCTCTCTCCCTCCTAGCGAAATAGTTTCGTAGAGCCGAAAGGCTGTCTGGGTTCCGGCAGGAACTAGCTCTGGACGGCGAAGCCCTGCCGGATAGCTGACACCGTATGTGTGCAACCCCGTAGAGAGATTGTAGTTTCGATCTTTTGCCCGAGGGTCTGTTCGAGTGTCCTCCCGAAGGGCTGTCCGAGTTTCCGTTCGGTTTTCGGGTGTCCTCCCGAAGGGCTGTCCGAGTTACCGTTCGGGTTTTGAGGGTCCTCCCGAAGGGCTGTCCGCGACATCGTCCGAGGGATTGTCCGACCGCCTCCCGAAGGGCTGTCCGGAGAGGGAGTACATCCTTGCGGTTGGGAGGTTGTAAATCCTAGCTACAGGGATCTGCACCGACGATCTACACCGACTCTTCTTCCGCTGCGCTTCGAGTCGGTACGGATCAGATCAAACCCTGTATGCAGTCTCCATAGTGTTCCTGGGCGTGCTCGCTGTACCGAAATTTTTTGTTTTCTGTCGCATTCCCCTACAGGAGCGGGTGCGCGCTGGCTCGTTCACGAGTGGGTCACACGCCAAATAGTAGCTCCGTCGCTTCCCCCCGGCGCGCCAATTGGCCCGGTCTATTTGTGGGGCTGGATGCCCCCTGTTTATTTTTCCTTTTTTATTTTCTGTTGTTTTTATATTTTTCATTACGATAGTTCGAGATTAAAAAAAGATTCCAAAATTACGAAAATTACGAATTTTGAAAAAAACGTGAAGAAATCATAAAATGCTCACGGATTCAAAAAATGCTCGTGATTTTTAAACAAATATTCACATATTTAAATTTTTAATGAGCTTCAAAAAATGTTCTCGAAGTCGGAAAATGTTCACAATTTTTTAAAAATTGTTCCCATATTCAAAAAATGTTCACGGTTTCATAAAAATATTTAGAAAAATATTTGCACATTCAAATATTATTTAAGAATTAAAAAAATTGTTGATGAATTAAAAAATTAATCTTGATTCTTTTCAAAATGTTTCGCAAAAGTAAAACAATGTTTGCGAATTTCTAAAGGAAACTTTCGCGCGAGCCTCATCGTCTCTAGCTCCATGTTGTTTAGGGTCTGGCCTTGCCTATGGCCTCGCCACCTCGGGATAATCGAAGCGGCAATCAAATACTATAAACAGCCTACCCGCACTTCTCTCGGGGGGCCTCTATACCTCGGCTTCAGCGAGTGTAACATTCGCTGAGGGGAGCGAGCAAGATGGGCTGGCCCACGCGCGCGCAAGGCCACAGCCTGGTTTTCTGTTTTGTTTTTTACGTTTTTTTTTTTTGCTTTAGTTTTGTACTTTTGTTTATAATTTGAAATATTCTAAATATATATTACAAAAAACACTCTACAAAAAACATTTAGAAAATGTTGAACCTGTATTTGAAAAATGTTGAACAAGTACTTGAAAAATGTTAATCAAGCATTCAAAAAATGTTGAACAAGTATTTGAAAAATGTTAATCATGCATTCAAAAAATATTGAACATGTATTTTCAAAATGTTGAACAAGTATTTAAAATTTTTAATCAAGCATTCGGAAAATGTTGAACAAGTATTTGAAAAATGTTAATCAAGCATTCAAAAATGTCGAACATGTATTTGAAAAATGTTGAACAAGTATTTGAAAAAAGTTGATCAAGCTTTCGGAAAATGTGGAACATGTATTTGAAATTTTTTGAACAAGTATTTGAAAAATGTTAATCAAGCATTCGGAAAATGTTGAACAAGTTTTTCAAAAAAATGTTAATTAAGCATTCGGAAAATGTTGAACAAGTATTTGAAAAATGTTGATCAAGCATTCGGAAAATGTTGAACAAGTATTGAAAAAATGTTGAACAAGTATTTGAAAAAAATGTTAATTAAGCATTCAGAAAATGTTGAACAAGCATTTAAAAATGTTAATCAAGCATTCGGAAAATGTTGAACAAGTATTTGAAAAATATTAATCAAGCATTCAAAAATGTTGAACATGTATTTGAAAAATGTTGAACAAGTATTTGAAAAATGTTGATCAAGCATTCGGAAAATGTTAATCAAACATTTGAAAAATGTTGAACAAGTATTTGAAAAAATGTTGAACAAGTATTTGAAAAAAATGTTAATCAAGCATTCGGAAAAATTTGAACATGTATTTGAAAAATGTTAATCAAGCATTCGGAAAATGTTGAACAAGTATTTGAAAAAAAATTGTTAATTAAGCATTCGGAAAATGTTGAACAAGTTTTTGAAAAATGTTAATCAAGCATTCGGAAAATGTTGAACGTTTATATAAAAATTGTTGGTCATGTATTAAAATAATGATGATTTTTTTTATCATGTATATAAAATGTTAATCAAGAATTTGAAAACAATGTAGGACAAGTATTTGAAAAATGTCAAGCAAGCATTTTGGAAATGTTCAAATGTGTATAGAAAAAATGTTGACCATATATATTACAAAAATGATGAAAACATTTAATCATTTATGTAAAAATGAAAAAAGAATAAAAACCGGAGAAGAAAAAGGAAAGAAACAAAATAAAACAAAAGAAATAAAAATAAAAGAAACAAAAGGAAAAGAAAATAAAAAATGAAGAAACAAAATGCAAAAATGAATGAAAAGAAAGGAAGAAAAACGGAGAAGAAAAAAAGAAAAGAATCAAAATAAAAAAAAAAGGAAAATATCCCGAAGAAAACCGCTTGAGTAGCGTCAAGTAGGACGCGCCCCTGGTTCTTACCACGAAAGAAACTTGGGCGGGGTGACTAGCGCAGTGCTGGATCTCCCGACGCGAGGGGGAAAAAGCTTCAGGGAGAGCTGCCACTTGTCTCGCTTAATGCGGCTCCGACTCGTACCCGGCTCGACCTCACTTGCGGCCCACACCTCGCTCCTGTTGGCCATGGCTGCCCCTGCTCGGCCTCGGAACCCTGCAACTGTACTACGGTTTGAAGAAGATGTGTTAAATAGCAAACGCGGAAAAAATAAAAGCCTAGAAAAACACCCGCTCGTAGACTCCACCCGGGGAGGCCACACGCGTGGACCACACCCCGCCCCGCATGCCCCATGCAGCCAACGACCCCCTGCTGTGTGAAAACCACATGATTTGTCCAGCATCCGACAGGGACGCGACGCGTGTGTTTTGGGAGTGTTTTCGCACTATCGATTCACACTAATTAGTACAGTTGAAAATAAATTTTAGGATACTCCACATTCCACTGGCCGAGGTAATTTCCTTGCATCGGTCGATCAGAGTCGTAGTCCTAGACCCGGCCGGTCTAGGATCTTTCATGTCGACCGGCTTAACGTGGGACGGCCCATCGACACGATATTTAATTCAGATTTGAGGTTGCTTAATCAGGACGCTTTGGTTCGAACCAGCAAGCGTGCGGCGTATGACTAAGCTAATTAATCACCAATGCGCACACATGGTGTCGTTTGGCAGCACGTACCAGCGACCCGGCTGGTGCAAACATTAACATTGGCTTGAAAACTCGGGTTTAATTAAGCTAGTGCATGCAGTTGCTTGCGGTCTAGTAATACTTACTCCAAATCTACCTAATTAAGCAACCAAACAGTGCGAATCTGAAAGTTCTTTGTTTCTTTGCGCGAAAATTTTCTGAAAGTTTGCCAACATATTTTAGTCCTAAAATACGCTGCTGATCTTTAAAGTATTTTTCCCTGAGATAGGTGATCTTTAAAGTTTTAAGTTTACATGATGGGTTTCTCGTTTGGGAGAAGAAAAGGGAGAAGATTCCATCATAGTAGACCTGACCACAGAAGCACAAATCAACACGCCAGACATTGGTATAAAGCGCGTGCGTGTGAGCACATAGGTAGATACCTAGTCTCATTTCTCGCCAAAAAAAAAAGAGGATACCTAGTCTCATGGGCATAATGGTGTCCTCGGCGACAGAGACCGTTTATGGATTTTTTTTATAGTATCTGTCGCATCAAAGTGAGAGTAATGCACGTCACTATGGTATCGTCATCGCCCGAAAGATCGCCGGCTTTATTAGCAGCCGCGTTGTCTGCCATGGCCATCCCCGGCAACTTCATCGCGATAATACTCTCCACGGCTTCTTGTCCCCGTTCTCGATCGTGCATTCTTTTTATTTTTGGCCGGAACCCTTCTCGTTGTGTACTAGTGGGAAGGGAAATGTAGGAGCGACATGAACGGTCCCCTTCACCCACGTAGAAGAAGATTGTCCCACGTTTGTGTACCTTTTTATCAAGGTGGTGATTGATAGCTATGCAACTGCAACATGCCAGTTCATAAATCCGCATAACTGTTCGATTCAGTTTGGTGCATCATGCCGGAAAGGTACCCAGCAGGAGATTAGGCAGGAGCTACAAATCCAAGACCAAGAGTTTGAAGCGAAATATTTAGGCCTCCCGACTCTGAAGGGACGGATGCATTTGGGGAAATTTCAGATCCCGCGGAAGATGATTTGGAGCACTTGGGTGCTCCACACCCCTATATGAGCCTTAAGTTGAAGAAGTTACCGGGAGTTTTTTTTTTTTTTTTTGGATTTTGGGATATGAAACCTGGGTGCCCAATCTAGTCCTGTGTGAAGTTTCATGAAAAATATATAATGAAATGTATTCACAGTAAAAAAGACAAAAAATTCATATGTATAGAAAAAACTGTTTGGATAGATTGTAGGTCGGACTATATGTTCTTCGCCACAGATACATTTACTGGTATTTTTTGACAAAACTTCGCATGGGAGTAGATTGGCCACCCAAGTTTGATATCCCAAGATTTTGGATTTTTTTTTTTGAATTTTCCTGGTATTTTTTGAATTAAATTTTCATATAGGGGATGGAGCACCCAGGTGCTCATGTGTATTTTCCCTGCTCAGACTCTTTTACCATCCCTAGTGTGTGATGATCTTACACACTTGGTCTGTAACTTTTGGTGCGGCTCAAAACAAGGAAAGAGAAAATCTCACTGGCAGGCGTGGGACAAATTGATCGAGCCGGAGGTGCGTGGGGGCTTCGGTTTCTGAGACTATCGGCTGGTCAATCAAACCATCCTAGCAAGGCAGGCTTGGCGACTCCTCACTCTCCTACACAGTTTCCAACACGCCAAATGAGACCCTTCTTAAGCAAGGCAAGGCCATGTTGGATGGCTTGCCACATAGAGGAATCATTCCCTGCAAAAACCGTATCCTCTAGAGCACCGTTAGGGTAATATTTTGTTTTCAGTACCATCTAAACGAGATTGCATATGCTCATGCCGTCAGTATTTCTCCTGCTCGAGCACTCTTGAGCGCGAGATGGTGGCTTGCAAAGAAGGTGTTGCACTTGACCTGGAGTGGAGTGTTGAACCTTTTGTCCTTGAGACGGACAAATCGGTTGTTGCTGCTATACTAGGGGAGTGATATGCCTCAAACGTATCGATATTTTTTCTATGATTCATGCAATATTGCTGTCAATTTTAAACACTCTGGGCATAGATTTTATTGAATTTTATTGGACTAATATATTAATCCAATGACGGTACAATACACCGGGGATGGCCCATCGACCGAGAAGCCCGGTGTTGGGCTGGCCTCAGGGCCCGGGATGCATGGAGATGGCCCAACTCCAGGAGGCAATCCAAGGGCCCGGCTTGGAGAAGGAAGTTCATCTTGGCGAGCAAGCCAAGAAGTCCTCGAGCATGAGGTCAGTTAGCAGCCCTGTAAACCCTAGATCTCATCCCCTATATAAGGCGAGGCTAGGGGTAACTATTCTCATCTATTCCATTAGATACAAAACCTCAGTCATCATCATCATCATGTATACCCCTCGCACGAGGTGCTCCTACATCAATAAAAAACAAAGCAGGTCATAGGGTATTAACTCACCATGCATGAAGGCCTAAACCTGGGTAAACCCCTTGTGCGAACTCCCCTCAGGTACTTCTGGACACTTTCGCTACCCTACCGAGGGTACTGATGGTTTTTTGCCAGAGACTAAGCCCAGAACGGATCTCTAGTCATGCCCGACGACTTCATGAGCCAAACGTTCATCTTCGGCTCTTCAAGTTTGTCGCCGACGACTGGGGGCTCCTCTACGACGAGACACTGCTTCCCCCGATCGGCACCATGCACTTCGGGAGCCTTGAGTTTCCCTTCGACCAACAGAAAGACACCGTGTGCCTCTGCGCTCCACCATCACCCTTAGCGCACGAGGCGAAGCCGACCTTGGCCGATCTCAGAGCGGCTGGACCTTCATCATGCCACCAGCCCGACTGATCGCAGAGTGTAGATATGATCTTCCAGGCCACCAAAACACAAAGGTCCGAGAAGCTTACGCGTCGTGCAGTCTATACGACCGCATCGACCTCCACGGAATTTCTGGACTGGTCTGGCTCCACCATCACTTTCGACAACAATGATCACCCATCCTACATCCCCCAACTGGGAAAATTCGCCCTAGTGGTCGACCCGATCGTCGATGGCTTCCGCCTCCTCTGGGTCCTAATAGATGGGAGCAGCAGAATCAATGTCACATCTTCCCAGAGACCCTGGAAAAGATGGGAATCTCCAAGTCTCGTCTGAGCCACTCGCCAACCGGCTTCCATGGGTTTGTGCCAAGCAGAACGGTACAACCCCTTGAACAAATCGATCTGGAGGTCATCTTTGTAGACTACGAAAACTTGCAGTTAGAGACAATATGCTAAGAGGTCATGTCGTTTCGCATGGGCTACATCGCTATCCTCGGTAGGCCCGCTTATGTAAAGGTCACAGCGCTACCTTTGTAAGCATACCTCCAACTCAAGATGTCAGGGCCAAACGGCACGATCACCGTCCACGGTAGCGCTGAAAAGCGCTCGAGGCAGAGGTCGCTAACATCGAGATGGTGGAGGCCACCCTAGCTCCCGCAGAGCTCAAGGAAATCAAGAAGTCCATTGATCCAGCCACAACAACTCTACCCCGCAAGTCTAAGCCTAGGCCAGCCTTCTAGCCGGCAAAGAAAACAAAGAAATTCCAAGTGCTCTCCGAAGACCCAACAAAAACCATTATCATAGGGGGAGACTTGAGCCCGATGCAAGAGGCCTCCCTCCTATAGTTCCTGAGGCACAATTCGGATATCTTCGCCTGCAGGCCCGCAGATCGCACAACCTAGCCTAGACCTCTGAAAGGACGCCGATCCTGTCAAGCAGGCCCTCTGATAGTTTGCCATGCAGAAACTCTAGGCAATTGGAGAAGATATTACCTGGCTCCTAGCTGCAGGGTTCATCAGGGAGGTCACCCACCCGGAGATGGCTGACCAAGCCCATAATGGTCTGGCAAAGATTAGGACATTTTTGGGTCAGTTGTCTATATTTAAGGTATTAAGTGCATTTAACTCCATTAAATACCTATAAATCCATTTAATATCCTAAAGTAGCAAATTAACTGTAAAAAGTGCCAAAATCTTACATGAAACTTCCAATGTAGAAAAAAGTTGGACCATAAGCTTAAACACAAACCACTAGGACCCTAACATTACAAAAAAAGGCAAAAAATACTAGTGACGGGCCAGCAAAAATGCCCACCACCAGTTCTTGAGTTATCAATGGTGGGCAGCCAAAGTTAACAGATGCGTGCAAAACACACGCCCGCAACTTATACTTGAGTTACCAGTGGTGAGCAAGAATTCATACCCTCCACTGGTACTATACGCTATAATAGCCGTGTGAACAGTGGTGGGCACATATTCCTACGCACCACTAGTAATTTTGTCCCACAAGTAATCTTTGTTGATGTTACCAGTGAAAGGCGCAAATTGGCGCCCATCACTAATTTTCAAATGCCAGTGGCGGGCATTACATTGTGCATGCCACTAGTAAGTGTCTAGTTTACGAGTGGTAGGCGCTAGAGTGCGCCCGCCGATAATGTGACCCCACCTATAAGCAGTTTCCTAGTTGTGGAGGTATACCAGAGAAAGAGTGTGATCTTCAAGGGGGCTGAGTCCAAGAGAGCTTAGAAGCTCACCCTCCATGAATTTATGGTAGAGGTCCCGACCATACCACAATGGCTGAACTGGTCTAAAACCCAGTTTCTTTTGACTAATCCAATCTTCCTGATCGCATTCCACATCTTGACAAGTCTTCCTTGGTTGTTGATCCCGTCGTTTCTGGGTACCATCTTGCCAATTTCGTGATGGACGACAGTAGTAGTATTAACATGGTGTATTCTTACATGCTTAAGAAGATGAACATCCCATTGTTAGAAATCAGATCTACTAGCACTACCTTTCACGACTTTGTACCGAGGAAGTAAGCTAAGCCTCTAGGCCAGATCATTCTAGATGCAGTCTTCGAAAAACCCGATAACTTCTGTCTTGAGAAGATTTGCTATGAAGTTGTCAACTTGAAGGGGCATTGCTTGCTCTCTCGTAAGAGTGGTTGGGTAACCCACAAGTATAAGGGTGAAGTAACCTAGCAATAAGTATTTCCCTCAGTACACAACCAATGTTTATCGAACCAGAAGGAGTTCTTCCAGCAAACAAAGTCACTGGTACCTGCACACAAACACAACACAAACTTCTCCCCAACACGTCAAGAATGTTCTTTTTAAGTATAGAGATTTCTCAAAATGATCTGCCTACACAATTTTTTATCTCCATTTTCACAACCATTTGGATAATAATGCTTTATTTATAAAATTAAAATTCAATACCCGAAACCACTTTGGCTAGCAAACCTCATACCATCTAACTAGATGATATTGTTTTATGTTTACATCTTCCTGCAAAAATAGTCAAGATCTAAAGAAGTCCATTCTTTTCCTACTCCCCTCAGGTATTTTGTACAAATTCATCATGTATAATGGCATGTTAGAGAGATATAATTGTTTCAGAAATTCAGCATCTATCTGTGCCACCCCCTTCTTGTTGCAAGCATTTACCCTTGCCAATATTCTCAATTTTTTCCTCTACAAAATTCAAATTCTTACTAGCAATTCTAGAATCATGAACATGTATGCCAAAAGACGTTTCATTGTTGAAGTCCCAATAGAGTAAGAAAAGATAGCTTCCCCAAAGAGGAAAAGTTTACTCTTATGAAAATTTATTGTGTATATAACCCATTTCACATATGACTAGTTGACAACTAATAAACTTGGAAAATGTCATATAAAATATTACTGAGAAGGGACCACCTACATCTCAGTTGCCTGAATTTTTTGTTTGTTTCAGTCAATTTTTTCCTCAGACATTGGATGTTAATCCAATGAACAACATATGAGTTAGTTGTACTAAGTTGAGTGAAAATTTAATTTATTTTAGCCAATTTTCTTGCCCAGCCAATCACAACCCAGCAAAACCCAACAGAGCGAGCGTACTACCACTAGTACTATAAGAACTTCTGTAAGCCCAGCTGGTTAAAGCCCAGTTAATAATGGCATGTTTGCTACAGCTGTACTGGTGCCGAACATGATCAACTCCAGTGGATATAACTAATCCTTTGTGCATCCACTGCATAACGATTACCATGTATATATGCTTTGCTTTGACACGTATATTTATTTTCACACACATACACCCTAATTAAAAATATTAATAGAGGGAGAAAGAGTGATTGAAAACCCATATTCTAGTTATTATATTATACTTAGCAACCATTATGCTCATTTTAATTAGAATCACACAATAAATCACATTGCTCATATCAAATATTTAAAACATTATTATACTATGGGTCTTAGAATGTGAAATTAAGATCAACACAATGTCCCGGTTAAATAAAATTCGTCAAACATCAAAGTACTGTAGACATTTTGAAAGTGAACAAAAGAATGTCGATTCATATTAGTGAACTGGAATATCTAGGAACAAACAAGGAAAAAAATTAATAAAATGATAAATTTCAATCCATAAGTGAACGAAACATAAACGAATCGTGGGAGTGGTGTTACCCTAAAGACGAAATAAAAAAATATAAAAGAAGAGCAAATTCAATCTAAGGAAGAATTAATACTAGAAATGTTGTTACCTCAAAAATAAATGAACAAAAGAACAAAGAAGGAAGAATAAGTTTGTTTCTAAGACAGAAGAATAGTGTTGCTTGAGAAAAGAAATGAACAAATAGAAAAATGAAGAAGAACAGATTTCTTTCGATTCAAAATATGATTTAACCCTAATAAAATAATATTATCTAATTATGCCTAACACGAATTATAAATACTTATTTTCAAACTCATTTCTTATATATAGGAATTAGACTATATTGAAAACTTGCACACAAAAAATTTGCAAAACTTCCATTGTTCAATATTGTGCAACAAGTGTGAACTAGTGCAACTTTTATAATAATTATGATTCAAGCAGATCAGTTACAAAATAAAATTATATTTAAGTTCCCGGCACCAAATTAAGTAGTGTCACATGATTGTAACATCGAATGCATTGTTGCATGCACAAATATAGGAGAAAATTCAACTGCCAGAAAGGCCAACTAATTATCAATTATGAAGTGAATTCCTTAACACAAAATATAAGTTGTGTCACACGGTTGCAACATGAAATACGCCGCATGCACAAATATAGTAGAAAATCCAATGGGATTTTTTTAGAAAGCATCAGCGAACAAAGAAATAATAAAACAAAAACAAAAAAGGTTTTTAATTGATTCAATTATATCAATTACAAAAGCTAATTCTATTTAAATTCCCATTACAAAACTAAGTAGGTTTACGAACAAACACATCGTCGCATGCATAAATACAGGTGGAATTCTAACGACAAAAAAATCTCCTAAAAAGCAAAGCCATAATAATAAAAAACAAATATTATTCTGAGGTAGAATGAGTTTAGGGCATTGGTATTACCTAAACGAAGGAAGAAAATAAAAAATACTAATATTGACAAAAATTTGCAACTGATTTCACAGAACTTTCCCTATTTCACAATATGCAAGACCAAGCATATACTGATATAACTTTTAGACAATAATATGATTTTGCAAACAGATCGCATGAAACTTGTATGTATACATCCATGTTATCTTGACACAAACAATCAAACACCAACATTGAAGATCAATCGTCTCTCATCTCCATCATCTCTCTCCCTCCCTCTCTCTCTCTCTCTCTCTCTCTCTCTCTCTCTCTCTCTCTCTCTCTCACACACACACACACACACACACACACACACACACACACACACACACACACATACACACACACAAGCAACAGCAAGCACACTGCCCACACACACATGCTGTCACTCACGAACAGGCACAGCAGACACGCACAGGCACGGCACACACAACAAAGAGAGGACAACATGCACTGTAAACGAATACACACTTACAGACTTCAAATCAGGGACGACAGCGCTGACGCGACTGCCTGAGGATTAGCAAAAGCCTACCGAGAATTTATGTTTTTACGAATTAATGTGATGACATGAGTAGTTTTGTTTTTGTTTGCATGCATGCTTGATGTGATCTATGTCGGATAGGTGAAAGAGAAAGCGACGTCTTCCAACTGTCCCGCCGGCCGGTGCGCTGCTACATATAGATACTCGTTGGCTCGTACTCGACCACACCAAACCAAATCTCACCCGGCCTCTCTTCCTCCTCCCTTTCCTTAGCGAGAAGCTGCCCTCGAGTCGGTCTAGGTGATTGTGTCCACCATGTTTTCCATGGTGGTCGCCGTCCGCGTCGCGAGCAAGGTCGCCGGGGGCAGCATACAGTCCGCGGCGTCGTCCACCCTCACCGGTGTCAACATCGCCGGAAGTGTTATCGCCGGCATACTGCTGTGTGCTCCTGTGTAAGTCTCTCTAAGTTCCTCTCGTGTACAATTCTGTTATACAGCCAAAGATCCTAGTTCTGGCCATCTGGCTAGTCCCGCGGCCCGGCGCCCAAAGCTCCTCTCGCCGTGCGTCATGGCCTCTCTCCGGCCGGGAGCACAAAGCGCCAAGTCTCCCGCCTCCCCGTCCTTCCTGCCGGAAAGAGAGTGGTGCCTGCGCGGCCGATCGAGCCCGACGAGGCCCTGCGGCCAGGACGTGAAGAACGGCACGTACTATGGGCGCTCGGCCACGGCATGGAGTCGATGTAGGAGTACGTACAGCCGGTGGCCGGGTACCAGACGTACATCCTTTGACCCTAACGGGACGCCTGGTCCGCAAGGAACCTCGCGGGCTCGCGACTCGTCCACCACGTCGATGGCGCCAGCGGCACCATCGTCCCCGTCCCGGTCTTTCTTTACGCCATTTCGAGCGGCAAGCAGCGTCGTCCCGTCCGCGTATTTCTGCCCCACGCCCGGTCCCATGCAGCGTAGGCAGCATTCATTCGTCCGTGTCCATCGACCAATCGTCGCAGGCCTCCCGCGCCACCTGGCTCATTTTTTTTTATGTTCTTTTTTGGCGGGGACTCCCTGTCCCATGCTTTTTTTGTTTGGCGTCAGTCAAACACGGGACGCCTCGTCCGTGGACATGGTGGCGGAATACGACTTAAGTATTCAAAAACAATCACGAAGAGGATATAACGTCTAATTGGAAAGCTTTAGCGAAGAACAAGTTTTGACATCATGACATAATTAAGAGCGCTTAGGCAAAAAAATCAACACGCACATTTCTAAATTCAATAAATTTGATACAGCTAAATGCTGTAGCAATGTGAAAAAATAATTACGCATTTTGTCGGAAATGAGTTTTTCTTACAAAGACATAATTCAGCATTTCTTTGCAGTCTATGATGTCAAAATATCTCAAGCTTGAGAGTAACAAAAATATGACGACACATAATAGTGTACAATGATAATGGAAGTGAAATAAGATAAATGGCAATCAATGTACATTGCACACATAAAACAACACAAACAAGAAAGGTTATAAACAGAATAAAATCCAAATATAGGTTAAAGACATCAAAATGAAAACTATTGTCGGTGTATAAAACATGGGTATTTTATACCCTGACTTATGCACAAACAGTAGCAGCCTCCTTGCCGGCCAAGGCCTTGCCGGGAACTGCCAAGGCCAAGACTCCAAGTCCAGCTGAAGGAGCTACCAGAGAGAAGCTCAAGGCTCGGCACTCAACCAGTACCAAAGGTGAAGACACTCCTTGCCGGCATGCATAAACCGGCAAGGTGAAGACCCGGCAAGCTCCATGCCGGCAAGCTTATGCCAGCCCTCCAGCGCTCCACCTCGCCGCACAGGTGTTCGCTGATGCGTGAGGTGTCGACCGCGCAGGTTGGTTGGTGAGGCTTGTCGGGCACTTGTCAGCTCGCTGGGACAAGATTTGCCTCTAATGACACCCGTCCAGGAGGCGTGTCAAGATAATACGAGGTAGCTGGGCAAGCGGTGCGGAAACCTTGCCGGGACTGCCTCTCCGCGCGACACCTAAGCGCTGCATTTAATGCCTTTGTCCTAAACTAGCAGAGTTAGGTATGATAGCACTGTTCACTATCTAGTCATGCTGTAATTACTGTTTTGCCACTGTGGTAACCCCTTGGACTATAAAAGGAGGGCCAAGGCAACAGTTTAGAGGATTCGGACCCCTTTTCAAACACAAGCACCTCTCGCGTAGCTGCTCTCTCCGCACCTTGCCAGGAGAAGCGCTCCTTGTACTGTGCTTCCACACCACTAATACACCAAAAGCAGGAGTAGGGTTTTACGCTTCTCAGCGGCCCGAACCTAGGTAAAATCCCTCGCGTTCCATTGTTCATGCTCTTTGTGCGCGCCGATCCTCCCCGCCGAACCACAAAGGGGCTGCATGGCCCCATAGATGGTCGTACCCCGACAACTATAGAGAGAAGGAATTGAACCATAGACCTCAGCTACACAATGATTCATCTTTTATAATGTTTGATTGATGGCTCAACTATACTATTTATGATAGACAACAACGTAGATATTACCACTTTGCCAAAATTAATGGGTATTCAGCTAAATACCCATGAATTATGTTGGGCCCGCCACCAATGGCGAGCATGGCATAAACACGTGATACACCTGCTGCGTCGTTCCCCCATCTAATCTCCATGTGGCTGGAACTTTCTAAAACTCGATGAAATTTCGTCAGTTACTTCTCATACGTTTATGTACGTCCCCTGCAAGCAGTTATATAAATCTTCAAACTAAGGCTAATCGAGCCACCCGAGGAGACAACCTCCATTTTTCACTCGTGTTTGTTGGTCCCTCTTCCCTCCGGCTGCCTCTCATGTGGCACCAGGAGATAGGGGTAACCCAGGAATCAACACTAAGTGCAATTTTAGTTTCTACTATCTTAGATCCGTGTGCCTTGGTGCTGGTGTCTGGAATAGAAGTCCCATGGCTGTGTCGTCCATCTAGTTCAACCTACAAGGCTGATACATCAGAGCATGTGGTATTTTGGTCTCCCGGATCAATAATTTCATGTGGATTGTTGTCTAGAGCTTCTACATAATTATCGACCCTTCTTGGAAATGATGGGGTCGATGATGGTATCGAGTGAGTTTTTGCCGGGAGTTCTTGCGTTTCAATCTTTTGTGCTACTAGTTTTCTTCATCCACAATAAAATGACAATCTAGCGCTTCGACAACATGCCTTGAAAGGGGTGTGTCCCTTGCTGTTCAACGATACCGTATCGCCTAATGAGATGGGTAGCTCAAGCAGATTTCCAAAACCTTAATGGTTAGTCCAACTTGTGTAGATTTAATCTTCGCAGTTTTTTCACCTAAATCATGCTGGAAAGTCAATATGCAAAAGGGTGAAACTAGAGACAACGATTTTGAAGAACCTTAATTTTTAGCTTATCATGGATCTTTTGTGTTCCTTTTAGTATTTTGGATATGATTTACTATATTTAGTTGATCAATAAAGGCGGATTACTTACTAAAAAACATCATCATAACATGTAACACCACGTGCTAGATGTCAAACATAAAGTACGCCAAGGGAAAAATTGCATCATACAAATACTAGAATTGCACCATAGTGTTGGTGCAAAAGTTGCAATGTTGATTGCTATTTTTAATCAGCTGCATGACATTTAAGCATCAGGGTGCACATCCCTTGTACTTTCTCATGACATGGGAGCCTTGGCCTGCGCCAGCTAACCTTTACAGAAATAGAAGTAAAATTTGATCAGTTCAAGCATGAGACAACAGAAGCAAGACTAATTAAATGACACATCATGAAGATATAGAGCTTCAGCTTTTCAGAAATACAAAAGAACCAACTCATTACCTGTTGAATCATGCATATTTTTTTACTAGTCAGAGATAAGGCTACAACAACAGCAGCTACCCACTCGTATTTTCGGGTGTCGACAACAAGAAAAGTTTTAGCAAAGAGTATAATGGGTAGATAGCGGATTATATTCAGTATAGAAACACAATGCTACAACTTAAAGTTAACCACTTTAGGATACATACTTGCAACCAAACATACATAGCAAAATACAGACAGAAAATGCAATTTCAACACACAAACTTATATGAAAAGGACAATAACTTAGTTTCACTAAAGAAATCACATGCAAGATGTTAATAATGCAGAAAATATAAAAAAAATAGCAACCACTGGATAACAAATGTTGGGAGAAGTCAGCGCAAGCATTTGTGCCCATAATGAAACCACAACATTTTATCAGCGCCTCATGAAGACATGATGTAGAAGAAGATGCAAGAGCCACAAACCCACGACACTATACTTAAGCAAGTACCAGCACTATTTTCATCACAATGTTCACCCAAGAAATAACCATCATTTCCTTTCTTTCACAAAAGGTGCAGATCAAAAGAAAATATAAAACACCTTACATAAAGGCTAAAATAGAATCCTAAAAACATGAATTTATAGTAGATAGCTAACCATAAGCAAATGCAGCTTCAGAAAATAATTAAAACATTCTTCAGAACATAGATTGAACTGCATAATTAAAATATATTATATTATTAAAGCAAGAGACATACAAGTAATTAATCACGTTCATATACATATGTGAAATTATATGATCCATAAATTTTATCGTGAGTCCTAATTATAAAGGTAAAAATTTAAAATATATAACATCAACCAATCTACTTTTTATGTGCAAATTCAGAAGCACAATCTACATACGTCTTTCGGTTCAGGCTAATAAAAGATGAGTCCCGCTTCGGTACAATCCTAGGACCTATTCTGGGCCATACAATGCATTACAGACGTATGATCATTACCCTTCAACCGGGTTATTCTATTCCACTTCTAGATAGAGAAAAAAACTAAAGGAGAATACTTAATAATACGGCGAAACATTTATACAAAACACATATCCCGAGCACACGCAAGGGAACCGTAGACAGGCAAGTGAAATCCAATCCCCCCCCCCCCCCCCCCCCCGACACACACACTAGACGTATAAAGGGCAATATAGACCTTTGACAAATCGTACCCAGAACGTATACACCGTACGTGAAAGGATCAATCTCGGGTCTGCTTGTTGCTAACCAGCGCCGCGAGACACTAAGCTAGAATGTGAAAAAACTGTGCCTTTCAAAATAGCTCAGAATGTGAAAACACGAAAAAAATTAGAAGAGCGAACAAAATTTTGAACACGAACATTTTTGAACGTTTTTTGAAAACAGTAACAAATTCAGAATTTCAACAACAAATCAGAAAAATATGAGCAAAAAATTGAACCCATTTTAAAAAATTTCCCCGAATTTTTTTAGATTTGTATAAAAATATTTGAAACAGGAACATTTTTGAAATTCCGATCAAATTTTAAAAGCGCAAAAATTATTTGAAACTCCCCGAACATTTTTTGAATTTCTGATTTTTTTTTCAAAAATGGAACATTTTTTGAATTAGTGAACAAATTTTGAATATGGCGACATTTTTTGAATCGATGAACTTTTTTCATATTCGCGAGCGCTTGGGCCGGCCCAATAGGCTCCTCCCTGAAGCGATGTCGTCGCCTAGTTGGGCAAAGGCCTAACCGTCTTTTTTCTTTTCTATGTTTTTCATTTTTCTTCTTTTTTTTTTATAATCCACTTTTCTCGTTTTTGAACTGTATTATTCTTTTTGAAATTGGTTCAAAAATTTGAAATATTGTTTGGAATACCAAAGTACATTTTTAAATACCTGTTTTAAATTATGATTTCAAATTCTTTTTTCCTTCCAATATTTATTAAATGCTTTTTTAAAAATCATTTACTGTTTTCAATTTTATCCCTTTCTTTTTATTAGTTATGTTAAACTTAAAATAAAAATTTTAAGTACCTGTTTAAGTTATGATTTTAAATATTCCGAACAGTTTTTCAAATTTTTGAACGGGTTTCAAAAATAATAATTTGTTCAAAAAGGAGAAAAATGAATGAACAGAGAAAAAGAAGAAAAATGAAAAAAATAGAAAAGTAATAATGCTTAGGCCTTGGCCCAACTAGGCAACGACATGTCGACATCGCTCCCGTCGGGCGCCTGTTGGGCTGGCCCAAGCGTTCATGAATTTGAAAAAAGTTCATCAATTTTGAAAAAGAAATATCCATGGATTATTATTTTTTTGCATATTTTCAAAAAAATATTCATTAAAAAAGTTGCAAAAAAAAGTTCGAGAAATGAAAAAAGATTCACAAATTTTAGTAAAAGTTCACGAATTTAATTTTTTGAATTTTCTAAAAAGTTCACGCATTTGCAAAAAAAAAAGAAAAAAAAATCCACTTTTAAAGAAACAAAAAAAACCTGAAAAAAGCAGTGGAAACGCGGCTCATTCCGCCTCAAGTAGTTCGCGCCCTACTACTTGAAAACGAACTTGGTACAAGCTCAAGTGGCTAGCAGTGTTGCCTGTCATCCTGGAGACCAAGGTTCGATCCGTGTGTTCACCCCATTTTCTTCCCTATTTCTTTTAATTATGCACGCGCTAATAGGCCACCCGTTACTATTTCTTTCCGTTGATGTGTTTAGGAGGGTTGTACCGAAGCAGAAGTGATAAAAGATACATAACTGTGCACAACAGTTCAAATCCTGGGCTAATTGCATGCATGACATCATGCTTATGTCACCAAATGTGCAACATGGCTCTTCCCCTTGCTCAATCCATATGGATCGTGAGCGTGAGTCAAACTTCTATTACAGTACAGACTGCAATACGTACTCTACTATGCTTCATTTCTGTTTTAGAGTAGGCACGCATTCTGCTGTCGTCGCCGGTAAGTACTCTCTTGCTTCGCCCCTCTCGACTCGCGGCGATTCACTTGGCAACTCTCTCATCGTCCCTCCGCCCTCCTCCCTCCTCGCTAATCAAACCCCTCCCCTTCCCCCTTCTCTCTGCCGGACACCTTTCCTCACCGGTGCGGGAGCAACCGATAGCTTCCGGGCTCTGAGTGATGGCAACGACTCTAACGAGGATGTTTCGGGCTCGGTTGTTGCGGTCGATGGGGATTCCTGGGAGGCTGTGGATCGCTGGCGCGCCGCTCTCAGGAGTTGCTTGACGGTTCCGACAAACGGGGGTATGCGGCTGGGGGCTGCGACCTGATCTTCTTTGGTTCCAGCGGTGCCGGCGACCTTGCGTGGCATCTAGTGGCGGCTAGATCCAGGCGCGTGTCTCATTCCTGCTCCGTCTGTTCAATTGTGGGCGGATCTGGGATCCTTGGTCCGGCGCCGGCCTTGCTGGGTTCTCTCCCCTCGCCTGTCTCACCTGGGGGCACGACGTCGCTGGGCTACTCGCCGGGAGGCGGAAGACCGGGAAGTAGGGGAAAATTTCAGGCTGCATGTCAGTTCCCACCATTCTGTTTGATCTGCCAGATCAGAAGAATCTATGTTTGCAGATTAGGTGGATTTTCCTTATTGAGAATCAAAATGGATGGAGAGTGTCATAATTAGGTTAGACTGATAGCAACATCTACTTAGATATAAATAATAATAACCAACCTAAATTTATCAAAAGCCCATAGAAAAATCTATCTGCGCACGTGCGGGGGGTCACTTCGCTAGTTGTAGGTATTTAAAGAGTTCACTAGTGCATTTGCATAGTGCTGATACTCAAATATCATTTGTAATATATGTAATACTCCCTCTGTAAACAAATGTAAGACGTTTTAGATCACTACTTTAGTGACCTAAGACGTCTTACATTTATTTACAAAAGGAGTACTTTTTAGTGGGTTATGTGCTAGAGTTGCTCTAGTCTTGACTTCTGTACAAAATTGAATTTAGGAACAGCTGGATAATAACTAAAATCAAGAACATACACAAAAATAAACTAAATAAAAAAGAATCATATGTATTGCAGAAAGACATAAAAACAATTACAAATCTTCATTGGCAATGGTCTAATTATATTGTCATATGTTCGCTCAACTTGCATAAAAATAAGTGTAATTTGTATTAAAGCAATATAGAAGTGTAAAAAAGTGCAATCAGTTGACATAAAATAAAATTAAAAAACCACACGAAATAAAAACATAAACACATTTGTATGTCAAATTTAGATGCTATACCATGTTATCTGGTATGATGTGCATAAAAACTTGATAGTTTTTTGTGCCATTTATTGCATAAACATGAACACCATGCTCATAGATCATATTCATAGCAATAATGTGTACTGTGTAAGAGATGAATGGGTACCTCCATCTTGTTCATGTAGAGGTTCTCTTTCCTGTTATCTGTTTCTAAGAACATATGACCCAATCCTAACAACAAAGCAAAAAATTATCACTAGTTAACTTATCTACCATTACCGAACGACTGACCAAAATGCTTAAAAGCACACAAGTCGCAGAGAGACAAAGGCACTTCAAGGTACTTATTAGAACATAGAGAATGTATAAATTTGAGACGTTCATTTGAGTTGTAGATACCTTATGGTTGTATGTTGTGTAAATCTAAGAAAACACCTTAGTGTCCTACAAGGTAGAAACAATATATACATAATACTAATCTAGGAATTTTAGGAGGTGAAGCTGTGCAATATATATTGCATGTTAGCGCAAGTTATGTAGTGAAATTGATTTCTAGTTCAAGAACAAACGTACATACAGAGCGATTTATATGTAGTTGGAAAAGAAGAATTGATGTGATTAGCTGAGAGAGCAAACAAAAGAAAAATCACCAGAAAGCGAGAAAACAATTTTACTGTAGAGAATGTACAAAGAGGGTATGGACTGACAACTTCGCAAACCTTGCCCACTAATGGTAGTATTAACTCAGCACACATTAAAATTAAACCATGTAGTCGGTTCAGCATGGTTTCAAACGAGAACCATCAATATCTTGAACTATCCAACCACACATATCAGACCTCTCAAAGTATATTCCCCGCATTAGTTTTAGAAACTTAAATATAAATATATCAAGTAGCACAACCCATAAAAAATACGGAAACTATAACTTAACGGTGTCATTGTAGTCATTGCTGTTGAACTAGCAATTTTGTGCAATTCATTAGAAATGAGCTTGTCACGTAGAAATAACACACCTTGAACTATGTTATTTGAAAAAACATACTATACGAGCTAGTTACTTCCTAGAACCATAGACCTTCTATATAATGGGAAAATTGACCAGACAAGAACATTTAGAAAGGTAAATGTATCCCATCACAAACGTGGGTGAAAAATAAATGTAGATTAGTTAATGGGCAATTGACCAGTAAAAAACTTGTTTGCTATTGCACATTGACTTTGTTTGGAATTCTGTTATCAATTTTGTTGAACTAATTAGAAACATCTTTACAATAATATAGAGCCATGGCAGTAACACTCAATTTTAGACTCACCTTGTTGTTCTAATATAGAATGATATACACTGAAATACAAAAAGAGAAGATTAAGACAAGGATACTTGTCAATTTCCTTACATACATCTGTACATTCACTGTTCATGTACATCTAGGTAATAAAATTTGGAACATAAGTAGATTTATTGTCTTGGCTTAGGCCCGACTTTGGCTGTGGATGCACGTATACGAAGCTGTCTTGGAGACCTATCGATTATATCCAGCTAGATGTGCATGTACAAGAACGTTTCAACTTTTTCGATTCCTACAGGTCTACAAATACTCATCCAGAGGGATATTCGGAATAATATTTTTCTATAGTCCATTATTGTGTGCGGTCTTACTAACAGGACTTCCCTGCATAGGGCGGGTCTTCGTCCCTTTCCTGTTTATTAGTTTTGTCTAATGAATAATTAAGAGACAGGTCTCCGCAAAGTCGTAAGACCATGTTTGCGGGCTGACGCCTGCCCAGGATGGTCAAGGAAGTTGGTAGATGACAGGGAAGCTGACGACCGAAGCCTCGGAACAATCAATTATTTTCTAGACACATGAACACATAAATACACAATTGATGGCAACATGCCTGTCTTGAAGGATGGTTATTGTGTGATATGAGTTGATTATACAATATGTGTGTACATGTTTATATAGCAAGTAAACTACCTAGCACATAACCGACTCACAGTAAGCTTCAAATCCATACCGGACATGGCTAGCCTAATCATGATTAGTTCTAACAGATTGCTCTAAAATAAGTATACATTTTTGCACCTACAAACATAATCTGCTTGTTGATATGGCGTTTTAATTATATGATCCTACTATATTGAATATATTGTGTCAGGACTAAAAACTTGACTTAATTCCACCCATCGGTGCATACTTTGAGCTACTGCATTCATCGCAGAGCATCCATTCCACAGCCAACAAAAAACATAACTTGCCTTCAGTGGCGGAGGGTGCAATGTAGCTCGACATCGAGGAAGCTTTGTGTTGGTGGAGGTAGCCGTGGAGACAAGATTGACCCTTGTAAGCCGGCTGAAACAAGATCAAATTCCTTGCGTGGTGGAGGTACACATCAGGGGATTCATGTGTGGTGAAGGACACAAGCATTCATGAAACCAAAATCTTGTATGTGTAATCTCATCTCATGCGTTTCCAGCCATCCGATGAAACGACCGGATTGGTAATCAATCCACTAGCCACGTGCGCATCAATTCTCAGGAAATAAATCTAGTATATAATTTATTATTAGCAATGGAGCATATATGGAAAATAGTTACAGGGGATTAAGGTACATGGAGTAATTAAGTTAAATCGACATGTATAATATAAGCATGCATTCCGTTTGAAGATTTTTTTTTCACCAATTATATACAATACGGTCCGTATTAAGGCTGGTAGATGAACTGACTGTTGCATTACATCTAAGCTATGATTGTTTTGATTTAGTTTTTGTTGAAAAATCTCCAAAAAGAATTGGTGGAGAGGGATCAGAAGAGTCTATGTTTTCAGATTAGGTAGATGTTTCCGCATTGAGAATCAAAATGAATGGAGAGCATCATAGTTAGGTTAGACTGGTAGCAACATCGACTTAGACATAAAGAATAATAACTTACTTAAATTTACCAGAATCCTATAGAAAACTCAAGCTGTTTACATACATGGGCCACGCCGTTAGTTGTAGGTATTAAAGAGTTCACTAGTGCATTTGCACACTGCTAATACTCAAAAGGCATTTCTAATATCAGTAATACTTTTTAGTGTGTTATGTGCTAAGCCTAAAAGTTGCTCTAGTTTTGACTTCTCTAGAAAATCGAATATAGAAATTTAGGTATTTTGTGCCATTTATTGTATAATCTGAACAACTGGTTCATCTATCATATTTGTACCAATAATGTGTACTATGAAAAGTTGAATGAGTACCTTCATCTTGTTCATATTGGTGTTGACAATTTATCTCTTCCATGTTATCGGCTTTCTGGCTTTCTGAGGACATTTGATCCATCCTAACCACAAAGAAAAACAATAATTATGCCTAGTTAACTGATCAACCGTTACAATGACTGGCCAAAATGCTTAAATAACACATCTCAAAGCAAAACAAGGGCAATTCAAGGTATTTGAACATATGGAATGTAGAAATTTGAGGCCTTTATATAAGAAGAACATACGTGACGGTTGTATATTTTGTAAAACTAAGAAAACATGGGTGTATCATACAACGTAGAAACACTAAATACACAAAACTAATCTTAGAATTTCACGAGGTGAAGTTGTGCACTTTATATTACATGTTAGCACAAGTTATGTAATGAAATTGTGTCCATAATTAGTTCAAGAACAAAATGTACAAACAGAGTAATTTATACACAGTTGGAAAGAAGAATTGATTTGACTAGTTGAGAGAGCAAACAAAAGAAGAATCACCAGGAAAACAGATGGCTCATAGAGCATGCACAAATAAGGTACGTACTAGCCACTTTGCAAACCTTTCCAACTTATTGTAGTATTTAATCAGCACACCTTCAACCTGAACCATGAAGTATTCGGCTCAAGACGGTTTAACCATCAAGATCTTCAAGTATCCAACCACACATATCAAACATCTGAATTTACTTTGTGCAATTGATTAGAACATGAGTCGTGTAGAAATAACACAATTTGGAGTAATGTTATTTAAAAACATACTATATGACCTAGCTAATGTTGCCTTGAGTTGGGGGAGGTGCCTAGACAAGCTTGTGCCTTATAAGCCGGCTAGAAACGAAATCAGGCGCCTTGCATGGTTGATTTAGACATTAGGTGATTCATGTGTGGTCCAGGAGACAAGTGCAGACGACACCCAAATCATGTATGCGTGTTCTGGCCTCATGCGTTTCCATTCATCCCATGAATTGATGGGCTTGCTAATCAATTAGGCATGTATGTGCACGTCTAGCCTCAGGAAATCAGTGTAGTGTATAATTTAGTATTGACAATGGGGCATATATGGAAAACATGTTCGGAGCGATTAGGACACATCGAGTAATAAAGTTAGATCCGCATGTATAATATAAGCATTATGTTTAAAGTTTTCTCACTAATTATATACACTACCGTCCGTGTTAAGGCGGGTGGAGGAACTGACTACTAACTTACATATAAGCTATCATTATTTAGATTTAATTATTTGTGTAAATTTATCCATAAAGAATTGGTGGCAGGGATCAGAAGAGTACGTGTTTGCAGGTTTGGTTGATGTTTCCATTATGAGAATCATAATGGGTGGAGATCGTCATAACTAGGATAGACTAGAATCAACATCGACTTAGACATAAAGAATAATAACCGACTTAAATTTATCAAACGCGCGTACAAAAATCTAGCCGCGCACCTGCAGGGATTCAGGATGCTAGTTGTAGGTATTTAAAGAGTTGTTAGTGCATTTGCACATTGCTGATACTCAAATTGCATTTGCAATACTTTTTAGTGTGCTAAAAGTATCTCCAGTCTTGACTTTTCAAGAAAATTGAATTTGGCAATAGCTGATTGATAACTCAAATCAAGAACACTCATTATAATTGCAGAAAAAGATAAATGCAACTGCAATTCTTCATTTGCAATTGTCTAATTGGATTTCCACATGTCCACGCAACTTGCATAAAATAAGTAGTTTAGTTTGTATTAAAGCCTTGTACAACTACGAAAAGGTTTAACCAGTTGTAAACAAATGAACCACGTGAAATGAATAAAAAATACATGTTTTATATATCTAACTAGCAAAATGGCCCACAAAAATGCGCGGGGTATGCCTTCAAATGTGTAGCTTTTTATGAAACTAATATAGTTTTAAAGTTATGCGATTGATGGTTTTAAGGTTTTCATGAAATCAGTTTTGATAGTGTACAAAAATCTAGTTGTCACTTGTCCTGCATGTTTTTCCTTGTTTTAACTAGAAGAAATAGATTTAATGCTACTAACCTTTTTAAAAGGTGAGAACAGTAGATGGAGTCTGGGAAAGGGAATGCCATATTTTGTTGTTGAATTTTTATACTGTTGTGCCATTATAATGGAGTTTCACACGTGCTATCGGAAAAGAATCCATGAAATGCGGCTTAATTACTCCTGCATAGAGACTTAAACTAAATGTTCTCATGTGAAAATAAGCCTAAAATTATGTGAAGGTGAATCATATTCCCTTGACTTAATTATAAGCTCATATTCACCCCAAAGGACAATTAGATGGATTCAACCATCTCTTCAAGATTTACACGATTCTTCTGTTGTACGACAAAAACCTCCAAATTGAAGGAACCACAAAGGATTCTGATCTATCATGCAAAGCTATTATTCCAGAGCTAAAAAAATACACACGGTGAACTCCATCAGTGGTACAGAACTACAAAATGCAACAATTTTGATAGACCTGAATGGGTTAAAGTGCAATCAACGGTGCATACATATCAACCTCTTTAAGCACACAATTAATATTGCCGTCAATTGTTTCAACATATTTGTGTCTCCCAAGGCTTGGGCTTTGACTTTATATCTTGTCATGGGAATGTGTAATAACACCGTCTAAATTGTAAGCAATTTTGTCACCAAACCATTTTTCCAATGTATAAAAGAAAAGAATGTATCCTCTTGTTGTCAAATTAGCTTGCCTAAGTGATGGAAGCTAGGTAGATGAATGGAAAAACATGTAAAAATATGTAGTCATAAATTTACCTAGGCAGTAACTCTTTATGTAGCCTTGTAGGTTGAGGCGTGTGTCAAAGTCCTCCAAGAAGATCATCAACCATCAATGGCACTAAAAAATAAAACACTTCGGAGTAGAACAGCCAATTAATTTATCTAAGAAAATATAGGATATGTGCATCTATACTTAAAAAAGAAATTTGCATTGGGGGTCCAAATTAACAGTTGTAGTTTAGGTGGCCCAATGCATAAATATTAGTTGATGAAATCAAAGACAAAGAGAAGCTGATGATAGTTTACGGAGTTCCAATGCAATTTTCTATGCATCTAAAGATTTAGGAATAATTTTAAAGAAAATCTTGAGCTACTCTCATCTAGGGCTAAAACAAAACCCTTCTAGATTGCAAGGCTGACTCAACCGCAAATTCTACTACCAATGCATGCAAACTTAGAGTCACAAAGAAATATATAAGATGATTATGATAGAAACTGACTACATTGTTTTAGCCACCAAAACGGAGTTTGCATCCTAATTTATAGTGCGATAAAAAGTAACACATGGCATAAAAATTATCGGTACGACAACGTGGTATAATTTTCTAGAAATTGTGGTTGTAGGCTAAAGGACCATTGCAAGATCTATCAAATGAACATAGCAAAGCACAAGGAAACATATTACTTCTACTACTATTGTGGTTTGCAGAAATACCTTTTCGTGGGGAATGCAATAAGTATGTGTTCATTCTAGAACTCTATGTTTGCTCATTACAATGGCTGAACCATTTTAGCCATTCACCTAGTTTCTGAAAGGGCTGATGTGGCATAAAGCACTCAAACTTTGAGATCAAATGAACTACTATTACCTGAACTTATAATTATAGATGTGGCAGGAAGATGCAAACTATACACTATAATGTTTAATTGGCCTATCATAGAGGCTAGGAGACAATAGTAACAACCAACTGTGATTTGTTTATACATGTATACTAATGAACTAACCTTTCCTAGGGGATTAGATACATTATTGAACATGACTGTGCATATGCACACCATTTCACAATGCCACATAATTTTCCACTGTGCACTGCTAGAACTTGGTGCACTCCAATTTAACAAAGAACAATATTACATAAAAGTCATGCAATATAACGGAATAATCATATCATGACTAAGCAATCGGGCAAAATGTGTGAACCGTGGAGGAAAAAATCCGGCATCTCTGCACTTAATATTCAAAATAAATAATTTGATCAATATATACATAAGTAGATATGTCATCCATATGAAATAAAATCATGGTTTATCTGCTATAGCGGAACAGTATAAAAAATGAAACACAGGTGAATCATTGGCACGGCGCTGCATATTTTTAATCAACACTGCAGGCATCAAGTTTGAAGGAAATAGGAAGAATTAATTGTACTACATGTTGGTTTGCTACAATGCACTATGACATCGAGTTTAGAGTTTGAAGTGGAGCATATTAAATTTTTTTAAAGGTTAGTATATAGAAACGATCCCTGGTAGTAGTGTTCTACCAGTACAGTTGCATGCCTCTTGCTAAACTGGAAGTTCCTTCCCTAGCATGACTCTTTCAGCATTTGAGAGGCCAAGTATCCCCATTTTTGGCATGACTTCTTCACCAGCAAAAAATATTAGGTGTATATGCAGAGTCAATGCAAAGAACTCACAACTTCCCAAAGGAGAACCACGTACTTCTAGGTACTTGATGTATATTAGAAGTTGGTTTAGAGTAACGACAACATTCGAGGAAGTTCAGATGATCAAATAATGCTTGCTTTGAAGGGAGTTTTCTTGAGCACTGTTCTCGTCTCCTTTCTCTTCCTCATCACCATTCTATCCCTTCCACTTAACTTTGATGCAAAAGCAAGCAAAAAACTAAAGGATATATCAAGTAATATAGAAACATATTGACTTTATATGTAACAAATAGGAACATCAAAATGCACAAATTTCTTCGACGGGATCAGACTCCGGGGTCGTGTGGGCAACTCGGAGTCTGGATATCGAGGTGGTGATGGACTTTCTGAGGTTGGTGACGGTATGGGACGTCCCCTCCATAAACACATCGGGTTCGATGCGGCTCGGCAGGTGATACATGTGTCTCTTTCGGAGTCGTCCGGCAGTGCCTGTCGCCGGCAGGTGAAGCCTCCTGTGGATGCACCGCCGGCGGATGCTACGCATGACGTCTCATGCGGGGACATCAAGTCATGCCTGCTACCGGCACGTGCGGCACGGTGGCTCTAGCGGAGGTCTCAGGTCTAGCGTGTTGCTGCTAGATCGAAGGTGGTGCGACAGTGGCGGGAGGCACGCGGTATGGGACGTCTGTCTTCTGGTGTCTTCACCAGAGGTATCCGGTTATTGAGGCGTCGGTAGCCGGATAAGGGATGATGGTACATACGGCTTCAACGACGACTTTATACACTCTGGTGGAAATACAAGATCTCTGATCAGGCTATGTTGACGCGCGCCTGCGTCGTGTACTTGCTGAAGGTGGTGGATTGAAGCTTGGCTTCGGAGATGAGAATCCGGAGTTCAACCTTGTGTTGGACTCGCCATCATCGGCGCACGTGCGGCGATTCCTTCTTGAAGGCGTAGCCTAGAAGTTGTGTATTTTTCGTTTTGATGTCATCTTGTAACATAGGGTTAGTGGCTATCTGGTGGAGTTACTGTTGCGAGGCATGCGGCCTCGGGTTTTCTTTTCGCTTTATTTCTGGGTCGATGTTGTTCGGCTGCTGGATTTTGCATTCTTAATAATATATGGCTGCATGCATCGTCCTAATGCAGAGGCGGGGGGTTATCCTCCTTTTTGAAAAAAACAATCCAACAAGTGATACTTTTTTTTTGAGAATCGCAAGTGATACTACTGGATGTGCTCTATGCGAGGGAGTAAAACGCAACACTCGTATGCATGAATCTTGTGCTGATAGACGTGGACCTTTTGATACGTGTTGGACTTGGAACCCATATGCTTGTGGAAAAATTGTCCTCGTGGTTTTTTACCCTTTTCTGAAAAGAGAGAAACACCCTCAACGTTTGATGCACAGATCCTATTATTGAGTATTCATCATCTCGGCCGCAATAAAGTTCAAAAAATATACTGCCACTCGTGTTTTTTTTTACCTAAGTGGCCATCCATTTGTCTTGTTCGCGCAGGTGTACTATGGTGATACCTGTTTGGCAGGAAGGGTCTGTAGGAGATCGGAAGGTATATGGATATGTCTTGGCGTTCTTCAACAGCGTGATGTGGACACTGTATGCCTCGACGGATCTCCCCAACAAGCTCTTGCTCTTCGTCGTCAGTGGAATGGGAATCATCGTTCACTTTTCCTACACCACCTTCTACATCACGTTTGTGGAACGAAACAAGCGTCCGCATGCCATATTCATTCTTTCCGCATTCTTGGTCGTTGCCCTAATAACGGCAGTATTAGTAGCTTCGATGGTGCTCATCACTCATAGGTGGAGTACTACTTTTGTCGATGTCATTGCCTCAATATCTGGAGCATCTACACAAATTGTTCCTACATATGATGTGGTAAGTGCAAGCCACGGCTGGTGAAGTGCAGTTCCGAGCGTGATTTATCAATCTATTGTTCATTTGCTCGTTGATGCATTGAAACCAATCGAGTTTGTACTGCAGGTAATGGTGATCATGAAGATGAAGCAGATAAACGACATGAACCCACTAATCACGGCCGTTATCTCCCTCTTAAGTGCATGTACTTGGGCCCCCTACGGCTTCATGTCCGTCCCTGTTAACGCCTACGTCGTGGTACATAATATCTATCCCTGGGCGATCAATCCAGTTCATTGTGAACTGACTTCTGTAGTGATCTACTCAATGTAATAATATCTCCATTGTAGGCATGCTACAATTGCTCATTGTTGTCATTATGTGCGTGCAGGTACCGAATGTCATTGGCATTGTGTCCACGGTTACGCAAATCACTGTATACTCCTGGCTGCTATACCGCAAGACCCGCATCCACTCCGTCCAAAAGGATGCAGTGGATCACAGCTGCAACCAGGAAGTAGAGCTCTCCGCGTCTCCTGTGTAGAGGTTGTGGAGGCAAATGGAGGTTTTTTTTTTTGACACTGAGACAAATCGGGACTTAATTTGAACTAGCTATGAAAGGTTTTTCCATGGATGGACGATCTATCTATGAAAACGGATGGATCGATCCCTGGCTCCAGTAAGAGTCAGATTTGCCAAATTTATTCATTTGGGGACTCAGAAGACAAGATTGTGGACTATTTCTGTAACTCCGATGTAATGTCATCTCCGTAGTGTTTGAATTGCCCCTTTCAGTCAAATGTCATGCATGTGGATTATCTTGGTTTTCTGTGTCCATTTCATTCCAATGTAGGTATATCACAATCAATGTTCCTCAATGTCTTTGTGCTGGTTAGTGGCCGTGTTGAATTACACATATGGCTGATGCACAACCATTTGCTTGTCAAAACAGGTGATTGTGGATGACGAAAAGGGACAGAATAGCACAAAAAGTTCTTAACGATTAGTACTTTGTTCTTGCATGCATGTTTCTCTATAATCTACACAACTAGATAATGGAGCATGGTCTTCATTATATTGTACTGTCCGAGAAAAAAAGCGGTTAAAGAAAACCACGGGCGAAGGTGTTTCAGCAGAGAAGTGATGACATGTCCAGTGTTCACTGAAATTTGACACACTGTGCCAAGTTTCACCGTTGACTAACCAAACAGGGTTAATCCTCAATGAACTATGTCTCCAAGGTGGCCTAGAAAGTAACACAGATATGCGATCACACCGTAACCTACCGACTTGAACTTGGTACTGGTATAAACTGTTTCAGCACTTCTCTATACTTGTTTGACTACCCATGTCGTGATCGGTCATTGTGTACCATGCTTACCGCAAGCCTCGCGGCTATTGTTGCAGCCTTTGCTATCCTAGTCGAGCCAACCCAAACCTTCTCAACTCTCACTGTAGAGAACTGAGAAACACCGATCGTAATCGACCGATGTATACTTTCACGCTTACCTAGGTCCACCAAGCACCAGCTTGAACAACATCTTGTGTGTATTAGCTTGCCTTATCCAGTGCTCGCTACTGAAAGTCCCTTTGTGCTGCTATGTTTCGCAAGCCCGATCGACTGCGGCCGCGGCTGTACACTAGCACACCTGCAAGAGGCTGCCTTCGCTCGGATCGAGCCTCGAGCTGTCGGTGCACCCTGGCTGCCACTTGCTGCTTTGATCCGGTCCGGTGCTTCTCGTGCTCACATCACCTCAAAGTTATGTGTTTTTTTTTTGCATTTGTATATGTTTTAAAGTGGTTCTGTGTTGCCTATTTCCCTGCCATCGCGCATCGATGGTGTCAGAAGTGCTTTATCATGTGCCTTTGGAGGGCAGAGGTTCTTTTGAAGGATGCCCGAGATATCTCCGTTCATATCTACTCCTATAAGAGCTATTCAGGGAGGAAACCCATACAAGAGTTACGTTAGCTACGGACTCATGGCCAGCGGGGATAGAGTGTCATCTGATGAGAATGCGGGCCTCACTCTCCCATTCTGAGGTAGGCCGGGTGATTAAGGAGATGAAGGCTAATTCAGCATCTTGCCAAATGAACTTTAGGTCGCCTTCTTCCAGAAGTTCTAGGAGCATCTTTAGGCAGTGATTATGCCAATGTTCCAAAAATTCTACATTGGGACATTGGACATGTCTCGCCTGAACTTGGGGGTGATTACCCTAATCGCCACATTAGTATTCGCTAATTTAGGACGACCACTATGATTAATGTCCTCAACGGGTCTTTGCTAAGGTTTGTGCGACGCGGTTTGCCCCGGTGGTGAAATGTCTCACACATTGTTACAAGTTCGCCTTCCTTAAGGGGCTATTTATTTAATATGGGATCTTGGCACTTCATGAGATTGTTCATGCAATTAAGGTTCAACACCAAAGGGGTGTGATCTGTAAGCTTTGTTTTTTAGAAGGTCTATGACCACTTGGACGTGTTCTTCCTTCACGTGGTCCTTCAGCGAAGGGGGTTCGATGATCGTTATTGTTGTTGGATCATGCATATCGTCATACGTGGTAGCACCACCATTAATATTAATGGAGAAATCAAGCCCTAAAAATAGATCTTCGCGTGGGGGAGGCAGCGGGGCCATCTCCCTCGCTGCTTTAACCTTGAGGTTGACACCCTGATGGCTATCTTGGATAAGGCCAGGATACTCGGCCACATTTTAGGTGTGGTTGGGCATTTTATCCCCAGAAGTTGTGATACGTCTAGTATATATGTAGACGATACCATAATCATGGTGGAGTGGCCAGAGCTTGATATCATCATATTCAAATTCTTACTTCTATAAGAGTGAGGGTGTGGTAATGGGGTACTTGCTCAAGGATTAGTAGCGGATCACAGACAACCTTAACTGTAGGATGTCCTCATTTCCCATCACTTACTCGAGTATGCCGCTTTGTGACTATAGGACCTTGATCCGGGACTTTGACCCCCTAATGGTGCAGGTCACATGCAAGGCAGAGCCATGGCGCGGTTCACCTCGAAATGGGGAGATAATATGTGCTCATCGACTCTTGCCTCTTTATCCTCCCCACATATATGGTGGGGTTGGATATTATATCAGAAGGGGTGCATAGCTACTCTGATAAGGGTCTATCGTTCTTCTTCTGGCAGGCGGCCAAAGGGCGCAAGAAGTACCATATGGTGAAGTTGGTTGATATCTGCTTTCCTAAGGACTAGGGGCTCTGGGTATTCTAGTTTCCTGGTTCATGGATGTGGCCCTTATGCTAATATGGGTGTGGTGGACTAAAAATGGGCATCCGCCCCTATTGAGGGTTTTGGGGTTAATGGAAATGATGATTAGATGAGTAACTATGTTTTGATTGTGCTTTCAGTATACACATCATTGGAAATGGAACGGTCGGTGGCACCCTAAACTAAAAGGATATAAGAAGACGACACATCATTTTTTCACCGACGATTTCTTGTTTTGAGTCGTAGGTAGGTGGTACTATTAAAAGTGGTATGCCATGGATCGTGTGTGGATTAGAGGAACAAGACAAAGTCATATCCACCCACATCCTAGTTGTGAAAGAGCACCATGGTTTTCTCCTTTTATGTTGCTGCTTTTGCTCTTTGGATCATGTCGGACTATCCGACTCATGTCGAAGTGTGCGACTTGTCGGAGGTTCCGACATAGGGTTCGACTTGGGGTCCGACTTTGTCCAGAGCCTCTGCATCAAGTCGGAAATAAGGTCAAATACTGGGCTAGGTAGTCCGACATGTTAGAATGTGCAATATAAGCCACCCTTATTTTCCAATGGAGGGTGACAACTCCTACTTTCATTCCTCCATTAATCCAAAGCTTAGAACTTTGATTCCTCCCTCTCTAGCCACCCAATCCATCCCATATCTTAGCGAGACTAAGAGGAACACCCAATCTACAAATCCACCAAAGCAAAACTCTAGTTCGTCGATTACCGATGAGTTCCTAGCATATCTTGTTACTCTTGGGTTTGTGAAGATCTCTAGATGTTTGGTGTTTCCCGGAGCTTACAATTCGTATGGTTGTGCCCCAGTCTCGTTTGTGAGATTTGGAGCATGCCCCAAGAGCTACCCCTAGTGAGAGTAAAACTTGAGTATTCGTTGTTCAAGGTTCTCGGAGACTGAGGTGAGGCATTCATTGTTTTTTGAGCATTCGTTTCCCCCACCTCTGCAAATGAGATTACCCCCCCCCCCCCCCCCCCCAAGAATGTGAACTTCGGATTACATCTTCATGTCCAGCACTTTTGGTTATCTCTTACCCTATTGTTACTCTTACCCTTGTGTAGCTTAATAGGTTGTTGTAAGGCATCATATAGGGTATATCACCAAGTTGTGTATATAGAGAACCTTCAATTCCACACTAGCCTCTAAAACCTGCTAAGAAAATGATTAAATTCGATCGTCGCCTATTCAACCCCATCTAGTTGACATCTCTGGCATCTTTGATCCTTCACGGATCCTTAGGGATGAGGGAGGCCTATGGTTGTAGCTTATTAAAGCTAAATATCTGCAGGGCTGCCCTCTCCACGTTTGCGATCGAAGGGTGGCTCCCAGTTCTGCAAGTCCCTCCAGTCGATCAAGCATGAGATCCACCTGGGTCCAGTTTCTTCATAGGCAATGGAGAAGGTACCCACCTCTAGCTGGACCCATGACTTGGCACGTCCTGTTGTGCGCCGAATTTCTAGGCCTTTTTTACGATCTGTGCACATCGAATGTTCAAGGTTCCCTCAGTCACCCACAATGGGAACTCGAACATCCCATTCAGTTGAACATTTGGCCTTGAGGAGACGTTATCTTGGACCGAATTGCAGGCGGCCTTCCCGACGTTGCTGCCGGGTTCACCAGACATTATATCTTCGCACCAGGCCCCATCGGGCTATTCTCTGACTGTTCGACATACCATGCTCTATGTCGCACGTCGACTCTTGCCTGGACCATTACCCTCCAGAAAGCACCGCTTCCACTGAAGATGAAGTTTTCGTGTGGCAGCTCTTACGACATCGCGTCCCCTCGGGGACGTAGGTGGCAAAGCGGCATGGGTCGGGCGATGGACTATGTCCTATTTGTGGGCTCTGTGAGGCTCTGGGACCAGAGTGGCAGTCCCCGGACTTGGCCGAGTTCTTGGAGGCTCAGGCCAATCGTACCGGTAGGAGGAGACACCTCTTCTGGTTAGTGTTCTCGGCCATGACCTGGGCCCTATAGACTACACACAACAAGATGATTATTGAGCGGGTCTTTTTGGGGCGTGCTTCTGACTTTGTGTCTAAATTTCTGGCAGCATGGTTGATGATTGTATAGTGGCAGGCCAATAACTCGCTTGGCCTCCTAGCCGTTGACCCGCTGCTTCCAAGGAGTCTTGTATCACTTTTTTTCTTTCCTTTTGAGATGGCTATGTTGTTGCCTTAGTAAACCTATGTTTTATTTTTTTCCACTTGTACTTGCTGTTTGGATGTGGTGGTTGCTTTATTTATAAACCAGGGTGAAAGCCTATTTCTATATGTTTTAAAGTTTCTAGATGTCTAATGGGACTGAAATAGATTGGCATATACAGCCGAGGTGCAGTACTACGACTATATATCATGAACTGATATGAGAATTATACGAAATCGATTTGAATTTTTATGATATGGATCGTACGTGCGTACCTTTCTTATATAGCTTTTACTTCCTCGCGCCATATTTCTGTGGTCAACGTCCACACTTCACAATGCAATCTCAACACATGTAGGCACTCGTACAATGTCCATCTCGTGCGATGAGTTACCGGCGTGCCATAGTGAAACACTAATTAAGCTCGTCTAGTGAAACTTGGTATTAAACTTTTTTTTGCGGGAATTCTCTAAACTTGAAAGATCGATTATGCTTCTACGTGCATATTGTTGATGTTGATATTTTTCTTTACAAATTTGGTCAAACTTTATTAAGATTGACTTAGAACATAATCTATGCATACGGACTGAAAAGTCCTCATATTTCTGCACCCATTCCTGCCTATTAGCCTCGTCCTCAGTCCTCACATGTCTGACTATAAATTTGCACTCGTGAAGGTATAAGCTGGCTACTTCATCTTCGATTGTCACAAAAAAAAGAAAATGATAAAAATAGAGAAGGAGATGTAAAGAGTGTGACAAGAAATAGCACCTTGGAAGTGTTTACTTTGTAAAATAAAAAAGCTCAAATTTTAAACAGACATCTTCGCAAACAAAAACTGGTGAGCAAACAAAAGTTCACATACTGAAAAATGAATATTCGTGTAGTTCTTCATAAAAACAGATGATATTTTTTTTTCAAGAAGATTTCCATATAGAAGTGGAAAAAAGAGAAAACTATACAAGCGAAAAAGCAATTATGTGACACAAACAAAACAGGAACAAAACACAACAGTGAAAAATAAAAAATAAAAAGGAAAGTAGAAAAATGAAAGAGGAAACCCCAAAAAAATAAAAAATAAATTAATATGTTCTTTCCTTTTACAAAGAACAATTGAACTACAATTTTTTTTTCTTTTTTGCAGTTCAATTGTTCTTTGTACATTTTGCACAAATAGAACGTAGAGAACGTACCGTATAGTCTCATATCACAAAATTCAATCCGGCTGAGCGAGCCCGGACCTAGCGACGGTGATGATCGATAGTGCCAGAGAAGGACGGGCTTTAGAGGGATGGCCAAGGAGGCAAAGGACTGATGGATAAGGCGGCTTGAGTGGGGCAGGACGGCGAGGCGACTCTCTGGGTGGCGGAAGCTGGTAGTTTGGCCGGGGAGGCGGATCAGCGGCTAGAGGGAGGAAGATGAAAGGAGGAAGAAAGAGCAGGAGAAAATCAACTCACAAAAAAGGAAAATCAACTGCCTGACATATCCACTATCCTTCTTCTAGACGGGACGTTCTTCTTCTTCTTCTTCTTCTTCTTCTTCTTCTTCTTCTTCTTCTTCTTCTTCTTCTTCTTCTTCTTCCGGACACAGAAAATATCCTCAATTCAAAGATGAAGAGTGCATAATGCATATATGTCTACCATGATTCACCCGTAGTGGTCGATCGTCCCCTCGGTTGAAGCTATGAAACATTTTTTCTTTTGAAAGAGGAAATCACGCCAACCACATGTCTTTCACTGGAAATCTGGATCATTTCTTGACATACGGCCCACTATATTACGCCGCTCGTCCCCGTGAATGGTTTGCGAGGTACAAAGAACAAGTAATTTAGCAAAGATTGTGCATAGAAGTATAGAACACTAACCTGGATGAAGATGGAAGGAAGTCAATGGCGTCCTTTGCTCTTCGCTGGTGAGAACAAGCCACCAACCGAGGAAACAGAACTGTGACGAGGCAAACTAGAGTAGGTGCGCCTTGCCGATGCCAGCAGGAAACATTATAAGCAAATTAGCACGTGACGTTGACTTGACTCGGCCATACAGAAGTGCGAAAACTTTTCCGTCATAAAAAAAGAAGTGTGAAAACTTGGAAGTCTTTGCTGTCTTTTTTTATTTTTTATTTTTTGAATGAACAGGAAAGATTGCTGTAATGACGAAGCTATTAAGGGGACCTGGGCGTCCGAACCGCGTAACGCGGTACCAAACCACACTGCTAACCGCGTAGTCAAAGCCAGTTACTATTAAAAAAAAAGGGATAACCAAAAAATAATAATGACGCCCGAAATTCTCGCTTGACTAGGGGGGTACAGCGTTCGCTCCTCGCCGGCGGCTACCACCAACACCCAATCCCACCATGAGGAGGACCCGCTTGGTCTACGAGAAATCTGGAAGAAGAAGATGGGAGTCGCAATACGATCATGGGTGAATCGGGTATGCGTTGATGGGAGGGATCGAGAGGATCCCAGGAAGTCTGGCCAGAGGGGATCCGCTCAAGTAATGGATCACTAAAGAGAAGGATGAATCAGATCAGGGAGGCGATTGGGAATCCAGGGATTTATGAGGATGGCTTTATGTTTGAAAAGGATTCGTCAGGGAATCTGGGTGATTCGGGAAACAGCAATGTCACGCCAAATTGCAAGGAAACAGAAGAAGGGACAGGATCGATTGACATGATATATCCCATAGTTGAAGATCATATTATGATGGATATAAATGATGAAGGAGAGGACCAGAGGGTAGTACTAGTACCATACTGCCACACATACAAGAACACCTCAATGGAGAACTCGGGCGACGACGGCTTACTAGAACATTGCTCGCATTTGTTTTTTTTTTCCGACAAAGGGTGGACTTTATTGGCTCAAAATGGAGCATTCAGAGGATACATAACACAATGAGCACATACCCGACCTCTGCATAACTAGGATGCACACAGCCAACCCAACACACACACGCGGAAACATACCGGCAACTAGCAAAGTCATAAGACCAAAAGCTATGTGCAGGCGAGGAAAAAGGGAAAAAAAAAACAAAGCGATCAAATCAGTGATCGACAAACTACTACTGAGACCATATCCGCACCAACCATTGACACCACATTGATGGCGAGGATCTTCAACGGCAACGCCTTCAGGAAGGAAGCGACACTTACGCGCCGCCGTCACCGGATCTAACCACAATGGTCAGAATCTAAGTTTTCACCCTGAAGAATCAGTCCGAGCAAATCCGAGCAATGCCTCGAACAAGGTAACGACGTAAAAAAACATCGCCATTGCCAGGTGTAACCACTGGGGTGACCTAGGCCTTCGCCCCGGAGCTCGAGACCTGGTGCGCGCAGCACCACCATCCAAGTCACACAAGTGTTGTTGCCACCGCTTTTTCGCAATCCCAGCAGCTACAATTGGACCGCCGCCACTCCACAACTTACCCTCTGCGTCAAGTCATCGTCCATAATTTGTATCACACCACTGAAGTCATCAACCGGATCAAGAGATAAAACCTCCCGAAGTCTTTTCAATGACCTCCGCAGTCGTGGATCCGTAGGAAGTCGCTGCAGAACAATCTACGAACACCACCATTTGACCGATCTGATCTAGATCAGCACCACCAACCGAAGATCGTAGCGTCGCCGGCCGGCACACGCGGAAGGCCAGCACATCGCCGCAGCCCCACATGCCCAGCGCAACGACCCTACGGGCCGCCGTCGATGCCTCGAGTCATCCCGGCGTCAGATCCTTGTAGTCATGGCCGCAGATCGGGGAAGTCGTCGCAGCGCCACAAGGGTGGCCCCGAGGCCAGCCGAGGAGGACACCACCCCCAACCCCGGGTCCAGCGCCAGCAGGAGAGAAACGCCGGCGACAGGACAGTCCTCGCCGGGCCGAGATCTGGCGCGGAGAGCGGACGGGGAAGGGAGCAGGACTGGTGGCAGAGAGGGCGGGCGGGGTGGGGAGAAGGCCGCCGCAAGAGACTAGCCGGTTGAAGTCGGATCGGCCGTCAGAAGGCGCAGAGGCCGGCGGACGGGCGTGACGGCAGGGAGGCCGCAGCCAGACGAGGCGCCCCGCCGCTACCATCCTGGGAGCCGGCGCGGGCTTCGCCGGCCGCTCCTCCGGTGGCGGCGAGGTGGTCGAGAGGCTGGGAAGGGGTTGCGGCGGCTGGTCGCTGGCTTTCCCCCACCGCCGCCAGGGACGAGGCGCTGCATTTGTTTGTTTTTGAGACGAGAGGCCCCCGCGACCCTCCGCTCGGGGAGACTCGGGCGGCGACGAAACCCTAGCGTGCGCCGGCGCCTCCCCCGCTAGGTCCCCCCCCCCCCCCGGCCGCCACCAGAGAAGGTCTACGGGCAAGCCAGTGTGGCGCCCGACAAGGACGGTGGCAGTGAGCATCTGCTGCTCCGCCTCCGTGCAGAGAGCTCCAAAAAGGCGTGGCGGCGCTGAGTCTTCGACGAGCAGTGTTTGCGGGTGTTGCTCCGCCTCTTCAGATGTGCTTGCAGCGGTCGTCGGCAGCTGATCTACGCTTCCCTCCACCCCATTGTTGCTGGTCCATGGCAGCCTCTCATCGTCGGATATCTGGTGCATTTGGGGTGAGGGAGAAACCCTTGGCTGGTGTGGCCGGCCACGAGGTGACGACATCAGCAAGTGTCATGCCCCTCCTTGGACATTCCGTCGAGGTACTTTCCCCCTATCCACTATCAGCCCGGGTGAAAACCTCATCCGTTTGGATGGAGCGGCAGCGACGCGATCTTTGCCGTCACCTCCCATAGAAGTGCCGCTCTGGTGGTTTGAGAGTTACTAGGTTCCTCTAGTTTCGGAACTGGGGGTCAGTGGTTGCAGGTCCGATTTATCGCATTGTTGTTGTGCATCTTCTTTGGTCGTTCTCCGTCATCGTCGTGCTGGTCCGCTTGTCGTTCGGTCGGTGCTCTCAAGTGAGGACAGGGAGATGATCAGGTTCCCTCCCTCATCTTCAGTTGCACATAGACGGCGGGTCTAACGCGGTTCTGCTCCCCGCAGGCTTGTCCTTGATCTCATAAACTGGATACACCAGTTCCTTCGTTACTTCGCTACCTTCCCTTGCGTCTTCGTGCCTACAGCTTCATCTCTTCATGTGTGGCTCTATGAGTGTACATGACGCTCTTCTCAAGGCGATCTCGACTCAGTTGGGGCGGGGCTAAGCATCTCCCGTGGTTGTTCGTGGTCGGCATCCACAATTTGATCAAGGGTGAGCATCTCCATCTCCCGACGGTTCAGTGTTGAGCCAGGACGAGGGGCAGGGGTCCCCTTCGTAGATAGTTTCAGGTTGGTTGTTGCAGCTCACCTCTCCTTGTGTAGATGAGGGGGGTGCCCCTTCCCACCGTCGGCGTCTCATCTTCTTCGTGCTTCCTCCCCAAGTCTGGTGCTCTACCCGCGCTAGGGGGTATCATCGACATCAAGCGGGGTCTCTTTTTTCCATTCTCTTGTTGTCCATGGTGTAGTTGATGCTTGTAAGTTGTCTGGTAGCATTCCATATCTGCCGTTTTGTTTATCTTGTAAGGTGATGTCCGATGGAATTTGTGACCGGTTGATGGCCTTGTTTATTCAAAGTCGGGCTCTGTCTTGAGCCTTCATTCTAAAAAAGAACTTGGGTGACCACAAGTTGAAGAAAGCCATGAGCTCCAGTCTGGAGGTGGTGGCCACCAATGCTGGTGGGGAAGGAAGCAGGAGGATATTGAGGGGTGACACCTCGAGACGGGAAGGAGGGGTGTTGAGCCAGGTGACATAACACACTACCCTGGTGCCGACAGGCATGGAGATCCATCCCTCTGACGTGGTCGAGCTTGTACTGTGCAAAGCCCGCGATGCTATGCCTGGCTTGCCATGGGGCACTTCTTCTCGGTGCTGCCCTCTCTTTAGAGAACTCAAAAGTAAGTGGGGGCTCCGAGAAAGGATGGACTACAACTAGCTGAAGAATAATCGCTTCATGCTCTAGTTCGAGCATGAGGGCTGTCGGCGATTTATCCTCGACAATGGGTCGTGGATCCATAGGAATGATCCCTTCATAATCGTCCATTTTGATGGACAAGGTAGACCGAAAGATATCGTGGGGCACTACATGTGGATCTGTGCATGCATTTACGATGTGCCTCCTCTTATGCACTCTGAGGAGATAACAATGGTAAAATATGGTCTAAAATTATTCGTGTCTGTGTTGAGGTTGATGTAAATCATCATCTCTTGCATGAGATCCACTCGAGAGACTTATAGCTTATTACAGGTTGTTCGTCCAAGGGGTGAAGTACGAGAGAGTTCCTATGTTTTCTATGTACAATGGGCATGTAGGGCACAGTGAGAGCAATTGCTAATTGCCTGAAGATGTGCAAGGGCTGCAACTTATGCTAGAGCTGCTGCAAGCATCAGACTTTAGGCATGTTGCATTGTATGCATGGAGAGATCGTCCCTTCTTGCACTTTGGCTCCGAGATATATGAGATGTGGTCAAATAGACTCCTCTAAACCTTGCCTTGGAGGAGCTCTTGAAGGCCCAGGACGACAAAGAATCCCTCCTAGCAATGAACATGGAAAAGTACGAGGGGTGTCGGAAGATGTGCTGTCTGACCATGTTGTGTAGGCCTCCATCACGGCGGTTAGCACAATCTGGCTTGGGAAGGGGTGAAATGTCTACAGGAACACAACGCCACTAGTGGTAACTTCACTAACCGACGCAAAATTTGGAACAATTCTGGGTAAAAGTGTTCATTGCAATGTTGGTAAAGATGTGAGTCCGGAGGGGGCTGAGGATGCAGAGGGAGATTGTGATGAAACAAGAAAAACCACAATGATCGTGAACGTATGGGGATGGAATCAGATAGGAATGAAGGAAGCGACCAGCCCGAGGCTGCCGGGAAACTAGTGGGTGCAATTGTTAGCGCCCGCGAGGAGGAATGACTCTCCTAAGCTAGAACCACTGAGGGCTTGGGCACACTCGGACAGTTCAAGAGTCGGTATGCCTACTGCACACAGACCGTCCATCCCTACTTTTTATTGTTGAAACATGGCAAATTGAAAAGTACGTGAATAGTTGAGATGGAGGCTCAGCCTCAAGCACTGTATCTCCCATGTCGGTAAAGGAGTGTTGGTATTGCTATCTTCCCCGATGAGCAAGTTGAAATAAATAAGCTTGTTCGTGTTCCCAGGTACATTGGTGCATTAATTAGTTTAAATCTCCATGGCCTCCAATGACAGGGTACATTTGTATATGGTGAACCTAAGGCCAGTGAGAGACTTCATATGTGGAATCTATTGAGGGGAACCAAACCTATAGGTTCTGAACCATGGCTCACAATCGGCGACTTCAATGAAACGACATGGCAACATGAAAATCCGTTGAGAGCTAGAATCTTGGACAGAAATATGGCTCATTTTCGTGAAGTATTATCCTGGTGTGATGTGCATGATCTCGGTTTCATAGGTATGGGTTGGACATATGACAATAAGCAACTAGGTGACGATAACATCAAGGCAAGGATTAAAAGAAGGGTTGCATCCCAGTAGTGGAGCTCAAATTTGAAAGAGGCTATTATTGAACATATCTACTCTACACGTTGGGATCACCTCTCCTTGTTGCTCCGATTCGGTTCTAGGATGGAATGGAGGTCAATCAGCAAAATCTTCTGTTACAAATTAATGTCGGATAGTGTCTTGGTTCATAGAGTAAATTGCATAAAACCATCACATTGAAGGTTAGGTTTACAGAAAACACTACGTTACAATTCTTTTGCAGAAAACACCACGTCTTGGGTAATCATTTTTGCAAAAACCACTGATCGGCGGATTAGAGCACTTTGAGCACATTTATGACAGATGGGTCCCATTCGTCAGGAGCTGACTTGGCAAAAAAAAAAACTCCACCTGGGCACTTTGACCGGTCAAAATTACCTTCCTGGCGCAACCCACCCCGTCGCCCTCCATCTCTCACGCCAATGCCCTCACGGCCGACAGCCAGCCACGAGCCCGACTCCATCTTCCCCCGCCGGCGTGGTCTGCTCGTCCCCACGCCCCGCCTTCTTCCACCGTCCCCGGATCCGGCCCAACCGCGATGCTCCGCCGCCGCGCCGTCCTCCATCTGGATCGAGCCGCCGCCGCTCTGTCCTCGATCTGGATCGAGCCGCCGCCGCGCCGCCCTCGATCTGGATCGAGACGCCGCCACTCCCTCTCCTCTTCTCCTCCCCACGATGACAGCAAACGGCGGGCGGGGAGGAGGGGAAACAGCGACTAACGCGCGCTTGGAGGAAGGGGGCGGACGGCAGCTGCCCCGCATTCAAAGAGCCGGTCGCCGACGTAGACTAACCCGGCGTCGGCGGCGCCTGCGCCATGGCTCGCGTCGACGCCACCGGCGGCAGGCCGAAGAGAACCAGCTGGGTGAGCCCCACGCCGCCAAGCAGGTGGTGCCCTGTTGTGGGCGGGAACAGCTGGTTCGCCCAGTTCTGCAGCGGGGACGACGTCTCCAGCCACCGGCACGAAGTTCTACAACAGGGACGGCGTCTCCGGCCACCGGTGCGAAGTTCCGCGGTGGGGACGACATCTTCGGCACATGCGCGAAGTTGCTAGTGAGCTGCATCAACGGGTCAACGCAGCTGGACATCGGCCTGCTCGTGTACACGTGGTGTTTTTGACTACTTAAAGTGCCCAGGTGGTGTTTTTTTTGCCAAGTCGGCTCCTGACAAACGGGACCCATCTATCATAAACGTGCTCAAAGTGTTCTAATCTGTCGATCAGTGGTTTTTACAAAATGATTACACAAGACATGATGTTTTCTGCAAAAGAATTGTAACGTAGTGTTTTCTGCAAACCTAGCCTTCAAAATGGTGGTTTTCTGCAATTTACTCTGGTTCATACCATTAAAGCAACGCAACCCTGAAGCTGAAGCCCATCGCTGTTATACTTGGCACCTATATAAACCCCATCGGACTATGACGGCGGCAGGAAACGTGGCACGGCCTAAAACATCACCGCCATCGAGAATTAGATACCAAAATGACACACACAAAAAATAAAGGAAACGGTGCGTCTTGCGGCACCACGATGAAACAAAAAATATGCCGCAAGCGCGACCACAGGAGGAAAGGAGCTATCCACCCAAGACACAAATGCTACGCCGGCCGATGACGAACTGCACGCTTATCAGCATGCATGACAGGCGAGGCTGCATATCCATGCGAGAAGTGAGAGGCCAGAGACGAGTTCGTCTGTCGCCAACGGGAACGGGCGAAGAGATTGGTTTCCTCTTTGATGTGGTCTATGATTCCATAGAGGGTAATAATGAAAAGGAAAAGGTTCGCTATTTGTCGTAGTTGTGTGCCACATGATATAGCTTGAAGGGGATGAACAGAGGTGGGGGAAACTGGAAAAAAAGAATGAACAACAGTGAAGGGTGGGACGAGAGCAAAAGAGGTTGGTTTGGCCAGCAGCGCCAAGGAGAAAGGTGAGATCGGGGTGTCATGAGAGGAGGTAACTGGCAGGGTATCGGTGTCGGGAAGTGTCAGCCATAACTATTGGTAGAAGAACAATAATCATATACCTAGAGATGTTTTGTTACGACTAGTCTACGAGATGTTTGTGTGACTTCGTCAATCTTAAAATTTGTCAGCCAGTCACTCGAAGGTGCTTGGAAGGGGAGTTTTGACGGAGCGGTAAAAGTGTTCTCACGGGTTCGAGTCCTGAAAATGGCCTCTTGTAGAAATATAGAAAAAAGTTGCATACAAAAGACCCAAACTGATCGGGCCATGTGCAAGCGAGAGCAACGTGCATCGGGTTGCCCTTTTTTAGTCTCTCAAAGGTGCTTGGAAGGGGAGTTTTGGTGGAGCGGTAAAGATGTTGTCACTGTAGGGGAACGCGACAGAAAACAAAAAAATTCCGCACTACGCACCAGTCCAGGATCACTATGGAGATGCATACAATGTTTTGATCTGATCATTACCGACTCGTAGCGCAGCGAAAGTAGAGTCGATGTAGATCGTCGGTGCAGATCCCCGCAGCTAGGAATTAGAACCACCCAACCGCGAGGATGTTCTTCCTCGTCTGCCCCTCGGACAGTCCCTCGGACAGCCCTTCGGGAGGCGGTCGGACAGTCCCTCGGACGGTGTCACAGACATCCCTTTGGAAGGACCCTCGAACTCGGACGGTATCTCTGACAGCACTCCGGGAGGACCCTCGAACAGCCCCTCAGGCAAAAAATCGAGCCTACGACCTCTCTACGGGGTTGCACACATACGGTGTCAGCTATCCGGCAGGGTTTCGCCGTCCAGAACTAGTCCCCACCGGAACCCAGACAGCCTTTCGACTCTCTGAAACTGTTTCGTGTGAGGGAGAGAAGAAACCAGATCATTGCATGGCATTTTGTATGAGAGAAAGAGTGAGTGTGGAGAGCTCCTCTCCACCTCTATTTATAGGAAAAGCCAAGGGGTAGGGTGGCACCTAAAAATACCAAAGCACCCATGACATGTGTCCTTCATAAGGGTATAAAGGGAAGGCAAGTGGAGCTCCAATCCATCCATGTCATCCTTCCTAGATATTTTGGGGCAAAGCCCAAAAAAGTGGCTTTCCAAAAAGCAACCATAAAGTGTTTTTCACTATTCACGAAAATATTTTTCCGCATCCATTAAATCTGAAAATATTTCTGTGGGCCTAGAACATTTCTAGTACCCCCTAAAATAATTCTGGACACGTTCCGAAACATTTTCAGATCAATGATTTTCATCAGCGAAAAGCAACCAAAGCGGTTCCGGCAGCTCCGGAACATTTCCCCTTTTTTTCTCCGGAAAAATTCCAGAAGTTCCCAGAACAATTCTGGCACCCTCCAAAAAGTTCCAAGCGTGTGCCGAAACCATTTTGACTTAATGGTATACTCCGAAACAACTTTTCGGTTTTACCGAAACTATTCCGATGTTCTCTCCAGAACTCTTCCATTGTCTCCGAAACTTTTCCGGTGACTTTCTCTCAGACTCCCTGTCTAGTGTTCAGCACACAGATGACCCTTAAGCGTGTGACCCTGTAGGTTCGGTGAAGTATAGACATGATCGGAACACTTTCCGATCAATGATCAATAGCGGAACCGTGGACACCCATATTGATCCCTATACCCACACGAATGAATATTCGAGTGAACCTGTAGTTTGCCGTGTGCTATTCCTGTTGCTTCTCGATATGTTATAAACACCCGAGGAGAGACATATCGGCATCCCCGTGGATCAACAACTTGTCCACTATGCCAATTACCTCGTTACCGGTTTTGTTCTCTTTTCTCGTTTCCGTGTTCCGGCATCTGATACGTCTCCAACGTATCTATAATTTTTTATTGTTCCATGCTATTATAGTATCAATTTTAGATGTTTTTATATACATTTACAAGAAATTATATATCATTTTTTGGGACTAACCTATTAACTTAGTGCCCAGTGCCAGTTGCTGTTTTTTGCCTGTTTTTGGTTTTCCAGAATATCAGTACCAAACGAAGTCCAGATGCCATGAAACTTTTTGGAGATTTTTTTTCTGGACATAAGAGACACTAAAAGCTTCGAGAGAGGGTCAGAAGATAGAGGAGGTGGCCACGAGCCACCAGGGCGCCCCGGGGGGGTGGCGCACCCTGGTGCCTCGTGGGCCCACCTCTGCTCCGTTTGACCTAATTCCACCTCTATAAATTCTCTAAAATCGGGAAACCAACAGAGGAGTCCACGAAATACTTTTTCCGCTGCCGCAAGTTTCTGTTCTCGAGAGATCCCATCTGGAGGCCTTTTTTGGCACTCTGCCGGAGGGGGAATTGATCATGGAGGGGCTCTACATCATCCTTGCTGCCCTTCCGATGATGCGTGAGTAGTTTACCACAGACCTTCGGGTCCATAGTTAGTAACTAGATGGCTTCTTCTCTCTTTTTGATCTTCAATACAATGTTCTCCTCGATGTTCTTGGAGTTCTATCCGATGTAATCACTTTTTGCGGTGTGTTTGTTGGGATCCAATGAATTGTGAGTTTATGATCAGATTATCCATGAATATTATTTGAGTTTTCTCTGAACTCTTTGATGCATGATTATTATAGCTTCGTATTTCTCTCCGATCTATTGATTTGGTTTGGCCAACTAGATTGATTTATCTTGCAATGGGAGAGGTGCTTTGTAATGGGTTCGATCTTGCGGTGCTCAATCCCAGTGACAGAAAGGGACATGACACGTATGTATCGTTGCTATTAAGGGTAAAAAGATGGGGTTTATTCATGCGTGAGTTTACTTTGTCTACATCTTGTCATCTTGCTTAAGGCGTTACTCCGTTCTGTATGAACTTAATACACTAGATGCATGCTGGGTAGCGGTCGATGTGTGGAGTAATAGTAGTAGATGCAGGCAGGAGTCGGTCTACTTGTCTCGGACGTGATGCCTATATACATGATCATTGCCTTGGATATCGTCATGCTTATTTTCTTTTCTATCAATTGCCCAACAGTAATTTCTTCACCCACCGTATGCTATTTTCAAGAGAGAAGCCTCTAGTGAAAACTATGGCCCCCGGGTCTACCTTAATCATATATTGAAAATCCTAAAAATACCTTGCTGCAATTTTACTTTATTTATTTTATTTTGTATTTTTATTTGATCTATCTATCTATCACCATACAATTTAATCTTGCAATTAACCGCCAAGGGATTGACAACCCCTTGTTCGCGTTGGGTGCGAGGATTTGTTGTTTTGTGTGCAGGTACTGCTAACGAGTTGTTGCATGATTCTCCTACTGGATTGATAACCTTTGTTTCATAACTGAGGGAAATACTTATCTCTACCGTACTGCACCGTCCCCTCCTCTTCGGGGAAATCCCAACGCAACTCACAAGTAGCAAGAAGAATTTCTGGCGCCGTTGCCGGGGAGACATCATCAACATCTATCAAGTACCTACACATAAACCTTCATATCCTTGCATTTACTTTATTTGTCTTTGCCTCTCGTTTTCATCTCCCCCACTTCTAAAAAGTTTTTACAAAAATACAAAAATATTTTCCGTTTGCCTTTTTCTTGTTTGCTTCTTTGCTTGCTTGTTATCTTGTTTGCGTAGCCACGATGTCTCAAGAAAATACAAAATTGTGTGATTTTTCCAATACTAATAATAATGATTTTATTAGTACACCTATTGCTCATCCCGCCGCTAGTGCGGAGACTTGTGATATTAATGCCGCTCTGTTAAATCTTGTCATGAAAGAACAATTTTCTGGTAGTCCTAATGAAGATGCTGCATCCCATCTTAACACTTTCGTAGAATTGTGTGATATGCAAAAGAAAAAAGATGTGGATAATGATATTGTGAAATTAAAATTATTTTCGTTCTCATTGCGGGATCGTGCAAAAATTTGTTTTCATCTTTACCACGAAATAGTATCGATTATTGGGATAGGTGTAAAGATGCTTTTATTACCAAGTATTTTCCTTCCGCGAAAATTATTTCCCTTAGGAACCAAATTATGAATTTCAAGCAACTTGATCATGAACATGCCGCTCAATCTTGGGAAAGGATGAAATTAATGATAAGAAATTGCCCTACTCATGGTTTAAATTTGTGGATGATCATACAAAAAAATTATGCGGGATTAAATTTTGTTTCTAGAAATCTTTTAGATTCCGCCACGGGTGGTACTTTTATGGAGATTACATTGGGAGAAGCTACTAAATTACTTGATAATATTATGGCAAATTATTCACAATGGCATACTGAAAGAGCTCCTACTAGTAAAAAAGTGAATTATGTTGAAGAAATTAGTACTCTGAGTGATAAAGTTGATGTGCTTATGAAATTGGTTGCTAGCAAAAATACTCCTATTGATACTAATGATGTGCCTTTATCCACCTTGATTGAGCAAAATAATGATCCCGTAGATGTGAATTTTGTCTCGCGAAACAATTTTAATAATAGTGCTTATAGAGGTAATTTTAATCCTAGGCCGTTTCCTAGAAATTCCTCTAACAATTATGGTAATTCCTATGGTAATCCTTATAATAATAATAATAGGATGCCCTCTAATCTTAAAAGTAATATTAAAGAATTTATTAATGCTCAAAAAATTTTCAACACTACGATAGAAGAAAAATTAAGTAAACTTGATGATATGTCTAGGAGCATTGATAGAATTATTCATGATGTGGAAAATCTTAAGACTAAAATTTTGCCACCCAAAATCGATATTAATGAATCAATTAAAGCTTTATATGTCTCCATGGATGAGAGTAAGAAAAGAACCGCTATTCTAAAAGCTAAACGAGAATTTTTAGAAAAAGCGATTCCTCCCGGTTTCTATCGTAGTAATGATGAGGATATTAAAATGATTGGTGCTTCATCTATTGATTCCCTGTTTAGCAATATAAAACTTGATGAAAAGGGGACTGAAGAAGAGTCAACTTTAGCTAGGAGGCGTCCCCATAATTCGGAGGGTGAAAATCTTGATGAAAAAATTGATAAAAGTGGGTCTGGAGAGGTAAAAAGTTTAACTAGCGATGTGCCCACTCTCTTGGATTACAAAGACTTTAATTATGATAGTTGTTCTTTGATTGAGTGTATTTCTTTGTTACAATCCATGCTAAATTCACCCAACGCTTATGAACAAAACAAGGCTTTTACTAAACACATTGTAGAAGCAATGATGAAAGCGTTAGAAGAAAAGCTAGAACTAGAAATTTCAATTCCTAGAAAATTATATGATGAATGGGAACCCACCATTAAAGTAAAAATTAAAAATTATGAGTGCAATGCTTTATGTGATTTGGGTGCTAACGTTTCCACAATTCCAAAACCCCTATGTGATGTGCTAGGTTTTACCAACATAGATGAATGTTCTCTTAATTTGCATCTTGCGGATTCTACTATTAAAAAGCCATTGGGAAGAATTAATGATGTTCTTATTCTTGCAAATAGAAATTATGTGCCCGTTGATTTTATTGTACTTGATATTGATTGCAATCCGTCTTGCCCCATAATACTTGGTAGACCGTTCTTACAAACTATTGGTGCTATTATTGATATGAAAAAAGGGAATATACGATTTCAATTTCCACTAAAGAAAGGGATGGAACACTTCCCTAGGAAAATAATTAAAGCACCCTATGAATCCATTATGAGGGCCACTTATGGAATCAACTTGAAGGATGACAATACTTGAAAACTATGCATTATGCCTAGCTAGGGGCATAAAACGATAGCGCTTGTTGGGAGGCAACCCAATGAATAATTTTTTTTTTTTTGCTTTTTATTTCTGTTCTTGTGTGTTTACACAATTATGCTACTGTTATGATTGTGTTTTTATGTTTTAATTATTGTTTGTGCCAAGTAATGCCTTTGGGATGATTTGGAAGATAGTATAATTGATGCTGTTTGGAAAACATAAAGTTTTGCGTCCAGTGCTGGAATTTTAGTTCTGTACTGGAGCGTCAGAAAAATCTGAAATTTTTACACAGTATTGGTATATGAATTTCCCACGTTTTCCTAATGTTTCAGAATTTTTGGAGTTACAGAAGTATATCTTTTAAATGGATCTTTACAGACTGTTCTGTTTTAGACAGATTCTGTTTTTGTTGCATAGTTTGCTTATTTTGATGAATCTATGGATCATATTGGGGGGTATGAGTCATGGAGAAGTTGGAGTACAGTAGCAATATGCCAATATTAAATATGAATCAATTTACCACAGTACTTAAAGTTAAAGATTTATTTGTTATACTAACGGATCTCACGGAGGTTTTGTTGAGTTTTGTGTGATTGAAGTTTTCAAGTTTTGGGTGAGATCACGATAGATGAAGGAATAAGGAGTGGCAAGAGCCTAAGCTAGGGGATGCCCAAGGCACCCCAAGGTAATATTCAAGGAAGACTCAAGCGTCTAAGCTTGGGGATGCCCCGGAAGGCATCCCCTCTTTCTTCTACCAACTATCGGTAATTTTACTTGGAGCTATATTTTTATTCATCACATGATATGTGTTTTACTTGGAGCGTCGTGTATTATATGAGTCTTTGCTTTGTTTGCTTTTTAGTTCGTCACAATCATCTTTGCTGGACACACCTATTTGAGAGAGCCACACGTTTATCATGATTTGTTAAAATACTCTATGTGCTTCACTTAAATCGTTTGAGTTAGGCAGTTGCTCCAGTGCTTCACTTAAATCTTTTTGAGCACGGCGGTGGCTATATTTTGAAGAAATATTTGAACTCTCATGCTTCACTTATATTATTTTGAGAGTTGATAAGATTAAAATTTTGAAGAAATATTTGGACTCTCATGCTTCACTTATATTATTTTGAGAGTTGATAAGATTAAATTTTGAAGAAATATTTGTACTCTCGTGCTTCACTTATATATTTTTGAGAGTTGATAATAGTAATGGTAATTTGCACAAGATATGAATTTGGTTCCAAAGTGATGAATATTCAAGAGGGATATAATAAAAACTTTCATGAAAGATCATTGGATATGATAAGTTTGATTCCTTGCAATAGTTTTGCGATATGGAGATGATAATATGTGAGTCATGTTAGTGAGTAATTGTGATTTGGTAAGGATATTGGTGTTAAGGTTTGTGATTCCCTATGCATGCACATAAAGTCAATAGTTATGCAACGAAATTATATCCTACTTATGGTGCATTATTCGGTGTTAGTTATGTTCAATGCATGTTTATAACCGTTCTCGCTTTTTGGTTGGTCGCTTCTCAATCTATTTGCTAGCCTTCATTTGTACTAAGCAGGAACACTGCTTGTGCATCTAACTCCTTAAACCCAAGTTGTGCCAAATGAGTCCACCATACCTACCTATATGCGGTATTTCCATGCCGTTCCAAGTAAATTTGCATGTGCCAACTCTAATTTTTCAAAATAATTTTCCGTTTTGTGTGCCCGTACCGCTCATGAAGCGGTAGGGGGTGGCCAATATTTTCCATGCTAGGTGTGTTATTCTCACGATGAGTGTTTATTCACTTGTCATTGCACGAGAGAGTGGCAGGTAAGAGGGATGCCCAGTCCTGAAATGAATTTTTTTTAATATGATGATAATAATAAATTCCTTGGAAAGTGTTGGTATGGAGGGCACCCATGGATACGGCTAGCCATGGATTGTGAAAGAATGGTGGAAAGGAAATAAACTTTATTTTCTGTTTGGGAACCGCCTATAATGTGTCTACCATGGAAGATATTGGGAATTCTCGGTCGTTTTCGTTGACAGGAAAAGCATGCCTCTCAAACTAATTTTATCTCTCTAATTTAAGCCTTGAGCTCTGGCACATTTGCAAATCTCTGCTTCCCTTTGCGAAGGGCCTATCTATTTACTTTTATGCAATTTTTATTTTTATTTTGAGTCTCCATCTTCTCTTACAAAGCACCAACTAGAGAGCACTATTGTCATACTTGTGCATTGTGTGTAGCTAATATTGAGTGTGTTTCATGAATGGATCAATGATTGAGCATAATGGGCTGGGGATAACTTTCTTTAGCATTGATATTTTGAAAGACATGGTTGCTTTTTAATATGCTTGAGTATTTATGTCTTCATGTCAAACTATAGACTATTGCTTTGAATCATTCAAGTCCAAATGTCCGTGCTACAAAGAAAAGAATAATGATGAATTTGATAGGTAGCATTCCACATCAAAAATTCTGTTTTTATCATTTACCTACTCGAGGACGAGCAGGAATTAAGCTTGGGGATGCTTGATACGTCTCCAACGTATTTATAATTTTTTATTGTTCCATGCTATTATAGTATCAATCTTGGATGTTTTTATATACATTTACAAGAAATTATATATCAATTTTTGGGACTAACCTATTAACTTAGTGCCCAGTGCCAGTTGTTGTTTTTTGCCTGTTTTTGGTTTTCCATAATATCAGTACCAAACGAAGTCCAAATGCCACGAAACTTTTTGGAGATTTTTTTCTGGACATAAGAGACACTAGAAGCTTCGGGAGAGGGCCAGAAGACAGAGGAGGTGCCCACGAGCCACCAGGGTGCGCCCCAGGGGGGGTGGCGCGCCCTGGTGCCTCGTGGGCCCACTTCTGTTCCGTTTGACCTAATTCCACCTCTATAAATTCTCTAAAATCGGGAAACCAACAGAGGAGTCCACGAAATACTTTTTCCACCACCGCAAGTTTCTGTTCTCGAGAGATCCCATCTGGAGGCCTTTTCCGGCACTCTGCCGGAGGGGGAATCGATCACGGAGGGGCTCTACATCATCCTTGCTGCCCTTCCGATGATGCGTCAGTAGTTTACCACAGACCTTCGGGTCCATAGTTAGTAGCTAGATGGCTTCTTCTCTCTTTTTGATATTCAATACAATGTTCTCCTCGATGTTCTTGGAGTTCTATCCGATGTAATCACTTTTTGTGGTGTGTTTGTTAGGATCCGATGAATTGTGAGTTTATGATCAGATTAGCCATGAATATTATTTGAGTTTTCTCTGAACTCTTTTATGCATGATTATTATAGCTTCGTATTTCTATCCGATCTATTGATTTGGTTTGGCCAACTAGATTGATTTATCTTGCAATGGGAGAGGTGCTTTGTAATGGGTTCGATCTTGCGGTGCTCAATCCCAGTGACAGAAAGGGACATGACACGTATGTATCGTTGCTATTAAGGGTAAAAAGATGGGGTTTATTCATGCGTGAGTTTACTTTGTCTACATCATGTCATCTTGCTTAAGGCGTTACTCCGTTCTATATGAACTTAATACACTAGAGGCATGCTGGATAGCGGTCGATGTGTGGAGTAATAGTAGTAGATGCAGGCAGGAGTCGGTCTACTTGTCTCGGACGTGATGCCTATATACATGATCATTGCCTTGGATATCGTCATTATTTTTTGCTTTTCTATCAATTACCCAACAGTAATTTGTTCACCCATCATATGCTATTTTCAAGAGAGAAGCCTTTAGTGAAAACTATGGCACCCGGGTCTACCTTAATCATATATAAAAAATCCTAAAAATACCTTGCTGCAATTTTACTTTATTTATTTTATTTTGTCTTTTTGTTTGATCTATCTATCTATCACCATACAATTTAATTTTGCAATTAACCGCCAAGGGATTGACAACCCCTTATTCGCGTTGGGTACGAGGATTTGTTGTTTTGTGTGCAGGTACTGCTAACGAGTTGTTGTGTGATTTTCCTACTGGATTGATAACCTTGGTTTCATAACTGAGGGAAATACTTATCTCTACTGTACTGCATCATCCCCTCCTCTTCGGGGAAATCCCAACGCAGCTCACAAGTAGCAGCATCCCAGTGATCAAATCACATTGTGTCTGGCCAGACGCTGGTGGATACCGTAACACTGAGAGGGCCCTAAGAATATCTCTCCATCGTTGGAGGAGCAAATCCCAATCTTGAGCTATCAAGTTACTTGTCATACTTTTCCGTGAACCTATAAGCCGCCGTAATAGCCACCCTGTTACAGATGACGTTTAACAAACCCCAAAGTTCACGAAGCAAGTACGAAGGAACTCGATACTCTCATGGTCTAAGGAATTATGCAAACGTTAACTTTCTCTGTGTTATTAACCATTTACTTGTGACTAATGTATCTCATAGCATAACATCAATTCGGGTCGATTCAAAACAAATCTTCTTCTAACATTGTGCCCTCAAAATTGCCGGCATAGTCATACCCATGATCAGGAAAATACGATCATCATGCAATACATGAGCTAGTCTTAGAGGCATGACTAGGAATACATTTTTCCGTTTAATATACCACACATGCACATGAGTTTCCCTCCGAGCCTCGTGGTTATTGTAGACTCGAGAATCATTGCAGTTATAGCATGGAACATAAACATAATTATGAACATGGAGATAAATAATAACATTTATTATTGCCTCTAGAACATATCTCCTACAGACTCCCACTTGCACTAGAGTCAATAATCTAGTCAATGCTAATGCACTTTACACCTATGGCATACCGGTGTAAAATATGATTTGCTTGTGGTATAGTCCCTTTCCAACGGAACTGACAACTTCAGGTCTGTGTGTATCTTTGCATATCCTCGCATTTTCATGCTTTCACAAAATTCATATTTTGTGTGGACTTAGCTTTGTATATATGTGAATCATTGGTCGAACCTTGATTCCTCAGACTGAGCTATGAAGCAACTATCTACAATAGTGTTTCATTGACCAAAGTCTTCTTGGAACCATACTAAGTTCATGAATGAACTATATGATTCAACAACTTTTTTGTCGCTTCTAAAACGTTAACATACTTAGCCTCTGTTATAGAATTCGCCACAGTAACTTGTTTGGAACAATTCCAACTTATCGTGCCACCATATTGTCTATTACACAAAACCCTTAACTTAAATCGAAAATCGCATGGAGTATTGGTGAAGACTGTATTGATGTAACCTTTTACAACGAACTCTTCATGATCTCCGCTTGCGAGAAAACAAGTCATTAGTGCTACTTTATTACTCAATGACATTTTTCACTGTTGTCCTATGATCAATACTTTGATCACTTTGGTATCTCACTCGCAACAACTTGGGAGTATTGGACATATCTGGTTGTTTTACATACCATGGAATACATGATTAATCCAATCACAAAAGGTGTGTGCAATATTCATCATGTATTTTGCTCATTAGTGTTTTAGGACACCGAGTCTTGCAAAAACTCTTTCCATGTGACTTCGGCAAGAATCACTCCTTGATGTTTTTAATGCTAAACTGTTTTAGCATCTTGTCAATATGTATTTTGGCTTAGCCCTATTAGACAATTCTATCTTCATAGATAATTATGCCTAATATTAAGGCTACTTAGCCTGAACACTTCATCACAAAAACTATTTTCAATCTTATATTTACTAATTGGATGCACTATACGAGGCACCACGTTAATCCTTGGAATTAAGAAATTTTAGCCATCCAATTAATATATGATCTGTGTGTAGCCGTTGGATCAAACAAGAGTCCTGCTCTCCTATCCCACGTTAGTGAGTCCTCCTTCTCTTGGTCTCTCTATGTTTCCCTAGAAAAAAAAACTGAGCGTCATCTCTTCCTCACGCAAAAAAAACTACTATTCACCGTTGGATCAAGATATCTCTCTTCCCCCATAATCTCTCCCATGAGTCTTTTTTCCTCTCCCATGAGTTTGGAGTCTAGATTCCAGACACGGCTATCCTTCCTTCACCGTAATGGCTCACCTATCAACTTCTCCCGATCTCTACGCCACGCCGCAGCCGTCCTCACGACGTCCATCACCCAGCCTGATTGAGCCGCCATCTCCACGCACATCACATCATCCTCTGCATCTTCTCTATGGCACCGCTCTAATGGACTCTTTCACCGCCGTTGTCAAATCTGGAGGCTGCCGCCGCAGGCCAGTGTGTCCACTTGAAGGCCAGTGCGGCCACTTAATTTCTCTATTGCCCGTCTCGCCTCAGTCTTCCCTTACTGCTGCGCCACCTCTTAGATTCTTCAGCTTTACCAAGCGGCGAATGAGCTGTGCAGATGATATGCCACTAAGGACGGGGCAAGCCAAGCACATCCTGCTGGTGGAGACGACGAATTAGTCTGGCTGCTACTGGCGCTGATGCCCTCTCGCAAAAAACAGCAGTAACAACAGCACTCACCTCAGGTAATTGGTCCTCCTGAAAAGATTTACAATTGTGTCTCTGAAGCTGTTTATGAACGAAAATCAGAATAGTATATACTACGTGCAGGTGGTGCAGAGTTGCAGACCTTATGGCTCTGTATACATTTTGTGTAGCGATCATGTGCTAGACTAATATTATTTTAAGATGGCAGCATTGTCCATCAAATATTTTTCATTCTCTTTGAGATATTTGATGTGTGGTTGATTGTTGGGCTAAAGGTTTTAAAGACCTGAATTGGTTAGAAGTGTAGCACGTCTTGCGCTTTAATATCTTAATCATATTTCAGACTGATATCTTATAGCTGGCTACTTATACCTCTGCACATATGCATGCATCGTAGTGTATAATGTTATCTTCCAATGAGAGGGAAAATGAAAAAAAAGGTGTAAGAATACGAGTCTGCACACATATGTATAATTAACAACTTCCGTCGAACTTATAGATATATGCAAGGCTACTTCTCTGTTTTTTGTTGTTGCGGGATCTACAAAGTACATATTGTGGTTATTATTGCTAACATTGTGCTTCCCCGTGTCCTCCAGGTGATTCCCAAGTGAGAGATTCTGAAGATATTCAACATTGATGGAATTTACCTCTGGATAAGGATTATGAAATAATGATTATGAGCTGCGATCAATTCACTACCGCAATGTTATGAATAGGGGATTGCGAAATAGTGAGCTGGGGATATTCAACAAAGTTTGAATTTAGTTCTCGATCTTCTGTATGTGCGTGAATTGGTCGCTACTTGTAGGAAAATGTGTCGGACGAGAAAGTTAATAGTGCATCAATCAAGCTTACAGCAGGTGTGCAACATCAACGGCTTTACAGTTCGAACTCTTCCCTATGCAAAAACTGCGAGGAGCTGTGCTGCAGTCTGCCCATGTCCCCAAGTGCATATTCTAGGAGATTTTTCTCCTTTCTACTTGATCCAGTATGCGTCCATCCTTATAGGTTAGTCAACAATTTCGTTTTTAGCTTCTTCAGATTTTAATACTTTGTTTTGTGTCCGAAAAACTGTTGAAAGGCATATATAAGTGGCGATCTAACTAGAGCAAATAAAAAATGTCTTTCGCATATATTAGCTTTCCCTAAAGAAAGGATCGTCATCTGGACCGGCTAAATTAAATCTTAGAAGATATTAATTCCACCCTCAGTGTTATCATATTTATGCCTTTTGCTCCACGATCGTTAGCACTCAATTGCCCAAAAATCATTTTTTAATGAAACGCGTAGGAGAACAAGCATGTACTCACTAGCACGTGGCTCATGTGTCCCTTTCTTAAATATGACTGGATGTTTCAGATTATAATTTGTTCAGAGGAGTTCATGGTGTAATCTCATATGTATTTAGCTTCTACAATGTCCCAAGTCATCAGAGTTTTTTGGCGCAAAGCAAGGTATTTTTTTAGATCAGAGAGAGTATATATTTTTTCATGAAGAATCAAATGTAAAATATGTTTATTAATTCTATTGTCCCACAAATTATGTTACCATCTTAGCATCAAATTTAAACTATGTTCTGCCTAGCCATGAAGTACTAAACTACTCATTTTCTCAATTCTCCATATCAAGTAATAATTGTTGAACAAATCCATTGGATATCCATTTATTTCCTGGCAAGAATCACCAACATCATATGAAAAACATAGAATGTATACATAGTAGCCAGCAGATAGAAGCTATTGCTATGTTTTACCTTACCAGGAGTTGCCTGTTGGTGTGCCTTTTTATATCTATTTTAGATTGTTATTTCTCGAAGTTACAAAGCAAGGCAACATGTACATTTACTCCATGGATTTTTGTTTCTCCTATTATTAATTAAAAAAATCATTTAGGTGCGATTTTATGAGAAAAAAAAGTTTCCCAAACTAATGCTAGGTTTTCAGTTCATCTATAGATGTCATTAGGAAACTGTATTAATCTCTGCCCACTCTATTTATTTTCTTCGCAATTATATAGTCCAGTTCCGTTTTATACTTGGGAAATGCTTCGTATCTATGGTGTGCGTCTCATGACACTAGCATCCACTACGACGCATCCGTTCTTTATAGCAATAAGAATATTTGATAGCACTTCCACTTGATCTATGGGATTGGAGAAATAATTAAGTGACTTCTACTGGAGGATTCAAGAACGCTATTATACTAAAGCTTTTTGTAAGGCTGTATTTGATAGTAAAAGATTTCGATAATTGAATAAAATTGTGACAGTTACGGGGCTTGATTATTTTGATAGTCACAATTGACAGAGGTGCAAGAGTGTACGTAAGTTAATTATTTTGGATGAAAAACACATAGGCTCATTGTGTTTGTGATCTTCACTTTGTACATATTTTCAGCATTTCCACTTTGATAATATAGAATTAGTATGCATGAAGAAACCATGTATTTCTGAACATACAAAACTTTCAGTAACTCATGGGATAATGTTTATTTAGCTATTTTGTGGAATGGCAAGACTTTAAGAAATTAGTATGTGGTTTATAGTTATTTGTAAATATCAGAATATTATTTGTTCCCACAAAACGTTACTGATTGTTCTGCATAAATAGTTTTTTTTGCATGAGCTATTGGCACATGTCAAAGATAACATGCATATTCTATGAGGTAACAAAATAGTGTCATCATGTTGAATAAATTCAAATATTATTTGGGTGTATGGTTACATGATTTTTTTTGTTTTAATAAATGAAACTTTCAACATCTTATACAAATCATTTGAATTCATAACTAGTTATTTTAAATATAATCAATATTTTCAACAATATTCTACTAATAAGGTATTATCTAAACAACTAGCCCGTGCAGTCGCACGGGTTGACGACTAGTGAAGTCCTAATTCGTGTCAAGAAATTTATATTTTTTTCCAATTACCAATGTGTCAAGCACACAAGGTTTTTCGAAATATTATTATGCTCCCACTTACTTTCTTGTAACCACAAGCATCTTCGCTATCCATTGATGAAATCAAACTCTTTTGACTATTTCATCAAAACAAAGATTCCAACTCCATTATGCTCTCTTCTGTCCATTGCTGGAACTCTGAAGTTTGCACATTCACTAGCATCCTCTGGATTGACAAAATACTTTGGACTGTAACACATGCAAGTCCTAGGTTTTATTTCCATCTCATGGAAATCCTTTTAGCATCCATGTACCATATCTCATGATTGAAATATGTATTAATTGCTAGTTTAACCCGAACCGACTTTAAGCATCACTACGGAGAGACAATCTCGCCGTAGTTAATTCCTTGAATTTTTTATAAGCAACAAGTCGAGCTTTATGGATAAAATATTTTTATCCGTATCAGTTTATAGTTCCATTAATATTCGTTAGACTCTAAGTCTTTCGAAGGGTTCATCAAGATATAATCTTGAATTATTTATATGGATACTATCTCGGATTATATTGCCATTTAGCCAATTCCGGAGTCAAGGCCCATCAATGCTTCCTTGTGAATCGTAGGTATACTATTGTCCAGCAACAATATCTCGTTTGCAGCCCTGAGAGGTTTGCACGAGTTTTGCCTACGTGGCTCAGCTGCCAGTTCGACCGAAGTCCATACATCTCATGTAGAGGCTTCTGTATCAGTCGTAGTAGGAAACACTGGAATTACTTCCAAGGTTTTTTTCCCTTGACCTGATGACGAAGATACTGTTATCTCGTCTAGTTGCACTGTCCTCCCACTCACCTTTTTGCAAGAACCATTTTCTTCAAAATCATACCGCTCTTTGTGGCAAACATTTTTGCCTCGGTATAGTGATGGAGGAATACCCAATAACTTGGGATAACCTACAAAGTAGCACTTGTCTGATTTGGAATAGGTTTGTAAATATTTTACACAAGCCCCATACTCCAAATGTTAAGAAAAGATATAACATGGTTGGGTGTACCATACCATGGCGTCATTTCAACAGATCTGATGGCGCTCTTTTCAGTGTAAAAGCCGCAGTCTCTGAAGCATTACTTTAAAAGGAATAATGGAAAATTGATTTATGTCATCTTTGATCTTACCATGTCATAAATGGTTTGATTACATCTTCACGGACATTCCACTCACAGTGGTGTTCTGGGAGGTGTAAGTTATGAAACTATTTTCACAACTCATCAGACATTCGCTAAACTTGTAACTCAAATATTCCTTTCTGCAATCTAGTTTGCAGAAAAATAATTTTTATTGTTATAATAATTTCTACTTCATTTTGAGAACCTTTCGAATGATTTTAAAAGATCCAGACTTACGCCTCATAAAGTAAATATCCATATATCTACTTGAGTCATTTCTGAAGATCGCAAATCCAGTGCTAGCAACAATGTAACACCCCAAAAATTGGGTTATCAATTTTTGTGTTGTTATTCCTTTCCAAGCTTTCTTTCTCAAAATCTTTCTCCGGAGTTTGCTGGATGATCAGGTGAATCCAGGCAATTTTCAACTTTTCAGAGCCTTGTCCATGTCTTTGATGCTGGCCAAGACTCCATCGTCAGCATCCCAAAACCCCATCAGAACCCTAATTCCAATATTTGGAATTTGAAACTCTGCCTTTGTGATTACAAAGGAGCCATCATTTCCTTTGCTCTGTTGATCCTCCAAAAATTCCCAGAGATCTTCCTACACCTATAAAACCTGGATATGCAAAAATATTGCCAAGTCATATGCAATATTTTTCATCTAGAATTAATTCCTTTTCCTGCCTTTCTGAGGAATTAAATCCAGAAGGATAGATAGACATCTCTGTATTTCATGAAAATTTGTGGAGATGATCTTTGTAACTATCTCAAGCTCTGGTAAAAATATTGCCCAAATTTAAATAAGGAAAATTTACTTTTCCTTGACAAGGCCAATATTGCCTCTTTGCCACTTTCCAAAGGAACTACCATTTTGGTAGCCAGAAATTCCCAAATAATTTGTGGAGTTTCTCCTAGATATATCTTCACCAGTTTCATCCAAACCCCATGTTCTCCAGTTCAAAATTTGAGCACATGATCCAATGTTTGTTTTGTCATCTGCTTGCTTTGTCATCTGCTTGTTTGGATGCTATGTATTTGGTTGTCTTACGAGTACAATCAAAGTACTCACCTGGCCTTGCATGTGGCCAGATGCAGGAGAAGACTTGTCATGCTAGGCCATAACCATGCCAGTCTTGTGAGTTGTGGAGCCCAGCCAGAGACGACGTGCCACTAAACCAAGACTTCCGCCGCCATTTAGATAGCCTTCGAGCTATGCAAACTATTGTATTCATCAGCGATGTAATACTCTATTTCATGTAAATGAAATATATTTTGTGCTTGGATTGCTGTACCATGTACCTGTCGTGCGTCAGGTGTTATCCTGGGCTGACGTGCGAAGGCCCCCTGCTCCAGTCGGATCGGGGTGCCACATGAGATGGTATCAGAGCCAGGCTGGCGATATGTTACCCTAGCATATAATCACCATTACCATCAACCCGTAGTAATCCCAATAGATTTGACCCAACCCTGGCATCCGGCGTGACCACTGTTGAACAACAAGTGGCACAGTCGGAACTGACGCGTTCCTACCTAGTTGCCCCTCCCCACCCAGTTTTCTTGGGTTGGACGACGACCCTATCTTTTTGTCGTCCGTATCGGCGTATCTTTTTCCCTGTAGGGAAAGGATTCACGCCGTACTGGTGTGTCCCAGCCTAGTCGCCTATAAAACCCCCTCTCACCTGCTAGCTGCAACCCCCAGCTCAGTAAGCCATATCCCCGCGGAGAACCCTAGCTAGTAGCCCCAGATCAGAAGCCATGGCTAGTCTTCCCAGGGAAGCCACTTTTCATAGCCGCACTCTCGCGGCCGGCCATGTTGGCTTTCAGCCCCTTCTTTCAGATATGCTCACCCAAGCCCTTGATTGTAGTGCTAGCCCCGAGTACCTGGTGTTCCAATCGGAACCCGTCCCTCATCTTCACCGATACTAGGCAAGGGTGCAGATCTGCCCCAGTCCAGCAGAGGATGGGAAGGCCTTGATTTTTCTGGGCAGACCCATGCCCACTCCGGTGTTGGCTATCCAGACAGCCGCTGCAGAGGCTATCGCACGCCTCCGATCCCAGTTTCCACATGTAGCGGGGATGCGGGAATTCTGTTATTTCCCCTCCGCGTCAAATGCAGGGTGTGAGTACCCCAACGATGTCCAAGATGACGACCCAGCGATAGCTCGCCTGGTTCAGTTCATCACTGCCCAGGGAATGATGATCGGTAGCATTCTTGGAGAGTTTAAAGCTATCGATCGCGATGCAACCCGGGTTGTCACGGAAGCATACCACGAGGCCCGTCAAGCTGCATCCCAGATCGCCGACCCCATGCCATCTGGCCCAGTGCTCTCTTCTCAGCCCGTACCTTGGTTGAAGCCAGGCATCGTCAACCTCTACTCCATCGACAGGGCAGTTTGTCGTCTTCGTCGTCAGGGCAAGCTCATGCCCGCTTCAGCCGCAACCCCAGCAGAGGAGCCCCAACCTATAGAGGTGCCCGACGATGAAGATGGAGATTGGCACAGTCTGAGTCCGCCATGAGACCGATGTAACCCCAATCACGCAGTCAGCCAATGCTGCGAGTATGCCAAGTCCGTCTGTTCATCCTCATTAGGAGGATAGAACCATGTATCCTGGAGTGAGTTGTTGCTTTTATTTGTGTAGTAGGGTTGTGCTTTGTTGTATGCTTGTACTGCTTGTAACTTGTGTGTTGTGGTGATGTTCTATGTATGCTCCTTTGCTCTGTGATTCATCTGTCTCTCTGTCAAGTAGAAATATTTGACAGAGTTGGCAGTGAATTTCTAAAAAGACTTTTATTGGTAGAACACATACACCTACAACATTGGACTCGCCCCGAGTCCCTAATAAAATGCGAGCTAGTGTAGGTATATGTATACCAGGAGTACATATACCCACTGGCATTAAAACACCTTAGTGTAATTTGCTTGATGTGCTTTCCTTCGTATGTATCTTTGCATTTTGAATATGTATTGTTTTTTAATGTACTGCATAATGCACGCATACATGGTTCACCCACGAGTACGATTGAGCAGTACCCGTGGGAATGCAAAGTCGCTTACCTACCATTTTCCGTGCATATCCCATGTGCCAGATTTTCAGACCCAGAGCCTCAAAGAGGAAGTTCCACCTGACAATTCCTCGCCCCTAATCTTTCCCCAAAACCCCAATTGTATTCTCAGAGGAACGCCGCCAGCTTTATTTCACTCAATTGAGTATAACTACCCCAGTACAGATTCTATCCCCGATTCTACCTCGATGCCTACTCTTCGTGGAGCGATCCGTGAAGATTTTTCCTCCGTGGAATCAGTAGCGTGATTCCCGTGCTGGTGAAGCCACCTCTTCTGCATCTCGTGATTCCCCGGAACCAATGGCACCACCGTCACTACCTTGTGTGACGCCGGACAAGCCGCCGTCCCGACCCACCACAGCACGCGATTACTCCACCGGCTCGAAGCAGCGGAGGAGCAAGCGTGGCAGAGGACCAGCCACCACACCATCACCGTCCGCACCTCGAGCTATTGCACCACGACCCTCGTTGTCGCGAGCCCGTTCCAGCAAGATGAGCTGCAGCAGGCAGAGCGACGAGCCGATCAGTGTGGCCAGCATCGCAGTGAGGAACCACCGTAGCCCCACCAGGAACACCACCTCACCGAAGGACCTCGGCTCGATATCGTCCAAACCGAAGAGATGGAAGAGTGGCATGGTGTGTGCTGGGCAGAACCGCGCCGCTGTCTTTTATAGCCCGAGTCCGGTGTACGGTGAGCGAGGTCCAGGAGAACCGTGCGTCGCTCGATCACCGGCGTCCAGGAGCCGAATCCGTGAGTAGTGCCAACAAAGTGCTGACTCGCGATGTGAGTGCTCTCTGCATCGGCACCGTGCACGCCGCGCACTACGACAACTAGGGTACTTAGTGCCCTAGGGGCTAGATGTGTGCTGTGCCAAGCCGTACGCGGAGCCGCAGCGAGGAAGAAGCCGAGAGCTGGAGGTAGAAGAAGGAGGCTGCCAGTGGGCCCCGGGCCCACCTGTCAGCAGGAGAAACCACTGTTCATTGGGGTGTACAGCATTTTTGGAATTTGATCCAAAGTGACCCTAGCAGTGGATATAGCCTCGCTTTACCCGTATCTCTCCCTGGCTGTATCAATTATCGGTACCCCAACTCAGTTGTGACCGACCGAAGGGTTAACAGCTAACCCAGAGGTTTTTCCTGGAGTAGAAACCATCTTGCTTTAACCCTAGGAATCTCGAGGACGAGATTCTCTTAAGGGGGGGAAGGTTTGTAACACCCCAAAAATTGGGTTATCAATTTTTGTGCAGTTATTCCTTTCCAAGCTTTCTTTTTCAAAATCTTTCTCCGGAGTTTGCTGGATGATCAGTTGAATCCAGGCAATTTTCAACTTTTCAGAGCCTTGTCCATGTCTTTGATGCTGGCCAAGACTCCATCGTCAGCATCCCAAAACCCCATCAGAACCCTAATTCCAATATTTGGAATTTGAAACTCTGCCTTTGTGATTACAACGGAGCCATCATTTCCTTTGCTCTGTTGATCCTCCAAAAATTCCCATAGATCTTCCTACACCTATAAAACCTGGATATGCAAAAATATTGCCAAGTCATATGCAATATTTTTCATCTAGAATTAATTCATTTTCTTGCCTTTCTGAGGAATTAAATCCAGAAGGATAGCTAGACATCTCTGTATTTCATGAAAATTTGTGGAGATGATCTTTGTAACTATCTCAAGCTCTGGTAAAAATATTGGCCAAATTTAAATAAGGAAAATTTACTTTTCCCTGACAAGGCCAATATTGCCTCTCTGCCACTTTCCAAAGGAACTACCATTTTGGTAGCCAGGAAAATTCCCAAATAATTTGTGGAGTTTCTCCTAGATATATCTTCACCAGTTTCATCCAAACCCCATGTTCCTAGTTCAAAATTTGAGAACATGATTCAATGCAAGTTTCTGCCTTGTCTGAAACTTTGTGAAGGAAGTGCTTCATTCCTTGATCCAATTGAGCTGAAATTTTGCAGGGTAGTTCCTATTGATAAATTACTACTGCAAACTAAAAATCAGCTCAATTCATCTATCCAATCTTCCCCTATAATTTTCTCAAGTTTCTGTTCAGAATCTAGCTTTGTGAAGGAGGTACCTTCATAGAGCATCCAAGTGAGCTGTAATTATACCAGATCATTCTCTAGACTAAATCATTGGTCTCCACCAAATTTGGGCCATTTCCACCTAGCCATTTTTTCCCTAGCACCCACAGCCCCTCCCCGTCTGCCCAGCTCGCCATGACGCGCCACGAGCTCCCCCACGTCGCCTGCTCCCCTGCCTTCGCCGTCCCCTAGCCCCTGGCCGTTCGTGCCGACCTCAGATGCTCCACCGGAGCGCCGGCACGTCGCCGTGCGTCTCGGAGCTTTGGTGCCACCTCCTCCGCCTTCCCGAGCTTTCCCCGCGACCATTTAAGCGCGTACCCGAGTGCCCCTAGCACCCACAGCCCCTCCCCGAGCCTCTTAGCTCCTCTTCCCCTCCAATGGCCGAGATGGCCGCCACCGATCCCCTCGGCTAGCTCCTGCCTTTGGCCCTCTCCCTCCATTTCTTCTGTGCCCACGGCATACCCAGGAGATCTCGGGGCCTCCGCCGTACCCCATTTCCACCGGAGAGGCTCTGCTGGCGAGGTCCTCACGAAGCCACTCGGCCGGTGATCCCCGAGCGGCTGCAACGGCGCTGTAGACCGTCCCGGAGACCCCTGGCGACCACTTCCGGGCACGGCGTGGAGCGGGGCATCCACCCAGGCACCCGGCTCGGCCCCTCGTTCGGCGGAGTGGCCGGAACCGCGGCGGCCGGCGTCTCCCCTGCCTCTCTGTCGAGAGCTAGAAGAAGGAGGACAGGAGTAGAGAGAGGACGCGGTGGGCCCCGTGTGTTAGCCTCTCAGCGCTGACCTGGCGGGCCCGTTGACCAGTTTAAGTGAAAGTGTACCGCGCGAAATATGCTTTTCTCTTGAGGAAGCATACTTTTCCGCAGCTTCGGGCGTGAATACGCTTTCTCTGCGCGAAGGCATACTCATGGAAATACGCTTTCAGCCCAACCGCCGACCGAACTAGTTACTTTGTGAACGTTCGCCCGTTAAGGGCAGAAACGGACAGTTTTCTGTCTGTTTTATGCCTAACAAACGAACGGCCATATTTTCGCGACCGTAACTCCGATTGAGGTAATTCCAAAGCCCACGTTCTCAGTTTGTCGAGCCCGTTCCGATGATGCCATTTTTATAATGTTGTCGCATGTTGAAAATGCCATCTTTGCCCTTCCTCGAATCCAGGTCCCTCCCGAGAGCACCGGTTCCGACGTCTCTTATCCCGTGGATCGTCGCATTTTCACCCGGTGTATTTGTCCACCCCAAGGCAAGCCAACCTCTTATCATGAGCACCAGACTTGCATGTTGACTTTGCTTGAACCCTGTGCGGGTGTAAGCTGCAGTATATTCATATGATGTTTTCGTCTGCAATTTGTGGTATATGTTAGTATTGCTTGCCATGTCATGCTATAACCAGACATCATACTATCTTTTGCCATGTTAGCAATAATACTTTTATCGGTAATACCATGTTAATATTGTGCCTATATCTCATACCATGATTGTCAATGCTATTGTGATCCTGTCATACTATATCGGTATCATGCTATTGCCATGCTTCATATGTCATATATGCTATTCACTTAAGAAGTTTGGTAAATATGTTTATTAATGCATTCATGATATTCATGCTTATAATCTGGATGATATGGTAAAATGATGGAGATGACAAGAACATGTCTTAATAATAACAACCACCTCCATCGGCTAGATCGTGTCATAGTGCCACCGAATCGAGCTCACCAGTGTAGCCACACTTGCCTGGATGGGGAGGCCCTAATTCGGTCTATTGTCATGCCTCTCGCCGGTACCTCCAGCTAGGGAAGGTTATGTGCGCGTTCTACCCTGGCCCGGTGGGCGGCCATAACCTTGTGTACCCGGTTTTGATATTGAGCTCAGGTCCCCGTTTGGGACAGTTTTGTTTGGCCACGTCGGTGGCGGTGTGTCACACGGTGACACACGGTCACCCATGACATAGCCCAAAGGGGAGTTTGTCAAAGTGGCCAGGAGAGTGTCATGCAATAGATTGGTTTTGTCGAAACGTCGTTGGTCCACCCGAATGGGAGCACGAGGCCATGAGTTCCGTGGTGTGAGTATAGTGTACTAACCTCTGCAGAGTGTATAGTCTATCGATAGCCGCGTCCTCGGTTATGGACACAGTTCGTGCTAGGTCACACTATCTGGTCTTTGTCGACGTGGACGATAAACCTGTTATAATAAACTTGTTAAAGAATGTACTATAAAGTAAATGTGGTGACTTGGACTATGAGATAGTTGTGAGAAATCACCATGTTGTTCTGACATGATCACGAGATGCGATCTCGGTGAGCCATGAGTTAGCCCAGAGGGGCAGTGGCAGCAAAACTGATTGATGAACAGTATATTATTTCAACTCTTCACGGAAGGTCAGTGTAGTTTACTTTTCAATCTAGTTTCAGGCATATCTTGTAGATACAGCTATGCCATGCCATGATATTCCATGTTATGCCATGATATGCTTTGATATGTTAAAGATTTACTTGATCCATGTTACTTGCTAGTATCATGCCATGCTTATCTTTTGCCATGAGGTAAATTCATATTTGAGCATAAGGCTTGCTTTGTCATCTGCTTGTTTGGATGCTATGCATTTGGTTGTCTTGCGGGTACATTCAAAGTACTCACCTGGCCTTGCACGTGGCCAGATGCAGGAGAAGACTTGTCGTACTAGGCCGTAACCATGCCAGTCCTGTGAGTTGTGGAGCCCAGCCAGAGACGACGTGCCGCTAAACCAAGACTTCCACCGCCATTTAGATAGCCTTCGAGCTATGCAAAGTATTGTATTCATCAGCGATGTAATACTCTATTTCATGTAAATGAAATATATTTTGTGCTTGGATTGCTGTACCATGTAACTGTCATGCGTCAGGTGTTATCCTAGGCTGACGTGCGAAGGCCCCCTGCTCCAGTCGGATCGGGGTGCCACAAACAACATTTATCGGACTACACACATCAAAATGTATGATCACCAGTAAGTTGGTTGCTCGTTCCTTATGGCATGTGAACAGTATTTTAGTCACTTTACTTTCTGGACGAAAGTTGCAAGTGTCAGATGATTCATAATCAAATGACTTCAAAATCCATCATTATGGAATTTCTCCATGCGGGTTTCTCCAATGTAACCAAATGCAGTGCCACACATATGTGGTATTATTTTAGTCTTGCGACATTTAGCATCAGTGTCACGGATGTATTATATTATTATCAATATTCATAGCATACATCTTATTCATAATGGAAGTATGGCCCTTATGTTATTCATAACATCGGAGAACAATTGTTCTCTCATGAATAACCTTCTTGCAACAAACATTATGCAATGGGCTAGAGTGAATAAAACTCTAAAATGAATTATGAAAATAAATACAGAGGTAATACACCGATGGAAGGTATAGTAACTTTTACATGTTCCCAGCGTGTATCTTAACCTCATTACTGGCAAGTCTTTTAGGCCGTAGTAGTTCTTGCATCGAGTCGCAACTGAATGCAATCGAGCGGGTATCTCTGTGATCAACTTTTAATCACAATACCCAAGAATCAGTTATTAACATGTTTAACCATAATTCCCAAGAATTATATCTTTGACCTGCCTTCCATACATCTAGAACTCGTATGACACTCATACATGAGCTGGACATTCCAGTCTTCTTTCCTTTTGCCTTTATACTTCTAACAGTTTTACTTCCAATATTTCTCCTACACTCAGAAGAAGCACCCAATTTTAAGAGTGTATTTTGACCCGGACTTCCTAGGCGTGAAAGTCTCACTAACACCCTTCGGACATTTCCCTTCTCTTTAAGTTGTTGTTTTATTCACCTTCATCATATGACAGGCGTTCTTCTGGATCCCTCTCTTATCAGTTTAATGCATAGTAAATACTTTACTAATAATTTGCAAACAAACATTGCTTTGGATATCTCATATCTTTTAGCCTTTGTCTGCATCTGAAAACAATTTTCAGTTCCATGAATATCACATAACTATCCCAAACTTTTGAGATTTGGGTCTCATGGAAGCAAACGTATTGCACTTGACCGTAATGGAATTCTAGCTTTTGGATCGAAGGACGAGAGTCACATCATCCATGGCATTAGCGGGAGAATACCGAAAGCATGCGATAGGACAAAGTCCTTCTCAGCACTATTGAGGACAATCCTCACATTACGTTACCAATCGTAAAGGTTTTAACTAGATAAATAACAGCTTATTCAATTTTAATAGGGAAGGTGGAAACGCGGTCCAATATTCTACAACTATTATGCAAATTTCACTTAGACAATGTTCACAATTAATTGCACTAGTGAATAAACCATTCAATCCTAAAGTGCGCTCCCACTCAAATCAATATCTCTTATATCTGATTTTGAGTGACTCAAGATCCATGTCTCGATTGTTCGCCACGATGGTAGTATCACAGATGACAAAAATCTCAACTGGTAGGCCAGCTTGCCAATCACATCTTTATGTGATGCTTGTTCATATTTTGATTGCACTAGAGATTTAAACAATTTATTTCTACAGCACGCTCCCACTCAAATCAATATCTCTCATAATTGATTATGAATGATTCAAGACCCGAGTTTTGATTGTTCGCCACGATGGTAGCATCACAGATGACGAAAATCTCAACTAGTAGGCCAGCTTGCCAATCACATCTTTATGTCATTCTTGTTCATCTTTCGATGCGTGTGTTCCGAGCTCAGGACTTTCCTGCCTGAATGTCAAGATAACCAAGTGTCTTACAGTGAGGTCTGACCTCACCCGCCTTACACTTTCCAGTCGTTCATACCCATGGTAGCATCTGGCACCCCGAAAAGATACATGCTGTGGCGGTGCTACACTTGGGAGAACACTAACTACTTGATATTTTAAGTGAGAGATCACCCTAATAAAAGCGAATACCGCGCAATCAAAAGGGTGCAATAAAAGGGATAAACATCTCAGGCAATTCATAATAGCATGATTTGGTATAGCCCTTTCTGAGGGAGAAGTCTTTAATTTCTTCGTCTTCGGCATTTGCGTCGGTGTTCACCTTCGTGAAGATTGCCACCACCTTGTCGATGCACCAGATAATATTGCTATCTCTATAGCGAATAAAATAACTGCATTACATAAGGTTGACATGCAGGTCATGTTACTTAATTTTACATCATATAGTCATCTCATACATAATCAAATTAAATATGAGCATAGCTATACCACATCTCATGCACATCTCATGTCATCCTGCAAAACCAAGTTAGACGCCTCTAATCGGTTTATGCAAAAATTTATTTTACGTGGCTTCTAAGGTTTTGACTTAAACCGCAGCTACCAACGTTTATCATCAAGTATGATTATTCAAGTCGCTAGATTAACTTTGCGGGGTGTATGAAGCCCGAGATAATAAAATCTCAAACCCCATACAGAACTTCGTCATACGCATGACCCCCGTGCAGATCATATCTGCGTTGCCCTTTAATCTACAAAATTTCATCTTTATTTTAACTATGGTGGAACCCAAAAAACTGATAGCACTTCGTTGATCAATTAGGATCGCGGATTGCCAAAACTTTGTGAAATTCCACCATGCCGTTTCAAGATCAGAAATACGCAAATTCTAGGGAAGCAACAAGAACATCGAGTAATAGATTTCATCTGCTACACGCATAAATAATTTTGAGCAAAAGATCTCATCTACTACAAAATTATATTATGCAATACCCATACATCTCTATGTATTCCAGATCGTAACCTGCATCTACACATAGCACGGCTCTGATACCACTGTAGGGGAACGCGACAGAAAACAAAATATTTCCGCACTACGCACCAGCCCAGGATCACTATGGAGATGCATACAAGGTTTTGATCCGATCATTGCCGACTCGTAGCGCAGTGGAAGTAGAGTCGATGTAGATCGTCGGTGCAGATCCCCGCAGCTAGGATTTAGAACCTCCCAACCGCGAGGATGTTTTTCCTCATCTGCCCCTCGGACAGTCCCTCGGACAGCCCATCGGGAGGCAGTCGGACAGTCCCTCGGATGGTGTCACGGACAGCCCTTCGGGAGGACCCTCGAACTTGGACGGTATCTCGGACAGCCCTCCGGGAGGACCCTCGAACAGCACCTCGGGCAAAAGATCGAACCTACGACCTCTCTACGGGGTTGCACACATACGGTGTCAACTATCCGGCAGGGCTTCGCCGTCCAGAACTAGTCCCCACCAGAACCCAGACAGCCTTTTGGCTCTACGAAACTATTTCGTGTGAGGGAGAGAAGAAACCAGATCATTGCATGGCATTTTGTATGAGAGAAAGAGTGAGTGTGGAGAGCTCCTCTCCACCTCTATTTATAGGAAAAGCCAAGGGGTAGGGTGGCAATTGAAAATACCTAAGCACCCATGACATGTGTCCTTCATAAGGGCATAAAGGGAAGGCAAGTGGACCTCCAATCCATCCATGTCATCCCTCCTAGATATTTTGGGGCAAAGCTCAAAAAAGTGACTTTCCAAAAAGCAACCATAAAGTGCTTTTCACTATTCATGAAAACATTTTTCCGCGTCCGTTAAATCCGAAAATATTTCTATGGGCCTAGAACATTTCCAGTACCCCCTAAAATAATTCTGGACGCGTTCCGAAACATTTTCAGATCAATGATTTTCATCAGCGAAAAGCAACCAAAGCGGTTCTAGCAGCTCCAGAACATTTCTGGTTTTTTTCTCCGGAAAAATTCCAAAAGTTCACAGAACAATTCTGGCACCCTCCAAAAAGTTCCAGGAGTGTGCCAAAACCATTTTGACTTAATGGTATACTCTGAAACAACTTTACGGTTTTACCGAAACTATTCTGATGTTCTCTCTGAAACTCTTCCGTTGTCTCCGAAACTTTTCCGGTGACTTTCTCTCAGACTCCCTATCTAGTATTCAGCAGACAGATGACCCTTAAGCGTGTGACCCTGTAGGTTCGGTGAAGTATAGACATGATTAGAACACTTTCCGATCAATGATCAATAGCGGAACCGTGGACACCCATATTGATCCCTATACCCACACGAATGAATATTCGAGTGAACCTGTAGTTTGCCGTGTGCTATTCCTGTTGCTTCGCGATATGTTACAAACACCCGAGGTGAGACATATCGGCATCCCCGTGGATCAACAACTTGTCCACTATTGCAGTTACCTCGTTACCGGTTTTGTTCTCTTTTATCGTTCCGTGTTTCGGCATCCCAGTGATCAAATCACATTGTGTCTGGCCAGACGATGATGGATACCATAACACCGAGAGGGCCCTAAGAATATCTCTCCATCGTCGAAGGAGCAAATCTCAATCTTGAGCTATCAAGTTACTTGTCATACTTTTCCGTGAAACCGTAAGCCGCCGTAATAGCCACCCTGTTACAGATGACGTTTAACAAACCCCAAAGTTCACGAAGCAAGTACGAAGGAACTCGATACTCTCATGGTCTAAGGAATTATGCAAACGTTAACTTTCTCTATGTTATTAACCATTTACTTGTGACGAATGTATCTCATAGCATAACATCAATTCGGGTCGATTCAACACAAATGTTCTTCTAACATTGTGCCCTCAAAATTGCCGGCATAGTCATGCCCATGATCAGGAAAACTGGATCACCATGCAATACTTGAGCTAGTCTTAGAGGCATGACTAGGAATACATTTTTCCGTTTAATATACCACACGTGCACATGAGTTTCCCTCCGAGCCTCGTGGTTATTGTAGACTCGAGAATCATTGCAGTTATAGCATGGAACATAAACATAATTATGAACATGGAGATAAATAATAACATTTATTATTACCTCTAGGGCGTATCTCCTACAGTCACGGGTTCAAGTCCTGAAAACGGCTTCTTGCAGAAATATAGAAAACATTGCATACAAAAGACCTAAACTGATCGGACCATGTGCAAGCGGGAGCTATGTGCATCGGGTTGCCCTTTTTAGGCTCTTGAACGTGCTTGTCAAGGAAGGGTGTGCGTGTGCGTACTCATAAGAATGGGTGTGTACAAGTATTGTGTTGGTAATATGTAATGTGTTTCTCAACAAAAATATAAGATCATCTACAGCCGAGCACCTCGAACCGACGTCAAACACCCGGTCGGGCGGACCGGTTACTGACCGGTCAAAAAAACGACCGACCCGGTCGCCTCAAACCGGCCTCAAATGCCCGGGCTGTCCGGGCGCCCTTCATAGCCGGCCCAAAAGTAGGATGGATATGGGGAGGTCCGGGCATGCTCGGGCGTGTCCTTCATGTCAGCCCGGCCCACCGCCAACCTCAGTTCATTCCCACAAAATGCCCCAAATCGTCAACCCTACTCACTTCACTCCGCTCAAGCTCCGCCTCTTCTCCCCTCTTCTCTGATTCGATCCCATCTACTCTCCGGTGAGCATGTAGAGCTCTGGCATAGCGCTGGAGTGGCCGTGGGTGGACACAGGGGCAGTTCTGGATCTGCTTCATCGCCGGCCGCCCACCGGCGCGGCGCGGATGCCAAAGCTGTCCCCTCCCGGCCTGCGCGTAGCTCCGCGAGGGTTGCTCAATCTGTGTCGCCCCTCTGTCGTCCTTCTCCCCCGCCGACCACTGCTACGCATGGGTAGCGGTGTGTTCTAGTGCCCGTTCCACCGCCCCCACGCATGCTCACGCTAGAACCGGAGGCGCACGCCGCCCACCGCAAGAGACATTGAGCAAGGGAGAGGAAGGCGGCGGAGCAATCCATTCGCCGCCGCGGGTTGCTGGCAGTGCCCGGCGAGGAGGAGCGGCTCCTCGCTTGGGTCTACCTTCGTTCATTTACCACGGCGGAGACGGATGCTCGCCGGCCCCAGAGGAAGAACGCCAAGGCGCTCCAACTAGCCATTGAGCAGTTCGAGCACGAGGCGGTGGAGGCAGTGATGGTGGCCAAGCTCAAGCGGCAGCAGGACCGGGCTGTCCGGCGGAGGAAGGGCCACATCGTTATCTTTGATTCCAACGACGACCACCACCAGGGCTCCGACTCCAACGACGACGACCCACCACCTGTCGCGGATGCCTACAGCTGCGCCGGTGACCGAAAGGGTGTTCGGCGAGCAAGTGGTGAAGAAGCTCCTCCTCCGTTTTATATTATTGTTTTTAGTTGTGTTTACTTCAGAACCTATCCGGCGATGAACTGTGGTGATATTTTGGATGATGTAAAGTGGATTATGTGCATTTTGGTGTGATAGATAGAAAATCAAAAACAAGATACTACTAATAATCACTATGGGTTCAACCCAAAAAAAATTGCCATCATCTTTATAAGCAGAAATTTGCCATGGTCAAAAAAGATCATTTCTATGCAAATGGCAAAAAGGAAAAAGTTCATGGCAATTTTCCATCTGTACCATGATGGCAAGAAATGTGGATTAAAAATAGGTATGCTATTTTTACTATATAAATGAAGAGACAAAAATTGTGGATTAAAAATTGCCATCATGTGGAGCAGAAACAAAAAATTCACAATCTTTTGTTTAGTAGTAATGGCCATGTTTTGTAAAGTAAGTGTACCATAGTCTATAGAAGCAAATATTCCCATGAACGGTTGAAAAGGCAAAATTTGTCATTGGTGTAAAGTATTTTTACCATGGCAAAATAAAAGTCAAACTTGCCATGCACCATAGAAGTAAATTTTCCATGAGTGAAAAAAGTAAATTTGCCATATATGTCAAAAATTGACATGGCAATAAAAAGTTAATTTTGCCATGGCAATAAAAAAGTTAATTTTGCCATGGTAAAAAATTTGCCATGTATGTTACAGTAAATTTGCCATGTATTTACAAGTAAAGTTGCCAAACCATTGAGGTGAAAATTGCCATGGCATAATAAAAGTAAAATTTTGACATGGCAAAAAAGACTAAAATTTGGCATGTATGTAATAGTAAATTTGCCAAGTATTTAAAGGTAAAATTTCGATGGCAATGAAGGTAAAAATTTGCCATGGAAAAATGAAGTAAAAGTTGACATGACAAAGTAGAAAAGTTAAAATTGCCATGCTCCATATTAATTTTCCTTTATTTTGGCATGGCAAATAAAAGGTAAATTTTGTCATGACAAAAAAGGTAAAGTTGACATGGCAAAAAAGAGTAAAAAATTGCATGGCAATGAAAGGAAAAAAATTTGCCATGAATGTTAAAGTAAATTTGCCATGGCAAGATGAAAGGGAAATTTTTCCATGACGATAAAGGAAAATTTGACATGGAAAAAAAAGAGTGAACTTTTGCCTGGCAAATAAAGCTCGAAAATGCCATTGCAATAAACTCAATTTTTGGCATGCTAGAAAGTAAAAATTGCCATGTTGTTAAAATGTGAAACGTTATGAAATATCAAAACGCCATGGTGAAAATGCATATTAAATTTGTCATGTTACTTAACAGAAAATTGCCATGGGTTGTAGAATAAATTGGCAAAAGGTAAGTAAGAAAAAAAGTAGCCATGTTCCATGTCAACACATTAAGGTTTACAAAAAGTTGCCATGAGTTTAGACTTTGTTTCTATCTAAATAATATATTGTAATGAGGCACAAGGCATATGGGGAATTTATTTCCCTATCAAAATGTAAGTACCTGTGACGCCCCCGACTCGACCGTGCACTAATCATACACGCAAATGCGCACGATCAAGCCTAGGGACTCACGGGAAGATATCACAACACAACTCTAGACACAAAATAAAATAATACAAGCTTAATATTACAAGCCAGGGGCCTCGAGGGCTCGAATACATAAGCTCGAGTACAAGAGTCAGCGAAAGCATTAGTATCTGAGTACAGACATAATTAGACAAGTTTGCCTTAAGAAGGCTGAGCAAAACAACGTCAACTAGATTGAAAAGGCATAGGCCTCCTGCCTGGGAGCCTCCTAAACTACTCCTGGTCGTCGGTCTCCACATAGTAATAGGCTCCATCGGGGTAGTAGTAGTCGTCGACGGGATCAGCTAGCTCTGGGGCTCCGTCATCTGATCGCAGCAGTCGGGTAGGGGGAAAAAGGTAGCAAAGCAACCGTGAGTACTCATCCAAAAGTACTCGCAAGACTTACATCAGATCTATGCTAAGTATGCATCGGTATCAAAGGGAAGGGGCTGTATCTGTGGACTATACTGCACAAATGCCAGAATGGAGGGGAAGGCCTAGCCTATCGAAGACTAGCATCTTGCATCGTTTTGCAGCATTAGAAGAGTGCAGATAAGCAACATATAATAAAGTAATAAGTAGGTAGTAGCAAAGCCCAGAGATCCTTCCTCGACTCCCTGCGAGAAAGTGATCCCGGAGCTAACATATTAATTAAAGTAACACAGGTATCCAGTTCTAGTTGTAGTAGATCGGGATACAACTCTGAGCATCCTGTTACCGTGGACACGGCTATTCGAATCGATAACTTCCCTGCAGGGGTGCACCAACTTACCCAACACGCTCGATTAACTCTGGCCGGACACACTTTTCCTGGTCATGCCTGGCTTCGGCTGATCGACACGACATAGTCCTACCTAGGCTCCACAGAGAGGTCCCCGCCGGTCTACATCCTAAGCGCTCAGGGGTCTTGGGCCCATCGTCCTTTGCACTCTGGGTCGTTGTGAGCAGGGCGAACCCAGGCACCACCTCTGTCCTGGATGGCGCCGGCCCAGCCATGCCGCAATGCTGAAATGGACGTCTGACAGAGCTTTTGGGAGAATCGTATGACGCCGAGTGCCCATACTTATTCCCGCGTGGTGGTTAATGCGAAAAGGCCAGAGGCTTACTTAGATCACATATCCAAACCGTTAGTGTGTTGGGAGCACGCGGTGACGATCAGTGCTCCTGTCGCCCCGTCTCGCAGACTTACGGCAAGGGCCTGGCCCATCCCTCTCCTGGGGCGGTCTCTGCCTGCCCGGCCGTGCCGCGTAATTATCTCGCGGGTACCCTCCTGGTCAACCCGACTTATCCAGAGACTATCGGGAACTCAGGTCCACCTCTACCGGGGTGGTACCGCCTGTCCCTTCAGTCCCGCAGTAACAATAAAAGGGGCAATAGTGGAATGTAACAGTGTGTCTGTAACATCAAGGGGGGAATCCAAGGAATCACCCTCGATGGATTCCCACTTGATGTAACCATCAAGGTGAACTTGGAGGAATCACCCTCGATGGGTTCACACTTGAGGGGCTGCACGACAGAGGCATCATCAGAGGTGGTGAAAGAGGAATCACCCTCGGTAACCCACAACCGACTAGCTACGCTACAGGGATATCATCAGGAGTGAGGTAGGAGGTATCACCCTCGGCACTCGATTGTAGCTCTGCAGAGTCGTACAACTAAGGGGGATGTGCGGTGATGTGTCGGTCTCTGCACGTCGATCACACTGATCGAGCATCCAGAAGCAAAGCATGGCAACACGAACAAGGGTGCGGGGCCACTGATGGATCACTAACCAGCCTATACTAAGCATATAGGACAATAGGTAAAGTATCAACAGCAGGTTACAAAATCAGGCTATGCATCAGAATAGGAGCTATCGAATACAGTAGCAAAATCTAATGCAGGCACGGGAGAGAAAGAATGGGCGATATAGGAATGATCAAGGGGGTTTTGCTTGCCTGGAAGCTCTGCTGAAAGAGGCTAGGCGTCTGCGACGTAGTCGTACTTAGGGGCCACGTCGGTCTCGGGGTCTACCGGAGAGAAGAGGGGGAGGAAACAGATAAATACAAAGCATACAAATGCAATCACAGAGCATGACATGGCAATATGCAATGCATGGTTGACCTAATGCATCTCTAAACAGTTTTAGTTAAATTAGGAATTAAATTGGAATTATTATCTGGTAGTCATGCACTATTCATCTATCAGTAACAGGCCTAAAGTTACAGGTTCACCTACTTAGAGGATTCTAACATGCATGCAGATGACATATTCAGATTCGTTAGATTTTTCTGATCAACTTTCATGTAGAAAACTTTTTCATCCGAGCTACGGTTGAATTTCTACGAATTTTCGAACTTTTAAACATTTCTGAAAATTACTGGATTTATTTAATTCGAAAATGCACAGTAAATACTTTTTACACCCACTGTGGACTAGCCACAGTGGATGACAGGTGGGGCTGGGTCAAAGCTGACTCAGCAGTCAACTTTGACCACACTGACTGGTCAAGGGGGCCCACTGGACCCACCTGCCAGTGACTGGACTAGCCCAGTCTGCAGGTTGACTAGGTCAACTGGGTCAACTGGGCCCAGGGGGACCCAGCTATCAGCCTCAGGGTTAATTTAACAACGTTTAGCTTAATCTAACTAAACTAATTTGGCGGTGGGCCCGCTCTGTCAGTGACTCAGGTGAACAGTAAAAATCAACTTAAGACCTAACTATTTACAGGGCACGGGCCCACACGTCAGCGTCTCAGGGGGGCTATTAGCGGGGTAATTAGCTGACCTGGCCGGCGTTTAAACGACGGCAATGGCCTGACGCGGCGGAGCCGCGCGGGATTTGCCCACGGGCCGCGCCCAGGCGAGCTGAGGCCATCAGAAGGCAGCCCTCGCTCGTCCGCGTCCAACGATGGCAGCGGCGAGCCCTGGGGTGGCCGGAAACGAGCAGGGCGACGGCGGCGGAGCTCGGGCGTCATTCGAGAACGAGGCGGGAGCGGCCAGGAGGCGAGTTAGGGGGGGCGTTCGACTCCAGGGATGCTCTGGAATGCGCCTATCACACGCGCAGGAGCTGGAGAGCTCGCGCGGCTCGCGTACTGCGGTCATGGCGGTGGCCGGAGCATGGAGGTGGGGCGGCTAGCTAGAGAGCACACGAGGGCAGGGAGAGAAAGGGGAAACGAGCGGAGCTCACCGAGAGAGCACACGGTGGCTCGGTGATCGGCTTAGGAGCGGTAGAGGTGGCAGGATCGGCGATGGCGTCGCGGTGGCCGTGGAGGAAGAAGACGACGGATCCGGCGATGGAGACGTTCCCGGCTCGAGCGAGAGGAAGAGGAGGAAGTAGTCGACGACGGCGGCCTCGTCTAACACGGAGAGGCGGCGAGGAGGGCACGGTGGCCGTGGTGGTGAAGCAGCGCGGCGACGATGGCGCTCGGTCGATGTGGGGAGGAGTGAGCGAGCGAGGGAGAGGAAGGGAGAGTGGCGGAGGGCGTCCAGGGGGGAGTGGGGAGTGCTGGGGCGGCCTTATCCTCTCCTCCTGCCTACTCCATCGCCGTGGCGGCGGTCGGCCGCGCGAGCGCGCGCGTAGTGACACGCGCGAGGGAGCAGGTGGGAGGATGACGATGAGAAATGTGGGCTAGGCCGGTACTGTAGCAGTGGGCCGGTTGGTGCACAGGTGCGTTTCTCTCCTTATCCTTTCTATAAATCAAATAGCTCCTGTTTCCTATTTAGTTTAGCTGGTAAATGAATTTTACTCAACATGAAACTTGGCACAAAAATACAGGGCAATATTCTGGGCTGGCACAAAAAGTTTGGGGCCATATGGAGTTGTCTAACCATTTTTAGAAATTGAAAAGGTCAATTAAATTGCTGCTAGACCACTAAATTAATTCCCAGGGGGCATTTTGGGAATTTAGGTGAGGTTGGTTACAACATGACAAATACTTAGAGAATATTTGCCAAATTGTGAACTATATTGATTGCATGATAGAAGAAGTAAATATTTGACTGGCAGTCAGGATTTGAATTGGACTTTGATTTTGGACAAGTGCTAAAATGGCTTAGTGATCATGATGACATGACCACCATCAGGGGGAGATCACTGTAGTATGATACTAGGGGTGTTACAGTACCCGTTTTAGTAATTTTTATCATGGTATGAAAACACTAATTTTGCCATGATGTATCGACTAGATTTGCCATGTCTACATAGAAAGGAAAAATTGCCATGTTGAAAAAAAGAAGAAGAAAAGATTTGCCATGCTCACAGCAAAAAAATGTGCTGAAAATTGCCATGCCAATTTTAGATATTGTGAACTTGGGTGAAAATTGCCATCGCAGAAAACAAAATCATCAGTATATACATGGCCAAAAAAAATTGTAGGAGATATGCCCTAGAGGCAATAATAAATGTTATTATTTATCCCCATGTTCCTAATTAAGTTTCTGTTCCATGCTATAACTGCTATGGTTCCCGAGCCCGTATATCCATAAAGGCTCTGAGGAAAACCCATGTGCACGTGTGGAATAATAAATGGTAAAAAGTATTCCTTGTCAAGCCTCTAAGATTGGCTCAAGTGTTGCATGATGATCACATTTTCCTGATCATGGGCATGTCTATGCCAGCAACTTTGAGGGCACAATGTTAGGAGAACACTTGTGTTGAATCGACCCGATTGATGTTATGCTATGAGATACATTCGTCACAAGTTAATGGTTAATAACACAAAGAAAGTTAACGTTTGCATAATTCCTTAGACCATGAGAGTATCGAGTTTCTTCATGCTTGCTTCATGAACTTTGGGGCTTGTTAAACGTCATCCGTAAATGGGTGGCTATTACGGCGGCTTACGGGTTCATGGAAAAGTATGACAAGGGACTTGATACCTCAAGATTGGGATTTGCTCCTCCGTCGATGGAGAGATATTCCTTGGGCCCTCTCGGTGTTACGGTATCCATCATCGTCTGGCCAGACACATTGTGATTTGATCACAGGGATGCCGGAACACGGGAACGAGAAAAGAGAACAAAACCGGTAACGAGGTAACTGGCATAGTGGACAAGTTCTTGATTCACGGAGATGCCGATAAATCTCACCTCGGGTGTTTGTAACATATCGCGAAGTAAAAGGAATAGCACACGGCAACTGGAGGTTCACTCGAATATTTATTCGTGTGGGTATAGGGGTCAATATGGGTGTCCACAGCTCCGATGTTGATCATTGATCGGAAAGTGTTCCGGTCATGTCTATACTTCACCGAACCTATAGGGTCACACGCTTAAGGGTCATCTATCTTCTGAATGCTAGACAGGGAGTCTGAGAGAAAGTCACCGGAAAAGTTTCGGAGACAACGGAAGAGTTCCGGAGAGTGAACACCGGAAGAGTTTCGGTAAAACTGAAAAGTTGTTTCGGGGTATACCATTAAGTCAAATTGGTTTCGGCACACGCCTGGAAATTCTTGGAGGGTGCCAGAATTGTTCGGGGAACTTCTGGGATTTTTGAGAAAAAACCCGGAAATGTTCCGGAGCTGCCGGAACCGTTTTGGTTGCTTTTCGCAGATGAAAATCACTAATCCGGAATTGTTTCGGAACGCGTCCAAAATTATTTTAGTGGGTACTGGAAATGTTCTAAGACCTACAGAAATATTTTCGGATTTAACGATCGCGGAAAAATGTTTCCGTGAATAGTGAAAATCACTTTATGGTTACTTTATGGAAAGCCACATTTTTGGGCTTTGTCCCAAAATATCTTAGGGGTGACATGGATGGATGAGAGCCACCCTACCCCTTGGGTTTTCCTATAAATAGAGGTGGAGAGGCACTCTCCACACTCACTCTTTCTCACATACAAATGCCATGCATGATCTGGCCTTCTCTCTCCCTTCCCGCGAAATAGTTTCGTAGAGCCGAAAGGCTGTCTGGATTCCGGTGGGAAATAGCTCTGGACGGCGAAGCCCTGCCGTATAGATGACACCGTATGTGTGCAACCCCGTAGAGAGGTCGTAGGTTCGATCTTTTTGCCCGAGGGTCTGTTCGAGAGTGCCTCCCGAAGGGCCGTCCGAGTGACCATCCGAGTTTCTGTGAGTGCCTCCCGAAGGACTGTCCGTGACACCGTCCGGGGGACTGTCCGACCGCCTCCCGAAGGGCTGTCCGAGGGGCTGACGAGGGAGTACATCCTCATGGTTGGGAGGTTGTAAATCCTAGCTGCAGGGATCTGCACCGACGATCTACACCGACTCTACTTCCGCTGCGCTACGAGTCACTAACGATCAGATCCAAACCTTGTATGCATCTCCATAGTGTTCCTGGGCGTGCTCGCAGTACCGAAATTTTTTGTTTTCTGCTGCGTTCCCCTACAGTGGCATCAAGAGCCGTGCTATGCGTAGATGCAGTTTACGATCTAGAATACATAGAAATGTATGGTTGTTGCACAATATAATTTTGTAGTAGATGAGTTCTATTGCTGAAAATTATTTGTGCGGGTAGCAGATGAAATCTGTTACCCGATGTTCTTGTTGCTTCCCTGAAATTTGAGTATTTCTGATCTTGATACCGGCATGGTGGAGTTTCAAAGTTCTGGCAATCCGCGATCCTGATTGATCAATGAAGTGCTAACAGTTCGTTGAATTCCACCATAGTTAAAAGAAAGATGAAATTTCGCAGACAAAAAGGCAATGCAGATATGATCTGCATGGGGGTCATGCGTATGACGAAGTTCAGTATGGGGCTCCAGATTTTATTATCTCGTGTTTCATACACCCCGCAAAGTTAATCTAGCGACTTGAATAATCATACATGATGATGAACGTTGGTAGCTTCGGTTTGTTTCGAAACCTTAGAAGCCACGTAAAATAAAATTTTGCATAAACCGATTAGAGGCGTCTAACTTGGGTTTTGCAGGATGTGCATGTGATGTGGTATAGTAGTTCTCATATAAATTTGATTATGTATGAGATGACTATCAAATGTAAATTAACATGACCTGCGTGTCATGATTCGGCATGATGGCTGGAGCCATATGATTGTCACTTTAATGACCTACGAGTCAACCTTATGTAATGCACTTATTTTATTAGCTATAGAGATAGCAATATTATCTGGTGCATCAACAAGGTGGTGGCAAACTTCGTGAAGGTGAACACCGACGCGAATGCCGAAGACGAAGAAATAAAGACTTCTCCGTCAGAAAGGGCTATACCATATCATGCTATTATGAATTGCCTGAGATGTTTATCCCTTATGATGCACCCTTTTGATTGCGTAGTAGTCACTTTTTATTAGGGTGATCTCTCACTTAAAATATCAAGTAGTTAGTGTTCTCCCAAGTGTAGCACCGTCACGGCACCTATCTCTTCGGGGTATCACATGGATGCATGGGTACGTACGATTAGAGAAGTGTGAGGCGGGTGAGTTGAGACCTCGCAGCAAGATCACTTGGTTGTCTTGACGTTTCGGAGGATCGTCCTGAGCTCGGAACACGCCCATCGAAAGATGAACAAGAGTCACATAGAGATGTGATTGGCAAGTTGGCCTACCAAATGAAATTCTCGTCACTTGAGATGGATGCATCATTGGCGTTGAATTGAAATTTGGGTCTTGTATCACTCACAATCAATTATGAGAGATATTGATTTGAGTGGGAGTGCACTGTAGAATTAACTTGTTTAATTCTCTGTGCAATTAATTATGAACGTTGTCTAAGTGTTATATGCATAATAGTTATAGAAGAATGGCTTGCATTTCCACCTTCCCTATTAAAATTGAATAAGCTATTATTTATCTGGTTAATCTTTACGATTGGTAACGTAATGTGAGGGTTATCCTCAAGAGTGTCAAGGACTTTGTCCTATCGCATGCTTTCGGTATTCTCCCGCTAATGCTATGGATGATGTGACTCTCGTCCTTCGATCGAAAAGCTAGAATTTCGTTACGGTCAAGTGCAATATGTTTGCTTCCATGGGACCCGAACTTCAAAAGTTTGGGATAGTTATGTGATATTCATGGAACTGAAAAATTAGTTTTAGATACAAACAAAGGCTAAAAGATATGAGATATCCAAAGCAATGTTTGTTTGCAAAGTATTAGTAAAGTGTTTACTAAGCATTTGACTGATAAGAGAGGGATCCAGAAGAATGCTTGTCATGTAGATGAAGGTGAATAAAACAACGACTTAAAGAGAAAGGAATTGTCCAAAGGGTGTTAGTGTGACTTACACGCCTAGGATGTCCGGGGCTAACGCCACTCTTAAGTTGGGTGCTTCTTCTGAGAGTAGAAGAAATACTGAAAGTTAAACTGTTAGAAGTATAAAGGCAAAAAGAAAGAAGACTGGAATATCCAGCTCATGTATCAAAGCCATACAAGCTATTGATGCATAGAAGGCTGGTCAAAGAAATAGTTCTTGGAAATTATGATTAAACATGTTAATCACTGATTCTTGGGTATTGTGAGTTGATCACAGAGATACCCGCTCGATTGCATTCTGTTGCGACTCGATGCAAGAACTACTATGGCCTAAAAGACTTGCCGGGAATGAGGTTTAGATACGCGCTGGGAACATAGTAAGTGTTACTATACCTTCCATCGGTGTATTACCTATGTATTTATTTTTATAATTCATTTTTGGAGTTTCATACACTCTAGCCCATTGCATAAGGTATCTTGCAAGAAGATTGTTCATAAGAGAACTTTTGATGTTTGGTGTTATGAATAACATAAGGGCCATACTTTCATTATGAATGAGATGTATGTTATGAATATTGATAATAATACATTACCTCTGTATTTAATTTCATAATTCATTTTAGAGTTTTATACACTCTAGTCCTTTTGCATAATGTTTGTTGCAAGAGTGTTGTTCATAAAAGAACAATTTTTGTTCAGTATTATGAATAACATAAGGGCCATACTTCCATCATGGATGGGATGTATGTTATGAATATTGATGGTAATATGATACATCCATAACACTGACGCTAAATGTCGCAAGACTAAAAGAATACCACATATGTGTGGCACTGCGTGTGGTCACATTGGACAAACCCGCATGGAAAAATTCCATCATGATGGATTTTGAAGTCATTTGATTATGAATCATCTGACATTTGCAACTTTCGTCCGAAAAGTGAAGTGACTGAAATACCGTTCACAGGCCATAAGGAACGAGCAACAAACTTATTGGTGATCATACATTTTGATGTGTGTAGTCCGATAAATGTTGTTGCTAGTTGTGGATTTATCTATCTTCAGAAATGACTCAAATAGATATATGGATATTTACTTGATAAGACGTAAGTCTGGATCTTTTGAAATCATTCAAAAGGTTTTCAAAATGAAGTAGAAATTATTGTAAACAAGAAAATTATGTTTCTACAATTAGATTGCGGAAAGGAATATTTGAGTTACAAGTTTAGCGAATGTCTGATGAGTTGTGAAAAGAGTTTCATAACTTACACCTCCCGGAACACCACTGTGGGTGAAATGTCCGTGAAGATGTAATCAAACCATTTATGACATGGTAAGATCAAAGATGACATAAATCAATTTTCCATTATCCCTTTTAAAGTAATGCTTTAGAGACTGCGGCTTTTACACTGAAAAGAGCGCCATCAGATCTGTTGAAATGACGCCATGATATGGTACACCCAACCATGTTATATCTTTTCTTAACATTTGGAATATGGGGCTTGTGTAAAATGTTTACAAACCTATTCCATATCAGACAAGTGCTACTTTGTAGGTTATACCAAATTATTGGCAATTTCTCCACCACTATACTGAGGCAAAAGGTTTTGCCACAAAGAACGGTATGCTTTTGAAGAAAATGGTTCTTGCAAAAAGGTGAGTGGGAGGACAGTGCAACTCGATGAGATAACAATATCTTCGTCATCAGATCAAAGGAAAGAAACCTTGAAAGTGATTTCAGAGTTTCCTACTGCGACTGATACGGAAGCCTCTACATGAGATATATGGACTTCGGTCGAACTTGCAGCTGAACCACGTAGGCAAAACTCGTGCAAACCTCTCAGGTGCGCAAGCAAGATATTGTTGTTAGACAATAGTATACCTACGATACACAAGGAAGCATTGATGGGCCCTGACTCCGAAATTGGCTAAATGCCAAAATGATCCGAGATAGTTTCCATATAAATGATTCAAGATTAAATCTTGATACCCCTTTCAGAAGACTTAGAGTCTAACGGATATTTATGGAACTATAAACTGATACGGATAAAAAAAAATTATCCATAAAGCTCGACTTGTTGCTTATAACAAATTCAAGGAATTAACTAAGGCAAGATTGTCTCTCCGTAGCGATGCTTAAAGTCGGTTCGGGTTAAACTAGCAATTAATACATATTTCAATCATGAGATATGTTACATGGATGCCAAAAGGATTTCCATGAGATGGAAATGCTACCTAGGACTTGCATGTGATACAGTTCAAGGTATTTTGTCAATCCAGAGGATGCTAGTGAATGTGCAAACTTCAGAGTTCCAGCAATGCATATAAGAGAGCAAAATGGAGTTGGAATCTTCGTTTTTTATGAAATAATCAAAAGAGTTTGATTTCATCAATGGATAACGAAGATGCTTGTGGTTACAAGAAAGTAAGTGGGAGCATAATAATATTTCTAAAAACCTTGTGTGCTTGACACATTGTTAATTGGAAATAATATAAATTTCTTGACACGAATTAGGACTTCATTGAAAAATTAGTTTTACGATGAAGTGCTTGGGCTGGGTAGCCTTGATATTAGGCATAATTATCTGAGAGATAGAATTGCCTAATAGGGCTAAGCCAAAATACATATTGACAAGATGCTAAAACAGTTTAGCATTAAAACGCCAAGGAGTGATTCTTGCAGAAGTCACATGGAAAGAGTTTTTGCAAGACTCGGTGTCCCAAAACACTGATGAGCAAAATACATGATGGAGATTCCACACATTCTTGTGTTTGGATTAATCATGTATTCCATGGTATGTAAAACAACCAGATATGTCCGATACACCCAACCTGTTGCGAGTATAGATACCAAAGTGATCAAAGTACTGATCATGGGACAACAGTGAAAAATGTCATTGAGTACTAAAGTAGCACTGATGACATGTTTTCTTGCAAGCAGAGATTATGAAGTGCTCGCTGTAAGTAATTACATCGATACAGTCTTCATCAATGCTCCATGCGATTTTTGATTTAATTTAAGGGTTTTTGTGTAATACACGATATGGTGACACAGTAAGTTGGAATTGTTCCAAACAGGTTACTGTGGCGAATTCTATAACAAAGGCTAAGTATGTTGACGCTTTAGAAGCGACAAAGAAGATGTTGAATCATATAGTTCATTCATGAACTTAGTATGGTTCCAAGAAGGCTTTGGTCAATGGGACACTATTGTAGATAGTTGCTCCATAGTTCAGTCTGAGGAATCAGGGTTCGACCAGTGATTCACATATATACAAAGCCAAGTCCACACAAAATATGAATTTTGTGAAAGCGTGAAAACGCGAGGATATGCAAAGATCCACACGGAGCTGAAGTTGTCAGATCCGTTGGACATCAGGCTATACCACAAGCGAAGCATATTTTACACCAGTATGCCATAGGTGTAAAGTGCATTAGCATTGACTAGATTATTGACTCTAGTGCAAGTGGGAGTCTGTTGGAGATATGCCCTAGAGGCAATAATAAATGTTATTATTTATCCCCATGTTCCTAATTAAGTTTATGTTCCATGCTATAACTGCTATGGTTCCCGAGCCCGTATATCCATAAAGGCTCTGAGGAAAACCCATGTGCACGTGTGGAATAATAAACGGTAAACAATATTCCTAATCAAACCTCTAAGACTGGCTCAAGTGTTGCATGATGATCACGTTTTCCTGATCATGGGCATGTCTATGCCGGCAACTTTGAGGGCACAATGTTAGGAGAACACTTGTGTTGAATCGACCCGATTGTTGTTATGCTATGAGATACATTCGTCACAAGTTAATGGTTAATAACACAGAGAAAGTTAACGTTTGCATAATTCCTTAGACCATGAGAGTATCGAGTTTCTTCATGCTTGCTTCATGAACTTTGGGGTTTGTTAAACGTCATCCGTAAATGGGTGACTATTACGGCGGCTTACGGGTTCATGGAAAAGTATGACAAGGGACTTGATAGCTCAAGATTGGGATTTGCTCCTCTGTCGATGGAGAGATATTCTTTGGGCCCTCTCGGTGTTACGGTATCCATCATCGTCTGGCCAGACACATTGTGATTTGATCACAGGGATGCCGGAACACGGGAACGAGAAAAGAGAACAAAACCGGTAACGAGGTTACTGGTATAGTGGACAAGTTGTTGATTCATGGGGATGCCGATAAATCTCACCTCGGGTGTTTGTAACATATCGCGAAGTAAAAGGAATAGCACACGGCAACTGGAGGTTCACTCGAATATTTATTCGTGTGGGTATAGGGGTCAATATAGGTGTCCACGGCTCCGATGTTGATCATTGATCGGAAAGTGTTCCGGTCATGTCTATACTTCACCGAACCTATAGGGTCACACGCTTAAGGGTCATCTATCTGCTGAATGCTAGACAGGGAGTCTGAGAGAAAGTCACTGGAAAAGTTTCGGAGACAACGGAAGAGTTTCGGAGAGAGAACACCGGAAGAGTTTCGGTAAAACTGAAAAGTTGTTTCAGGGTATACCATTAAATCAAATTGGTTTCGGCACACGCCTGGAAATTCTTGGAGGGTGCCAGAATTGTTCTGGAAACTTCTGGGATTTTTTCGGAGAAAAAACCAGAAAATGTTCCGGAGCTGCCGGAACCATTTTGGTTGCTTTTCGCAGATGAAAATCACTAATCCGGAATTGTTTCGAAATGCGTCCAAAATTATTTTAGTGGGTACTGGAAATGTTCTAAGACCTACAGAAATATTTTTGGATTTAACGGTCGCGGAAAAATGTTTCCATCAATAGTGAAAATCACTTTATGGTTACTTTATGGAAAGCCACATTTTTGGGCTTTGTCCCAAAATATCTTAGGGATGACATGGATGGATGAGAGCCACCCTACACCTTGGGTTTTTCTATAAATAGAGGTGGAGAGGCACTCTCCACACTCACTCTTTCTCACATACAAATGCCATGCATGATCTGGCCTTCTCTCTCCCTCCCCGCGAAATAGTTTCGTAGAGCCGAAAGGCTGTCTGGGTTCCGGTGGGAACTAGCTCTGGACGGCGAAGCCCTGCCGGATTGATGACACCGTATGTGTGCAACCCCGTAGAGAGGTCGTAGGTTTGATCTTTTTGCCCGAGGGGCTGTTCAAGAGTGCCTCCCAAAGGGCTGTCCGTGACACCGTCCGGGGGACTGTCTGACCGCCTCCCGAAGGGCTGTCCGAGGGGCTGACGAGGGAGTACATCCTCATGGTTGGGAGGTTGTAAATCCTAGTTGCGGGGATCTGCACCGACGATCTACACCGACTCTACTTCCGCTGCGCTACGAGTCGGTAACGATCAGATCCATACCTTGTATGCATCTCCATAGTGTTCCTGGGCGTGCTCGCAGTACCGAAATTTTTTGTTTTCTGATGCGTTCCCCTACAAAAATGTGTGACTGTGTCATGGCAAAAAAGAAGACTATATTGTCATGGCAATTTACAGAATGTAAAAAAGTCTATATTTTCCATGTTTCTACACAAAACTGTCCCAAAAATATCATGTTCTAGTGGGAGCTAGCTGAAAAAAGCATCTACGAATTAACTTGAGAGCAGTAACAACTTGGAGGAAAAAGGAGACAGAGATGGATCGACCTTTGGCGGGGAGACATGGTGGACTCGCCTCCGACCTCGCCTCCGACGAGGTCGATGGGATCTCGTCCTTCGCCCTTGACGCGCAGAGGGAGGTGGCCGTGGCAACAGCCTGGAAGAGCCGCATTGCACCCGGGGGGGGGGGGGGGTCGGTCTGGACCTCCTTGTGCGTAGGGCGGCATAGCGGAGGCGAGCCCGGCCCCAAGCGTCAAGGCCGCTGACGACGATGATGCGGACGTTGATGACCTCCAGCTGTCCACCCGTCCTCCGCTCTATCGCCGGAGGAATGGCCCCGTGAGTCTGCCTCCATGCCCGAGCTCTTGCGGGTAAGGATCTCCCGAACGACGCCCGCATCGACAAGCCTCCCCCTTCTTTCCGCCCAGCCGCCATCGGTGAGCTGCCGCACAACCCAGACGAGCCTCCCCCTTCCTTTCCGCCCAACCACCGCCGGCGAGCTGCCGCACATCCGCTCTTTCCTCCCTCCATTCTTCTACCTTCTTCTACTAGAGTGCTATGGAAGTGAGTGGATAGGCGGGGGGTAGAGACCGCGTCGTGAAGGGATAAGGGGTGGAGACGACCGCGTCGTTCATTCGGTCGATTCATACGAAAACACGAACGAGTGAAAAAGATGACGTGGCTGATCTCCCTGCTCCAAGATGCGTGCCAGGAATCAAACGGCTCGCGCGGCGTACAAGACTTATAGATTCCGGAGAGGAAAGGGATGGACGCGCGGGTCCGGGTGTGGTTTTGGGTAGGCCGGGGGTGTTTTGAGAGTCCGCTTTAAGATGCGAATGATAAGTCTCCTATCCAAGACAAGGGTGCAACCAGAACACTTTTTTTTTTTTGAATTTTTTTGAAATATAGTCGCATAACACATAACACAAACGCGCGGTGCACGACGCACAAAGAGCAAACAAGCAACAACGGAATGGCGCGGGATATCGATCACCTTTTTTGTTCGAATTTCGAATTTCAAAATCCGGTCTCGCTGCTGAGTAGGTATTTGCTAGCGTCACTAAAGAAAAGAGAAAAGGAAGAATCGGGGACGGGTGAGCCAGCGTCGTCGGCAACGCTGCCGCCGCCTTGTTGACGGTCGCTCCGGTGTAAGTTTCCGTTCCCATCCCTGCTCTCTCTCTCTCTCTCTCTCTCTAGTTCGCGACTACCCGTACCCGTACGTGCATATTTTTCTTCGCTCGCTCCTTGCGCCGATGCGGCAGCGTCACCGGCCGGTCGGCCGGCTGGATCTAGGAAAGGCAGGATCTTTTTCTTGGTTCCCTTGCGCCGTCGTTCTGCACCGGCTGGATCTAGTAGCTCGCTGCACGCCTACGTCCCTACGGCGTCGGCCACCTTTTGTTCCTTGTTTCTGGTGATTCCGCCATGCATGCATTGCATGCCAAGGTGTGGCATTTCCATGGCATCGGGGCGCGTGCGGATGCATGCAATGCAGCTCCTGGCGAGTATTTGGCCTGACTCTGTTCGATTTCGATGCGGCGGCGAGGCCGGCCGGATCTTGCCTGTACGTGTAGCTCCGAAAAAGGGGATCCTTTTTTCAATTCCTTGCGGCCCCCTGCCACACCGTCGGTCGGTCGATTCGCCGGAGTTGGATGTGGATGCTCCCTGCACGTACGCGACGCGTACCGGTCCGGAAGCAGGGCTTTCAGATTGCAGAGTTTTGTTTTCTGAAACTAGCTCGTGCCGATGATTGAGGCTTTTTCTTTGGATGCTGAAAAACTAGCTACTGTGCATGCATGGTGTGCCGATTGAGGGTGTAGAATTAATCAGGTTGCAAACCATCCTAAGTAACGAGAGGAAAAACCACATTAACATTAGGCTGCTGTTTCCTTTCCTTGGATGCATGTGCCGATTGAGGGTGTAGAATCAGGTAACGCTCAAGTGGAACTGCATGCATGCATGTAGTCTTCACCAAGCTGACAGTGTGAAACTAGAGGCGTCAGGCCGTGGTGTAGAATTATTTATTACTAGCACTCAAGTCATCAGGCTGATGAAAATTTTGCAACCTGACTCTGCAGCATTATGGAAGCATATGGTCTGTAAAGACTTGAACTGCTCTGTCTGTCTATATGAACCTCTATTGTTGTACTTGATGTATTGTTTTCACCTTGCAATCCTCTCAGCTTGTTCTTCTTCCATAGTTTAAATTCAAATTACTGTGTTTATGTCATTGCTTTTGAGTGAGCTCATGCTCATCATTGTACAAGGCAGCAAGCTAAGCGCATCATATCTATATATTATCATGCATGTTTGTTCTGTATGACTTTGGGAGTGACGATAACCTTCCTTGCTTTGACGAAACGATGTTTCCATCAACTTCGAATCGGTTTCTCACCTTGTGATCACCAACTGGTCTAAATTGAGATGATTATGCTGTGATGATAGATACTCCAGCCAACATTTTCCCCCCTGTTACAAATAAAAATGGTACAGATTGTTACTGTTGTCTCTGAATTTTCCTCTCACTACATCTTTGTCCATCTAATTTGTCGATGTTGGTTCATTGATCTTAAGCCTCATGTCGATGTTGGTTCATTGATCTTAACCTCTATTGTTGTAGTGCTTATTGATGTCTTGTTTTCAGCTTGTTCTTCTTCCCAAGTTAGAAAAGAATCAAGTCAAATTACTGAACCATGCCACTGTTTATGTCGTTGCTTTTGAGTGAGCTCATGCTCATCATTGTACAAGGCAGCAAGCGCATCATATATATGTATTACCCTGGCTAGCATGTTCATTTACATTTAACCAGCTGTGGGAACACACATGTGTGTTTTTGAGTTAGTACTCAGTGCCACTTTGATCTCTAGTAATACATGTATTCTGCTATGCTAAACCTTTGTGCAATTCGGGTGCTTTGCCTGAGTGTGAGTGTATATCAAGATTTTCATAGAGAATATACATTTTTGCAGGTTCAGCTTCGTGGTCCCAATCTTCAAGGAGAAGGCTGTTGGTGACCGGACGGCGTACGGGCACATCATCACACTGTTCAGCAGTGTGGCGATGTTCCTCTACGCGCTCCCGGACTACCCTGACGCCATCGTCTCCCTGATCATCAACGGCGTCTCCGCGCTGCTGCAGCTGGCATACGTCAGCGTGTTCCTCTGGTTCGCGGTCGGGGCGGCGCGCCGCCACGCTTTCTACGTCATCGCCCCCGTGCTCGTCGCGTCGACGCTCATGACCTGTCTCGTCATCACTAAGGTCATCTGGGGCTCACCCTTCGTCGCCGTTGTCGCCGCAGTCGCCGCCTTTGTTTCCTACTGCTCCGTCATTGCTGACGTGGTAAGTTGAATTGACATCATCACTACCCTTGGGAATTGAGAAAAAAAATGCTGATCGTTGTGATATTGTTAGGGTCAATTTGCACCAGAAGAAGCACAAGTTTACCATTGTTTAGATTCCGCAATATCAAAATTTTGCGTCGTTTTGCAGGTGGAAGCGGTAAAGAGCAAGGAGGTCGACAACATGGATCCGCTCTTCGAGGTGTTGCTCGGACTCGTCAACGCTTCCGCTTCGACCGGCTTCGGGTTCTTTTTCACTCCGCGGGATCTCTACACGGCGGTAAGAAAGAATAGAAACTGTGTCCTCTCATCAAAGCAAGTATATTTTGTGTTTGTGATGGTTGTTGATTAGTGAGAAACTTTATTGCGTGACTTATAGATACCGAACGCCATCGGAGTTGCGATCCTGGTGGCACAGTTGGTGGTGTACGTGATGCACTGCAACCCTCAGCCAGAGCCCGAGCCCGAGCCCGTCCACACTGTCGATGTGCCAAACTACGCGGCGGATCTCCACACTTTGTTCGCATGCCCCGTGTAGGAGTAGACCATCATCCTTCATGAAAAACTTTCGTGCTGCTATGCGGCTGACTTATTTATGAGCTCATGTCTTATGTTATAAGATTATGGCACTGCCAGTTTTGTAATAATATTACTATTTGTTCTACCAAAAACTATGATTAGTCTCAAGCTATTTCTAGAATACTATGATTCTTGAGTTTTAATTTCATCATTGGCAAAAACGGTCAAAGTTACATCTTGAACACCGATGTCTATGATACGTGTTTTTGTGGTTGAAATCCAGTAGAACTTTTCCGCAAAAAAAAAAAAAAAAAAAAAAAAAAAATCCAGTAGAACTGGTCTTGGCAAAAAAACAGTTTAGATAGAGAAAACTCTCAGTTCATGTTTACCTAGATTTCATGAGAACTGGTCTTTGCATGCATGTATGCATTTTGTACTTATTTCCACCAAAAGGAAATGACATCTTGAATCCAGATCAATACCAAAACATGAGTAAAAAGGGTGCTTCCCGTTGCATCCAGATCAGTACCAACAGTCAAACAGGAGTTTACACAATCTTTGCAACTAAAATTCTCGAACGATACAAATGCGTACAAACCCCTACCAAAGACTCCAAACGCTTGTACAATTTACCAAAGGTGCTGCTTACTTATTCTGATACAACAGCTGTATCCTTTTCTCGTCACGAAAAATAATCACAAGAACGAAATATTAACAATAAAGTTTGTATTGCTCGCCGCCAGCGAGAGCGCTGCTGCTAACAGGATGGCATATGGTAGAGCACGGCTGGCTCGCCATTTTGTTCCAATGGTTAAGAGGGCGACCGGGGACTGGCACAGCAGCCGAATCTGCAGCAGTTTACACAGAAACAAAAATTTCTGGTACACCCACCGTACATCGTCACGAGCTCTGTGTTTGGCGGTGAATTTGGAGTATCCAGTCCATGTAACTGCTTGTTCTAGCCATCTGATCCTCGACGAGGTTGGACAGAAGTAGGAAGCCTTCTCTTGGCTGCTCACCTTGCCGTACCACGCGGGGCAGCTGGTAACATGAAGAATCCCTCTCCCTTAGGGCTCTTAGTACTGCCATGAAGTTTCTCGAGTGATTGTTGTCACATTCTCTCAACTGAATCTGAAAGATACCCCATGTCAGCAAGAAGCACAAATCTAATGTGGTATTGCATTACATGTTAAAAGTGAGTTTTTCATCTACTACAAATACTGGATTCTCATCCCAGAGAATATCAAAGGTATTTTTAAGAACAGACTAAAAAAAGAGAAATGGCATGATACACTGTTAATTTATTTGAGTTTTGTTAAAGAGAGCCGAAAAAATATAAGGGCAGAAAGAGGAATATAGTACTCCCTCGGATCCAAAATAAGTGTCATGGTCAAATTTGAACTAAAACCACGACACTTATTTTGGATCCGAGGGAGTAAGTCCCAAAGTCAGGATTATATTGTTTACCAGAGTAAAGATGGGTACCTTCGATAGATCAGGGAAGTTTGACAGGCTGACTCCGAGAATGTCGTTCATGAGCTCAGGCTGGAGCATTCTACCTAACCATACTAGGAAGGTGAAGCCATCATCAAGAAGATATAAACCAGCAGTGTCTAGGCACTGCAAGGTTAATGGCAACCGCTTCAGGGACCCATCGATCCTGTCTGGTTCCTGAAAATCATGACATATATTTCAGTTAGAAAAAAACAACAAATATGCTGAATTAAACAAAATTTTAACTTCGAATGTACCAATCAAATCAGCTCATTTCAATTAATGCTTGCTGTGCAGGTTGGCTCTACAATATATAATAGAAACTTAATTTTGAAAAAGAAACTTGATGTTAAGGCCCTACCAAACCAACTAAGCAGACTAAAATTCAAAGAAAACCTTCATATCAAACATAACTAATAAAAACATCTAGAGGTTGCGTATTCATTTTGCTTAATGACATGCCAGATATGGCTGCAAATTTTTAAGACAAGAATTATTGTAAGGCCTACCGAACTAATTGAGCAGACTAACTGCACTGGTTCTTTCCATCCAAACAAACGGAACTGACGTTATCTTTATTCTCCCTAGTTGATTTACATAGTTTCAAAATCACAAGTCTACAAGTAGCTCTGGTTAAAAGGAACTTAATCAGTTTAGTTGAAAGGAAATACTGCATACCATTGTCAATACTTCATCAAGCCTGTACAGAGATGGATAAATAAAATTGAGCAGCCTTCTTGCAGGCAGTATCATCATACTGAAACCAGCAGCACAACGTTCATCAAGAGAGACGTCAGCATAACCACCACGCAGAGCAAGGGATTTGCATAGGGCCAGGATGTATAATGGCAAGTATTTTAATGATTCTGGATATATCAGTCTCCCTCCTATGCGATGTTGTACAACATATAGGTTCCGGTATTCCTTCAAACTGCTCACAAGCTTTAACTGTAATTGTTGCCGGACACTGTCCAGCTTATCAGACAGTGAGTTTTCAACAGCTGCAGGATAGCGGTTATTAGTAATAAAGTGATCTCGGTCATGTATATTGACATTTATGGAAGGGGAGAGCATCAATCTAGTACTAACCGATTCTAGCCAGCACTGACACAATGGCACCAGTATCTGCTTGACGATACATTTCACCAAGATCTGTGACCACAGGTGCAGCTGCTGTATGCACCCTGATACCTTTCACCAGACGATGATGTAGATGGTGGTTAAGGAGTAAGGACACAAGAATCACACTTGTAAACAATATTGTGGAAAATAAAAGCCCAATGGCAGAAGGCAACATCAAACATCATATGCAGGAGGTGATTTGACAAGATAAAATAAGTGTTTCGAATCTCTCCTAAGTGGAAATAAAATATTCCAAAGCACGATAAGGGTTACAGTCCTACTCTCTACTGACAAACCATATTCATGGACCTAGCTATCAACAAACTAGGAGCAAAGGAAACCTTGAGAAAGGTGCTCCTTTGACATTTTCTAAGTTATCGTTTGTAATGTACTAGTGTCAGCTTTCTCACTGAAATGAAGAGATGGAGAGCAGTGCATAAGCAACTTGACAGGAAAGGATACAGCAACGCCACTTGAAAGTATACAGTCTGCATGGTCATTAGGATCTCCTCTAGAGACAGTTGCATCGCAAAAGCTTTATCAGAGTCAACAGCTGGAAGAGCTAACAAATCTGTGGACCTTAGCATGAAATGACCATGATATGTTGTGAAACGCACCGTGGAAAGTATTATGTCATGAGAGTTAGGTTGGATATAAACTAACAAGGCAAGGAAATATTTAGGAAGATAAGATAATATATGCAGCTGTGGATATAAATCTAGAACCTTTTCCACATCTGATACGCACAGAGTCCCAAGCAGTCTCCCGAGTAAGGTCTCTGCTAAGCTCATATTTAAGTTTCTCCCGTGAGTAGTTGCCTGGAAGGATGGATAATGGTACACCTGTCAACCAGTATATTTCGCCAGAGAACCTACACATTAATACATTTCACAGTAAGGAAGAGCAAATACGAAATACAATGGGAACTTCTCAACAGAGGTTGTCAATGAATTGTCACCTAAAGAAGCTATATCACAATACTTGTCACTCAACGAAAATATGTCCACTGCAACCTGATTTTTCGTGAACTCAGCAGCCATCTATTTATAGAAGGGATCTTCTGGTATCCTCAGAATATGCTCCTTATCTGTTCCATATGCGCGGACATCATCTCATCGAAGTCTCAATCAGCCAATACCAAGAGATGGCAATGTACTCTGGAAGACAGGCAACTTACCCCCAGTTTGACCCTAGAACAGGGATGACATAATTGTCCAGAGATTAAATCAGTTAACAGAGGGCACACAAGAACAACCAACAAGTACTTCGATAAGAATCCATCAAGGATCTTACCATAACCATGGATGCTGCTCCAAGCGCAGGACCAAGAGCAGATTCTACATTTATGTTGTCCTGAAACATATTTAGGCAAGCTATCGAGAAAGGACTCGACAACATGTCTAGAATCGACCAAATTTACCAAGAGATCGTCAGGCAATGGCAAGAAAACATCGTCCAAATCGGCAACCACCATCATTTGAGGTTGACTCAAAGAAGACTGATACAAGCAAAGAATACAAGTTGCGTAAGTACCTCATTAAATCAAATTTGGTATGTTAAAGCAGTGATTTTGCAAAGCAAAATACAATCTCGACAGAAAGTAATACCTAAGAGGAGCTGTAGGAAATACCTTAAAATTGTGGAAGTGTGATGTGCTGCCAAAGGTTAAGAATTCAATTTGTGTTCGTGGAAAGCCTAGAAGATCATCAAGGCATGATTTGATGGTCTTTGCAACTACCTGGAAGAAAGTGCATGAAAAAATTATTTGAATATTAGCAACGAAAATATTTTTCGTAAGAAAAAGAACACGCTGAATCCTAAAGCCCTAATCTGCATCGTCAATGATAGCAAAAGATGATGACCCTCAGAAGGAAGAAAATTTCGAAAAAGGAAATGTAGAACGTACCTCGAGCAGCTCACTCAGATACTGTGACATTGATAAGAAAGAAATAGGAAGGCGGCATTGGTGGCCGAACCATATATTCAGTAGGAGCAACAAACTACACTCTTCCCTTAGAAAGTTCTGGTCTTTGATCTGTATCAAATCTTCTGCCACTAGCGTCAAGAGCACAAAAGTGTAAGCTAGGACGACACACAACAGAGAGGGCATATACAATAATATTTCTTTGACTGCTCCATATACCTCATTGTGAAACACAGAAAGTAACAAGCATTTCTTCGACTACTTTTTTCTTGCCAAACAACAACAGTATTGTATACAAACAAGGGTGGCCCCATTAATCTTTTTTTCTAATGCGCATAGTTATTTCAGTTGTTAAATAGGATATGCGAAATGTGGTTAAAAGCTAAAATGTATATATTAGAAAAGGCTGATTCAACAGCAGCATGCCCTGCGTAACAGGTCCTCTTTCAAGACCTCGGTATAGCCACAATCTTAAATAAAATCTGTAGCACTTTCCAGAAAAACATTTAGCACGATGGTCAATGACTGATGTCTCAAATCTCAAGATAAATGCATAGCAACACGTATTTAACCGAACTTAATTTCCCCATAATCTTTGATCATGTCTGACCTTTTTTCACTTGAATATTCAAAAAATCTTGCATTAAAAGATGGTAGGAATAACCTTCTGGTGAACACCGATAAGAAAAGTGGCACTAAGTATATTCTATAGATGTCATAATAAAACAGCTAAAGAAAGCTACTCCCTCCATCCCATATTATTATGGAGTGTCAAAACGCTCTTATGTGGCGGAGTAAGGTACCTGAGAGGCTGAGACGGAGGGGCGGCGCCGAAAGGTCCCTAGGATGGAGGTGCTGCGCCGAAGGGTCCTCTGTGGCGGCGGGGGACTTCTTGTATCCACACATTGCCGACGGCTTGCAGCCCCGAGCGGCGCCCCAGGGCAAGCAGCCGGCTGAAGGGCCGGCGCGCCCAGCTGCTGCGGCGGAGGGGCGACCGGGCCGGCCGTGCCACCGGGGCGCACAAGCGGAGTAGCGGGCACATGGGCGATGACGCGGCGGTCAGCAGCGGAGGCCCGGCGGCCTCACATTCTCCATGGACGGCACCCGCGGAATCCAAGAAAATAATTATCAGGTTATTGATCTATCCGGGCGCCGGGGGTTTCTCGATAGGATCCCACACCGCCGCCGCTGCATCCGGCGGGAGAAAACGGATTCGGGGGAGGGTTCCACTAGCACGTACCGAGATTGGAGCGGCGGCGGCGGCGCTCCGGCCCGGGGGATGACGCGGCGAGACTGGCATTTGGAGACGATGTGGAGATCGAGAAGAAGAATAGTGGCTGCAACCACTGCGGGGTGGGACCCGTCTGTCTGTCTGTCTGTCTCTCCCTTCTCTGCCCGGGCTCCAGACTCCCTAGGCTCGGCTATAATTTCAGGGGCTTCTTGGAGCCGTTGGATCTCAGATCCGATGGCTCCCAGGAGCTCTTGAACATTTTGCAAAAATGACATCTAAGAGTCTTAAAATTGCGTAGGTACAACAGCTCCTCAGATGCCGTCTGTATTACCTAAGCCTCGGTATCACCTGAAACTTTTCCTTAATTTCAGCTCCAACTAAAAAAATCCGGGTAATCAAAAAGTTTTATTCCAAAGTTTCAGAGTTACAGCGAGCTGACAAAATCTCAACAACACAAGGTGTAGCCAATATATCGTGCTACAAAAGTGCAAGGACACAAATTCAGAGCAATTCAACCTGGAGGACGTTATCGAGGACTTGAAGGCTGCTGCGTAGTGGACTGCGATTGGTAGGGTTTGTACAAACAAGCCCTTCAGGCAGAATTCGTTTATGCAGACGATGAATTATGAGTGGTAACCGGCTCGATATGTAAATTCAGAGCAATTGAACTAGATATTCTTACAATGCAATTTCAATGTTTGGGTGACTGGAAAAAGGCAATGGAAGAGGGTCCTTGGATTTTCGGGGATTATGTTCTTCTTTCTAAAGAAGTGTGACGGATTCTCTGAAATTGATACCTCTGGTATGGATAGCATCAGTGTGTTCATCAGAGTCAAGGATGTGTTCAATGAGCAAAAACACTATGTGTCCTATAGCATGGAAGTGACCATGAGTGTGATGCAAAGTCACTACTCCATGATGGTACGCCATTCAAAAGGCCATCAACAAAGTGTTGCGGTGCTTATGCACAAGTGCAAAGAAGGTGGCCAAGGGGCGCATCATTCGAAGAGCTCGTAAGTTTTTGCATCTTTATTGCTTTATGTGTTGGTCATTTCATTAATTTTTCTCAATGTTGCAACTTGTTAATTACGTCATTGCCTAGCGCGCACATCGTTGTGCGTTGTCCAAACGACGGAGGGCAAACCCTTCACATTGATGCATTGTTGAATGAAGCTCGATCGGCATAGCAACTCGATCAACAGGTGCCTATGAAGAAGTTCAGGCTCGAGGAGAGGAAGCTTGAGATGAAGGCTGCTTTTGAGGAGTGGAGAATTTGAGGTCTTTGGCACAAACAACCGGTTCTTTTGCTTTTGGGATCGATGTATTTAAAGTTTTGTTAAACATCCGGTGCTCTAGAATTTAAATGTATGGTTGAATTGTTATTCATCTAAATACATTTGTCAAAGTGAACCTGGACTAGAGGCAGACATTTGATTTAGTTTTATTCTATTTTTTAGTGAAAGGGGTGTACATTTGGTGCCTGTGGTTGGATGGCCCCCGCCCATATCATTGCGGGCACGTCTGGACGTGTCCACGGATATTTGAAGCCATCTAATTTGGTGATTTGCATTCGAGTTGCCCTTATATGTTTCCAAGTGGACAGTCTCGACATTTTTATGCCTCCAATGTTATCCCTCAATTGTCCCATGGACACGAGCGAACACCTCTAATCCCCTAGCCCGGAACCAAACCTGGGGGAGGGGACGACAAGAGGAGTCCGGACGGTCCATCCGACCCACTGTTAGTTGGGTTACATCTTCTCCCGCCAGATCCTATTTGGCGCTTAGCGTACAAACGATATGTGGCGCACATTGCACGGTCTCATAAGTGGGTCGGCCCATTTAGTCTCCCTTTTGCTCTTTTTTTCCTTAAAAAAAGAAAACCAAGTTTATTTCATGTTTTTTCGTTTTTCTCCAGCACTGGTTTTGCTTGGTTTTCTTTTTTTTTCTTTTGTATTTTTATTTTTTTTCTTTCACTTTTTTATTTTATTTTTAAAATTCATGAAATTGTTTCAAATTTGAAAACTTTTTGCAAATTCAAGATTTTCTAAAAAATATATGAAAAAATTCAATTTTTTGTCAATCTTTTTTTCCAAATTCAGAATTTTTTTCATTTTGAAAACTTTTTCCAAATTATGAATTTTTTCAAGTCTTTTTTCAAATTCGTGAACTTTTCTGAAATTCATGAAAACGTTTTTCAAATTAATGATATTTTTCAAAAAAAAATAGAAGTTGAAAAGTTTAAAATTCGTGAAACTTTTTGTTTTTGGGAAAAATCAACGATCAATATCCTACCTTGTAAAGCGGGCCTGAGAATCAAGCCATATCACAAACCGAACCAATAATCGGCAATCTCCCATGCTAGCTGTTGTTTAACACGCACACATCCATGCGGCCATGCGTGGAGGTATACCTGGCCATCCCTCGGGCCGGGCCTAACCAAGCCCGACGCAGAAAACCTAGGCCCAGGCCCGGGCGTCGGGCCTAGAAATCAGGCCCAAGCCCGGCCCGTTAGTGTATAAGCCCGCCGGGCCTCGGGTCGGGTTTCTTCCTTAAATCACAAATATGGCGGGCCCAGGCCCGGCCTTCGGGCTCGATATCTAGGCCCAGGCCTGGCCCGTGAGCAACGTCAGGCCGGGTCAGGTCGGGCCGTCCGGGCTGGGCTGCCCATGGCCAGGTATACGCTTCAACCAGAGAACTATACTATCTACTCTAAATTTGAGCTGGATTAGTGCTGCATTAGGCCGTTAGAGCATTTACAGCCGGGCGCCCCAAATCTGCCTCAAACGCCCGGGCGGACGGCCCGGCCATTGACCGGTCACAAAAATGCGACCCAAACGGGCCTCAAACGTCCGGGCTGACCCGCACCCCTCATATCTAGCCCAAATATAGGGCGGATATGGGGCGCCCGGGCGTGTCCGCCATGTCGGACCCGACAGCCCTACCCCATCTCAAATTGCACCAAATCAACCCCCTCGCCCTACCGGATCCATTTGCTCTCTTCTCTCTTCTTCCTCCTTCGCGACGTCCGTCTTGCAGCTCCGCCGCCGCACGCGCTCCGCAGCCGTTCCGAGCCTCTGTGCCGCCGGCACTGGCACACACACTCCTCTCTCCCGTCGTCGCCGCCAGGGACGTCGTCGCCGGCCCGGACGCCACCGCGGTACGTCCGACAACTCTCGGACTCCCCCTTGTACTCTATGTGTTCGACACATTGTCCGACCTATTTTTTTGTGATTTTTTTTTAGGGAAAATGATGAATTCCGATGCTTCGAAAGACAAGGAGTATGGACCGACGAAGCTTGATCAAATCATTCAAGATGAGTTCTTCGATTCGTCGGATTCGGACGAAGAAGTGGACATGATCATGCTCATGAGCATGCAAGAGGAAATGGACTGGCAGGTGGAGCATATTCTCAACTTCAAGGGCTCAATCAAAGGGAGAAGAGTGATCGATCAGGATAGGGTGTCCGGAGCACGGCTATTGCAGAAGGACTACTTTGGTTCGAACCCAACTTTCCCGGATGATCCATAGTTTCGTCGCCATTTTCTCATGCGGAAACCATTGTTTTTGTGCATTGTGGAGGGAGTGGAGACACACGATGACTACTTTAAGCTCAGAAGGGATTGCTGCGGCCAACTATCTTTCTGTGCTAAGCAGAAATGCACGGCTGCTCTAAGGATGCTTGCACTTGGTACTGCCGTAGATGCCGTTGGTGAGATGGTCAGGATGGGGGAGAGGCACATGCCTGAAGACTACTGTCAAGTTTGCCCGCGCCGCGGTGCGGGTGTTTGGAGCAGATTATCTGAGAGACCAAATGTGCAGGACATAGAAAAGTTGTTGGCTATTGGAGAGGCCAGAGGGTTTCCAGGAATGCTCGGATCAATTGATTGCGTGCATTGGCAATGAAAGAAATGCCCCAAAAGGTTTGCGGGGAATGTATCAAGCTCACACCAAAGAGGCCACCATCATACTAGAAGCAGTGGCATCACATGACTTATGGATTTGGCATGCTTTCTTTGGAATGCCGGTTCTCACAACGACATCAACGTGCTTCAACGATCTCCGGTGTTCAGGAGGCTTTGTAATGGGGAATCGCTGCCGTGTAACTACACCGTCAACGGCCATGACTATAACATGGAATACTATCTTGCCGATGAAATCTATCCTCAGTGGGCGGCGTTTGTGAAGACATATCCTAACCACATGGCAACAAACAAAGCCACTTTGCAACAATGCATGAAGCAGCTAGGAAGGATGTGGAGAGGGCATTCAGAGTGCTTCAAATTCGTTGGGGAATTGTTCATGGAGCTGCAATGATGTGGGAATTAGAAACTTTGTGGCAGCTCATGACATGTTGTGTTATTTTGCACAATATGATTGTCGAGGATGAGGGTGATGGTGTTACCCAAACCAATGATTTTGAAGCGCCTGGAGAACAAGTTCAAATCCTGAAAGATCAAGATGCAGCTCAACTTATGAACTTTCTACAGATGCATTAGAATCAAGATTTTTCAGTGGTAACATTCCATGTAAAGCCCTCCAATAGAAAATCTTGATTTTTCCTGGAACTTGCAATTTCCGCAACATAGCCAAAGAGGATTAGCCGTCGTCGGTCCTGCATGTGGTAGGTTATTGTTCTGAAACTGATATTTCCATTCTACATGATAAGCAGACCGGGCCGAGAAAATACCCGTGCGTGTACCATTCCATGCAATGAAGTCCTCAAACGAGAGCCAACCAACGTATGGCTGGATGGTTATAAGGACAGTGGTATCCCCAGCCCACCAGGATTCAAGTCCTAAACTTGACATTGGTGCTCGCATTATTCCTGAATTTATTTCAGGCTTCTGGCGATGTTTGTTCAGTGGGGAGTAGACGTTTCCGTCAACTGCAAGGCGCCTGTGGTTACTTTATAAAATCTCAAAATGCTATGCCGACTCAGTCTCTCGGAGATGCTCATAAGGGTAGGGTGTGCGTATGCACGTTCATAGGGATGAGCGTATGCTCGTATATGTGAGCGACTTCAATTGTACTGTGTGTTCAATTGTACTTTGGCTGCGTTTTGTGTTAGGCATCACGGTTTAGGCCTGGGAATGGACTCGTTGATATTTGCTTATGGGCTTTTGGGCCCTTTATTTAGCTATCCACGTGAGGTCCTTTATTTGATGGGGTCAGCGACCATTTTTTACTGGGTTCACGTGACCAAATAAGTACCTGCACGCACGTACCAGGCAAATTTCGTTGGGTTCAAGTGAACCCAGCGGTTATACGTTGCCTCCGCCGCTGGTTGGCTGGGAGTCCTTTCCTTCTCGTATCTGCTTCAGGTGACTCACCTATGAACGAGTACGTGTACGTACATGACATTACATTAGGCGGTTTCAGAGACCTACACGTACAAGGAATAGGGCTACTCAACTCAAACCAGCCAGCGGTACTCAACCTAATTAGAGTCCCCAATAAAAACGATCGCCACAAATCCTTCCACAGATCGATCGGTGATGGGTGATGATATCGAGGACCCGCTTGCCGCCGCCGACTGCGTCGGGAGTACGTACGCCGACCAGCGCACCAGGCGCAGAAATCTATGGTGGGGAATCTGCTATACGCCGTCATCCTCGTCGGCTCCTCGATCCTCCTGGCCTACTTCCAAGTCTACACCCCCGGACCGGCGGTGTACCTCGCCTCGCGTGTCATCGGGTATACCGGCATGGCCGTCTCCGTGTGCTGGGGACTCTTCCTAGGTTATCAATGGGACGAGCTTGCTAGAGAGGAACAGAGGATCCTCGACTCGTTGATGTAAATACAGTATATTCTAGCACTTCCATTTTGATTGATTTGATCATGCACGAGTGGTGTAGATATATCATATATGGTAACGAAGATGCTATTCTGTTTCTCAACTGCATATCCTCTAAACTGTATTCGTGCTTGGTTGCCAGTGTCGATTTTTTTTTCTTTGATAAAGGATGTATTTTATTAACTCATAATGAAGCATCAAGGGAATACAAACATAATGAGTACACCCGGCCTGTCCATAACTTAGTATGCACATAGCTAACATCATCGCACACACGCACAATAGACCACCCGGACAAAGAGCGAAGTCATAGAAGACTGAAGCTATGCCTAGGCAGAGGAAGAAAAAAGGAGGAGGAAAAACCCCAAACTGATCAAAACAACGATCGACCATCAGGACCAACTATCCATTGCCAACACAAGGACTGCGTGAAAGGTTCTTCAAAAACAATGCCTGCAGGAGGAAACGTCGCACAATCCCCTCCATTACTGAATCCAACCATTGAAGGCCAAATCGTGGGTTTTTACATTGAAGATCAAGTCTGAGTAAACTCCAAGCAATGCCTTCAAGAGGGTAACGACGCAACAACGCCGCCATTGCTAGGTATAACCAACTTGGGTCAAATCTAAGGTTTTCACCTCGGAGCTCGAGAAGCACCACCCAATGAAAGTATCCTATGTCGTCTCCTCCACATTCCACGATCCTAGTAGCAGCATACACACATGATTCTGGACGACAGATAAAGGCATTAAATTGCGGAATCTCGTCGTCGCACACACGATGGAATCTTTGACAAGAGAGAAAGATCACGAGCATTACCAAAATCCCGAGTTTGGGACGCTCTGGCAGCCTCAAGCCATCCTCAAAAGTGATAGTCGATGGTTGATCTGCATCAGACGACACTACCACACACCACCACTAGCTTCGTTGTTCTTACCTGTGGCAACAGATCATCCGGAGGGAGGACACGACCGCCGCCGTTCATCGTCCATAGCACTCTGATGACTGTCGTCCAGCTGATGTCGTGTCCACGAGTACTACCGGCCAGCCAGCCACCCGTGGCCGACACCGTCAAACAGCGCGCCCGCTAGATCGATGGCGCACCCGGACTCCCACTAAGAGGGGAGAACACGGGAATATGACCATGGATGTCGCCTTGCCGCAACCGCCGTCGTTTCGTAGGCAGCGAGGGCGACGGCCATGGCATCAGCCGCAGTGCCGCCACCATACCGTGCCGCGCTCCGATGTTGAAGAGGTACCACATGAGCAGCATAGACCCCGGCTTGAGTAGGTTCCCCAGATTGGAGCCATGGCAACGGCTGCTATTCCCTTTTTCTCTCCTCTGCTTGATGCATCCATTGCATCCTTTACTCATATGAAAGGTGCAGCCGATGCATGCCAACGTCATGAAGGAAAGAAAGAGGCGCACCGTCATCCCCATCTTCCATCGAAGCCACTCCAGCCTGCAACGCTCCTCTCAGACAAAAATAGAATGTTGGGGTCCTCCTTGTGGAGCTCCAGAAGCCCTTAAATTGTCGGGCTGTTAACGGGAACGGTTTCGGATCTTACTCCTTGGACTCATCGGTTTAAAGAAGCAAGAGATAAGAGTATCTCCAACGCCGATCCGCAAACCTCTAGTATGCGTCTGGACCGTGCTGTCCGGACAGCGGAAGCCATCCAACGCGGTCCTGTATCGGTCCGCGGCACGGTCCGAACGCGTTTTCTCATGCAAACCGAAGACAAACATGGGGCGCTTTGTGACAGTCCGGACCGCTCCCACGCCGTCTTCTGACCGCCCTGGCCACCCAAAACCCCTCCTCCCTCCCGCGCACGCTTCATGGCCGGCGCCAGCTGGCCGCATTCATGCCGCTGTAGAGCGCGCCGCTTCACACTGAAGACGGCTCAGGACGACGCGACCTCTCACTGACTCCGCCATTGAAGCGGCGCGCCGACCGAGGGCTTTTCCCGCTGCACACCCAGCTGAACACGCTTCCTCGCCGCGTTCAAACGCCTCCATTAAACCAACGTGGAAGCCGAGAAAGCTACTCCGGCCACACGTCCGTTGACGAGCGGGCGGGCATTAAACGCAACGCCGGGCAAGCTCCTCCCGTCTGCCCTCTATTTAAACGATGCCAGACGCCGGGCAAGAATCGCACCCCCAAGTCCGCTCCCCATCTCCTCCTTCTCCACCCTTTCGATGCAACCCGACGAGCAGGAAGAGCAGTTCTCCGGAATAAAGGCCGGCTGGGTGGCCCGCCAAGCCCGCCGGATACGAGCAAGGCAGCTCGCTGCTCCACCTCCGACGGAGCATTACAGTTTTGCTACTATTTTCTTTACCAAAATAGAGATAGTGTGCTAGTCTAACTTTGAGCCGTACGTGCCAACTTCTAGCAGTACTTGAGTTTTAGGGTTCCAAAGCAAATCGAACATGTTGCAGCTGTTATTTATACTGCCGTGGGAATGATCAGCTGCCACCGTCGATCCCCTATTTTGCGGACGTGTACGCACATGACATTACGTACACTAGGCGGTTCCAGAGACCTACACGTACAAGAAAACGGAAAAAGGTTACTACTCCAAAAAATCAGCAGCCGTTCTTGTTGTAAACATATACTCAACCCCACACACAAAAAAAAAAAAACGATCGCCACAAATCCTCCCACAGATCGATCGACGATGGGTGATACTATCGAGGACCCGCTTGCCGCCGGCGACTGCGTCGGGAGTGCGTACGCCGACCAGCGCAGCCGGCGCAGAAACCTATGGTGGGGGAATCTGATCTACGCCGTCATCCTCGTCGGCTCCTCGATCCTCCTTGCCTACTACCAAGTGTACACCCCCGGACCGGCGGTGTACCTCGCCTCGCGTGTCATCGGGTATACCGGCATGGCCGTCTCCATGTGCTGGGGATTCTTCCTAGGTTATCAATGGGACGAGCTTGCTAGAGAGGAACAGAGGATCCTAGACTCGTTGATGTGTGAAAAATCTAAACATTGTAACAAAAAAAAAGAGGTCAAATCCGTGCTTTCCTGGTACCCCCTCGCGTCGCCTCCCCTGGGCGACGCCAGGGGCCCCGAAACCTAGCGCCGCCGGTCGCCCCGACCGCCTCCTCCCGCCCCGCCGCCGCTGCCGCCGGCGTGGGCCGCGGTGGCGGCGGGCCCGGCGCCGAAGGCACCAGGGCGGGCGGTCGCGGCGGGATCCCATCTGAGGCGGCAAGGGCACCTCTAGTGGGAGTCCGGGGGCGGCAGCTAGGGCGGCGCCCCTATGCTGCGCGGCGGTGGCCGAAGCTCCATGGCCGGCGGAGCGGCGGCCCTGAAGATGGATGGCGGCGGTGGCAAGCGCCCATCCGGCGGGGTAGGCTGATCTGATTGGAGATGGTGGCGGCGGTGGCCGCGGATCCGGCGTCCCGTCTGGATCCACCGCGGTGTGGCCTTGCGCCGACCGGCGGCGCGTGGAGGGACCGGTGAGGGGATGGAGGATCTCTGCCGGAGTACCGGCGGCGGCGTACGTCTTCATGGCGAGGCTCCGCGCGGTTCTAGCCAGCCGCGAGATCGGGACAACGCGGCTTCCGGTGAAAATCACGCCTGACTGCGGTCTTGGCGGACGATGGCGACGTCTCGGACGTCGTTCCCTTCTCGAGGCATCGTCGTTGCAGGTCACGTCAACTTGATCGGGATGTTCCGGGGGAAACCCTAGATCTGGGTCTACCGGATCGGACGATGACGGCGCTTTCAGTGTCATTCTCCCTCCTGGGGGCATCGTTTTGGAGCAAGTGCTGTCTGGAGGGGACAAGAGGAGGAGCGGTGTTACATCTACCGCAACGCCGACGGCGGATCCCGGCGGCATGGTGCTGCGGAGTTTCGGCGACGGGCGCGTGTGGATGGATACGTGCAGGATGGTGGCGTTGTCTGGCGCCGTGGTGGCGTCGACGGCAGGCCTGGCAAGGTCGCTGCATCAGTATCTGCTCTGGAGATGGATCGGTGGAAGACGGCGGCGGCGGCCTCTGTGTGCGCCGGACCGGTTTGGACCCAGTCCCGGTATGTGGCTGGGCTGGGGCATCCGGCTTTAGATGTTAGAGTTTGGTGCGATGTCTGTTTGGTATTTGGCTCGGACATTCGGCACCCCTGCATCAAGGGGATAGGAGTAGCGACAAGTGTTGCCAAGATGATGGCTTCAGGCTTACTGATGTATTGCTTTGTAAGGTCTTTGTGAATAATTAATAAAATGGCTGCATGCATCGTCCAGATGCAGAGACCGGGGGTATATCCTCCTTTTCAAAAAAAAGACTCGTTGATGTAAATACTCTATAAAATATAGATTAGTACTTTCATGTGGATTGATTTGATCATGCATGCACGTCTGTTGTGGATGCTATTATGTTTCTCAACTCCTTATCATCTGTTTTTGTTAAACTGTATTCGTGCTTGGTTGCAAGAAGTCGATTATCTTTTTGAGGCTAACAAGAAGTCGATTATCTGTGCACAATAAGGTCAACTCTAACCGATCCCCTATCCGGCCGTAAGGGAGGATAAATTCGGTTTTCCTCCTCGACGCCGCATCTAGCCGATCCCCTAAACCGAATAGAGGATCCTCCCCCGGCGAAAAACCCCTCCAATCTGCCTAAATATCCTCAGCGTTTGCACGGCTGGGTAAAAGTGGCGTCCGGTGGCCGCAGCTGGCAAGAAGGGTCGCCGGCTGCCCTTCCAGCCACCGGCATCCCGACCATCACCATTCTGAGCCGCCGCAGCGGGATCCAAGCTCCGCCTCGCGCATGGCTAACGTCTAGGGCCGCAGCTGCGCTCGAGGCCAGAGATCTCCCACGGAGACGAGAAGACGACGGCCCACCGGGCTGGGCTTTGCCTGCCGCCCTCCACCGACGGCGGACAGGAGGAGTGGTGGCGGCGGCGACTAGGGAGCGACGTGGACGGGATTCCTTTCTCGTGTCTGCTTCAGGTGACTCGCCTTTGTACGAGTACTGTAGGGGTTGAGCCCTTGCCCTAGCTCACCGTCACACCACCTCTCTCTCTCTCTCTATCTCTCTCTCTCTCTCTGTCACCTCTCTCTAGCCACAAACCGAAGAAGAAAGGAGGAAGGAGAAGAAGCAGTGGACACGGTGGTGTTTCCCGGCGCACGAATGCCCGCCGCAACAACGGCATTTTTCCTTGAGCACAAACTCACCCCACAGCCATTACAACGATCCCTACATGGGTCTTATACCCTGGGCCAGCAGTGGGCACGACCCACGCTCCCCACCCAGTCCGAGTGCCTGATCCGGCCCGCTCTGGTCGCGCCCACGAGGGGCACGTACGCGCGCGGGTCGCGCCGAGCCCGCAACAGATCAGCCCGATCGCCCCGTCCAGCTCGCCAACGGCTTGGTCCTGGTGTGGTGCATCGCGCACACACACCCCCCGCACCCTTTCCCTACACATGCACACGCACACGCAATACACGGGTCAGACTATGCCTGTACAATGGTTAGACTATGCCCAGACACCGGCTTGACGCGGCCACGGACCGGACCTAACACGCCCGTCGCGCGCACGCACACGCACCCGACGCGGTCGCCGTGGCTTATTAGCCAACACTCACCCCTAAGCCACGGCCTGGAGGTGTGTCGGCCCCTCGACGTCGACGTCGGCGAGAAGCACCTGCTCCGCCGCCTCTGCCTTCCGCGGCTTCGTGCACTCGCGTCGGAAGTGCCCGCGCTGGCCGCAATTGTAGCAGCGACCGCGCCGCTTCCCTCCGCCGCCGTCATGGTCAAAGCCGCCACCTCCCAGACGCCGCCGTGCCGCCCACTGTGCCGCAGTGAGCATGAGCTGGTCACCGCCACCTCCGCCGCTGTCCTGACTGCGCCGCCGCGTCCGCTCCTCGAACGGCATGGTCTCCACGTCACAAAACTGCTCTATGCCCGCCACCGCAGCGTACAGGCGGTCCGGCACCGTGTCCAGCAACTTCTTGACCATCGCCGCGTCCTCCAGCGTCGTCCCGAGCCCCGCGTAGCGCGCCACCATGCCTCCGATCCTGCCAGCGTAGGCGTCCAGTGACTCGCCGTCCGCCATGCGCAGCCGGTCAAAGTCGCCGCGGAGCGTGGACAGCCGAGCCGCCCTGACCCGATCCGCGCCAACGAATCGCGCCTTAAGGCTCGTCCACACCTCCGTCGCCGCCTTCTTCGACGACACTGCAGCAGGATGTCCTCGGCGAGCGCTCCGAGCAGGTAAGCCCTCGCCGTCTTGTTCTTCTTCGGGTCGACCGCCGCCGTCGCGTCCGCCGGAGCCACCGCCTCCCACAGCCCCGACCTTGATCGCCCACACGGTGTAGTTGTCACCGGTGAGCGTTGGACACTGCAGGGACAGCGCGCTCCCCGCTCCGCCGCCGTATGGCACGAGCGACATCTCCGGCGATCACCCCCGCAACCGAGGCTCTGATGCCAATTGTAGGGGTTGAGCCCTTGCCCTAGCTCACCTCACACCACCTCTCTCTCTCTCTCTCTCTCTCTCTCTCTCTCTCTCTCTCTCTCTCTCTCTCTCTCTCTCTCTCTCTCTCTCTCTCTCTCTCTCTCTCTCTCTCTCTCTCTCTCTCTCTCTCTCTCTCTCTCTCTCTCTCTCTCTCTCTCTCTCTCTCTCTCTCTCTCTCTCTCTCTCTCTCTGTCGCCTCTCTCTGGCCACAAACCGAAGAAGAAAGGAGGAAGGAGAAGAAGCAGTGGACACGGTGGTGTTTCCCGGCGCACGAACGCCCGCCGCAACAACGGCGTTTTTCCTTGAGCACAAACTCACCCCACAGCCATTACAACGATCCCCACATGGGTCTTATACCCTGGGTCAGCAGTGGGCACGACCCACGCTCCCCACCCAGTCCGAGCGCCTGATCCGGCCCGCTCTGGCCGCGCCCACGATGCACACGTACGCGCGCGGGTCACGCCTAGCCCGCAACAGATCAGCCCGATCGCCCAGTCCAGCTCGCCAATTGCTTGGTCCTGGTCTAGTGCATCGCGCGCACACACGCGCCCGCACCCTTGCCCTACACACGCACGCACACACACAATACACAGGCCATACACGGGTCGGACTATGCCTGTACAATGGTTAGACTATGCCCAGACACCGGCTTGACGCGGCCACGGACCGGACCTGACACGCCCAGCGCGCGCATGCACACGCACCCGACGCGGTCGCCCTGGCTTATTAGCCAACAAGTACGTGTACGTGCATGACATTACATTAGGTGGTTTCAGAGACCTACACGTACAAGGAATAGGGTTGTAAACAATACTCAACCTAATTAGATCCTCGAAAGAAACGATCGCCACAAATCCTCCCACAGTTCGATCGACGATGGGTGATATCGAGGGCCCGCTTGCTGCCGGCGACTGCGTGGGGAGTACGTACGCCGACCAGCGCACCAGGCGCAGAAACCTATGGTGGGGGAATCTGCTCTACGCCGTCATCCTCGTCGTCTCCTCGTTCATCCTGGCCTACTTCCAAGTGTACACCCCCGGACCGGCGGTGTACCTCGCCTCGCGTGTCATCGGGTATACCGGCATAGCTGTCTCCGTGTGCTGGGGACTGCTCCTAGTTCATCAATGGAACGAGGTTGCTAAAGAGGAACAGAGGATCCTCGACTCGTTGATGTAGACAAATTCTAGTACTTTCATGTTGGTTGATTTGATTATGCAATGTGTGTTGTGGAACGTGATAAATATACTACTATATTTTGTTTCTCAAAAATTCGCTATTCTCCGATGTTGCGTTAAATAGTATTTGTGCTTCATTGCTAGAAGTCGATTGAAGAAAATAAACTTGAAAGAAAGGAACAGGGGAGCCTCCATGAACCCTAGCCGTCGGGTTTAAAAGAAAAAAGACGAGCCCCGTGGCATTTTAATTAAGGAGGGCGTGTGGGACAACAAGTTTAGTCAGTGAAATAATGTTCCACCCCTCATCTCGGATAGATGATTAGGTATCAGGAGGCAACCACATACACGTTATAGCTTGTTGGTCACCATTGAACAGGCCGAAGGCGACCAGCATTGGGTTACACCCTACTTACGAGAGGTCTCCACTGATGGGTGCAAGTCACCGTCACTGGTAATTTGGTGTGGGCATCAAAAGTTCAAAACTGATGACAGGTGACGGTTTGGGTTCTCAGCCACTGACCCTCAATATTACTTGTCATGACAAACGATGGTTTGGATGCTCAGTGCTAGTGCTGACAGGTGCATATATATGTTACTTGTTTTTTTTTTTTTGCAGGGTATATATATGTATGTGTGTGATTTATAAGTGATGACTAGCTAATAAACCATGCGTTGCAATGGGGCCATACATGTTCTAGTGGTTCAACACCAATCATGTCCGATATAAATCTTACATGTATCATGTTCTAGATTTTGGTAAGTCACTACTGGAATTTCCCTATACGCCGGGTGCCAGGCTCTTCGCCGAGAGCCAAACCACGGGCACTCGGCAAAGTAAGATACACCGAGAGGGCCTCTCGGCAAACGTAGCACCTCGGCAAACAGAGGATATTGCCAAGAGTAGGACTCGGCAAAAAGGCAACACTCGGCAAAGGCATTATTTGCCGAGAGCCAAACCACGGGCACTCGGCAACGTTTTGCCACGTCGCACATCCGGCGGCGGTTAACGGCACGGCCACGGTTTGACTTCTTTACCGAGAGCTGCTCTCGAAACAGTAACAGTTGCCTATTTGGTTCCACCTCGCCTACCTGTTTAAATAGTCCGATTGTCCAACAATTGAATTAAACTTTGCTGTTCATAATTAAGAATATGTATTAACTTTATGATCCAACCGTACCTGTACCGAGAGCTGCGCTCGGAACAGCAACGTTTACCGAGAGTAGCTCTCGGTACACATGAGGCTCCCATCAAACTTTAGTCCCACCTCGTCCAGAGACAAGCAACAGAACCTGTTTAAATAGTGGGATAGTCCAGATGCAGTAAGCTTCGGTCTTCATTACACTCTTGTTAAGGAGATGGACCATCACTTTGAATCTTCACCTGTTTCGGGCAGAGAAGATTCAAAGTGATAGGCCATCTTCTTAATGGTGGATGCCGGCACTTTTTATTAATTCAATTATTATTATTTTTGAGTCATTTATTGTTGTGCTAGGGTTTCATCGCTGGAAATTGCAGATCAGCAAGGCGGCACATGAAATCATGCCCGGTAGCGGCATGGGAAATCCTTTGTGATGTCCTTGCGGCATGCCTAGGCCTTGCACAGACGAGGGAGGGGCATGCCCTGCCACCGGGTTACCGAAAGTACCTCGGTGGCATGCCTGATGCAACCGTTGAAATCCTCGAAAAATCGTACGATGCCGGAATTCCTCGAGAACTGGCACGGTGTCATCACATGGCCCCTGTAGGGTGTGGTAAAAGTTTGGGCGCGTTTCGAATAAGCCTCCCCTGAGGCCGCTTGTAAACCGCACCGTCTCCGAGCTAGTCTCTGGGTATCGAGAGGGAACGTGTCCGGTTTGTGCAGGAAGTGCGGGTCCTGTTGCTCTGTTGGTCTCGAAACTTCTCGTGCTCTCAAAGGAGGCAATCACATGACACGTGCCACGCCCCCGCATTTTTCGGACACGCGTGCAATATTCGAGAAATTTATTGTTGTGCTAGGGTTTCATCGTCGGAAATTGCAGATCAGCAAGGCGGCACATGAAGTCATGCCCGGTAGCGGCATGGGAAATCCTTTGTGATGTCCTTGCGGCATGCCTAGGCCGTGGACAGGTGATGCTAATTAATCATATTACCGAGAGTAGCACTCGACACTAATGTCATTTCCGAGAGTTGCTCTCGGCAAAAGTGGAAAACCTAGATCTAGTTGCTGACTTTTTCCGAGTGCCCCTCTCGGTAAAAGAAAACCTAGATCTGGGTTTGATTACTTTTCCGAGTGCCCCACCGACAGGCTCTCGGTAAAGGTAGCGTCGGACACTTAAGCTGATTCCCCGCTTGTTTCTTTTCCCCGCGCCTCTCTCTCCCCTCCTCTGCTCCCCCCTCACCGACCGGCGCCCCCCCCCCCCCCGCCGACCGGCGCCCCCACCCCCCACCCCCCGCACCCCGCGGCCGCCCCCCGACCGGCCGGCGCCCCGCACCCCGAGGCCCCCCACCCCGCGGCTCCCCACCCCCGCCCCCGACCGGCCGCCCCCCCCACCCCGAGGCCCCCCACCCCCGCACCCCGCGGCCCCCCGACCGGCCGGCGCCCCCCCCACCCCGTGCCCCCCACGCCGAGCTCCTCCCTCCGGTGAGCTCCCCCCCATCTCCATGTGTGGATGTATGTATAGATGGATGAATATTTGGATGCATACATAGATGCATAAATAGATGGATAGATGGATGACTAGATGTATGGATTGATAGATGGATGGATGCTATGTAGATAATTTTTGATGATGTTGTATGCATGCATGGATGCTATGTGTGGATGTATGTATGGATTTTTTGTTGTTTGCATCTATTAGTTTTTGTTGTTTGTATGGATGCTATGTAGATAATTTTTGATGATGTTGTATGCACGGATGCTATGTGTGGATGTATGTATGGATTTTTTGTTGTTTGCATCTATGTAGATAATTTTTGATGATGTTTTATGTAGTAGTTTTATCTAGTAGTGGGACTAGTAGTTTTCGTAGTAGTTTTCTGTAGTAGTTTTTTGTAGTAGTTTTTATGTACTAGTTTTTATCTTGAGCGAGTGACGACCATATTTGACAGATGCGAGAGATGTTTTCAGAGGAATGGTACCGATTGTTGTCGTAGGAGGTCGCTCTTCCTTTGTTCCTCCTATGTGATCTTTTCAAAGCAGGAGGAACATAGGAAGAGCGACCATCACCGACAGTGGATGAGAGTTGTTCTTGGAGGAAGAAAATCGACTTTTGCCGATGGCGGTCAATTTGGGCGAGTTCGTCCTGTGATATACATTTGTCACGCACGATGGACTCGCCCAGCTTGACCATCACCGAAAGTCAAAATACCCATGAGAGAGTGTCCACCATATATACCACCACCAGAGAGAGTGTCCACCATATATACGTGAGACAGTGTCGATGAGAGTTGTTCTTGGAGGAAGAAAATCGACTTTTGCCGATGGCAGTCAATCTGGGTGAGTTCGTCCTGTGATATACATTTGTCATGCACGATGGACTCGCCCAGCTTGACCATCACCGAAAGTCGGAATATCCGTGAGAGAGTGTCCATCGTGATTAATTTGCTTAGAAGTAATCTTTGATGTTTGATTCTTATGCTATTTTTCATTGTGTGATGAAAGGTGTTAGCACCGATCGATTTCGTGGCTATGGCTTCCTCCGACGACGCAACTTCCATTAGGGTCAACTCCGTGGTCAAGGAGAAGCACGCCGAGGACCGCTTGGCGGCGCTCATTGAGAAGAACCCGCAGCTGATCCTAATAAAGTATTTTGAGGATCTGGCCAAGAATCCGCCAGCTAAGGAGAGGAAGGCCCCACCACGTAAGGAGTGTGACGACCCGGTGCCATTGAGTCCACCGACCTTCATTCCCGACGACGCTTGGTCCTCCACTATGGGGGATGCCCCCACGTGCTCTGACTCCACGATCGCTCGTTTCACCGACTACACCTCGGAGTAGTCCACCTAGATAGTTTGGCGTTGATTTAGTGATATAGTCATGTAGCTGCTGATATGGACTTGGATTGCCACTTGCGATGCTTTTGATTGTATGAGTGTGATGAATGCTTATGTGGATTATGTATGATGTGACATTTTAACCTTGCATTCCTTCTCTGTCTCTTTTTCTCTTTCTTTGTAGATGAAGTGGTATGCGGTGTACAGAGGTAGGTGTCAAGGAGTCTATACGATTCATGGTCTGAATGCAATGAACAAGTGCTTCGCTACGAAGGCAGCTCCCACGACTCGTTCAATAGCAGAGAGAAGGCAGAGTATCATTACAATCAGTATGTGCTTAACCAGAAGAGAAAATCTGAATTAGTGGGTTCAGTGGATGTGCAAGCCAGAAACGGCTTATCGGGTTCAGTGGATGGAAGAACTTGATAATTCTCCTTCAGTTCGTGATAATTATGGTGTTGCTTTTATCATGTGGTTGCATGTAGATATGCATTGACCACTTTGTTGTTTAGTAAGTAGGCACTTGTACCAAAGTGTTACTTTGTGATTTCAAATGAAGCTTGTGTGAACTATTTATATAATGCTTATGTGAGTTTGTTGTTAGACTTTGTGACTTCAAATGCAAGTTTGTGTATTGTATATCTGTTTTTGCTGCAGCGATCTGAGGGAAAAGCAGAAGAAACAGAACTGGGAACGAATCTTTACCGAGTGCGGCTCTCGGCAAAGGGACATGCGCTGGGAGCAGCCGGCAGCTGGCTGTGGCAGTTTTGCCGAGCGTGGCTCTCGGCAAAGAGCTGACGGAACCAACGGCCGTGAAGTCACTTTATTTTGCTGAGATGCACTGTTCGGCTCTCGGCAAACTCTTTGCCGAGTGTCCGTGTTCTGGCTCTCGGCAAATTCCTGTTTGCCTGAGAGGTGTACGTCGGGTGGCCTTCGCCGAGTGCAACTCTCGGCAAATACTTTGCCGAGGGTTTTAGGCCCTTTGCCGAGTGTCCCTGGCACTCGGCAAATTGTGCGATTCCAGTAGTGAGTTTTGATTTGATTTAAATATGATTAGGGGAAGGAAAGAAAAGTATTGATTTAGTAGAGGTTTTGATAAGATTTGGGTATGGATAGCAGATGTCAAGAATTTTTTTGATTTAGTCGAGGTTTCTTGATAAGATTTGATTTGAGTTAATGCAGGATCTGGGGGTGGAGCGATTGAGGGGAGTTAGACGTACGTGCGAACATACAATCACCAGCTTCCCAATAGTAGAGACTTGTAGTAGACAAAAAGCCTATATCTTAGATGCTCTAGTGCAGAACGCCCAGATCAGCCATCTGTGGAGCGAATTGAAGACAACCAACCTTCTTCTGGAAAGGCCTTTTTTTTGCGATGAAAGAAGGAGTTTATTCCAAATTGATAGAGTTACAGTCGAGAGGCAAAAGATCCTCAATACATGGTGGTCCTAGATGCATCCACATAGCCGTGGTACACTCTACGCAACTATAATTTGCCAAGCGGTCGGCAACTCTATTCTGATCCCTATTTAATTTCTGGGAATAAACTTCCTATCCCTCATCAACGCCTTAATTTCAGCTACGAGATGTCCATTGGCAGAACGAATTAATCCGTCTCCTGTCAAACTCGATAACGCCACACTAGAATCAGATTGAACAATCACAGGAAGATTGGCGTGTTGTATAGCAAGTGCCATCCCTTGCATAAGCGCATGTATCTCCACTTCCAGTGCATCATTGCAATTGAAAATGTACCGGTATGCTGCAAAAATAATTGATCCATCATGTCGCCGGAGAATCATCCCTGCGGCCGTGGCGCCAGAATCTACTGAGAAAGATCCATCAACTGATAGAGCAACGGAGTCTGTAGTAGGAGGTGGCCAAGGCTTAGGAGCAGGATTAACTCTCACTTCGCGCAAAGCCCGATCAGCAACCGGCATTTTCCCCTTGAGTATTTCCTCAGTGCTGAACTTGGCATCACAAATAGAATTCATATAGCTCACTAAAAAGTCAACAGTAATATCCACTGGGGGAACCTCTTTATCATGAGTAAGATCATTGCGTAATTGCCATATACGCCAAATGAGCATTAGTACTCAATCCCTCTCTGCCGCGTTGCAGTTAAGCAATAAATTAAGCAACCATTCCTGCCCACTGTTAACAAGAAGATGATCGTGGGGGAGAGACCAAACACGCCTCATGCCCTCCCAAACACTACGTGCATGGCTGCATGCAACTAGTGCATGGTAGCTGTCCTCAGCGGTTATGCCATAGAGTGGACAAGTTACACGCCGCGCCAAGTGCCTATATTGCATGCAAGCTGTAGTCGCTAATGCACCCGTCGCCGCACGCCAAGCCGTATGCTTCATATGTAGAGGAACATTTGAACGCCATATAATATTCCAAACAGATTGGTTTCCTTCAGGATTAGCACCGGAAGATCCACCGGAAAACTGATCATCGTGCTCAGCCGTCGCTAAGTGATACACACTTTTCACTGTAAACTGGCCATTCTTCTCCGGGTGCCAGGCGAAAAAGTCCCGCTGTTGACTAGGTGAGGTACGAATCTTTAGAATTTCGCAGACGTCCATCGGCCAAAAATGGTTATTCAACCGTTGCACCAACCAAGCACTATTTTCATCAAGGAAATCAGCCACCCGATTAAAACGACAGTTACCTTTGGGTGTGACCGGCTGGAGATTATGGCCCCGTGGGATCCAAGGGTCCCTCCAAGTACGAATCAAAGATCCATCTCCAACCCGCCAAATGATTCCTTTTTTAACAAGCTCTAAACCATGTTCAATTTCCTTCCATACAGCTGAAGAATTTCCTAAAAATACTGTATCCAACAAATTACCATTGGGATAATATTTCGAGCGTAGTAACCGAGCACATAAGCTATCTGGAGAATCAAGGAGTCACGAAGCCTGCTTCACAAGCACTGCTTGATTAAAAGCTCGCATGTCACGGAAGCCCATACCACCTTTGGACTTTGGTAATTTCATTTTATCCCAACTCAACCATGCCATCTTCCGTTTTCCTTTTTTCACTCCCCACCAATATTGCCGCATTAACCGTGTAAGATCATCAAGTACTGAAACCGGCAACCGGAATACACTCATCACATAGGTGGGTATAGCTTGCGCAACAGATTTTATTAATAATTCTTTGCTAGAAGAGGCCATATATTGTTCACTCCAATCAATAAGTCTCTTACCCAGTCTGTCCTGCAATGTTTCAAATTTCCCCTTACGCATTCTTCCTTCAGGAACCGGCAGACCGAGATACTTAGGATCAAAAACCTCTTGAGTCACCTCCAATATTGACTTTACTCCCCCGGCCTCCGTCACCAAACAATTGTCTGAAAATAGGATGGAACACTTTGAAGGGTTTATGAGTTGCCCTGTCGCCAAAGCATAAGTGTTCAACAAACCTCTCACCAACGTTGCCTGTTGTATGGAAGCACGGAAAAATAACAAAGAATCATCCGCGAAAAGTAGGTGTGAAATAACCGGGGATCTTCGACATATCTTAATCCCTTCCAATCCCTCCTCGGCCATGGACTTACTGAATAGAGCAGATAATGCATCAGCAACAAACAGGAATAGAAAGGGGGACAATGGATCACCTTGTCACAGCCCTCTTGACGGTGAGAATGACTCCAATAATTTACCATTCAACTTGACAGAATATTTAACTGAAGAAACACAAGCCATAATGCGATCAACCCAAACCGGAGCAAAGCCCCATTTGAGAAGAGCTTTCTCCAGAAAAACCCAGTCAACACGATCGTACGCCTTGGATAAATCCAACTTGTGCGCACATAAAGCCGGGGATCCCTGGCGCAAAGATTGTATATGATGAATACACTCGAATGCAATGATAGCATTATCCGATATCAACCGTCCAGGAATAAAAGCGCTCTGATTATCTGAAATAAGATCAGTGAGCAAAGGACGTAGCCTATTGACCATGCACTTCGAAACTATTTTGTATATTACGTTACACAAATTGATCGGCCAGTCCTTTAGTTCTTTAGGATGCTGAACTTTAGGAATAAGGACAATTGCCGTGTCATTCACGCCCTCCGGCATAATTCCTGTTTCAAAAAACTCAAGTACCGCTGCAATTATTTCCACCTTAATCACAGCCCAGTTACGTTGAAAAAAGCGCGCTGGGAATCCATCTGTACTTGGCGCCTAAAGAGGTCCAATCTGAAATAAAGCATCAGATATCTCTTTCTCCGTATAGGGCTCACACAACGAAGCATTCATCTCATTAGTCACCTCAGGCAGAATACACTCCAATACCGACTCGGGGGAAGTGTAGGATCTTTAGTATATACCTCTTTGAAATATGAGGCTGCCATACGCTCCATATCCGACGGAGCATTACAGTTTTGCTACTATTTTCTTTACCAAAATAGAGATAGTGTGCTAGTCTAACTTTGAGCCGTACGTGCCAACTTCTAGCAGTACTTGAGTTTTAGGGTTCCAAAGCAAATCGAACATGTTGCAGCTGTTATTTATACTGCCGTGGGAATGATCAGCTGCCATCGTCGATCCCCTATTTTGCGGACGTGTACGCACATGACATTACGTACACTAGGCGGTTCCAGAGACCTACACGTACAAGAAAACGGAAAAGGGTTACTACTCCAAAAAATCAGCAGCCGTTCTTGTTGTAAACATATACTCAACCCCACACACAAAAAAAAACGATCGCCACAAAAATCCTCCCACAGATCGATCGGTGATGGGTGATCTCGAGGACCCGCTTGCCGCCGGCGACTGCGTCTGGAGTGCGTACGCCGACCAGCGCACCAGGCGCAGAAACCTATGGTGGGGGAATCTGCTCTATGCCGTCATCCTCGTCGGCTCCTCGATCCTCCTGGCCTACTTCCAAGTCTACACCCCTGGATCGGCGGTGTACCTCGCCTCGCATGTCATCGGGTATAGCGGCATGGCCATCTCCCTGTGCTGGGGACTGCTCCTAGTTCATCAATGGAACGAGGTTGCTAGAGAGGAACAGAGGATCCTAGACTCGTTGATGTAAATACAGTAGTACTTTCATGTTGATTGATTCGATCATGCAATGTGTGGTGTGGAAGGTGATAAATATACTACTATTTTGCTTCTCAAAATTCTCTATTTTCCGATGTTGTGTTAAATAGTATTTGTGCTTCATTACTAGAAGTCGATTGAAGAAAATAAACTTGAAAGAAAGGAACAGGGGAGCCTCCATGAACCCTAGCCGTCGGGTTTAAAAGAAAAAAAGACGGGCCCCGTGGCATTTTAATTAAGGAGGACGTGTGGGACAACAAGTTTAGTCAGTGAAATAATGTTCCGCCCCTCATCTCGGATAGATGATTAGGTATGGGGAGGCAAGGGCAAGTGGGCAACCACATACACGTATAGCTTGTTGGTCACCATTGAACAGGCCGAAGGCGACCAGCATTGGGTTACACCCTACCGACGAGAGGTCTCCACTGATGGGTGCAAGTCGACACCCGTCACTGGTAATTTGGTGTGGGCATCAAAACTGATGACAGGTGACGGTTTGGGTTCTCAGCCACTGCCCCTCAATATTACTTGTCATGACAGATGATGGTTTGGATGCTCAGTACTGACAGGTGCATATATATGTGACTTGTTTTTTGTTTTTTGCAGGGTATATATGTATGTGTGATTTATAAGTGATGACTAGATAACTACCCGTGCGTTACAATGGGGGCATACATATTTTAGTGGTTCAACACCAATCGTGTCCGATATAAATCTTACATGTATCATCTTCTAGATTTTGGTAAGTTTTGATTTGATTTAAATATGAGTAGGGGAAGGAAAGAAAAGTATTGATTTAGTAGAGGTTTTGATAAGATTTGGGTATGGATAGGAGATGGCAAGAATTTATTTGATGTAGTCGAGGTTTCTTGGTAAGATTTGATTTTAAGTTAATGCAGGATGGGAGGAGCGATTGAGGGGAGTTAGACGTACGAACATACAATCGCCAGCTTCCCAAAAGTAGAGACTAGTATAGTAGACAAAAAGCCTATATCTTAGATGCTCTAGTGCAGAACGCCCAGATAAGCCATCTGTGGAGCGAATTGAAGACGACCAATCCTTCTTCTGGAAAGGCCATTGATCATTCTCTCTGAAACTCCTCTCTTGAACGTGATCCTCGCACTCATGTTATTGGGCCTGGTAATAACGGAAAATGCTAGATCTGGAGATACTTTACAATACATCAAATAATATTAGGCCATTTATTTTTTATCATCCAACGGCCTAGATGAGACAACACTACATTTTGTAGTATATTATGGCTTCAAGGGCATTTTGGGGTAGTATTTCCAGCCTTTCATCTCCATTGCAGAATTATCACAGCGGCGTTTGTGGCTGGTTGCAACCGTTGCTATCTTGACTTCCGAGATGAATACTTATGTTTCCTTTTGTCTCTCTTGTCCTCTCCCTCTGTGGCTCAAACTCTAGGCAGTGACAGAGGTTCCTCACTTCATAAACTTGTGGTCATGTGTACTAAGCTCGGATTTCGCTTAGAGACAAGCGAGATCTAAGCTTCGTGGAATTGATACGTCTATTTTGCATCACTATTTTTTTTATCATAATTTACTCTATCAATGATATTTTAGACATTATTGCTCAATTCTAATATCTTTTCCTTCAATTTGCATGTAACATACGGAGAGGGGAAAAAATACCGGACAACTGGAAAACAGGGGCAAAATTACAACAGAAGAAAAAGTATTTTTCCGGAGCTCCAAAAAGGCTGAAAATTTTACTGAATCACGAAGAAAAGAAGTCGGGAGCCAGAAGATGGATCGGAGGGGAGCCACATGCGCCCCATGCAGCCCTACCACGCACCCTCGGCAGCATGGTGGGGCCTCATGGAGGACCTGGCCACCACCTTCTGAAACCCTTTGGCCATAAACTCCAATCTGACCTAGAAAGATTGTTGATTTTTTCTGGAATTTTTCCATGGCAGCTATGGGGCGGAACACCTTTGCCCTCCGGCAGGCTGATTCTGCCGAAGATCCATCCCTCCGGGAGTGAGAATTCGAAAAAGCCATCGTCATCACCAACACTCCGATCGTCATTGGGATCAACATATCCATCAACATCTTCATCAGCACCGTCATCTTCATCAACTCCCTTCACCCCATCTTTCTGATCTATGAACTTTTACCTCGCTGAGTATAGTTTCTGGTGTTGATTACTCCTTGTAGTTGATGGTTCAAATTTTTATTGGTGAAATATTCATATGTTCATTTTTTTATTCATATATGCATCTCCACTGGCCATGATCCATATGATGTGTTGTGGGTAGTCCATTACGTTCCTGAGGACATGGGATAAACCTTGTTGCTAGTAATCTTGTGAAGTTGAATTTAGTTCAATATTTTGATATTATGTGATACGTCTCAAACGTATCTATTATGTTATCACTTTTGTATGCTTTTTATATAATTTTATATTATTTTTCTAGACTAATAACTTATTAATTTAGTGTCTAGTGCCAGTTCCTGTTTTTTGCTTGTTTTTGGTTTCGCAGAAAAACCATATCTAGGAAGGTCCAAATACGATGCCAATTTTTGACGATTATTTTTGAAGTATGAAGGACCCTAGAAGCTTCAGGGGACCATGAGAGGACCCACTAGCTAGCCACAAGGGCTGGTGCCGCGACCAAGGGGGTGGACGCACCACCTAGGCTTGTGGGCCCCTAGCTGCTCCATTTGACCTAATTCCTCCGCCTATAAATTTCATAATTCCTGAGACCCTTATAGAGACAAACAAGAAAATTTTATCGCCGCCGCAATCCTCTATTCCGAAGTGATCCCATTTGGAGCCATGTTCCGGTGCTCTGCCGAACGGGGAAGCCACCACGGAAGGCCTCTTCATCAACCTTGTTGCCTCCATGATGATGTTAGTACTTCTTTCAGAACCTACGGGTCCATAGTAGTAGCTAGATGGCTTTTTCTCTCTCTCTTTTGGATCTTCAATACAATGATCTCCTCTGAGATCAATCCGATGTAATTCTTATGGTGTGTTTGTTGGGATCCGATGATTTGTGGATTTGTGATCAGATTGTTCATTGAATATAATTGAATCTTTTGAAGTTTCTTTGTTGTATGATTGAGTAGCTTTGTATGCTTTCCGAGTTATTTGTCTTCTCTGGCCAAGATAGATGGGTAATTCTTCAGAGGGAGTGGTGCATAGTAGTGGGTTCAACCTCACGGTGATAATATCACGGTGACAGAATGGAGAAGGCACGTGATGTGTTGTTGCTACTAAGGATAAAACGACGGCGATTGATGTTATTGTTTGGTTTCTTTCTGTCTGCATCATGTCATCTTGCTTATTGCGTTACTCTATGTTTCACTAAACTTAATACCTTGAGATTCATGCTGGATAGCAGTTTCGGGTTGGTGTAATAGTAGTAGATGTAGTTGGATTACGGTCTACTGATACGTCTCCAACGTATCTATAATTTTTGATTGTTCCATGTTATTATAGTATCAATCTTGGATGTTTTTATATGCAATTATATATCATTTTTTTGGGACTAACCTATTAACCTAGTGCCCAGTGCCAGTTGCTGTTTTCTGCTTGTTTTTGGCTTTTCAGAGAATCAGTACCAAACGAAGTCCAAATGCCACGAAACTTTTTGGAGATTTTTTTCTGGACAAAAGAGGCCCTGGAGACTTGGAGAGGAGGCCAGAAGGTTCACGAAGCCTCCACAAGGAAACAGGGCGCGGCCCGGGGGGGTGATACGTCTCCAACGTATCTATAATTTTTGATCGTTCCATGCTATTATAGTATCAATCTTGGATTTTTTATTTACATTTACAAGCAATTATATATCATTTTTTGGGACTAACCTATTAACTTAGTGCCCAGTGCCAGTTGTTGTTTTTTTGCCTGTTTTTGGTTTTCCAGAATATCAGTACCAAACGAAGTCCAAATGCCACGAAACTTTTTGGAGATTTTTTTCTGGACATAAGAGACACTAGAAGCTTCGGGAGAGGACCAGAAGGCAGAGGAGGTGGCCACGAGCCACCAGGGCGCGCTTGGGGGGCAGGCGCGCCCTGGTGCCTCGTGGGCCCACCTCTGCCCCTTTTGACCTAATTCCACCTCTATAAATTCTCTAAAATCGGGAAACCAACAAAGGAGTCCACAAAATACTTTTTCCGCCGCCGCAAGTTCTTGTTCTCGAGAGATCCCATCTGGAGGCCTTTTCCGGCACTCCGCTGGAGGGGGAATCGATCACGGAGGGGCTCTACATCAACCTTGCTACCCTTCCGATGATGCGTGAGTAGTTTACCACAGACCTTCGGGTCCATAGTTAGTACCTAGATGGCTTCTTCTCTCTTTTTGATCTTCAATACAATGTTCTCCTCGAGGTTCTTGGAGTTCTATCCGATGTAATCACTTTTTGCGGTGTGTTTGTTGGGATCCGATGAATTGTATGTTTATGATCAGATTATCCATGAATATTATTTGAGTTTTCTCTGAACTCTTTTATGCATGATTGTTATAGCTTCGTATTTCTCTCTGATCTATTGATTTGGTTTGGCCAACTAGATTAATTTATCTTGCAATGGGAGAGGTGCTTTGTAATGGGTTCGATCTTGCGGTGCTCAATCCCAGTGACAGAAAGGGACATGTGATGACCCACAAGTATAGGGGATCAATCGTAGTCCTTTCGATAAGTAAGAGTGTCGAACCCAATGAGGAGCAGAAGGAAATGACAAGCGGTTTTCAGCAAGGTATTTTCTGCAAGCACTGAAATTATCGGTAACAAGTAGTTTGATAGCAAGATAATTTGTAACAAGTGACAAGTAGCAATAGTAACTAAAAGTGCAGCAAGGTAGCCCAATCCTTTTGTGGCAAAGGACAGGCCGAAACGATCTCTTATAATAAGCTAGACGTTCTCGAGGACACATGGGAATTTCATCTAGTCACTTTCATCATGTTTGTTTGATTCGCGTTCGCTACTTTGATAATTTGATATGTGGGTGGACCGGTGCTTGGGTGCTGTTCTTACTTGAACAAACCTCCAATTTATGATTAACCCCTCTCGCAAGCATCCACAACTATGAAAGAAGAATTAAGATAAATCTAACCATAGCATTAAACATATGGATCCAAATCAGCCCCTTACGGAGTAGCGCATAAACTAGGGTTTAAGCTTCTGTCACTCTAGCAACACATCATCTAATTACTACTCCACAATGCATTCCCTTAGGCCCAAAGATGGTGAAGTGTCATGTAGTCGACGTTCACATGACACCACTAAGAGAATCAACAACATGCATATCATCAAAATATCGAACGAATACCAAATTCACATGATTACTTATGACAAGAATTCTCCCATGTCCTCAAGAACAAAAGTAACTACTCACACATCATATTCATGTCCAAGATTAGAGGGGTATTGAATAGCATAATGGATCTGAACAAATAATCTTCCACCAAATAAACCAACTAGCATCAACTACAAGATGTAATCAACACTACTAGCAACCCACAGGTACCAATCTGAGGTTTTGAGACAAAGATTGAATACAAGAGATGAACTAGGGTTTGAGATGAGATGGTGCTGTTGAAGATGTTTATGTAGATTGGTCCTCCCACGATGAGAGGATCGTTGGTGATGTCGATGGCTTCGATTTCCCACTCCCGGAGGGAAGTATCCCTGGTAGAATCTCTCCGCTGGAGAGCAAAAGTGCTCCTGCCCAAGTTCCACCTCGGGACGGCGGCGCTCCATCCCAAAAGTCTTCTTCTTATTTTTTCTAGGGCAAATGGGCTTATATACCAGAAAATGGGCACCGGAGGCTGGCCAGGGGCCCCACGAACCACCAGGGCGCGCCTGGGGGGGCAGGCGCGCCCTGGTGCCTCATGGGCACCTGGGTGGCCCCCTCTGGTACTTCTTTCTTCCAGTATTTTTTATTTATTCCAAAATAAATCTCCGTGAAATTTCAGCTCATTTGGAGATGTGCAGAATAGGTATCTCTGACATAGCTTTTTCAGGTCCAGAATTCCAGCTGCCGGTATTCTCCCTCCTTGTGTAAATCTTGCATATTAAGAGAGAAAAGGCATTAGAATTGCTCCACAAAGTGTTATATTGATTAAAAACACTATAAATAACAGTAGGAAAACATGATGCAAAATGGACGTATCAACTCCCCCAAGCTTAGACCTCGCTTGTCCTCAAGCGAAAGCCGATATCGATAATCATGTCCACATATTTAGAGAGAGAGGTGTCGATAAAAACAAAATACGGACATAGTAGCATCATGATCATTATTATAACAGCAATATTCATTATCATAGAATTTCTCATGAGCAAGTAACAATTCATCACAACAACGGAGTATAAGACATAAACTTTCTTGAAAACTAACAAACTATGTTCTCAGTCAACAATGCAATTGCAATTCATCATATTTTCAGGAAGGGTCTCATGTAGGAGCTTTTTAGCAAGTCCACATACTCAACCTTCATTTAGTCTTCTATGATTGCTAACAGTCACAACATATATATGGAGCAAAAAGTTTTAGCCAGACACATAGAAAGATAGGGGCTTATAATTTTGCCTCCCAACTTATTCACCTCAAGGGTAATGTCAACAATAATAACTCATGATCACTCATATCCAACTGGATATATATGCCTAGATCTTTCCCCACCACATGATGCTTGCAAAAGAGAAAAATAAAAGGGAATAGAGGAGAACACTATTGACTCTTGCATAAAAAGTAAATACATAAAAGTAAAAGATAGGCCCTTCGCAGAGGGAAGCAGAGGTTGTCATGCGCCTTTTGTTGTTGGATGCACAAGCTCTTAATGCAAAGGAACGTCACTTTATATTGCCCCTTGTGATAGCAAACTTTATTATGCAGTCCGTCGTTTTTATTTCTTTACCATCACAAGTTCGTACAAAGCTTATTTTCCCTTACAATAAAAGTTCATAACATATTTAGAGGCAATTTTTATTGCTTTTTGGCACCGATGGCAACTTACTTGAAGGATCTTATTCAATCCATAGGTAGATATAGTGGACTCTCATGACATGAAACTGGGTTTAAGGGTTTTGGATGCACAAGTAGTATCTCTACTTGGTGCGGATTTTTGGCTAGCAAAGATATTGGGCAAGCACCACATGTTGGAGGATCTTTAACAATATAACTTCTATGTGAATATAAGCAAACATAATCATGACGTTGTCTTCCTTGTCCAACGTCAAAAATTTGGCATAAAATACTTAATGGGGGCTCACAATCATAAAAAGATGTCCAAGATAGTGTATTTGCATGTGAATCTTCTCTTCCCTTATTAATTTTTTCATGAATTGCATCATTGACCAATGCTATGCTTGTTAACTTTCAATAAATTTTACCACTTATACTTTTCTTTATGTAATGTCATTACTTTCCATAAGATTAGCATATGATCTTTTTCATTATTTTCATTACTAAGATTGAAACATAAAAGTAAAGAAGCAAAAATTCAAACTACTCTTTATTATATAACTCTCAACTCGATTACATAGATAGATAGATCACGAAACTAGCACTCAAAAATAGATCATACTAAACTTTTATTCACTAAATCACGAAATAACTAAGGATCGAACTAAAAATAGGTAAAGATAATAAAAGTGATGGTGATACGATACCGGGGCACCTCCCCCAAGCTAGGCACAAGCCAAGGGGAGTGCCCATACCCATGTGCTCAAGTCTCCTTCTTCGGTGATGGTGGTGGCGATGAAGTGGTAGGCTTGTCCTTCAGTTTCTTCTTCCTTAAACTTGCTAATTTCTTGCTCAAGCTCCACTATCTTCTCACACAATACGTTCTTGTTTTCTTGTAGAAGACGGAAAGGGATAAATTGGATCTTAGATTTGTTTACTTTGTCTGGGGGGCTCGACTTCTTGAACTCCACGTGCATATCTCTTGGTTGAGGTAGCGGGGCATCGTCTTCATCCGAGCTCGCGTCTTTCATTCCCTTCAAGTTGACATCTCACTCCTCCTCCATGGACCATCCATAGGGGTCTACATCCCCATAGATCCTTGGATTCGTAACATAGTGTGATACGAAGCTTTCTCCATCTGAGTCTTGGGACGACATACTTTCAGATCTGTCAGAAAAATAGCACGAAACAAGAACAGAGGAGATTTCTGCGATACAGTGGTCAAAACGTCTGGAAGTATATATAAAGAATTTTTATCTTGCAAAACAAGTATTCCAGAAGAAAACGGAGTCGGGAAGGCTCACGAGGGGCCCACGAGCCACCAGGGCGCGCCTGGGGGGGCAGGCGCGCCCTGGTGCCTCGTGGGCACCTGGGTGGCCCCCTCCGGTGTTTCTTATTTTTGTATTTTTCTAATATTCCAACTGACAGAAAGTATTTTTATGGAATTTTTGGAGTCGTTTTACTTACCGTATCACATACCTCTTCCTTTTCAGGGTCCTGGAGTGTTCTGGAAGGTCTCCTTAATGTGCTCTTCCGGTGTAATTGTTTCAATAATATTGGTTTCAACATTAATGGGTGTAACTGAAATATAATGCTTAATTCTTTGTCCATTGACCACCTCCGGATTAGTGCCTGCGGCGTTATTGATCTTAATGGCTCCAGAGCGATAAACTTCCTCGATGATATACGGTCCTTCCCATTTAGAGAGAAGTTTTCCTGCAAAAAATCTAAAACGAGAATTGTACAATAGAACATACTCACCCACTTTGAATTCTCGTTTTTGAATTCTTTTATCATGCCATATTTTAACTTTTTATTTAAACAATTTGGCATTTTCATAAGCTTGGGTTCTCCATTCATCTAGTGAGCTAATATGAAATAACCTCTTCTCACCGGCAAGTTTAAAATCATAATTGAGTTCTTTGATTGCCCAATATGCTTTATGTTCTAACTCAAGAGGTAAATGACATGCTTTTCCATAAACCATTTTATAAGGAGACATACCCATAGGATTTTTATAAGCAGTTCTATAAGCCCATAATGCATCGTCAAGTTTCTTAGACCAATTCTTTCTAGATCTATTGACGGTCTTTTGCAAAATTAACTTTATTTCTCTATTACTTAATTCAACTTGACCACTGGATTGAGGGTGATAGGGAGATGCAATTCAATGGTTGACATCATATTTAGCAAGCAGTTTATGGAATGCACCATGAATAAAATGTGAACCACCATCAGTCATTAAATATCTAGGGACTCCGAACCTCGGGAAAATAACTTCTTTAAGCATTTTAATAGAAGTGTTATGATCAGCACTACTAGTTGGAATAGCTTCTACCCACTTAGTAATGTAATCAACAGCAACTAAAATATGTGTATACCCATTAGAGGAAGGAAAAGGTCCCATATAATCAAATCACCAAACATCAAATGGTTCAATAACAAGTGAATAATTCATAGGCACTTCCTGACGTCTACTAATATTACCAATTCTTTGACATTCATCACAAGATAATACAAACTTACGAGCATCCTTGAAGAGAGTAGGCCAATAAAAACCAGATTGTAGTACCTTATGTGCAGTTCTGTCTCCCGCATGGTGTCCTCCGTAAGGCTCGGAATGACACTTCCGTACGATTTGTTCCTGTTCATGCTCAGGTATACAGCGTCTAATAATACCATCTACTCCTTCTTTATAAAGATGTGGGTCATCCCAAAAGTAATGTCTTAAATCAAAGAAGAACTTTTTCTTTTGTTGGTATGTGAAACTAGGTGGTATAAATTTAGCAACAATATAATTAGCATAGTCTGCATACCAAGGAGTATTACGAGAAGCATTTATGACAGCTAATTGTTCATCAGGAAAGTCATCATTAATAGGTAGTGGGTCATCAAGAATATTTTCCAACCTAGACAAGTTATCAGCTACGGGGTTCTCAGCTTCCTTTCTATCAGTAATATGCAAATCAAATTCTTGTAGCAATAGAACCCACCTAATGAGTCTAGGTTTAGCATCTTTCTTTTCCATAAGGTATTTAATAGCAGCATGATCGGTGTGAACAATTACTTTAGAATCAACTATGTAAGATCTGAATTTATCACATGCAAACACAACTGCTAGAAATTCTTTCTCAGTAGTAGCATAATTTCTTTGAGCACTATCTAGAGTTTTACTTGCATAATGGATAACATTTAATTTCTTATCAACTCTTTGTCCTAGAACAGCCCCAACAGCATAATCACTAGCATCACACATAATTTCAAAAGGCAAGTTCCAATCAGGTGGTTGGACAATAGGTGCAGAAGTTAAGGCTTTCTTAAGTGTTTCAAAGGCTTCTACACAAGCATCATCAAAAACAAATGGAACATCTTTTTGCAAGAGATTAGTAAGAGGCCTAGAAATTTTAGAGAAGTCTTTAATAAACCTTCTATAGAAACCAGCATGACCAAGGAAACTTCTTATACCTCTAATATCTTTAGGACATGGCATTTTCTCAATTGCATCAACTTTAGCCTTATCTACTTCAATACCTCGTTCAGAAATTTTATGCCCCAAGACAATACCTTCATTCACCATAAAGTGGCACTTGTCCCAATTCAAGACAAGATTAGTTTGTTCACATCTCTGCAAAACTCGATCAAGGTTGCTTAAGCAATCATCAAAAGAAGTTTCGTAAACGGAAAAGTCATCCATGAAAACCTCAACAATCTTTTCACATAAGTCAGAGAATATAGCAGTCATACATCTTTGAAAGGTAGTAGGTGCGTTGCATAAACCAAAAGGCATACGTCTATAAGCATAAGTTCCAAAAGGACAAGTAAAAGTGGTTTTCTCTTGATCGGCTTGTGATACGGGTAGTTGAGAGAAACCAGAATATCCATCAAGAAAACAAAAGTGTGTGTGCTTGGACAATCTTTCTAACATTTGATCAATACAAGGTAAGGGGTAATGATCTTTTCTAGTGGCTTTGTTTAATTTTCTAAAATCAATTACCATCCTATAACTGGTTACAATTCTTTGTGGAATGAGTTCATTTTTATCGTTAGGAACAATAGTAATGCCTCCTTTCTTAGGAACACAATGAACGGGACTTACCCATCTACTATCAGCTATGGGATAGATTATACCTGCTTCCAGAAGCTTTAATATTTCAGCTCTTACCACCTACTTCATCTTACGATTTAATCATCGTTGGTGGTCGACAACTGGTTTAGCATCAGGCTCCATATTAATTTTGTGCTGACATAGAGTGGGGCTAATGCCCTTAAGATCATCAAGAGTATATCCAATAGTAGCACGGTGCTTCCTCAGAGTTTTTAGTAATCTCTTTTCTTCATGCTCTGAAGGTTAGCACTAATAATAACAGGATATATCTTCTTTTCATCTAGATAAGCATATTTCAACGTATCAGGTAATTGTTTCAATTCAAATACGGGGTCACCTTTAGGTGGAGGAGGACCTCCAAGAGTTTCAACAGGCAAATTGTGTTTCAGGATAGGTGGTTGATCAAAGAACATCTTATCTATTTCATTTCTTTCATTCAAGTACATATCATTTTCATGGTCTAGCAAATATTGTTCTAACGGATCAGTAGGAGGTACGGCAATAGAAGCAAGACCAATGATTTCATCTTTACTAGGCAATTCTTTATCATGAGGTTGTCTACGAAACTTAGAGAAATTAAACTCATGAGACATCTGACCAAAATTTACACTAACAGTTTCTTTAGTGCAATCAATCTTAGCATTAACAGTATTAAGGAAAGGTCTACCAAACATAATTGGACAAAAATCATCTTGTGGAGATCCAAGAACAAGAAAATCAGTAGGGTATTTGATCTTACCACACAAAACTTCAACATCTCTAGCAATTCCAAGCGGTGAGATAGTATCTCTATTTGCGAGCTTAATGGTAACATCAATATCTTCAATCTCAACAGGTGCAATATCATTCATGACTTCTTGATAGAGAGTAAACGGAATAGCGCTCACACTAGCACCAATATCACATAAACCATGATAGCAATGATCTCCAATTTTAACAGAAATAATAGGCATGCCAACTACAGGTTTATTTTTATCTTTAGGATCTGGCTTAGCAATTCTAGTTGCTTCTTCACAGAAATATATGACATGTCCATCAATATTATCAACCAAAAGATCTTTAACCATTGCAACACTAGGTTCAACTTTAATTTGTTCAGAGGGTCTAGGTGTTCTAATATTACACTTATTAACCACAGTTGAAGCTTTAGCATGTTCCTTAATCCTAACAGGAACAGGTGGTTTCTCAATATAAGCAGTAGGCACAACTGGATCAACATGGTAGACAATTGTTTCTTCTTTAACACTAATAGGTTCCTCAATCTTTTCTTTAACAGGAGGATGATATTTAAACCACTTCTCCTTAGGGATATCAATATGAGTAGCAAAAGATTCACAAAAGGTAGCTACTATTTCAGAGTCAAGTCCATATTTAGTGCTAAACTTTCGAAAAGCATCAGTTTCCATAAAAGATTTAACACAATCAAACTCAAGATTTATACCTGACTCATTACCTTTGTCGAGTTCCCAATCTTCATAATTGCGTTTAATTCTTTCAAGAAGATCCCATCTGGATTCAGCAGTTTTCTTCATAACGGAACCAGCAGAAGAAGTATCGAGCATGGATTGATCATTATGAGAAAGCCGAGCATAAAAGTTTTGAAGAATTATTTCTCTTGAGAGCTCATGATTGGGGCATGTGTGCAACATATACTTAAGTCTCCCCCAAGCTTGAGCGATACTTTCTCCTTCACGAGGCCAAAAATTATATATATAATTCTGATCGCGATGAACCAAATGCATAGGATAAAACTTCTGGTGAAATTCCAGCTTCAACCGGTTCCAATCCCATGTGTCAGTATCATCACATAGCCTACACCATGTCAATGCCTTTCCCTCCAAGGATAAAGGGAATACTTTCTTCTTAACTCCATCTCCGGATAAACCTGCAAGCTTAAACAATCCACAAATTTCGTACACATAGATCAAGTGCATATCGGGATGTACCGTTCCATCTCCTGCATAAGGATTAGCTAGAAGTTTCTCTATCATACCCGAAGGAATTTCATAGTAAATATTTTCAGTAGGTTCAATAGGTTGAGGAGCAACTCTTATTGCTTCCGGTCGAGGTGAAGATACCCCGAACAAGCCCCTCAGAGGATTACTTTCCATAGTGACAAGTGACAATAAATTTCAGCACGTAATATAAATGTTTCCTTACCAAATTCCACTCACCAAAGGTGCTTCACTCCCCGGCAACGGCGCCAAAAAAGAGTCTTGATGACGCACAAGTATAGGGGATCAATCATAGTCCTTTCGATAAGTAAGAGTGTCGAACCCAACGAGGAGCGGAAGGAAATGACAAGCGGTTTTCAGCAAGGTATTTTCTGCGAGCACTGAAATTATCGGTAACAAGTAGTTTGATAGCAGGATAATTTGTAACAAGTGACAAGTAGCAATAGTAACTAAAAGTGCAGCAAGGTAGCCGAATCCTTTTGTGGCAAAGGACAGGCTGGAATGATCTCTTATAATAAGCTAGACGTTCTCGAGGACACATGGGAATTTCATCTAGTCACTTTCATCATGTTTGTTTGATTCGCGTTCGCTACTTTGATAATTTGATATGTGGGTGGACCGGTGCTTGGGTGTTGTTCTTACTTGAAAAAACCTCCCACTTATGATTAACCCCTCTCGCAAGCATCCGCAACTACGAAAGAAGAATTAAGATAAATCTAACCATAGCATTAAACATATGGATCCAAATCAGCCCCTTACGGAGTAGCGCATAAACTAGGGTTTAAGCTTCTGTCACTCTAGCAACCCATCATCTAATTACTACTCCACAATGCATTCCCTTAGGCCCAAAGATGGTGAAGTGTCATGTAGTCGACGTTCACATGACACCACTAAGAGAATCAACAACATACATATCATCAAAATATCGAACGAATACCAAATTCACATGATTACTTATGACAAGACTTCTCCCATGTCCTCAAGAACAAAAGTAACTACTCACACATCATATTCATGTCCAAGATCAGAGGGGTATTGAATAGCATAATGGATCTGAACAAATAATCTTCCACCAAATAAACCAACTAGCATCAACTACAAGATGTAATCAACTCTACTAGCAACCCACAGGTACCAATCTGAGGTTTTGAGACAAAGATTGAATACAAGAGATGAACTAGGGTTTGAGATGAGATGGTGCTGTTGAAGATGTTGATGTAGATTTGTCCTCCCACGATGAGAGGATCGTTGGTGATGTCGATGGCTTCGATTTCCCCCTCCCGGAGGGAAGTATCCCCGGCAGAATCTCTCTGCCGGAGAGCAAAAGTGCTCCTGCCCAAGTTCCACCTCAAGACGGTGGCGCTCCATCCAAAAAGTGTTCTTCTGATTTTTTCTAGGGAAAATGGGCTTATATACCAGAAAATGGGCACCGGAGGCTGGCCAGGGGCCCCACGAGCCACCAGGGCGCGCCTGGGGGGGGGGGCAGGCGCGCCCTGGTGCCTCGTGGGCACCTGGGTGGCCCCCTCTGGTACTTCTTTCTTCCAGTATTTTTTATTTATTCCAAAATAAATCTCCGTGAAATTTCAGCTCATTTGGAGATGTGCAGAATAGGTATCTCTGACATAGCTTTTTCAGGTCCAGAATTCCAGCTGCCGGTATTCTCCCTCCTTGTGTAAATCTTGCATATTAAGAGAGAAAAGGCATTAGAATTGCTCCACAAAGTGTTATATTGATTAAAAACACTATAAATAACAGTAGGAAAACATGATGCAAAATGGACGTATCAACATGACACGTATTTATCGTTGCTATTAAGGGTAAAAAGATGGGGTTTATTCATGCGTGAGTTTACTTTGTCTACATCATGTCATCATGCTTAAGGCGTTACTCCGTTCTTTATGCACTTAATACTCTAGATGCATGCTGGATAGCGGTCGATGTGTGGAGTAATAGTAGTAGATACAGGCAGGAGTTGGTCTACTTGTCTCGGACGTGATGCCTATATACATGATCATTGCCTTGGATATCGTCATGATTATTTTCTTTTCTATCAATTGCCCAACAGTAATTTGTTTACCCACCGTATGCTATTTTCAAGAGAGAAGCCTCTAGTGAAAACTATGGCCCCTGGGTCTACTTTTACCATTTATATTTTACTTTTATCATATATTAAAAATCCTAAAAATACCTTGGTGCACTTTTACTTTATTTATTTTATTTTTTATTTTTGTTCGATCTATCTATCTATCACCATACAATTTAATCTTGCAATTAACCGCCAAGGGATTGACAACCCCTTGTTCGCGTTGGGTGTGAGGATTTGTTGTTTTGTGTGCAGGTGCTGCTAACGAGTTGTTGCGTGATTCTCCTACTGGATTGATAACCTTGGTTTCATAACTGAGGGACATACTTATCTCTACTGTATTGCATCATCCCTTCCTCTTCAGGGAAAAAACGAACGCAGATCACAAGTAGCAGGAAGAATTTCTGGCGCCGTTGCCGGGGAGACATCATCAACATCTATCAAGTACCTACGCATAAAACTCTCATCTCCTTGCATTTATTTTATTTGCCTTTGCCTCTCATTTTCATCTCCCCCGCTTCTTAATTTTTTTACAAAAATACAAAAATATTTTCCGTTTGCATTTTTCTTGTTTGCTTCTTTGCTTGCTAGTTATCTTGTTTGCGTAGCCACGATGTCTCAAGAAAATACAAAATTATGTGATTTTTTCAATACTAATAATAATGATTTTATTAGTACTCCGATTGCTCCTCCCGCCGCTAGTGCGGAGACTTGTGATATTAATGCCGCTTTGCTAAATCTTGTTATGAAAGAACAATTTTCTGGTAGTCCTAATGAAGATGCTGCATCCCATCTTAACACTTTCGTAGAATTGTGTGATATGCAAAAGAAAAAAGATGTGGATAATGATATTGTGAAATTAAAATTATTCCCGTTTTCATTGCGGGATCGTGCAAAAATTTGGTTTTTATCTTTGCCACGAAATAGTATCGATTCTTGGGATAGGTGCAAAGATGCTTTTATTACCAAGTATTTTCCTCCCGCGAAAATTATTTCCCTTAGAAATCAAATTATGAATTTTAAGCAACTTGATCATGAACATGTTGCCCAATCTTGGGATAGGATGAAATTAATGATAAGAAATTGCCCTACTCATGGTTTAAATTTGTGGATGATCATACAAAAAATTTATGCGGGATTAAATTTTGTTTCTAGAAATCTTTTAGATTCCGCCGTGGGAGGTACTTTTATGGAGATTACATTGGGAGAAGATACTAAATTGCTTGATAATATTATGGCAAATTATTCACAATAGCATACTGAAAGAGTTCCTACTAGTAAAAAAGTGAATTCGGTTGAAGAAATTTGTACATTGAGTGATAAAGTTGATGCCCTTATGAAATTGGTTGCTAGCAAAAATACTCCTATTGATCCTAATGATGTGCCTTTATCCACCTTGATTGAGAAAAATAATGATCCCGTACATGTGAATTTTGTCGCACGAAACAATTTTAATAGTAATGCTTATAGAGGAAATTTTAATCCTAGGCCGTTTCCTGGAAATTCCTCTAATAATTATGGCAATCCCTATGGTAATTCTTATAATAATAATAATAGGATGCCCTCTGATCTTGACAGTAATATTAAAGAATTTATTAATGCTCAAAAAGTTTTCAACACTACGATAGAAGAAAAATTGAGTAAACTTGATGATATGTCTAGGACCATTGATAGAATTATTCATGATGTGGAAAATCTTAAGACTAAAATTTTGCCATGCAAAATTGATATTAATGAATCAATTAAAGCTTTATATGTCTCCATGGATGAGAGTAAGAAAAGAACCGCTATGCTAAAAGCTAAACGAGAATTTTTAGAAAAAGCGATTTCTCATGGTTTTTATCGTAGTAATGATGAGGATATTAAAATGATTAGTGTTTAATCTATTGATTCTTTGTTTAGCAATATAAAACTTGACGAAAAGGGGACTGAAGAAGCGTCAACTTTAGCTAGTAGGCGTCCCCATAATTCGGAGGGTGAAAATCTTGATGAAAAAATTGTTAAAAGTGGGTTTGGAGAGGTAAAAACTTTAACTAGCGATGTGCCCACTCTTTTGGATTACAAAGACTTTAATTATAATAGTTTCTCTTTGATTGAATGTATTTCTTTGTTACAATCCATGCTAAATTCACCCAACGCTTATGAACAAAACAAGGCTTTTACTAAACACATAGTAGAAGCGATGATGAAAGCGTTAGAAGAAAAGCTAGAGCTAGAAATTTCAATCCCAAGAAAATTATATGATGAGTGGGAACCCACCATTAAAGTTAATATTAAAAATTATGAGTGTAATGCTCTATGTGATTTGGGTGCTAGCGTTTCCACAATTCCAAAATCTCTATGTGATGTGCTAGGTTTTACCAATATAGATGAATGTTCTCTTAATTTGCACTTGGCGGATTCTACTATTAAAAAGCCTTTGGGTAGAATTAACGATGTTCTTATTCTTGCAAAAAGGAATTTGGTGCCCGTTGATTTTATTGTACTTGACATTAATTGTAATCCGTCTTGCCCCATAATACTTGGTAGACCGTTCTTACGAACCATAGGTGCCGTTATTGACATGAAAGAAGGGAATATAAAATTTCAATTTCCACTAAAGAAAGGGATGGAACACTTCCCTAGGAAAAGAATTAAAGCACCTTATGAATCCTTTATGAGGGCCACTTATGGAATCAACTTGAAGGATGACAATACTTGAAACTATGCATTATGCCTAGCTAGGGGCATAAAACAATAGCGCTTGTTGGGAGGCAACCCAATGAATAAAATATTTTTTTTCTTTTTGTTTCTGGTCTTGTGTGTTTAAACATTTATGCTACTGTTATGATTGAGTTTTTATGTTTTAGTTAGTGTTTGTGCCAAGTAAAGCCTTTGGGATGATTTGGAAGATAGTATGATTGATGTTGTTTGGAAAACTGAAAGTTTTGCGTCCAGTGCTGAAATTTTAATTCTGTAATGGAGGGTCAGAAAAATCTGAAATTTTTACACTGTATTGGTATATTAACTTCCCACGTTGTCCTAATTGTTCAGAATTTTTGGAGTTACAGAAGTATGGCTTTTAAATAGATTACTACAGACTGTTTTATTTTTGACAGATTCTATTTTTGATGCATTGTTTTGCTTGTTTTGATGGAACTATGGATTGTATCGGGGGGTATAAGCCATGGAGAAGTTAGAATACAGTAGGTATAATGCAAAAATAAAATATGAATGGGTTTGCAACAGTACCTAAAGTAGTGATTTGTTTGTTATACTAACGGATCTCACGAAGGTTTTGTTTAGTTTTGTGTGATTGAAGTTTTCAAGTTTTGAGTGAGATCACGATGGATGAAGGAATAAGGAGTGGCAAGAGCCTAAACTTGGGGATGCCCAAGGCACCCCAAGGTAATATTCAAGGAATACTCAAGCAACTAAGCTTGGGGATGCCCCGGAAGGCATCCCCTCTTTCTTCTACCAACTATCGGTAATTTTACTTAGATCTATATTTTTATTCGTCACATGATATGAGTTTTGCTTGGAGCGTCGTGTATTATATGAGTCTTTGCTTTGTTTGCTTTTTAGTTTGTCACAATCATCCTTGCTGGACACACCTATTTGAGAGAGCCACATGTTTATCAAAATTTGTTAGAATACTCTATGTGCTTCACTTATATTTTTTGAGCTAGCCAATTGCTCTAGTGCTTCACTTAAATCTTTTTGAGAACGGTGGTGGCTATATTTTGAAGAAATATTTGAACTCTCGTATTTCACTTATATTATTTTGAGAGTTGATAATAGTAATGGTAATTTGCACAAGATATGAATTTGGTCCCAAAGTGATGAATATTCAAGAGGGATATAATAAAAAAATTCATGAAAGATCATTGGATATGATAAGTTTGATTCCTTGCAATAGTTTTGCGATATGGAGATGATAATATGTGAGTCATGTTAGTGAGTAATTGTGGTTTAGTAAGAATATTGGTGTTAAGGTTTGTGATTCCCTATGCATGCACGTAAAGTCAATAGTTATGCAACGAAATTATATCCTACTTATGGTGCATTATTCAGTGTTAGTTATGTTCAATGCATGTTTATGACCGTTTTCGCTTTTTGGTTGGTTGCTTCTCAATCTATTTGCTAGCCTTCATTTGTACTAAGCGGGAATATTGCTTGTGCATCCAACTCCTTAAAACCCAAGTTGTGCCAAATGAGTCCACCATACCTACCTATATGCGGTATTTCCATGCCGTTCCAAGTAAATTTACATGTGCCAACTCTAATTTTTCAAACTATTTTTTCCGTTTTGTGTGCCCGTACCGCTCATGAAGCGGCAGGGGGTGGCCAATATTTTCCATGCTAGGTGTGTTATTCTCACGATGAGTGTTTATTCACTTGTCATTGCACGAGAGAGTGGCAGGTAATAGGGATGCCCAGTCCCGAAATGCAAAGAAAAATTTAATATGATGATAATAATAAATTCCTTGGAAAGTGTTGGTATGGAAGGCACCCGTGGATACGGCTAGCCATGGATTGTGAAAGAATGGTGGAAAGGAAATAAACTTTATTTTCTATTTGGAAACCGCCTATAATGTGTCTAGCATGGAAGATATTAGGAATTCTAGGTCGTTTTCGTTGACATGAAAAGCATGCCTCTCAAAATAATTTTATCTCTCTAATTTAAGCCATGAGCTCTGGCACCTCTGCAAATCTCTGCTTCCCTCTGCGAAGGGCCTATCTATTTACATTTATGCAATTTTTATTTTTAATTTGAGTCTCCATCTTCTCTTACAAAGCAGCAACTAGAGAGCACTATCGTCATACTTGTGCATTGTGTGTAGCTAATATTGAGTGTGTTTCATGAATGGATCAATGATTGAGCATAATGGGCTAGGGATAACTTTCTTTAGCGTTGATATTTTGAAAGACATGGTTGCTAGTTAGTATGCTTGAGTATTTATATCTTCATGTCAAATTATAGACTATTGCTTTGAATCATTCAAGTCTAAATGTCCATGCTATAAAAGAAAGAGTATATAATGAATATGACAGGTAGCATTCCACATTAAAAAATCTGTTTTTATCATTTACCTACTCGAGGACGAGCAGGAATTAAGCTTGGGGATGCTTGATACGTCTCCAACGTATCTATAATTTTTTATTGTTCCATGCTATTATAGTATCAATCTTGGATGTTTTATTTACATTTACAAGCAATTATATATCATTTTTTGGGACTAACCTATTAACTTAGTGCCCAGTGCCAGTTGTTGTTTTTTGCCTGTTTTTGGTTTTCCAGAATATTAGTACCAAACGAAGTCCAAATGCCACGAAACTTTTTGGAGATTTTTTTCTCGACATAAGAGACACTAGAAGCTTCACGAGCGGACCATAAGCCAGAGGAGGTGGCCACGAGCCACCAGGGCATACTAAATGTAAATGCCTGGGGGGGACGGGGCAGGCATGCCCTGGTGCCTCGTGGGCACACCTCTACCCCTTTTGACCTAATTCCACCTCTATAAATTCTCTAAAATCGGGAAACCAACAGAGGAGTCCACGAAATACGTTTTCCGCCGCCGCAAGTTCCTGTTCTCGAGAGATCCCATCTGGAGGCCTTTTCCGGCACTCTGTCGAAGGGGGAATCGATCACGAAGGGGCTCTACATCAACCTTGCTGCCCTTCCGATGATGCGTGAGTAGTTTATCACAGACCTTCGGGTCCATAGTTAGTAGCTAGATGGCTTCTTCTCTCTTTTTGATCTTCAATACAATGTTCTCCTCGATGTTCTTGCAGTTCTATCCGATGTAATCACTTTTTGCGGTGTGTTTGTTGGGATCCGATGAATTGTGAGTTTATGATCAGATTATCCATGAATATTATTTGAGTTTTCTCTAAACTCTTTTATGCATGATTGTTATAGCTTCGTATTTCTCTCCGATCTATTTATTTGGTTTGGCCAACTAGATTAATTTATCTTGCAATGGGAGAGGTGCTTTGTAATGGGTTCGATCTTGCGGTGCTCAATCCCAGTGACAGAAAGGGACATGACACATATGTATCGATGCTATTAAGGTTAAAAAGATGGGGTTTATTCATGCATGAGTTTACTTTGTCTACATCATGTCATCTTGCTTAAGGCGTTACTCCGTTCTTTATGAACTTAATACTTTAGATGCATGCTGGATAGCGGTCGATGTGTGGAGTAATAGTAGTAGATGCAGGCAGGAGTCGGTCTACTTGTCTCGGACGTGATGCCTATATACATGATCATTGCCTTGGATATCGTCATGATTATTTTCTTTTCTATCACTTGCCCAACAATAATTTGTTTACCCACTGTATGCTATTTTCAAGAGAGAAGCCTCTAGTGAAAACTATGGCCCCCGGGTCTACTTTTACCATTTATATTTTACTTTTATCATATATTAAAAATCCTAAAAATAACTTGCTGCATTTTTACTTTATTTATTTTATTTTTTATTTTTGTGCGATCTATCTATCTATCTATCACCATACAATTTAATCTTGCAATTAACCGCCAAGGGATTGACAACCCCTTGTTCGCGTTGGGTGCGAGGATTTGTTATTTTGTGTGCAGGTGCTGCTAACGAGTTGTTGCGTGATTTTCCTACTAGATTGATAACCTTGGTTTCATAACTGAGGGAAATACTTATCTCTACTGTACTGCATCATCCCTTCCTCTTTAGGGAAAAAATCAACGCAGATCACAAGTAGCAGGGGGAGCGCCCTGATGCCTTGTGGGGCCCACGTGGCTCCGTTTGACCTAATTCTACTCCTATAAATTCACAAATATTCGGAAACCATCAGAGAGCCAGAAGAGAAAACCTTTCCGCCGACGCAAGCCTCTGTTCTTCCGCGATCCCATCTGGAGGCCTTTTCGGGTACTCTGCCAGAGGGGGAATCGATCACAGAGGGCTTCTACATCAATCTTGCCGCCCTTCCGATGATGTGTGAGTAGTTTGCCACAGACCTACGGGTTCATAGTTAGTAGCTAGATGGCTTCTTCTCTCTCTTTGATCTTCAATACCATGTTCTCCTTGATGTTCTTGGAGTTTTATCCGATGTAATCTTCTTTTGCGGTGTGTTTGTTGGGATCCGATGAATTGTGAGTTTATGATCAGATTATTCATTAGAAATAATTGAGTCTTCTCTGAACTCTTTTATGCATGATTAAATATAGCTTTGTATTTCTCTCTGATCTATCGATTTGGTTTGGCCAACTAGATTGGTTTATCTTGCAATGGGAGAGGTGCTTTGTGATGGGTTCAATCTTGCGGTGCTCAATCCCAGTGACAGAAAGGGACATGCCACATATTTGTATTGTTGCCATTAAGGATAAAAATATGGGGTTTATTCATATTGCTTGAATTTGCTTCTCTATATTATGTCATCTTGCTTAAGACGTTACTCTGTTTTTATTAACTTAATACTCTAGATGCATGTTGAATAGCGGTCGATGAGTGGAGTAATAGTAGTAGATGCAGGCAGGAGTTGGTCTACTTGTCTCGGACGTGATGCCTATATACATAATCATTGCCATGAATCCATCATAATTATTTGCGTTTCTATCAATTGCCCAACAGTAATTTGTTTACCCACCGTATGTTTCTGCGCTCAAGAGAGAAGCCTCTAGTGAAAACTATGGCCCCCGGGTCTATCTATATCATATAAAAAACCTAAAAATACATTGATGTAATTTATTTATTTTTATTTTTATTAGTATTTTAGTTTATCTATTTATCTCTATCGGACTTAATCCTTGCAAGTAACCGCTAAGAGGATTGACAACCCTCTTATTCGCGTTGGGTGCAAGTGTTTGCTTTTCTGTGTGTAGGTGTTGTTCACTGGATCTTACTTGGTTCTCCTACTGGATTGATAACCTTGGTTCTTAACTGAGGGAAATACTTATCTCTACTATACTGCATCATCCTCTCCTCTTCGAGGAAATACCAACGCAGTCTACATGTAGCAGGAAGAATTTCTGGCGTCGTTGCTGAGGAGACATCATCAAAATCTATCAAGTACCTTCGCACAAACTATCTATCACTTGCATTTATTTTATTTGCATTTGCCTCTCGTTTTCATCTCCCCCACTTCTAATTTTTTTCACAAAAACACAAAAATATTTTATTTGCTTGTTTGCTAGTTTGCTTGCTTTGTCGCAGTGTCTCAAGAAAATACAAAATTGTGTGACTTTTCCAATAATAATAATAATGATTTTATTAGTACTCCTATTGCTCCTCCCGCCACTAGTGTGGAGTCGTGTGACATTAATGTTGCCTTGCTTAATCTTGTTATGAAAGAACAATTTTATGGTAGTCCTAATGAAGATGATGCATCCCATCTAAATACTTTCGTTGAACTTTGTGATATGCAAAAGAAGAAAGATGTGGATAATGATATTGTCAAATTAAAATTATTTCCGTTCTCACTACGAGATCGTGCTAAAACTTGGTTTTCATCCTTGCCTAGAAATAGTATTGATTCTTGGGATAAGTGTAAGGATGCTTTTATTACCAAGTATTTTCCTCCCGCTAAGATTATTTCTTTAAGAAATCAAATTATGAATTTTAAGCAACTTGAGCATGAACATGTTGCACAATCTTGGGAGAGAATGAAATTAATGATAAGAAATTTCCCAACTCATGGTTTGAATTTGTGGATGATCATACAAAAAAATTATGCGGGACTAAACTTTGTTTCTAGAAATTTGCTAGACTCTGCCGCAGGTGGTACTTTTATGGAAATTACATTATGAGAAGCTACAAAACTCCTAGATAATATCATGGCAAATTATTCTCAATGGCACACTGAACGAACTCCAACTGGTAAGAAGGCAAATTCCATTGAGGAAATTAATACTTTGAGTGATATGATGGATGCTCTATTGAAATTGGTTGCTAGTAAGAATGCTCATATTGATCCTAATGATGTGCCATTGTCCACTTTGTTTGAGCAAAATAATGATGCTATTGATGTGAATTTTGTCTCTAGAAATAATTTCAACAACAATGCTTATAGGGGTAATTTCAATCCTAGACCGTTTCCCTGAAATTCCTCTAATAATTATGACAATCCTTATGGTAATTCTTATAATAATAATAATAGGATGCCCTCTGATCTTGAAAGTAATATTGAAGAATTTATTAGTTCTCAAAAGAATTTCAATGCTATGTTAGAAGAAAAATTGAATAGAGTTGATGAATTGGCTAGGAACATGGATAGAATTGCTCATGATGTGGAAAATCTCAAGACTAAAATTTTGCCATCCAAGCATGATATAAATGAGTCTATTAAATCTATCTATGTTTCCATTAAAGAAAGTAAAGAAAGGACCTCTAGGTTGAGAGCTAAGCGAGAATTTCTAGAAAAAGCGATTCCACCCGGTTTCTATCGTAGTAATGATGAAGATATTACAATGATTGGTGTCACTCATATTGAATCATTATTTAGTAACATAAAACTTGATGAAAAAGGGACTGGAGAAGAGTCAATTTTAGATAGAAGGAGTCCCACTTGCTTGGAGGGTGATAACCTTGATCATAAAAATGAAAAAAGTGGGTTTGGAGAGGTCAAAACTTTAAATAGTAATGCACCCACTACTTTGGATTACAAAGACTTTAATTATGATAGTTGTTATTTAATTGAGTGTATTTCCTTGTTGCAATCCATGATTAATTCACCAAACGCATATGAACAAAATAAAGCTTTCAAGTAACATATCGTAGAAGCCATGATGAAAGCACATGAAGAAAAGCTTGAGTTGGAAGTGTCAATTCCTAGAAAATTAGAAGATGAATGGGAACCTACTATTAAAGTAAAAATTAAAGATTATGAATGTAATGCTCTTTGTGATCTTGGTGCTAGTGTTTCCACTATACCAAAGTCTTTGTGTGATGTGCTAGGTCTCACCGACATGGATCCTTGTTCCCTTAATTTGCACCTTGCGGATTCCACTATTAAAAAGCCATTGGGTATAATAAATGATGTGCTTATTCTTGCAAATAGAAATTATGTGCCCGTGGACTTTATTGTTCTTGACATTGAATGCAATTCTTCTTACCCCATAATACTTGGTAGGCCTTTTCTTCGAACAATTGGTGCTATTATTGATATGAAAGAAGGTAATATTAGATTTCAATTTCCACTAAAGAAAGGGATGGAATACTTACCTATAAAAATAATTAAAGCACCTTATGAATCCATTATGAGGGCCACTTATGGAATTAACTTGAAGGATGACAACACTTGAAACTATGCATTATGCCTAGCGAGGGGCATAAAACAATAGCGCTTGTTGGGAGGCAACCCAATGAATAAAATAATGTTTTTATTTTACCTTCTGTTTTTGAGTGTTTGCACAATTATAGCTTCTGTTATGATTGTATTTTTATGTTTAAATTAGTGTTTGTGCCAAGTAATGCCTTTGGGATGATTTGGAAGATAGTATGATAGATGCTGTTGGAAAACAGAAACTTTTGCGTCCAGTGCTGGAATTTCTAATTTTCGCTGGAGTGTCAGAACCTTCTGAATTTTTTACACAGTATTGGAATATGAATTTCCCACGTTGTCCTAATTTTTCAGAATATTTGGAGTTACAGAAGTATGACTATAATTCAGATCTTTACAGACTGTTCTGTTTTAAACAGATTCTGTTTTTGTTGCATAGTTTGCTTATTTTGATGAATCTATGGATCGTATCGGGGGGTATGAGTCATGGAGAAGTTGGAGTGCAGTATCATTATGCCAATATTAAATACGAATCAATTTATCACAGTACCTAAAGTTTAAGATTTATTTGTTATACTAACGGATCTCACGAGGTTTCTGTTGAGTTTTGTGTGCTGAAGTTTTCAAGTTTTGGGTGAGACTACGATGGATAAAGGAATAAGGAGTGGTAAGAGCCTAATCTTGGGGATGCCCAAGGCACCCCAAGGTAATATTCAAGGAAGACTCAAGCGTCTAAGCTTGGGGATGCCCCGGAAGGCATCCCCTCTTTCGTCTACAATCTATCGGTAACTCACTTGGAGCTATATTTTTATTCATCACATGATATGTGTTTTAGTTGGAGCGTCTTGTGATATGGTTTGTTTGCTTTTTAGTTTGTCACAATCATCTTTTCTGAACACACATTTTTTAGAGGGACACACATTATTCGTGATTTGTTAGAATACTCTATGTGCTTCACTTATATCTTTTGAGCTAGGCAGTTGCTCTAGTGCTTCACTTATATCTTTTAGAGCACGGCGGTGGTTATATTTTAAAGAAATAGTTGCACTCTCATGCTTCACTTATATCTTTTTGAGAGTCTCATGATAGCAATGGTAATATGCATGGGTTATGAATTTGATCTTGATATGATAGGTATTCAAGAGGGATATAATAAAAACTTTCATGTAGATCACTGAATATGATAAATTTGATTCCTTGCAATAGTTTTGCGATATTAAGATGGTAATATGGGGGAGGTACTAGTAGATGATTGTGGTTTAGTAAGAATAATTGTGTTAAGGTTTGTGATTCCCGAAGCATGCACGTATGATTTGTCGTTATGCTAAGACGTTGGAGCATGATTTATTATTGATTGTCTACCTTATGAGTGGTGGTCGGGGACGAGCGATGGACCTTGTCCTACCAATCTATCCCTCTAGGGGCATGCGTAGTAGTACTTTGCTTCGAGGGCTAATAAACTTTCGCAATAAGTATGTGAGTTCTTTATGACTAATGTGAATCCATGGATTATACGCACTCTCACCCTTCCGCAATTTGCTAGCCTCTTCGGTACCGTGCATTGCCCTTTCTCACATCAAGAGTTGGTGCAAACTTCGCCAGTGCATCCAAACCCCGTGATATGATACGCTCTATCACACATAAGCCTCTTTATATCTTCCTCAAAACAGCCACCATACCTACCTATGATGGCATTTCCATAGCCATTCCGAGATATATTGCCATGCAACTTCCACCGTTCCATTTTTTATGACATACATCATCATTGTCATATTGCTTTGCATGATCATATAGCTGACATAGTATTTGTGGCTCAGCCACCGTTCATCATTTTTATACATGTTACGCTACCATCATTGCACATCCTGGTACACTGCCAGAGGCATTCATATAGGGTCATATTTTTTGTTCTAGTATCGAGTTGTAATATTGAGTTGTAAGTAAATAGAGGTATGATGATCATCATTATTAGAGCATTGTCCCAGTGAGGAAAGGATGATGGATACCATCATTCCCCCACAAGTTGGGATGAGACTCCGGATGAAAATATAAAAAAAAAAAGACAGAGAGAGAGGGGCGAAAAAGAGCCATGAAAAAAAAAAGAAATGAGAGAAAAAGAGAGAAGGGGCAATGTTACTATCCTTTTCCACACTTGTGCTTCAGAGTAGCATCATGTTTTTCATATAGAGAGTCTCCTATTTTGTCACTTTCATATACTAGTGTGAATTTTTCATTATAGAACTTGGCTTGTATATTCCGATGACGGGCTTCTTCAAATGCCCGAGGTCTTCATGAGCAAGCAAGTTGGATGCACACCCACTTAGTTTTCATGTTGAGCTTTCATACACTTATAGCTCATAGTGCATCCGTTGCATGGCAATCCCTACTCCTCGCATTGACATCAATTGATGGGCATCTCCATAGCCCGTTGATTAGCCTCGTCAATGTGAGACTATCTTCTTATTTTTGACTTCTCTTATTTACCTCTATCACCACACTCTATTCCACCCATAGTGCTATATTCATGGCTTGCGCTCATGTATTGAGTGGGAGTTGAAAAAGCTGAAGCGCGTTAAAAAGTATGAACCAATTGCTCGGCTTGTCATTGGGGTAGTGCATGATAAATACTTTGTGTGAAGAAGATGGAGCATGACAGGATTATAAGATTTTGTAGGGATAATGTTCTTTAGCATTTTTATTTTGAAAGACATGATTGTTTATTAGTATGCCTGAGTATTGATGTCTTTATATCAAATTATAGACTATTTCTTTGAATCATTTGGATTTTATTATTCATACCATAAAAGAGATTACATGATGAAACATGATAGGTAGCATTCCACATCAAAAATTCTGTTTTTATCATTTACCTACTCGAGGACGAGCAGGAATTAAGCTTGGGGATGCTTGATACGTCTCCAACGTATCTATAATTTTTGATTGTTCCATGCTATTATAGTATCAATCTTGTATGTTTTTATATGCAATTATATATCATTTTTTTGGGACTAACCTATTAACCTAGTGCCTAGTGCCAGTTGCTGTTTTCTGCTTGTTTTTGGCTTTTCAGAGAATCAGTACCAAACGAAGTCCAAATGCCACGAAACTTTTTGGAGATTTTTTTCTGGACAAAAGAGGCCCTGGAGACTTGGAGAGGAGGCCAGAAGGTTCACGAAGCCTTCACAAGGCAACAGGGCGCAGCCCAGGGGGCGCGCCCTGATGCCTTGTGGGGCCCATGTGGCTTCGTTTGACCTAATTCCACTCCTATAAATTTACAAATATTCGGAAACCATCAGAAAGCCAGAAGAGAAAACCTTTCCACCGCCACAAGCCTCTGTTCTTCCGCGATCCCATCTGGAGGCCTTTTCCGGTACTCTGCCGGAGGGGGAATCGATCACGGAGGGCTTCTACATCAACCTTGATGCCCTTCCGATGATGTGTGAGTAGTTTACCACAGACCTACGGGTCCATAGTTAGTAGCTAGATGGCTTCTTCTCTCTCTTTGATCTTCAATACCATGTTCTCCTTGATGTTCTTGGAGTTCTATCCGATGTAATCTTCTTTTGCGGTGTGTTTGTTGGGATCCGATGAATTGTGAGTTTATGATCAGATTATTCATGAGAAATATGTGAGTCTTCTCTGAACTCTTTTATGCATGATTAAATATAGCTTTGTATTTCTCTCTGATCTATCGATTTGGTTTGGCCAACTAGATTGGTTTATCTTGCAATGGGAGAGGTGCTTTGTGATGGGTTATCTTGCGGTGCTCAATCCCAGTGACAGAAAGGGACATGACACGTATTTGTATTGTTGCCATTAAGGATAAAAATATGGGATTTATTCATATTGCTTGAATTTGCTTCTCTACATCATGTCATCTTGCTTAAGGCGTTACTCTGTTTTTATTAACTTAATACTATAGATGCATGCTGGATAACGGTCGATGAGTGGAGTAATAGTAGTAGATGCAGGCAGGAGTCGGTCTACTTTTCTCGGACGTGATGCCTATATACATGATCATTGCCATGAATCCATCATAATTATTTGCTTTTCTATCAATTGCCCAATAGTAATTTATTTACCCACCATATGTTTCTGCGCTCAAGAGAGAAGCCTCTAGTGAAAACTATGGCCCTCGGGTCTATCTTTATCATATAAAAAACCTGAAAATACCTTGCTGCAATTTATTTACTTTTATTTTTATAAGTATTTTAGTTTATCTATTTATCTCTAGCAGACTTAATCCTTGCAAGTAACCGCTAAGAGGATTGACAACCCTCTTATTCGCGTTGGGTGCAAGTGTTTGCTTTTCTGTGTGTAGGTGTTGTTCACTGGATCTTGCTTGGTTCTCCTACTGGATTGATAACCTTGGTTCTTAACTGAGGGAAATACTTATCTCCACTATACTGGATCATCCTCTCCTCTTCAGGGAAATACCAACGCAGTCTACAAGTAGCATCTACTTGTCACGGACGCGATGCCTATACAAGATTATGCCATGAATGGTCATAGTTATGAATGTTGCTTATCTGTCAATTGCCCAACAGTAATTTGTTTACCATGCCATTACCTGCTTTCGAGAGAGTTGCCACTAGTGAACCTATGGCCCCCGGGTCCATTCTCTATTTCTTGTGCTCCCCAATTACTCTTTTATTTACTATTACTATTTTGCCACTTTGCCATATCACTATCTATCAGTATTTGCTTTTAACCTTGCAACTAGCAAGACGAGGGAATTGACAAACCCCTTGCCAAGTTGGGTGCAAGCATTATTTTGTTTGTGTGTAGGTGCTGCTTATCCTGTTAGTTGGTGACTCGTATTGGTTCGATTAAATCTTGGTTCTTAACTGAGGGAAATACTTTCTGTTGTTGTGCTACATCACCCTTCCTCTTTGGGGAAATCCAACAACTCCTACGGGAGTAGAAGAAGAATTTTTGGCACAGAGTCTTCATCTACCAAATCAGGTGCCTTCACACAAACCCTTTTATTTGCTTGTTTTATTTCTTGCCTAGTTGCCATTTGCCTTTTCTTTGCTTGCAAAAACTTTCTAAAATACAAAATAAATATTGTGTTACCATTTTTATTTGTTGCTATCATGGCTAGCACTTCACTTGTTGTTTCCACACCCGAGCATGAAGTACTTAATTTTAAACAAATGGGTGGAGAGAGTTTGAAAGATGCTTGGTATAGGATTTGCGGTGCTCAAAATAGATCTACTCGTAAGCCATCCACCACTATTCTTCTCAGAAATTTTTATGTTGGCGTTAGTACTTGGTATAGATTTGTGCTCGATAATATTACCGGAGGAAATTTCTTGAGTAGTCATACTTTGAAATCTTTTAATGCTATGGGAAATTTAGTTGGATCTCCACCAACTAAAGTTAATGAAACTGAATTAACATTGGAACATATTATGCAAAGATTGGACATCATTGAGAATAAAATGCCACCTATTGAACAATTAGAAATTTTGGATAAAAAGGTGCATAATTAAGTAACTAAGTTAGCCTCTACGATGGGTAATGCTTTAAAATTGATGAAAGAAAAAGAACCAATTGCCGATAGAGTAGAACAAAGTCCCGCTAGAATTAATAAATTGGAAGAGGTCATAAATGTCTTCGGATCAGTTTTTTCTTACATAAAAACTAGCGAGGAAACCTCTACAAATAAAAATTTCAAACCTATTATGTGTCTAAGGTTCCTAGGCCAAACACGGGTACCACGTCTATCAAGGATAAGAGAGATTTAAAGATGATAAGTGTTCACCCCATTTTTAATAAGATAATAAAGGAACCCATCTATGGTACTAAAACCTCCTAAGAAATAAAGTTGCTATATGGAAGAACTAAAAGATGATAAAACTTGATAGATAGCATTATGCCTAGCTAGAAGGCATTAAACAATAGCGCTTATTGGGAGGCAACCCAATAGTTATCCATTATTTTCTTTTGTTTACAGTGTGTCTACATGATTATTGCTACTGTACTAATTGTGTTTTCTTTTATTTTTGTGCCAGGTCAGACCTTTGGGATGTTGCAAATGCTTGTTTATTAGGTTCTGTGCAGAAATAGAAACGTTTGCGTCTAGTGGTTTTACATGGTTTTCTGATTTTTACAACAGTTTTATGTGGCTTTTCTTCTTTTTGTAATGTACATGTGGCTTTTCTAGGATTTTTTTTTGGATTTTCCTGTAATGTACATGTGGCTCCTACGCTCCAAACAGCTTTTATATGGCCTTTTCTGGAAAAAAAATCAAATTTTCAGAAAATTCGGGAGCTCAAGCTCATGTGGATCGAAATTTCAATTTTCCCCATCCTATCGCCAACTTTTTTTGGCTATAGAACCATGGGTGATGAATCTGTTCAGGCCATGCATCGCAAAAAAAATTGCTAGAACCGCGCGAAAATACCCCCCCCCCCCCCGACCTGGTCAGGCCAATCCACCACCCGAGTCGTCCATCTCCCACACCCCACCCCCATTTCGACAAGGTCCCATCGCCGACGGACTACACTCTGCCCTTTCCCCGCCCCCTTCCCGTGCCCGGCGCCCTCTCTCCCCAGCACTGCCGACGTGCTCTCCTGCTTCTCGCGCCACGCCATCCTCGTCGGCACAGAGGGTCAAGCAGTTCTTCCCTGAGCCCGCCGGCCTCGGAGTCCTTGCCGAGACCCTGTCCTTCTAGATCTTGCAAGGTTTTTGCCCCTTTTCAAGTTTTTGTTCAATGTATACCCGATTTGGATATAGTTTTGTTTTGCTTAATTATCTAGCTGAGAAGTTAGCTTAGTTTTGTAGATGTCTGCGTCCACCGGCAGTAATTCGGGCCATATGTCTGGATCAGAGACGAACAACTCTTCAACATCGCGACAACTGCAGCTGATCGAGGCACCTTCCACGGTCAGCAAACTTTTCGAGAAACGGAAGAGGAGCGGCCCTAGAAGTCCCACAGTAGAGCCGAGAGGCGTGTAGAATGTCAAAGCCATCCATAACAGGAGTTGGGCTTCTTATCAACCGCTAAAAACAATGAGGAGGTTCAGGAGTGTGTGTGGATATGTTGCAAGGGTGAGGGTCATCATTAACTTGGCACATTGGAAAAAGCTTACATGATGCGCGGGAGTGTTTAGTCAAAGAGATAATGAAGTATTTCCATGTTGCCGATCCTGATTGGAAAAAAAATGGTGGAACAATGTGCACTGAAAAAGGCTAGGGATGCTTAGAGGAATTGGAAGTATGTGTTGCAAGTACATGTTGGAAGGCAAGGAGCCCTTCACCAGATACAACATGATTAGGAAAGCGGATGGGAACAATTGAGAAGTCACAGGAGGTCGCAAGAATTTCGGCTTAAAAGTGATCAACAAACTGAACCTCGGAATAGGAAGAAACACGAGTGTCAGGATACTATGGCAAGCGGCTGGATTGGGATAATGAGGATAAAGAGTTAATTGTTGCAGGTAATCCACTGCCATTCTCTGAGATTAAGGTCCGACGTGCTAGACACTTCTTGAGAGCAAGGTCAAAAGGGATAAAGATGAAAACTACATCTTGAAGAATCCTGTGGAACTGTACAAAAAAATGTTAGGTAAACGAAAAGATGAGTTGCTTTCAAATCAGAAGGGTCAAATGATCTTCTCTCCCAGAGTTTGGAAACCAAAGAGATCCCTGGTCATTCAAGGGGTGTTGGGGTGAACGTCCCGCATAAGAGAGTGTTCCCAGTCACTAAGAAACAGTTGCAAGACAAAAAAAGGTTGAGGAAGGAGAAGAGTCAAGCAAAACTTGCAGAGGCGTTGATGATACAATTGTTGGAGAAACTTCGAGCCGAGGTGACCCAAGGCAAATTGACTTTGGGGCCGTTGCAAACAACCCCGACTGAGTAAGCCGGCCATGGATGGAACAAGAGCAATAGTTGTGCTTAAGGTGGTCTTACTCCTATGATGGGGACTCCAACTTCGGATGATACTGCATCTTGGGATTGGGGCCCATTGATAGTATAGTTGCACGGAGGAGCCTATCCTTCAGTCAACCCAGCAAACAATGGAGACTGTTGCAGCACATTGATGTCATTGTGAGACCCGGGCATGCCAAACAAAGCGTGCCAAATCCAGAGGTCCTGTGATGCAACTAGTTCAAGAATGATGGTGGGCTTCTTAACATGGCCCTGCTATTGCCTTTGTAGAGCATACGGGCAGTTCTTCCATTTCAAGTGCATGCAATCAAGAGATCCGAGCATGCATGGCCATCCTCTCGCTTCCGAGAGTGTCATGAGTCTTTCGGTGTCTGTGACAGTTAGTTCTCTCAAGTACTGAGGTTCAAACACCTCAACCACCGTAGTAGCAAATCTGACCATGGCGTCTGCGCATGTACTCTCAGACATCCGGAGATACTCGTCCCACGAATATGTGGTCGTGCCATATGCAAGCATTCGCAATGCAGCCGGGCACTTTCGGTAACCAGAGAATCCAATTCTTCCTACGGTATCCTTCTTCAAGATGAAGTAGTCATCGTAGGCTCGGACGCCATTGTAGAGGCGATTGGACACACTTTTCCGCATCCAAAAGCGCCGGTAAAAATTGTCCACGAATAGGGCATCGTGGGCAAAGTAGTCATCCATCAGCGTCAAATGATCATGTGCCCTATTCTGGTTCAGTACTTGATGACTCTTAATCGATCCCTTGAAATTGAGAACATGTCCTTCCGCACACTCCGTGTCTGCAAGGACTGCCTGCATCATCGTCGTTTCATCCACATAATCCTCCTCGTCGGATGAGTCGTTGGACGACTCAAGTAGTTCTTGTACAAGTACTCTATGTCTGAATCCATTGCTTCAAAGAAAAGAGAAAAAATATCAAAAAGTTAGGACGGGCATTTTACCAAACACTTGCCGGACGTGGTGGCCCCCACGGATTGCATCCGCAGGGCCGGATGGTACCTACGCGACGGACAGGTGAGAGGTGGAACGGTGGAGTAGGCAAGGCGGCGTGGCAACCGGGTGGAGCGGCGGAAGTCGCGGAGGTCCGACAAGGGCTTGGCAGGTGGCTGGGATGGTAGAGCGGCGGCGTCAGCCAGGGAGGAAGCGGATGCAGAGCAAGGGGGAAGGGATGGAAACACGGGCTCCGGATGTGGTTTGGGTGAGCCGGGGGTGTCGGAGTCCTACGTGGCGAAGGTTCGGACTACCGCAAAGGCCCACCAGCTAGTTTGCTTCTGGTTTACGGGAAAACGGACGCGTAGACGCGTCCGCGAACTAATGCGAAAACATATAATAGAGCACCTGCACCAGGCCCTCCCTATCTAGCCATCCATTCCCCGCATCGCGATTCGTGCAAGTACATTTCTCTTTTTTGTTTCTCTCACATAGAACACGTCTTGAAGTTCAAACCTTTGCAGCGTGGCAAAGCTTTCTAACTAGAATCTAGGATAAATCTTTCAGAATTTTTTATCAAACATAAATATACAAAATAAGTTTTGTTTGATTAAAAAATCATATTTTTAGTGTTTATGTCGGACAAAAAATTCTGAAAATTTTATCCTAGATTCTAGTTAGAAAGCTTTGCCACGCTGCAAAGGTTTGAACTTCAAGACATGTTCTATATGAGAGAAACAAAAAAGAGAAATTTTCATATAGAAAGTTAGTTGTGTCGCACAGATCTTAAAGCAACATTGGAGAGCCAGGATAGCAGGGCCGGGGTGCAGGTGCTCTAAAAGTCCACGTCCCGAACTAATGCAGGACGACGTTGGATGGCAAACTTCATCCGGACAGGTTGGTCTAGAATTTCGCGGACGATTTTAGGTGACAAACGTTGGAGAGGCTCTAATGGAGAACTGGGGATGCTCTAAGTAAGCGGTGCACGCAGCCGAAGCTCGGCTGATTAATCATAGTACTAGCGATTGATGTACAAAAAATTCCGTTGGACACACGGGAATGAAATTCGCGCGGGCTCGTCGCTTCCCTTCGAATTTCGAATTGGCATACGTATATTTGATACCGTCATTAAAGTAAAAAAAGCAGACTGTGAAAGAGAAAAGATGGGGGTGTGGGAGAGGCGGCCGGAGACCCAGCCACAAACCCCCTCCGTCATAAACCCCCGGCCTGCCCTGTCTCTCCCCACCCCCTCCATTTCCCCCACCGAGCCACAGCTAGCCTTAGGAGACCATGCCGTCGTACATAGTGCCCGGCGTCGGCGGGAGGGGCTTGCTGGCCGGGGTCGCGGTCGCCGGCGGCACCAAGGTGGCGGAGGTGGTGCTCACGGGCTTCACCATCCTTGGCAACGGCGCCGCCTTCCTCCTCTCCCTGGCGCCGATGTGAGTGTGCTCTTCGTTCGATCTCCCCTCCCGTCTCCGATGATGTGCTGTGCTTGTGCATGCTGCCGATTCCTAGGCGCGCGTTGGGATTCCGTATTTCTCTGTTTCTGCCTTGGATGGATTCGATTCGATGGGGGCGCTACCTGTAGGTGTAGGTGTAGGTGTGTGTTCGCCGGCCGGATGCAGCAGCAGCAGCACCCGGCCGGCAGTCGATCGCCGTGCGCGCGTTGGGGCTGGGGCCGGTCGGCTTCAAAAGTCGACCTTTTTTTCTCTTCTCTTGGTTCGTCGTCATGCCTGGCTGGGGGTGCATCGATCGATCCGGCGGTGCGTGCAGATGTGCGTCCGCCGAGCAAGCACCCCGGCCGGCGTATGTGTTGGTTGGTCCGAAAGGTGACAGCTTTCCTTTCTTTGCTGCCATGGGGATGGGCATGGGGAGGTGTTCATTCGCCGGACGGAGGCCCTTCCCCTGTGTCAACTTGGAACTGATCGATGGCGCGGTTGGCCAATTTGTGCCGATTTGTCTTTTCGTTGAACTGGTGAGTACCAGGGCATCATCGATGCGCCGGCGCACCCTTTGCGTGCTACTGGCATCCTGAGAGGTGTGCCGTCGTGGATTCGCCGGCTGGATCGCCGGAAGTTTGGTGTTGCCCTGTACAAAAGCATGCTTCTTTGGATCGTCCTGCTGGCTGCTGCCATGCCGCAAGGATTTGCCGGATCGAGCTCGATGCTCCCTGCAATACACGCATAGGAAACCGCAAACTATGACCTTTATTTCAGTTTCTTGGGCGGTTCTGCCATGCACAAGTGTGTCACTGTTGCATCCCTGACTTGTGCCAGTCTCTAGCTTGTAGTATTGCTTTGCACTTCATCATAGTTAATTATGCTTAAATTATCTGATTTCCCCTTAATGTGAAATACTCCTAGATACTTACAGAGGTTGTACATACATGTATTTTTGCAGCCTCACCTTTTTGGTTCCCATCTTCAAGGACAAGGGCACCGGTGATCGGACGTCATACGGGCATATCCTCACGCTCTTCAGCAGCGTCGCGATGTTCATGTACGCCCTGCTGCAGTACCCCGACGCCGTCGCGTCTTTGGCGATCAACGGCGCCTCCACACTACTCCAGCTGGCCTATGTGGGTGCCTTCGTTTGGTTTGCGGTCAGGACGGTGCGCCGCCATGCTCTCTACGCGCTCGCCCCGGTCCTCCTAGCGTCGGCCGTCCTCCCCTGCCTCGTCTTCACCAAGGTGGTCGGCACCCCCTTCATCTCCGCCGTCGCCGCCATCGCAGCCTTGCTCGCCTACGGCTTCGCCATTGTCGACATGGTTAGTATTACCAACTTCAAGAATAGGAAGCTTGTCCTGGATGGCTGATGCATGTAATAGCTGGTGTCAATCTGCAACACAACAAGCTCGTATTCAAGTATCACTAACTTCAAGAATAGGAAGCTTGTTCTGAATTGCTGATACATGTACTAATTGGTTCAATATGCCACAGAGTATATATTCACAAAATTTGCATTGTCACTGCAGGTGGAAGCAGCAAATCTGAAGCTGGTGAACAACATGGACCCCTTGTACGAGGTGTTGCTAGGCTTTGTCAATGCCATCACTTCGGCCTTCTGCGTGTCTCTGGCCGCCACACCGGATCTGTACATGGCGGTAGGAATACATCCTACTTTCTCTTATCTCATCGACGCTAGCTCTTGTTTTGTGTGATGATTGTTGTTGATTGATTGTATGATGAAATGAATACTAGGTGCCCAACTTCATCGGAGCCGGGATCTTGCTTGCCTATGTGGCTGTCTACGTTGCCCACCTCAAGCCCCCGTCCGCCTTCCACGACGATGTCCGGAACTTCGGGTTCGAGCTCCGCAAGATGTTCGAGTCCCCCGTCTAGGAGCTGACCGAGGACCGAGGACTTCGACAAACTTACCTTTTCCATCCATCCTACAGTTGTGCTCCTCTGAGCTTATGTTATGCCAGACAGCATGAGACTTATGTCGTTCATTCAGCCAGAGTTATGCTCCCCTGCGAGTTTATGTTAATTCAGATATTATCATGAGAATTATGTCAGTCGTTCAGCCACAGTTGTGCTCCCCTGTGAGCTTATATTTAATCCAGATATCATTCAGCATAGAGTTGTGCTTGTGTTATTCTTCTATGTTCTGCAGTAGTTACATTTTGTGCTTGTACTACCTAGGCTACTGCCAGGATGGCGCCAAAAGGAAATATGGCATCTTGAATCCTTTTGTCACTTACAGCACAAAACATTAGTAAAAAAAAGGCGCTTCCCATTGCATCCAGAACAGTACCAACAGTGAAACAAGAGTTTACACAATCTTTGCGACTAAAATTCTCGACGATACGAATGCGTACAAGCCCCTACACCAAACACTCCAAACGCTTGTACAATTTACCAAAGGTGCTGGCTAATTATTCTGATACAACAACTGTATCCTTTTCTCGGCACAAAAAATAGTCACAAGATCAAAATATTAACAATAAAGTTTGTATTGTCGCCGCCAGCGAACTCGCTGCTGCTAACAGGATGGCATATGCAGAGCACGGCTGGCTCGCCATTTTGTTCCAATGGTTAAGAGGACAATCCGGAAGTGGCAGCAACTGAATTTGCAGCAGTTTACACAATAACAAAATTTCCGGTCCATCCACCGTGCATCATCACGAGCTTTGTGTTTGGAGGTGAACTTGGAGTATCCAGCCCATGTAACTGCTTGTTCCAGCCATCTGATCCTCGACGAGGTTGGCCAGAAGCAAGAAGCCTTCTCTGGGCTGCTAGCCTTGTCATACCACGCGGGGTAGATGGTAACACGAAGAATCCCTCTCCCTCAGGGCTCTTAGTACTGCCATGAAGTTTCTCGACTGACTGTTGTCACATTCTTTCAACTGAATCTGCAAGATACCCGATATCAGCAAGAAGCACAAATCAGAAGTGGTATTGTATTACATGTTAACAGTAAGCTTTTCATCAACTAAAATACTGGATTCTCATCCAAGAGCATACCAAAGTCAAGATTATACTATTTACCAAAGAGCAAACGAAGGGTACCTTCGATAATCAGGGAAGTTTGCCAAGCTGACTCCAAGAATGTCGTTCATGATCAAGCTCAGGTTGGAGCATCCTACCTAACCATACTAGGAACGTGAAGCCATCGCCAAGAAGATATAATCCAGCAGTATTTAGGCACTGCAAGGTTAATGGCAACTGCTTCAGGGGCCCATCAATCCTATCTGGTTCCTGAAAATTGTGACATTTATTTCAGTTAGAAAAAACAATGCATAGATTAGATTAAACGAAATGTTAACTTCGAATATACAAATAAAATCAGCTCAATTTCAATTAATGCTTACTATGCCTGTCGGTTCTACAAACTATAATAGAAACTTACTTTGAAACGGGAAACAGTAAAGGGGTTGAGGTCCAACCGAACCAAGTAAGCAGACTAATCTATTTAACTTCTTATCCTGGTTCTGTCTATTTTGACTACAAATATGCCTAAATTGAAGGGAAAAATTCATATCAAACATTCGAATAAAAACACAGATAGAGATTATGTATTTATTTCGCTTAATTAATGACATGCCTGACATGGCTGCAAAGTTTTAAGATATGAAATTGAAGTTACTTTTATTCTTCCTACTTGATTTACATAGTTTGGAAGTAATAAGTCTACAAGCGGCACTGGTTAAAAGGTACTTAATCAGTTCAGTAGGAAGGAAATACGGCATACCACTCTCAATACTTTATCAAGCCTGTACAGAGAAGGATAAATAAAATTGAGCAGCCTTCTTGCAGGCAGTATCATCATACTGTAACCAGCAGCACAGCATAACCACCATGGAGAGCAAGGGATTTGCATAAGGCCAGGATGTATAATGGCAAGTATCTTAATGATTCTGGATATATCAGTCTCCCCCCTATCTGATGTTGTACAACATATAGGTTCTCGTATTCCTTTAAACTTTTCACAAGCTTTAACTGTAATTGTTGTCGAACACTGTCCAACTTATCAGACAGTGAGTTTTCAACAGCTGCAGGACAGAGATAATTAGTAAGCTATAAAGTGATCACAATCATGTATATTGACATTTATGGAGGGGGAGAGCATCGATCTAGTACTAACCGATTCTAGCCAACACTGACACAATGGCACCAGTATCTGCTTGACGATATACATTTCACCAAGATCTGTGACCACAGGTGCAGCTGCCGTGTGCACCCTGATACGTCGTTCGCCAGAAGATGATGTATATCTGATGGTGGTTGAGGACACAAGAATCACACTCGTAATTAATATTGTGCAAATAAGTGAGAGGCGACTCACCAAGCGACTAGGGCTTCGGCTGGTCAGCCGCCGGCTGCCTCCTTGGCGGCGGCACGGTGGCCGGCGTGGTTGCTGTCCCAGGGCGGCGCTTTGGAGCGTCGTCGCTGGTCTCCTTCTCCAACATGAGTTGCATGGCTGATGAGGATTGGCTGGTGTAGCTTTTCTTCCCTGTCTATCTAGATCGGATCTGCAGCTTGTTCATGGATTTTTTGAGGTTTTGAGACTGTGCTCTTAACCCTCCCCGGAGGGGGCTCCATCTCCAATTTGCCGTCCCCTAGCAAATAAAAGCTAGGGTTTTCTGTCCTCCGGCGGCGCCGCCGACCGAGAGTTTTTTTGTCGCTTCACTGCCATGAAGATATTAGCATGGAACTGTAACGGGCTCGGGAACGCCCAGGCAGTTCGAGCTTTGCTGGATGTCCAGCGAAGAACCAATCCTGATGTGATGTTTTTGTCGGAGACTCACTTAGATAGCTATCCGGCTGAATGCTTGAGGAGGAGGACGAAGATGGACCAGAAATTTGTGTGCATCAGTGATGGGAAGAAAGGTGGTTTACTGTTGATGTGGAAAAAGGAAGTGTCTATTCATCGTCTCGCTTTGGATCCTATGTTCATTGATGTAAGAATAATGGATGCGGATGCTAGAGAATGGCGTCTCACTGGCATGTATGGAGAGTTTAGATGGGAGAACAAATATAAAACTTGGGACCGCATAAGACAGCTTCAGCATAATTATGATCTGCCGTGGCTTCTAATTGGTGATCTTAATGAGATACAATTTTTGCATGAGAAAGAGGGGGGTAATCCGAGACCCCAGCAGTACATGCAGGCCTTCCAACAAGTTATTGATGACTGTAATTTGTGTGACATGGGTTTTGTGGGAGACCCATTTACCTGGCGAAGAGGAAGGATCAGAGAAAGACTCGATAGAGGATTAGTAAATGAGGCTTGGTCAAGCTTGTTCCCACAGGCGGCATTAGAGAACCTGGAATTTAACCATTCAGACCACCGGCCATTGTTAGTTAATACAGAGTATTATTCCCAGCCGGTTGCGGGTGGAAGTGGCCAACAGAAAAAGTTTGAAGCTCGCTGGTTACAGGAAGAGAAGTTTAATGAGACGGTACTAGAGGCTTGGGCGAAGGTTGGCTCTGATCCAATGGCAACAAATATTTATAAAAAGCTTAATATGATGCACGCCCAGTTTCATGATTGGGACCAGCGGGTCTTAAAAAAACCAAAAAAGCGTTTGCGTAAAGCTCAGCGAGACATGGAGAAAGTAATGTCCGGGCCGATGAATGCGGAAAATGAGGAGAAAAAGAAAGAGCTGGAGGAACTAATAGAATACTTATTGGAACTAGAGGAGATCCAAGCAAGGCAGTTTTCACGGGCGACCTGGCTAACTAGCGGTGACCGGAATACCGCGTTCTTTCAGGCGTTCGCATCTGCTAGAAGGAAAAGAAATTTCATCAAGAAACTTAAAAGTGACGGTGGAAATTGGTTAGAAGGTAACGCAGCCCTTAATCCCCATGTCCAGAATTATTTTTCTAACCTTTTCACACGAGAAGTGCAGCAAACAAGTCCGGAAGTGCTAGCTAAGGTGCAACCGAAAGTCACAAATCAAATGAATGATATGTTGATGGCACCGTTCACCGCAGAAGATGTTCGCAAGGCTGTTTATAGTATTGGAGATCTGAAGGCACCCGGGCCTGATGGATTGCATGCTATATTTTTCAAAAAGTATTGGCATATTCTTGGAGAGGAAATAACTCAGGAGGTACTGGTTGCAATAAATTCCAGGCAAATTCCGGATGAGTGGAATGATACAACAATTGTCATGATCCCCAAGGTTGAATCCCCTGAACTAGTTACTCAGTTTCGTCCTATTAGCTTATGCAATGTCCTCTATAAAATTGTTTCAAAGATGTTAGCACTACGCTTGAAAAACATTCTGCCGGAAATTATATCCCCAACGCAAAGTGCTTTTGTTCCGGGTAGAATGATTACGGATAACATCTTGATAGCATTTGAATGTATTCATAAGATCAAAAACAAGAGGTCGGGCAAAATGGGATTATGTGCGGTTAAGCTTGACATGCACAAAGCATATGACCGAGTTGAATGGAATTTTCTGAGGGATATGATGCACAAACTAGGCTTTCATGAGCATTGGATTGATATGATGATGGCGTGTGTCAACTCGGTGAGGTATAAAGTGAGATTCAATTCTCAGGAAACAGATATCTTTACTCCTACTAGGGGGATTAGGCAGGGGGATCCACTCTCCCCTTACCTCTTTCTCCTTTGTGCGGAAGGGCTTTCTAGTCTATTGCAGTTTGAAGAAGAGGCTGGTGGCATTGAGGGAATTAGAGTGTGCAGAAATGCACCATCGGTATCACACCTTTTATTTGCTGATGACTCTCTAATTCTCATGAGCGCAGATGTTCTAAATGTAGCTTCCTTACAGCATGTGCTAGATTCCTACTGCCAATGTTCAGGTCAAATGGTGAGTCTATCAAAATCAAGTATATTTTTTAGTCCTAATACACCTGTGGTATCTAGGACTGAAATTTGCCAGTTGCTTCATATTGATACGGAGGCTCTATCTGATAAATATCTTGGCCTACCTGCCATGGTGGGGGCGGATAGGAGCGATTGTTTCAGACACTTTTGTGAAAGGATAAAGGAAAGACTCAGGGGATGGATGGAGAAGCAGCTGTCCGCTGGCGGTAAGGAAATTCTATTAAAGTCTGTGGCTCAGGCTATCCCAGTTTTTGCTATGTCAGTGTTTAGCTTACCTGTGGGTATTTGTAAGGAGATCACAGATTTAATTGCTCAGTTCTGGTGGGGTGATGATGAGGAACATAGGAAGATGCATTGGTTCTCTTGGTGGAAATTGTGCTATCCAAAAAGTGAGGGGGGTATGGGATTCAGGGACCTCCAATCCTTTAATCTTGCGATGCTCGCGAAACAAAGTTGGAGACTTATTACTAATCCAGACTCCCTTTGTGCGAGAGTTCTTAAGGCCAAGTATTTCCCTAATGGAACCCTTTTGCAGGCTACTCCAAAGAATGGTTCTTCTTTCACCTGGCAGAGTATTCTGAAGGGACTTGAAACTTTTAAGCTTGGTTATATCTGGAGGATCGGGACCGGCGAGATGGTCAATATTTGGAATGATCCATGGGTCCCAGCTAGTCCGAATAGAAGAATTATCACTGCCAGAGGCCAAACGATTGTGACACGGGTTAGTGAATTGATAGATCCTATAACAGGTACGTGGGATGAGGAGTTAATCAGGTCTATATTCATACCGGTAGATGTTCGCAGAATCATGCAAATTCCTGTTAATCTTCAAGCCTTTGAAGACTTCATTGCGTGGCATCCAGACCGAAAGGGACTATTCACAGTTCGGTCAGCGTATCATGTTCAGTGGATACAAAAGTACAGGGCCCATGCAAACACTATGGCGCAGCCAGGAGGGTCCCAAATCCCGGCTATATGGAGTTCTCTATGGAAACTACAAATCCCACGTAAAGTCCAAAATTTTTGTTGGCGGGTCCTGCATGGAATTATCCCTTTAAAAGCTATACTTACTAATAGACATATTGGATCTAATGGAGCTTGTCCAATCTGCCATCAAGCTGCTGAGGATGTTCGGCACCTTCTGTTCGAATGTACGCATGCCAAGGAGTTGTGGAGCAAGCTGGGAATGCTAGATACTATTAATGAAGCTATCATCATTGACCGTTCAGGCTCGGCCATCATGGAATATCTATTGCTATTACCAGCAATGTCGTCACATATAAAACCACAATTGGATATGAAGCAGATTCTTGCTGTAGGGTGTTGGTACTTATGGTGGATCAGAAGGCAAATTACTCATGATGAAGCTACTCCACCCCCTACAAGATGGCATGTTTCTGTTTTAGCAATTGCGAGTAATTACCAACGTTCGTGTGTGCGGAAGCCTGAAGGAGGAGAACATAAATGGGTCAGACCCGAGCCAAAATTCATCAAACTTAATGTTGACGCAGCATATCATGAAGATGAGGGTGCGGGTGCTACTTCTGCAGTGCTAAGGGATGGACATGGTAATCTGTTGGCGGCTCAATGTGTCTATGTCCCCTATGCTGCAAATGTGGTAACTATGGAGGCAATGGCGATGCGCGATGGATTAACTCTTGCAAACAACTTGGGACTTCACCGTGTAGAAGCGGAGTCAATTCTCTCATCGTTGTAGATTTCTGCACTGGTGAGTCACGTTGGTGAGATGCTGCTTCAGCAATCTTCGCGGAATGTGTGGATATTAGTGTCTCTATTGGGAAGGTTAAGTTTAAACATTGTTTTCGGTCCGCTAATCAAGCGGCTCATGAGCTAGCTCAGTATTGCTTTTGTAATAAGATTTCGAGTAGCTGGTCTGAGGAGCCCCCGGGTTGCCTCACAGCTAAACTAGTGGACGATGTACTGATTATTTGATCTTAATAAAGCTAGCCATGATGGCCTTCCCTCAAAAAAAAAATATTGTGCAAATAAAAGCCAATGGAAGAAGGCAACATCACACATCATATGCGGATTAAAGTGAGGATTACAGTTCTACTCTACTGACAAACCACATTCATGGATCTAACTATGACCAAACTAAGAGAAAACAAAAACCTTGAGAAAGGCGCTCCTTTAACATTTTGCTAAGTTATCATTTGTAACGTAGAGAGCAGTGCATAAGCAACTTGACAGGAAAGTATACAGCAACGCCACTTGGTAGTATACAGTCTGCATGATCATTAGGGTCTCCTGTAGAGACAGTTGCATCACAAAACCTTCATCAGAGTCAACAGCTGGAAGAGCTAACAAAATTATGGACCTTAGCATGAAATGACCGGTATGTTGTGAAACACACCCCTGAAAAACATTATGTCATGAGAGTTAGATTGATTAAACTAACAAGGCAAGGAAATATTTAGAAAGATAAGATAAACATGCAGCTGTGGATATAAATCTAGAACCCTTTCCACATCTGATACGCATAACAGATTCCCAAGCAGTCCTTCGAGTAAGCTCATGTTTAAGTTTCTCCCTGTGAGTAGTTGGCTGGAAGGATGGATAATGGTACACCTGACCACCAGTTTATTTCGCCAGCGAACCTACATATTAATACATATCACAGTAAGGAAGAGTAAATAGGAAATACTATAGGAACTTCTCCCCGGAGGTTGTCAACGAATTATCAGCCAAGCAAGCTATATCACAATACTTGCCACTTAAAGAAAATATGTCCACTGCGACCTGATTTTTCATGAACTCAGCAGCCATCTGTTTATAGACTGGTATCTTCAGAATATGCTCCATGTCTGTTCCACATGCGTGGACATCATCTCATCGAAGTCTCAATCAGCCAATACCAAGAGATGGCAATGTACTCTGGGAGACAAGCAACTTACCCCCAGTTTGAACCTATAACAGGGATGACATAATTGTGCAGAGATTAAATCATTTAACAGAGGGCACACAAGAACAAACAACAAGTACTTCAATAATAATCCATCAAGGATCTTACCATAACCACGAATGCTGTTCCAAGTGCAGGACCAAGAGAAGATTCTACATTTACGTTGTCCTGAAACATATTGGGCAAGCTGTCGAGAAAGGAATCGACAGTATGTCTAGAATCAACCAAATTCACCAAGAGATCGTCGGGCAATGGCAGGAAAACAGTGTTCGAATTGGCAACTACCATCATTTGAGGTTGACTCAAAGAAGACTGATACAAGCAACAAATACAAGTTGCGTAAGTACCTCATGAAATCAAGTTTCGTATGTTAAAACAGTGATTTTGCAAAGCAAAATGTAATCTCGACAGAAAGTAATACTACCGAAGAGGAGCTGTAGGAAATACCTTAAAATTGTGGAAGTGTAATGTGCTCGCAAAGGTTAAGAATTCAATTTGTGTTCGTGGAAAGCCTATAAGATCATCAAGGCATGATTTGATGGTCTTTGCAACTACCTGGAAGAAAGCGCATGACAAAATTATTTGAATATTATCAAAGAAAATATTTTTCGTAAGAAAAAGAACACGCTGAATCCTAAAGCCCTAATCTGCATCGTCAATGATACCAAAAGATGATGACCCTCATAAAGAAGAAAAATTCAAAAAACGAAATGAAGAATGCACCTCCCTTCGAACTGCAGATACTGTGACATTGATAAGAAAGAAATAGGAAGGCGGCATTGGTGGCCAGACCATATATTCAGTAGGAGCAACAAACTCCACTGTTCCCTTAGAAAGTTCTGGCCTTTGATCTGTATCATATCTTCCACCACCAGCATCAAGATCACAAAAGTACTCACCAGGAACTGCAGAAAAAGGAACATATAAATTTTTGGGAAACTGGTCAGGAAAAGGGTGGTAACTGCTAAGAGATCAGTCAGCACAAGCACTGATACATACAGATCTCGTAAAGGACAACCTAAACAGAATGTAAGATCATACAACAGATGATAGTTTTTTCTACCACAAGCACTGTCTTTCTATACATAACAGCAATTAGTCAAAAACTCAAACAGATCTGCTTAACCCTGCTAAACAGAAGATTCGCCTAAATAAGCGTGATGCAAAAACATCAATGGACGTATCAAGATTGATATTATCCAGCCAATTTTCCTCAATTCAACATATGGCCAGAGGCCCCAGAGCATTCAACACTCCTCGGCTGTTTGCACATCTTCATCGTTTTGACCATTTTGTTCATTTTTATCAACTTTTGTAGGAAATGTAGGCTGAATTTGTGGGAGTAACACCTGAATTTGTCGCAGGAAAAATGGAAGAAATCCAATCCCAAGCATATCTAGGGTCCTCGCTTCGTCGGCTCCATCCCCGATTCCTCGCATCCTCAAATGAGCAACCTGTACATCTACAGAGAGAGAAGATCGGTCAGGGAATCGGTAGAAAACATCGAGAAATCAGCTACAGCGGCAATGTCCATCAATTTGCTCAACGGGGGTAGGAGCGGAATGGGGAACGAGAAGAAAGAGGAAACAGAAGGGAGAAGAAAGGACGGCGGCGAGCTGATCGATGGAAACGAAGCTGGCTGCCCTAGGCTAGCTGATTGGGCTGTGGGCTTTAAGGCCTCTTTTAACTCCATGGTGGCCCGGTCCATCTTCTAAAAGGTAAAAATGTTGGGCTGTATAGTAATACCTAGTGCAAAAGTATTTCACCTCAAAAAAACCTGATCCCTCAAAAAAACCTAGTGCAAAAGTATGGACAGGGTGGCGTTGAGATTTCTTCGTCTGATAGTCTCTAGCTGCTCCACATAGGCACTGGTGTTAGCACTCGACCTCTCGATATCGGATGTGGTGATTGCTTCGGACTGCCAAGGGGTTGTAAATGACATCCACAGAGGTCACCAAGGAGATCAATCAGTCTTCAAACCAGATAGCTCGTTGCACCTTCATCTTTGAAGGCCGAGAAACCAACATTGAGGCACATAGCCTCGCTAAGCACGCTCGAGGACTTTCTTTTGGACGTCATGTGTGGCTCCTTGATACTTCGGACATAAATTGTATTCTGATGAACTTGTCTTTTGATCAATAAAGAGAGTGTGTTTAGACTAAAAAAAATGCTCCACGTAGGCTCCGCTCAGGCTGATTCAAGGCCGGGCTCGTCCCACTGCCCAGCCTTGGTGGTCCCCGTCGGGGCGCTGGGTGGCGGTTCAGTTACCAATTGGTCCGGGGTTTTCATGGCATCAGCTTCTCTATGTCGGGAGGTGCGGGGGCACGTGTGTCTGCTACTTCCAAAGGATCGAGCCATGAGGAATTACAAGACATGATGCAGTGGCTTGGTTTGAAGGTTGAAAGAAGATGATCTTGATGATGTGGTCTTCAAGGGGGTGGTCGAGAACCCAGAGGAGGCGGTCCACTGGATGGATGTTGCTAGGGTTCGTGTCGACAAGCCTTATAACCAATACTGGTTCTTCAGGAACATGTGCTCGGCATGGGATCTAGCTCAAGGCACTAGGTTCAGATAATTGGAATACAATCTCAACTTGATACACTTCAAGTGCCTTGGGGATTGGGAATGAGTTATGGAGGGTGGCCCATGGAATTTTAAGGGAAACCCAGTCTTACTCGCACCATAAGATGGCTTCTCCAAACCCTCGGTGATCAATTTGAATCACATGGACAGTGGCGGAGCTTGGCCCAGAAAGTTGGGTAGGCCGACTATAGAAAATAATTGTTGGGATTGTGTTTCATAGCCCAAACCGAAGTATAGACTACAGAAAATAGCATGGGTTGGGCGGGCCGCGGCCCATTCGGCCTTGCCATAGCTCCGCCACTGCACATGGAAATCTTGATGCAGATCCAAAATCTCCCAGATGGTTGCTAACCTTTGGTGAAGGCCTTGGCAATCGAAGGCGCGTGAATACATTGCGACAGAGGCGGCTTCATGTGATTTTTCTGGGGGGGGGGGGGGGGGGGGATTTCGTGTTAGGATCAAGCTTGAAGTCCAAAAGCCACCCAAAAACCATGTATCCATCATTTGGGGCAGAAAGCGAGAGATTTTCCTGATGAAATATGAGAGGTTGCCGAACTTGTGTTGGTGTGTCGTGTGCGAGATGTTGGGATAAAGAGCATGATAATTGCCTCCACCTTCCTTAGGCACTCATCTTCAACAATTTATGAGCGGGTTAGAGTTTAGGCCGAGTGAGAGAGCTTCTGGTGGAGGAGGCCAAAGAGGAGGTTTTGCCTATGGTGGTGGCCGAACCGGTCGCTCTAGACGACCAGACCAAGATGGCGAGTTTGAAGATGTGGATCTGGATGAAGAGGAGGAGGATGCTGATGTGGATATGGCTGACGGTGATGATAACCGTAAGAGGGCGGCTAAGGGCAAGGATGATCTTGGAATTACAGTGGACAAGGATACGCTGATCAGATAGGTTTCACCTCCGACACGGGCCCTTTCTATTCCACTCATCCACCTCGAAAGCAAGCTCCTAAGAGATCTCAAACAAGTGCAAAAAAAATATCAACTGCTCAGGTAAGGCGGGCTGCTTCGAGAGGTGCCGCCACGAGCAATGAGTCTTCTATATTAGAAACGTTGCGGCACAGGCAACGTTGCACGGTTCGGGAGTTGAGCGACCAAGTGTCGCTCTTTGCCCCATCCGTGCGCTGTATTTCTAAAACTCAGAAAGGGAAAGCACGAGTTGAGAATCTTAAAGGTAGACTAGGCTTTCATAGAAGTTTTGTTGTTGCTAGTTCCGGTAGTGGACTTGGCATTTTTGGGGACAATGAAATAAAGCTGGAAGTTAAGGGCTCGTCTATGTATCACATTGATTGTGTTGTTTCTGCTGTTGGTAATAATCCATGAAGAATGGTGTGTATGGGGATGCGCAGGTGCAGGACCATAATAAAAACATGGGACCGTTATAAATGGACACTCCTTTTCTCTAACTTTCCTGCTTTGTTAGCATGTGTAGGCATGGCTCTAGGCCCATGTATGGCGCACACCAACACATAACCCAATTCACTCGTGTCGCTGCCTCTCAGAATCACTCTCTTTGCACTGGTTTTCATCCCCAACAAGACTTCAATCTCTCAACTTAGTCGTCTTCCAACCTTGAGGTTAGATCCACTACCGCAAGGCCTAGCTGCAAAGGCTCTTAACAAGTGCTCATGTTGGCTTGGATCTCCAGCGCCTGATTTTTTTCCGTTATAGCTCTCCCCCAGTAGTAGCGTGGGTCTTCCACCGTGAATCTATCATCAGAGTAGTCCCGATAGGGAAAACGGAGAAAGTGGCACCCCGGTCGCTCGGCCTAGAACTAATAAGTTGGTGGAACCCCCTCGCAAACGCACGAAGCAGAAAAGCAGTTCGCCCCTCCCCCGGCAACGAAATAACCCACACGCGTGACGCGTGTGAGGTCCTATTTAGGTGGAGTGGGCGGCGGCTTGCAGGCGTAGAGGGTGGCAGCGAAAATGCTACACTTGTGAAAGTTATTACGTCCCCTTACGTAACCTTCCTCATTAATCTCTCCACACCTTCCGTCAAAAAAAAAAATCTCTCCACACCCCCAGAATTCAACAGGGTGGGGGGCCTTTCCTTGATTTTATCCAACCAAAACCTCCCACCTAAGCCCTTCCTTACATAAACCCTGTAGCAAGTTTTTCGTAGGTTTAGCATTGCCCGGGTGGCGGGAGTTGAGAAGAGAGGGGAGCCATCAATAATACTACACCTACCTAATTCCTACCTCTCCCCTATCCCCAATCACAGTACTACTCCACATCGATCATCAATTACGTAAATTCCTTACCTAACCTTTCGTAGGTGTAGCATTGCTCGGGGAGCCATCCGTTGCCTTTCCTGCTAAGCTGGCTTGTCATGTGTATGTATATACAGGAGCACAAACAATGGCTTCCATGCATGTGGACAGAACAGGATGTACACATAGCAGTAGTAGCGAGGAAGGTGCACGGGTCGGTATGGAGCAGAACGCAGGCACGGACAAGTACAACGAAGCCATGGATTCCAATCCGACGATCACGCGGCCGGCCGACGCAACGCCGTAATCAGCCGTGGATTCAGATCGTTCTTACGCGCGCGCGTACTATAAATGTTCATGAGAAATCCAATCAGGCCGGGACGTGTACGTTCATGACATTACGTTACGCGGTTTGAGAGGACATGAAAAAGGGTTACTCAACTCAAACATTATACTATATACTCAACCTAATCTCTATCTCTACCTAATCTTTCCCTAATAATAATAATAATAATAATAATAATAATAATAATAATAATAATAATAATAATAATAATCTTTTCCCTAATAATAATAAAGCACGGATTGACTCTGTGGGTTCATCGTCGTTCTTTTTTTTTTTACAATCGTTTTCCTCTTTTGTTTCCAAGCGGCCGTGCTGTCTTAATTAAAGATAGATAGAAAAAAAGAGAAAAGCGGGCGCGCTAGGATTCGATCCGAGGCCACCAGGATGGTGGGCTAAGCTCATGTTCGTTTTTGGTACGTCATCTTAATTACAAGTAGCTCAGCTGGACCTCTGTGTTGGCCGTTGCTACTATTTTTCTAACGGGCCGCCAGCCACGTTTTGCGAGTGGGCTCTCCTGGAAGCCACGAGAAATAGAAGCGCTGAAAAATAAAAGTTTTTTTTGTTGTCGATGGGAAGAAGCGATCAGTTAAAAATATGTGTCGTATGGTATTCGAACCCACGATCTCCGTTCCTGTCAAGAAGACGGCAGCCAACTGAGTATGTATGCTTTTGATAGAAATCTGGGTTCGCTATCCAATAGTCCCACCTCGGTTCTTTTCTCAAAGTTCCATCAGTTTATATACGTTTACAAGTTGCCTAGCAGCAAGCCTCCAGAACCAAAAAACAAAGAGAACGAAGGAATGACACGAGAAAAGGAAGGGAGGGACATGCAACGGATGCGTTGATTGTGGCTTTAAATTTTGGATTGAGGAAGAAAAAAGAGGAGGAACATGCAAGGGATGTGCGGACTGATTGTGGGTATATATATGATGGATGCATGCACGACTGGGCTGCCAATTGGCTATAAATTGAGACGGGTTGGAACTTGGAAGGATCCATGAGATGGAGGACGACATGCCTGCTAATTGGCTAATTGGAATGAACTCGCTGTGTGCACGAAGACTCGGCGGGCAGAAAGGGAAATTGGAGCCGGCTGTGTGCATCCCTGCAAGACTAACTGCACACGCGGGAGCTCCGGGATTGCTTTCCAAGCGTCATACCCGAGTGAGTCGTTCGTTCAAACAAAAGTTTTTTATTTTTTATTAATACTAACAGAGTGTTCATTCGATCAAATAATGACATGCGTGTGGGCTTTTTGGTTCTGTACGTGAATAAATTCCACTCTTAGGAGCAAGAAGGAAGGAAAAATTTAAAAGAAGAAGTAATCCGCTTGAGCACAAAGGAAAGAAATTAGAAGAGGAAATAAATTTGTCAGGAAAGAAAGTAAAATAATTAAAAGAAGAAGTAATCTGCTATTATGAGCAGTTGAGCACGAAGAAAAGAAATTAAAAGAGGAAATAAATTTGACAGAAAGAAAGGAATTAGAAGAACGAATAAATTCCGTGTTCTATCTAATAGGAGAGACTCTTCTAAAAAAAACTAATAGGAGAGATGACCATTAAATAAATGGGCACACGCTAATGTTGTACTCCACTTCTTGATAATGTTGTTTTCAATTTCCTGTGGTATATATAAATTGTGCCTGGCCATGTTTATATTATAATTTTATATGAATTATTTAGGGCAGTGTGAAAGTCGAGCTTTTTGGCCGGAAGTGTGAAAGTAAAGTTTACAGTTGATTGATTCCCAATCAGTGGGAATGAATTTCATGAATATTAATTATGGCTCTCTTTTGTACTTGATGATTAGAACAATAAGTTTACTCTCACCATTTTTTTTAACTGTGGTTCGAGGGCCATGGTGGAAGAACGCGACATAGTTTACTGCCTGAAAAATGTCCAAGCTCACGGTAGAGATGAAGAAGATCGACATGCACCGCCTGATATGTCAAGACATGATTTGTGTTGAACCACTTGAAGTGAATGCGATGGTTGCAACGCACGAGGAATTACAAGTCAGTGCAGGGAGAGGCTTGATTTTGTTTCTCCCGTTGCAACGCACGGGCATTTGTGCTAGTAATAAAAAAGCACGGATTGACTCCGTGGGTTCACCGTCACAATACGCTTCTTCCCGTGAGTTTACGCCTTCAGTTTGAATTTTTTAAAACATATACGTGAGGTGGTACTAAAGCACGCATTGGTTCTGAGACTATTAGAGTCCGTAACGTTTTGGTGGTTGGAAATCTTTCCCTATCTTTCCCTAATCTTTCCCTAATAATAAAGCACGGATTGACTCCGTGGGTTCACCGTCACAATACGCTTCTTCCCGTGAGTTTACACCTTCAGTTTGAATTTAAAACATATACGTGAGGTGGTACTAATTCGGGGAACCACGTCGTGTAAAAAAAGACGATTCCCTCAGCTGGGCCTCCCGAAGCCAATTTGGGCCTTTGCCCGAGTCCTGTTACTGGCTGGCCTGCGAACATTCTTTTATGGAAGATGACCTTGCACTGTTGGGCCGGCAGCCACATCTCGGTTTCTTTTTTTTTTGCGGGCTGGCCTGCGAACATCTCGGTTTCTGAAGAAACAAAAATAATAATTGCCAAGTAAGACTCACCAATCCACCAAGCAGCTCCTCTATACATAAATAGAGATAAAATCAGTATATGGACGCTACTGTTGATGTTTTGTGTAGAAGGTTAATTTAAAATAATCCCACCTCGCCTTCGTATATCAAATCCTACCAATTTATATACACTTTTGAGTTTCCTGATATCAAGGAGCTGTCTTAATAAGCAAAGGGTGCAATGAATAAGGAAAGGAAAAGAGGAAAAAGGAAGAAAAAATAGAGACGGAGAAATAAGGAAGACATGCAACGAATAAGGGGAAGGATAGGAAAGAAGGAAATCTAGAGGAATAAAGGTTGCAAGGAAAGAAGGAAATCTCTAATTAAAATGTGGCGTGCAGCCTGGGCCCGGTGATTGGTAACACAGACATATGCGCGCACGTACGTATGCCTAGGGAAAACTAGGCAAACAAGGGCAATTTCCAGCTTCAGAACTACGCGCTCCGAGCCTGCGACACAGACGCGATGCCGGCCGGCCGAGCACGTACATATGCATGAGGAAGAAGAAATCGCCGAGCACGTCGCAGATGGAGATGAGGATTAGGAGGGAGGTGTTATGCTAGACCAGTCTGAGAGTTTGATAATCTGCATGTGCTTTTGTTAGTGTGCTTGGCTGTGTTGGTTTTACTTTTTTTACAGCATGCATGTCGTGGATATAGATGAACATTTGATGCTTGCCTGCATATATGTACAAGAGGAGTATATGTATGCAACATACATGTACAGGTGTTGTAGTAGAAAGTATATATGAATCGCCGTTTAGTGGCGACAAAAATATCTAGAAATCCCATGATCATCATTAATAAAAAGGGGTAGAAATTCAATCCATCGATCTATCCCTACGAATGCTAATGCAAAAAAATAAAAAAATAAAAAAAATATAGATAACAGACAGAAGAAAAATCAACAATCTTTCTTCATGTTGTGTGTCCTAGATATCATACAATGCATATATTCCAGTGTACATCATAAAATGAAAGGGCTCCTCCGGTCTTACACGCAGATCACTTTGTTTTTAACAAGAAATGTGGGGAGCCCCCAATGCTATTTTATTGCTTTTAGTAAAGTATTTGTAGGATATATACAGAAAAATTTCAAATAGACCACTTCCATTGAATGTGAATTTTCATCCACACTAAGAAGCCCGAAACACTAATAGTTGCCGTGAGGGTATGCCATTTCTCTCTTTCTCTGAATTTTGTGAGCAGTATCTCTGGTGAACTAGCAATTCCGGACGAAAAATAACTAAACTTTATTATGTTCCTATCTTTATTTTGTTATATGTTGAGGCAGGTAGAAATATTTATAAGATTAGCATTTTCTATTTGGATAAGTTTGGATCTTGCGAACAATTTGAATTTTGCATTACCTGTGAATGTGATTTTGCACATGAAAATCTAACTAAACTTGAATACAAATTGAATTTTTTTCTCCCGTTGCAAGGCACGGGCATTTGTGCTAGTAATAATAAAGCACGGATTGACTCCGTGGGTTCACCGTCACAATACGCTTCTTCCCGTGAGTTTACGCCTTCAGTTTGAATTTAAAACATATACGTGAGGTGGTACTAAAGCACGCATTGGTTCTGAGACTATTAGAGTCCGTAACGTTTTGGTGGTTGGAAAAACCGATTCATCTACGATTTCGTATTGTGATGGTGTTTGCACGTTCATATGCTGTGTGTATATATGCATCAACCAGGATCACGTTTCTGTTATCAAATCGTGAGATCGTGGGAAGAATCGCAACGCGGCAGACGTGAAGGGATCAATGTCGTCGCCGCCGCTGCCTTTGCTCTGGACGGAGAGGACGGCTACCTCCGCTGGAAGAATTAACTCGGTGCTGCTCCGCCTCCACATCCTCAGCGTTGGCGCACGTGCTGACCGACGCGCGCCGCCGGCAAGCCTGTTGCCATCAACTAGCATCTCGTCGTGTGTGCGTCTGTTGCCGGCGAAATCCATCGGCTCAACTTATACTTTCTAGCCAGAGGAAAGCGTTGGCTAGCTAGCCTTGGCCGTGTACGTGGATATCTCCAAAAAGCATTGTTCAAGCGTGGCGTTAGTACTCGGCGTCTCACCGGAAGGCAGTCGTCGAGCCGCATACCTGAGCCAGCATTCTACAAGAGCGTGTCTTGCAGCTTCTCCGGCTCAACTCCTCCGTTTGCGGCCTCGCCGCTGCCGCCGACAAGGACCATCCTCACCGAGTCCCTCTTATGCAGGTGACGCAGTTAAAACGAACTCGTCGAGAACGCACGTCTCAATCACAGTCAGAAAAGGATTCGTGCCCAACTTTGAGGTCGCACGGGACATAGATTTCGTCTTTCGATCACGTTCTGTTGCGCGATACAATAGCAGCAGGAGTAGAGCAGCAAAATTCATCAGATAAGAAAGCGGCAGAGGCTGAAGGACCGAGTGCTGTCGATGTAGCTTTACAGCCATGCATGCATCCAAATCACCGGCGTTGTGACCTTGACCTGGGATTGCTCCAAGCTAATTGAACCAGCACGCCACGACCACTACCAAGCTTCAATCACGTGGACAGGTACCCTTATCTTTCTTTTCCATCGCCATATTTGTGTAGAATTACCAAGTGCAGTCGGCTAATGGTGTATAATTAAAGGAGGACTTGAACTGGGTTGAAGTTGGATTAAGTCCATCGTGCACCGATGGTGGGCTAGCAAAAGCATAATTCAACAACGTAGAGGAGGTCTTTGATGCTTCTAAATTTGCTAAACACAATGCAGTTCCAAGACTTATTTTAGCAGTTTAACCTTTTGGTCATTGGTGGTACCCGGACGACATCCACAACCCGTCAAGGACGTGACTAAGTACATGACAATGGTTGGGCTACATAGATTACCTTCTAGGTTGCTGTCATAGGATTGTGGCGATCTCACCATGGTTAAATTCTTATTCCAAATAAGGAACCGTCGACAATTATCCAAAAACATATGGCATATATATGGTAAACCGATGAGGCATTTTAGGAGACGAGGACCAGCTCGCAGTTTCCACAATCGGCATGCCCGACTAGCTTGACGCCACACTCACGAAACACAGATGCATGGGTGAAGACATGCCAGGGTGTCTGCCAAGCCCGTGCCTCTACGGAGAAGCCCGACTAGCTGGACCCACTTGCATTCGTCAGCAACGAACAAGAAGGACTCTGGTTCTGGTGTTTGCTCTGTGGTGAAGCATGGGCGTTGTGCCAGGGATTTTTTTTATTTTTTGCAATTAATTTTGGTGATAAAGACTGTTTTTTTCTCCCGTTGCAACGCACGGGCATTTTTGCTAGTAATAATAAAGGGGCTATCGCTTCTTCCTCCCTAATTTTCGTCCGTTTTCGGTCCGTCCTCCAAAAATTTCGTACGTCATCAGTTCAATCGATCGATCTGAACCGAATCAGATCGAAAGAACCTACCTGTTGGGCTTTATCGTCCATCTGGGCACGGCCCAACTAAACCAATTTGATGCAGCCCGTCCAGCCTATCGATCCATTGTGTTAAAATTTTGGATTTCTTTTGTAACTAATAGTCCCACCCTGCTCTATTACATCGAATCCTAGCAACTTATATATGTTCTCGAGTTGCAAGAATCAAACAGCCAAGGCAAAAAAAGACTACGAGACCTGCCGCATGTATGCATCACCAATTGAAAAACATCTCCGAGGAAGAAGATCACACATGCATATACCTCCAATCAGGAGCAGAGATACACTAAGACCTAGCGGAGCAGCCTATCGAAGTATCAGCACCGCCTGAAGATGAACAGAGCCGAAGCTCGGGCAGCCATGGCGCCAGGAAGGGGGGACATGGAGTTGATGCCTGCAAGAAGGCAGACCCGGACAGTGCGCGGGGCAGAACGACGCGAGGAGGTGTCGGCGGAGGGACGCATTGCGGCCGGGGAAGGCCCTGCAGGAGCGCAGCGGAGCTAGGCGAGGAGCCCCCGGAGGGCGCTCAGACACGAGCGACGCCCATGGCGCTCGGGCGGCTTCGGCCGGGGAGGCTTGGGAAGAGGAGGCCGAGGGGGGAGACCCGTGGGGAAACCGGCGGGGCTAGAGGCAGGCGTTGGCGAGGGGAACGGACGCGGGCGCTTGCGTGCGTCTGTGTGTGGCGGCGGTGAGGAGCTACATGAAGGGATCGAGGAGAGGAAGAGAGACTGTGTGGGATTAAGGTTTGAGTTTTAGGCTTAGGATAGTGGGGGTGGCTGGGCCTAATGGCTGCGCTGCTCCTGTCTCTCTATTTAAGGAGAGGAAATAAATGGGCGAAGGCTTTGAAAATGAATCCTTTTATGTGGTTTGTTGGGGCTATAATAACTATGTACAAATTGTTCCCTTTATTAGTTGGTATAGAAGAGAATTCACCATGTGAAATTTCTCAATTTAAATAGATCAAAGACCTATGCAATTTATTTATTTGAATTTAATTTGACTTGGCAATTTGATAAAATTCAAGTGATGGTTTTAAACAACCTCATTTCAAATTAAAGCATGATGACATGATGCAATGCAAATAAAATAAAACAAACAATGTAATAATTACGAAAAGAATCTAGAGAACCGGTCTCGGGCAGAGAGATGGATGAGCTCTCATGGAAGAGAAATCTGGTGAGATTACGGCTCTGCGAGCAATGCGTGAAACTTGCAAGCTTCGCTTCATGACGGGTTGAGATGGACGAGCTCTCATAGAAGAGAAATCTTGGGAGATTACGGCTTTGCGAGTGACACGTGAAACTTTGCAAGATAACGTGTTAAAACACGTTAGTGTGCATGTATGTCGACTGGTAAATCACACGGACGTGTTAGCGTGCACACATGTGTTTGTTCTCCTAACCTATATGCACACGTTACTTGATTTGATGCTAGATATTTTTGTTATAAGGTAGGATTTGGCTCTGCTTGTGTCCCTCACGAACTCACACTGACTGATTACCAAGACATGAAAACTGGAAGACTAATATATATACACAAGTTAAGACACACACGGCGAAAACATATAGCCTGCACGTCCAACGAAAATAAATTGTCTCAGGCATTGTTGACCCCGGCATACGAGTGCATAATAAGCCACCGACGGCAAAACGCAGACGTTTATATGTCTTGACTATAGAGTCTTTAGTTGATCTTAATGAAGCTATTAATCTAGATCAGTAAAAGGATGTCATGCCTAACGTCCCTAAAGATGGACAAAAAATGTGGTGTGTAATCTTCAAACTTATCCTCTACCTGGCCAACCTAATCAGAATAATTGGTATTTGCTTCACAACGAAGCACGTTAACTTATTTTCTCCCGTTGCAACGCACGGGCATGTTTGCTAGTAATTATAAAGACAACAAAAACCACAGATCGATCGATCGACGATGGCTGACGATATCGAGAAGGGATCAGAGGACGTCAGGAGTGCGTACGCCGAGCGGCGCAGCAGGCGCAGATTCCTGTGGTGGCTGACTCTGCTCGAAGTCGTCTTCGTCCTCGGCGTCGCGGCGCTCATGGCGTGCATCGAGCCGTCCACCGCCGGGCCCAAGGTGTACCTCGCCTCGCGCGTCGTCGGGTATGCCGGTCAGGTCGTCTCCGTGTGCTGGGGCCTCTTCATCGTTTACCAATGGACCGAGTCAGCTAAAGAGTACAAGAGGATCCTAGACTCTATGAACTAAATGTGTATTCTAAAAGTACTTTCGTGTTGATCGTTTTGATCATGCATGCATGTACGTGTGGTGTGGTGTTGATCCTTTTCATCACTAGTAAGCATGCACGTGTAGCCATACGCCAAAAAATAAAGGTTTACACAATATTCCATCACCAAACGAAGTCATTAAGCAAATCTCAAAGTTCAACAACCCAAAGAAAAGGCTAGGAATGCAAGTGCTTGAAATTTTTATGTTTCAAACTTCTTATTTATTCGAGACCTTTATGCCTAGTCCAATTGATCCATCTTGTTGGTGTTGAAGGGTGGACGCTCACCACCCTTTGTATAATTGAAAATGTACTTCCCAGGGGAAGATTGACCAGAGCGAAAGTCTACTTCAGTCCCGATTTTCTTGGGGACAAGTGAGTTATCCACGTCGCCTCGTTTGCGGGCATACTTCCTAAGAAGAACATCATTCTTGACAGCATCACGGAAATACAAGTCATTAAGAACTTGATGATGCACACCTATTGAAAATGTTAAGCGTACAGTTAGTCTAGTTTTTGGAGAATTTTGTAAATTAATAAATATAACAGATACTGACCTTTAAGAAAAGTTAAAATTATGGCAAGTTGAGGAGTAATGCATGCATAAAGATGTTGCCTCCGTGCTAAGAAGAGTTTCTGTTATCAATTCTCAAGTTAGTAATAACATGACACTAAAATGGTACAACGCTTTCTTAAGAAAAAACTTACTGGATAGTTGATTTCTTCAGGTGTTCTGCTTTCTTCCCTGGGGACAGACGGGCATACCACCCCTGCCCACTTTGTTTTTTGCATTCAACATTGCTGTCTGCAGGTTGAGCAGTACTCCCAGAGGTACTCACTTACATGGCAAAAAAGAGGAAATGAAACAGCAGAATGATGAGTACAACATCCATGAAGCAATGAAGTAAAGTTCCTGAGGTTAGGAATCTACCATATTTTTGTTTGTTGGTTATATTACTCAAAGGTGTACGCTGCGGAGACAAAAATGAAGAAGGATGGTATTGAGATACCTGCTGACAGTTGGCAGTAATAAGAGTTGTAGCTTTCTTTTTAGCGCGTGCCTGACGCCGCTTCTGCAGGTATTCCGCCTTCTTTTCATCAGACATTCGTGCATACCATGATTGATTGCCCTGCTGTTTTATATCACGCAGATTCTCATCGACGTGACCTTCGTTTCGTGATGTGGACTTGTTTGTAAGTTCCGTAAACTGGGAACGATTCCCTGATCGTGACAGAGAACCACCTGTACGACTATTTTCCATCTGCTTGATGTGTGTACACAATCAATGAAATTGGTATAAAAATTGAAGCAATGCAAATCAGGTTGGTAATGAAGTTTTTGGTGCAGTTGTACGAAGCCTGATTTGGGTTCAGTTTTATCAAGTGCACACAGGGCTGCTTTTGTGTTCAGTGAAACGTGAATCAATGTCCGTCAGAAAGAAAGAAAGCAGAGATGAAAGACCTCTGGCCCGGCGGCTGCGTGTTTGACAGCGGCGCTGACGACCTAGGCCAGGCGGCGTCTCCCTGACGGTCCGACGGCGACGGACGGGCAGGCGGTGCAGGCGGCGTCCCTGAAGGTCGGACGGCCTGACGGCGTCCCTGACAGCCAGACGACGACGGACGGGCAGGCGGTCCAGGCGGGCGCCCCCGACGACCAGGGACGGACCCGGGGGGGGCGCTGGGGCCATGGCCCCCCATGGTGGAAATTTTTGCAAAGAGACCCTTCAAATTTTCTGAAAAAATTGCAAAGAGACCCTTCAAATTAGTGTTTGGCCCCCCCTAGAGTTTGGTTGTTTGTGTTTGCCCCCCCCCCCCTTCCATGGATCCTGGGTCCGTCCCTGCCGACGACCGGCCAGGCGGTCCAGACGGCGCCCCCGACGGCCGAGGCCACGCAAAGGCGATGGGTGGGGGCGGCGTGAAGCTGCGGCGGGTCGAGGCGATGGATTGGGGCGTCGTCTTGAAGGTGCGGCGGCTGAATGCGACTGTGCGGCGGTTCCCTTTGTGGCGGTTCCTTTGTGAAAGGGCAAGTAAGGAAGGGGATCAGGGAGAGAAAGAATTGATTAGCGGCAAACATGTTTAGCGCTAAACGTGTTTAGTCGCTCACCATTAGGATGATAATGACTGTCGGATTAACGCCAGTGGATGGCCGAGATCGGTTGGATCTGCCCCACTGGGTCTTTTTATATTGGTATAGATATAGATATAGATATAGATGCATGTACTATTCTCTCGTCTGGAGACGTTCTTTGGTCTGTAGTCTGAACATACCTACTCCCTCCGGATGGGTTTATAATCAAGCATGGGTATTTAGGTCTTCGATCTGACCAATAAAATGTGTACAATATATCACAAAAATTATGTAGTTAGAAACTACATTTAACAACAAATCTAATGTATATATTTTATACAATATAATCAATGTTTTCCTAGTCAAAATGAAGACCTAAAAACCCGTGCCCAACTTATAAACCCATCCGGTGGGAGTAGCTAGAATGGAGTAGTGATTGTTTTACTATGCCTCGTCCCAGAGAGAAATAAAGTACTCCCAGAGAGTAGTAGTGTATACTCGAACAAGCAGGCAGAAGATTAGATTGTCTTCTCATGTGTTGGCCAAATGATACAACATAGGATAGGTTGCGAGATGCACTAGAAACTTGGAGAATCGCCCTTGGGGCGATCGGCGCTTTTCCATTCTTCTTCCTCTAAGCCTCCCATTGCTCTCTTCCCTTACGACCTCTCTCCCTCCCTTCTCTGGCAATGTTGGCCTCCGACGTACATTAGCTATATTCTCTGGTCGAATGGTAACCATGTGGAGTTGTCAACTTTGGTTATTCCTCCCGATCAGCTAGCCAAATGGGAGTGTAACACCCCCAGATTAAGTCCAGTCATTAATCAGAAATAATGTGCCATGTCATCATGATCATTTTCATTAAATTGCATTAGGAAATAATCCAACTCAAATTCAAAATTCAAATAACAAGTGAATTTAAAAAAACATCAAACATACTAACAAAATAGTTCATAATATTTCAAATAATCCTAAAGCAATTCTAAAAATAAAACCAGCAATTTTTAAATTCTCAAATTGACTCTAACAACCAAAAACAGTGACTTTAACAGCCATTTTAATTCATTTCCAATTAAGCAAAATTCAAATGAATTCATTTAAATCCCAAACCCACTGTGACAGAGCAGAATATTGCAGGGTATTTAATTTGGCAAGTTTCACATTTTTCTAAACTCATTTGCTATTAAAAGAAAATAGAAAACAGTGCCAGAAAATGTAAAACAGAAAAGAAAGAAAAGAGAAAAGGGAAAAGGCCCACAGTACCTGGGCCTAAGTCAAACCAGACGCGGCCCAGCCCACCCCCACCTGTCACCTCCTTCCTCCTGTCGCTCCCGCGCACGCGCGCGCCCGAGCTGGCTCGCCGTCGCAGCCATGCCCGCTCGCCACCCGCGTCGCTACAGGGACCCCTGGGGGATAATGACGACGCCGTGGACCTCGGGGACAGCCCAAGATCTTTTTTCCCTCTCTCCCTCGCTTCCCCCCACCTCGCCCGACGCCGCCATGGCCTCGCCGCTGTAGCTACGTGGCCACCGTGCCTCCCTCGCCGCAGCTCGGTGTCCGCGAGGACCGCCAGCCTCGGCTACTTTCTCTCCACCAAGCCACAAGACGCCGGACGCCCTCCCTCGCCGGATCGAGGTCGTCGTCCACCTCCGACCGCATCAAGCCCTCCCCGAGCTCGCTGCCACTCCCTACGGCTCCGCCGTGAGCTCCGCCTCCCTCTCCCTCTCTTCCTATGCTCTTGCGCGCCCGCCAGCGGCCGCCACCACAACCGTGCTCCGGTCGCCGCCATTGCTGCCGTTGTCGTGCTCCCGAACCGCTTCGAGCTCGCCCGACCGCCCTAGCGTGCTCCTCGTGCGCCGTAGACCCCGCCTAGCTAGTTAGATTGGCCGCCCGCGTGCTCTAACGCCGATCCCGCTCAGGCCCGAACTCCGGCGCCGCTTTTGCTCGTCGCCGGCGCCGTTCCGGTCGTCCCCGGCGCCATCCGTCGCCTCCATCGTGCGTGCGACGTCGAGCCGCGTCGAACGCACCTAGCCACGGCCCCGGAAACCCCCTGTGCGCGAAACCCGTCCTCCTCCCGACGCGCGCCGCCGCAAAAACGCGGTCGCCGGCGTTTAAACGCCGGCCGGCCGACGTGGGCGCCACGTGGACGCCCTGGGCCACTGGCCAGTGGGCCAGTGGGTCCCGCTGGCCCGGTTGACCCGGTCAACCCGCTGACTGGGCGGCCCCGTGTCACTGACATGCGGGCCCCGCCTAAATTAAACGATTTTTGTAAATAATAAAATAGTTAGTTAATCTGTTAATTAATTTAGTTACTAATTAGCCACTGACAAGTGGGGCCCCACTGCCTAATTAATCTTTAAATTAGTTTAAATAATCCCTAATTAACTACTGTGTCACTGACCGGTGGGACCCACTGGTCAGGTTTGACTCTGGTCAGCCAGATTTGACCGATGACGTCACTCCGACGTCATGCTGACGTCACCTGTTACTGTTTCGGATAATTCGAATTAAATAATTCCAGAAATTCCAGAAAATGATTAAAACTTTGAAAAATCATATAAAATAAACCGTAACTCGGATAAAAATAATTTATATATGAAAAATGATCAGAAAAATGTGACGCATCCGAATATGCCACCCACATACCTGCCACACCTCTCTAACATGATGAACATGGAACTTTTCCCTCCGATTCATCTGTCCGATAATTGCCCGGAGCTGGTAAAACACCTCCAGATGTTTCCCGCTCCGACTAAATTGCGTAGTACTGCATTAGAACACCCCTAGCACAGCATATTGACATGTCAAGCATTTGTGTTGCATTGTTTGCCGTGTATTTATTGTTTCTTCCCCCTCCTTCTCTACCAATAGACCCCGAGACCGACGCTACTGCCGAGTACGACTACGCCCCTGACGGCCAGACCCTTTCAGCAAAGCTTACAGGCAAGCAAAACCCCCTTGATCATTCCTATATCACATATTCCTTCTCCCTCATGCTTGCATTAGATTTTGCTACTGTAATTGCTTGCTCCTATTCTGATGCATAGCCTGCTTTTTGTAACCTCCTATTGTTACTTTACCTGTCATCCTAAACTGCTTAGAATAGGTTGGTTAGTGATCCACCAGTGACCCGTCACCCTTGTCCCTGTTGCCCCGCTTTGTTAGCAATGCCTCGATCTTTGTGATCGATGTGCAGTTACCGTCACATCACCGCACACCCCCTTAGTTGTACGACTCTGCAGGGTTACTATCGAGTGCCGAGGGTGATACCTCGTACTGCACTCCTGATGATATCCCTGTAGTATAGCACATCGATGGTGATTGCAGAGGGTGACTCCTCGCTCTCCCCTTCCCGATGATGACTCTGTCGTGCAACTCCTTTAAGTGAGGACCATCGAGGGTGATTCCTCCTGGTTCTCCTTAACGGATTGCATCGAGTAGGAATCCATCGAGGGTGATTCCTCGGGTTTTCCTTTGGTGTTTTGGACACACGGTTACCATGACTTTTACCTTAGACCTTTGTTGCAGGCGGGTCGACCCCGAGGGGTACCCGCGGGGAAATATGAAGTCCGGTTAACCTGGAGGGTATCCGTGAGATAATTACGAGGCGCGGCCGGGCAGGTAGAGACCGCCCTAGAGAGGGATGGGCCTGACCCTTGTTGCACTTCCTCGAGACGGGACGACAGGAGTACTGATCGTCACCGCGAGCCCCCAACACACTAACGGATTTGGGTATTTGATCTGAGTTGGCCGTTGGCCATATACGCACTACCACCACGTGGGATAATGGTTATGAGACCCTCGGCGTCGTATGTATCAGCCGAAAGCTCTGTCAGACGTCCAGTTCAGCATTGTGGCACGGTCGGATCGTGCCGTTGGCGCTGGTATCCACCGTCCTCACAACGACCCGGAGTGCAAAGGGCGATGGGCCCAAGACCCCTGCGCACTTAGGATGTAGACCGGCGGGGACCTCTCTGTTAAGCCTAGATAGGACTACGTCGTGTCGATCAGCCGAGGCCGGGCATGACCGAGAAAAGTGTGTCCGGCCAGAGTTAATCGAGCGTGTTGGGTAACAGTAGTGCACCCCTGCAGGGAAGTTATCTATTCGAATAGCCGTGTCCACGGTAACAGGACGCTCAGTGTTGTATCCCGATCTACTACAACTTGAACTGAATACATGTTACTTTAATTGTAAGCTCCGGGATCGCTTTCTCGCAGGGAGTCGAGGAAGGATCTCTAGGCTTTGCTACTAAATGCTTATTACTTTATGTTATGCTACTAATCTGCACTCTTCTAATGCTGCAAGACGCTGAAGATGCTAGTCTTCGATAGGCTAGGCCCTATCTCTATTCTGGCATTTCTGCAGTCTAGTCCACAAATACAGCCATTCCCTTTGATACCGATACATACTTAGCATAGTTCTGATGTAAGTCTTGCGAGTACTTTGGATGAGTACTCACGGTTGCTTTGCTACCTCTTTTTCCCCATACCCGATTGCTGCGATCAGATGATGGAGCCCCCGGAGCCAGCTGATCCCGCCGTCGACTACTACTACACTGGCGGAGCTTACTGCTACGTGGAGACCGACGACCAGGAATAAATTCGGAGGCTCCCAGGCAGGAGACCCGCGCCTTTTCGATCAGTGTCGTTGTTATGCTAGCCTTCTTAAGGCAAACTTGTTTCCCTCTTATGTCTGTACTCAGACATTGTTGCTTCCGCTGACTCTTGTGTAACTCGAGCTTATGTATTCGAGCCCTCGAGGCCCCTGGCTTTTATACAAAGCTTGTATTATTTTATTTTGTATCTAGAGTTGTGTTGTGATATCTTTCCGTGAGTCCCTGGGCTTGATCGTGTGCATTTGCGTGTATGGTTAGTGCACGGTCGGGCCGGGGGCGTCACAGGGAGGCAGTTCGACCCCAGCCAGGCGTTCACATTTCCATCTTTTGGCAACTCACGGCTATGGCGTTGTGGCGATTCTTTTGCCCCAAGTGGTTTCCTCCTTGGCTGCATCTGGATCGGTTTGGTGCTAGTGTCGTCTTTGATCAGGATCAAATTGTGATTTAGGTTTGTGATCTAGGGTGCTATCAGTAATGTGTAGGGACTAGTTGTAGTTTTTAGTTTCTGTTATATCCTTATGTAAAATGTGTTTGTACTGTTTTTTGGTATTATCTAATGCAATTTCGTTGCTTTCGGACCCTTCCCCTATTATTCAAAAAAGAAATTTAAGTTTCACTACATGGGTGTTTGTGTCGCGGCGCACACATACTACGAAATATTGGTCATGCAGTCCCACAAAAACAAGATTAGCCTTAGGACTCTCTAGCAAAGGCAATATTTTCGCTGAAAGCTCGAATTCTTTTGTTGGTTCAGCATTCGAAATATCTTTTTCTGGTTGCGGACTTGCAATATGTTTGTTACTACGTATTGACACACTGTTACAGAGTTATGCATGTTGGGGAACGGAGCATGAATTTCAAAAAATTTCCTACGCTCACGCAAGATCTATCCATGGAGATGCATCGCTACGAGAGGGGAGAGTGTGTCTACGTACCCTCGTAGACCGTTAGCGGAAGCGTCTCACAACGCGGTTGATGTAGTCGAACAATCCTTCGAGGTCCACCGATCGAGTACCGAACGTACGACACCTCCGAGTTCTACACACGTGCAGCTCGGTGACGTTCCTCGCCTTCTTGATCCAGCAAGACGTCGAGGTAGTAGATGAGTTCCGTCAGCACGACAGCGTGGCGACGGTGACGGTGAAGTGATTCCAGCAGGGCTTCGCCTAAGCTCTCCGAAAATATGACCGAGGTGGAAAACGGAGATCGGGGCACCGCACACGGCTATGGGACAATTGTGTGTCTCCAAGGGGTGCCCCTCCTCCGTATATAAAGGAGGGAGGAGGAGGAGGCCGGCCAGCCCCTAGGGGCGCACCAAGGAGGGGACTCCTACTAGGAATCCTACTCCTAGTAGGAGTCCACCAAGAGGGGAAGGAAGAGGGGAAGAGGGAGAAGGGAAGAGGGGTGTTGCGCCCCCCAAACCCCTTGTCCAATTCGGACCAGCAAGGGGAGGGGCGCAGCAGCCCCTGTGGCCTGCTTCTCTCTTTCCCGTATGGCCCAATAAGGCCCATAACTTTCCCGGGGGGTTCCGGAACCCCTCTGGCACTCCGGAAAATACTCGGATCACTTGGAACCTTTCCGATATCCGAATACAACCTTCCAATATATCGATCTTTACCTCTCGGACATTCCGAGACTCCTCGCCATGTCCGTGATCTCATCCGGGACTCCGAACTACCTTCGGTCACTCATCACATAACTCATATAATACCATATCGTCATCGAACCGTAAGTGTGCGGACCCTACGGGTTCGGGAATGATGTAGACATGACCGAGACGACTCTCCGGTCAATAACCAACAGCGGAACCTGGATGCTCATATTGGTTCCTACATATTCCACGAAGATCTTTATCGGTGAACCTCATATGACAACATACGTTGTTCCCTTTGTCCGGCGGTATGTTACTTGCCCGAGATTCGATCGTCGGTATCCCGATACCTAGTTCAATCTCGTTACCGGCAAGTCTCTTTACTCGTTCCGTAATACGTCATCTTGCAACTAACTCTTTAGTCGCTTGCAAGGCTTCTGTGATGCTGTATTACCGAGAGGGCCCAGAGATACCTTTCCGACAGACGGAATGACAAATCCCAATCTTGATCCATGCCAACTCAACAAATACTTTCGGAGATACCTGAAGTGCACCTTTATGATCACCCAGTTACGTTGTGACGTTTGATACACTCAAAGTATTCCTACGGTGTCCGGGAGTTGCATGATCTCATGGTCAGAGGAACGTGTATTTGACATAGTGAAAGCAGTAGCAATAAACTGAACGATCATATGCTATGCTAACGGTTGGGTCAAGTCCATCACATCATTCTCCTAATGATGTGATCCCGTTATCAAATGACAACTCATGTCCATGGTCAGGAAACATTAACCATCTTTTGATCAACGAGCTAGTCTAGTAGAGGCATACTAGGGACATAGTCTTTGTTCATTATCCACACATGTATTTAGTTTCCGGTCAATACAATTCTAGCATGAATAATAAACTATTATCATGAACGGGGAAATATGATAATAAACACTTTATTATTATTGCCTCTAGGGCATATTTCCAACAATGCATGCATACTTACCAATTATGTGACGACTGTTTCAGACTACTATTGGGGATTGGGAATGGACATTTTAGCGTCCGGGGTCCAGTGGAGGAATCTACACCGCTCGTATCTTCCTCCAGACGGGGATCGTCACTAGCTCACAATCTGCCTGGCTATGACTCTCCTCTCCCCTTAGTACCCCAAACCTTAGCCTAGCATGAAACGTCTCTCTAGCTCTCCTGGATTGCCCTCCTCCACTGGGACTTCTCGGCTGCAATATCTCAGACGCATCGTCGCTTTGGATCTCATGTTCATTTCTCCCCCACTCTTCTAAGGAGTTCTTCTTGGTGGGTTTCTTATATTTTGCCTCTCCTGCTCTCTCTCAGAGGATGCAGTGGGCATGGCCCTGCGATGTCGTCTTGGATGTGATCAATGTGGTTTCATTGTTTACAAACTCAGCAGTCACCGTTGTCAGTTCTCTTCTATATTGTTGAGCATTTTATTGTTCTTCTCCAACCTCCATGGCTTGAGGTCCGGCTGCTCTCAGAACTTGGGAATGTTAATGAGGACATTTTATAGGTGCCAATGCACAACTTTTGTTAAAAGAGTTCAGATCTGTTGTAATGTAGATTTGATGTCACCATTTCAATGCTTCGCCTCACCACTGCGAACTACCTTACCAGACAATGACCTAACAATTTTAGTTCTAGCCATGGCAACAACAAAACTAGGCTGCCTGAAACCTGGTTAGCTTCCCTTCGAAGGATTCGATCGCCATGAAGTTCCCCGCCCCCGCCAAAAGTTAGTTGAGGCTTCTCGAAGGATAGGGTGGTCGCTTTCATCTCTATGCTGGTGGTGGCTGGAGTGAAGACTCGCCAGAGCAGTGTCGTTGCAGACTTATGACACATGTGAAAAATTAGGGCACGTGTTGAGCTTGCAGCTCCGTCATCGTCGAAGGGAAGCTAACCATGATCTTTCGAGAAGGAGCCTTCAATTTGGTGGTGGCTGGAGTGAAGACTCGTCGGCGACATCTCCTCTTCCGGACAATGAAGATACATTGTGGAAGCAGTGTTTGTTGCAGACTTATGACGCGCACGGAAAGTTGGGGCACATGTTGAGTTTGTTCTGTATTCTATTCTGCGTGGTAAGCTCTTTTATGTTTGTATCATGAGGTGATCTAGTCCCTCTATGCACTTTTAACATTGTCGTTTTTAGGGATGTACTTTCAACATTGTTTTTTTGACGGATGTACTTTCAACATTGTTAATGAGAAGGAGTTTTAAATTTCGAAAATGCCTAGTTATATTTAAGCTATATAAACCAACCAAGCAGTCCCTTAGTGAAGTCTGCTTATATCTAAACCATATAAACCAACAATGTTTCATTTAACATTTTTCATAAAACCATGAAGCATTAATACCACATGTCCATCTGATCACCAGAGAGTCTGGTTCGCTGTATCCTCGATGATCATCCATAGGGATTGCCGCGTAAACCCTACGAACCGTGCCTTTCAACATCGCGGTTCCTCCTCTTAATAATGAATCTAATGGACCATGAACCTGCTAGACAATTCATCACAAGCTGAAACTTCTTTGTTTTCAGACGAATTCGGTTGACAATCACAAACGGAATTTGACAAGGCAGAGAGGCAGACAGGTGGGGCCCACCGAAGCGAGACACGCGCAGCTATAGCAGCGTCAGCAAGCCGGCCTCCCCACCTGTATTCTATTCGGAACCTTCTTCTCCAATCTCCACCTCTCCGCCTCCAAATTCCAATCTCGCCGCGTCGGAGCGCCGCCGCCGCCGCCCCGATCTCGGTACGTGCCCGTGGACCCTCCCCCTGAATCCGGCCCCTCCCGCCGGATCCGGCCGCCGCGGCGTGGGATCCGATCGAGAAACCCCCGCCGCCCGGATCGACCAAAAACCTGATCTTGGTCTTCCTTGTTGAATTCCGCAGGTGTCCGACGCGATGCACCCGTCCGCGGGGAACGAGAGACCGCCGGGGCGGCCCGTGTCCGGCTTCGTACCCGGTTTCGCCGCCGGGGCTCCCCCGCCGGCGGCGAGGGCCTCGCCGTTCGGGGCCGCTGCTCCGCTCGTGCGCCCTGGTGGTCCGGCCGGCCCGTTCGGCCCGCCGACGCAGCAGCAGGGCCCGCCTGTCGCGCAGGCGGCTGCTTCCCCTCGGGGGCCGTTCGGGGCTCCGCCGCCCGCGGCAATGGGTGGGTACAGGGGTCCACCACCGTCACAGGGCTCCTTCGGCGCCGGGCCGCCGCCTCCAGGGCCCTTCAGCGCAGCACCGCCGCCTCAAGGCCCCTTCGGCACGGCACCACCCGCTCAGGGCCCCTTTGGCGCCGCACCTCCTCCTTCCCAGGGACCCTTCGGCGCCGTACCTCGACCCCAGGGACCCTTCGGCGCCGCGCCTCCATCCCAGGGACCCTTTGGTGCTGCGCCGCAGTCTCAAGGCCCTTTTGGCGCAGCACCTCCACCTTTTCGCCCTCCACCGTCAGCTCTCCCGCAGCCACAGTCTCCCACAGGGAGCGCTATGCCTCCACCGACTTACGTGCGGCCGCCGCCAGTACAATCTCAGCCCCAGCCTGTGCAAGGGTATTACCCTGGCGGCCCTAATCCACAGTTTCCGCCGGTCCGGCCGACGTTTCAACAGCCAATGCAGAACATGCCACCGCCTACCATGGGGCCACCTTCCTCCTATAGTAACCAGCCAGCATATCCTACTACAGGGCCTCCGATGGGCACGCTCCAGAGCTTAGTGGAGGACTTCCAGTCTCTGTCAGTGAGTTCTGCACCTGGATCGCTTGACCCAGGTGTTGATGTAAATGGGCTACCACGTCCGCTGTATGGCGATGAGGAGCCAGCTAAGGTTTTGGAGGCATTCCCACTGAATTGCCACCCGAGGTACTTCCGGCTGACAACCCACACTATTCCGGCGTCCCAGTCATTGGTCTCCAGGTGGCATTTGCCACTTGGGGCCGTGGTACATCCTCTCGCAGAAGCACCTGATGGGGTAATGAACTCTGCTTTATCATTTTCTGTATGTATCCAAAGCACTGGATGGTTTTGACATGTTTGTTTCTCGATGCTTAGGAGGAAGTGCCAGTTGTCAACTTTGGGTCGGCTGGTGTAATCCGCTGTCGAAGATGCAGGACATATATTAATCCTTATGCAACATTTGCAGATGCTGGAAGGAAGTGGCGCTGCAATCTTTGCACACTGCTCAATGATGGTAACTTTTAACTTGAAACTTATACAGATTCAGTGCGTATTGAATGGACCGATTACCGATGTTTCTGCCAGCCATCACATCACTTCTTGCATCACTTCTTGTTTAGAGTCAAAATTGTTTACTAAGGTTTCTTAATACCAATACTGTTTAATGGTTCATCCTCAAGATGCCTTATTATAATGTTTGCAAAGCAATGTGAGAACTCTTCTAGCATGGTATACTATTGTGGTGGTTCGGTGTTTTCATAGAAGGATGAAAGTTTCTGTGCATCAGTTTACGCCATGAGTGAACTTTAACCTGAGTAAGATATCAATTAATCATTGGTGCATCACTGGACATACCAGAGAGGCAGAAATGTTTTGTGTTGATTCCTGATAAGCTTTGAAAATATAGTTTTCTTTAGCTATTTTATGATATCTATAGAATATACTTAGTGCCACCTTTTTTACTGCTGTTCTCCAGAAGGTTATCCCTACCATCTTTTAATGCAAGAATTTTTGAAATGTTCAAGTGAATAAAATAATCGGAAATAATCTAAGATTGGGAAATTAAGTTCGGTTAAATACGTGTTGCTATACAATTATCGTGAGATTTGAGACATCAGTCGTTGACCATCACACTAAATGTTATTCCAGAAGGTGCCTTCAGGCTTTATTTATTTATTTGAATATAGGATATTGTGATTGTACTAAGGCCTGGAAAAGGACCTGTTTCGCAGGCATGCTGCTGTTGAATCGGCCTTTTCTGATATCTTCGTTCAAGCTTAACCACGTTTGGCATATCCTATTAAATAACTGAAATAACTAGGCACATTACGAAAAAGATTAACTGGGCCACCTTTGTTTGTATACAATATACCCGTTGTTGTTTGGCAAGGAAAAAGTCATCAAAGAAATGCTTGGTACTTTGTGTTTCACAATGAGGTATATGGAGTAGTCAAAGGAATACAATTGTATACCCCCCTGTTGTCCTAGCTTAAACCTACATTCATTATTATAGAATGAGCTTACACTTGTACCCAAAAGTTAGCTTTCAGGATAAATATTAAGCTCGACTTGTTCTTCAAAGTGAAGCTGAAGTTGTTACAGGAAATCCATAGGATTATAAGGTTAAATAGTTTAGAAGCTATATTGCTTATTTGATGGATTTCATTTTCATAAGCTATATATTTGACTTGCAAACTACATGGCCAAGGATCTAGGCTTAACACACTGTAATGGGGGAGAGCCTGCTTCTGTGAGAGATGCAATTTTCCTTATGCTGCCCTCAAAATTTTCCAACAAGAGAAAGTGTAGGTAGATCTTCTGTTTAGCAGGGTTAGGCAGATCTGTTTGAGTTTTTGACTAATTGCAATCATGTATAGAGATAGTGCTTGAAGTAGAAAGAACTATCATCTGTTATATGATCTTACATTCTGTTTAGGTGTCATTTACAAGATCTGTATGTATTAGTGGTAGTGCTGATTGATCTCTTAGCTGTTGGCACCCTTTTTCTGGCCAGTTTCCCCAAAATTTATATGTTCCTTTTTCTGCAGTTCCTGGTGAGTACTTTTGTGCTCTTGATGCTAGTGGCAGAAGATTTGATACAGATCAAAGACCAGAACTTTCTAAGGGAACAGTGGAGTTTGTTGCTCCTACTGAATATATGGTTCGGCCACCAATGCCGCCTTCCTATTTCTTTCTTATCGATGTCTCAGTATCTGCAGTTCGAAGTGGGCTGCTTGAGGTATGTTCTACATTTCTTTTTTTCGGAAAGTTCTTTCTGAGGGTCATCATTTTTTTGGTATCATTGACGATGCAGATTAGGGCTGTAGGATTTAGTATATGTTCTTCTTACAAAAAATATTTTGGTTCCTAAGATTCAAATAATTCTCATGTGCTTTCTTCCAGGTAGTTGCGAAGACCATCAAATCATGCCTTGATGATCTTCTAGGCTTTCCACGAACACAAATTGGATTCTTAACCTTCGACAGCACATTACACTTCCACAATTTCAAGGTATTTCCTACAGCTCCTCTTAGTTATTATTTTATTTCGAGATTACATTTTGCTCTGCAACACTATTGCTTTAACATACCAAACTTGATTTCATGAGGTATTGACACAACTTGTATTCTTTGCTTGTATCAGTCTTCTTTGAGTCAGCCTCAAATGATGGTGGTTGCCGATTTGGACGATGTTTTCCTGCCATTGCCTGACGATCTCTTGGTTAATTTGGCCGATTCTAGGCATGTTGTCCAGTCCTTTCTCGATAACTTGCCCAATATGTTTCAGGACAACGTAAATGTTGAATCTGCTCTTGGTCCTGCACTTAAAGCAGCATTCATGGTTATGGTAAGATCCTGATGGTATATTATTGAAGTATATGTTGGTTGTTTTTGTGTGCCCTCTGTTACACGGTTTAATCTCTGGACATTTATGTCATCACTGTTCTAGGGTCAAATTGGGGGAAAGTTGCTTGTCTTCCAGAGTACATTGCCATCTCTTGGTATTGGCCGTTTGAGACTTCGAGGAGATGATGTCCGTGCATATGGAACAGACAAGGAGCATATTCTGAGGATACCAGAAGACCCCTTCTATAAACAGATGGCTGCTGAGTTCACGAAAAATCAGATCGCCGTGGACATATTTTCTTTGAGTGACAAGTATTGTGATATAGCTTCCTTAGGTGACAATACAACCTCCGTTGAGAAGTTCCTGTAGTATTTCCTATTTGCTCGTACTTACCGTGATATGTATTAATATGTAGGTTCTCTGGCGAAATATACTGGTGGTCAGGTGTACCATTATCCATCCTTCCAGGCAACTACACATGGGGAGAAACTTAAACATGAGCTTAGCAGAGACCTTACTCGGGAGACTGCTTGGGAATCTGTAATGCGTATCAGATGTGGAAAAGGTTTTTGATTTATATCCACAGCTGCATGTTTATCATCTTCCTATATATTTCCTTGCCTTGTTAGTTTATATTCAACCTAACTCTCATGACATAATGTTTTTCAGGGGTGCGTTTCACAACATATCATGGTCATTTCATGCTAAGGTCCACAGATTTGTTAGCTCTTCCAGCTGTTGACGCTGATAAAGCTTTTGCGATGCAACTGTCTCTAGAGGAGACCCTAATGACCACGCAGACTGTATACTTTCAAGTGGCGTTGCTGTATCCTTTCCTGTCAAGTTGCTTATGCACTGCTCTCCATCTCTTCATTTCAGTGAGAAAGTCGAGCCTAGTACATTACAAATGATAACTAAATGTCAAAGGAGCACCTTTCTCAAGGTTTCCTTTGCTCTTAGTTTGGTGATAGCTAGATCCATGAACATGGTTTGTCATTAGAGAGTAGGACTGTAGCCCTCATCGTGCTTTAGAATATTTTATTTTCACTTATGAGAGATCCGAAACACTTTTTTTTTCTTGTCAAATCACCTCCTGCATATGATATTTGATGTCGCTTTCTCACATTGGGCTTTTATTTTTCACAATATTATTTACGAGTGTGGTTCTTGTGTCCTTAACCACCATCAGATATACATCATCCTCTGGTGAAAGACGTATCAGGGTGCATACGGCAGCTGCACCTGTGGTCACAGATCTTGGTGAGATGTATCGTCAAGCAGATACTGGTGCCATTGTGTCAGTGCTGGCTAGAATCGGTTAGTACTAGATTGATGCTCTCCCCTTCCATAAATGTCAATATACATGACTGAGATCACTTTATTACTAATAACCGCTATACTGCAGCTGTTGAAAACTCACTGTCTGATAAGCTGGACAGTGTCCGGCAACAATTACAGTTAAAGCTTGTGAGAAGTTTAAAGGAATACCGGAACCTATATGTTGTACAACATCGGATAGGAGGGAGACTGATATATCCAGAATCATTAAGATACTTGCCATTATACATCCTGGCCCTATGCAAATCCCTTGCTCTGCGTGGTGGTTATGCTGACGTCTCTCTTGATGAACGTTGTGCTGCTGGTTTCAGTATGATGATACTGCCTGCAAGAAGGCTGCTCAATTTTATTTATCCATCTCTGTACAGGCTTGATGAAGTATTGACAATGGTATGCAGTATTTCCTTGCAACTGAACTGATTAAGTTCCTTTTAACCAGAGCTACTTGTAGACTTGTTATCTGCAAACTATGTAAATCAACTAGGGAGAATAAAGTTTTCAAAAAAAAAAAAAAAAAAAAAACTAGGACGAATAAAGATAACTTCAGTTCTGTTTGTTTGGGATGGAAAGAACCAGTGTAGTTAGTCTGCTCAATTAGTTCGGTAGGTCTTACAATAATTCTTGTCTTCAAAATTTGCAGCCACATCTGGCATGGCATTAAGCAAAATAAATACGTAACCTCTAGATGTTTTTATTAGTTATGTTTGATATGAAGTTTTTTTTTTTGAATTTAGGCACATTTGTAGTCAAAATGAAATGCAGTATAAGTTAAAACTGCTTAGTCTGCTTAGTTGGTTTGGTAGGGCCTTAACATCAAGTTTCTGTTTCAAAATTAAGTTTCTATTATACATTCTAGAGCCAAGAGGCACAGTAATAAGCATTAATTGAAATGAGCTGATTTGATTGGTATATTTGAAGTTAACATTTTGTTTAATTCAGCCTATGCGTTGTTTTTTCTAACTGAAATATATGTCATGATTTTCAGGAACCAGATAGGATCGATGGGTCCCTGAAGCGGTTGCCATTAACCTTGCAGTGCCTAGACACTGCTGGTTTATATCTTCTTGATGATGGCTTCACCTTCCTAGTATGGTTAGGTAGAATGCTCCAGCCTGAGCTCATGAACGACATTCTCGGAGTCAGCTTGTCAAACTTCCCTGATCTATCAAAGGTACCATTCTTTACTCTGGTAAACAATGTAATCCTGACTTTGGGACTTATACTTCATTCCCCTTTCTGTCCTTCTATTTTTTCGGCTTTCTTAAACAAAATTCAAATAAATTAACAGTGTATCATGCCATCTCTCTTTTTTAGTCTGTTCTTAAAAATACCTTTCATATTCTCTGGGATGAGAATCCAGTATTTTTAGTAGATGAAAAACTCACTTTTAACATGTAATGCAATACCACATTAGATTTGTACTTCTTGCTGACATGGGGTATCTTGCAGATTCAGTTGAGAGAATGTGACAACAATCACTCGAGAAACTTCATGGCAGTACTAAGAGCCCTAAGGGAGAGGGATTCTTCATGTTACCAGCTGCCCCGGGTTGTACGACAAGGTGAGCAGCCAAGAGAGGGCTTCCTGCTTCTGTCCAACCTTGTCGAGGACCAGATGGCTGGAACCAGCAGTTACATGGACTGGATACTCCAAATTCACCGCCAAACACAGAGCTCGTGATGTACGGTGGATGTACCAAATTTTTTTGTTTTTGTGTAAACTGCTGCAGATTCGGCTGCTGTGCCAGTCCCTGATCGGCCTCTTAACCAATGGAAGAAAATGGCGAACCAGCCGTGCTCTACATATGCCATCCTGTTAGCAGCAGCGCTCTCACTGTCGGCGAGCAATACAAACTTTATTGTTAATATTTCGTTGTGATTATTTTCCGTGACGAGAAAAGGATACAGCTGTTGTATCAGAATAAGTAGGCAGCACCTTTGGTAAATTGTACAAGCGTTTGGAGTCTTTGGTAGGGGTTTGTACGCATTTGTATCGTCGACAATTTTAGTTGCAAAGATTGTGTAAACTCTTGTTTGACTGTTGGTACTAATCTGGCTGCAATGGGAAGCACCTTTTTACTCATGTTTTGGTACTGATCTGGATTCAAGATGTCGTATTTCCTTTTGGTGGAAACAAGTACAAACTGGATACATGCATGCCAGGACCAGTTCCCATGAAATCTAGGTTAACATGAACTCATTTTCTTTATATAAACTGTTCTTGTGCCAAGACCAGTTCTACTCGAAAACACGTCGATTAGACGTCGGTCCTCAAGATGTAACTTTGGCCACCATTTTTTACCGATAAAGTTAACACTCAAGAATCATAGTATTCTAGAAATAGCTTGAGACTAAAGAATCATAGTAATTTAGAAATAGCTTGAGACTAATCATATTATTCGGTAAAACAAATAGTAGTAATATTATTACAAAACTGGTAGTGCCATAATAATCTCGCACATCGCCGGATCTTTTCATTATTACAAAACTGGTATTATTACAAAACTGGTAGTGCCATAATAACTGTTGGTACCAATCAATCATTTACAAACTCAAAATATGATGCGGGGTTTGTGTTATTACCGCAACGTAAAGATCCCGCAGAGTGGAGAAGAAACCGGAGATGGACCGGCTCTTAGAGGTGTTGCTTGGCCTTGGCTTCGACCATCTCCGGTGACATACGCCAGCTGCAGCAGTGCAGAGACGGTGTTGAATGCTCATGGAGACAATGGCATCGGGGTGATCCGGGGCGGCGTACAGAAACGACGCCACGCTGCTGAACAACGTGAGGATGTGCCCGTACGGCGTCCGGTCACCGACGGCCTTCTCATTGTAGATGGGCACCACGAAACTCATCCTGCAAAAAATGCATGTGTAATTTCCGTAAGGATGCATGTTGAAGTTGAACACTGAAAATGTCATAAAGTTGGACACTTGAGGAAGTGCATTATGGAAGCAGTTATTGCATCTCAATTTAGGCTACTTATAATAATGAAAAGGATAATCTAGATGGTCCAGTTAGTGCATCACTTATCCTTGCAGATAATGTATAGCTAGCTCTATGAAGCACAAGAGACAGTGTGAGAGATCATATGAAATGCGAGTCATACTCTAACCAGTTGCAAGATAAGCCATTTCTCTTGTCATAAATAACCAGTGAACATAATTAACCAGATGACGGAATATATTACTACTAATTAGCAAGCAAAAGAATTAAGGCAGTGTAGGATAAAGCAGAATCAAACTGCAATTAATATTTAATCAACATTATGGAAACATACGAAATGTGAGTCGTGATGTAATTAAATAGGTTGCGATATTTCCCCTAATTACAAGATGTGTCATTTCTAATTTTTTTTTGCATGGTAATATGTGTCTCATTCATATCATAAAGATTAAAGTACAAGTCACATAATGACCGACATGACAAAACTGAAAAGGTAGCAGAACGTCTCTGAGCTTCACACCAACGCCCGTCACCTGCCTCCGGCACCACCACAACAGCCACCGAAAGAAAAAATGACGGATCACCTCCTCACCCGAGCTCGACGCGGCTCCATCGCTGATATGCAGCTTTGCGGACCTCCAAGGTGGCTCGCCAAAGGCGAAACCATTACCGTTGAACGAATCAGACCGGGGCAACACTCCGGACACGCCATCGAACTCCAGATCTGGCACCCCCACATGACTAAGACGTCGGGGGAGGAAACCATACCTGCCATCTGTTGGAAATATGCCCTAGAGGCAATAATAAATTGGTTATTATTATATTTCCTTGTTCATGATAATCGTTTATTATCCATGCTATAATTGTATTGATTGGAAACTCAAATACATGTGTGGGTACATAGACAACACTGTGTCCCTAGTAAGCCTCTAGTTGACTAGCTTGTTGATCAAAGATGGTTAAGGTTTCCTAGCCATGGACATGAGATGTCATTTGATAACGGGATCACATCATTAGGAGAATGATGTGATGGACAAGACCCAAACTGTAAACGTAGCATTTGATCGTGTCAGTTTATTGCTATTGTTTTCTGCATGTCAAGTATCTGTTCCTTTGACCATGAGATCATGCAACTCACTAACACCGGAGGAATACCTTGTGTGTATCAAACGTCGCAACGTAACTGGGTGACTATAAAGGTGCTCTACAGGTATCTCCGAGGGTGTCTGTTGGGTTGGCATGGATCAAGACTGGGATTTGTTACTCCGTATGACGGAGAGGTATCTCAGGGCCCACTCGGTAATACAACATCACAATGAGCCTTGCAAGCAATGTGACTAAAGTGTTAGCCACGAGATCTTGTATTACGGAACGAGTAAAGAGACTTGCCGGTAACGAGATTGAACTAGGTATAGTGATACCGACGATCGAATCTCGGGCAAGTAACATACCGAAGAACAAAGGGAACAGCATACGGGATTAACTGAATCCTTGACATAGAGGTTCGACCGATAAAGATCTTCGTAGAATATGTAGGAGCCAATATGGGCATCCAGGTCCCGCTATTGGTTATTGGCCGTAGAGGTGTCTCGGTCATGTCTACATAGTTCTCGAACCCGCAGGGTCTACACACTTAACGTTTGGTGACGATTAGTATAATTGAGTTATTATGTTGGTGACCGAAAGTTGTTCGGAGTCCCGGATAAGATCCCGGACATGACGAGGATCTCCGGAATAGTCCGGAGGTAAAGATTGATATATGTGATAATAGTGTTTTGATCTCTGGAAGGGTTCCGGAATTCACCGGAAGGGGTTCCGGATGTTTACCGAAGTGTTCGGGTGCAGCAACACTTTATATGAGCCAAAGGGATAAAGCCCACAAGGTATTGGAAAGTGCAAAAGTAGTTTTGCTGCCGCGTAAGCGGTACTACCGCTTGTTGAAGCGGTACTACCGCCGGAGCGGTACTACCGCTTGGTGAAGCGGTACTACCGCCGGAGCGGTACTACCGCTTGCGTGAAGCGGTACTACCGCCCAAGCGGTACTACCGCTTGTGTGAAGCGGTACTACCGCTTGTGCGCGGCTGTGCACGGTTCGGCAGGGATCCGAGTTGGACTCTTTCCCTGCGGGCCAAACCGACTTTGTGCGGGCAAAACCGACCCGGAGGAGGCTTTTGCTCCAAGTTTAGACCCCAAGGCTCAACATATAAATAGAGGGGCAGGGCTAGCACACGGGACACATCAGGATTTCCCAAGCCGTGTGCCGGCAACCCTAGCCCTCTAGTTCCTCCGTCATAATCTCCGTAGTGCTTGGCGAAGCCCTGCAGAGATTGTTCCTCACCACCATCACCACGCCGTCGTGCTGCTGGAACTCAACCACTACTTCACCATCGCTCGCTGGATCGAGGAGGTGAAGGCGTCATCAAGCCGTACGTGTGTTGAACGCGGAGGTGCCGTCCGTTCGGCACTAGATCGGAAGGATCGTGATTGGATCGCGGGACGCTCGGCGATTTGGATCGCGAAGACGTTCGACTACATCAACCGCGTTTATTAACGCTTCCGCTTAGCGATCTACAAGGGTATGTAGATTCACTCTCCCTCTCGTAGATGCTCATCACCATGGATAGATCTTATGTGTGCGTAGGAAAAATTTTGTTTCCCATGCAACGTTCCCCAACACCATCCACGAACCACGAACCCAGCACACGTTCCGTCTTCCAGATGTCGTCGATGTAGACCACAATCTGCATCCGCTCCTCGACTACCTCCCAAGCTCCGCGCCGACGTTGGAGCAGACGCCGTCGCAACGGCGGAGCCCGAGGACACATGTCCACCACAAGGATGCCGCCGCCGCCACGACATCCCCGCTTGAACAGACTGGTTCCCAAATCCATCACCGACCATAGAGACGATTGCCTCGCCGGAGAAGAATCCGGAGCTTCTTTATTCAGCATCGCCGTCGCCGCCGCCGAAGCCAAGACGTCGAACGACCCAAAACCCTAAGCTTCTTGGGCCCTAAAACCTAAAGCTAAAACGATCCAGACGCGCGGGATCCGGCGACCCCCCTCAGCACCGACGACCAAAAGGTCGCCGGTGGAGGAGAGCCGCCGGAAGACGGCGCCGGAAGGAGCGGCTCTCCTGTGGCGGCGGCTAGGTTTCGTTACAGGAGGAAAAAGTACGTGTGTCATTTCTAATTAGGAGACTGGCTAGACAACCTCTGGTGCATTTATACCGACAGTAAAAAAATATACTACAAAGATAAAAGGCAGACCAAATACATGCCCTGATGCTGTGGCAATGCACGGAAGAAGCACCAAAAACACCAAGAAAAACCTGCAACTTGCGGTGTCGACGTTCCGGCGAATCGACCGCAGAGTCGGTCCAATCCATTTTCGGAACTGAGGTGATTTAATTTTTTTTTTCATACTGAACATTTATACATATTTTAAATTAATAAGTGTACCATATACAATTATAATTAATATAATTTTCAACACTAACTAAGATAACAATGTTTCCAAATAATAATTATATTATTTATTTATATACAGTTGTAATATATATTTGAAAAATTTGATTCTACAAAATTTAAATTATATGATGTACCAAAAATTTCTTTATTGTTAAAAAATCTTTTGAATTTATTTTCTAATATTACATAAACTATATAGTGTATACACATATATTTGCATATCTATGCGTGTGTTAATATATTTTTTAATATTATTGAATATCATGGTAAAGATTTCTAAATCATATATATATATACTAACATATATTTTAATAGTGGTTTCTAGTGTATATTAGACAGTCATACTCATAGAAACTTCTAGGGCGTAGAAAATGTGACTTGCAAGTTGGGTTCAGTAATAGAATCATCGGAAAACCAAAAATATTGTTGATTGTACTTTTGCGTATGATTCGATTATCTACATGCTTGTCTAGATTCACTTGGTTTGATTTGGTGCAAATGAAATGTTCATCCGTTTCTTAAATTAAAAATTATGAAAGGTTTAAACATTGAAATCTAGTTATCATAATTTTCATTATGATACTAAGACATCCATAGTAAAGAGAGACTAGTGTATTTGAACTCAACTTCGTCAGTCGGACTGGTTTGCATCCGTGTGGTATAACCTATTAGTATGTGATGTGAATTTACGCTCTTGCAAATTGAGGCTCAATTTTATGTATTTAATAATTTTTCAGATGTAATATATAATTGTATAGTGTTTACTAGTATAATTTTTAGTTGGGTCCCTCCCTCTTGGGCCCAGGGCGGTTGGCCAGCCTTAATCGACCGACTCGCGGTGGCGTGGCAGGGCGTCGCAGGAGTAAAAAAAAGGGATCGCATTTTTCGGAGCTACATGCATACGCAGGGAGGCAACGTCGACGCACCGCCATACCCCCATCGGAAACGACGCAAGAAAGGTCGCGTGCAGCGGGCGATCCGGCGAATCCCCGTACATGGGAAGAAAATACGTACGCGCTATAGACTACGGAGGAGAGGAGTGCAGGGATGGCAAACCGGGAGCGAACGTCAACAGCAGCGCGCGATGTTGCCGGTGACGCTGGCGCCGGCGAGCGCCACCTGCGCCGCCTTGCTGCCACCGTTGACGCCATGCCGGCCACAGAGGGGTCTGTGAAAGTAGAGATGGATTGGCGGGGTGGCGATGACAGAGGGTTTTATGCGGAGGAGGTGAGGGGGTTTGGTGTCGGGCTCCGCGGCGAGGGTTTTAAGGACCGCCGAAGGATCCCGCGCCGGACCGCAGGTCGCCGCAGGCGAGCCAGGCCTCCGCCGTCTTCGCCACCATCATCATCGAACCGCTGTCCCATCTTCAGGAGAGAGATGCGCATCATCCTTGCCAGTCCAGCCATCCGTCGACGCCACCACGGCGCCCAACGACGCCACCGCCTTGCGCTCGTCCATCCCGACGCGGAGACTCTAGAAGATCTGTCGTGCGTAGCACCTGCCGAACAGGCATGACACAGCGTAGCACCTGTCGGCCAGGCATGACTTGACATCTCCACCGAAGCTTCGTTCAAGACGAAGCCACTCCACCTCCTGCTTCTGTCTTCCAGCGCTGCTCCACAAACGATGCTCCCAAGAGAGAAAACGACACCGTAGTGCCGCCATCGTCCGATCTGGAAGACCAGATCCTAGGGTTTTCCCCGGAGCAGCACGAGTGGGTCGACAATAGTAACACGACGTTGCCTTCATCAAGGTAATGGCGCAGAACGCCGCCATCGCCTGCCGTCGGCACGGTTTTCACCGGCAACTATGTCTCCCCGACTCGCAGCCGGGACTAGATGGCGGATCTCGAGATCCGACCATCCAGCCTCAGGCCGACCACCTCCGACGGAGGAGATGACCACCACCGCCGGCTGCACCGGCCAGAACAGATTAGACCGGAGGTGCCGCCGAGCAGTCCACCAGGCCCTCCACGCCGCCGCCGATCCGAAGCCAGATGGCGTGCCGCCGCTGATCCGAAGCCAGATGGCGCGCCGCCGCTGCGGACCGCATCGCGCCGCTGCCCGAACCGGGCCAGCCGTCGCACGCCGCCGCCCGTAACCGGGCTGCCCGACGCGCCTGCAGCCGCCATCGCCCGAGGCAGGGCCGGCCGCCGCCGTCGTCGCCGCAGCCATCGCCGCCGCTCCACTGGATCTGCCGCGCCTCCGCACGTGTAGGGGCCCGCATCACCTGTGACACCCCATGTAATTAAGCTACAGTGATCACCTTTTGATAATGCCAAGTCACCAGGTTTAATAGTGCTTGATCATCACTTGCATCATATCTCATTTCAAATTCCAATTCAAATTGAAATTCAAATTTAAAGTGAAAATAAAAGTTGTTTCAATTTGGAAACTAAAATGTTCATTAAATAGCAAATAATCCATAACTAATTATGTTAAGAAAAACAACATCACCTAAATTACCTAGATGAGTCTAACATCCTAAAACAGTACCAAACAACAATATTTAATCCCATTTTATTTAATAAAATTGCAAATGAAATCATATTATCTCCAAACCAATTTCTGGTAGTAGTTAATATTGCATTGTAATTATTGAGCTAAGTTATATATTTTATAAAAGTCATTTAGTGGCCTAATAATTTACAAAACAGAAAAGAATACAGAAAACAGAAAAATGAAAAAGAAAAACGGTAAAGACTTACTGTGCTGGTGGGCTGTGAGTGCACAGTGCACAGCCCAGCCGAGCCCGTAGCCGCCGCATTAGAGACGCACGAACCAAGCTCCGCCGCAATCGATGTCGCCGTCGCTGTAGTTGCTATCGTGAGCAACTGAGCACACCAGTGTGCTCAGTGTGCTGCCAGGAGACGAACGCAAGCAGCCGCGCTTCCCCTCGTCGCCGTTTTGCCCAAACCCGAGTGGTTCCCGATTCCGGCGACCGCCACGGTGGACGCCGTCGACGCTGTAGCCCTCCCCGCGACAAACCGACGCCACCATCGCGTGCGGGATCGTGTGGACGTTCGAACGCGCCATTTCGCGCTTCAAACCATGGCCGGACAGCCGTTTCCGCGTGGCGCCGCCGTGCGGGATGGTCACCGGCGACATTACGCCGGCGAGCTGACGTGGCCGCGCGTTTAAACGCTAACCCGCGACCCTGTGTGACTGACAGGTGGGGCCCCACACTTAATTAACCTCGGATTAGATTAAGTGTTAATTAAACCGGCTTAATAAGACACTGACTGTAGGGGAACGCGACAGAAAACAAAAAAATTCGGTACAGCGAGCACGCCCAGGATCACTATGGAGACTGCATACAGGGTTTGATCTGATCCGTACCGACTCGAAGCGCAGCGAAAGAAGAGTCGGTGTAGATCGTCGGTGCAGATCCCTGCAGCTAGGATTTACAACCTCCCAACCGCGAGGATGTACTCCCTCGTCGGACAGCCCTTCGAGAGGCGGTCGGACAGTCCCTCGGACGATGTCGCGGACAGCCCTTCGGGAGGACCCTCGAAAACCGAACGGAAACTCGGACAGCCCTTCGGGAGGACACTCGAACAGCCCCTCGGGCAAAAGATCGAAACTACAATCTCTCTACGGCGTTGCACACATACGGTGTCAACTATCCGGCAGGGCTTCACCGTCCAGAACTAGTTCCTGCCGGAACCCAGACAGCCTTTCGGCTCTACGAAACTATTTCGCTGGGAGGGAGAGAGAGAGCCAGACAAGCATGGCATGTGTATGAGAGCAAGGATGAGGTATGGAGAGCACCCATCCACCTCTATTTATAGGATAGCCAAGGGGTAAAGTTGGCATTCAAAAATACCAAAAGTACCCCCACTTTATGTCTTACATAAAAGAATAAAAGGGAAAAGGGGTGCCATGTGGAGCTCCATGGAGGAGCACCACCTTGGCCGGCCACTCTAGGGCCCCCCCACATGGGGATGCCTTGCTCCCCAATCCCTTCTAGAAGCCTTTTAGGAAATATCCCAAAAGGTGACTTTCCAAAAAAATATCCATAAAGTGATTTTTACTATTCACGGAACCAATATTCCGCGACCGTTAAATCCGAAAATATTTCTGTGGGTCTTAGAATAATTCCAGTACCCACACAAATGATTTTGGATGCGTTTCGAAACAATTTTGGATTAGTAAATTTCATCTGCGAAAAGCAACCAAATCGGTTCCGGCAGCTCCGGAACATTTCCGGTTTTTATCTCGGAAAATTCCCAGAAGTTTCCAGAACACTTCTGGCATCCTCCAAGAATTTCCAGGCGAGTGCCGAAACCAATTTGACTTAATGGTATCCCCTGAAACAACTTTTCAGTTTTACCGGAACTATTCCGGTGTCCTCTCCGGAACGTTTCCGTTTCGTCCGAAACTTTTTCGGTGATTTTCTCTCAGACTCACCGTCTAGAATTCAGCAGATAGATGACCCTTAAGCATGTGACCCTATAGGTTCGGTGAAGTATAGACATGACCCGGAACACTTTCTGATCAATGATCAACATCGGAGCCGTGGACACCCATATTGACCCCTATACCCACACGAATGAATATTCGAGTGAACCTCCAGTTGCCGTGTGCTATTCCTGTTGCTTCACGATATATTACAAACACCCGAGGTGAGATTTATTGCATCCCCGTGGATCAACAACTTGTCCACCATGCAAGTTACCTCGTTACCGGTTTTGTTCTCTTTTCTCGTTTCCGTGTTCCGACATCCCAGTGATCAAATCACAATGTGTCTGGCCAGACGATGATGGATACCGTAACACCGAGAGGGCCCGAGAATATCTCTCCATTGTCGGAGGAGCAAATCCCAATCTTGAGCTATCTCGTTACTTGCCATACTTTTCCGTGAACCCGCAAGCCGCCGTAATAGCCACCCATTTACGGATGACGTTTAACAAACCCCAAAGTTCACGAAGCAAGTACGAAGGAATTCGATACTCTCATGGTCTAAGGAATTATGCAAACATTAACTATCTCTGTGTTATTAACCATTAACTCGTGACGAATGTATCTCATAGCATAACATCAATTCGGGTCGATTCAACACAAGTGTTCTTCTAACATTGTGCCCTCAAAATTGATGGCATAGACATGCCCATGATCAGGAAAACAGGATCATCATGCAATACTTGAGCCAGTCTTAGAGGCATGACCAGGAATACATTTTACCGTTTATTATACCACACGTGCACATGAGTTTCCCTCCGAGCCTCGTGGATATTGCAGACTCGAGAATCATTGCAGTTATAGCATGGAACATAAACATTCATTACAAACTCGGAGATACAAAATAACTGTTATTACTGCCTCTAGGGCATATCTCCTATAGACTCCCACTTGCACTAGAGTCATAATCCAGTTACATGGCTTCACTAACACCAATGGCAATCCGGTGCTGCTCATGCTTTGCTCGTGGTAGAGGCTTTGTCATCGGGTCTGACACGTTCAGATCCGTGTGAACTTTGTGTACTTTCACCAAACCCGCCTCGACATGATGTCGAATGAGTTTATATTTGCGTTCAATATGTCTTGTCTTATGGTGCGAACTTGGCTCCCTTGCCTGAGCCACGGCGCCACTATTATCACAATAGATCTCCACCGGGTCCAGAGCACTTGGAACCACACCAAGGTCTTCAAGAAATTGCTTGATCCATACCGCCTCCTTGGAGGCTTCTGAAGCAGCAACATATTCCGCCTCCGTCGTAGAATCCACCACAGTCTTTTGTTTGGAACTTTTCCAATCAACTGCGCCGCCGTTCAATATGAAAACATAGCCTGATTGAGATTTGAAGTCATCTGGGTCAGTCATGAAGCCTGCATCAGTGTAACCACTTACAATGAGCTCTTCATCACCTCCGTACACAAGGAGTAAATCCTTGGTCCTTCTGAGGTACTTAAGAATACCCTTTACTATGGCCCAGTGTTCCAATCCTGGATCACTTTGGTACCGGCTGCTAACACTTAGCGCATAGGAAACGTCCGGTCTTGTACATAGCATGGCATACATAATAGAACCAACTGCCGAAGCATATGGAACATCATTCATCTGTACTCGCTCATCGAGAGTCCGAGGATACTGATTCTTGCAAAGCACTGTGCCAGGTGACATGGGGAGTAGGCCTTTCTTGGAGTTCTCCATGTTGAACCTTTTCAACACCTTGTCAATGTACGTGCTTTGGCTAAGCGCTATCAGGCGTTTTGATCTATCTCTATAGATTCTAATGCCCAATACATATGCCGCTTCGCCTAAGTCTTTCATTGAAAAACTCTTCTTCAATGAGTCTTTTATTTCGTTAAGAAAATTCACGTCATTTCCAATCAACAATATGTCATCCACATACAAGATTAGAAATGCTTTTGCGCTCCCACTAAACTTCTTGTAAACACAAGATTCTTCGTCATTCCTGATGAAGCCAAACTGTTTGACCACTTCATCAAAACGAATGTTCCAGCTCCTCGATGCTTGCTTCAGACCATAAATGGCTTTCTGAAGCTTGCATACCTTTCCAGCATCCTTATAAACGACAAAACCTTCTGGCTGTATCATGTATACATCCTCTTTGAGGTTTCCATTTAGGAAAGCCGTTTTGACGTCCATCTGCCATATTTCATAATCGAAATAAGCAGCAATTGCTAGTAATATCCGAACAGACCTAAGCATAGCTACGGGCGAGAAAGTCTCGTCATAGTCCACTCCTGGAACTTGCGTGAACCCTTTCGCGACAAGTCTAGCTTTGTGGATAGTAATGTTACCATCCGCGTCCGTCTTTCTTTTGAAAATCCATTTACAACCAATGGGATTTACACCTTCTGGATGTTCTTCCAAGTTCCAAACTTGGTTTTCGTACATGGATTCCATTTCGGATTTCATGGCCTTGTGCCATTCCTTTGAGCTGGGCCCCGCCATCACTTCCTTGTAGTGCGCAGGTTCATCGTCTTCAAGAAATGAAGATTTCATTATGAAACCACTCAGGTGGCTGGACAGCTCTACCTGATCTGCGCGGTTCAGTTACAACATTGTCTGAAGTTTCCACATCACATGCGACAACTTCCGGCTCGGTTGTAGGGATAATTAGCGGAATTTCTTCCGGTTCTTTAGCCATATCAACGGTTGCTGAAGATTCACTAATCTCATCAAGTTGTACTGTCCTCCCACTCACTTCTTAATCGAGAAACTCTTTCTCGAGAAAGACTCCGTGTTTTGCAACAAACACTTTGTTCTCGGAGGCGTGGTAGAAAGAATACCCAACTGTCTCCTTGGGATAACCTACAAAGTAACATTTGTCTGATCTGGGATCAAGTTTGCTTGGCTGTAAATGCTTTACATATGCCTCACAACCCCAAATTTTGAGAAACGACAGGTCGGGTTTCTTCCCGTGCCATATCTCATATGGCGTCATCTCAACAGACTTAGATGGTGCTTTGTTTAGTGTGTGAGCGGCAGTTTCCAGTGCGTGACCCCAAAAGGATATCGGTAGATCTGTAAGAGACATCATCGACCTTACCATGTCTAACAAGGTTCGGTTACGTCGTTCCGATACTCCGTTTCGCTGTGGAGTTCCGGGAGGCGTAAGCTGTGAAACGATTCCACGGTCACTCAGATGTTGGCCAAACTCATGACTAAGGTATTCGCCCCCGCGATCAGACTGCAGAAACTTAATCTTTTTGTTACGATGATTTTCTACCTCATTCTGAAATTCCTTGAACTTTTCAAAGGTTTCCGACTTATGCTTCATCAAGTAGATACATCCATACCTACTCAAATCATTCGTAAAAGTCACGAAGTAGAAATACCCACCCCGTGCGATTGTGCTCATTGGACCACATACATCACTATGTATTATTTCCAACAATTCACTCGCCCGTTCAGGATGACCCGTGAACGGCGTCTTGGTCATTTTCCCCATCAAGCAAGCTTCACATGTGTCAAATGATTCAAAATCAAGGGACGGTAAAACTCCATCTTTATGGAGTCTTTGCATGCGTTTCTTTCCGATGTGGCCAAGGCGACAGTGCCACATGAAAGTGGTGGTGGTATCAGCCTTCTTAAGGCGTTTAGCATTCACGTTAAAGACATCATTTCCACATTCAAGATTTAGTATGAAAAGGCCCCCAACAATGGGTGCAAATCCATAAAACATATCCTTACAATAAAGTGAACAACCATTGTTCTCAGACTTGTACGAATACCCATCGTGTACTAAACATGATCTGGAGATAATGTTTCTACACAATAGTGGAACAAAATAACAGTTATTTAGTTCTAAGATAAATCCTGAAGGGAGACGTAGAGGCATAATGCCGACAGCTTGAGCGGCGATCCCAGCGCCATTCCCGATACGCATCACGACTTCATTCTTTGCTAACTTGCGCACCTTCTGAAGTCCCTGTATCGAGTTGCAAATGTGAGCAACCGATCCGGTATCAAATACCTAAGACTTAGAATTTTCGCTAGCAAGCAAAACGTCAATGACATTAACTTGTATAACAATTATACCTTTTCCGGTTTTCCCGGACTTCTTATCTTTCAGATATTTCTTGCAGTTTCTCTTCCAGTGTCCTGTGCCCTTGCAGTAGAAGCACTCAGATTCATTCTTGGCTCCGCCCTTAGAGTTGCTTTGGGAGCCGGTCTTACCGGCGCCCTTGCCCTTCTTTGGCTTGCCTTTCTTTTTGAAACTGGCGATTTTATTCACAAGCAACACTTGCTTGCGACTTTTCCGCAGTCGTCCTTCCGCAGTTTTCAGCATGGAGAGCACCTCTTCCGTTGTTTTCTCCATCCCACTCATGTTCTAGTTCATGACAAAACCGTCGTAAGACGGGGGGAGTGAAGAAAGCATCATGTCCATCATATGGCCAGGCGGAATTGGAAATTCCAGGGTTTTAAGCCTTTCAGCATAGCCAATCATTTTGACTACGTGTTCGCCAACTGAACTGCCCTCAGCCATTTTGCAATCCATCACGGCCTTCATGATATCAAATCGTTCAGACCGTGCGGTTTCCTTGTACATAACATCCAATTCCCGGATCATATCGTGGGGTTTATGGAATTCAAAACATTTTTGAAGCCCTGCACTCATGCAAGCTAGCATGAGGCACTGCACTAAATTATGATCATCATCCTTAGTGGCCCAGACATTTTGTTCATCTTCCGGGGCAGTGGCCGCCGGTTTAGCTGGAAGAGCAATTTCAAGCACATACATTTTCTTAGCGCTCCTAAGGACAATCCTCAGGTTACGGATCCAGTCCGCATAGTTGTTTCCAGTCGCAGCTAACTTCTCTTTCTCTAACATCGGGCCTAAGTTGAACGCGGTGTTGCGAGCCATTTGATCTATAACGGAAAACACAAGTTTCACTTAGACTTTGTTCATAATGATATTTGGCACTAGTGAATAAACAATTTTATTCTAAAGTGCGCTCCCACTCAAATCAATATCTCTCAAAATTGATTATGAGTGATTCAAGATCCGTGTCTTGATTGTTCGCCATTGGTGTAACACCACTGATGACGAAAATCTTAACCGGTAGGCCAACTTGCCAATCACATCTCTATGTGACTCTTGTTCATCTTTCGATGCGTGTGTTCCGAGCTCATGACGGTCATGCCTGAACGTCAAGACAACCAAGTGATCTTGCTGCGAGGTCTCAACTCACCCGCCTCGCTCTTCACTAATCGTTCGTACCCGTGTGACACGGCGCACCCCGAAAAGATAGTTGCCGTGACGGTGCTACACTTGGGAGAACACCTTTTACTTGATATTTTTAGTGAGAGATCACCCTAATAAAAAGCGAGTACCGCGCAATCAAGAAGGGTGCATCATAAGGGATAAACATATCAGGCAATTCATAATAGCATGATATGGTATAGCCCCTTCTGACGGAGAAGTCTTTAATTTCTTCGTCTTCGGCATTTGCGTCGGTGTTCACCTTCGCGAAGATTGCCACCACCTTGTCGATGCACCAGATAATATTGCTATCTCTATAGCTAATAAAATAAGTGCATTACTTAAGGTTGACACGCAGGTCATTAAAGTGACAATCATATGGCTCCAGCCATCATGCCGAATCATGACACGCAGATCCTGTTAATAAATTTACATCATATAGTCATCTCATACATAATCGAACTAATATGAGCACTGCTATACCACATCACATGCACATCCTGCAAAACCAAGTTAGACGCCTCTAATCGGTTTATGCAAAATTTTATTTTACGTGGCTTCTAAGGTTTTGACGTAAACCGCAGCTACCAACGTTTTATCATCAAGCATGATTATTCAAGTCGCTAGATTAACATCTCGGGGTGTATGAAACACGAGATAATTAAATCTCGAGCCCCATACTAAACTTCGTCATACGCGTGACCCCCGTGCAGATCATATCTGCATTGCCCTTTCATCTGCGAATTTCATCTTTCTTTTGACTATGGCAGAACCCAAAGAACTGATAGCACTTGGTTGATCAATCAGGATCACGGATTGCCAGAACTTTGTGAAATTCCACCATGCTGTCTCGAGATCAGAAATACGCAAATTCTAGGGAAGCAACAAGAACATCGGGTAACAGATTTCATCTGCTACCCGCATAAATAATTTTCAGCAATAGATCTCATCTACTCCAAAATTATATTATGCAATACCCATACATCTCCATGTATTCTAGATCGTAACCTGCATCTACGCATAGCTCGGCTCTGATACCACTGTAGGGGAACGCGACAGAAAACAAAAAATTTTGGTACAGCGAGCACGCCCAGGATCACTATGGAGACTGCATACAGGGTTTGATCTGATCCGTACCGACTCGAAGCGCAGCGAAAGAAGAGTCGGTGTAGATCGTCGGTGCAGATCCCCGCAGCTAGGATTTACAACCTCCCAACTGCGAGGATGTACTCCCTCGTCGGACAGCCCTTCGGGAGGCGGTCAGATAGTCCCTCGGACGATGTCGCGGACAGCCCTTCGGGAGGACCCTCGAAAACTGAACGGAAACTCGGACAGCCCTTCGGGAGGACACTCGAACAGCCCCTCGGGCAAAAGATCGAAATTACAATCTCTCTACGGGGTTGCACACATACGGTGTCAGCTATCCGGCAGGGCTTCGCCGTCCAGAACTAGTTCCTGCCGGAACCCAGACAGCCTTTCGGCTCTACGAAACTATTTCGCTGGGAGGGAGAGAGAGAGAGCCAGACAAGCATGTCATATGTATGAGAGCAAGGATGAGGTATGGAGAGCACCCCTCCACCTCTATTTATAGGATAGCCAAGGGGTAAAGTTGGCATTCAAAAATACCAAAAGTACCCCCACTTTATGTCTTACATAAAAGAATAAAAGGGAAAAGGGGTGCCATGTGGAGCTCCATGGAGGAGCACCACCTTGGCCGGCCACTCTAGGCCCCCCCCCCCCACATGGGGGTGCCTTGCTCCCCAATTCCTTCTAGAAGCCTTTTGGGAAATATCCCAAAAGGTGACTTTCCAAAAAAATATCCATAAAGTGATTTTTACTATTCACGGAACCAATTTTCCGTGACCGTTAAATCCGAAAATATTTCTGTGGGTCTTAGAATAATTTCAGTACCCACACAAATGATTTTGGACGCGTTCCAAAACAATTTTGGATTAGTAAATTTCATCTGCGAAAAGCAACCAAATCGGTTCCGGCAGCTCCGGAACATTTTCGGTTTTTATCTCGGAAAATTCCCAGAAGTTTCCAGAACACTTCTGGCATCCTCCAAGAATTTCCAGGCGAGTGCCGAAACCAATTTGACTTAATGGTATCCCCTGAAACAACTTTTCAGTTTTACCGGAACTATTCCGGTGTCCTCTCCGGAACGTTTCCGTTTCGTCCGAAACTTTTTCGGTGATTTTCTCTCAGACTCCCCGTCTAGAATTCAGCAGATAGATGACCCTTAAGCGTGTGACCCTATAGGTTTCGTGAAGTATAGACATGACCCAGAACACTTTCCGATCAATGATCAACATCGGAGCCGTGGACACCCATATTATTGACCCCTATACCCACAAGAATGAATATTCGAGTGAACCTCCAGTTGCCGTGTGCTATTCCTGTTGCTTCACGATATATTACAAACACCCGAGGTGAGATTTATTGCATCCCCGTGGATCAACAACTTGTCCACCATGCAAGTTACCTCGTTACCGGTTTTGTTCTCTTTTCTCGTTTCCGTGTTCCGGCATCCCAGTGATCAAATCACAATGTGTCTGGCCAGACGATGATGGATACCGTAACACCAAGAGGGCCCGAGAATATCTCTCCATTGTCGGAGGAGCAAATCCCAATCTTGAGCTATCTCGTTACTTGCCATACTTTTCCGTGAACCCGCAAGCCGCTGTAATAGCCACCCATTTACGGATGACGTTTAACAAACCCCAAAGTTCACGAAGCAAGTACGAAGGAATTCGATACTCTTATGGTCTAAGGAATTATGCAAACATTAACTATCTCTGTGTTATTAACCATTAACTTGTGACGAATGTATCTCATAGCATAACATCAATTCAGGTCGATTCAACACAAGTGTTCTTCTAACATTGTGCCCTCAAAATTGATGGCATAGACATGCCCATGATCAGGAAAACAGGATCATCATGCAATACTTGAGCCAGTCTTAGAGGCATGACCAGGAATACATTTTACCGTTTATTATACCACACGTGCACATGAGTTTCCCTCCGAGCCTCGTGGATATTGCAGACTCGAGAATCTTTGCAGTTATAGCATGGAACATAAACATTCATTACAAACTCGGAGATACAAAATAACTGTTATTACTGCCTCTAGGGCATATCTCCTATAGACTCCCACTTGCACTAGAGTCATAATCCAGTTACATGGCTTCCCTAACACCAATGGCAATCCGGTGCTGCTCATGCTTTGCTCGTGGTAGAGGCTTTGTCATCGGGTCTGACACGTTCAGATCCGTGTGAACTTTGTGTACTTTCACCAAACCCGCCTCGACATGATGTCGAATGAGTTTATATTTGCGTTCAATATGTCTTGTCTTATGGTGCGAACTTGGCTCCCTTGCCTGAGCCACGGCGCCACTATTATCACAATAGATCTCCACCGGGTCCAGAGCACTTGGAACCACACCAAGGTCTTCAAGAAATTGCTTGATCCATACCGCCTCCTTGGAGGCTTCTGAAGCAGCAACATATTCCGCCTCCGTCGTAGAATCCGCCACAGTCTTTTGTTTGGAACTTTTCCAATCAACCGCGCCGCCGTTCAATATGAAAACATAGCCTGATTGAGATTTGAAGTCATCTGGGTCAGTCATGAAGCCTGCATCAGTGTAACCACTTACAATGAGCTCTTCATCACCTCCGTACACAAGGAGTAAATCCTTGGTCCTTCTGAGGTACTTAAGAATACCCTTTACTGTGGCCCAGTGTTCCAATCCTGGATCACTTTGGTACCGGCTGCTAACACTTAGCGCATAGGAAACGTCCGGTCTTGTACATAGCATGGCATACATAATAGAACCAACTGCCGAAGCATATGGAACATCATTCATCTATACTCGCTCATCGAGAGTCCGAGGACACTGATTCTTGCAAAGCACTGTGCCAGGTGACATGGGGAGTAGGCCTTTCTTGGAGTTCTCCATGTTGAACCTTTTCAACACCTTGTCAATGTACGTGCTTTGGCTAAGCGCTATCAGGCGTTTTGATCTATCTCTATAGATTCTAATGCCCAATACATATGCCGCTTCGCCTAAGTCTTTCATTGAAAAACTCTTCTTCAATGAGTCTTTTATTTCGTTAAGAAAATTCACGTCATTTCCAATCAACAATATGTCATCCACATACAAGATTAGAAATGCTTTTGCGCTCCCACTAAACTTCTTGTAAACACAAGATTCTTCGTCATTCCTGATGAAGCCAAACTGTTTGACCACTTCATCAAAACGAATGTTCCAGTTCCTCGATGCTTGCTTCAGACCATAAATGGCTTTCTGAAGCTTGCATACCTTTCCAGCATCCTTATGAACGACAAAACCTTCTGGCTGTATCATGTATACATCCTCTTTGAGGTTTCCATTTAGGAAAGCCGTTTTGACGTCCATCTGCCATATTTCATAATCGAAATAAGCAACAATTGCTAGTAATATCCGAACAGACCTAAGCATAGCTACGGGCGAGAAAGTCTCGTCGTAGTCCACTCCTAGAACTTGCGTGAACCCTTTCGCGACAAGTCTAGCTTTGTGGATAGTAATGTTACCATCCGCGTCCGTCTTTCTTTTGAAAATCCATTTACAACCAATGGGCTTTACGCCTTCTGGATGTTCTTCCAAGTTCCAAACTTGGTTTTCGTACATGGATTCCATTTCGGATTTCATGGCCTTGTGACATTCCTTTGAGCTGGGCCCCGCCATCGCTTCCTTGTAGTGCACAGGTTCATCGTCTTCAAGAATGAAGATTTCGTTATGAAACCACTCAGGTTGCTGGACAGCTCTACCTGATCTGCGCGGTTCAGTTACAACATTGTCTGAAGTTTCCGCATCACATGAGACAACTTCCGACTCGGTTGTAGGGATAATTAGCGGAATTTCTTCCGGTTCTTTAGCCATATCAACGGTTGCCGAAGATTCACTAATCTCATCAAGTTGTATTGTCCTCCCACTCACTTCTTTAGCGAGAAACTCTTTCTCGAGAAAGACTCCGTGTTTTGCAACAAACACTTTGTTCTCGGAGGCGTGGTAGAAAGAATACCCAACTGTCTCCTTGGGATAACCTACAAAGTAACATTTTTCTGATCTGGGATCAAGTTTGCTTGGCTGTAAACGCTTTACGTATGCCTCACAACCCCAAATTTTGAGAAAAGACAGGTCGGGTTTCTTCCCGTGCCATATCTCATATGGCGTCGTCTCAACAGACTTAGACGGTGCTTTGTTTAGTGTGTGAGCAGCAGTTTCCAGTGCGTGACCCCAAAAGGATATCGGTAGATCTGTAAGAGACATCATCGACCTTACCATGTCTAACAAGGTTCGGTTACGTCGTTCCGATACTCCGTTTCGCTGTGGAGTTCCGGGAGGCGTAAGCTGTGAAACGATTCCACGGTCACTCAGATGTTGGCCAAACTCATGACTAAGGTATTCGCCCCGGCGATCAGACCGCGGAAACTTAATCCTTTTGTTACGATGATTTTCTACCTCATTCTGAAATTCCTTGAACTTTTCAAAGGTTTCCGACTTATGCTTCATCAAGTGGATATATCCATACCTACTCAAATCATCCGTAAAAGTCACGAAGTAGAAATACCCACCCCGTGCGATTGTGCTCATTGGACCACATACATCACTATGTATTATTTCCAACAATTCACTCGCCCGTTCAGGATGACCCGTGACGGCGTCTTGGTCATTTTCCCCATCAAGCAAGCTTCACATGTGTCAAATGATTCAAAATCAAGGGACGGTAAAACTCCATCTTTATGGAGTCTTTGCATGCGTTTCTTTCCGATGTGGCCAAGGCGACAGTGCCACATGAAAGTGGTGGTGGTATCAGCCTTCTTAAGGCGTTTAGCATTCACGTTAAAGACATCATTTCCACATTCAAGATTTAGTATGAAAAGGCCCCCAACAATGGGTGCAAATCCATAAAACATATCCTTACAATAAAGTGAACAACCATTGTTCTCAGACTTGTACGAATACCCATCGTGTACTAAACATGATCCGAAGATAATGTTTCTACACAATAGTGGAACAAAATAACAGTTATTTAGTTCTAAGATAAATCCTGAAGGGAGACGTAGAGGCATAATGCCGACGGCTTGAGCGGCGATCCCAGCGCCGTTCCCGACAGGCATCACGACTTCATTCTTTGCTAACTTGCACACCTTCTGAAGTCCCTGTATCGAGTTGCAAATGTGAGCAGCCGATCCGGTATCAAATACCCAAGACTTAGAATTTTCTCTAACAAGCAAAACGTCAATGACATTAACTTGTATAACAATTATACCTTTTCCGGTTTTCCCGGACTTCTTATCTTCCAGATATTTCTTGCAGTTTCTCTTCCAGTGTCCTGTGCCCTTGCAGTAGAAGCACTCAGTTTCATTCTTGGCTCCGCCCTTAGAGTTGCTTTGGGAGCCGGTCTTATCGGTGCCCTTGCCCTTCTTTGGCTTGCCTTTCTTTTTGAAACTGGCGGTTTTATTCACAAGCTACACTTGCTTGCGACTTTTCCGCGACATTACGCCGGCGAGCTGACGTGGCCGCGCGTTTAAACGCTAACCCGCGACCCTGTGTGACTGACAGGTGGGGCCCCGCTCTTAATTAACCTTGGATTAGATTAAGTGTTAATTAAACCGGCATAATAAGACACTGACATGGGGTCCCACCTCCTAACTAATGTCCAATTAATTAATCTAAACCGGATTAACCCCCGCTGTCACTGACAGGTGGGGCCTGCACTATTCCAGTGGATAAGCCCCGCTGAGTCAGCTGCTGACTCAGCAGGCTGGCCACACATGTCAGCCTCTGTGGACTGGACCGTTGACCAGTCAAACCTGTTGACTGGGCAACCACAGTGACTGACATGCGGGCCCCAGCGGTTAATTAAAACTAATTTAAATTTAAACTAATCTGTAATTAGTTTAGTCACTAACAGTAGGGCCCCACCGCCTAATTAATCTTAATTAGTTATTTAAACCCAAATTAACTACTGAGCCACTGACAAGTGGGACCCACTGGTCAGGTTTGACTCTGGTCAGCCGGTTTGACCGCTGACGTCATGCTGACGTCACCTACTACTGTTTCGGATAATTTGAATTAAATAATTCTAGAAATTCCAGAAATTCAATAAAACTTTGAAAAATCATATAAAATAAACCGTAACTCGGATGAAATAATTTATATATGAAAAATGATCAGAAAAATATGAAGAATCTGAATATCCTACCCACATACCCGCCACACCCATCTAACATACTGAACATGGGACTTTTTGCCCGATTTCGATAAATGAATAGTGCATGACTTTAATAAAATAATTCCAGATAAATTCCTAAATTATCTAAAACAATTAGATAGGCATTATATCACCTCTGCATATCATTTAGGCATGTCATACATCACTGTTGCATTGTTGCCGTGAATTTATTGTTTCTTCCCCCTCCTTCTCTCCCGTTAGGCGCCGAGACCGCCGCCGACGCAGCTGAGTACGACTACGCTCCAGACGAGCAGCCTTCAGACAACCAGCCCCTCTCAGCAGAGCTTCCAAGAAAGCAAACCCCCTTGATCATTCAGATATCACCTATTCTTTCCCTCTTATTCTTGCATTAGAATTGCCCCTGCTACTTTTCCAATAGTTCCTATTCTGATGCATAGCCTGGTTTTGTAACCTGTTGTTGATACTTTACCTGTTATCCTATATGCTTAGTATAGGCTGGTTAATGCTACATCAATGGCCCCACATCCTTGTCCTTGTTGCCATGCTTTTCCACCGGTGACTCGATCAGTATGATCGACGGTCAGAGATCAACACATCACCGCACATTCCCCTTAAGTTGTTCGACTCTGCAGAGTTACCACCGAGTGCCGAGGGTGATACCTCTTATCTCACTTTCGATGACGCCTCTGTAGAATAGCTATCCGGTTGTGGGTTACCGAGGGTGATTCCTCTTTCATCACCTCCGATAAAGCTTCCGTCGTGCAACTCCTCTTGTGTGAATCCATCGAGGGTGATTCCTCCGGGTTAACCTTGACCGATACTTCGAGTGGGAATCCATCAAGGGTGATTCCTCGGATTCCTTCTCGATACTTTGGACACACGGGTACTTGGACTTTACTACTGTCATTTGATAAAGACGGGTCGGCTCCAAGAGCACCCGCGAGCCGTGTGTTACCAAGTCGGAACGACAGGAATCCTGTTCGTCTCTGCGAGCTGCTAAATACGCCTAATGGATTTGGGTATTTGATCTGAGTAGGCCGCTGGCCTTATATGCACTACCAACACGTGGGATAATGGTTATGGGACCCTCTACGTCGTATGTATCAGCCGAAAGCTCTTCAGACGTCACAGCTCAGAGATGCGGGCTGATTGTTGGGGTGGGCTGGTTACGTCACTGGTGTATTCAGTGTCGCTCCTGGGCCCCGACTACCCACGCAACGTGCAGGAGTGCAAAGGGTGATGGCCCAAGACCCCTTCGCACTTAGGATTTAGACCGGCGTGCTGACCTCTCTACTGAGCCTAGGTAGGACTGCGTCGTGTCGATCACCCGAGGCCGGGCATTACCCAGCAAGTGTGTCCGGCCAGATGTGATCGAGCGTGTTGGGTAACAGTAGTGCACCCCTGCAGGGAAGTTATCTATTCGAATAGCCGTGTCCACGGTAACAGGACGCTCGGAGTTGTATCCTAATCCACTACAACTACAAATTGATGTTGATTTAATATTAAACTATTAATACTGCTCTAGGGCTCGCTTTCTCGCAGGGAGTCGAGAAAGGATCTCAGGGCGCTGCTACTATATAACCACTATTATATGTTACTGTGTTCTACTCTCTTCTGATGCTGCAAGATTGCTTCAAGATGCTAGTCTTCGATAGGCTAGGCTTCTCCCCCTCTATTCTGGCATTCTGCAGTTCAGTCCAAAGATATAGCCCCATTCCTTTGATACCGATGCATAATTAGTATAGTTCTGATGTCAGTCTTGCGAGTACTTTGGATGAGTACTCACGGTTGCTTTGCTATCTTTTCCCCATACCCGCTTGCTGAAAACAGACGACGGAGTCCCGGAGCCCGACGCCACCGCAGGAGACTACTACCAGGAGAGCCCCGGAGGCACGTACTACTGGGTTGAGCCAGTCGACCAGGAGTAGTTCGGAGGCCCTAGGCAGGAGGCCTTCGCCTTTTCGATCAGTGTCGCTGTTTGTGCTAGCCTTCTTAAGGCAAACTTGACTAACTATGTCTGTACCCAGATATTATTTGTTTGTATGACTTATGTATTCGGGTCCTCGTGACCCCTGATTTGTAATATGAAGATTTATGTTTAATTTTGAGTTTAGAGTTGTGTTGTGATATCTTCCCATGCGTCTCTGTTATCGAGCGTGCACGTTTGCGTGTATGATTAGTGCACGGTCGAGCAGAGGGCGTCACAAGTTGGTATCAGAGCCGACTGCCTGTAGGAAGCCCCCTTCTAATTCCTTGGTCGAAGTTGGGTCTAGTCTTTGAAAAACTATATTTTACTAACATGGCTGTGTGGCTTACGGGCCCACGTCGCCAATGGGTGGTATTAGGATCTTTTATTCCTCTTCCTTACTCTGGGATTCTACTCTCTGTTCTATTCGGGTTAAAATTTTACTAACTCTGACCCTATGTTCTCATGATCATGTCCACCCGGAGCTTTGGTTATCTGCAAATTACTTCCTTGAATGCAAGATGCAAAAATTCGCTCACTGTCATTTGACAATCTTGAATTTTCCTCTGTTTCAGATGGATCGCTTGTTTCTGCCGCGCCCTACGATGCAGCTTGTACTGTGGACTGGGGCTCGTGATGCGACTGGTTTTCCAGCTATCCTGATCGCCCTCCTGACCAGACTGGGCTACCGTTGGTACCCCGAGTACATGGTATACGAGGATTTCCGCGAGTTCAACCACGAGAAGTACCATGCCGATGTTCATATCTTTGATCAGCGGAACGACTCCGTCACTGAGTTGTACACTTTTCACGGTATCGGCGTGACAATTGATATGGCAGTCCATGATGCTGCCCATTCTGCTGTCGCACGTCTTCGTGGCGAGCATAGTCGCTTGGATGACTCCGAGTTCCGATACATCCCGTATGCTCCTGCTGGTGATGATACCGGATACTACACAGCTGTCTGTGCCCCTTACGAGCGACGTCGATATGACCCGCAGGTTTTGATTCAGTGCACTCAGGCTCTGGATGGCACTGCCCGGGCTCTGGCCGTCGAGTTGTTTGCCACTCGAGCACGTCTCTACGATGCTATGACACAGTTGCTGCCAGCTGTTCGTGCAGGGATAAATCCAGAGTACATCGTTTACCCGCACAGGACTCAGATGCCTATAGGTATTGATTGGCCTGCTGTTGGAGGTCACACACCCGCACGTGGACCTCTTCTTCCAGTTCGAGATCGGGTTCTGCATCAGAGTGTTCACGGAGCGCAGGACCTTCCTGCCATGGACACTCATCATCCGCACCTGCAGTTACCTGGTTTCAGTGGTTTTCCCCGACGTTGATGTAGCCTTTGCTGTGTCTCGTTGTTGTATTCCTCACCGCGTACCTGCGCGCCGCCTAGTATGTCTAGCTGTTTAATTTCCGAACTTGTGTTGTCCGCGTGTAACCGACTTTGTGTATGGATCTGTATGTCTTAATTGACTACTACTTATGTATCTATTGCACTGCTTATTCATTGTCGTGTTACATCATGTTTGTCTCTAAGACACTTGCAGTTGTTTTTAGTAAACTACCCGCTGTTAAATCTTTAGCAGGATGGTTAGACCAGGTGGTCGTGGTCGTGGCCGTGCTCCCGAGCAGCCACCACCGCCAGACTATATGGCAGCTATGATGCAGCAATTCGAGCTGAACCGCCAGTTCATGGTTGGGATCATGGCTCAGTTTCCGCACCAGAACCAGAATGCTCAGAATCAGCAACCTGCCACAATAACTCTGCAGGAGTTTGTGCGTCTCAGCCCTACTGTTTTCCGCAACTCCGAACAGCCACTGGATGCTGATGACTGGCTTCGCGACATCACCTACGAGATGGAGTCTGCCAATGTCGCCCCCGCCAACTTTGTCACCTTCGCATCCTACTTCTTGAAGGGTGCCGTTGCTCAATGGTGGCACACCCACAGGAGTTCATTACCTGCTGGGACAGTCGTTACCTGGATCGAGTTTCAGACTGCTTTCCGTGCCCGTTACATTCCTCAGGGAATCATGGACCGGAAGAAAAGAGAGTTTCGCAACCTCACTCAGGGCAATAGGACTGTCGAAGCTTATCAGTGGGAATTCCTTAACCTGTCCCGCTATGCTGAAGAAGACATTGCCACAGATGCACGCAGACAGGAGAAATTCCGCGATGGACTCCACCCAGACCTCAAACTTGCACTCGCTGTTCATGACTTCGCCGACTTCGCCACTCTGGTGAACAAGGCTATCCAGGTTGAGACCGCTCAGATGGAACATAGGGAATCACTCAAGCGCAATCGTGACATTGGCTCATCTTCGAGCTCCGGACAAAGGCGTAAGATCTGGATTCCCAACATCATGTATCGTCCAACTGCCCCTGCGCTAAGGCTTTCCTATGTGGCACCTCGTCTGCCTCCCCCACCACCGAGGCAGCCAAGAGCTCAAGTTGCTCCACCACGTGCTGCTCCTCTTCGTCCTGAAGATGGTTTGTGTTTCAAGTGTCGCCGCCCAGGTCACCTTGCCAAGGACTGCCGCCAGAATCAGAATCAGTTGGCGCTTCCTCCTACTGGCCGTGGAAATGGCCGTGGCAACAACCAGACCCGCAACTATAATACTGGGTCTTCTGCTTATGGTCGTGGACAGGCTTACCACGTCGATATTGAAGAAGTTCAGGATCAACCTGAAACTGTGATGGGTACCCTTCTCGTTAACTCAGTACCCGCTTCTGTTTTATTCGATTCAGGAGCATCACATTCATTCATGTCAGAAGCATTTGCATTATCACATGACATTGCATTTGAAACGATGAACATACCAATAGTTGTCCGCACCCCTGGAGGCCGTTCTCAAACCTCCATGATGGCACACAATGTCACTGTCGAAATTGAAGGATTGGAATTCCTTGTTTCACCCATCATTTTGAATTCTTCCAATATAGACCTCATTCTGGGAATGGATTGGTTGAAAGCTCACATTGCTTCGATCAATTGTGCCACCAAAGTCGTCCAACTTCTTCACCCCTCCGACGAGATAGTGAACTACACCGCCCGAATTACCCGAAATGCCGAAGCTCAGATTTATGCTCTGAATGCTTTGAGCGCCTCACCTCTTGAGGGAATTGAGAACGTTCCAGTCGTTCGCGATTTTCCGGACGTCTTTCCAGAAGAACTTCCAGGAATACCCCCTGTTAGAGCCGTTGAATTCGTCATCGACTTGAAACCAGGCACCACTCCTATTGCCAAGCGCCCATACAAGATGCCACCGCATGAACTCCTTGAACTTAAGGAGGAAATCAACAAGTCACTTAAAAAGGGTTTCATCCGCCCCAGTTCCTCTGCTTGGGGAGCACCTTCTCTCTTTGTTAAGAAGAAGGATGGAACAAACCGATTGGTCCAGGACTATCGGCCTATTAACCAAGCAACAATCCAGAACAAATATCCACTTCCCCGGATCAACGATCTTTATGATCAACTTGCTGGATCCTCTGTGTTCTCTAAACTCGACTTAAGGTTTGGTTACCATCAGATCCGAGTTCGTAAGGAGGATATTCCGAAGACCGCCTTCGTTACTCGTTATGGATCATACGAGTACACCGTCATGTCCTTCGGATTAACCAATGCTCCAGCAACCTTCTCTCGATTGATGAACTATATCTTCATGGACTACCTCGACAAATTCGTCGTGGTTTATCTGGATGATATCCTTATATTTTCCAAGAATGAAGAGGAACACGCCGAACACCTTCGGCTTGTATTGGAGAAACTCCGAGAACATCAACTGTATGCCAAATTTTCCAAGTGTGAATTCTGGTTATCGGAGGTGACTTATCTTGGTCATGTGATTTCCAAGGATGGCATTGCTGTTAACCCAGAACGAGTTCAGGCTATTCTTGACTGGACTCCTCCACAGACTGTTAAGCAAGTCAGAAGTTTTCTCGGTCTTGCTAGCTATTGCCGCCGTTTCGTCGAGAACTTCTCCAAGATTGCTAAGCCACTGACTGATTTGCTCCACAAAGGCAAGAAGTTTGAGTGGACGGAAAAGTGCCAAGAATGTTTTCAGACCCTTAAAGATAAGTTGACATCTGCCCCAGTGCTAGCTCCCCCTGATTCCCGCAAGGACTTTGTGATATATTGTGATGCATCCCGTCAAGGATTAGGCTGTGTCCTGATGCAAGAACGTAAAGTGATTGCTTATGGCTCTCGTCAGTTGCGTCCTCACGAACATAAGTATCCAACACATGATCTCGAGTTAGCAGCACTTATCTATGCTCTGAAGCTGTGGCGACATTACCTTCTTGGTAATCGTTGCGAGATATACACGGACCACCAAAGTCTGAAGTATCTGTATACTCAACCGGATTTGAACCTCCGTCAACAAAGGTGGCTCGAGACAATAGCTGACTATGACATGGATATTTCCTATACCCCTGGCAAGGCTAATGTAATGGCCGATGCCTTGAGTCGCAAGTCTTATTGCAACAACCTCACGGTTCAGCAAGCACAACCCCTTCTTTATGAAGAACTTCGCAAGTTGAACCTTCACATTGTTCCTCAAGGTTATCTCAATACCCTAGTTGTTGAACCGGACCTCGAGTGCAACATCAAGACAAGGCAGAAATATGACTCTGAAGTCGAGAAGATTAAGAAATACCTCTCCAAGGGAAATTCCTCATTCTACCATGTTGATGATGATGGTGCCTTGTTCTTCAAAGGCCGCCTAGTGGTCCCCAGAAAGCATAACCTGGACTCTCGTTCAGATGTTATGAAAGAAGCTCATGATACGCCTCTTTCAATTCACCCTGGTAGCACCAAGATGTACCAAGACATTCGACAGAGATACTGGTAGCCTGATATGAAGCGAGACATTGCTCTCTATGTTGCTGAGTGTGACATTTGCCGTTGCATCAAAGCAGAACATCAAAGGCCTGCTGGAACTCTGCAACCCCTTGCTATTCCTGAATGGAAATGGGACAAAGTCGAAATGGATTTCATTACTGGTTTTCCCAGATTGCAGAAAGGTCATGATGCTGTTTTTGTCGTCATTGACCAATTCTCCAAGGTTGCTCACTTTCTGCCAGTCAAGGAGACAATCACTGCTAGCCAGTTAGCAGACTTGTATGTTTCCAGAATTGTGACACTCCACGGTGTTCCGTTGGAGATCAGTTCAGACCGTGGCAGCCTCTTTACCTCAAGATTTTGGAACAGTTTCCAAGAAGCTATGGGAACTCATCTGTCCTTCAGCACCGCCTTTCACCCCCAGTCCCAGGGACAAGTTGAACGAGTCAATCAAGTGCTTGAAGATATGCTTCGAGCTTGTGTCATCTCATTCGGTAAGAAATGGGAGGAATCTCTCCCATATGCTGAATTCTCATACAACAATAGCTATCAGGCTAGTTTGAAGATGGCACCATTCGAAGTTCTTTATGGACGTAAGTGTTGAACCCCTCTGAATTGGTCAGAAACTGGGGAACGGCCACTCTTCGGTCCGAACATTATTCAACAAGCTGAAGAACAAGTCCGCATTGTCCGTGAACATTTGAAAGCTGCTCAGTCTCGTCAGAAGAGCAACTATGATCGAAAACACCAGGTAATGGTCTATCAACCTGGCGAACAAGTTTACCTTCGTGTCACTCCGATGAAGGGCACTCATCGTTTTGGGATCAAGGGCAAGTTAGCTCCTCGCTACATTGGCCCGTTCCGTATTCTCGCCCGTCGAGGAGAAGTGGCATATCAATTGGAATTGCCACCAAACCTTTCACAAGTTCATGATGTCTTCCATGTGTCGCAACTCCGTCGCTGCTTCAAGGATCCTATCTGAGCAGTGGATCATGAAATGCTTGAGCTGCAAGAGGATCTTTCTTATCAAGAGTATCCGATCCGCATTCTTGATCAAGCTGAACGTCGAACCCGTCAGAAGGCAATCAAGTTCCTTAAAGTTCAGTGGTCGAATCATTCTGAAGATGAGGCCACATGGGAACGCGAGGATCGTCTTCGTGAAGAATACCCCGCTCTCTTTCAGCCTACCTCTTAATTCTCGGGACGAGAATTTCTTTTAGAGGAGGAGAATTGTGACACCCCATGTAATTAAGCTACAGTGATCACCTTTTGATAATACCAAGTCACCAGGTTTAATAGTGCTTGATCATCACTTGCATCATATCTCATTTCAAATTCCAATTCAAATTGAAATTCAAATTTAAAGTGAAAATAAAAGTTGTTCCAATTTGGAAACTAAAATGTTCAGTAAATAGCAAATAATCCATAACTAATTATGTTAAGAAAAACAACATCACCTAAATTACCTAGATGAGTCTAACATCCTAAAACAATACCAAATAGCAATATTTAATCCCATTTTATTTAATAAAATTGCAAATGAAATCATATTATCTCCAAACCAATTTCTGGTAGTAGTTAATATTGCATTGTAATTATTGAGCTAAGTTACATATTTTATAAAAGTCATTTAGTGGCCTAATAATTTACAAAACAGAAAAGAATAGAGAAAACAGAAAAATGAAAAAGAAAAACGGTAAAGACTTACTGTGCTGGTGGGCTGTGAGTGCACAGTGCACAGCCCAGCCCACTAGGAGGTCGTCTCCCTCCCCCCGCCTCCGTGTCAGCATGCGCGCGGCTCGGATCGCCCGGCGCCGGCCGATGCGCGACACCGCCGAGCAACAGGGCCTCGGGGTGGATAAGTGGGAGGCCGAGGCACCCCCAGGTGAACCCTAGCGCCATTTCCCCCCTCTCCCTTGTTCCCCCCCACCTCGCTAGACGCCGTCATGGCCGGACCCCCGTAGATCCCGCGGCCACCGTCGTCCTCTCACCTCGCCGCCATGCCCTTACGCTTCGCCATCGACCTCCAAGTCGCCTGGTGCCCTCCATTCGAGCCGGGGAGCACCACTTCGACCGCAACATCTTCATCTTCTTCCCCGGGCGCCGCCGTCTTCGCCGTCGATTTGTCGCCGTCGAGCCTCCCCGAGCACACTTGAGCACACCTGCAGGTCCCCGGTGAGCAGCCGCACCGGACCTCTCTCTCCCCTGCCTCCTATCGAGCCCGTAGCCGCCGCATTAGAGACGCCCGAACCCAGCTCCGCCGCAATCGATGCCACCGTCGCTGTAGTTGCTATCGTGAGCAACTGAGCACACCAGCGTGCTCAGTGTGCTGCCAGGAGACGAACGCAAGCAGCCGCATTTCCCCTCGTCGCCGTTTTGCCCAAACCCAAGCGGTTCCCGATTCTGGCGACCGCCACGGTGGACGCCGTCGACGCTGTAGCCCTCCCCGCGACAAACCGACGCCACCATCGCGCGCGGGATCGTGTGGACGTTCGAACGTGCCATTTCGCGCTTCAAACCGTGGTCGGACGGCCGTTTCCGCGTGGCGCCGCCGTGCGGGATGGTCACCGGCAACGTTACGCCGGCGAGCTGACGTGGCCGCGCGTTTAAACGCTAACCCGCGACCCTGTGTGACTGACAGGTGGGGCCCCGCTCTTAATTAACCTCGGATTAGATTAAGTGTTAATTAAACCGGCTTAATAAGACACTGACATGGGGTCCCACCTCCTAACTAAGGTCCAATTAATTAATCTAAACCGGATTAACCCCCGCTGTCACTAACAGGTGGGGCCTGCCACTATTCCAGTGGATAAGCCCCGCTGAGTCAGCTGCTGACTCAGCAGGCTGGCCCCACATGTCAGCCTCTGTGGACTGGACCGTTGACCAGTCAAACCTGCTGACTGGGCAACCACAGTGACTGACATGCGGGCCCCAGCGGTTAATTAAAACTAATTTAAATTTAAACTAATCTGTAATTAGTTTAGTCACTGACAGTAGGGCCCCACCGCCTAATTAATCTTAATTAGTTTAATTAACCAAAAATTCACTACTGAGCCACTAACTAGTGGGACCCACTGGTCAGGTTTGACTCTGGTCAGCCGGTTTGACCGCTGACATCCTATGACGTCATGCTGACATCACCTACTACTGTTTCGGATAATTTGAATTAAATAATTCCAAAAATTCAATAAAACTTTGAAAAAACATATAAAATAAACCGTAACTCGGATGAAAATAATTTATATATGAAAAATGATCAGAAAAATATGAAGAATCCGAATATCCTACCCACATACCCGCCACACCCATCTAACATACTGAACATGGTACTTTTTGCCTGATTTCGATAAATGAATAGTGCATGACTTTAATAAAATAATTCCAGATAAATTCCTAAATTATCTGAAACAATTAGATAGGCATTATATCACCTCTGCATATCATTCAGGCATGTCATACATCACTATTGCATTGTTGCCATGAATTTATTGTTTCTTCCCCCTCCTTCTCTCCCGTTAGACCCCGAGACCGCCGCCGACGCAGCTGAGTACGACTACGCTCCAGACGAGCAGCCTTCAGACGACCAGCCCCTCTCAGCAGAGCTTCCAGGCAAGCAAACCCCCTTGATCATCCAGATATTGCCTATTCTTTCCCTCTTATTCTTGCATTAGAATTGCCCCTGCTACTTTTCCAATAGTTCCTATTCTGATGCATAGCCTGGTTTTGTAACCTGTTGTTGATACTTTACCTGTTATCCTATATGCTTAGTATAGGCTGGTTAATGCTACATCAATGGCCCCACATCCTTGTCCTTGTTGCCACGCTTTTCCACCGGTGACTCGATCAGTATGATCGACGGTCAGAGATCAACACATCACCGCACATTCCCCTTAAGTTGTTCGACTCTGCAGAGTTACCACCGAGTGCCGAGGGTGATACCTCTTATCTCACTTCCGATGATGCCTCTGTAGAATAGCTATCCGGTTGTGGGTTACCGAGGGTGATTCCTCTTTCATCACCTCCGATAAAGCTTCCGTCGTGCAACTCCTCTTGTGTGAATCCATCGAGGGTGATTCCTTCGGCTTCACCTTGACCGATACTTCAAGTGAGAATCCATCAAGGGTGATTCCTCGGATTCCTTCTCGATACTTTGGACACACGGGTACTTGGACTTTACTATTGTCATTTGATAAAGACGGGTCGGCTCCAAGAGCACCCGCGAGCCGTGTGTTACCAAGTCGGAACGACAGGAATCCTGTTCGTCTCTGCGAGCTGCTAAATACGCCTAACGGATTTGGGTATTTGATCTGAGTAGGCCGCTGGCCTTATACGCACTACCACCACGTGGGATAATGGTTATGGGACCCTCTACGTCGTATGTATCAGCCGAAAGCTCTTTAGACGTCACAGCTCAGAGATGCGGGCTGATTGTTGGGGTGGGCTGGTTACGTCACTGGTGTATTCACTGTCGCGCCTGGGCCCCGACTACCCACGCAACGTGCAGGAGTGCAAAGGGTGATGGCCCAAGACCCCTTCGCACTTAGGATTTAGACCGGCGTGCTGACCTCTCTACTGAGCCTAGGTAGGACTGCGTCGTGTCGATCACCCGAGGCCGGGCATTACCCAGCAAGTGTGTCCGGCCAGATGTGATCGAGCGTGTTGGGTAACAGTAGTGCACCCCTGCAGGGAAGTTATCTATTCGAATAGCCGTGTCCACGGTAACAGGACGCTCGGAGTTGTATCCTGATCCACTACAACTACAAATTGATGCTGATTTAATATTAAACTGTTAATACTGCTCTAGGGATCGCTTTCTCGCAGGGAGTCGAGAAAGGATCTCAGGGCGCTGCTACTATATAACCACTATTATATGTTACTGTGTTCTACTCTCTTCTGATGCTGCAAGATTGCTTCAAGATGCTAGTCTTCGATAGGCTAGGCTTCTCCCCCTCTATTCTGGCATTCTGCAGTTCAGTCCAAAGATATAGCCCCATTCCTTTGATACCGATGCATAATTAGTATAGTTCTGATGTCAGTCTTGCGAGTACTTTGGATGAGTACTCACGGTTGCTTTGCTATCTTTTCCCCATACCCGCTTGCTGAAAACAGACGACGGAGTCCCGGAGCCCGACGCCACCGCAGGAGACTACTACCAGGAGAGCCCCGGAGGCACATACTACTGGGTTGAGCCAGTCGACCAGGAGTAGTTCGGAGGCCCTAGGCAGGAGGCCTTCGCCTTTTCGATCAGTGTCGCTGTTTGTGCTAGCCTTCTTAAGGCAAACTTGACTAACTATGTCTGTACCCAGATATTATTTGTTTGTATGACTTATGTATTCGGGTCCTCGTGACCCCTGGTTTGTAATATGAAGATTTATGTTTAATTTTGAGTTTAGAGTTGTGTTGTGATATCTTCCCATGCGTCTCTGTTATCGAGCGTGCACGTTTGCGTGTATGATTAGTGCACGGTCGAGCAGAGGGCGTCACACCACCCCTGAGACGCGGGGGAGAGGGAGTCCCCCGCCACCTCCGTCGGCCCCCGGGCGTAGCCCGGCGGCGTCCCCCGGCGGCGACGGAGGGAGGGGAGGCGGGAGTGCGCGCCCCCGGCGGCTAGGGTTTGGGCGCCGCCCGGGTCGCCCTAGCGGGGGCGACGCGGGGGCTGAGCGACTTGGCTCTCTGAGTGTATAAATGGTGGCTTTTAAAAAAAAAACATGAAAACTTGGGTCCCTCCGACTCAGTTGCAAATCTTTCAAAAAACAAAATGAGTCGAAGATGGGCTTGCAACTGGAACATTTGAAAAATGAGTTAGGCCCAGAAGCTAAAAAGGGAAAAGAGAAAAGGTGGACTAGTAATTGTCAGGTCGGGCTCACATTTTTGTATTTATGATGGAATTGTACCTGGCATAAAAATTGGTCGCTCACCTCAGTTGCAGGTTCATGTGAACTTATAATTGTAAAAAAAGAAATTGGAGCCCAATTGCAAGTCGGTGGTGGACTTGCAATTGGGGCGAAGAATAAACAAGGATGACCTACTAGCAAAAACGAGGGAGGCTAATTTCGTACATTTCAATCATTCCTTCGCACGTAGGGAGGCTAATTTGAGGTGTATTTATTTTGCGCAGCGAGGGGCGCACCATCCTTATCATTCTTTACCCGCGAGTCTCGTACGCTCTGTATTTGGACTCGTCCAAAAACACAGTGAAGAAAGACTACACACACATTAAGAGTGTTCTGGATCGTGCTCTCCTTGGCTTCAACATGAGGGGTGGCCACATTCAAATCAAGAAACAAAGGATGAACGCGCCGGCTTTCTTACATAAAACTGAGTTCTGCTGCGTCCAGCAACCGGCAGCAAGTACGAACGATGAATTCTACATCATCTATCACATGATGGAATTCAGAAGGGATCGTCAATAACTTGGCATCACATCTTCATCCGATGCCCATATCTACAAATGGGCCGAAGCCATAGGAGCCGAACCAGATCATAAACTGAGTAATGACTTCTATCGCATCCAGCAGGACATTGCGACGATCATCGTGAAAGACGTCGTTGAAGAGAAGGGGATGTTCCACGGCGGCCCTATATCGCGGGCTGACGTCCGAGCTCGCATAGGCCTTCACCGTATGGACATGACGCCTTTCACAAAACTCGGGTGCATCCTTCCAGATCTTGACGAATGGAAGTTCCCGTGATTGACGATCACGATGATGGCGTGTCCGTTGAATTTGAACTTTATGTATTCGATGCAACTTTGAAACTTTGTGATGTAAACGGTCCTGCTGAACTTGCGTAGCGCTAGTTAATTAGTTACGATGAACTTCGTTAATTATGTTTACTATATGTTGCTTCTATTTGCTTACTCTTTCTCTTCATGTTGCTCAAGTATATATATTATGTTGCATATTATATATCATTGAATGCATCTCTAACAGGTACATAGATCATCGATGGCGAAGAAGTGCTATGTCGTGTACATAGGGAAGGTTCCAGGAGTGTACAACGAGTGGCCAGAGTGTCAGGCCCAAGTGTACCGGTTCCCGGGCGGCTGCCAGAGAGGGTTCGATAGCAGAGGGGAAGCGGAAGCTAGTTACTTGAGTTTCACGCTAGCGCGAGAGAGGGATCAGAACCGGCGCCTCATGAGCTACTACATAATTCCGCTCTTCCTCATAGCGATCGCTCTTCTATTCAATATCATAGTTTAGATGGATGATGAAACATGTGCATGTGATGACCATGTAGTTGCATGTATTCGAGACATGTGACAACTTCTATCGCTATTTCGAGATGATGACGAGAGACATCATTTGTGTTGGATCATGATGTTGATGATGACATGATATATATGATGATCAGACTATTGTATGTGTATGATATGATGAGATTTGTATGTGTATAATATGATGAGACTATTGTGTGTATCATATGGTAGAGACTATTGTAAAAAATCTGTACAAATACGGAGAAAATACGTAGCAAAAAAAATACAGAAAATAATACGTAGAAAAAAATACAAAAAATAATAACAGTAGCGCGGGGTATGTGCATAGCAGCAGCGCGGCCTTAGCAGTAGCGCGTGATAAATAGAAGCGCTGCAGCTTTTAGCAGTAGTGTGGGTTAGGCCCCGCGCTACTGCTATTGTAGCGCGGGTCAGAACCCACGCTACTGCTAAAAGTTAGCTGTAGCGCCGTATCAGTAGCGCGGGGACCCGCGCTATTGCTAGGATTTTCCCTAGTAGTGTGATTGTAATGTGTTTTCTGAAATGAGTGAAATCTATACTTTGTAAATGAGTGTAAAATGTTTTCTGAAACTAGTAAAAGAGTGATATATACCATTTGTAAATGAGTTTTATACGTGTTTGAAATCGATCCGTGAAACATGTCCAGAAATGAGTGAAACTAGTTTTTTTTAAAGAGTGAAATATGTTGAAATCTGTTATTTGTATGATGAAATCATATATTGAAATGAGTGAAATATATATTTCACTATTTTTAAAATTCAAACTAGTCAAAGTATATCCAATACCTGTCTTGTTTGAAAGATTATATCGACCTGAATACAAAATAAAACAAAATTAAAAACAGAATTTTGGTTCAAGAAAAGATATGAATCATTCAAAATGTCCTAAGAAAACTAAATAGAAGACTTTAGTATGGGGGGGGGATGCATACAGTCCTTTACTCCACTGCCACATGCGAAAAAGCTGACACAGATCTATGCAAGCATGCTGCAAAGTCGGAATCTGTGAGCCGTTGTATCTATGTATTGGATACAAAAAAGGTTATGCTGCGTAAATACCCAAATATGCTGCACCTATCTCCATGCCCGAACAAACGGCGGATTCGTCGCCGCTACATACCATCTCCGTTACAAAAACCATTTTGTGGGATGACCTGCTTCCAGATATTTCTCGTAGTCAACCGAAGCCAACACTTCACAGCGGTAACATGGACGTGTGTCACAGTATATATATTCTGTCAATATTGGCAGAATAGTTATTCTGCCCACATCCGAACTGTACGCTCAACGCGAGGGTACTGCACTTTCTAAAGCAAAGGTACTGCAATACAAACACTAGTGAACTTCTCGTCGAAAAAAACTGCACGTGGTGTTTTTTCGGTACTGTTTTTGATCTAATTTTTTAACCGTTTGTCGGAACGAGGCGTGTAATACGCCGTTGGAAAGCTATGGATTAGGCGCAACTTCGCCATGTTGAATTTTTTTTCGAGATTCCTCGCGGTTAAAGAGCAGTTTCGAAAACGATGGGCGCCCGACGAGTGGCAGCGAGCGTATTTTCGCGTTTTTTCGCAAACCGCTTGTCGGAATGAAGCAAATGATACGCCGTTGGAAAGATATCGTCGATGCGCAACTTTTTCATATATATTACTTTCTCTAATTCCTTACGGTTTAAGAGCAGTTTCAAATTTACTAAATCGCGGAATTCTGTTTTTCAAATTTTTGTAATTTTTCGGTACTGTTTTCGTTCCAGTTTTTTAACCGTTTGTCCAAATGAGGCGTGTGATACGCCGTTGAAAAGCTACGGACGAGGCGCAACTTTCATATGTAGAAATATTTTTGAGATTCCTTACGGTTTTAAATTAATTTTGAAAATGATGTGGCGGAATGATGCGAATGAAACGCCGTTGGATAGATATTGACGAGGCGCAACTTATTCATGTAGAACACTCTCCCTAATTTCTTACGGTTTAAGAGCAGTTTTGATTTTACCGAAATGCGGACATTCTGTTTTTCGCGACACCAAAATCGACGAGGGAACCGCATCAGACAGAAAACCGCACTGCTTCAGACTGAAAACCGCACTGCATCATACGGTCAAGTGGACTTCATGGTTTTTTTAGTCAGACGTAAATTTTCCAAGACGGGGAAGTGAACCGCGCTTCACGTCGGGCGTAAGTGAACTGCGACACTATCAAGAAGTCTACCACATAGTTTTTTTGTCGTTTCCATAACAATTTTTCTGCACTTCACATTGGACGTAAGTGAACCGCGACACTACAGAGAAGGGTACTGCATGTGTCTACACTTTTCTTTACATAGCGACCGAAGTCAATCGTGTTAGGCTTTTATTTTTTCTGAATGTGCGGTGCTGTTGCACGCCGTTTGAACCTCTTTTTTTCATATCCCTTTGAAAAAGTGAGCTGCACACACAGCGGTGGAAACATGTGGATCAGGGTTGGTTTTTTTCGAGCGGGGAAGTGAACCGCGAGCCGGGCAGAAGTGGACCGCTGCACAGCCGTAAGCGAACCGCAGAGTGACCAACCGAACTGAACTGCACGCCTGCAACGCCGAGAAGCCTTCTCGTTCTCCCCCATGGAAGCTGGCCTTACGTTTAACATACAAGCAAAAATCCACATGGTACAAAAGGCAGAAAAAACACATATGACTGAAAATGTAGAAGCAGCAACAGCTGCCACTGTACTGCTCGCCGTGCACACCCGCTCAACGCCGACGTGTGGCCGTTGCACTGCACTAACTCACACCGCGGACTGCATGTATCCAGGCGAACTACACGGTAACAAAATCTGCACTGGAATATGGCCTGGGCAGTCTGCCTGCCCGTCGCCAGCCCGACATCACACAGTGAAGTGGATCGTGAGCTGCATCCAACGAACTGCACGGCAACAAAAACTGCACCTAGCAAACTGTACGCACGAGCTGGGCGAGCCGCACACACGCGCAAACCGAGCTTCATGCCGCTCGGCCGAGCTGCATCCCTGTCAACGGCGAACTGCAGCCCACATCGATGACTACACGCACAAGCCATCGGACTGCACGGACTCGCCGGCCTAACTGCACGGGCTGAGGTGGAGCTCCTCCTTTCCTTTCCGCCGACCACTGCGCGGTCGCGTGTGGAGCGAGGGGAGCAGCTCGCTGGAAGGCCCAGCCGGAGAGAGTGAAAAAGAGAAAGTTGAGGCCGACGGCATGGCCAACGACCTCCAACTCGACGGCGGGAGCACCGGAGAAAGCCTGACGAACGGGAAGAGGTGGGGGAGGAGTAGGGCTCCAGATCGGGGAGGAAAGACTTGGCCGCGGCGGATCCAGATGTGGGAAGGGTGGATCCGTCTGCGGTGACCAGCAGGAGGTCGTCGGAGGTCAGGGGTTGCGCCATGGTCGTCATGGGGTACGGATCCGATGAGGAGGCTGGGATGGGGCGCGCGGTGGCGGCGGCACGGGTCCCCTCACCGGCGGGGCCGCAGGGTCGGGAGTCGGGGTCGGGCGCAGCCGTCGGGAGCTCGGTGGCTTGTATCCGCCGACCGGCGATGGAGGTGGTGTGGTGGAGGGAGGGAGGTGGTGCGGTGGAGGAAAGGGAGGTCGTGAGGTGGAGGGAGGAAAGTGGGAGGAAGTGAGTGGGGCACGAGGAGAAGAACGTGGGAGGATTGGAGGCCCTCCGGCCGGTGCGGCGTGGGGCGGGGCGCTCTATGGAGGGAGGTGGATTGGGCGGCGCAGCATGGGGCCCTCCGGCCGGCGCGACGCTGGCGGTGGTGCCCCGTCGTGGATGGTGGCTGGGGGAGGAAAGTGGGCGAGGTGGGGGGCTCGAGTGGATAAGGTGGGATGTAGTCGAGCTGCGGTTCGTTTTCGCGGTGGGAGGCAGCACGGAACTGTTGGCAGAATAAGACTCTTAAGGGTGTTGATAGAATAGACCCACCCTATATATATATATATATATATATATATATATATATATGTGTGTGTGCAAATTATATTGTTTATGTGGAAGTTTTTGTCATCATTTGTTTTATTTTATTTTAATTTTATGGTAATACCAATGCCTTTAATTTATTCTTTCTTAGAAAACTTTAGTTTTTGGCCTCCTTTAGTTCATAGGATAGGAATATCATAGGAATATGAAAACCATAGAAAGTGAGATGACATGTATCTCAATTCCTATAAGGAAAGATATATCATTTGATGCATATGATAGAAATTTTTTCATTGAGTCCAGGCTAATGTTTTTTCCTATGAAACGTGAAGGATTGGTTCCTATTCTACACACTACAGGATTTAGGCAGTATGCCTACGGTTAAAACCGTCGGCAAAGGCACATAAACCGTCGGCATAGCCTGTGCCGACGGTCACCGTCGGCATATCCCCGTCGGCAACGATAGTCTCGGCATATCCCCGCTCTCCGTCGGCATAGATAATCTATGCCTACGGTGACCGTCGGCGTAGTTAGCCGTCGGCAAAAGAAGTTGACGGCACGTCCGTCAAGTGTCGTACACCTACCAGATCTCGACACGTGTCCAACATATGCCTACGGTTTAACCGTAGGCATAGATTCTATATACGCCTATGGGTAAACCGTCGGCATAGGCGGGACACGTGTCGAGATCTGATACCTCCTGGCACCTGTCTATGCCGACGGTTTAACCGTAGGCATATGTGGACACGTGTCAATATATGGTACTGTCGTGGGTGCAAGTCTGACAGTAGTGTGTAGGGGTACGGATGAGAGGGCAGAGCCTAGCTACGGCGCAGGTGTTACACTCGGATTTACGAGTTCAGGCCCCTCAGCGGTGGAGGTAATAGCCCTACATCTCGGTGCTCTGGAGCTGTATTGCTTGAGTGTATGATTACAACAGGTTGCGAACCCTTGGAATGGAGCAGGGGGGCGGCTTATATAGTCTCGCCAGCCCTCCCATGAATGCCAGCCATTACAGAGGGTTAAGAGAGGTATAAGTGCGCCAGGTAACGGGCGTATTGATAACAATTAATACAGGCGAACATGCATCCCGACCGGTGCGCTCCTGGGGTCTCCTGGTCTTCTCTGGTCGAGTGACTTTCAGATGTCCGAGTGAAGCGAGCGGGTCGAGTGGACTCTCGCCTTCCGAGTGGTTCGTAGAACTCCGAGTGAAAGTCAGTCTGCGGAATCCTGGGTTGTTGATCTGGCCCTGGGGCCCAGTGTAAGACGCGTGGTGTCCTAGGGTAGGGTCTATAGGTCAGGCCTATTACCCTATTCCTAGTACATGTCCTCGTCATTAGCCCCCGAATCGGTCGAGGTTAGGCGGGTCGAGTCAAGGCGAATTTCCAGGCGAGTTGAGCGCTACGGAGGCGCTCAAGGACTCTTGCTGGTCGTTAGGCGCCCTTGTCTTCGCATCGCACCTTGACGGATTCTGGACCATATGACGTCCGAGTGAAATGAGTAGTCTTCATCCGAATGGATAGTTTCGATCCGAGTGAGTAGCTTCCATTCGAGTGAATAGTTTCCATCCAAGTGAGATCAGTAGCGATATGCCGTGCACCGGAGCGGATCCGAGCGTACGCGACACGTCCTTGGAGTGAGAGCAATCGGGTTGCCGGACTCCGGATTTTGCGGGATTTGAAACCATATTTGAGCGAGCGTAAACGGTCGCAGCGCAACGAGTGGGGAAGGAGGGGCGTGACGCCTCGATTTTCGCCCCACTTTTCGCCACGTACCGCTGGATCTTCGGTGGCACGATTTGAGGAGATCTGCAGGCCCGCAGTTCAGCGGCGTGGATTGGGGAGCGATGCGGACGGCGATATAAGAGGTGGCCGAGGCGGAGAGGGAGAGAGAGACAGATCCCCTTTTCTCAACTTCGTCAACCCGCCCGATCCCTTCTCCCGCGACCCACTCCGCGCAAATCTTCCTCGGTGCTGGCAAGTTCGGCGGCGATGGTGAAGGACAAGACGGCCAAGCTCGAGAAGGCGAAGAAGGCGGCGAAGGGTAGGAAGGCTTCAAGCTCGCGAGCCGTGCTCCCGCCCGGGTGGATCCAGGGTGACTGGATCCCGCCGACCACCACGCTCGACGACGTCAACGGGCTCGTCGTGGATGGACTGATCCGCGACGGGACGTGGAGGCTGCCGGAGGAGGGGGAGGTCGAGCCTGCGCCGCGCCCCGGGGAGCGAGTGCTTCTCACCACGCACGTGGAGCGAGGTTTCTCCATGCCACCCCATCCCTTTCTCCACGGGTTCTTGAACTTCTTCGGTGCTCAGCTCCACCATCTGCCTCCAAATGCTATTATGTATCTTGCCGCATTCGTTTCCTTGTGCGAGAATTTTCTGGGTTGTCCGCCGCACTGGGGTTTGTTCAAACATATCTTCACGTGCCGATCTCAGTCGGTTAAGAAAGTAGACCCGAATGGAGAGAGGACGCACGTGATCCAGATGTGCGGCGGCCTAGGTATTCAGATGAGGGGTAAGAGTGCATTCCCATCCATGTCTTTTCCCGACTCGGTGAGGGGCTGGCAGTCGTCCTGGTTCTACTGCAATGACATGCCGTGCTCGGGCTCGTCGACTGGTCTTCCTCCTTACACGACCGAGAGGATTCAGTCCCCTCCCTCGCTGACAGTTGATAAAAAGGAGAAGACGGACGTATCGATCTTGATGACTGCCGTGGTTAGTCTGATTCAGGGCGGATTGACTGGCCTAGACCTTCTGGAGGTATTTCTCAGTCGGAGAATCCAGCCGCTGCAGGAGTGGGCTCACCCCATGTGGCTCTACACTGGGCCTAGTGATCCGACCCGAGTGCATCCGGAAGAAGTTGAGGCGAAGGACGTGGAACAGTGGATCAGGTGCATCACTGGTGCGCGTGACAATCCGCGAGGGTCGAGACGGGTCCCGCCCTTCGACGCCAACAACCTGCCATTGGAGGTACGACACGCATTTCCGAGTGAATCGCTTGTGCGCAAATTCTCCGAGTGAACTGAGTAATCTGACTGAACCGACTGTCTCTGATCTTTGTGTCTTGCAGGAGTTCCAGAAGATGTTATCGCCTGTGCCGAATGGAGAGCAACTTGTTGGGGGTGTGGAGAGCGAGCATGGCAGCGCCGGGGGCAGCTACGCGGAGGACAGCGAGGAGGAAAGTGAGGACTCGGACGGCAGCGACGATGACGAGTCTTCTCTTTCTCCGGAGCTGGGTTACGAGCACGGCTCCAAACAAGCCCAGGATCCGAGTGCAGGCTCGGAGAAGGAGGCGGTTCCGAGTGCTAAGGCCCCGAAGCGCGCTCGGACGCCGACGCCAGCGCCGACTGAGAAGGCCGCCAAGCAGCCCAAGGTCGCTTCCCCCAAGCCTCGGAAGGCTCTGCCCCGAATCAAGGTCGTTGTGCCTGTCGCCTCAACGTGAGTATTCTTCTCAGCTTTTCTTTTCTGTCTTTGCTAACTTCTGTGATTCCTCTGACCGAGTGCATCTTGTGAACCAGTGCTGCAACCTTGACGACGTCTCCCAGGCAGATTGATGGGGATCGCATCGAAGCCGAGACGGCAGACGCGGCCACTTCTCAAAGAGGTAACAATAACTTCATCTTTACTGTAAGTTGTCATCCGACTGAAATGTCTTCGTTCGATTGAATCGTGCATTGCGACTGATTGCGTCAAGTGAACCTAATGCTTGCAGAGGTCATCCACGTCGGAGATGATGATGAAGAGCCGCCGCGGAGGGCCACTGAGAAGGAGACCCTAGTTCCAACTGCTCCTCAGACCACCACACGAAAGACGCCGCCGAACGAAGTGCCTCGAGCTCCGCCTGCGCCCGCTTTGACCGTGCCGCTGGGGCAAGGTTCTCAAGCTGGGGTTGGTCCTGCTGCGGCTCTGTCGACTGCTCTGGCCTCGGTTCCGACTGCTCCCGTCAACATCTTCACTCTGTACAAGACGCCGGAGGACCAAACCGGGGCCAGCAAGGAGGCGATGATCCAGGCGGAATTGATGATCCAACGGCTCAGGGAAATATGTGTGGCTGGGAAGCTAGCTTATGATGCCAGCGCCGCACTCCAGGAGAACGTCCGAGTAAGTGCTCTTGTAAGTTGACCTCCAAGTCTTTTTTCTTCGGTAGGAATTCCAGTTGGAAAGTATCTGGTACACCCACTGGGTGTTTTTGTGTTTTGGCCACCACTCGGATCGGGCAGGCCGTTCCGAGTGGATACCATTCCAGTGGGGGCACGCTGAGTGCACCCACTGGGTGTAGTCCCCGAGACTGCCGTCGACTGCGGGCAGTCGGCGGGAGTCTTAGAGCTTAGAACTTGTTCGGTTGTTGCTGTTGTTTTTTTCTTTGCTTTCGGCCATCACTCGGATCGGGTGGACCGTTCCGAGTGGATACCGCTCTAGTGGGGGCACACTGAGTAAACCCACTGGGTGTAGTCCCCGAGACTGCCGTCGACTGCGGGCAGTCGGCGGAAGTCTTAGAACTTAGGATCTAATACTGGTCAAGCTTGTTCCTTCCAGGAGTGTCGATCTCTGGGTACTCGGAACTTTTTTTTTGTTTTTTTTTGTTTTGGCCATCACTCGGATCGGGCAGGCCGTTCCGAGTGGGTACCATTCCAGTGGGGGCACGCTGAGTGCACCCACTGGGTGTAGTCCCCGAGACTACCGTCGACTACGAGCAATCGGCGGAAGTCTTAGAACTTAGGATCTGATACTGGTCAAGCTTGTTCCTCCTTTGTCGAATGATACTGCAGGATGCTTCTTCACATTAACTGTTCTCTTTTGTATCTCAGAAAACTTGCGAACTCGGGACTCAGTACGCGGCATTGGAGAAGGAAACGGCCCAGCTCCGAGTGAATTTAGAGGTGGAGAGGAGGAACACAGAGCGTGCTCAGGCGGAGCTCAAGACCATGGGAGGTAAGGTTCACTTGCCGAGCATTCTGCTTTCACCTTTTTGCATTCTTTGAACCGAATAACTCCACTCGAACAGATGTGCGTAGTGAAAATCACCGTCTCCAAGTGCGGCTCAGAACTTCTATCTCTTTAGACACCATGAAGCAGGCACTCGAGAACAAGGACAATGAGCTGGCGGGAGCGCAGCAAGTGGCGAAGGAGAAGACTAAGGCCGCCGAAGAGAAGTTGGCCTCACTCGAGAAGCTCGAAGCAGAGAACGTATCGCTGAAGAAAGAGGTGCTCGAGCTCAAGAAGCAGCAGACCGAGTGGGACGGCAAGCTCAAGGCCCAGGTGGAAACCTTCGAGAAAGAGAAGGAGACACTGAATGAGAAGGTCACCCAGTTGATCGAGAAGAAGAACGCCCTGGAGAAGCATATAGAGGAGTTCACGGAGGAGATGTACACCAAGCTTGCAGGTAACTTATAGCGTCCGAGTGCATTTCAACTTATCTCCGAGTGAACTTCTTGCATTCTGATGTTCGACTCTCTTCTTTCCTTCTTCACAGAGTACTGTCGAGACTTCGATCTGGAAACCGACAGGATCGAGAGGGATCTGGATCCTTCCAGGTCACTCGTCAGCGACAAGGCTGCTCTGGGCATCCTGTGGGTGGAAACCCGTATTGAAGACATCCAAGCGTACATCGTCCGTCTGCGGGGAGCACTTGGGAGAATCGACAAGGAGTTGTGGCCAGAATATACCCTCGACACCGACCTGGAAGCCATGATGACCCGTCTCAACGACATTCCCAGCCGAGTGCAAGCGTGGAAGAAGTCGGCTGCTCGCTGCGGGGCCGACGTGGCGCTTTCCCTGGTCCGAGTGCATTGCAAGGAGGCCAAGGAGGAGAAACTGAAGACTCTCCAAGTTGCCAACCCGAAGAAACTCCAGTTCGAGGACTTCATGGAGACATTCATCGAAGCAGCCACTCGGATTGCAGACGGCATCGACTTGGATGTTTTCGTTGAACCAGCCAGCCCCTCAGGGGCGTGAAAAAACTTCAAGTCTTATCCATTAACTTCGGTATGCCGAGTGGAATTGTAATCGTTAAACTCTTTCGGGCTTTGGGCCCGAGTACTCGTATTCGCTTTTGAACTGCTAGAGTTAATCGAACGCTTTCCTTTGAGTCTTTCGTATCTTTGAACTTATGTTTTGGCTTGAGCAAAAACTGGTTCGCAGCCAAGCCCCCGAGTGAGAGAGTTGCTCGTCACTCGGAGTAGTGTTTAACTTGGGCGGAAGCTGGTCCGCAGCCAAGCCTCCGAGTGAGAGGGTTGCTCTTCACTCGGAGTAGTTTTTAACTTGGGCGGAAGCTGGTCCGCAGCCAAGCCCCCGAGTGAGAGGGTTGCTCTTCACTCGGAGTAGTTTTTAACTTGGGCGGAACCTGGTCCGCAGCCAAGCCCCCGAGCGAGAGGGTTGCTCTTCACTGGAGTAGTTTTTAACTTGGGCAGAAGCTGGTCCGCAGCCAAGCCCCCGAGTGAGAGGGTTGCTCTTCACTCGGAGTAGTTTTTAACTTGGGCGGAAGCTGGTCCGCAGCCAAGCCCCCGAGTGAGAGGGTTGCTCTTCACTCGGAGTAGTTTTTAACTTGGGCGGAAACTGGTCCGCAGCCAAGCCTCCGAGTGAGAGGGTTGCTCTTCACTCGGAGTAGTTTTTAACTTGGGCGGAAGCTGGTCCGCAGCCAAGCCTCCGAGTGAGAGGGTTGCTCTTCACTCGGAGTAGTTTTTAACTTGGGCGGAAGCTAGTCCGCAGCCAAGCCTCCGAGTGAGAGGGTTGCTCTTCACTCGGAGTAGTTTTTAACTTGGGCGGAAGCTGGTCCGCAGCCAAGCCTCCGAGTGAGAGGGTTGCTCTTCACTCGGAGTAGTTTTTAACTTGGGCGGAAGCTGGTCCGCAGCCAAGCCCCCGAGTGAGAGGGTTGCTCTTCACTCGGAGTAGTTTTTAACTTGGGCGGAAGCTGGTCCGCAGCCAAGCCCCCGAGTGAGAGGGTTGCTCTTCACTCGGCGTAGTTTTTAACTTGGGCGGAAGCTGGTCCGCAGCCAAGCCTCCGAGTGAGAGGGTTGCTCTTCACTCGGAGTACTTTTTAACTTCGGCGGAAGCTGGTCCGCGGCCAAGCCCCCGAGTGAGAGGATTGCTCTTCACTCGGAGTAGTTTTTAACTTGGGCGGAAGCTGGTCCGCAGCCAAGCCTCCGAGTGAGAGGGTTGCTCTTCACTCGGAGTAGTTTTTAACTTGGGCGGAAGCTGGTCCGCAACCAAGCCCCCCGAGTGAGAGGGTTGCTCTTCACTCGGAGTAGTTTTTAACTTAGGCAAAAACTGGTTTGCAGCTAAGTTGAACGGCATGCACCCACTGGGGGTTGTAAGCCAGAGAATGCGTACGAGCGAACTTCAACGTAGAACTGGAAAAGTCATGCTTTTATTCATCAAATGTCACTCGAGTACTTTTTATTATATCTCATCATCAAGTATAAAATCGTCGCAGCAAATCTGCATTCCAAGCACGGGGCTCGTCTGCTTGCTTCTGAAGGTTGTACAGGCGGTATGCTCCGTTGTGCAGAACCTTTGACACGATGAAGGGGCCTTCCCACGCGAGAGCAAGCTTATGAGGTCGCTGTTGATCCACTTGGAGGACAAGATCTCCTTCCTGAAAGGTTCGACTCCGGACGTGCCTGCTGTGAAAACGTCGTAGATCTTGCTGATAAATGGTCGAACGGATCAAAGCCATCTCCCTTTCCTCCTCCATGAGATCAACAGCATCTTGCCGTGCTTGCTCTGCTTCAGCTTCAGAGTACAGTTCCACTCGGGGTGAATTATGGAGCAAGTCACTCGGCAAGACGGCTTCAGCTCCGTACACCATGAAAAAGGGAGTATGATTGGTGGACCGGTTGGGGGTCGTCCTCAGGCCCCAAAGAACCGATGGCAACTCGGTGGCCCAGGCTCCAGCTGCATGATCCAAATCGCGCATGAGTCGCGGCTTTAACCCCTGAAGTATCAGTCCATTCGCTCTCTCTGCTTGTCCATTCGACTGCGGGTGCGCCACAGAGGCATAATCGACTCGGGTACCCTGGCCGGCACAGAATGTCCTGAACTCTTCCGAGTCGAAGTTTGAACCGTTGTCAGTGATGATGTTGTGGGGCACGCCATATCTGAATACTATCTCCTTCATGAACTTGATCACTGTTGGGGAGTCTAGCTTCTTGATGGGTTTAGCTTCGATCCACTTAGTGAACTTGTCGACTGCAACCAACAAATGAGTGAATCCACTCGCCCCTGTCCGGAGGGGTCCTACCATGTCGAGTCCCCAGACTGCAAACGGCCAGACGAGTGGAATGGTCTTCAGAGCAGACGCAGGCTTGTGGGATAAGTTCGCATAGAACTGGCACCCGACACAGTGTTGGACTATCTCCTGCGCAGCTTCGTTGGCACGGGGCCAGAAGAAACCGGCTCGGTAAGCTTTAGCCACGATTGTCCGAGAGGACGCGTGGTGCCCACAAGTTCCCGAGTGAATCTCCTCCAGGAGCAGTCGACCTTCTTCCGGAGAAATGCAGCGCTGAGTCACACCGGTGACGCTCTTTCTGTATAATTGATCACCGACCACTTCAAAGGCTTTGGACCTGCGAACAATCTGGCGGGCCTCAGCCTCGTCTTCTAGAAGTTCCTGCCTGAGCAGGTACGCGATGTAAGGCACTGTCCACTCGGGTGTGATTGCTAGGACCTCCATTACCAAGTCAATGACTGCCGGGACTTCAACCTCAGTCGGATCAGACGGACTGACCGCTTGCGGGGGCTCTTCCATGAAGGGATCTTCTTTTATAGTCGGGGAACGTAAATGTTCGAGGCAAACGTTGCTGGGTATGGATTTCCGAGTGGACCCGATTTTTGCCAGATCGTCTGCCTCCTGATTCTTGGCTCGGGGAACGTGATGCAGTTCCAAACCTTCGAATTTCTTTTCCAACTTTCTCACTGCGTTGCAGTATCCTGTCATAGCGGGGCTTCTGATGTCCCACTCCTTCATCACTTGGTTCACAACTAGATCCGAGTCTCCGTAGACCATCAGGCGCCGGACGCCGAGTGAGATGGCCATACGTAAACCGTAGAGGAGCGCTTCGTACTCGGCTTCGTTGTTGGAGGAATCAAAGTGAATCTGCAGAACATATCTGAGACGATCGCCCTTCGGGGATATTAACACAACTCCAGCTCCTGAACCATTCAGCATCTTGGAACCGTCAAAGAACATGGTCCAGTGTTCCGGGTGACTCTGAGTCGGTTGCTGCTGTTCAGTCCACTCGGCTAGGAAATCTGCCAATGCTTGGGATTTGATCGCCTTCTTCGCCTCGAACTTGATGTCCAGGGGCAGAAGCTCGATAGCCCACTTCGCCACTCGACCAGTCGCGTCCCGATTGTTCATGATCTCAGATAATGGGGCGTCCCTGACGACTGACACAGAGTGCTCCTGGAAGTAATGGGCTACTTTCTTCGCAGTCAGATAAATGCCGTAGACAAGCTTCTGGTAATGAGGATATCTCTGCTTGGACGGAGTTAGAACTTCAGAAATATAATAGACTGGGCGCTGCATTTTGTAAGCCTTGCCCTGTTCTTCTCGTTCGACTGTGAGGACAGTGCTGACAACTTGACCAGTGGCTGCGATGTACAAGAGCAATGGCTCTTTTTCATTCGGAGCGGCAAGCACCGGCTGGGTGGAAAGCAGGGCTTTGAGCTCGACAAACGCTGCTTGTGCTTCAGCAGTCCACTCGAACAAATCAGATTTCTTCATCAATCGGTACAGAGGCAGTGCCTTCTCACCGAGACGGGAGATGAATCGGCTCAGAGCTGCAAGGCAACCCGTGAGCTTCTGCACATCATGAAGACGCTCTGGACGTTTCATTCGTACAATTGCCCCGATCTTCTCAGGATTGGCATCTATCCCTCGTTCGGAAATGAGAAAACCGAGTAGTTTGCCTCCAGGAACTCCGAAAGTGCACTTTGCTGGATTCAGTTTGATGTCATACTTCCGCAGATTTGTGAAAGTTTCAGCTAAGTCAGCCAGTAGGTCGGAACCTTTTCTGGACTTGACCACGATATCATCCATGTACGCCTCAATATTCCGACTGATCTGTTTCTGCAAACACTTCTGGATCATGCGCATGAAAGTGGCGCCGGCGTTTTTGAGGCCGAATGGCATGGTGATATAGCAGAAACACCCGAATGGGGTGATGAAGGCAGTTTTTATTTCGTCCGGCCCATACAGTCGGATCTGGTGGTACCCGGAGTATGCATCCAGAAAAGACAAACGCTCACAACCCGCAGTGGAATCTACGATCTGATCTATGTGGGGGAGTGGAAAGTGATCCTTGGGGCAGACCCGATTGATGTGCTTGAAATCAATGCACATTCGGAGAGACTTGTCCTTCTTAGGGACCATGACGACGTTGGCGAGCCACTCGGAGTGGTACACCTCACGGATGAACTCGGCTGCCAGGAGCCGAGCAACTTCTTCGCCAATGGCCTTCCTCTTCTGTGTAGCAGAGCGACGGAGATGCTCCTTCACAGGTTTTGCCTTTGGGTCGACTCGCAAACGGTGCTCAGCCAGCTCCCTGGGTACACCCGGCATGTCAGATGGTTTCCATGCGAAGATGTCCCAGTTCTCACGGAGGAACTGGATGAGCGCTTCTTCCTATTTGCTATCGAGTGTTGTTGATATGTTGGTGGGAACAGCGTTGGGATCTTCCGGGTGGATGTGCACAGGCTTCGTGTCGCCGGCCGACTGAAATGCAAATTCTGCAGCCGGCTTCTTCGAGCGCAGCAGATCACTTGGATCGGCGTTCTTCTTGTACTCTTCCAGTTCCACCATGGCCATCTGCTCATCAGCTATCTTGGACCCTTGCTGCAAACACTCTTCCGCGCGCTGTCGACTGCCAGTCACTGTGATTACACCTTTGGGGCCCGACATCTTCAGCTTGAGATACACATAACATGGGCGGGCCATGAAACGTGCATACGCAGGCCGACCGAGTATGGCGTGATATGCGCTGCGGAAGTCCACCACTTCGAAGGTCAATCTTTCTTTCCGAAAGTTCTTGTCGTCCCCAAAGACCATATCCAGGGTGATCTGCCCGAGTGACTGCGCTTTCTTGCAGGGGATCACTCCGTGGAACTGCATGTTGCTCTCGCTGAGACGGGACATCGGAATGCCCATCGCTTGCAGAGTGTCAGCGTACAGTATGTTCAGTCCGCTTCCTCCGTCCATTAGGACCTTGCGCAGTCGGACACCTCCGATGACTGGATCGACCACCAGCGCCTGCCGCCCGGGGGTGGCAATATAGGCCGGGTGATCCGACTGATCAAAGGTGATCGGAGTCTTCGACCAGTTCAGAAATTTTGTCGTCGCCGGCGCTGCCATGTTCACTTCTCGATTGATGACTTTCAATCGGCTCCTGCTCTCCATGTAGGAGATATTCCCTAGAGTCAATAACAAATGTTATTATTTATCTCCATGATCATGATTATGTTTATGTTCCATGCTATAACTGCTATGGTTCTCGAGTCTGCAATAACCACGAGGCTTGAAGGAAGACTCATATGCACGTGTGGAATAATAAACGGTAAAAAGTATTCCTAGTCTGGCCTCTAAGACTAGCTCAAGTGTTGCATGATGGTTCTGTTTTCCTGATCATGGGCATGACTATGCCGGCAACTTTGAGGGCACAATGTTAGTAGAATACTTGTGTTGAATCGACCCGATTGATGTTATGCTATGAGATTCATTCGTCATAAGTTAATGGTTAATAACACAGAGAAGTTTATGTTTGCATAATTCCTTAGACCATGAGGGTGTCGAGTTTCTTCATGCTTGCTTCATGAACTTTGGGGTTTGTTAAACGTCATCCGTAAATGGGTGGCTATTACGGCGGCTTACGGGTTCATGGAAAAGTATGTCAAGGAACTTGATAGCTCAAGATTGGGATTTGCTCCTCCGACGATGGAGAGATATCTCTGGGCCCTCTCGGTGTTACGGTATCCATCATCGTCTGGCCAGACATTTTGTGATTTGATCACGGGGATGCCGGAACACGGGAACGAGAAAAGAGAACAATACCGGTAACGAGGTAACTGGCATAGTGGACAAGTTGTTGATCCACGGGGATGCCAACATGTCTCACCTCGGGTATTTGTAACATATCGCGAAGCAACAGGAATAGCACACGGCAACTGGAGGTTCACTCGAATATTCATTCGTGTGGGTATAGGGGTCAATATGGGTGTCCATGGCTCCGATGTTGATCATTGATCGGAAGGGGTTCCGGGTCATGTCTATACTTCACCGAACCTATAGGGTCACACGCTTAAGGGTCATCTATCTGCTGAATACTAGACGGGGAGTCTGAGAGAAAATCACCGAAAAAGTTTCGGACGAAACGGAAACGTTCCGGTGAGGATATCGGAATAGTTCCGGTGAAACTGAAAAGTTGTTTCAGGGTATTCCATAAAGTCAAATTGGTTTCGGCACATGCCTGGAAATTATTGGAAGGTACCAGAATTGTTCCGGTAACTTCTGAGATTTTTCAGAGACAAAAACCGGAAATGTTCCAGACTGCCGGAACCGCTTTAGTTGCTTTTCACAGATGAAAATCACTAAACCGAAAACTTGTTTCGGAGTACACCATAAAGTCAAAATGGTTTCGGCACATGCCTGATAATTCTTGGAGGGTGCCAGAATCGTTCTGGAAACTTTCTGGAATTTTCCGGGATGAAAACCGGAAATGTTCCGGAGCTGCCGGAACCGCTTCAGATGCTTTTCGCAGATGAAAATCACTAAACCGGAATTGTTTCGGATCACGTTGAAAATTATTTTAGTGGGTACTGGAAATGTTCTAAGCCCACATGAATATTTTCAGTTCGAACGGACGCTGAAATATGTCGTCGTGAATAGTGAAAGTGCTTTTTGGATTACTTTTTGGAAAGCCACCTTTTTGTGCTTTTGCTCCAAAATATCTTGGAGATGACATGGATGGATGTGGCTGAAATTTCAGCCCCTCCACCCCACCTTCTCCTATAAATAGAGGTGGAGGGGGCAGCCCAAATCTCATCCCTTCTCACATACAAGTGCCATGCATGATCTGGCTTTCTCTCTCCCTCCCAGCGAAATAGTTTCGTAGAGCCGAAAGGCTGTCTAGGTTCCGGTGGGAACTAGTTCTGGACGGCGAAGCCCTGCCGGATAGATGACATCGTATGTGTGCAACTCTGTAGAGAGATCGTAGTTTCGGTCTTAGTTCGAGAGTGCCTCCCGAAGGGCTGTCCGAGTGACTGTCCGAGTTTCGATGGTCCTCCCGAAGGGCTGTCCGAGTGACTGTCCGAGTTTCGATGGTCCTCCCGAAGGGCTGTCCGAGTGACTATCCGAGTTTCGATGGTCCTCCCGAAGGGCTGTCCGAGTGACTGTCCGAGTTTCGATGGTCCTCCCGAAGGGCTGTCCGTGACACCGTCCGAGGGACTGTCCGACCGCCTCCCGGAGGGCTGTCCGGGGGCGGATGAGGGTATACATCCTCGCGGTTGGGAGGTTGTAAATCCTAGCTGCGGGGATCTGCACCGCCGATCGTCATCGACTCTACTTCCGCTGCGCTACGAGTCGGTAATGAAACAGATCAAACCTTGTATGCAGTCTCCATAGTGATCCTGGGCTGGTACGTAGGTCGGAAATTTTTTGTTTTCTGCTGCATAACCCAACACTCCACATCAGCAAAGATCATCAGGGTTGCGTTGACACTGGGGAAGGGTTCATCTTTGTCTCCATCATCAGCGTCTTCTGGGCTCTTCTCACTTGACGGATCCTCTCGGAACTGCTGGATCAACAGTCTGCACTGTCGAGTGGTATGTTTGGGCAATATCAGATTGCCATCTTCATCCTTTCTGGTGTGGATGTGACACGGTAAATCGAGGACATCTTTGCCCGACTGATCTTTCTTTTTCTTCGGGGCCCATTTATCCTTGGCCTTCCCCTTGTTCTTGGCCTGACCGGCCAGAGCGGCAGCCTCGGCCTGAGCCGAACCATCAGCTTTGCGCTTCGGCTTCCGACTGGGATTACTGTTTCCGGGGTTGGGCTCGCTGGTTTTCCCTTTGCCGTTACGGAGACGGTCTTCCTCTTCTCCATTCGCGTACCGAGTGGCAATCTCCATCATTCGGCTCATGGTCAAAGCTCCTGACCGACCGAACTTCAGGATGAGCTCCCGATACCTGACTCCTGCCTTGAAGGCGCAGACGGCTTGATGTTCTGTGACGTTTTCCACCACATGATGCAAGGTTGTCCACCGCTGGATGTACTCCCTTAGTGTTTCATTCGGTTTCTGCACTCAGTGCTGCAACTCAGACAATCCAGCTGGGCGTTTGCACGTGCCCTCGAATGTCTTGATGAACACTCGGGTCAAATCTTCCCAACAGTATATGCTGGCCGGAGCAAGCTGATTGAGCCAAGCACGGGCGGACCCTTCAAGCATCAATGGCAAATGCTTCATAGCCACATAGTCATTTCCTCCTCCGATCTGGACAGCCACTCGGTAATCTTCTAACCAAGTTTCTGGCTTAGATTCACCGGTGAACTTGCTTACTCTAGCTGCCAATCTGAAGTTTGGCGGAATATCGGCGGCCCTGATGGCCCTGCTGAAACACTCGAGCCCGGAGACGAACGCTCCACTTCCACTCGGACGATCCCTGTCCAAGTTTTCTCTCTGAGCTCTGCCTCTGTTAACCAGGTTCTGAGCGAGAACGGATCTCGCGTTGAACTGCGGGTCACGGTGGTCGACTGGCTCTCTCCGGCGATAACCGTCGCCATGACGGGGAGGGCTGGCCCTCCGATCGTTGCCGTAAGGATGCCTGGCGTCGTGCGGCCGGGGGGCGTACGAGCCATCCCGCGGAGGGGGCGACTGCATGTGGTGACGATCATCCCGACGCCGCGGGGGCGTATTCCGACTGTGGTGGTCTTGGTCGTTTCGCCGCGGAGGCGAGTGCCTGTTTCTCCTTGGAGACACTGGGCTGTGGGCCGACTGAACGGTGACAGCCCGAATGGATCTGCTGTGTATCCTGTTGCGCGACTGAGATACTGCAGAATTTTGCTCTTCAGCCGCCCTGAGCAGGGCCCGGATCTGTCGAAGACCTTCCCCTGCCTCGGATCGGGACGGCTCGATGGAATCTGCTATCCGAGTCGCCGCCGCCAGATTCTGGACGGGAGTACGGAATACTTGGAAACTCTGCTGCTGGTCATTCGGAAACAACTGCCGCTGTCGCCGACTGGAACTGGGTTGAAGCTGTCTGCGGGCGCGATCTTCAAGTGCCTTCTGGAGTGCTTCTAGACGATTGCGCTCAGCCAAGTTGGCCTGGCGCACGGCCTCCAAAGCCTGAGCCTCGGGGGTCGTCCCAACGATGGGCGTCTGGAGGGCGTGCTCAGTCCTGCGCTGCTGTTCCTCCCTCTGCTGCCGAGTGAGAGGTTGGGGGATGTACTCGTCGTTGCGCCGGTCCCTGCCGCCGCCAAGATCGGCGTGCGACGGGCCGCCGCTCTCCGCGTCACCGCGGCCGTACCCAGGCGGACTGAGCGGGGAATCGGCCATCAGAACCTCCGCAGCGGGGTCGCTGCTCTCGCACTCGGACACGCTTTCCGAGTGCTCGTACACGGAGGCGAACAGATCGAAGACGGGCTCATCGGCCTCGATTGCCGCGATTTGCGGAGCCGCAGCCTGAAGGGCCACCGCGTGCCTGATCCACCGCTGAAGCCGCGAGCGCCCGGAGCGCTTGCGACGACGGCTGGTGGAGAGCGAAGGAGTCGACTGATAAGGGGTCGACTGTTGCCGGAGAAGAACGCCGAAGGAGCTCGCGCAGAAGTGCGCCGCGCCGCGGACGGGCAACGCCTCGACATCCAGCGGGGCTTCCTGAAGCCACGCCGAATCGTCGGCGATGAAGCTGAGGGCGCCGAAACGGATCTCGCCGCCCAGAGTCAGTCCGCCGCCGGAAACCATGATGATGATCGGAAAAACGCAACTACGCCGGAAGTCGCTAGACGCCTGCCCCACGGTGGGCGCCAACTGTCGTGGGTGCAAGTCTGACAGTAGTGTGTAGGGGTACGGATGAGAGGGCAGAGCCTAGCTACGGCGCGGGTGTTACACTCGAATTTACGAGTTCAGGCCCCTCAGCGGTGGAGGTAATAGCCCTACGTCTCGGTGCTCTGGAGCTGTATTGCTTGAGTGTATGATTACAACAGGTTGCGAACCCTTGGAATGGAGCAGGGGGGCGGCTTATATAGTCTCGCCAGCCCTCCCATGAATGCCAACCATTACAGAGGGTTAAGAGAGGTATAAGTGCGCCAGGTAACGGGCGTATTGATAACAATTAATACAGGCGAACGTGCGTCCCGACCGTTGCGCCCCTGGGGTCTCCTGGTCTTCTCTGGTCGAGTGACTTTCAGATGTCCGAGTGAAGCGAGCGGGTCGAGTGAACTCTCGCCTTCCGAGTGGTTCGTAGAACTCCGAGTGAAAGTCAGTCTGCGGAATCCTGGGTTGTTGATCTGGCCCTAGGGCCCAGTGTAAGACGGGTGGTGTCCTAGGGTAGGGTCTATAGGTCAGGCCTATTACCCTATTCCTAGTACATGTCCTCGTCAGGTACTTCCTAGTTGTTACCTATGCCGACGGTTTAACCATAGGCATAGTTCTAGACAATTTTTTTTATTAATTTTAAATTCTGCTCCACAAACAAAATAGGTACAGCAGCAAAACAACATATATAACAACATCTCCATCACAAAACTATATAGCATCATCAAATCATCATTTCAAACAACTATATAGCATCAACATCAAGCATATAGCATCATATCCAACATAGCATCAACATCAACAATAGAGCATCGACTACATAGTATCCAACATAAAAACCATCATCCAACATAGCATCCACTACATAAGTCGAAGTCGAAGCCGACGAGGAACGCCCATCGCCAGAACCCAAAGTCCACCTCCAAATAGCATCATCACTACAAAATAAAGAATCACAACCGTTTAAGATGGCATTTAGCATGGCATTTTATCTAGTTCTAAGTTTGCGGCTTCGAAAATGTTCTAACTATGAAAATTTGCATCTTGAGAGTAGGGGACTTACAAAAAGAGGCGATCCAGGCCTCGAGGTAGAAGCATCACCACCTGGGTTATGAACTGGGGTGACTGGGCTCCGTGAAGCAGGAGTACCATCACCAGGAGTACCACCTACGTTTGATCCATGGCCGGATCCCTACATTGTGTTTGAAAGAGACATTAAGGAGAGATCTCAAGCTATTTTCTGAAAAAATGATAGGTGGTGCTTGACTAGGTTGGCAATGTACTAACCGGAGTCCCGTCGTCACCACGTGCCAAGAATTCTTCAATCGTCAGCATTAGTGGGGCCGGTCCAGGATTGGGTGGTGGTGGTCCCATAGATGGAGCCCGAGTGCCATTTTTTTTTACCAACAAACAAACAAACACACGTCAGGTCAGGCGGCTGCAAGGCAACGTACAAGAATTCTAGGAGCACATCAATCTAGTCTACTCTACAGCCACACATACACACAACTTCTTCAAGCACCAAAACATGCAGACAGGGATACAATAGAAACAGGCATCATCTAATACATCTAGTATAATAAGGTGTGTTGAGCCTCATATTGCTGCTGCTAGCATCTAATCAGCAACGAAACACCATGAATAAGTATTGACTGGGCATGTCCGGCTGTGTAAAAAATGCCATGCAACAGCAAAAGGGAATTCATATTCATTCAGAGAAGAAGAATTATCATCATCCACGGCACAACGCCCATCATTCATCATATCTCTGAATAATCAACCAACCAACCAACAGGGCCAGCTATTTATTTATGCACGGTTTAGAGTAGTTATCCTATTGATGCACACAGAGTACAGCGAGAAGCGTTTATGAATGCTAGAAACGTTTGTCAGTTATTATCAGTTGCAGCAAGCAAGCAGAGGAGGACTTTCAGCCACAGCAAAACAGCAACACAAGGATAGGGGAAAGAGCATCTTGAGTGGGGCGGTAAGCTAGGGATCAACCTTGTCGTCGAGCTTGAGGTTGACGATACCGTCGTCGTCGAGCTCGTCAGGCTCGGGGGTCAGGTCACGCATGTTCATCGTCGTGGGTGGTCCTCCTCGTCCATGGAGTCAGTGTGCCTGCAGCAGTACCATGTGAATGGATTATGAGCATAATCATCCTGGGCATACAAATTCTAGTAGAGACGAGAGAGCTTGACAACAGAAATTCTATCTACTACAGATTGGACTCAAATAAATCACTACCTACATCACTGTACAACACAGCATCAATGAATCATGTGGATTGACGAGAGCAATTTCTCTCAAGGAAAATCTCTGGCCAAGACCAAGGAATCTGTACCGAGTATCATCAATTTTAGTCAGTAATGAATGACCTAGTTCAAGCACAAAAAGAATGCCCAGCTTAGAGCAGAGTAGAGCACAATCTTGTAACTGAAAATATCTAGAACCTGATGCAAATGTGTAGAAACTATGCTATATGTGCATAGCATCAATCAATCCTCTCATATTATTGAGTGAACTGCGAGACTGTCGTCAACAAACTCGAACACTATGAACAGGAGCTAGAAACTGTGTCATAGCAGAGCAGCAATAACTTGGAAATTTTGTTCTTAGGTGCATATATATATATATATAGAAAGAAAGAAAGAATTCAGAGAGGGCCTACACTGAAGATGGCAACGTGTTGATGAATGCTGAACAGGGAGGAGCGGAGCCTCACATAGAGCAGTGAAGGAATCACCTGGCATGAGTTTCAGATCGACGATGGCACTTGTTCTTGCCTGTTGAGGATCCTCAATGGACAAGAGAAGGCGTCAGCACCAAAAAAAAAGACTATGAAAACTGAAACGACCGTGGGGTGCTGCTTACCCGAGGAGCCGCCGAGGCAGAGTTCGCCCTCGTGGTCGTTGGCCTAGCTTGGCTGCACCACACCGGCCAGACGACCGCGACCACGGCAAGCGACCAAGGCACCAATCTTCTGTCCAGCTCGACCATGTGCAGGGCGTCGACGTCGCCGTGGAGGTCCTGGTGGTCGTCCTCATCCATGGATGGTTCCTGCTGCTCCGAATCGAAGAAACAAGTAAGGGGATCAATCAATCCATGGAGAGAAGGAAGCAAAGGAGACACACACCTACACGTACTGCTGCTAGCATACAGATCAATCAAGCTGCCTGTGTGTGTGCTTGAGTACGTACGTGGTTGGGCTCTTGGGTACACTAGCTAGCTAGTGTTGTACTAAACTGAAACAGAGGATGCCATAGGAGCACAAGAGAGGGAGCTAGGGATAGGAGATGGAGGTTTCCTGCTGCTCCAAATCGAAATCGAAGAAACAAAAAAATTCAGTTGACATGCTGTCAAATTCAGTTAACACACAGCAGCAGTCAGTGTAGTGCATCTCCATCGGCTGCCGGATCGAATCAAATAGAGGGGGGAGGGAGGGGAGCACCTTGCCCTTGGGTGGCTGGACGACGGTGCCGAGGAGGTCGAGGTCCAGGTTGAAGAAGCGCTTGACGGCGGCGACCTTGACCTTGGTGGCTGGGTGCGCCCCTCCAGCTCTCCTGCTCCTCGAGCAGGACAAGGCCGGAGGCTGCAGCTAGAGAAGAAGGGCACTGCTCCCGGATTCGGCGCCCTCGTCGCCGGCGCTCGGCTCGTCCGCGCCATGGGCGGTTGCAGCAAAAGGGCAGGAGCCGAAACCCTAGCCGCGGGCGAGGGTGGAGGCCGCGAGCGGCGATTCTGGCCGGAGAGGAAGAAGGCGCGGAGGAAGGGGAGCGTGGGGGCGTGTTGCGCGCCGCCGGGACTCGCCGGAATTCGCCGGCGTGGGTGGCGGCGGCGGCGAGGAGTCGTGGGGAGAGGGACGCTCGCGAGAGAGAGGGGTCGTGAGAATTTCTGTTCGGTGGATTCTGTCTATATTTTTTTTACGTTCCTTTTCTTTTCTTCGGTGGGCTGCGCGCGGAGGCCCGAAATTGAGAGAGATCGTGCGGGGGAAAAGGAAATTTCGCGCCCACGACGCCCGAAACTCAAACCTATCACGTGTTGATTGTTGATTGGTCCATGTAGTGCTCCCACGGATTGATCTCTGTTTTGAGTCAATCTCGGCCGTCCGTCCGGATCCGACGGCATCGAAGTTTTGACCTTCCCCATCCGCTCAACTCTGACATAACTAAGTTTTGTAATTACAGAATTATAGAACTAAAAAGAAAAATATATGCAGAGAACAAGTTCAACGTGTAAATATATGTAGAGAATAAGTTCAACATGTAAAAAAAAAAATTCCTTGACTTTTATAGCCTCTATATTTTTTCGACACGTGGGACTCACTCGTCAATGGGATTGATCGGGGAGTGATATAGTACCGAGATATATTGCCAGTTTGATTTGATTGAATTGGCTTAATTTATATTGGGTGTGTTTTTTTCTCTTTCATACAAACAATTAATTGTCTGGAAAAATAAAGGTGTTGATCAAGCACGGGAGGCTCCCGGTGTTGATCGAGAGAAAGGAATGAGGGGCCGGCGGAGGGGACGAGAAGAGACGGCAGCGGCCGGTGTAGAGTCCGAAAAATCAAACGATGTCGGATCCAGCCGTTTAAATCCACGGAAAATCATACGATGCCGGAAATCCTCGGGACCTGGCATGGTATCGTCGTATGGCCCCTGTAGGGTGCGGTAAAAGTTTGAGCACGTTTCGCAGAAGCCTGACCGGAGGCCGCTTGTTGAAAGAGCATTTATGCTCTTAATGTTTTTGGTATTCATGACAACATATACTTGTGTTCTAACCACATGCTCTAGTTGTAAACAGTGCCATCAAATCACGGAAGAATGCATGGATGGTTAGGTTCCCCTCTACTCGTAAAAGGAAAAAGAAGCGTTGCCAATATTTTTCATATTATTACTGAGTCCATAGGGCAACCGCACTATTAAGAGGGGGTGCACCCTGAAAGTGTCGAACGTTCCTTCGGTGTTAGTGTCGTCCATGAAGCGGGTCACACTCGGGAGCTGGGTATTGGATATTTAAACATCCCACCACACCTATATACATGTACTAGGACACAATGTAAGTTTTGGTGGGATTCCTACCCTCCGAAGACCCCAGAGCGGCCGAACCCTGACCTGTTTGATCGGCAAATCTAGCCCTTTGACCGGCGTCGATTGGCATTTCACCAATGGACTTTTCTACTTGGTTGTGCTAGGCTATTCCATAGGAACATTGAAAAACAAGTTTGAGCCCAAGTTATCACATGATTCCTTCCGGCTTACCCGTGGTGGCAGTTTCCCCCTCTAAGTGTGGAACGTTCCCTCGGTGTTAGTGCCATCCGTGAAGTACCAAGAATTGTGCAAATCATCCACCAGCGGCTGCATGAACACATTCAAATTCTTCCCCAGGTATTCAGGCCCTGGAATGATCAGCAACAGGAACATGGTCTTGCGTTGCATTAGGACGCCGGGAGGGAGATTGAGCGGAATAACAAACACAGGCCAGCAGCTGTATGAATTAGACTAGCTTGTAGATGGTGTAGTTTACAAGCGGCCTCATGCGAGGCTTTTTCGAAATGCGTCCAAACTTTTACCACACCCTACAGGGGCCATGTGATGGTGCCGTGCCAGATCCCGAGGAATTCCGGCATCGTACGATTTTCTGAGAATTTATACGGTTGGATCATACATGCCGCCGAGCTAATTTCAACCCCTCGGTGGCCGGGCCCGCCACTCCCTCGTCTGCACATGGCCTACGCATGGCGCAAAGACATCACATAGGATTTTCCATTTAGCTTATGGGCATGATTTCATGTGCCGCCTCGTAGATCTGCAATTTCCGATGTTGAAACCCTAGAGTGCACTAAATGTCTCAAATATTGCATGTGGGTCCGGAAAATGCGGGGCCTTGCACGTGTCATGGGATGGCCTCCTTTGAGAGCACGAGAAGTTTTCAGGCCAACGGAGCAACATGACTCGCACTTGCTTCACAAACCGGACACGTTCCCTCTCGATACCCAGAGACTAACTTGGAGATGGTGTAGTTTACAAGCGGCCTCATGTGAGGCTTTTTCGAAACGCGTCCAAAAATTTACCACACCCTACAGGGGCCATGTGATGATGCCGTGCCAGATCCCGAGGATTTCCGGCATCATACGATTTTTTGAGGATTTATACGGTTGGATTTGATGAATTGATCATGCTCTCACTATTCAGAACAAATCATACTGCAACAAAAGTGTTGAAAGCTACTTCGGTGTTACCGCCGTCCGTGAAGGGGGCCACTCTCAGACATGTAGTAGGACACAGTGCAAGCTATGGTGGCATTGCTAACCTCCGAAGGCCCTCGAGCGGCCTAACCGTGGCCAGTTTGACCCCGCGATCTAGCCATTTGACTTTCACCGGACGACCTTTGACCAATGTACTTTTCCACTTGGTTGTGCTAGGTTAGCCCATATGAACATTCCAAAATATAGTTTTAGCACAACCTATCACAAGATTCCCTCCGGGTCGAACCTCCGTCGATGTTTCTTCCTCTAAGTGCTGGCGGCAGTGCCGTCCATGAAGGGTGTCACACTCCGGATTAGTGTGTTGGGTGTTTAAACCTACCACCACACTTTCACACATGTATGAGGATCCAGTGCAAATTTTGGTGGCATTGCTAACCTCCGAAGGCACCGGAGCAGCGTAACTGTGACCAGTGTGACCCGGAAATCTAGGGGGGGGGGTAGATTTCTCTATTGTAGCAAAGAATCAAAGTAATATTTAAACATTCCAAACTAAACACATGATTTTTAAAATCCTTGAAACTTTTTGATGCAAATAGATATAAAGTTTGCCTCATTTGGTCAAGGAATGAAAAATATACAAACAAATCAAAACAAGAGAGTGTTATCTGAAATTTTTGAAATAAACATGATTTTAATTTGTTAAAATTTCAAAACATAGTATACTAACAAATTCCTTTCCATATTCTGATAGAAACACATATAAAGTTTGTCAAAATCGATGCAAGTATGAATTAGTTGTGATTTTTATAAAGTATAAGGACCTATTTGCAAAAGTACATGAGGTCACATTTTAAACATTTTGGAAAACATAAACAAAGTGTATATTCATACTCTATGAAAAATTCTACCCCAAATTGATATATAATATGTATATGTTTAAGTTTAGCTAACTCAAATTCAACCCTTTTTAAAAAAACAGAAAAGAAATAAAAAAAAATCTATGCCGACGGCTGCCGTTAGGGCCATCGCCATAGCTTTGACGGCGGTAGCCCTCCGTCAGCCAAAACCACGTATGCCGACGGTTAATATATGCCGACAGTGACCGTCGGCGTACAGTGGAGATATGCCTACGGTGAATCTATGCCGACGGTGACCGTCGGCGTATATAGGAGATATGCCTACGGTATTTGTATGCCTACGGGCCCCGTCGGCATATCTCTGAATTTGCCGACGGCCCTTGTATGACGACGGTTTTAGTTTGGCCGTCGGCTTATCTCGATGTATGCCGACGGGCCCGTAGGCATACTTTTCACCGTCGGCATATTACCTGTTTCCTGTAGTGACATAGGAATACAAATCCATTCCAACAAACCAAACAGCCCCAAAGGATATATTTTTTCCAATAAATTCCTATCCTTAGAATTCCTACAAATTCCTGTAAACCAAAGGAGGCCTTTGATTTTAGTTTTAGTTCTAGTATATAGACTTACCGGAAAAAAAATTGTCACTTAAGTTTTTTTTGTTCTCCGTCAAATAGTTGGCACCTTACTTTGTATTTTCTTGAATCTTTTTTTTTTTGCGAAAAGCTTCTTGGATCTTGGAATCCAATCGAATTATTGTACCTGTAGTGATTGTCAAGAGTATGCATAAAGTGAGTATGTATGAAGTCACAACTGTGTGTTCAAAGTATGAACATAAATATATTGTTTGGTCAGAATAGTTAAAATGTAAGGAGATGCTTTGGGTCGGTTGATCGATCGCAGTATGCAATCGGTCACCCGGCGAGCCGCCAATTGCCCGACTTTGCACCGGTCGATTGCTTCTCCCACCTTCCCATGCATGCTCGCCATCCCCAGCGTCGGCTTGGAGCAATCAGGAACGCCTGATCTTCAGTCAGACTTTCTGTCGACTGGAATTGGCCGGGTCGTTGAGACAGGTTCATATGGCTACTTATTTGCCATTATATGTCCATCCTTTATATCTTTTGCATATGAAAAGTAAAAATTCTTAATTTGTAAGGGATGGTATACACTAATAGCTGGTAGGCGGTTGGGAGGCCGAGGAGGCGCTGCTGCAGGGGGGAAGAGGGAGGTTTAATTGGAAATAAAGTTCCAATTAATTGACATAAGTACTATACAAGATACAAGTCGGACTGGAAATTGAGATACGATCGAGTCCGACTTAAATTCCACATGCACCAGCCATCGCGGCAAACCAAAATCTAGATCGGTTATAAGCTAACGGCTACGCCCCGCACGCCGCCATCAGACGCGAGACGCGACAACCACCGCCACCGCATCCAGGTCCTCGTCATCGTCGCCCGGCCGGACCTGCATCTCCGGCCTGCCTCTGGTGGCCGCGCGCCAGCAAGCATGCCGCCTCCGCCTCCAGCTCCAGCACCGGCGTGCAGGGCGTGCCAGCACCAGCGGCGCAAGTGCACGGACACGTGTATTCTGGCGCCCTACTTCCCTTCCGACGATCCGCCGCGATTCCGGAACGTGCACCGGCTGTTCGGCGTCAAGAACATCACCACCTTCCTCAAGAAGGCCGGCCCGGAGAAACGAGACGACTGCGCGCGAAGCATCATATACGAATTTGACGCCCGCGCCCAGGACCCGGTGCACGGCTGCAGCGGCATCTTCAAAAGACTCTATGGCGAGTTCGTGCGCCAGTCAACGGAGCTCGCCGTGGTGAAGCAGCAACTAGACCTGTATCGGGAAACGCCACCCGGGCCTGCATCTCCGGCCTCTGGTGGCCGCGTCAGCGTGCCGCCTCCAGCACCGGCGTGCAGCGCGTGCCGGTACCTGCAGCGCGAGTGCACGGAGACGTGTATTCTGGCGCCCTACTTCCCTCCCGAAGAACCGGATAGGTTCCTGAACGCGCACCGGCTGTTCGGCGTGAAGAACATCATCGACTTCCTCAAGAAGGCCGGCCCGCCGGAGAGACGAGACGGGTGCGCGCAAAGCATCATCTACGAATCGAACGCGCGCGCCGAGGACCCGGTGCGCGGCAGCCATGGCATCACCGAAAGGCTCTACGTGGAGTTGGAGCGCGCGTCAGCGGAGCTCGCCGCGGTGAAGCAGCAACTGGAGTTTTGTCGGCAAACACAGCAGCCAGCCCTTCCTCCCGCCCCCTTGCCGCTAGCGGCAACACCGCCTCCGCCTGTGCCGAAGGTATACGACGAGGATGAAGGTCCACGCGAGGAACAAGATGATGTCTGACAAGGGCGACGCGAGGATGAAGGAGATGAGAACAAGATGTGTTTTCTGAATTTCTTTTAGAGACTTTCCGTAGATCTCCTGGATCTCTTTGAAAACCTTTTTTATACATTTCCTGATTTTATGACGTTGAAGCCCGCAGAGTATAATGCCAGTGAAAATTGATTGATTATTAATTACTTATTATATTATTACTGTACTACCACTACTGGAATATCGCTGTACGCTGAGTGCCACGGACACTCGGCAAAGGGCCAATAACCGCCGACAAAGCCTTTGCCGAGAGTTGCACTCGGCAAAGGCCACCCGGCGTACACCTCTCAGGCAAACAGGAATTTGCCGAGAGCCAAAACGCGGACACTCGGCAAAGAGTTTGCCGAGTGTCTAACAACCCCTCTCGGCAAAATAAAGTAGCTAACGGACGGCAGACGGGGACGGCGGTTCTTTGCCGAGAGGGGCCCTCGGCAAAGGCGGTCAATAGGAAGGAGCCACGTGTCTAGCTCTTGACATGTGGGTCCCGAAGAATAGACCGAGCGCCATCTTTGCCGAGAGCCACCCTCGGCAACAACGGCCAATAGGAAAGAGCCACGTGTCCAGCCCCTGACATGTGGGTCCCGAACAATAGACCGAGCGCCATCTTTGCCGAGAGCTACCCTCGGCAAAGACCGCCAATAGGAAAGAGCCACGTGTCCAGCTCCTGACATGTGGGTCTCGCAGAATATGCCGAGCGCCATCTTTGCCGAGAGCCGCCCTCGGTAAGGAGAGCCAATAGGAAAGAGCCACGTGGCTACGACCTGACAGCCGAGTCTGTACTACGCCGAGAGCTGCTCTCGGCAAACCTTATATGTTTGCCGAGTGTCGGAAGCTCTCGGTAAAGATGTCAGGCGGCGTTACAGGTTGGTATCCTTTTCCGAGAGGCCTCTCGGTAAAGGTGTCAGGTTCTACAGGTTGGTATCTTGTACCGAGCGTCCCTCTCGGTAAAGGTTGTATCCTGCTCCAGTTTCATAGGCTTTGCCGAGAGCCGCTCTCGGTAATGCTTTGCCCAACAGTCTTTTTTTTGCGCTTTTGTTTCATTCCTGCAGCAAAACATATACAGCAGCAGCATATAGTGCATCATTGAACAAAAAAAGCAATGATTCTCAAGAATATCCCACATAAAAGCAATAGTGCATAAAAGGTGCAATAGTTGTCATGCACACTCAACTACCACAAGTTCACAAGTCTTAAGATCACACAAGATGCAATAGTTCTCAAGCACATACAAGGAACAGTTTCAAACACAACATAACATGAAGTTCACACGGTTTTGGAGATCGGAGTGGGAACATCAACATCAGAAGGCGTCATTCCGTTTGCTTCCCCAACTCCACCAACTTGAGGTGGAACTACCGGAACATTGTTCGACCCTTGTGAGTGATTGAGCTGTGATGGATTGACCCAATAAGATGAATGCATATGGTAATGCCGAAAATGGTGATAGAAATAGTTCGAACGAAACTCACAATGTTCCACTCTGGCGTCGCTGCCATCTCTGGCACTGGTTTGCCTTGCATAGAATAAAGATTGGCCACCATATGTTGTAAAGACTTGACTAGATCATCTTGTGCCTTCAGCTTAGCCCGGTCTTCATCTCGTTCTTTCTGGGTGTCATTCAGCCGGGTCTACAATATGGCAATGCAAATGTCATTCGTGTTGAAATGCAAACATGCAGGACTGTGAAGGATCAATGAAGAAGCACTGACCTGAATTTCCTCAATAACGGCCACGGTATGTGGTATGTGACGCTCTATGGTAGGAGTAGAGCCAGTACTCATAGCACGGAGCGTGTTGACTCTCGGAAGGGAGGAGGTTATGCAAGAATCAACATGAACCGCCATCCGGACATTCTGTCTACCGCCTGCCACGGCGATGGCCACAAGAGGGTCAAACGGCAGCACGTGAGGATCAGCCTCTTGCCCATACGTCTCCTTCAATTTTTTGGTGTAGTTCTCCCCATCTGACCGGGCTTTAGAGCTGATCCAGTCCCTCTCCGGGTGGAGAGGGTCCTTGTCCTTGTCGTCTTTGGTACGTTTGATGGTCCATGCCTCGAAGAAAGAGATATCCTTGCCAGTGTCTTTTCTCCGCAAAAGAAAGCGATCCAAACAATCAAGGGAATGCTTACAAATGAAAGAGAACATGATGAAAAGAAAAGGATGTTGTTGCCTACATGTTTGGAGACGACACCTGGGATGGTGAGGTTGCCTTGACGGTGTCCTGGACAACCCATCAACTTACGCCGTTCCCCTATTACCTTGTGTTCATCCTGCCACCCTGGATCTGTCCACCGTTCGATGATCTTCTCCCAACACGGACGTTTGTCAGTGCACCACCGAGGAATCACCTATTATAAGTAAACAAATGCATCTTAGTAAGGAATCTAATTTGCGGTAATGTAGGGAATAACAAGCATCCATCGTCACTTGCCTTGAAGTATTCGTCCCATGTAAGATGCTTCCCTCGAGCCTCCTGTTTGGAAATCTTCTGGTTGAGATAGTCTGCGTGATACTTGACCACTAACCGGACGCGCTCCTCATAGTGCATGTCGTTGACTAGTTTCTTGGCAATATTCTCAACCACCACATTGGCGCGATCCTTCTCACCATCTACGCATGTAAAGAAATCCTACAAACATGCATACATGTGAGAAGGGTAAAATCATGACTATGGCAAATTTAAACCTTTTGGTATTGACATTGCGGTGTTTGAAAAGACTTACCCAGAAATCGTTGACCACCCGCAAGGCTCTGGTATCATAAACCCTCTGACGCATATCCAGGAAATCTGGAGCGTGTTTGTAGTGATCCCATGACCAAGCTGGCTCAATGATACCGTTCGGCAAAGTGACCAGTCCAGGATAATTTAACCTACAAAGACCCCCGATGATGCCACTCGGCGAACGTGGCGGACGCCTCTCACCAGCTTTTATTAAGCTCCTGCATTAGGAAGAGTGAAGTCATATTGTATGTGATGAAATGACAAAGGTACAATTTATATGGGATGAGTCGATATAACCACTTACTTCTCTCCCACTGGTTTAATCAACACGTTTCTATGCACATATGGACGTTTCAGAAGCTTTGAAGGACCACGCAGCCACACTTTTCGTGTGGAAGTAGTGCTGATAGTCGAACCGCCCGGCTGTGAGCGGCTCACCTCGTGGTGCTCTGTCACTCGTGAGGGTCCATCCCCACCCTCAGAAACCTGACGAACAACCAGCCTCCTCTCGGCGGCGTCGTCCTCCACCACCTCCTCCTCATCCTCCTCCTCCTCACTCGCCTCCTCCCCATCCTCTGTTTCCTCCTCCAGCCGTCGTGCATCCTCCTCCTGAGGCTGGCGAAGCACTGCATCAGAGGGTCCAGGAGAAGAAAGAGGTGCTCTACTCCGGGCTGCTCTACGTAAGGATGCTACTTCTCCTCCACCTCCTCCAGCCGTCTTCCCTCCTACGCGTCTGTCTCCTCCGTCGACCACCACTCCTCCTCCTCCTCGTCCTACTCGTCCTCCTCGTCCCCCTCCTCGTCTGCCTCGTCCGCCTCCTCCTCCTGCCTCATCTACTCCTCCTCCTCGTCCGCCTCCTCTCCGCCTCCTCCTCCGCCTCCTCCGCCTCCACCTCGTCCGCCTCCTCCTCCTCCTCCGCCTCCTCCGCCTCCACCTCGTCTGCCTCCTACTCCTCCTCCTCCTCCCCCACGTCCTACTCGACCTCGTTTTGCCTGGTTTTTCGTAGGGAGGTCAAGACCCGCCGGTCGTTTGGCCGTCTTGGCGGCTGTGGCAACCGACGCAGGAGCGACCACCTCTTTCACCGGTCGAGCAAGTTGATCATTGTACAGAGCTGCCACATCTTTCAAACTTTCCTTTGGATTCTTGTTGCCACCTGTCATGTTTCAATCACCTGATACGAAGAAGAACAAACCAGTTAGTACAGATGATACAACTTGATGTAAATACATTAAATATATCACATATTAAGAATACATGGAGTTGTCACAATAATACATATAGTTGTTACACACACGAATACATAGAGTTGTTGCACACACGAATACATATAGTTCTTACGCACACGAATACATAGAGTTGTTACACACACGAATACATAGAGTTGTTGCACATACGAATACGAAGAGTTGTTACACGAATACATGGAGTTGTGACACACATACATAGAGTTCTCACACGATTACATGGAGTTGTTAGAAATAGGGGTCAATATTAGGTGCAACATTTGGATCAGGACTGTCATCATCGCTATCACGCCCGTTCATACATTCATCCTCGAAGTCTTCAGGGGGACCCTCATCATCATCTAGCCCCATTTGCCATCGCAGAAGTAATGCCAAATCTCGAGGGTCAGAAACATCCTCGTATCCGTCCTCCGCATTATCTACTTCCATGTCATCCATGGCCTCATGTTCCATAGCATCATCTTCGTGATGCACGCCATCATCTTCCTCCGCATCATCTTCGTCTTCTTCATTGTCTGCTTCTTGATAGAACTCTCCCTCGTATGTGTCAGGGTTTATGTGGTAATCGTCCTTGTTTGGGGTAGGTACCTTGGTATGCGGGGGTATCTTGTACACAACATCCCATTTCAAGAGATCGATATGTTCCGTAGATGTGCACGCGTACGGGAGATAAAACACTTGTGTAGCCTATTGAGCCATAATATATACATCATTTCCTGCATATTTCGATGCTCGTTCAACTTCGACCCAGCCAATACTAGGGGTCCTTCTCACTTTCTCAGGATTGAGCCAACTGCATCTGAATACGACAGACTTCACACCTTGTAGACCACAGTATTGCAGCTCATAAATTTCTTCGATAGTTCCATAGTAGTGACATCCATCTGTCCCTAGACAATAGACCCCACTATTTATTGCCCTTCGATTGGGCCTCTCACGCGTGTGTTTATCAGTGTGGAAGCGATACCCATTCATGTCGTAAGCCTTAAATGACTTGGCCTTGTATTCAAAACCTTTGGCTACTTCTCTCAATTTGGCGTCCATATCAACCTCCGTGTATGCCTACAAGATTAATAGGAGATTTTCTGGTTCATTAGTGGAAGCATTACCGGCAAGTAAGAACAATTTGAAGTGTACATAAAGTTAGGAAAGTTACTTTTCTTGAGAACCAAGAAATGAAACCGCCATCAGCATTGGTATCTTCAAGAAGGTTTGTTGATTCTTCGTCGCTAGGGGGCCATGGTAGCTTCCAGAATTCGTTCTGGAATTCCCTATAGCAACGAGAAGAATTCGAGTTAGGACTCAAGACTAGTGAGTAGTTTGTCAATGAAGGTGTTCTACACTTACTTTATGTACGGCTGCACTTCTTCCATGTTGGTCAAGACATAGATCATAAGAGTCGACCACTCGGTAGGTGAAAAGTTCTTGCGCTTCGAACCACTTGCTTTGCCACCATGGCCTTCGAAGAGGCTAAGGTCAGAAACATTACTGGTGGGTTCTTCATTGTAACGAGGAGCTAGATTTAACCTAGTCTGAATACTGTCATGATAGTACTTTGTTGTGGTCGTTGCCACCTCCTCGTTCAGGTATGCCTCGGCTATGGAGGCTTTGATGCAGGCTTTATTCTTACATTTTCCACGAAGATGCTTGAACTCCCGTTCAGGTGCATACTGCCATCGGAACTGCATAGGTCCTCCCATTCTAGCCTCATACGCGAGATGTAAGATCATATGTTGCATCGGATTAAAGAAACCTGGTGGAAATACCTTCTCTAACTTGCATAGCAACTCAGGTGCTTGTTCCTCCAACTTTGCAACCACTTCATAATCTAATTCTTTGGCACAAAGCTGGCGGAAGAAGTAGCTCAACTCCGCCAGCACTCGCCAAATATCCTCTTTGACATACCCTCGAATCATCACAGGCATTATCCGCTCAAGCCATACATGGTAGTCATGACTCTTGAGGCCCCCTATTCGCTTTGTAGCCATATTCACTCCCCTCATGATATTAGCTGCATATCCATCAGAGAAGTACAACTTGTTCACAATCCATTGGAGAATTTCCTTCCTTTGGGGCATTGAAGGGGTGAAAGGGGCCGGTGGCTTCTTCCAAGAATTACCTTTTGCACGAGGCACCAATTTTAATTTTGGCCTATTGCATAGCTGGGCTTGATCGATCCTAACCTGAATGTTATCCTTTGACTTCTCGGTGTCGAGGAGTGTGCCTAGTAAGGCCTCCGCAATATTCTTTTCAGTGTGCATTACATCAATGTTGTGTGGAAGGAGAAGATCTTTAAAGTAAGGGAGCCTCCATAAGCTTGGAATGTGAGTCCACTGGTGTGTCTCTCCATATCCCACAAAACCTTTCCCATTGAGATTTTTCTCGAGAGCATCTAACTCATCCTTAAGCTGGGCACCGGTCATAATAGGTGGTGGCGGGTCATCAACAATAACACCTTTCCGGAAGTTCACAGTGTCTTGCCTATATGGGTGATCAAGACGAAGGAACTGCCGATGTTGGTTAAATCATACATACTTGCGACCCTTAGCCAGCCAAATGAAAGTCACATGCTGTCGGCACACTGGGCAAGGCCACTTCCCCTTTAGACACCAGCCACAAAATATCGCACGTGCTGGTAGGTCATGTAGCGATGTGTGGTACCAGATATGCATATTGAAGTGCTTCTTTGAAACGGCATCGTATGTCCTTACCCCAGTGGCTCCATGTACACACTCATATGCTTCCCCGAATAGTTAGGCCCTGGAATTATCAGCGTCAGGAACATGTGATGTCGTTGCATGCAAACGTCAGGGGGCAGATTCAGGGGGATAATATATACTGGCCAACAACTGTATATGGCAGCCATCAAACCATATGGATTGAACCCATCGGTTGTTATCCCAACAGCTACACTCTTCCAGTCATCCGTTTTTTTATGAATTTGAACAAATTTCTTCCATGCTTCACCATCCCGTGGATGTTGCATCTTTTTTGTATTGTACATCTTCCCTTCGGCGGTCCATCTCATATATTGGGCAGTTTCCTCGGTCATATAAAGCCGTTGGATCCTTTCTGTGAATGAAAGATATCGAAGGATATTGACGGCAATTGTGAGCTGCCTCTTGCTACCATCATCATTTTGTACCTCAATATACCTAGAGGATTTGCACTTGACACAGTAGTTTGTATCTTTATGTTCATTTCTAAATAACATGCATCTGTTTGGACAAGCATGTATTTGCTCATATGGCATCTTAAGCGAACCAAGGATTTTTTTTGACTCGTACATGTTCTTTGGCAATATGTTTTCTTTAGGCAGCAGGCTAGCAATAACGGACAAAAAATCATTGAAGCAAATTATGCTTATGCAATGGTTTGCCTTCAGGGCCATTAGGCGTGCGATGCCATCTAGTTGAGTAACCTCTGTATGGGCGTGAAGGGGTTTCTGTGCCGCAAACAAAGCTGCATGATACTCTTTTGGGCTTTCCGCCGGCTCCTCGGAGTCCGGGTCCTCCCACGGATCTGCACGGCGGATGTCATCTAACAGGTTTTCAATCCGAGTATCATATTCGCCGGTGCGCTGTCGCACCACCTCCGCTCTGGACTGTTCTGTCTCACCGTGAAAGATCCACCGGTAATAGCCTGGCGTAAACCCATTTTTGCCTAAGTGTTTACTCATAGTAATCTTATCTCTTTCAACCTGGTTATCGCACTCCGTGCATGGGCACCAAATTCCACAAACTGGGGTTTCTCCAGCAAATACTAATTCTAGGAAATCATTGGTCTTCGACCTCCACTCAGGGGTCATACCCTCCATGCTGGGATGTCCGGTGTACATCCACTCACGATCTTCCATCCTCTGATATAATGTGAAACACACATAATGTTTTTTTATGTAACAAGTGGTTTCATCAAGTTTTACGACATGCACTGATCTATCTAATAGGTAAAGATAGGTCCTAATGCCACCCGAGGATGTGTAGGCTAGGTCCGCTTCCATGACGTACTCCGATCCGAGACAAAATTTTGGCAGCACCCCCCCGCTGTTCTCCAAATACACGTCTCGGCAATAAGCCGAGAGGATGTGTATCCAGAGAACAACAAGGAGACACTGTCAAAATTCTGTCTCAAATCGAAGTACGGCATGAAAACGACCAGCCTACACATCCTCTGGCTGTCCATGGAAAACGTGGACAATTCGAAAGAGTTGAGGTTATAAATATGCAAAGACTTGCATATTTATAAATACAGCCCTTCCGAACGGGAGACGCCTAGGTTACGCGACTATTTAAGTGATCTACAAATAATGGAAACCTACACATGAACGGGAAGAGATTACCCATGAAGCATGCGACGGAATTCACTCTCTATTGTCAAAATAGATGCATGTCCTGCACGAAAGAATGAAGTAGTGTCAGTCACATGTATATCTAAAGTAGTTTCAAGCATATGTCCAACACCCACACACCAATATCACTCACTCACTCACAAATTTTTTTTGCACCCACTAACTCACTCACACACACATACACAACACCCACTCACACACACACACCCCAATAGCACTCACTCACACACACACACACACACACACATCACACACACACCAACAACACCACCAATAGCACATCACACACACACACATCACACACACACACACACACACATCACACACACACACCAATAGCACACAATCACACACATTAATTACTACATATGCATATATAACATCTAAATCTAAAAAACAAATCTAAAAATAGGAGATGGAACAGGGGCTCACCAACAGGGCAGGGGGGCGGGGAGCTCGGTGGAGGTGGGGGAGCTCCCGGCGGCGGTGGCGGAGCTCGGAGCTCGGTGGAGGTGGGGGGCTCGATGGAGGAGCTCCCGACGGCGGCGGCGGTGGCGGCGGCGGAGCTCGGTGGACGGGTGGCGGAGCTCGATGGACGGCGGCGAACGCTGAGGGGGGGAGGCGACAGAGAAAACAGAGAGCGAGCGAGTGAGCGTGCGAGCGCGAAAATTTTGGTTAAGTCCCCGCGGGAAACATTTCTGAGTGTCAAGTACGAGTGCCTCTCGGTAAAGATCCTAAACCTAGATCTAGGTTTTAGTACCTTTACCAAGAGCAGCTCTCGGAAATGGACGTCATACAGAGAGGCACTCTCGGCAAAAATGTGTACTCAGCCTCATTTGTTCCTACTATCATTTGTGCTCTCGAAAAAAAATGATCTCCTTTTGTTTTCTTACATGCTTGGCAAAGCACCTTACTATTATAGTTACACTTTACCGACAGGGGGTTTTTCGGCCGTGCGCCCATCGGGTGGCCCGAACGGTCTACAACATTGACCGGCACCGAGAGGGGGTAGGGCACGGTGAATACCTGCTTCTCCGTGTTACGACAGGTCATTGTGAGGCATCAGACCAAGTTTGAGCCCATTCCCTCACAGGATCGCCCACCGTCGGCTCGATCTGGGGGACGACCGCATCCAGTCCTCGACGTTCCCGCCCATGTGTCAGGTTTGTGAGGCATCTGCCATGTCAATGATGTTGCGGTTTTCAGATCGAGCACCCATCTGGTGGCCCCGGTGGTCTAGGGCGTTGACCGGCACCGAGAGGGGGTAGGCCATAGTGAATACCTGCTTCTTCGTGTTACGGCAGGTCATCGTGAGATGCCAGGCCAAGTCTAAGCCCGTTCTGTCACAGGATCGCCCACCGTCGGCTCGGTCTTGGGGACGAACGCAGCCGGTCCTCGACGTTCCCGCCCGTCCGTGCGGTTTGTGAGGCATGTGCACGTCAAGGATGTGCGTTGGGTATTCAAACACCACACCACCCTTTCATGCATATGCATGGGCCACACACATGTAGGGGTGGTTCCCCCCTCCCTCGGGCGGTTTCCAGATCAAGCACCCATCCGGTGGCCCCGGCGGTCTAGGGCGTTGACCGGCACCGAGAGGGGGTAGGCCACGGTGAATACCTGTTTCTTCGTGTTACGGCAGGTCCCCGTTGTCATGTTTTTTACTTTACAGTGTTTAAAGTTGAGATTTGAACAAATCTAGCAGAAAACATAAGTCATAATAAGTCATGGCATTTTCAAACTTTAGTCATAAAAAGATACGAAATATCAGATACAAAAAGAGAGTGCCAAACAAAAACACAAATAGAAGGAAAATGAAGAAGTGGCACAGTTTTTACCGAGCGTCGATATACGGCTCTCGGTAATGCCTACCTTTACCGAGCGTCCCTCTCGGCAATATACCTAAACCTATATCTTCTTTCTTCTCCTGTTGTAGCCGTGCTTGGTAATATGTCTTATACTTTTTGTTGTTGTTTTCTTACATGCTTGGTAAACCACCTTACCACATTATAGTTACACTTTGTTTTCTCCTTTTGAGATGGCCCTCGGGCGGTTTCCAGATCGAGCAACCATCTGGTGGCCCCGGCGGTCTAGGGCGTTGACCGGCATCGAGAGGGGGTTGGTCACGGTGAATACCAGCTTCTTCGTGTTACGACAAGTCATCGTGAGATGCCAGGCCAAGTCTAAGCCCGTTCTGTAACAGGATCGCGCACCGTCGGCTTGGTCTCGGGGACGAACACAGCCGGTCCTCGACGTTCCCGCCCGTCCATGCGGTTTGTGAGGCATGTGGACGTCAAGGATGTGCGTTGGGTATTCAAACACCACACCACCCTTTCATGCATATGCATGGGCCACATGCATATAGGGGTGGTTCCCCCTGCTACTTGTGAGCTGCGTTGGTAATTCCCTGAAGAGGAAGGGAGATGTAGTACAGTAGAGATAAGTATTTCCCTCAATTATGAAACCAAGGTTATCAATCCATTAGGAGAATCACGCAACACCTCGTTAGCAGCACCTGCACACAAAACAACAAATCCTTGCACCCAACGCAAACAAGGGGTTGTCAATCCCTCGGCGGTAAGTTGCAAGATTAAATCGTATGTGATAGATAGATTGAAACAAAAATACAAAAATAAAATAAATAAAGAAAAAGTGCAGCAAGTATTTTTAGGGTTTTAGTATATGATTTAGATAGACCCGGGGGCCATAGTTTTCACTAGAGGCTTCTCTCAAGAAAATAGCATACGGTGGGTAGACAAATTACTGTTGGACAATTGATAGAAAAGCAAATAATCATGACGATATCCAAGGCAATGATCATGTATATAGGCATCACGTCCGAGACAAGTAGACCGACTCCTGCCTGCATCTACTACTATTACTCCACACATCGACCGTTATCCAGCATGCATCTAGTGTATTAAGTCCATGAAGAACGGAGTAACGCCTTAAGAACGATGACGTGATATAGACAAGATAAAATTACGTATGAATAAACCCCATCTTTTTACCCTTAATACAAACGATACATACGTGTTATGTCCCTTTCTGTCACTGGGATTGAGCACCGCAAGATCGAACCCATTACAAAGCACCTCTTCCCATGGCAAGATAAATCAATCTAGTTGGCCAAACCAAATCAATAGATCGGAGAAGAAATACGAAGCTATAATAATCATGCATAAAAGAGATCAGAAAAGACTCAAATAATATTCATGGATAATCTGATCATAAACTCACAATTCATCGGATCCCAACAAACACACCGCAAAAAGTGATTACATCGGATAGAACTCCAAGAACATCGAGGAGAACATTGTATTGAAGATCAAAAAGAGAGAAGAAGCCATCTAGCTACTAACTATGGGCCCGAAGGTCTGTGGTAAACTACTCACGCATCATTGGAAGGGCATGAAGGTTGATGTAGAGCCCCTCCGTGATCGATTCCCCCTTCGGCTGAGTGCCGGAAAAGGCCTCCAGATGGGATCTCTCGAGAACAGAAACTTGCGGCGGCGGAAAAAGTATTTCGTGGACTCTCTTGAGGGTTTCTGATTTTTTGGGAATTTATAGTGGTGGAATTAGGTCAAACGGAGCTGAGGTGGGCCCACGAGGCACCAGGGCGCGCCTGCCCCCCACAGGCGTGCCCTGGTGGCTCGTGGCCACCTCCTCTGGCGTCTGGTCTTCTCCAGAAGCTTCTAGTGTTGGTATTGTCCAGAAAAAATTCTCCAAAAAGTTTCATGTCATTTGGACTTCATTTGGTATTGATATTCCGTAAAACAAAAAACAGGCAGAAAACAGGAATTGGCACTGGGCACTAAGTTAATAGGTTAGTGATGTCTACTACACAACTTATTCTTGTAGACTCATGTTGGGCCTCCAAGCGCAGAGTTTTGTAGGACAGTAGCAATTTTCCCTCAAGTGGATGACCTAAGGTTTATCAATCCGTGGGAGGCGTAGGTTGAAGATGGTATCTCTCAAACAACCCTGCAACCAAATACAAGAAATCTCTTGTGTCCCCAACACACCCAATACAATGGTAAATTGTATAGGTGCACTAGTTCGGTGAAAAGATGGTGATAGAAGTGTAGTATGGATAGTAGATATAGGTTTTTGTAATCTGAAAATATAAAAACAGCAAGGTAGCAAGTAACAAAAGTGAGCACAAACGGTATTACAATGCTTAAAAACAAGGCCTAGGGTTCATACTTTCACTAGTGCAATCTCTCAACAATGCTAACATAATTGGATCATATAACCATCCCTCAACGTGCGATAAAGAATCACTCCCAAGTTCCTATTAGTGGAGAACATAAGATAGAAATTGTTTGTAGGGTACGAAACCACCTCAAAGTTATCCTTTCCGATCGATCTATTGAGCTATTCCTATAAGTGTCACAAACAGCCCTAGAGTTCGTACTAAAACAACACCATATGATACACATCAACCAACTCTAATATCACCTAGATACTCCAATGTCACCACAAGTATCCGTGAGTTGATTATACGATATACATCAAACAACTTCATAATCATAATATTCAATCCACACAAAGAACTCCAAGGAGGACCCCGAAGTTTCTATCGGAGAAAAGATAATGAAAACGTGCATCAACCCCTATGCATAGATTACCCCAATGTCACCGCGGGAATCCGTGAGTTGAGTGCCAAAACATATATCAAGTGAATCAATATAATACCCCATTGTCACCACGGGTATTCATATGCAAGACATACATCAAGTGTTCTCAAATCTGAAATATTCAATCTGACAATAATGAAACCTCAAAGGGAAAAGATTCGATTCATCACAACAAGGATAGAGAGGGAAGAAACACCATATGATCCAACTATATTAACAAAGCTCGCGATACATCAAGATCGTGCCAACTGGTACAAACCCTCAGCCCCGAGGGTGAACTACTCCCTCCTCATCATGGAGACCGCCTGGATGAGGAAGATGGCCTCCGGTGATGATTCCCCCCTCCGACAGGGTGCCGGAAAAGGGCTGTAGATGAGATCGTGGAGGTACAGAGGCTTGCGGCGGCGTAAAAACTCATCTAGGTTAATTTTCGGGGGTTTCTGAATATATATGATTTTTCAGCGTTGGAATCACGCAAAGAGGTGCCACAAGGGGTCCACGAGGCACCAGGGCGCGCCTGGGGGGGTGGTGGCGCGCCCTGGTGGCTCGTGGGGCCACTGTGGGTCTTCTGGCCTCCTCCCGAAGCTTCTAGTGTCTCTTATGTTCCAGAAAAAATCGTCAAAAAGTTTCGCTGCATTTGGACTTCATTTGATATGGATTTTCTGGAAAACCAAAAACAAGCAGAAAACAACAACTGGCACTGGGCACTAGGTCAATATGTTAGTCCATAAAAATCATATAAAAGTGCACCAAAATCATACAAAACTATAATAAACATGGCATGAATACTTCATAAATTATAGATACGTTGGAGACGTATCAGCATCCCCAAGCTTAATTCCTGCTCGTCCTCGAGTAGGTAAATGATAAAAGAAATAATTTATGAAGTGTGAATGCTAGCATAGTGCATAAGTTTGATCAATGATAATTTCAATCACCTTTTCTAGCATCAATACATATCATAATCAGTAGCTCATCTCATAAAAGTTCTCATGATCAAGTAGCAAGCTATTCACATGTTTAAAGTATAGGCCATAAACTTTCTTGAAAACTAACAAACTATGTTCTCAGTCACCAAACAATTGCAATTCATCTTATTTTCAGGAAGGGTCTATGTAAGAGCTTTGATCTAGCAAATTCCACATACTCAACCATCTTTTAGTCTTCCATGATTGCTGACACTCAAAGCATATTTTTAGAACAAACCATTTCAGTCAAACACATAGGAAGACAGGGGCTTAATGTTTCGCCTCCCAACTTATTTATCTCAGGGATAATGTCAACAATAATAACTCATGATCATCTATATTCAACTGGATATATGTGCCTGGATCTTTCCCTACCACATAATGCTTGCCAACTAAAGAATAAATAGAGCGGAATGGGGATGAACATTAATGACTCTTGCATAAAAGTAAATACAGAAAAGTAAATACAGAAAAGTAAAAGATAGGCCCTTCGCAGAGGAAAGCAGAGGTTGTCATGCGCTTTTTGTTGTTGGATGCACAAGCCCTTAATGCAAAGGAACGTCACGTTATATTGCCCCTTGTGATAGCAACCTTTATTATGCAGTCCGTCGCTTTTATTTCTTTACCATCACAAGTTCGTACAACGCTTATTTTCCCTTGCAATAAAATATCATACATATTTTAGGAGCAATTTTTATTGCTTTTTGCACCGATGACAACTTACTTGAAGGATCTTATTCAATCCATAGGTAGATATGGTGGACACTCATGGCAGGAAACTGGGTTTAAGGGTTTTTGGATGCACAAGTAGTATCTCTACTTAGTACGAATTTTTGGCTAGCAAAAGATCCTAAGCAAGCACCACATGTTAGAGGATCCATGACAATATAACTCCTATGTGAATATAAACAAACATAACTCATTACGTTGTCTTCCTTGTCCAACGTCAACTACTTGATCAAGCTTGAAAATAATTAATGGGGGCTCACAATCATAGAAGATGTCCAAGATAGTATATTTATATGTGAAATTTCTCTTCCTTCAAAATTCTTTCATGAATTGTTCAAGTGACCAATGCTATGTTTGTTAACTTTCAATAAATTTTACCACTTATACTTCTTGTATGTGAAGTCACTACTCCCCATGGGACAAGCATATGAAGCATATAAATTTCAACTTTATGATATTCAATTCATTTCAACAATTTACTCATAGGATATAAGTGAAGCACAAGAGTAAATGACAAACTACTCCAAAAAGTTATAAGTGAAGATTAAATGAGTAGTTAAGTAATTAAGTAGCTATGTGAGAACTCTCTCTCATTTAAAATTTTCAGATCTTAAGTATTTTATTCAAAAAGCAAAGAAAACAAAATAAAATGACATTCCAAGAATAGCGCATATCATGTGAAGAAGCAAAAACTTAGGCTCAACCAAAACTGACCGATAATTGTTGATGAAGAAAGGTGGGATGCCTACCGAGGCATCCCCAAGCTTGAGCTTTTGTGTCTCCTTAATTCCTCTCATATCATGGCTTCTCCTAAATCTTTAAAAACTTCATCCACACAAAACTCAACAAGAACTCGTGAGATAAGTTAGTATAAATCAACTCAAAACCTTAACATTCTCTACTGTAACAAATCACAAAAATTATAATTAAACATTGCATACTAAATGCCTCTGCATATTTAATACTTCTATCCACAAATAGAAACATTAAACAAGCAAACATATGCAAACAATGCAACTATAAGAGCAATCTGGCAAAACAGAACAGTCTGTAAAAGGGGAATAAGAATCCATACTTCCCTAAGTCCACAAATTCTGAAATTTTACCACGTGACAGAGAACTCATGCATGCTTACTGTGTGAAAATTTCAGATTTTTATCATGTTCTGACTATTCAGGAATATTCTGGACATAACAGAAAACTTTCTGTTTTCAAACAGCAACACATGAACTTGCAAACTGAGCATGGTAAAGGCTATAATTGGCATTTTATTGAACTAAAAGATACAAAACATGATTATTGATAACAGCAAGCAAATCTCAACAAAATAAAATGACGCTCCAAGCAAAACTCATATTATGTGACGAATAAAAATATAGCTCCGAGTAAGGTTACCGATAATGTTGAAGACGAAAGAGGGGATGCCTTCCGGGGCATCCCCAAGCTTAGACGCTTGAGTCTTCCTTGAATTTTACCTTGGGGTGCCTTGGGCATCCCCAAGCTTAGGGTCTTGCCACTCCTTGTTCTCCTCATATCGATATCTCACCCAAAACTTGAAAACTTCAATCACACAAAACTTAACGGAACTTCGTGAGATAGGTTAGTATGATAAAAATAAATTATCCACTTAGGTACTGTAAAGACAAGATTCATAATTGTTCTCACATAATTCCTACTGTATTATATCATTTCCACAATTTATATTACTCAATATAAGCTATGGAAACACTAAAACAAGCAGACTATGAATCGAAAACAGAATCTGTCAAAAATAGAACAGCGCATAGTGAGCGATTTAAAAACCATACTTCTGTACATCAATTTTTTTTGAAAAATTAGGACAACGTAAAAAATTTGTAACCCAATACTGTGTAAAATTTTTACAATTTTTTCACGCTCCAGTACAGAATAGAAATTCCAGCACTGGACGCAAAAGTTTCTGTTTTTGCACAGAATCAAATCAACAAGCATCCACACTATCCCAAAGGCTTTACTTGGCACATTATTTGAAACAAAACATATAAAACATGATTACTACAGTAGCTTAATCATGTGGACACACAAAAACAGTAGGTATAAGTATTGGGTTGTCTCCCAACAAGCGCTTTTCTTTAATGCCCTTTTAGCTAGGCATGATGATTTTAATGATGCTCACATAAAAGTGAAGAATTGAAACTTAATGGGAGCATCATGAAGCATATGACAAGCACATTTAAGCCTAACCCACTTCCTATTCATAGGGATTTTGCGAGAAAATATTTTATAGGAGCAAGAATCAACTAGCATAGGAAGGCAAAATAAGTATAACTTTAAAACTTTCAACACATAGAGAGGAAACTTGATATTATTGCAACACCTACAAGCATATGACCCTCTCTCATAATAACTTTCAGTAGCATCATGAAGAAATTCAACAATATACCCATCACACAAAGCATTCTTGTCATGATACATAAGCATAGAATTTTTATTACTCTCCACACAAGCAATTTTCTTCTCATTCATAATAGTGGGAGTATCGTATGAAACTCGAATACTATAAATTGTTTCCACATTAAAAGAGTGATGTTCAGTAAAAAGACTTTCATAATTATAACAAGTATTATTATAATAATCATCACTATTTTTCATAACATAAGTGTCATCACAATAATCATCATAGATAGGAGGCATGTCGTCATCATAATAAATTTGCTCATCAAAATTAGGGGGAATAAAAAGATTATTTTCATTAAGCATAGCATCCCCAAGCTTGGGAAAAACATTAATTGCAGAAAATAAATTCTCAAACATGTCATTCTCATCAAACATAGCATTCCCAAGCTTGTGGCTTGGCATATCATTAGAATAATCACTATTATCATCAATAGTATGAATAGCACCAATAGTATAACAATTATTATCATCACAATTTTCTAAGTTGGTGCCAAAAAGATTTTCAAGATTATAAGAAGTATCATTATTTTCCCAATCATAATCATCATAATGAGTAAAATCATCCTCAATAGTTTCTTCGGACATTGTACCATAAGACAAAGAAGCAATATCATCATCAAGTATATCATCTTCCACAATTATTTTTGATTCACTCTCATGAGGCACAACAATAATAGGAGCAACATTATTTGGGAGGGATACCTTTTTACCTTTACTCTTTCTTCTTTTCTTCTTCTTCACCACATCATGTGTGGGTTTAATCAATTTTTTCGAGCTTCTTATTGATGAGATTGGTTGAATGGGAAGCTCCTCCTCGTCACCTATTTCATCATGAGAGACAAATAGGAGGGAAAGTGGAAATCTTTACCCTTTCATTAGTGTTCCTTTTATATTCTATTGGTTTTCCCGTCTTTCTATAGTTGGCAATATAAGCATTCTCATTGCAATTGACCACACAAAACATATAGATTTCCTCTAGATTAGTTTCAATGTTGTCTGTGAGAATGAATACTTCAAACCAACTATTTTTATGTGTCAATTCTTCACAACCCAAGAATAGATAAAGCTCATTATAAAGTTCAAGGGTGGTCAAGTCATTACAATATTTGGTCATGATTCGATCATGAAAAAGTATGCATTGAAAATTAAGGTGACCAAATTTATTGCAAAGTTCACAAGTAATAGGATAAAGAGAACATAATTTTGTAGCAAATTCATCTATCACTTTGAGCAAAAAATTGGTTCTATCATGTTTATGCTTCTTACAAAATCTATCATCCCTATAAGGCATGTCTTCACAAACTTTATGCACTCCACAAAAATTGACATGCTTATAAGAAACATTTTTGTCATGACTAGTGCAATCATTATTAGTATCCTGGATATTCATAGTATTCATACTAACAACATTGCAATCATGCTCATCATTCAAAGATTTTATGCCAAACATTTTATTGAATTCTTCTTCTATCAATTGAGCACAATTTTCCGCTCCATCATTTTCAAGAAAGACATGGTAAAGACGAATAATATGAGGCAACCTCAATTCCATTTTTTTAGTTTTATTTTTATAAAACCAAACTTATGATAAACAAGAAACTAAAAGATTCAATTGCAAGATCTAAAGATATACCTTCAAGCACTCACCTCCCCGGCAACGGCGCCAGAAAAGAGCTTGATGTCTACTACACAACTTATTCTTGTAGACTCGTGTTGGGCCTCCAAGCGCAGAGTTTTGTAGGACAGTAGCAATTTTCCCTCAAGTGGATGACCTCAGGTTTATCAATCCGTGGGAGGCGTAGGTTGAAGATGGTATCTCTCAAACAACCCTGCAACCAAATACAAGAAATCTCTTGTGTCCCCAACACACCCAATACAATGGTAAATTGTATAGGTGCACTAGTTCAGCGAAGAGATGGTGATAAAAGTGTAGTATGTATAGTAGATATAGGTTTTTGTAATCTGAAAATATAAAAATAGCAAGGTAGCAAGTAACAAAAGTGAGCACAAACGGTATTGCAATGCTTAAAAATAAGGCCTAGGGTTCATACTTTCACTAGTGCAATCTCTCAACAATGCTAACATAATTGGATCATATAACCATCCCTCAACGTGCGATAAAGAATCACTCCCAAGTTCCTATTAGTGGAGAACATAAGATAGAAATTGTTTGTAGGGTACGAAACCACCTCAAAATTATCCTTTCCGATCGATCTATTGAGCTATTCCTATAAGTGTCACAAACAGCCCTAGAGTTTGTACTAAAATAACACCATATGATACACATCAACCAACTCTAATGTCACCACAAGTATCCGTGAGTTGATTATACGATATGCATCAAACAACTTCATAATCATAATATTCAATCCACACAAAGAACTCCAAGGAGCACCCCGAAGTTTCTATCGGAGAAAAGATAATGAAAACGTGCATCAACCCCTATGCATAGATTACCCCAATGTCACCGCGGGAATCCGCGAGTTGAGTGCCAAAACATATATCAAGTGAATCAATATAATACCCCATTGTCACCACGGGTATTCATATGCAAGACATACATCAAGTGTTCTCAAATCTAAAATATTCAATCCGACAATAATGAAACCTCAAAGGGAAAAGATTCGATTCATCACAACAAGGATAGAGAGGGAAGAAACACCATATGATCCAACTATATTAACAAAGCTCGCGATACATCAAGATCGTGCCAACTGGTACAAACCCTCAGCCCCGAGGGTGAACTACTCCCTCCTCATCATGGAGATCGCCGGGATGAAGAAGATGGCCTCCGGTGATGGTTCCCCCCTCCGGCAGGGTGTCGGAAAAGGGCTGTAGATGAGATCATGGAGGTACAGTAGCTTGCGGCGGCGTAAAAACTCATCTAGGTTAACTTTCGGGGGTTTCTGAATATATATGATTTTTCAGCATTGGAATCACGCAAAGAGGTGCCACAGGGGGACCACGAGGCACCAGGGCGCGCCTGGGGGGGGGGAGTGGTGGCGCGCCCTGGTGGCTCGTGGGGCCACTGTGGGTCTTCTGGCCTCCTCTCAAAGCTTCTAGTGTCTCTTATGTTCCAGAAAAAATCGTCAAAAAGTTTCTCTGCATTTGGACTTCATTTGATATGGATTTTCTGGAAAACCAAAAACAAGCAGAAAACAGCAACTGGCACTGGGCACTAGGTCAATATGTTAGTCCATAAAAATCATATAAAGTGCACCAAAATCATACAAAACTATAATAAACATGGCATGAATACTTCATAAATTATAGATACGTTGGAGATGTATCAGTTAGTCCCAAAAAATGATATATAATTACTGTATGCATGTAAAAAACATCCAAGATTGATAATATAACAGCATGGAACAATAAAAAATTATAGATACGTTGGAGACGTATCAGCATCCCCAAGCTTAATTCCTGCTCGTCCTCGAGTAGGTAAATGATAAAAACAGAATTTTGGATGTGGAATGCTGCCTATCATATTCATCATATATTCTTTTCTTTTGTAGCATGGACATTGGACTTGAATGATTCAAAGCAATAGTCTATAATTTGACATGAAGATATAAATACTCAAGTATGCTAACATGCAACCATGTTTTTCAAAATATCAACGCTAAAGAAAGTTGTCCCTAGCCCATTATGCTCAATCATTGATCCATTCATGAAACACACTCAAATATTAGCTACATACAATGCACAAGTATGACAATAGTGCTCTCTAGTTGATGCTTTATAAGAGAAGATGGAGACTCAAGAAAATAAAAATTGCATAAAAGTAAATAGATAGGCCCTTCACAGAGGGAAGCAGAGATTTGTCAAATGTGCCAGAGCTCATAACTTAAATTAGAGAGATAAAAATATTTTGAGAGGCATGCTTTTCCTGTCAACGAAAATGACCGAGAATTCCCAAATCTTCCATGCTAGACATATCATAGGCGGTTCCCAAACAGAAAGTAACGTTTATTTCCTTTCCACCATTCTTTCACAATCCATGGTTAGCCGTATCCACGGGTGCCCTCCATACCATCACTTTCCAAGGAATTTTGTTGTTATTAATTTTTGATTTCATTGTGGGACTGGGCATCCCTATTACCAGCCACTCTCTCGTGCAATGACAAGTGAATAAACACTCATCATGAGAATAACACACCTAGCATGGAAAATATTGGCCACCCCCTGCCGCTTCATGAGCGGTACGGGCACACAAAACAGAAAAATTATTTTGAAAATTAGAGTTGGCACATGCAAATTTACTTGGAACGGCATTGCATTACCGCATATAGGTAGATATAGTGGACTCATTTGGCACAAATTGGGTTTAAGGAGTTTGGATGCACAAGCAGTATTTCCACTTAGTACAAATGAAGGCTAGCAAAAGATTGAGAAGCAACCAACCAAAAAGCGAAAACGGTCATAAACATGCATTGAACATAACTAACACTGAATAATGCACCATAAGTAGGATATAATTTCGTTGCATAACTATTGACTTGATGTGCATGCATAGGGAATCACAAACCTTAATACTAATATTCTTACTAAATCACAATTACTCACTAACATGACTCACATATTATCATTTCCATATCACAAAACTATTGCAAGGAATCACACTTATCATATCCAATGATCTATATGAAAGTTTTTATTATATCCCTCTTGAATATTCATCACTTTGGGACCAAATTCATATCTTGTGCAAGTTACCGTTACTTTCATCAACTCTCAAAAAGATATAAGTGAAGCATGAGAGTGCAAATATTTCTTCAAAATCTCAATCTTATCAACTCTCAAAATAATATAAGTGAAGCATGAGAGTTTATTTCTTCAAAATTTTAATCTTATCAACTCTCAAAATAATATAAGTGAAGCATGAGAGTTTATTTCTTCAAAATATAGCCACCGCCGTGCTCAAAAAGATTTAAGTGAAGCACTAGAGCAACTGCCTAGCTCAAAAAATTTAAGTGAAGCACATAGAGTATTCTAACAAATTATGTTGAACGTGTGGCTCTCTCAAATTGGTGTGTCCAGCAAATATGATTGTGACAAGCTAAAATGCAAACAAGGCAAAGACTCATATAATACAAGATGCTCCAAGCAAAACACATATCATGTGACGAATAAAAATATAGCTCCAAGTAAAATTACCGATGGTTGGTAGAAGAAAGAGGGGATGCCTTCCGAGGCATCCCCAAGCTTAGACGCTTGAGTCTTCCTTGAATATTACCTTGGGGTGCCATGGGAATCCCCAAGCTTAGGCTCTTTCCACTCCTTATTCCTTCATCCATCGTGATCTCACCCAAAACTTGAAAACTTCAATCACACAAAACTCAACAAAACCTTCGTGAGATCCGTTAGTATAACAAAATAAATCACTACTTTAAGTACTGTTGCAAACCCAATCATATTTTATTTTTGCATTATACCTACTGTATTCTAACTTATCCATGGCTTATACCCCCCGATACAATCCATAGTTTCATCAAAACAAGCAAGCAACACATCAAAAACAGAATCTGTCAAAAACAGAACAGTCCATAGCAATCTATTTAAAATCCATACTTCTGTAACTCCAAAAATTCTGAAAAATTAGGAAAACGTGGGAAATTCATATACCAATACTGTGTAAAAAGTTCAGATTTTTCTGATGCTCCAGTACAGAACCAAAATTCAAGAACTGGACGCACAACTTTCTGTTTTCCAAACAGCATCAATTATACTATCTTCCAAATCATCCCAAAGGCTTTACTTGGCACAAACACTAATTAAAAACATAAAAACACAATCATAACAGTAGAATTAAAGTGAAAACACACAATAACAGAAACAAATAATAAAAATTTATTTTATTCATTGGGTTGCCTCCCAACAAGCGCTATTGTTTTATGCCCCTAGCTTGGCATAATGCATAGTTTCAAGTATTGTCAACTTTCAAGTTGATTCCATAAGTGGCCCTCATAATGGACTCATATGGTGATTTAATTTTCTTCGTAGGGAAATGTTCCATACCCTTTTTTAGTGGAAACTGAAATTTTATATTCCCTTTTTTCATATCAATAACGGCACATATGGTTCGTAAGAACGGTCTACCGAGTATTATGGGGCATGAAGGATTGCGTTCAATGTCAAGTACAATAAAATCAACGGGCACATAGTTCCTATTTTTAAGAATAAGAACATCATTAATTCTACCCAAAGGCTTTTTAATAGTAGAATCCGCAAGAGATGCAAATTAAGAGAACATTCATCAATATTGGTAAAACCTAGCACATCACATAGAGATTTTGGAATTGTGGAAACGCTAGCACCCAAATCACATAAAGCATTGTACTCATAATTTTTAATTTTAACTTTAATGGTGGTTCCCACTCATCATATAATTTTTTAGGAATTGAAATTTCTAGTTCTAGCTTTTCTTCTAACACTTTCATCATAGCTTCTACGATGTGTTTAGTAAAAGCCTTGTTTTGCTCATAAGTGTTGGGTGAATTTAGCATGGATTGTAACGAAGAAATGCACTCAATCAAATAACAATTATCATAATTAAAATCTTTGTAATCCAAGAGAGTGGGCACATCGCTAGTTAAAGTTTTTACCTCTCCAAACCCACTTTTAGCAATTTTCTTATCAAGATTTTCACCCTCCGAATTATGGGGACGCTCTTTAGCTAAAGTTGACTCTTCTTTAGTCGTCTTTTCATAAAGTTTAATTTTTCTAAACAAAGAATCAATAGATGAAACACCAATCATTTTAATATCCTCATCATTACTACGATAAAAACCGGGAGGAATCGCTTTTTCTAAAAATTCTCGTTTAGCTTTTAGCATGGCGGTTCTTTTCTTACTCTCATCCATGGGGACATATAAAGCTTTAATTGATTCATTAATATCAATTTTGGGTGGCAAAATTTTAGTCTTAAGATTTTCCACATCATGAATAATTCTATCAATGCTCCTAGACATATCATCAAGTTTACTAAATTTTTCTTCTATCGTAGTGTTGAAAATTTTCTGAGCATTAATAAATTCTTTAATATTACTTTCAAGATCAGAGGGCGTCCTATTATTATTATTATTATTATTATTATTATTATTATAAGAATTACCATAAGGATTGTCGTAATTATTAGAGGAATTTCCAGGAAACGATCTAGCATTGAAATTACCTCTATAAGCATTATTATTAAAATTGTTTCGCGAGACAAAATTCACATCAATAGCATCATTATTTTGCTCAATCAAAGTGGACAATGGCACATCATTAGGATCAATATGAGCATTTTTACTAGCGACCAATTTCATAAGCGCATCAACTTTATCACTCAAAGTATTAATTTCTTCAACCGAATTCACTTTTTTACTTGTAGGAACTCTTTCAGTATGCCATTGTGAATAATTTGCCATAATATTATCAAGCAATTTAGTAGCTTCTCCCAAAGTAATTTCCATAAAAGTACCACCCGCGGCGGAATCTAAAAGATTTCAAGAAACAAAATTTAATCCTGCATAAATTTTTTGTATGATCATCCATAAATTTAAACCATGAGTAGGGCAATTTCTTATCATTAATTTCATCCTCTCCCAAGATTGGGCAACATGTTCATGATCAAGTTGCTTAAAATTCATAATTTGATTTCTAAGTGAAACAATTTTCGCGGGAGGAAAATACTTAGTAATAAAAGCATCTTTACACCTATCCCAAGAATCGATACTATTTCGTGGTAAAGATGAAAACCAAATTTTTGCATGATCCCGCAATGAGAATGTGTATTCAAACACCACACCACCCTTTCATGCATATGCATGGGCCACACGCATATAGGGGTGGTTCCCCCTGCTACTTGTGAGCTGCGTTGGTAATTCCCTGAAGAGGAAGGGAGATGTAGTACAGTAGAGATAAGTATTTCCCTCAGTTATGAAACCAAGGTTATCAATCTATTAGGAGAATCACGCAACACCTCGTTAGCAGCACCTGCACACAAAACAACAAATCCTTGCACCCAACGCAAACAAGGGGTTGTGAATCCCTCGGTGGTAAGTTGCAAGATTAAATCATATGTGATAGATAGATTGAAACAAAAATACAAAAATAAAATAAATAAAGAAAAAGTGCAGCAAGTATTTTTAGGGTTTTAGTATATGATTTAGATAGACCCAGGGGCCATTGATTTCACTAGAGGCTTCTCTCAAGAAAATAGCATACGGTGGGTAGACAAATTACTGTTGGACAATTGATAGAAAGGCAAATAATCATGACGATATCCAAGGCAATGATCATGTATATAGGCATCATGTCTGAGACAAGTAGACCGACTCCTGCCTGCATCTACTACTATTACTCCACACATCGACCGCTATCCAGCATGCATCTAGTGTATTAAGTCCATGAAGAATGGAGTAACGCCTTAAGAACGATGACATGATGTAGACAAGATAAACTCATGTATGAATAAACCCCATCTTTTTACATTTAATAGCAATGATACATACGTGTCATGTCCCTTTCTGTCACTGGAATTGAGCACCGCAAGATCGAACCCATTACAAAGCACCTCTACCCATGGCAAGATAAATCAATCTAGTTGGCCAAACCAAATCAATAGATCGGGGAAGAAATACGAATCTATAATAATCATGCATAAAAGAGATCAGAAAAGACTCAAATAATATTCATGGATAATCTGATCATAAACTCACAATTCATCGGATCCCAAGAAACACACCGCAAAAAGTGATTACATCGGATAGAACTCCAAGAACATCAAGGAGAACATATTGAAAACCAAAAAGAGAGAAGAAGCCATCTAGCTACTAACTATGGACCCGAAGATCTTTGGTAAACTACTCACGCATCACCGGAAGGGCGGCAAGGTTGATGTAGAGCCCCTCCGTGATCGATTCCCCCTTCGGCTGAGTGCCGGAAAAGGCCTCTAGATGGGATCTCTCGAGAACAGAAACTTGCGGCGGCGGAAAAAGTATTTCGTGGACTCTCCTGAGGGTTTCTGATTTTGTGGGAATTTATAGTGGTGGAATTAGGTCAAACGGAGCTGAGGTGGGCCCACGAGGCACCAGGGCGCGCCTGCCCCCCCAGGCGCGCCTTGGTGGCTCGTGGCCACCTCCTCTGGTGTCTGGTCTTCTCCCGAAGCTTCTAGTGTTGGTATTGTCCAGAGAAAAATCTCCAAAAAGTTTCGTGGCATTTGGACTTCATTTGGTATTGATATTCTGTAAAACAAAAAACAGGCAGAAAACAGGAACTGGCACTGGGCACTAAGTTAATAAGTTTGTCCCAAAAAATGATATATAATTGCTGTAAATGCATATAAAAACATCCAATATTGATAATATAACAGCATGGAACAATCAAAAATTATAGATACGTTGGAGACATATCACCCCCTCCCTCGGGCGGTTTCCAGATCGAGCACCCATCCGGTGGCCCCGGCGGTCTAGGGCGTTGACCGGCACCGAGAGGGGGTAGGCCACGGTGAATACCTTTTCCTTCGTGTTACTGTAGGTCCCCGTTCTCATGTTTTTTACTTTATAGTGTTTAAAGTTGAGATTTGAACAAATCTAGCCGAAAACATAAGTCATCATAAGTCATGGCATTTTCAAACTTCAGTGATAAAAATATACGAAATATTACATACAAAAAGAGAGTGCCAAACAAAAACACAAATAGAAGGAAAATGAAGAAGTGGCACAGTTTTTACCGAGCGTCGATATACGGCTCTCGGTAATGCCTACCTTTACCGAGCGTCCTTCTCGGCAATATACCTAAACCTATATCTTATTTCTTCTCTTATTGTAGCCGTGCTCGGTAATATGTCTTATACTTTTTGTTGTTGTTTTCTTACATGCTTGGTAAACCACCTTACCACATTATAGTTACACTTTATTTTCTCCTTTTGAGATGGCCCTCGGGTGGTTTCCAGATCGAGCACCCATCTGGTGGCCCCGGCGGTCTAGGGCGTTGACCGGAACCGAGAGGGGGTAGGCCACGGTGAATACCTGCTTCTTCGTGTTACGGCAGGTCATCGTGAGACGCCAGGCCAAGCCTAAGCCCGTTCTATCATAGGATCGCGCACCGTCGGCTCGGTCTCGGGGACGAACGCAGCCGGTCCTCGACGTTCCCACCTATCCGTGCAGTTTGTGAGGCATGTGCACGTCAAGGATGTGCGTTGGGTATTCAAACACCACACCACCCTTTCATGCATATGCATGTGCCACACGCATGTAGGGGTGGTTCCCCCCCTCCCTCGGGCGGTTTCCAGATCGAGCACCCATCCGGTGGCCCCGGCGGTCAAGGGCATTGACCGGCACCGAGAGGGGGTAGGCCACGGTGAATACCTATTTCTTCGTGTTACGGCAGGTCCCCGTTCTCATGTTTTTTTACTTTACAATGTTTAAAGTTGATATTTGAACAAATCTAGCCGAAAACATAAGTCATCACAAGTCATGGCATTTTCAAACTTTAGTCATAAAAAGATGTGAAATATTAGATACGAAAAGAGAGTGCCAAACAAAAACACAAATAGAAGGAAAATGAAGAAGTGGCATAGTTTTTACCGAGCGTCGATATACGGCTCTCGGTAATGCCTACCTTTACCGAGCGTCCCTCTCGACAATATACCTAAACCTATATCTTCTTTCTTCTCTTGCTGTAGCCGTGCTTGGTAATGTGTCTTATACTTTTTGTTGTTGTTTTCTTACATGCTTGGTAAACCACCTTACCACATTATAGTTACACTGTGTTTTCTCCTTTTGAGATGGCCCTCGGGCGGTTTCCAGATCGAGCACCCATGTGGTGGCCCCGGCGGTCTAGGGCATTGACCGGCACCGAGAGGGGGTAGGCCACGGTGAATACCTGCTTCTTCATGTTACGGCAGGTCATCGTGAGATGCCAGGCCAAGCCTAAGCCCGTTCTGTCACAGGATCGCGCACCGTCGGCTCGGTCTCGGGAACGAACGCAGCCGGTGCTCGACGTTCCCGCCCGTCCGTGCGGTTTGTGAGGCATGTGCACGTCAAGGATGTGCGTTGGGTATTCAAACACCACACCACCCTTTCATGCATATGCATGGGCCACACGCATGTAGGGGTTGTTCCCCCCTCCCTCGTGCGGTTTCCAGATCGAGCACCCATCCGGTGGCCCCGGCGGTCTAGGGCGTTGACCGGCACCGAGAGGGGGTAGGCCACTGTGAATACCTATTTCTTCGTGTTACGGCAGGTCCCCGTTGTCATGTTTTTTACTTACAGTGTTTAAAGTTGAGATTTGAACAAATCTAGCCAAAAACGTAAGTCATCATAAGTCATGGCATTTTCAAACTTTAGTCATAAAAAGATATGAAATGGCAGTGACAAACAAAAACACAAATAGAAGAAAAATGAAGAAGTGGCACAGTTTTTACCGAGCGTCGATATACGGCTCTCGGTAATGCCTACCTTTACCGAGTGTCCCTCTCGGCAATATACCTAAACCTATGTCTCCTTTGTTCTCCTGTTGTAGCCATTCTCGGTAATATGTCTTATACTTTTTGTTGTTGTTTTCTTACATGCTTGGTAAACCACCTTACCACATTATAGTTACACTTTTTTTCTCCTTTTGAGATGGCCCTCGGGTGGTTTCCAGATCGAACACCCATCTGGTGGCCCCGGCGGTCTAGGGCATTGACCAGCACCGAGAAGGGGTAGGCCACGATGAATAACTGCTTCTTCGTGTTGCGGCAGGTCATCGTGAGATGCCAGGTCAAGTCTAAGCTCGTTCTGTCATTGGATTGCGCACCATCGGCTCGGTCTCGGGGACGAACGCAGCCGGTCCTCGACGTTCCCGCCCGTCCGTGCGGTTTGTGAAGCATGTGCACGTCAAGGATGTGCATTGGGTATTCAAACACCACACCACCTTTTCATGAATATGCATGGGCCACACGCATGTAGGGGTGGTTCCCCCCTCCCTCGGGCGGTTTCCAGATCGAGCACCCATTCGGTGGCCCCGGCGGTCTAGGGCGTTGACCGGCACCGAGAGGGGGTAGGCCACGGTGAATACCCGTTTCTTCGTGTTACGGCAGGTCCCCGCTCTCATGTTTTTTACTTTACAGTGCTTAAAGTTGATATTTGAACAAACCTAGCCGAAAATATAAGTCATCATAAGTCATGGCATTTTCAAACTTTAGTCATAAAAAGATACGATATATCAGATACAAAAAGAGAGTGCCAAACAAAAACACAAATAGAAGGAAAATGAAGAAGTGGCACAGTTTTTACCGAGCGTCGATATATGGCTCTCGGTAATGCCTACCTTTACCGAGCGTCGATATACGGCTCTCGGCCTTTCCTTAGCTTCATCCGATTCCTTGTACTTCACAAATACGTCCCAGTGATCTTTTATCTTCTCTAGTGCTCTAGTGAATTCTGGAGTCTTCCTTTCTGCCTTGAGGTAATCGCTGTATAATCTTTTCTTCCAGGTCTGGAATTGTGTGGCCATCTTCTTAAGAGCAAACTGCTTGACTTTCAATCGTTGGCCATCTGTGAAACCCTCTGGTAGGTTGAAATGTGACATGAGCATATCCCAAAGCAAATTTTTCGATCTTTCATCGACATAGCTAACTCCTCGATCTTCCTTTGGCTTATTCCATTCTCGAATGGTGACCGGGATGTTGTCCCTAACAATAACTCTGGATTGATTTATAAATTTATGGGCATTCTGTACAGGAGCAATCGGTTCGCCATCTTCTGTGACTTCATCGATGTTGTACTTTATGCCATCGCCCAACTTTTTGGCGCGGCCTCGTACCCTTCTAGAAGATTTGCTCGATCCGGAGGGCAAAAAGAAGAAAGATTCGTTAATATATATATACAAATCAATTAATACATCTAATGATCACCAGAGGCCTAATATATATATACCTCGCCGGACTTTGTTAATTGTCTAACATTTTCTTCACCATCATTGTTTGTTTGCCCTTTGTCTCTTGGTTCTTCCTCAAGTCCCTCACCGGAGTCGTTCAGAAATTATGAGCGTCATCTGGTTCATTCTCTTGGTTTTGCGAGGAGCGTATCATGTCGAAAATGATATCCTCTTCATAGTCTCTGCGGCTATCGTCCATAGCTTAACTAATCGAGAAGAAAGATAAAACAATTAGAATGCATTCAATAAGCAAAAACTGAATCATAGTATCAAGAAGAACACTACCGGAGATGCAATCAATACACAGCAATGCAACAATATGATGATGTGGATTGTGCTAATGCAACTAGCAACAAGTGCAATGAAGTCCATTTGAACCAAGGGTTCAAATGCAAACTCCAATTTAAGCATTTTAAATGCCATTTAGATGTTTTCACTTATACAGCAAGTATAAGTTGGTTTTTCATGCATGAAAATTTTATAGATGGATTCCTTGAATTTTTCTGATAATTTTTCATATATAAATTATTTCATTCTGAGCTACGGTTAATTTTCTATGAATTTTTAAAGTTCAAACCTAACATGTGAATTTTCAAAGTGCATTTAGTTGTTTTGAGCTAAACAGCAAGGTTAAGTTACTTTGTCATGCATGAAACCAGCACCAATGGATAGATTGGATTTCTCTAATCATTTTCATATATAAATCTTTTCCATTTGAGCTATGGTTGAATTACTATGAATTTTTGAAGTTTAAACCATTTTCTGGATTTTTCTGGTTATTTAGAAATAAACAAAATCTAGTAAATGATTTACTGCGTCAGCATGACATCATGCTGACATCAGCAGGTCAACGGAGCGGCCCAGGTCAAACTGACCAGTGGGACCCGCGTGTCAGTCTCACAGTGACTAAACCAATTTAATTAAACCTAAACTAAATAATTAACAGGGGGGCTGGCCCACATGCCATTGACTCGGGGAGGTCAAACCCCCGGTCAAATGGGGTCAAACCCACCGGAGTTAAGCCGCCGGCGGGGGCAGATGCAGCGGCGAGCTGCGGGTTTGGCCTATGGGCCACCATTCGAGGCGCGGCTGGGCTCGTTGGAGAGCTTTCGCCGGCGCACATCGGATGGGGGTGGTGGCCGGGCCAGTGGTGGCTGGAGATGATGAACACGAGCTCGGCAGCGGCGGCCGGCATTTAGTTTTATACCTTTTTCCTTTGTTTTAATTATTTTAGTTTATGTTTTCTTGTTATTGTTTTGCCAAATTATATTATGTTTCTATTAGTCAACATGAGGAGTTTTAATTTTCATTTTGAAGAAATTATTTGACAGATTCAATTTGTCCATATATAATAGTTTCAACACATGGTCATGTTCAAAATATTGGTCAAAACCCTCAATTACCCTTTCTGGATATTTCAAGCTTTTGAAATATTTACAAAGGAAATATTCACCATAAATTCCAAGAAAATTCTAGCATGTCACAAATGCCATATTTGATGATCTTGCCAAGTCTCATGTCTTGGAGAACAAGATAACATCATCAAATTCCCTCAAAACCATGTGTGACCATTTTCTAGTTTGAGCAACTTTACATTGCTAAACATTTCCAAATGAGCTCAAACTTGGTACACCTGCTAAAATGGTCTAAATATTCATCTAGGCCAAGTGGTGCATCAAGGAAAACAAATTAGCTTGGTCAAAGTATGCCAAAACCAATTCTGCCCATATCTAGGGTTTGACAAAGTTACATTGGCAAGTTTCTCGAATTGATCTCAAATTTTTACCACATTGCCAGATGGTCATGAGCATCACCACCATCAAGTAGCACAAGTTGGAGAACAAGTTAGCTTGATCAAAGCTTGTCAAAACCATTTCTGCCCATTTCTAGGGTTTGAAATATTTACATTGCCAAGTTTCTTCAAATGAGCTACAAATTTGCACCCTAGATCAAATTGATACCAAGCTCATTCCTGTTAAATTCCAAAGCCATTGGATTCCTCTAAGTACCTCTATTCATCATCAAACACCTTCTGCCAAAATCTTGTGGTTAATGATTGGGGTACCAAATGGATTCTCCTTTAGCTCAAATTTTTACCAGAGCTCACCCTAGTCATATTCTACCTCCAGTAACTCTCTCTCTTCCATAGCTCAATAATTGAGGGGGTGAAAACCCTCACTTTACCTCTCTGGACATCCACTGTAATTAAAATACTAAAAGGACAGGAATAATTGAAAATTCATAACTTAATAAATAATTATTCAAAAATCATGTTTCAAATGCCAAAATGCCCTAACTTTTTGGTTGGATTCCAACGCTCCGGAGTCCACCTAGGAACACCCAAAACACATATATACCCTAACTCTTACAAAGATTCCCTCCGGTTTGTCCGAAGTGGGACTTTCCAGCTATAAGTCCGGAAACTCACTAGAGAGAAAGTGATGACGGTGAAGCCGGTCACATCCCAGAATGGGATCTTGGGGTATAAAGCTTTTTCTTAGCGTGTGTCCCTTGCTTATGATTGCGCCATAACCATGGAGAATCTTCATCATTTAACAGGATGCTTGGGTCAGTCTCCAATGTGAAGGGATGAATTTCAACGAACTTTTCATAATCTTCTGACATGTCTGTCTTGTCCTCCACTCCCACGATGTTTCTTTTCCCTGAAAGAACTATGTGGCGCTTTGGCTCATCGTATGATGTATTCGCTTCCTTATCTTTTCTTTTTCTCGATTTGGTAGACATGTCCTTCACATAGAAAACCTGCGCCACATCATTGGCTAGGACGAATGGTTCATCTGTGTACCCAAGATTGTTGAGATCCACTGTTATCATTCCGTACTGCGGGTCCACCTTTACCCCGCCTCCTGTCAGATTGACCCATTTGCACCAAAACAAAGGAACCTTAAAAGAAGGTCCATAGTCAAGTTCCCATATCTCCTCTATGTAACCATAATATGTGTCCTTTTTCCTATTGTTGTTTGTTGCATCAAAGCAGACACCACTGTTTTGGTTGGTGCTCTTTTTATCTTGGGCGATCGTGTAAAATGTATTCCCATTTATCTCGTACCCTTTGAAAGTCAATATAGTCGAAGATGGTGACTTGGCCAACAATTACAGCTCATCTCCAACAGTGGTGTTATTCATGAGATGTGTTTGCAACCAACCGCCGAAAGTCGCCATGTGTGTACATTTAATCCAGGGGTCAGACTGCTCCGGGTTCTTGGAGCGTACAATATCCATGTGTTCCTTGATATACGGAGCCACCAAGGTGGAATTTTGTACAACTGTGTAGTGTGCTTGAGTGAAAGAATGCCCGTCCATACTTATTACTGAATTCTTTCCTAGCGTGACTTTTCCACTCAGTCTCCCCTCATGCCACGATTGAGGGACAGCAATCGGATTAAGATCAGGAATAAAGTCAACACAAAACTCAATAACCTCCTCTGTTTCATGGCTCTTGGAGATGCTTCCTTCTGGCCTAGCACGGTGGATTTGTGCAAATTGGTTGTATGATGCTAACTTCTTGTCCTTTAGCATTGTGATATAACTAGAATTCAAGAGAAAATCTTATATCTAGAATTCAAGAGAAATTGGTTGTATGATGCTAGCTACAATGTTTGAAAAAAAATGCAATAAGCATGAAAATGCCAAGTCATAGAACAGATATAATTATGCTCGTTTATTAGCTACTACCAATCTTCGTTCGTTAGCTACTTTATTTTGTATGATGCTCTATGAAAATGCAATAAGCATGAAAAAGCCAAGTCAAGAGAAATTGGTTGTATGATGCTCGTTTTGATGTTTTCGGTGCTATCCTTATTGCTTCACTACTAAAGTATAATTATTGCCTTAGCTAATAGAAGAAGATAATGAGTTGTGGAGGGTACTTTTTAATAGGTCACTACAAACTAGAATACGAATGGTATCTATATAACATGAGGCAATGCGGTGCAAATTTTTCATAACTAATTTCGATGATGTGATACAGAATGCAATCAATATTTCTATTTTTATTTTATTTTCAGATTACTCTCTGTTTTAGTTACTCATATATTATATTTTGTTTTCAGATTCTGATGGGAGCCCGAGTAAGTACGTGAGAACCACGAGCGGTAGGGTGGCCCACGTCAAGTACTCTGGCGAGACTGAGTCGTCCGGCTCCCATCAGGCGACCCACGATAGCGATGTGGACGACGATGAGTCCATATCGGATGATGATGCTGGACTGAACATTCCGGATCCGCTCGCTACGGAGTCGGGCGACATTGTGGCCTCGGACGGCTCGGGGTCTACATCGAGCAACACTTCCAAGAGGAAGAAATCTGGGCGTGGTCCGGGGAAGGTCCCGCAGCCAACGGCTACCGGCAGCCGTCCTGTCATATCATTGTCGGGAGATGCGTAAGTATTTGATCTTGCAATTACTTTGGTTACCATAATTGAACACTAATTGTCGCCTTTTCTTTTTCATCATGCAGTCATCGGCTCACTCTTGAGGAAGTACTTCCCAGGGTTGGCTAAGTCGGGTGATAAAGACCTGCCTGTAACACCCCAAGAGTGCTCCTTCCATATTTGTACTCCCCAACATTACCATTTATGGAATTGTCAGGATGATCTTGATGGATGGGCTTCTTCTCATGTTGTGTTTTGCTTTCTTTTCATTTTGCATTTCATCTTCATGTCATTCTTTTGTCATGTGCATGGCATCCATCATATTGTAATTGTGTTGTGCTCATCATGTATGCATTGTGGTTGTGTGTGTTCATCTTCTCCTTGCCTCACCCAACCCTTGGGTTTCACCTATGCAAGCCATCTACCACCACCTCTCTCTCAAACCCTCTTTCTCCCAATTTATTCCTTGGTACTATATTTCTGTCCCAATTTAATGTTCACCATATTTCAAAATTCTCTAGTCCATGTCCTAAAGCTCTCTGCCAAATTTTATGATTTTGGGAATTGATTTGGTTGGGATAAAAATGCCTCAAGTTTGAATTTAATTCAAACTTGTGATATTTTTCTTTCTCTAAAAATTGCCAAACCAATTTATTCAAGTACTACATAATCTCTAGATTCCAGGGATATTTTTATATCTCTCTCACCTCACTCCAAACTCCCTGTGCATTTCTGTCTTATTTCTCTGTCTGAAGAAAAAGAAAAGCAGAAAGTAGAAGGAGAGAGAGCAGCAGCCCAGCAGCGCAGCAGTGCAGCCCATCAGCTGCGCGGCCTAGCTCGCCAGCGAGCCCTTCCCTTTTTCTTTCTCACCTGCGTAGCCGCGTACCCCTGCTAGCCCACCGCCACGTGGCAAGGCCGGCCCCGCCTGGCAGCCACGGGCTACAGCGCACCCGCGCTCCTGCTTTTCGTCAAGCTCGCGCCAGCGCCATGGGGACCGCGAGCCCGAGCGCGCCCGAGCTCCGTTCCGTCGCCCTAGCCCCCTATATAATCCCTCTCCATGTCCCTCGCCTCTCTAGGGTTCCCCTCTTCCTCTTGCCGCCATCGTTTGGTAAGTGGAGCCATCAAATCCGCCATCTCGAGCGAGACCCGAGCGCATCTGGGAGCGCGTCCATGGCGCCGCCATGAACCCCGCCATCCTCCGCCTCAACGTCCATGTCCGGCAAGTTCCCCGACGTCAACTACATCGTCTACGGCCACTCCTTCCTCGCGGGACGCCAAGACGCCGTCGCCTCCTTCTTCTTCTTCCCCATCGGCCACCGCGAGCTTCTCCGGTCAAACTCCGGCGACCCCGTCCTCGATCCATCCGTCCGAGCTCACCGTCGAGTTCGTGGTGAGCGTCCGCGTCGCCCCGTGCCTTTTCCCCCCTCGTTCGCGCCCTCCATCGCCGTTGCCATGTGTAGCCCCGCCGCCGTCGGGCCTCATCTCCGGCGAGTGCCCCGACCTCCTCTTGCATTTCGCGCGTGTCCATCGAGTTCGCCGTAGTGCCTAAGTGCCGCCTCGCCGCTTCGCAGCCGCTGCCGTGCAACGCAACGAGCTGCGCGAACTCGTCGCCGCCGCCTCTGTTCCTCGTCGCCGGCGTTGCCTCCGTCGGCGTCCGGTCGCGTGAGTCGCATGCGTGTGTGCGGAATCGACTGGCGGTTCGATTTGCCCCCTCCGCCGCGCCTTAGGCCACCGGAGCGCAACTCCAGCGAATCGCCGCCGTGCGCCAGTCGTCGCCGTCGCCCTGCTCTGCTTCCTCTGCCTTGCCACGTCAGCACCGCCATGTGGGCCCGATGGGTCCCACATGTCATCCACACCCAAGCGCGCAGCCCCACCAGTCTGCCACCGCGCCCCCTCGCCCTGCCGCGTGGGCCCAGGGTCCCACCAGTCAGCCTCTGCGGCTGGGTGCCCCTGTGTGTGCTTAGTATTTTCCCCGTCTTCGTCTTATTCCAAATCTGGCGCTTTCCATATCCGGCAAGTTTCCGTTTCTGGCGCCTTCCGAATCTGGCATATGCCGTTTCTGGAATATTGCATTTAGCCAATTTTGGCAGTGTGTATATGTGCTATTTTGGGCATTTTCCATACAGTAACATATGCAAATTATATATGATTTTGGGGTAGAAAAATCCAACTAATCCATCTGTGCATTAGATTTGTTTTTGAGCAAGTTTGCATGCATGCCATTTTCACATAACATGCCATTTTGTTATTTTTGTGTGATTTAATGCAAATGTCATATGAGCATCTTGTCAACGTGAGTTTGGAGCATTTTCATGCCATCTTGCTGCTAGTATTTATTTCATGCCATGATATGCCATGATAGGAGTGCTACAAGCTTGTAAACATGCTTAGTCATTGTTACTGTTTTGCACTCGTTGAAAATCTGCTGAATCTTGCTATGTTTCCTTGATGGTAGCCACTAAACTATGCCTCTTTTGGACATGTACAGTAAACATGATTTGATCCTTGTTGTCAGTACATTCATGCCATGCTAATTGATGCCATGTTAAACTCATGTAGCATATATAAATGTTGCTCTAAATGTGCCTAGTCAATGTAGCAGTTTTCTGTCAACATTAAGTTGCAATGTTGTGAGCTCATTTCTGATGAATCCATGCTTCCTATGAATTTGTGCCAATGTAATGAAATGATCTATGCCATGTGTACTGTAGGAGCATTCCAATTTCTTGCATTTAAGAGTTTTTTTTGCCTACTGTAACATCCATGTATATACTGCCTGTCAATGTTTCTGCCAGCATGTACTCTGCTGTAACATTTTCTTTGCATCTTGTTGTCTTCATTCCAATTAATCTGTGATGCTAATGAATTTGAACCTATGGAAGGTATTGCTGTGCATTTAGAGTACTACAGCCACATATCTTGTATGAGCATTTTAGAGTACTGTAGCTTGCTGTTTTGATGTGCATAAGATGCCATGTATCTGTTAACTACAGTTTTGCATTGCATATTATCTTGCTCACCATTTGAGTTTCGTGCATCCGTTCCTCGTGATCTTTATATCGATTTCGTGCGAAATCTTCCATTCTTTCCAGTGGCATACTTGGGTTGCCAAGATTTTGCCCATGTCCACCTTTTCTATCACCGTCACATCTCGTTATCATTTCTGTCGTCCCGGTAGCACCGTTCCTTCATTCATGTCATGCTCGTAATTTTACCATGCCTTGCACGCCTCATTTTGTTTGTGCATCTATGCCATGATTGTTTGTTTATTTCGGTGCTTGTTCTTTCTTTTGGGTAGTTCCGGGAGATGAGTCCGAGTTCGAGGAACCGGTTGAGAACGTGTTCGAGGAGCAATCTTATTATCCTACCGAAGAGACTTCAAGCAAGATTATCATTACCCTTGATAACACTACTATCTTTGCTCGCTAGTTTTCTCGTTGCTATCGCTATGTCACGCTTCCTACCACATACATGTCAGCCTCTCATATGCCATGATACAACCTCTAACCACCCTACCCAGCAAACCATTGTTTGGCTATGTTACCGCTTTGTTCAGCCGCTCTTATAGCGTTGCTAGTTGCAGGTGCAGTGCAAGTTGTTCCATGTTGGGACATGGATATGTTGGGATATTCCAATATCTCTTATTTAATTAATGCATCTATATACTTGGTTGTGTGTTGAAGGCTCGGCCTTTTGCCTAGTGTTTTGTTCCACTCATGCCGCCTTAGTTTCCGTAATACTGGTGTTATGATCCTTGATTAGCGTTCCTAACATGCTCAGGGGAATGAGACCCTCTTGATAGTTCGCTTTGAATAACCGCTTCCAGCAAGGCCCAACTTTGGTTTTACCATTTGCCTAATAACAACTAAAACTTGCATAAGGAGTAATTAACCCGAGGATAATTTAATCAACAACCCCTGGCCAGTGCTCCTCATGAGTGTTGGTCCGAACCAGAGTCGTTTGCGGCTTGCCCCGGGGAAACTCGGGTCTCACTTGCTGTACGCTGTGCTCATCCGATCGTGGCCTGATTTCGAGATACGCGCGGCTCCAATCGGGGTGTCGGCACGTCGGGAGGTCTTGCTGGACTTGTGTTACCATTGTCGAAATGTCTTGTGCACCGGGATTCCGAGGATACTTCGGGCTATCTCGAGGTTGAGGTATTTCCACCGCAGCTTGTGTTGGTCTATGATGGACCAGGTTGGAACACCCCTGCAGGGTTAAATCTTACGCGAAGCCATGCCCGCGGTTATGTGGCGACTTGGATATTTTAACCTCCGGTTGTAGAGAACTTGACACTAATTCTAATAAAATACACCAACTGTGTGCGTAACCATGATGGTCTCTTTTCGAGTAAGTTTGGGAAGAGAACATGGTGGGGTTATGATTGAACGGTAAGTAGGTGTTCAGGATTACTTCTTGATCATAATAAACTTGCGACCGTTATGCGTAGTACGCTCATCTTTATTCTTGTACTCGTAAGTTAGCCACTTAAACATGCTTAGTGTTTGCTGCAACCTCACCACATTTACCCCTTCCATTCCTATCAGCTTAAATAGTTTTGTTACCTTGGGTGATGAGATTGCTGAGTCCCTGTGGCTCACAGATTACTATAAACACCAGTTGCAGGTACGCTTGAGACAGACACAGGTGAGCCCGAGATGCTCCATTGCGAGTATGATGATGAGCGTGGACGTATGTACGTCACGATGCCAGATGGTCCGTAGTGGGCCCTAGTCGGTTGATCCGGGGATGATAGCAGGGTGGTGTTTTCTTGTTTGATTTCGTCCGTAGTCGGACCCTGTCTTTCATTTGGATGATTGTATGCTATTTTATGATATATTTATGCTATAGCATGTGGCGAGTGTAAGCCTTTATCTGGTACACTCATCTGTTCATTCCGTTGTATGTATTTGAGAATCACCTTGCTATGCGATCCAAAATGGGGTTCTGTCATGATCTCGACTTCATCACGAGATTGCGATAGAGCTCCAAATTGGGCGTTACACCGCCGTCGCCAGGTTTCTCATGGGAGCACTACGAGTACACCAAGGATGAGCACGATGTCACCATGGCCCAACGGGTCATCGATGGTTTCTTTGTGAGTATCTTTGCCACCTCACTGCTCCATATCCGAAGCCTGTTAATTAACTACTTTATGCATTCTTGTAGCAACAATATGATTGCAATGATGGTGAACAAGAGAAGACAAAAGGCCTCGTGAAAGCAGCCCGAAAGATACTCTCCGATATGAAGCACACACTGCGATACAAGGCCGTGTTGAAGTGTCGGCCGCTCGATGACGAGGGGCTCAAGATGACGAGAACATCTGCTTGCCGGACCAACTTAGAGAGAGAAGAGTACTTGTCGGTGGTAAGTGACGACATTGCTTGCTAACACTTTGAGTCATCCTCTGCTTTTTACTCAATGACTTGATTATGTCTGACTAGGCGAGGGAAACCTGGATGAAGGCCGATTGTTGGGAGGCGCTGGTTGACATGTGGTGTGACCCAACATGGCAGGCGCAACATGTGGAGAAAGGCGCAGACCGCGCAAAAATGCCAGGCCCGACACACGTCCAGGGGAGCCGCAACCTATCCACTCTGATGCAACACATGGTATGTGGAATATGATGTTTACTTTTTCGCACGGTGCATCTCCGTTCATTATGCTTGATGGTTACTTTTGCAGGAGGCAGAGCTTGGTCAGCCGGTCCACATCCTGGAGGCCTGGAAAGAAGGTTACAAGGGGAAGGATGGCACCGAGTTCTGCAGCGAGTCGGCGGACGAGAGGTATACGACCTTCAGACAGGTCTTCCAGGAGGTGCACGGGGAGGACGTCGAACCGACGTCCCAGGTACTTGATCCTGAGCTGACGGTCATTGCTGGCGAGGGTAAGAGCCATGGCCGCCACCTCCTTTGCAACGAGGCGATCGCTACGTCCTCGCATCGCAAGCTCCATGAGATACGCGCGTCGAGCACAAGCTCAACTCCGTCCATACGGAGTCGCCCGACCACCGCGACGCGTGAGATCACGCGTCTCAAGGTTAGCAGCATAACCATTCATTTATGTCGATGCCTTGAATTTGCATCCTTGCAACCTATATGAGCCTAATGCCATATTACATGCTTTAATTGAGAAGCGGGATGCCGAGGAGGAGCAACGGCGGCAGGCCGAGGAGGAGAAAAGACAGAAGGAAAGAGCAGAAAATGACAAAAGGTTCAAGCTGCTCGAGGAAAGACTAGAGGTAGAAAATTCTCTAAATTTGGCCCATTCATTATATAGCTCTAGATCAATATATCCTCACAAAACTCTACTTTTATAGGCTCTTATGCAGTCTAAAGGCGGTGGAAATGATGCCTCTCCTCCTCCAGCAGCTTAACCCTATGGAAATGATGCCCCCCTCCTCCTCAACGCGGTGTCTGAAGATGTGAACTTGGTTGTGATGTCCATGTGTTTTGCAATATGAACTTGTATGAAGTTGTATGAAACATTGGCCTATGTAAACTACTTTGAGTTATGCTAATGCTTATGTGAATTTCTAGTTTGAATTATGTTTATGTGTGTGATGTGCTTCTAGGCATTCATTTGATATGGTAATATTTTCTGCACTGAAGATGTGGCCAGAAATCTATTTAGTTGATTTCAGTTGCAGGGATAAGACAAGAAGGGGTTCAACAAAAGAGCTATGGGACACATTTCCGAGAGCAACACACGGAAAACCTCACTTTACCGAGTGTAGCTCTCGGAAAAGGGGTCGCCTGTCACTGACAACTGTGGTGCCATTCTTTTCCGAGGGCCACTCTCGGTAAAGAATGGGACTCTAGCACTCCAGCAGTGGCAGTCTGAAACTTAGGTAATGGCATTTTGAAACTTTAGTCATTAAAAGACATGAAATATCAGACAAAAAAAGAGTGGCAAAGAAACACACACAAATAAAAGGAAAATATGATGTGCCTTACTCAGTACCGAGGGTCGCTAAGCGGCTCTCGGTAATAGTTGACTTTACCGAGAGTGCCTCTCGGTAAAGGTCCTAACCCTAGGTCTACACATCCTCACCATTCGTAGTCGTGCTCGGCATTTTGAAACTATAGTCATTAAAAGATATGAAAATATCAGACACAACAATAGAGGGCCAAAGAACACACAAAAAAAAGGAAAATAGGATGTGGCATATTCTGTACCGAGCGTCCACAACCGGCTCTCAGTAATATGGAAAGAAACTGACGGAGCCGTCAGGTGCGAACAGGCATGTCACGTGGCTACTCTTTGCCGTGTGTTGCTCTCGGCGTCTGTACCGTTTGCCGGGTGTAGTCGCTTCGCCGTGAATGTATGTTGGCAACATGGGCTAGTTGCCGTGAACCCATTGTTGCCGAGCGCGGCTCTCGGTGTACCGATGTTTGCCGAGTGCCTGTGGTTTGGCTCTCGGCGAAGAGCCTGGCACCCGGCGTATAGGGAAATTCCAGTAGTGTACTAGAGGAATACGCATCCTAAAATAAGAGAGGAAATGCCCCGTGGGTTGCCACAAAATTGAAGAATCAATTTCTAACATAAGTAGAACATAAATTCACCCCTCCAGATTTAAAGAAATGTGAGAAAAATCTGCAATAAATAAAACAATCTTAATAGTATTAAAAGTTAAAACGTGCCACAACGGAATGTGATGGTTTTTTTAAACCCGCTTGCAATGCAAACTTTGGCTACTACATGTTGTATGGTGGAGAGGCGCCTCTCAATGTCCAAATAAGACTTCTGTTGGTGAACCAGGCTAGCAAAATTTATTGGTTACAACAATTTTGATGACGTGACTCATTTTAAGAGCGGAAAAGAACCTACTCCCTCCGATCCAAAATAAGTGTAGCAGTTTTGAATTGGGGTTAGTTCAAAATTGCTACACTGATTATGGATCAGAGGTAGTAGATGATACTCCACGCGTTGCTATGAAATTCATTGTAATATGTTTGAATGAGATTGGAAAATGAATATTTGAATTAATAATATAAGAACTAAAATTGAAAATAGATATGATTTATTGTATTGATTATTGTATAGTTGTAAAATGTTAATTGAACATAAGGTGCAAAATGAGTTTTCATGCATGGTTGCACGTTGAGTTTGATCGTTTCTCATGCAGATCTTGATGTAGACATTTCTTAAATATCTCATCATCACACATTTTATAGGAATTTTTAATTGACATCAAACCCCTTGAAAACATTCTTGCGTTTTCACGTCGGCAATCAAACATTTTTCCAGTCACAACAGATGTACATTTAAGTTCATTTATTTGAGTATAGGTTCGAAGTCTAGAAAGAGGTCTTAACAATCCGAGTAGTTCTTGTTTCAAGCTAGTACAAATCATAGTTCTTTTTCCGAGCTAGTACGAATCGTACACTAATGCAATTGGGTCATCGCACATGGTGAAGTACCCCTATCACACACAATGGTGAATCATTGCCTTGCATGGTCTGCGATAGGGGGTGCATCACACGTGCTAGGGGATAACCATGTGCAATAGGTCCGCATATCACACATGATAAATCCGAAGTAAACGTGTGGGATGGGGTCAGCTATCACAAACGATCAAGCAATACAAAACGTGTGAGATTTGTCATACATCCACATGATTTGTAGGAAAAAACATTTGCGTTTGGAACCGTTATCACACAAGATTGGAGATACAAAATCATGTGGGACTAGGAAATTCATCGGACACGATTTCACGAAGAGAAATGGTTGTGTTCCAACCATGTATCACACAAATTGGAGACACAATCGTGTGCGGGATGGAGCCATTAATCGCACACGATGCGATGCGGGAAGCAATTCTGGACGAGTATTGATTAAGCTTGGGAAGCTAATACGTCCTAAACATATCTACTTTTTGCTTGTTCCATGCTACAGTTATATCATGATGGCATATTTTTTGCACCAATATTTATTATTTTCCTGGACTAACCTATTAATTAAGTTCCCAGTGCCAGTTTTTTCCTGTTGTTTTTGAACTTTCAATCTTCCCAAGAAAAAAAATCAGGGAAAAATACATCAGCAAATTTCATGTCCAGAATGTTCCATGAAGCACCGGAGCTGAAGGAGAAGCCCGTGGGATCCACAAGCCCCCTGGCTCAGGGGGCTGAGAGCTAGGGATGCGTGGGCCCCATATGCTGGCCCTCCACCGCATCTTTCGCCCATTGTCTTTATATACTACTGAAAACCTTAGTTTTAGTTATCGAGGATTGTTTCCGCCGCTGCACCTCTTTGTTCCACCGTGATCCAATATGGAGGAATGTTCTAGTACTTTACCGGAGGTGAATCCATCACGGCGACCATCTACATCAATACTGCTGCCACTATGTCCATGTGTGAGTAGTTCCCTTTGGACTATGGGTCCATACTAGTAGCTAGATGGAAGTATCTAACTTGTTCTTCAATAAAATGACCACGTGAGCTACATCACATGATTGTGATTCATCCGATGTAATCTTTATGGCGTGTTTTTTGTGGTGTGATCAATTGTCACTTTATGATCAGATATATATGTTGTGTTTATGGATTCACATGAGTTCTTTGTTGCATAATTTATATAAACTAGATGATACCCCGCACGTTGTTGCGGGAATTGTAGCAAGAAAAATGGATATGTTAGACAAATGAAATATAAATAATTTGGATATACTTGTTAACCATACCGTTTCTTGGCTACAATAAAACCATTTCATGAGATTGATCAATGCACAACTGGCTAGAAAAATACATAAAATTTCCTTTCAAAAACATTAGTGGTTTCAGTTACCATTGACAAAATAGCATGGCCCCGCCAACCATTTGTGCATGGAAAACATCTCGCCCACAAAGAACCATAAATATACCACAAATAAAATAGGCATTGGAGATTTTCTTCATAGGTGGTAATGACTCTTCTTAGTTGCCCACATCGTAGCTCACTGCTTATCATCAACTGGCTAAGACAACAAATAATCACCTCCATTAATAGGAACAGAGCACTGGCACTCGAAAAGTGAAAAAAAAATAGTGTGTAAAAGTTGACGAGAGTGAGAACAGAAATTGCCAATTTAGTTTGTACCATAATTTCTGCATATAAAACCAAAACCTACTACATTTAGTGAAGGCTATGTTATACAACAATTAGCATGCAGAATCAGTTCATGGTGAAATAAAATGGTGATACAATTTTGACTTAATAAGGCAAGACCAGTCAAGGGAGAAAACTTTTAAACTTAGCACGGTGAGAACTTTTGGTCAATAATTGAACATGACAATAAATAAGCATATTATGCATTCAATATTCTACTTTAGTTAATATTGCAAGTCTGTAATAGTCATGGTTTGGGAACTTAGGATAACCTGTTCCAAAACAATGGCATGTACGTAAACCGAACAAATATATCAATGAAGAGAGAATGGTGAAGTAAATCTTACTGATTCCGCAAAGCTGAACATAATTAGATTAAAGGTGTAGAATGGAAGCAATTCTTTAGGAATCAAAGAATAACAATCTATAAGGATAATTAAAGGAGGGTATGTTGTTACTTCTATAGATAGGGAAATTAGCAGTTGAGAGCACAACCACCAAAGTTCATCGTAGATAAAAAATAAAACCCCCCGCAAAAAAAAAAGATAAAAAAAAACTCACAAGGAAAATTATTTAAGATAGAGGTTAGCAAATATAAGGAGTGATGAGCACTAATGTTTATCCACTGGAATTTTGGCAACTTTCAAATAATATGTATCTTGTTTTGATAGTGATATTTTTTGGTCCATGCAAGACTAATGAGAATTGGATGAAAAATAGGTTGACCTTCCTTCAACTACTTTTGTATCATCTTCCTTCAACTGTTCAGACCTATACTTGTCAACACTCTCGGCTGGGCATATATGTGGAAGTAACTCACAACATTAAAACATGAGAATGATTGGAAGAGAACTAATCCATACAAAAGCTTTTTTACCCCGTAATCCAGACAAAAGTACCATGCAACATCAATATATTTCATTATTCCGAAATATGTTCAGAACACATCAGTAATTAAAAATAGAAGATGTATTGAACAACAAAAGATTAGACGTCATGCCATGAAAAGAGATTTGCGCATTTTTGCAAGACAATTTCTTCAGAGGTCTTCTCACTACTAGGGAAAAGCCTAGTAGTAGCGTGGGTAAACTGCCTAGTAGAAGCGCGGGTACCCGCGCTACAGCTATCGCGCTACAGCTAAATGTTAGTAGTAGCGCGGGTGCTACCCGCGCTACTACTACGTCTGTTAGTAGTAGTGCAGGTGCCACCCGCGCTACTACTAATTATCTGTAGCGTGTGTCTGGACCCGCGCTATTACTATTAATTTGAAAACAAAAATAATATGGTCGCCGGTGCGTGCTGTCAATGGCAACGACGGTTAGATCCAGCGACAGTAGGGGTCACCGGAGGCATGGACGGGCAGCGGCAGACCTGATCCGCGGCGGCTGCTGGAGAGGGAGTGGATCAGGGGAGAGCAAGGCGGCAGTGTGGGGCTCCTCTTCATGGCCTACGCGGAGAGCTCCTGGTCGTCCATGGCGATGACCTACAAGGGCATGTACATGGGAGGGTGACTCAAACCAGAGGGAGAGAGGGAAAAAGAGAAATGAGGGAGAGAGGAAGGAGATGGAGGGAGCAGCGCTGCGGTCGCTGGTGGTGAGGTGCTCCAGCGTGGTAGCATGGAGGCTCGAGGGAAGACCGGCGAGCTCCTGGACGTCGGTGCCGCGAGGAGGCGGCCTTCTTGGGCGCCATGGACGAGGAGGCGCGCAAGGGCAGGAGCGCCATGGGAGAGCCTAGGGAGAGAGGGGGGAGAGGGATGGGAGGGAGGAGGGATTTGGGGCAGGAGATGGGGATTTTAGCGCTGTTAAAAAACCCTGTACTTAGTAGTAGCGTAGGGTTTATACCCCGCGCTACTACTATGGCCTATCCCAGGGGCATGGTAGGGACCACTTAGTAGCAGCGCGGGGTTTATACCCCGCGCTACTAGTATCAACTTAGTAGTAGCGCGGGGTTTATACCCCACGCTCCTACTATGGTCTGTCCCGGGGGCACGGTGAGTACCACTTAGTAGCAGCGCGGGTTTTATACCCCACGCTACTACTATCAACTTAGTAGTAGCGCGGGTTTATACCCCTCGCTACTACTAATTAGTAGCAGCGCGGGGTTTATACCCCTCGCTACTGCTAAGCATCTACCTGTAAACTTTTCCCTAGTAGTGTCTTTAGCAATGGGCAATACAATATGTACAAATTAATGCAATCAAACCAACACAATGGAGGAGCAAGAGTTACCTCTAGTGGATGGTAGCATCGCCCATCACAAAGAAATTCAGTAACATTAGTGATGCAACCTGCTAGAGCAAATCTGCAACTTGAAAGTACTATTTGGTATCTCGGGTACAGTGTGCCTTGACCATGATGCAGTTGTCTAGATAAACTATTTGAAGAAGCAGTTGTGCTCCTCCTGACCAAGCCAACACTTCCGTCGCCTGCTGCTACTGCTTGCTGTAGCACACTCTTGTCGATTAGGTGGATGGTGATGGTAGTCCGTGGGATAGAGGGCCATGGAGCCCTGCATCGAAGGAGAAGAAGAGACAGATCGAGTGGCATGGGTGAGCGAGGATGGGGAGAGTATTAATGTTCAGATAACATGTTACTGTAGGTAAGCACGCATCAAAAGCAGCAGCAGTCGGCGGCGGGGTGTGACCTGACGCTGTCGAGCGGCCGGCGGGAGGAGGAGGCCATGACTGCGAGCAGTGATGCCAACGTCTCGAACATGACCACCAAGCAGGCCGCTGCTCCGGTGAGCTGTCGCTCTACCTCGCCGCCAGTCTGAACCTGGACATGAACCTCGATCTTGCCGTCTCATCTTCTTGGCTCTGATCTGATCGATTGATTGGTCCCTGTGTAAATATAGAGCTGCACCCTTTCCACAACCGTGATTTAATTGACTTTGGAGAAGATGAAGTGGGGGAGAAGTTGATCTAGAGAAGGTAGCAGGTTGCGCTGCATTGAAAAAAGAGGCCACGGGCGTGGGGAAGAGGAAGCGTGCGACGCGGAACCTCTCGGGCAAGCGTGTGGCCGGTGTGGAATCCTCTATAGAAAATACGTGGAAGGATTAGAAAAATAAAAGAAAACACTTGATGATGTGGCAGATTAGATGAGGTGGATGGCTGCATGTTGATTGCTGATGTGGACAGGCTGCATGTCAAGAGAAATAGGTTAGTGGGGATGAACTATTTAGGTATTATAGATATATGCTCTCTGCCTTATTATTTTAGCACCGACCATTTTTAGATGAATGATTTTTAAGAGGGAATTGTGTATGTTGGTTGGGTTCAATCTTGCAAGTAAGCTACCACAGTGACAGAAAGTGGAAAAGACTTGTATTGTATTGTTGTCACTACGGATTAAAATATAGTTGAATAGTTAGTCCCTTAAACGCGGGGTGAAGTCAATATATTATCAACATCATGTCATGATGCTTAATGCAATATTCTGCTTTATTTAATATTTTGAGATGCATGCTGAATAGTATTCTTGGGGTTGAGTATTAGCTATAGATTGCAACTTGATTAACGGTCTATAGATGTAGTGACGTGATGCCTATATGCAATTGTACCATGAATAATCATAATCATAAAAACTGCAGTTTAATTGATACAAAACTGTAATTTGTTCATCAAGCCATGTTATAATTTATGTAGAGATGCCACTAGTAAAACTATGGATCCCAGTCCATTCATCCTTATTGCTTTCAACCTCGAAGAATGCACTTATATTTCCGTTTACAAACTGAAATTTATTTTACTAGTTAAAGTTATCACTTCCTACCATAATTTGCATTAATCTTTGTAACTAGCAAGGCTAGTGAGACTGGCAATCTCATCGATGAGGGTGATGGCAACGAGGATTAAGGGTCTCCCCGTGGACATGGCTAAGGTGGTCTCCATTATTCCCTTACCAAGGGTCAGGGAAGGAGGGAGATAGCTTATGTCACCGCAATACCTTCTCAAGCCACCTTCGCGAAGACAGTAACATCTTTCTTGTCCGAATAGGAAAGTGTTGTGTGGTCGACTTCACACAACATCAGAAAGAATAGTTAACATAAACAGACAAAAAGGGTTCCCCAATATCCCCAGGAACTAGGGGGTTTACTCAGACATAGAGACAACGCAACCATCATCGAAGTGTTCATGGTAATAGCATATGAATGATTAATGTAACACACATTCGAATCCACACAAAGGGTTCAATATTACAACAAGATGAATGCTGTTGATGATGAGGATGCGGATGAAGATTTTGATGATGTAGAAGTCTCCTTGATCAAAGTTATGGCATGGTGATGCCCTTTTACCAATTCACCCTTTGGATCCCTTCCGGAGGTGAGGATTCCTTGTTTTGGATCGTCGTTCTGGTCTCTATGTTGATCCTCTCTGAGATCTGATCACACGGGGTTCAAGTAGTTGACCATGGGGAGGCGGAGTTGTGTGGTACGACCATGGGTACGAGTGGCTACGACCATACCACACACCATCTTCTCTCATGGATAGCTCTATGTTGTTGGTTTTCATCCTATTTGATTGGTGCCTCGTATGGTAGGTTATGATCGCATCAATTGAATTGATTTCTACCCATAAATGGGTGTTATATTTAGTTCTACAAATCTCCATCTCCTTGGGGTCCTGGTGAAACTAGGCAGAAAAAGGTGCACAAGCGTGATAAAACTCCAAAAATTCTTTAACTACGCTGCAAAAAAAGTAAAAAGTAATGCAAAAAAACAAATCATCAAGTCCACCAAGTTTAGATTTTTGCTCGTCGCCGAGCAAAATGCCGCTGAGAGAATAAGGTCATCACATTCATGAACCGTGAATTATCGTGAATGAATGAGTTTATTAAATCGGAATGATAATTTGGAAAGATGTAGAACTACGATGATCGATGAATACTCGCACATAACTACCAGGAAGATAATTAGAGAGGCTTCCACACCTTCAGCGATCAATTGCTTAGAATAGGAAAAATAATCCCATGAAGTAAATTATTCAGAATTTTATCAAGCAAGTTGCGAGGGGCTCTGGATGTTTTTAGAGCACAATACATTCAGTTTGGTTTTAATAATTGAGTTGTCATCTTCTATTTTCGCTCGTAGTTGCGAACATGCCTATTTGCCCATGTCATTGACGTTTATTGTTTTACTTGTGACATGAAAGCTAAGCATGCTTAATAGTTACAAGACAAAACATAAGAAGATAAATTAAGTCTTAACTTCAAAGCAAAGTAATGAACAATTTAGTATTACATGGTTTGAGATATTTATCTTTATCACTACTTGTTCTGGCTAAGATATTTGGGCTACACTTGTGCCTAGAATTTTCCTTCTTATTTATTTCCTTTCTTTGAAATAATCAAACCCAAAATATTCTAGTTCACGGAATTACAAACCTTCACTTAGCAATTGATACTAGCAATGAGGAAGACACTATATTTTCAGGGAAGCAATCATGTAGTAGCGCTCAACCTAATTCATGCATCCAATAAAAATGAGTTAACACAACAATAAAGTCTATCATCGTACAAATTCGCTCGTCATCAGAATAGTGATTCTTCCCTTGATTACTAGGAGCTGACAATACTATTTATTATGCAAACTAAAATAAGCTACCCTGACATGCAAAAAGGTAAACATGTGAAAACAGTAGAGCAGATACAAGGGCCTAAAAAATCTCCCAAGCTTAAAAAGCTAGCCGACTAGATCTGATAGACCCTATAGATATCAGTACCGCTCATTTTCTTCTCTAGTGCAGGTGCATTGCTTTTGGCGAGGGCTTGATGAACAAAGACGTTATTCCTCTCTAGGGTCATAATGCAATTCTTGAGCGTGCCCACCTCATCTTCTAAGTTGCCGACGAGTTGTGTAAACAACCATTGAGGGTGGATGTGTTGTCCTCGACGATTTTCTTCTCAAATTGCTTGATACGTTCACACTAAAGTTCATGTAAAGGTGAACCATTAGCATGTACCTCAAGACGGCAAATACTCTCGTCGATGCTGAGTGGGTGTGGCTTTGGCGTGTAGTTGGCGTCGGCGAGGAATATATTCTCCCATCCTCACTAGTGGAAAAACGGGATTTAGTCCCGGTTGGAAAAGGCCTTTAGTCCCGGTTCACCAACCGGGACAACTAAATCGGGACTAAAGGCCCCCACCCTTTAGTCCCGGTTGGCCGCGACCCAGGACTAAAGTCCCTCCACGTGGCCGTGAGCGCGCGCCGGGGGCTGGAGGACCTTTAGTCCCGGTTGGTGACACCAACCGGGACTAAGGCCCCTTCACGTGGCCGCGAGTTAGCGCCGGGGGCTGAAGGACCTGTAGTCCCGGTTGGTGACACCAACCAGGACTAATGATTTTGTGTTGGGGTTTAGGGTTTTAGGGTTTAGGGTTTATGGTTTATTTTTCCTTTTCATTTTGTGTTTTTCATTCAATTCTTTTTCATTTCAAACATATTTTACGCTACTACGTACTGTACACGTTATGCATATATAATATAATTTCTCGTACGACCATACATACATATATATATATATATATACAATTTGGTATATACAATTTCTCCTACAATTTGCAGATAATTACATGCAGGCACTAGGTGCAATGGTATTCTCCGCTTTCAGATATGACCTCCGTAAGCAAAAATCCCGCAATTTCCTCTTGAATTGCTCGTATGCGGTTCTCTGGTAGGAGCTTATCCCGCATCTCGTCAATCTTTAAAGAAGGAGATCAATATGAATATGTTAGTTGTCTGTATATATATTAGATCATCATAAAAAAATTGTGAATAGTGTTTACATACCTGAAGTTGTCTTACATCTCTGCGCCATTCGGTCGTAATGCGAATGTTCTCGCAAACGTAGTATGCACATAAATTAGTCCCCTGTTGCTGCCTCATGCACTTTGTGAGAATAGAATTCAATCAGATAATAATCAAGCATGATAATGGTATTGAAACTAGAATTAAAGAGATGCGCGGACCTAGCTAGTACTACTTAATTACCTTGGTCTGTCGCCATTTTAGCTTCGGTTTCCATTCACCGACAACCTCTTTGATGAACCGTTTCCAAACCCTGCCCGGCAAAGAAAATGAATAAAGGAGTTATTAATTACTTGATATCAGGAAATGAATGAAAGAGGCCGATATAGTGCGATAATGATTGAAATTACCTGTCGAGCATCAAAACCAAGCTGGTGTATTCTCGAGGGTCTTTACCTACTGAGTCCAGAGTTTCAACAGTTCCAGCGTCAACTCTAATGATTAGCAGGATCCAGTGGAACCCGCGCACATGTTTATATAAGCAGGCATGCATAACTCATCAACTACACTTAACATCGAGTAAGCAAAATAGAATTTGTAGTACAAGACAGTAACACTCACTTGAAGTTGTAAGGAAAAAGTATTTCTGTTCTGGTATTTAGTTCCTTCATAAACCTTAGCAAGTTCTCCTCTGAGTCTTTGGCGTGGTTTTGTATCATAATTTCATTAATGATATATGGGTCAACGAACCCAATGTCATAGATTACATCTCTTTTGCATTCGAAAATCTTCATTCTGCATAATAGCGTACAAAAGAATATAGTGAGGATAATTACAGGGAATGAACGAGCTGAGCTAGAGACTTAAATTACAGAAAGAAATCACTTATAGACAATAGCAACTGACGATAGATTTGTCGAGTACGTCTTGATTGTATAACTGAAAAATTTCTAGAAACTCAATCATTATCTCGTTTTCATAGAAGTAATGCTCTTCCTTGACTTTCACAATGAGCATCTCTCGCCCGTTCTTTACTTCTTTCATGTACCACTCATGCAATCTTCACATTTGTGTTGATAGATGCGGGACCTGCTCAGGTCTGACCAGAGGGTTCCCGGGGACATATTTCCATGCTAGTTCAGCCATGGGGACTTCCTCGGTGCCTAGGAGTTGATCAACACTGATACCAAAGTCTTTAGCAGCGTCGGTTACCTTATCGGTAATCACCTTGAGCGGGGGGATCGATTGCATTGCCTGTTCTTCGAGCTGGGGAACTGTTTTCCCGCTTTTATTACTACTTGTACGTCTCGACTGCTGCATTTGTTCCTGATATGACTTCCTAATAGAGCGTTCATAGTCTGATGGCCTATTCTGCACATGTGCCGGGGCTCGCTCTAGAAGTTCCACAAAGTGCTCTATGGTTTTCGCAGGTACTATCTCCTTTGGCGGCGGGGGTTGTTTCAGTGCAAAATGGGACTTCACTTCGGAAGCCACGACCGTTCTGGTTTCCTCATCAGTCATCTCGTAAGCTAACTTCTTTTTGGCAGCAGGCTCATCGTTGGCTTTCTTCTTTGGTGCTCCCTTCCGCTTTTGGCCCTGCTGCTGGGACATAGGGGGTGGTCGGCTGATGCGGCGGAGATCGATATTGCGGACTCGCGCTGGGCTCCGTCTCGAGGTGGGGTGGAGTCGGCTGACGCGGCGGACTTAGAGGTGTATTGCTACTCGAAGGAGTCGGTGGCCTTGGCGCCGAGTTTGGAAACACGACGCATTCATTTGTCCATACAATGACACCACGTATGACTTCTCCCAGTGTCTGCTCCCCTTCACCTCCAGGAATGTCAAGCTCTAGTGAGTCATATCCCGACAGAACTTCATCCACCCCGACACGAGCATAGCCAGCTGGAATCGGATTGCCATGGATGGTTGCTTTAGGTGCATTCGGTAAAGCAAAGCCGTCTGCCACCTTCATGGATATGTTCTTCATTTTCATGTGTAGCTCACAACTTGTCCTCTCTTTGATATCATCCATGGGGTAGTGAGCCAGCAGTGCATCATCGGCCCGGACCCCCGTGGAACCCACGCTGCTTTTCCGCATAGATGGGACGGTACTATCCAACGCTGGATCTGCTTGCTCCTACCGCGGAGACGCCCTTTGCTGGCTAATTGTGTCGATCTGCTCCTGCTGCCGCATTAACATGCGATCCAACTCCACGTTCTTTGTTTCTACCTTCTGTAGCCGGTCTGCATCCTGCTTCTTTTTTCTCTGACGGCTTCTATAAGTGTCGTTCCACTCCGAAAACCCTTGAATCCATGGAACAACGCCTTTGCCTCGTGTTCGTCCTCCATGTTCAGGATTCCCGAGGGCGTGTGTAAGCTCGTCGTTCTCTCTCTCGGGCTGGAACAACCCCTTTCAAGCATCTTCTATTGCTTGAAGTAAAGCGTCCGAGGCTGTTTTAAGATCTGCCTTTTCAATAATCTCCCCTGTTGCTGGGTCCAACTTTCCCCATGCGCATAAAACCAATTCCTGGACCTCTCGGGCCAATCCGCTGTTTTTGGAATGACCCCTTTAGCAAGCATCTTGGCCTCAGCTTCTTCCCACTTAGGCACGCCTCTCTTGTAGCCACCTATCCCCAGAACATGGTGATACTCTTTTTTCGCAGCATTTATCTTATTTTTTCACAACCTTTCCTTAGCTTCATCCGATTCCTTGTACTTCACAAATACGTCCCAATGATCTTTTATCTTCTCTAGTGCTCTAGTGAATTCTGGAGTCTTCCTTTCTGCCTTGAGGTAGTCGCTGTATAATCTTTTCTTCCAGGTCTGGAATTGTGTGGCCATCTTCTTAAGAGCAAACTGCTTGACTTTCAATCGTTGGCCATCTGTGAAACCCTCTGGTAGGTTGAAATGTGACATGAGCGTATCCCAAAGCAAATTTTTCGATCTTTCGTCGACATAACTAACTCCTCGATCTTCCTTTGGCTTATTCCATTCTCGAATGGTTATTGGGATGTTGTCCCTAACAATAACTCCGCATTGATTTATAAATTTACGGGCATTCTGTACAGGAGCAATCGGTTCGCCATCTTCTGTGACTTCATCGATGTTGTACTTTATGCCATCGCCCAACTTTTTGGCCCGGCCTCGTACCCTTCTAGAAGATTTGCTCGATCCGGAGGGCTAAAAGAAGAAAGATTCGTTAATATATATATACAAATCAATTAATACATCTAATGATCACCTGAGGCCTAATATATATATACCTCGCCGGACTTTGTTAATTGTCTAACATTTTCTTCACCATCATTGTTTGTTTGCCCTTCGTCTCTTGGTTCTTCCTCAAGTCCCTCACCGGAGTCGTTCAAAAATTGTGAGCCCTCATCTGGTTCATTCTCTTGGTTTTGGGAGGAGCGTATCATGTCGAAAATGATATCCTCTTCATAGTCTCTGCCGCTATCGTCCATAGCTTAACTAATCCAGAAGAAAGATAAAACAATTAGAATGCATTCAATAAGCAAAAACTAAATCATAGTATCAAGAAGAACACTACCGGAGATGCGATCAATACACAACAATGCAACAATATGATGATGTGGATTGTGCTAATGCAACTAGCAACAAGTGCAATGAAGTTCATTTGAACCAAGGGTTCAAATGCAAACTCCAATTTAAGCATTTTAAATGCCATTTAGATGTTTTCACTTATACAGCAAGTATAAGTTGGTTTTTCATGCATGAAAATTTTACAGATGGATTCCTTGAATTTTTATGATAATTTTTCATATATAAATTATTTCATTCTGAGCTACGGTTAATTTTCTATGAATTTTTAAAGTTCAAACCTAACATGTGAATTTTCAAAGTGCATTTAGTTGTTTTGAGCTAAACAGCAAGGTTAAGTTACTTTGTCATGCATGAAACCAGCACCAATGGATAGATTGGATTTCTCTAATCATTTTCATATATAAATCTTTTCCATCTGAGCTATGGTTGAATTACTATGAATTTTTGAAGTTTAAACCATTTTCTGGATTTTTCTGGTTATTAAGAAATAAAAAAAATCTAGTAAATGATTTACTGTGTCAGCATGACATCATGCTGACGTCAGCAGGTCAACGGAGCGGCCCAGGTCAAACTGACCAGTGGGACCCGCGTGTCAGTCTCACAGTGACTAAACCAATTTAATTAAACCTAAACTAAATAATTAACAGAGGGGCTGGCCCACATGTCATTGACTCGGGGAGGTCAAACCCCCGGTCAAATGGGGTCAAACCCATCGGAGTTAAGCCGCCGGCGGGGGCAGATGCGGCGGCGAGCTGCGGGTTTGGCCTACGGGCCACCATTCGAGGCGCGGCTGGGCTCGTTGGAGAGCTCTCGCCGGCGCGCATTGGACGGGGGTGGTGGCCGGAGACGATGGCCACGAGCTCGGCAGCGACGGCCGGCGTTCGGGCATGCGCGGGAACGCGGCTGCGATGGCCTAGGCGATGCGGGGCTGGCACCTACGGCGTCTACGCGGCGCGGTGAACACGGTGGACGCACGCCCGGGACCAAATGGTCACCGGAGCGTCATCGGCGGCAAGCGCAGGCGGCGGCGGGTTCGGGCGCAGGTGGTGCGACGGCTACGGCGTGCGACAGAGGAAACAGAGAGGGGGTTTCGAGGGAGAGGCTCACGGCGATTCCAACGGTGCGGACGGCGAGCTCGGAGGAGGACCGAAGCGAACGGGGCGGCGATCTCGGCGGACAGAGGTTGAAGACAAGCGGCCTGGGCGGTTATATACACAAGACCTTTAGTCCCGGCTCCAGCCATGAACCGGGACTAAAGGTCCTTTAGTCCCGGCACCAGCCACGAACCGGGACTAAAGGTCTCTTTTCGGCGGCCCAAATTCCGCGCGGGAGAAGGAACCTTTTGTCCTGGCTGGTGGTTGCAACCGGGACTAAAGGTGTCTTTTTAAAGTGATTCTTTTTGTGTAGAAAACTTTAGGTAAAACTCTTAGAATATTTAGAGTTTTTGAGTGAATCTTTTTGCTTTAGATCACAAAAATTATGAACTTTCTGTTAGTGCCAGTAGTTTTCAAATTTGAATAGTTTAAATTAGAATTCTTTGAAATTTGTGTGAATCACTAGTTTGTGAATAACTTTAGTTTAAAAATAGATTTTTGAGTGATTCTTTTTCCTGCTGTTTAATATTAGTGTGTTTTATCAGTATGTTCAATTTGAGAATTTTTAGGATAATTTAAATAGGTGTTTTAATCAGAAACAGATTCTGTTTAGATCTTTTAGTTTTATACCTTTTTCCTTTGTTTTAATTATATTAGTTTATGTTTTCTTGTTATTCTTTTGCCAAATTATATTATGTTTCTGATAGTCAACATGAGGAGTTTTAATTTTCATTTTGAAGAAATTATTTGACAGATTCAATTTGTCCATATATAAGAGTTTCAACACATGGTCATGTTCTAAATATTGGTCAAAACCCTCAATTACCCTTTCTGGATATTTCAAGCTTTTGAAATATTTACAAAGGAAATATTCACCATAAATTCCAAGAAAATTCTAGCATGTCACAAATGCCATATTTGATGATCTTGCCAAGTCTCATGTCTTGGAGAACAAGATAACATCATCAAATTCCCTCAAAACCATCTCTGTCCATTTTCTAGTTTGAGCAACTTTACATTGCTAAACATGTCCAAATGAGCTCACACTTGGTACACCTGCTAAAATGGTCTAAATATTCATCTAGGCAAAGTGGTGCATCAAGGAGAACAAAGTATGCCAAAACCAATTCTGCCCATTTCTAGGGTTTGACAAAGTTACATTGGCAACTTTCTCCCATTGATCTCAAATTTTTACCACATTGCCAGATGGTCATGAGCATCACCCCCATCAAGTAGCACAAGTTGGAGAACAAGTTAGCTTGATCAAATCTTGTCAAAACCATTTCTGCCCATTTCTAGGGTTTGAAATATTTACATTGCCCAGTTTCTTCAAATGAGCTACAAATTTGCACCCTAGCTCAAATTGATACCAAGCTCATTCCTGTTAAATTCCAAAGCCATTGCATTCTTCTAAGTACCTCTATTCATCATCAAACACCTTCTGCCAAATTCTTGTGGTTAATGATTGGGGTACCAAATGGATTCTCCTTTAGCTCAAATTTTTACCAGAGCTCACCCTAGTCATATTCTACCTCCAGTAACTCTCTCTCTTCCATAACTCAATAATTGAGGGGTGAAAACCCTCACTTTACCTCTCTGGACAGCCACTATAATTAAAATACTAAAAGGACAGGAATAATTGAAAATTCATAACTTAATAAATAGTTATTCAAAAATCATGTTTCAAATGCCAAAATGCCCTAGCTTTTTGGTTGGATTCTGACGCTCTGGAGTCCACCTAGGAACACCCAAAACACATATATACCCTAACTCTTACAAAGATTCCCTCCGGTTTGTCCGAAGTGGGACTTTCCAGCTATAAGTCCGGAAACTCACTAGAGAGAAAGTGATGATGGTGAAGCCGGTCACATCCCAGAGTGGGATCTTGGGGTATAAAACTTTTTCTTCGCGTGTGTCCCTTGCTTATGATTGCGCCATAACCATGGAGAATCTTCATCATTTAACAGGATGCTTGGGTCAGTCTCCAATGTGAAGGGAGGAATTTCATCAAACTTTTCATAATCTTCTGACATGTCTGTCTTGTCCTCCACTCCTATGATGTTTCTTCTCCCTGAAAGAACTATGTGGCGCTTTGGCTCATCGTATGATGTATTCGCTTCCTTATCTTTTCTTTTTCTCGGTTTGGTAGACATGTCCTTCACATAGAAAACCCGCGCCACATCATTGGCTAGGACGAATGGTTCCTCTGTGTACCCAAGATTGTTGAGATCCACTGTTGTCATTCTGTACTGCGGGTCTACCTTTACCCCGCCTCCTGTCAGATTGACCCATTTGCACCAAAACAAAGGGACCTTAAAAGAAGGTCCATAGTCAAGTTCCCATATCTCTTCTATGTAACCATAATATGTGTCCTTTTTCCTATTGTTGTTTTTGCATCAAAGCGGACACCACTGTTTTGGTTGGTGCTCTTTTTATCTTGGGCGATCATGTAAAATGTATTCCCATTTATCTCGTTCCCTTTGAAAGTCAATATAGTCGAAGATGGTGACTTGGCCAACAAGTACAGCTCATCTCCAACAGTGGTGTTATTCATGAGATGTGTTTGCAACCATCCGCCGAAAGTCGCCATGTGTGTACGTTTAATCCAGTGGTCAGACTGCTCCGGGTTCTTGGAGCGTACAATATCCATGTGTTCCTCGATATACGGAGCCACCAAGGTGGAATTTTGTAGAACTGTGTAGTGTGCTTGAGTGAAAGAATGCCCGTCCATACTTATTACTGAATTCTTTCCTAGCGTGCCTTTTCCACTCAGTCTCCCCTCATGCCACGATTGAGGAACACCAATCGGCTTAAGGTCAAGAATAAAGTCAACACAAAACTCAATAACCTCCTCTGTTTCATGGCCCTTGGAGATGCTTCCTTCTGGCCTAGCACGGTTATGAACATATTTCTTTAAGACTCCATGAACCTGTCAAAGGGGAACATATTGTGTAGAAATACAGGACCCAGAATGGTAATCTCTTTGACTAGGCGGACTATAACGTCCGTCATAATATTGAAGAAGGATGGTGGGAACACCAACTCGAAACTGACAAGACATTGGACCAAATCATTCTGTAACCTTGGTAGGATTTCTGGATCGATTACCTTCTGAGAAATTGCATTGAGGAATGCACATAGCTTCACAATGGCTAATCGAACATTTTCCGGTAGAAGCCCCCTCAATGCAACCAGAAGTAATTGCGTCATAATCACGTGGTAGTCATGAGACTTTAGGTTTTGGAATTTTTTCCCTGCCATATTTATTATTCCCTTTATATTCGACGAGAAGCCAGACGGGACCTTCATACTACTCAGGCATTCAAAAAAGATTTCCTTCTCTTATTTGGTAAGAGCGTAGCTGGCAGGACCTTGATACTGCTTTGGTTGCATGCCGTCTTTTTCGTTCATATGTTGCTGGTCCTCCCGTGCCTCCGGTGTATCTTTTGTCTTCCCACACATGCCCAAGAAGCCTAGGAGGTTCACGCAAAGATTCTTCGTGACGTGCATCACGTCGATTGCAGAGCGGACCTCTAGGACTTTCCAATAGGGTAGCTCCCAAAATATAGATTTCTTCTTCCACATGGGTGCGTGTCCGTTAGCGTCATTCGGAACAGATTGTCCGCCAGGACCCTTTCCAAAGATTACTTTTAAATCCTTGACCATATCAAATATATCATCACTAGTACGGTGGCCAGGCTTCTTCCGGTGATCTGCCTCACCTTTGAAATGTTTGCCTTTCTTTCTTAAGAGATGCCTGATCGGAAGAAATCGACGATGTCCCAGGTACACATACTTCTTACATTTATCCAAATATATATTTTCAGTCTCATCTAAACAGTGCGTGCATGCATTGTATCCCTTGTTTGTCTGTCCTGAAAGGTTACTAAGAGCAGGCCAATCATTGATGGTTACAAACATCAACGCTCGTAGGTCAAATTCCTGCTGTTTGTGCTCATCCCACACACGTACACCTTTTATATCCCACAACTATAAAAGTTCTTCAACTAATGGCCTTAGGTACACATCAATGTCGTTGCTGGGTTGCTTAGGGCCTTGGATGAGCACTGGCATCATAATGAACTTCCGCTTCATGCACAACCAAGGAGGAAGGTTATAGATACATAGAGTCACAGGCCAGGTGCTATGACTTCTGCTCTGCTCCCCAAAAGGATTCATGCCATCTGTACTTATACCAAACCATAAGTTCCTTGCGTCATCTGCAAACTCCGGCCACTTTCTCTCGATTTTTCTCCATTGAAACCCATCAGCGGGTACTCTCAACATCCCGTCTTTCTTACGGTCTTCTTTGTGCCATCGCAACAACTTGGCATGCTATTTGTTTTCGAACAAACGTTTCAACCTTGGTATTATAGGAGCATACCACATCACCTTGGCAGGAACCCTCTTCCTGGGGCGCTCGCCCTCAACATCACCAGGGTCATCGCGGCTGATCTTATAGCGCAGTGCACCGCATACCGGGCATGCATTCAAATTATCGTACTCCTCACCGCGGTAGAGGATGCAGTCATTAGGGCATGCATGTATCTTCTGCACCTCTAATCCTAGAGGGCAGACAACCTTCATTGCTTCGTACGTACTGTTGGGTAATTCGTTATCCTTTGGAAGCGTCTTCTTTATCAGTTTCAACAACTTTTCAAATCCCTTGTCAGATACACCATTCTCTGCCTTCCATTGCAGCAATTCCAGTGTGGTACCCAGCTTTTTCTTGTCATCTTCGCAATTTGGGTACAACAATTTTTTGTGATCCTCTAACATGCGCTCCAACTTCAACCTCTCCTTTTCACTTTCGCAGTTTCTCTTTGCATCAGCAATGGCCCGACCAAGATCATCAGCAGGCTCCTCTGATGCCTCTTCTTCAGCTTCCCCCATTGTAGTACCATCATATTCAGGGATCCTAGGATAGTTGTCATCATCCTCTTCTTCTTCATTGTCTTCCATTATAACCCCTCTTTCTCCGTGCTTGGTCCAACAGTTATAGCCGGACATGAAACCGGACTGAAGCAGGTGGCTGTGAAGGATTTTTGAGGTAGAGTAATCCCTATCATTCTTACAGACACCACATGGCAACACATAAAACCATTCCGCTTGTTTGCCTCAGCTACACGCAGAAAACTATGCACGGCATTAACGAACTCGGGAGAGCGTCGGTCATCGTACATCCATTGCCGGCTCATCTTCATTACACAACATCGAAGTGACCAAATTAATACAAGTTCATACATAAAGTTCATACATACTTCTCATAAAACAACATGCAACTATCTAGCTAAAGCATTTAAATGCAACAACAAATGCGATCAAAATCGCAACTAAGGTAATAATTGATCCAACAACATAATGATACCAAGCCTCTTTATTAATGGCATATTTTCTAATCTTTCTAATCTTCAAGCGCATTGCATCCATCTTGATCTTGTGATCATCGACGACATCGGCAACATACAACTCCAATTTCATCTTCTCTTCTTCAATTATTTTTAATTTTTATTTCAAATAATCGTTTTCTTTTTCAACTAAATTTAACTTCTCGACAAGAGGGTCGGTTGCAATTTCCGGTTCACATACCTCCTAGATAAAAATATCTATGTCAACTTGATGGGATAATTGTCATAAACACGAATTGAAACAAATAGTTATAAAAGATAATATACCACATCCGAATCATAAACCGGACGAGGGCCGACGGGGACGGATATCAAAACCGTGGCACTATATATAACAAAAACAATCATACAAGCAAGAAAATTATAAAGTAACTATATAAATCATACAAATAAGATTTTTTTTTACAAAAAGGATAAGAACAAGAGGCTCACCAAGGTGGTGCCGGCGACGGGATGGCGCGGGCGATCGACGGCGGTGAGGACGGGGACGGGAAGGCACTAAGTAAACCACACCTACACATATGCAAACTAAGAAGTTAATTTGAGCTCAAATTGCATATAAATCAAATAAACTCCCACATAATTACTCCCAAACTAAAACCCACAAATCACTATATTTATAGAGCATGAAACGAGCTAAACTAGCAATGAGAGATGAAAGGATGAAGTTGCTAACCTTTTAGAACCCTTGGATAGATGGGGTGCCTCCAATCTTGACAAATCTTGGCAAAAATGTAGGATGAGCTCGAGCTAGGGGAAGGAAACAGAGAGGAGAGAAAGGAGAAGCTTGGACTCGGGCTGGACGAAGCAGCTTTATATAGGGATATCTTTAGTCCCGGTTGGTGATACCAACCGGGACTAAAGGTCTATCTTTAGTCCCGGTGGGTGATACCAACTGGGACTAAAGAGGCTCGCAGGGGCCCCAGCCTGCCGCAACCCCTTTAGTCCCGGTTGGTATCACCAACCGGGACTAGAGGTCCCATTTGAACCGGGACTAAAGGGGGCCGTGCCCCCGTCCGCTCCTAGCCGTTGGAACCGGGACTAATGCTCACATTCACTAGTAGAAAACGGGCCTTTAATCCCGGTTTGTAAGGCCCTTTAGTGCCGGTTCTACAACCGGCACTAAAGGAGGGGGACTAAAGGCCCCCCCCCCCCTTTAGTCCCGGTTCGTCACGGCCCGGCACTAAAGGCCCACCACGTGGCGCCTGCCGGGGCCGTGCGCTGGGGGACCTTTAGTCCCGGTTGGTGTTACCAACCGGGACTAAAGGTGGAGCCTTTAGTCCCGGTTGGTAACACCAACCGGGACTAAAGGCTCCACCTTTAGTCCCGGTTGGTAACACCAACCGGGACTAAAAGTATTTAATTCTTTTAATTTTGGTTTATTTTTCCTTTTAATTTTGTGTTTTCCATTTAATTATTTTTCATTTCAAACATATATTACGCTACTACATACTGTACACGTTGTGCATATATATATAAATCGAATTTCTCGTACGACGACCATTCACATACATATATATATACAATTTGGTATATACAATTTCTCCTACAATTTGCGGATCATTACATATGCAGGGCATTACTGCTTGATCTTGTAATGGTATTCTCCTTTGGGATCTATGACCCGGTCGACCAGAAATCCAGCTATTTCCTCTTGAATTGCTCGTACGCGAGCCGTTGGTAGGAGCTCGCCCCGCATCTCTATCATCTATAATCAGGAGATCAGGATGAATATATTAGTTGTGTGTATATATATTAGCTAGATCATGATAAAAAAATTATGGATAGTGTTCTGGCAAACGTACCCAAAGAGTTTTTTCATCTATGCTCCTTTCAGACGTGATCATGCGAATATTCTCGCAAACGTAGTATGCGCATAAACTATTCCCCTTCTCCTGCCTCATGCACTTTACGAGAATAAAATTCAATCAGGTAATAATTAATCAAGCATGATAATGGTATTGAAACTAGAATTAAAGAGATACACGGACGTAGCTAGCTAGTACTACTTAATTACCTTGGGTCTCACCCATTTCAGCTGTTGTTTCCATTGGCCGGGGACCTCTTCGATGAACTTTTTCCAAGCCCTGCCCGCCGGCAAAGAAAATGAATAAAGGAGTTATTAACTAGTTGATATCAGGAAATGAAGTAAAGAGGCAGACATAGTGCGATAATGATTGAAATTACCTGTCGAACATCCCCTTCACGGTTGCGTATTCGGATGGATCCTTATATAGTGAGTCCAGTACTTCAACTTTTCCCTTGTCAACTTCAATGATTAACAAGATCTAGTGGAAACTGCATGCGCACACGTTTTTTATAAATAAGCGGGCATGTGCATAACTCATCAACTACACTTATTAACATCTAGTAAGAAAAAAATAGAATTTGTAGTACAAGATATAGTAACACTCACGTGAAGTTGTAAGGAAGTAGTATTTTTGGTTGGGTGTTTAGTTGCTTCAAAAACTCTAGCAGGAATCTCTCTGTGTCTTCTCTCGAATATTGATCTTCCCATATCGCCTGATTAATCGTATTTGGGTCAATGAACCCAACTCCATAGCGTCTAGTTTTTTTCATTTCATACATCTTCATTCTGCATAATACCACAGAAAAGAATATAGTGAGGATAATTACAGTTAATGAACAAGAGCACATCTAGCTAGCTAGCTAGAGACTTAAATTACAGAAAGAAATCACTTACAGACAATAGCAACTGACGATAGATTTGTCTAGTGCGTCTTGTTGGAATAACTGAAACAAGTCTGAAAAATCAATCCACACATCTTTTCCATGGAAGTAATGCTCTGGCTTGACTTTCACCATGAGGGAGTCTTCATTGGTATTTGCTGTTTTTTGCATGTACCACGTATGCAAATTGTACATTCTCGTTGGTAGAAGCTTGACATCGTCAGGCTTGACCAGAGGTTTGCCACGGACATATTGGTATTTTACTTCCTCCTCTGTAATCCCGGGGATTTCCTCAAGGCCTAGGAATTGTTCAACAGTGACACCGGCCTCTTTAGCCTGCCTTCTAAGATCGTCGGTTATTGCCGGCCGATCGGCGGTACTCACATGTGTTTGTACAATGAGCGGGGGGATCGATTGCACTGCTTGTTCTCCCAGCTGGGGAACAGTTTTCCCGCTTTTTTTGCCAACTGCTTGGCTCGAGCTCGAGCTCGACTCCTTTTGCCCTGCAGAATATGACTTCTTGATAGACCGCACATAGTCGGAGTCCTTCTGATTGTCAGCCGGTCGAGCCATATCAATAAAGTGTTGTGATACATGCTCAGGTACTTTCTCCTTTGGCGGCGCGGGCGGTTTCGGTGCAAAATGGGCCTTCAATTGGGCATCACATGCGTCGTCGAGTTCCTCCTGAGTCAGGTGGTAAGACAACTTCGGAAGAGGCTTGCGGCTTGGACCATGTTTGAATTTCTTGTCTATTGTACCACTAGCCGTCGTAGCTGCGGCCTCTCTCTTCCGCTGTTGCTTAGGCGGAGCACGCTGAGTCGGCTGACTTGGAGGAGGAGGAGTTGGCTGACGCCGTGCCGGACTTGGAGGAGGAGTCGGCTGACGCGGTGCCGGACTTGGAGGAGGAGGAGTCGACTGAAGCGGCGGAGGACTTGGAGAAGGAGGAGTCGGTGGCCTTGGAAAGACGATGCAATCCTTTTTCCATAGAATGATACGATGTATGGCCTCTCCCAGTGTTCTCTCCTCGTCACCTCCAAGAATGTCAAGTTGTAGCTCGTGATATCCTGACATCACTTCATCAACCCCGACACGAGCATAGCCAGCTGGAATGGGATTGCAATGGAAGGTTGCTTCAGGGGGATTTGCTAAAGCATAGCCGTCCGCCACCTTCATGGATAAGTTCTTCACTTTCATGTGTAGCTCACAGTTAGTCCTGTCTTTGATATCATCCACAGGGTAGCTAGCTAGCAGTGCATTATCGATATTGGCCGGGGCGGAACCCACGCTGCTTCTCGGCATAGATGGGACGGTGCTATCCAATGCTGGATCGATCTGCTCATGCTGCCGCTGAGACGCCCTTTCCTGGCTGAGTGAGTCGATCTGCTCCTGCTGCCGCCTGACAAATCGTTCCAACTCCAGGTGCGAGGATATTAGGCCTTCAAGGCGGAGTGCTTCCTCCTTCTTCTTCTGCTCCTCATGCTTCTTCTTTCTCGCACGGCTTCTATAGTCGTCGTTCCAATCCGCAAACCCCTCATACCACGGAACAATGCCTTTGCCTCGTGTTCTTCCCGGGTGTTCAGGATTCTTCAGGGCGCGCATAAGCTCGTCGTTATCTCTGTTGGGCGTGAACACCCCCGATCGAGCTTCTTCTATTGCAATAAGTATTTCGTCTGTCGCTTCTTTAAGACTTGCCTTCACCATAACCAGCCCTGTCTCTGGGTCCAACTTCCCCCCATGCGCATAAAACCATGTCCTGCACCTGGGGGGCCATGTCAATGTAACTGGACTGACCCGTTTACTAATCATCTCTTGCCCAGATTGATGCCACTTAGGCAGGGCCACCTGGTAGCCACCTGGCCCCAGACGATGGTGCCACTTCTTTTTCGCAGCATTAATCTTGTTTTTCCTCGACAGTTCCTTAGCTTCTTCCGATTCCTTGAACTTCACGAAAGCGTCCTAGTGATCTTTTGCCTTCACCAGTGCTCCCGTGAATTCTGGAGTCTTCTTTTTTGATTTGACGTACTTAGCCATTGCATTTTTCTTGAAGGTGTTGAATGCGATCGCCATCTTTTTAAGAGCATAGTTTCTGACTTTCTTCAGATCTGTTCCTGGCACGGCGCAGTGTGGTGGATGTTTAGTCCCACCTCGCCCAGCGAAGGGCGCTCGCACTGGTTTATAAACCCCGGCGCGGTAGCTCATTCGAGCTCCTCTCTAAAGCAGGCCTACAAGGCCTACCGTTCTTTCCTGCCCTGTGGGCCATACTGGGCCTTGCGGGCCTGCATCCTGGCCCAACTAGTGGGTGTCTAGTCGTATGCAGGCCGTGGCGGCTCAGTAGGCGGGCGTTTTTTTTTACTTTTCAGTTTTTTTTGTTTTCTTCTATATTTATTTTCTTTTGTTTCTTGGTTGTTTTTTGCTTTATTTAGAGTTTCTGAGTGAATCTTTTTGCTTTAGGTAAATAAAATTATAAACTTTCTGTTAGTGCCAGTAGTTTTGAAATTTGAATTATTTGAAATTTGTGTGAATCACTAGTTTGTGAATAACTTTATTTAAAAAAAAGATTTTTCAGTGATTCTTTTTTCTGCTGTTTAATATTAGTGTGTTTTATCATTATATTCAATTGGGTAATTCTTAGGTTATTTAAAAAAAATGAAATGCCTTTGTAACATACGAGTTTTCGTCCGAAAGCGTGATACTTCGAAAGAGATTGTCCATTTTGTACACGAAGTGCATCCAGTTTTTGCCGTAAACCTCTCAACTTTTTAGCACATGCTATGTGGGTGAAATTATGATACCATGCCAACTTTCAACCTTTTCTGATTGTGATTTGTAGTGCTTTTCAATTTAAGGGTCATTTAGATCAAAAAAATCAGTAAATGCATGAAAAATAGCAAATGAAGTCAGAAAGGGTTGAAAATTGATGACGTGGCTTTGGACATAATATTTCTTCGCGTTTCAAATGCCAAAACACATAAGTCGGAGTTCTATTACAAAGATTCCCTCCGGTTTGTCCAAAGTGGGACTTTCCAGATATATAAGTCCGGAAACTAACTAGAGAAGCCGGTCACATCCCAGAGTGGGATCTTTGGATATAAAACTTTTTCTTCGCGTGTGTCCCTTTGTGCCGTAACCATGGACAATCTTCATCGTTTAACTTGATGCTCGGGTCAACTCTCTCTGTGAAGGGAGCAATTTCATGAAACTTTTCATAATCTTCTGACATGTCTGTCTTGTCCTCCACTCCCACGATGTTTCTTTTCCCTGAAAGAGCTATGTGGCGCTTTGGCTCATCGTATGATGTATTCGCTTCCTTATATTTTCTTTTTCTCGGCTTGGTAGACATGTCCTTCACATAGAAAACCTGCGCCACATCATTGGCTAGGACGAATGGTTTGTCTGCGTACCCAAGATTGTTGAGATCCACTGTTGTCATTCCATACTGCGGGTCTTCCTTTACCCCGCCTCCTCTCAGATTGACCCATTTGCACCGAAACAAAGGGACCTTCAAATCAAGTCCATAGTCAAGTTCCCATATCTCCTCTATGTAACCATAATATGTGTCCTTTGGCCTATTGGTGTTTGCTGCATCAAAGCGGACACCACTGTTTTGGTTGGCGCTCTTTTTATCTTGGGCGATCGTGTAAAATGTATTCCTATTTATCTCGTACCCTTTGAAAGTCAATATAGTCGAAGATGGTAACTTGGACAGCAAGTACAGGTCATCTGCAATAGTGTCGTCATGCATGAGACGTGTCTGCAACCAACCGGCGAAAGTCACAGTTTGTTCATGTGTAATCCAGTCGTCAGACTGCTCCGGGTGTTTGGAGCGTAGAATATTCTTGTGTTGCTCGATATACGGAGCCACCAAGGGGAACATATTGTGTAGAACTGTGTAGTGTGCTTGCGCCAAAGAATGCCCGTCCCGGCATATTACTGAATTCTTTCCTAGCGTGCCTTTTCCACCCAGTCTGCCCTCATGCCGCGATTCAGGAACACCAATCGGCTTAATGTCAGGAATAAAGTCAACACAAAACTCAATGACCTCCTCTGTTTCATGGCCCTTGGAGATGCTTCCTTCTGGCCTAGCACGATTACGAACATATTTCTTTAAGACTCCCATGAACCTCTGAAAGGGGAACATATTGTGTAGAAATACAGGACCCAGAATGGCAATCTCCTCGACTAGGTGAACTAGGACGTGCATCATGATATTGAAGAAGGATGGTGGGAACACCAACAAGAAACTGACAAGACATTGCACCAAATCATTCTCTAACCTTGGTAAGATTTCTGGATCGATTACCTTCTGAGAGATTGCATTGAGGAATGCACATAGCTTCACAATGGCTAATCGAACGTTTTCCGGTAGAAGCCCCCTCAATGCAACCGGAAGCAGTTGCGTCATAATCACGTGGCAGTCATGAGACTTTAGGTTCTGGAACTTTTTCTCTGCCATATTTATTATTCCCTTTATATTCGACGAGAAGCCAGACGGGACCTTCATATTGAGCAGGCATTCGAAGAAGATTTCCTTCTCTTCTTTGGCAAGAGCGTAGCTGGCATGACCCTGAAACTGCTTTGGATCCATGCCGTCTTCTCCGTGCATACGTTGCTGGTCCTCCCGTGCCACCGGTGTATCTTTTGTCTTCCCATACACGCCCAAGAAGCTTAGCAGGTTCACGCAAAGATTCTTCGTCACGTGCATCACGTCGATTGCAGAGCGGACCTCTAGGTCTTTCCAATAGGGTAGGTCCCAAAATATAGATTTCTTCTTCCACATGGGTGCGCATCCGTCAGCGTCATTCGGAACAGATTGTCCGCCAGGACCCTTTCCAAAGATTACTTTTAAATCCTTGACCATATCAAGTATATCATCACCAGTACGGTGGCGAGGCTTCTTCCGATGATCTGCCTCACCTTTGAAATGCTTGCCTTTCTTTCTTACGGGATGCTTGCTCTGAAGAAATCGACGATGCCCCAGGTACACATTCTTCTTACATTTATCCAAATATATATTGTCGGTATCATCTAAACAGTGCGTGCATGCATGGTATCCCTTGTTTGTCTGTCCTGAAAGGTTACTGAGAGCAGGCCAATCATTGATGGTTACAAACAGCAACGCTCGGAGGTCAAATTCCTGCTGTTTGTGCTCATCCCACGCACGTACACCTTTTCCATTCCACAGCTCTAAAAGTTCTTCGACTAATGGCCGTAGGTACACATCAATGTCGTTGCCGGGTTGCTTGGGGCCTTGGATGAGCATTGGCATCATAATGAACTTCCGCTTCATGCATAACCAAGGAGGAAGGTTATAGATACATAGAGTCACAGGCCAGGTGCTATGATTGCTGCTCTGCTCCCCAAAAGGATTGAAGCCATCTGCACTTAAACCAAACCATATGTTCCTTCCGTCATCTGCAAAGTCCTTCCACTTTCTCTCGATTTTTCTCCACTGTGATCCGTCAGCGGGTACTCTCAACTTCCCGTCTTTCTTACGGTCATCTTTGTGCCATCGCATCAACTTGGCATGCTCTTTGTTTTTGAACAAACGTTTCAACCGTGGTATTATAGGAGCATACCACATGACCTTGGCAGGAATCTTCTTCCTGGGGCACTCGCCCGCAACATCACCAGGGTCATCGTGGCCGATCTTATAGCGCAATGCACAGCATACCGGGCATGCATTCAAATCCTCGTACTCACCGCGGTAGAGGATGCAGTCATTAGGGCATGCATGTATCTTCTGCACCTCTAATCCTAGAGGGCAGACGGCCTTCTTTGCTTCGTACGTACTGTCGGGCAATTCGTTGTCCTTTGGTAGCTTATTCTTCATTATTTTCAGTAACTTTTCAAATGCCTTGTCAGGTACACCATTCTCTGCCTTCCATTGCAGCAATTCCAGTGTGGTACCCAGCTTTTTCTTGTCATCTTCGCAATTTGGGTACAACAATTTCTTGTGATCCTCTAACATGCGCTGCAACTTCAGCTTCTCCTTTTCACTTGCACAGTTTCTATTTGCATCGGCAATGGCCCGACCAAGATCATCAGCGGGCTCATCTGATGCCTCTTCTTCAGCTCCTTCCTGCATTGCCGGCTTAGCTTCTTCCCCCATTGTTGTACCATCGTATTCATGGAACCCATGGCCAGGATAGCTGTCGTCATCCTCTTCTTCTTCATTCTCTTCCATTAGGACCCCTCTTTCTCCGTGCTTGGTCCAACAGTTATAGCCGGACATGAAACCGGACTCAAACATGTGGACGTGAATGGTTCTTGAGTTAGAGTAATTTCGATCATTCTTACAGCCAGCACATGGACAATACATAAAACCATCCGCCCGCTTGTTTGCCTCAGCCGCAACCAGAAAAGTATGCATGCCATTAATGAACTGGGGAGAGCATCGGTCATCGTACATCCATTGCCGGCTCATCTTCATTACACAACACCGAAAAGACCAAATTAATACAAGTTCATACATAAAGTTCATACACACTTGTTCTCATAAAGCAACATACAAACTCTCTAGCTAAAGCATTTAAATGCAACAACAAATGCGATCAAGATCGCAACTAAGTGAACAATTGATCCAACAGCATAGTGATACCAAGCCTCACTATCAATGGCATATTTTTTAAATTTTCTAATCTTCAAGCGCATTGCATCCATCTTGATCTTGTGATCAACGACGACATCGGCAACATACAACTCCAGTTTCATCTTCTCTTCTTCAACTCTTTTCAATTTTTCTTTCAAATACTCGTTTTCTTTTTCAACTAAATTTAACTTCTTGACAAGAATATCTATGTCGGTTGCAATTTCCGGTTCACATACCTCCTAGATAAAAATATCTATGTCAACTTGATGGGCATAATTGTCATAAACGCGAAATGCAACAAATAGTTATAAAAGAGAATATATATACCACATTCGAATCATAAACCGGACGAGGGCCGACGGGGACGGTTATCAAAGTCATGGCACTATGTATAACAAACAATCATACATGTAAGAAAATTATACAATTAACTATCTAAATCATACAAATAAGATTTTTTTTTATAAAAAGGATAAGAACGAACAAGAGGCTCACCAAGGTGTGGTGACGGCGACGGGACGGTGCGGGCGATCGACGGTGGTTAGGACGGGGACGGGAAGGCACTAAGTAAACCACACCTACACATGCAAAGTAAGAAGTTAATTTGAGCTCAAATTGCATATAAATCAAATGAACTACCACATATAAATACTCCCAAACTAAAACCCACAAATCACTATACTTATAGAGCATTGCAAGAGCTAATCTAGCAATGAGAGATGAAAGGACAAAGTTGCTAACCTTTGTGAACACTTGGATGGATGGGGTGCCTCCAAATCTTGACAAATTTTGGCAAAAATGGAGGATGAGCTCGAGGAAGAGGAAGAACAAAGGAGGGGAAGAAGGGGGAAAAAAGGGAGGAGTACTGTGATCGGGCTGGCCGAATTCATATAGGGGATCTTTAGTCCCGGTTGGTATCTCCAACCGGGACTAAAGGGGGGGCCTTTAGTCCCGGTTGGTGATACCAACCGGGACTAAAGGGGTTCGTGGGGGCCCCAGCTGACACCAGCCTGCCACCACCCTTTAGTCCCGGTTCGTGTTACGAACCGGGACTAAAGGGGGGGCCTATAGTCCCGGTTGGTGATACCAACCGGGACTAAAGGGGCTCGTGGGGGCCCCAGCTGACACCAGCATGCCACCACCACATTAGTCCCGGTTCGTGTTACGAACCGGGACTAAAGGTCCGGAACGAACCGCGACTAATGATGCCCGTCCCGAACCGGGACTAATGGTCACATTAGTGCCGGTTCAAAACCCGACCGGGACTAAAGCTGCGGACAAAAGGTCCGTTTTCTACTAGTGATTAGTCCCGGACCCAAACCAGGCCGGGACTAATGCTCCGGATCAAAGGTAGGTTTTCTACTAGTGCCTTCTAATGGTTTGACAGAAATGCGAGATCTGAGTGAACTTCTTGCCCGCATTGCGGCCCATGGACATATCTGGAGCTTTGTCAAAATCGATGCAAGTATGAATTACTTGTGATTTTGACAAAGTATTCAGGACCTATTTGCAATAGTACATGAGGTTGCATTTTTAACATGCTAAAAACAGAAACATGGTGGATATTCATAATCTATGAAAAATTCTACCCCAAATTGATATATAATTTGTATATGTTTAAGTTTAGATAAGTCAGATTTGAATTAATGAAATTCAAACATTTTAAAAAACATAAAAGGATTTAAATTTGAATAAAACAGAAAATTACTTTGCCGACGGCCGCCTTGTAAGCCGTCGTCATAGGTCTGACGGTATCAGCCTTCAGTGTGTCAACTGGCCGCCAGGGCTACATATCGGGCCGAATGCCGACGGCTGCCCTTGGCATATCTGGAGCTTTGCCAAGGACCGCGGAGTTGCCGACGGCTGCCCTCGGCATAGGTTCAAGGTTGTCGATGCCCAAGATTTTCCGATGGTTTTTCTTTGGCCGTCGGCTTATCTATAGGTATGCCGACGACCCCGATAAAAAGTCATCAGCAACTAGCGTGGTTCGTGTAGTGTCCCCCAATTCACAAATATAAGATGTTTGGGATATTTTAATATGGACTAGATATAGACTGAAATGAGTGAACAAACACACTAAAATGTGTCTGTATATATCTGATTCACAAAAAAGTTAGAACATCTTAAATTTGCGAGCGGAGTAGCTAGGGAGTTTCTCCTTTCTCAAGTTAGCTAGCTAGGGACACTGTTTACATACATAAAATTATGCTCCCTCGACTCCATAATATAAAATACACACATTTTATATTTAATTTTGAATATTAATTATACCAATAATGAATAAATCTTGTGGCTGCAAGATTATACTATTGAAAACCTCTTTCGAATAAGAAATGAATGATAGTATCTCCATCTGGGTTTATTACTCCCCTTCATATTGTGTACTAAACTTTGACCTTATGTTTTATTTGCAAAATATAGCTTATATGCCATACAAATTATACTGGTAGATTAATATTCGAAAGAAGTTTCCATTGGTATTATTTGTTTTACATATAAATTACATTTTGCTAGTTCAATATACAGTCAAACTTCGACCCAAACTGTGAGGGAGGCTAATAAACCTGGACGGAGGTAGTATATTTTTTCGAAACTCTATGCACTTGATGTTCGCTGGGAACACTAAAATGTTTTTTATTTTGTCAATTGAAGTATATTCTTTTTTACATTTTCCATCTTTATATTATGAACTTTCCAACAATTTTGCCATGCTCTTCAAGAGTAAAATTCCTAAATTTGCCATGTTGGAAATGTGCCATGTTTCTAAAAGTTGCAATTATTCAGGAAAACAAAAACATTGCCATGTGGTAATTATAAACTTAATAGAAAACTGTCATCCGTAGATTACAAAAGTTCCAACAATTTGCCATGTGTTATATAACAAAAAAAAAATCCTAAACTACAAGTACAATCTTTTTCTAAGTTTGCCATGATCTATATAACATTTTCTCTCTAATTTACCTTCAACCATGGCAATTTTAAGTCTCCATGTTTTTCCATAAAGTAGCAATGTTTCCTGCATATGTTTTTTAAATTGTACCATGTCGAATTTATTGACCATGCCATGGTATTTTTTTGGTTTTGTACCATGAAAAAATTATTGACTATGCGAGGGAAAATTTTATATTACATATAGGTGGTTTTATAAACTTTCTTTTTATATTGCCATCCAAAGATTACAAACTTTCCAACAATTTGCTATGCTTGATCGACAATAAAATTCCTAATTTTTCCATGTGTCTATTAGAATATTTTCTAAGAGTTGCAATTATTCACGAAAACATATATGTTTCTTTTGTAGTTTGCCATATGATAAGTATAAAAAAATTGTCATCTGATTGTTTCAAAATTTTCACCAATTTCCCTTGTGATGAAAACTTCAAAATATATAGGTGGATTTTGATCACGAACATGGCAAACTCACTGTTGCGTCATTTTATCAAACATCTATGTTTTATGCATTTTTTTGTCTTTTTGCTTTGATTATTTTGAGATGACAATTTTTATGGGCCTAGCTAATTTATGCATTTTTTTTTATCTCCTGCCAAATTTATGCATTTGCACAACAATTTGGTAAAGACTGCCATCGCATATAATGTATATACTGTAGCTCATTTTGTAATCCGTGGATTTTCATATTATAGTACTAGTATGGAAGTACTGTAGCTGATAATCCTATCACGCATCCACCATCGACCGTCACCAAGTTGCATGTAACCCATGCCACGTGTCAGCTCCAGAACATCTGCTCCTGCATGCATGCATTGGTGCAGCCGCTATCTTCCCCTAAACACATGGCGCATTGCCTGTTAGAAGGGATAGAGAGGGATATTGGTGGAATATGATGGATAGATTATTGAGCCTCGAGGGCGAGTATATATTGAGTAGAAGACATGGAGGGCAAGACGTCTCTCCTAGAGATAAGGTAGGAGATGGATTACAAATCCTAGTCTATCAAATACATGTAACCCAAATATATCTCTAACATCACCCCGCAGTCGTAGCAGTAGCGTTGCGAACAATATGAGCATCGCGGACGGTCAGACAGGAGAGAATAGCAGCCGACGGGCTGACACCCCCCCTCCCCCCAGTGCATTCGTAGCCGGAGCGTCGTGGACGCTGTCGCGTCGCGGACGCGTTGACTGTAGAGGAAGTCGACGAGTTGCTTAAGCGAGGTGATAGCCCTTTGTGCCGTTGTCGAGGTAGCCGAGAGCGTGGGTGGTGTAGCCGTGGTCGAGGTAGCCGTGCGAGGGACGCCGTGGTCGATGTCGAGTCGGGGTGGCCGGTGTCGAGGTAGTCGCCGTGGATCCGCGGGTGCAAGGAGGCGCCGAGTTAGTCATGGGCGTAGTGGTGACGAAGTAGTGATGCGCCGGGAAGAAGACAGTGTTGACGAAGCGTCGCGCCGGGTTTGCCAAACCCGGGGACACGTCGTAGACGAAGGCACGCATCGGTGTTGCCAGCACCGGGCATGCGTAGACGGACGAAGACGAAGTTGACGAAGCGCCGCACCAGGCTTGCCAGGACCGGGGACACGTCGTGGACGAAGGCACGCATCGGTGGTGCCAGCACCAGGCATGTGTAGACGGGGACCTGCACGAGCTATACGCCATGTCGAGGAGTCGGAGGGGCCAGCAGAGAAGGACTCGATGACGGTTGCGGCGCCAGTCAGCGCGGAGCCGATGTCGCCAACGATGGTCGGAGTAGATGAAGTGGTCGGGGAAGATGATGGCGATGCAGGCGATGAGCTGGTGCTGGACGAAGACGAAGGGGGGTGGACGGGCAGCGCGGCTCGGGTGAGTGAGCAGCAGCGGCGCCGAAGAAGAGCGGCGGCGGCGGCCTGACAGAGACCGGCGCGGACGGTGACGTTCCCACGCCGAGGGAGGCGGCGCGGCGCATACCACAGGAAGTCGACCCGCGGGGATGGAAGATTGGACCGCGGGCCGCGGCGCTAGGGCCTGAAGGGGCGATGCAGCGGCAGCAGGCGGGTCGAGGCGACGGCAAGAACACCTCGGGGCGGCGGCGTTGACCTCGTGCCGCGGCGCTACGGCCCGAAGGGGCGATGCAGCAGCGACGCGAGTGTCGGTGCAGCCGCGGAGACGGCCTCGGGGCAGTGGCGTGGACCGCGTGTCGCGGCACTACGGCCCGAATGGGCGACGCAGTGGTGATGACCCACAAGTATAGGGGATCAATCGTAGTCCTTTCGATAAGTAAGAGTGTCGAACCCAACGAGGAGCAGAAGGAAATGACAAGCGGTTTTCAGCAAGGTATTTTCTGCAAGCACTGAAATTATCGGTAAAGAGTAGTTTGATAGCAAGCTAATTTGTAACAAGTGACAAGTAGCAATAGTAACAAAGAGTGCAGCAAGGTGGCCCAATCCTTTTTGTAGCAAAGGACAAGCCGGAACGATCTCTTATAATAAGCAAAGCATTCTCGAGGACACATGGGAATTTCATCTAGTCACTTTCATCATGTTGGTTTGATTCGCGTTCGCTACTTTGATAATGTGATATGTGGGTGGACCGGTGCTTGGGTGCTGTTCTTACTTGAACAAGCCTCCCACTTATGATTACCCCCTCTCGCAAGCATCCGCAACTACGAAAGAAGAATTAAGATAATTCTAACCATAGCATTAAACATGTGGGTCCAAATCAGCTCCTTACGAAATAGCGCATAAACTAGGGTTTAATCTTCTATCGCTCTAGCAAACCATCATCTAATTACTACTCCACAATGCATTCCCTTAGGCCCAAAGATGGTGAAGTGTCATGTAGTCGACGTTCACATGACACCACTAAGAGAATCAACAACATACATATCATCAAAATATCGAACGAATACCAAATTCACATGATTACTTATGACAAGACTTCTCCCATATCCTCAAGAACAAAAGTAACTACTCACAAACCATATTCATGTTCAAGATCAGAGGGGTATTGAATAGCATATTGGATCTGAACATATAATCTTCCACCAAATAAACCAACTAGCATCAACTACAAGATGTAATCAACACTACTAGCAACCCACAGGTACCAATCGATCTGAGGTTTTGAGACAAAGATTGAATACAAGAGATGAACTAGGGTTTGAGATGAGATGGTGCTGTTGAAGATGTTGATGAAGATTGGTCCTCCCACGATGAGAGGATCGTTGGTGATGTCGATGGCTCCGATTTCCTCCTCCCGGAGGGAAGTATCCCCGGTGGAATCGCTCCGCCAGAGAGCAAAAGTGCTCCTGCCCAAGTTCCGCCTCAAGATGGCGGCGCACCGTCCCAAAAGTCTTCTGCTTATTTTTTTAGGGCAAATGGGCTTATATACCAGAAAATGGGCACTGGAGGCTGGCCAGGGGTCCCACGAGCCACCAGGGCGCGCCTGGGGGGGGTGGCGCGCCCTTGTGCCTCGTGGGCACCTAGGTGGCCCCCTCTGGTACTTCTTGCTTCCAGTATTTTTTATTTATTCCAAAATAAATCTCCGTGAAATTTCAGCTCATTTGGAGATGTGCAGAATAGGTATCTCTGACATAGCTTTTTCAGGTCCAGAATTCCAGCTGCCGGCAATCTCCCTCCTTGTGTAAATCTTGCATATTAAGAGAGAAAAGGCATTAGAATTGCTCCACAAAGTGTTATATTAATTAAAAACACTATAAATAATAGTAGTAAAACAAGATGCAAAATGGACGTATCAAGCGGTAACGCGCGAGTCGGTGCAGCCGCGGGGAGAACCATAGGGCGTCGGCAGCCCGTTGCTCGATCGGTGGAGGGGTGCGCTGTACTCGGGGACAGCCTTCACGGGACCTGCAGAGGCGCGTGCAACCGACTGATCAGGTCAGTCGCGCGGCCTGGATGGAGCGGATCGTGGTGGGGGGTGATCAATCCAATCGCACACGAGGTCATGGGCGCTGCTCGGTGATGATGATAGCGTTGTGGTCGGTGAAGCGGGGCGGTCGAGCAGACCAAGGTTACGACGGAGACGGTTGGTGATGCAGGAGTCCTGTTCGGAGCGGGGCGGCGACGGCCGGCGCGGAACGATCGGTGGGAGATGCGCAAACGACGGCTGTGACGGGCCGCCGCGTCGCGTGAGGCCGCCTGGTCGGAGTAGAGGCCGGGTGATCGTGCCGATGTCGGAGTAGAGGCGCGGGGTCGACGGCGGCGGTGGGCGGCGCAATCCGATCTATGATCGGTGAACCTAAAAAGAAAGACGCCGATCAAAGCGACCGGCGGAGAGAGAAAAACCCGGATCAAGAGATCGGGAAAAAGACTCTCTAGGGCAGCCGGTCAACACGACCGGCGGACGAACCCTAGGTACGGGCGGTGCGACCCCCGGCGGCGGGCGGCTGCTAGGGTTGGATCGGTTAGGCTGATACCATGTTAGAAGGGATAGAGAGGGATATTGGCGGAATATGATGGATAGATTATTGAGCCTTGAGGGTGAGTATATATTGAGTACAAGACTTGGAGGGCAAGACGCCTCTCCTAGAGATATGGTAGGAGATGGATTACAAATCCTAGACTATCAAATACATGTAACCCAAATATATCTCTAACATTGCCCTCCTCTCCGTTCGCCGTTGTCGGCGACACTGCCACCGCCGCCGCTATCCACCATGAATGCTCTCCAACTCATAGCTCATCCACGCAAACCACCGGCAACCTTGAACACCACCACCATGAGGGGCCTCTTCGCCACTGCTCTGAACCTGCTCGAAGACTGCGTGATCCTCCCTCTCGAGGCAAGGAGGCCGCTGCCCAGCTGCGTTGACCCGGCGGTGCAGCTCGCCGGAAACTTCGCGCCGGTGCCAGAGACGCCGTCCCCGCTGCAGAACCTGCGTGTCACGGGCGAGATCCCGCCGGCTCTGCTCGGCGGCATGTATGTCCGTAACGGTGCAAACCCGCTGCTCCCGCCTACGGTAGGACACCACCTCTTGCAGGAGGATGGCCGACTCGGGAGCGACAGAGGCGGAAGCCAAGCTTCCCTCCCCCACCATTAATGGCCGCCAATCCCCCACCACCTACCCAAGCCCCACCTCTCGCTGCCTCTGAGTTAATACCCTCACGCCACTGGCGCTCCCCCTTCTCTCCAACTCACACTCAAATGGTGGGGAGCTCGCGCGAGACGGGTGCGTCCTTCGATGTACGTGGCGGCCCCGGCGCCGATTCCGGCGACGCAGCCGCCGATCCCGGTGGCGTCGCTGTCGGAGATCGACTCGGTGACACCAGAGGCACGCGAGGAGATGCTGAGGGTGGTGCGGGAGTGCTTCCCGAATCGCGACCAGTGGCTAGAGATTTGCATCCAGGTCATACGCAACTCAACCTTCGCGAAGAGAGCATGCTTCATCGGCGACGAGGGCGGGGTGGAATCTAGCCTGCTCTTCTGGGCCATCCATGAGGCAGAGTCATCGGATCCACGGCAGGCGGCACGGTGGCAGAGATTCAAGACGAGGAACCCCTCAAGGCTCAACATCAGGCCGCCGTCGGTGGTGGAGCTCGCCAATATCCCAAGGGAGCTGCTGCCACCGAGGGAAAGCCCCCCCCCGTCTTCCATGAAGCTCGTCGCTCCTGGCGGGCGTGGTCGGAGAGGGGTCTGTGACCCGAATAACCGAACACGCTATGTGGGGATTGGATTGCGGGGGCGCAGTTTGGATCCACCACCATGGGCGGGAGATTGAGGCGGGATTCCTCCCCACCTTGCTAAGGTACTGCGACTACGGCCTAAATCCCCCCGAATTTCTGTTCGTGTTTTGGTGATGTGGATGACCATATGGTCAATGTTTCTTCTCGTGATAGCGCAAGCACTAAATCTGCCACGATCCTCAGTTCGGGTGGAGCCTCTGCTCCTAGTACTCCTTTGATTATTAGATCTGATTGTTCTTCCCCTTCTCCAGTGGTCTCTCTGAACGCCGGTAAACCTGACGGTGCGGGAGTGACTCTGGTTTCAAATGGGAGGCCTTCTGGGCCGAAACCCGCTTCTGCACCGTTCATCACAGGATGTGTGGTTAGGGCGAAAGCGCATCGTAGAAAACCACTTTCCAGTAGGGCTGTTGCTTCTGAAGAAGAGGTGGCGGATTTCTATGGCCAACTCTGGGTTAGCCCCTCGCCCGTGCGCCGCCGCCCACATATATACCCTACCCCAGCCCCCCCCCAAACCTTGTTTCTCCATCCCTAGGTTATTCTGGATCCTGAAGGATCTATTCCAGTCCAAAGCCTTCACATGTGAGGATTGTTTCCCCGTTGAGAGAGTTGGTTGATTTGACCCAAATCCTACCATTTTCAAGCTCGCGGTGGAAAGAATTGGACCTGGATCATTGTCCTTTGCTGCTGTGGTGAGGAAGAACATGGAGAACAAGCCGCCGCAGCAAGGGCAGTGCCCTCAACGCCGGCAGCAACCCCACAAAAAACCTGCGATGCCCCTGAGTGGCCAAGTGCAGGCACCCCCTCACCCTACCAATCCTCCCAAACCAGCTCAGATCACCAAGAATGCTGCAGTGGAGGTGAAGAACCAGAATGGGGGACAAACAGCTGCCCCCGCTGCGCCTGCACTCCCTCCTCTGCCTGCTGTGCAAGTATTAGATACAAGGTACAAGGACATGATCTGCTTCAATTGTAGCTGGCCTGGTCATTACATTGGTAATTGCATTGATCCCAAGAAGTGTTTCATATGTGCTGGAAATCACAATGTGAACAATTGTGGTGCTTGGGCTCGTCAACATCCCACAGCTACCTACTTTGGAAGTGCGGCTGCTGGTTTAGGTTTTTATCATATAGACATCCTTATAGCATCCGAGTCTACCTGGTTTAATTACAAAAATTGTGCTATGTTACAAGTTATGAAAGGAGATGTTTCTGCCTCTGAACTACTTGTGCACCTGAATGGGATTTTCTGCAAGACAAAAGAGTGGCCATGGCAGATAAGAGAGTTGGAGAGCAAAAAATTCCTTTTGAGGTTTCCCCCCTGGAAGAATGTCTCAGATCTGATTGAATTTCCAGCATTTGAACTGCCTATGAGTGGAGTTACTGTGAAAATTTGTGAATGGGAAGGAATGCTTGATCCTTTTGGTGAGTTAACTGAAGCATGGGTCCAAATTGAGGGGATTCCCCCAAAAAGGTGTGCCTGGAAAGTATTTGCTCAAGTTACTTCGTGTTTTGGTATCCTTGTGGATGTTGATTGGAATGGCATTTTTAAGAGCTTCTATGAGGTGGTCAGAGTGAAAGTGGCTTGTAGAGATCCAACTAAGATCCCATTTGAGAGAATGGTGGAAATGAAAAAGAAACTATACTTGCTTTTCTTCTCTGTAGAAGGTTTTGAGCAAATTGGTGAAGACAATGATGGGGATGATGATGATCCAGATAATGACAAACGTGACAATGGTTAGGAAGACGAAGGAGGATTAGACAAAACTCACGAATACACAGATAAGGATAGCATGGATGAAGATGAAAACACTCCCATAGATGAACTGGATGAAGCTAACTTTCCCAAAAGGAGTGCTTCTGCCTCTAGAACCAAAAATAAACAGATCCTATCTGCTTCTGCAGCTGAATTCCATCCTCTCAACCTTTTGGACTCTGTCCATGCTGATTTCATTGAGGAAATTAGGTCTGGTGAGATATCGAAGGCACACATTGCTGAAACAGCTGTACTGGAAGAATGTCTCTCTCCTGGGAGTAATGGCCCTTCTTGTGCACAAGATGAGGATCCCATCTTTGCATATATGGAATACTGTTCTGAGCAGATAAGGAAAATTGAGATGATTGACTCAGATGTTGAAGACGATGGTGCTCTTCCTGAGATGGAATATCTACCCAAGGAACTGGTTCATGTCATTGGTTCAGCTAAGGGATCTCTCTTGGAAACTCTGGATAAAGCTGATTCTGAAAAAAAGTTGAAACACAATGAAGAATCTGTAATGAAGTTGGGGCCAGTAATGACCAACAGACCTGTGACTAGAAGACATGGGAACACCAACATTATGGAGAAAGCTACGACCTCTTGCAGAAGAAGAACCTGGAAATCCCTGCCTCTTTTAAAGGTAAATCTTTTGCATGTCTGGAGAATAGTAATCTTCCTGATCAGGCTAGTAAAATTGATATTTGCATAGGAAACAATAACTCTGAACAATATGATATCCTTGTGGATATGATTTAAACTGAAAAACTAAGATGTTTACAATTTGCTGATCAAAATCCTGAAGTGGTGTTACCAGATAATTTAGATTTAAAATCTTCTGATTACATTCCTTCTCCTAGGCCTAAACTTACCTATGGATCAGAAGGCACTGCTGATCTTGGGGAAGATAGCCCAGTTCTCCATACGAAAAACCAGCCTTGTGGCTTGTCGCATCCGTTTAAAGTTAAATGATAGGAGCCATCTGGAATATTAGGGGTTTAGGGCAACATGGTAAATTACAGTGCCTAGGTGATTTTCTTAATAATAATCATACTGATTTTGTTGGTTTCTTTGATTACTGGTAGAAATGATTTTTGCTGGCACTCTTTACCAGCTATGAACACTGCTGGTGGCATCCTTGTGGGGCTTAGGAATGACCTTTTCGAAATTATTGGTTTTACTAATAGAAAATATTGTGTGATTGTTACTATTAAGAATAAAAGTGATGGGTTTCTATGGCATTTTGTGGCTGTTTATGGTACTGCTTATCAGGAATTTAAACTGGAATTTATTGCTGAACTTCATGACATCATGCAAAACCTATCTTATCCTGTGCTGCTTGTTGGAGGATTTAATCTGGTTCGAACTGCTGCTGATAAAAACAATTGTGTGATCAATAATCATAATTCTTACTTGTTTAATGACTGGATTAATAAGTGGGGTCTCCTAGAGGTGAGCATAGCTAACAGAAGTTTTACCTGGAGTAATAATCAGGACAACCCTGTGTTTGCTGCAATTGACCAGGTTTTTATTTCTACTTCTTGGGATATACATTTCCCTCTTTCTGTTTTGTCTGCTTTACCTCGTATAGGGAGTGATCATGCTCCGCTGATCTTGGACACTAAAGCGAGGAGGGTTACCTCCCTGAAACCTTTTCGTTTTGAGAAATGGTGGCTTGACCAACCTGGTTTTAAAGATCTTGTGAAAAAGAGCTGGACTTCCACACCTAGTGCTGGGGCCGCTATCGATAACTGGATTAATAAATCTAGGATTTTACGTAAGCAAATTAAGGGGTGGAGTATTAACTTGGAAGCTAGTTTAAAGAAAAAGAAGAGAGATCTTATGCAGGAATATGATATACTAGATGTCTTTTCTGAGACTAATTGTGTGGATGAGGCTGACAGAGTGCGTATGAAAGAAATTCAAGCTGAGCTAGAGAGTATTTGGCATAAAGAAGAAACTGCCTTATGGCAGAGGTTGAGAGATCGCAAAATTAAAGATGGGGATAAAAACAATGCCTATTTTCAGGCACTTGCCAACCATCGTCATAGGAAAAACCATTTGTATGAACTGAATGGGGAACATGGCCCTGTTCATACTACTAAAGAGATGCTTGATATTGCCACTTCTTTTTGTAAAAACCTTTTTGGGTTTGAACAGAAACATAACATTCATTTAGGACCTTCCTTCTGGAAGGAAGAAGAAATGGTTACTCAAGAGGAAAATGAGATCCTCCAAAAAAAAATTCTGAAGAAGAGATTAAGGAAGCCATTTTTGGCTCATATGCCCATGGGGCCCCTGGCCCAGATGGGCTCTCTTTCCTATTCAACCAAGTTTTTTGGGAGGTGATAAAAAATGATTTTATGGCAATGGTGAGAGAGTTTGAGGAAGGGAAATTGGATATCTATAAGTTGAACTTTGCTCTGATTGTTTTGATTCCTAAAGAAGCTGATGCCAAGGACATGAAAAAATTCAGACCCATTAGTCTTGGGAACTGTGATGTGAAGATTTTCACCAAAGCTATGACAAACAGAGTATCCCCTATTGGGGATAGGCTGATTTCTCCTAACCAAACTGCGTTTATTAAAGGTAGATACATCCTTGAGAGTGTAGGGTTGGCGCATGAAATTATCCATGAAGTTAACAGGTCTAAAACTCAGGGGCTTGTGCACAAACTGGATTTTGAAAAAGCATACGATAGGGTTAGCTGGGATTTCCTGTTTGAGATGCTGGAATCTAGGGGTTTTGGAAAAAAAATGGATTGGCTGGATTAAAAGTGTCTTAGTGAAAAGTACTTTTAGTGTCAGGATTAATGACATCACGGGTCCCTATTTTGTAGGGGGGAAAGGATTGAAACAAGGTGATCATTTCTCCCCCATTCATTTCAATTTAGTTGCGGATGTTTTCCCTAAAATGCTCATAAAGGCATCTCAACAAAATCTGATCTCGGGGCTTTTGCCTCATGTTTTGAAGGGGGGGATTACCAGTCTGCAATACGTAGATGATACCCTCCTATTCTTGGAAAATTCTTGCGAGAAGGCCAGGAATTTTAAATGGATCCTATCTTGTTTTGTAAATCTCTCTGGGATGAAAATCAACTTCCACAAAAGTGATCTGATGACAATTAATATTGAGGATGAAATGGCTAAAACTTTTGCCCAAATCTTTTGCTGCAAGCTTGGGGATTTCCCCATTAAATAACTAGGGGTCCCCCTACATTATGACAAGTTGAGAAGGGAGGACCTTCAACCTATCATTGATAGGATTATCAAGAACATTTCGGGGTGGTTGGGGATATACCTGACTTATAGAGGAAATCTGATTCTTTTATGTGCTTGCATTGTTAGTATTCCTGCTTACCTTATGGCCGTGATTAAATTTCCAAAATGGGCTATTTGTTGGGGAACGTTGCATGGGAAACAAAAATTTTCCTACGCACACACAAGATCTATCCATGGTGATGAGCATCTACGAGAGGGAGAGTGAATCTACATACCCTTGTAGATCGCTAAGCGGAAGCGTTAAGAAACGCGGTTGATGTAGTCGAACGTCTCCGCGATCCAAATCGCAAGTCGTCCCTCGATCCGATCACGAACTAGTGCCGAACGGACGGCACCTCCGTGTTCAACACACGTACGGCTTGACGACGCCTTCACCTCCTCGATCCAGCGAGCGATGATGAAGTAGTAGATGAGTTCCGGCAGCACGACGGCGTGGTGATGGTGGTGAGGAACAATCTCTGCAGGGCTTCGCCAAGTGCTACGGAGATTATGACGGAGGATCTAGAGGGTTAGGGTTGCCGCACACGGCTTGGGGAAATCTTAATGTGTCCCGTGTGCTAGCCCTACCCCTCTATTTATATGTTGAGCCTTGGGGTCTAAACTTGGAGTAAAAGCCTCCTCCAGGTCGGTTTTGTCCGCACAAGGTCGGTTTGGCCCGCAGGGAAAGAGTCCAACTCGGATCCCTGCAGTACCGCGCACAAGCGGTAGTACCGCTGCTACAGTAGCGGTAGTACCGCTTGACCAGCTTAAGCGGTAGTACCGCTGATACAGTAGCGGTAGTACCGCTTGACCAGCTTAAGCGGTAGTACCGCTGCTACAGTAGCGGTAGTACTGCCTTACCAGCTTAAGGCAGTAGCAAAACTTCCTTTTGCACTTTCCAATACCTCGTGGGCTTTATCCCTTTGGCCCATATAAAGTGTTGCTGCACCCGAACACTTCGGTAAACATCCGGAACCCCTTCCGGTTAATTCCAGAACCCTTCCGGAGATCAAAACACTATTATCACATATATCAATCTTTACCTCCGGACTATTCCGGAGATCCTCGTCATGTCCGGGATCTTATCCGGGACTCCGAACAACCTTCGGTCACCAACAAAATAACTCAACTATACTAATCGTCACCAAACGTTAAGTGTGTAGACCCTGCGGGTTCGAGAACTATGCAGACATGACCGAGATACCTCTACGGCCAATAACCAATAGCAGGACCTGGATGCCCATATTGGCTCCTACATATTCTACGAAGATCTTTATCGGTCGAACCTCTATGTCAAGGATCCAGTTAATCCCGTATACTGTTCCCTTTGTTCTTCGGTATGTTTCTTGCCCGAGATTCGATCGTCGGTATCTCTATACCTAGTTCAATCTCGTTACCGGCAAGTCTCTTTACTCGTTCCGTAATACAAGATCTCGTGGCTAACACTTTAGTCACATTGCTTGCAAGGCTCATTGTGATGTTGTATTACCGAGTGGGCCCTGAGATACCTCTCCGTCATACGGAGTAACAAATCCCAGTCTTGATCCATGCCAACCCAACAGACATCCTCGGAGATACCTGTAGAGCACCTTTATAGTCACCCAGTTACGTTGCGACGTTTGATGCACACAAGGTACTCCTCCGATGTCAGGGAGTTGCATGATCTCATGGTCAAAGGAACAGATACTTGACATGCAGAAAACAATAGCAATAAACTGACACGATCATATGCTACGTTCGTAGTTTGGGTCTTGTCCATCACATCATTCTCCTAATGATGTGATCCCGTTATCAAATGACATCTCATGTCAATGGCTAGGAAAACTTAACCATCTTTGATCAACGAGCTAGCCAACTAGAGGCTTACTAGGGACACAGTGTTGTCTATGTACCCACACATGTATTTGAGTTTCCAATCAATACAATTATAGCATGGATAATAAACGATTATCATGAACAAGGAAATATAATAATAACCAATTTATTATTGCCTCTAGGGCATATTTCCAACAGTCTCCCACTTGCACTAGAGTCAATAATCTAGTTCTCATCACTATGTGATTTACATTGTAATGAATCGAACACCCATGCAGTTCTGGTGTTGTTCATGTTTAGCCCTTGGAAGAGGTTTAGTCATCGGATCTGCAACATTCAGATCCGTGTGTACTTTGCAAATATTTATGTCGTCCTCCTTGATGTAATCGTGGATGGAATTCAAATGTCGCTTTATGTGTCTGGTCCTCTTGTGAAATCTTGGTTCCTTGGCTAGAGCAATGGCACCAGTATTATCACAAAACAGAGTCATTGGGTTAAGTGCACTAGGCACTACTCCAAGATCTGTCATGAACTCCTTCATCCAGACACCTTCCTTCGCCGCCTCCGAGGCAGCGATGTACTCCGCTTCGCATGTAGAATCAGCTACCACGCTTTGCTTGGAACTGCACCAGCTAACCGCACCCCCATTAAGAATAAATACGTATCCGGTTTGTGACTTAGAGTCATCCGGATCAGTGTCAAAGCTTGCATCGACGTAACCCTTTACGACGAGCTCTTGATCACCTCCATAAACGAGAAACATGTCCTTAGTCCTTTTCAGGTACTTCAGGATATTCTTGACCGCCGTCCAGTGTTCCATTCCTGGATCACTTTGAAACCTTCCGGCCATACTTATGGCAAGGCTGACATCGGGTCTTGTGCACAGCATTGCATACATGATAGAGCCTATGGCTGAAGCATAGGGGATGACACTCATCTTTCTCTATCTCCTGCAGTCACTGGGCATTGAGTCTTACTCAACTTCACACCTTGCAAAACAGGCAGGAACCCCTTCTTTGACTGATCCATTTTGAACTTCTTCAAAATCTTATCAAGGTATGTGCTTTGTGAAAGTCCTATTAAACGTCTTGATCTATCTCTATAGATCTTGATGCCTAATATGAAAGCAGCTTCTCCTAGGTCCTTCATTGAAAAACTCTTGTTCAAATATTCCTTCACGCTTTCCAACATTTCTATATTGTTTCCAATCAGCAATATGTCATCCACATATAATATTAGAAACGCTATAGAGCTCCCACTCACTTTCTTGTAAATACAAGCTTCTCCGTAAACTTGTATAAACTCGAACGCTTTGATCACCTCATCAAAGCGAAGATTCCAACTCCGAGATGCTTGCACCAGTCCATAAATGGATCGCTGGAGTTTGCAAACTTTGTCAGCATTCTCTGAATCGACAAAACCTTCTGGTTGCATCATATACAACTCTTCCTTAAGGAAACCGTTAAGGAACGCTGTTTTGACATCCATCTGCCAAATTTCATAATCGAAAAAGGCAGCTATTGCTAACATGATTCTGATGGACTTAAGCATCGCTACGGGTGAGAAGGTCTCATCGTAGTCAACTCCATGAACTTGTGAAAAAACCCTTTGCCACAAGTCGAGCTTTATAGACGGTGACATTACCGTCCGCGTCCGTCTTCCTCTTAAAGATCCATTTGTTCTGAATGGCTTTACGCCCTTCAGGTAATACTTCCAAAGTCCACACTTTGTTTTCATACATGGATCCCCATCTCGGATTTCATGGCCTCTAACCTTTTCTCGGAATCCGGGCCCATCACCGCTTCTCCATAGCTCGTAGGTTCATTGTTGTCCAACAACATGACTTCTAAGACAGGGTTGCCGTACCACTCAGGAGCAGTACGCGTCCTTGTCGACCTACGAGGTTCGATAGCAACTTGATCCAAAGCTTCATGATCATCATCTTTAACTTCCTCTTCAGCTAATGTAGGCTCCACAGAAACAACTTTCTGCGCTGCGCTACTCTCAGGTTGAAGTAAAGGTTCAACAACCTCATCAAGTTCTATCTTCCTCCCACTCAATTCTTTCGAGAGAAACTCTTTCTCAAGAAATGTTCCGTTTTTAGCGACAAACACTTTGCCTTCGGATCTGAGGTATAAGGTATACCCAACTGTCTCTTTTGGGTATCCTATGAAGACGCATTTCTCCGCTTTGGGTTCCAGCTTTTCAGGCTGAAGCTTTTTGACATAAGCATCACATCCCCAAACTTTAAGAAACGACAGCTTTGGCTTCTTGCCAAACCAAAGTTCATATGGCGTCGTCTCAACGGATTTCGATGGTGCCCTATTTAAAGTGAATGCAGCTGTCTCTAATGCATAACCCCAAAACGATAGTGGCAAATCGGCAAGAGACATCATAGATCGCACCATATCCAATAAGGTTCGATTACGACGTTCGGACACACCATTACGCTGTGGTGTTCCAGGCGGTGTCAATTGTGAAACAATTCCACACTGTCTTAAGTGACTGCCAAACTTATAACTCAGATATTCTCCTCCTCGATCAGATCGTAGGAATTTAATCTTCTTGTTACGATGATTCTCAACTTCACTCTGAAATTGTTTGAACTTTTCAAATGTTTCAGACTTGTGTTTCATTAAGTAAATATACCCATATCTACTTAAGTCATCAGTGAAGGTGAGAAAGTAACGATAACCACCGCGCGCCTCAATGCTCATCGGACCGCACACATCAGTATGTATGATTTCCAATAAGTCACTTGCCCGTTCCATTGTTCCAGAGAACGGCGTTTTAGTCATCTTGCCCATGAGGCATGGCTCACATGTGTCAAGTGATTCAAAATCAAGTGACTCCAAAAGTCCATCAGCATGGAGCTTCCTCATGCGTTTTACGCCAATATGACCTAAACGGCAGTGCCACAAGAAAGTGGTATTATCATTATCAATTCTACATCTTTTGGCATCAATGTTATGAACATGTGTATCATTACTATCGAGATTCAATAAGAATAAACCCCTCACATTGGGTGCATGACCATAAAAGATATTACTCATATAAATAGAACAACCATTATTCTCTGATTTAAATGAGTAACCGTCTCGCAATAAACAAGATCCAGATATAATGTTCATGCTTAACGCAGGCACTAAATAACAATTATTCAGGTTCATCACTAATCCCGATGGTAATCGAAGAGCGAGCGTGCCGACGGCGATCACATCAACCTTGGAACCATTTCCCACGCGCATCGTCACTTCGTCCTTTGCCAGCCTCCGTCTATTCCGCAGTTCCTGTTTTGAGTTGCAAATATGAGCAACCGCACCGGTATCAAATACCCAGACACTACAACGAGAGTTGGTAAGGTACACATCAATAACATGTATATCATATATACCTTGTTTGTTGTTGGCCGCCTTCTTGTCAGCCAAATACTTGGGGCAGTTCCGCTTCCAGTGTCCAGTTCCCTTGCAATGAAAACACACAGTTTCTGGTTTGGGTCCAGCCTTGGGTTTCTTCACGAGAGGAGCAACTGCTTTGCCACTCTTCTTGGAGTTACCCTTCTTACCCTTGCCATTTTTCTTGAAACTAGTGGTTTTATTGACCATCAACACTTGATGCTCCTTCTGAATTTCAGACTCAGCGACTTTCAGCATCGCAAACAGCTCGACGACTGACTTGTTCATCCCGTGCATGTTATAGTTCAACACAAAGCTCTTGTAGCTAGGTGGCAATGATTGAAGAACTCTGTCAGTGATAGCCTCTGGCGGAAGGGACATCCCTAATTCAGCCAGACGGGTGGAGTACCCAGACATTCTGAGCACGTGATCACTGATAGACCCGTTCTCCTCCATCTTGCAAGCATAGAACTTATCGGAGATCTCATATCTCTCGATCCGGACATTCTTATGAAAGATAAACTTCAACTCCTGGAACATCTCATATGCTCCATGACGTTCAAAACGTCTTTGAAGTCCCGGTTCTAAGCCATACAATATTGCACATTGAACTATTGAGTAATCTTCAGAACGAGCCTGCCAGGCGTTCACAACGTCTAGAGACTCAACTGGAGCGGGTGGATCACCAAGCGGTGCATCAAGGACATAAGACTTCTGGGAAGCCGTAAGGATAATCCTTAGATTACGGGCCCAGTCCACAAAGTTACTTCCATCATCTTTCAACTTAGCTTTCTCTAGGAACGCATTAAAATTCAGGGGTGCTACTGCGCGAGCCATGATCTACAACATAAATATTGCAAAGACAACTTAGACTATTGTTCTAGATAATGAGTTTAGTTAATCATATTACTTAAAAACTCCCACTCAAATTGACATCCCTCCGATCATTCGAGTGTAACATGATCCAAATCTATCAACTCAAGTCCGATCATCACGTGAGTTGAGGTGGTTTCAATGGTGAACATCTTCATGTTGATCATATCTACTATATGACTCATGTTCGACCTTTCGGTCTCTTGTGTTCCGAGGCCATGTCTGTACATGCTAGGATCGTCAAGTTTAACCCGAGTGTTCCGCACGTGCAACATGGCTTACACCCGTTGTATGTGAACGTAGAGTCTATCACACCCGATCATCACGGCATGTCTCGAAACGACGAACTTTCGCAACAGTGCACACTTGGGGAGAACACAATTTATCTTGAAATTTAAGTGAGGGATCACCTTATAATGCTACCGTCGTCCTAAGCAAAATAAGATGCATAAAAGGATTAACATCACATGCAAATCATAAGTGACATGATATGGCCATGAACTTGTGCTTTTGATCTCCATCTCCAAAGCACCGGCATGATCTCCATCGTCACCGGCATGACACCATGATCTCCATCATCTTGATCTCCATCAACGTGTCGCCATGAGGTTGTCGCGCCGACTGTTGCTTCCATGACTATAGCTAACGTTTAGCGATAAAGTAAAGCATTACATAGCGCTTAATGATTGACACGCAGGTCATACAATAATTAAAGACAACTCTATGGCTCCTGCCAGTTGCCGTACTCATCGACATGCAAGTCGTGATATTCTATACAACACATGATCATCTCATACATCACATATATCTCATCATGTAATTGGCCATATCACATCACAACATACCCTGCAAAAACAAGTTAGACGTCCTCTAATTGTTGTTGCAAATTTTACGTGGCTGCTACGGGTTTTCAAGAACCGTTCTTACCTATGCAAAACCACAACGTGGTGTAGTGATTGCTTTTTGATCTTCTAAAAGAACCCTCTTCATTGAAATTGATTCAACTAAAGTGAGAGAGACAGACACCCGCTAGCCATCTTTATGCAACGAAGTTACATGTTAGTTGAAGGAACCTGTCTCGCGTAAGCGTACGCGTAATGTCGGTCCGGGCCGCTTCATCTCACAATACCGCCGAATCAAATATCAACTAGTAACGGCAAGCAATATGTATACACCCACGCCCACAACTCGTTTGTGTTCTACTCGAGATCTCATCTACGCATAGACCTAGCTCATGATGCCACTGTTGGGGAACGTTGCATGGGAAACAAAAATTTTCCTACGCACACACAAGATCTATCCATGGTGATGAGCATCTACGAGAGGGAGAGTGAATCTACATACCCTTGTAGATCGCTAAGCGGAAGCGTTAAGAAACGCGGTTGATGTAGTCGAACGTCTCCGCGATCCAAATCGCAAGTCGTCCCTCGATCCGATCACGAACTAGTGCCGAACGGACGGCACCTCCGTGTTCAACACACGTACGGCTTGATGACGCCTTCACCTCCTCGATCCAGCGAGCGATGATGAAGTAGTAGATGAGTTCCGGCAGCATGACGGCGTGGTGATGGTGGTGAGGAACAATCTCTGCAGGGCTTCGCCAAGCGCTACGGAGATTATGACGGAGGATCTAAAGGGTTAGGGTTGCCGCACACGGCTTGGGGAAATCTTAATGTGTCCCGTGTGCTAGCCCTGCCCCTCTATTTATATGTTGAGCCTTGGGGTCTAAACTTGGAGTAAAAGCCTCCTCCAGGTCAGTTTTGCCCGCACAAGGTCGGTTTGGCCCGCAGGGAAAGAGTCCAACTCGGATCCCTGCAGTACCGCGCACAAGCGGTAGTACCGCTGCTACAGTAGCGGTAGTACCGCTTGACCAGCTTAAGCGGTAGTACCGCTGATACAGTAGCGTTAGTACCGCTTGACCAGCTTAAGTGGTAGTACCGCTGCTACAGTAGCGGTAGTACTGCCTTACCAGCTTAAGGCAGTAGCAAAACTTCCTTTTGCACTTTCCAATACCTCGTGGGCTTTATCCCTTTGGCCCATATAAAGTGTTGCTGCACCCGAACACTTCGGTAAACATCCGGAACCCCTTCCGGTGAATTCCGGAACCCTTCTGGAGATCAAAACACTATTATCACATATATCAATCTTTACCTCCAGACTATTCCGGAGATCCTCGTCATGTCCGGGATCTTATCCGGGACTCCGAACAACCTTCGGTCACCAACAAAATAACTCAACTATACTAATCGTCACCAAACGTTAAGTGTGTAGACCCTGCGAGTTCGAGAACTATGCAGACATGACCGAGATACCTCTACGGCCAATAACCAATAGCGGGACCTGGATGCCCATATTGGCTCCTACATATTCTACGAAAATCTTTATCGGTCGAACCTCTATGTCAAGGATTCAGTTAATCCCGTATACCGTTCCCTTTGTTCTTCGGTATGTTTCTTGCCCGAGATTCGATCGTCGGTATCTCTATACCTAGTTCAATCTCGTTACCGGCAAGTCTCTTTACTCGTTCCATAATACAAGATCTCGTGGCTAACACTTTAGTCACATTGCTTGCAAGGCTCATTGTGATGTTGTATTACCGAGTGGGCCCTGAGATACCTCTCCGTCATACGGAGTAACAAATCCCAGTCTTGATCCATGCCAACCCAACAGACATCCTCGGAGATACCTGTAGAGCACCTTTATAGTCACCCAGTTACGTTGCGACGTTTGATGCACACAAGGTACTCCTCCGATGTCAGGGAGTTGCATGATCTCATGGTCAAAGGAACAGATACTTGACATGCAGAAAACAATAGCAATAAACTGACACGATCATATGCTACGTTCATAGTTTGGGTCTTGTCCATTACATCATTCTCCTAATGATGTGATCCTGTTATCAAATGACATCTCATGTCAATGGCTAGGAAACCTTAACCATCTTTGATCAACGAGCTAGTCAACTAGAGGCTTACTAGGGACACAGTGTTGTCTATGTACCCACACATGTATTTGAGTTTCCAATCAATACAATTATAGCATGGATAATAAACGATTATCATGAACAAGAAAATATAATAATAACCAATTTATTATTGCCTCTAGGGCATATTTCCAACACTATTAACGCCATTAACTCCCAGATGGCCCACTTTTTCTGGGGAAATGTGGGAGACCAGCACAAATATCATCTGGCCAGCTGGGGGCTTGTGACCAGGAAAAAATGTTTTGGTGGTTTAGGGGTCCCTAACTTAAGGGATTTTAACATGGCTTTGCTGGCGTCTTGGGGGAAAAGGTTCTTTGACTCTAGCAACAAAGATTGGAAAACTGTTCGTTTCTTTTAAGTACAATACTGATTCACCCAGTATACTGTGGGCTAAACCTGATCATGGCTCTCCCTTCTGGAAGAGTGTGACTTGGGCTTTAAATGCTTCCAAAACTTTTTACATTTGGATAATTGGTAATGGTAATAAGGTGAAATTCTGGCATGATACCTGGGCTGGGGATTGTTCCCTCAAATGCAATATTGGGACCTGTTTGAGATTTGTAATCAACCTGATTGTGTGGTGTCCCAGGTGTGGGATGGTAATACTCTGAAACTGACTTTCAGAAGATGTGTGGACAGAGCTGGTTTTAATAAGTGGTGTAGCTTGATTGCACATGTTAAACAGTTCCCTCTGTCTGATTCCCCTGATATCCCAATTTGGACGTTAGAAGCTAAAGGGATCTATTCTGTTAAATCCTTCTATAAAGCTATCAATTTTGGAGGTGTACTGTCAGGGGTCGGGGATAACCTCTGGAGAGTGCTTTGTCCTCAAAAAATTCATGTGTTTTTGTGGCTTTGTGTTTATAACAATGTCCTAACTAGGGACAATTTAATGAAACGCAGGAATCTGGATGATATATCTTGCCTTTTCTGTAACGAACATGAATCAGTTCAGCATTTGTTCTTTGATTGTGTGGTAGCCAAATGTGTATGGAAGCTGGTATCTGAGTTTTTTCAGATAAATCAATTTGAGTGCTTTGTTGATATTTATGCCGTGTGGCGTTTGCATAAGAGTAAACTTGTGCCTAATATGGTTGTTGCTGCCTCCTTGTGGAGTATGTGGAGATTAAGAAATGACTTTTGCTTCCAGGGGAGTACATGGAGAGGCCTGGGCTGCGTGCTTGTGAAACTTCGAGGTTTTCTTCAACAATGGGGTGTTCTCTGCGACGCCACTCAGACGGCGCTGCTACGGCAATTCATCCTCGCGCTGGACAGACGTCGTGGGGAACTACTCCGCATCGTCTGCAGATGACTCTTCCTCCTGCTGGATCGTTCATGGAGTAAAACTCCTGTTCTGCTGTTCGGTATGAGGCTTGTAATAGCTAAATTAGCGTTTTTGAACTGCTGCCGCTCCAGTATGGACTTCTCCCTTGCTTCGGCAAGTTAGGTGTTTAGTTCTCAGACTCGGTTTGCACTGCTAAAAATAAGGTAGTAGGGAGCCTGATGCTTCAAGATGTAAAGGTCCTGTTGGCCTGGATTCGGTTCGTTGTTTTCTGTCTGCTTCATTAATCAAAAATGAAGCGGGGGGAGACCCCTTTCTATTAAAAAAAAATGCTCCACGCGGTGTCGCTGCCGTCATCTTCGTCGTCGTCGCCGTCGTACGCGCGCCGGTTCACGCGTACCAGCCGGCTCGAGCAGGAGGAATAGCTGGGGCGGTGCGCCTTCCCCAAGGCCATCGGCGAGCTGCACAGCGGCACGGGGCTCGCCCGGCTCGCTCACTTCGGCCTCCGCGCAGCCGTCGGCGTCGTGGACGCGAGCCACGGCGCTGGTGCTGCCAACGCCGGGCTCGTCTACTTTGGCGGCCACCTCCTCAGTTGGAGAGTGAATTGCTCTCTGTATTGACTCATTCACACATACATCAGAGTGTTACATATATTTACGCCCCCTGGAGAGTAGGCACGCTGGCCCGGGGTTGGTTCAGATCCTAGAAAGTAGGAGGCGACGTGCGCACTACGTACATTGTACAGATACATGTTAACACCCCCCCTCAGCTGGAACACCGTTTGGTAAAACGTTCAAGCTGGACCGAAATTCAGTGAAGACTTGTGATGGAAGCCCCTTGGTGAATAAGTCTGCAAACTGAGAACTGGATGGTACATGTAGAACACGCACTTCGCCGAGTGCTACACGATCTCGAACGAAGTGAAGATCGATCTCTATATGTTTAGTGCGCTGATGCTGAACCGGATTCGAAGAGAGATACGATGCGCCGATGTTGTCACAGTAGACAATCGTGGCACGAGTGGGAGGCCGCCGTAGCTCGTGGAGGAGTTGGCGTACCCAGCAAGACTCCGCAACACAGTTGGCAACGCCACGATATTCGGCCTCGGCACTAGAACGGGACACGGTAGGTTGGCGTTTGGATGACCAGGAGATCAAACTGTTGCCAAGAAAGACACAGAACCCCGACGTGGATTTGCGCGTGTCCGGGCAGCCTGCCCAATCGGCATCGGTATAGGCCAGAAGATCAAGTGAAGAAGACTTGAATAGTTGAAGGCCGAAGTGGGTGGTGCCGCGAAGATAGCGAAGAACACGCTTGATCAATTGCATGTGAGTGTCCCTTGGTTGATGCATGAAGAGGCAAATCTGCTGAACATCGTAAGAGATGTCCGGACGTGTGAGAGTGAGATATTGCAAAGCTCCGGCAAGGCTGCGATAAGTTGTAGGGTTTGACAAGAGACGGCCATCGGTGGCGGATAGTTTGGCGTTGGTGTCGATGGGTGTAGAAACGGACTTGCAATTGAGCATATTGGCCCGGTCCAAGACCTCCAAGGTATACTGCTGCTGGCTCAAGAACAGCCCGGACGCATTGGGAGTGACGTTTATGCCAAGAAAATGATGGAGCTCGCCCAAATCTGACATGGAAAATTCAGCTTTGAGAGAGTGTATGACGGAGTGCAGAAGTTGTGGTGTGCTTGCCGTGAGAATGATGTCATCAATGTATACGAGTAGATATGCAATGGAGGACCCATGAGACATAATGAAAAGGGATGAATCACTCTTGGATGCATGAAAGCCAAGGGACAAAAGAAAGGACTTGAAGCGATGAAACCACGTACGAGGGGTTTGTTTCAAGCCATAGAGAGACTTACGGAGGAGACACACATGATCCGGATGAGAGGGGTCGATGAAGCCGGATGGTTGAGCACAATAGACCGTCTCCTTGAGCTCTCCATGAAGAAATGCGTTCTTGACATCAAGTTGATGAATAGGCCATGAGCTAGAGGTGGCAATGCTGAGAACCACACGGATCGTAGCCGGTTACACAACCGGACTAAATGTCTCATCATAGTCCACGCCTTCCTTCTGAGTGAACCCGTGAACAACCCATCGAGCTTTGTACCGCGCCAGGGAGCCATCAGTGTTGAACTTGTGGCGATAAATCCACTTGCCAGTGACCACGTTAACACCTGCAGGTCTGGGAACCAAAGACCAAGTCGAATTCTTGATTAAAGCATTAAATTCATCTTGCATTGCATGTAGCCAATTTGGGTCCTTAAGTGCAGAGCAATATGTGGCTGGGATTGGGGAGATGGGGGAGTCCGCATGGGTGGTGAGGAAGAGACGCTTCGGCTGCCCAATATATACTCATTGCCATTGCTGGTAGAAATGATTTTTGCTGGCACTCTTTACCAGCTATGAACACTGCTGGTGGCATCCTTGTGGGGCTTAGGAATGACCTTTTTGAAATTATTGGTTTTACTAATAGAAAATATTGTGTGATTGTTACTATTAAGAATAAAAGTGATGGGTTTCTATGGCATTTTGTGGCTGTTTTTGGTACTGCTTATCAGGAATTTAAACTGGAATTTATTGCTGAACTTCATCACATCATGCAAAACCTATCTTATCCTGTGCTGCTTGTTGGAGGATTTAATCTGGTTCGAACTACTGCTGATAAAAACAATGGTGTGATCAATAATCAGAATTCTTACTTGTTTAATGACTGGATTAATAAGTGGGGTCTCCTAGAGGTGAGCATAGCTAACAGAAGTTTTACCTGGAGTAATAATCAGGACAACCCTGTGTTTGCTGCAATTGACCGGGTTTTTATTTCCACTTCTTGGGATATACATTTCCCTCTTTCTGTTTTGTCTGCTTTACCTCGTATAGGGAGTGATCATGCTCCGCTGATCTTGGACACTAAAGCGAGGAGGGTTACCTCCCCGAAACCTTTTCGTTTTGAGAAATGGTGGCTTGACCAACCTGGTTTTAAAGATCTTGTGAAAAAGAGCTGGACTTCCACACCTTGTGCTGGGGCCGCTGTCGATAACTGGATTAATAAATCTAGGATTTTACGTAAGCAAATTAAGGGGTGGAGTATTAACTTGGAAGCTAGTTTAAAGAAAAAGAAGAGAGATCTTATGCAGGAATATGATATACTAGATGTCTTTTCTGAGACTAATTGTGTGGATGAGGCTGACAGAGCGCGTATGAAAGAAATTCAAGCTGAGCTAGAGAGTATTTGGCATAAAGAAGAAACTGCCTTATGGCAGAGGTTGAGAGATCGCAAAATTAAAGATGGGGATAAAAACAATGCCTATTTTCAGGCACTTGCCAACCATCGTCATAGGAAAAACCATTTGTATGAACTGAATGGGGAACATGGCCCTGTTCATACTACTAAAGAGATGCTTGATATTGCCACTTCTTTTTATAAAAACCTTTTTGGGTTTGAATAGAAACATAACATTCATTTAGGACCTTCCTTCTGGAAGAAAGAAGAAATGGTTACTCAAGAGGAAAATGAGATCCTCCAAAAAAAAAATTCTGAAGAAGAGATTAAGGAAGCCATTTTTGGCTCATATGCCCATGGGGCCCCTGGCCCAGATGGGCTCTCTTTCCTATTCAACCAAGTTTTTTGGGAGGTGATAAAAAATGATTTTATGGCAATGGTGAGAGAGTTTGAGGAAGGGAAATTGGATATCTATAAGTTGAACTTTGCTCTGATTGTTTTGATTCCTAAAGAAGCTGATGCCAAGGACATGAAAAAATTCAGACCCATTAGTCTTGGGAACTGTGATGTGAAGATTTTCACCAAAGCTATGACAAACAGAGTATCCCCTATTGGGGATAGGCTGATTTCTCCTAACCAAACTGCGTTTATTAAAGGTAGATACATCCTTGAGAGTGTAGGGTTGGCGCATGAAATTATCCATGAAGTTAAGAGGTCTAAAACTCAGGGGCTTGTGCTCAAACTGGATTTTGAAAAAGCATACGATAGGGTTAGCTAGGATTTCCTGTTTGAGATGCTGGAATCTAGGGGTTTTGGAAAAAAATGGATTGGCTGGATTAAAAGTGTCTTAGTGAAAAGTACTTTTAGTGTCAGGATTAATGACACCACGGGTCCCTATTTTGTAGGGGGGAAAGGATTGAAACAAGGTGATCCTTTCTCCTCCATTCATTTCAATTTAGTTGCGGATGTTTTCTCTAAAATGCTCATAAAGGCATCTCAACAAAATCTGATCTCGGGGCTTTTGCCTCATGTTTTGAAGGGGGGGATTACCAGTCTGCAATACGTAGATGATACCCTCCTATTCTTGGAAAATTCTTGCGAGAAGACTAGGAATTTTAAATGGATCCTATCTTGTTTTGAAAATCTCTCTGGGATGAAAATCAACTTCCACAAAAGTGATCTGATGACAATTAATATTGAGGATGAAATGGCTAAAACTTTTGCCCAAATCTTTTGCTGCAAGCTTGCGGATTTCCCCATTAAATAACTAGGGGTCCCCCTACATTATGACAAGTTGAGAAGGGAGGACCTTCAACCTATCATTGATAGGATTATCAAGAACATTTCGGGGTGGTTGGGGAGATACCTGACTTATAGAGGAAATCTGATTCTTTTATGTGCTTGCATTGTTAGTATTCCTGCTTACCTTATGGCCGTGATTAAATTTCCAAAATGGGCTATTAACGCCATTAACTCCCAGATGGCCCACTTTTTCTGGGGAAATGTGGGAGACCAGCACAAATATCATCTGGCCAGCTGGGGGCTTGTGACCAGGAAAAAATGTTTTGGTGGTTCAGGGGTCCCTAACTTAAGGGATTTTAACATGGCTTTGCTGGCGTCTTGGGGGAAAAGGTTCTTTGACTCTAGCAACAAAGATTGGAAAACTGTTGTTTCTTTTAAGTACAATACTGATTCACCCAGTATACTGTGGGCTAAACCTGATCATGGCTCTCCCTTCTGGAAGAGTGTGACTTGGGCTTTAAATGCTTCCAAAACTTTTTACATTTGGATAATTGGTAATGGTAAATAAGGTGAAATTCTGGCATGATACCTGGGCTGGGGATTGTTCCCTCAAAGTGCAATATTGGGACCTGTTTGAGATTTGTAATCAACCTGATTGTGTGGTGTCCCAGGTGTGGGATGGTAATACTCTGAAACTGACTTTCAGAAGATGTGTGGACAGAGCTGGTTTTAATAAGTGGTGTAGCTTGATTGCACATGTTAAACAGTTCCCTCTGTCTGATTCCCCTGATATCCCAATTTGGACGTTAGAAGCTAAAGGGATCTATTCTGTTAAATCCTTCTATAAGGCTATCAATTTTGGAGGTGTACTGTTAGGGGTTGGGGATAACCTCTGTAGAGTGCTTTGTCCTCAAAAAATTCATGTGTTTTTGTGGCTTTGTGTTTATAACAAGGTCCTAACTAGGGACAATTTAATGAAACGCAGGAATCTGAATGATATATCTTGCCTTTTCTGTAACGAACATGAATCAGTTCAGCATTTTTTCTTTGATTGTGTGGTAGCCAAATGTGTATGGAAGCTGGTATCTGAGTTTTTTCAGATAAATCAATTTGAGTGCTTTGTTGATATTTATGCCGTGTGGCGTTTGCATAAGAGTAAACCTGTGCCTAATATGGTTGTTGCTGCCTCCTTGTGGAGTATGTGGAGATTAAGAAATGACTTTTGCTTCCAGGGGCGTACATGGAGAGGCCTGGGCCGCGTGCTTCTGAAGCTTCGAGGTTTTCTTCAACAATGGGGTGTTCTCTGCGACGCCACTCAGACGGCGCTGCTACGGCAATTCATCCTCACGCTGGACAGACGTCATGGGGAACTAATCCGCATCGCCTGCAGATGACTCTTCCTCCTGCTGGATCGTTCATGGAGTAAAACTCCTGTTCTGCTGTTCGGTATGAGGCTTGTAATAGCTAAATTAGCGTTTTTGAACTGCTGCCGCTCCAGTATGGACTTCTCCCTTGCTTCGGCAAGTTTGGTGTTTAGTTCTCAGACTCGGTTTGCACTGCTAAAAATAAGGTAGTAGGGAGCGTGATGCTTCAGGATGTAAAGGTCCTGTTGGCTTGGATTCGGTTCGTTGTTTTCTGTCTGCTTCATTAATCAAAAAATGAAGCGGGGGGAGACCCCTTCCTATTAAAAAAAAATATGCTCCACGCGGTGTCGCTGCCGTCAGCTTCGTCGTCGTCGCCGTCGTACGCGCGCCGGTTCACGCGTACCAGCCGACTCGCGCAGGAGGAATAGCTGGGGCGGTGCGCCTTCCCCAAGGCCATCGGCGAGCTGCACAGCGGCACGGGGCTCGCCCGGCTCGCTCACTTCGGCCTCCGCGCAGCCGTCGGCGTCGTGGACGCGAGCCACGGCGCTGGTGCTGCCAACGCCGGGCTCGTCTACTTTGGCGGCCACCTCCTCAGTTGGAGAGTGAATTGCTCTCTGTATTGACTCATTCACACATACATCAGAGTGTTACATATATTTACGCCCCCTGGAGAGTAGGCACGCAGGCCCGGGGTTGGTTCAGATCCTAGAAAGTAGGAGGCGACGTGCGCACTACGTACATTGTACAGATACATGTTAACACCCCCCCCCCCTCAGCTGGAACACCGTTTGGTAAAACGTTCAAGCTGGACCGAAATTCAGTGAAGACTTGTGATGGAAGCCCCTTGGTGAATAAGTCTGCAAACTGAGAACTGGATGGTACATGTAGAACACGCACTTCGCCGAGTGCCACACGATCTCGAACGAAGTGAAGATCGATCTCTATATGTTTAGTGCGCTGATGCTGAACCGGATTCGAAGAGAGATACGATGCGCCGATGTTGTCACAGTAGACAATCGTGGCACGAGTGGGAGGCCACCGTAGCTCGTGGAGGAGTTGGCGTACCCAGCAAGACTCCGCAACACAGTTGGCAACGCCACGATATTCGGCCTCGGCACTAGAACGGGACACGGTAGGTTGGCGTTTGGATGACCAGGAGATCAAACTGTTGCCAAGAAAGACACAGAACCCCGACGTGGATTTGCGCGTGTCCGGGCAGCCTGCCCAATCGGCATCGGTATAGGCCAGAAGATCAAGTGAAGAAGACTTGAATAGTTGAAGGCCGAAGTGGGTGGTGCCGCGAAGATAGCGAAGAACACGCTTGATCAATTGCATGTGAGTGTCCCTTGGTTGATGCATGAAGAGGCAAATCTGCTGGACAGCGTAAGAGATGTCTGGACGTGTGAGAGTGAGATATTGCAAAGCTCCGGCAAGGCTGCGATAAGTGGTAGGGTTTGACAAGAGACGGCCATTGGTGGCGGATAGTTTGGCGTTGGTGTCGATGGGTGTAGAAACGGACTTGCAATTGAGCATATTGGCCCGGTCCAAGACCACCATGGTATACTGCTGCTGGCTCAAGAACAGCCCGGACGCATTGGGAGTGATGTTTATGCCAAGAAAATGATGGAGCTCGCCCAAATCTGACATGGAAAATTCAGCTTTGAGAGAGTGTATGACGGAGTGCAGAAGTTGTGGTGTGCTTGCCGTGAGAATGATGTCATCAATGTACACGAGTAGATATGCAATGGAGGACCCATGAGACATAATGAAAAGGGATGAATCACTCTTGGATGCATGAAAGCCAAGGGACAAAAGAAAGGACTTGAAGCGATGAAACCACGTACGAGGGGCTTGTTTCAAGCCATAGAGAGACTTACGGAGGAGACACACATGATCCGGATGAGAGGGGTCGATGAAGCCGGATGGTTGAGCACAATAGACCGTCTCCTTGAGCTCTCCATGAAGAAATGCGTTCTTGACATCAAGTTGATGAATAGGCCATGAGCCCACACGGATCGTAGCCGGTTACACAACCGGACTAAAGGTCTCATCATAGTCCACGCCCTCCTTCTGAGTGAACCCGCGAACAACCCATCGAGCTTTGTACCGCGCCAGGGAGCCATCAGTGTTGAACTTGTGGCGATAAATCCACTTGCCAGTGACCACGTTAACACCTGCAGGTCTGGGAACCAAAGACCAAGTCGAATTCTTGATTAAAGCATTAAATTCATCTTGCATTGCATGTAGCCAATTTGGGTCCTTAAGTGCAGAGCGATATGTGGCTGGGATTGGGGAGATGGGGGAGTCCGCATGGGTGGTGAGGAAGAGACGCTTCGGCTGGCAAAAGCCAGATTTGGCGCGTGTACGCATTTTGTGGGAATTAATCGGAGGGGGAATCGGTATTGCATGTGCAGGATGACGTGGAGGCGTGAGATTGGCTGGCGCGGAATCACTGGGGCTGGAGGTGGGCGCGTGATCCGAAGTAGATGCGGTCAGCAGTGCAGCGGACGAGGCGGGGGCGCGATCCGAGGCGGATCGGCTGGCAGGGCTGGCGGGCCCGGTGGAGGCGCGGTCCGAGGTAGTGCGCTGCGGGTCCTCAGGTGGGGACGGCGCGTGGGACGAGGAGGATTCGGTTGGGCTGGCGGAGCTAGGGGGAGGGACGCGAGGAGCGGGAGGAGCGGCTGTCGGGTGTGCGAGGCGACGCGATTGGCGGAGGACTGGGATGGGCGGGTGCGCACGCGCGGGGTGGCCCAGCTGGTGCGTTGGGATTGGTGATGGAAATATGCCCTAGAGGCAATAATAAAGTTGTTATTATTTTATATTTCCTTGTTCATGATAAAGGTTTATTATTCATGCTAGAATTGTATTGACCGGAAAGTTAAATACCTGTGTGAATACATAAACAAATACCGTGTCCCTAGTGAGCCTCTACTAGACTAGCTCCTTGATCAAAGATGGTTAAGGTTTCCTAACCATAGACATGAGTTGTCATTTGATAATGGGATCACATCATTAGGAGAATGATGTGATGGACAAGACCCATCCGCTAGCTTAGCATATGATCGTTCTATTTATTGCTACTGCTTTCTTAAATGTCAAATACATGTTCCTCAGGCCATGAGATCATGCAACTCCCAGATACCGGAGGAATACCTTGTGTGCTATCAAACGTCACAACGTAAATGGGTGATCATAAAGATGCTCTACAGGTATCTCCGAAGGTGTCCGTTGAGTTAGCATGGATTGAGACTGGGATTTGTCACTCCGAGTTTTGGAGAGGTATCTCTGGGCCCTCTCGGTAATGCACATCATAAGAAGCTTGCAAGCAAAGTGACTAAGGAGGTAGTTACGGGATGATGTATTACGGAACGAGTAAAGAGACTTGCCGGTAACGAGATTGAACTAGGTATGGAGATACCGACGATCGAATCTCGGGCAAGTAACATACCGACGGACAAAGGGAATTACGTATGTTGTCACTGCGGTTCGACCGATCAGATCTTCGTGGAATACCGAATATGTAGGAACCAATATGGGCATCCAGGTTTCGCTATTGGTTATTGACCGGAGAGGCGTCTCGGTCATGTCTACATCATTCCCGAACCCGTAGGGTCCGCATGCTTAACGTTCGTTGACGATATAGTGTTATATGAGTTATGTGAATTGGTAACCGAATGTTGTTTTGAGTCCCGGATGAGATCCCGGACGTCACGAGGAGTCTCGGAATGGTCGAGAGGTAAAGATTTATATATGGGAAGTCATATTTTGGGTTCCGGAAAAAAGTGCAGTTTTTTCGGTATTGTACCGGGAAGCTTCCAGAAGGTTCCGGAGGATTCCGAAGGAGTCCGGAAGTCCACAAGTGGGTCCACCGCGTCCCAAGGGCTGGCATGGGCTAAGGGGAGGCACCCTGGCCTTATTGGGCCAGGCGCACAAAGTCCTCAAAAGCCCACGCAGCTAGGGAAGGAAAAAGGGAGAGTCCTAGTAGGAATAGGATTGGACTTTGGAGTCCAAGTCTACGTGTGTACTATTCACGGTTACTGTTCACGTGGCACTATTCCTTCTACTCCAAGCCCCTACACATATATAAATAGAGGAGAGGGGGCGCCCCAAAGAAGAGACAACATTGTCTTAGCCATGTGCGGCGCCCCCCTCCACAGTTCCGTCCCTCGGTCATATTTTCGCAGTGCTTGGGCGAAGCCCTGTGGAGATAGCATTACCATCACCGTCACCACGCCGTCGTGCTGCCGGAACTCATCCACTACCTCGCCGTCTTGCTGGATCAAGAAGTCGAGGACGTCACCGAGCTGAACGTGTGCTGAACGCGGAGGTGTCGTACGTTCGGTACTCGGTCGGTTGGATCGTGAAGTTGTTCGACGACATCAACCGCGTTGTTCTAACGCTTCCGCTTACGGTCTACGAGGGTACGTAGACACACTCCCCCTCTCGTAGCTATGCATCTCCATGGATAGATCTTGCGTGTGCGTAGAATTTTTTTTGTTTTCCATGCAACGTTCTCCAACAGTGGCATCATGAGCCAGGTCTATGTGTAGATGATATGCACGAGTAGAACACAAAGAGTTGTGGGCGGTGATCGTCATACTGCTTACCACCAACGTCTTATTTTGATTTGGCGGTATTGTAAGATGAAGCGGCCCGGACCAACCTTACATGTCCACGTACATGAGACCGGTTCCACCGACAGACATGCAACTTGTTTTGCACAAAGGTGGCTGGCGGGTGTCTGTTTCTCCTACTTTAGTTGAATCGAATTTGACTGCGGCCGGTCCTTGTTGAAGGTTAAAACAGCAAACTTGATAAATCACCGTTGTGGTTTTGTGCCGTAGGTAAGAACGGTTCTTGCTAGAAGCCCGTAGCAGCCACGTAAAAATTGCAACAACAAAGTAGAGGACGTCTAACTTGTTTTTGCAGGGTATGCTGTGATGTGATATGGTCAAGACATGATGTGATATACGTTGTTGAATGAGATGATCATGTTTTGTAATTTATCGGCAACCGGCAGGAGCCTTATGGTTGTCTCTTTATTGTATGAAATGCAAGCGCCATGTAATTGCTTTACTTTATCGCTATGCGTTAGCAATAGTTGTAGAAGCAATAGTTGGCGAGACGACCACGATACAACGATGGCGATCAAGGTGTCGAGCCGGTGACGATGGAGATCATGACGATGCTTTGGAGATGGAGATCAAAAGCACAAGATGATGGCCATATCATGTCACATATTTTGATTGCATGTGATGCTTATCCTTTATGCATCTTATTTTGCTTAGAACGACGGTAGCATTATAAGATGATCCCTTCACTAAATTTCAAGATAAAAGTGTTCTCCCCGAGTATGCACCGTTGCTAAAGTTCGTCGTTTCGAAGCACCTCGTGATGATCGGGTGTGATAGATTCTACGTTCACATACAACGGGTGTAAGCCAGTTTTACACAAGCAGAATACTTGGGTTAAACTTGACGAGCCTAGCATGTACAGACATGGTCTCGGAACACTGGAGACCAAAAGGTCGAACATGAGTCATATAGTAGATATGATCAACATGGAGATGTTCACCATTGATGACTATCCCATCTCACGTGATGATCGGACATGGGCTAGTTGATTTGGATCATGTATCACTTAGTTAACTTGAGGGATGTTAATTTAAGTGGGAGTTCATTAGTAATTTGATTAATTGAACTTAATTTATCATGAACTTAGTCTTGATAGTTTTTGCATATCTATGTTGTAGATAAATGGCCCGTGCTACTGTTCCGTTGAATTTTAATGCGTTCCTAGAGAAAGCTAAGTTAAAAGATGATGGTAGCAACTACACGGACTGGGTCCGTAACTTGAGGATTATCCTCATTGCTGCATAGAAGAATTATGTCCTTGATGCACCGCTAGGTGATGGACCTGCTGCAGGAGCTACTGCAGACGTTGTGAACGCCTGGCAGGCTCGATCTGATGACTACTCGATAGTTCGGTGTGCCATGCTCTACGGCTTAGAACTGGGACTACAAAAGCGTTTTGAACGCCACGGAGCATATGAGATGTTCCAAGAGCTGAAATTGATATTTCAAGCTAATGCCCGGGTTGAGAGATATGAAGTCTCCAACAAGTTCTTCAGCTGTAAGATGGAGGAGAACAGTTCTCTCAGTGAACACATACTCAGAATGTCTGGGTACCACAACCACTTGACTCAGCTGGGAATTGATCTTCCGGTTGAGAGTGTTATTGACAGAGTTCTTCAGTCACTGCCACCAAGCTATAAAGGCTTCGTGATGAACTATAATATGCAAGGGATGGAGAAGACAATTCCCGAGCTCTTCGCAATGCTGAAATCAGCGGAGGTAGAAATCAAGAAGGAGCATCAAGTGTTGATGGTTAACAAGACCACTAGTTTCAAGAAAAAGGGCAAGGGAAAGAAGGGGAACTTCAAGAAGAACGGCAAGCAAGTTGCCGCTCCCACTAATGCTCGCAGTAGCGCCTGGGTATTTGATACTGGTTCGGTTGCTCATATTTGTAACTCGAAACAGGAGCTACGGAATAAGCGAAGATTGGCTAAGGACGAGGTGACGATGCGCGTCGGGAATGGTTCGAAGGTTGATGTGATCGCCGTCGGCACGCTACCTCTACATCTACCTTCGGGATTAGTTTTAGACCTCAATAATTGTTATTTGGTGCCAGCGTTGAGCATGAACATTATATCTGGATCTTGTTTATTGCGAGATGGTTATTCATTTAAGTCAGAGAATAATGGTTGTTCTATTTATATGAGTAACATCTTTTATGGTCACGCACCTTTTGTGAATGGTCTATTCTTGTTGAATCACGATCGTAGTGATACACATATTCATAATATTGATGCCAAAAGATGCAAAGTTGATAATGATCGTGCAACATACTTGTGGCACTGCCGTTTAGGTCATATTGGTGTAAAGCGCATGAAGAAACTCCATGCGGATGGACTTTTGGAATCTATTGATTATGAATCATTTGATACTTGCGAAGCATGCCTCATGGGCAAGATGACTAAAACTCCATTCTCCGGAACAATGGAGCGAGCTACTGATTTGTTGGAAATAATACATACCGATGTATGCGGTCCGATGAATGTTGAAGCACGCGGCGGGTATCGTTATTTTCTAACCTTCACAGATGATTTGAGTAGATATGGGTATATCTACTTGATGAAACACAAGTCTGAAACATTTGAAAAGTTCAAAGAATTTCAGAGTGAAGTAGAGAATCATCGTAACAAGAAAATAAAGTTTCTACGATCTGATCGCGGAGGCGAATATTTGAGTTACGAGTTTGGCCTTCATTTAAGAAAATATGGAATTGTTTCACAACTCACTCCACCTGGAACACCACAGCGTAATGGTGTGTCCGAACGTCGTAACCGTACTTTATTGGATATGGTGCGTTCTATGATGTCTCTTACCGATTTGCCACTATCGTTTTGGGGTTATGCATTAGAGACAGCTGCATTCACGTTAAATAGGGCACCATCTAAATCCGTTGAGACGACACCGTATGAACTATGGTTTGACAAGAAACCTGAGCTGTCATTTCTTAAAGTTTGGGGATGCGATGCTTATGTGAAAAAGCTTCAACCTGATAAGCTCGAACCCAAAACGGAGAAGTGCGTCTTCATAGGATACCCTAAAGAAACAATTGGGTACACCTTATACCACAGATCCAAAGGCAAGGTCTTTGTTGCCAAGAATGGGTCCTTTCTAGAGAAGGAGTTTCTCTCGAAAGAAGTGAGTGGGAGGAAAGTAGAACTTGATGAGGTAATTGTACCTTCTCTCGAATTGGAAAGTAGCTCATCAGAGAAAACCGTTCCCGTGATGCCTACACCAACAAGAGAGGAAGATAATGATAAAGATCATGAAACTTCAGATCAAGTTACTACTGAACTTCGTAGGTCGACCAGAGTACGTCCCGCACCAGAGTGGTACGGTAATCCTGTTCTGGAAGTTATGTTGTTAGACAACGGCGAACCTACGAACTATGAAGAAGCTATGATAAGCCCGGATTCCGACAAATGGCTTGAGGCCATGAAATCCGAGATAGGATCCATGTATGAGAACGAAGTATGGACTTTGGTGGACTTGCCCGATGATCGGCAAGCCATTGACAATAAATGGATTTTTAAGAGGAACACGGATGCTGGTGGTAATATCACTGTCTACAAAGCTCGACTTGTCGCGAAAGGTTTTCGACAAGTTCAAGGGGTTGACTACGATGAGACTTTCTCACCCGTAGCGATGCTTAAGTCTGTCCGAATCATGTTAGCAATTGCCACATTTTATGATTATGAAATCTGGCAAATGGATGTCAAAACTGCATTCCTTAATGGTTTTCTCAAAGAAGAGTTGTATATGATGGAACCAGAAGGTTTTGTCGATCCTAAGGGTGCTAACAAAGTGTGCAAGCTCCAGCGATCCATCTATGGACTGGTGCAAGCATCTCAGAGTTGGAATATACGCTTTGATGAGGTGATCAAAGCATATGGTTTTGTACAGACTTACGGTGAAGCCTGTATTTACAAGAAAGTGAGTGGGAGCTCTGTAGCATTTCTAATATTATATGTGGATGACATATTGTTGATTGGAAATGATATAGAATTTCTGGATGGCATAAAGGGATACTTGAATAAGAATTTTTCAATGAAAGACCTCGGTGAAGCTACTTATATATTGGGCATCAAGATCTATAGGGATAGATCAAGACGCTTGATAGGACTTTCACAAAGCACATACCTTGACAAAGTTTTGAAGAAGTTCAAAATGGATCAGTCAAAGAAAGGGTTCTTGCCTGTCTTGCAAGGTGTGAAGTTGAGTCAGACTCAATGCCCGACCACGGCAGAAGATATAGAGAAAATGAAAGTCATTCCCTATGCCTCAGCCATAGGTTCTATTATGTATGCCATGCTGTGTACCAGACCTGATGTGTGCCTTGCCATAAGTTTGGCAGGGAGGTACCAGAGTAATCCAGGAGTGGATCACTAGACAGCGGTCAAGAATATCCTGAAGTACCTGAAAACGACCAAGGACATGTTTCTCGTTTATGGAGGTGACGAAGAGCTCGTCGTAAAGGGTTACGTCGATGCAAGCTTCGACACTGATCCGGATGACTCTAAGTCACAAACCGGATACATATTTATATTAAATGGTGGAGGTGTCAGTTGGTGCAGTTCCAAGCAGAGCGTCGTGGCGGGATCTATGTGTGAAGCGGAATACATAGCTGCTTCGGAAGCAGCACATGAAGGAGTCTGGATGAAGGAGTTCATATCCGATCTAGATGTAATACCTAGTGCATCGGGTCCAATGACAATCTTTTGTGACAACACTGGAGCAATTGCCATAGCCAAGGAGCCTAGGTTTCACAAGAAGACCAAACACATCAAGAGACGCTTCAACTCCATTCGTGAATATGTCAAGGATGGAGACATAGAAATTTGCAAAGTACACACGGATCTGAATGTGGCAGACCCATTGACTAAGCCTCTTTCACGAGCAAAACATGATCAGCACCAAGACTCCATGGGTGTTAGATTCATTACTATGTAATCTAGATTATTGACTCTAGTGCAAGTGGGAGACTGATGGAAATATGCCCTAGAGGCAATAATAAAGTTGTTATTATTTTATATTTCCTTGTTCATGATAAAGGTTTATTATTCATGCTAGAATTGTATTGATCGGAAACTTAAATACATGTGTGAATACATAAACAAATACCGTGTCCCTAGTGAGCCTCTACTAGACTAGCTCGTTGATCAAAGAAGGTTAAGGTTTCCTAACCATAGACATGAGTTGTCATTTGATAACGGGATCACATCATTAGGAGAATGATGTGATGGACAAGACCCATCCGTTAGCTTACCATATGATCGTTCTGTTTATTGCTACTGCTTTCTTGAATGTCAAATACTTGTTCCTCAGACCATGAGATCATGCAACTCCCGGATACCGGAGGAATACCTTGTGTGCTATCAAACGTCACAACGTAACTGGGTGATTATAAAGATGCTCTACAGGTATCTCCGAAGGTGTCCGTTGAGTTGGCATGGATCGAGACTGGGATTTGTCACTCCGAGTTTCGGAGAGGTATCTCTGGGCCCTCTCGGTAATGCACATCATAAGAAGCTTGCAAGCAAAGTGACTAAGGAGCTAGTTACGGGATGATGTATTACGGAACGAGTAAAGAGACTTGCCGGTAACGAGATTGAACTAGGTATGGAGATACCGACTATCGTATCTCGGGCAAGTAATATACCGACGGACAAAGGGAATTACGTATGTTGTCATTGCGGTTCGACCGATAAGATCTTCATGGAATATGTAGGAACCAATATGGGCATCCAGGTTCCGCTATTGGTTATTGACCGGAGAGGCGTCTCGGTCATGTCTACATCATTCCCGAACCACTAGGGTCCGCACGCTTAACGTTCGTTGACGATATCGTGTTACATGAGTTATGTGAATTGGTAACCGAATGTTGTTCGGAGTCCCGGATGAGATCCCAGACGTCACGAGGAGTCTCGGAATGGTCGAGGGGTAAAGATTTATATATGGGAAGTCATATTTTGGGTTCCGGAAAAAAGTGCAGTTTTTCGGTATTGTACCGGGAAGCTTCCAGAAGGTTCCGGAGGATTCCGGAGGGGTCCGAAAGTCCACAAGTGGGTCCACCATGTCCCAAGGGCTGGCATGGGCTAAGGGGAGGCGCCCTGGCCTTATTGGGCCAGGCGCACCAAGTCCTCAAAAGCCCACGCAGCTAGGGAAGGAAAAAGGGAGAGTCCTAGTAGGAATAGGATTGGACTTTGGAGTCCAAGTCCATCTGTGTACTATTCATGGTTACTGTTCACGTGGCACTATTCCTTCTACTCCAAGCCCCTACACATATATAAATAGAGGAGAGGGGGCGCCCCAAAGAAGAGACAACATTGTCTTAGCCGTGTGCGGCGCCCCCCTCCACAGTTCCGTCCCTCGGTCACATTTTCGCAGTGCTTGGGCGAAGTCCTGCGGAGATAGCATTACCATCACCGTCACCACGCCGTCGTGCTGCCGGAACTCATCCACTACCTCGCCGTCTTGCTAGATCAAGAAGTCGAGGACGTCACCGAGCTGAACGTGTGCTGAACGCGGAGGTGCCGTACGTTCGGTACTCGGTCGGTTGGATCGTGAAGTTGTTCGACGACATCAACCGCGTTGTTCTAACGCTTCCGCTTACGGTCTACGAGGGTACGTAGTCACACTCCCCCTCTCGTAGCTATGCATCTCCATGGATAGATCCTGCGTGTGCATAATTTTTTTTTTGTTTTCCATGCAACGTTCCCCAACAATTGGGGGCACTCAACTGCAGCGGGATAAGGTGGCGGGGATCGTCTGTGGTGGGGGTTTGGCTGGGCGACGGTGTGGGCGGAACATAGGGAAACACCGTTTCATCAAAAACGACATGGCGAGAAACTATGACGCGTCGCGAAATTAAGTCGAAGCAGCGGTAGCCTTTGTGCTCAAGTGGGTAACCCAAGAACACACGGCGTGTGGAGCGAGGGGCTAGCTTGTGAGGGGTGGTGGCATAGAGATTCGGAAAGCAAAGACAACCGAATACACGGAGGTGATCATATGTTGGATGAATGCCGTGGAGACGAAAGTATGGCGTGTGGCCGTGAATGGCACGGGATGGTCTACGGTTGAGGAGATATGTGGCCGTATGTAGAGCCTCAACCCAAAACGGAGGGGCGAGGTTGGCTTGAAAGATGAGAGTGCGGACAACGTCATTTGTGGTGCGAATGAGGCACTTGGCCTTGCCATTTTGTGGTGAGGTGTGCAGACAGGAGAAACGGTAGGAGACGCCGTGAGTGGAGAAGAAGGAGCGGAGAGTAGAGTTGATGAACTCGCCGCCATTATCACATTGGACGGCCTTGATGATAACGTTGTATTGAGTTTTGACATAAGCAAAAAAACGTTGAAGAGTGGAGGACGTGTCTGACTTGCGCCACAACGGAAACGACCAGGAGAAGTGAGAATAATCATCAAGGACCACCAAGTAATATTCATAGCCAGAGAAACTCACGACCGGAGAGGTCCACAAGTCACAATGAATTAAGTCAAATGGCGCATAAGTGCGACTGGCAGAAGAAGAAAAAGGTAATCTCGGCTGTTGTCCTAATTGGCAAGCATTACAAGGGCCATGTGATGGCTTATTACATGGAAAGGGAAAATCACTAGTGATAGAATTGAAAGATTGAATGCTTGGGTGGCCGAGGCGATGGTGCCACACATCACCGTCAGAAGTGGTGGCAGAGAGGGCAGTGCACCACGTCTTGTTATTACCAAAGAAGGGGTAGAGGTCGCCGGAGCTAGCGGAGAACAGGATTACCCTCCGTGTGCGAAGATCCTTCACAAGAAAACCAAATGGGTAAAACTAGATGGAACAAAAGTCATCTCTGGTAAATTGACGTACGGAGATGAGGCTAGTGGTGACATTAGGAGAGAAAAGAACATTGCGCAATTGAAAGTTGTGGGGAGGGAGGGAGGTAGAGCCGGTGGCATGAATAGGAAGATGGTGACCGTTGCCTACAACAATGCTCGAGAATTTAGGCTTTAAAGAGGAATTCAAGAGGGTGAGATTACCAGGATTGCCGGTCACGTGGTTGGAGGCGCCGCTGTCGAGATACCACTCATTCGAGGGGCCAGTCTTGGTGAAACCCTGGTTGCTGTAGGCGGCGTGGAGGAGAGCCATGTGATCCCACGACGGCTGCTGGTACGGTGACGGCGAGGAGTACTGCATCGGGTAGGCTTGGGCGTGCGATCCCGGGCGGGGACCAAGGACACCGGCAGCATTCGGGGGCACCCAGCCGGGGCGTGGTGGTGGGATGGCCATGCCGTACGGAGCGAAGAAGCCCATGTATGGGTTGTACGGCGCGGAGTACGAGCCGCCACGAATCGTCTGATCGCCGCGTCCATGGCCACGCCCGCGGCCACGGGCACCACCGCGATCACCACTGTCACCGGAGCGGGGGTTGGAGCCGCGCCCAGGGTTGGAGCCAGAGCCACGATCGTCGCCGTGGTCTTGAGAGCGATCCGCCCAATCGCCCGGGCGGGGAGCGGAGCTGCTGCCGCTGTTGGAGCCGGAGGCACCAGAGGGTCCGCCGACCCCATGGACGGCGAGGACCGAGGCCGGGGCCTCGGCGGTGCGCTGGGCGAGGTTTTCCTCGGCGAGCTTCAAGCGCGAGAAGACGGTCTCGAACGGGGGCAAGGGAACCGTGACCCCCAACACGACCCGTATTGTGTCGAGGCGACCGTCGATGCCGTGAAGGAACTGCGTGGTGAGATCCACCTCGATGACCGCGTGGTCGATGTCGGCGAGACCGGCGGTAAGAAGCTTCATGCGGCGCGCGTACTCATCGACAGAGAGATCGCCCTGCTTGAGGTTGCGATATTGGCGATTGAGCATCATGTACCGAGCCGCGCGATTGGCAAGGAAGTAGTCTCGGATCCGTGTCCAGAGATCAAAAGTGGTGGTGGCGCCGATCACGTGGTCGATGATCTGATCTGTGAGGGTGGCATACATGGCAAGGGCGACATGGGCGTCGAGCTCGAGGTACTGGCTGTCGGCGTTGGGTGGAGGGGGGTGCTCGATCAGATACAGGACGCCATAGCGAACTAGGACCATAAGGAAGAAAGATTTCCACTTGTGGTAATTATGCTCGGCCGGGTTGAGGAGAAACTTGATGTGGTTGGTGATGTCGACGTTGAGAATAGGGTGGCGGGTAGGAGGTGCCGGAGGCGGCGGGGCAGTGGAAGAGAAGAGAGGGGCAAACTGGGAGGAGGGGGGTGGTGGAGCGGTAACGCTGGGGTTAGCGGGGGAAGTACCGAAAACAAAGGGGGCAGATGTGCCCGCACCGGAGGTGGCCGAGGAGGGAGCCGTCGAGGAGAGGGAGGCCGGCGAGGTGGCGGAGAGAGTCGTCGCGGAGGAGGACGAGGAGCGCTGCTCCGACATGGCGACGGCCTGGAGACTGCTGATACCAAGTTGGAGAGTGAATTGCTCTCTGTATTGACTCATTCACACATATATCAGAGTGTTACATATATTTACGCCCCCTGGAGAGTAGGCACGCAGGCCCGGGGTTGGTTCAGATCCTAGAAAGTAGGAGGCGACGTGCGCACTACGTACATTGTACAGATACATGTTAACATCCTCGCGCTCTTGGAAGACGATCTGCCGTACCAGGTGCACGCCGGCGGCGGTGGCGACCTACGCACCGCCGGCCGGTTCGACTTCTCGGGGCAGCTGCGCTCTCCAATGATCGCCCACCCGAAGGTCGATCCCGCCACCGTCGTGAGGCGGCCGTACCTGCGGTACTTCTACGTGGACCCGGCCACCGGCGAGAAGTCCGGCGACGTGGAGGTGGCGCTCCAGCGGCCGATCACGGAGAGCTACGGTGTGATCCCGGACCAGCAGGTGGTGTTCGACGTGGGCCGGATGATGCGTGGTCGCTCCCCTCTGGTGCACGACGGCGGCAAGGCCTCCCGCTTCGGCCTTCTCCCGCGGTACGTACGTACGCAAAGTAGCTGGCTGACACATTCGTGCAGAGCCATGCATGCTGACACGTACCAAAATGTCCTGTTCCACTCGTCCACGTGTCACCTACTACTTCACACGTGTCAACCATATAGTTTGTTCATTTTGTAGGTATGACTCGGACGACTCCAGGATTCAAATGGCAATGGGACCCGAAACCCGCGTCCCCGCGGGTTTTTACTCTATTAGGGGATGGGGATGGGCGTCTTTCTATCCCCGCGGGGCTGCTGGTGGGTACATTATAAAACCCGACATGTTTTGCGGGTTTAAACCCGTTTCAGTAGTACCCGAAACCCGACAATACCCGTCAAAATACTTTTTTTTGCATGCCACTGATCCATCTTGATTCAAGCGGCCCAAAGCCACAGCGCCCGAGTCCCCAGTGCCGAGGCCCTTGAGTACAAACCAACCCCCAGCTACTATTTATCTTATGTTGCTGCTGCTGAAATATACTACGTTTGTTGCTTAAATATGCAGATTTTTGCTGCTGTAATATGCTCCTGTTTTCCTTTCAAATGCTGATGTTTTCATTGTCTGCTCGTGGGACGGGTTCCCCATGGGTTTTGAAAACCCGACGGGTTTAGGGGATGGGCAAAAAACTAGCCCCGCGCACAGTGACGGGGATGGGGACGGGTTTGCGATTTTTTCGTGGGGATGGGTTTGGGCAAGCAAAACCCGGTGGGTTTCGTCCCCGTTGCCATCTTGATCCAGGATGCGGTGGTTCGACGTGCCGGAATGTTTCTGCTTCCACGTCTGGAATGCATGGGAGGAGACCGACCACGCCGGCGACGGCCCGGACACCGTCGTCATCATCTGCTCTTGCATGACGCCGCCGGACGCGGTCTTCTCGGAAGCCGCCGCCGATGTCCCGGCGAACTTGCGCTCCACCCTGACCGAGATCCGGCTGGACCTCCGGACGGGGGTGTCTCGGCGGCGTGAGCTCGCGTCGGGGCTGAACGTGGAGGCCGGCACGGTGAACCGGACCCTGCTGGGGCAGCGGACGCGGTATGCGTACCTCGCTGTCGCGGAGCCGTGGCCGGTGCCGGGGCGTGGCCAAGGTGGACCTGGCGACCGGTGAGGCTGTCGCGGTGCATCAGTACGTCACAGGGCGGTTTGGCGGCGTCGTTCATGCCGGCGGATGAGAGGGAGGACGAGGGGCACGTGGTGGTGATGGTGCACGATGAGGCGGCGAGCACGTCAGAGCTGGCCGTGCTGGACGTGGTCACCATGGAGGCGGTGACAACGGTGGCGCTGCCATGCCGCGTGCCCTACGGCTTCCATGGCGCGTTCCTCATTAGAGACCAGCTCGCCGCTTAGAGGACTTGTATCTCCTAGCATAATTTGTCTCTGTTTAGATACTGGTAAGTCGCCTGAAAATCATATTTGTGTCAATCGGTTTTTCGCATGAACGAAACAGCCATTGAGGGAAGGAAGGAGTAGCGGCGGGCTCGCCAGAAAATCCTTCTGGATCTATCTAAGGGTGACAGCCTCTCCGGGTGCCTATCTTAGGGTGGCAGGCTCGCCAGCTATCTATCTTAGGGGTTGGGGTGGGGTTGCTGCAGGTTCGCCGGTAAAATATAAGAAAGCGATCTAGCCATTCATTTCGCATTCGGCGGCTTAAAACAAATAACCCAAAAAATATTTTCAGTCCAATCCCAATTTGTTTCTTCAATTATTAGCTTGACTTTTCATTAAGAAATCAAATCTGAACTTCTTAGCCTTTGCATTATTACAACAGACAGGAGTTTGCTCATTAAGGGGGAAAAATGATAATTGAATAAGAAAATTTGGTCCAAAACCGATACATTTGCGACAAACACATTAGTCTTAGGCTGCGCACCAGATGAGTCGACAATTCTGCCACCCAAGTGGACAGTGACGACATCCTACAACGCAACGATGGATGCGATGCAGCCGCTCCGGCATCTACACCAGCCTCGAGGACGCACACCAGTCGAGTCGACAACTCTGTCGCCCAGGCGACCATAGTAGATGCCAAGAAAGACAACAACCTATCCAAAACCGCTGCTAATGGTGTGATGCACCCGAGGTACGTACACCGACAGATCGGAAGTCGGCTCATTAAAGGTGACATCTACTTGTGCTCCAAGATATGTATTTTAATTGGGCTATAAGCCATGTAAACCGACTCGGGCCCATATAACCCTACCTCTCGTCGATGTGTATAACGAGAGCTTGGGGCCTCCCGAGTCGGCAGCCAACAGACGTATCTCTCATGGAGACACAATCAATACTATATAGACATGCAGGAGTAGGGTATTACCTCATCTTCTGGGTAAATCCTCGTCTTGTGTGCACCCAACACTACTAGGTATAAGTCTAATAGTGGCGCGGGGTAAATGGCTAGTAGTAGCGCAAGTGGCCGCGCTACTACTAGCACGCTACAGCTAACTTTGTATTAGTAGCACAGGGTACCACCCCGCGGTATTACTACTTTTCTTAGTAGTAGCGCAGGCGCCACCCGCGTTACTACTACTTAGCTGTAGCGCGCGCTACTGCTACCTATGTGTAGTAGTAGCGCTGCACCCGCGCTACTACCAGTGTAAACCCTGCGCTGCTACCATTAATTTTGACATTTTTATTTCTTTATGCGTATTTAGCAGTATTTATACAGATTTTTATACAATAACAACACATACATACAACATTGAAACTATATAGTACAACAATGTCTCATCATCATCATAATGATCCAACAAATGTCTCATCATCATCTCGAAATAGTGATACAAGTTATTACAAGTCTGAAATACATGCAACTACATGGTCACATACACATGATTCATCATCGATGTAAACTATGATATAATCACATACAAGAGAAGAGCGATCACGATGAGCAAGAAAGGGATTATGAAGTAGTTCTTGAGCCAGTTCTGATTCTTCTCTCCCGCTAGTGTGAACTTCAAGTAACTAGTTTCCGCTTCACTTCTACTTTGAAACTCTTTGTGGCTGCTGCCCGGGAAACAGTGCACTTGGGCTTGACACTATGACCACTCATCGTACACTCCTAGAACCCTTCCTCTGTACATGGCATACCACTTCTTCGCCATGATCTATATCACTGGCACAGATGCGTCATAATCAGGCGAATTCATCGATAATATGCAACATAATATACTTAAGCAATACCAAGAAAAAGAGTTAGCAAATATAAGCAACATATACTAAACATAATTAACGAAGTTCATCGTACCCAACCTAACTAGAGCGCTACGCAAATTTAGGAAGACCATTTACATCACAAATTTTTGTCGTACAAAAATTCAAAGTTTCGTCCTACAGAAAGTACTAATTAAACGGGCATCGCCATCGTCAATCACTTCTTTTTAGATGCCTCCTTTGGCATATCCGGGAGGATGTCACCTAGCTTTGTGAAAGACATCATGTCCTGACGCTGTAGCTCTATGCGCCCCCGTTTGTGGGCCGCCAAAGAACATTCCATCCTCTGGGACGACATCTTTGATAATGATCTTCGCAAGCAACTGCCGAATGCGATAGAAGTCAACTCTGAGTTTCTCATCCGGTTCGGATGCTAAGGTTGCAGCCCATTCGCGGACATGGGCATCCACTGTAGATGGCATGCGAAGTCTTTGTTGATCCCTTCTGAATTCCACATTTGATGGATGACGTAGAATCCATCCCTCCTACTTGTTGCCGGTTGATGGACGCAGCAGAAGTCAGTTTTATGGACGAAATACGGCACGTCCGACCTTTGTTGTTTGTGCTTGATGTTGCCACCCCTAATGCCGAAGCCTGAGAGAGCACCATCCAGAACACTCTTTATGTGGGTGTAGTCTTTCTTCTCGGTGTTTATGGACGACCCGAAATAGAGAGCGCGGGATACGCGCTGGTACAGAACGATAAGGACGGAGCGTGACTCACTGTGCAAAACAAATTAAACTCAAATTAGCCTCCATACGTGCAAAGGAATGATTGAAATGTACGAAAGGATGTGCTATAGTGGCTAGCGACTGACTTACAAGAGATGATAAGGCTGGAGAATCGTTTCCTTGTCCTTATTCGCCAGGATGAAGTCTTCAATGTACTTCGTTGGAGCATCACGTTCTGCTTTGCTGGCATTCAAGAAGCCCTCAAACATGTAGTAGGGGTCCTCTACTGCGATTTCTGAGATTTGCTCTTTTCTGATCACGTAGTTTAGATGGAGCGCAAAAAGGCGGATGAACGTAAAATCGAGCCGCCTCATGTGATACGTCTCGAAGATGTAATTAAACCGCAGGAAGAACATATCCGCAGGGCATTTGTCGACGAAGCCTATGCCACTCGGCACCTCAACCGCGTAAAGCGGGTATCCTGGATCCTTCGATTGGAGAAGGCTCTTTTCTGTTGATAGCACATGGTCATGCAGTCTCATGAGAGCCCCACTTATGCCTTGAGCGCATCCAGCGATAGCATTGGGTGGCCCGCGACATGGAGAAGCGGCGCATTTTTTATCGGTACACTATGCTCAATCCGGATTGCCGGAGGCGGCTCGCTGGTGGAAGCTTTGGGAGCAGGGCCTTTCTTTGGTCTTTTCCTTTGCTTCTTTGCGGGCACAGGTAGTAAGCCTACCATACTCTCCTTGATCGCGGCCCCCATTGTGGTCAGGCTCAGTATTGTATGCTGCTCTGCTGGTTGTTCCTGGGTTGAGGCATCTGGAGGCGTGTCTTGGGAGGATTGCATGAACAGAGACTTCTTGCACTCAACCCGAGGATGTTCCTTCTCCGGTACATCATGCATCTCAGCATCCTGATCATCACGCTTATGGTCATAGCCTGAATCATATTGCTGACTCATCAACACTCCGTCGTCATAGGCAATATTGATGTACTGGTCAAGGTCATGATCCTTCATGTCATCATAGATATCTTGATCCACGGGGGCGACGTGATCAGCCACCAGAACTCTTGGATCCTCTTCTTCGCGTCCTCTTTGACCCAGCAAGACAGACGATGGTAATTGGATAGGTGGAGTGGTCATACCTTGCATCGGCCTCTGCACAAGTGGTGTTGCCGTTGGTGTGCTCCCGGCCGCCTACACACGAAGAAGTTTTTTCGGCCACAACATTGGCCAATAATTGCATTGTCCCAGCACGGTGTAGATACTTCAAATGCTCATCGAGGCTTGCGTCGGTCCATTTGTTTTTTGCCTTCGTCTTTAGAAGTTTGAGCGTGAAACTCAAGTGGGTCCCCTCGCGATTGCAACCATCATACAATGGAGTCTTCGAGTCTAACTCCAGTTATGCCAGCTTGGCCTCCTCTCTAGAAGCAGCTCTGTCGCTAGTTGTCTTCTTGTGAAGCAGGTCTCGAACATGAGGATCTTGAGCGACTGAACTTAGTAGCGACGAAGACTGCGGCGTGTCCACGTCTTCTCCATGTCCGTCCTCTTCTCCATGTCCGACCTCTTCTTCATGTCCGGCATCCTCTTCTTTGGGTCCGTCGGTCATCTCTTCGTCTGGCCCCATGTCGTTATTGGCTTCCCGTCAACGTCATCATCATCATCTTCACTTATCCATCGAGTATAGCCATCCATGAAACCATGCATGAGCAGGTGCGCCTTCAAATGGCCACCCAAAAAGGGGTCGATCCAGACTCCTTCTTTGCATTTTTGACACAGACATAAAATCTACTTGCGGTTATTTCGAAACATGTCGGCCACCGCGGATCGCAAGTATCTATCCACTATCCTTTCACTGATCTTCATCATCGCCCGTGCGGTATAAGTAAAAGAATTATAATCATGCATGCATGCATCAAGGTCATACAAAAATCTGGCATGACCTTCCCTAAAAATAGGACATTGAGTTTGCCCGAAATTCACCGAAACGAAAATAAATCGACATTTCGGCAAAACATAGGCAACTCATGTCACGCACAAGTACTCAAGTTCATCATGGTCACGCGCAATTCGACAAATACATAGGCAACTCAAGTCACGCACAAGTACTCAATTTCATCATGGTCACGCACATACACAAATTCCCTTTCTTGCACAACAATATCTTTTACTCACCTATCTCGAGAGAGAGCATGGTGATGAGGCCGGTGTCGCTTGGGACCGAAGTGGACAAAGATATTTAATGCTCCCTCATTAATGAGGGAGGTAGCCAGCTTAGTTCAATTAATGAGTGGGAGGGGTAGGTGATTAAGTACTAGATCTACTTTTTGAAAGAGATGAGTATAACTAGCTAGTGGAGAGGGAGAGGGAGCTAGTGAGTGAATGGTGTGGAGGGGCAAGAGATAAGGGGAGAAGGGAGAGAGAGAACAAAGCAAGAGAGAGGAAGGGGAGCCATTAATGGAGATGATGGAGGGCAAAGAAGAGAGAGGGAGGAAGGGGGAGAAGGAAGAGAGATGAAAGCAAGTGTGAGAAGAAAGCAAGGGGAGAAGAAAGCAAGGGGAGAAGGAAGGGGAAGGGAGAGGGAGGGGAGGGGGAGGGGAGGGTAAAAAGGTGGCTGCCTTGCGCTTATTAATAGCGCGGGGCACAGGGGCCACGCTACTACTAAGCCCACTAGTTGTAGCGCGTGCACGGGGGCGCGCTACTACTATCAACTTAGTAGTAGCATGGCTTTTATACCCCGCGCTACTACTAAGGCCTGTCCTGGGGGGCACGGTGGGGACTACTTAGTAGTAGCGCGGGGTACACGTGACCGCTCTACTACTATGCAGTAGTAGAGCGAGCCATATAACCGGGGCGCTGAAGGAGCTCCTGAATAGACTCCAAAACGGTCGGGCATGATCTCAAACTTCTAGGGCAGCAAGGAGATTCCTCGACGAGGACTAGTGAGGCTATAGTACTTACTATGCATAGGACTACAAAGGTGAAAAGACAGGATCAAAATCTGTAATCAACATCGGTTATGTGAAATAGGTCATTTGAGAAAAAAAAGAGAGAATAGGACAATCTATATGTTTAACACAAGCGGTTAAGTCGATAGCTTTCTTAAGGAACAGCTAAAGAAAACGCTCTCACGAATCCTATTTTCTGATTATGTATGCCGCGACATTACGATTCGGAGCGATAGCGCACCATTTCAAAGTCTATATCTGTGGTTCAAGAAATGGAATTGCTATTCTCGATTCAGACAAGACACTGATTTGTTTACATATAACCGGCGTCACTATTGAGTGATTGCCTATAGGGTTTTTCTAGTAGTGCAATCTAATCATCTATGCGTTTCACCCCATGATTAGTATATGGCAGTATACAAACCGACGGATCTGAGCCGATTTTACACCAACAGCCGCTCCAACATACGAAACTAAGCAACACACATGCACGCGCGCGCACACAAACACACACACACACACCCCAAGACCGCGCCCCAGGACAGCCAACGAGTCTGTCACCCAAGCGACAGGAGTCGACACCCTTCATCCAAGATTGGCATCTGGAGTCGTCGCTCCGACTTCCACATTGGCCATGAGGTGCACCAGACCAGCCGACGACTCAACCACCCAAGCGACCGAAGTCAACACTGCCCCTTGAAGACTGGTATCTGAAGCCGCCGCTCCGACCTCTACACTGGCCCCGAGGTCGGGCACCAGTCCAGTTGACGACTCTACTACCCAAGCGATCAAATCCAACACCCTTCAATGATGTCGACATCCAGAGCCGTTGCTCCGATTTCCACCAGCCCCAAGGATGCAAACCACCCGGTTCATTGGTAGTGAACATGCGCCGACAGGACAACTCCGCGCAGCAGAAGCTCCTCAGGTTAGGACATGACCTCCATGGATGATGCCTCCAAGGAGGAATTGATGAGGACACAACTGTCGCCCACTGTGGTAGAAACCGGGAGCTCGAGCTTTCGCCAAGAGGGACCAACATCTTTGATGGTGGGAGAAGCGCTGGGTCACCCACAACGATGTTGGCGCTGCCTCTCGCTCTTCTTCTTCCTCACATTGCATCGCACAACTCTCTTCTTCTCTCATGAACACACACATCGTGATAAACTCTACGCGCGCACATACACACGCAACCAAGGAGAAAACCAGCTGGTGCTTTGCCAAGAGGCTCTCCTCCTTGGTGGAACAAGAGACTACATTGTGTATTTTTCCCAGCCCTCAAGGCCTCTTTCTCCTCTTCTATTCCCTTGTCACAAAGTAAACATGACTTACACTGCTTAAATAACCCATGCACACGTACGCTGGGCACCGGCCACTAACACCATGGCCTGCCCACTAACTAATTCCTAGCTACATGGATGCCCACGACCCGCACTTGCGCAACGTCCAATGGCCGCACAACCTGGCCATGCAGACTAACGAACTCACTAGGTATTAACATGCGTGTACTAATCAACTTAGACCGAATCACTCAGCCATATCTCAACTAACTCACGCATGCACACGGCCACATCAACAAACTGGAAGACATGCCGGGTCACCCGACTCAACGTGGTCCAGTCCGTCCCGCTCCAGCATGTGTCGCGTCTTGCCGCTTCTCACGGCGTTGCTGAATCACACAGCATCATGTCGGCACCGCATCACACGGCAGCCCAGCATCTCGCCTCCTTTCCCCGCACATAGCCGAAGCATCATTGGCCTACGTACATTTCTCTAGACCACCTAATCTACATGCAAAAACTCAAACTAAATATACAGATACATGGAATCAAGATTAAGGCTAACAAACGATGCCCAAGGGCCCCATCATTGTCAGCGCCAAACAAAGACGGAGTTGGGATTCACCCAAGGCTCCGACACATCCACACCGCCACCATAGACACACAGTGCTGCCGCCGTCAGCCAGGCTGACAACCGACACCACCCTCTTATCGCTGCACAACAGCAAGGCTTCCCAAACAAAAAGCGGAGCCAGCCGAGCACCATGCATGCACCACCACCACGACCCTCCAGCGCCCTCTCGCGTTTGCTATTTCCACTAGATGACCCGTTGCACCGATGGCGCAAAGGGCGAGAGTGAACCAAGTATTTAAACCATGCACGTAAGAATATTTATAGACCAATCATAAAATCCTTACGCATTAGGAAATAGATATTTAGATATAATGTTACATAGCGTTATAAGAAAGGCATGAGATAGTTCATGATAGCTATTTACATTGCTTTTAAAAAGCAAGCTACATAGGCAGTAATGAAGTGATGAACATCAGGTAGAGTCATCGCTGCATGTGACATCGGTATCGAAGATGACCTCATCATCTAAGCAGCTCTTCATGTTGGGTGTGTTTGGTGGGTTGTCATTGTCAAAAGCACAAATGCCTTCCATCATTGTCCAATCCCCAATAATACTTGTTTGTTTTCTGCAGGAATGTCCTCTAGTTGTAAAGTTGTATCGTCAAGGCGATTTGCTACATATCATATATCTGACAGACTATGCTTCAGGTCACTATCTTCGGGCGTTGATCCAGCCGTGAATCTGGTATTTATTATACGGTAAAGTTCCTTTATTGCTGTACGATCTCCACCCAGACCACTGCACGAGATGCTGCTTAGATACTTTATTATTCCTTCTTTTTCTTTCAGCTAATGTTGCAGAGATTTGTTTTTTTTCTTGTACCAACTGCAGCTTATCATAGTTGAAGTCTTGCAGCACTTTGTTGTAAGAGGCCTCCATGTACTTAAGAACTTCGTTTGCTAGCCGATCTTCAGCCTCTTCGAGTTTTCCGTAGACATAGGTGGATATTGATTTCTTTGGAAGTCCATTGCTTAGTTGGTCCTCAGATGGATAGAACTGAACGGTTGCCTCGAGACCAACGGTCCTGAGTAGACTGTGTTTGGAAGGCCAAGCTATTGCATCATAGCATCCAGAAGCACCTTTGTTGGGATCCTAACTTTTTCCATCACGATGGACTGACAACAGAAAGGAAGACATTGTAAGCAAGTGTTGGAAACTTAGTGTAAGATTCTACAAGCGTCTATGTATCTATTATTTTTTTGTGACAAAAACATTGTACAATGGTGATAGTAACTGAATGATGTATGCTCGTTAGCTAATCTTAAAGTTGTGCACACACCAGCAGATGATAAATTTTTTAAGAATAACAGGCCTTTCAGCTTGTTTAAACCGTAGAGTATACATGCATGAGCTATCTCTTAGGCACCAAGAAAATAGGAGATCAACATGTGTGACCATTTACTAATCGATTACCCAGGTGTTGAGTAGGAAGCACATACGCAAGAAGGACCGATAGCTTGACCAGGAGAAGCACATACCCTTGATATGGTAGCATATATTTTATAGACCAGGCTATAGAAGCAAACATGAAGTACCATTAGGCTGATGTCTGATCACTGAACGACACTGCCTACCCACTCCTGCCGTAAATAAACGTTTATCTACGCCGCAAAAAAAAAAAAAAAAACAGGGCAGGGCTTGTAAATAAACGTTTATCTACGCCGCAAAAAAAAAATCATGCTCCAAAAAAACTGTTTTTGAAAGCATTTTGGAGCATCGATTTTGTTTTTTTGCCGTGACCTGCATGAATGCCATTTTTTCATGAAATTTTGCACGCATGAGAGAAACACATCAATGTTTGTTGGCAAAAAAATTCAGATTTTTTTGAACTTTTTAAATATTTTTTCAAACTTTACTGTAGTAAAGGGTGCATGTGAGCTCGAGGTCACATACTCCATGTCCCGTTTATCTACTGCTATACTCAAGCGAACTTGAATTAGCTTTTTTTGAAAAGGAGGTTGTACCCCCGGCCTCTGCATCTGGATGATGCATACAACCATTTTATTAATTATTCACAAAGACCATACAAAGTAATACATCAATAAGCCTGAAGCCACCATCTTGGCAACGCATGTCGCTACTCCGATCCTATCCCCTTGATGAAGGGGTGCCGAATGTCGGAGCCTAATACCAAACAGACATCGCACCAAAGCCTAACATCTAAAGCCGGATGCCCCATCCAAGCAACTACCTGGACTGGGTCACACCCCGGTCCGGCGCACTCCCAGTGAGCACCTCATGCGCACGCTGCAAGGGCCGTCTCCTGCATCTTCCATCGCTTCATCCTCAGAATAGAACTGATGCATCGACCATGCCAGGCCTCTCTGCCATCGACGCCACCACGGCACCAGACAGCGTCGTCCTCCTGCGCGAGTCCATCGCCACACATCGGACGCCGAGTCTCCACTGCGCCACGCCGCCGAGATACGCCATCATCAATGTGTAGGATGGACCACCACTCCACCGAGTCCGGCAGGGCTGCTGAAGACCAAGCACCGTGGAAGGAGGACTCCGAGGCTGAGCACACCGCCACCAGACGAACTCCGACCACGCCACCAACCGTCGCCAAGCAACCAAAGCATCACATCCACCCCAAGCTCACCATGAATGACACCCTCAAGAGGGTGACGACGCCCAGAGCGCCGCTGTCGCTCGATCCGGCAAGGATTTGGGCTTTCACCCGGCATACGAGCTGAGGGGGGAAGGAAGAGGGGGAGGAGGCAACCTGGACGGCGCCTACAAGAAGGGTACGGCGCCCTTGGGCGTCGCCGCCGTCATGGCCAGCAGTGCCGGCCTTGGATTTCTCCGGAACCACCTCCCACCTCCAGCCTCCAAACTGGTCCAACACCGGCGACCGAAGGCCGCCCAAGGGATGACCATCGGAGGCAGCCTTGGTGGAAGCAGATGGAAGCCTCCAGATCTATATCGGGCGCTGATGTCTACTACACAACTTATTTTTGTAGACTCGTGTTGGGCCTCCAAGCGCAGAGTTTTGTAGGACAGTAGCAAGTTTCCCTCAAGTGGATGACCTAAGGTTTATCAATCTGTGGGAGGCGTAGGATGAAGATGGTATCTCCCAAACAACCCTGCAACCAAATACAAGAAATCTCTTGTGTCCCGAACACACCCAATACAATGACAAATTGTATAGGTGCACTAGTTCGATGAAGAGATGGTGATACAAGTGTAGTATGGATAGTAGATATAGATTTTTGTAATCTGAAAAATAAAAAACAGCAAGGTAGCAATTGATAAAACGGATCACAAACGGTATTGCAATGCTTGAAAACAAGGCCTAGGGTTCATACTTTCACTAGTGCAATCTCTCAACAATGCTAACATAATTGGATCATATAACAATCCCTCAACGTGCGACAAAGAATCACTCCAAAGTTTCTATTAGCAGAGACCATAAGATAGAAATTATTGTAGGGTACGAAACCACCTCAAAGTTATCCTTTCCGATCAATCTATTGAGCCATCCCTATAAGTGTCACAAACAGCCCTAGAGTTCGTACTAAAATAACACCATATAATACACATCAACAAACTCTAATGTCACCTAGATACTCCAATGTCACCACAAGTATCCGTGAGTTGATTATACGATATGCATCAAACAACTTCAGATTCATAATATTCAATCCAACACAAAGAACTTCAAAGAGTGCCCCAAGATTTCTACCGAAGAAAGTAGGACAAAAACGTGCATCAACCCCTATGCATAGATTACCCCAATGTCACCTTGGGAATCCACGAGTTGAGTGCCAAAACATATATCAAGTGAATCAATATAATACCCCATTGTCACTACGAGTATTCATATGCAAGACATACATCAAGTGTTCTCAAATCCATAAAAATATTCAATCCGATAATAGTGAAACCTCAAAGGTAAAAACTCAATTCATCACAACAAGATAAAGAGGGAGAAACACCATATGATCCAATTATATTAACAAAGCTCGCGGTACATCAAAATCGTGCCAAATCAAGAACACGAGAGAGAGAGAGAGATTAAACACATAGATACTAGTACATACCCTCAGCCCCGAGGGTGAACTACTCCCTCCTCGTCATGTAGACCGCCGGGATGATAAAGATGGCCTCCGGTGATGATTTCCCCCCTCCGGCAGGGTGCCGGAAAAGGGCTGTAGATGGTATTTCGAAGGTACAGAGGCTTGCGGCGGCAGAGTCCAAAATCTAGGGTTATTTCTGGGGGTTTCTCTATTTATAGGATTTTTCAGCGTTGGAATCACGTCAAGATGGGCTAAGATGGGCCCACGAGGCACCACGGCACGCCACCCCCCCCCCCCCCCCCCGGCGCGCCGTGGTGGCTTGTGAGCACCTCGTGAGGCTTCTGTTCCTTCCACGAAGCTTCGGGGGTCTCTTTTGGTCGAAAAAAAATCCTAAAAAAGTTTCGCTGCATTTGGAAAACTTTTATTTCTGCACAAAAAACAACACCACGGTAGTTCTGCTGAAAACAGCGTCAGTCCGGGTTAGTTCTAATCAAATCATACCAAAACCATATAGAATTGTTATAATTATGGCATGAATACTTCATAAATTATAGATACGTTGGAGAGGTATCAGCATCCCCAAGTATAATTCCTGCTCGTCCTCGAGTAGGTAAATGATAAAAGAAATAATTTATGAAGTGTGAATGCTAGCATAGTTCATAAGTTTGATCAATGATAATTTCAATCACTTTTCCTAGCATCATAACAGTAATTTTTCTCATAAAAGTCATCATGATAAAGTAGCAATTAAATACAGAAATTTTGATGTGGAATGCTACCTATCATAATCATCATATAATCTTTTCTTTTGTTGCATGGACACTTGGACTTGAATGATTCAAAGCAATAGTCTATAATTTGACATGAAGACATAAATACTCAAGCATACTAACAAGCAACCATGTCTTTCAAAATATCAACGCTAAAGAAAGTTATCCCTAGCCCATTATGCTCAATCATTGATCCATTCATAAAACACACTCAATATTAGCTACACCCAATGCACAAGTATGACAATAGTGCTCTCTAGTTGGTGCTTTGTAAGAGAAGATGGCGACTCAAAATAAAAATAAAAATTGCATAAAAGTAAATAGATAGGCCCTTTGCAAAGGGAAGCAGATATTTGCAGAGGTGCCAGAGCTCAAGGTTTAAATTAGAGAGATAAAATTATTTTGAGAGGCATGCTTTTCCTGTCAACGAAAACGACCGATAATTCCTAATATCTTCCATGCTAGACACATTATAGGTGGTTCCCAAACAGAAAATAAAGTTTATTTCCTTTCCACCATTCTTTCACAATCCATGGCTAGCCATATCCACAGTTGCCCTCCATACCAACACTTTTCAAGGAATTTATTATTATCATCATATAATTTATTTATTTCATTTCGGGACTGGGCATCCCTATTATCTGCCACTCTCTCGTGCAATGACAAGTGAATAAACACTCATCATGAGAATAACCCACCTAGCATGGAAAATATTGGCCACCCCCTGCCGCTTCATGAGTGGTACGGGCATACAAAAAGGAAAATTATTTTGAATAATTAGAGTTGGCACATGCAAATTTACTTGGAACGGCATGGAAATACCGCATATAGGTAGGTATGGTGGACTCATATGGCACAACTTTGGGTTTAAGAAATTGGATGCACAAGCAGAATTCCCGCTTAGTACAAGTGAAGGCTAGCAAATAGATTGAGAAGTGACCAACCAAAAAACGAAAACGGTCATAAACATGCATTGAACATAACTAATACTGAATAATGCACCATAAGTAGGATATAACTTCGTTGCATAAGTATTGACTTTACGTGCATGCATAGGGAATCACAAACCTTAACACCAATATTCTTACTAAATCTCAATTACTCACTAACATGACTCACATATTATCACCTTCATATCGCAAAACTATTGCAAGGAATCAAACTTATCATATTCAGTGGTCTACAAAAAAGGTTTTATTATATCCTTCTTAAATATTCATCACATTAGGACCAAATTCATATCTTAAGCATATTGCCATTACTATTGTCAACTCTCAAAATAATATAAGTGAAGCATGAGAGTGTATAACAAACTACTCTAAAAGATATAAGTGAAGATCACTGAGTATTTAAACAATTAAGTAGCTATGTGAAGACTCTCTCCAATTAAAGATTTCAGATCTTGATAATTTTATTAAAATAGCAAACAAAATGAAAATAAAAGGACACTCCAAGAATAGCACATATCATGTGAAGAAATAAAAACTTAGGCTAACCGATAGGTGTTGATGAAGAAAGGTGGGATGCCAACCGGGCCATCCCCAAGCTTAGTTGCTTGAGACTTCTTGGAATGTTATCTTGGGGTGCCTTGGGCATCCCCAAGCTTGAGTTCTCGTGTCTCCTTAATTCCTCTCATATCATGGCTTCTCCTAAATCTTTAAAAACTTCATCCACACAAAACTCAACAAGAACTCGTGAGATAAGTTAGTATAAATCAACTCAAAACCTTAACATTCTCTACTGTAGCAAATCACTAAAATTATAATTAAACATTGCATACTAAATGCCTCTGCATATTTAATACTCATGCATGCTTATTGTGTAAAAATTTTAGATTTTTATCATGTTCTGACTATTCAGGAATATTCTGGACATAACAGAAAACTTTCTGTTTTCAAACAGCAACACATGAACTTGCAAACTGAGCATGGTAAAGGCTATAATTGGCATTTTATTGTACTAAAAGATACAAAACATGATTATTGATAACATCAAGCAAATCTCAACAAAATAAAATTACGCTCCAAGCAAAACACATATCATGTGACGAATAAAAATATAGCTCCAAGTGAGGTTACGGATAGTGTTGAAGACGAAAGAGGGGATGCCTTCCGGGGCATCCCCAAGCTTAGACGCTTGATTCTTCCTTGAATATTACCTTGCGGTGCCTTGGGCATCCCAAAGCTTATGGTCTTGCCACTCCTTATTCTCCTCATATCGATATCTCACCCAAAACTTGGAAACTTCAATCACACAAAACTTAACGGAACTTCGTGAGATAGGTTAGTATGATAAAACTAAATCATCCACTTAGGTACTGTCAAGACAAGATTCATAATTGTTCTCACATAATTACTACTGTAGTCTATCATTTCCACAATTTATATCTCATAATATAAGCTATGGAAACACTAAAACAAGCAAACTATGAAATAAAAACAGAATCTGTCAAAAACAAAAGAGCATGTAGTGACCGATTTAAAAACCATACTTCAGTACCTTCAAAAATTCTGAAAAATTAGGAAAACGTAAACAATTTGTAACCCAATACTCTGTAAAAAATTTAGAATTTTTTCACGCTCCAGTACAGAATAGAAATTCCAGCACTGGACGCAAAAGTTTCTGTTTTTGCACATAATCAAGTCAACTATCATCCACAGTATCCCAAAGGTCTTACTTGGCACTTTATTGAAAGAAAACATATAAAACATGATTACTACAGTATCTGAATCTTGTGAACACATAAAAACAGTAGGGATAAATATTGGATTGTCTCCCAACAAGCGTTTTTTTAATGCCTTTTAGCTAGGCATGATGATTTCAATGATGCTCACATAAAAGTAAAGAATTGAAACACAATGGGAGCATCATGAAGCATATGACTAGCACATTTAAGCCTAACCCACTTCCTATGCATAGGGATTTTGTGAGCAAACAATTTATGGGATCAAGAATCAACCTGCATAGGAAGGCAAAACAAGCATTACTTCAAAACTTTCAACACATAGAGAGGAAACTTGATATTATTGCAACACCTACAAGCATATGATCCTCTCTCATAATAATTTTCAGTAGCATCATGAATGAATTCAACAATATAGCTATCACATAAAGCATTCTTTTCATGATCCACAAGCATAGAATTGGCATTCAAGTCTGCCTTCCATTGCTTGAAAAGGCCTAGCACCGTAAGTAGCAATTGGCTATGTCCAAACTCAAACGTCGTATTTTATCTAAGCACAGGAGTCGTAATAAGGAAAGAAGACATAAGAATGGGAAGTATCCGCTAATTATAACGTAGTATAAAGAGAGCTATTTCATGGATCTTGGTCACAATAAAAAGAATCCAATAATGATCTATCAACTAAATGAGTTTATTATATAATCCCGTATCTTCAAGGTTGTTAAGATGATTTAGTAGATGTGTCGGTATCGTTTTCATCTGCCGTTGGGAGTGATTGCTTTGCTAATCTCTCCTTTTATCCTTCTTTTCGGAGACAAGCACATGTTACCGTAACCTAGTGATTAATATATCCTGTTGGTACTACTTCGTCGAGCAATCAATCCTTTTTCCATTCTTGTTCTGAGGTTGTTAGCTTCCTCCGATGGCACCACTTGTACTCTCTGTCGGAATCTGTAGACATAGTTTCTGGGCGTCTTTAAAAACTGATCGACATAGTTGTCACACACAAACCTGCGCAACGGCTTTGGAGTAAAAGAATCTCCTGCCCGGTCACACACATCATCTCGAGCGCGGAATCTACTACTCTAACAAGATACTCGGCTCGGGTAAATCATGCTTTCGTTATGCGAGGAAAGTGAAAGGAAAGAGGGAAAGGGAGACACTGGGCAATCCGGAATCGATGAAATCACTGTTTTTTCGCCTTGTAATATGTCCGTTTACATTCCAAAGATGAATCAGACCAGGAGATAGATAAGCGCTATGGCGGACACATGGAATAAGAATTTGAAAAGTAATGATCAACTTTATGGATCCATAGGTAGATTCACTTGTGAAGCTATGGGATGGGACAAGACTCAAAAGTACCAAAAGTAAGTTAAGTGGGACGCTAAGTTCATTGCTGCGATCGAGGGTCCAAAGCCAGCCAATTTGATGACCGCGTAGGAACGGGTTCCGAATGCTCACAATAATGTAGTTGGTTTACTCTTGACATAAGCAAATTTGTTCTCATTCATAATAGTGGGAGTATCATATGATACTTGAATACTAAAAATTGTTTCCACATTAAAAGAGTAATGTTCAATAAAAGGGTATTCATAATTATGACAAGTATTATAATAATAATCATCACTCTTTTTCATAACATAAGTATCATCACAATAATCATCATAAGTAGCAATTTTGTTCTCATCATAATCAATTGAAACCTCTTCCAAAGTAGTGGATTCAACATTAAATAAAGTCATGACCTCTCCAAATCCACTTTTATCATTATTGAAATAAGATTGAACACCCTCCAAAATAGTAGGATAATTATTATCTAGAGTTGACACTCTTCCAAACCCACTTTTATAAATATTGCAATCATCATAAATAGGAGGCATGCAATCATCATAACAAATTTGATCATTCAAAGTAGGGGGACTAAAAAGATCATCTTCATTTAGCATAGCATCCCCAAGCTTGGGACAAACATTAATTGCAGCAAATAAATTCTCAAACATGTCATTCTCATCAAACATAGCATCCCCAAGCTTGTGGCTTGGCATATCATTAGCATAATCATTATTATCATCAATAGTATGAATAGTACCAATAGTATAACAATTATTATCATCATAATTTTCTAAGTTGGTGCCAAAAAGATTTTCAAGATTATAAGAAGTATCATTATTTTTCCAATCATAATCATCATAATGAGTAATAGGCATAATAAAATCATTCTCAATAGTTCCTTCGGACATTGTACCATAAGACAAAGAAGCAATATCATCATAAAGTATATCATCTTCCACAATTATTTTTGATTCACTTTCATGAGGCATAACAATAATAGGAGCAACATTATTTGGGAGGGATACCTTTTTACCTCTACTCTTTCTTCTTTTCTTCTTCTTCACCACATCATGTGTGGGTTTAATCAATTTTTCCGAGCTTCTTATTGATGAGATTGGTTGAATAGGAAGCTCCTCCTTGTCACCTATTTTATCATGAGAGACAATAGGAGGGAAAGTGGAAATCTTTACCATTTCATTAGTTTTCCTTTTATATTCTATTGATTTTCCCGTCTTTCTATAGTTGGCAATATAAGCATTCTCATTGCAATTTACCATACAAAACATATAGACTTCCTTTAGATTAGTTTCAATGTTGTCTGTGAGAATGAATACTTCAAACCAACTATTTTTATATGTCAATTCTTCACACCCCAAAAATAGATAAAGCTCATTATATAGTTCAAGGGCGGTCATGTCATTACAATATTTAGCCATGATTCGATCATGAAAGAGTATGCATTGAAAATTAAGGTGACCAACTTTATTGCAAAGTTCACAAGTAATAGGATAAAGAGAACATAATTTTGTAGCAAATTCATCTATCACTTTGAGCAAAAAATTGGTTCTATCATGTTTATGCTTCTTACAAAATCTATCATCCCTATAAGGCATGTCTTCACAAATTTTATGCACTCCACAAAAATTGACATGCTTATAAGAAACATTTTTGTCATGACTAGTGCAATCATCATTAGTATTTTGGATATTCATAGAATTCATACTAACAACATTGCAATCATGCTCATCATTCAAAGATTTTATGCCAAATATTTTATTAAATTCTTCTTCTATCAATTGAATACAATTTTCCGATTCATCATTTTCAAAAAGACATTATAAAGATTTAAAGATATACCTTCAAGCACTCATATGCCGAATAATATGAGGCAACCTCAATTTCATTTTTTGTAGTTTTCTTTTTATAAAACCAAACTAGTGATAAACAAGAAACTAAAAGATTCAATAGTAAGATTTAAAGATATACCTTCAAGCACTCACCTCCCCGGCAACGGCGTCAGAAAAGAGCTTGATGTCTACTACACAACTTATTCTTGTAGACTCGTGTTGGGCCTCCAAACATAGAGTTTTGTAGCATAGTAGCAATTTTCCCTTAAGTGGATGACCTAAGTTTTATCAATCCATGGGAGGCGTAGGATGAAGATGGTATCTCTCAAACAACCCTGCAACCAAATACAAGAAATCTCTTGTGTCCCCAACACACCCAATACAATGAAAAATTGTATAGGTGCACTAGTTCGGCGAAGAGATGGTGATACAAGTGTAGTATGGATAGTAGATATAGATTTTTGTAATCTCAAAAATAAAAAACAGTAAGGTAGCAATTGAGGAAACGGAGCACAAACGGTATTGCAATCCTTGAAAACAAGGCCTAAGGTTCATATTTTTACTAGTGCAATCTCTCAACAATGCTAACATAATTGGATCATATAACAATCCCTCAACGTGCGACAAAGATTCACTCCAAAGTTCCTATTAGCGGAGAACATAAGATATAAATTGTTGTAGGGTACGAAACCACCTCAAAGTTATCCTTTCCGATCAATCTATTGAGCCATCCCTATAAGTGTCACAAACAGCCCTAGAGTTCGTACTAAAATAACACCATATGATACACATCAACCAACTCTAATGTCACATAGATACTCCAATGTCACCACAAGTATCCGTGGGTTGATTATATGATATGCATCAAACAACTTCAGATTCATAATATTCAATCCAACACAAAGAACTTCAAAGAGTGCCCCAAGATTTCTATTGAAGAAAGTAGGACGAAAACATGCATCAACCCCTATGCATAGATTACCCCAATGTCACCTCGGGAATCCGTGAGTTGAGTGCCAAAACATATATCAAATGAATCAATATAATACCCCATTGTCTCCCCTCCGACAGGGTGCCAGAAAAGTGCTGTAGATGGTATTTCGAAGGTACAGAGGCTTCCGGCGGCATAGTCCAAAATCTACGGTTATTTCTGGGGGTTTCTCTATTTATAGAATTTTTCAGCGTTGGAATCACGTCAAGATGGGCTAAGATGGGCCCACGAGGCACCACGGCACGCCACCCCCCGATGCGCCATGGTGGCTTGTGAGCACCTCGTGAGGCTTCTGGTCCTTCCACGAAGCTTCGGGGGTCTCTTTTGATCCAAAAAAAATCCTCAAAAAATTTCGCTGCATTTGAAGAACTTTTATTTCTGCACAAAAAACAACACCACGGTAGTTCTGCTGAAAACAGCGTCAGTCCGGGTTAGTTCTAATCAAATCATACCAAAACCATATAGAATTGATATAAATATGGCATGAATACTTCATAAATTATAGATACGTTGGAGGCGTATCAGGCGCCACCGAGCCGCCCGCATCACAGCCACCACCCGCCGCTACCTCCCCGCCCCCGCGGCCGAGGAAGAACGGCCAGCACCTACGAGCGCCGGACGACGCAAGCCCGACGTCGATCCACCAACCGAGGCCGCCGCCACGGATCCAGAGCCCCCCGAGGAAGAGCGGCTAGATCCTCGCCGCCACCTTCATCGGCAGCCCTGCGGCGAGCTGGCGACCACCTCCGGTGGTGACGAGGGAGAGGAGAGGTGAGGGGAGAGGGCCGGCGGCGGGCGAGGGTTGCGCCGCCCGAGTCGCCCCTGCGGGAGCGACGCAGGGGCCGAGAGTGCTTAGGTCAAGTGAGTCGGACACTTTTGCAATTTCCATTAACAAATCAACAGGGTAGGTATCTGCACGAGAGAACAGATCTATTTTCGTGTTCATGGTGGTATTCCTCTATAAAGTGAGTGGAAAAGTACTGCAATGGACAAGCAAACACGGTAAAGCTGCAGCCTATCAGTATCTTAAAAGACAGTACCACGGATAATGTAGTCCCCGTCAGCCAAAGTGATCCTCTTTCGTGGATATTTAGGTGCTGACCAAAGATAGTTTAGAAAGAGAAATAAGTACCAAAAAAGACAGTAGTAAGCAATACCTTTTCTCTTTGTGTAGACTTACCTTTTTGCTGATGATCTTGCGGTTGCTAGTTCGTGAAACTGTCCGTTTCTTTCTCTGTTTGGACCTGCCAGCACTAACACCGATAATGTCAGATTCTGAAACCGCATCATCTCTTCTTCTTTGGTAGTCCCTTGCTGCAAGAAAACAGCAAGGCTGTTACAGTGGGCAACCTGTGGCCATTTTTAATGCCACGGGCAAGCTGTAGACACGGGGATAAGCGGAGATATTAATAAATAAACAAGCTGAATTAAGCACAAAATGTACAAACATAAGAAGACATATTCTTTAAGTACTTTTGTTTCTGTAATTAACTTATTGTTTTGGTGAAGTTCTGCACCGTGTTTATCTAAACAGGACAGTTTTGATGAGCATGAAAACGTTGTAGATCCAATTAGGCATCCACAGGATTTTGTACGCTATGTCGTTTGAAGAAACCAACTATATAACTCTAGATGAAAACATATTTGATCACCATTAATTTTCTCACTTCTTAGGAAAAAACATCACGAGAGGTGATTGTCTAACCTTCTCATGAAGAAAATAGAATTGGCAGAAGACAAAGAGTAGTATGGACCTCAGAGGCATTAGAGGCACCAGAGGACCTCTAATTCCTAACCATGCATTCCAAATAACTATATAAATGATACCCTGGTCTGTTTTACACTTTGTCGAGCAGGAATTGGCTTTTTACACGTTGTCGAGCAGATTAAGTCTATAAATAAACAAACAATAGATACGTGAGGCTAGTGCTGCTTGCGGAGAAGTAACTGGAAGGCAACCAGAACTGAACATATACCTGTTCTGGACTGGATGGTCGCTGTTTATTTCCAAGGCATTGATTGCCTTCCCCTGTCCAAGGCAAAAATCAAGCAATCAACAACCCATAAAAAAATTGTAGGCTGCCACAATCACATGGTCGGCAACTGAAACAACCATAAATTACCATCCAGACCCATAGGTTTTGCAACACACTTTATTATGTAAGAAATGTAGATATGAAAATGATCTAAAAATATAGACTCAAACAAAAATTAGCACAGAACTCACTTTAGAGTATCTAGTACTCCCTTTGTAAAGAAATATAAGAGCATTTAGATCACTAAAGTATAAGAGCATTTAGATCACTACTTTGAATGGATCTTGAGAGTGTTTTTTCTACACCCCAGCTCGGTGCACCGAGCTGGGGTTCAGCCACTACTTTCCCATGGATCTTAGCTATATTTGCAGGCCATCTGTTTGCCTATGGTTGTCCTTAGCACTTATAGTTGATCTTTATCTGAAAATAAAGGCCATCTGTTTGCCAAATTCGCTTGGAACAGGAACATGGAAAGATGCAAGTGTTACTATCTTGCAAGCTCACTCTAAAAGACAAATTTGAATGGATCTTAGCTATATTTGCAGGGATCTTATAGTGGAGTATAAGACAACATATATTCAGCTCTTTTGTAAATAAAATACAAACCCAAACAGAACTAAGAATCTGATGGACAGACGGACACTCTCCGAACCAGCATGCAAATGGAAATCCCAAGATGAAAATAACTGATATCGAAGGAAATTTGGCAAAACCCATCTCTGCATGATATGGTCCATGCCACCAGAGAAGACAAAATGAACCAGTATGAACATGAGCAATATGGAAAACAAACAAAATGAAATCTGGCATAGAAGTGGAAAGAACATTAGCAGACTGCCTGATATGGTCCATGTCGCCATGCCCGTCTCTGCTTCTCACACAAAGTCCATATCTGCATGGTCGTTGTTGCTGATGCAAAATTGACATACTATATTAAAGAAGCAATTGCGCAGCAGAGTAGTACCAAAAATGATGTGGTTCATCATCTTAAAAAGAAAAGGCTTTCCTTCATATCATTATATTGCCCCTGAGTGAAGAGAATCAGAGTCAGTATATACATGCCAATTTGTTGACCCAGTAATCAGCACACATACTTCTCAACATGTAATTTTCTATGTAACAACAAAACTGAGCGGCAGGCACATGAAAAATATGAGTATTTGTTGTCCATGTGTAAAAGAATGTATGATGGTATCTAGATCGATCAACCTGTGGCACATGTTACACCCTAAAAGCAACAAATAGACATGCTTGCTGGGTAATGCGTGTTTGGCATACAACGCTGAACCTATTTGGCAATAATAGGAGGTCGCGAATGTTAAATTATCAATACATGTCAGTATGGAATAAATCCATGATCATGCATATTAATGGTATTGATTCGTAGAATAATTTTGCTGGGGGTAGCAGTGGAAGTATTTGGCTGCAATAGTGTTAATGCAAGTTAAGTTTGTGCAAATAATAAATCATGCAGGCGTCTAGAAACAGAGAACTATGGAACAAGCTCTAATGATGTATCCAAAAAGGGTTTGTGTAGCCTGAGCAATCACTTCTAGAATCATAATATACCGGACATCGCTAAAGTATGAACACACATGACCGTAGACTCACAATATTTCACTGAAAGGGGCTGACTGTTTCTACACTAAGATGTCAAAGGGCCTTTTAAAACCTTGGATACAGGTACTTTGACAAATCTAATTCTACAATTTACGTCCTTGGAGATAGGAAATTACATAAGGATACAGCTATATATCCTGAACTGAAGCAAACATAAATCGTACATATAGATTAGAACCTGAAGAAAAGCTCTATATCTATCCATATATAAGCAATAAAGGAAGGAAACGTTTCAAATAATAATTTTCTAAAGGCTGGAAGCTCATCACTGCAATGAAGAAAAACATGCACATAGAGAAATTACCTCACCATGAGAGCACTCATGGAATACCTGTAGCAGGCATAGAGATCACGAACTCATATCCTGCTCGTGAAACGGGAACTAAATTTAGGACCAAGGGAAAAGAAAGAGCATCTCACATGAAAATGTGCACAACCAGAAGTGAGGAGGGTGGTAAGAAAAGATTTGAAGCATACTTGAGAAACTTTCAAAGGGCGTGTAAATCTCATTCATGTGATCTCATAAGTATTCTTATTCCAGCAACCTGCGTACAGCCAGCAGATGGAAGCAGGTTCATCTCACAAAAAAAATTGATGTAAACTTCTTTGAGGCACAAATATACATAAACAAAGAAATCTCATACATATATTCATGTAGGGAAAAAGTTGCAGCAGCACCAGATTTAGAAGGGTGCAGGGAGATAGATAGGGTTGATCTGTAAGGTCAGAATTAGAGAGATGGATGAATCATAGAAATATGCGATCCTACCAGCTAAATATTCTAGGCCTTCAAGCGAATATTGTCCTCCCTGATAAGCCACAACCATTTGCACACTCTAGAATGAAATTAATTAGAAATCCACAACCATTTGCACACTCTAGAATGAAATTAATTAGAAATCTAGATTGGGGGAACAAAAAAATGCTTCGGATGTGTGCATTCATGGAAAAAGAAGAAATCACACTCCTAGGTTGAAGGAGGTGCTCACCTGGATCTGGTGCTCCACAGTCATTCAGGGACGGCAGCCCCCGATGCACCCACGAGAGGAGGCGGCGGTCGCTGAACTCGCCGCCAGCAACGGCGCAGCTGCCCCTCTCGAGCGTGCGACCCACAGCAGATGCTGGGGCGGAGGTGGCGCGTCGGGCCGACCAGCAGCGGCTGCAGCGGGCTCCTCTGTTGCGCCGTCGTTGATCCTCTCCTCCCATGCCGCTGAACTCCGGCGCTGCACTGGGATGGGGGATCGGTGGGGATCGACGGCAGCTGCACGAGAGAGAGAGGAGGAGGAGGAGGAGGAGGAGGAGGAGGAGCGGCGGCGGCTAGGAGAGAGGTCGAGCAAGGGTGGGAATAGAGGAACGCGGGCTAGGTCTACTTTTGTCTCTCGCTGCCCACTCGCTTCTCCTCTTTCTCTCTCGCTGCTGCCTGCACTATTCATAGCGGACGTGGATGCAATGGTTGTGCCTAGCACCCCCTTCATCCTTTATAAGTTTATCTCTCGCTGCTGCCTGCACTATTCATAGCGGACGTGGATGCAATGGTTGTGCCTAGCACCCCCTTCATCCTTTATAAGTTTAATGGTGCCTGGTTTTTTTTTTGTGTAAGTCAATTTTGATTGGTAGAAGATGAGAGCAGAGACACACGCGTACCCGAGTAGATGACGTAGAAGGGATCGAGTGTTCTTATTAGGTGTGTGTTGGGGTTTCATTTTGACTGTCACTTGGATTACATAGTGACCTCTACGAAGACGGAGATGGGGCGGAAGGCGGCGGTGAGCTGTTACTGTCACAGCCGAGACCGGGCAAGGCGGGAGAAAACTAGGATCGTAGAAAGAGGAAGAAGAAGAGAAACATTGTGGCGTAACCTGGTTGTAGTGCACCTACTAAGAACATTAAAATAGAAAAAATTAGGAAAATAATAATAATATATTGAACACTATTTTTTAGTGTAAATCATCTAATGTAATTCGCCACTAAATTTCTCAAGCGCCTAATTCATTTGGTCTCGTTTGAAACCACGATATTTCACAATATTTTGAATTTTTTGCTTATTTTTCTGATTTTACAATTCATCGTATGTTGGAAATGGAAGAAGGGTGTCCACTGTGCAGTCGTCCGATTACAAACAAACAGCTGAGGCAAAATTGACTTATAGGGCATTTTGGAGACCGAGCTCCATGGAGGCCTTAGTTTTGAAAGTTTGAAACCTTTCAGTTTCAAAAAATTCCAAAAACAAATACACATGCATACAAGGATGTAATGTGTATGTGTGTAAATGATATGGATGAAATACCTTGAATTGCGAGCTGCACAAAAAAATCATGAACTTTGAGGATGAACAATATGTAGGCTAAAAAGCCCCAAATTTGGTTTTTTCGTGTAGCTCTCATTTTAACTATTTCCACCTGAAAATTTACACACCTGCACATTGTGTCTCTAAGTACGTACCCACCAAAAGTTTAAATTTCGTGTATTTATTTTCAGAATTTTTTGAAACAGAAAATTTTTAAATTTTGAAGTTTTCAAATTAAGGCCTCCATGGAGCTCGGTCTCCGTTTGGCATTTTTGCTTATACTAATATTATTTTCAGAGGACTATTATATAGTGGGCCACGGCCTCATTTTCTCCGTACGCAAGTAATGGTAGAGAAAATATTATGGTTTTTTCCTGGTCGTGTCATCTCAAGTAGCCAAGCGAAAATTACATTCACGAGCTGGCAACCAAGTACCCCTCTGAATTTTTTTGGGCATTTCGCCCGCAGTCTCAGCTAAATAATTGATACAGACAGTCTTCAGGTACCGTACGGCCAATTGTTCACTTCACAAAAGCAATATATATCTGCAAAGCATTGTGAACATGCGCATACTCACGAAGTTTCTAGTATTCTTGTACAATCACCGGATACAACGTAGACGGGCTAACTATGTAAAAACACGTAATAAGCCTCCAGTCTTGGCAACGCCGTACACAAACTTTTTTTTGTATGATTTGAAGGCAGCAATGACCGGGGAACAGAAGCCGTACACAAACTGAATGCCCATACGCATTCTTAATCGTCTGATCAAACACCACATCCACAACCTAAACCGCCGCCGTAAACACATGCAGAACACCGATTCCTGTTACCATAATCATCTCCTGCAAGAACGAGACACGAAAAAGAAGAACTTGTATTGTTAACTTTTATTTGTTTTTGTAAATGGAAAAATCGTGGTGAGGCCACAAGCACAATGTAGCCACGATGGTCACCAAGGGAGCGCTCTAGGCAAAGGCCTTGCGTTCTTCTTCCTTGGTATATGGGTGCGTGCGTGTGTGTCCAGGTCTAGTGTGTTCTTGAGAGTAACCATGAGAGAAAGGTGAGAGTTGGGAGGAAGAAGAAAGAGGGGCGCTGCGAGGAGGCGGCGCCAACACGCACCGCCGGCCGGTTCGACTTCTCCGGGCAGCTGGGCTCTCCAATGATCGCCCACCCGAAGGTCGACCCCGCCACCGTCGTGAGGCGGCCGTACCTGCGGTACTTCTACGTGGACCCGGCCACCGGCGAGAAGTCCGGCGACGTGGAGGTGGCGCTCCAGCGGCCGATCACGGAGAGCTACGGTGTGATCCCGGACCAGCAGGTGGTGTTCGACGTGGGCCGGATGATGCGTGGCCGCTCCCCTCTGGTGCGTACGTACGCAAAGTAGCTGGCTGACACATGCATGCAGAGCCATGCATGCTGACACGTACCAAAATATCCTGTTCCACTCGTCCACGTGTCACCTACTACTTCACACGTGTCAACCATATAGTTTGTTCATTCTGTAGGTATGACTCGAACGACTCCAGGATGCGGTGGTTCGACGTGCCGGAATGTTTCTGCTTCCACGTCTGGAATGCATGGGAGGAGACCGACTACGCCCGCGACAGCCAGGACACCGTCGTCATCATCTGCTCCTGCATGACGCCGCCGGACGCGCTCTTCTCTGAAGCCACCAACGATGCCCCGACGAACTTGCGCGCCACCCTGACAGAGATCCGGCTGGACCTCCGTACGGGGATGTCTCGGCGGCGTGAGCTCGCGTCGGGGTTGAGCCTGGAGGCCGGCACGGTGAACCGGACCTTCTGGGGCAGCGGACGCGGTATGCGTACCTCGCTGTCACGGAGCCGTGGCCGCGGTGCCTGCGCGTGGCCAAGGTGGACGTGGTGACCGGTGAGGCTGTCGCGGTGCATCAGTATGGCACCGGGCGGTTCGGCGTTCGTGCCGGCGGCCGGCTGTGAGGAGAGGGAGGACGAGGGGCACGTGGTGGTGATGGTGCACGATGAGGCGGCGAGCACGTCAGAGCTGGCCGTGCTGGACGCGGTCACCATGGAGGCGGTGACAACGGTGGCGCTGCCGTGCCGCGTGCCCTACGGCTTCCATGGCGCGTTCCTCACTAGAGACCAGCTCGCCGCTCAGAGGACTTGTATCTCCTAGCATAATTTGTTTCAGTTTAGCTACTGGTAAGTCGCCTAAAATCATATTTGTGTTAGTCGGTTTTTCGCATGAAGGAAGCAGCCGTTGCGGGATGGAAGGAGCATCCCCGGGCTCGTCGGAAAAGCCTTCTGGATCTATCAAGGGTGACAGCCTCGCCGGGTGTCTATCTTAGGGTGGCAGGATCGTCGTTGGTGGCTATCTATTTTAGGGGTGGGGCCGGTGGGTGGGGGAGGTTGTTGCAGGTTCGCCAGTAAAATCTAAGAAAGCGATCTAGCCATTCATTTCGCATTCGGCGGCTTCAAACAAATCGACTAACCCAAAAAATATTTTACTGACAACTAGTCAGTCCTAATTTGTTTCTTCAATTATTAGCTTGATTTTTTTATTAAGAAAACAAATCTGAACTTCTTAGCCTTTGCAATAATTTTTAACAACAGGCAGGAGTTTGCTCATTAAGGAAAAAAATGATAATTGAACAAGAAAATTTGGTCAAAAACCAATGCATTTGCGACACACACATTAGTCTTACGCTGTGCACCAGATGAGTCGAGAATTCTGCCACCCAAGTGGACAGTGATGACATCCTACAACGCAACGATGGATACCGATGCAGCCGCTCCGGTGTCTACACCAGCCTCGAGGACGCACACCAGCCTCAAGGATGCAACTCTGTCGCCCAGGCGACCATAGTAGACGCCAAGAAAGACAACAACCTATCAAAAAACCGCTGCTAACGGTCAGTGGCGGATCCAGGAATTGAACTTAGCCGGGGCGAAACATTTAAGGTATAAAATTTTTGATTGACAAATGCAAGCCCGCTGAACCAAATCTCATAAAATTCAAATATGAAGCTAGTTGCACTCGAAAATTTACATAACCAATGATTCAGAACATTTCAAGATTCTCGAGAACTAGGTTGTAACCACCAAAAATCACAAAATATAACATAAACGTCACACATAACTACTAACATGGACTCCTGCTGCTTGAATCATTCATTCCATGGCCCAAAATGTCCAACTCCATGACTAATAGATACCTACAACAGGTGAACAAGCTGCATATCAGTATATGTCTTGGAACAAGTAAGCAAATAGTTTGAAACAATAGATAACAAAAGTATTTACCCTAAGTCGTAAGTATACGAGGAGGGTTTGGTAGATGGCCTCTACGGTCTCTCAAGCTGTGAAAATGTTCTATGATCTTCTTGTCATCAATTCCAGCAAATATATCTCGCTCTACATAGCATATCATCATATCATTCAACCAATCATCAGATATCTTATTTCTCAAATCTGTCTTAATGATATTCATGGCTGAGAAAACTCTTTCAACAGATGCCGTCGCTACTGGCAAAGTCAAAGCAAGTTTGATGAGCCGGTAAACCAAAGGAAATTGTAAATGTTCCTTAGTTTCAACCAACTTGAGAGCAAGAATAGCAAGACTGTCACAACTGCAAAAAACATGAGACCTTTTCATCATATCAATGTATATCTTGAGCTGACCATCCAAATGATATTGTTCTTCTGGATCGAAGTCGACTGAGTACATAGATGCAAGCTCAAGTAGGTTCTCATGATTAAATCTGCTAAATGAGTCTCTAGGATCTAGACTAGCAATGCATATCAATAACCTTGTTGAAGCTTCTGGATATCATGACAAGTCATTTGATGATTCCCAGGAGCATTATCATTGAGTACATCAGCTGCAGCTTTGCATCTTATAGCATACCAATCCAACAACTCATGAAAATTACCCTTGTTTCTTGAAGTCTTTGACTCATCGTGGCCACGGAAGGCAAGTCCTTGCCTAAGAAGATACCTCACAACACCCATAATAGCCATCAAACGATCTTGGTATTCAAGATGCGACCTCTCAGTTTGAGTAGTAATTGCATATGCCACACTTTGTTTTTGGTTCTTGAAATATGTACAATGTCTTCTTGAATTGTTGTGAGCACTCTTCGTCGAACCTACATGAAGCCTGAAATATTCCACCGCTTTCTTCCAATTTTTATACCCATCCTGATTGAAGACATTGCCCCCAAACTTTACATGGCTTACTGGCTGCTTGAAGAGATAGCAGTGAAAACAATATGCCCTGTTTTCTTTTACACTATACTCTAGCCAATCAAACTCATCAAACCACTCCTCTCTGAATACCCTTTTATCTGTAGGGTTGCGAGGAAAATCATGCCCATACGGCTGACATGGACCTTTCTTCAAATACTACCTCCTCACTGCATCTCTGATTTCTGGAGTGGAATAATCTCCAATTTGTTTCCGGAGTCCTGGATCAGGTTCAATGTGAGTTGGATTAAATCCTAGAATACAAGTTTGCAAAGTGTTATCATGAGAGCCCTGATTATACACTTCTGGTTCACGAACTGGATCTTCTACAATGTTTGCATCTGAGGCTTTAGTGGATAAAATGTTTGCATCAGGTTCAGGGACAGGAACAGGAGCTTGAAATTCATTAGATGGTGGAGTTCCAAAATAAGCAGCAATTGCCTTCATCTTTTTAAAGATTCCCTACATTACAAAATCACCATGTCAAGTACTGACCATGTTCAATAATTGGCTAGAAATTGAAGGAACAGGAGCTTGAGATTGAGTAGAAAAGAATGGATTCGACTATCTGTGTACCTGCTGGCTGCGCTTGCTGATTTTGCAAACAGCAGCTGTGCGTTTGCATGAGCTCCTCGATCCACTGCCGCCGCTGCCTCCTCCCACACAGGCCACACCCGGCACCGCAGCTTCTTTCCGTTCGCCCATACGCGGACCGGCGGACGGCGGATGTGGATCAGGTGCCCGTGGCCGGTGGCCCGGCGAGGCAGAGCTCTTCGGCGACGAGCCGGCGGCCCGGCGAGGCGGAGCTCTGTGGCGGCGAGCCGGCGACGGCTAGGTTACTCTCGCTGCTGCCTGATTCGATTGGGGGATTTTCTGGAATGCCTGTACGACGAGGTCGAAGGATTGGGTGTGGCCGTGCTGACTAGTTTTAGCCTATGGACTGCAACTGGGCTTTTTTGTCTCCGGTGCAAATCGTGGCCCATGTATTAAAACGAACCGTATTTTTTTGTATACGTAATTTCGGCTACCCGGGGCGGCCGACCATGCTGGCCCCTACCGTGGCGCCGCCACTGCTAACGGTGTCATGTACCGAAGGTACACCGACAGATCGGAAGTCGGCCCACTAGAGGTGACATCTACTTGTGCTCCAAGATATGTATTTTACTTGGGCTATAAGCCATGCAAACCTACTCGGGCCCATATAACCCTACCTCTCGTCGACGTGTATAAGAGGAGCTAGGGGCCTCCCGAGTCGGCAGCCAACAGACACATCTCTCATGCGAGACACAATCAATACTGTATAGACATGCAGGAGTAGGGTATTACCTCATCTTGTGGGTAAATCCTCGTCTCGTGTGCACCCAATCTAATGATCTATGCGTGTCGCCATATGATTAGTATCTGCAGGTATATGAACCGACGGATCTAAGCCAATTTTACACCAACAGCCGCTCCAGCATACAAAACTAAGCAACACACACGCACGCACGCGCGTGCGCACACACACACACAAGACCGCGATACAGGCCAGCCAATGACTGTCACCCAAGCGACAGAAGTCGACACCCTCCACTCAAGACTTCCACATTGGCCCGGAGACGCACCAGACTAGCCGACGACTATCAACCACCGAAGGGATCGGTGTCAACACTGCCCCTTGAAGACTGGTATCTGGAGCCGCCGCTCCGATCTCCACACCGGCCCCGAGGTCGTGCACCAGTCCAGTTGACGACTCTGCCACCCAAGCGATCAAATCCAACACCCTTCAACGATGTCAACATCCAAAGCAGCTGTTCCGACTTCCACACCAGCCCCGAGGTTGCACACCACCCGGGTCATTGGTAGTGAACATGCGCCGACAGGACAACTCCGCGCAGGAGAAGCTCCTCATGCTAGGACATGACCTCCATAGACGATGCCTCCGAGGAGGAAGTGATGAGGACACAACTGTAGCCCACTCCGGTAGAAACCGGGAGCTCGAGCTTTTGCCCGGAGGAACCAACATCTTTGATGGTGGGAGAACGACGCCTCCAAGGCGGGGAACGATGCCCACGGGCCCCATCATTGTTAGCGCCAACCAAAGGCGGAGTTGGGATTCGCCCAAGGCTCCGACACATCCACACCGCCACCATCAGAGACACACGCTACCGCCGTTAGCCAGGCCGACAACGGACACCACCCTCTCATCGCTGCACAACAACAAGGCTTCCCAAACAAAAAGCGGAGCCAGCCGAGCATCATGCAACACCACCGCGACCCTCCAGCGCCCTCTCGCGTTTGCTATTTCCATGTTGCCTGGATTTTTTTATGTGTAAGTCAATTTTGATGGGCAGAAGATGAGAGCAGAGACACACGCGTACCCGAGTAGATGATGTAGAAGGGATCGAGTGTTCTTATTAGGTGTGTGTTGGGGTTTCATTTTGACCGCCACTCGCATTACATAGCGACCTCTACGAAGACGGAGACGGGGCGGAAGGCGGCGGTGAGCTGTTACTGTCACAGCCGAGGCGGGGTAAGGACGGGAGAAAACTAGGATCGCAGAACCAGGAAGAAGACGAGAAACGTTGTGGCGTAACCTGGTTGTAGTGCACCTACTATGAACATTAAAATCGAAAAAATTAGCAAAATAATAATAACATATTGAACACTAACTTTTTTAGTGTAAATCATCTAATGTTATTTCGCCACTAAATTTCTCAAGCACCTAATTCATTTGGTCTTGTTTGAAGCCACGATATTTCACAATATTTAAATTTCTTTCGCTTATTTTTCTGATTTTACAGTCCATCGTAAGTTGGAAATGGAAGAAGGGTGTCCACTGTGCAGTCGTCCGATTTCAAACGAACAGCCGAGGCAAAATTGACTTATAGGGCATTTTGGAGATTGAGCTCCGTGGAGGCCTTAATTTCGAAATTTTCAAAATTCAAAGCTTTCTGAAAATTCTGAAAACGAATACACATGCATACAAGGATGTAATGTGTATGTGTGTATTTTTTTGGATGAAATGGCTTTAATTGTGAGCTGCAAAAAAAAAAATCATGGACTCTGAGGATGAATAATATGTAGGCTAAAAAGCCCCAAATTTGGTTTTTTCGTGTAGCTCTCATTTTAAGTATTTGTACCTGAAAATTTACACACATGTACATTGTGTCTCTAGGTACGTGTGTATTTGTTTTCAGAATTTTTTGAAACAGAAAAAGTTTGAATTTTGAGGTTTTCAAATTAAGGCCTCCATGGAGCTCGGCCTCTGTTTGGCATTTTTTGCTTATACTAGTATGATTTTCAGAGGACTTATTATATAGTCGGCCACGGCCTCATTTCCTCCGTACGCAAGTAGTGGTAGAGAAAAGATTATGTTTTTTTCCTGCTCGTGTCATCTCAAGTAGCCAAGCCAAAATTACATTCACGAGCTGGCTACCAAGTACCCCTCTGAAAAATTGTGGGCATTGCAGTCAGCTAAATAATTCATACAAACAGTCTTCAGCAAGTACCGTGGCCAATTGTTGACTTCACAAAAACGATATATGTGCAAAGCATTGTTTTTTTTTTTTTGCGTGGAACTGAAGAGTTTTATTCAATCAAACGGGCTCCGGCACTGTCCGCCATAAGGCTAGTAACCAGGAGTCCAGGGGGAGAGTTCATCCAACACTCCGTCACGTCCAATGTGCTAGCGTGCTTGGCACAAAGGTGGGCCGGGACATTGGACTGTCTCTTTACATGATGAATATCAAAAGAAGAAAAACTAGTTGCTAGCTCTTCAATATCTAATAACACTGGCGCTATCAAGGAGCGCGAAGAACGGCGCGAGTTCCAGAGATCCACCACCTCTTTGCTATCAGTCTCCATCTGTACTCGCTCAAAGCCACGAAGCTTTGCAAAAACAACGCCTTCACGGAGAGCCATGGCCTCCGCAACAAGCGAGTCAGTAATACCATGGACCGGCTTGCACCAAGCTCCGATGAAAGCTGAAGATGAGCGTGCAATACCTCCCACTCCGGCAAGCCTTGCTTCCATCGAGATTCCTACATCGGTGTTGATCTTAATGCAGCCCTCGTCGGGAGGACGCCAACCGAATCCTGGTAGAGTTCGAGCCTGAACCCTGGGTAGTTCCAAGATCGCCAGAGCTTCTCTGGTCTTCTTCATCGACACCACCGGGTCAAGGCTTGCTCTGTCATGAGTGATGTTGTTCCTGGACGTCCAGATCGCCCACATTACAGTGATGATTTTAGATGTGCAAAGCATTGTGAACATGCGCATACTCACGAAGTTTCTAGTATTCTTGTACAATCACCGGATACAACGTAGACGGGCTTAACACGTAATGGGTCATTTTTGTCTAGAGCTAATAAAAGGTATTGGATACCATCATATAAACAGAAAAACACGTAATAACCCTCCAGTCTTGGCTTATCTAAGAAAACACGTACTGTACGTAACAGATTCAATAGTAATAATGTCAACGCCATAAGCCTCCCAGTCTTGGCAACGCCGTACACAAACATTTTATGTATGATTTGAAGGCAGTTGTTTACAGCAATGACCGGGGAACAGAGGCCGTACACAAACTGAATGCCCATACGCATTCTTAATCGTCTGATCAAACACCACATCCACAACCGAAACCGCGGCCGTAAAGACATGCAGAACACCGATTCCTGTTACTATAAGGATCTCCTGCAAGAACGAGACACAAAAGAAGATGGATCGGCTCTCTCCCCTCCCTCCTCCCTCCTCGGGAAACGCAGCCCCGGCGAGATTAAATCTCCATATCTCTCGCCCTCCCACCTACCCCCACAGCAAGTCGAGCTCTCCCCGCCCCTGGCTCTCACCTACTAACTCCCATGGCAGGAGCGCGCCGACGCGGGGTTCGGATCCGTTGGCTTGCGCCGGCGACGAGGGTGGCGGAGCCAACGGCGCTAACACCTCCCGTGGTGGCTCTGCCGCCACCGATCGATAAGAACTCGCCGCAGGCTCGACGGGAGATGCCGCAGGTGGTGCTGGAGAGGTTCCCCGACAGGGACGAGTGGGCGGACATCCACCTCAACATAATCTGCTACGCGACCTTCGAAGAGCGCGCGCTTTTCATCGGAGACGATGGTTGTATGGATGTGGAGCTCCTCTTCTGGGCAATCCAGGAGGCCGAGTCTCCAGATCCGATCCAAGCGGCGCGGTGGGCAAACTACAGGATGGCAAATCCATCACGCCTCAACATCAGGCCGCCGTCGGTGGAGGGGATTGCCAGCATCCCGCCGGAATTCCTTCCACCGGGGGTCCGCCTGCCTCGCCGTCGCCAGTAAAGAGATCGGCGCCCCCATGGATCCAACATCAGCGACGACCCATCGAACCCCCTCCCTGGCCGAGAGAGGGAGGTATGCACTCCATCCATCTCAATCCCTCGATGCGTGCTCGTCTGTTGAATTTTCGCCTGCATAGAGGTCGGATTTTAAATCCAGTGGTCAGTTCTGATTCTGTTACTGTGAGTAGTGAAGGAGAATGCTCGAGGGTTGTCCCTCGGAGTCTGATTGGTGTGATGTGTGTTGGTGCCGCTTCTGCGGATTCTGACATCGTAATCGAATTCCGGCGAGGAATTCCGGCCGATTCCACGGCCGTCGGCGAGTTTTGGAGTGGAGACAGGTGGGCCTAGGCCGTCATCCACCTCCCCTCCGGTCATGGCGGGTCCCACTTTCAGAGTGCGCGACCCAAAAAAGAAAACGTCTAGCCAGTTTACGCGTTCGCATGGTAAGGATGCCCTAGAAAGTGTTGAGGAGCATTTTGGCCAGCTCTGGCTCATTCCCTCTCTGCCCCGCCGCCGCCACCATCCCTCCCTACCTCCTCCCCCACAAACCAACCCCCCTCTGGATTCCTTTGCTGGATCCGGAAGGATTTGATCGAATCAAGATCGTTCACCGCCGCGGATTGTCACCCCACCTCCCGTCGTGCTTTTGACCCACTGCCAAAAACTCTGAAAATCGCCCGTGAAGGACTTGGGCCGGGATCCCTCTCCTTCGCTGAGGTTGTGAAGCAAGATCTGAAGATGTCTGATCGCCGGGTGGGTGGAACCAGTACCGGTGCGGCTGGCAATCCAAGGCAGCCGGGCAGAAGTCCAATTCCTATGGAGGGCGCAAGCAGCCATCTACTTCGCCAGCCAAAGACCAAGCCCCTACCCCGAAACCAACCAAATCAACGGCCTCCACTGTAACCTCATCTCAGGTACAATCCTCCCAAGCTGTTGAGGTGGAGATTGAACAAGTGCTTGACCCTAGGTACAAGGATATGATTTGCTTCAATTGCGGGATGCCAGGTCATTATGTGGGGAATTGTGTGAAACCTAAGGCCTGCTTCATCTATCAGCAGAATCACAACATGAACAATTGGGCTGCGTGGTCTAAAGTGCAACCTACTGCTGCTTTCTTTGGCAGTGGGGCTAAGGGGCTTGGTTTCTACCATGTGGATGTCCCTGTAGCCCGTGAATCTGATTGGCTGAACTTCCAAAACTGTGCTGTAGTGAACATTCTTAAAGGAGAAGTGAACAAGGAGATGTTGATGGGTCTTCTGACCGCCACATTCTGCAAGACTAAGCACTGGCCTTGGCAAATTAGAGGTTTATCCATCAAGACATTCCTAGTGAGGTTTCCCCCATGGAAGAAAGTTGAGGACCTCATAGAACTACCTGCATTCTGTCTCCCACAGGATGTGTCAGTGACCTTGACTGAATGGAAAGGAGCATGTGACCCTTTTGGGGAGTTGATTGAGGCTTGGGTTCTGATTGAAGGGATCCCACCAAAGTGGTGCACTTGGAAAGTTTTTGCACAGATTGCATCTCTCTTTGGTGTTTTAACAGATGTTGATTGAAATGGGATGTTCAGGACCTTTTTTGCGAATGTCACAGTGAAAATTGCTTGCAGAGACCCTACTAAAATTCCCTTTGAGAGATTGATTGAGATGAAAAAAAAGTTGTTCCTGTTAGGGTTTACTGTTGAGGGCTTTGAGCAGGCAGGTGGTGTGGATTCTATTATAGATATTGAGGATGATGAGGATGGAGATGAAGAAGCTGATGGTGCTGAAGAGGAACAGGAAAAAGATGATAAAAAACTACCAAGGATGACCTGACTGATGATCTGTTAGATGGAGATTTGGCAATTGATGAACTAGTTAAAGCCAACCTATCTCAGGGTAAACATGGGCCTCCCACTAGGCAACAAACTAAGATGGTGGTGTTACAATACCTGCTCCGACTCTGATCATGAGAACTTCATCATGCAGTGTGTTGTTTCTGATAAAAAGATCATGGTCTCATCTTCTGATGAGGATGGTGCTGGGAATGCTCTGGAAAAAGAATCTACCTTTCCTGTCCTTGTGAATGGAATTGTTAGCTCTCTTGATGTTAAGACTTCTACACCTTTAAGAGAGGAACTGGAAAACATGGATATTGGGGAAAGATCTAAAGGTATGGAATACTGTGAAGACCTTCTCAAATCTGTTGATCTCTATGAATTTGAGGATGAGGAAACCAAAAAGAAGAAGAGATGGGGGTTCTCCCTCCTGAAGCTGTACATGTACTCCAATCTAACTCTCTGAAGAGATCTCTGCTAGAATCACTCAACCAAGCTCAAGAGACTGGACCTACACAAGGGAAGAATACCAATTGGGGCCCAATCTTGATTCAGAAACCTGCTACCAGAGGGCATGGTAATGTAAGTATCATGGAAAAAGCTTCTGCTTATAAGAGGAAACAAAACCTGGAGATCCCAAAGACCTTCAAAGGTAAATCCTTCTCCACTGTTGATCATTCTATTTTGTGTGACCAGGTTAGTAAGATAGATCTTTTTATTGGTGGAAATGAGAAAAATAAACACACTGTCATTGATGATTTGGTTGCTTGTGAAAAGGAAAGATGCCTGGTTTTTGCCAGTAACAACCCTGAAATTGTTCTTCCTGATAATTTACATATAGATCAGATAGAATTAGTTGGAACTCCAGTTGGTATGTCTTTCTCTAAGCCAGTTGGCACTGCTGTTGCTTTGGGAAAAAACTCTCACTGTTCTAACTAAAGTCAAGCCTTGTGGCTTGTCCCACCCCTTTAAAATTGCTTGATATGATAGGTCTTATTTGGAATATTAGAGGTCTTGGTCAACCTGGGAAGATACAGTGCCTATGCGATACAATTGCTCAATCCAATCCTGATTTCATTGGGTTTCAAGAAACTAAAAGAGAGATTATTTCTGAGGGTTTCCCCAGAGCTATAGATAGGTCTTAGAACTTTACTTTGCAATTTTTGCCTGCTGTTAATACTGCTGGTGGTATCTTGTTGGGTCATAAAAAAACTTGTTTGAAGTTATTGGCTTTGTTAATAATAGATTCTCTATTAAAGCTACGGTCAAAAACAAGAATGATGGTTTTACTTGGCATTTGGTGGTAGTGTATGAGTCTGCTTATCCTGAGTTTAAGCTAGACTTTATTGCAGAGTTGCATGATATCCTAGATGCTGCTAATTATCCCATTTTAGTTTGTGGAGATTTTAACTTGGTCAGAAATGACATTGATAAGAGCAGTGGATTAGTTAATCAACACACTGCTTTTTTGTTTAATGACTGGATTAATAAGTGGGGATTGATGGAAATTTCTATTTCCAATAGAGGGTTTACCTGGTCTAACAATCAAGATAAACCCGTTTTTGCTGTTCTTGATCGAGTGTTCACTTCTGTGGACTGGGATTCTCACTTCCCACTGTCTCCCCTTTCTGCTCTTCCAAGAATTGGGAGTGATCACACTCCCCTGGTGCTAGACACCGGGGCTAGAAAATCTTCTAGCCCAAAAATGTTTAGGTTTGAGAAGTGGTGGCTTTCTCAGCCAGGGTTCCACCAGATGGTCAGAGAGACATGGAATTCTGTGTCTTCTTCTGCTTCCTCTGTTGACAATTGGCTAACTAAAACCAGGGTCCTTAGGAAAAAATCCAAACACTGGAGTATTAATGTGGAGGCTGCTCTTAAGAAAAAAAAAGAAATCCCTCCTTATGGAGTTTGATATTCTAGATGTGTTGTCTGAATCTCAACAACTACCTGTGTCAGACTTTGACAGGATGAAAAACATTAGGAAAGAACTGGATGAGATTTGGAAGAAGGAAGAAATTGCTCTTTGGCAGAGATCTAGAGATAGAAAAATCTTAGAGGGTGATCGCAATAATGCTTACTTTCATGCCCTTGCTAACCATAGGCATAGGAAAAACCACCTCTCTGAGCTGGTTGGTCCTTCAGGGGTTGTGACATCCACAAATGACATACTTGATGTTGCCACCTCTTTTTATAAGGATCTTTTTGCCTTTGAACCTAAACTTGACATTCATCTAGGTGCTGGGTTTTGGTCTGAAGGGGAAATGGTCAATGAGGATGAGAGACTGCTTTTAGAGAGACCCTTTTCTGCGGAGGAAATCAAACAAGCTATTATGAGCTCATATGCTAATGGAGCTCCTGGTCCTGATGGTTTATCCTTTTGTTTTATCAAACCTTCTGGGATTTGATAAAAGATGACTTCATGTGGATGGTTAGAGATTTTGAAAATGGTATCCTAGACATTTACAAGCTTAATTTTGCTATTATTACCCTCATCCCCAAAGTACCTCATGCCAGAGATATGAAAAACTTTGGACCCATTAGTCTTAGTAATTGTGTGATACGTCTCCGTCGTATCTACTTTTCCAAACACTTTTGCTATTGTTTTGGACTCTAATTTGCATGATTTGAATGAAACTAACCCGGACTGTCGCTGTTTTCAGCAGAACTACCATGGTGTTGTTTTTGTGCAGAAATCAAAGTTCTTCGAATTGGACGAAACTTTTTGGAGATTTTTTATGGAATAAATAAAAATTACTGGCGCAAGAATCAACAGAAGTGGGGCCACCTGTTGCCCACAAGGCAACAGGGCGCGACCCCCTAGGGCGCGCCCTGATGCCTTGTGGGGCCCACAGGCAGCCGTCTGACCTAATTCCAACGCTATAAATTCACTTTCCGCGAGAAAAAAAATAGGAGAAGAAGTTTCATCGCGTTTTACGATACGGAGCCGCCGCCACCTCCTGTTCTTCACCGGGAGGGCTGATCTGGAGTCCGTTCGGAGCTCCGGAGAGGGGGATTCGACGCCGTCGTCATCATCAACCATTCTCCATCACCAATTTCATGATGCTCACCACCGGTCATGATTAATTCCTTCGTAGGCTTGCTGGACGGTGATGGGTTGGATGAGATTTATCTTGTAATCGAGTCAATTTGTTAGGGCTTTGATCCCTAGTATCCATTATGTTCTGAGATTGAGGTTGCTATGACTTTGCTATGCTTAATGCTTGTCACTAGGGCCCGAGTGCCATGATTTCAGATCTGAACCCTTTATGTTTTCATGAATTTATTTGTGTTCTTGATCCTATCTTGCAAGTTATATGCACCTATTACGTGTTATGATCTGCATACCCCAAGGTGACAATAATTGGGATTCTTTCCGGTGATTGCCGTAGTTTGAGGAGTTCATGTATTCACTAAGTGCTAATGCTTTGTTTCGGTTCTCTATTAAAAGGAGGCCTTAATATCCCATAGTTTCCTTAAGGACCCCTCTGCCACGGGAGGGTAGGACAAAAGATGTCATGCAAGTTCTTATTATAAGCACGTATGACTATATACGGAATACATCCCTACATTACATTGATGAATTGGAGCTATTGTGTATCGCCTTAGGTTGTGACTGTTATATGATGAATATCATCCAGAATAATTATCATCACCGATCCAATGCCTACGACTTTCTCATATTGGTTTCTGCTAAGTTACTTTGTTGCTACTGCTTTACACTTGCTACAAAACTGCTACTGTTACTGTTGCCGTTACTATTGTTACTGTTGCTACTGCTATCAAAACTATCATATTACTGTGCTACTAAATATTCTGCTGCAAATATTTTATCTGCAGGTGTGGTTGAATTGACAACTCAACTGCTAATACTTGCAAATATTCTTTGGCTCCCCTTGTGTCGAATCAATAAATCTGGGTGAAATACAACCCGCGAAAACTGTTGCGATCCCCTATACTTGTGGGTTATCAAGACCTTTTTTCTGGCGCCGTTGCCGGGGAGCATAGCTCTATTTGTTGAGTCACTTGGTATTTATATCTGTTGATCACTATGAAGAATTTGAAAGACGCTAAGACTAAGATCGTCCCCTCTATGACTAGAGGAGGTAAGGAACTGCCATCACACTCAGCACTTGATTCACCTTCTGTTTTGAGTAGGCATGCGACACCACCACCTGCTATTCATTCTGCTATGTCGCAAGTTATTGATGATACTACCTCTGCTATGAATGATACTTATGATGATGCTTGTACTATGCTTGATAATACTGTGCCACTTGGTGAGTTTCTTGATGAACAAATTGCTAAAGTCAAAGAAAATGAAAATGTTGAAACTCTTGAAAATTATGATTCACCTATTATGCCTAGCTCTCCTACTAGAGTTGAAATACCTGAAACATCTGATGGTCATGTTTTTGATAGAGAGACAGCTAGAGCAATTCTTGCTTGTAATGATAGAGACGAGGTTATAAAATTGCTTGCTGAAATGAAAGAAAAATCTACGAGGGAGAGAATGAAATATGATCCTAAGTTTGCTACCTCTCCCATATTTGTTACCGATAAGGATTATGAATTCTCTGTCGATCCTGAGTTAATTACTTTGGTTGAATCTGATCCTTTTTATGGTTATGAAACTGAAACTGTTGGGGCACATCTTACTAAGTTGAATAATATTGCCACCCTATTTTCTCATGAGGAAAAAATTCGCTACTATTATATTCTTAAGTTGTTTCCTTCTCATTAAAGGGTGACGCTAAGAAATGGTTTAATACTCTTGCTCCTGGTTGTGTGCGTAGTCCCCAGGATATGATATATTACTTCTCTGAAAAATATTTTCCTGCTCATAAGAAACAAGCTGCCTTACAGGAAATATTTAACTTTGTGCAAATTGAAGAAGAGAATCTCCCTCAACCTTGGGGGAGGTTTCTCCAATTACTTAATGCTTTGCCTGATCATTGCTACTTGTAGACTGCGTTGGTATTTCCCCGAAGAGGAGAGGATGATGCAGTATAGTAGAGATAAGTATTTCCCTCAGTTAAGAACCAAGGTTATCAATCCAGTAGGACAACCAAGCAAGATCCAGTGAACAACACCTACACACACAAAAGCAAAGACTTGCACCCAACGCGAATAAGAGGGTTGTCAATCCTCTTAGAGGTTACTTGCAAAGATTAAGTCTGATAGAGATAAATTGATAAAGTAAATTACTAAACTAAATAAAAGTAAATAAATTGCAGCATGGTATTTTTAGGTTTTTTATATGATAAAGATAGACCCGGGGGCCATAGTTTTCACTAGAGGCTTCTCTCTCGAGCGCAGAAACATACGGTGGGTGAACAAATTACTGTTGGGCAATTGATAGAAAAGCAAATAATTATGACTGTCGGTGTATAAAACATGGGTATTTTATACCCTGACTTATGCACAGACAGTGGCAGCTTCCTTGCTGGCCAAGGCTTGCCTGGAACTACCAAGATCAAGACTCAAGCCCCAGTTGCAGAAGCTACTGGGGAGAAGATCAAGACGAAGCATCAATTTCAAAACACTGAAGATAACCTTTGCCGGCAAGGCCAAGCCGGCAAGGTGAAGACCCGGCAAGCTCCGTGCCGGCAAGCTCTCGCTAGCTGTTAGCGCTCCACCTCATTGAGCAGCTAGTCGCTAATCGATGAGGTGTTGAGACCGCAGGTAGTTAGGTGAGACTTGTCGGGCACGTGTCAGGGCGCTGGAAGGAGATTTGCCTTTAATGACACCCGTCCAGAAGGCGTGTCAAGATAATAGGAGGTAGCTAGGCGAGCGGTGCAGATTCCTTGCTGGGGCTCCTCCTCCACACGACACCTAACGGAGCATTTAGTGCTTTTGTCCTAAACTGGCAGTGTTAGGTATGATAGCACTGTTTGCTATCTAATCAACTTGTAATTACTGTTTTGCCACTGTGGTGACCCCTTGAACTATAAAAGAAGGGCCAGGGCAACGTTTACAAGGATCGAACCCTTGCACAACTTGCATGCGTAGTTGCTCCTTCCGCACCTTGCCGGGGAAGCGCTCCTTGTACTTGTGCTCACACACATCCAATACACCAAAAGCAGGAGTAGGATTTTACACCTCACGGTGGCCCGAACCTGGGTAAAATCCCTTGCGTTCTCTGTTGATTCTACTCTTTGTGCTTGTGCATTCCCTTAGTCGAACTGCAAAGGGGCTAAATGGCCCCATAGATGGTCGTACGCACGACATCTTTGGCGCGCCAAGTAGGGGGATCGCTTGCGCGAACCTGAATCAGCAGAGTGCGCGTCAGTTTCATCAACTTCATCACCATCTACATCGTCATCGATGGCTCTCAAGAAGAAGGGGATCACGATGACGGCTCCTTCCACCTCCAAGGTTCCTTCGCACGTATTCGTAGGCGACGCAGGCGGCGCGGCCAACACAGGCGGTGCGGACGTCGCGGTTGGCACGACCAGTGCAGGAGGCGCAGTCACCATGCCCACCGTGGCCAGAGCAGGAGGCGGAGGTGCTGGAGGCGGTCAGCTTCCTCAACCCTCTGGCGAGCAGAATCGCGAAGGCGCGAGCGGAGCAGATGGACGTCTTTCTCCACCGGAGCAACAATGCCCGGGCCGGTGCGAGCCAAGATCCTGCCACGGTGACGTCCAGAGATGCTGCATCAAGGCACACATCGCGCCCGTCACATGATGGGTGTAATGTGACTCCGAGCGGCGTCGACGACTCCGGGCGGCGACGACCACACGGCAAGACGCCTGTCGATCAAGTTCCAAATCCTCAGACGGCTCCTCCGCTACAACAGCCCACTGTTGAGCATGTGCCGTGGTAGCAAGACCGCAATGGCGCTCCTGTTGGCTCTGCCAGGATTAGAGCGACGTCGCGTTCTTCGCTTCCGGCCATGCCAGCCACAGCAGCAGAGGTGATGGCGCGAGCCCAGATGCTGCTGAACTTTCCTCCGGCAGCAGAAAAGATGGATGAGTGGAGAGCCACCATTCAGAGCCTTATCGGCTTTGCCGAGACAAGCAAATCACAGCAAGTGGAGCCCTCACAGCGTCCGCAAACAGCACCAGTAGTTCCAACTGGTGGTCGTGTAGAAGGTGTTGCGCCAACGGCGCAGTCACCTCCGCGGCAACAGCGTCAACAGCAAGCACGGCAAGCTTAACGATCTTTCGAGCCCGATGAGATGTCGATGGCCTCTTCGGATCCACGAGCGCGGCAGGATCAACGGCAAGTGATGCAAGACAGACGGGTAAAGGATGCCCGCACCACCATTGAACAGCGTCGGGAGGCGCGCCATCAATTCGACGCGCGCAACGGCCCAGTCGTTGATGAGCCTGCGCCCGAGGTTGACGAATATCTGCCTTACGAGGTTGATTGTCCTGTCTTCACTCGTGAGCTACGGCAAGTCCGCTGGCCGTCCGTCCAGGCCTTCAAGCCGAAAGTACCAGAAAAGTACGATGGCAAGCTGAACCCAGCAGAATTCCTGGGCATCTACTTGATTGCTGTGCAAGCTGTCGGGGGAAGAGACGAGAAGATTCTCGCCAACTACTTTCCGTTGGTGCTGAAGCCCAACGTGAGATCTTGGCTGATGAACTTGAGGGAGAACTCCATTTCTTCGTGGTCAGATCTCTGCAATGAGTTTGTTGGTGCCTTTACCGGAGGCCACAAAGCCCCTGGTCAGCCCAGCGACCTGCAAGTGATCCCGCAAAGAGATGGTGAAACTTTGCGCAAGTACATCCAGAGATTCAGCCGTGTGCACCGTAATATCCTAGATGTGCACCCCGCAGCCGTGATTGCCGCCTTCCACACGAACGTGCGCAATTGAAGGATGCGGGAGAAGATGAACGTCAAGCTGCCAAAGACTGTCAATGAGCTCTATACATTGGCGGATGAGTGCGCACATGCTGAAGAAGGGAGGAGGCTCCCTGGGGAAGATGCTAGCGCAGAAGTCGATTCGGAAGACGACGATGCTGCCACCCCGAAAAAGAAGGGCCGAAAGCGCAACAGGAAGCGCAAAGGCAAGACTGTTATGGCTGTCGAGGGTTCCGGCAACTCTGAATCCGCCAAGAAAGCCAAAACAGAGAACTTCGGCAAGGAGGCTGCTGTATGCGCCGCTTGCCAGGAGGCGGCGGCAAACGAGAAGGCCGGCAAGTCTGATGGGCCATACTGCAAGATTCACCGCATCAAAGGCCATGATCTCCTAGAGTGCCGACAAGTCCAGCACCTCGTGGAAAAGCAAAAAGCTGAATATGAAAAACTCGACAAGGAGAAGGTCCAGGATGGTGCTGGCGGATCCGGCAAAAAGGGTCATGGTGGCCGAGGAGGCCGCCGCGGCAAGGCCAAGCAGCAGAAAGAGAAGCCTGCTAGAGGCTGAGAAAAGAAAGAGGAAGATGATGGAAGTGAAGAGGAAGAGGACGCCGAAGCGTCCAGTGAGCAAGAATTCCAGAAGGCAACTGAAGCCATGTGCATTGACGGGGGAGCATCTTTGCATTCCTCTCACAACCAACTCAAGCAGTGGGCGCATGAGGTTAATGCGATAGAACAGGCAATAGGCGCCCAAAAGCCACTCAAGTGGTCACACACGCCTATCATTTTTGATGCCGAGGATCACCCTGATCGGACAACTGCGGTCGGGTGTTTGCCATTGTTGGTTTCACCGACAATTCGCAACCTGCAGGTCACGAAAATGTTAGTTGACGGTGGGGCCGGGCTAAATTTGATTTCTCTAGAAGTAATCAAGAGGCTGCAAATTCCCGACGAGGAACTCGAGAAAACTGGTACATTTCAAGGAGTGAATCCGGGAAGGACCCAACCCATGGGAAAGATCACATTGCTGGTGACGTTTGGCGGGGAATTGAACTACAGAACAGAGAAGATTGTGTTTGATGTTGTCAAGATCCCCTTGCCGTATAATGGAATTCTTGGCCGCCTAGATTTGGCTAAGTTTATGGCAGCATCCCACTATGCCTATAACACGCGGCGATGGGTGTCATTTCCATCAACTCAGATAAGAAGGATGCAGTCATATGCGTTGACAAACTATACAGAGATGCGGTTGTAGCAGAGGCCGCCAAGGCGCCAGCTCCCGCCAAGGAAAAGAAAAGCAAGAAATCCGGCAAGACCTCTGACAAGGATCCCGAGAAGCGCACCTCTTCGGAGTGCTGCGCACCTATTGAAGACTTGCCGTTGTGCTCTACCGGTAAGAAGTCCAAGGCCACTCAACCAGCAACAAGGAGGTGTCGGCAAAGGAGGATGGCACCGATGGTACCTTCACCATCAGTGCCACCCTTGACAGCAAATAGGAAAGCGCGCTCGTTGCCTTCCTGCGGGCTAATGTCGATGTGTTTGCGTGGCGACCATCTGACATCCCCGGTGTTCCTAGGGAGGTAATTGAGCACCACCTTGCCGTCTGTCCTCATGCTTGCCCATCATGCAGAAAATCAGGAAGCAGGCTTTGGAGCGGCAATAGTTTATTGCCGAAGAAATCAAAAAACTTGAAGTAGCAGGCTTGGTTAGAGGTGTATTACATCCAACTTGGTTGGCAAATCCAGTTGTAGTGCGAAAAGCAAATGGAAAGTGGAGACTTTGTATCGACTACACTGATATCATCAAAGCATGTCCAAAGGATCCTTTCCCTTTGCGGCGCATTGATCAAACTGTAGACTCTACTGCCGTCTGTGATTTACTCTCCTTTCTTGATGCATATTCTGGATACCATCAGATATTCATGGCTAAGGAGGATGAGGAGAAAACCGCATTCATTACTCCATGTGGCATGTACTGCTTTGTGCGTATGCCTTTCGGATTAAAGAGTGCTAGTTCAACATTTGCAAGAGCAGTCCAAATTGGTTTTGAGCCCCAGTTGCACAGGAATATGGAAGCATATATGGATGATATAGTGGTGAAAACCAAGGACAGATCAACCCTTATTCAAGATTTAGAAGAAACATTTGCAAACTTGCGCAAGATCAATTTGAAGCTCAACCCCGAGAAGTGTGTGTTTGGCGTTCCATCCGGCAAACTTCTCGGATTCTTTGTATCTCAGCGTGGAATTGAAGCAAATCCCGACAAGATCAAAGGAATTGAACAGATTCAAGCACCAAAAAGCATCAAGGATGTGCGGCATCTTGCTGGCTGTGTTGCTGCCTTAAGTAGGTTCATTTCAAAGTCTGCTGAGCGCGCCCTGCCGTTTTTCAAGATCTTGAAAAAGGCAGGTCCAATTAAATGGACTCCGGAAGTGGAGGCCGCGCTGCAGGATTTGAAAAGATACCTCTCTTCTGCGCCAATGCTAGTTGCGCCTAGACCACAAGAGCCATTGCTGCTATATCTGGCGGCAACAAATCAAGTGGTCAGTGCTGCATTAGTGGCGCAGAGGGAAGTCGATGACGAAGAAGCAGCAGTGGCAAGCCCATCCAATGACAAACCGGAATCTTCTCCGGCAAGGTCTGATGCCGATAAATCACAAGCAACGCAAGCAAATGAAGCCGATTAGCAAGTGGTGCCGAAGAAGAAGGTGGCGCAGCGTCCAGTGTATTTTGTTAGTTCCCTCTTGCAGGCGGCTATATCAAGATACTCTGGAGTGCAGAAGTTGCTTTTCGGCCTTCTCATGGCCTCGAGGAAGCTGCGTCACTACTTCCAAGCACATGAGATTACCTTCGTCACTCGCTTTCCGTTGCAGTGTATTTTGAGAAACTCAGATGCAAATGGCAGGATAGTGGAGTGGGTGTTGGAACTATCAAGCTTTGCACTCATGTTTGAAAGCACATCAACTATTCAGAGCAGAGCCTTGGCGGAGTTCATCATAGAATGGACGCCAATGCAAGACGAAGAAATTCAAGAAACAGCTCTCCCCGGCAACGAAACAGATAAAGAATGGGTCATGTACTTTGATGGTGCCTTCTCGCTGCAAGGCACTGGTGCCGGAGTGCTGCTTGTCACACCCACCGGAGAGCACCTCAAGTATGTAGTCCAAATGCACTTTCCCAGGAAGAAAGCAACAAACAACACTGCTGAGTACGAAGGGCTCCTTGCCGGTCTCAGGATCGCAGTGGACCTTGGGATCAAAAAGTTGATCGTCCGTGGTAACTCGTAGCTTGTTGTGAAACAAGTTAATAAAGGTTATCAGAGCCCGTTGATGGAAGCCTATGTGGAGGAAGTGAGGAAATTGGAGGAACACTTTGACGGATTGCAAACAGAGCACATCCCTCATGCGGAAAACAGCGTTGCTGATAGCCTGTCAAAGTGCGCCGTTCAAAAGCTACCTGTGGAACTGGGAACTTTTGTACTCCATTTGAATCAACCAACAGTCGCTCCATCAACGCAGGCCAGTAAAAGAAGAAAGTTGAACACCGGCAAATATTTTCCGGCAGAGCTCCCAGAAGCCGCCGGCAAGGATGTTGCCGGGAACAACGACACGACTGCTGGTGAGCAGCGGCTTGGCGCAGAACCTCAGGTTCTTGCCGCTGAAGCAAGTGCTCCCACGGCCGAAGAGATGCCTTTAGTCCTTGTTGTCGAGCCGCAGGCTCCAACTTGGGCACAGCAAATAGTTCATTTCCTTCAAACATGAGAACTTCCCGATGACCAAGAAGAAGCTGAGAAAGTAGCCCGTCAGTCAAATATATATCAGTTTGTGGATAACGAGCTATACGAAAAGAGACCAAATGGTGTGAAATTGAAGTGTTTTTGCTGGGAAGATGGACTAAAGCTGTTGGCTGAGATACATGGAGGCATATGTGGCTCTCACATAGGATCAAGAGCACTTGCCGGCAAAACTTTCCGGCAAGGCTTCTATTGGCCCACTGCCCTCCAGGATGCAACTGAGCTAGTAACCAAGTGTGAAGCATGCCAGTTACATTCAAAGAACATACATCAGTCAGCTCAAGCTTTTCAAACAATCCCTCTCTCCTGGCCTTTTTTGGTCTGGGGGCTTGATATTTTGGGCCCCTTTCCCCGTGCTACCGGGGGCTTTGAGTTCTTGTACGTCACCATCGACAAGTTCACAAAGTGGCCTGAAGTGGAGCCAGTGAGGAAGGTGACAGCACACTCAGCCGTCAAGTTCTTCAAAGGATTAGTTTGGCGTTTTGGTGTCCCTAACAGGATCATCACCGACAACGGCACTCAATTCACGAGCCGCACCTTTATGCAGTATACCCAGGACCTTAGCAGCAAAATCTGTTTTGCATCTGTTGCTCACCCGAGAAGCAAGGGCCAAGTGGAAAGGGCAAATGCTGAAGTGCTGCGAGGTCTCAAAACAAGAACTTTTGACAGGTTGCACAGGTGTGGAAGACGCTGGATTGATGAGTTGCCGGCAGTTCTTTGGTCACTCAGAACGACACCAAATTGAGCTACTGGCCAAACACCCTTCTCCCTAGTCTATGGTGCAGAAGTGGTGCTCCCCACGGAACTCATATACGGGTCACCTCGAGTGCTCGCTTACGATGAAGCAGAGCAAGAGCAGTTGCGGCAAGATGATGGAACGCTCTTTGAGGAAGATCGTCTTCGGGCGGCTGTGCGAGCTACACTCTACCAGCAAGCTTTGCGCCGCTATCATAGCCACAAAGTGCATGCCCGGAGCCTTGAGGAAGGCGACCTTGTTCTTCGGCGCATTCAGTCCGCCAAGAAATCAAACAAGTTGACGCCGAGGTGGGAAGGCCCTTATCGGGTAGCACGAGTCACCAAACCCGGCGTAGTCCGTCTCGAGACCGAAGATGGCATCCCAGTGCAAAACTCATGGAATATTGAGCATCTTTGCAAGTTCTACCCATAAGGCACAGTTGCCGGGCCTCCCGGCAACCCCTTTTGTACAAGCTTTGTCATCAAGACTTGTAACCCTTTGTACAAAGCCAGGCGCAGATCCTGTGCATAAGTGAAATAAAGCTAAGTGTTTCGCAACTCTTTGTACATATTCATTTGTATATAAATGCATATGACGTTGTGATTACACTTTAATTTGTATGAAATGGCTGATGAACCATCAAGGTTCCCAAACCACTCTTTTCTCTTCTTTCTTTTTCTCAAAGGACAGAAGGATCCCTCGCGTGCAAGTTTCCCGGGGGTGACGATGGGGGTACCATTTAATGACGTTCAAGTGATCATTTCATGTGACAAGAGAGACAATGCAAGGAAAAGCTAAGTTGAAAAACTTTGAAACAAATTCCTTGTCATATTTTGCAATTTCCCTTGAACGATTTAGTCTTTGTATGACAAACCAGCACGCGGAGGAACCTTGTCATGATCATTCGCGCTCTGATTTTGCCTCGAGTCCACTCGACAAGGTCTGTAGCCGCACTGTGACCGACAAGTTATCTTGCCGGTGGTGGTACTTCCAGCAGGCTGCTAAGGACCAGTTCCTCAAAGCACTCGTGGCAAGTGTGCGCACCGGCAAGTTTCTAAACAGTGTAGGGAATCAAATCATACAAAGACAAAAAGAAACAAGGGGAATAGCACACATTCATCTGAGCATGAAAAATAATAGATATTCATTAAAGAGTGCTCGATAACATTTTCTTAGCCCTTCCCTACAGGGTTTACATCGTGTGCAATACAGGGGCAAAAGGAGCACCTAGGCGAAGCCCGACTCGCTCCCGAAAGACCAGATGATGGTGCTGCCGGTGTTCAGCTAGAGTCGGAGCCATCGTCCTCGATCTTGACATTTGGAGAATCGTCGTCGTCGTCCTCGGTCTCGCTGGAGGAAGTGGTGTCGCTGCCACTTGAGCTCTCCGCGCAACACTCCAGACGAGCGCCTGAAGCCCCGAAGAACTTCACGAAGAGCGTGTCAGATCCGACCAACCTGATGTGAAGGAGGTATCCCTGCCCCAAGCAGCGAGCACGGACGAAGGATTTCCACCCACGCGTGAAGTACATGATACCATTGGTGGAGGTCTCGACGGTCACCCAGACTGGGCCGTTGCAGCAGCCGTCCACACGCAGCCACAAGCCACGCAGATGACTGTCCTCCATCACCCTAGCGAAAGGACGGGGAAGCCGCAACCAGCTCCGCGGCCGATCACACAGTTCCACGATGAACTCATGTGCCATGTCCTCCGTATGGCCTTCTGCTTGGGGTGGGGTGGCCGGAGATGAGGCGACGAGCACTCCGCCATGGCCGCCCCGACCCCGGGCACCGCGTTTTCCACGACCACGAACCGTGCCCATTCCTTAGGTGCTGGAGCCGGCTTCCGTAGCTGTTGCCGAGGCGTGCGCGTGGTGCCGAGGAGAAGCTCTTGCAGCGACGGCAGATGCACGAGCTCGACCTCTTCCCCTCGCCATAATAGCGGCAGATGCGATGGGGGGGAAGGTAGAAGGAAGAGACGACGGTGACTGAGGGGTTGGAATGGGAAGATATAGATGAGCATCGCTCTCCGCGGCCCCCTCTTTATAGGCAGGGCGCGAGGGCTGGCTCTTCACAGTTTTCGGAGGACCGCCCAGCTTCACCAATCCCGTGCCCTGCATCCCTGGCCGGGCGCACTGCTCCAGCGACCGTCCAGTTTCGCCAATCCCACGGCCTGCATCCCTTGCTAGGTGCACCACTCCAACGACCGCCCCTCTTCGCCAATCCATTGCCTCGCATGCGAATATGCGTGGAGGAAGGGCGTAGGAAAAGAAGAAGCAAAAAAGATCTCAGAAGACGAAAACCATCATGACTAAAATCATGGCGGTAGTTTTCCCGCCACGTGTCTGTGCATTATTTGGGCCTAGCCCAACGATGCTTTGGACATGCGTATGGCCCAGGCCCGAGGGCTCCTGTCGGTGTATAAAACATGGGTATTTTATACCCTCACATGTGCACAGACAGTGGCAGCTTCCCTGCTGGCCAAGGCTTGCCGGGAACTACCAAGATCAAGACTCAAGCCCCAGTTGCAGAAGCTACTGGGGAGAAGATCAAGATGAAGCATCAAATTCAAAACACTGAAGATAACCTTTGCCAGCAAGGACGAGCCGGCAAGGTGAAGACCCGCCAAGCTCCGTGCCGGGAAGCTCTCGCTAGCTGTTATCACTCCACCTCATCGAGCAGCTAGTCGCTAATCGATGAGGTGTTGAGCCCGCAGGCAGTTAGGTGTGACTTGTCGGCCACGTGTCAGCGCGCTGGAAGGAGATTTGCTTTTAATGACATCCGTCCAGAAGGCGTGTCAAGATAATAGGAGGTAGCTAGGCGAGCGGTGCAGATTCCTTGCCGGGACTCCTCCTCCACATGACACCTAACGGAGCATTTATTGGTTTGTCCTAAACTGGCAGAGTTAGGTATGATAGCACTATTTGCTATCTAGTCAACTTGTAATTACTGTTTTGCCACTGTGGTGACCCCTTGAACTATAAAAGGAGGGCCAGGGCAACGTTTACAAGGATCGAACCCTTGCACAACTTGCATGCGTAGCTGCTCCTTCCGCACCTTGCCGGGGAAGCGCTCCTTGTACTTGTGCTCACACACATCCAATACACCAAAAGCAGGAGTAGGGTTTTACACCTCACGGTGGCCCGAACCTGGGTAAAATCCCTTGCGTTCTCTGTTGATTCTGCTCTTTGTGCTTGTGCATTCCCCTAGTCGAACTGCAAAGGGGCTAAATGGCCCCATAGATAGTCGTACGCACGACAATGACGGATTCATGGCAATGATCATGTATATAGGCATCACGTCCGAGACAAGTAGACCGACTCCTGCCTGCATCTACTACTATTACTCCACTCATCGACCTTTATCCAGCATGCATCTAGAGTATTAAGTTAATAAAAACAGAGTAACGCCTTAAGCAAGATGACATGATTTAGAGAAGAAAATTCAAGCAATATGAATAAACCCCATCTTTTTATCCTTAATGGCAACAATACAAATACGTGTCATGTCCCTTTCTGTCACTGGGATTGAGCACCGCAAGATTGAACCCATCACAAAGCACCTCTCCCTTTGCAAGATAAACCAATCTAGTTGGCCAAACCAAATCGATGGATCGGAGAGAAATACAAAGCTATATTTAATCATGCATAAAAGAGTTCAGAGAAGACTCAAATATTTCTCATGAATAATCTGATCATAAACTCACAATTCATCGGATCCCAACAAACACACCGCAAAAGAAGATTACATCGGATAGAACTCCAAGAACGTCAAGGAGAACATGGTATTGAAGATCAAAGAGAGAGAAGAAGCCATGTAGCTACTAGCTATGGACCCGTAGGTCTGTGGTTAATTACTCACACATCATCGGAAGAGCAGCAAGGTTGATGTAGAAGCCCTCCGTGATCGATTCCCCCTCCGGCAGAGTACCGGAAAAGGCCTCCAGATGGGATTGCGGAAGAACAGAGGCTTGCGGCGGTGGAAAGGTTTTCTCTTCTGGCTCTCTAGTGGTTTCCGAATATTTGTGAATTTATAGGAGTGGAATTAGGTCAAACGGAGCCACATGGGCCTCCCAAGGCATCAGAGCGCGCCCCCCTGGGGCCGCGCCCTGTTGCCTTGTGGAGGCTTCATGAACCTTCTGGCCTCCTCTCCAAGTCTCCAGGGCCTCTTTTGTCCAGAAAAAATCTCCAAAAAGTTTCGTGGCATTTGGACTTCGTTTGGTACTGATTCTCTGAAAAGCCAAAAACAAGCAGAAAACAGCAACTGTCACTGTGCACTAGGTTAATAGGTTAGTCCCAAAAAATGATATATAATTGCATATAAAATCATCCAAGATTGATACTATAATAGCATGGAACAATAAAAAATTATAGATACGTCGGAGACGTATCAAGCATCGCCTAGCATGGAACAATAAAAAATTATAGATACGTCGGAGACGTATCAAGCATCGCCAAGCTTAATTCCTGCTCGTCCTCGAGTAGGTAAATGATAAAAAGAGAATTTTTGATGTGGAATGCTACCTATCATGTTTCATCATGTAATATATTTTACGGTATGAATAATAAGATCCAAATGATTCAAAGCAATAGTCTATAATTTGATATAAAGACATCAATACTCAGGCATACTAATAAACAATCATGTCTTTCAAAATAAAAATGCTAAAGAACGTTATCCCTACAAAATCGTACAATCCTGTCATGCTCCATCTTCTTCACACAAAGTATTTATCATGCACTACCCCAATGACAAGCCGAGCAATTGGTTCATACTTTTTAACACGCTTCAGCTTTTTCAACTCCCACTCAATACATGAGCACAAGCCATGGATATAGCACTATGTGTGGAATAGAGTGTGGTGGTAGGGATAAATAAGGAGAAGTCAAAAAGGGAGAAAGTCTCGCATCAACTAGGCGGATCAACGGGCTATGGAGATTCCCATCAACCGATATCAATGCGAGGAGCAGGGATTGCCATGCAACGGATGCACTAAGAGCTATAAGTGTATGAAAGCTCAACATGAAAACTAAGTGGGTGTGCATCCAACTTGCTTGCTCATGAAGACCTCAGGTATTTGAGGAAGCCCGTCATCGGAATATACAAGCCAAGTTCTATAATGAAAAATTCCCACTAGTATATGAAAGTGACAAAATAGGAGACTCTCTATATGAAAAACATGGTGCTACTCTGAAGCACAAGTGTGGAAAAGTATAGTAACATTGCCCCTTCTCTCTTTTTCTCTCATTTTTTTTCATGGCTCTTTTTCGCCTCTTTTTTTCTCTTTTTTTTTTCGTCCGGAGTCTCATCCCGACTTGTGGGGGAATCATGTTCTCCATCATCCTTTCCTCACTGGGACAATGCTCTAATAATGATGATCATCACACCTCTATTTACTTACAACTCAATATTACAACTCGATACTAGAACAAAAATATGACTCTATATGAATGCCTCTGGCAGTGTAGCAGGATGTGCAATGATGCTAGCGTTGTCGGTACCGAAACCGGCAGATCTCGGGTAGGGGGTCCGAACTGTGGATCTAGGAATCAATGAGTAACTGGGAGCGTAGAGACAGCGATTTACCCAGGTTCAGGCCCTCTCGAAGAGGTAAAACCCTACGTCCTGCTAGATTGTATTGATGTGATTGTATGAAGGTTACAAAGTTGATCTACCTCGAGATCGGATGGCTAAACCCTAGGTGGGTATGATGATTCCCCCCTCTACGGACTAAACCCTTTGGTTTATATAAACACCAGAGGGACCTAGGGTTACATATGGTCGGTTGCCATCAAGGGATAAACATGCCGCTAATTATTTCTTGGAGGAGGCGCCAAGTCTTCGGAGGTTTCCTTCTGGTTCACGGGGTCGCCCGCAATCCGGCCATCCTTTGATGAGTAAAGAGCGGCCCTCTAGTCCGGCCTGCGAGAGATAGGCCGGAAGCCCGAGTACCCCCTAGTCCGGGAGACCCTCAGTAGCCCCCGAACTAGTCTTCGAAGCCGAGGTATATGCCGAACACCACCGGCTTTGTGGACCAGTTCCTTCCGTTTCCGTGATACTTGTGTCGCCTAGCCGCATGCTCCCCGAACTATGCTTCAGTTGCCGAGGAGTACCGATAACTTAGCCCCGAAGGCTAGTCGCATTGGTGTGAATAGTGACCCCATCTAACAACTTTTACCGAAGGGTCACAGCCTGCCACGACCACGAGTTGGTTTATGAAAACTTGATTCGCGGTTCGAGGTGGTTCCTTCATTGGCGCGTCCCATCAATATGGAGATCATGCCCTATTTTCAAGGGATATGATCAATAATTTGCCTCATCCCACGCGCGGATAATGGCACGATTACACAGGGAAACGGCGAGGACTGCGGCGCAGTAAGGGGACCATAGGTTTTACAGCCCATAAAAGGGGAGCGGCTTCCATTTCCTTCGCACTCTCTCACCTCTCCTATTGCCGTTGCCCTCCCAATCTCTTGAGCTCCAGCGCCCAGATCTGCTCTCCCTTCCAAGAACCTCTCCAGCCACCCGTTCATCCAGCAATGGCCGGTTCCGAGTCCAAGGGCAAGTGGGAGGCTTCCGTCGTCACCGAGGGCGCTATCTTGGAGCTGAAGAGCGCGGGTTATCTCCCAGCCAACGTTGCCCACCGCGCTCCAGAGGCGGGCCAGGTCATCCCCACGCCGCGGCAGGGCGAGAGGGTGGTGTTCCTACCCCATTTCATCCGAGGTTTGAGTTTTCCCCTCCACCCCTTCGTTAGGGGCCTCGTGTTTTTCTACGGGCTCGATTTCCACGATCTCTCCCCAAATTCCTTCCTGCACATCTCTGCCTTCATCATCATCTGCGAGGCCTTTCTTCGGGTCCGACCACACTTCGGCCTGTGGCTGAAGATCTTCAATGTCAAGCCGAAGATTGTTGACGGCCAGCAGGCGGACTACGGGGGAGCGATGGTCAGCAAGCTTCCCCGGGTGGAGTGGCCAGAGGGCACCTTCATCGAGACCGTCAAGATCTGGCAGAAGGAGTGGTTCTACATCACGGAGCCAAGGAGCGCGGATTGGGGGGCGATCCCTGCCTTCCGATTCGGACCCCCCACGAGGCTGGTCTCATGGACCAAGAAAGGCCTCGACTGGGGGTCAAACAAGGAGGTGGCGCTGCTGCAGAGCCGGATAGCAAAGATGATAGAGCAGGGAGTCGAGCTGCCCAACGTGATCCAGATCATGCTCTGCCACCGTATCCTCCCCTTCCAGGACCGGGCTTCCCCCATGTGGGCCTACAAGCCCGAGGACCCCGCCACCGTGCTCAGCTTCTACCGCACTTCCCACGCTCAGCTGTGGAAGGTGTTGTTCAAGCCGCAGAAGGACTGGCCGGCCGAGGAGGAAGACATCGGCCTTGACGCCGCAAACCCCCCTCGAGAGGTACGTTAAGTGTTACCCTTGTATTCGGATTATTCCCTTTTGATAAGGTACTCAACTTTCTAATTTCCCATCTGCAGAGCTGGCTGAAGAAGGCCGAGCGGATCGACAGCCCGGCCCCGCTACCAGAGGGCCCAGGACGCCCTTGCTGACGGCCATCTTGGCCGTGGAGCCGTACGAGGTGCCGGAGAGGAAGGAGAAGAAGAAGGAAAAGAAGAGGGAGGCTAGAGAGGGCCTCCACTCCCGAGGACCCCCGGACACTAGATCCGGAGACACCCATGCTCCCTCCGCACAAGAGGAGGAGGAGAAGGAGCAGGGAGAGGACGGGGAGGAAAGTGATTCCTCCCGAACAAGGAAGAGGGCGGTGTTCGAGGACGCCGAGGAGGAGAAGCCTCATCCCGCCCCCAAAAGACCGTGCAGGGCCAAGGTAGCCTTGTCCGGCAATAGCTCGGACTCTGCTGAGGACTCTGAGGCCTCCGAAGAGGTTCCTCGGAGGGCCCCTGGGGTCAAACCGCTGGCCCAAAGGTACATATCTTTAAGATTCGCCTGTGCACCTTCAGCCGAGCTAAGTCTGCTATTAACCGTGATTCTGCTTTTACTATTGCAGCCCGCTGCGCGACCTCCCAACCGATCGAGTCTCGGAGGGGTATTCTCCACCGGCCGCGCTGGCGGAGAGCGGGACCGAGTCGCGCGCCTCGCCTCCTCCGATCATCGAGGAGGCCGAGGAGGTCCTGTCAAGGAGGACCCCTCCTGTGCCGGACACAGGAGGAGGGGGCGACGCCGTTATGGCCGAGGTGCATACCTCGGCCACCGAAGACCAAGAGGGGGGAACCCCTCTGGTGCACGAAGAGGGGGAGCCTGGACAATCCGAGCTCTCCCCGAGGGTGGCTCTGGAGCCGCTAAGGCACCCGGAGCCAACCATTCCGGTCTCCACAGGAGGAGGAGCCGAGGTGCCCCCGCCCGCTCCAGAGTGGGTCTTGACCGGGTGGCCGGATGAGATGGAGGGAGCTTTGACCAGCTCCTCTATTGCCGACGAGCACCATGCCCTTATGGGCGCGGTGTTGCAAAGTCTTCGGTCCGCGGACAACGGACTGAAGGAGGCCTTCAGCGGCCTTCTCACGGGCTTCAAGGTAGGCCATGTAATGCCCTTTTCCTTGGAAAATTTCTTTTATATGAATATGTAACCTCATACACAGTAGCCCCCGAGCCCTAGATAAGTTTGAAAAACTTAGACGGGGGTCAAATAACTTGTGGAGATGTAGATGATAGCAAAATCAGCAGTAGCCCCCGAGACCCTGGCTGGATTGAAAAAAGCCGGTCAGGGGATCAAAAATAGATATCTCGGGAGTCTAATGTGCTGAGTTTAATGTGCAAGCGTCGTCCTCGGTGGCACCTGCCAACGCCGAGGAGTTGGCCAAGCTGAATCGGAAGCTGAAGAGCTCCGAAGACGACCTCGGCCTGCTAAATAAGCGGTTCGACGAGGCGCAAGGCAAGTCCGAACTACACTGTTTACTATAGCCGTTTTTAAGGAAGTTTTTTAAGGAATTAACCCAAATGATGCACAGCTGATATTATTGCAGCTGCTGCCGTGGAGGTCGAGAACCTCAAGGCCGAGCCGAGGAAGGCTCAGCTAGAAGCCTCGGAGCAGAAGGCTGCAACCGAACAGTCAGCTGCCGAACTGGCTGCGGTAAGAACCGCAAGCCAGAAGCACGAGGCCAGAGTGTCTGAAGTGCAGCAAGAGCTCAAGGATGCCATCACAAAATGTGAGGTCCTGGAGCAGAAGAATAAGGATCAGGCCGCCGAGCTGACCTCCCTCGGATCAGTGGCTAAGGAAGCGCGGACGGAGGCGCGAGGCTACCAGGAGGAACTCCACCAAGTGAATCTTATTGCGGATGGTAAGCCGTACTTACTGCAAAGTGTCTTTGGCGGTAAGAGGTTCGCTTTGCTCACGCGAGTGTGGCGTTCCCCATGCGCCTTTGCGGATCTCCCGAGGAGTGCATCGGATGCCGCCAGGTTCTTTGCTGCCCAGGAGGGACGCGCCGAGCAGAGGCTGTTTTGGGCGCAATTTCAGGCACCCGAACACCCTCCCCTCCTCAACAACCAGATGAAGCAGTTGATAGAGTTGCATCGGATGGTGGAGCCGGCGATGAAGGACCTCTGCGTCAAGCTGTGGCCTTCAGAGCCGCTGCCGAGCAGCTATTTTGGCTTGGTGTAGAGGCTGTACGACGCCACACCCCGGATTGATGCTTGGAAGCGCTCCGCATGCATTGAGGGAGCTTGGATGGCGTTCGGCAAGACCATGGTGCACTAGCCGAAGATCAAGCCAGCCGAGATGGCCACCGGGCCTCCGCCCCCTGGGACGGAGCACAGGCGCCCCGAGCAGTATTTTCCCATTGTGATGGATGGTGCTCGGGCAATAGAGGCCCCGTGCTCGAAAGATGTAATTTATGAGTAAATTTATTTTCCTTGTATCCGAGGAGTTGGAACTTTTGTGCTGTTGAAATGCAACTGGTTGGCTGTGAATATAATGCCTTATGTGTTTTATTTTGACTCCTGTGCGGCCGTTTAGAACTGAAAGTTACCAGTCGTCGGCTTCAACCCCCTTGCAGATACCGCATGGGGTGTTTCTCCCAAACACCTTAACCCTTAGCCGACGTCTCGGTGCCCGGAGGCGGTTGTGTGTGAGGACAAACGAGGCAATCAGACTATGCGGCTTTATTACTTTCACTTAGCCATAGGAGCTTGACTGCGGGGGCTAGTGACTAGCCCCCAGTGTATGTGATATCCGGACGGACCGCGGTTGACAGCATTATCACGTGGTTCCTGTGACAGAGAACCCTTCGTTTAACACGGGTTAACCTCCAATGATTTTTAGTTTAACACTAGTCATCGGATCACCGACCAGTTCTCGCTTATTATGACAGTCAGTTTTCGGCTTTCTCCATTGAGGTACTTAACCAGGCTAGCTAGAAGTACAATCGCAGTGGTTCTCCCTTTACCCTCCTAGCCGAACAATGCGGAACGTAAGAGGGCAAACACAGGAGCCGGGCAACCCAACTATTGACCAAAGCACATGCAACAAAAATTGGTATCAGAATGAAGTTTGAGGCAAGATTTATGATCGAGCCCCGGTCTATTAGCTGGTCACAAAAAAAGGGGAACGTATCGAAATAGTTTACTTTGGCCTAAAAACGAAAGGAATATGCAAGACGAATGACTGCATAATTACCATAGAAGAATTGGTTTTTATTTCCTTTGAATTTGTGACGTCTATCCGTACAATCCGAACTGCCGAAGTAACTTTTACAGATACTTTAAGATATAAATACATCAGAGGAAAGGTTTACAAGGGCCTTCATGAGTGGTTTGACGTCCCTACTATGCCCTGCTGCACGTCTGCGCATTTGCTCTTTATGAAGCTTCCGGATGAGTGTGGTTGTCGACTGTATGCTCGGCGGAAGTAGTAATGTTTGGCGGACGAGCCCTTGGGGAAGGGTTTTGAGAAGTCGCCGCACTGTATCAGCTTAACGCTGATCAGGCCCTAGATGGTGCCTGTAATTGATGTTAATCCGAGAACATCTTTTGGACATGGCTCGGTCGAACCGAGCTCTGGCCTTTGTGTCATGTGCCCCCACAGCTGCCCTTGGGTTCTTAAGCGCGAAGTTGTGCACTCGAGGCACGTATTTCGTGGCTGGGTGGGCCGTGCTGTGGGGCGCGTATCCCTATTTAGGGTGAGCATGGGAGTGCTCCGGGACTGAGGCCGTAGCTCGGGCGCGTTTGTGTGCATCCAGTGCCTTGCTGGTAGACTGGGCATGCGATGCTTCTTCGGCGGCATGGACTTCGGCGGCTAAAGCCGCTGTGTGTTCCTCTGTTCGGAGCGAGCGCTCGGTGTTACCGTTGACGGTAATAACACCCTTCGGTCTTGGCATCTTGAGCTTTAGACATGCGTAATGCGGGATGGCGTTAAAGCGGGCGAACGCTGTCCGGCTGAGGAGTGCGTGGTAACCGCTGCGGAAGGGAACAATGTCGAAGATTAAGTCTTCGCTGCGGAAGTTGTCGGGCGAACCGAAGACTACCTCCAATGTCACGGATCCTGAGCAGCATGCCTCGACGCCTGGGATTACACCTTTAAAGGTGGTGTTGCTGGGTTTGATCCTTGACGGGTCGATCCCCATTTTCCTCACTGTATCTGAATAAATCAGGTTGAGGATGCTGCCTCTGTCCATGAGGACTCTAGTGAGGTGAAATCCATCCACAATGGGGTCGAGCACCAGAGTCGCCGTTCCTCCATGACGGATACTGGTCGGGTGGTCTCGACGGTCGAAAGTGATCGGGCAAGCCGACCTTGGGTTGAATTTTGGGGCCACCGGCTCTAAGGCATAGACATCCCGGAGTGCACGTTTACGCTCCTTCTTCTGTATATGCGTGACGTAAATCATGTTCACAGTCTTTACCTCAGGAGGGAACTGCTTTTGGCCTCCATTGTTCGGCCCGCGAGGTTCGTCGTCATCCTCGCTGCGGGGACCCTTGCTCTGTTCCTCGGCTGTGATTTTGCCGGCCTCTTTGATTACCCAACAGTTATGGTTGGTGTGGTTGGCGGGCTTATCCGGGGTACCGTGAATCTGGCAGGGCCTATCCAAGATTTTGTCTAGTGCAGACGGGTCGTCCCGGTTTCCTTTAGAAGGTTTTTTCCGCGGTCCTGATTTCGAGCCGCTAAACCCAACGTTTACCGCTGCATCATCGGCTTCACTGCCGTTGTTTGTGTGCCGGCGCTTATTATTCTTGTTGCGCCGGGATTTCCCATTCCCTTCCCGGGCCTCTGAAGTGCCGGGGGTCTTCAGGATGGTTGCTTCGACGAGCTAACCAACTATCTTCACCCGGGCAAAAGCGGGTCATTAGGGAGGTGAGGGCCGATATTGTTCTTGGCTTATCCTGGCCGAGTTGGCGGGCGAGCCACTCGTCCCGAATACTGTGCTTGAATGCGGCGATTGCTTCGGCATCTGGACAGTCGATGATCTGGTTCTTCTTAGTCAAGAACCGGTTCCAGAATTGCCGAGCTGACTCCCCAGGCTACTGAACGACATGGCTCAGGTCGTCGGCATCCGGCGGCCGAACATAGGTGCCTTGAAAGTTGGCTCGGAATGCATCCTCGAGCTCTTCCCAGCTCCCGATGGAGTTTTCGGGTAGGCTGTTCAACCAATGCCTTGCTGGTACTTTGAGTTTCAATGGTAGATATTTAATGGCGTGGAGGTCATCTCCTCGGGCCATATGAATGTGGAGAAGAAAATCTTCGATCCACACGGCTGGGTCAATTGTCCCATCGTATTGTTCCACATTCATGGGTTTAAACCCCTCGGGGAACTGATGCTACATCACCTCATCAGTGAAACATATTGGGTGTGCGGCGTCCCTGACCCGGGCTACGTCGTGCCGGAGATCGGTTGTCATCCGGGCACGGTACTGCTCCCGAGCTCTATCGTTCCTATCGCGCCAGGCTTGGTATCCGTCCTGTCCAGCGGGCGTGTGTCCTCTGGATCCATAGATGGATCTTGACTGGATCCCTCTGGCGTTCAGGTCATGGCGTAGATCATATTGGTCATCCGGTTGAACCGGGTCTTTGCTTGCTTGGCGAGGAGGCGCGGGTGGGTATTTGGTTTCTCCAGCCGTCCTGTCCCGTCCTCGAGGGGGGCGGTCGGGCTGGTTTGTCTGAGTTCGTCTAGGAGGTATGGGCTCAAGGGCCTCATCCTCAAATGACGGGAGCAAGCGCCGCCATGGGTAACTCCTGTATTGACCCTGGCGTTGATCGTTGAAGCCCTCTTCAGCTACTAAGACCATCGTCCATCTATCGTTGAGTGTATCTTGTTCGGCCTTTAGCTGCTGTTGCTTCTTCGTCAAGCTTCGGGCAGTAGCTATGAGTTGCTGCTTGAATCTTTCCTGCTCCAGGGGGTCCTCTGGGACGACGAAATCCTCGGGTCCGAGGCTATCCTCCTCTTTGGACGGAGGGAGGTAATTACTGTCCTCGGAATCCTCGGGGTCCCCAGGGTTGCCCTGGTCCTCGTGCCCTTCAGTGGCATCGTGGTGCTGTTCGGGGGTGGTGTCGCCGAGCTCCCCCATGTTGTCCGGAGTCTCGTTATCTCCGGTACCGTTCGTGTCTGTGTTGTTTTCCTTGCCCTTTCCTCGCCCTCTGGCTCACCTTCATCGGCGTCTGGGCGGTTCCTCGGCGGGGCCGTCGCCGTCCTTCTTGGTCGTGTCGCCATCCTTCTTGGGGGTATCGACCATATAAACGTCATAGGTGGAGGTGGCGTTCCACTTTCCGGTGTTGGAGGTGGCAAGGGAGGGAGCCATCTATGGCGGGACGTCGATATCCTCGTCCATGTCATCAGCCTCCTTAGAGTCGTAGTCCAGCATGTCGGTTAAATCTTCGACAGTGGCTACTAAGTGGGTGGTTGGTGGGACGCAAAATTCCTCGCGGTTGGCCTCAAGTCTGATCTGCTCATGGGCTGAGGGTGGGCCATCCGTGATACTCATCTTCTGGATCCGATCTAGCATCTCGCTTAAGAGCGAGAGGTCCACCGGACCCATCCTTGGGCGTCCTTCGGAGTCGAACTCCGGTGTGCCGGCATCGGAAGTATGTTCAGCCAAGGGTGAACCTTGGTTCTCTGGCGCCGGGGTCGAATCCGAGCTCGAGGCCAGATCCCAACTGAGGACCAGCCCGGAGACGGGGCCGAGGAGGGAATCCGAGGTTAAGGCCTCGGGATTATTAGGCTCCTCAGGTAAAGCTGAGACTCCAATAAGGGCCAGATCGCCCCGAGAATCGGCGATGTACTCTAGGTTGTTGAACCTGATTTCCTGCTCAGGGGCGAAGCTATCGACCTGGTCAAGGTGACCGGTCGGGTCGGCATGCAGCACAATGCTGCCGAACGCAAAAAGCTGACCGGGGACGAAGATGTCCCCGCTGCGGATGCCATCGCTAATGACAAGGCGAGCCATTGATCCTTGGTGACCCAACGGCGGAACTCTCAACGAAAGCACCAATGTCGGTACCGAAACCGGCAGATCTTGGGTAGGGGGTCCGAACTGTGGATCTAGGAATCAATGAGTAACAGGGAGCGTAGAGACAACGATTTACCCAGGTTCGGGCCCTCTCGAAGAGGTAAAACCCTACGTCCTGCTAGATTGTATTGATGTGATTGTATGAAGGTTACAGCGTTGATCTTCCTCGAGATCGGATGGCTAAACCCTAGGTGGGTATGATGATTCCCCCCTCTACGGACTAAGCCCTCTGGTTTATATAGACACCAGAGGGACCTAGGGTTACATATGGTCGGTTGCCATCAGGGGATAAACATGCCGCTAATTATTCCTTGGAGGAGGCGCCAAGTCTTTGGAGGTTTCCTTCTGGTGCACGGGGTCACCCGCCATCCAGCCCTCCTTTGATGAGTAAAGAGCGGCCCACTAGTTCGGCCTGCGAGAGATAGGCCGGCAGCCCGAGTACCCCCTTGTCCGGGACACCCTCAAGTGTAACATGTATAAATATGATGAACGGTGGCTGAGCCACAAATATTATGTCAGCTATATGATCATGCAAAGCAATATGACAATGATGATGTATGTCATAAAAACGGAATGGTGGAAGTTGTATGGCAATATATCTCGGAATGGCTATGGAAATGCCATGATAGGTAGGTATGGTGGCTGTTTTGAGGAAGATATAAAGAGGCTTATGTGTGATAGAGCGTATCATATCACGAGGTTTGGATACACCGGCGAAGTTTGCACCAACTCTTGACGTGAGAAAGGGCAATGCACGGTACCGAAGAGGCTAGCAAATTGCGGAAGGGTGAGAGTGCGTATAATCCATGGACTCACATTAGTCATAAAGAACTCACATACTTATGGCGAAAGTTTATTAGCCCTCGAAGCAAATTACTACTACGCATGCCCTAGAGGGATAGATTGGTAGGACAAGGTCCACCGCTCGTCCCGAACCGCCACTCATAAGGTAGACAATCAATAATAAATCATGCTCCAACTTCCTAGCATAACGACAGATCATATGTGCATGCTTCGGGAATCACAAACCTTAACACAATTATTCTTACTAAACCACAATTATCTAGTAATACCTCCCACATATTACCATCTTAATATCGCAAAACTATTGCAAGTAATCAAACTTATCATATTCAGTGATCTACACGAAAGTTTTTATTATATCCCTCTTGAATACCTATCATATCAGGACCAAATTCATAACCCGTGCATATTACCATTGCTATCATGAGACTCTCAAAAAGATATAAGTGAAGCATGAGAGTGCAACTATTTAATTAAAATATAACCATCGCGATGCTCTAAAAGATATAAGTGAAGCACTAGAGCAACTGCCTAGCTCAAATGATATAAGTGAAGCACATAGAGTATTCTAACAAATCACGAATAATGTGTATCCCTCTCAAAAAAGGTGTGTTCAGCAAAGATGATTGTGACAAACTAAAAACCAAAGAAAAGCAAACAAACTATATCACAAGACGCTCCAAGTAAAACACATATCATGTGATGAATAAAAATATAGCTCCAAGTGAGTTACCGATAGATTGTAGACAAAAGAGGGGATGCCTTCCGGGGCATCCCCAAGCTTAGACGCTTGAGTCTTCCTTGAATATTACCTTGGGGTGCCTTGGGCATCCCCAAGCTTAGGCTCTTGCCGCTCCTTATTCCTTTATCCATCGTAGTCTCACCCAAAACTTGAAAACTTCAGCACACAAAACTCAACAGAAACCTCGTGAGATCCGTTAGTATAACAAACAAATCTTAAACTTTAGGTTCGGTAGTAAATTGATTCATATTTAATATTGGCATAATGCTACTGTACTTCAACTTCTCCATGACTCATACCCCCCGATACGATCCATAGATTCGTCAAAATAAGCAAACTATGCAACAAAAACAGAATCTGTCTAAAACAGAATAGTCTGTAAAGATCTGAATTATGGTCATACCTATGTAACTCCAAAAATTCTGAAAAATTAGGACAACGTGGTAAATTCATATATAAATACCGTGTAAAAAAATTCAGAAGGTTCTGACACCCAGCGAAAATTTGAAATCCCAGCACTGGACTCAAAAGTTTCTGTTTTCCAACAGCATCTATCATACTATCTTCCAAATCATCCCAAAGGCATTACTTGGCACAAACACTAATTTAAACATAAAAACACAATCATGACAGATGCTATAATCATGCAAACACTCAAAAATATAAGGTAAAAGCAAAAATTTATTTTATTCATTGGGTTGCCTCCCAACAAGCGCTATTGTTTTATGCCCCTAGCTAGACATAATGCATAGTTTCAAGTGTTGTCATCCTTCAAGTTAATTCCATAAGTGGCCCTCATAATAGATTCATAAGGTGCTTTAATTATCTTTCACGGGAAGTGTTCCATCCCTTTCTTTAGTGGAAATTGAAAATTTATATTACCTTCTTTCATATCAATAATAGCACCAATTGTTCGAAGAAAAGGCCAACCAAGTATTATGGGGCAAGGAGGATTGCATTCAATGTCAAGAACAATAAAGTCCATGGGCACATAATTTCTATTTGCCAGAATAAGCACATCATTTATTCTACCCAATGGCTTTTTAATAGTGGAATATGCAAGGTACAAATTAAGGGAACAAGGATCCATGTCGGTGAGACCTAGCACATCACACAAAGACTTTGGTATAGTGGAAATGCTAGCACCAAGATCACAAAGAGCATTACATTCATAATCTTTAATTTTTACTTTAATAGTAGGTTCCCATTCATCTTGTAATTTTCTAGGAATTGATACTTCCAACTCAAGCTTTTCTTCATGTCCTTTCATCATGGCTTCTACGATATGTTTAGTGAAAGCTTTATTTTGTTCATATGCATTTGGTGAATTAATCATGGATTGCAACAAGGAAATACACTCAATTAAAGAACAACTATCATAATTAAAGTTCTTGTAATCTAAAGTAGTGGGTGCATTACTATTTAAAGTTTTGACCTCTCCGGACCCACTTTTTTCATTTTTATGATCAAGATTATCACCCTCCAAGCAAGTGGGACTCCTTCTATCTAAAGTTGACTCTTCTCCAGTCCCTTTTTCATCAAGTTGTATGTTAATAAATAATGATTCAATAGGAGTGACACCAATCATTTTAATATATTCATCATTACTATGATAGAAACCGGGTGGAATTGCTTTTTCTAGAAATTCTCGCTTAGCTCTCAACCTAGCGGTCCTTTCTTTACTTTCATTAATGGAGACATAGATAGCTTTAATAGACTCATTTATATCATGCTTGGATGGCAAAATTTTAGTTTTGAGATTTTTGACATCATGGGCAACTTTACCCATGTTCCTAGCCAATTCATCAACTCTATTCAATTTTTCTTCTATCATAGTATTAAACTTCTTTTGGGAACTAATAAATTATTTAATATTACTTTCAAGATCAGAGGGCATCCTATTATAATTATTAATATAATTACCATAAGGATTGCCATAATTATTAGAGGAATTTCCAGGAAACAGTCTAGGATTGAAATTACCCCTATAAGTATTGTTGTTGAAATTATTTCTAGAGACAAAATTCACATCAATAGCATCATTATTTTGCTCAATCAAAGTAGACAATGGCACATCATTCGGATCAATATGAGCATTTTTGCTAGGAACCAATTTCAATAGAGCATCCATCTTATCACTCAAAGTATTAATTTCTTCAACAAAATTTACCTTCTTACAAGTAGGAGTTCGTTCCGTGTGCCATTGAGAATAATTTGCCATAATATTATCAAGAAGCTTTGTAGCTTCTCCCAATGTAATTTCCATAAAAGTATCACCTACGGCAGAGTCTAGCAAATTTCTAAAGACAAAGTTTAGTCCCGCATAATTTTTTTGTATGATCATCCACAAATTCAAACCATGAGTTGGGCAATTTCTTATCATTAATTTCATTCTCTCCCAAGATTGTGCAACATGTTCATGCTCAAGTTGCTTAAAATTCATAATTTGATTTCTTAAAGAAATGGTCTTAGCGGGAGGAAAATACTTGGTTATAAAAGCATCCTTACACTTATCCCAAGAATAAATACTATTTCTAGGCAAGGATGAAAACCAAGTTTTAGCACGGTCTCGTAGTGAGAACGAAAATAATTTTAATTTGAAAATATCATTATCCACATATTTCTTCTTTTGCATATCACAAAGTTCAACGAAAGTATTTAGATGGGATGCAACATCTTCATTAGGACTACCAGAAAATTATTCTTTCATAACAAGATTAAGCAAGGTAGCATTAATGTCACATGACTCCGCACTAGTGGTAGGAGGAGCAATAGGAGTACTAATAAAATCATGAAAACGAGAGGCAAATGCAAATGAAAAGGCAAATAAAATAAATGCAAGTGATTAATAGTTTGTGCGAAGGTACTTGATAGATTTTGATGATGTCTCCCCGGCAACAGCGCCAGAAATTCTTCCTGCTACTTGTAAACTGCGTTGGTATTTCCCCGAAGAGGAGAGAATGATGCAGTATAGTAGAGATAAGTATTTCCCTCAGTTAAGAACCATTGTTATCAATCTAGTAGGAGAACCAAGCAAGATCCAGTGAACAGCACCTACACACACAAAAGCAAAGACTTGCAGCCAACGCGAATAAGAGGGTTGTCAATCCTCTTAGCAGTTACTTGCAAGGATTAAGTTTGATAGAGATAAATTGATAAAGTAAATTACTAAACTAAATAAAAGTAAATAAATTTCAGCAAGGTATTCTTAGGTTTTTTATATGATAAAGATAGACCCGGGGGCCATAGTTTTCACTAGAGCCTTCTCTCTCGAGCACAGAAACATACGATGGGTGAACAAATTACTGTTGGGCAATTGATAGAAAAGCAAATAATTATGATGGATTCATAGCAATGATCATGTATATTGGCATCATGTCCGAGACAAGTAGACCGACTCCTGCCTGCATCTACTACTATTACTCCACTCATTGACAGCTATCCAACATGCATCTAGAGTATTAAGTTAATAAAAACAGAGTAACGCCTTAAGCAAGATGACATGATGTAGAGAAGCAAATTCAAGCAATATGAATAAACCCCATCTTTTTATCCTTAATGGCAACAATACAAATACGTGTCATGTCCCTTTCTGTCACTGGGATTGAGCACCGCAAGATTGAACCCATCACAAAGCACCTCTCCCATTGCAAGATAAACCAATCTAGTTGGCCAAACCAAATTGATAGATCGGAGAGAAGTACAAAGCTATATTTAATCATGCATAAAAGAGTTCAGAGAAGACTCAAATATTTCCCATGAATAATCTGATCATAAACTCACAATTCATCGGATCCCAACAAACATGACGCAAAAGAAGATTATATCGGATAGAACTCCAAGAACATCAAGGAGAACATGGTATTGAAGATCAAAGAGAGAGAAGAAGCCATCTAGCTACTAGATATGGACCTATAGGTCTATGGTAAACTACTCACACATCATCAGAAGGGCAGCAAGGTTGATGTAGAAGCCCTCCGTGATCGATTCCCCCTCCGGGAGAGTACCAGAAAAGGCCTCCAGATGGGATCGTGGAAGAACAGAGGCTTGCAGCGGCGGAAAGGTTTTCTCTTCTGGCTCTCTGGTGGTTTCCTTATATTTGTGAATTTATAGGAGTGGAATTAGGTCAAACGGAGCCATGTGGACCCCACAAGGCATCAGGGTCACTAGTAGAAAGCATGGCATTAGTCCCGGTTCCTAAGGGCCTTTAGTTCCGGTTCGGCAACCGAGACTAAGCAATCGGGACTAAAGGCCCCCACTTTTAGTCCCGGTTGTGTTACGAACCGGGACTAAAGGAGCTCCACGTGGCTGCCGTGGGGCGCCCAGGTAGGAGGACCTTCAGTCCCGGTTGGTAACACCGACCGGGACTAAAAGGCAGCCACGCATCAGCACCTGCCAAGCGCTGGGTTTTTTTTTTTTTGAAATGAGGGGTTTAGGGTTTTGGAGGGTTTAGGGGTTTCATATTGTGTTTCCCCCATTTCTTTTTGTGTTTACCATTCAATTCTTTTACATTTAGGGTTTTTGTTTTTATTTTACGTTTTCCATTCAACTCGACGCTAGCTACTACATATAGCAATGAAGGAACCATTACACAAATCGTCATGAATATAGAGAGAAGTGACCTCTCTTTCTCCGTGCTTGGTCGAACAACAAGTTTTCGTATATCTATTCGATGCTACTACGTATAGTACACGTTCATGCATATATACAATGTAACATCTCTTACGATCCGTAATATCTAATTACCAACATTCACTACCAATTCTCGATGGTATTCTCCGGTTTTAGCTATGATCTCTTGAAGGAAGAATCCCGCCAATTCCTCTTGAATTGCTCGTATGCGAGCCTTTGGTAGGAGTTCGTCCTGCTTCCGTTCGATCTAATTTAAAGAAGGGGGTCAATATATATATATATATATGAATGAAACTCAACACAATTGATGGTAATAAAATAAATTTGTGAATATTGTTTACGTACTTCAAGTTTTCCAAGAAATCTGCCCGTCTCAGAGGTCGTCTGGCGAATGAACTCGCAAACGTAGTATCCACATAAGTTATTCCCGGATCCCTGCCTCGAGCACTTTACGAGGATAGAGTTCAATCAAAATAATAATCAAGCATGATAGTGGTATTGAAACTAGAATCAAAGAGATGCGTGGACCTAGCTAGTACTACTTACACTGAGTTGTTCAAATCGCAGCTCCTCTCTCCATTCACCCCTAACCTGCTTGGTGAACTCTTTCCAAACCCTGCCCGGCAAAGAAAATGAATAAAGGAGTTATTAATTACTTGATATCAGGAAATGAACGATAGTTGCCGATATAGTGCGATAATGATTGAAATTACCTCTGGAGAATTTTTTTCATGTCCACCCACATCTCAGGGTCTTTACGTAACGAGTCCATGACAAGTACTTTTCCTGCGTCAAACTGAATGACTAGCAGAATAAAGTGGAACCTGCGCACGCATAGCTCATCAATTACACTTAACATCGAGTAACCGAAACAGAATGATGTGTACAAGACAGTATAACACTCACTGGAAGTTGTAAGCAAATAGTATTTCCCTTTTGGTTTGTTGTTTAATTAACGCCCTTAGCAAGATCTTCTCTGTATCCTTGGCATTCCATTTTACCGTAGCTTCATGAATAGTATTTGGGTTAATGAACCCAATGTCATAGATTTGTCAACTTTTGCATTCGACGATCTTCTTTCTGCATAATATATATAGTGAGGATAATTATACATGCAATGAACGAGCTGAGCTAGAGACTTAATTACAGAAATGATACTTACAAACAATAGCAACTGACGATAGATTTGTCGATGGCGTCTTGATTGTATAACTGAAATAATTCTTCAAATTCAATGAAAATCTCCTCGTCTCCATTGAAGTAATGCTCATCTTTAATTCCCGCAATGATATAGTTGCTCCCTTGCTTTGAGGCTTCCAAGTACCAGTCATGCAATCTTCGCATCATCGTTGGTAGAAGCGGGAGCTCCTCAGGTCTGACGAGAGGCTTCCCGTGCTCGAATTTAAAGGCTAACTCAGCCATTTCGAACTGTACCTCATCGCTTAAGTAATCACCAAGAGTGAAACCAGGATCAGCGGCCGCTACCCCCGGATCATTAGCGATATCGGTAAACACCTTGAGCGGGGGACACGATTGGTTTTTCTGTTCGTCGAGCTGGGGAATTGTTTTCCCCCTTGCACTACTGATACTTCCCGACCGCTGCTGTGGATCTCTATATGACTTTACAATAGAGCGGTCATAGTTTGATAGCAGCGGAGGCGGCAGTGGTTTTGTAAGGTTTTCCAGCAAGCGCCTCGCTTTTACTAGATCTATTTTCTCCGTTGGATCTAGACGGGTCGGTGCAAGCTGGCGTTTCACGTCGGCAGCCACGATCTCCTTGGTTTCCTCCTCAGTCATGTCGTATGGTAACTTGGCAGGAGCCTTCTTGACGCTACCTGCTCTGGATTTCTTCGCTGTTGTACTACTAGCCGCCGGAGCGGCGGCGGATCTCTTCCACCGGTGCTGAGGTGGCGGAGGAGGCGGAGTTAGCTGATGCGGCGGATTCTGCTAAGGGGCCTCCTCCGACGGAGTCCGCTGACGCGGCGGAGACAGCTGAGGCGATGGAGTGTGCTGACGTGGCGGAGACGACTGAGGCAGCGGAGATAGAGCTGGACTGTGAGGAGTCTGCTGAGGGGCCTCCTCCGGCTGAGTCTACTGATGCGGTGTCTAGTATGGAAGCACGATGTGTTCCTTTTTCAATAGAATGGTAGTCCTTATGGCATCTCTCAGATGAGTCTCCCCTTCACCTGTAGGGTACTCAAGCTCCAGCTGCTCAAATCCGTTGGTAACTTCATCCACCCCGACAACATCATAGCCATCTGGAATCGGAGAGCAATGGTAAGTTCCATCAGGTACAAACGGTAAGGCATAGCCGACCGCCACCTTCAAGGTTATGTTCATGCATTTCGCATGTAGATCACAATGTTCCCACTCGATGATATCATCCACGGGGTAGCGATCAGGAGCTGTGATATCATCTATGGGCGGCCAAACGAGCAAAGAGGAAGCCACACTGCTTTTCCGCTGAGATGGTGGGGTAGCTCCGTGGGAAGTATCGAAAGAAGGATCTTCGTGCCGCTGAGATGATGGGCCGGTAGCTCACTGGCTGTTAAGTGCCTCTATTTGCTTCTCCTGCAACGCTAATCTTTCTTCTACCTTCTGCAGCCGGTCTGCATCCTCTTTCTTCTTTCTCCCTCGTCTTCTATAAGTGTCTCTGCAGTCGGGAAACCCAACCTTCCACGGAACGGAGCCTGATGTGCCTCGTGTTCGTCCAGGGTGTTCAGGATTCCCGAAGGCGCGTGACAGCTCGTCCTTCTCTCTGTCGGGATGGAACTTCTCTTCCTGCACGGCCTGGATTGCATCCTGAATGTTTTTGACGGGTGTTGCAAGTTGAGCTTTCGTATAAACACACTTCCCTGTTTCTGGGTGCAAAGTTCCCCCATGCCCGAAGAACCAAGTCCTTGCCCGTTCGGGCCAGTTCAATGTCTCTAGATGGATCCCTTTATCAAGCAGGTCGTTCTCAGCTTTGTCCCACGTAGGCCGGGCAACCTTGTAGCCACCTGACCCCGTAACATGGTGATATTCCTTCTTTGCAGCATTTTGCTTATTTATCAGTGACCTTTTCTTACCTTTCTCCGATGTCTTGTACGCCACAAATGCAGGCCAGTGATCTTTCATCTTCTCATATTGATCGGTGAATGTTGGAGTCTTCTCTTTCAGGACAAACTTTTCGTGCAATCTTTTCTTCCAGTTCTTGAATTGTTCGGCCATCTTCTTAAGAGCCCAAGCCTTGACTTTTCGCTCTACAACATTGCTATTTGGATCCACCTCTGGCGGTAGGCTGAAATTTGTCACGAGCGTATTCCCAATCTCATCTTTGGATCTATCGTCGACATAAGAAACTCCATCGTCCACCTTTGGCTTATTCCATTCTTGAATGCTGATCGGGATGCTGTCCCTAACAACAACTCTGCACTGACTTATAAATCGGTCTGCGGTCCGCTTGGGAGCAGTCGGTTTGCCATCTGCAGTGATTTCTTCGATCGCGAACCTTTCATTCTCGCCCAACCTTTCCTTCGGGCCTCGTCTCTTTACAGAAGGTTGGCTCGATCCGGAGGGCTAAAAGAAGAAAGAAGTGTTAATATATGTACATACAAATCAATTAATGCATCTAGTCAGTAGGCTTAATTAATATACCTCGCCGGACTTTGCAACAGTTAAGGCTCCAACACCATCGGAGCCGTCATCTTCTCCCTCCATTCGATCACCGGAGCCGTCATCCTCTCTTCCCTCACCATCGGAGTCGTTGAGAAACTGTGAGGTGATATCATTACCTCCGTCGCGGATTATATCCCCCAACATCTCTTCTTGTTCTATGTCTCTGTCGTGTTCCATAGTTTCTGCAAATATTACAACATGGCAATATACAACCATGAGAGATAAGCTGTTTTTCAGACTTAATGAAATCTGGGAATGCAAAACAGTAACATTATGATGACAACTTGAGAGCAAGATTGAGTCATGCTACAACAACTTTACATGGCAACCAAGGGCATGGCATGAAAGTACACATTACATAGACCAAATCACAAGAAGGAATCATATGCATATGAGCAATGGATTAGTGGCAAACATCATGCAAAGTTGACAAGTTTTATAACAGTCAGTTTCAGACTTAGCAGTTTTTCAGCAAGTGTAAAACAAAGTTTATTCATTAAATACCAGCAGCAAATAGACATTAAAATGCACCAAACACATGTACAAAGTTTATTAATGTCGATCGTCGGGGCCTCCTCCGACGATCGTCGAGGACTCCTTCCCCCTCATGTCGAAGGTATACCGAAGTTATCGGGGTTATGTTTTAATGACCCCCCCCTCTTGTCGAAGTTATACCGAAGTTATCGGGGTTATGTTTTAATGACCCCCCCTCATGTCTAAGTCAATGAACAACATGAAAATTTCTAAGTCAATGAACAACTCTGAAATTTTTTACATGTACTCCTACAACATGAAAATTTCTAAGTGATTGCTAAACTGTTTGCTAAACTTTTATGCTTCATTTATATGAAGATCAATTATCAAATATAACTATGTTCGCGATATGAGGCATTGGACATCTATCTATCATATTGAGTATATGTATCTAAAAACCTAGTAAAACTACACAAAAGAAACAAAAAAATTCAGCCATCTCCATCTCATCATCTCATCCATCTCCATCTCATCTCATCCATCTCATCTCATCTCAATGAACAAAAATTTATATTACACATGAAAATATCACAAATTCATTACATATGCTCGGAAAATAAATATCACAAATGAAATGACTTTGATCATGAATAATGCTATAAAAAATGACTTTGATCATGAATAATGCTATAAAACATTTGCATAAATATTACACATGAATAATATCAATCACTTAGAAATTTTACACTAAAAAATATTAAACATTTGCATAAACATTAAGCATTTGCATAAACATTTGCATAAATATTACACTAAAAAATGACTTTTATGCTTCATTTATATGAAAAAAAAACGCCGGCGTCGGCCAGCAGAGCGGCGCGGGCGGCGTCGGGGTCGGCGTCGGCTTCGGCGCCCAGCAGCGCGGGAGGCCGGCGTCGGGGTCGGCGCCCAGCAGGGGGGGAATAGGAGGAGGAGGAGGGGATCGGGGCGGCGCTCACAGCGAGGAGGCGTCGGCGACGGCGTCGGGGCAGCGCGTCGAGGCGAGGAGAGGCGATGGAGAAGTTTGGGGGAGGAAAACTTTCGCTCGGTTTATATAGCCCGAGATTTAGGCCCGGTTGGTGGCTCCGACAGGGACTAAAGGCCTACCTTTAGTCCCGGTCGGAGCCACCAACCGGGACTAAAGCTAATTTTCGGCAGCCCAAAGGGCGCGAAACCCAGGCCTTTAGTCCCGGTTGGTGGCTACGACCGAGACTAAAGGTTGGCCTTTAGTCCCGGTTTGTGCCACCAACCGGGACAAACCTGGCAGAGCCGCATCGGGCAGAGCTAACGGGCGGTGGGAGTTTAGTCCCACCTCGCCAAGCGAGGGGTACCCGCACCTACTTATGTACGCGGGCGAGGGAGAGCAGGCATGAGCCTCTCTCACCCAGACAGCAACGCGCCGATCCGGTCGCCTCTCTGCCCTATGGGGCCTACTAGCATGAGGTATTCATGCTGTATGGGCCTGCATCCTGGCCTATATGTTGGGTTTCTAGTCGTATGCAGGCCGTGCAGAGTGAAAATCTTGTGTTAGTAGGTGGGCAATTTTTTTTTTTTGCATATGGTAGCTGTTTATTTTTGGACCATCTCCAAATCACCCCAAAATTTTTGTACATGCTCACTTACATGTAATAAGCATGATTATGAAAGAAATTTCAACAATAATGAAGTTTACACTGTCCCCTTAAGGTAAAGTTGGAGGTATGTCCCTGAGTTTCAGTGAGCCACTATAATACTTTAATTACCAATGTTGGACAAGCTTACATGGTGAGAGACTACACCAGATGAGCATCCCCTAATAAGTTGCTGGTTGAGTGAAAATTATGAAACTTGACATACAGTAAATGATTCAAAAAGCTCTTCACAAATATGAGCTACTTGGTGGAAGGTTCATGGTTTGTAAGCCAATGACCAAGGCACAGACCGGGACTAAAGGGAGACCTTTAGTCCCGGTTGGTGGCACCAACCGGGACTAAATCTGTTTTTGGTTTTAGACAATTTTAGGATATTTTAGTTTTAGTTTTCTTTTAAACAGATTCAAAAACAGTAGCATACATGCCTAGTTTTCATTTAATTCTTTTTGCTATTAAAGTTTTTAACAAAAAATACTTTATGAAAATTTTAGTTGCATAAATTTTATATAGTTTTAAGTTAATATTATTTTGATCATAACCAGAGTTTTATAAAAGCTTTTTAGTTGATTCTTTTTGCTATTGAAGAATATTATAGTTTTGTTTTAGTTGATCATAACTAAAATTCTAGCATGTCACAAATGCCATATTTGATGATCTTGCCAAGTCTCATGGCTTGAAGAACAAGATAACATCATCAAATTCCCTCGAAACCATCTCTGTCCATTTTCTAATTTGAGCAACTTAACATGTCCAAATGAGCTCAAACTTGGTACACCTGCTAAAATGGTCTAAATATTTGCATTGATTAACTCCTCTGTATAATTAAAATACTAAAAGGATATGAATAATTGAAATTTCATAAATTAATAAATAATTATTCTAAAATCATGTTTCAAATGCCAAAATGCCCTAGCTAGCTCTTACAAAGATTCCCTCCGGTTTGTCCGAAGTGGCACTTTCCAGCTATAAGTCCGGAAACTCACAGTAGAGAGAAAGTGATGGCGGTGAAGCCGGTCACATCCTAGAGTGGGATATTTTGGGGTATAAAACTATTTCTACGCGTGTGTCCCTTGCTTATTGCGCCGTAACCATGGATAATCTTCATCATTTAACAGGATGCTTGGGTCAGTCTTCACTGTGAAGGGAGGAATTTCATGAAACTTTTCATAATCTTCTGACATGTCTGTCTTGTCCTCCACTCCCACAATGTTTCTTTTCCCTGAAAGAACTATGTGGCGCTTTGGCTCATAGTATGATGTATTGGCTTCCTTATCTTTTCTTTTTCTTGGTTTGGTAGACATGTCCTTCACATAGAAAACCTGCGCCACATCATTGGCTAGGACGAATGGTTCGTCCGTGTACCCAAGATTGTTGAGATCCACTGTTGTCATTCCGTACTGCGTGTCTACCTGTACCCCGCCTCCTGTCAGATTGACCCATTTGCCCCGAAACAAAGGGACCTTAAAATCATGTCCATAGTCAAGTTCCCATATCTCCTCTATGTAACCATAATATGTGTCCTTTGCCCTATTGGTGTTTGCTGCATCAAAGCGGACACCACTGTTTTGGTTGGTGCTCTTTTTATCTTGGGCGATCGTGTAAAATGTATTCCCATTTATCTCGTACCCTTGAAAAGTGAATACAGTCGAAGATGGTGTCCTGGCCAACAAGTACAGCTCATCTCCAACAGTGGTGTTACCCATGAGATGTGTTTGCAAAAACCGCCGAAAGTCCCCATGTGTTCACGTGTAATCCAGTCGTCAGACTGCTCCGGGTGTTTGGAGCGTAAAATATTCTTGTGTTCATTGATATACGGGGCCACCAAGGTAGAATTTTGTAGAACTGTGTAGTGTGCTTGCGCCCAAGAATGCCCGTCCCTACATATTATTGCTTTCGGTCCTAGCGTGCCTTTTCCACCCAGTCTCCCCTCATGCCGCGATTCAGGAACACCAATCGGCTTAAGGTCAGGAATAAACTCAACACAAAACTCAATGACCTCCTCTGTTTCGTGGCCCTTGGAGATGCTTCCTTCTGGCCTAGCACGCTTATGAACATATTTCTTTAAGACTCCCATGAACCTCTCAAAGGGGAACATATTGTGTAGAAATACATGACCTAGAATTGCAATCTCGTCGACTGGGTGAACTAGGACGTGCGTCATAATATTGAAGAAGGATTGTGGGAACACCAACTCGAAACTGACAAGACATTGGACCAAATCATTCTGTAACCTTGGTAGTATTTCTGGATCGATTACCTTCTGAGAAATTGCATTGAGGAATGCACATAACTTCACAATGGCTAATCGAACATTTTCTGGTAGAAGCCCCCTCAATGCAACCAGAAGCAATTGCGTCATAATCACGTGGTAGTCATGAGACTTTAGGTTCTGGAATTTTTTCTCTGCCATATTTATTATTCCCTTTATATTCGACGAGAAGCCAGACGGGACCTTGATACTGAGCAGACATTCAAAAAAGATTTCCTTCTCTGCTTTGGTAAGAGCGTAGCTGGCAGGACCTTGATACTGCTTTGGATGCATGCCGTCTTTTTCGTTCATACGTTGCTGGTCCTCCCGTGCCTCCGGTGTATCTTTTGTCTTCACATACACGCCCAAGAATCCTAGCAGGTTCACGCAAAGATTCTTCATCACGTGCATCACGTCGATTGCAGAGCGGACCTCTAGGACTTTCCAATAGGGTAGGTCCCAAAATATAGATTTCTTCTTCCACATGGGTGCGTGTCCGTCAGCATCATTCGGAACAGATTGTCCGGCAGGACCCTTCCCAAAGATTGCTTTTAAATCCTTGACCATATCAAATATATCATCACCAGTACGGGGGACAGGCTTCTTCCGGTGATCTGCCTCACCTTTGAAATGCTTGCCTTTCTTTCTTAAGGCATGCTTGGTCGGAAGAAATCGACGATGTCCCAGGTACACATTCTTCTTACATTTGTTCAAATATATACTTTCAGTCTCATCTAAACAGTGCGTGCATGCATTGTATCCCTTGTTTGACTGTCCTGAAAGGTTACTATGAGCAGGCCAATCATTGATGGTTACAAACAGCAACGCTCGTAGGTCAAATTCCTCCTGTTTGTGCTCATCCCACACACGTACACCTTTTATATTCCACAGCTGTAAAAGTTCTTCAACTAATGGCCTTAGGTACACATCAATGTCGTTGCCGGGTTGCTTAGGGCCTTGGATGAGCACTGGCATCATAATGAACTTCCGCTTCATGCACAACCAAGGAGGAAGGTTATAGATACATAGAGTCACAGGCCAGGTGCTATGATTGCTGCTCTGCTCCCCAAAAGGATTAATGCCATCTGCACTTATACCAAACCATAAGTTCCTTGCGTCACCTGCAAACTCCGGCCACTTTCTCTCGACTTTTCTCCACTGCGACCCATCAGCGGGTACTCTCAACATCCCGTCTTTCTTACGGTCTTCTTTGTGCCATCGCAACAACTTGGCATGCTCTTTGTTTCTGAACAGACGTTTCAACCGTGGTATTATAGGAGCATACCACATCACCTTGGCAGGAACCCACTTCCTGGGGCGCACGCCCTCAACATCACCAGGGTCATCTCGTCTGATCTTATACCGCAATGCACCGCATACGGGGCATGCATTCAAATTCTCGTACTCCTCACCGCGGTAGAGGATGCAGTCATTAGGGCATGCATGTATCTTCTGCACCTCTAATCCTAGAGGGCAGAGAACCTTTTTTGCTTCGTACGTACTGTCAGGCAATTTGTTATCCTTTGGAAGCTTCTTCTTCATTATTTTCAGTAGCTTCCCAAATCCCTTGTCGGATAAACCATTCTCTGCCTTCCATTGCAGCAATTCCAGTGTGGTACCAAGCTTTGTGTTGCCATCTTCGCAATTTGGGTACAACCATTTTTTGTGATCCTCTAACATGCGATCGAACTTCAACTTCTCCCTTTCACTTTCGCATTCTCTCTGTGCATCAACAATGACCTGGCGAAGATCATCAGCGGGCACATCTGGGGCCTCTTGATCTTCAGCTTCCCCCGTGGCAGTATCACCGTATTCAGGGAACATAGGATAGTTGTCATCATCCTCTTCTTCTTCATTGTCTTCCATCATAACCCCTCTTTCTCCGTGCTTGGTCCAACAATTATAGTGGGGCATGAAACCCTTCTCAAGCAGGTGGAAGTGAAGGGTTTTCGAGGAAGAGTAATCCTTCGTATTCTCACAGACAACACATGGACAGTACAAAAACCATTCTGCTTGTTTGCCTCAGCCACATCGATAAAATTATGCAGGCCCGTAATGTACTCGGAAGTGCGTCGGTCACCGTACATCCATTGCCGGTTCATCTGCATTATGTAATTAAGTATACCACAAACCATTACAGAACATCATGAATAGAGAAATGACCAAATTAATACAAGTTCATCATCACATTAAAACCAAAGTACAGTAGTGATCAAATGTTATTACTGCAAAAATAAATACATAAAGTTCATACATAGTTCTCATAAAACAACATACAACTATGTAAAACATTTAAATGCAACAACAAATGCGATCTAAATCGCAACTAAGGTAACAATTGATCCAACAGCATAATGATACCAAGCCTCTTTATCAATGGCATATTTTCTAATCTTTCTAATCTTGTAGCGCATTGCATCCATCAGGATCTTGTGTAGATCGACGACATCGGCAACATGCAACTCCAATTTCATCTTCTCTTCTTCAATTCTTTTCAATTTTTCTTTCAAATAATTGTTTTATTTTTCAACTAAATTTAACCTCTCGACAAGAGGGTCGGTTGGAATTTCCGGTTCACATACCTCCTAGATAAAAACATCTATGTCAAGTTGGTCGGCATAATTGTCATAAACACTAAATGAAACAAATATTTGTAAAAGATAATATACCACATCGAAATCATAGACCGGACGAGAGCCGATGGGGGCGGATACCAAAACCGTGGCACTATATAATAACAAACAATAATACAAGTAAGAAAATTATACAAGTAGCTATCTAAATCATACAAGTAAGAATTTGTTCTTTAAAAAAAAGATAAGAACAAGAGGCTCACCACGGTGGTGCCGGAGACGAGATTGGCACGGGCGATCGACGACGGTGAGGACGGGGACGGGGACGGGAGGACACCCTACACATGTGCAAACTAAGAAGTTAATTTGAGCTCAAATTGTGCATCTAAATCTAATAAACTCCCACATACACTCCTCCACTAAAACCCACAAACCACTCTACTTCTAGAGCATATGAAATGAGCTAAGCTAGCAATGAGAGATGAAAGGATGAAGTTGCTAACCTTTTAGAACACTTGGATAGTTGGTGCACCGCCAAATCTAGAAAAATCTTGGGGAAAATGGAGCTTGGAGGTCGAGCTTGGAGGATGAACAGAGGAGAAAGCTTAAGTGTGGCTCGGGCATTTCATCGAACACCTCATGTGCATAAGAAGTGAGAACAGAGTAGCACACACACCTCCCACCTTCTACGGCCAAAAAATAGAGGAGAGGGCGGGCAGGGGTGAGGATATATATAGGCATCTTTTTAGCCCCGGTTGGTGTCTAGAACCGGGACTGAAGACTAACCTTTAGTCCCGGTTGGAGACACCAACCGGGACTAAAGGGAGCGAGGCTCTTTAGTCCCGGTTGGTGTCTGGAACCGGGACTAAAGGTCCCAGTCGAATCGGGACTGATGCCTGCCGAGGCCCGGCCGGCATCCTAGCCGCTCGAACCGGGACTGATGCTCATATTAGTCCCGGTTCGTAACATGACCGGGACTATTGCTCTGATCTGGCCAGAACCAAAGCCGTATTTTCTACAAGTGGGTGCACCCCCCTGGGGCCGCGCCCTATTGCCTTGTGGAGGTTTCGTGAAGCTTCTGGCCTCCTCTCCAAGTCTCCAGGGCCTCTTTTGTCCCAAAAAAAATCTCCAAAAAGTTTCGTGGCATTTGGACTTCGTTTGGTACTGTTCTCTGAAAATCCAAAAACAAGCAGAAAACAGCAACTGGCACTGGTGTAACATCCCTAGGTATTAAGCACAGTGATCCCCTCTTAATCATGCAAGTCACCATGCATAACAGTGCTTAATCACATTGGAATCCTACCTCATTTCAAATTCCAATTTAAATTGATATTCAATTATGAAGTGAAAATAAAAGTTGTTCCAATTTGAAAACTAAAATGTTCATTAAATAGCAAATAATTCATAACTAATTATGTTAAGAAAAACAACATCACCTAATTTCCCTAGATGAGTCTAACATCCTGAAACAGTAACAAAATAGCAACATTTAATCCCTTTTTATTTAATAAAAAAATTAGATGAATTCAAATATCACCCCAACCAATTTCTGACAGTGCTAAATATTGCCTAATATTTATTGAGCCCAGTCACCTATTTTACAAAAATGAAATGATGCCCAAACAATTTACAAAACAGAAGAAATAAAAATGACAGAAGAAAAGAAAAGGAAAAAGCAGAGAGCTCACTGGCGCACTGGGCTTAAGTCCAACAGTGCAATACGGCCCGGCCTGACGAGGCCTTCTCATTCCTCCCACTGGCCGAATGCCATGGCGCTGGCCGCGCGCGCGCAGCCGTCCACGCCCGGATGCGGCCACTGTCGAGCATCCCGCGGCTCCCTCTCGTGGATAAGGACGCCCACAGCCCCCCAGACAAAACCTAGCGCCATATCTCCCCTCCCCTCGCTCTCTTCTTCCTCACCCGAACGGCGCCATGGCGTCGCCACCGTAAAACATGCGGCCACCGCCTCCCTCTCGTCGCCGCACCGTGTCCACCGCGCTCCCCGACCTCGACTATGCCCTCTGCCCCGACTGGTTGGAGCTCGGAGCCACTGCAACGTTGCCGGCGTCGTCGTCTTCAACCTACGGGCGCCCACGTCGCCGACGTCGATTCGTCGCCGTCCAGCCTCCCCGCGCCCACTTTAGCACACCTGCAGGCTCCCCGTGAGCATCTCCGCCTTTCCCCTCGTCGCTCTCTCTCTCGTTTGACCCGTAGACACCGCCTCCATCGTGCCCGAACGCGCCACCGCGGAGCTCGCCGCCGGCAAGTCTCCGGTGACCATTTGGTCACGGGCTCGTGCCCGTTAGATTCGCCGCACCGCATAGGCCTCGCCTAGCCCATTGGTTCGCTCGCTACCGCGCTGCAACGCCATCCCCGATCGCCACCCGAAGTCGCCGCCGCCCGCCATCGTCGCACCGCCCGATTCCGGCCACCTTAGCCGCTGAGACCACCGCCAACGGACGCGGCGCAAAGTGGCCGTTCCAGAGAGCCCGGCCGCGCGCGATTTGGTGCCCTGTAGAACGATTCGGAGCTCGCTGGAGTTCGGCCGCCGCGGAAGAGCACTCCGGCGCGACTCCGGTGGCCGTCGCTGACGTGGCACCACCCTAGGCCACTGACGTGTGGGCCCAGTGGGTTCGTTGACCGGGTTGACCTGGTCAACCTGCTGACTGGGTTGACCCGTGTCACTAACATACGGGCCCCACCCGGTTAATTAAAATTTAATTAAGTTTAAACTAATATGAAATTAGCTTAGACACTGACAGTGGGGTCCACCTGCTAATTAGACTCTGTTTAGATTAAATTATACTCTAATTAGGCCACTGTGTATGACATGTGGGACCCACTGGTCAGGTTTGACTTTGGTCAGCCGGAGTTGACCGCTGACGTCACTCTGACGTCATGCTGACGTCATAATACACTCTTTTGGATAATTCGAAATTAATAATTAAAATAATTCTAGAAATTCAATAAAACTTGGAAAAATCATATAAAATAAACCGTAACTCGGATGAAAATAATTTATATATGAAAACGATCAGAAAAATATGTAGAATCCGAATATGCCCTCCACATACGTGCCACACCCCTCTAACATGATGAACATGGAACTTTCCCCTCCGATTCATCTGTCCGATAAATGCCCGGAGCTGGTAAAACACCTCCAGATGTTTCCCGCTCCGACTAACTTGCGTAGTACTGTATTAGGGCACCCCCCCTCGAACAGCCTACTGTCATGCCATGCAACTGCGATTGCTTTTGTTGCTTGTATTTATTGTTTCTTCCCCCTCCTTCTCTCCGGTAGACCCCGAGACTGACGTTGCTGCCGAGTATGACTACGTCACCGACGACCCTCCTTCCTTTTCAGCAGAGCTTCCAGGCAAACAAAACCCCCTTGATCATTCCTATATCGCCTATTCCTTCTCCCTCATGCTTGCATTAGATTTTGCTACTGTAAATGCTTGCTCCTATTCTGATGCATAGCCTGCTTTTGTTACTTTACCTATCATCCTAAACTGCTTAGAATAGGTTGGTTAGTGTTCCATCAGTGACCCCTTACCCTTGTCCCTGTTGCCCCGCTTTACTACTAGTGCCCCGATCTATGTGATCGATGGGCAGATACCGTCACATCACCGCACACCCCCCTTAGTTGTACGGCTCTGCAGGGCTACTATCAAGTGCCGGGGTGATACCTCGTACCGCACCCCTGATGATATCCCTGTAGTATAGCACATCGATGGTGATTGCAGAGGGTGATTCCTCGCTCTCCCCTTCCCGATGGTGACTTTGTCGTGCAACCCCTCAAGTGTGGACCATCAAGGGTGATTCCTCCTGGTTCTCCTTGATGGATTACATCGAGTACGAATCCATAGAGGGTGATTCCTCGGATTCCCCCTTGATGTGATGAACACACGGATACCCTACTTTTACTACAGTCCCCGGGTAAAGTCGGGTCGACCCCGAGGGATACCCGCGAGAGGTGTGAAGACGGGTTGACCGTGAGAGTACCCGCGAGATAATTACGAGGCGCGGCCGGGCAGGCAGAGACCGCCCTAGAGAGGGATGGGCCGGGCCCTTATTCCACTTCCTCGAGACGGGGCGACAGGAGTACTGATCGTCACCGCGAGCTCCTAATAATTCGCTAACGGAGTTGGGTATTGATCTGAGTGGGTCGTTGGCCCTATACGCACTACCACCACGCGGGATAATGGTTTATGGGGCCCTCGGCGCCGTATGTATCAGCCGAAAGCTTTGTTAGACGTCCAGTTCAGCATTGTGGCCGGGCCGGATCGTGCCATCCAGGTAGAGTTGGTGCTTTATATAAGTATCAACCCTGCACACAATGACCCGGAGTGCACAGGGCGATGGCCCAAGACCCCTGAGCGCTTAGGATGTAGACCGGCGGGGACCTCTCTGTTGAGCCTAGGTAGGGCTGTGGCGTGTCGATCAGCCGAGGCCGGGCATGACCCAGGAAAGTGTGTCCGGCCAGAGTTAATCGAGCGTGTTGGGTAACAGTAGTGCACCCCTGCAGGGAAGTTATCTATTCGAATAGCCGTGTCCACGGTAACAGGACGCTCAGTGTTGTATCCCGATCTATTACAACTTGAACTGGATACATGATTAATTAATTGTAAGCTCCGGGATTGCTTTCTCGCAGGGAGTCGAGGAAGGATCTCTGGGCTTTGCTTCTACATGCTTGTTACATTATAATATGCTAATCTGCACTCTTCTAATGCTGCAAGACACTGAAGATGCTAGTCTTCGATAGGCTAGGCTTTCTCCCTCTGATCTGGCATTTCTGCAGTATAGTCCATAGATACAGCCCTTTCCTTTGATACCAATGCATAATTAGTATAGTTCTGATGTCAGTCTTGTGTGTACTTTGGATGAGTACTCGCGGTTGCTTTGCTACCTCTTTTTCCCCATACCCGATTGCTGCGACCAGATGACGGATCCCAGGAGTCAGCTGCTACCGCCGACGACTGCTACTACACTTCTGGTGGAGACCGCCGATGACCAGGAGTAGTTTAGGAGGCTCCCAGGTAGGAGGCCTTGCCTCTTTCGGTCAGAGCCGTTGATTGTTTTCGCCTTCTTAAGGCAAACTTGTTTCCCTTTTATGTCTGTACTCAGATATTATTGTTGCTTCCGCTAACGCTTGATCGCGAGCTTATGTATTCGAGCCCTCGAGGCCCGTGGCTTGTAATATAAAGCTTGTATGACTTTTATTTGTGTCTGGAGTTGTGTTGTGATATCTTCAAGTGAGTCCCTAGGCTTGATCGTCTGCATTTGCCTGTATGATTAGCGCACGATTAAGTCGGGGGCGTCACAACTGGGCACTAGGTTAATAGGTTAGTCCCAAAAAATGATATATAATTGCATATAAAAACATCCAAGATTGATACTATAATAGCATGGAACAATAAAAAATTATAGATACGTTGGAGACGTATCAATCATCCTCTTAAGGAAAATGAAATACTTGATAGCTTCTATAATGGACTAACCGAGGCTTCTAGGGACTACCTAGATAGTTGTGCTGGTTGTGTTTTCAGGGAACGAACTGTTGGACAGGCTAAAGTATTATTGAATAATATATTGAGAAATGCCGATGATTGGACACTTCCTGAACCACCACCTAAGCCAACTCCAAAGAAAAGAGGTATTCTATTCCTCAGTTCTGAAGATATGCAAGAAGCCAAGAAATCTATGAAGGAAAAAGATATGAAACCTGAAGATGTTAAGAATTTACCACCTATTGAAGAAATACATGGGCTCGACATCCCGACACAGGTAGTGGAGGTAAATTCTCTCACTAGATTTGATGAAGGTGACATTCCGTATAATAAATCTGCTAGTCAATGCCTGTGTGAATTTGACAATTACATCATTAAACAGGAACACTTTAATATGTATGTTAGCATTCAACTAAAACGGAATGCCATCATGATTGAACGCTTGAGTGATTTGATGTTTAGAACTGCTAATGATGTTAAATGCTTGAGTAAACATGCTTCTATGGTTCAGACTCAGTTAGAACAAATTGCTAAGTCACAAAATGATTTGCTTGATGAGATGAATAATAAAAAGAATGCTCATGCTGTTAAAGTTGTTACTAGAGGAGGTAGAATGACTCAGGATCCTCTATATCCTGAAGGTCATTCTAAAAGAATTGAACAAGATTCTCAAAGAAATAATATTGATGTACCTAGTCCATCTAAGAAGAAAAAGAAAAATGATAGGACTTTGCATGCTTCTAGTGAACCTGAGATAGAAAAACCTCCTGAGAATCAAAATGATACTTCTATTTCAGATGCTGAGACACAATCTGGTAATGAACATATACCTAGTGATAATGATAAGGATAATGATAATGATAATGATAATGATGATGTTCATGTTGATGCTCAACCAGATAATGATGTAGAAATAGAACGTGTTGTTGATCTTGATAACCCACATCCTAAGAATAAAAGATATGATAAAAGAGAATTTGTTGCTAGGAAACATGAAAAAGAAAGAGAACCATGGGTTCAAAAACCTATGCCTTTTCCTACTAAACCATCTAAAAGTAAGGATGATGAAGACTTTGAGCGCTTTGTTGAAATGCTTAGACCTGTCTTTTTGCGCACTCGCTTGATTGATATGTTGAAAATGTCTCCCTATGCTAAATATATCAAAGATATTGTCACTAATAAAAGAAAGATACCTGAAGCTAAAATTTCCACCATGCATGCAAATTATTCTTTTAAGGGTGGAGTACCTAGAAAGTTAGAAGATCCAGGAATACCTACTATACCATGCTCCATTAAAAGAAGTTATGTCAAAACTGCTTTATGTGATTTGGTAGCCGGTGTTAGTGTTATGCCTTTCTATTTATATAGAAGACTTGATTTGAATAAGCTCACACCTACTGAAATATCTTTGCAAATGCTGATAAATCTACTGCTATACCTATTGGAATTTGTGAGGATGTTCCCGTTGTAGTTGCAAATGTTACTATCTTGACGGACTTTGTTATACTTGATATGCCTGAGGATGACAACATGTCCATTATCCTTGGAAGACCCTTTTGGAATACTGCAGGGGCTGTTATTGATTGCAATAAAAGCAAGGTTACTTTTCATGTCAATGGTAATGAGCATACAGTTTATTTTCCGAAGAAACAAAGTTCGGTGAATGGCATCAATTGTATTGAAAAAGTTTCGACAATCACTATTGGGTGATTCAAATTTCCTCTTCCTACAGTCAAAAAGAAATATGAGATCCTTATTGTTGGGGAAATGCATATCCTTGTTGAGGTAACTTAGTGTTATATGAAAATTCTTCGGTTTCATGTCACTCAGAAATAGTTTGTTAATAAGACTTGATCAACCTTATTAATGGATTCTTTTTGAGGGATATGTGGTCGATGAATTTAGTAAGCACAACTTTCTGTAATCTTATTTTGCTCTCTGTTAATTTTAGTTTAAATAAAATAAAATGCCATGATTACCCTGTTTTTTGAATTATCCGTGCAAAAAAAAATGGCCCAAAAATAAAAGTGCTCAGAATGCAATAAAATTTTAACATGATTTTTTCTGGAATATTTAAGAATTTTTGGCACTAAGAACAACCTCGGGGGGTGCACCTGTTGCCCACAAGGCAACATGGCGTGGCCACCCCCAGGGCGCGCCAAGATGCCTTGTGGGTCCCACAGGGACCCACTCACTTATCTATTCAGCCCACTTCATCTCCTACCTCCAAAAAAAAAATCATAGTAGCTCTCTCTCTCTCGTGTTCTTGCTCCCAAACCTAAGATTTTCGATCTCTTTGCTCAGAGCTCCGTTGCCGAAACTATTTTGAGGGATTGCTCCTTGGTATGTGACTCTTCCATTGCTCCAATTAGTTTTTGCTTTAGTGGATTATATTTTGCATAAATTGCTGCTATTGGTGCTACTGAAAATGAGCTTGCATGTTAAATTCATTTGAGTTCTAAGTAGTTTGAATCCTTGATATAGCCTCTAGGCACTTGTATGAGTAGTTGCTATCCATCTTGTGAAGTTTTGTTAACATCTTTTTGTGGTCCAAATTTTTTCAGAAATTTGTTCTTAGGAACATGAACTTTCTTCGGAGGGGTTCTTCGAGCCGGAGCTCCAAGGGTGTCCTTGGGGATGCCCATGACCACGACCTCAACATTCTGCACAGGACGGAGGTTCGACCGTGCGAGTGGCCGCACAACACCTTCATGAACGAAGCCGGGCTCCGTCAAGAGTTCGCACAATTTGTTGCGAATGCCGGGCTAACCGACTTCCTCGCAGATGAGTGTGACCAGCACCACATCCTTACAAATTCCTTCGTGCAAATTTTTTATTTCATGCCTAGGCTTGATATACCCATGGTGCGTTTTGATTTGTATGCTGAACATCATGAGTCGACGCTAGATGAGTTTTGTGAGATATGCTAGATCCCTTCTGATGGGGATTTGAGGGAGCCTCGGCCCGAGGAGTTCGAGGACTTCCTTCGCACTTTGACTGTGGGGGAATTTAGGGGCGTTTCAAAAGCCCGTGTTACTAGCTTGCATTTTCCTACTGTGCACTACTTTGCTTTATTCATACGGAAAGGCTTGACTGCCAGGGAGGAAGGTGGTACACTCAGTGCGCCTAACCTCGCCATCTTGCGTCGTGCTATTCACGGCGATATCACTTTTAGCTTTGGAGCTATCATTGCATGCCGCTTACACACTAACAGGACTAAGGGTAAAGTCCATGGCGGTTTTTATGCTTCGCGTCTTGCGAAATGTTTTAATGTTGCTATCCGCCCAAATGACTACTTGCTGCCCAAGGCTTATTTAGACCAACAGTGCATGATCGATCACCACTTCATTGATGAACCTGAACCTCTTCAATATATTCGTTATAACCTGGTTTTCAGTGAGAGAACTCACGATATTATTCCGTTGCCTGCACCCTCTTTGTTTGACTCTCATGCCAGGAATGGATACACCATCATGCCGACGGACATCACAGCTTACAGGAAGGAGTTGGCAGCAGCGGAGAACGAGGTCGAACAGCGGGACCCTCAGGTGCCTCCGCCCCAGTACTATCCGCCTGGTCCTGATGGATACTCTGGGTGGTGATTGCCAAGCTAGGCCAAAAGCCTAAGCTTGGGGGAGTACGTATCTCTCACCGACATTACATTCATGTCCACACATTCATTCCAGTTGTCGGTGTTCATCCTTTTTCATTGTATATCCATGTTAGTTTTATTTTCGCTTTCTTCTTGTGTGTTTGAAAAACTTCGAAAACCCAAAAAGATTTCTCGTTCCTTTTCGGTTTTTCTTTCTCTTTAGTTAGTTTGTAGTATTAAAAGAAAACCCAAAATGATTTCTCGCTTCTTCTTTTGCTTGTTGGGAGGTCTCCCATGTAAATAGTTTCTTTCGCTTTTCTTTTTCTTCCTTAATTTGCTTTCTTTAGAAAAACTAAAAACTCCAAAAATATTTCAGTGTGTTTCTCTGAACTTCTTTTCTTTTCGTTGAGTCGTCGTAGGGAGAAGACCATGATGAAAATGTTGAGTGGATCTCGTATGCTTTATTGTTGATCTAATAAAAGAGCCAATATTACCTTGTCTTCTCCCTTGAATAAAATGTTTGCAGATTCCAGCTTAGTCCATGGCACACTTGCACTATTATTTTTTTCACATCATTCAGGTGTGCAAGTGAAAGGCAATAATGACGATGATTTGATGAAGTGACTTTGGCAAAGAAAAGCTGGTATGAACTCTTCTTATTTTTGTTTTTGTAAATATGTTTAACTCGGTATCCATGATTCAACATATTATGAGTAAACATGTTTGTGATGACAATTAGAGATTATAGTTGCTCATGCCATGCTTAAGTAGCTAGGAGTGGATAATGATTTATCTTGGATGTCAACATGCATTAAAATGGTTATGATGTAGTATGTTAATATGGTATCCTCCTCTGAATGTTTCAAGTGGCTTGACTTGGCACATGTTCATGCATGTAGTTGATTCAAAACCAACATAGCCTCCATGATATTTATGTTTAGGGTGTCTATATCCTACTCATGCTAGTGTTCAATGTTAATTATTCTCAATGCATGATCATGACCGTTTTCGCTCTCTAGTTGGTCGCTTCTCAACCTATTTGCTAGCCTTCACTTGTACTAAGCGGGAATTCTGCTTGTGCATCCACAATCCTTAAACCAAAGTTGTACCAGATGAGTCCACCATATCTACCTATATGCGGTATTACTCTGCTACTCCAACTAAATTTGCATGTGCCACCTTTAAACATTCAAACAAATGTCTGTTTTGTCTACCCGTACCGCCCATGGAGCGACAGGGGGCGGTCAATATCTTCCATGCTAAGCGGGTTATTCTCAGATGAGTGTTTATTCACTTGTCATTGCACGAGAGAGGCTGGTATTTGGGATGCCCAGTCCTATGCTCAAAATTGAAAATATATAATGCAAACAAACTCCCCCGAAAAGTTGTTGGTATGGAGGGCACCCGAGGATTCGATTAGCCATGGCTTGTGTTGGTATGGTGGAGGGGGAGTAAACTTTACCTTTCCGCTTGGGAACCGCCTATAATGTGTTTAGCATGGAAGATATTGAAAACTCTCGGTCGTGATGTTGACAAGAAAAGTACACCTCCCAAAATTATTTTTCATCTCTGATTTAAGCTTCGAGCTCTTGCACAGCTGCAAATCCCTGCTTCCTGATACGTCTCCAATGTATCTATAATTTATGAAGTATTCATGCCATGTTTAAAACAATTCTATATGGTTTTGGTATGATTTGATTAGAACTAACCCGGACTGACAATGTTTTCAGTAGAATTGCCATGGTGTTGTTTTTTGTGCAGAAATAAAATTTCTTGGAATTAGATGAAACTTTTTGGAGATTTTTTATGGAATAAATAAAAAATACTGGAACCAAGACCCACTGGAGGGGGGCCACCCAGTGCCCACAAGGCACCAGGGCGCGCCACCCCCCCAGGCGCGCCCTGGTACCTCATGGGGCCCACGTGGCTCCGTCTGATCTGATTCCAACGCTGAAAAATCCTATAAATAGAGAAACCCCCATAAATAACCCTATAACTTTGACTCCGCCGCCGCAAGCCTCTGTACCTCCATGATCTCATCTACAGCCCTTTTTCGGCACCCTGCCGGAGGGGGGAAACCATCACCGGAGGCCATCTTCATCATCCCGGTGGTCTCCATGACGAGGAGGGAGTAGTTCACCCTCGGGGCTGAGGGTTTGTACCAGTAGCTATGTGTTTTATCTGTCTCTCTCGTGTTCTTGATTTGGCACGATCTTGATGTATCGCGAGCTTTGTTAATATAGTTGGATCATATGGTGTTTCTTCACTCTCTATCCTTGTTGTGATGAATCGAATCTTTTCCCTTTGAGGTTTCGTTATTGTTGGATTGAATATTTAGATTTGAGAACACTTTATATATGTCTTGCATATGAATACCCGTGGTGACAATGGGGTATTATATTGATTCACTTGATGTATGTTTTGGCACTCAACTCACGGATTCCCGTGGTGACATTGGGGTAATCTATGCATAGGGGTTGATGCACGTTTTCATTATCTTTTCTCCGATAGAAACTTTGGGGCGCTCCTTGGAGTTCTTTATGTGGGTTGAATATTATGATTATGAAGTTGTTTGATGCATATCGTATAATCAACTCACGGATACTTGTGGTGACATTGGAGTATCTAGGTGACATTAGAGTTGGTTGATGTGTATCATATGGTGTTATTTTAGTATGAACTCTAGGGCTGTTTGTGACAATTATAGGAATGGCTCAATAGATCGATCGGAAAGGATAACTTTGAGGTGGTTTCGTACCCTACAAACAATTTCTATCTTATGTTCTCCGCTAATAGGAACTTGGGAGTGATTCTTTATCGCACGTTGAGGGATGGTTATATGATCCAATTATGTTAGCATTGTTGAGAGATTGCACTAGTGAAAGTATGAACCCTAGGCCTTGTTTTTAAGCATTGCAATACCGTTTGTGCTCACTTTTGTTTCTTGCTACCTTGCTGTTTTTATATTTTCAGATTACAAAAACCTATATCTACTATCCATACTACACTTTTATCACCATCTCTTCGCCGAACTAGTGCACCTATACAATTTACCATTGTATTGGGTGTGTTGGGGACACAAGAGATTTCTTGTATTTGGTTGCAGGGATGTTTGAGAGATACCATCTTCAACCTACGCCTCCCACAGATTGATAAACCTTAGGTCATCCACTTGAGGTAAAATTACTACTGTCCTACAAAACTCTGCGCTTGGAGGCCCAACACGAGTCTACAAGAATAAGTTGTGTAGTAGACATCACTTCCCTGTGCGAAGGGCCTATCTATTAACTTTTATGTTATTTAGTTTATGTTATTTTACTTTTATTGTTGAGTCTCACCTTCTTGCACTAAGCGCCAATCCTGAGAGCACTATTGTCATCCTTATGCATTGAGTATAGTTAATGTTGTGTGCATCATGACTGGATCTCTTCTACCCTGAATTACAATGTTTAGTCGCTGCTTGAACTTTGGAGGTGCTCTGCGTTTATGTTTTGCGGTCTCAGAAAGGGCTAGCAAGATACCATGTTATCATATTATATCGTGATTGTCTTGACAAATTGTTGGCAATTGAGACATGTTATTATTGCTCGCTAGTTGATTATGCCATTGGTATGAGTAAATATAATTCCTAAGTGTTATTATGAGCATGGTTAGTTCATGATCTTTGATGAAAACCTGGGTACTATTTAAGCTTATATATGGATGCAAGAACAAAAGAGTTCGTAAAAGGTTTTCTTTATCACTTTCAGTTTGTCAACTGAATTGCTTGAGGGCAAGCAATGAGTTAAGCTTGGGGGAGTTGATACGTCTCCGTCGTATCTACTTTTCCAAACAATTTTGCTCTTGTTTTGGACTCTAATTTGCATGATTTGAATGAAACTAACCCGGACAGACGTTGTTTTCAGCAGAACTACCATGGTGTTGTTTTTGTGCAGAAATCAAATTTCTTGAAATTGGACGAAACTTTTTGGAGATTTTTTATGGAATAAATAAAAATTACTGGCGCAAGAATCAACAGAAGAGGGCCCACCTGTTGCCCACAAGGCAACAGGGCGCGAACCCCCCTAGGGCGCGCCCTGATGCATTGTGGGGCCCACAGGAGACCGTCTGACCTAATTCCAATGCTATAAATTCACTTTCCCCGAGAGAAAAATAGGAGAAGAAGTTTCATTGCGTTTTACGATACAGAGCCGCCGCCACCTCCTGTTCTTCATCGGGAGGGCTGATCTGGGGTTCGTTCGGGGCTCCGGAGAGGGGCATTCGACGCCGTCGTCATCATCAACTATCCTCCATCACCAATTTCATGATGCTCACCACCTGTCGTGAGTAATTCCTTCGTAGGCTTGCTCGACGGTGATGGGTTGGATGAGATTTATCATGTAATCGAGTCAATTTGTTAGGGCTTTGATCCCTAGTATCCACTATGTTCTGAGATTGATGTTGCTATGACTTTGCTATGCTTAATGCTTGTCACTAGGGCCCGAGTGCCATGATTTCAGATCTGAACCCTTTATGTTTTCATGAATATATTTGTGTTCTTGATCCTATCTTGCAAGTTATATGCACCTATTACGTGTTATGATCCGCATACCCCAAGGTGACAATAATTGGGATTCTTTCCGGTGATTGTCGTAGTTTGAGGAGTTCATGTATTCACTAAGTGCTAATGCTTTTTTCCGGTTCTCTATTAAAAGGAGCCCTTAATATCCCTTAGTTTCCTTAAGGACCCCGTTGCCACGGGAGGGTAGGACAAAAGATGTCATGCAAGTTCTTATTATAAGCACGTATGACAATATACGGAATACATGCCTACATTACATTGATGAATTGGAGCTATTGTGTATCGCCTTAGGTTGTGACTGTTATATGATGAATATCATCCATCATAATTATCATCACCGATCCAATGCCTAAGACTTTCTCATATTGGTTTCTGCTAAGTTACTTTGTTGCTACTGCTTTACACTTTCTACAAAACTGCTATTGTTACTGTTGCTGAAACTATTGTTACTGTTGCTACTGCTATCAAAACTATCATATTACTGTGCTACTAAATATTCTGCTGCAGATATTTTATCTCCAGGTGTGGTTGAATTGACAACTCAACTGCTAATACTTGCAAATATTCTTTGGCTCCCCTTGTGTCGAATCAATAAATCTGGGTGAAATACTACCACGAAGTTGTGGTGATGACCCATGAAGTTGTTCATGAGCTTCACAGATCTGGGTCTAGTGGATTGATTCTAAAACTTGATTATGAGAAAGCTTATGACAGAGTCAGTTGGGAGTTTTTGAAGGAGATGCTTCTTTCTAGAGGCTTTGGTGATAAATGGGTAGGCTGGATCTTTAGTACCCTACTCCAGGGTACTTTCCAGGTTAGGATAAATGATACTAATGGACCCCATTTTGTTGGGGGGAAAGCGTTGAAACAAGGTGACCCTCACTCACCCTTGCTGTTTAATCTGGTTGCAGATGTTTTTTTCTAAGATGCTCTTTAAAGCTGCCAGTCATGGGTTGATTTGTGGGCTCCTCCCTCATGCCATTCCTAGGGGTGTTGTGAGCTTACAATATGGAGATGACACCATTCTGTTCATTAAAGACTCAATGGAATATGCAAGAAATCTGGAATGGATCCTGACCTATTTTGAAAAACTTTCTGGTTTAAAAATCAATTTTCATAAGAGTGATCTGCATACCATACATGTTTCCGATTCCATGTCTAAAGAATTTACCCAGGTCTTTTGTTGTCAGTTTGGAGACTTTCCTTTTAAATATCTAGGGGTTCCCCTACATTTTAAAAAGCTTAGAAGGGAAGATCTCCAACCAATAATTGATAGGATCATTAGGAACATTGCTGGCTGGCTGGGCAAACACCTCTCTTATAAGGGCAAACTGATCCTACTGACTACCTGTATTGCCAGCATCCCTACCTATCTTATGTCCATCATGAAGTTCCCTAAGTGGGCCATTGATATGATCTCTTCTCAAATGTCCCACTTCTTCTGGGGCAATGTGGGAGAGGTCCATAAATACCACTTGGCTAATTGGGGCCTTGTGTCCAGGAAAAAAGAAATTGGTGGTTTGGGGATTCCCAATCTTAGGGAGTTTAACATGGCTCTTCTGGATTCTTGGAGTAGAAGATTTTATGATGGAAGAGATAATGATTGGAAAAAAATTATCTGCTTTAAATATGCTACCAACAAACCTAACAGTCTATAATCTGCTTTGGGTTCTTCCTTTTGGAAAAGTATTTCATGGGCTTTTGCTGCTGCAAAAAACTTTTATAGGTGGGTTCCTGGAAATTGGGAGAACATTGCCTTCTGGCATGATGTTTGGGTTGGGGATTGTTCCTTGAAAACTGTATTCCGGGATCTGTTTGACATTTGTCAACAGCAGGAGGCTACTCTTGCACAAGTTTGGGATGGGGAGACCTACATCTTACTTTTACAAGATGTGTGGATGAAAATACTATGTCCAAATGGTTCAGCCTGCTAACCTTGGTGAAACAAACTACAATCACTGCTAATGCAGATTACCCTGTTTGGACTTTAGAAAAATCTGGCCAATATTCTGTTAAGTCCTTTTATAAAATGATCAATTTTGGTGGGATTTCTTCTGAGATCAAAGATTCTATTTGGAAAATTAAGGTTCCCCCAAATATTCATGTCTTCTTATGGCTAATGTTCAATAACAAAAGTTTGACGAGAGATAATTTGGCCAAAAGGAGACATGTGGAGGACATGTCCTGTGTCTTCTGTAGTGAAGCTGAATCTATTCAACACCTTTTCTTTGATTGTATTGTTGCTAAAGAGATTTGGTCTACTATTTCTGAAGCTTTTAATATTCCTGTACCTGGCTCTTTTACATCCCTATCTTCCTTCTGGAAAAAGAAAAAGAATTATGAAGCCCTGAATACTGCTACCTCTGCTGCCTTGTGGGGCCTATGGCTTTTGCGCAATGATTTTGTCTTTCAGGGAAGAAGATGGCGAAGTATACGTTGTGTCTTGGATCTGGTGGGGGCTATGATCAGGCAATGGAAAATACTGTGTACCGAGGCCAAGGGTGCTCTTCTTCTCCAGTGCTTAAGACTCTTGGACCATCGAAGAGGGGAATTGCTTAGGATCGCCTGGAGTATCTAGATTTGGGGCCAGGGAAAGGTGGTTCTTTTGTGTGCCAGATCGTCTACACGCCTTCTCTGGTTTCCCTCTCCTATCAGTAACTTCCTCTTTATAAAATGTAATAGGGTAGTTATGTGACCCGTGTATGTTTGATCTGTGGCAGCTACTTTGGTTGTCACCGAGCGCTGCTTAACAGTCTGATGGTTGTATGGTTTTGCCTTGGCTTTAATAAAAGTTGGGGCGAGGGGAAACCGCTTTCATTTAAAAAAATGAGACATGAAAAAGAAGAACATGTAAACGCTTTTATATTTCTTTACAGAGCGAGTATTTTTGTTTGTATTTCTGTTGACACATCAACCAAATATTTATTTTATTTTGTTATCCTCAATACAAATAAAGTTTGAACCTAGAACACATAGGTAGAGTATAAGTATGGAAAGCTTTCATATAACTTTTGAGGTTAAATTTCTTTACTAACGTTTCAGGTAAAAAAAACCTTAATTGTTTCAATGATTAAACCCCTAAGCATGGTCTATATTTACTTCTCAATAAACAAACATTTATCTAGTGACTTAACTGATTAGAAATTATAATGGATCTATAGAACATATGATTTGCATCACTATAAGGTCAGAGCACGTATCCGGCGATGGCGACGCATACGGAGGATTGTCAGAATCTGGACGATTCTGATCCAGGGCCCCGGGAGAGATTCCCACTTCAGAGGTCGTCGTAATGAGCAGAATGAGCTGCAGTATAACAAGGAGAAGGACCATGTCCATGTGCCACCTCCAACTCAAAGCCATGCTATAAATGGCAAAACGAAGGCTGTTGCACTCACCACTCTCCTCTCATATGGTTACCTTGCTGCTTCACTACTGCAGGAATGCCCAGTAGTGGCGGGTGCAAAAAGCCTAGTAGTGGCGGGCCAGGCTCTCAGGGCCGCTCGCCACTGACCTCCTGCCACTGCTATTATGGCAGATGAGAGTACTGTAGTGGCGGGCAGAAGTTACCGTCCGCCACAACTATAATCTCTGCACGCCACTGTTGTGTGTATTACCAGTGGCAGGCACCTTTGCCGCCCGCAACTGGTAGTGATGTCGGCATATAGACAAATTGCTGCCGCAGCAGCATTTTTTTGCTGCCGTGGCAGCATTTTAATGGCGCTGAAGCAGTATTTTGCACTCAATCATCCCATTGCATTCAAACAATCATATTACAATGGTATTACAATAATTAAGATTATTAATGAAGCAAACATAGAGTATAAGAAGCGTAGGGCAACAAATAAACATGTAAAATTCTCAACTCATAAAATGAACAACGAATCAAGATGTTTTGAAGCACTGTATCACTCGCAATCGGTAACCGCAATATGTCTTCGACTCGGTGAAGTCGTACTTCATCTCGCTCTAGCTGGAAGTGAAACTTCCCATCCTCATTTACAACCTCTTTGTTGATGATTCTGGCCAACACCTTTTGGAGGCGGCTATGCTCTGTTAATAGTTCCCCTATGTCCATGTCCCTCTCCATCTCTTCGGACCACTTGATGATCTCGCTATGATTACGCAAATATTTGCTTTTCTTCAAAAAGTCGTCCATGATAGCCATGGCACAGTATCAAGACCTATGAAATGTTTCCACATTTTGTTCTTGATAGCAACAAGCGCTAGTGAAGAACTTGAATTCTGAATGTTCTGTTATAATCTCTCTGACGTTCTTACACTTGGCGAGAGCATCATTTAGAACCTTCTTCAATCTGGTCCATTGTTTTTGAGGGTGTCTCTTCGAATCGAAGAAGTAAGCCAAGCCCTGCATTGGCAATAGTGCGATTACGATCCAATGTCGGTTGTTGCGCAAAAAAATTGAAGCAATTAGCATTGATGAGATCAAACCACAATGCCATTTATATGTTTCAAAGTAAATTAGTGAACGTTAACGACTTACTTGTCGCAGTATGGCACAAGAAAGGTGTCCGCATGTGGATCATTGACAATAATGAATGGTAACAGGTAGTCCGAGATGACCTCCTGGCCTTCTGTGGTTTCCAGGTTGTGGCAATGCATGTAAAAAGGATCAGGTAAGGACACGTTACCATGCGGGAGTAGGGGATCTGTAGCTCAATGAAGTACCCAGTGCCTCATTAACTCTGGGGAGACTGCGCTGACAGAGAAGATATTTGCATGGATGACCTCATTAAAGGCCAAATCAATTATGTCTGCCGGAGACTCCTGGACAAAACCATAACCTTCTATCACGTTGGCCATGTATCCATGTTGACCTTTTTTTTATTTATCTACCACATGGGCGTGTAGAATTTGAAGATCAATCGAGAGGGTCCCAAAAATAAAGTCCGATAGCCGCCCTTCGGGGATGACAACAGGCATAGGTGGTTTGTCTGCGGATGGTCCGCAACTGTCACATGCATTCTTCTCCCCTGAATGGGCATTTTCTAGCACTACGTCTCCGGTGCCGGCATATCCTTGGGGAATCTCCTCTATATCATTCATTGGCCACTTAAGCAGGTGGCTCTGGGTCACTTGCCATAACATAGTGACGCCATCTTTAGGGGGGTGAGGCAACGACCAAGATTCGAAGCCCGTCACTACCTCCTGCACATGCATCCTCGTCATGCCAAGTGGTAGGACGACCCCGTGCATCATTCTGCTACAATCGGTAAACGGGATGATTTGGTAACCCTTGTCTTCACCCCGTCCACGTTGGCTTGCAGCCAGCATGGAATAAAGTGGGATGCACGTGGCTGATGGGTGACGATAGGTGTATGCTGTTGGGTAGGACTTGGCGCGCCGTGCAGAAACATTTATGCTAACCTTTTCTCAACTGCTGCATCTACTACTGCATCTAACTTAGTTTTTCTTATGTACTTCCTTCTGTATTTTTTTAGTTCTTTGGTTTCGGGGTAGGCGTGATCCCACAACATCTTACCCCCTCCCAACGCACGCCCAGTCTTGGGCTTCCTGTTAACCTCAAAACCCGCGTTCACTGCCCGGGTAAGAGGGTCATCATACATATAGCCGTGGGGAGATTCATGAGGACCCGGTCCAAATTCCTGCTTTATTTTTCTCTACAAAAAAATACATGTGTTTTGGTAAACAATTAGTATGGTACGTAATAAATAAGATGTGGGGACTAAATTATTAGTGGTGATTGACGTTACCAAGTTCTCCTCCGTCGAGCGAAGTTACCGCGTCGGGAGGACCAACTCCTTACTGTGTGGGTCTTGCACTGCACGGGCCCTGAGAAAACGGAAGTCCTGAGCACGATCTCGATGTTCCCAGAATGGAGGTTGTTTACCCGCGGCTATAAACTCCGCAACCTCCTTCTCCCACTTGGGTTTTGCAGGTTTGTAACCACCAGGGCCCAGACGGTGGCTACCTTGCAGATTTTTCCGTAAATTACAAAAATGATCGCTTATCTCCATGCTTGACTCACTACCAGAGGATTCAAAAAACTTCGTCCATTCTTTGTGATCCATAGTTGGATTGAGCCGCTTAACGGTCTCAAAGTCCTTACCAACGAGATTGCAACGGGCACTGCTCTTCCAGTCCCTTAACATCTTTGGCCATTTTGACATGGCATAATCTTCGGCTAACTTCTTCACATCAGGTGGAAATTCATAACTACGGTTTAACGCCAGTAGTAGATTCTCCTTGCGTCCGACCAAATCCTTGCTACCGATCGGGACGGTTTTTCGCAAGATGCAACCTACCATTTTGCTATAACTTTTTGCTGCGTCCTCTGGGGTGACGGGCTCGCCACTCGGGCCAACTGCGGTGATTGCAATTATACCTTCGTGAAGCTTGTTTGGATCCCTTGCCTTTCGGTTGCTCTTCTTTATGGCGGTCGTGCTGGATGAAGTCCCGTCAGTGTGGCTCATGTCCCCTGCCCCGGTGGTCGGTTCTACCTGTTGGTCGCTGCCCATCTCGACGTCAGGGTTGGTGTACTGAGGTTCCTTCTGAGATGACGTTCCGGCGACGGGATCCATTTGTCCAACTGCAATATTGTAACAAAAAGTTATGACTAGACATAGAAAGAAAATGGCGATTAAAAAATTCGGCATGACCTTTGCCAAAAGTAGGGCATATTGAGTACCAGAAATTTGATGAAACGGAAACGAATCAACGTTTCGTCAAAACATTGGCACTCATATTCAGTCCTACAAATCAAACACAACCATCTGATTCTACATCGAATGACACCACACAATCCACGTGTTTGTACAGGTACATCTAAGAACATCTAAGATCTAAATCCTTTGTGTGGCATTTCATCGAACACGTTACAATCATCTATAATAGTGGAACATATAGATGTGAAATGTAGTGAAATTATACCTTGACACAGATCTGAATCAGAAATTTGTGACGCCGACGACGGTGTTGATGAGACGGCCGGGTTCATTGCGACGGCCGCGAGGTTGTCTAGGTGCCGGCCCACGAGATCCCGCGGGGAAAAAACTACACATGCGGTGGCCGCGGAGTACAAGCACCGGCGACTGTTGCGGCAGCGGCACGCGGACCGGACCGCGCGATAGTAGAGAGAGGTGCGCGGCGGCGGACCGGAGCGTGCGAGAGTAGAGAGAGGTGCGCGGCGGCCGGCGGCGGTAGGGGTGGCCAAGCGCGCGAGAGGTGGGAGAAGAGGGGAACGGATTAGGTAAGTTTCGAAACTATGCGCGCGGGGGGGGGGGGGGGGGCGTGTTTTCAGTTAACACACGGCGGGCAGTACGTGGCACCCGCCACTGCAAACATTTGCAACGGCGGGTGGGCTGGGCCACCCGCCAGCCCAGAGCCTACGTACGTAAAATATGTCTTTCACAAATATTCGTTGCGTAATAGCTTGGCAGCGCACTTTGACATATGTTGGACTTGAATTTTTTTCCATGTGTAATATACGCCATCAGAAGCCCCATGCTACAATTTGACAACTTTTGGAGTTGGTTTGCTATTTTCGCGGCATTAACTGAATTTTCGGCAAGTAAAAAAGGCAAAACAAACTTTGGCCATGCTAACGAGGTTGGAAATGTTTGAAACTTTCCATGGCGTCTTCATTGAACACATGTAGGGTGTGATAAAAATTAGAGATCGTTACGACCAAAACCTGATGCACATCGTGTGCAAACATGACACTCTCCCGCCAAGTGTATAGGGTTTCGAAATGACCACCTCACACACAGAACTCAATTTTTAAACATATTTTGGACTTGAAATTTTTTCCATGTGTAATATACGCCATCACAAGTCCCATGCTACAATTTGACAACTTTTGGAGTAGGTTTGCTATTTTCGCGGCATTAACTAAATTTTCGGCAAATAAAAAAGGCAAAACAAACTTTGGCCGTGCTACCGAGGTTGGAAATGTTTGAAACTTTCCATGGCGTCTTCATTGAACACCCGTAGGGTGTGATAAAAATTAGAGATCGTTACGACCAAAACCTGATGCACATCGTGTGCAAACAGGACAATCTCCCGCCAAGTGTATAGGGTTTCGAAACGACCACCTCACACACAGAACTCAATTTTTAAACATATTTTGGACATAGAAAATTTTCCATATGTAATATACGCCATCAGAAGCCCCGTTCTACAATTTGACAACTTTTCGAGTTGGTTTTCTCTTTTCGCGGCATTAACTGAATTTCGGGCAAGCAAAAAAGGCAATAAAGATCAGTGGCGGTCAGTACAGGATGTTCGCCACTGCTGACTTCTTGATTATTTTTTATTTGAGCAGGTGACTGCATTGCAGCAGTGGCGAGTACCTATGATGCCCGCCACTGCGAATATCTGGATATGAAAAATTAAAAATTTGAGACGGTCACCCCACTATAACTGTGGCGGGTGTATTCCACGACCACCACTTAAGACGAAGCAGCAGTGGCGGGTGTGCAGCAGGGCCTGCCAGTGGAAGGAAACACGGTAGGAAATTTTACGAGTCCAGCTGTGGCGGTCCTCACGGCCCACCCGCCACTGCTACACCACCAGCACTGGTGGGTCCTCCCTGTCACCCGCCACTGCTGGCTTTCAAAATTAGCAGTGGCGGGTGCCCCGCCATGCCCGCCACTTATTGGGGTTCACCTATAAGCCTTTTTCCAGTAGTGCTTCTTGGTCTATATATGCAGGATTTGTATACAAAATTGGAATGGATGCAGCTGGTATGCATGCATGAAGGCAGTATGTGGTGCTCAGTGATGCAACATGTCAAGTGCTACCTCAGGGAAGAGTTGGTCATTCTGCCCATAGACTGTCCAGTACGACAAGATGACCAAAAGGCCCAAGGAAAGGACCAGGTACTGATGTCTCGGCTGTCAGCAAACGCCAGTTGATTCTTTGTGACGTGTTGAGCATTCTCATCGTCAATGGTCGAGTGCCGCAAGATTAAGATGTCCAATAGGCACAAGGACCAGCTTTTAAAAGAGAGAAGAAAGATAAAGAAATGGACCAGTTATGTATATTTTGGTATCTCAACTCTCAAGTGGCAGTGCACGTCAGTTTATTTTTGGCGATAATGGACGCCTATAGCTATGTGGTAGTGAAGACTTTGATCATGACCAATGCATTATCGTTCAAGAGCTTTCTTGACGAAACTTTACTAATTGGAGATGTTAGAGAATCGCTGGTTCCCGTGAGAGACGTTAGTGAATCACTCACTAGCAAGGAGGTAGTGCTGCTGCTGCCACTTGAGCTCCCGCCGTACGAAGACCGTCCAGAGGTGGTAGCGCTCATTGTAAACATTTTGGTCTCGAGAAAATCCCAGCATGCATTCAGTTCAAGTCTATAGAAGCAACACATACATACGTCTCTCAGAGTATCAAAGGCAGTTCATTCATGTCCACCTTACAAAAACTGGACGCTCATATGCATCCTACCACGTCTTATCTCTAACCACAGTTACAACTACCTCTGTACCAGACACACGCGGAACACCGGTTCGAGCTCCTTCCTGCAAGAACGTTGCAAATTAGCATTGAATATTACGGGGATATGATTTGTCCAATCAATACGAATAAAAGTTTAATCCTGTGAGAATGCGAAAAAGGAGAACTTGTCGTACTAAGCGTGATTAAATTTTGGGTTTCTTTTGATATATAAACTACTCGACTTATTTATTTTTATTTTCCTAAATGTAAATCATATGGTCAAACTTAGGACGCCGACAGTCACTACTAGGAGAAAGCTTATAGATAGAATTTTAGTAGTAGCGCTGGTTATGGGGCCAGCGCTACTGCTACTTAGTAGTAGCGCTGGGTGCGAACAAGCGCTACAGGTACCAAACTAGCAGTAGCGTGGGGTGGCCGGACAGCGCTACTGCTAAGTCGTCCCACCGCCACCGGCCGGGGCTACCCTTAGTAGTAGCGGTGGCCCGAAACCAGCGCTACTACTAAGATCCATAGCAGTAGCGCTTGTCGGTGGCCCACCGCTACCGCTATCTTTGCACGGGGCCAGAAGGTGGGCCCAGATTAGCAGTAGCGCTGGGCCACCGACACGCGCTACTGCTACGAATCTGAGTAGTAGCGCCGGTGAGGTACCAGCGGTACTGCTACACGTAGCAGCCACCTTTTTCTGCCACCCTCCCCTCCTCCCCCTCCCCTTTCCCCTCTCCCTCCTCTACCTCCCTCACTTACTTCTTCCTTCTCCTACCTCTCTTCTCTCCCCATTAATGCCCCCATCCACCATCTCCTCCATTAATGGCTTCTTCTCTTCCTCACTTGAATTTATTTGTCTCTCCCTCCTTCTCTCTTTCCCCACTCATTTCTTTGTCTCACTAGCTAGCTTTCCCTCCCTCTCCACTAGTTAGGTAGAGCATCTCCTTCCAACTAGATCTACCATGCTAGCTAGCTAGCTTTCCCTCCCTCCTTCCACTACTTTCGATCCCTAGCTAGCTAGATAGCGGCAACGGCCATCTACCGTATTTGTGTGCTCGATCCCTCTCTCGGGACGATAGGTGAGTAAAAAGTTGTGCTTTGCAAGAATGAAAATATTTGTGTTTGCGCTATGATGGTGAGAATGTGCGTGTGGCATGAGTTGCCGCCTATGTGTATTTGTCGGATCGTGCGTGACATGAGTTGCTTATGTTTTGCCGAAATGTCAATTTATTTTCGTTTCGGCGAATTTCGGGCAAACTCTATATGTCCTATTTTTAGGGAAGGTCATGCCGAATTTTTGTATGACTTTGATACATGCATGCATGGATGCATTTATAATCCTTTTGCTTATTAATTATACCAGGCAGGCGATCATGAAGGTCAGTGGAACGATGGTGGAAAGATGGTTGCGATCCGCGGTGCACGACATGTATGAAAATAACCGGAAGGAGATTTTCTGTCCGTGTCAAAGATGCAAAGGAGGAGTCTTGCTCGACCCCTTTAAGGAAGGCCGTTTGAAAGCGCACCTGCTCATGACTGGTTTCATGGATGGCTATACTCGGTGGATAAGTGAAGATGATGACGTCGATGGGGCAGCCAATGACGACATTGGACCAGACGAAGAGATGACCGATAATGGTGGCGGAGAAGAGGCCGGACATGGCGGCGGAGAAGAGGCCGGACATGGGGGCGGAGAAGAGGCCGGACATGGGGGCGGAGAAGAGGCCGGACATGGGGGCGGAGAAGTGGCCGGACATGACAGAGAAGACGCGGACACGCCGGAGCATTCGTCGCTACTAAGTTCAGTCGTGCGGGACCCTCATGTTCGAGACCTGCTTCGCAAGAAGACGACTAACGACAGAGCTGCTTGTAGAGAGGAGGCCAAGCTGGAGCAACTGGAAGTAGACTCTCATACTCCATTGTATGATGGTTGCGATCCCGAGGTGACCCGCTTGAGTTTCACGCTCGAACTTCTAAAGACAAAGGCTAAAAACAAATGGACCGACAGAAGCCTCGATGAGCTTCTCAAGTATCTAAAGAAGGTTCTTCCCGCGGGGAACCTGTGTCCTACTAGTGTCGATGAGGCCAAGAAGATCGTGTGCCATCTTGATCTGCCGCACATTAGATACCATGCATGCATCAACGATTGCATTATTTATCGGAAGGAGCACGCGGAAAAAAACAACTGTCCGGTGTGCAATGCTTCTCGATACAAGAAGGCCGGAAAGAAATCTCCCCAGAAAGTTGTATGGTACCTACCGATCACTCCCCGTCTGCAGCGTTATTTCGTAGACCCTAAGGAAGCAAAGCTCGTGCGCTGGCACGCGGAGAGGGTGAAGCCCGTCGATGGAGATGATCCGAAGCTGAGACACCTCGCGGATGCAAGCCAGTGGAGAGTGTTCAACGCCGAATATCGATTTTTCGCAGGTGATCCAAGGAACACCGTGCTTGGCGCGAGTACCGATGTCATGAATCCGTTTGGCAACCAGAACACCAACCATAGCACATGGCCCGTGTTTGTATGGATGTACAACCTTCCCCCCTAGAAGTGCATGAAGACAAAGTACATACACATGAGCATGCTGATTCAAGGGCTGAAACAACCGGGAAATAATATTAATCTGTATCTGGGGCTACTTCAAGAGGAGTTAGACACGTTATGGAAAACACCGGCCAAGACATGGGACGCCAGCAAAGGCGAGTATTTCTATATGAGAGCCGCGCTGATGATGACGGTGCACGACTATCTCGGTTACGGATATGTCGCAGGCCAGGTGTGCCACGGATATTGCGGATGCACGCGGTGCATGGATGATACAACGTCTCAGCAGCTAACGAAAGATGGCGGGTCTGGGAAAATCATGTACATGGGGCATCGAAGATTTCTCGCGAAGGACGTGGAGAAACCGTGGAGATCTATTCAATGGTGAGGCTGAGCATCGAGGACCTCCACGTAAGAGGAGCGGCGCCGAAATCGATGAGCTGTTGAAAAACTGGGAACAGTGCCCCGCGCCGGGAATGATGAAAAAGGTGTCGGAGCCGCTGCTGAAGGTATGGAAAATGCGGTCTGTTTTCTGGGACTTGGAGTACTGGCCCAAACTCGACACGCCTCATTGCCTTGATCAAATGCATATCACGAAGAATGTCCTTGAGAGCTTGCTTGCAACACTGATGAACATGCCGGATAAGACCAAGGATGGGCCGAAGGCAAGAAGAGACTTGGAAGATTTGAACATCAGGGCAGATCTCCACATGCCGCCCCGTAAAAAGTCGGAGGAGACGGAGACGGAGGCACGGGACCAGGGCAAAAAAGTCAACAAGAAGGAAGAGAATTGTTGCCCCCCTTCTTGCTTTACCTTAAGTCCGAAGGAGATCGATCAATTCTTCAACTGCCTTACCGGAATCAAAGTTAGTTCCGGTTACTGTGGGAAGATAAGCAGATTTCTAGACACCAAGAAGAAAAGGTTCAGCGGGATGAAGTCTCATGACTGTCATGTGATGATGACGCAGATACTTCTTGTTGCCCTTAGAGGGATAATGGACAAGCACGTCCGTGACACGCTTATTAGTCTTTGCAACTTTTTCGACGTTATCTCTCGAAAGTCGATCAGTGTGAAGCAGCTCCGAAGGCTACAGGAAGAGATCGTTGTGATACTAAATGAGCTTGAGATGTACTTCCCGCCCGCGTTCTTTGACGTCATGGTGCATCTGTGTGTCCACATTGTGGACGACATCATAGACCTCGGGACGACATTCCTGCACAACATGATGCCGTTCGAGAGGATGAATGGGGTCATCAAAGGATTCGTTCGTAACATGTCCCGTCCGGATGGAAGCATCATCCAGGGCTATCTGACCCAAGAGTGCACCTCTTTCTGCGAGAATTATCTATATGGCGGAGACCCTGTTGTTGGTTTGCCTGTTAACAAGCACCTTGGGAGGCTTGGAGGAGAACGTCACACCAACGGTCGGAGGGAACTGCATGTGGACCACTCGGGTCAACGCAATGACTTTGACAGAGCGAACTTAGTAGTGCTACAGCACCTAGACGTGGTAGATCCTTTCGCGACACTGCACAAAGAAACCATCGCAAAGAAGTACCGTGACCGGGGGCTATGCAAGACGAACGCCGAAGTTATTAGAGAGCACAACTCCACTTTCCTGCCTTGGTTCAAAGAGCATGTTCTTGCTAATCCCCCGGAAGAGGGCTCTACGGACGGATTGCTCATATACGCCTTAGCACATGGCCCCGCGGCCAACCTCGCGACCTATCAGGCATACGATATCAATGGATACACGTTCTACACGGAGGCCAAAGATATAAACAGAGATTTTCAGAACTCAGGGGTGACGATGGAATGCATGACCGGCGACAACGCCGCAGCTCAAAGATTCTACGGAAGGGTCGAAGCGATCTGGGAGCTTGACTACTCAGGACTGCACGATGCGACGATGTTCCGTGTCAGATGGGCTAAGAACGTCGAAAGAGAAAACCGGTATTTCACTACCATGTCTATACCCGACGCCAAGAGCGCTACCGTGAACGCCATCGCAAAAAACGAGCCATGGGTACACGCTAAGCATGTGACACAATGCTTCTTCGTAACCGACCCGAGCAATCCCAGCCATGTTGTCGTGAGGAGAGGCAAAAGGAACATCATCGGAATGGATGGAGTCGCCAACGAGGAAGACTACGACCAGTACGGCAACCCGATGAGGGAAGATGACGATGACGATGAAGCATACGTCAAAAGAAGAATCAATACTAAATTACCTAAGAAAGATCGTACTCCATGGAAAAGGAAAAGTCACAACGAGGGGCTCAATTATTCGACAGCGAACAAGAAGGGAAAGAAGCTCACTCAGAAACGAAAACGTCGACGCTGAGAAACCATCATTTATATATATATGTATTTATTTTGTGTACGCACTTAATCGTTATCGGTCAAATGATATGTAATATATATCGTCGCCTGAGTTATATACATTGTATCCGATCCCCTTCTTCCCGGCTTGGTCGTCTTTCGGAAAAGAAAATAAAATGAAAAGAAATAGAAAAATGAGAAAGGAAAGAAGAAAATGAAAGGATTACAAAAGGAAATGAAAAGAAAAAGAAAAAGGAGAAAGGAAATAAGAAAAATAAAATTAAAAGAAAAAGCAAAAGGAGAAAATGAAAATAAAAATCAAAGGAATAGCAGTAGCGCGGTTATGGACCCGCACTATAGCTAAGTTAGCTGTAGCGCGGGCTACCCAAACCGGCGCTATAGATAAGTTAGCTATAGCAGTAGCGTGTGTCCACACCCGCGCTATAGCTAAGTTATCTGTAGCGCCGATTTGGGTAGCCCGCGCTACAGCTAACTTAGCTATAGCGCGGGTCCATAACCGCGCTACTGTTATGTTTGAGTTAACCGCACCGCGCGGGCGTTTCTTCCCCAATTTCCCCCATTCCCCCCATTCCTACCCCTTGTCCTCCTCCACGCCGTCGCCGGAGCCCTCATCGCCCTTGCCTCCTCGTGCCGTCGTCGGAGCCCGTCTTCGCCGCGCCTGCCTCCTCCTCGACGTCGTCGCGCGCCTGCCTCCTCCTACTCGACCTCGCCGCGCCTGCCTCCTCCTCGACGTCGCCCCCTCCGGTGCGCCAGCCTCGTCGCCGCCTCGCCACCGTCTCCCCCGACCTCCACCTCCCCGCTGCCGTCTCCCCCGACAACCGTTGTAAGTCCCCGCCCCTCCTCTCTCTCATTTTAGTATACTGAATTCTAGGGTTAGGTGTTTTAGTTAACTGAATTTTAGGTGTTTAGTTAACTGAATTCTAGTGTTAGGTATTTTAGGTGTTTAGGTGTTTTAGTTAACTGAATTCTAGGGTTAGCTGTTTTAGTGAACTGAATTTTAGGTGCTTAGTTAATTTAATTCTAGGGTAAGGTATTTTAGGTGTTTAGTTAAGTTAATTCTAGGGTTAGGGTTTTCAGTTCCTGTTAAATGAATTCTAGGTATTTTAGGTGTTTAGTTAACAGAATTCTAGTGTAATGTTAGTAAGTGAGTGAGAGTGTGCTTGCTTTTTAAAGATTGGGGGAAAAGATGCAAAATTAGTTAACCCTATTAGATAGGAATTTAGCTAGGATTTTTTATTAGGATAGTAGCTGTTTTATATTAGGACAGTACCTAGGAATTTAAAACATATTTTGATGGTGAATTTCTTTGAATAATTAAAGTGCATGAATTTCTTTGATATACATGATGTTGGCTGTTGATGGTGAACATATTTTGAAAAATTGAAGTGCCAAATGATGTTGGCTGCTGTTGTTGCCATATGATGTGCCAAATGATGGAGATGGTGTGCTATTGTTGCCTATGTTGGCTTTTCTTGTTTGCAGGGAAATGATCCGAGTGGCCTATGTTTTGCCGGAATGTTGATTCATTTCCGTTCCGGCGAATTTCAGGCGCTCGATATGTCCACTTTTTAGCAAAGGTCATGCCAAAATTTCCCGTGAATTTCGGCATGACTTGTGCTAGAAAGTAGGCATATCGAGTGCCCGGCATTTGCTTGGACGGGAATGAAACGGCATTCCGGCAAACCATAGGCCTTTTTTTATATCATTACTCATTTTATTATAGTTTAAGAATTAAACGAGCAGACTTAATCGTAGGAAACATGTCGAACAACGACGAGACCGGGCCTTCTGACCACGCTGCCGACGACATACAATATGACCGTGAACATGATTACCTCGACTTTTTGTCTAGTCAGCAAACAGAAGGTTTGCAGGGCGACCTGGTCATACCGGACGATGGTACTGCCGCCGACATCGACACCGATGGCACCGATGGCACCGGCACCGATGGCGGCGCCGAAGGTACCGGCGTCGAAGGCGGTAACGAAAAGAAGAAGCAAAAGAAGCAGAGGACACGACGCCCTAACAAACTCGGCATCGGAAGAATCCTGGTCATAGAGATGCAACCCGACAAATTCGAGCCAATAGCGCCGGATGAACCTCGCAAGTGCTACGGCAACCAAGTCGGATGCATCCTACGGGAAACCGCGAGCATCAACGACAATGACTTAAGGAAGAAACCACATCTGGAGCACTTGCTCCTAACGAAGCCGCACAAGAGATTCCAGTTCCCCGGCCGGTATGACCGCATAGAAAACCCGTGGGATGATGCTGCCATGAAAGGTATCAATAACCACGCCATGGGCATGTTCAGCAACGATTTGGCCGCCTGGAAAGGGAGGGTGAAACGAGCGATTGATGCTAACGAACCCCTGTCCAAGATTTTGGCGGACAATCCGACACTGACGGCAGAGGAGTTCGAAAAGTTCAAGGACACTTCCGCTACCGAGGCAGCCAAGATTAAGTCTGAGAAATACAAGTCAATGCAGCAAAGGAACACGGGGAACCAACGCCTCGGAAGCCTTGGCTACATTGGCAAGAGGCCCATATGGGATAAGGAGGACGCGGAACGTGAAGCCGCGGGGATCCCAGACCCCTACGCGGAGTTCCGACCCGCAGGAGCGTGACTTCATCAGGGCCCGGTACAAGTGGGACAAGGAAAAGAAGGTTTGGTACACGGAACCGATCACGAGGAAATTGATTAGATTACTGGTAATTATTCTTTTACCACCTTACATTTAGCTTCTGATCAAGTGGACTACACGTTGTAGTAACATTCGTAAACGGTTCACATTCCTTTTGCAGAAGGAGCAACATAGGCTTGCGGCCCAAAGCGACTCGTCGTCTCAGTTGTCGATGAGGCCCAAGTGGGACACCCCTCTCAACTGGGCCTTGAACCAACTGAAGGGACTCCCTTTGGACCAGCGGCCGCAATATGGACGTGTGCACGGCGTCGGAGACGGCGCCACGTGGAAGTACTACTACAACGAGGGCCCGGAGGCCAAAAGGCAGAAAAAGAAGTTCAGTCAGTTGAACATCGACGAGAAGGTGAAGCTTGCGGTCGAGAAAAATGCAGCTGAGGCCGAGAAAAAAGCAGCTGAGGCCGCAGAAGCGAACAAAAATGAGTTGGTCCAGCAGGCAGTCAATGCAGCTGTAGCTGCCTGCAGAAATGATTTCGCTACTAACTTGATTCCGGCTATTATCGACTGGACGAAGCAAAATCCAGACAAGACGGCACAGGATTTTCCCATGCCCAGCTTCGTCGGGAGCAACTCGGTGAACATCGCACCACCACCACCTGCTGCCGCTACCGCACAAGGTCCTGTTCCCGCACCCGCTCATAGCAGCCCGTCCTCTGTCTCTGGTGTGCTAGGCGGGCCTTCGTCTTTGGCTGACCTCGACGCCCTCACGGTAATTACACGTCGCACCAACATATATATAATCTTCCGTTTTTCATTGCCTTTCGGATGTCTTACGCTGCAGACATGTCTTCGCAGGCTGACGAAACCCCGTGCACCGTACTCTACATGATCAACGGCCGGAAGGTGGACGTGGGAAAGGCAGTGATAACGAAGCCCTTGGAACTCACGTTCCACGGCCAGCCGATCCCCGTTGGCACCTTCAGGGTTACCTTGTCGAGTGTGAAAGCGGGCCACGAAGATTTGACTCCTCCAGTACGGCTCGGGGGAGAGGAGGACGAGACCCCGATGCGGCTTGGAGAATGCAAGGGTTGGATGCTGCTGTGGCCGAAGAATCTTCTTCGTCTGGAGGCGGCCGAGAGCACACCAATGCAAGGATTGGAGAATCAGCAAGGTATGAACACCACCACCCCGCCTACGCAATTACCAGCGCCTCTCGTGCCGGGTGAGAGCGACGACGGACGACGCGAGGAAGGGGGTACAATAGTGGGTGATCTAGTCGGCCCCGTGGAACAAGGAATGGATGATGAGATGGAGGAGGAGGACCCTCTCCGGTTCCTCAATACCGGTGCCGCCTATGACGACGGACAAATGATGAGTCAGCCATATGACTCGGGCTATGAGCATGCAGATGAGGAGATGGATGATGTGCCCGGGCAGGAACGTCCTAGAGTTGATTGCAAGAAGTCTCTCTTCATGCAATCCTCATAGGACATGCCTCCAGATGCCGCCTCAATGCAGGGTCATCTAGCCGAGGGCCATAAAGTGCTTAGCCCGACGATACTGGTGGTGGGGGTAAGGAAGGGTCTGGACGGTGAACCCAAGAAAAAGGAGAGGAAGAGACCGCCGAAGAGAGGCACTGCTGCCGCCAAAGCTGCCAAAGCTTCTAGCAGCCAGCCGACCGATTTTGCAGACCGTGTACCGGTCAAAGGTGCGGCGATGTACCATGTCGCGGGCGAGCCGATCCTACCGCCGAAACCGCTAGAGGCCATATCAGGGGATCTCAGGAGACTGCACGACCATGTGCTGTCGACTGAGAAAAGCCTTCTCGCCTCGGAGGATCCAGGATATCCGCTTTACGCGGTTCGTGTGCCTCAGGCCAAGTGCTATGTCGACACACTGCCCGCGGAGGTGTTCTTCCTGCAGTTTGATCACATTTTTGAGATGTTTCTCATGAGCCGGCTCGATTTTACGATCGTCCGCCTTTTTGTGCTACATATGAACTTTGTCATCGGGAGAGAACAAATCTCGGAAATCGCGGTGGCGGATCCATACTACATGCATGAGTCCTTCTTGAGTCTTGGCGAGTTTGAACGTAAAGCTGCTATGGACTACATCGAATACTTCATGGTAACGAATAAGGACAAGGAAACGATTCTCCTGCCTTTTCATCCAATGTAAGTCATTGCCGGACAACCCATTCGTACATTTCAATCATTCCTTCGCTCATATGGAGACTAATTTGAGGTGTCGTGGTTTTCCGCAGCAATGGGCGCGCCGTCCTTATCGTTCTTTTCCCGCGAGTCTCCCACGCCGTGTATTTCGACTCGTCCAGAAACTTCGAGAAGAAAGACTACACCCACATAATGGATATTCTGGATGATGCTCTCCACGGCTTCAGCATGAGGGGTGGCAACATGCTGATCAGGAAACAAAGGAAGAACAAGCCGGGTTTCTCGCATAAAACTACCTTCTGCTCCATCCATCAACCGACAGCAAGCAAGAACGACGGATTCTACCTCCTCCATCTCATGATGGAGTACAGAAGGGATCACCAACATCTTTGCATGACAACAAGAAATGATGAACATATCCGCAAATGGGCAGAATCCTTAAGACACGAACTGGATTATAGAATCAGAGATGACTTCTTTCGCATCCAGAAGGACATTGCAACGATCATCATGAAAGAAGTTGTCGAAGAGAAGGGGATGTTCCACCACGGCCCTATATCACGAGCTGACGTCAGAACTCGCATAGGCATGCAACGTCAAGACCTGACGCCGTTCACGAAGCTAGGGTGCATCCTCCCGGATATGGATGGGTGGAACTTCCAGTGATTGACGATGCCGATGATGATGTGTCGGTTGAACTTGTAGTTTCTATAGCGATGAAACTTTGTGATGTCAACGGTCCTGCTGAACTTGCGTAACACTAATTTGTTAGTTTGGGTACGATGACCTGCGTACATCTAGTTAATTAGTTTGGGTACGGTGAACCTGCGTTGATTAATTATGTTTACTATATGTTGCATCTCTTAGCTAACTCTTTCTTTTCGTGTTGCTCAAATATATTATGTTGCATATTATTGTTGAATTCGCTTGATGAAGATGCATCTCTAACAGGTACATAGGTCCTTGATGGCGAAGAAGTGCTATGCCGTGTACATAGGGAGGGTTCCGGGAGTGTACGATGAGTGGCCCGAGTGTCAGGCCCAAGTGTCACGGTTCTCGGGCGGCAGCCATAAAGGGTTTGATAGCAGACAAGAAGCAGAAGCTAGTTACTTGAGGTTCATGCTAGCGCGAGAGAGGAATCACAACCGGCGCCTCATGTACTACATAATTCCGCTCTTACTCATAGTGATAGCTCTTCTCTTCTATATCATCGTTTTAGATGGATGATGAAACATGTGTATGGGATGACGATGTAGTTGCATGTATTCGAGACATATCATAACTTGTATCGCTATTTCGAGATCGATGATGATGATAGACATCATTTGTGTTGGATGATGATGGCATGATTTGATGAGAATATTTGCTTGTGTATGATATGATGAGACTATTGTGTGTGATATGACAGGCTATTGTATAAACCTATTAAAAAACAGAGAAAAAACGTTGCAGAAAAAAATTACAGACAAAAGTAACAGTAGCGCGGGGTATGTGTATCAGTAGCGCTGCGTTAGCAGTAGCGCGTGTTAAATAGGCGCGCTGCAGTTTTTAGCAGTAGCGAGGTTCACCTCAACGCGCTACTGCTAAACTCTGTTAGCAGTAGCACGGGTGGAACAACGCTACTGCTAATAGTTAGCTGTAGCGCCGTAGCAGTAGCGCGCCCACCCGCGCTACTGATAATACAAAACCCCGCGCTACTGCTAGGGTTTTCCCTAGTAATGAGTCTACTATAATAAGGTTTGCCCTGCTCCGGTGAGGGAGGGGCGATGATGGTGGCGTGCCTTCTGTTCGCTTCAGTGTTTGCAGTCGTTGCTAGGTGGTTTACGGACTTGTGAATGCAATTTATTTTATTTCTGGTGTTCTTTCTCCTGCCTTGACAGTTAATGGATAGACCGAAAGTTTTTTCTCAAAAAAAACAAACAAAACTTAGGATGCATAGGTAGGGTGAGTACGGAAATATATTCCCTATTACAAGTTTTACAAACCGCTGATAGAACTTTTGGTGTTTATTCTTATATTTGTTAACAATTAAACCTGTAAGGAATTGTCCACAGCCACCGCATCCTCTCCAAAAAACTTAGGGTTCCTCTGCCTCCCGTCCATTCCGTCTTCGGTCCGTCTCGTCTCCGGAAGTCTTAGGGCCGTGTAGGCGTGGTGGATCCCGGCCCTTGCTGGCGAGAGGGCTCCGTTTTTAAATGTTTCTTTGAGTTATGTTAGGGCTGGTGTCCTGCTCAGGAAGACGACACGACGGCGGCTCCCTAAAGATGAAATAAGGTTCTTCCCACCTAGCCCCCGTCCACGTGGTGCGTCGAGCATCGTCGATGGGTGTGTGGAGGTGTGTCTCCAGTGGATCAGTGTTTGGTGGATCTGCACGGATCTGATCGTCGTTCGTCCACATTCGTGTGTCTTTACGTTGGATACTTCCGATCTACGCTCCTCTTCATCGACGGCGGTTGCTATTCTGGTGTGCTGGTCCTATGGGGCTTTAGCACAATGAGTTTCGGTCTATCTACCACAACAAGTTTTGTCCGGATCCAGCTAGAAAGGGGCGATGACGGTGGCGCTCCTTCGGCTCACTTCAGTGCTCGTAGTCGTCGCTAGGTGGTCTACAGATCTGAATGTAACTTTTAATATTTCTGCTGTTCATTGGACCATGATTAAAGATGAATAGAACGGAAGTTTTCTTTAAAAAACCCTATAAAGAAGGTATATATTTACCGTGTATTTCTTGATAAAATACATAACTTAACTAGAGGATATTATAAAATGTTTAGATATTCATCAGGCGCCAGTCAGTACCTCTGAGGCGAGTAGGGGGGAATATCAGGTGATACCAGCTTTTATATGCTATCATCATATCACTTTTCAAAAATCACATTTAGATGTTTCAAAAAATTCTGAAAAAAATTGTGAATGTTCACAAGACATATGTCTAGATCACCTAAAAAAATCAGATCCAAATTCGGAATACCTATTGAGAAACAAAAATGACAAATCTAGAATGAATAGTGTCAAAAGAAGTCAAAACATGAACAGTGTCAGAAATGACACTATTCACATACAGATTTGTCTTTTTTGTTTCTCAATGCATATTATGAATTTTGATCTGATTTTTTAGGGGTTATAGACATATGTCTTGTGAACATCTATAATTTTTTTTCAGAATTTTTTGAAACATCTAAATGTGATTTTTTTTAAAAAATTATAGCATGGGAGCATGTAATAGGTGGTATCACCTGATATCCATCCAAGGAGGGGGTGGGGCGCTAGGATTGGACGGAGCATGTTTTCATGACTTAATAATTATTATGGCTTTGTGCATCAGGTCGGGGTAAATCCTCCTTTTGGGAAAACAAAAACAAGGCCAGAGCACGTACCTCCATAGCTCAGGCTCCCGCATGAATTATGTATGGTACTACAGGCTGGACGATTCGGATCCATGACCCCTGCAGAGATTTCCTCTCCAGAGGCCATCGTAATGAGCAGAATGAGCTCCAGTATAACAAGGAGAAGGACCATGTCCATGTACTGGTACCTCCAACTCCAAGCCATGATCTATGTGGCCAAAACGAAGCCCGTTGCACTAACCACTCTCTTCTTGGTCTATATATAAAGGATTTCTACACAAGTTTGGACGGACACTCTACTTGCCATGGTCGCAACCACACGCTCTACTTTCCTGTTTCATTTTCTGCGACTGAAATGGACGGAGACATACACTTGCACTTGACTAGTGCGCTCAACGCTGCTACCTCAGGGAAGAGCTGACCATTCTCCTGGTCGACTGTCCAGTGCTACAAGATGACCAATAGGCCGAAGGGAATGACCAGGTACTGATGTCTCAGCTGTCAGCACATGCTACCCTACAGGAAAAGCATTCTACGCCGGGTATGCAAACCACACGGCGAATGCTAAATTCGCCTCGGCGTACGGTACACCATGTGTAACACTCTGTGTGACGCACTCGGCGTTCAGTACGTCTGCAGAACGGCGTAAGCCGAGCGTCTTTTGTCGGGGACTCGGCATACAGATATGCCGACGCAATAACGGCGACCCATGGCAAAAAAAAAAAAAAAAAAAGCAAACAGACGATAAGGCACGTTAACAGCGGCGATTGTAAAGCCGAGTGCCCGACACTCGGTTTAATCTGTACCAGAGGGCCACCGGAGGCTGCCACACGGCCGGGCAAAAGGCCAAGTGTCGCCTTAAGGTCATGGCAGAGACCTAAGCCGAGCACCAGCGGCTCGGCTTTTAGATGGGCCCAGAAGATGCGTGAAGGCACCATGTGTCTGCCTGTAAGCCGGCGGGCTACCTGTATGGCGTGGGCCGCACGTAGACACGGCGTATACATATGCCGCATGCCAACGTAAGCCGAGTGTCCGTGCGTTGGCACGGCGTGCGCATAAGCCGAGATCGAATGTAAGCCGAGAGGCACACACGCAGGCTCGTCGTACGTGCAGGCCAAGTTCCTGTACGCACGAGCAAGGCACACATGTATGCCGACACCCAACGTAGGCCGAGTGTACTCGCACGTCTTACCCCTCGGCGTGTGGCAGTACAGTTGCTGCCACGTGTAGCCTTCATAAGCCGAGCGTCAGGATTAACTCCCCGGCTTATATATAGGGAAATTTTACGGTACATCATACTACTCAACATAACGGGTAGTATTAAGTTAATCTAATGGTCACCGTCAGATTTTGGCTTGAGGACGTATTGGTAATTATGTTTCGTCTAATGAATTAGACTGATCGCAGCCGACCGCCGCTGCAGGCCTCCGTCCCCAATGTCGGCCATCCATCGTAGCAAAATAATCAGCCTGCAGGTCGCCGCCCCATCTTCTCGGCCATCCAGACGCTGCGTGCAGGCTGACGCCCTTAGGAACGCCTCCATCCCAACACCGCATGCACTCCTCCTAGCCCACCGTCGTCCCAGCGCTGCCAAAAATCGCAGCCTACGCTGCCTGCATGCCAGCGGCGGCGGCAGGAACTAACTTAATTAGCTAGCTATTTTTTTGGAAAAGAATGCACATGGCATGATGTCAAGAAGAGAGTTCGATGGAGTTGAATACTTGCCATGATATGGCCTCGTATTCTAGTGTCTGCAAGGTCATTCATGGGACGGGCTGGACAAGGTCGGGGTCATGCGGCCCGAGCGACGGCTGTCGTCTCTATGTCAGCGACCAGTTCCAGGTCCCGGAGGATCAACGGGAACAACAAAAACCCGGTAATCTAGCCGCGGACGACAGCCGGCAAGGCCAGGAAGAGGGCATGCGGCCGGGACGACGCACTCGCCTTCGTCATCTCCGTCGGGTGACCCGCTCCAAATTCTGTAGGTTCGAGGGTAATACGAAAGGCATGACAACTCGCCGCTGCCGACGGCTAACTAGGACGCGACGAGCGATGGCGACGGTGCGGGCTGGCAATGGTGACCGCAACTGAACGAGTATGGGATGGAGAATTACTGCGTGTAATTTCAGGGGAAGGTGCCTGCGGGATGGATAAATGTGAACTACCCAAAACGCCCTTGATCACAATATACTACCGAAAATCTTGTGTAGTATATATAAGCCGAGTGTCGGCCCTCGACGAACATGTAAGCCGTGGCGTGCCAAATAGTTCGTTCTTCCCAGATAATGCCACGTGTCCCGTACGTCGTGTACTGCACTCGGCCTATGCATGATCAATCATTATTTTTCTTGCTTGTTGGATCAGCCCTGCAATACAATAAATATATTTGCACATACATGTCTCGAACAACAATAGCACTCATATATAAGCACACATATGTCACATATATGTTCCAACATAATGTTTAAAAGAAAATCCTTCAACTTCCAACAAGTTATTTAGTGATGTTCAAAAAAATAGGCAGCAACAAGCAGTAGTAGGCAGCAACAGACAACAAACAGTAGGTAGCGGCGGCAAGCAGCAGGCAGCAATAGGCAGCGGCAGCAAGCTTCAGCCAGCAGCAGGCTGTAGTAAGCAGTAGGCTATAGCGGGCTGTCTTCAGCAGCTCCATTGCCACTTCACCGTCTACATCGCCGTACACATGGACATGAGTTTCCATATGCGCCGGTAAGATAAATGAAATGAGTTTTCATTACCATAAACAAGTCATATGATCGAGTCAAATACTTGAAACCAAGTAGGAGGCGTGGTGGGGGAAGTGCCACCACCGTGAGTAGGCGTCATTGGGCTTGCTTGCCCAGGTGTAGATGCACCTATCGGCACATTGTCGGATCCAGCTGATGATGAAACTGTAAGAATGACACGGTAATTAAGCATATGCGACGACAATATAAATGATTGAAAGGTTGGAAGGCTTACAATGCCCACATGAGTTGGAAGAGGTGGAAAAGGAGGCATATCATCAGAAATAGTCGCGCCGCTCCCACCAGCCATGCACTAATGTTTTTAATGTGCTATGTCAGGTTTTATGTTGTAGCATAGATGAATGAAACTAAATCTGTTGGTTGGAACTTACGGGCTAGAACTTATGTCTCTCCATTGCTCGAATTGTGCCCACCTCGCCACGTTGGCTGCCTGCTGTCTAGCCATGAAATCTTGTTGTTGGACCAATGCATCCTTCATTTGCTGCACACACACTGCTTGTTGAAGCAAGGTTTCCTGTGCCTCCTGCCGCAATTTGATTTATTCATCCAGGAGGGCATACATTATGTCATCGCAAGAAAGTTATCATCGTTGCAATGCAAAAAAGGGAATTAGATGGAAAGGAAATGAAGCAGAACATATATGCATATTGGCCTACTCCTCCTGGAATTGCTTAAGCATCTCCACCGCAGGATGTGGGCGATGCTCTATAGCAGGTGATGAGCTTATCCTCCTAGCATGCACCTCGGAGAGTTCGGTAATGTCCTTCTTGAGGCTAACAACTTCGGCGTCAAGGGCGCACGAGGTCGGATCAGACACAGCCCCGTGAACCTCGTTAAACCTTTTCATGTATCCCTCCACCCCCTCCTTGAATCCTGGGTTGACTCACTGCTCCCCCTCAATATTGAGGACCTCGCCAGTGGTTCTCTTCTGCAACAAGAAAATATTACGATCCATAAAAAGGCTCATGTGCATAAAGAGTAAATTGAAGACAATGAACGAATGGTAGTGCTTACCCTCTCTTGGACAACACCGCGTAGGGTGAGATTGCCTTGACGGTATGATGGGCCACCCAGGATCTCCAGCGCAGCCAGCCGCTCTGCCTCGGCGACGGTGAGGCTCCGCGCGGGCCAGCTACTGTTGCCGGCTTCGTGGTCGTGGCGAGGCATCGCGGGGCGAGGTGGAGAGGCGCATAGGTAGGCTGAGTGCGGCGGCGGGAGGTTTGTGTTTGACGGCGGCGTAGAGAGGGCCTATTTGCAAGCCGATGGCCGGCGTTACTCCGCCATTAATGCTGATATCGGAATCCACACATACACGTCGGAGTTGCGTGTGAGCAACCGCTAGGCGGCCTGCAGTCAAATGCTGACCGACATAATTAGGCCGTGTTTACCGTTGGAGGCACACGGCATACACGCGGACCGTAGTGCTAGTTGATTCTTTGCGAGAATGGAGGTCAGTGCCTGACGTGGAAAAACCCCCATGCCAAGTTGAGCATTCTCCTCGTGCATGCTCGAGTGCCGCATGATCAAGACCTCCAATAGACCCAAGGACCATCTTCAAAAAAAGGACCAGTTATATACTGGTGTGTCAAGTGGCAATGCACCTTTTTTGTCGACAGCAAAAAGGAAAAAAAGCCTAGCTGTGTGGTGATGAAGACTTAGACCATGACCAATGCATTATTGATAGAAAATTTCTTTGACTTGGCGTGGAACTTTACTCCCATGACAGACGTTAAAGAATATATCACTCACTAAGCGGTAGTGCTGCCGATTAGTTGTGTGGTGCCACTAAGAGCGATGGCACACAGAGCGCCCAGATGCAGCTCAAGTCTATAAAAGCAACACATATGTCACTACCAGAATTACAGGCTATGCCGACGGCCAAAGCCGTCGGCATAGGTCCAAATCCCGTCGGGATAGACCTATGCCGACGGCCGCCGTCGGCATAGCCCCGTCGGCATCATATGCGTCGGCGTACCTCGGCCGGCCGTCGGCATAGAAAAGCCGTCGGCATAGGTACCTATGCCGACGGTGTCCGTACGGCCGTCGGCATAGTTTCCCCGTCGGCAAAGTTTTCCGTTTGACGGCGGCAGACGGAGCCGTCGTCTATGCCGACGGTTAAGCCGTCGGCATAGATCAATTTAATTAATTAATTTTTTTTCAAATTTTTTTTTCAAAATTTTTTTTCAATTTGTTTTTCAAATTTGGCATTACTATGCCGACGGTTAAGCCGTCGGCATAGCTCAATTTAATTAATTAAATTTTTTTTCAAAATTTTTAATTTATTTTTAATTTTTTTCTGATTTTCACAATTTTGAATTATTTGACAATTTAATCTCTAATCACCCCTCCTCAGTGCTTTAGAATTTAATCTCTAATCTCTAATCAGCACTCATTCCAAATCGTCTAACTTCTCGGCCGGTCACCCATCCTCTCACTACTCCAGCCCCAGCACGCTTAACTTTCAGGTTCTATCTCCCCTAGTTTCCAAGTCTGCACTTGTTGTTTTCCTGACAATATTAAGCTATCAATCCTGTTAACCCTTAGGTCTTGATGTCACATGATTTAATTTTTTGAATTCTAAATAATTATTAAAATAAACAAAATAAGTACTAATAATATTGAATTCTAAATATTGAATTTCAATGAAAATAAAATAAGTAATAATATTATTTTATTATTTTTTTTGCCATTTATTCATTTAATATGACATAATTAATATCTTTAAATCTGTAAATCGAAATTTGACAAATAATATATCCATTATTATCAAAAAAATGTGAGGAATCCAAATATGATATTTATTTTTAAATAAAAAAAAGTTTAAAATTTTTAAAATTATTATTTTGATTTAAAATAACTTTTTTTCCTTTTGGAATTTAGGGAATCTGAGAAAACTTCACCGGGTAAACCCCGGTGAAATCGAGTCTCAATTTTTCTCTAGTTTTTTTTGATATATTAAAAAAAAATCGACGTCGTATGCAAAAGTTATGGCCGTTTTACATTTTTTTTCGTTTTTTTGCAAAAAGGTCAAAATTCATATTTCAAAATTTCTATACCAACTAGACACTAAAACCTAACTACATCTCAAAGGATTTTATTTTTTGAAGATTTTATCATTTTCGATTATTTTCTACAAAGCTAAAAAAGGCGGTCCACGGGGGGGTACAGTTTTAGCTAAATGACCCTAAAATGGAAAAGCACTACAAATGAACTCTGAAAAGTTTGAAACTTGGCATGGTATCATCATTTCACCCACATAGCTTGTGCTAAAAAGTTGAGAGGGTTACGGCAAAAACTGGATACACTTCGTGTACAAACTGGACCATCTCCTTCGAAGTATCAAGGTTTCGGACGAAAACCCATCTGTTACAAAGGCATTTCATTTTTTTTTAACTTATTTCAACTCCAGACTTTTTGTGCATTCAAGATGCACCATTCAAAGCCACATCCTCAAATTTCAACCCTTTCTAACTTCATTTGCTATTTTTCATGCATTTAATGATTTTTTTGAGCTAAATGACCCTGAAATTGAAAAGCCCTACAAACGAACTCTGAAAAGGTTGAAACTTGGCATGGTATCATCATTTCACCCACATAGCATGTGCTACAAAGTTGAGAGGGTTACGGCAAAAACTGGATGCACTTCGTGTACAAAATGGACCATCTCATTCGAAGTATCAAGGTTTCGGAAGAAAATCGTTTGTTACAAAGGCATTTCATTTTTTTAAATTATTACAAAAATAACCAAATAAATCTTACTGTGACAACAATCTAACACGTGACTAGGAGCAAAAAGAATTAAATTAAAAACTATTTGTAAACTCAAGTTATTCACAATCTAGGGTTTGAAGCAAATTTGAACAAATTCAAATTTAAACCATTCAAATTTGAAAACTAATGGCACAAACAGAAAGTAGAATAATTTTTAATCTAATGCAAAAAGAATCACTCAAAAACATCAAATATCTTAAAAGATATAAGCAATTTAAAACAGAAACTAAAATTGACCGGGCTATGCCGACGGCATAGCCGTCGGCATAGCTCTATTTAATTAATTTTTTAAAATAAAAAATTATAAAAAATTTAAAAAAAATGAACGTAGATATGCCGACGGCTATGCCGTCGGCATAGCTCCCGGCCACGTCAGCGATCCGCGGCACCGTGGGCAGGAGCTATGCCGACGGCATAACCGTCGGCATAGATCCGGGCCCATGGTGCCGCGGATCGATGACGTGGCGGCAGAGAGGTATGCCGACGGCCGACGTTAGGGCCGTCGGCATACGTACGACGGCGTCAACCGGCTGTTAAAACCGGGGCTGCCGGGAGATATGCCGACAGCCACTGTCGGCATAGTCGGAGATATGCCGACGGCCTACCTATGCCGACGGTGGCCGTCGGCATAGACGGAGGTATGCCGACGGCCGGGTACGCCGACGGCTGGCTCTAGGCCGTCGGCATACCGCCGTCTATGCCGACGGTGGCCGTCGGCATAGACGAGGCCGTCGGGATCGGCGTCAATTCCGGTAGTGTGTATCCTGGAGTATGAAACGCAGCACAGTCGAGAATTCATTCATGTCCAGGTTACATACCAACAACATGGTCTGTCCTCTGTTAGCCATCCTCCTCCTCCTCTCATCAGCTTTGAGCCTCTTCTCATCTGCTGCAACACTAGCTGATAGCATCCACACCAACAGGGATGCTCTGCTATGCCTCAAGTCCCGCCTCCACAGTCCCACCGGAGCTTTCACCACATGGAACAACACCACCTCGCCAGATTTCTGTACATGGCATGGCGTCTCGTGCACAAGGAGGCCAAGGCAAGCGCCCCTTGTGGTGGCCTTGGATATAGAGGCGAAAGGCCTCTCCGGTGAGATCCCACCCTGCATCTTCAACCTCACTTCTTTGGTAAGAATCCACTTCCCAAACAACACCCTCTCCGGTCATATCCCGCCGGAACATGGTCAGCTCTCTCGACTCCGGTACCTCAACCTCAGCTTCAACACGCTGAGCGGCACCATCCCGTTCAGCATTGGAAAGCTTCGCAACCTTTCATCTCTAGACATAGGCAACAATAGATTTACGGTGAGATTCCACCGCTCCTTGGGAGCTCGGGGGCTCTAGAGTCTGTGAGTCTCGCCAACAATCTTCTTGACGGAGAAATCCCGCAATCGTTGGCAAATAGTTCCTCATCCCTTACCACACTCTTGCTTGCGCAAAACCAGCTGCAAGGATTCATTCCAGATTTTGGTAAACTGTCAGGCCTAGAGATCCTTGATCTCTCCTATAATAACCTATCAGGGACAGTGCCACGCTCCATTTACAATCTGTCTGCATTGTTCTTTCTTGGGCTGGCCAACAATAATCTTGGAGGAACACTGCCGTCTGACATGGGTAACACTAACACACTTCCTAACATCAAAACATTGATGATGTCTGACAATCATTTTGAAGGAGACATCCCTGCCTCACTACAAAATGCCTCCCGCATGACGTTTATCCATCTAGGCAATAACTCTCTGACTGGGGTGATTCCTTCCTTCAGCTCCATGCCAAACTTGAAGTACGTAATGTTTTATTCAAACCAACTAGAAGCTGGAGACTGGACATTCTTCTCCTCCTTGGCGAACTGTACACAACTGCAAAATCTGAACGTGGATGACGGTGTCCCGGACTAGGGGGTCCTGGCCTAGTCGGTTTAGTCCATGGGCCGGACTGACGGCCCGTTAAAGAATAAGGACTCCGGAGGCTTTTAACATATGGCGCAAACATATCGGGCCACACCAAGGACTTGGCGTGTACTCCAAGAACATCTATTAGATTGGGCATGTAACCCCTAGATGGCAACCGACCATGTGCAACCCTAGATACCCCTGGTGCCTATATAAGCCAGAGGGTTTAGTCCGTAGAGGCATATTCATTCATCATTACCCTAGGGTTTAGACCACAACATACGATCTCGAGGTAGATCAACTCTGTACTTTGATACACCCATCATATAAACAAGAGCATGACGTAGGGTTTTACCTCCCTAGAGAGGGCCCGAACCTGGATAAAACACCGTGTCCCTTGTCTCTTGTTACCCATTGATTCAATCTCACAGCTCGGGCCCCCCTACCCGAGATCTGCCGGTTTTGACACCGACATTGGTGCTTTCATTGAGAGCTCGTTGTGTGATCGCCTCGAATTGATGGCTCGCTTGCAGATCAACAACAGTATTGGTTGTGGGGACATCTTCGTCCCCGGCCAGCTTTTCGCCTTCGGCAGCATTGTGCTGCAATCCGATCCGACCGGCCGCCTAGGCCGCGTCGAGAAGTTCCCCCCAAGTCAAGTCATCAAGTTCGGAAGCCTGGAGTACATCGCGGACGCCCGAGGTGACCTAGTCCTTTCGGGATTGACCTCGGATCGGCTTCAAAATCCCTCCGATGTCGCGATCCGGAACTGGCTCCCGATCTGATCCTCGGGGCCGACCTTCCAGCAAAACCGTTCCCGGAGATAGATCCGGTGGTCACTGTGCCCGGCCCAATCGCTGCATCCTCGGACGCTGGCCTTGAGCCAAGCTCGTCGATGGGCCCGGCGGTAACAGACACATCGCCATTGACCGACGAGATCTTTTCTCTTGCCAACCAGGGGTCAGCCCTGGATGAGCAGGAGGACAACGCTGCGTCAGGCAGCCCGAACAAGCTACTACAGGTCGGCTCGGCCAACAGCCAGGTCCTGAACATGGAGGAGATCTCGCAAATAAATGAGGTGCTGGACCGGATCCAAAACCTGGCGATCTCATCCGCCGTCTATGATCAGATCGGATGTAAAGCCGACGATCGGGAGATTTTCGTCCCACCCACCTAATCGCCACGGTCGAAGACTTGACCGATACGCTCGACTACGGCTCCGACGAGGCCACCGATATGGAAGAAGACGCTGGAGCAAACGCACTTGCGGTCATACCCCGTACAGGGAATTGGGCCGCAACGTCTACGTATGACGTCTACATGGTCGATACTCCTAAAGGCAGTCCTCAAGAAAAGCCTAAGGAAAACCCTAAGCACCGTCGCCCGAAGAGGCGATCAAAAGGAAGCAACGGAAGCAAAAGTACGACCAACACCACGAGAGCCGCCGATAACAGTGCTGCACCTGAGACCACTGAGAACCCCTGCGAGGACAATCAAGCCTCGTCGCCCAATAGAATGAGCCTGTAGCGGCACCTGCGGGGGATGACCTCGAGGGCACAGGCACCTTCGATAACGGGTCGGATAGGGATTACCTACCTGAATCCGAGGAAGATGTTAGCCTCGGACCAGAGGACTTTGTGGTACCCGGAAACCCGTCCGAACAGGCATGGTTCCAACGGCAGTTGATCACAACTGCGCGTAGCATGAAGAGAAAGCAGCAAGAGTTATACACTCACGAAAACGTGCTCAACGAAAAGTGGGTAAAAGTCCTTGCGGCCAAATCGGACCTCGAGGCCCGACGCACGGCCACCAGATCGTTCCCGAAGCGGCGGCTGCTTCCCGACTTCGATGACGAGGCTGCAGAAAATGAGCTGTTCACGCATGGCCACGTAGAGGGCGAGACCAGCCAGCCGAGGCAAATAAAGAACCCCCTGCAAAACCCCGCCCTCACGACAAGAGTGCGGTTGAACACCCTGAGCACTTCGACTTGTGCGATAAGTTACAGGCCAACAAAGCCCCTTCTCGATCCATTTACGGAATAAGGGAGTGCACGCCCGCCGGCCTAGAGGGCTACGATGCCTGGTTAGATAGGCACGAAAAAGCTTGAGAGCAGACACGGGCTAGGGCGATGGCCAATGCCCGACAAGACGCAGCTCAATATCGAGTGTGCACATATCCAGTATGTTTCACAGACGAGGTCATGGAGCATCAGTTCCCAAAAAGGTTCAAACCCATCAATATCGATCAATACGACAGAACGACCGACCCGGCTATCTGGATCGAAGATTTCCTTCTCAATATTCACTTGGCCCGAGGTGATGACCTCCATGCCATAAAATACCTGCCGCTCAAACTCAAAGGACCGGCAAGGCACTGGCTCCACAGCCTCCTGATACGTCTCCAACGTATCTATAATTTATGAAGTATTCATGCCATGTTTATAATAGTTTTGTATGATTTTGGTGCACTTTTATATGGCTTTTATATGATTTTTTATGGACTAACATATTGACCTAGTGCCCAGTGCCAGTTGCTGTTTTCTGCTTGTTTTTGGTTTTCCAGAAAATCTATATCAAATGAAGTCCAAATGCAGCGAAACTTTTTGATGATTTTTTCTGGAACATAAGAGACACTAGAAGCTTAGGGAGGTGGCCAGAAGACCCACAGGGGCCCCACGAGCCACCAGGGCGCGCCACCCCCCCCCCCCCCCCCAGGCGCGCCCTGGTGCCTCGTGGGCCCCCTGTGGCCCTTCTTCGCGTGATTCCAACGCTGAAAAATCATATATATTCAGAAACCCCCAAAAGTTAACCTAGATGAGTTTTTACGCCGCCGCAAGCCTCTGTACCTCCATGATCTCATCTACAACCATTTTCTGGCACCCTGCAAGAGGGGGGAATCATCACCGGAGGCCATCTTCATCATCCCGGCGGTCTCCATGACGAGGAGGGAGTAGTTCACCCTCGGGGCTGAGGGTATGTACTAGTAGCTATGTGTTTGATCTCTCTCTCTCGTGTTCTTGATATGGCACCATCTTGATGTATCGCGAGCTTTGCTAATATAGTTGGATCATATGGTGTTTCTTCCCTCTCTATCCTTGTTGTGATGAATCGAATCTTTTCCCTTTGAGGTTTCGTTATTGTCGGATTGAATATTTCAGATTTGAGAACACTTGATGTATGTCTTGCATATGAATACCCGTGGTGACAATGGGGTATTATATTGATTCACTTGATATATGTTTTGGCACTCAACTCGCGGATTCCCGAGGTGACATTGGGGTAATCTATGCATAGGGGCTGATGCTCGTTTTCATTATCTTTTCTCCGATAGAAACTTTGGGGTGCTCCTTGGAGTTCTTTGTGTGGATTGAATATTATGATTATGAAGTTGTTTGATGCATATCGTATAATCAACTCACGGATACTTGTGGTGACATTGGAGTATCTTGGTGACATTAGAGTTGGTTGATGTGTGTCATATGGTGTTATTTTAGTACGAACTCTAGGACTATTTGTGACACTTATAGGAATAGCTCAATAGATCGATCGGAAAGGATAACTTTGAGGTGGTTTCGTACCCTACAAACAATTTCTATCTTATGTTCTCCGCTAATAGGAACTTGGCAGTGATTCTTTATCGCACGTTGAGGGATGGTTATATGATCCAATTATGTTAGCATTGTTGAGAGATTGCACTAGTGAAAGTATGAACCCTAGGCCTTGTTTTTAAGCATTGCAATACCGTTTGTGCTCACTTTTGTTACTTGCTACCATGCTGTTTTTATATTTTCAGATTACAAAAACCTATATCTACTATCCATACTACGCTTTTATCACCATCTTTTCGCCGAACCAGTGCAGCTATACAATTTACCATTGTATTGGGTGTGTTGGGGACACAAGAGATTTCTTGTATTTGGTTGCAGGGTTGTTTGAGAGATACCATCTTCAACCTACGCCTCCCACGGATTGATAAACCTTAGGTCATCCACTTGAGGGAAAATTGCTACTGTCCTACAAAACTCTGCGCTTGGAGGCCCAACACGAGTCTACAAGAATAAGTTGTGTAGTAGACATCACCTCCCTAGAAATTCTATAGGAAGTTGGGAGGAGCTCGAGGAGGCCTTTAGGGCAAACTTCCAGGGCACTAACATTCGGCCCCCGGATGCCGACGACCTCAGCCACGTCGTCCAACAGGAGGCCGAATCACCTCGGAAATTCTGGAACCGGTTCTTAACTAAAAAGAACCAGATTGTCGATTGCCCTGACGCCGAGGCCATTGCCGCGTTCAAGCACAGCATTCGAGATGAATGGCTCGCCCGACAGCTCGGGCAGGATAAGCCGAGAACCATGGCAGCTCTTACCTCCTTAATGACCCGCTTTTGTGCGGGCGAGGATAGCTGGCTTGCCCGTAGTTCCCACAGGAACGACTCCGGCACCTCGGAGGCGTGCGACGGGAACAGCAAATCCCGGCACAACAGAAACAAGCGCCAGAATAAAAACAGCGGCAGCGACGCCGAGGACCCAACAGTCAATGCAGGGTTCAGCAGCTCACGGGCCGGACCAAAGAAGAGACCCTTTAAAGGGAACAATGACGGCCCTAGCGCCATGAACAAAATACTCGACAGATCCTGCCAAATTCATGGCACCTCGGACAAACCCGCCAACCACACCAATCGAAACTGTTGGGTGTTCAAGCAGGCCGGCAAAGCAGTTGCCGAGGAACCAAGCAGGACTCAGTCTTAGAGTGACGACGAGGACGAACCTCGCAGGCCAAATAACGGTGGCCAAAAGCAGTTCCCTTCCGACGTAAAAAACGTGAACATGATCTATGTCACGCATATTCCTAAGAAGGAATGGAAACGTGCACTTCGGGACGTCTACGCCTTAGAGCCGGTAGCCCCGAAGTACAACCCGTGGTCGGCTTGCCCGATCACTTTTGATAAAAAGGACCACCCGACCAGTATCCGTCATGGCGGGTCGGCGGCCTTGGTCCTAGACCCCATTGTCGATGGATTCCATTTAACCCGTGTCCTTATGGACGGCGGTAGTAGTCTGAACCTGATCTACGCTGATACAGTCAGGAAAATGGGCATCGATTCGTCGCGAATCAAACCCAGCAGCACCACATTCAAGGGCGTCATACTCGGCGTGGAGGCCCAATGCACCGGCACCGTTACGCTGGAGGTTGTATTTGGCTCGCCCGAGAACTTCCGAAGTGAGGACTTGATTTTTGATATAGTCCCCTTTCGCAGTAGCTACCACGCGTTGCTTGGTCATACTGCATTTGCCCGTTTCAATGCAGTGCCGCACTACGCTTACCTAAAGCTTAAGATGCCGGGGCCCCACGGCGTCATTACCATTAACGGTAACACGGAGACCTCCCTCCGCACTGAGGAGAAGACAGCGGCCTTCGCAGCTGATTTCTAGGCGGCCGAGGAAGCTGCCCGATGTACAGCACGGGTGTCCCTATCAAGCTCTTCAAAGCGCGTCCGCATCGTCACCTCGACCCCTGGCCAAACCCGTCTCAATCCTAAATAGGGACGCGCGCTCCCCGGTTCCCCTCTTTTGGTCGCAGACTACGTGCCTCGAGTACATAATTTTGCACCTAAAATTCCATGGGAGACTGGGGAGCACAACATAATTAAAGGGGTGTGCTATCTCGGAACACCCGAGCACCCAGAACCTAGTTAGCTCTTCGGCAACATAAAGCCCAACCAGGAAGTACATCTTGGCAGCATCAAGCCACCACACTCCGGCGCCAGCCTCGTCAGGGGCCCCGCTTCTCGGATGCGTTCAGCATAGTCAATCCGGAGTAGCTGGCAGTGTTCACTAAACCTTGGATTAGACAGGGGATAGTTGTTCAATAGCACGAAGGCGCAGACGTGCGGCAGGGAAAACACGGGACACAGTTCCCTCTTTTAAAGCCCTGTATCACACTCCCTTTCTTCCTTTTTTCACATACTCTCTGTATCTGTTAAGGTTCCTCCTTGTAATAGCTCGGCATCTATGGCTAGGCCTTATGAATGAAAAAACAGACCTTTTTTCGGTCCGTGCAAAAAAAAATCATGTCATTTTTTTTATGTTTTACCTCGTAGCAATATGGATGAGTCCAGCTTTCAATCGGGGGCTCGAGCTTAAAATTGGGCCCATGTTTAAAGTCCGATACCTATTCGGCGTCTCGGATATTGCATTATATGCATCAGTTTCGAATTGTGATTTTGGTTAATGACTGGGTTGCCCGACTCCTGTGCTTGCCTCTTACGTTCTGCTTCGTTCGTCTAGGAGTGCAAAGGGAGCACCTCTGCGATTTTGCTTCCAGCTCGGCTGGTTAAGCGCCTCAGTGGAGAAAGCCGAAAATCGACTGTCATGATAAGCGTAAACCGGTCGGCTATCCAAAGACAGTGTCAAACTAGAAATCATTAGTGGTTACGCAGTGTTAAACAAAGGGTTCTTGTTATAAGAACCAAGGTGTTACAACTGGTGTACTTCGGCTAGTCCGATCACCACTACCCTGGGGGCTAGGTCAACTACCCCACAATTCGAACTCCTATGACTAAGTGAAAGTTATAAAGCTGCTATGGTCTGATTACCTCGTTCCCTAAATACGCAACCGCCTAAGGGCGCCGAGACATCGGCTAAGGGTTTACGCATTTTAAGAAACACCCCGCGTAGTATCTACAATGGGGCAGAAGCCGACGACTGGCCACTTTCAGATAAAAACGGCCGGAAAGGAATAAAAGAAACACGTCGGATACAAACGACTAATCAGCATAATATTACTTGTTTTTTTACAAAATTCTCCTCGGCAAACCAAGGGACCTCTAGAACCGCAGTTCAGACTTCGCGCACTGCGCCTCGGTCACCCGAGCACCTTCGCGAACTTCGGTCAAGAACTGTTCGGGCGTCCGCTTCTTCCCTTCTGGAGGCCCTGACGTGATCTCGAGCGGCTTGATCTTCGGATAATGCGCCATTGTCGATGCATATGCCCGCTCCGCGCCTTCCAGGCAGGCCGAACGCTTCCAGTTCTCGACCTGGGGGCCAGAGATTGATGCAGAGATCTTCTATCACTGGCCGTGCCATACGGAACAGCTCGGCCAGCTGCTTCATCTGATTATTCAGAAGAGGCGGATGCTCTGGCGCCTGGAATTGTGCCAAGAAGGTCTTCTTCATGGACTCCTCGGGATGAGCGGCGAAGTAGGAGCCAGCGTCTGAAGCACTCCGCGGTAGGTCTCCGAAGGCTTCTGAAGAACGCCAGACTTGCGTAAGATGGGCAAACCGGCGGTCACCAAAAACACAGCGAAACAGGTATGGCTTACCAGCGGCGATCTGCTTCACTTGTTGAAGCACTTCACGATCCGCCCTAGCCTGGGTCGTGGCCTCCTTACAGGCCGAGCTCATTGTTTCGAGCTCGGAGGCTAGCTTGTTCTTTTCTTCCTGGAGGGCGTCACGCTGCTTGTACAGCCCCTCCAGGTCCCCTTCGACCTCCATGACCCAGGCCACATGCTTTGCATCGGCCTTTTTCTCTTTGGCCAGCGCATCACTGGCCTGCTTCGCCGCAGCCTTCTGCTGATCGGCTTCCTGCCGAGCTTTTTTCAGCTCGGACCGGAGCGCCTCAAACTCCGAAGTGGAAGCTACAAACACATCGACACATGATTTAGATCTCAAACCAGCTGCATCATAACCCAAAGTATAGTATTAAGGTACTTCAACTTTTGCTTACCTTGAGATTGCTCCACCTGCTTCTTAAGCAGATCCATATCCTTCTCGGACCGATCAAGCTTATGGTTCAGTTCTTCCAACTCTTTCGAGGTGGACACTAAAACCGAGGCCGAAACCTGCAAAGGGCATTGTTAGCTTCCTCGGACAAATTGATCCTCTGATCGGCTTTGTGTATCTGATCAGGGCTCGGGGGCTACTGTGTATTCGCTTTATTCAACTTCCTTTTCTCCCTATGATCCCTGAGTAATATTTTCGCATCTAACTCAGGGCTCGGGGGCTACTGTGGTTATACACTTATAATAAGTACTTGCACTAGTAAAAGTCTTCGGACAAATTTCATTTTACTTATCCGCTAAGGACTACTGGACATATCTAGTGTTAATACTTCTATGCATTGACGTAATCTCAAAAGAGGATTAAAGGTTACCTCAAAGCCTTCATAGAGGCCCTCGAAGGCCTCCCTTATTCCGGCCTTCGCGGACCGGTAACTTTGTAGCGCCGCGCCTAGAAGGACGCGGTGCTCGGTAACGATGGAGGAGTCCGTTAGCGATGCCTCCATCTCCTCGGTCCATCCCATGGACGCCTGCCCCCAAGCAGGTAGGGATGGACTGGCCACCTCGATTCTCTCTGTTGAAGGAGGAACAACTGTCGTTGTCGGCTGCCGAGGTAGCTCTGTATCGATGGGCGCCGAGCCGGTCGGTTGCCCCAGCTCCTCCCCTTCCTTGAAGGAAGGGTTCTTCCTCGGCGCATCTTTGGAGGCCTCGGCCTCGGCCTTGGCCATGGAGGCGTCGATGCCGTCCCCCGTGGTAGGCACGGGCGGGGCTTGCTGCGAGGTCGCCTCCCCCAGCCCATCATGGGCAGAAGGGGAGGGGTGATGCTCCTCCGATGCGCTGGGTGGAGGGAGCCCCCTCGATGATTCCTCGTCGCTGATACGGGAGCGTTGCGGGCTATGAAGGACAAATGACCGATTAGATCTGTGGGAGAGAGGAACTAGGATGCATTTAACGCATATGGTGATAGGGTAAAGGATATACCTCCTCGGCGGTGGTCTCTTGATAACCCACAAGTATAGGGGATCACAACAGTTTTCGAGCGTAGAGTATTCAACCCAAATTTATTGATTCGACACAAGGGGAGCCAAAGAATATTTGCAAGTATTAGCAGTTGAGTTGTCAATTCAACCACAGCTGGAAACTAAATATCTGCAGCAGAGTGATCAGTAGCACAGTAGTATGATAGTTTGACAGTAGTAGCAATAATAGTAACGGTAACAGTAGCAGCAATAGTAGTACCAATTGTGACAGTAGTAGCAACAGTAGTGACTTAGCAAGAACAATATGTGAAAAACTCGTAGGCATTGGATCGGTGATATACGTTGGATAACATTCATCATGTAACAGTCATAACCTAGGGCGACACAGAACTAGCTCCAATTCATCAATGTAATGTAGGCATGTATTCCGTATATAGTCATATGTGCTTGCGATAAGAACTTGCATGACATCTTTTGCCCTACCCTCCCGTGGTAGCGGGGTCCATAAGGAAACTAAGGGATATTAAGGCCTCCTTTTAATAGAGAACCGGAACAAAGCATTAACACATAGTGAATACATGAACTCCTCAAACTATGGCAATCACCGGAAAGAATCCCAATTATTGTCACCTTGGGGTATGCGGATGATAACACATAGCAGGTGCATATAACTTGCAAGATCGGATCAAGAACACAAATATATTCATGAAAGCATAAAGGGTTCAGATCTGGAATCATGGCACTCGGGCCCTAGTGACAAGCATTAAGCATAGCAACATTAATCTCAGAACATAGTGGATACTAGGGATCAAGCCCTAACAAAACTAACTCGATTACATGATAAATCTCATCCAACTCATCACCGTCCACCAAGCCTATGAAGGAGTTACTCACTCCCGGCGGTGAGCATCATGAAATTGGTGGTGAAGGATGGTTGATGATGATAATGCCGGAAGATCCCCCTCTCTGGAGCCCCAAACGGACTCCAGATCTGGCCTCCCGATGAAGAATAGGAGGTGGCGGCGGCTCCGTATCGTGAAACATAATAAAACTTCCTCTCCTATTTTTTTCTCTGGAATTGTGAATTTATAGCGTTGGAATTAGGTCAGACGGAGCCACGTGGGCCCCACGAGGTACCAGGGCGCGCCTGGGGGGTGGCGCGCCCTGGTGCCTCGTGGGCACTGGGTGGCTCCCCTCCAGTAGGTTTTGGCTCCAGTATTTTTTATATATTCCATAGAAAATCTCCAAAAAGTTTCATCCAATTCCAAGAACTTTTATTTCTGCACAAAAAACAACACCATGGCAATTCTGCTGAAAACATCGTTAGTCCGGGTTAGTTCCATTCAAATCATGCAAATTAGGGGCCAAAACAAGAGAAAAAGTGTTTGGAAAAGTAGATACGACAGAGACGTATCAACTCCCCCAAGCTTAACTCATTGCTTGTCCTCAAGCAATTCTGTTGACAAACTGAAAGTGATAAAGAAAAACTTTTACAAACTCTTTTGTTCTTGTATCTATATATATGCCTAAATAGCACCCAAGCTTTCAGCAAAGATTATAACTAACCATGCAATTGATAACTCTTAGAAATTATATTCACTCATATCGATGGCATAATCAACTAGCGAGCAATAATAAGATATCTCAAATGCCAACACTTTGTCAAAACGATCATGATATAATATGACAACTTGGTATCTCGCTAGCCCTTTCTGAGACCGCAAAACATAAATGCAGATCACCTCCAAAGTTAAAGCAACGACTAAACATTGTAATTCATGGTAGAAGAGATCCAGTCATGATGCACACAACATTTACTATTCATAATGCATAAGACTGACAATAGTGCTCTCAAGACTGGTGCTTGTTTGAGAAGGTGATAACTCAACAACAAAAGTAAAATAACATAAAATTAAATAGATAGGCCCTTCGCAGAGGGAAGCATGGATTTGCAGAGGTGCCAGAGCTTGAAGCTTAAATCAGAGATAAATAAAATTTTGGGAGGTATGCCTTTCCTGTCAACGTCACGACCGAGGGTGTATAATATCTTCCATGCTAAACACATTAGCGGCGGTTCCCAAGCGGTAAAGTAAAGTTTACTCCCCCTCCACCAACAATCACAAGCCATGGCTAGCCGAATCCTCGGGTGCCCTCCATACCAACAACTTTCCGAGGGAGTTTGTTTTATTATTTTGCAATTTTAATAGTGGGACTGGGCATCCCGATTACCAGCCCCTCTCATGCAAGGACAAGTGAATAAACACTCGTCATGAGAATAACCCGCTTAGCATGGAAGATACTGACCGCCCCCTGTTGCTCCATGAGCGGTACGGTCACACAAAACAGATGTTCATTTGAATATTTAGAGGTGGCACATGCAAATTTACTTAGAATGGCAGAGTAATACCGCATATAGGTAGATATAGTGGACTCATCTGGAATAACTTTGGTTTAGGGGTTTTGATGCACAAGCAGTATTCCCGCTTAGTACAGGCGAAGGCTAGCAAATAGGTTGAGAAGCCACCAGCTAGAGAGCGAAAACGGTCATAATCATGCATTATGAATAATCAACATTGAGTACTAGCATGAGTAGGATATAAGCACCATGAACATAAATATCATGAAGGCTATGTTGGTTTTGAATCAACTACATGCGTGAACATGTGCCAAGTCAAGCCACTTGAAACATTCAGAGGAGGATACCATATCATCATACTACATCACAACAATTTTAATGCATGTTGACACTCAAGATAAATCATTATCCGCTCCTAGCTACTTAAGCATGGCATGAGCAACTATAATCTCTAATTGTCATCACAAACATGTTTAATCATAATATGCTGAATCATGGATACTGAGTTAAACATATTTACAAAAACAAAGAACAAGTTGAGTTCATACCCGCTTTTCCTTGCCACAGTCACTTCATCAAATCATCGTCATTATTGCCTTTCACTTGCACGACCGAATGATATGGAAATAATAATAATGCAAGAGTGTCGTGGACTAAGCTGGAATCTGCAAGCATTTTATTCAAAGGAGAAGACAAGGTAATATGGGCTCTTTACTAGATCAACAATAACGCATATGAGAGCCACTCAACATTTTCATCGTGGTCTTCTCCTTACAATGACTCAACAAAAGAAAAGAATTTCAGAGAAACACACTAAAATATTTTTGGAGTTTTTTGTTTATCTTAAGAAACAAATTAAAGAAGAAAAACGAAAACGAGAAAAGAAAACTATTTACACGGGAGAACTCCCAACAAGCAAAAAAAGAAACGAGAAATCTTTTTGGGTTTTCTTTTACTACTACGAAACTACAACTAATTAAACTAGAAAGAAAAAACGAAAAGAAACGAGAAATGTTTTTGGATTTTCTCAAAGTTTTTCAAACACACAAGAAGAAAGCGCGAAAAAAAATTAACATGGATTATACAATGAAAAAGAATGAACACCGACAACTGGAATAAAATGTGTGGACATGAATGTAATGTCGGTGAGAAATACGTACTCCCCCAAGCTTAGGCTTTTGCCTAACTTGGTCTACGGCCATCCGTAGTAGCCATCCGGTCCCATATGAAAGTCCTGAGGCGGCGGCACCCGAGCGTCCTAATCATGGGCCTCCTCCTCTGCCGCCGCCAACGCGTTCCGGTAAGCGACAATGTCCGGTGGCATCACGGTATATCTATTCCTGGCATGAGAATCAAACAAAGCAGGTGCAGGCAACGGAATAATATCACGAGTATCCTCACTAAAAACCAAGTTATAACGAATGTTGTGAGGAGGCTCAGGAGTATCAAGAAAGTGGTGGTCCCTCATGGACTGGTGATCTAAGTAAACTCTGGGCAACAAGTAATCATGAGGGCGTATGTTAACATTAAAACGTCTCGCTAAGCGAGTAGCATAAATACCACCATGAATTTTACCCCTAGTTCTATTAGTGTGCAGGCGGCGTGCAATGATGGCTCCCAAGTTATAAGTGTTATCATTATGTAATGCGCGGCGTAAAATGGCAAAGTCAGGTGCAGCTAGCGCACTACCTTGCTCCCTAGCAATCAAGCATTTCCCTAAGAATAAAGCAAAGTAATGAACTGAGGGAAATTGAAAGCTAGTGGCTCGGGCTTTTGACACGCCCCATGTCTCTCCCACAGTTAAAGTTTGGAGGAAACCCTCAAACTCCTCCGGTCGAGGCTCTCTAATTTCCCCATCAAAGGGGATCAAACATATCTCACAAAATTCAGCCAGAGGTATCTGATAATGTTCAGCATATAAATCAAAGCGCACCTCAGGGGGTTCGAGCCTACTCAGGAAATGAAAGTTTTGCACAAAGGAATTTGTAAGGATGTGGTGCTGGTCACACTCATCTGCGAGGAAGTCGGTCAGTACGCCATTTGCAATGAATTGCACGAACTCTTGGTAGAATCCGGCTTCGTTCATGAAGGCATTGTGCGGCCATTCGCACGGCCGGACCTCAGTCCTACGCGGAATGTTGATGTCACTGTCCGAGGACTCCCCAAGGACTCCCTTGGCGTTCCGCTTCGAGGAACTCCTCCGGAAGATATTCATTTTCCTAAGAACAATTTTCTGAAAAGTTTTGGGTCACAAAATGATATCAATAAAACTTCACAAGATTGATAGCAACAACTCATATGGATGTCTAGAGGCTACATCAAGCATTCAAACTACTTGGAACTCAAAGAATTCAACATGAAAGCTCATTTTCAGTAGCACCAAGAGTATCTAATTATGCAAAATATAATCCACTAGAGCAAAAACTAATTGGAGCAATGGAGGAGTCACATACCAAGGAGCAATCTCCCAAAACAGTTTCGGAAACGGAGCTCCGAGCAAAGAGATCGAAAATTTCAGGTTTGTGAGCAAGAACACGAGAGAGAGAGCTACCAGGAATTTTTGCTAGAGGTAAGAGATGAAGTGGGCTGAACGGATAAGTGAGGGGGTCCCTGTGGGGCCCACGAGGTACCTGGGCGCGCCAGGGGGGGTGGCGTGCCCTAGTGACTCGTGGGCACCTGGGGCACCCCCCTGGTATGTGTCCAGTGCCAAAAATTCTTAAATATTATATAAAAAATCATGTCAAAATTTTATTACATTCTGAGCACTTTTTATTTCTGGACATTTTTTATTGCACGGTTAAATCAGAAAACAGGATAATCATGGCATTTTATTGCATTTAACTAAAAATAACAGAAAGTAAAAAGTGGGTACGGAAGGTTGTGCTTACTAAATTCATCGACCACATGCCCCTCAAAAAGAATCCATTAATAAGGTAGATAAGGTTTTATTAACAAACTATTTCCAAGTAACATAAAACCGAAGAACTTTCGTATAACACTAAGTTACCTCAACGGGGATATGCGTCTCACCAATAATAAGAGTTTCATATTTCTTTTTAGCAGTAGGAAGAGTAATTGTCGGAGTCTTTTCAATAATATGAATACCATTCACTTGAAATTGTTTCTTCGGAAAGTGCACCGTATGCTCATTACCATTGATATGAAAAGTGACCTTGCTTTTGTTGCAATCAATAACAGCCCCAGCAGTATTCAAGAAAGGTCTACCAAGGATAATTGACATGTTGTCGTCCTCGGGCATATCAAGTATAACAAAGTCTGATTGGATAGTAACATTTGCAACTACAATGGGCACATTCTCACAAACACCGATAGGTATGGCAGTTGATTTGTCAGCCATTTGCAATGATATTTCAGTGGGAGTGAGTTTATTCAAATCAAGTCTTTTGTATAAAGAGAAAGGCATAACACTAACACCGGCTCCTAAATCACACAAAGCAGTTTTGACATAATTTCTTTTAATGGAGCATAGTATAGTTGGTATTCCTGGATCTCCTAGTTTCTTAGGTACTCCATCCTTAAAAGAATAATTTGCAAGCATGGTGGAAATTTCAGCCTCAGGTATCTTTCTTTTATTTGTGACAATGTCTTTCATGTATTTAGCATAAGGAGGCATCTTTATAATATCAGTCAAATGAGTACGCAAAAAGACTGGCCTAAGCATTTCAGCAAAGCGTTCAAACTCTTCCTCATCTTTTTTCTTAGATGGTTTAGGAGGAAAGGGCATGGGTTTTTGAACCCATGGTTCTCTTTCTTTACCATGTTCCCTAGCAATGAAGTCTCTTTTATCATAACGTTTATTTTTAGAAGGTGGGTTATCAAGATCAACAGTAGGTTCTATTTCAACATCATTATCAGGTTCTTTATCATCATCTGGTTGGGTATCCACATGAGCATCATCATTATTATTATCATCAGGTGAATGTTCATTACCAGATTGTGTTTCAGCATCAGAAATAGAAACATCATTACTATCCTCCAAGGGTTTTTCTACCTCGGGTTCACTAGAAGTATGCAAAGTCCTATCATTTTTCTTGTTCTTTTTCTTTTTAGATGGACTAGGTGCATCAACATTAATTCTTTGAGAGTCTTGTTCAATTCTTTTTGGGTGACCTTCGGGATAAAGTGGCTCCTGAGTCATTCTACCTCCTCTAGTCATTACTCTAACAACATGATCATTCATATTGTTATTCATTTCATTGAGCAATTCACTTTGAGATTTAGCCACTTGTTCTAATTGAGTCTGAACTATAGATGCATGTTTACTTATACCTTTGACATCATTAGCAATTCTAAATAACAAGTCACTCAAGCGATCAATCATGTAGACATTTCATTTCAATTGTTTCATAACATTGGCATTGAAGTGATCTTGCTTAATAATATAATTGTCAAATTCATACAAGCATTGACTAGGAGGTTTTTTATAAGGAATATCACTTTCATCAAACTTTATAAGAGAATTTACCTCTACAACCTGTGTCGGTTTGTCAAGACCATGTATCTCTTCAATAGGTGGTAAATTCTTAACATCTTCAGCTCTAATACTTTTTTCCTTCTGGCATTTCTTTGCTTCTTGCATATCTTCAGGACTGAGATATAAAATACCCCTCTTCTTCGGAGTGGGTTTAGGCGGTGTTTCAGGAAGTGTCCAATCATTATCATTCTTCAATATATTGTTCAATAATTCCTCAGCTTGTTCAATAGTCCTTTCCCTGAAAACACAACTCGCACAACTATCTAGGTAGTCCCTAGAAGCATCGGTTAGTCCATTATAGAAGATATCAAGTATTTCATTTTTCTTAAGATGACGATCAGGCAAAGCATTAAGTAATTGGAGAAGCCTCCCCCAACCTTGAGGGAGATTCTCTTCTTTGATTTGCACAAAGTTAAATATTTCCTGTAAGGTAGCTTGTTTCTTATGAGCTGGATTTATTTTTCCAGAGAAGTAATAAATCATATCCTGGGGACTACGCACGCATCCAGGAGCAAGAGTATTATACCATTCTTTAGCATCACCCTTTAATGAGAAAGGAAACAACTTAAGAATATAGTAATAGCGAATTTTTTCCTCATGAGCAAATAGGGTGGCTATATCGTTTAATTTAGTAAGATGTGCCACAACTATTTCAGTTTCATAACCATGGAAAGGATCAGATTCAACCAAAGTAATTAACTCAGGATCGACAGAGAATTCATAATCCTTATCAGTAACAAATATGGGAGAGGTAGCAAACTTAGGATCACATTTCATTTTCTCCCGCATAGATTTTTCTTTCATTTCAGCAACCAGTTTTATAACTTCCTGTCTGTCATTACAAGCAAGAATAGCTCTAGCTGTCTCCCTATCAAAGCAATGTTCATCAGGTGTTTCAACTCTAGTAGGAGAGCTAGGCATAATAGGTGAATCATAATTCTCAAGAGTTTCAGCATTTTCAATTTCTTTAGCTTTAGCAATTTGTTCAGTAAGAAATTCACCAAGTGGCACAACATTATCAAGCACAGTACTAGCATCATCATGAGTATCATTCATAGCAGAAGTGGTATCATCAATAACTTGTGACATATCAGAATTAATAGCATGTGGTGGTGTTGCAAGTTTACTCAAAACAGAAGGTGAATCAAGTGCAGAGCTAGATGGCAGTTCCTTACCTCCCCTCGTCTTAGAGGGAACGATCTTGGTCTTAGCGTCTTTCAGATTCTTCATAGTGATCAAGAGATATAAATCCCAAGTGACTTAGCAAAAAAAGCTATGCTCCCCGGCAACGGCGCCAGAAAAAGGTCTTGATAACCCACAAGTATAGGGGATCGCAACAGTTTCGGATGCGCTGGGTGGAGGGATCCCCCTCGATGATTCCTCGTCGCTGATACGGGAGCATTGCGGGCTATGAAGGACAAATGACCGATTAGATCTGTGGGAGAGAGGAACTAGGATGCATTTAACGCATATGGTGATAGGGTAAAGGATATACCTCCTCGGCGGTGGTCTCTTGATAACCCACAAGTATAGGGGATCGCAACAGTTTTCGAGGGTAGAGTATTCAACCCAAATTTATTGATTCGACACAAGGGGAGCCAAAGAATATTTGCAAGTATTAGCAGTTGAGTTGTCAATTCAACCACACCTGGAAACTAAATATGTGCAGCAGAGTAATCAGTAGCACAGTAGTATGATAGTTTGATAGTAGTAGCAATAATAGTAACGGTAACAGTAGCGGCAATAGTAGTAGCAATTGTGACAGTAGTAGCAACAGTAGTGACTTAGCAAGAACAATATGTGAAAAACTCGTAGGCATTGGATCGGTGATATACGTTGGATAACATTCATCATGTAACAGTCATAACCTAGGGTGACACAGAACTAGCTCAAATTCCTCAATGTAATGTAGGCATGTATTCCGTATATAGTCATACGTGCTTGCGATAAGAACTTGCATGACATCTTTTGTCCTACCCTCCCGTGGCAGCGGGGTCCATAAGGAAACTAAGGGATATTAAGGCCTCCTTTTAATAGAGAACCGGAACAAAGCATTAGCACATAGTGAATATATGAACTCCTCAAACTATGTCAATCACCGGAAAGAATCCCAATTATTGTCACCATGGGGTATGCGGATCATAACACATAGTAGGTGCATATAACTTGCAAGATCGATCAAGAACACAAATATATTCATGAAAACATAAAGGGTTCAGATCTGGAATCATGGCACTCGGGCCCTAGTGACAAGCATTAAGCATAGCAAAGTCATAGCAACATTAATCTAAGAACATAGTAGATACTAGGGATCAAGCCCTAACAAAACTAACTCGATTACATGATAAATCTCATCCAACTCATCACCGTCCAGCAAGCCTATGAAGGAGTTACTCACTCCCGGCGGTGAGCATCATGAAATTTGTGATGAAGGATGGTTGATGATGACGATGCCAGAAGATCCCCCTCTCCGGAGCCCCAAACGGACTCCAGATCTGGCCTCCCGATGAAGAACAGGAAGTGGCGGCGGCTCCGTATCGTGAAACATAATAAAACTTCCTCTCCTATTTTTCTCTCTGGAATTGTGAATTTATATTGTTGGAATTAGGTCAGACGGAGCCACGTGGGCCCCACGAGGTACCAGGGCGCGCCTGGGGGGGGGGGGGTGGCGCGCTCTGGTGCCTCGTGGGCACTGGGTGGCTCCCCTCCAGTAGGTTTTGGCTCCAGTATTTTTTATATATTCCATAAAAAATCTCCAAAAAGTTTCATCCAATTCCAAGAACTTTTATTTCTGCACAAAAACCAACACCATGGCAATTCTGCTGAAAACAGCGTCAGTCTGGGTTAGTTCCATTCAAATCATGCAAATTAGCGGCCAAAACAAGAGCAAAAGTGTTTGAAAAAGTAGATACGACAGAGACGTATCATCTCTCCATGCGCGGCTCGATGAGGTCGTCCTCTGATTCCGAGGAGACGACCTGGGTCGCAGCAGGGGCCTTGCGGGGTGTGGCGTCGGCTGCCTTCTCACTAGTGGAAAAAGTGCTAGCCACAACTTTCGTTGGTGGCGCGCCATTTTCCATCAACGCCAGCACTATTTTTTTCAAATAGTGCTGGCGTAGGCCAAATTCGTACGCCATCGCTATGAGCATATTGCTGGCGTAGGAACTTTATGAGACGCCACTTGTATGTGGGTCCCAACATCCTCGCCATCCGGGGAATATTGCTAACATAGAAAAAATATCGACGCCAGCACTATTTACTATTTTTTTGGTGTCAGATTATATCCGATGCCACCAGTATAAGTTGTGGGGTCCACAATCAGTTCACTTATATTGTTCTGGCGTTCCAAGCGGTCGCACGCCATAAGTATTTGCAGCTATATATATAGCTCTTGCAGCTCAAGCTGTGAACATTATCTCTTTTAAATTTTGTCAATCTTGTGTCTCTTCGCAGATTCTAATTAATTATCATACGTGGCCGTCCTCTGCCCTCGATCGATTTGATCTATCGACGACTATCAAATCTAGGTAATTAATATATATGCCCAATTTTTGGTTTCCATTTTGTTAGCAAAAGGTAGTTATATGCTGAAATAATTTGTGACCCTTTTTTTAGGCAATTGTTATGAAGTGAACGATTCTTAGATATATATATATATATATATATATATATATATATATATATATATATATATATATATATATATATATATATATATATATATATATATATATATATATATGGATCGAACTATAAATGAGTTCTTCCAGGTGGCGTTGGAAGATATGAATCGCAAAGGCGAAACAGAGATATTATGTCCATGTAACAAGTGCGAAAATGAAGTTTTGATTGACCCTTCTACTGGTCGTGTTAAGATGCACTTGTTGAAACATAGCTTCATGCCTGGTTACACACGGTGGACAAGGCATGGTGAGGATGAGGAGGATGCCGAAGTCGAAGGGGTGGCACATGATGATGAGCCAGAAGGAGGCATGAAGAACATCGAGGCCGAACATGAAATTCACCTGGACGGACAGGAAGGCCGTGCGGAGGTTCAGGAAGCAGTGAGAAACCTTTTGTACAAAAGGCAGAAAGAAAAGAGTGATAAAGACCTGTCGAAGACGGAAGATGATCTAGATGACCAACAATCTGGCGTGTATCAAGAAGAATGTAAAGTCCAGCTCAAAACAAAGTGTACGAAAAGAAGCCGAAACACGTTGTTGGACTGAGAAAGTTTCGTCCAGAGAATTCAGAAACGACGCTGTAGTTGATTATATATATATATATATATATATATATATATATATATATATATATATATATATATATATATATATATATATATATATATATATATATGTATTATTATTCAGCAAGTACTTGTGTATCAACCGTATTTTAATATTAATAAAATAAATCTTCTCACGTATTTTATTATTCACCATTTGTATTGAACTTTAGAAATTGAATTAGATTGTAGGTTGAAAAATAGCACGAAACGAAACTTTGCCTCCGAACATTTCCCCGAAATCGGCTAAGACAAATGTGAAAATAGCTATGGCGCCGGTGACGTCACCGACACCATAGATAATATAGCTATGGCGTTGGTGACGTCAACAACGCCATAGCAATTTTCACATTTGTCTTAGCCAATTTGGAGAAAATGTTCAGTGGCAAAGTTTCGCGCTCACACACACTCCACTTCTCTCGCGCCGCCGCCGCCACCCTTGTCGTCGCCTGCCGCTGCATCTCGTGTCGTCGACGCCCCCGTCGAGCTCCTCGACGACGCGGCCGCTCGCGCCGCCCTTGGCCCCTCCCCCACCGCTCGCGCCACCCCCGCCCCCCTCCCCCAACGGTCGCACCGCTGCTTTACCCCCTCCCCCACCATCGCGCCGCCGGCAACCACCTAGACCTCACCTCCGGCAACTCCGGCCGGTTGCAAAGCGACCGTATTCGCCCTGCCCAGGCGCGAACACCTCAATTCCACCTATAAGTGAGATCTCTCCTCTTTTCATTTTTTTGAAGTTCATAGAGACGTATTTGTTACAATTTCTAGAAATCAATATTTTAGAGTAAACTAGTTGTAGTTGTAACATTGTGAGTTGTTTTGGAAATGGATTTGAGGAAATATGGTTGAAATCACGAAAATTTAATTGTTCATAGACATATTTGTTACAATTGTTCTTGAATTTTTGAGATGGTTGCATGTGATGAGTTGTTGTTGAATTTTTGTGTTGGTGATGAATTGTTTGCAGGGACTGTATAGGGTTGTCAATGTTTTGGCGAAACGTTGATTAATTTCCGTTTCGTCAAATTTCTGGGAACCAATATGTCCTATTTTTAGCAAGGTCATGCCGAAATTTTGTATTTTGTATATGAATTAAATATATGTCCTATATTTGTTTGTAGATGTCCGACGTGGGCTCTTCTTCGACACATTCAGGCAACGGCAAAGCGGCATTTACGGACATACAGGGAAACGACGATTATGATGAAGATCTACAGTAGGTGGAGATAAGTCCGGATGACTGCTATGTGAGAGGCAGGGGCAACAAAAATATTCCTGGTGATGAAAGTAATCCTAATAAGGGCGCTAGTACTGTTGACGATGATACGAATGAGTATTCTGTTGAGGATGAGGAGGAGGTGGAGGTCGATGATGCTCCAAAATCCAAGAAGCAGCGGAAACCTAGGAAGCGAAATGCTATCGGCACTGACAGGCTTGTGGTCACTCGAGTTAACTCCACTGGTGAGCTTGTTAGTCCGCGGAAGGCGTCGTCTCACTACGGCAACGCCCTAGGTGTCATCCTTCGAGAAGTCTGCTCCATCAACGAGTCCAATATAAGGGATGTTGGCAAAGATAATCTCCGAGAACTCCTCATAAGAAGGGTGCACGCAAGATTCAAGTTCCCTGAGGAGTACGACAACCTATTGTACCCAAAGAATCAGGTAAACAACCATGCAATCCATAAGTTCTCCAAGAATTTGAGCTCATGGAAATCAGCCGCAAGAAAAGAGATTCATGAAGATTTCTCCGAGATCAAGAAGAAGTGGCCTACCATTAGTGAAGATGACTGGAACATTTTCAAGATGCAAAATCAGGAGAACCCTGTAGTGCAGAGCCAGTCGACATGGGGGAAAGACATGCGATCAAGGACATTAAGTAACCACACCCTCGGAAGCTGTGGTTTTGTTGGGAAGAACCCCATGTGGGACAAGCAAGATGCTATACTTGCATCAAAGGGCATCCCAAACCATTTCGAGCAATTCAAAGACCCCCTCGAATATAACTATGTCAGGGGCCGGTACCATTATGATTATAAGTCAGGGGAATTTTCCGTGGATCACCAAACGAGAAGACTGGAAGAAGAACTGCAAAGGCAGCATGCAGAACCTCAGAGCTCTCAAGGGTCCACGGCCAGGTGGAACACTCCTCTTAACCGGTCGATCAACGTGACCCTCGGCAAGGACCCGTTACAGCCCCCGGCGGGTGGCCGTGTGAACGGCGCGGGATGCGGAGCCAAATGGGAACATCATTATGTCCAAGACCGCGAGCAGCAACGGCAGAGAAGGAGAGCCAACAAGCAAACCATCGAATAGAAAATAATTGCAGCCACAGCAGCCGCCACAGCCGCAGCCACAGCCGCAGCAACTACCGACATTGAAGCACGCATCAACACGCAAAGCCAAGCCCATGCCCAAGCCATGCTGCCTTCAATAATCGAGAGCGTGAGGCAATGGATCAAAAACGGCCAACTAGGAAACCTTGTCATCCAAACATCGCCCAAGGATAGCAGCCCTTCTGTCTCTTTCGTTGGCAACCCGTCGCCAATGGCTGCCCTCGAGGCTCTGACGGAAGACACTCCGTGCAGTCTCTTAGCCCATGTCAATGGTGAGCTGATTAAAGTTGCAATCGGCCCGATCATTCGCCCCAAAGATACCATCATGCACAGAGTGCAGATGCCTGAGGGGGTCTTCAAAGTTGAGTTGTCTGTTGTCTTAAATGGTTATGATAATATTTCTCCTCCGATACAACCTCCGGGTGCGGATAGCCAGCTGACCCTTGTACAGTGCTTAGGTTGGCCAATGATGTCGCCGAAGAATCAAATTCTGCTAGGAAACGTCCAAATCCCAACAAGCTCGCAGCAGATGATGAACAATGGCAACACAAGTCGAGGACCATCTCCTTTCGGTCAGAGTCAACCTGAAAGCAATAACAATGTGGATATCACTGAGGAACAATTAACGGGTATTAATGATGAACTACTTGTCAATCGATTCTTCTTGGTTGACGAATATCAGAATCTTGATGGACCTATGCCTGCTGATCCCATCAAAGCATTCTTTGTGCCTCCTGTTGTACAAGATGATCACCGTGTTGTTATTTGCCAAAAGAGTCTGTTCAACGACGACTTCACGCCACCAGACACACAAGTGCCACCATCTAGGTGAGCGTTGTTGAGTCCAAACACACTCAATGCGACGGTAGGAAATGCATTGCCAGGCGGTGCAGCAAGCCAGCCTAACCTGACACGTAAGGAGAGGAGGCGACCAGGTAATAGTAAGAAGGGCACAGCCGCCGCCAGCCAGCCAGTTCAGAATAATAAACAAGTAGTTCGTCGTGTTCCATGGCGGACTTACCATTCCTCGGGTGAACCCATCCTTCCGAAGGAGCTTAGCAATCTTCTGCAGACAGAATTGAGGCTTCTGCATGACACAATTCTCTGTAGGGAGAAGTACGCATTTTCTCATGCAGGTGGACATCGTCCCATCTTCACAGCGTGACGGTGACACCGAATATTGGTTTGTGTGACATTTTCCCCGTGGACAAGTTCTATGTGCCATTCGAAGACATCTTCAACCTGTTCCACCTATACAAGCTTGGTTCTTCCTTAGTACGCCTATGGTCGATTAATACCGCTTACATTGCCAAATGTGAGCTCTATAAGAATGTCGCGGTAGGGGACCCCTACCTCATGCACGAGACCAACGTCAATCTCCCTGATCGCTGCAAAGCTATGAGGAAGTATCTGACAGAGTTCATGCTTGCCAACATGGACAAAGATTGCCTTCTGGTGCCCTACTATCCGAAGTAAGTCATTCGGTACATAGTATACTTTCGTACAATCTCGTTCTGCTTCCACGTAAATACATTATAACTTGAGGATAATTCGTTTTCCTCTACTTTTTATGCAGAGAACATTGTGCCCTCATCGTTATTACCCCGAAGTTCGCCGAAACTTATTTCTTGGATTCGACGAGGAAAGTGAAGAAAGACTACAGAGGCATCAAGAAGGTTCTGGATGAAGCACTCGTCGATTATACTTGCCAGGAAGGAGTGATCAGAGACGGATATCGCAAGTTTGACAAATTCAAAGCGGTACGCTTCGGCCACAAAACTGACTTCTGTTGCATGCAACAGCCGGAAAACACTGATTCAGATGGCTACTACGTTGTCACCACATGGAGGAGTACATACGGGAGGGAGAACGCCTTACAAAGAACTTTGCGTACGTCAACGCATGGGGGAAGAAAATGGAGGAAATTAGCCTGAGAAATAGTAGAGATGCGTTCAGACGCATCCAGCTCAAGTTTGCTACCATCCTCAACAAGGATGTCATCGACCATGCCGGGGTTTTGAACGGCGGCACGCCGACTGACCCCGAGGAGATAAAAGCTCGCCTTCATCAGCAGGGTCACGATGCTAGCGGTCCGGTGTCTCTTGCGGATCCGTCGAAGAAATACATTAATGATCCTTATTCTGGTCATATTACATATTAATGTAATAGGATAGTGACAGCTAGATATGCTATTGTAGTTCCGTACACTACTCGATCAGCTACAAACTTGCATGTCGTTCTGTATTATCGTACTTCAAAACTTTCCCCTAGCTAGCTATATATCTTAATTATCATGGATGTGTTTTAATTAATGTTACCTGTTTCCTTATTCTGGCATGCCAACGTTGCTCATATATTTGATCGTAAAAAACATTGCCACGGCACCGTTTTTGCGGTGCCGTGGCAACGTTTTCCCGATAGTTACAAACTAAGTAATGGCGTGCGGAGGAATTGCCACGCCTCCAACGTTTCACCATATTTATGGCGTAGGAAAAATGCCAAACACCGTAGGCACATATGATACTGTCGTCGTGTAGTTGTGTCCAACGCCATAGGTATCTAAAATACTGCTGACGTGGTGGCCAACGCCACCACTATTTCTTAACAATGGCGCCATATTGGTGCCGTCGTGTGTCCACGCCAGCAAGGCCCTTTTTGGCACGTCATAGCTAGGCTTTTCTGCACTAGTGTCTGAAGACGCCTTCGGGTTCGAGGGGCGTCAGCCCCCGCAACATCTTCGGACGCCGCCCTTTTCCTCTTCGGGGAGGGGGCGCTTTCCTCCCCTTACTTCCCCCCTTTTCTCTCCTCGTCAAAGGAGAGAGCTTGGATGTCCTCGGACTTAGTGTCCGAGGAGTCCCGGATACGAAGACCTCCCCGTTTCTTCTCCGGCTCTTTCTTGGCCTTGGCCGAAGCCTTTGGGGGCAGCGCGGCCAAGAGGGCTGCAGCTCGGGGGTCCGGTTGTCTTCGGGCAGCGGCGCCGAGCACTTGATGAGTGCCGCCTTGGACGCCCATTTCTGAAAACAAGGAAGGTTCAGACAAGTACAAAATGAAGAATCATGGCTGAACATATGAGATGATTGATACCTCGGATGTGGCGTGTGCGGCAGAATAGACGCTATCAGGCCCGTCCTCGGGGAATTCGTTTTGGGACGGCTTGAATAGAGTCGTCCACATCCCGTCAGTACTAGTGCGGAAGAAGTTCCTCACTGTTGGCACATCTTCGGGCTTGTACAGCCACATGGGGCTGCCCCGGAGCTGGAGTGGTAGGATTCAGCGATGCAGCATCACATCCACCACATCCACAAGCTTGAATTTTTTTCTTGAGGAACCGGATCCTCTCCTAGAGAGAGGCGACTTTGTCCGGATTGCCCCACTCCAAACCCTACTTCTGCCAAGACACCAACTTCCTCGAAGGCGTGCCTGTGAAGATAGGGGCCACGTCCTGGCCTGCGGAGAGCGGCTCAGTGATGTAGAACCAATCGCGCTGCCAAAGCTTCATGGTTTCAATGAAGGTGCCCTCCAGCCACTCCGGCTTTTGGAGTTTGCTGATCATGGCACCCCCACATTTGGCGAACTCGATGCCGCCGCTCTTCGGCTTCATGCTGAACATCTTTAGCTAAAGGCCGAAGTGAGGTTCCACGCGCAGGAACGCCTCGCAGACGATGGTGAAGGTGGTAAGCTGCAAAATGGAGTTTGGGGCTAGATTGTGGAAGTCTAACCCATAGATGACAAGAATCCCTTCCACGAAAGGGTGCAAGGGGAAGCCCAGGGCTTGGATGAGGTGAGGGATGAAAACGACCAGCTCCCCAGGCTTGGGAGTGGGAAGCGCTGGCCGGGCTCTGGAGCCCTGCAGACGGCGTCAATGGAGATGTACCCCGTCGTTCGAAGCTCGTCGATGGTGCCGTCGGTGACCATGGAAGCCACCCACCTCCCCTTCAGACCCGCATCGGCCATTGGCGCGGGATGCGGGAGATTGGAGGAAGCTTTAGGCTTGGAAAGGGGATTGGGGGGTGCGAGAGCTTGGAGGATGTGTGCGTTGGAGCCCGACGGCGAGGGCGATTGGGACGGTGTGTTGACACTGGTTCTTCATCCAACGTTCCTCAAGGCGAAGGTAGGCAATGACCTTTTGGAAGGTCGGCGCGGCGAGAAGCGTTAGGTTGGAGGCGGCGTTCCCAAGGTCGTCGTTGAGACCGACCGTCAACGTGGAGAGGAGGATCTCATCGATACTACTAGGGATAAGCCTACTAGTGGCGCGGGGTAAAGGCCTAGCAGTAGCGCAGGGGGCCACGCTACTGCTAGCGCGCTGTAGTTAACTGGTAGTAGTAGCGTGAGCCACACCCCTCGCTACTACTACTTATGTTAGCAGCAGCGTGGGTTCGGCCCATCGCTACTACTAACTAGCTATAGAGCTGGTTAGTACCCACACCACTACTACATCTGCGTATTTCATTTCCACATATTTATACTGTATTTATATACCCTTATACAAATTTTTATACAGTAGCAATGATATAACAACTCATCATCATCATAATGATATAACAACTCGTCATCATCGTAGTGATATAACAACTCATCATCGTTGTGATATAACAACTCATCATCATCGTAGTGATATAACAACTCATCATCATCATAGTGATATAATAATGTCTCACCATAATGATGATCATAAGTTAACCAGTACTAGCTAATTGTTACCATCCTAGGTAAATAACATCCGAGCACATGACAAGTACTAGGACCTACTCCTCTCTCTTAGGTAAAATAGAATAAAACAGAAAACCCCCTCCATCTCCATTATGGAGCATGTGCTTTGTGTTAGTTGATATTAATGTATTATCCTTTATAAAACCACGTAAATGACTTTTTTAGAAACAAGTATAAACGTACACACTCAATAAACTCACGCACACACACCCTACACATATGAGCACCTTCAAGAAACTGAGCCGTTGATCTCAAGGTTGATGAAATCACCACATGCGTCTCATAGTTGACAATCTACATGAAGATCATCTCCCACTGAACAAACATCACCGAAAAGCTTGGAATAAGTTCAGGAAAAATGCGATCACCCATGCAAATCTAGGAGGATGACGACGATATCGTAGAATCGGCCAGCATGGACTGGCATGTCCTACAGGAGGATAACGAGAATGAGGCCCTGTGCAGGATGATGTAGTTGTTGTTGACCAAGATGGGATCGCTGCTCCTCGCCCTCCCGCGCAGAGGCGCTCCGTCCCCGCCTCTGCGCTGCACGATACCGGTCAGACTCCACAGTGAGTCGAGCTCCCACGGCTATGCTACAAGCTCCTGTATCATTGCTTCGAGCTTGTGCAGCATGGAGTTGGCTGCTCTGCTGGAAAAGGAGGTTGTGGTCCGCGAGGCCATCTTCCTCTCTATGACGTCGAAAGAGTCGAATCTCCGCCGCCGCTAGCACCGCATCAATGAGGCCCGACTACAAGAGGTAATCATGGAGTGCGGGCGCGATTCCCACCGTCAAGATAAAGCCACCTTCGAGCCGCCATTGCCACATGCCAACTCTGATGCCGCCCGGACGATGATGAAGATTGGAGCGGGTTCTCCTCTAATGATGCCAGTGTCGACCACCAGACCACCTTCGAGCTACACCTCAACTTTGGCCATCCCTTTAGCGGCATCCATTAAGTTTGCATGACTTAAATTGTGTTATGTTTAAGTAGCTACTTCGAGCTAGAATTGGACTTGAATATTGGATGAATATTGAATGTTTAATTAGCTGTGTAGTTGATACTATGTTGTTAAATTATCTATGTATGGGACTTTTGTTGGGAAACGTAGTAGAAAACAAAAAAATTCGTTCTACGATCAACCAGGAATACTATGAAGATGCAATTACGGTTTAGATAGGATTTTTACCAACTCCAAGTTGCAACGGAAGAAGAGTCGGTGTAGATTGTTGATGAAGTTCCTCAAACCGTTCACGAACGATCCCTCAAACAGCAGACCAAAAGTACGGCCTCTCTACGGATTCCACGCATACGGTCTTCATGATCCAGCAGCGCTTCGCCGCCCAAAGCTAGACGATGCCGGAGAACTATACAGATTCAAGTTGGATCCAGAGGTAACTATACAGATTCTTTGCGCTTGGGCGAATGTTACTTTTTCTTTTGTTTCATATCGCAAAAATAGATAACAAGAATATGGACACAGATGTGCATAGGTAGGCTGCAGGCAGTGTTACAGTCTTACAAATATGGTTATGATATACTGATATACAAAATTGCTAGATTGTCACCTTGATAATTAGAAGTATACAACCTTACACCCATGATCCATCCACCATTTAAGACCTTCACCCTTTTTTACATGAAGACTTCATCCAAATATACTTTGTTTTAGTGCTTCCTCTCTGAGAATATATCGATTCCTGTAGTCAAGATGAATGACCATTTACTTGATTTTTTTGGAAAGATTATGTTGTCGCGGCAACTTACCAGTGCATTGGTAGTTTGGTACTCCCTCCGGTTCTTTTTACTCCGCATGTAAGATTTATCTGAAGTCAAACATCGTTAAGTTTGACCATATTTATATGAGAAAATATGAACATCCACAATACTTAAGTTATACAATATAAAAACTAAATTCATGATGCATCTAATGATATTTCGTATTGTGAATGTTGATATTTTTTTCTATAAAGTTGGTCAAACTTTACAAAGCTCGACTTTAGACAAATCTTATATGCGGAGTAAAAAGGACCAGAGGGAGTACCTAGCAGGGTTCCAAAAGCCAGGAACAGACTTGTTACTGCCAAGAAACAGGAACCGGGTCTGGTCCCATTCCCATAAATTGCATAGTTAGAATGTTCAAACTCAGATCTTAAGTTCTCAAATTGGAACGGCTTTGGGACATATACACAAATCAGTACTGAACTGAACTTCCCTGATTCAGAACTTATTTATAACTCACTAGTTTGTATGATCTCCTGTTACTAAACTTACAGCAAACATGTATTTTCCCATGTGATTTTCAGGTGAAAGAAAAGGCTGTGGAGCTTGCCAGGGCCATGGAATCTGAAGACGGCATAACGGGCGCAGTTAGGGCATTCCTCAAACATTTGCCTTGTAAAACAGATGAAAATTCACCCCCGCCGACGCATGGCTTTCTAGAGTTCCTAGGCCCAGTAAGTAAATGCTTGGGGTGCTCTTAGTTGCTGGTCAGATGCAGGTACACCATTCCTCCCTGCTGAAAGAAGAGTGTAAAAAAGGTTCTTGGGTGACTGCTATGCCATTGTGTGTGATAAGAATGTGGAAGCCAAATGTAAGAAGTTGATGTACATGCGGCCAGGAATGCGTGATTTATCATTTTGCTTTTTTTTGTATGCGTGTTGTGTAAAGAGTACTTGTCTGGTGATTTGATACATCATTGTGGTGTGGTTGCAACCTTGGCCTGCAGCAACCGATGATCTCGTATGTATGACCAGACAACCTGTGTATATGGAAAACTTCAGAGTGCAGATTAGTTCAGTTACTCCTTTCGCAGTTTACGACATGGTTTATTTTGAAACTGGCAGACATGTCATGGTTATAATTATGTTTCAAGTTTTTCCTAGTTCTACTTCAGGTTTTCATTTTTTTTAAGATAAAGTAGAGACCTGTGACCTCATGCATAGGGGGAAGTAATTCTGTCACCCCAGTACTTGTGTTTTCTCAGTTTCCAAAAATGTGAAATAATTCATGGTTGTAAATTGCGCTATATCTAGTGAAATATTACTTGTACGAAAAGATAACTCTGGCTATTCATTTGTATCTCGAAAGTTTTTGTCTAGGTCACAAAATGTTCACAGATTTTGATGAAAATTTACAAGTTCATGGCAAGAGATGAACTGGAAAATGAACTTTACAGTTCCAGCCGTATTTACCATTTAATATTTATTTACGTGGGGATCTGACATGTGCGTACAATGTGTTTTTGTTCTAGTCTTCTAGTTTTTCCAGCAAAGAAAATATCAAAAAATTCGCCAGTAGAAACCCATCATTGGGAGTGTATGCAACCAAATTATTACAGCGAGCCAAACATATTGGCTTATAGAAAAGGAAAAAATATATCAACATGTTGTCATGCTGTGGTTGAAGCAACGAGCTTCATCTTTGTTGACTGTCTTTGCCTTCATTACGTAGGGTCATTGCTTCAGTTGTCCATAGAGAAAAATGCCTCTTTTACTTCAGTTACTTCGCCTTAGACATCATGCATCGTTGGGCGATCCTTCGGTGATTCCGCAGAGCATAATAAGCCAAGTCTAAGGAGCCGGAGAGCACATATATCCTTCAGTGCAAATGTTTTGTGTTCTTGCAAGTTTGGGGTATGATCGACACGCTGATCTCCTGTCTCTGAAGTAAGACCGGGGTGAAGAATGTCTTGGGTTCGTGAAAGTGATGCATCTACATACTTGCGGAGCGTCAAGCCATCAATGAACTCTTCATTAGTAGGTCGTTTCCGTGTTAGCATTTTCAAAAGAACAATGCCATAGCTGTAGACGTCTCCCTCGGTTGAGATTTCACTGCCCATGCCATACTCTGCAATAATGTTTTGAAATAAAATATTCTTCAGCGGAGAACAAAAGTGAAACATGCTAGTATTGATAGAAAAAACTAGCAACTGATATAGTTAGTCAAACTAGGTTTTGTTAACATTATTTCAGAATGTGCTTGTAAAACATACTCACCAGGAGGTATGTACCCAATAGATCCCCTTGGTCCAACTATGCTTGTTGTGCCGCTCTGCCCTTTGCTACTTGTGAGTTGCGTTGGGATTTTCTCGAAGAGGAGAGGATGATGCAGTATAGTAGAGATAAATATTTCCCCCAGTTAAGAATTAAGGTTATCAATCTAGTAGGAGAACAACACAGAACCTCGTTAGCAGCACCTGCACACACAAAAACAAATACTTGCACCCAACGCGATCAAGAGGGTTGTCCACCCCTTGGCGGTTGTTTGCAAGGATCAAATCTTATAGTGGTAGATAGATAAAATAAATTGCAAAATAAAATAAAATAGAAAAAGTGCAGCAAGGTATTTTTGGATTTTATATATGATAAAAGTAGACCCGGTGGCCATAGTTTTCACTAGAGGCTGCTCTCTCGAACACATAGCATACAGTGCATAGACAAATTACTGTTGGGCAATTGATAGAAAAGCGCACAGTTATGATGTTATTCACGGCAATGATCACATATATAGGCATCACGTCCGAGACAAGTAGACCGACTCCTGCCTGCATCTACTACTATTACTCCACCCATCGACCGCTATCCAGCATGCATCTAGGGTATTAAGTTCATAACAAACGGAGTAACGCCTTAAACAAGATGACATGATGTAGACCAAGTAAACCCAATCAATATGAATAAACCCGGTCGTTTTACCCTTAATGGCAACAGTACAATACGTGCCTCGCTACCCCTTCTGTCACTGGGTGAGGACACCGCAAGATTGAACCCATTACAAAGCACCCCTCCCACTGAAGATAAATCAATCTAGTTGGCCAAACCAAACAGATAGACCGAAGAGGAATACAAAGCTATAATAATCATGCATAATAAAGTTCAGAAAAGACTCAATTACTTTCAATGAATAATCTGATCATCAACCCACAATTCATCGGATCCCAGCGAACACAACACAAAAGAAGATTACATCGAATAGAACTCCAAGAAGATCGAGGAGAACATTCTATTGAAGATCAAAGAGATAGAGAAGAAGTCATCTAGCTACTAGCTATGGACCTGTAGGTCTGTGGTAAATTACTCACACATCATCGGAAGGGCAGCAAGGTTGATGTAGATGCCCTCCATGATCGATTCACCCCTCCGGCAGGGTGCCGGAAAAGGCCTCCAGATGGGATCGCGGAAGAACAGAATCTTGCGGCGGCGAAAAAGTTATTCGAGTTAGTTCCTTGTTGGTTTGGGAATATTTGGGAATTTATAGAAGCGGAATTAGGTCAAACACGGAGTTACCTGGGACCCACAAGCTCAGGGGGCGCGGCCACCCCCTAGGGCACGCCATGTGAGCTTGTGACTCCCCGTATGCCTTCTGGTCTTCTCCCGAATGGGTCCCTTCTGGGCCAGAAAAAATTAATCTAAAGATTTTTTTTTCCGTTTAGACTTCGTTTGATATTGATTTCCTGAAAAGCCAAAAATAAGCAGAAAACTGCTACTGGCACTGGGCACCGAGTTAATAGGTTAGTCCCAAAAAATGATATAAAATAGCTTATAATTGCATATAAAACATACAAGATTGATAATATAATAGCATGGAACAATCAAAAATTATAGATACGTTGGAGACGTATCAGCATCCCCAAGCTTAATTCCCGCTCGTCCTCGAATAGGTAAATGATAAAAACAGAATTTTTGATGTGGAATGCTACCTAACATGTTTATCATGTAATCTCTTTTACGATATGAATATTAAGAAACGAATGATTCAAAACAATCTTATATTTACTAATTGGAAGCACCATACGAGACACCACGTTAATCCTAGATAGTAAGAAATTTCATCCATCCAATTGATACATAATTTGTTTCTAGCCACCGGATGAAACATGAAACGTACTCCCCTTGGTCTCTCCCTTCTACGTTTGAAAAGAAAAAAATCTGCAGGAGACGTGCACCACATGGTCTCCCTACTTCGGTTGGAAAGAAAAAATATATCTCCGGTCATTATATCAGTGTTTCCTTCAAACCCTTTTAGATTAGCGATTAATCCTAGAAAACTACCCAGAAATAACCTTTAGATATTATGAAATGCCTAGGATTAATAAAAGAGATATGAGAATTCTGTTCACTTTATTTAGCAGTCCATACGTTTACAAAGGAGATTGCACCGGTCCAAGAGTCCATACATTGTGTTACACTAGGAAACATGCAATGTAAGACCCCCTAACAAATTAATTTTTTTCTAGAAATATAGCGATGAAGTTACCCATGCATGCATGACACAACTTGGTAAGTATGTCGTGCGTACATGGAGCTAGGTGTGTGAACAATTTTTCTGATCCAAAAGTCACGACGCACACAATCACAACGCATATATGTGTGTACTATACGAATCATCCATGTACTTATATCACACTTACATATATACTCCCGAATCTGTGACATGCACACTCTTTTCATAAAAAATTAAAAAAAGTGTAAACAAGGTTCTAAATCTATGTGGTAAATACATGTAATAAAAAAAATACAATATATTTAAAAAAATGAAAATGGCTAAACTGTGCAGGTGCATAAGAGACCCGTCAATTTCAGAAGTGAGGGCATGTAGAGAAAGTTTCATATTTATCTTTCCCAAAAAAGGTTTCATATTTAAGATATTTATGGATAAATGCACGACAATGGAGAGAGCTTAATTAACTAAAAAATGTATTTTATTAGTAGCCAAAGAAAAGCATTGTTATTAGATGAATCAGTTGGGATCAAGGATCAATTTCCAAAAATGTACAAACATCCAATAATTTATGGGAACTTTTAGAATAGAAAAGGGCGAGCTTCAAGAAATTTACAAGGCAGTTTTAAAAAAAAACTTCTAATTTTAAGGTTGATTTTTAAAATGTAAGGATGGCCTCTAAAATGTTACGGTCCAAGTGAAAGAAAAAGATTTGACCAGAAAAGCATAAAAAATTAGGGAATTATTGGAAAGACAAATAAGGCTTCCAAAAGTTTAAAAACAATCTTCAAGAAGTTCAATGGTTTTCCAAACATTTCAAAAGTATAAGGATAAGCTTGAACTGAGCCATGTCTCATAACGAGGCATGCAACTCAGCGGCATGTTGTATTTAGTAATTGCAATAGTTAGGAGTTAAAAATATATAATGGTGCCACCACTTTTGTTGTGGTATAATGCTTAATACAAAATTTCCAAAAATATAAGCTGATCCACGATGTTATTAGCATTATAGGAAGAAGGGAAATATAAGATGTTATATACTATAAAAATAAGTAGTAAATGATATTTGTAAACATGTTGTACTTTTCTTTATACAATATTCGAACGAAAAATACTTACATAAACTTTTTATGTACAATATTAAAGTTTTCAAAATTTACTAGCCCGTGCAGGAGCACGGGTTGATGACTAGTAGTCTATAATTTGATATAAAGACATCAATACTCAGGCATACCAACAAACAATCATGTCTTTCAAAATAAAAATGCTAAAGAACGCTATCCCTACAATATCATATAGCCCGTCATGCTTAGTCTTCCTAACACAAAGTATTAATCATGAACTACCCCGATGACAAGCCGAGCAATTGGTTCATACTTTTTAACACGCTTCAGCTTTTTCAACTCTCACGCAATACATGAGCGCGAGCCATGGACATAGCACTATGGGTGGAATGGAATGTGGTGATAGGGATTAATAAGGGGAAGTCAAAAAGGAAGATAGTCTCGCATCGACGCGGCTAATCAACGGGCTATGGAGATGCCCATCAATTGATATCAATGCGAGGAGTAGGGATTGCCATGCAACGGATGCACTAAGAGCTATAAGTGTATGAAAGCTCAAACTAAAACTAAGTGGGTGTGCATCCAACTTGCTTTCTCATGAAGACCTCGGGCATTTGAGGAAGCCCATCATCGGAATATACAAGCCAAGTTCTATAATGAAAAATTCCCACTAGTATATGAAAGTGAAAACTCAAGAGACTCTCTATATGAAAAACATGGTGCTACTCTGAAGCACAAGTGTGGAAAAGGATAGTAACATTGCCCCTTCTCTCATTTTCTCTCATTTTTTTGGCTGGGCTCTTTTTGGCCTCTTTTTTTTGTTTATATATTTTTCGTCTAGAGCCTCATCCCGACTTGTGGGGGAATCACAGTCTCCATTATCCTTTCCTCACTAGGACAATGCTTTAATAATTATGATCATCACACTTTTATTTACTTACAACTCAATATTACAACTCGATACTGGAACAATATGACTCTATATGAATGCCTCTGGCAGTGTACCAGGATGTGCAATGAATAGCACAGCATGTATAAAAAAATGATGAACGGTGGCTGAGCCACAAATACTATGTGAGCTATATGATCATGCAAAGCAATATGACAATAAAGATGTGTGTCATATAAAAAGAACGGTGGAAGTTGAATGACAATATATCTCGGAATGACTATGGAAATGCCATAATAGGTAGGTATGGTGGCTGTTTTGAGGAAGATATAAAGAGCCTTATGTGTGATAGAGCGTATCATATCACGGGGTTTGGATAAACCGACGAAGTTTGCACCGACTCTCGAGGTGAGAAAGGGCAATGCATGGTACCGAAGAGGCTAGCAAATTGCGGAAAGGTAAGAATGCGTATAATCCATGGACTCACATTAGTCATAAAGAACTCACAAACTTATTGCAAAAATCTATTAGCCCTCGAAGCAAAGTACTACTACGCATGCCCCTAGGGGGATAGATTGGTAGGAAAAGACCATCGCTCGTCCCCGACCGCCACTCATAAGGTAGACACTCAATAATAAATCATGCTCCAACTTCATCACACAACTAGGGACTATACGTGCATGCTTCGGTAATCACAAACCTTAACACCAATATTGTTACTAAACCACAATCATTCACTAATACATCCACATATTACCATCTTAATATCGCAAAACTATTGCAAGGAATCAAACTTATCATATTCAGTTATCTACATGAAAAAAATTATTATATCCTTCTTGAATACATATCCTTTATGGACTAATCTTATAACCCATGTAAATTGCCATTACTATTTATTAGACTCTCAAAAAGATTTAAGTGAAGCATGAGAGTGCAACTATTTTTTTTAAATATAACCACCGCAGTGCTCTAAAAGATATAAGTGAAGCACTAGAGCAACTGCCTAGCTCAAAAGATATAAATGAAGCACATAGAGTATTCTAACAAATCACGAATAAATGCGTGTCCCTCTCAAAAGGTGTGTCCAGCAAAGGATGATTGTGGCAAACTAAAAAGCAAAAAAAGAAAAGAAAACTATGGCACAAGACGCTCCAAGTAAACTCATATCATGTGATGAATAAAAATATAGCTCCAAGTAAGTTACCGATAGATTGTAGACGAAAGAGGGGATGCCATCCGGGGCATCCCCAAGCTTAGACGCTTGGGTCTTCCTTGCATATTACCTTGGGGTGCCTTGGGCATCCCCAAGCTTAGGTTCATGCCGCTCCTTATTCCTTCATCCATCGTAATCTCACCCAAAGCTTGAAAACTTTAACAGAAACCTCGTGAGATCCGTTAGTATAATAAATCAATCATAAACTTTAAGTACTGTTATAAATTGATTCATATTTAATTCTTGCATAATGCTACTGTACTCTAACTTCTCCATGACTTATACCCCCGATATAATCCATAGCATCATTAAAACAAGCGAACTATGCAAAAGAAAACAGAATCTGTCTAAAGCAGAACAGTATGCAATGACAGAATATTTATCCATACTTCTGTAACTCCAAAAGTTCTGATACATTAGGAAAACGTAAACAATTTGTATTCCAATACTGTGTAAAAATTTCAGATTTTTCGATGTTCCAGCAAAAGATTAAAAATCAACTACTGGTCACAAAACTTTCTGTTTTCAAACAACATCAATTATACTATCATCCAAATCATCCTAAAGGCATTACTTGGCACAAAAATTAATTAAAACATAAAAACACAATCATAACAGTAGCTATAATTGTGTCAACACTTAAGACAGAAAATAAAACTATTGGGTTGTCTCCCAACAAGCTCTTTCTTTATAGCCATAAAGATAGGCTTGAGATTTTATTGATGCTCACATGAAAGACAGTAATTGAAACACAAAGAGAGCATCGTGTAGCATGTGAAAAACACATTTAAATCTAACATACTTCCCATGCATAGGCATTTTATAATCAAACAATTTATCAAGACAAGAAATATCTAGCATATGCAAGGGAGAAGAATAAAACATCGACGATCTCAACATAACGGGAGGTAATTTAGTAACATGAAAATTTCTACAACCATATTTTCCTCTCTCATAATAATTACATGTAGGATCATAATCAAATTCAACAATATAGCTATCGTATAAAATACTATCTCATGATCCACATGCATAAAAGTTTTATAATCTTCCAAGATAGTAGGATGAACATCAACTAAAGTCATGACCTCTCCAAACCCACTTTTATCAAAAAATTCATAAGATTGAACACTCTCCAAATATGTGGGATCCTTTTTACCTAATTGACACTCTTTCAAACCCACTTTCAATATTATTGCAAACATTATTATCAATGACATATTCATCATCAGGCTTAAATAAATTTTCAACATCATAAGAAGCATTATCACCCCAATCATGATCATTGCAATAAGTAGTGGACATGATAAAATTATCATCCCGAAGCTTGTAGCTTTGCATATTATTAGCAAAATTGACATTAATAGAATTTATAATAACATCATTGCAATCATGCTTTTTATTCAAGGAGATATCATGAATCACTTTATAAACTTCATCTTTTTGCACTTCACCACAATTTTCAGATTCACGATTTTCAAGAAAAACTTCATAAAGATAATCAAGTGCACTCAACTCACTAGCAATTGGTTCATCATAATTGGATTGTTTGAAAAGATTAGCAAGTGGATGAGGATCCATATCAATAATTTTTAGCAAGCGAAGATGAAAGCAAATAGAAGGCACATGGCAGCACAAGCAAAGGCAAATAAAAAGTAGAGAAAGTAGATGATAGTTTGTGTGAAGGTACTTGATAGGTTTTGATGATGTCTCCCCGACAACGGCGCCAGAAATTCTTCCTGCTACTTGTGAGCTGCGTTGGGATTTCCTCTAAGAGGAAAGGATGATGCAGTACAGTAGAGATAAGTATTTCCCTCAGTTAAGAACCAAGGATATCAATCCAGTAGGAGAACCAGACAGAACCTCGTTAGCAGCACCTGCACACACAAAAGCAAATACTTGCACCCAACGCGATCAAGAGGGTTGTCAATCCCCTTGGTGGTTATTTGCAAGGATCAAATCTTGTAGTGGTAGATAGATAAAATAAATTGCAAAATAAAATAAAATAGAAAAAGTGCAGCAAGGTATTTTTGGATTTTATATATGATAAAAGTAGACCCGGGGGCCATAGTTTTCACTAGAGGCTTCTCTCTCAAACACATCGCATACGATGGATAAACAAATTACTGTTGGGCAATTGATGGAAAAGCGCATACTTATGATGTTATTCACGGCAATGATCACATATATAGGCATCACGTCTGAGACGAGTAGACCGACTCCTGCCTGCATCTACTACTATTAGTCCACCCATCGACTGCTATCCAGCATGCATCTAGGGTATTAAGTTCATAACAAACGGAGTAATGCCTTAAGAAAGATGACATGATGTAGACCAAGTAAACCAAATCAATAAGAATAAACCCGGTCGTTTTACCCTTTATGGCAACAATACAATACGTGCCTCGCTACCCCTTCTATCACTGGGTGAGGAGACCGCAAGATTAAACCCATTACAAAGCACCCCTCCCACTGAAGATAAATCAATCTAGTTGGCCAAACCAAACGGATAGATCGGAGAGGAATACAAAGCTATAATAATCATGCATAATAAAGTTCTGAAAAGAGTCAATTACTTTCAATGAATAATCTGATCATAAACCCACAATTCATCGGATCCCAACAAACACATCGCAAAAGAAGATTACATCGAATAAAACTCCAAGAAGATCGAGGAGAACATTGTATTGAAGATCAAAGAGAGAGAAGAAGCCATCTAGCTACTAGGTATGGACCCGTAGGACTGTGGTAAACTACTCACACATCATCGGAAGGGCAGCAAGATTGATGTAGATGCCCTCCGTCATCGATTCCCCCTCCGGCAGGGTGCCAGAAAACGTGTCCAGATGGGATCACGGAAGAACAGAAGCTTGCGGCGGCGGAAAAGTTATTCGAGGTGGTTCCCTGTTGGTTTGGGAATATTTGGGAATTTATAGAAGTGGAATTTGGTCAAACGGAGTTATGTGGGACCTACAAGCTCAGGGGCGTGGCCACCCCCCTAGGGCGCGCCCTGTGAGCTTGTGACTCCCCCGTATGCCTTCTGGTCTCCTCCCGAAGCTTCTAGGGTCCCTTCTGGTCCAGAAAAAATTAGTCTAAAGATTTTATTTTATTTTGGACTTCGTTTGATATTGATTTCCTGAAAATTCAAAAACAAGCAGAAAACAACAACTGGCACTAGGCACTGAGTTAATAGGTTAGTCCCAAAAATGATATAAAATAGCATATAATTGCATATAACACATCCAAGATTGATAATATAATAGCATGGAACAATAAAAAATTATAAATACGTTGGAGACGTATCAGCCTCGAGATGAACACCCATGAATTAGCTTTGCTAGACCAAAGTCAGAGACACGTGCGGTATTACCGTGGTCAAGAAGTATGTTGCTTGGCTTCAGGTCACAGTGAACAACCGGCGAGATACACTGGTTATGGAGGTATTCAAGAGCACAAGCAATGTCAACTGATATGCATATCACTACCCCTAAATTACTCAGATCACCACACTGGTTATGAAGTCGGTTTTCAAGGCTGCCATTTGCCATATACTCAAAGACTAGAGCCCTGAACTCATTTCCCACTAGGTCATAAGTTGAGCATGCAGTTATCACCTTCACAAGGTTCTGGTGACAGATTTGTTTCAATGCCTTGCACTCAGCAATGAAGCTATCCAATGCACCATGCTGATTGAGCTTGAATACTTTAATAGCAACTGTACCGTCTTCCACGTCGAATGAACCTTTGTAAATTGTCCCGACTTGCCCGAAACCCACTAGATTTGTTAGAGAAAAACTATCTGTTGCTTTGTCGACATCACCATATATATGTTATTCTCTTCAGCTCCATGTATGAATGGCCAATTCTCTCACATGATGTATACCTCCGCTTCAACAAAAAATTAAACATACCCAAGATCAAAGCAAGTGTAACCAGAGTTGATAGAGCTATCATCATCGGAATGAAAAACTTGTGCTTTTTTGCGGATGCCGAATCAAAGCACACATGCAATTCTTCTACTGCAATGTTTGCACAAAGGTGTGGGTTTCCTTGGACAAAAACACCACTTTTATTAGCAAACACTCCACCCGTGGGAACTAGTCCTTCCAAGTTGTTGAAGGACATATTCAGATACTCCAACGAGGTGAAGGTCTCAAGGAAGTCCGGGATAGTATCAGACAGATTGTTGTAGGAGAAATCTAACACTTGGATCCCTTTGAGGTTTGATAGTGATTGTGGAATACTTCCTTGTAGGAGGTTTCCTTCTAAATGAAGCGCTTCCAACTGGACACACTCACCAATCATGGACGGGATTCTGCCCCTTAGATTGTTGTGGGAGATGTTCAAGGACCCAAGGTTTATTAAGTTACCCATCTCTATTGGTATGGACATTTCGAGTTGGTTGTGTGATAAATCAAGTAGCCAACTCAACGAATTCAACCTGGCCAACATGTGTCCGCTTATGATTCCACCAAGGGTATTACTGGAAAGGTTTAGTGCCAACAAGTCATGGCAGCTACCAAAACTTTCAGGTATGCCTCCACTCAATTGATTTTCTTGCAAGTAAAGCTCTTCTACTTGATTTAGTCTGCCAATGGAAGGAGGTATTTCCCCGGAAAATTTGTTTTTTGACAAGCTAAGCACAACCAGGTTGCTGAGCTGACCAAGGGTAGAAGGTATATGTCCCATGAAAAGATTTGTATCAAGATAGAGCATGGACAGATTTGACAGGTTTCCAATCTCCATGGGAATAGTGCCAGAGCTGTTGTTTGAATTTAGAGATAGAGCGGTCAAGCTTTTAGGCATATTTGCTATGGCATTTGCTGGTAAATCACCACGCAAGTTGTTTGTGTCCACTGTTGGTGTCAAAACCGGCAGATCTCGGGTAGGGGGGCCCGAGCTGTGAGATCGGATCGATGGGTAACAAGAGACAAGGGACACGGTGTTTTATCTAGGTTCGGGCCCTCTCTAGGGAGGTAAAACCCTACTTCCTGCTCTTGTTTATATGATGGGTGTATCAAAGTACAGAGTTGATCTACCTCGAGATCGTAAGTCATGGTCTAAACCCTAGGGGTAATGATGAATGAATATGCCTCTATGGACTAAACCCTCTGGCTTATATAGGCACCAGGGGTATCTAGGGTTACACATGGTCGGTTGCCATCTAGGGGTTACATGCCGAATCTAATCGATGTTCTTGGAGTACACGCCAAGTCCTTGGTGTGGCCCAATATGTTTGCGCCATAGTTCAAAAGCCTCCGGAGTCCTTATTCTTTAACGGGCCGTCAGTCCGACCCATGGACTAGACCGACTAGGCCAGGACCCCCTAGTCCAGGACACTGTCAGTAGCCCCCGAACTTGTCTTCAAAGCCGAGGATGGCAATCTTCTTCGGATAGACGTCTTCGGCGTCAGAGTCTTTGGCTTAGCAGGCAAGTTCTTTAAGACGCCTCGAGCTAAGCATCTGCCCATAGTTCATTAATCCCCAATAGGCCGGCGTCACCCTTTTAAGTAGGAGACAAGGCCAGCCGATCATGTGCCACCCAACTGCATCCTCACGCGTCCGAAGGACGTGGCTTGCTTAGTCTCGAAGACTAGTAACATAGATGTGTTCGGCAGTCAATTACTGAGAGCTTTTCCGAAACGTCACGACGCGTGACATCATGTACATCAGTTATTACTTATTCGAATCGCAGTTCGAGGTAACCCTCTTATTGGCACGTCTTATCAAAACAGAGATCGTGCCCCACATTTTAGGGGCTATCATCAATCGATTGGTTTACCCAATGCGGCCACAACGACATGACCAGCCGAAACATGGCGATTTTTACGGCACAGCAGAGGGGGCGTTTCACCTTTTCACTGGCTTATAAAGAGCAGGGGGTAACAAACCTTTCCCCACGCTCTCCTGTCGCTCATGAGGCGCCCCTGCGTCGCGCCATCCGGCGCCCCTGGCGCTGGCTGCCCCCTCTTCACCAAAGCCACATGCGGACCAGGACCGCAGCCGGCAGCGCAAGTAGGGGGAGGGGGCGGCAACAACTAGCAGCAGTATGCGCCTCGCGCCAACACCATAGGGCCCTGCTAGCAGCAGCAACAGCCGACCCCTCCATGGAGTGGCGGGTACAAACCCGTGGACTGGGGTTGTCCATAGCTACTCTATGCAGCGCTAGCCATCGCTGAGGAGCTCAACGGCGGCGGTAGCGAGATGCCCCCGATGTTGGAGGAGGAGGCCATGGCCGCGGCAGCGAGGAGGGACGTGGTAGCGAGGAGGGCCGTGGCGGCGAGGAGGGCAGCGACGGCGAGGAGGGAGGGATTGGGGGGGGCATGGGCGCGCGCGGGGGTAGGGGTGATGGGGTACATTTTAGGTGCGAACCATTTTTGGGTGAAAATTGAACCGCCCGTGTACGTGTGGGCAAAGGTAGTGACGGGCGGTAGGTATTGCCCGCCACCCGAAAGGGCTATAGCGGTGACGGGAGGGGCGTAGCGCCCGCCACTACAAAGAAAAAACTATTTCATCACCTTCCACACCATAAAACATACATTTTTATATAATTTGAACCTAAAGCCTTTTCTATGATTAGTACACAACATCTAGAGGCCTATTCTCAAAATTTACCACTTTTTGAGTTGGTTTGCTATTTTCGCGGCATTAATAGATTTTTCGGCTACTAAAAAGGGCAAAAATCTTTGGATGTACAATGAGCTTGGAAAGGTATGAAATTTGGCATGGTGTCTTCATTGGACACCTGTAAAGTGTGGTAAAAATTTGAGATCGTTATAGCAAAAACTTGATGCACATCGTGTACAAACCCGACACTTTTCCACCAAGTGTAAGGGTTTCGAACGAAAACCACCGCCTTACACACACAACTTATTTTTTTAAAATCATTTGAACTTCAAACTTTTTGCATGATTAATAGACACTATTGGAAGCCCCGTGCTCAAAATTTGCAGCTTTTTTAGTTGGTTTGCTATTTTCGCGGCAGTAATTGACTTTCGGGCAACTAAAAAGACCAAACAGCTTTGGGCGTGCAAACGAGCTCGGAAAGTGATGAAATTTGGCATGGTGTTTTCATTGGACACCTGTAGGGTGTGGTAAAAATTTGAGATTTTTACGGCAAAAACTTAATGTACATCATGTACAAACCGGACACTCTCCCCCGAAGTAGCGAAGAAACGAGCTATTCTAGGATTAGTAAATATGATTTCCTTAGGAATTTTTGTACCCCCTTCAAATTTGAGACTACTCTAGTTTAGTACATATGATTACCCTGGTTATTTTTGGGGTAACATACGTGTGGCGAGCCTTTCCTAGTGCCCGCCAGTGCTAACTTCTGGATATTTACAATTTATTTTTTGCACGGGTCATCACAATTTACCTATGGCGGGCATACATATGGCCCGCCACTGATGCCTGCAAAACCAGTGTCGGTGTTTCCTCGTGCCCGCCGCTACTTACTTTCATCACACGTGCAAATTTGGGAGAGTTCACTTGTGGCGGGTGGATTTTGTTACCCGCCACTGCTATGTTTCCAAATTAACAGTGGCGGGTTCCTGTCCATGTCTGCCACTAATTTGAGGCCACCTATAAGCCTTTTCCTAGTAGTGAGATGGCCAACGCTCATCAGGTACTCTCAAATTCTCCGCCGCCTCCTCCCCCTCCGGCGAGGGTGTGTAGGTGATCCCCGGCCCGCTGCTCTCCCCCACTCCCTTCTCCGCCGCCGCCGTCAATTCCCCTCATCTTTCGTCTCCTCGGTGCTTAGCAGTGGCCATTTCCCCCTCTTGCCTCTAGATGTCACCAAGTGTGGTGCTCATCCCCGCTCCCTCCGTTCCCCTGACAGCAACTATGTCATCTCCTACTCGCCTCCTTCCCTCGCTCCCCCTGAGCTCCGATCTAATCGCTTCTGGGCCCTTGTTGCCGCTGACGACTCGGATTTCTTATACCGATGAGCCTACCGCTAGATCAATGGCTCCGTGCCCTCCTTCCCTCCCCTCCTTGTGGATGCAGCTACCCTCCGTCCGCCGGCTCTAACCCTGTGTCCTGGCTGGCCCTCGCTACCATAGTTTGTGCCTGGTGATCATGGCTCCCTCCTCTCTGGTGGATCTTGCGAGCCGGGTATGGCCTGGAGTTTGGTCACATCTCGTGCCCGCCGCCGCAATGCTTTCCTCCACTCGGTATAGTCCCAGTCTGGGGTTCTGGGTACGGCCCCATCGCCGCCTTGCTCTCCCTCCTCTTCTTCCCCATCCCCTTCCTCCCATCTCTCGTCACTGGCAAATTTGATGGCGGTCCAGCATCGCCTGGTCTTGTCGGGGAGGAAACCCTAGCTCGCACTTGGGAGGACGCTCTCGTCCTAGTCCTTGGGTCATCTTTGGGTACCGAAGCATTTGAGGCTTGTGGTGTTGGAAATATGCCCTAGAGGCAATAATAAATTGGTTATTATTATATTTCCTTGTTCATGATAATCGTTTATTATCCATGCTATAATTGTATTGATTGGAAACTCAAATACATGTGTGGGTACATAGACAACACTGTGTCCCTAGTAAGCCTCTAGTTGACTAGCTCGTTGATCAAAAGATGGTGAATGTTTCCTAGCCATGGATGTAAGATGTCATTTGATAACGGGATCACATCATTAGGAGAATGATGTGATGGACAAGACCCAAACTACGAATGTAGCATATGATCGTATCAGTTTATTGCTATTGTTTTCTGCATGTCAAGTATCTATTCCTATGACCATGAGATCATGCAACTCCCTGACATCGGAGGAGTACCTTGTGTGTATCAAACGTCGCAACGTAACTGGGTGACTATAAAGGTGCTCTACAGGTATCTCCGAGGGTGTCTGTTGGGTTGGCATGGATCAAGACTGGGATTTGTTACTCCGTGTGACGGAGAGGTATCTCAGGGCCCACTCGGTAATACAACATCACAATGAGCCTTGCAAGCAATGTGACTAAAGTGTTAGCCACGAGATCTTGTATTACGGAACGAGTAAAGAGACTTGCCAGTAACGAGATTGAACTAGGTATAGAGATACCGACGATCGAATCTCGGGCAAGTAACATACCGAAGAACAAAGGGAACAGTATACGGGATTAACTGAATCCTTGACATAGAGGTTCGACTGATAAAGATCTTCGTAGAATATGTAGGAGCCAATATGGGCATCCAGGTCCCGCTATTGGTTATTGATCATAGAAGTGTCTCGGTCATGTCTACATAGTTCTCGAACCCGCAGGGTCTACACACTTAACGTTTGGTGACGATTAGTATAGTTGAGTTATTTTGTTGGTGACCGAAGGTTGTTCGGAGTCCCGGATAAGATCCCGGACATGACGAGGATCTCCGGAAGAGTCCGAAGGTAAAGATTGATATATGTGATAATAGTGTTTTGATCTCCGGAAGGGTTCCGGGTGTTTACCGAAGTGTTCGGGTGCAGCAACACTTTATATGAGCCAAAGGGGTAAAGCCCACGAGGTATTGGAAAGTGCAGAAGGAAGTTTTGCTGCTGCCTTAAGCGGTACTACCGCTGGTAAGGCAGTACTACCGTGTAAGCGGTACTACCGCTTGTGTGAAGCGGTAGTACCGCTCACGAGCGGTAGTACCGCTCGTGAGCGGTACTACCGCTTGTACGCGGTACTGCTGGAATCCGAGTTGGACTCTTTCCGTGCGGGCCAAACCGACCTTGTGCGGGCAAAACCGACCTTGTGGAGGTTTTCTCGCCAAGTTTAGACCCCAGGGCTCAACATATAAATAGAGGGGCAGGGCTAGCACACGGGACACATCAAGATTTCCCAAGCCGTGTGTCGGCAACCCTAACCCTCTAGTTCTCCCGTCATAATCTCCGTAGTGCTTGGCGAAGCCCTGCAGAGATTGTTCCTCACCACCATCACCACGCCGTCGTGCTGCTGGAACTCATCTACTACTTCACCATCGCTCGCTGGATCGAGGAGGTGAAGGCGTCATCAAGCCATACGTGTGTTGAACGCGGAGGTGCCGTCCGTTCGGCACTAGTTCGTGATCGGATCGAGGGACGACTTGTGATTTGGATCACGGAGACGTTCGACTACATCAACCGCGTTTCTTAACGCTTCCGCTTAGCGATCTACAAGGGTATGTAGATTCACTCTCCCTCTCGTAGATGCTCATCACCATGGATAGATCTTGTGTGTGCGTAGGAAAAATTTTGTTTCCCATGCAACGTTCCCCAACAGTGGCATCTGAGCTAGGTCTATGCGTAGATGAGATCTCGAGTAGAACACAAACGAGTTGTGGGCGTGGGTGTATACATATTGCTTGCCGTTACTAGTTGATACTTGATTCGGCGGTATTGTGAGATGAAGCGGCCCGGACCAACATTACTCGTACGCTTACGAGAGACCGGTTCCTTCAACTGACATGTAACTTTGTTGCATAAAGATGGCTAGCGGGTGTCTGTCTCTCTCACTTTAGTTGAATCGATTTCAATGAAGAGGGTTCTTTTAGAAGATCAAAAAGCAATCACTACACCACGTTGTGGTTTTGCGTAGGTAAGAATGGTTCTTGCAAACCCGTAGCAGCCACGTAAAACTTGCAACAACAATTAGAGGACGTCTAACTTGTTGTTGCAGGGTATGTTGTGATGTGATATGGCCAATTACATGATAAGATATATGTGATGTATGAGATGATCATGTGTTGTATAGAATATCACGACTTGCATGTCGATGAGTACGGCAACTGGCAGGAGCCATAGAGTTGTCTTTAATTATTTTCTCCATTTTTGCTTTACTTTATCGCTATGAGTTAGCTATAGTCGTAGAAGCAACAGTCGGCGCGACAACCTCATGGCGACACGTTGATAGAGATCAAGATGATGGAGATCATGGTGTCATGCCGGTGACAATGGAGATCATGCCGGTGCTTTGGAGATGGAGATCAAAAGCACAAGTTCATGGCCATATCATGTCACTTATGATTTGCATGTGATGTTAATCCTTTTATGCATCTTATTTTGCTTAGGACGACGGTAGCATTATAAGGTGATCCCTCACTTAAATTTCAAGATAAAATTGTGTTCTCCCCGATTGTGCACCGTTGCGAAAGTTCGTCGTTTCGAGACACCACGTGATGATCGGGTGTGATAGACTCTACGTTCACATACAACGGGTGCAAGCCAGTGTTGCACGTGCGGAACACTCGGGTTAAACTTGACGAGCCTAGCATGTACATACATGGCCTCGGAACACAAGAGACCGAAAGGTCGAACATGAGTCATATAGTAGATATGATCAATATGAAGATGTTCACCATTGAAACCACCTCAACTCACGTGATGATCGGACTTGAGTTGGTGGATTTGGATCATGTTACACTCGAATGATCGGAGGGATGTCAATTTGAGTGGGAGTTTTTTTTAAGAAATATGATTAACTAAACTCATTATCTAGAACAATAGTCTAAGTTGTTTTTTCAATATTTATGTTGTAGATCATGGCTCGCGCAGTAGCACCCCTGAATTTTAATGCGTTCCTAGAGAAAGCTAAGTTGAAAGATGATGGAAGTAACTTTGTGGACTGGGCCCGTAATCTAAGGATTATCCTTACGGCTTCCCAGAAGGCTTATGTCCTTGATGCACCGCTTGGTGATCCACCCGCTCCAGTTGAGTCTCTAGACGTTGTGAACGCCTGGCAGGCTCGTTCTGAAGATTACTCAATAGTTCAATGTGCAATATTGTATGGCTTAGAACCGGGACTTCAAAGACGTTTTGAACGTCATGGAGCATATGAGATGTTCCAGGAGTTGAAGTTTATCTTTCAGAAGAATGCCCGGATCGAGAGATATGAGATCTCCGATAAGTTCTATGCTCGCAAGATGGAGGAGAACGGGTCTATCAGTGATCACGTACTCAGAATGTCTGGGTACTCCACCCGTCTGGCTGAATTGGGGATGCCCCTTCCGCCAGAGGCTATCACTGACAGAGTTCTTCAATCATTGCCACCTAGCTACAAGAGCTTCGTGTTGAACTATAACATGCACGGGATGAACAAGTCAGTCGCCGAGCTGTTTGCGATGCTGAAAGCTGCTGAGTCTGAAATTCAGAAGGAGCATCAAGTGTTGATGGTCAATAAAACCACTAGTTTCAAGAAAAATGGCAAGGGTAAGAAGGGTAACTCCAAGAAGAGTGGCAAAGCAGTTGCTCATCTCGTGAAGAAACCCAAGGCTGGACCCAAACCAGAAATTGTGTGCTTTCATTGCAAGGGAACTGGACACTGGAAGCGGAACTGCCCCAAGTATTTGGCTGACAAGAAGGCAGCCAACAACAAACAAGGTATATATGATATACATGTTATTGATGTGTACCTTACCAACTCTCGTTGTAGTGCCTGGGTATTTGATACCAGTGCGGTTGCTCATATTTGCAACTCAAAACAGGAACTGTGGAATAGACGAAGGCTGGCAAAGGACGAAGTGACGATGCGCGTGGGAAATCGTTCCAAGGTTGATGTGATCGCCGTCGGCACGCTCGCTCTTCGATTACCATCGGGATTAATGATGAACCTGAATAATTGTTATTTAGTGCATGCGTTAAGCATGAACATTATATCTGGATCTTGTTTATTGCGAGACGGTTACTCATTTAAATCAGAGAATAATGGTTGTTCTATTTATATGAGTAATATCTTTTATGGTCATGCACCCAATGTGAGGGGTTTATTCTTATTGAATCTCGATAATAATGATACACATGTTCATAACATTGATGCCAAAAGATGTAGAATTGATAATGATAATACCACTTTCTTGTGGCACTGCCGTTTAGGTCATATTGGCGTAAAACGCATGAGGAAGCTCCATGCTGATGGACTTTTGGAGTCACTTGATTTTGAATCACTTGACACATGCGAGCCATGCCTCATGGGCAAGATGACTAAAACGCCGTTCTCTGGAACAATGGAACGGGCAGGTGACTTATTGGAAATCATACATACTGATGTGTGCGGTCCGATGAGCATTGAGGCGCGCGGTGGTTATCGTTACTTTCTCACCTTCACTGATGACTTAAGTAGATATGGGTATATTTACTTAATGAAACACAAGTCTGAAACATTTGAAAAGTTCAAACAATTTCAGAGTGAAGTTGAGAATCATCGTAACAAGAAGATTAAATTCCTACGATCTGATCGAGGAGGAGAATATCTGAGTTATGAGTTTGGCAGTCACTTAAGACAATGTGGAATTGTTTCACAACTGACACCGCCTGGAACACCACAGCGTAATGGTGTGTCCGAACGTCGTAATCGAACCTTATTGGATATGGTTCGATCTATGATGTCTCTTGCCGATTTGCCACTATCATTTTGGGGTTATGCATTAGAGACAGCTGCATTCACTTTAAATAGGGCACCATCGAAATCCATTGAGACGACGCCACATGAACTTTGGTTTGGCAAGAAGCCAAAGCTGTCGTTTCTTAAAGTTTGGGGATGTGATGCTTATGTCAAAAAGCTTCAGCCTGAAAAGCTGGAACCCAAAGCGGAGAAATGTGTCTTCATAGGATACCCAAAAGAGACAGTTGGGTATACCTTCTACCTCAGATTCGAAGCCAAAGTGTTTGTAGCTAAAAACGGAAAGTTTCTTGAGAAAGAGTTTCTCTCGAAAGAACTGAGTGGGAGGAAGATAGAACTTGATGAGGTTGTTGAACCTTTACGTCAACCTGAAAGTAGCGCAGCACAGAAAGATGTTTCTGTAGAGCCTACATCAGCTGAAGAGGAAGTTAATGATGATGATCATGAAACTTTGGATCAAGTTGCTATCGAACCTCGTAGGTCGACAAGGACGCGTACTGCTCCTGAGTGGTACGGCAACCCTGTCTTAGAGGTCATGTTGTTGGACAACGATGAACCTACGAGCTATGGAGAAGCGATGATGGGCCCGGATTCCGAGAAGTGGTTAGAGGCCATGAAATCCGAGATGGGATCCATGTATGAAAACAAAGCATGGACTTTGGAAGTATTACCTGAAGGGCGTAAGGCCATTCAGAACAAATGGATCTTTAAGAGGAAGACGGACGCGGACGGTAATGTCACCGTCTATAAAGCTCGACTTGTGGCAAAGGGTTTTTCACAAGTTCAAGGAGTTGACTACGATGAGACCTTCTCACCCGTAGCGATGCTTAAGTCCGTCAGAATCATGTTAGCAATAGCTGCCTTTTTCGATTATGAAATTTGGCAGATGGATGTCAAAACAGCGTTCCTTAACGGTTTCCTTAAGGAAGAGTTGTATATGATGCAACCAGAAGGTTTTGTCGATCCAGAGAATGCTAACAAAGTTTGCAAACTCCAGCGATCCATTTATGGACTGGTGCAAGCATCTCGGAGTTGGAATCTTCGCTTTGATGAGGTGATCAAAGCGTTCGAGTTTTTACAAGTTTACGGAGAAGCTTGTATTTACAAGAAAGTGAGTGGGAGCTCTATAGCGTTTCTAATATTATATGTGGATGACATATTACTGATTGGAAACAATATAGAAATGTTGGAAGGCGTGAAGGAATATTTGAACAAGAGTTTTTCAATAAAGGACCTAGGAGAAGCTGCTTTCATATTAGGCATCAAGATCTATAGAGATAGATCGAGACGCTTAATAGGACTTTCACAAAGCACATACCTTGACAAAGTTTTGAAGAAGTTCAAAATGGATCAGTCCAAGAAGGGGTTCTTGCCTGTATTGCAAGGTGTGAAGTTGAGTAAGACTCAATGCCCAGTGACTGCAGAAGATAGAGAAAAGATGAGTGTCATCCCCTATGCTTCAGCTATAGGCTCTATCATGTATGCAATGTTGTGCACAAGACCCGATGTCAGCCTTGCCATAAGTATGGTCGGAAGGTTTCAAAGTGATCCAGGAATGGAACACTGGACGGCGGTCAAGAATATCCTGAAGTACCTGAAAAGGACTAAGGACATGTTTCTCGTTTATGGAGGTGATCAAAAGCTCGCCGTAAAGGGTTACGTCGATGCAAGCTTTGACACTGATCCGGATGACTCTAAATCACAAACCGGATACGTATTTATTCTTAATGGGGGTGCGGTTAGCTGGTGCAGTTCCAAGCAAAGCGTGGTAGCTGATTCTACATGCGAAGCGGAGTACATCGTTGCCTCGGAGGCGGCGAAGGAAGGTGTCTGGATGAAGGAGTTCATGACAGATCTTGGAGTAGTGCCTAGTGCGCTTAACCCAATGACTTTGTTTTGTGATAATACTGGTGCCATTGCTCTACCAAGGAACCAAGATTTCACAAGAGGACCAGACACATAAAGCGACGTTTCAATTCCATCCGCGATTACATCAAGGAGGACGACATAAATATTTGCAAAGTACACACGGATCTGAATGTTGCAGATCCGATGACTAAATCTCTTCCAAGGGCTAAACATGAACAACACCAGAACTGCATGGGTGTTCGATTCATTACAATGTAAATCACATAGTGATGTGAACTAGATTATTGACTCTAGTGCAAGTGGGAGACTGTTGGAAATATGCCCTAGAGGCAATAATAAATTGGTTATTATTATATTTCCTTGTTCATGATAATCGTTTATTATCCATGCTATAATTGTATTGATTGGAAACTCAAATACATGTGTGGGTACATAGACAACACTGTGTCCCTAGTAAGCCTCTAGTTGACTAGCTCGTTGATCAAAAGATGGTGAAGGTTTCCTAGCCATGGACGTAAGATGTCATATGATAACGGGATCACATCATTAGGAGAATGATGTGATGGACAAGACCCAAACTACGAACGTAGCATATGATCGTATCAGTTTATTGCTATTGTTTTCTGCATGTCAAGTATCTATTCCTATGACCATGAGATCATGCAACTCCCTGACATCGGAGGAGTACCTTGTGTGTATCAAACGTCGCAACGTAACTGGGTGACTATAAAGGTGCTCTACAGGTATCTCCGAGGGTGTCTGTTGGGTTGGCATGGATCAAGACTGGGATTTGTTACTCCGTGTGACGGAGAGGTATCTCAGGGCCCACTCGGTAATACAACATCACAATGAGCCTTGCAAGCAATGTGACTAAAGTGTTAGCCACGAGATCTTGTATTACGGAACGAGTAAAGAGACTTGCCAGTAACGAGATTGAACTAGGTATAGAGATACCGACGATCGAATCTCGGGCAAGTAACATACCGAAGAACAAAGGGAACAGTATACGGGATTAACTGAATCCTTGACATAGAGGTTCGACCGATAAAGATCTTCGTAGAATATGTAGGAGCCAATATGGGCATCCAGGTCCCGCTATTGGTTATTGATCATAGAAGTGTCTCGGTCATGTCTACATAGTTCTCGAACCCGCAGGGTCTACACACTTAACGTTTGGTGACGATTAGTATAGTTGAGTTATTTTGTTGGTGACCGAAGGTTGTTCGGAGTCCCGGATAAGATCCCGGACATGACGAGGATCTCCGGAAGAGTCCGGAGGTAAAGATTGATATATGTGATAATAGTGTTTTGATCTCCGGAAGGGTTCCGGGTGTTTACCGAAGTGTTCGGGTGCAGCAACACTTTATATGAGCCAAAGGGGTAAAGCCCACGAGGTATTGGAAAGTGCAGAAGGAAGTTTTGCTGCTGCCTTAAGCGGTACTACCGCTGGTAAGGCAGTACTACCGTGTAAGCGGTACTACCGCTTGTGTGAAGCGGTACTACCGCTCAAGCGGTACTACCGCTTGTACGCGGTACTGCTGGAATCCGAGTTGGACTCTTTCCGTGCGGGCCAAACCGACCTTGTGCGGGCAAAACCGACCTTGTGGAGGTTTTCTCTCCAAGTTTAGACCCCAGGGCTCAACATATAAATAGAGGGGCAGGGCTAGCACACGGGACACATCAAGATTTCCCAAGCCGTGTGTCAGCAACCCTAACCCTCTAGTTCTCCCGTCATAATCTCCGTAGTGCTTGGCGAAGCCCTGCAGAGATTGTTCCTCACCACCATCACCACGCCGTCGTGCTGCTGGAACTCATCTACTACTTCACCATCGCTCGCTGGATCGAGGAGGTGAAGGCGTCATCAAGCCGTACGTGTGTTGAACGCGGAGGTGCCGTCCGTTCGGCACTAGTTCGTGATCGGATCGAGGGACGACTTGTGATTTGGATCACGGAGACGTTCGACTACATCAACCGCGTTTCTTAACGCTTCCGCTTAGCGATCTACAAGGGTATGTAGATTCACTCTCCCTCTCGTAGATGCTCATCACCATGGATAGATCTTGTGTGTGCGTAGGAAAATTTTTGTTTCCCATGCAACGTTCCCCAACATGTGGACCTCAGACTGACCTAGTCTATGGGCTAGGCCCGCACAACCCCTCCTTTTCCCTTTTGGTTGATTTTCCCCCGCTTAGGCCCTACCTTGCGGCCCAACCTCGGCCCTTGCAGCTCCTCACCCGGTCACCCCCTCCCCGGCCCAATGGCCCACGCCCTTATGGATATATATATGGATGCCCGAGGGGTGCGGGATCCCTTCCTAGGGTTTCGTGCATCCCACTCTAAGATCCGCCACTTCGGTTGCTTTGCCCTTCTCCTCCAGAAATCCCCTAAGCCCCTTCCTCTATCCTGCTCCTTCGCTTCTGCCATGGCCATGTTGCACGAGCCTTCGGATAGCCGCAAATCTAAGGGCAAGCTGCCCCACTCTTATGCGGGTTGTGGTGAGGCGGATCTTCAGTACGAGGGGCAGCTCCGCACGAAGCTGCAACACGAGCAGGAGCAACGCGAGAGGGAGCAATCCTCCCCCGTCGGCGTGGTTCCATGAGGATGCGAGCCGCAAGGCGGCATCGGCGATGCGGCCCTCACCTGACGGATCCTCGTCCCGTGGCGCTTCAACTTGGGAGGGCTGCTGCCGCATCCATTCCGGAGGCGGTCAGATCTGGGGCAGGCTTGCTCCAAACACCTCCACCTCCCGCCAACGATGATCACCCGCCCATCTTCCCCGACACCAGGTACAAGAAGAACATCTTCAACCCCGGCTCCAACCCCCATGCGGCAATCCTCGATCTTGCAGGTTACAACAGCTTTGTCGGCAATTCCGTTTGCGCAAATTCCGCAGACGTGATGGTGGCATGGGCTCGGGGGCCTTTGTGTAGCGCAATTGGGCTTGGGAAACTAACGTAACTGAATCACGTGATGGGCTGCAGCCGCCTGGAAGCTGAGTGTGAGAGCCTGAGAGCTGAGAGCAACTAATGAGCGAGTACTCCTTCAGGAGCCCCGCAAGGGTAACTTTGGATGGGCTGGCGCGCTCTCAGCCGCCGCCACGTGTCGTGCTCTGGGCAATCCCTCCGAATTTTATTTTTTTATTTTTCTATACATGTTTTCGGCTTATAGATGATTTTTTTTCCTGGTTTTTTTGGCTTTTCGGTTTTCCCCCAGTTTCCCTAAGGTTTTGGACCCCAAAAAAAATTATAAAAAAATTGCGTGAAAAAACGTGTTTCTTTTTTATTTTCCTTCCCCGAGAGGCATGGATTTACTTCTCATGGAGGCAAGGATTTACTTCCGTGAGAGGCATAGCCGTGCCTCTCGAAAAAGGGAAACAACATGTTTTCTTTTTTTTTCCTTCCGCGAGAGGCACAAATTTACTTCTCGTGGATGCACGAATTTGCTTCCGCGAGAGGCACGGATTTACCTCTTGTGGAGGCACGGATTTTCTTTCGCGAGAGGCACAATCGTGCCTTTTTTTTCCTTTCGCGAGAGGCACAGAATTACTTCTCGTGGGGGCACGGATTTGCTTCTGAGAGAGAAAAGGAAAAAAGCATGTTTTTATTTATTTTTCTTCCGCGAGAGGCACAAATTTACTTCTTGTGGATGCACGAATTTGCTTCCGCGAGAGGCACGGATTTACCTCTTGTGGAGGCACGGATTTGCTTTCGCGAGAGGCACAGTCGTACCTTTTTTTTTCCTTTCACGAGAGACACAGAATTACTTCTCGTGGAGGCACGGATTTGCTTCCGAGAGAGAAAAGAAAAAAAAAGAATGTTTTTATTTATTTTTCTTCCGCGAGAGGCACGAATTTACTTCTTGTGGAGGCATGGATTTGCTTCCGCGAGAGGCACAGTCATGCCTCTCGGAAAAGGAAAACACGTATTTTCTTTTTTTCTTTCCATGAGAGGCACGGATTTGCTTCGATGAGAGGCACAGTCGTGCCTTCCGAAAAAGGAAAAAAACGTGATTTACTTCTCGTGAAGGCACGGATTTGCTTACGCAAGAGGCACAGCTGTGCCTCTTCGGAAAAGAAAAAAGAATGTTCTCCTGGTTCGGGTTTGTCCTTTTTGGTGGAAATAAAAGTTCATCGAAACTTATCAATATGGGATCTAGTTTTGAAGATCTCAACGCGAGGAATCCAATGGTAAAAAGGATTCGAAAGTTGAACACACGGTTTAAGAGATAAAACGTTTTGAATAAACGAATCTACGAAAAAAGAAGAAACTCTCATGTTGCGACAGGTGGCGCGCATGCAGTGCGCGTCACTTGTCGCAACCTGAGAAGATGGGAGTGACCTTTGTAAAGAGTTCTCATTAAATAGTGATTTCACTGAGAACCTTCCGCTGATTGGTATGGCACATGTGGCACTGCTGTTGGCCCACCTTAATTCCTTGGGCCTTATAGCTGAAAATTATACTTAAAAGTACACCCTCTGATTCATAATATAAGAGCGTTTTTAACACTAGTATCAAAAACGCTCTTATATTATGATATTATGGCAGTATTTTGGATCCTATACATGTGTGCCACAGGGTGGGCCTATTGGGCTCCGCCCCTGCCGGCCGTCTGCCGCGCGGAGGAAGGTGGCTGCCGTGCGCCCCTACTGCGTGGCGTGAGAGCCTGTCCAAGCCGCACTACTAGCAGAGAAGAGATACCCCTCAAAAAAAAAAGCAGGAGAAGAGATTCTTTAAAAAAAAAAAAAGATTAGCAGGAGAAGAAGGGCAGCCTGTGTCTTCCCGGTCACAGGCGGCCGACGACCAGGTAGCCATTGGGGATCTTAGCCCCGAGCATGGTGTACTTGTTTTGGTTCTTGAGGAAATTGATGGCCTCTTGTAGGTTGTAGCTCGAGACGGAGTCGCTGAACCCCGTCTTGCCGTCGCTCCGGAGGCAGAGCACGCCCGCCGCCTTCCTCGCCATGGAGCCCGCGCGCGGCCAACGACCTAGCCTAGCCAAGCCATAATGTCCAGGTGCTCCGCCCCGCCGCCAGGACGGTCCCGGCTGAAGGAATCGACGGAAGGTACCGTATATACCGTTGGCTCGGTCCCAGTTGAAACAATTTATAAACCCCCTAAGTACTGGCTATATTTACTTTGTAGGAGTATATATATACACATATCTCTTGATAAAAAAAACATTTGTCTAGTGACTTAACTGATTAGATTTGCAAACATTATAATGGATCTCTAGAACATATGATCTGCAAGACTAGACTACAAGGTGAGAGCACGTACATGGGTCAGGGCACCCACGCTGCTGCTGACATAGAGGCACCGACCCAGCAGAGATTTCTCATCCAGATGTCGTCGTAATGAGCAGAATGAGCTCCAGTATAACAAGGAAAAGGACCAAGTCCTTGTGGCACCTCCAACTCAAAGCCATGCTAGCTATGGCAAAACCAAGGATGCTGCACTAACGACAGCTCTCTTGTCTTGGACTGCCACACTGCTGTTTCTTGGTCTATATATACAGGAAGAAACTTGGAATGGCGGTAATCGGTGTGGACGCACAGGCGCTCTAGTTTACTTCTCAATGGTTATTATAGCTGGCATGCATGGCGCGTGATTCCGTGCGATAGCAAAGAGTTGAGCATTCTTCCCCTCGTCTCTCTAGCTAGTGATCAGTGCTGCAACATGACCAATTTTTATTCCTGAAAGCTAAAGGAAAGGACTAGCTAGGTACAAAGTCTCAACTCATAAAACAATATTGAGGAAAATGAAAACAACCATGTGGGAAAGTTGTGAACTCTTTTGAATGCATGGGCGCAGACACGCTCTACTTGACTGAAAGTGGGGCCTCGGGCGGGCCCGCTGCCCTGTTGTTGAGATGCAGTGCTAAAGGATGTCCAAAAGGCCGATGGAAAGGACCAGGTACTCATGTCTCATTGTTTGCGACAATGGAGGTCGCTGCATGTTGTGGAAGATCAAGACGGTTGAGTGCCGCAAGATCTTCCTCGATGGTCAAGTGCCGCAAGATCAAGATGTCCAATAGGCCCAAGGACCAGCTTTTAAAAAAGTGCTAAAGACAGGACCAGTTATTGGTGTCTCAAGTGGCTGTGCACCTCACTTCATTCTTTGCGATATTGGAGGCCTGTGTGGCAGTGAAGACTTTGGCCGGCCGTGACTAATGCATTATCGATCGAAACCATTTTTTTACTGAAAGTGGAGGAAGATCTTTATTGCTTCAAGAGCGTTAGAGAGTCACTGGTCGTTTTGCGTGTAGGAGAATAGGTTTAGGCTATGCAACTCTCGATGTATTGATCGGGTGCAATGTGCACGTATATGTCATGTACTTGGCCACGACCTCAATCTATACAAGGAAATATGAGGTGGGCTTGGTGCACGAGGAATACAAAGATACATGCAATAATACATATTCAACATTGCAGATTCAATCCCCGTGACCGACGATAAATAATCATTCACTAGCAGGTACTTGAGCTCCGGTACGCAGTGCGTCCAGAGGTAGTGCCCGCTGTAAACATTTTGTTTGAAGACTTGGACCATGACCAATGCATTATCGATCGAAACCATTTTTTACTGAAAGTGGAGGCAAGCCCGCTGCACTTGGCTCAGTATTTACTGCTTCCTGAGACGTTAAAGAATCACTCACTAGGAGGTAGTGCTGTGCCTGCCACTTGAGAAAGGTTAGAGTCGCTGGTCGTCTTGCAGATTCTATCCCGGTTAAGAATCACCCACTAAGAGGTAGTGCATGCTGTGCCACTTGAGCTCCAGCCGGTACTCAAGAGCGTCCAGAGCTTCTGCATGCAGCTCAAGTCTATAAAAGCAACACATACGTACTAGTATCTCAGACTATCAAAGGCAGCACAGTCGGAAATTCATTCATGTCCACATTACATACCAACAACATGGTCTGTCCTCTGTTAGCCATCCTCCTCTCATCAGCTTTGAACCTCTTGCCATCTGCTGCAACACTAGCTGATAGCATCCACACCAACAGAGATGCTCTGCTATGCCTCAAATCCAGCCTCCACAGTCGCACGCGAGCTTTGGCCACTTGGAACAACGCCACCTCACCAGATTTCTGCACTTGGCATGGCGTCTCATGCACGAGGAGGCCAAGGCAAGCACCCCTCGTGGTGGCCTTGGATATGGAGGCGGAAGGCCTCTCCGGTGAGATCCCATCCTGCATCTCCAACCTCACTTCTCTGGTAAGAATCCACTTGCCGAACAACACCCTCTCCGGTCACATCCCACCGGAACTTGGCCGGCTCTCTAGACTCCGGTACCTCAACCTCAGCTTCAACACGCTGAGCGGCACCATCCCGTTCAGCATTGGGACGCTTCGCAACCTTTCATCTCTAGACTTAGGCAACAATAGACTTTCCGGTGAGATTCCACCGCTCCTTGGGAGCTCAGGGGCTCTACAGTCCGTGAGTCTCTCCAACAATCTTCTTAACGGAGAAATCCCGCAATCGTTGGCAAATAGTTCCTCATCCCTTAACACACTCTTGCTTGCGAAAAACCAGCTGCAAGGATTCATTCCAGATTTTGGTAAACTGTCAGGCCTAGAGATCCTTGATCTCTCCTATAATAACCTATCAGGGACAGTGCCATACTCCATTTACAGTCTGCCTGCGTTGTTCTTTCTTGGGCTGGCCAACAATAATCTTGGAGGAACACTGCCTTCTGACATGGGTAACACACTTCCTAACATCAAAATGCTGATGATGTCTGACAATCATTTTGAGGGAGACATCCCTGCCTCACTACAAAATGCCACCCGCATGACGTTTATCCATCTAGGCAACAACTCTCTGACTGGGGTGATTCCTTCCTTCAGCTCCATGCCCAACTTGAAGTATGTGATGTTGTACTCAAACCAGCTAGAGGCTGGAGACTGGACATTCTTCTCCTCCTTGGCGAACTGTACACAGCTGCAAAATCTGAACGTGGACACAAACTATTTGCGTGGGGATTTACCAGCAAATTCCATAGCGAATCTGCCCAAAAGCTTGACCGCTCTATCTCTAAATTCAAACAACATCTCTGGCACTATTCCCATGGAGATTGGAAACCTGTCTAATCTGTCCATTCTCTATCTTGATACAAATCTTTTCATGGGACCTATACCTTCTACCCTTGGTCAGCTAAGCAACCTGATTATGCTTAGCCTGTCAAAAAACAATTTTTTCGGGGAAATACCTCCTTCCATTGGCAGCCTAAATCAACTAGAAGAGCTTTACTTGCAAGAAAATCAATTGAGTGGAAGCATACCTGAAAGTTTAGGCGGCTGCCATAACTTGTTGGCACTAAACCTTTCCAGTAATACCCTTGGTGGAATCATAAGCGGACATATGTTGGCCAGGTTGAATTCGTTGAGTTGGCTACTTGATTTATCACACAACCAACTCGCAATGTCCATACCAGTAGAGATGGGTAGCTTGATAAACCTTGGGTCCTTGAACATCTCTCACAACAATCTCACGGGAAGAATACCGTCCACACTCGGTGCATGTGTCCGGTTGGAAGCGCTTCGTATGGAAGGGAACCTCCTACAAGGAAGTATTCCACAATCACTATCAAACCTCAAAGGGATCCAAGTGTTAGATTTCTCCCACAACAATCTGTCTGGTACTATCCCGGAGTTCCTTGAGACCTTCACCTCATTGGAGTATCTGAATATGTCCTTCAACAACTTGGAAGGACTAGTTCCCACGGGTGGAGTGTTTGCTAATAAAAGTGGTGTTTTTGTCCAAGGAAACCCACACCTTTGTGCAAACATTGCAGTAGAAGAATTGCCTGTGTGCTTTGATTCGGCATCCGCAAAAAAGCACAAGTTTTTCATTCCGATGAGCATAGCTCTATCAACTCTGGTTACACTTGCTTCGATCTTGGGGATGTTCAATTTTTTGTTGAAGAGGAGGTATACATCATGTGAGAGAATTGGCCATTCATACATGGAGCTGAAGAGAATAACATATGGTGACGTCGAGAAAGCAACAGATAGTTTTTCTCTAGCAAATGTAGTGGGTTCCGGGCAAGTCGGGACAGTTTACAAAGGTTCGTTCGACGTGGAAGACGGTACAGTTGCTATTAAAGTATTCAAGCTCAATCAGCATGGCGCATTGGATAGCTTCATTGCTGAGTGCAAGGCATTGAAACACATCCGTCACCGGAACCTTGTGAAGGTGATAACTGCATGCTCAACTTATGACCTAGTGGGAAATGAGTTCAGGGCTCTAGTCTTTGAGTATATGGCAAATGGCAGCCTTGAAAACCGACTTCATAACCAGTGCGGTGATCTGAGTTTAGGGGTAGTGATAAGCATATCAGTTGACATTGCTTGTTCTCTTGAATACCTCCATAACCAGTGTATCCCGCCGGTTGTTCACTGTGACCTGAAGCCAAGCAACATACTTTTCGACCACGATAATACTGCGCGTGTCTCTGACTTTGGTCTAGCAAAGCTAATTCATGGGTGTTCATCTGGAGGGCAGAGCGGCACAACAAGCATAGTTGGACCAAGGGGATCTATTGGGTACATACCTCCTGGTGAGTATGTTTTACAAGCACATTTTGAAATAATGTTAACGAAATCTAGTTTGACTAACTATATCAGTTGCTAGTTTCTTCTATCAATACTAGCATGTTTCACTTTTGTTCTCCGCTGAAGAATATTTTATTTCAAAACATTATTGCAGAGTATGGCATGGGCAGTGAAATCTCAACCGAGGGAGACGTCTACAGCTATGGCATTGTTCTTTTGGAAATGCTAACACGGAAACGGCCTACTAATGAAGAGTTCAGTAATGGCTTGACGCTCCGCAAGTATGTAGATGCATCACTTTTACGAACCCAAGACATTCTTCACCCCGGTCTTACTTCAGAGACGGGAGATCAACGTGTCGATCATATCCCAAACTTGCAAGAATACAACACATTTGCGCTGAAGGATATATGTGCTCTCCGGCTCCTTAGACTTGGCTTATTATGCTCTGCGGAATCACCGAAGGATCGCCCAGCGATGCATGATGTCTACGGTGAAGTAACTGAAGTAAAAGAGGCATTTTTCTCTATGGACAACTGAAGGCAAAGACGGTCGATGAAGATCGTTGCTTCGACCACAGCATGACAATATGTTGCTACTCCCTCCGTCCCAGAGGGAGTACTTTTTTTTCTTTTCTCTGAGCCAATCTGCTTGGTTCGATGTAATAATTTGGTTGCATACATTGCGCACCCAATGTCTCAACAAGATCTTTTGAGAATCTTTTCACACAATAATAAAGAGCCCTTCGCCTGATAATGATGGGTTTCTACTGGGGATATTATTCTATATTTTCTTTGCTGGAAAACTAGAAGGCATTGTACGCCCCTGTACGATACCCACGTAAACATTAATGGAAAGTACAAATGGAACTGTAAAAGCTCATTGTCCAGTTCACCTCTCGCCATGAAGTTGCAAATTTTCATCAAATCTTGCGATCATTTTGTGACCTGGACAAAAAACTTTCGAGATACAAATGAAAAGCCATAGAGTTGTCTTTTTCGTACAAGTCGCAGGTCATATTTCACAAGATGCAGCCCAATTTACATCCATGAATTATTTTCCCCTGCATGAGGTCACAGCTCTCTACTTTATCTTTAAAAAATGAAGACCTGTGGTAGAACTAGGAAAATTTTGAAAAATAATAATCATACCATATCGTAAACTTCAAAAGGAGTAACTGAACTAATCTACCCTCTTTCAAGTTTTCCATATACACAGGTTGCCTGGTCATACATGAGAGATCATCGGTTGCTGCAGGCCAAGCTTGCAACCACACCAAAATGATGTATCAAATCACCAGACAAGTACTCTATACACAACACACATACAAAAAAAAATGCAAAATGATAAATCACGCATTCCTGGACGCATGTCACTACTGCAGAAATGCCTAGCAGTGGCGGGTGGGAAAAGGCCAGCTGTGGCGGGCAAGGCTCCCAGGGGCGCCCGCCACCAGACCTCCCGCCACTGCTATTATGGCATCAGTGGCGGGCGGGCGGCCCGCCACTGGTCGATCACTGCAGTGGCGGGCGCGCGAACTTGCTCGCCACTGGTTATCTTCCTTCAGTGGCGGGCGGTGTTTTCCTGCCCGCCACTACTTGTTCATGTTACAATGGCGGGAATTGTGCCTCGCCCGTCACTGCGGGCTTATTCATGAGAATTACAATTTTGCAGCCACGGCACCAATTGTGCTGCCATGGATGCGTTTTGCATAAATCCAATATAAAAAGCAAATAAAGCACGCATTGTACGCTTAGGCATGCAAGTTCACTAGGTAATTAGTACTCTTCATAACAACTAGTAACACTTCAAGTTTGTTCGAGTTAACAAAGCAACATCAAAATATGACATGCATCTTAACTAAGTAACTAAGAGTTCATCGGCTAGGAGATATTTGACTGGACCTTATTTCTAAATAAGATTTACAACAACCATCATCTGGAAATTGTTGTTCCTATTGTTCCTTATCGTGATGACCACTGTAGTATCAACCGTTAGTCGTTGTCTCTTTCCCTTCAGGAATTCCCGCCAACCGACCTCATAGAATGATATGCGGCCGTCTGTGTTCGTCTTGTATCGAACGTTGGTGACAGGACCTGCTGCTCCAAGGCTTACTCCGGCCATGCCGGCAGCAAGGATGTCCTCGGCACAAATCATCTTCATAGGTAATTTCTATGATCCCCACGATTAAAAACAAAATAGAGCACGCAATGTTAGACATCTTGCCATATAGTGTTATGAACAGAAAAAAAAAGAGAAAAGATACAAAACATACCATGATGTGTTTCACGATGTTGGTCTTGGTAAAACGATGCACAAATGGCCTCCCCAAGTAGTGAACACTTGATGGTAGGATCGCGATGAGTGTGGCCTTCTCATCCTCATTATGCTCTTTCATTCTTTGAGAGAAAATTGCATAATTGTATGGATCATCATCGTCATCATCTCCTCTACCCTCATCATCTTCCTCATCCTCATCCTCATGCTCCTGGCTGCTATCGTCATCCTCGCTAGCATCATCATCATCTTGGCTCTCATCATCATCATCATCCTGGGAATCCTCAGCATCATCCTCGTCAAGCTCATCATCTTGGTCGGAGAAATACTTAATCCTTAACTTGTTGACCGCTTTCTTCAAGTAAAAGCCTATGTACTCTCCCCCGGTGAGCTTATTATTTGAAATGTACTTGTTCCATCCGTCGCCTCCTATATATGATGGTTTTATCCTTTTGTTTACAAACGTCACTTTGTATGATTGCCCTTGACCATCCGAAAAGTTGAAACTGTCACCAATTAAATTATTGAATTGGACCCTTACGTTGCATGGGATACACTATGTAACAATTAAGAATAATGCAGTTAATAATTAATGGTATGCATAGTACAGCAAGTGGTTAGAATTGAATGATGAACATTGTTACCACAGATTTTTCGAATCCATCCCTCAAGAAGAGCCCGAATTCTACTGCATGGGATAAACTATCCCTACAGGGATTTTTGCAGACATTGCAGACCTTAAGCACCATGATCCCCTCCTTCAAAAAGTTAAACATTGTTATCATTGCTATGGCGTAATATATATATATATATATATATATATATATATATATATATATATATATATATATATATATATATATATATATATACACGAAAATGCTAAATGGAGGCCGAGTTCCATGGAGCTCTTTATTTTGAAAACTTTGAAAATCACATTTTGAAGTTTCAAAAAAATCTAAAAAAATCATATGCGTTCATACGGATGTGTAATACATGTGTGTGAAATTTGAAGATGATATACATTACGGTGAGAGCTACACAAAAAAGACAAAATTGTGATTTTGAAGTGGTGAACAGTGCATGCACTGTTCACTACAAAAAATGCACGAATTTATCTTTTTTGTGTAGCTCTCACCATAATGTATTTCATCGTCAGACTTTGCACACATGTAGAACACATTCATACGAACACATATGATTTTTTCCAGTATTTTTTGAAACATACAAATATGATTTTTGAATTTTTTTTTAAAAACGAGCTCCATGGAGCTCGTCCTCCAAAATGCTGCACTATATATATATATATATATATGTTTATCACGAAGTCACGGACATATATAGTAAGCCATAGCAAGATTTATAAGTATTAGTTAACAGTTCAAACATCTGAAGCACGGAGTTATACGACTAGGCACGATGGAGAGATCAACTCCTAATCTAATCCACGTCAGACTCCTTGGCGAGATCATCCCAGTCTATCGGGTCATTCTCGACATCCTTCTGGTTGCGTGCAGTGATCATCAACGCCTCGTTAATGGCATACAGATGCGGATCCTTCCGAAGATACCGTTCTACCAAGGGATCGGTGCTCTGACGTTCACGGGCCCTGATGAGCGCCTCAGCCTTCAGGTACTCCTGCTCCTCGGCCTTGGAGACTATCCTCATGTTAGGAGGCGCTATCTCACTCGCGCGCCAAGCATCCTGAGGAAAGTTGAGGTGGGCCCTTCGCCCCTGGTACTCGAGCGCCTTGGCATCGTAAGCGCGCGCCGCTTCCTCGGCGAAGTCGAACGTGCCGAGCCATTGTTTCTTGCCAGTGACGGGGTTTTGGATTTGGGCGCCCCACTTTCCCCAGGGCCTCTGGACAACACCACGGTACCTGCCGTTGTCCGCCATTTCGGGAAAAAATGACCTAAAACATGCAGATAAATAAATTTGACGAAAGAACCGAAGAAATCTTCAACAACACAATCTCAATTAAAAATAAACAAAAATAAATTGGCATGACCTCTGCATAAAAATGGACACATTAAGAGCTAGAAATTTGGTGAAACAAAAATAAATCAACGTTTCGCCAAAACTTTAGCGCTTATAGTATGAATCCTGTAAAGAAATGAAGACATCTACTACAGCACAATATCAATAAAAAATCAACAAGGAAATTTGGCATGACCTCTTCGTAAAAATGGACATATTAAGTGCTAGAAATTTTGGCGAAACGGAAATAAATCAACGCTTCGCCAAAATTCTAGTATGTACCCCTGTAAAGAACTATAAACTACAACTATACAGCTGTTGATTTCATATATACGGCTAGTTTTGATTGCTACAACTATAAACTACAACTACAAAGTACAACTATCGAACTACAACTAGAAATATCAAACTACAACTATAAAGTACAACTACAATTTATTATAATGTGTGCATTACGAACTATACAACTAGAAACTACTACTATCAAACTAAAAATAGCTAGAAACTACAAATACGTACAAACTAAAAACTAAAAATACAACGATGAAACCCATAACCCTAACCCTAGTTGAACATGCGTGGTGGCCGTGGCGGCGGGTGGCGACGAGGACGGCCGGAAATACAAGGGGGGACGGCGACCTTATACCTGCCGGACTGGACGCGGGGCGACGGGGCGGTGGACCAAGGGCGACGGCGGCAGGGGCAGCGGATCGAGGGTGAGGGTGACGGCGGTGGAGGGCGAGGACGATGGCGGTAGCGGAGGACGACGACGGCAGCGTACGGCGACGGCGACGTGGTCAGCGCCGTAGTGGAGGGCGACGGCGGCGACGAGAGCGAGATGTGGGAGAGAGTGAGAGTGAGAGTGAAAGTGTGGGGTAAGGGAGAGAGAGGGGGGCGCGCGCGTGCAGATAGTGCTAAACAGCTGTGGCGGGCGCGCCATAAGACCCGCCACTGCTAATTTGGGGTGGCGGGCGGCAACCCTTCAGTTGAATTTAAATCGTCTACTGCTAACCTACTTGTGGCGGGTAGGACATCCTGCCCGCCACAGCTATTATCTGCATTAAAAAAAATGTAACCCGTTGTAGGCTTTTAACTGTGGCGGGGATATTAACTCACCCGCCGCTGCTACCTGTAACAACAGTGGCGGGCAAGCATAGCCACTCGCCACAATAAACATTCATAACGGACCCATGCTCAGCAGTGCTTCTTTGTGGCGGGTGCTGTGTTTCGCCCGCCACTGCTGTGCCTCTAGCTCTGGTGATCGTGTTTTGCCACCCACCACTGCTGCTTCTCCTAACTACCTGTGGCGGGTACCTAGTCCCGGCCGCCACTGAATTGGGTTCACCTATAAACCCTTTCCCAGTAGTGTGTACATCAACTTCTAACATTTGGCATCCACATTCTTATCGCACACAATGGCATAGCAGTCACCCAAGATCCTTTTTTTACACTCTTCTTTCAGCAGGGAGGAATGGTGTACCTCCATCTGACCAGCAACTAAGAGCACCCCAAGCATTTACTTACTGGGCCTAGGAACTCTAGAAAGCCATGCGTCGGTGGGGATGAATTTTCATCTGTTTTACAGGGCAGATGTTTGAGGAATGCCCTGACTGCGCCTGTTACGCCGTCTTCAGATTCCATGGCCTTGGCAAGCTCCACAGCCTTTTCTTTCACCTGAAAATCACATGGGAAAATACATGTTTGCTGTAATTTTACGAAGAGGAGATCGTGCAAACTAGACTGAATCAGGGAAGTTTTGTTCAGTACTGATTTGTGTATATGTCCCAAAGCTCTTCCAATTTGAGAACTTACGATCTGAGTTTGAACATTCTAACTATCCAATTTACGGGAATGGCCCCAGAGTCGGTTCCTATTTCTTGGCAACTACCAGTCTGTTCCTGGCTTTTGGAACCCTGCTAGGTACCAAACTACCAATGCACTGGTAAGTTACCGGCGACAACAGAATCTTTCCAAAAACTCAAGTAAATGGTCATTCATCTTGACTACAGGAATCGATACATTCTCAGAGAGGAAGCACTAAAACAAAGTATATTTGAATGAAGTCTTCATGTAAAAAATGGTGAAGGTCTTAAATGGTGGATGGATCATGGGTGTAAGATTCTCAACTTCTAATTATCAAGGTGACAATCTAGCAATTTTGTATATCAGTATATCATAACCATATCTGTAACACTGCCTGCAGCCTACCTATGCACATCTGTGTCCGTATTCTTGTTATCTATTTTTGCGATATGAAACAGAAGAAAAAGTAACATCTGCCCAAGCGCAAAGAATCTGTAGAGTTACCTCTAGATCCAACATGAATTTTATAGCGGTCATTGTAAACATTTTGGTCTCGACCAAATCCCAGCATGCATGCAGTTCAAGTCTATAAAAGCAACACATACATATGTCTCTCAGAGTATCAAAGGCAGTTCATTCAGGTCCACCTTACATACCAACAACATGGTCTGTCCTCTGTTAGCCATCCTCCTCCTCTCATCAGCTTTGAACCACTTGCCATTTGCTGCAACACTAGATGATAGCACCTACACCAACAGAGATGCTGTGCTATGCCTCAAGTCCCTCCTCCACAGTCCCACCCGAGCTTTGGCCAAATGGAACAAAAACACCGCCATAAAAGAAAGAAAAACTGGACGCTCATATGCATCCTACCACGTCTTATCTCTAACCACATTTACAATTACTCCTGTACCAGACACACGGGGAACACCGGTTCGTGCTCCTTCCTGCAAGAACGTTGCAAATTAGCATTGAATATTACGGGGATATGATTTGTCCAACCAATACGAATAAAAGTTTAATCCCATGAGAATGCGAAAAAGGAGAACTTGTCGTACTAAGTGGGATCAATTTTCGGAGAGCGTGCGGGTCCTCCGGTCGATGGAGACTGCAGCTGACCACCCGAGTCAATCTAATGATGTGGCATGTAGGTTTGTGCCCCGGAAGATGTTCCATGCTGCACCAGATTTTCACCAAATTCTACTGTTTCTTCTTGCCGGATGAAAGGGTCTTGGATTTATTTGATGGCTAAAGGAAACCAATCTAGTAGAATTTCAAAAATAGGAATTGATCAGTGTACGTGTTACACTGATCGGGTGTCGAGCCCCCAGGCAGAGGAGTTTAATCTACGGGGGGCGGCGCGCTGTCAAATTAGTGGATGACAAAGAATCCAGTGACGTTGTTCTAAAGACTTTATTGCCATGTGAAAATTATAGGAAGCCAAGAATATTTCTGTTATTTTGATCCTGATCTCGTATGGGGTATATATGGAGTACAACTTGAGAAAAAAAAACTTAAAGTACAAAATAAGTTACATGTGAATTAAACCTATTCTATCTCTACCTCCGTATCAATAACTTAAACACAATATATATTTCTAACACAACCAACTCCCCCTTACCTCTTAGTCTTGACTACGCCAAACACAAACTGCACACCCATATGTATTCTTACATGCTGTTAACCACGCCTACAAGTATATTGGCTGTAGCAAACACACGGGGACGTCGGCCACCATTACCAGCAAGAACAATTTATAACGTGAAGATCGTATGATTTATCCAACCAGTCCGAGCTTAATAAAATTCCATAATGAAAAAAAGGAAACTTGTAATAGTAAAATTGCTTCGTTTTCGGGTTTTTTTACATAAAAAGTACATCAGTGGATTTTTTTTCATTTTTTATTTTTTGCAACAATGAAACTAATATGTGGAGAAGACTTTGACCATGACAATGGCTTGGAGGGTGTGATGGGCAGTTTCATGCATAAGAAATGACCATGACCGAGCTAGGCTTGGAGGAGATAGGTGGATGGATAAAAGACAATGGCTTGTTGGTCCACTAGGAAAACTAGAAGATACCCCGCACGCTCGCTGCGGAACTTGGTTGCAATATATTTTTATGAGCCTTAGTTGTCTAAAATTTTAATATGAGAATGAAAAGTAATAATATATATGATTTATTGTATTTAATTATAATGAAGTTCTAAATTCTTATGAAAATTAAATTGGGAGGGTCGATGTGGGGGTAGGAATATGTGCATGTTGAGAAAAATGAAAATAGTGGGGATCAAATATTTAGATATATCGGATATAGGATAATAGCATGTGACAATAACTCACAAGTTAGTGGAGGAAAGAGAAAATCAGGCAGCAGAGGTGGGAACAAGTGGCGGTCACTTTTGTAGGGACGCGCCAAGAGTTGACCGCTCTCCTTGTCGAATGTCCAGTGCTGCAATATGTCCAAAAGGCTGAATGACCAGATATTGATATTTCAACTCGCACGGCACGTTGGCTCACTCGCTGTAAGCCTTGGTCGTTTTGACAAGGCCAATTCGTCGCTGCTCATCTGGAGGGCGGCACAACAAGCGTAGTTGGACCAAGGGGATCTGTTTGGGTGCATATCTCTTCGTGAGTTACTAGGGACAACTATATTAGTTACTACCCCCGCAAAAAAAAAACTATATTAGCTAGTTTGTTAATATCATAGAGACAAGCTAATCACATGCTTCATTTTTTTGTGGTCCTCTGCTGAACTTTTTGTTTCTAAATGTTGCATAGTATGGCATGGGCGGTAAAATTTCAATTGAGGCTATGCCCATAGCTATGATATGGTTCTTTGGGAAATGTTAATATGGAATGGAAAAGTCGGCCTGTCAGTGCCGATGTTGCATATTTGATTCCTGCCACTCAAAATTTTGTATTTCGATATGTGCCACTAACGCTTGCGAAGAAATTATGTACATGCCCCTGCGCGCCATCTCCGCCAGTTGCCGTCAGGTTGCTATCTATTTGTTTCGAGAGCACGGATCTATTTGTTACAGTGACCTTGTTGAAGGCATTGTTTTGAGACCACGGATCTTCTCCGGGGTCAAAATCTAAGATCTAGGATCGGGCGATGACGGTGTTTGTGCACTGTTTCCTTCTTGGAGGCGTCGCTTTTGGAGAATTGGGACTTCGGGGGTTGTCTAGGCGGTGGTTCGTGCTGCAGCTACTATGAATTTATCACTGTAGCGAAATCTTTCTTTTTTCTTTTTCTTCTTTTTTGGCTGTGTGCATCCGTAATGTCTTTACGACATTGCACTGTTGCAGAGCCTGGGTGTAATTGGTATCTACGCGATATTAATATATTCCCTTTGTCAAAAAAAATCTATTTGTTTGTTTGCTTACATTTGGGACCCACCACTTCCCAAGATCAACTACACCTCTATGGGACCCACCACCTGCCATGTCAACTGCAACGGGCTGGGGGGGGGGGGGGGGGGGATGCGTTTGACCGTAGCTTCCGCAGTGGGGACCATCGATGACGGGATGAATGGCAGTGCCAGACCCTGTGCATGCATGCTCAAGCATTAAATTCTGATGACCGGCGCTTCTTTCTCCCAACTCCGCCACAAGCTCTCTCCCCACGCCTCTTTCTGTGCACACCCTAATATGCACTCCGTAGCCCTAGCCCTCACTTCGCATTGCTCTAGACCGCGTAACGACCGCCATGGCGCCGCCCATCCCTAGCCCTCACTTCGCATTGTGGAGGGGCCGAGTGCCGACCGCGACGCCACCACCGACGAGGAATTCTCGGAATAGATGCCCATCGTCAGGGAGGCGGAGTTGCCTCCGGCGGAGCGCGGTACGAGAGAGGACGAGGAGCAGGAACACGCCAGCGTGGTGGCCCCCACCAGGCCATCAGCTTCGATAGTCGGCCAGAGCAACTCCTAGACGTGATCAGGGTGGGGTCTTTCTCTAATTCTTCTATTGCTCATTTTTCTTTAATAAATTTGGGAAGATCGAAACGTGATTCAATTTTTGGGTAATAGTTTATGTTTGCTGCCAGGACCATCGGCTTGTCTAAGACGCGGCATATCCCCCTACACGAGAGGTGCTGCCCCGCGTGAAACACACAGCAAGGATCTTACCGCATGGTCTCCGGACACCGACGACGTCGCCGTGAAGCTTATTCTTGAGGAACTTGCCCAGAAGTACGTCGCCTTTGTCGAAGCCGAGGAGGTGGCCGCCAGTCGCGCGAGGGTGCTTCCGCACATCGTAGCCCCCCAGAGTTCACGCTCCAGCCGTGGATCCCATTAGTATGTAGCTTAGTTCATTCGTCTAGCCCAGTCTTGTCTGAACTCTGTTACTCTTTGTGTAATATTTTATTTGATCAATAATGTGCCAATGTTCTTTACAAAAGGGTAAATTATTTAAAATCCTTCCCATCCTTGTGCAATACACTGCAACGTTTTAAAAAAAATTAGACAAACTTTATTTTTGTTCAATTTTCAAAATGTTGCTATGGGTAGGCCAAAAGGGCCATTTTCTAAGCAAGTGATTTTCCAACTTTTGAGACATCGTGTGATATTTTTATGGTAATCTCCAGGCCAGAAAGGGTGTGATTCTCTCGTAATTGCTTGCTCTGAGATATGATCTTCATTCGCCGTGGTAGCACTGTTTAATTTATGCTACCTCTTCTCTTGGTAGTTCTTCATCAACTTTTTTTTAATGTTGATCTCCTTTTGCATATATGTTTTCTTCATTTTCGGTCTTAGCACAATGTCATGGCAATATATTTATACTCATTGTTGCGCATGGCTGATCAATGTACAAGGCTATTGTTTGTACTTTGTAGTTATATTAATTCCTTTCCTTTATACACAATGACACGGTTTTATTGCGTGTTCAAGAAGGAAAAATAGATTTCTGGGTGCTATGCGACTTACCTTCTTAAAAACAGTAACCTCATGCTATTGAGTCTTCACTATTTGCTTCACAAAACTATTGTATCCATAAAAACAAAGGCCGTTATGGAGTTCATATAAAATGGTTTTTCTATTGTCTTGGTTCATATAAAGGCCGTCATGGAGTTCATATAAAAATGGAGAAGTTTTATTCAAAAAATTGAACATAAAAAAACAATTTTTAAAAAATTTCATGGTGTATTAAAAATATATTTATTCATACATTTCAAAATGTTAACCGTGTATAAAAAAAATATCCTCATATATTCCAAAAATGTACAATGTGTATAAAAAAGCAGTTATTAATAAATTGTTAATCATCTATTTCAAAAAATTGAAAAATTTAATATGAACAAAAAAATGTTCCTGATGTATACAGAAAATGTAGTACGTGTATTGATAAATTTGAACATTAAAATTTAAATTTCTAAAAATGTTGATCGTGTATAAAAATATTAATTATATAAAAAATGTTCCTAATATATAGCAAGAATGTACGATAAAAAGATAGTCATCAAACATATATTATTTAAATGTTAATGATGTATTTGAAAAATGTTTAAAACATATAAAAAAATGTTTCCAATGTATACATAAAATGTACAAATGTGTACGAAAAATGTAGACATGTGTTGAATTAAAAAGAAAAAAAAAACGGTGAAAACTGAAACAGGAGAAAGAAACAAAAGAAACACCTCAGAAACGAAGGAAAATGAAAAACAGAAGAAAATCCTGAAAACCAATGATGAAATGAAGAAAAACAAAATAAAACTGAAGGAAACTAAGAAAAAAAAACAAAGAAAATAGAAAGAAAAGATAAGAATAGAAAAAAGCAATAAAAACGGAGAAAAGAACAAATGAAAACCAGAGAAAAAAGAAAGAAAAATAAAAAAACCAGTAAAAACATGAATGAAACAAAAAATGATGAAAAAACAAAATTAAAACAAAAAACGAAGAAACCCATGAAGAAACAAAAAGAACGGAAAGAAAGAAAAATAAAGAAAAAAGCACAAGCAAAACGTAGCGAACGCTCGAACGAGCAATCCAGCGAGCGCTAAGAAACGGACCGGCCCAGTACTATAGAGAGCATGGGAAACCTTCAGGCGAGACAGAACCTAGCCTCGCTGTAAGCGAGATATAGTTCTCGCGGTTGATTCTTTGCATAATTGAGGTCTATGTGTTGAGGGCTTTTTGGCCACGCCCAATGCATTGCCGATCGAAAGTTTTCTTGAGTTCACCATTGCACTTTAGTGAAAACGACCTGCGTGGGCATGTACAACAGCATCCTTTTTTTGTGAATAGGGCCCCAGATCTATTAAGAATAGTGAGTAGTACAACAGACCCCAACAAAGACAGAAATTACATTCGGGTCCCTGGGGAGCCGACCACGCACGTACACCACCACGAGCTGAGGGCGCGCCGCCCCATCCGCTGCCGCCGTTCCCTCCCAGAGCCAGTGTGACCTTGAAATCTGCAGTCGGAATTCCTACGGACAAGAAGCCTTCAAGCTAAGGTCCTTTTGGACGAGCGCGTCGAGATGTGATGGCAGCAGACACCATCGGAAGCACCTCTTCTTCTCCATCGCCGACGGACAAGATTGAGACGGATATGGATCCACAACCACACCTGCATCTTGCTGTACAAGTCTCCCCGCCGGCCTTGACGCTGCTAGAGAACACAACATCAAGCCTAGGGCGAAGCAGGGAGAATAAAATCTAACGGCAGCACCCAAGCACCCAAATCCATCAACGACTAGCACCAGAACTTCACATCGAGGATGGATCTGGAGATTTATTCTCCGCCGCCTTCGCCACCACCGAAGCCGAAGAGAAGGACTAGAAGCTACACATCTACCCTACTGTACGCAGGTCCACCCGGCCAGGCCGACGTCTCTCCTCTCCCGCCGACGGTGAAGCCATCCGGAGAAGAGGACGAAGCGGAACTCGCCGGCGGAACCAAAAACGCCTTTCTAATCACCTCCGTCAGTAAGAGCATCTCCAACAGCAGCTCTATAATAGTGCATGAGTCGTTTTTAGGGCACGAAGGGCCAAAAAAGGGCCTTGAACAGCTGCCCAATTTTGGATTATTTTTTTGGATTATTTTTGGGCAGCCCTAAAAAGAGGCTTCTCGTGTGACAATTTTGGGCACTTCGGCGGCTGCCCAAAAAATGCAAGAATATTCGGATGCCTGCATGCGGCCGGAAACACTTGGATCCGCCGGCCGGCCGGCCACCGTACACCATGGCCGACTCCTCCGACCCTGCCGCCGACCCCGATACGCTCACCGCTGGTGCCGACCCCAATACGCTCACCACTTCCGCCGACCCCGAGACGCTCACCGCTGCTGCCGCCCTATTTCATGCCCAAAAAAGGCACAAAAACGACTTTTTTGGGCACGAAATATGGCTTCTGTAGGAGACGGCGCTTTCTCGTGTCCAAAAAAAGTTTTTGTGCCCAAACTTTTTTACTCCATCCACTTTTCATGCCCTATTACAGGGCTGTTGTTGGAGATGCTCTAAGGTATGCCATGTAGGATGTTTATCTAGGTGAAGGAGAGAGAGAGAAGAAAGAGAACGAGGGTGTCTATAAATCGGCAGACGGACGAAAGCCCACAAAAATCACTCCTTATCGACAGCCTTTTGCCGTTGAACGCGTAAGCGTCGTTAATTTTCTATCTGCCTGCCAAACCATCGTTTCCATGTTGCACGATGGTACACAAGATTTAGTTTACGGTTCCTATTTTTGGGGGAGGTACAGACACAAAATAGACAGTCCGTTGTATAGGGGGGCTTTACTGTTGTCTACAGATAAGGGCATATACAGTGGTTGATAAGACAGTCGTATCTTAAGTCTTGCATGTAGTTTAGAGATGATAATAAAAGTATGTCTACAATGGGTTATCTCTTAGCCATATTGTGCTAAGAGATCATCTCTTAAATATGTTCAAAAAACAAAGATCATCTCTTAAATAAGAGAAGACAAGTCTTTTCTTATGATTTATCTCTCCTCCACCTCAACATGTATTCTATATGGCACTCCTAAGATAGCACCATTGTACATGCCCTAAGTGCTACAGACGGTGTTATTTAAACTAATATACATGCCCTAATCTGACCACAATTGGCTTTGCACCCTGATAGAAAAAGAAGGTTGGCCACAATATATTTTGCCAGTTGGCCTCAACAATATCACCTCCTTTTTTTCTCATCTTGTACTGTAACAGCACAACAAATATGGTTGTTCATGGGCTCACTTTTCATTATGTTAAGTCGCTTAAACTTATGGACTGAGCGTCTAAACACGCGGCTATATCACGCACCCTGCGAGACGTAGCGCCGCGTCGTCTCTGGTGCTTTACTAAAAGGGCTGGCCCAACACTGTAGCTGAGATTTTCTGGAACGTTCTATGGACCGATTCGGGCAAGTTTAAGAACCTTCTATGTGTTTTATCTTCTTCTTTTTTCTATGTGTTTTTCTATCGGGTTCCTTAATTGTGTTTTCAATTTTCCATATTTTAATTTTTTTCGTTATTTTCTTTTTCTAAATATATGTCAAATGTTTTTCAATACACGTAGTACAATTTCGTAGACACACAGACAACTTTCTTATAGACGTTGAACATTTTTTCAAAATATGATGAGCATTTTTTGAATACATGTTAAATATTTCAAATATAGGATAAATATTTTTTGAATGGTAATTTGTTTTATTAAGTGAACATCTTATAATTATATTAAACAACATTAGCTCGTCGAGAACATATATTTGAAATGTGTGACCATGTTTTGAATTGCACAAAAGAGTTTTTAGACTATTCGACCATTTTGTAACTTTATAATGATTTTTAAATTTTATCTAAAAAGTGTGGACATTTTTTTAATACTTACAATTTTTGGATGATACAAAACAATGTTTTAAAAAAATGTTTTTTTACATGTGTGAACATTTCTGAAAATTGTCACAGGCATTTTGCAAAAAAGAATGAACAATTTTTAAATGAGACAAACAATTTTGGACTGCATTAATAGTTTTCAGTTTCGTGGTGGTGCTTTAAAAAACTTAAGTGAATTAAGTTTTATGTATATGTTTTTAATATATTACACATATATAAAAAAAAGAAAACGAAAGTAAAAGAACGAGAGAATGCTATTGGGCCGGCCTAATAGTAGCAACGTGAGGCGTACGTGAGGCAAGACCTCCTTTACACATGGACCCCCTCCCAAGTGCTCGTTGTGCCGCTAAGGCTCTCTGGCGCTCACGCGCCTGGCTACGTGTGCCGGCCCATGAATGAGCCGAAGAGCTCCTTCACGACACGCGGTTCCTTCTCTAGTCCATCGGTTTGGTGTTGACTGGTCATGATTGACTGGTCCACCATTGACCGGTCGACCCATGACCGGTCAACCATTGCTCATTTACTTTTATTAAAAAAAATCTAAAGTTTCAAAATTAAATTCAATCTGAAATGCTCACGGATTTAAAAAAATATCATCAATTTTGAAAACATAGTTCATCAAAAAATTTAAAAAGTACACAATTTTGAGAAAAAATTCATAATTTTATAAAAGTCCACAAAATTTTGAAAAAAAGATCATTGATGTTGAAGCAAACTTTAATGAATTTTAAATAAAATTCATCAACTTCAAAAAAAGTTCAAAATTTTTAAAAGCACTCATCTATTTTGAATAAAAGTTCATCTTTTGAAAAAAAAATTATGAAAAAAAAGTTTCACGAATTTCCTAAAAAGGTCACATTTGAAAAAAAAACAAATCTAAAAAAAGTTCACAAATTTGATAATTATGATAAAATAAAAAGGGAAAAAACAAAGCAAAATTGACAAAAAAAATTAAACGAAAAATAAAAAGAAAGCAAGAAAACCGGCGAAAACCGTGCTGGAAAGAAAACAGAAGGAAAAGTCGCCTAGAAAAAAAAAGTAAGAACCTTGGAGGTAGGAGAGGTTTACCCTGATGGGCCTGCCCACTTAAAAACTGTGTACGCAGGGGGGTTGCACCATCTACCATTTACCCTTTAAGTGGCGCATAAGGTGCTAAATAGGGTTCGGGTTTTGTGTCGTTGCGGACAAACCGTGCTGGAAAGAAAACAGAAGGAAAAGCCGCCCAGAAAAAAAGGTAAGAACCTAGGAGGTAGGAGAGATTTACCTTGATGGGCCTGCCCACTTAAAAACTGTGTACGCAGGGGGGTGCACCATCTACCATTTACCCTTTAAGTGGCGCATAAAGTGCTAAATAGGGTTTGGGTTTTGTGTCGTTGCGGACGAGCATAGCGTTGCCCGAGTCCAAACACAGATGCGGAATAAATAGAAAGTGCGAGATCATTAATTAAGGGGTACCCCATGCAAAGGTCATTTTCACCTTCTCAAGGGTTGACAAGTGGCGCACTACTTTTGCGCCACTTGTCGCAACCTAGGAGTTTTTCCTTTTTCTTCAAATATTCGTTTACTCAAAATGTTTTATCTTTTAAATCGTGTGTCCAAATCCCGAATCGTTTTCACCGTTGGATTCTTTGTGTCTAAATCTTTGAAACTAGATCGAATTTAACAGGTTAGGACAGACTTCTTTTTCACAAAAAAACCCGGGATAACCCGGAAGAAACAAAAAACAAGCCGAAGCATGTTTTTAGTTCACTTTTTGCCCTTTCCGAGAGGCAAATATGTGCGTCTAGTGAAAGCAAATAGTGCCTCCACGAGTAGCAAATTGGCGCTTCTCGTGGGAGCAAACAAACACGTTTTTTCTCCCGAGAGGCACAACTCTGCCTCTTGCGGAAGAAAATCTGTGCCTCCACGAGAAGCAAATCTGTGTCTCCTGCGGAAGCAAAAGAAAAAAAAACACTTATTTTCCTTTTCCAAGAGGCACTGCTATGCCTCGCGGAAGCAAATCTATGCCTTCAATGGAAGCAAAAATTTTTTGCCTTTTTTTGCTTTTCCGAGAGGTTGTGCCTCTCGCGGAAGCAAATCTGTGCCTCCATGAGAAGCAAATTTATGCCTCCCGTGGAAGAAAAAAAACGTGTTTTTTTTCTTTTCCTTTTTCCTTTTTACTCAGTTTACTAAGCACTTGACACGTTTTAACTAGATGAGAAGATGAAGAGAAGACGTGGACAAGGTCAACAACCTCCATTTTACATATTGATTGTTCAGAATGAAGTATTAAAAAGTCGAGGGACGGCGAACTGTGAACTGACTGATGTGACTGGAGCCGGACAGGAGGCGTCTCCTCTCCTCCAAAAAAAAGCTAGGGTTTTTGCCTCTCGCCGGCGCCGCCTCCGGTCCGCCTCGTCTCCGGTGGCCCTAGGGCCATGGGGACGTGGTGGATCCTGGTAAGGGCCGGCGAGAGGGCTCCGTTTTTAGTCGTTCCTTTGAGTTTTGTTAGGGTTTGTGTCCTGCTCAGGAAGGCGAGACGGCGGCGGCTCCCTGAAGATGGAATAAAGGTCTCCCCGCTTAGCCCCCGTTCCGGTGGTGCGTCTAGCATCGTTGGTGGGCGTGTGGAGGTGTGTCTCCGGCGGATCTATCTTTGGTGGATTTGCTCGGATCTAGTCGTTGTTCGTCTACGTTCGTGTGTTTTCGGGTTGGATCCTTTCGATCTACGTTATTCTTCATCGGCGGCGGTTGCTGTTCTGGTGCGCTGGTCCTATGGGGCCTTAGCACGACGACTTCCCGACTGTCTACTACAACAAGTTGTGCCCGACTCCGGCGGTGGAGGGGCGATGATGGCGGCGCGCCTTCGGCTCGCTTCAGTGCTTGTAGTCGTCGCTAGGTGGTCTACGGATCTGAATGTAATTTTTATTATTTTTGATGTTCGTTGTACTGCCATGATTGAAGATGAATAGATTGGAAGTTTTTCGCAAAAAAAAAAAAAAAAAAAAAAAAGTCGAGGGACGAAACCTACACTCCGGCAATAGTTGAGGGACAAAGTTGATACTAATCTCTTTACATGATAAGGTAGTAAAGATTGTCATGTAAATTGTTTGCCACCAAGCAATACACGCTTGCATTAGACGAGTGACAATAAGACCTTATGACTAGGGAATTACCCTCACGCAGATGATGATGATGATGGCAAAATATTTGGGAAATTTTAGCTAGAAACATTGTCATCCCACATTACACAATTAGTACAGCTAGTAGGAGCATATGCCATTTCTAAGTTGACACTTCTCAGAGCCTGTCTCCAGCATATGTTGTGTCAAGATGTTGTATCGTGTTCCACCGTCCCTCACTTCTCCACACAACTCGCAAGACACCAAGATCATGCATAGACACTAAAGATTGTACTTAACATAGCATACTGCTTACATAATGAGTACAAATAGTGTAAACATGTCTTGTCTAGCTGCTTCAAATCAAATTATAGTGCAAGGGGTAATTAAGCCAATAAGAGCCTCTTTTATTGTTGATATTGGTCTGAATTGCTTATCACACTGACCTGTGCTAATTGGAACCTCTTTTACATTTCCTGTATATATATAGTGCAGGGCAACGTTGCATGCACAACAAAATGCAGAACTAAAATTTCCACCATTTCCATGTGGAATTGAAATTTGCTCATGTCATGTAACCAAAAATGGGTCTATGTGATTTTTCATGAATGAAAAGCTAAATGGACCAAAGCCCATAAAACTTTCAACAATGACAAGGAGGATCTCCAGGAATTTTGTGACATGGAGGACAGTTGGGGCCGGTCCTTCCTGCAAGAACGATTTAGAAGTTGCAAATTAGTATTGGCAATTCTGAGAGCATATGTTAGCACCTTATCATCGCTTCAATGCTTGTAGTCGTCGCCAGGTGGTCTATGGGTCTCGTGGTATTCTTTGTTACTTTTGGGGATCTTTGTAGTGCTGTTACATATTATTAACAGATCAGAGGACTTCTTCACAAAAAGCAGAATTACTACTGCTTGAAGTAGAACAAACATTTCGGAAACAAAGTACACAACAACTCAATATCAGGCAAGCTATAATTAAACAGAAAGTGTATATGCCACAAGATTTGAAATATTTTCTTTGCCAAAAAGTGGTGGGGGGGGGGGGGGGGGGGGGTATTTAGTCGAGAATCATCTTTGCTGGGATCACTACAAGCTTTCTGTCCGGTTTAATCATCCAAACAATATTGCTAAAATTTCAATGACTCGTGAGAAGGCGAACTTCTAATAGTAGTTTTTTTTTCCTTTCATATATCGATTGTCACACAATTCTTATATTTTTGTTAGCTTCGATGTAAGTCAAATTTGGACGTAGAACAGATAGGTAGTGTAAATATGGAAATATATACCTATAAAAACATTTATTAGAACTTAAGGACGGTTAATACTCTGTATGTCCATATAAGAATCAAACATTTATCTAGTGAGTTAACTGAAAGTACTACTCCTATTTTATAATAAATCTGTAGTAGGATGTGCAAGACAGAAAGGCGAGAGCACGTACTCGAAGCCTCTCCGGACGTGGTGGTAACGAGCAGAATGATCTCCAGTACAACGAGCAGAAGAACCATGTTCATGTGGCACCTCCAAGCCATGCGGGATGCGGCAAGATGAAGGCTGTCGCACTCGCCGCTCTCTTCTCTTGTATTATCACCCTGCTGCTTCTTGGTCTCCCTATATATAAAGAATTTGTACAGAAATTCGGAATAGGCGTAGGTGGTATGAACGCACGCTCTACTTGACTGTTGAATGTTTGTGGCTGGAAGCTTGAATGGACGCAGACACGCTCTACTTGACTTTTAGATGGTTGTAGCTGGTAGCTTGCATGGATGCAAATACGCTCTGCTTGGTTTTAATTAGGTGGCAGCTGGCTTAGTCAAAGGCACCCTCTGCTTGGTTTTTGAAAGTGGAGACAAACCAGCTATCTTGGCGCACAAGTTTAGTGCTTCGAGAGAGGTTAGAGAGTGAGTACTGGTATGGTAGGTTGTCTTGCCCGTGGCCGACGTTGAATCGTTGTGCTGCCGATCGGGACCTTATGCTCCCAAATCCTAAAACATCGCTTTATAAGTCACACAAAAAAATAGGAGAAAAAGAATGATGACAGATACAATATACGGAGTATATCATAAAATTTCACCTATAAATGGAATTTTCAATTTCACCCTTGTTGAAATGGTAATCCACAATATCTAATTGATGGTCAAAGTTAAATTTTGAGATGCGTGCGCGCCTTATTAATTGAAATGGTGGGAGTACAGTTCAGGCCAATCATGTGAGCCTTGGAAAAATAACAAAACAAAACCAAGCGCTAATCCCCGGTCCAACCTAGTTAAGTGTAACAAAAGTAAAAACACATATACGAACAAATACAACTTGGGCCAAGTCGAGAACAACAACACACAAACATGTCACACGGGATGAAAGGATCTATGTCCGATGGCTAATGTGCGTCCACTAAGAACTAAACTAATTCTCGGGCGACTGCGCACTTGACACACTCTCTCTAAAAGTTTTAATTTTTACGAGAAGATAGAGAGAAGAGGTGGACATGGTCAACAACTACTAGCTTTACATATTGACAGTTGTTAGTTTCTCAGAAATTTAATACTTGAGGTAGAAACCTACACTGCAGCAACAGGTGAGGGAGATAATACATACACTTATCTATTTACATATTAATTTAGTAAAGATTGTAATGTATATCATTTGCCAACAAGCATTGCACATTTCATTAGCCAAGTGACAATAAGACCTTATGACAAGGGAATTACCCTCACACAGATGATGACAAGCGCAAAATTGTGGAAATCTTAGCTATAAACATTTTCATCTCATTTTACACAATTAGTACAACTAGGAGCAGCATATGACATTGCTAAGGTGACACTTGACATGTACTATCAATAGCATATGTTGTGTCAATATGTGGTATTGTGTTCAACTGATCACTTCTCCAGCAAACTCGCAAAACATCAATATCATGCATAGACACTAGAGTTTGTACTTAATTTTTCGATAAAGGGTGATTTTATTGACTCATAATGTAGCATCAAGGGATCACGCTGGCAAAGTGCAATGTCATACAAGACCGAAGCTATGCCTAGATGGAGTTAAAAAGGAAAAAGAGCAACGATGATCCATGCCAAGCAGCTGGTGAGGCAACAAAGCTGATGCGCAAACACGATCCAAATGTGGACACTTACACGAATTGAAAATCGGGCCTACACCAGAAAAGAAGCCCAACTGCCAAGAGTCGTCCGCAGACCCAAGCACATCGATCGATGCACATGTGTGTCGGCTGCTAATGAAACTTGCAAGAAGAAATGGTACCAACAAAATCCCATATTGGAGATGCTCTGTGATAAATCCCACGCCTGACTCAAGTGCTTGTCTGTGATAAATCTAGGCATTGCCATGGGCCCTGAGACAATACACCACGAGTTGCCATTGCATCACGATAGCCGCAACCAGTCACCACAAACTCCGTCAAGCAAGAGTTGCCATCTGCACCGCAGGCTAATATCATCGACACTATCGCCGTGCACCACCTCTGCAATGCCACATTAACGATGGATCGCCGCTACCTGGCGTCACACAAGAAATCAGCAAAACAGCCACATCCACCGGTCACGGCAAGCTAAACTCCAAATTGACACGCACGCCAGAGACAAGGACAGGAGTTCGCGAACAACGTCTTTGAGATGGCAACGACGTCCTCGGAGGCCTTCTTCATAGAGATTTTGCTCAGAACCACTGCGAAGGAGAGGTGCATCTCCCATACCATGCCTTCATGAAGGTGTACAACGTGGGAGACGACGCCGTGGTCGCTCAAAATGAGATGAGAACAATGATTTCTCCTGGAGCATGCATCTCAGTTTAGGGGCTAGTTCTTTTGGGCGGATTAAAAAATAAGCCGCCTCTCCCTAGCTTAAAAAATAAGCTGCCCCCTAAATTTGTTGAGAGGAAACATGGTAAATGGTATGTTAGTACTAATCTTGACATGCATGTAGTTAGTTGGTTAGTGGATCAACGTCTGGTGCGTGGCATAAGGGCCGGCAGGTTGTTGCCTCGGTTGTGTATGTACGTGCTACTGTCAGCCGGCCGTGTGCGTGTGTGTCACGTGAATAGGTGTTAGTTAGTTGCATGGCCAGGTCGTGTGCGTTGGCGTTGAGAAAATGGTGCTCACGCCATGCATGCATGGCTGTTTGTTGGGGAGTGGCCGTTTGGCCAAGTGTGTGTGCATCCTCTATTTAAAGAGGTTGTAGTCATGTTTAGTTAGAGCTAGAGGAGGAAGATGTAATTTCCGTCGGGACCGTGTTGTGTGGCCGGCCGGCAGGAGAGCTCCTCTGGGCAGTGTTGCGTGTGTGCGCTCACCATGAGGTGGAGTGAATCTCCATGTATTCCGTGGTGGTGTGTTGCCGACCCGAGTTTGAGCTCGAAGAAAAAAAGCGCCGTTCGTCGGCGTGGCGCCGTTCGTGCGGCGAGGCATTTGTCGCGGGAAAAACCTTGTGTCCAGTGTGCTCCTTCTTCCACCTTCGTCTGAGCGAATGAGAGAGAGAGAGAGAGAGAGAGCTAGCTAGGGTTCGTCCGGCGTTCGTGTCGCCGGAGGGTTTGTCCCAACATGGTATGGGGAGATAAATCCATGATCACACCTGTAGGGGGGAACACGATGCAGGATAGTACCATCATGATCGGCTTGACACAGGTCAGATCAGGGATTTCTCCCGGAGCATGTTTCATTCCTCACCAGGATCCCATGGAACCAGCTCAAAATCACAAGCAGCAGCGACCCGGAGGGCCAAGGAAGGACCGCAACCGGAGGTGGACAGCCGCAACAACACCTCGGACCTTGGGAGAATGAAGCCAACAGTCGCATCGGGACGCCAACTGCCGTTGACCCACCGCCACAGCCCACAGCAAGGAATACGATACGGGAGCAGGTCGCATGACAAAGAATAACGATAGGAGATACTAATGATAGACCAACCATGGAGATGTGGGAGGGAGAGGAAGGGGTGTGTAACGAGGGGAAATCAGGGGCGGGGGCAGCTCTCCGCTCTGTAATCATGTCATGTCTAGCAATTTCAAATCAGATCATAGTGAGCGAAATTGAGCCTCTTTTCTTGTTGATAACTTGATATTAGGCTGATGCTTACCACACTGACCGTGTGGTAATTGGACCCGCTTACACATTTCCCATAAATACATGGTGGTTCGTCATACATGTGAGACCATCAGTTGGTGCAGGGCAATGTTGCATGCACAAGAAAATGATGTATCAAATTGCCGGACAAGTGACGTGGAGTATCTAAGCCCGAGCTCAAATGCTCCCAGATGAACAGTAAATTGAAAAAAAAATAGTAAAATAATTCAAACAATTCTAATTTTTTTTTGTGATAAACTTTGACAAATGTTTTGTATGCTTGCAAAATCTCAGCACGAAATGACATTCGTGCAAGTGGTGGCAAAAAAAATTGATCTTCCAAAAATTCTAGTTTTGAATACATTTTGGACTACTGATTTTGTTTTTTTGCCACGCCTTCCAAGAATGTCATTTCTTGCTGAAATTTTGCAAGCATACAAATAATTTGTCAAAGTTTATCACAAAAAAAATCAGATTTTTTTAAATTTTTTTACTATTTTTTAGCTTTTACTGTTTATCAGGGAGCATTTGAGCTCAGGCTCAGAATAGGGCTTTCGCGGACAAGTAACCTTTACTCAACACAGAAAAGTAATAACGATAGAAAGGATGCAAAATGATAAAGCACATACTCCAAAATGACTACCATTATTATTACAAGTAGGAATAAGTTGTTGGGAATCAAGAAATTAGGGGAGTGGCATGGTGTGGCATGGAGACAGAGGAGAGCGTGTATTGGTCCTCTTCTCATGCTCTAAGGAAAAGAGAGAGAGAGAGAGATTCTCATATGCAACTCCCCTCTGTTCTTCATGTGGGACTAAAATTTTGCTCATGCGTTGCAACCAGTAATGTGGCTCTGTGATTTTTCACAAATAAAAAGTTAAATGGACCGAAAGTCCATGAACTTTCAACAATGACAGGGAAAGTGACATGGGGCACATTTATGGCCGGTCCTTCCTGCAAGAATGATTTATGAGTTGCAAATTTGTATTGACAATTCTGGGAGCATATATTGTAACACATTAGTATCACCACGGGGAACATAATTTCCCACTACGGCTTTAAGTAAAGCAAGCAGTTTCAAAACAAAGTGAACAATGAGTCAGGACCGAGGAAAGCTAAAATTTACCAGACATGGTTAAGTATTTTAATTGTTTCTTTTCACAAGTTTTCATCTAACTAACAGTATATTCTATATATTGTTTTGTGGGTTTACAAAAGGTAGGGCAGGATGTTTCATCGAGAATAATTTTTATTGCGGTCACAACAAGTTGTCCGGCTGGTTTAATCATCCAATTAATATGACTAACATTTCAATAATGTGTGAGAAGGCGGATTTGTAACAGTAGCTCTTATTCCTTTTCTTTTATTTATCAGTTGGCACACTTTTTTTGTTGCCTTCGATATAATCAAATGTGAATTTAGAACACATAGGAAGAGTAAGGATGGAAATACATGCCTATATAACCATTTAATAGAACTACTGAGATTTATGTACTATGGTTTAATCCTAAAGAGTTTCAGTGATCAAAATAAGCACGGTCTAATACTCTGTGTCTCCAGATAAGAAACAGACATCTATCTAGTGACTAAACTGATACTATTATATAATAAATCTGTAGTAGGATCTGCAACATTGAAAGGCCAGAGCACGTACTGTACGACTGAAAAGCCAGCCCTCGGGATGGCATCGTAATGAGCAAAATGATCTCCAGTATAACTAGCAAAAGAACCATGTTCATGTGTCACCTCCAAGCCATGGCAAAATGAAGGCTGTTGCACTCACCAATCTCTTCTCTTGTATTGCCACCCTTCTGCTTCTTGGTTTATATATACAGGATTTGTACATAAGTTCGGAATGGCCGTAGCCGGTATTACCTACCCGCTACTTGACTTTTGGCCAGCCCTCGGTATCTTTCTATGTACGAGTATTATCTTGCGGGTTAAAAATGTAGGGGGTAAGATATGAGAAATCATCTCCCGTTGAATCACGACCAGCTTTCCAGCTTAGTCATCCCATGACAATCTCTATGGATAACTTTTCAAACTATGCATGACAACTTAGATGTAGACGGGACAATAAACCTTAACTAAACATTTGGATGGTTGTAGACTTTTGAGCGTGGAGACTTTGACCATGGAGATGTAGATGCAGCTGACATGGACGCAGACTTTTGAACGTGGGGACTTTGACCGCATATGAGTTGACTCTCTTTGTGACAGTGAAGGTTGTCTATGTGGTGAAGACTTTGACCATGCATTCTCGTCGATCAGCCTGGCCTGGGGGAGCTTTCGTCACCAGCACGATTGCATCGTCCGACCGACGAGCGTACGCCCCGCAAGCTCCAGCGCAGCCGGCGCTGTTGCGTGGATCTGATGGCCTTGGCCACCTCTGGTTTCGTTGCGGCGGTGGACCATGTGCTCGTGGCCGTGGGCGGCGGTTTGTGGATATTGATCTGCTCGAGCTTCACATTGGTGGTGGCTTGGCTGCCTCCGGCAGGTGGAGGCGTGCCTGGTCATCGGTGTCATGGCCGACGGGCTAGACCGACAGGGTCATAGATCTGCTTTGCTGCTAGCGTTGGAGTATTTAACAAAAAAATATCACATTTGCGGTTTCGGTCTCACCGAACAACCACTTTTCCCGTCAACAAACGACTATCACTTTGAGCTAATTCGGTGGCAAAAAAACTACCACTTGTAATGACCATTTTGCTAATTTTAAATCTGATTACGACAGGTGTGGCCCGCATGTCAGGGCCACATGGGCATCACGCTTCGCGGCGGTCACCTGAAGGCCGTTAGACCCGCGCGCAGTCGGACCAGGTCAAATCTGTGAGTCTTCTACATGCATGCAAATTTTCACAAAACATGTATTTTCTCTATGAAACTTCACACGATGTAGAAGACATGAAAATATGTGCTGTTAAGAAATCAATCTTTTTGAATTTTTGTAATTTTTCTTATTTTACTATTTACCCAGGAGCATGCGAGCGGGACCAGATTTTTTTTTTTGAAAGATCCAGCTTGGCTGGCTTCATTAGATTTAGCAGGGGGAGAACAGGGTACAAAGGTGATCAAGTGATCAAAGTGGCAAAATAGAGGAAGATAGAAAGTAGGGGTGACAGGCCACCCCCTCCTCTTCCAAAGAACCGTAAAGTTACTATCTCGCGATTAAATCCCCGAACGGGGGCTCGATGGCTTTGGCTCCTGCTAGGCGCCACTGTTCCATGCTTCGCCGAATTGCTGCGATGATGTCAGATGAGTCCACCTGTTTGACTCTGAAGACACAGTTGTTTCGCGCGCACCATAACTCCCAGGTGGTTGCCATGATCATGGTTTTTACTCCTTTTTTCCCCTCTCTGTCCGTGTGCGAGATGATGCTTCTGATTGTCGAGGGGGTGTGAATTTGCTTGCTCCCATGGGGGGCAAGCGATGAGCATCCCCTCCATTTTGCCACCTCTGTCCAGACTGCTTGGGAGAGCTGGCAATTCCAGAATATATGGACAGAGGTTTCCAAATTTCTCATGCAAAAATGACAGAAGTATGAATTAGGCCAGCCGCGACGCTGCAATCTATCATTGAACCAAAGTCTGTCCAAGTGAAGCAGCCAAGAAAGCATATTTATCTTTCCTGGGGCCCAAACTTTCCAAATTGTGCTCTTCATGTCGGTGGATGGTGTGTTGTTGAACTGAATTTTTTATGCCGAGGCTGTGGAGTAATTGCCGTTGCTGTTCCCGTCCATTTGATCATGTCAGCATGCTGCACATTTGATAGACCACCGTGCTCCCTGATCTTCCTCGCCAATCTGACAACATCGGTGACAATGTGCTCCCAATTTCCGTTTTGCAGGTCACTGATCCACTGCTCGTTCTGGAGTGCTTCAGCAACCGTCCTGGTTTTTCTTCTCGAGTGCTTAAACAACACAGGAAAGGAGGAACAGAGCGGTTGGTTCTCGAGCCAATTGCAAGTCCAGAATTTTGCTGTTCTGCCGTCTCCGATCGTGACCCTGGTGGCCGAGGCGAAAAGTTTTCTATCTCCTTGATCGCAGGGGGTGGGGAAGCCGTTCCATGGGCGATCTGGTTGGGACTAGGCCAGCCATAGCCACCGTAACCGCAACGCTCTGCCGAAGAGTTGAAGATCCTGAATCCCTAGCCCCCCCTTTTCAATCGGGGTGCATACCTTCTTCCAACTAACCTTACACTTTCCTCGTGAGATTTCCTCTTCCTGGGCCCATAAAAATCTACGCCTTGTCTTGTCTACGTCTTTTAGAAGCTTTTTCGGTGGTCGAAGAACTGTTAAGGCGAACGTTGGCATTGCAGAGAGCACGCTCCACACTAGAACCCTTCTCCCAGCCATGTTCATGAGTTTCCCCTTCCACCCTGCAAGTCTTGATCTAATTCTATCAAGAATGAACTGAAGATGGACTACCCTAATCCTAGTCGTGGAGATCGGAAGACCTAAATATGTCATAGGGAAGCCAACCACCGTTCTCCCAAAATTTTGTAGAATTTGAGCGAGGTTTAAGCCGTCACACCTAATTGGAGCCACCGTAGTTTTTTCCTGGTTTAATCTTAGGCCCGTCACGTCACCAAAAAGCTGTAGAATGTCCAGAAGCGAATTGACCTCCTCGTTGCTAGGGTTTGCGAAGATGACCGCGCCGTCGGCGTACAAACTAATTCTCATGCCAAATCCTCTGCCAGGAAGCGGTGCTAGGATGCCTTGATCAGTGGCCGTGGACAACAGCCTGTGTAGAGGGTCTATTGCTAGGATGAACAGCAGGGGCAAAAGAGGATCGCCTTGCCGTAGGCCCTGCCTATGCATGATTGGTGGCCCTGCGTCTCCGTTTAGAAGACAGGAGGACGAAGCCGTGGACAAGAGAAGGGTGATCCAGTCCCGCCAACGTGCGCTGAAGCCCATATGCTGCAGAAGTTCTAAAAGATATTCCCAGGAGATCGAATCGAATGCCTTTGCTATGTCTAGTTTAAAAAGTAGTGCCGGGTTTTTTTCTTTCTATGTAGGGCTTTGACGCAACTCTGGACGTATAAGTAACTATCGTGCATGCATTTTCCCTTCTGGAAAGCTGATTGGGCTGGTGAGATGATCTCCGATATGGACTTGGCCAGCCTCATTGACAAGACCTTAGCGATCAGCTTTGCAACCGAGTTGATTGGGCTAATAGGTCTGAAATGCCTCACTTCGGTTGCACCATCTTTCTTGGGGATTAGCGCTATGAAAGCTTTGTTTTTTTTAGAAAAGGAGGATGACCCCCGGCCTCTGCATCTGGTAGATGCATGCAGCCATCTTATTGATTATTCACGAGGACCTTACAAAGCAGTACATCAATATGTCTGAATCCGCCATCTTGGCAACATCTGTCGCTACTCCTATCCAATTGATGAAGGGGTGCAGAAATGCTGGGCCAAATACCCAGACCTCTCACCTAAGCCTAACATCTAAAGCCGGAGGCCCCAACCGAGGCACATACCGGGACTAGGGCACAAACCGGCCCGACACACTCTCATGTGTCGTCGCCGCCGTCTTCCACTGATCCGTCTTCAGAGCAGATATTGAGGCGCCAACCTTGCCAGGTCCCTCTGCCATCGATGCCACCATGACGTCGGACAGCGTCCTCCTCCTGCGCGAGTCCATCTCCAAGCATCGGACGCCGAGTCTCCACTGCACCACGCCGCCGAGATCCGCCGCCATTAATGTTTAAGATGAAGCACCGCTCCACCAAATAAGCTGACCACTGGTCCCTCGAGCCCGCGTACACTTCCAAGAATGATGCCCCCAAGGGGGAAACGACACAAGAGCACCGCCGTCATCCGATCTAGTGATCTAGGGTTTCCCCCGGAGGTAGTAGCAGATAGTGGCCTTGAACTTCTCCTCGGCGATGCCTTCAAGAAGGGAATGCCGCAAAATAGTGCCGCCACCGCCGGCTTTGGCAGCTAGCCGAAAGCAAGTTTTCACCCGGATCTGTTCGAAGGGCCTCCATCAAGCATCTCGTGCACGGATCGCCGCCATCTCTGCCGGGGACTGGACGATGGATCCAGGCCGCCGCCGCCTGACCGGCCACGGCACCACCACGGTGCCTAAGCCGGCGCCGTTAGGCCCACCATGCCCGCCTGTAGACGCCCTCCAGATCTGCCGGCCCACAGAAGCCCATCTGGGCAAGGCGAGGCCCGCGATCTGGGCCGCCGCCACAGGTGCTCCTCAGCCGCGGGGAGAACGTACCTGCGCTGTCGCCGCCGTCATACTCGCCGCCGGGCACCCGCTGCTCCTTGCCGCCGGTGCACCGCCGAGCCATGCGCCGCCGCCGCCGCCAGGAGATCGCCACCACCGCGCGAGGGGGAAGGCCCCGCTGCCGCCGTCACTGGCCAGGCTATGCCGGCTTGGCCTCGGGCGGCGGCCGGAGGGAGGAGAGTAGGGCGGAGGCCTAGGGCCGGCGGCGGTGGATCGCCCCCCGTGTCGCGAAGGGTTGGCGACGCGGGGGTCGGGGTCGGGCTATGAAAGCTTTGTTGATCTCCTCAAAGTTGTTGCCAGCAACATGATAGAACTTGAAGAATACTTCCATGATGTCAGCTTTAATGGTGTCCCAGCTAGCTCTGAAGAACTGTCCGGTGAAGCCGCCCGGGCCCGGTGCCTTTTCTGCTAGAGACGCAATGATCGCGGCCCAGACCTCCCCTTCCGTGAAGGGGTTATCTAATCCCTGTCCATTGATGCTTGGAATTTGGAGCTCGTTCCAGTTGATTGTGTGTTGACGCTGTTTTCTTGTGCCCAGTTGATCAGTGAAGTGTTTGTGGATTTCCTTTGTTTTTGCAGCATGGTCAGTGATGGTTGTTCCTTCTCCCGTCTTGATCGCATAGATGTGGTTTTTTCTTCTTCTTGCATTGCACTTTGCGTGGAAGAATTTGGTGCTCGCGTCACCCGCCCGAAGCCAAGTCACTCGGGATGCCTGTCTTTTTCTTGCCCTCTTAATCGCAGCAAGGCCCAGTACCCTGGCCTTCAATTGTTTCCTGAGGCAGAATTCAGCTGCAGATAGTTGTCTTTTCTCTTGAGCAATGTCCAGACGCAGGATCACCTCATTGGCTATGTGAAATTGCAATTTTGCTTTGCTGAACAACGACCTGCTCCAGATTTTAAGGTCCTTAGCTGTTCGTTGCATCTTGATTTTCATCTATGAAAGGGCAGTCGTGGTTGACAGGCCTGCTCCTTGCGCGCTGAACAGTTTCAGAGTAGTGGGGGTATTTGGGCCAGAAATTTTCAAATCTGAACCTGGCAGGGCGCGGCGGGCTGGCGGCATGAGAGAGGAGAAGTGGGCAGTGATCAGAGAATGAGGTTGATGCAGCAGAGTTTCCCATTCTATATTGCAGAAAATGAGGTTGATGCAGCAGAGTTTCCCATTCTATATTGCAGAAGAATTTGTCGATGCTGCAAAAAGTTGGGTTTTCTCCCTCGTTGCTCCAAGTAAAGCGCCTGTTGTGGCACTTAATCTCCTTTCATCCTGCGAAATCCAGTGCTTTTCTGAATCTTCCCATAAGTCTTCTCTTCAGATTCAGGTTGTTTTTGTCTCTACCTTCATAGATCATGTTGAAATCTCCTGTAACCAGCCACGGCTCCCCTGCTTGGGGGGGGGCATTGCTAGCGACCTCCTGCAAGAATTCCTCCTTGAGGGCGTCTTCGTTTGGTCCATATACCGTTGTCAGCCAATACTGAACGTTACTGCCCAGTTCGGACACCCTAGCTGTGATTGTAAATCTGCCAATTGAGTGTGATGCGATTGAAACTATATCTTTGTTCCAAAAGATGGCAGCCCCTCCCACAGCCCTGAAGATCGGCCCCTCCTACCTCCCTTGCAATTTCAGTCGTCCAGAGCTCTACTTTGGTCTCCTGGAGAGTTAGGATTGTAGTCTTGTGCGCACACGCAACCTCACTGATCGCTGTACGCTTGGCTGGGGCGTTTAGGCGACCAGAATAGAGTATACAGACAAATAGCACAATTACTCCTTCGTAGTTTGCACTGTGATCTGATCGGAAATTGTCAGACATGCCCTAGTTATAATGAACTTTTCAAGTTTTTCTAGTCATACTATAGGTATAACACAGTACAAATACAGATGCTCACATAGATGCACATACACTCACTCTTATGAAGGCACGTACACACACTTTACTCCAATGAGCACCTCCGAGATATTGAGCCGGCACAACATTTTAAGATTGACGAAATCACCACATGTGCCTTCGTAGTCGACAGGGACGTCTCCTCCCACTAAACAAACATCGCTGAAAAGCCTGAAATAAATCCAGAAAAATGCGAGCACTTGTGCCAAGTCTACCACTTGAACCCTGGTGGGTTGGTTCCACCACAAGGAATCTAACCATCAGAGCTACACTCACACAGGTATACGTTTTAAGATAAAGTAGAAACATGTGACCTCTTAGAAGGGAAAGTAATTTTGACAAGTACTTGCCGAAACTCTTTCTTTGGCAGCACAATTCTCTCACTATCTCCCTCTCCCATTATTATATATGTATCATCTCTCTCTCTCCCTTTCTTTCGGAGTTTTCCGAAAGAGCAATAATTCATAGATGAAAGACAAACCATATCAAGTGCATTTGCAAAATCTTTTTTTAATATGATTTCTTGTGATTTGTACAAAAAATACAAGTTTATGGATATATAACTCGAGCACTACTCATTTATATCATAATTTTTTTTTCTTAGGTCACGAAATGTCCATATTTTTTTGATGAAGTTTTATAAGTTTCCTATGAGTATGTGAGTATGTGAAATGGAAAATTAGCGTTACAACTCCATCTGAAACTTCAGTTAAATATTGCTTATGTAGGCATCTAACAAGTGTGCACATTGTGTTTTTTACTAAGGAATTTGACAAAATGACACTCCCTTCTGTCATTGACATGTGGGATCGGGGACCAGCTGTCATTTGTATCGACGTACAAGCAAATGTGTGTCATTTTGTCAATATTTTGTTTTGTACTATGCTTCTAGTTTTTCTAGTGAAAAAATATCAACAAATAGCTCTTTAATAATCTATGAAAAGATGCACCAGCCCGATGTCAAAATATTTTGTCAAGACATCAGGAAAATACACAACCAAGTTATTAGAGTGAGCCGAATAGATTGCTTATAAGAAAGGAAAAAAATTACAATATATTGACATGTTGTGGTTGAAACAACAAGCTTCATCTTCAACCACCGCCTTGTTTTCATTATGAAAGGTCTTTTCTTCACTTGTTCATAGAGAAAAATGCTTCTTTTACTTCGATTACTTCACTGTAGACATCATGCATCGTTGGGCGATCTTTGGGTAATTCTGCAGAACATAACAAGCCAAGTTTAAGGAGTCGGAGAGCACATATTTCCTTCAGCGTAAATGTCTTGTATTCTTGCATGTTTGACATATGATCGACATCTTGATCTCCCGTTTCCAAAGTAAGGCTAGGGTGAAGAATGTCTTCAGTTCGTGAAAGTGATGCATCTACATACTTGTGGAGCGTAAATCCATCACTGAAATCTTCATGAGTAGGCCTTTTCCGTGTTAGCATTTCTAGAAGAACAATGCCATAGCTGTAGACACCCCCCTTGGTTGAGATTTCACTACCCATGCCGTACTATGCAAGGATGTTTTACAACAAAAAGTAAGAGGAGCACAAAAAATAGAACATGCCATTAGCTAGTTTAATTATGCTAACAAAGTTGTAACTAATATAGTTGGTGTACAACAACTCACCAGGAGGTATGTACCCAATAGACCCCCTTGGTCCAACTATGCTTGTTGTGCCGCTCTGCCCTCCAGATGAGCAGCCACGAATTAGCCTTGCTAGACCGAAGTCGCTGACACGCGCGATATCGTCGTGGTCAAAAAGTATGTTGCTTGGCTTTAGATCACAGTGAACAACTGGCGGTATGCACTGATTATGGAGATATTCAAGAGCAGAAGCAATGTCAACAGATATGCATATCATTGCCCCTAAATTCAGATCACTCCACTCGTTATGAAGTCAGTTTTCAAGGTTGCCATTGGCCATATACTCAAAGACTAGAGCTTTGAACTCATTTCCCACTATGTCATTACTTGAGCATGCAGTTATCACCTTCACGAGATTTCGGTGACGGATGTGTTGCAATGCCTTGCACTCAGAAATGAAGCTCTCCAATGCGCCAAGTTGATTGAGCTAGAAGACTTTAATAGCAATCGTGTCGTCTTCTGCGTCAAACCATCCTTTGTAGACCGTCCCAAATTGCCCGGAGCCGACTATGTTGCCTGGAGAAAAACTATTTGTTGCTTTGTTGACGTCATTGTATGTTATCCTTTTCATCTCCATGTATGAATGGTCAATGCTCTCACTGGACGTGTACCTCTTCTTCAAAACAACTTTGAACATCCCCAAAATCAAAGCTAGTGCAACAATAGCTGACAGAGCTATTAATAGTGGAATGACGAACTTGTGTTTTTTTGTGGATGTCAAAGAAAAGCATCTAGGCATTTCTTCTTCTGCAACACTTGTGCAGAGATGTGGATTTCCTTGGACAAAAACACCTTCTGTATTAGCAAACAATCCACCCGTGGGAACTAGCCCTTCTAAGTTGTTGAAGGACATATTTAGATAGTGCAATGAGGTGAAAGTCTCCAGGAACTCGGGGATTGTACCAAATAGATTGTTGTGGGAGAAATCTAACACTTGGATGCCTTTGAGGCTTGATAGTGACTGGGGGATGCTTCCTTGTAGGAGATTCCCTTCTACACGAAGAGATTCCAACCGGACACATCCGCCAAGCGTGGATGGGATTCTGCCTGTGAGATATGTTCAAGGAACCAAGGTTTTTATTAACCTACCCATCTCTAGTGGTATGGACATTGCTAGTTGGTTGTGTGATAAATCAAGTAGCCAACTCAGCTGATTCAACCTACTAATCATGTGTCCGCTTATACTTCCACCAATGGTATTACAGGAAACATTAAGCACCAACAAGTTCTGGCAGCTACCTAAACTTTCAGGTATGATACCACCCAATTGGTTTTCTTGCAAATAAAGCTCTTGCAGTTGATTTAGGCTGCCAATGGAAGGAGGTATTTCTCCGGAAAAATTGTTTTGTGATAGACTAAGCACAACCATGTTGTGTAGCTGACCAAGGGTGGAAGGTATAGGCCCCATGAAAAGATTTCTATCAAGGTAGAGCATGGAAAGATTAGACAGGGTTCCAATCCCCGCGCAAGTTGTTTTCACCAACATTGAGTTTTAACAGCCGTGTACAAGTCGCCAAAGAGGAGAAGAATGTCCAGTCTCCAGCCTCTAGATGATTTGAGTACAACATTACGTACTGCAAATTTGTCATGGAGCTGAAAGAGGGAACTACCCCTGTCAGAGAGTTGTTGGCTAGATGGATATAGATCATGGCGGAGGCATTTTGTAGTGAAGCGGGGATGTCTCCCTCAAAATGATTATTAGCCATGCTCAATGTTTGGATGTTAGGAAGTGTGATACCCATATCAAAAGGCAGCGTACCACCAAGATTGTTGCTGGCTAGCGTTAGATAACTCAGTGAAGACATATTGTAAATTGAGGGTGGCACTATTCCTGACAAACTGTTATATGATAGACCCAGGTTTTGTAGGACTGCAAGTTTACCCAAATCTGGAATGGATCCTTGCAACTGGTTGTGCTCGAGGTAGAGTGAGGTAAGGGATGTGACGTTTGCTACCGATGGTGGCATGACCCCGGTAAGGCTGTTTTCGGCGAGATCTATGTACGTGAGTTTGGAAGGGGGCATCATGAAAGGTGAGATTGCACCAGAAATTTTGTTTTTCGAAAGGTGTATCTCTGTGATGGTTGAGCTGTTGAAAAGGGATGCAGGGATCACCCCGTCAATGCTATTGTTGTCCAGAGAAAGGTAACGAAGTGAGGAACTACTCGCCAGCGATGGTGGGATCTCACCGTCCAGAAGATTGTCGGGGAGACTGACGGTCTCCAGAGCCGGCGAGCTCCCCAGCAGCGGCGGAATCTCACCGGAAAGTCTGTTGCTGCCGAGGTCCAGAGAAGTAAGGTTGCGAAGCGCACCAAGGGACGGGATGGTGCCACTCAGCGCGTTGAAGCTGAGGTTAAGGTACCGGAGCCCGGAGAGCGCTCCGAGCCCTGGCGGGATGCGGCCGGAGAGCTGGTTGTCGGGCAAGTGGATCCTGACCAGAGAAGTTAGGTTGGAGATGCAGGATGGGATCTCACCGGCAAGGCCCTCCGCCTCCATGTCCTAGGCCACCACGAGAGGTGGTTCCATTGTGCTTGTTGTGCATGTGATGCCGTGTCAGGTGCAGAAATCCGGCGAGGTGGTGTTGTTCCATGTGGCCAGAGCTCCGGTGGGGCTGTGGAGGCCGGACTTGAGGCAGAGCAGAGCATCTCTGTCCGTGTCAGTAGTGCTATCAGCTAGGGTTGCAGCTGATGACAGGAGGAGGATGGCTAACAGAGGATGGGCCATGTTGTTGGCGAGTACTATGTGGACATCAACGAAGCTTTTTATGGACTTGAGCTGCATGGTAGGATTTGGTCAAGACCAAGAAGTCAAGTGCGGCAAGGTAGCCGGGGCCGATCTCCACTTTCAAGAGTCAGCAGAGCAGTAAACTATACTAGTAACTTTTAAAATGTTTATGTTCCGTCTACATCTATGTTGTCACGCATTCTTGTTGAAAAGTCATTCATATTGATTATTATCACGGGATGAGTAAGCTCAAAAGCTGGTCGTCATTCAACGGAAGATGATTTCTCATATCTTATCGCCTACTTTTTAAAACCCACGTGATAATACATAGAAAGATACGGCTTTTTAGAAGAAAACTGGTGCAAAGACAAATAATTAAAATCGTTGTTTTGTTATACTTCTCATGTGGGGATCTCTCGCGCGAGGAGCTCTCCAGTCACGCGACATGTCGGCCACGAACGGCGCGGCGTAGTTGATGAAGCTTGGACGCTGTGGTGGGGGTCTCAAGTGCCCTAGCTGGTCGTCGTGCTGCTGTGTTGCATGGAAGGCAGCTATTGGCACGTGTGGCCGTGGGTGATGATTGGCCTCCGACTCCCGGATATGGCAGCCACACCCCACCACAATCTGGCGTGGATTTTTTGATCCGCCTTCTTAAAGGAGTGCGTAAGATTTTCCTAAATCTGTTACATAAGAATAGCATCGCTCAACAAAGTATACGTTGACTCAAGAAAGAAAAACGGCTAGTGGTGAAGCGACAACGAGGGCGACAACGCGAAGACGTGCATTGGGCGGGTTGGGAGAGGTGCGGCTACGATCGCAGTGGCCACGGAATTGTTGCCACGTCTCGGCGCCTTGTTGCCGTCAGCCTCTGTCACAGGGTTTTTGGAGCATGTGTGCGTGAAACGGATCCCGGCGATGTTTGGCTCTTTGTGTTGTGTGACACCTTACTCTGGTATATAATTCCTATGGAGAATGGACAAAAGTTATTGAGCCTAACGATCAAGGGGGAGAATGTTGGTATTTGATCTAAGGCCCAACGGGCTGAAAAAAAAAGGACTAAAGGGATAAGTTTTAACGTAAAGAAGAGGGGCCACGAGCCAACGCTCGTTTCCCACGTCCAACTAATGCGCCCTGATCGGAGGCGACCCAAACCAACATTTTTTTTTTGAGCTCTGAAGACACTGGGAGAAGCTCCCACTGTCACTTTTTATTAAATAATGGGGAATGTACAATGGGTGGGGTGGTTACATATTTACATTGGGAGGGGACACACAAGAGGTGTTTGTTGCACTATCTAGCAAAATACAGCAGGGGGATACTAAGGATTAGATGGAAGCAGCAAAGGAGTCAATGAATGGCTGCAGACTCTCCTTGGCCCTATATGCAAGCATGGCAAAATCCTCTTTGAATCTGGCCCTCCAGGATGCGTGGGATTGGTTGATATTTCTGAAATATTTGTTATTTCTCTCCTTCCAAATCCCCCACGCAGCAACCACAAAGACCTCCAACGTGGTTTAGGTCCCCTGATCGCCAGCGCCACATATAAAGAGGGGGGCAGCTGGCCACGCATGATCTGACCTGTTCACGTGCGTATACTCTGCCCTCCTACATCCCTAAACCCTAATCCGATCTGGGGGAGCGCTGTGCGACGGGAAGGCCTTCTCCTACCTCTGCCCCGGTGCCGGGGCAGTGCCGCTGGCGCCCGGAGGAACGCCGCTACCTGCAGCGAGCATCTACACCGAGCCTGCATCGACGCAGGCACGGGACATCGCATCGACTACACCAATGGCTGCATCCATTGGTGGTAAGATCACTAAACCATCTCTCTGATCTATGCAATTAGGTGATCTAAAGTCTAGGCTAACGTTCCTGTTAAGTGAACCCTACGGGAATAGATCTAACAATGGTATCTTGAGCAAGGTTAAGCCTAGATTAGATCCCTTTTTGATCTTCTGGTTATGTTTAATGTGTTTGATTAAGTTCAGAAGATCACTGTTAAAGGTTAAAGATTAATGCTTATAGTCAAATTGCCCTCTGTTAAAGTCCATGTTTAATTTCTAGGGTTAAGAGGTTTCGGTTAAAGTCTAATTGGCTACGGGTTAGTGCTAATTATCCAATGATTATGACCAATCATCTTCTGTTAGTTTAATTTTGCCACGTTTCCGCATCAAGATGTGAATTAGCACTGGTTTTACTTCCTGTTAGCAATTAGAACATGATGGATTGGCGAAATAAAAGAAAGCCTCAATTTTTTCCCCAATTCAGACGAACCCTAACCCTAGAAAATCCCGAAATTTGTAACCCTAGGTAATTTCCCCATTTTGAAATCCCAAATCAGAGACAAATGCATGTAATTTGAGAAGAGAAGAGGATTTGGGGCTCACCTAGATCATGCCGGCCTTCGGGTCCGCATGGCCGTCGCCGTGTGTGCACGCCTTGGCCGGAACGCCGCCGCCCTTCGGGATGGCGCGCGGAAGGAAGCGGCCGCCTCTGCTGCGCTCACGGACATGCGCGTCGCCTGGCTTCCGCGCCTTGCACGTCGCCGTAGCGGCCGAAAGCTTGCACCGAACCGCTGGCGAAATGCCTCCCGAACGACGCCGCCTAACGGGCCATGTGCGCGTTGCCGGCAGCCACCCTCGACGGAGGAGCGCGCCGGACTCTGTCCACTGCTCGCTCATCCGGCGAGGGCAGCCACCGCGCCGCCATGGCCGGCCTGCCTTCGGGCGCCGCCACGGTCGCTCTCTCACTCTCTGAAGCGAGAAAATTGGGAGGAATGGGGAAATGGGGTCTAGGGTTTTGACCCGTCGGTTGTTTTGCTCCTCTGTGGGGCGATCGGAGCCGTCGGCTCGATCCGACGAACGAGAACGACGGGCAGCTCCAGACGGGCCTTCGGCCGCTTAACGGGCCGCTTTCTCGGTCGGGCTTCTGCCCAGGTTGTCCCAGCCCTGCAGCAAACGTTTTTTTTAATGATTATGGCTGCGGGAATGGAATTTTAACGGGCTGCCGTGGGTTGATGGGCTAAAAATGAAGTTATGTGCATTTTTTGTTTATTCAGTGTATTTTACGTATTATGATCATTCTCAAAAATGTTTTGCACTGTTATAAATAGAAAATTGCCAGAAAAAATTATGTTTTAGTTTTCTAAATGAAATGGAACCAACGAGAAATTTTATTTAGAAAACTCTTATGAAATTAATGTTTGTGTCATTTATGGCATATTAATGTGATCATTTTTGTAATACAGACCAACGTTGTTTTACAATTTTGAATCACCCCGTTAATTCCTTATTATTTTCTGCCCAACGGTGATATAATTTGGAGTTAATTTTTTGCATGAAAATTGATCAACCAACGTAGGTTAATTTTTGTGCAGTTTATTTTAATCATGTTGTTCTTTTCCTTTACTTATGATATTTTGAAATGATGACAGTCCCGGTCCTCGTGGTTTCGAGAACATCGAGCCACTCACGGGAAACAACTTCCAAATATGGAAGGACTCGTTGCTATTGCACTTGGGATGGCATGAGGTTGACCTCGCGCTGAGGGAAAGTAAACCAATGGAACCTGAAAAGGGTGCCACTGGGTATGCTGAGCTTAAGAAAGCCTATGATGCTAAAGTTGAGAAGTGGGAGAGGTCAAACAGAATGGCGCTCCTAATTATGAACTTCTCCATCTCGACTGAGATTAAAGGGGCTATTCCTGCTAAAGAAAATGCCGCCGAATATTTGAAATCGGTGGAAGAACAATTTAAGGGCTCAGAGAAAGTGTACGCAGATGAGCTTTTGCACAAGCTGCTTGCAAAATATGATGGGCAAGGAAGTGTTAGGGAGCACATTTTAAGTATGAGCAATGCCACGGCAAAGCTTAAAACCATGAAGTGTGACTTGAACGAAGAGCTTCTTGTGCTCCTAGTTTTTAGGTCACTGCCCTCACAGTTCAATCCATTCAAGATAAACTATAATTCTCTTGAAACTAAATGGACACTGCCTGAACTCATTGCACATTGCGTTCAGGAGGAAGAGAGAATGAGGAATGAACAGAAAGATCAAGCTTTCCATGTTAACTCTGCAAAGAGGAAGCATGAGAATAATGCTCATAGCAATAATGTGCCCAACAAAAGGCAGTTTCCCAAAAAGAATCCTCCAAAGCCTAAGCAATGCAACGAGGCAAGTTGTTCACGTCCCGCTCCTTCAGCGGCTGCTCCAGTTAATCTTACAAATGCCGCTGGAGAAAGACTTTGCAATTTTTGCAAACAGCCAAATCATATCAAGGCGGACTGTCCAGGTTTTCTTATGTGGCTGAATAAAAATGGGATTCCATATAAGCCACACCCTAAGAAGGGGTACAAGAAGACTTAATGTCGCGAATGGGAAGGAGGCTGAAGTTGAAGCCGTGGGCTCCCTCAGCTTGAAGTTGCACACTGGTTTCCGACTTCAGCTCAAGGATGTTCTTTATGTGCCTACTTTGAGTAGGAATTTGATTTCAGTTTCATGTTTAGATGATTTTGGTTTTCATTGTACCTTCGGGGAGAAACAATGTTTTTTAAAGTATTGTAATAAGGATGTTGGTCTCGCCGTCCGACGAGGCAAACTTTATATGTTAAATCTTTCCGATTATCCTATATGTGTAAATCTCTGCGAGATGAATATGAATGAACACAATCATGAGAAAAATGGGAGAAGTATCAATCCTTCTTCAAAATTGTGGCATCGTCGCTTGGGCCACATTTCGAGGGGGAGAATGGAACGATTGATTAAAGTAGAAATACTTCCTCCGCTAGATTTCTCTGATGCAGGCAATTGTATTGACTGTATTAAGGGAAAATATGTGAAAACAATTAAGAAAGGAGCAGTAAGAGCCACAGCGGTCCTTGAACTTATTCATACTGACATATGCGGACCTTTTAATGTGAAGTCTATGGATGATTTTGATTCTTTCATTACCTTCACAGATGATTTCTCTCGCTATGGCTACATTTACCCTATACGTGATCGATCCGAAGCTTTGGACAAATTTAAGATTTATAAAGCTGAGGTTGAAAATCAACTCAACCTAAAGATCAAAGTAGTACGGTCTGATCGCGGGGGAGAATATTATGGCAGGCATGCTCCTTATGGGCAAATTCCAGGACCATTCGCGAAATATCTTGCTGAAAATGGAATCATTGCCCAATATTCAATGCCCGGTGAACCTCAGCAAAATGGCGTAGCTGAACGTCGCAACCGCACTCTTATGGATATGGTACGTAGCATGCTTAGTCGTGCAAACTTACCAGTAAGCCTTTGGATGGAGGCATTGAAAATAGCTGCACACATCCTGAATCTTGCTCCAACTAAGTCAGCACCGAGCACACCTTATGAGATGTGGGCGGGAAAGAAACCGAGCTTGAATTACTTGCGTGTGTGGGGCTGCCCAGCTGAAGCTAAAGTATTCAATCCACATATTAAGAAGTTGGACCCAAAGACACTCAGTTGTTTTTTCATTGGGTACCCTCATAGAGGAAAAGGATACCGCTTTTATTGCCCAGGTCACACCACCAAGTTTGTGGAAACCAGGCAAGCGGTGTTTTTTGAGGATAATGAAGTCACTGAGGTTAGGGCGATTGATCTTGAGGAGAAGCGGGTGTATGTTCCATCCCCAACTATCCAAGAGAACTTTATCCCTGTGACTAATATGTACGAGACACCTACTGGTGATCCCGAACCTAAAGTGGATCCTCAATCCGACGAGGAGTCTCAGCATAATGAAGATCCTCGGCATGATGAGGATCCTCAGCCAAATGATGATCCTCAACCCAATATTGATCCTCAACCTTCTCGGGCAAGAAGAAATGCACATACTAATGAGCCTGTGAGAAGATCACAACGTGAAAAGAAAAATACCATCTCAAGCGATTTTGTCACTTTCATGTGTGAGGATGAAAATGACATAGGGATGGTACAAGATCCGACCTCATATAAAGAAGCCACTAAAAGTGAAGACTCGTCCAAATGGTTGGTCGCCATGGAGGACGAATTGAAATCTATGAGCTCGAATGATGTTTGGGACTTAGTAGAAGTTCCTGATGGAGCCAAAAGGGTAGGCTGCAAGTGGGTCTACAAAACCTAATATGATTCCAAAGGGAACGTCAAAAAATTCAAAGCGAGACTTGTAGCAAAAGGTTTTACACAGAGAGAAGGGATCAATTATAAGGAGACCTTCTCGCCTGTGTCAACCAGAGATTCTTTCAGAATTGTCATGGCACTTGTAGCTCATTATGATTTGGAGCTGCATCAAATGGATGTCAAGACGGCATTTTTGAATGGTGACTTAAAAGAAGAAGTTTACATGACTCAACCTGAAGGTTTTGTCGTGGAAGGAAAAGAACATATGGCATGTCGTTTAAAGAAATCCATATATGGCTTCAGGCAAGCTTCAAGGCAGTGGTACCTCAAGTTCGACGAGATTATTAGAACTTTTGGTTTTAAAGAAAATGAAGTGGAACAACTGCATATATGTTAAATTCAAAGGCAGTAGGTTCACAATTTTAGTCCTATATGTGGACGATATTCTATTGGCTTGCAGCGATAAAGATATGTTGCATGAGACCAAGAGTTTTTTGTCCTCAAAATTTGACATGAAGGATCTCGGTGAAGCCTCGTATGTCCTTGGCATTGAGATTCATCGAGATAGGTCCAAAGGAACATTAGGACTATCGCAAAAGGCATACTTTGAGAGAGTACTAAAGAAATTCAATATGCATAAGTGCTCTTCCTCACCTGCCCCCATAGTCAAGGGTGATAAGTTTGGGACATTCCAATGTCCGAGGAACCAAAATGAAACTGATCAGATGAAGTCGGTTCCTTATGCTTCAGCTGTTGGAAGCATCATGTATGCTCAAGTATGTACACGCCCTGACTTAGCTTTCATAACCGGGATGCTTGGCAGATTTCAATCTAATCCAGGACCGGACCACTGGAAGGCCGCAAAGAAAATCTTGCGTTATATGCAAGGTACTAAAAATTTCATGCTTACATATAGAAAGTCCGATAACCTGGAAGTTATTGGTTACTCAGACTCTGATCCTGCCGGGTGTGTGGATAGTAAGAAATCCACGTCAGGTTATATATTCACACTCGCTGGAGGAGCCATATCGTGGAAAAGCTCCAAGCAAACGATAGTTGCCTCATCTACGATGATGGCAGAATATTTAGCATGTTTTGAGGCCACTGGGCAGGTTGTATGGCTAAAGAATTTCCTTCCCGGACTTAAAGTGGTTGACAGCATTTCCAAACCACTGACATTGTACTGCGATAATGAACCCGCAGTTTTCTATGCGAATAACAACAAGTCAAGTGCTGCTGCCAAGCACATTGACCTAAAGTATCGTGTTGTTCAACATAGAATCCAGGATCAAACTATTAATGTTAAGCATATCAGTACGACACGTATGCTTGCGGATCCGCTCACTAAAGGCTTACCACCCAATATATTTCGTGAGCATGTAGCCGGCATGGGATTATTGGAAGCCTCTTGATTCTGGAATTATGGGACCGCTAATATAAACCACTCCCAATAAGTAAAAATGTTTCCTTTTCGAAATAGGATGTGTGCTATGAGTATTGAGGTTCAATGGCTTTTCATCGGTTGTTGTAACACCTTACTCTGGTATATAATTCCTATGGAGAATGGACAAAAGTTATTGAGCCTAACGATCAAGGGGGAGAATGTTGGTATTTGATCTAAGGCCCAACGGGCTGAAAAAAAAAAGAACTAAAGGGATAAGTTTTAACGTAAAGAAGAGGGGCCACGAGCCAACGCTCGTTTCCCACGTCCAACTAATGCGCCCTGATCGGGGGCGACCCAAACCAACGTGGTTTAGGTCCCCTGATCGCCAGCGCCACATATAAAGAGGGGGCAGCTGGCCACGCATGATCTGACCTGTTCACGTGCGTATACTCTGCCCTCCTACATCCCTAAACCCTAATCCGATCTGGGGGAGCGCTGTGCGACGGGAAGGCCTTCTCCTACCTCTGCCCCGGTGCCGGGGCAGTGCCGCTGGCGCCCGGAGGGACGCCGCTACCTGCAGCGAGCATCTACACCGAGCCTGCATCAAGCCTGCATCGAGCAGGCACGGGACATCGCATCGACTACACCAATGGCTGCATCCATTGGTGGTAAGATCACTAAACCATCTCTCTGATCTATGCAATTAGATGATCTAAAGTCTAGGCTAACGTTCCTGTTAAGTGAACCCTACGGGAATAGATCTAACACTGGCATGTATAGGTTTGATCAAGTGATGATATCCATTGCCAAAGGATGTGCACGCGAGCGGCTACCTCCTGACATAAACGCCATGGAATGGTTTGCATTTTAATTTTCCGTGACCATTGTTTGTAGATGCCTTTTATGACCATGGCGAGTACTATATGGACATCGATGGTCCAGACCAAGAAGTCAAGTGCGGCGCCAAGGTAGCAGTCAAGCAAACTTCCGCGCCAAGGTAGCCGGGGCTGATCTCCACTTTCAAGAGTCAAGCGCGGCACTAAACTACTACTGCTACCTCCGTCCGGGTTTATTAGGCCCCTTCGTGTTTTGGGACAAACTTTGACCATCCATATGACTAACAAAATATAAAGTATATGCTATAAAAAATATATTGTTGGATCTGTATTTGAAAGAGCTTTTCCACGGTATAATTTTTGTGACATATAGTTTGCATTTTATTAGTTAAATCTATGGTCAAACTTTAGCCCAAAATAAGAGGGGGCCTAATAAACCTGGACGGAGGGAGTAGTAGCTTCTGAGTTGTTTATGTTCCGTCTACGTCTAACTTGTCACGCATTATTCAAAAGTTATTCATATTGATTATCATCACGGGATGACTAAGCTGGAAAAGCTGGTCGTCATTCAACAGAAGATGATTTCTCATATCTTATCGTCTACTTTTTTAAACCCACAAGATAATTCATGCAAATATACGGCTGGTCAGATGAAAATTGGTGAAGACAAATAATTAAAATCGTCGTGCCATTGTACTTTTTAAAATTAGTGTATAGCCGTTTTTTCTTTCTTGACTCAACATATACTTTGTTGAGCGATGCTATTATTATGTAACAGATTTATGAAAAATCTTACGCACTCCTTTAAGAAGGCGGATCAAAAAATACACGCCAGATTGTGGTGGGATTTTTTCACCTCTCGTCCTTCCTGAACTTTATTTGATTGAAATATATTCAGGTGGGAAGTCTTTCCTACCCGGTGACAGTTTCAAAAAAAAAAAAAAAATTACGTACCACTACTCTCATTGGTGACAAGTTATCCCTCGTTTTCCTGCAGGTGGTTATTCCTTTCCTCTCACAGTACGTAAAACTTTTGTAGAGGCGTACGTAGGAATATGATTTCTGTACTTTGTTTGGGAAATGCTGGCTCTGCTTAAAGCAGTAGCTATAAATTCTGTTCATATGGAGCAAGTTTCGTACATCACTTGAAATGCTTTGCTGAACTTGGACATTGTGTGTCCCTTTTGCTCTCCCAAAGGTGGAAGAACACTAGTAGAAAACAGGGCTTTGGTCCTGGTCAGATCAGAGCATTAGTCCCGGTCTTGTTACAATCCGGGACTAACGGGAGCATCAGTCCCGGTTCGAGAGGCTAGGACGCCGGCCGGGCCTCGGCAGGCATCAGTCCCGGTTCGGCTGGGACCTTTAGTCCCGGTTCCAGACACCAACCGGGACTAAAGGGTAGGCCATTAGTCTCGGTTTTAGACACAAACCGGGACTAAAGTTTTGTCTATATATATCCACGCCCCCTCCCCCCCATCTCCTCTGTTTTTTGGCCGTGGAAGGGTGGAGGCGTGGGCTACTCTGTTCTTTGCCTATATATGCACATGAGGTGCTCGATGAAATGCCGGAGCCACACTTAAGCTTTCTCCTCTGTTCTTCCTCCAAGCTCCATTTTCCTCAAGATTTGTCTAGGTTTGGCGGTGCACCAACTATCCAAGTGTTCTAAAAAGGTTAGCAACTTCATCCTTTCATCTCTCACTGCTAGTTTAGCTCATTTCAAATGCTCTAGAAGTAGTGTGGTTTGTGGGTTTTAGTGGAGGAGTGTATGTGTGAGTTTATTTGATTTATATGCACAATTTGAGCTCAAATTAACTTCTTAGTTTGCACATGTGTAGGGTGCCGTCCCGTCCCCGTCCCCGTCCTCACCGCCGTCGATCGCCCGCGCCGATCTCGTCGCCGGCACCACCGTGGTGAGCCTCTTATTCTTATCTTCTTTTTTTAAGAAAAAAAAATTCTTACTTGTATGATTTATATAGCTACTTGTATAATTTTCTTACTTGTATTATTGTTTGTTATTATATAGTGCCATGGTTTTGGTATCCGCCCCCGTCGGCTCTCGTCCGGTCTATGATTCGGATGTGGTATATTATCTTTTATAACTATTTGTTTCATTTAGTGTTTATGAAAATTATGCCGACCAACTTGACATAGATGTCTTTATCTAGGAGGTATGTGAACCGGAAATTACAACGGACCCTCTTGTCGAGAGGTTAAATTTAGTTAAAAAAGAAAACAATTATTTGAAAGAAAAATTGAAAAGAGTGGAAGAAAAGAAGATGAAATTGGAGTTGCATGTTGCCGATGTCGTCGATCTACACAAGATCCAGATGGATGCAATGCGCTTGAAGATTAGAAAGATTAGAAAATATGCCATTGATAATGAGGCTTGGTATCATTATGTTGTTGGATTAATTGTTACCTTAGTTGCGATTTTGATCGCATTTGTTGTTGCATTTAAATGTTTTACATAGTTGTATGTTAGTTTCAATGTATGTTTTAATTAGATGCTCTAGAGAGCTGTATGTTGTTCTATGAGAACTATGTATGAACTTTATGTATTTATTTTTTCAGTAATAACATTTGATCACTACTGTACTTTGGTTTTAATGTGATGATGAACTTGTATTAATTTGGTCATTTCTCTATTCATGATGTTCTGTAATGGTTTTTGATATACTTAATTATATAATGCATGCAGATGAACCGGCAATGGATGTACGGTGACCGACGCACCTCCGACTACATTACGGGCCTGCATAATTTTCTCGATGTAGCTGAGGCAAACAAGCAGAATGGTTTTATGTATTGTCCATGTACTGTCTGTGAGAATACGAAGGATTACTCTAACTCGAAAACCCTTCACTTCCACCTGCTTTCGAAGGGTTTCATGCCACACTATAATGTTTGGACCAAGCACGGAGAAAGAGGGGTTATGATGGAAGACAACGAAGAAGAAGAGGATGATGACAACTATCCTATGTTCCCTGAATACGGTGATACTGTAACGGGGGAAGCTGAAGATCAAGAGGCACCAGATGTGCCCGATGATGATCTTTGCCGGGTCATTGTTGATGCACAGAGAGGATGCGAAAGTGAAAAGGAGAAGTTGAAGTTCGATCGCATGTTAGAGGATCACAAAAAAGGGTTGTATCCAAATTGCGAAGATGGTAACACAAAGCTCGGTACCGCACTGGAATTGCTGCAATGGAAGGCAGAGAATGGTGTATCCGACAAGGGATTTGGGTAGCTACTGAAAATAATGAAGAAAAAGCTTCCAAAGGATAACGAATTGCCTAACAGTACGTACGAAGCAAAGAAGGTTCTCTGCCCTCTAGGATTAGAGGTGCAGAAGATACATGCATGCCCTAATGACTGCATCCTCTACCGCGGTGAGGAGTATGAGAATTTGAATGCATGCCCGGTATGCGGTGCATTGCGGTATAAGATCAGACGAGATGACCCTGGTGATGTTAAGGGCGAGCGCCCCAGGAAGAGGGTTCCTACCAAGGTGATGTGGTATGCTCCTATAATACCACGGTTGAAATGTCTGTTCAGAAACAAAGAGCATGCCAAGTTGTTGCGATGGCACAAAGAAGACCGTAAGAAATACGGAAAGTTGAGAGTACCCGCTGATGGGTCGCAGTGGAGAAAAATCGAGAGAAAGTGGCCGGACTTTGCAGGTGACGCAAGGAACTTATGGTTTGGTATAAGTGCAGATGGCATTAATCCTTGGGTTCTACGGTAGGGTGCATCGACTGCAAATTAAAATTTTCCTACCCGCAGAACAACCAGGAACATGCTAACAGAGATGGATCACAGATCATTACCACTAGACGCGCAGTGCCGTGCAGCGGAAGTAGAGTCGTGGCAGCGCGTCACCGGAGTCGTCTCCTCCTCGTCGATCTCCCACGTACAGCCGATCACCAAGTCCCACGAACAGGTTCACCGGAGTGGCACAATTGCACCACCTCTAATGGTATCCGCGCGTGCGGGAGGAACGCTATGCGGCGGACTGCTAGGTCCGATCACATAGCCTGCGGCACGTGGAGGTGGCTAGTTGCAACACATGCAAAGCCCTATTGACGACGCCAAAGCGATCAACCTTAATAAGCGTGCTGTACCTCCACTATATATATAGGCATCCGTCATGGGCTCAACACTTGGGCCTCACACAGATCCTAAAGCCCAAAGTCTAATCGGTCACGATCCAAGTCCAGCTCGGATCACATCCGCAGTGTCCTCAGATCCGACCTCGTAGGTTCCTTCCCTTAAGCGCGCGACCCCTTAGGTTCAAGTCGGCTTGGTCATAGTTCGGATCACCTCCGACCTGCTTGGCAGGTAGCGGCCTCTAGCAAGGCGTGCCGACCACCAAGTAGACTATGAAGCCGGTTGGCGAACCTGTACGTCACACTTCTGTTCCCTTTGCCACACGATATATGTTGTCGGGCTCAAGGCGATGTGGCCATCCCTGTTACAGCCCGACCTCTCTATCGTTTCAGTGAATCCGACCAACACTTCGGAGTATCTCATAATCCCCGTCGCATGGCCATGCTTATATAAGTCGGATCACACGAGGGGCCCAGAGTATATCTCTCCTCATCGGAGGGGCAAATCCCATCTTGCTTAACCATGTCTCGCAGCATGGGTCTGGACAAGCCCGAAACCTACCTTTATAACTACCCAGTTACGGAGTAGCATTTGGTCGGCCCAAAGCAGGTCGGTCACCATCCCGAGCACATGCGTCAGCTCAGGTCTGAGGACACAGAACGTATGTGTACTAGAGACTCGCAGATGACCTATCGCTGTGTCTCATAGTTGGGTCTGTCCAATCCGATATCCATCCGAGCTCGGATCCGGTCACCCGTATCCTATCTCGGATCCGATCAGATCCATGCAGTTCGGCAGCATCACATGCTTCATGGCTAGTGAGACAAAACCATCCACCGTATTGCATGCTAGTCTAGTCCGACGTGTGCCCACACGTCACTTACGACTAGGGACCATTTTAGGACGTATCATACAACACAAGATCTCACAGACAAGTCACGTACTTGTCAACAAGTATCATTGATAACATCCGAGGACTACATCGGTTCATAAACACATCGGAAATATCATCATACATGATTGCCTCTAGGGCATACCTCCAACAGTCTCCCACTTGCACTAGAGTCAATCAAACAGGCATCGTATGCCCATGGCTCTAATATGCCCCTCATGCTTGGGTTGTGGAAGCGGCTTAGTCAACAGATCTGCAACATTTGCATCTGTGTGAATTTTGCATAACTCTATATCACCACTCTTTACGATCTTACGTATCAGGTGATATTTCCGATCTATGTGTCTGGTCTTGTGGTGGTTCCTTGGCTCCTTGGCTTGTGCGATGGCACCAGAATTATCACAATAAAGGTCCAACGGTTTTACCGAGGTTGGGAAAACAGCAAGATCATCCAGAAAGTTCCGGATCCAAACACCTTCCTTTGCAGCTTCACAAGCCGCAATGTATTCGGCTTCTGTTGTGGAATCGGCCACCGTATCTTGCTTGGAACTGGTCCAGCTCACTGCTCCTCCATTCATGATGTACACGAATCCGGACTGTGATCGACAATCATCTCGATCGGTTTGGAAACTAGCATCGGCGTAACCCTTTACGATGAGCTCCTCTTCACCTCCATAAACTAGAAACATTTCTTTAGTCCTTTTCAGGTACTTTAGAATATTCTTCACCGCCGCCCAGTGAGCCTCACCGGGGTTTGCCTGGTATCTGCTCGTTAAGCTTATTGCAAAAGCAACATCAGGCCGGGTACATATCATGGCATACATGATGGATCCGATTGCCGAGGCATACGGTATCCGGCTCATCCTGCTTTGCTCATCAGATGTCGAAGGACTCTGAGTCTCGCTCAGCCTTATACCATGTGAGAGTGGCAAGAACCCTTTCTTGGCCTCACTCATGTTGAACCGTTTCAACACTTTATCTATGTACGTGCACTGGCTCAAGCCGAGCAGTCTCCTTGATCTATCTCTATAGATCTTAATGCCCAATATGTAAACTGCTTCACCGAGGTCCTTCATCGAAAACTTTCCATTCAATGATTCTTTGACCGAGTTCAGCATCGAAACATTGTTTCCGATCAGTAGTATGTCATCCACATACAGGATCAAAAACACTACCGAGCTCCCACTCAACTTCTTGTATAAACAAGCGTCCTCTTCGCTTTTGATAAATCCGAGGTCTGTAACAACCTCATCAAAATGAATGTTCCAGCTCCAAGATGCTTGTCTCAATCCATAAATGGATCTCTTGAGCTTGCATACCTTACCAGCACTAGTCGGATCGACAAAACCTTCGGGCTGTATCATATACACGTCCTCGATTAAATTTCCGTGAAGGAAAGCCGTTTTGACATCCATCTGCCATATCTCGTAATCGAAATATGCAGCTATAGCTAGTACGATCCTCACCGACTTCAGCATCGCTACTGGCGAGTAGGTCTCGTCATAGTCAATCCCTTGAACTTGTGCATATCCTTTTGCGACAAGCCGAGCTTTGTTGATCTGAACATTTCCATCCACATCGGTTTTCTTCTTAAAGACCCATTTGCAACCAATGGCAGTGACGCCAGGTGGCAGATCAACCAAGTCCCAGACTTGATTGTGATCCATGGACTTTAACTCAGATCTCATGGCTTCCAACCACTCCTCAGAATCCGGGCTCACCATCGCTTCCGCATACGTAGCCGGCTCGTCGCTTTCCAGCAACAGCACATCGCGCACTCTGCGCAATCTTTCCGACCTCTGTGGTTGTGGTGCTGCTTCCACCTCGGGTTCCCTGACAGACTCCGGTATGATGACATCATCAGCCGAGCTATCCCCAAGTGGTTCTCGAATTTCTTCGAGTTGCACCTGCCTCCCACTGGCTTCCTGTCCGAGAAACTCTTTCTCAAGGAAGACCCCGTTCCGAGCAACAAACACTTTGTTTTCTTCGCGGTTGTAGAAGCTATATCCCAAGGTTTCCCTCGGATATCCCACAAATATGCACTTATCCGACTTGGGTGTAAGCTTGTCTGACATGAGTCGCTTGACAAATGCTTCACAACCCCAAATCTTTAGAAAAGACAGCTTGGGACTCTTCCCAATCCACATCTCATGTGGTGTCTTGTCTACGGATTTTGATGGTACTCTGTTGAGTGTAAAAGCTGCAGTTTCTAGAGCGTATCCCCAGAATGACAAGGGTAAATCCGATTTGCTCATCATAGATCGGACCATGTCTAACAAGGTACGATTCCTCCGTTCCGATACGCCATTTCTCTGTGGTGTACCCGGAGGTGTGAGCTGAGGTACTATACCTCGGCCTTTCAGATGATTATCAAACTCCTGGCTCATGTACTCACCTCCACGATCAGATCGTAGAAGCTTTATAGTCTTGCCGAGCTGATTTTCAACCTCGTTCTGAAACTCCTTAAACTTTTCAAAAGTTTCTGACCTGTGCCTCATCAAATAGATATATCCATATCTACTCAAGTCGTCGGTAAAAGTCACGAAGTACTGATAGCCACCTCTGGCAGTTGTGCTCATCGGACCACACACATCACTGTGTATTAGTTCCAACAGCTCGGACGCCCTTTCACAACTCTTTGCAAAAGGTGACTAAGTCATCTTGCCTATGAGGCATGATTCACATGTCTCGAACGACCCGAAGTCAGACGAAGTTAGAAGCCCATCATCATGGAGCTTCTTCATGCATTTCAGACTAATGTGTCCAAGCCTGCAATGCCAGAAGTATGTTGGATTTATCTCATTAGGCTTATGCCTCTTGACATTCATATTATAGACAGGTTCAGATTCCAGATTCAAAATAAATAACCCATCAACTATGGGTGCATAGCCGTGGAACATTCCATTCAAAGATATCGAACAACCATTGTCCTTTAACTTGAATTCATAACCCTGACTCATCAAGCATGAGGCAAAAATAATGTTCCGACTAAGCGCAGGAATATAATAACAATTATTCAATTCCAAAATGAATCCGGAAGGTAGCTGGAGTTGCATCGTGCCGACCTCCAACGCAGCAACTCTTGCTTTGTTGCCGACCCTGATGTCAATCTCCCCTTGTGACACACGCCTAGTTCTTACCAGCCCCTGCATCGAGTTGCAAATATGAACAACCGATCCGGTATCAAATACCCAAGAGCTACTAGGTATGTCGGCAAGGTAAATGTCTATAACATATGTAACAAGTGTACCTTTGCCCGAAGTCGCACTTCCGGCCTTCTTGCCATGCTCGGCAAGCCACTTGCCACAGTTCCTCTTCCAGTGACCGGTCTCCTTGCAGTGATAGCAAACAGTTCCCGAGTCCGGTCCAGACTTCGGCATAGCGGCGGAGCTCGGAACAGATTCCTTCTCCTTGCCCTTTGCCTTAGCCTTTTTCTTGGACCAACTTTTCTTGAACTTGCCCGAATTCTGCACCATCAACACTTGATGTGTGCCTTTCTTAATATCCTGCTCTGCCACCTTAAGCATCCCATGCAGTTCAGTGAGCTTCTTATCCATGCCATGCATATGATAGTTCGAAATGAACGTCCCATAGCTAGCTGGAAGAGAACCCAGAACTGCATCGGTAGCCAGCTCATCCAAGAGCGGGAAGCCTAAGCGTTCCAAAGCTTGCACGTATCCGATCATCTTGATCACATGCGGGCTCAGTGGATCACCCTCCTTCAGCTTACAATCCATCAAGTATCGCCAGACGTTGAACCTTTCGGTCCTAGCCTGCATCTGAAACATGCTCTTGAGATTCTCGATCATATCGAAAGCCTCAACGTTTTCGAAATGCTGTTGCAAATCGGGCTCCATACAAGCCAGCATCAGACAGCTGATCTCCGTTGAATCATCAACGAGTTTCTGGTAGGCATTCCTTGTTGTGGCATTAGCATTCTCGGCAGGTTTATCTGGAAGTGGATTCTCTAGAACATGTTCCTTCTTATCATGCTTGAGAACAATTCTCAAATTTCTATACCAGGTGGTAAAATTTGTTCCATTAAGTTTATCCTTTTCCAAGATTGATTTCAATGCAAAGTTGGGTTGAGCAGGTGGTGCCATTGATCTACAACAGAAAAATACGCAAACACTAAGCAGTGTGTTTATGTAGAGTAAATCAAGCCTAAACAGATATACTCTCACTAAAGTTGACATCCCTCTGCAACTTCCAGTGATCCAGGATCCGAGTAGTGCAATCCGACTAGTGAGCTTTAGCATCACTGCTAGCCGAAGTGACCATCCGGTAAGCAACTCTTTGCTAATCGCATCTCTATACGACTCATGTCGGCTGGGTTGGTATCTTATACCACGGCTCCCGACCTCTTTTGCCACAAGGCCCAAAACCGTTTTGATAGCCTTGTCAAGTTAACCCGATGCAGTGCATGTCCGTGTCCGACATGAACCCTTCAGTTCAAGGACACCTAGCAGCACCCCAATTTTATGAGCCCACTACTAGACGTACTTGACGTGCAAAGGTGCAACATCGGGGATGGCAATTTGCTTCATATTAACGAGGGATCTTTCTACCATTTTTTTTAACATGTGTAGAAGACAAGAAGCAATATCAATCACAAATAAATAAATATTGTGAAATAGTATGGCTCCTTCATGGACGTCCGAGGACCAGGTCGGCTCCATCTTGTCATGCCGGAACACCACCTCGGATCTCTATCCGAGCAGTGACTTGATCTCTGTCCTCCAACTACTACAACTAGTAATGAATTTACAGAGAATCACAAGTCGACACGCAGGTCGTTATACATTATAATGACAGCACTTTGGCTCCTGCCGGCTGACAAATCATGACGCGCAGGCCATGTATAATTTACACACATGCATCACATACACATGAGCCCGACGTTTTCAGAAATCACAGATCGGATCCGTACTCCGATCATGCCGAATTTTCCGATCAGACCGATCTCATCGATCATCACGAATCCGAATCGGATTTACGTTTCAGTATTAACCCCGATGGCGGAAACCGACCGGTAGGGGTAGGTTGTGTCACGACCTCATCGATTCCGATCGTCAGAAAACATAGCCTCAACGATCCCTTGTGCAATTGATCTCATCAACCGTGCACATAGCCGATCTCTTAAATGACAACAGATCTCATCTGCTGCCTCCACATATCTAATATGCATACGATCTGAATCCAAATCCTATAACAGAGGCTCTGATACCACTGTTGGGTTCTACGGTAGGGTGCGTCGACTGCAAATTAAAATTTTCCTACCCGCAGAACAACCAGGAACATGCTAATAGAGATGGATCACAGATCATTACCACTAGACGCGCAGTGCCCTGCAGCGGAAGTAGAGTCGTGGCAGCGCGTCACCGGAGTCGTCTCCTCCTCGTCGATCTCCCACGTACAGCCGATCACCAAGTCCCATGAACAGGTTCACCGGAGTGGCACAATTGCACCACCTATAATGGTATCCGCGCGTGCGGGAGGAACGCTATGCGGCGGACTGCTAGGTCTGATCACACAGCCTGCGGCATGTGGAGATGGCTAGTTGCAACACATGCAAAGCCCTAATGACGACGCCAAAGCGATCAACCTTAATAAGCGTGCTGTACCTCCACTATATATATAGGCATCCGTCGTGGGCTCAACACTTGGGCCTCACACAGATCCTAAAGCCCAAAGTCTACTTGGTCACGATCCAAGTCCAGCTCGGATCACATCGGCAGTGTCCTCGGATCCGACCTCGTAGGTTCCTTCCCTTAAGCGCGCGACCCCTTAGGTTCAAGTCGGCTTGGTCGCAGTTCGGATCACCTCTGACCTGCTCGGCAGGTAGCGGCCTCTAGCAAGGCGTGCCGACCACCAAGTAAACTATGAAGCCGGTTGGCGAACCTGTACGTCACACTTCCGTTCCCTTTGACACACGATATATGTTGTCGGGCTCAAGGCGATGTGGCCATCCCTGTTACAGCCTGACCTCTCTCTCGTTTCAGTGAATCCGACCAACACTTCGGATTATCTCATAATCCTCGTCGCATGGCCATGCTTATACAAGTCGGATCACACGAGGGGCCCAGAGTATATCTCTCCTCATCGGAGGGGCAAATCCCATCTTGCTTAACCATGTCTCGCAGCATGGGTCTGGACAAGCCCGAAACCTACCTTTATAACTACCCAGTTACGGAGTAGCATTTGGTCGGCCCAAAGCAGGTCGGTCACCATCCCGAGCACATGCGTCAGCTTAGGTCCGAGGACACAGAACGTATGTGTACTAGAGACTCGCAGATGACCTATCGCTGTGTCTCATAGTTGGGTCTGTCCAATCCGATATCCATCCGAGCTCGGATCCGGTCACCCGTATCCTATCTCGGATCCGATTAGATCCATGCAGTTCGGCAGCATCACATGCTTCATGGCTAGTGAGACAAAACCATCCACCGTATTGCATGCTAGTCTAGTCCGACGTGTGCCCACACGTCACTTACGACTAGGGACCATTTTAGGACGTATCATACAACACAAGATCTCACAGACAAGTCACGTACTTGTCAACAAGTATCATTGATAACATCCGAGGACTACATCGGTTCATAAACACATCGGAAATATCATCATACATGATTGCCTCTAGGGCATACCTCCAACATTGGGGAGCAGAGCAGCAATCATAGCACCTGGCATGTGACTCTATGTATCTATAACCTTCCTCCTTGGTTGTGCATGAAGCGGAAGTTCATTATGATGCCAGTGCTCATCCAAGGCCCTAAGCAACCCGGCAACGACATTGATGTGTACCTAAGGCCATTAGTTGAAGAACTTTTACAGCTGTGGGACATAAAAGGTGTACGTGTGTGGGATGAGCACAAACAGCAGGAATTTGACCTACGAGCGTTGATGTTTGTAACCATCAATGATTGGCCTGCTCTTAGTAAACTTTCAGGACAGACAAACAAGGGATACCACGCATGCACGCACTGTTTAGATGAGACCGAAAGTATATATTTGGATAAATGTAAGAAGAATGTGTACCTGGGACATCGTCGATTTCTTCCGACCAAGCATGCCTTAAGAAAGAAAGGCAAGCATTTCAAAGGTGAGGCAGATCACCGAAAGAAGCCTGTCCTCCATACTGGTGATGATATACTTGATATGGTCAAGGATTTACAAGTAATCTTTGGAAAGGGTCCTGGCGGACAATCTATTCCGAATGACGCTGACGGACACGCACCCATGTGGAAGAAGAAATCTATATTTTGGGACCTACCCTATTGGAAAGACCTAGAGGTCCGCTCTGCAATCGAGGTGATGCACGTGACGAAGAATCTTTGCGTGAACCTGCTAGGCTTCTTGGGCGTGTATGGGAAGACCAAAGATACACCGGAGGCACAGGAGGACCAGCAACGTATGAACGAAAAAGACGGCATGCATCCAAAGCAGTATCAAGGTCCTGCCAGCTACGCTCTTACCAAAGCAGAGAAGGAAATCTTTTTTGAATGCCTGCTCAGTATCAAGGTCCCGTCTGGCTTCTCATCGAATATAAAGGGAATAATAAATATGGCAGAGAAAAAATTCCAGAACCTAAAGTCTCATGACTGCCACGTGATTATGACGCAACTGCTTCCGGTTGCATTGAGGGGGCTTCTACCAGAAAATGTTCGATTAGCCATTGTGAAGCTATGTGCATTCCTCAATGCAATTTCTCAGAAGGTAATCGATCCAGAAATCCTACCAAGGTTACAGAATGATTTGGTCCAATGTCTTGCCAGTTTCGAGTTGGTGTTCCCACCATCCTTCTTCAATATTATGACGCACGTCCTAGTTCACCTAGTCGACGAGATTGCAATTCCGGGTCCTGTATTTCTACACAATATGTTCCCCTTTGAGAGGTTCATGGGAGTCTTAAAGAAATATGTTTGTAACCGTGCTAGGCCAGAAGGAAGCATCTCCACGGGCCATCAAACAGAGGAGGTCATTGAGTTTTGTGTTGATTTTATTCCTGACCTTAAGCCGATTGGTGTTCCTGAATCGCGGCATGAGGGGAGACTGGGTGGAAAAGGCACGCTAGGACCGAACTCAATAATATGTAGGGACGGGCATTCTTGGGCGCAAGCACACTACACAGTTCTACAGAATTCTACCTTGGTGGCCCCGTATATCAAAGAACACAAGAATATTGTACGCTCCAAACACCTGGAGCAGTCTGACGACTGGATTACACGTGAACACATGGGGACTTTCAGCGGTTGGTTGCAAACACATCTCATGGGAAACACCACTGTTGGAGATGAGCTGTACTTGTTGGCCAGGACACCATCTTTGACTGTATTGACTTTCCAAGGGTACGAGATAAATGGGAATACATTTTACACGATCGCCCAAGATAAAAAGAGCACCAACCAAAACAGTGGTGTCCGCTTTGATGCAGCAAACACCAATAGGGCAAAGGACACATATTATGGTTACATAGAGGACATATGGGAACTTGACTATGGACGTGATTTTAAGGTCCCTTTGTTTCGGTGCAAATGGGTCAATCTGTCAGGAGGCGGGGTACAGGTAGACCCGCAGTACGGAATGACAACAGTGGATCTCAACAATCTTGGGTACACAGAGGAACCATTCGTCCTAGCCAATGATGTGGCGCAGGTTTTCTATGTGAAGGACATGTCTACCAAACCGAGAAAAAGAAAAGATAAGGAAGCGAATACATCATACGATGAGCCAAAGTGCCACATAGTTCTTTCAGGGAAAAGAAACATCGTGGGAGTGGAGGACAAGACAGACATGTCAGAAGATTATGAAAAATTTCATGAAATTTCTCCCTTCAGAGTGAAGACTGACCCAAGCACCCTGTTAAACGATGAAGATTATCCATGGTTACGGCGCAATAAGCAAGGGACACACGCGAAGAAATAGTTTTATACCCCAAGATCCCACTCTGGGATGTGACCTGCTTCACCGCCATCACTTTCTCTCTAGTGTGAGTTTCCGGACTTATAGCTGGAAAGTGCCACTTCGGACAAACCGGAGGGAATCTTTGTAAGAGCTAGCTAGGGCATTTTGGCATTTGAAACATGATTTTATAATAATAATTTATTAAGTTATGAAATTTCAATTATTCCTATCCTTTTAGTATTTTAATTATACAGAGGAGTTAATCAATGCAATTATGTCCAAACAAAATATGAATGTCTTCTGAGCACCGGTTGGTTGCTCAATATTTTCAAAAACATATTGACAAACCACCACATGATGTGTCAAAGAATAAAGTTATATAAAATTCTAGTTATGATCAACTAAAACAAAACTATAATATTCTTCAATAGCAAAAAGAATCAACTAAAAAGCTTTTATAAAACTCTAGTTATGATCAAAATAATATTAACTTAAAATTATATAAAAATAAGGTACATACCTCCGACTTTACCTCAAGCCCGCTCCTCTCTATAAAATTGACATAACATATGCAAAAAATAACATAAAAAATAAAAAATAAAATTGACATAACATATGCAAAAATAACATAAAAAATAAAAAAACATAACATATGCAAAAAATTAAAATTGCCATAACATAAAAAGTAAAAGGACATAACATATGCAAAAAATTAAAATTGCCATAACATAAAAATAAAAAGACATAAGATGTGCCATATATTTTATAGTGGTTATGAAAGAATATTAAAATTGACATAACATATGCAAAAAAAAACATAACATATGCAAAAAATAACATAAAAAATAAAAAATACCCGCCTACTAGCAGACACCACGGCCTGCATACGACTAGAAACCCAACTATATGTGGGCTAGGATGCAGGCCCGCGGGGCTGGTAGGCCCAACAGGGCAGAGGTTAGGCAATTAACTGCCTGCTTTAGAGAGGAGCTTGGGAGAGAGATCGCAGCCGCGTATATAAACCGGTGTGATCTCCTCTCGCTTGGCGAGGTGGGACTAAACTTTCACCACCCCACGGCTGTGCCACCCTTTAGTCCCGGTTGGTGGCTAGGACCGGGACTAAAGGCCCCCCTTTAGTCCCGGTCCGAGCCACCAACCGGGACTAAAGGCCTGGGTTTCCCGCCCTTTGGGCTGCTGAAAACGAGCTTTAGTCCCGATTGGTGTCTCGGACCGGGACTAAAGGGGGGCCTTTAGTCCCGGTTGGAGCCACCAACCGGGACTAAAGGGTTGGGTATATAAGCAGCACTTGAGAGTTTTTCTCCCAATCTCTCCCCCGACGCCGAAGCCCTGCCCCGACGCCGCCAGGCTGCTGCGTCGGAGATCGCCGTCCCCTCCGAGCCGTCCCCCCCCCCTCGCCGACGCCCTCGCCGCGCCCTGCCCCAACGCCCTCGCCGCGCCCTGCCCCGACGTCGCCCTCACCGAGCCCTGCCCCGACGCCGCCGTCGCCGAGCCCTGCCCCGATGCCGTCCCCTGCTCCCCTGCAACACACTGTGAGCCGCCGTGTCGTTCCCCTGCTCCTCCTTCCCCCCCGCGCCCCGACGCCGCCGCCCGCCCGCGCCCCGACGACGCCGACAACGCCGCCCGTGTTCATTTTGACTTTTTTGTATGTTTTAATGCAAGCATCTTTTAATGGTGATAGAAATTTTTGAACATGAAGAAATGGTGATAGAAATGGTATGTTTTAATGCAAGCATCTTTTGCATTAAACAAATTGAAGAACAAATTTTTTGTTCATAGAGTTGGTGATAGAAATGATACAAATTGAAGAACATGAAGAAATGGTGATAGAAATTTCTAGAAATTTTTGTTCATAGAAATGGTGATAGAAATGCAGTGAGCATATAAATTCCAACTTTGGAATTTTAGTAAATATTGTAGAAATATTTTTGTAAGGTGGAAAAGAGTTATAGCATTATTCATGATCTCAAAGTCATTGATATTATTCATGTGTAATATTTATGCAAATGTTTTATAGCATTATTCATGATCAAAGTCATTTTTATAGCATTATTCATGATCAAAGTCATTTCATTTGTGATATTTTTGTTCCGAGCATATGTAATGAATTTGTGATATTTTCATGTGTAATATAAATTTGTGTTCATTGAGATGAGATGAGATGGATGAGATGAGATGGAGATGGCCGGATGAGATGAGATGGAGATGACTGAAATTTTTTGTTTGTTTTGTGAAGTTTTACTAGGTTTTTAGATACATATACTCAATGTGATAGATAGATGTTTTGTGAAGATGAGATGAGATGGAAGAGAATGTTTTTTAGGTTTTTGTGAACATAGAATTTTTTGTAACATGTATGTGTTTGATCACCGCGGGCTTATATAGTTGATTGGACTTTGGAGTGCATATTTAGTCGAGTCCAACATCAATATTAGTGAATGATTTCAGATTGTTGGGCACCGCGGAGAGTTGTGAGAGGAGATTTCCCTTTGATTTTGAGGCATATGAAACCTGATTTGCACGTCGCACAGGCATGAGAGAGGCGGTCTGCAAAGTATCCTCTCCCGAAAGATAGGACGACTGATCAGATATGATTCTAGATAATGTCCAATGCCTCATATCGCAAACATAGTTATATTGGATAATTGATCTTCATATAAATGAAGCATAAAAGTTTAGCAATCACTTACAAATTTTCATGTTGTTCATTGACTTCGACATGAGGGGGGGGGGTCGTTAAAACATAACCCCGATAATTTCGGTATAACTTCGACATGAGGGGTGAGGGGGTCGTTAAAACATAACCCCGATAATCCACTAATCCATTGCTCATATGCATATGATTCCTTGTTGTGATTAGGTCTATGTTAGCCACTAATCTATCTCTCATGGTTGTATATTGCCATGTTGTAATATTTGCAGAAACTATGGAACACGACAGAGACTTAGAAAAAGAAGAGATGTTGGGGGATATAATCCGCGACGGAGGTGATGATAGCCCCTCACAGTTTCTCAACAACTCCGATGGTGAGGGAAGAGAAGATGACGGCTCCGGTGATCGAATGGAGGAGGGAGAAGATGACGGCTCCGCCGGTGTTGGAGCCTTAACTGTTGCAAAGTCCGGCGAGGTATATATATTAATTAAGCCTCTGCTGACTAGATGCATTAATTGTTTTGTATGTACATATATTAACACTTCTTTCTTCTTTTAGCCCTCCGGATCGAGCCAAACTTCTATAAGGAGACGAGGCCCGAAGAAAAGGTTGGGCGAGAATGAAAGGTTCACGATCGAAGAAGTCGATCCAGATGGCAAACCGACTGTTCCCAAGCGGACCCAAGACCGATTTATACATCAGTGCGGAGTTGTTGTTAGGGACAGCGTCCCGATCAGCATCCAAGAATGGAATAAGAAGAAGGACGATGGAGTTTCTTATGTCGACGATAGATGCAAAGATCAGCTTTGGAACTCGCTCATGATAAATTTCAGCCTACCGCCAGAGGAGGATCCAAATAACCCAGTTATACAGCGAAAAGTCAAAAAATGGGCTCTTAAGAAGATCGCAGAACAATTCAAGAACTGGAAGAAAAGATTGAACGAACAGTTTGTCGAGAAAGACGAGACTCCAGAATTCACCGGTCAATATGCGAAGATAAAAGATTACTGGCCCGCATTTGTGGCGTACAAGAAATCGGAGAAAGCTAAGAACAGGTCACAGACAAATAAGCTAAATGCTGCAAAGAAGCAGTATCACCATGTTACGGGGCCTGGTGGCTACAAGGTTGCCCGGCCTACGTGGGACAAAGCTGAGAACGACTTGCTTGCTAAAGGGATCCAACCAGCGACATCGAACTGGCCCGAACGGGCAAGGACTTGGTTCTTCGGGCATGGGGGAACTTTGGACCCAGAAACAGGGAAGTGTGTTTACACGAAAGAACAACTTGAAACACCCGTCACAAAGATTCAGGAAGCAATCAAGGACGTGCAGGAAGGGAGGTTCCATCCCGACAGAGAGAAGGACGTGCTGTCACGCGCCCTCGGAAATCCTGAACACCCTGGACGAACACGAGGCACAACAGGCTCCGTTCCGTGGGTGCATGGGTTTCCCGACAGCACTGGTTATAGAAGCCGAGGGAGAAAGAAGAAAGAGGAAGCAGACCGGATGCAGAATGTAGAACAAAGATTAGCGTTGCAGGAGAAGAAACTAGAGGCACTTACCAGTTAGCGAGCTACCGACCCACCATCTCAGCAGCACGAAGATCCTTCATTCGATACTGCCCACGAAGCTACCCCACCATCTCAGCGGAAAAGCAGTGTGGCTTCCACGGAGCTCGTTCGGCCTGATATCATGGCTCCTCGCTACCCCGTGGATTATATCACGAAGAGGGAACATTGTGAGCTAATGGCGAAATGCATCAACCTAACCTTGAAGGTGGCGGTCGGCTATGTCTTACCTCCTAGACCTGATGGAACTTTCCATTGCAATCCGATTCCAGATGGCTTTGCTATTGTCGGGGTGGATGAAGTTACCAACGGATTCGAGGGGCTGGAGCTTGAGTACCCTACAGGTGAAGGGGAGACTCATCTGGTAGATGCCGTAAGGACTACCATTCTATGGAGAAAGGAAAACATCGTGCTTCCACAATGGACGCCGCGTCAGCAGACTCAGCCGGAGGAGGCCCCTCAGCAGACTCCTCACAGTCCAGCTCTATCTCCGCTGCCTCAGTCGTCTCCGCCGCGTCAGCTGTCTCCGCCGCCTCAGCTGTCTCCGCCGCCTCAGCGGACTCCGCCGAAGGAGGCCCCTCAGCAGAATCCTCCACCGCCTCAACTGTCTCCGCCGCGTCAGCGGACGCCGCCTCCTCCGCCGCGTCAGCTGACTCCGCCTCCTCCGCCGCCTCAGCAACGGCGGAAGAGACCCGCCGTCGCTCCGGCGGCTAGCAGTACAACAACGAAGAAATCCAGAGGTCCAAGCGTCAAGAAGGCTCCTCCCAAGTTACCATACGACATGACTGAGGAGGAAAACAACGACATCATGGCTGCCGATGTGAAACGCCAGCTTGCACCGAAACGTCCAGATCCATCGGGAAGTAGTAGCAGTGCTGCAAGAAGTGGGAAAACAATTCCCCAGCTCGGCAAACAGAAAAAACAATCATGCCCCCCGCTCAAGGTGTTTCCCGATATCGCTAATGATCCGGGGGTAGCGGCCGCTCATCTTGGTTACACTCTTCGTGATTACTTAGGCGATGAGGTACTGTTCGAAATGGCTGAGGTAGCCTTTAGATACGAGCACGGGAAGCCTCTCGTCAGACCTGCGCAGCTCCCGCATCTATCAACGATGATACGAGCATTGCATGACTGGTACTTGAAAGACTGCAAGGAAGGGACCGACATTATCTACGTGGGAATTAAAGATGAGCACTACTTGAATGGAGTCGAGGCGTTGTACATTGAATTTGAAGAATTATTTCAGTTATACAATCAAGACGCCCTCGACAAAACTATCGTCAGTTGTTATTGTCTGTATGTATTTTTTCTGTAATTAAGTCTCTAGCTCAGCTCGTTCATTGCATGTATAATTACCCTCACACTATATTATGCAGATTGAAGATCCGAGAATGCAGAGGAAAAATCTATGACATTGGGTTCATTAACCCAAATACCGTAAATGAATATAGGATGCAAAAAAAAAACCCGATGATACAGAGAAAAACTTGCTAAAGGCGTTACTTGAACAACAAAACAAAAGGGAAATACTATTTCCTTACAACTTCCAGTGAGTGTTACTGTCTTGTGCACATTCTGTTTCGCTTACTCGAGGTTAAGTGTAATTGATGAGTTATGCGTGCGCAGGTTTCACTATATTCTGCTAGCCATTCAGCTTGACGCGGGAGTAGTAAATGTCTTGGACTCGAGACGTAAAGAGCCTAAGGAGTGGGCGGACATGAGTCAAATGCTCCAGAAGTAAGTTCAATCATTATCGCACCATATCGGCAACTTTCGTTCATTTCCTGATATCAAGTAATCATTTTTTTGCCGGGCAGGGTTTGGAAAAAGTTCACCAACCAGGTTAGGGGTGAATGGAAAAAGGAGCTGCGATTTTCACGCCCCAAATTAGTAAGTACTACTAGCTAGTTCCGCGCATCTCTCATTGATTCTAGTTTCAATACCATTATCATGCATGATTATCATTTTGATTGAACTCTATTCTCGTAAAGTGCTTGTGGCAGGAACCCGGGAATGATTTATGTGGATACTACGTTTGCGAGTTCATTCGCCACATGATCTCTGAGCGGGGCAGATCTGAAGAACAATTTGAAGTACGTAAACAATATTCACATTTTTATTTTATTACAATCAATTGTGTTGAGTTTCATTCATATATATATATATATATATATATATATATATATATATATATATATATATATATATATATATATATATATATATATATATATATATATATATATTGACCCCCATCTTTAAATTAGATCTGGCGGAAGCGGGACCAACTCCTACCAACTGATCGCATACGAGCAATTCAAGAGGAATTGGCGGGATTCTTTGTTGAGCATGTCATACCTACAACCGGAGAATACCATCGGGATTTGCAAAGCGATTGTCGTAATTAGATATTAGGGATCGTAAGAGATGTTATATTGTATATATGCATGAACGTGTACTATATGTAGTTGCGTCGAATAGATATACGAAAACTTGTTGTTCGACCAAGCACCGAGAAAGAGAGGTCACTTATCTCTATATATTGATCATGACGATGTTGTGTAATGGTTCATTCATTGCTATATGTAGTAGGTAGCGTCGAGTTGAATGAAAAGCATAAAATAAAAATAAAAACCCTAAACGTAAAGGAATTGAATAGTAAACACAAAAAGAAAAGGGGAAACGCAATATGAAACCCCTAAACCCCTAAACCCCTCATTTCAAAAAAAAAAAAAACCCCAGCGCCTGGCAGGTGCTGACGCGTGGCTGCCTTCTAGTCCCGGTTGGTGTTACCAACCGGGACTAGAGGTCCTCCTGCCTGGGCGCCCACAGCGGCCACGTGGAGCTCCTTTAGTCCCGGTTCGTAACGTAACCCAACCGGGACTAAAAGTGGGGGTCTTTAGTCCCGATTGTTCAGTCCCGGTTGCAGAACCGTGACTAAAGGCCCTCTGGAACCGGGACTGATGCACTGTTTTCTACTAGTGGAAGCATTTGAAAGCGTCCCATCTGATCAAGGCGACGAGCAGACTCATTTATTTGCTGCAAACGGAGAAACAGGACGTCAAGGCTTGCCATAGAGTAGAGACCACCGATGCTGGATTCGAGAGCCGCTGCCACTGAACCTTCATCTACGGAGCACTTCTCGTAGATCGCTTGCTCTAATCTGAGCCCCAGCGAGATGTCGAGCTTCATGTCTTGCGAAGCGAATAAACGTGACACATCTGGCAGTTTAAAATCAAATCATGGTGCAAGCGAAAAAAGGTGTAACTGAACTAATCTGCCCGCTTCAAATTCTTCATATACACAGGGTACCTGGTCGTACATGTGAGATCATCCGTTGTTGCAGACCAAGGTCGCAACCACAGCAAAATGATGTACAATGTATATAGGCTACGTCAATTGATTCGGATCGGAGGGAGTACAAAATCTTTACACAACACATGATTCGGATCGGAGAACAAAATCTTTACAAAATACACACACACAGACAAAAAAAAGATGCCCCATGCGGAGAGAGACCATGCAGATGCCGTCCATCGAGAGGGCTTTGCCCGCCCACTTCTTCCGGCAGCAGCCAGGTAAAATAACAAGACAAAATCGAGATCTAAGCCCAGCTAAACATAACAAAATTAACAACACAGATAAGGAATGAAAGTATCAACGAAATCACTAATTAAGGAGCACTCTTTCCAAATATCACTCTCACCTCCCCAGGTTGCGACAAGTGACACACTTCATGCTCACCACTTGTCGCAATCTGTGAGTTTTCCTTTTTTTCATAGATTCGTTTATTCAAAATGTTTTATCGCTCAAACCGCGCATCCAAATCTCGAACCGTTTTCATCGTTGGATTCCTTGCGTCGAGATCTTCAAAACTAGATCCCATTTTGATAGGTTTCGATTAACTTTTCTTTTCACGAAAAAACCCGAACCGAGAGCACTTTTTTCCCCTCTCCGAGAGACACGACCGTGCCTCTCGCGGAAGCAAATTCGTGCCTCCACGAGAAGTAAATCCGTGCCTCTCGCGGAAAGAAAAAAAGCATGTTTTTTTCCTTTTCCGATAGGCACGGCCATGCCTCTCGCAGAAGCAAATTCATGCCTCCACAAGAAGTAAATCCGTGCCTCTCGTGGTTGGAAAAAAAACGCGTTTTTTTTCTTTTGCTACAGGCATGCCCGCGTAAGTAATCCTCCACGAGAAGTAACACTACTAGGGAAAAGACTACTAGTAGCGTGGGTAAATTGGCTACTAGTAGCGCGGGTCCCGCGCTACTAGTGTCGCGCTACAGCTAAAAAGTTAGTAGTAGCGTGGGGTGTACCCTCGCTACTACTAAAAAGTTAGTAGTAGCGCGGGTGCACCCGCGCTACTACTAACCTAAAACCCACGCTACTACTAACCTAATATTCATGGATGGTAATACGTCCAGTGCAAACCAAACCAACGTGACAGAACCATCTCAAGATTCCATTTAACATCAGACACACACAACCATCATCGTAAGGTGGGTACCTTCCGTAGTGATCCACCACCAACCTAAACAGACCACTTCTCTAGATGTATCTACCAAGGCTCGGAGTTCACACGCCGGTGGACCCGAATCCTCCCTCCCCCCGGACGGTGGCGTCGAGGTCCTCCACCTCGGCGACCTCCGGCGTCGAAATCACCTGGACGATCATCTATGTGACGTGGCCACCGGGCTTCACGGCGAAGTCCGCCTCCGAGTGGTTGAAGAGCACAGCGCCCACCGGGCCGCGCTAGTCAGCATCGATCACCCCTGCGCCCACGTCGGGAAAGTGAAAACTTGTTAGTACGCAAATTGCATCAGTTCAACCAAATAGTACTAGTAAACATGCACGAATAGGGGAAAGAAATTTTCTCGTTCACCTAGTTAGGTATCAACTATTTAAATAAAAAAATCAGCAATTTTTTCCTTAAATAAAAGAGGTGCTTGGTAACTGCACTTGAAAAGCTTGATAGCATATGAGATTAAGATACATAAATTTGTGTGGTCACGTCCTTGCATGTTGGAAACAATCATTGGTTAAGATTACACTCTTTTGTAGAGGAAAGAACTTTGGGACAATCAACAGCCTTTCACTTGATCTCCACTAGCTACTTTGGATTCAACAAGAAAAGGAAACATTTATTTGAACCGAAAAGAACAAGTAGGCAAGCATGCTATCAATCTTTTGGCTAGAACTTCACAAAATGCACCTGTCGAGTGTACTCTAACAATCGATGTGTCCCATCTCCTCATGATTAAGGACTTTAGCTGAGCCGACAACATGGAGCAAGATGCCGTCGTTTCCGAGCATGAACCCTTGGCTATCATCAATGAACCTGCAACATCCATCATGCCCATTGTAAAATATGTTAGTTTCGGATAAGAAAAGAACTGAACTCTGAACATATGATGTTATCTAAATCCTTACTTTATGGAGTAAAGGTTCCAGGAGATGTCATCGGCAGCAAAAAAAGGCAATATATTTCACTGATTCTGGTGTTGCAACAACGTTAGGTCTCCAATGACAGTGCTCTTCACAACCAGAAAGGGCATTAAGCCAAACAACTATTTTGCACCAAGATAATGAGAAAGCATATAATGTGAGTTACCTTAGGAGATTTTTAAATGATCTGATGAAAGGCCTCCCAAGCCATGGCTGCTTGTTGATATGAAGTGTTCTTATTGAAATATCCAATAAAACAATACCCTTGCACGTTCCGGTTCCATACCAGCTGCCTGCAGACCAACATGCCCTGCAGAATAATGAAACAACTACAAGAATTCAGAAAATTGTTTCTACTTGCAAGTTGTCCCCAGTTCATATATAACAAACTAAACACGAGATTGGTGAGATCAATCTATTTCAAGAAATGAAGACTTCTAAGTTCTAAGTCAGGGTAGCTAGGACCTTGCTATAAATTCATTGGCTATATAAAAATAGAATGGTCCATGGCTCTGCATGAACATCCAACATATCTCTGATAGAATTACATATGAAGAAAGCATCACTCCTGACAATTTCATCAAGAAAAGGGAAGTTAGCTAACTTATAGGGGAAACAAAACATCAAGATTCTAACTGAACAAAAAGAAACCTAGTCCAACTGCGCATTTTTTTTAGAAAAGGAGGATGACCCCCGTCCAACGGTGCATAGGCCTAGTGGAATTTTATTCAAGGACCAGACAAGAGCATCTTTCAGTTTACTACAATATGTAATTTAAATAGCACGAAGCAAATATTGTGCAGAATATTAACATGAAGGTGGATTTTTCATATTCGAGTTTTTCTTAATAGTAAGTTAAAAAATCAATGAATATATGCATAAGGTGGATTTTCACATGCAACCTGTGGTAGTTTCAGTTTGTGCTGGCTTCAATTGTCACTCCAAACCTCTATTTCTCTTGTGGGCAACTCAAAATTGTTTACAATCCGTTATCTGCAACAAATAAAATGGACTGAACTGAGTTAAAATAAACACCAAAAAGATGCATAGTAGCTGATCCAGTGAGGTCGTATAGATCATGGATTTAGTTGCCAAATTGGTGAGTTTCTTCTCCAAAACTTGCTTTATATAATTACCAAATTTGTGTACTCTACAAGCACATAATGCTGGCTCTTAAACATAAGACATTAAGACACCCGATGATGTCAGTTGCCTTCTTCATCCGAGCCCAAAACTCAAATAGCATCATGTTACCAAATTTGATCAGTTTGAAGGGGGGTATGGCGGTGTCATAGCTGTAGTCAGACTCAGAGCCAGGCACTCTGTCCATGCTACAGAACATAGCCAAATATTCTTCAATTGGTTTGGATCATTTGTCCATGAAAAGCATCTCTATCATCTTCTGTTACAATACTAGTATGGCATGAAATGGAATGGATTGATAACAAAATGCATCGGTTCAGGTTCAGGTTCAGTCCAACACATGCATTTCTGAGGACTCGGGAGCTAGATTAGAAGTTACCAGATCCGACCCGAGAGGAACCGGAGCATCGGAGCGGATGAGCAGGCGAGCAGCGAGCTCAACCCGGCGTCCCTCCGCGGCGCGGCGAGGCAGCTCGGGCAGGGGGCGGTGGCCGGAGGGGGGAGGGCACTCGCCCCTGCTCACACTGCAGAGGGGGGAGAGATGCCCTGGACGGCGTGGTCGCGCGGAGGCCGAGCAGGTCAGCAGCAGACGTGGCGGGCAGGGAATGGGGGGAGGGGGAGGGCGGCGCCGCGGCGGCCTGGCCGGCCGGCTGCGGCGGTCGGAGGAGGACGCACACGCTCGGGGCTGCACTTTTTTTTTTTTTTTTGAGATAAACGGGGGTGGGTGGAGTGGAACGGTTGGTGGGGTGTGGGATGGATCGGGGGGTGGGTGGTGTGGGAGTATACCAGTAGCGCGGGCGCCTCACCTGCGCTACAGCTATCCACATAGTAGTAGCGCCCCGCGCTACTATTATGGTCTATTTGCGGGACACGGTTGGAGATATTTACTAGTAGCGTGTTTTTTTGGCCACACGCTACCAGTAAATATTACTAGTAGCGCGGGTCAATATAGCACGCTACTAGTAAGTAGCAGTAGCGCGGGGCAATATAGCGCGCTACTAGTAAGCGACTGTCTATAAGCTTTTCCCTAGTAGTGTAAATCGGTGCCTCTCGCGGTAGGAAAAAAAATGCGTTTTTTTTCTTTTCGCGTAAGCAAATCCGTGTCTCCACGAGAAGTAAATCTGTGCCTCTCACGGAAGGAAAAAAATGAGTTTTTTCGCGTAAAAAAATCAAATTTTTTTTGTTCCAAAACCTAAGAAAAAACCTGGGGAAAACTGAAAAGCCGAAAAAACCCCCAAAAAATCATCTAAAAGCCGACAACGCGTACAGAAAAATAAAAATAAAATCCGGAGGAAGCGTCCAGAGCGTGACATGTGGCGGCGGCTGAGAGCGCGCCAAGTGGAACTCTCCCAGCCCATCCCAAGTGACCCTTGCGAGGGCTCCCGAAGGAGTACTCCTTACGGTGGATCCTATTTAATGCCTGGGAGCGTCAAACTGTCGTAGCTAGGCTGAAGCGAGCCTTCAGATGGCTGGCGTTTACGGTTGTATACCATTTTCCTTTGTTGTTATTTTTTAAATTTGTACCCTACTGTTATGGTTTTTTTCTTGTGTGGTTTTTATTTTGCGTGTTTTTCCATATATTTTTTCCATCTTTGGCTTTTCTCTTTTTTTCTTTTTCCATGTTTGGGTTTTATAAGCTTCTATACTATAAAAAAAGTTAATATACGGTGAACATTTTAAATACACACCAAACAATTTTTTATATATGCTGAACAATTTTTTCAAATAAACAACGAATATTTTTGAATATATGGTGAACAATTCTTCAATACAAACTGAACATTTTCTAATATATGATGAATGTTTTTAATATAAAATGAACTGTTTTCCCAATATACATTGAACTTTCTTTAATATACATTGAATGTGTTCAAAAAATTGTTGGCATTTTCTAAAATTGTTCAAAAATTACAAATTGGTTCCAGTTTTTCAGAACAAATGTTCAGAATTTTCAAAAAATGTCTGTGTTTCAAAAAACTGTTCGTGTTTTCAAAAAGTATTCACTATTTTTAAAATGTCCTCAAAGTTTTAAAAACTTGTCGCCACTGTAGCCGTTTTGCTAAAGAACAACATTCGCCACAGTGCCCGTTGGTTCAGCCCTCGGTCACTATAGTAGGTGAAAATGGGCCAGCCCACACTGGGACACCCTGTGCGGCATCTCCACTGTTTAACGACTGCAAGCGTCGAACTGGAGGTCTCCATAACTAATTGAGGGGTACCCTAGGAGTGCTCCCTCAGAGGTCACTTTCTTTGCATAGGAGCATGCCAAGTGGTGTGCCGAGTAGCCGCCACATGTCACGTAGTGGCACACCCTCGGGAGTTTGTTTTTTTCCTTTTCTGCACGCAATTTCGGGTTTTATTTGGGTTTTTTGGCTTTCCGGCTTTTTTTTTGTTTTCCCTACATTTTGGTAGAGTTTTTTTAGTAGTATTGCTTTTCCGTGAGAATCACAGCAACGCTTCTCGAAAAGTAAAAAGTAAATCATGTGCTTCCACGTGCTTACTAAAAAGGAAAAAACGCAGCCTGTGCTTCAACGTGCTTCCCGAAAAGAGAAAAAACAATTGTGCTTCTCGGAAAGGGCAAAGCATAGTGTGTACTTTCATCGGAAGCGTCACTGTGCTTCCCGAAAAGGAAAAAACACAGATGTTCGTCAAAATAAAAGCGAAAAAGCACGACTGTGCTTCCAGGTTCCCTTTTTCGGTTTCGTTTGTTTTTCTAGTTTTCGGGTTTTTTCTTCTGTTTTTTTTTTTTTGGTTTTTCATAGCGTGTGTTTCCATGAGAAGAAGAGCTGTGCTTTTTGGGAAAAACAAAGTTGTGCATCCCAAAACAAGGGAGAAGCCCAGCTTGTGGCTTGTGCTTATTGTGCTTTCACGAGAAGCAAAGGGAAACACAACCATACTTCCAAAAAAGGTGAAAAGCACAACTGGTGCATCCAGGTTCACTTTTTTCGGTTTTGCTTTTGTTTCTGGCTTCTAGTTTTTTTCTTCTGTTTTTTCCCATTTTTTCCATTTCCCTTTTTTTGAAAAAAAGTTCGCCAAAACCTAGTCACATATGATCTAGTTTTGAAGACTTGGACGCCAGAAATTCAATGGTGAAAATGGTCTTTCATTTGTATCCACGGTTCAAGAGGTAAAACGTTTCGAAAAAGATAAACTTACGAAGAAAAGGGAAACTCCCAGGTTGTCAGAAGTGTCGCACATGCAATGCCACTTGTCAGCATCAGAGGAGGTGGGAGTGCCTTTGCAAGGGGTACCCTTAATTAGTTATTTTGCCGTAAATACTATTTCAATGGCAAAGGCGCGAAAGACTGCGCCTGCCCAATCTTGAGGATAGTGCAGTGGAACTTGGGCGGTTGCGAGGCAATTTCCTTCTATGCCGGTTGACTTTTTCTATGACAGTTTTTCTTCCATAAGTTTTTGCGTTTTTTCATTTCTATTTCTTTCTCTATTTTTTTATTTTCCTTTTTCTAGAACTGTTCATGGTTTTCTCAAAAAAGTTCAGGAAAATTTAAAATATTTCATGTTTTTTAGAGAAATGTTCATGATTTTTTTAAAACTGTTCCAAACTTAAGATATATTCATGAAACTTAAAATATTTTGTTTTTAAAAAACATTTTATTCTTTTTTTCATGTTCAATTTTTTTTGGAAAATGTTGACGAACTTCCAAAAATGTTCCACACAATTGAACAGATGTTCACGTTTTCTTGAAAAATCTTCACGTTTTGCGGAAAATGTTCTCAAATTTTGAAAGTTGTTCACTTTTTAAAATAAATAAATATTTTTGATTGTTGGAAAATCAAATGAAAACCCTAACTGAAAACCAGTAATACAGACAAAAATAAAGATACTTTATAAAACAAGAGGAACATTAAGAAAATGGGCCATGTCGTGGCGCTCCGTGTGTTTGTCCGACATTCAGACACACAGAGCATGAAATAGGACGTCCCTCAATGTGTGTCCACTAAGCATAAGATTCTTGAATGACTAAGCGCTTGACAAGCCCTATCTAGCAAGTTTTTACTTTATGAGAAGATAGAGAGAAGCGGTAGACACGGTCAACAATAATATCTGGGTATTTTACTGGGTCATAGCCGTCACAAGTTCAAGTACATAAGATGGAGGTTTTGGACCGTGTGCATGGCAGGGTTACAGCTGATATGAACATTGCATTGATGAAGCTTACATAGCTGAGGAGGTCGGAAAGGCCTTGTTTTTCTATTGGGGACTTAAAAGCCCCGGGTCCAGATGGGTTGCACGCTATCTTTTACATCCTATGCTAGGAGAGGTTCTGGTCGGGGAGGTTTTGCAGATAGTAAACTCTCGTGTTATACCTCAAGGTTGGAACAACACAACCATTGTCATGATCCCTAAGGTAGACACCCCTGAACGAGTTACACAATTTAGGCCCATCAGTTTATGTAACGTGGTTTATAAGGTCATCTTTAAAATGATTGCTGCACGACTGAAAATATTGCTTCCAGAGATCATAAGCCCTACCCAAAGTGCTTTTGTGCCAGGTAGAATGATTACAGATAATGTTCTAATAGCATATGAAAGTGTACATACAATCAAACAGAAGGAGGAGAAAGTTGATTAGTGTGCGGTGAAATTGGACATGCAAAAACCTCATGACAGAGTTGAATGGGTGTTCTTGGAAGAAATATTACTAAAGCTGGGTTTTCATGCTGAATGGGTGAGTTTAATCATGACATGTGTCTCTTCCGTGTAATAAAAAGTTAGATTAAATTCAATTGAAAGCGAAACAATCAAACCTTCGAGGGGGCTGTGGCAGGGGGATCCTTTATCTCCTTATCTCTTCCTTTTGTGCACGGAGGGACTCACGACACTATTGTCACATGCAGAACAGAGTGGTGAATTGGTAGGAGTAAAGGTTTGTCATGATGCGCTGGCTGTTACAAATTTGTTATTTGCCGATGATTCTCTGGTCTTAATGAAGGCAAATGGTACTAATGTTGTCAGCTTAAAGTCTGTACTGGATAGGTACTTGTGCAGCATCTGGCCAGCTTGTGAGTGTTGAGAAATCAAGTACATTCTTTATCCCAAGGACTGAAGTGAATATGAAAGCCGTGGTTCGCTCTACTCTAGATATAATGACTGAAGCGGAATGATAAATACTTGGGGCTGTCGGCAACGCTTGGTCGAGAGCGATAGCTTCCAGTATTTAATTGACCGCCTTGTCCAAAGGATCATGGGATGGAAGGAGAAGTCTTTATCTTCAGGAGGGAAGGAGGTTTTACAGAAATCTGTAGTACAAGCTATACCAACATATGTGATGTCGGTCTTTAAAATTCCTAAAAACTTTTCCAAAGGAATCATGGATGCGATATCAAGTTCTTGGTGGGGGCATGATGCTACACAAAAGAAGATGCACTGGTTCGCATGATGGAAGATGTGCATACCAAAGAAGGGAGGGGGTATGGGCTTCAGAGACATAGACTGCTTTAATCTTGAACTTTTGGCAAAAACAGGCTTGGTGGCTGATTGACAATCCCAATTCTTCATGTGATGTTATACTTAAGGCAAAATACTTCCCAATGAGGATCTTATGAACGTAACCCTAAAGAGGAGAGCATCATACACGTGGCAAAGCATAATGACAGGAGTTGATACACTGAGAAAAGGTTTTATATGGAGAGTTGGAGATGGAGTTAATGTCAACATTTGGGAAGACCCATGGATACCTCAGTCACCATCTAGGAAAGTTCTAACATTCCGTGGGAGTTACATTATCTCAAAGGTTTGTGACCTCATCGATCCGGTTATAGAAAACTATGATGAAGAGTTAGTGAATCAGACGTTCTGGCCAATCGATGCCAAAAGGATCTTGTCAATCCCTCTCCCGCTTCGTGAGATATCAGATTTTGTGGGCTAGAACCCGTCGAGAAATGACATTTTTACAGTACGGTCCGCCTACCGTGTGGAGTGGGAGTGTCAATTTGGTCAGAAGATCGAACCAGTAGTAACTCTTCTACCACTGGAGACACTTGGAATTCGGTGTGGAGTTTACAATGCCCAGCTAAGATAAAAATATTTATTTGGAGGGCTCTCCACAGCGCTATACCATGTTGCACCATCTTAGCAGCAAAACATATGAAAGTCAAAACGCACTGTCCGGCATGCAACCATGGCCCTGACAACACTCTTCACTTGCTATTTCAATGTCCCAAGGCGATGGAGATATGGAAATTACTGGGAATTGATGATATAGTGAAGAAATCTTGTCTAGTGGAACGGTCCGGCGAGGTTGATCTTGAGCAACTTTTGTGTCTGTCGGACCTGGATGTACGAGAATGATTGGTTTGATGCCAAAAATTGGCATGCCAACATTTGGCAAATGCCAAATATTGGCTAGTGCTTGGTTGGTTACCAATTTCACTTGCTAACCTCACAAGAAGTTGCCAATTTTTGGCAACTTTTGAAATTGCCAATTGTTGGCTTGCCAAGTATTAGCGATGCCAAATGTTGGCATCTAACCAATTAGCCTCCACATGTTCTTGGGTTACCAAATTTGCGGGAGACGATGGCAACGACCGCCTGGTACATATGGTATGAGCGAAGAAAACTTACACATGGTGAACATACGCAGAGCTCCAGCCATATCCAGCTAGCACTGAGAGGGTTGGTAGCGAATTTTGTGATCGCATGCTCGCCCAAGGCTAAAGTGTGGGCTGCGCCTTGGACTAAACCCAAATCAGGATACATGAAACTTAACGTCAATGCTGGCTTTGAATACGATAGTTTAGAGGGTACTGTTGGTGCGGTTCTCCGAGACCAGTATGGCAAATTTATCGCTACAGCAAATGAAAAGTTAAGCTATTGCAGCAATTCGTTCTCGACTGAATCAGTTGCGGTCCGATTTGGACTAAATTGAGCAAAGATGGTGAGGTGCAGCAAGATCGAAGTGTGGTCTGATAATGTGGAAGTAGTAACGGCTATGAAAGACATCAACTCTAGCTCAGCTGCTAGTGCCATATTTGATGATTGCTACTAAATGTCACTTGACTTTAATCATGTTCTTTATGATCACTGTAATAGAGATAACAACCAAGTAGCTCATGAGTTGGCTAGATTAGCTAAATTCCCCCTAGCATCTGGATGGACTCTCCTCTAGACACGGTGGTTCCCTTCATTGTAAATGATGCATCTTTGCTTTTGATTGAATAAAGGAGGAACCAATTATCAAAAAAGGTCAACCATCAGCTGCCTGCGACTATTTCGAGGACTAATCTCTTTATATAATAAGGTTGTAAAGATCTATCCAATATACAATTTGCCGACAATCATTGCACACTTGCATTACTCGAGTGAAAATAAGATCAAATGACTGGGGAATTACCCTCATGCAGAATAAGACAGTGATGCCAAAAAATTGTGGATATTTAAGCTACAAACATGCCATCCTATAGTATACATTTAGTACAACTAGGAGCAGAATATGACATCGCTAAGATGACACTTGGCAGGGCCCGTCTCCGGCATATGTTGTGTCAAGACGTGATGTTGTGTTTCACTACTCACTTCTCCAGATAACTCGCAAAGCACTAGTATCATGCATGTACACTGAAGTTTGTACTTAACATTCTATATTGCCTACACCATGACTACAGATAGTGCAGCCATGTCATGTCTAATAGTTTCGATCGAATCGGAACAACTGAAAATGCTCCTTCGTATAGGAGCTCCCACAACCGCGCTCGTCGGCAGGTAAAGACACAGTTGCTGCCCCACGAACGGGGATCGCCACCCCACAGTCGCTACACCACCGAGTGCAAAATGGATCGGCCCAGTCTATCGCCTCCGCCCAACTTGGTGTCGTGAGTGCGACAATGAAGAAGCCCGGTGACCGGGGCCCTCTAGCTCCTCTGCATGCGATTGCTTCGAGGACTAATGATTTCAATTTTCAATAAGTTTATTTCAAGGACTGGGACTAATTTTCATATGTTTGTCCTTGGATATAAGTGGAATATCATAGGTGCCCCCCACAAACAACTTTTCTAGTTGTTGTCCCCATCAAGCTCATAGTTTGTATTTTCTAGGTATTAAGTGAATCAAGAAATCTCACTGATTATAGGGCAACTATACTATGAAGTGGGGCAGAAGCATGTACTTGGTTCCAAAAACAGATGCTAAGGCAATGCCCTCCTAAATATACTCTCTAGTCATTCCCTTTGTATGAGTTTCTCTAGGTTGCGGTACCTCCGAAGATTTTCTTCCTGTATTACTGAGCTACTTAGGGCTATTCATACTCAGAGAACAAACCTAGTTTCAACAATTTGGAACTGTGGCTTCTTTTGTTCTAGAAGTGTTGAGCCATTCCACTTTTAAACATCCTATGTCATGCTTCGACACTTCCGAGCACTTCATCAGAACTTCCGAGCCGTCTTGATTTTCTTATTTGTAGGTTCTTATGAGTTGTGCCTTAGCTCTTTTCCGCATATTCTCATTCTGATAACTGTATTTTCTTTGATACTAGCGAGCAACTGGTTTTACCTGGTACATCCGACTTGTTCTATTCTAGCAGAAAAGGTGCTATCTTTTTTGTTCAAAACCACCGCTCTACTTTTCATCGGTACTTTTCAGTATTGCATTTCTCTGGTTCGAAAAGATTGCCATGACCGTCCAAATTCATTTGAACTGTCTCGGTGGTTCCGCTAGCTTACTACCAATGCTTTGGAGCCTACTTAGATTTTTTTATTAACGGCCAGATTTTTGGACTCATTTTATAATATCCTCCCATACCCAGTTGTGGCGGCAACAATTCCATTCCACCCTTAGTAATTTCAGTCACACATTGCTCTCCTTGCAAGACACTCCACACCACTCCATCCCACTCCACTCCAACCATCTCCACCATAGAGGAAGAGATCCAAGGCAATAAAACAAGAAAGAAGTGTTGGGTGACTCCATCTTCACTCCTTGAATCCTGGAAATCCAAGAACTACCGTTTCTTGAATCCCTACACCTCAAGTTCATTTCTTTCAACAAAATCGTATCCTTTTGAGAGAGAGTGATCGTTAGGTTCTCAGGAGAAGCTTTGACTGAATATCATTCAAGGAATCCTTATCACGTGACTTTGCTTTGCTTGTTACTCTTGGATGGTGTGCGCATCCTAGACGGTTAGTAGTCACTTGAGATCATGTCGAGCTCTATGGGTGAAGGAATCAAGGGTATGTATGGGCCCGGAGATTTCTTATTTTGTGAAGATCCACTTAGTGGGGTTTCTAAGTGCAAGCCATGACGAATATGTTGGTTATGCTTCTTGGGCTACTTGGGTAGCATCACAACCAAGATGCTTGTTATCCAAGAACCCTTTGGTTTGAAGCCTCCATCAACATGGATGTAAGATAGTACCAATTATTTGAACCACAGAAAAACATCCCCGTGTCATGAGTGTTTGCATCCTCTCAACCGTACCTCCAACTTACTTATAAAATTGTTACTTTTTGGCAAATTGTGACTTTCCGTTGCTTATTAGTCTTGATTACTTGCTTGTTAAGCGCTTGTGGTTGTCTGTTCCTAGTTGTCTTGTGCTAAAAACTGTCACACTACAACAAAAACAGTCTGTAGACACGCTCAATTTCATACCTAGGGACGTGTTGTTTCATCTCTAGCCAACTATAGAGCCGTTTTAGTAAAGCGTCCTTGGAGCGTATCCCCACGGACCGTCTCAAGCATATAGACACGCTTGGCAAGCGTGTCTTACATGGCATGAGACGCTTTCTAGGGACGTTCAAAATCGTGTCTTCATGTAGAGACGTTATATTAGGCATGCTCGTATTACGTCTCTACACATAGACACGTTTCATTCGCCTCTTATAATCGTCTCTAAATATACATAAGCATTTTTATGCAAATGGAATATTTTACTTCAAATATTATTTCATTTATTTCGAATTTGTTTCATCATTTCAAATGCATACCATCTCTACCATTAGACATCATTCGCCTCTTATACTCTTCTCTAAATATACATAAAAATCTTTATACAAATGGAATATTTTACTTCAAATGGTAATTCATTTATTTTGAATTTGTTTCATCATTTCAAATTCAGTTCTTGTATAATGTCATGACTGCACATGCATAACAAGAACAGTAACACCATCCAATGCATTAATTAGCAGAAACAATGTCTCCTATGAAAGTACGTGGAGTTCACAACTGAATAATACCAAACATTCATATGAAACATGCGCTGGTGCAAATAAATAAGAAAATATCCTATAGACTAGAACTATGTTTCTCTCTCAATCTAAAATCTATACATAATGCATAATTTTTTCATTCAAAGATAGATTCGTCAACTGCTCGCAACTCCTCCAGTGCACTCCCTTTTCATATCGTCAACTGCTCAGCTACACCTAGCTCCTTTAATGCACTCCCTTTTCAAGTCCTCACCGACCTGAAAAACAGATGAACAACATTTACATGAACATATGCTTATAGAGAAGTGGAACATAAGAGATTTTTTGATGAAATTATAAGAAACTATCATACCAATGCTTTGTGGTTGTGCTGGAGTGGTTGGCTTAACTACTTTTACCTAAAACTCACAAAGATTCTTGATAAATAACATATCACACATGTGCAGAGTGGAGCATACACAATGCTTGAATGGAAACAAACTTACATGTTTGCGAGGCCAAGCAATAACAGAACCAAAAGCATCCTTTACTGTTTGGAAGTTTTCATATGGTCTAACTAGTCTCTCATCTGCTAGATATGTATAGCCGCGAACAAGAACTGCAACGTATTGCACTCCAAGCATGTCTCCTCCAACCACATGTGTTTTCTCTTTACTCACTAAAGTTCCTTTGGCCACCGGTTTGTCTTTGTTTCTCGAGTTCATTGAATACAACACGACTTCAGTTTTATCCTATTTTTCAAGAAATGAAACAGATGTTATCGATGAACCTGAGAAGATTTCATTTTACGCAGATAAGAACAATTTCACAAATAATTAGACTAACTATCTATTATAAAATCATTGTCATCTAGATATCAAGCCTATATATACCTGCTTAGTGACTTGGTGATGACCACGTGGCTTGGTTGCATTGCTATTTTCAGCATTAGCATTCTGCAATTAAATAGGAATAGATGTGAAGGGAGACACATGATCAGCTATAATCAAGAATGATTGTTTTGGAGAGTTCTTATACATGCACAAAGTAAGGAGCCTTATTCTACACGTATTTTCGGTTTGCACACTTTACTATCAAATTAGATGAATGTCTTATTTTAAAAATATTTATTGTGAAAACTAAGCATTAATGCAGCATGCAAACCAATGTAGTTAACGTCATGTAAATCCATACACTAAAAACAGAATTCACCTAATATTCAAGGGCAAGGTCTTCCTCAGCATCTATGGAAGGTTTCCACCAAAATGAACATCTATGCAAGGTTGGTGTTTTATTACTACTCAGGCCAATTCAAAAGTGATTAATTAGTTTCTTTGAAGATCTCTTGGAGGAGCAATGATATGTGTGTGACTAACTTGTGGTTCCATCTGGCCAAATCATGTTACTGTTGTATGCAATACAATTTTTTAATACTTGGTTGAATCTGACTTATGATCTGCTAGTTGTGCCACAACAGTATTGGAAACGACCTTGTCAAAATATAATTGTTGTTTAATAATAATGTCATTTACCTTGCATTTACATACAAAATTAGACAACCTCTTGTAGAATCAATGCCATTTAGATATGTAGCATATGTTTACCTGCTTAGTGACTTGGTGAGGTCGTAAACTTGGTTCAGGACCACCTTTCTGCACTCCAAGATTATGTTCAGCATGAGCATTCTGCAATTTAATAGGAAAAGGTGTCATCATCATCTTTGATGAAAAGCTGTGTAAATCCTTGCACGTAGGTTAAGATTACTAGGAGGGTATATACGAACCCAATCAGGTTATAGTTGCTAAGCCAAAGGTCAATATTTCACAATTTTAAATTGATGACAAGATAGCTTCCAATATTTGACTAGTATAAGGGTTCAACCAATCCCAAAAATACTCGCAAGAGATAATTGATAAATGAGTACAGGTTAGTTCACACACCTTAGTGATCATATGTTCATGTGGTAAGGGCGCATTACTACAAACCTCTTTTGATTTGGTTCGCTGCAACTCCTGTTAAAGCAATAGTTCTAAGACATTAGCATGGACTTGCATTAAATAGTTACATGAAAAGCCCATTACATTACCTGCATGGTAGTTCGTGGCTTTTGCACATCATCATTTGATTATTGAAGGACATTATAAGATTCAGATTGGAGATTGTTACCTCTTTTAGGTAGAGTGACCTGCAATAAAATTATTGTAATAGCACATCAGTGTTCATTAATTTCATCTTTGCACAAATATAACTGGGTTTCATATGCTAACATGACAACTTTCTGTTGTAGAATCCACTTCATTTCTCCAACTCTCTCCAGGAAACTTTTTAGCAAGGAATCCAGCTATCATAGCCATCTGACCTTTGACGTCCCCTACTTCACCTTTGACGCCCTTTACATCACCTTTGACATCCTTTACATCATCTTTGACGTCCTTTACATCATCTTTGACATCCTCTACATTATCTTTGACCATGCGTACTTCAAACTGAAGGTTTTCTTGTTCCGATTTCCCAACAAAAGTTATTCCCTGAGAAACATTTACTCCGCTCCAATACTTTTCATCATAGTAACCTCGAAGTTTTGCCTTTTTAGCAAGTGCACCATTAAAGGCTTCACTATAATCGTCAGTGGAAAGACTACCATTGTGATCCATTTTCCTTTTTTTTAACTCCTCATTAGCTGCATCCTATTGAATACGACTAATTATTAATTTGTTATTATACTATGGAATAGATTGTATGTTATAGACTGTACCATTATTGTCTTCACATTGTCGCTTGTGTAATTGCCATCTTTTTTCTTATGAGCTTCATCCCATAGGTCAATCTTGTGGATTGGTGCTTTCCTTTTGATTTCCTATCCAACAAAGTACGTTCGGTGCACTAATATTTATTTTTGAAGATAATTGATCTGTCATCTAATAAAAACTATAAAAAGGATAGTTGTCACCATCTCTTTTTGAAGCCTGGCGTGGCTTTTTCTCCCGGTTGTGTGTGGATTCTTTTGTTGCTTCGCACACACTCTGTTTTTCACGCATAACTTCTGCAAACAAAATATATGCAGACACGTAATGTTAGCAAACTAATTTTGGAGTCCAGTTTGAGCATGAGAGGATGAGATAATCACCATGTGTGAATCCTGACACCACATTCCAACTAGAGTCTCCCATTGATGCTCATTAACACCTATTGGAACATTACTAATAATTTCCTGGACAGACCTTTCTTTGCGTTTGAAATATTTGTTCTTCAAGCGAGATTTGTAGGCTCTCCATCTTTTGCAATCTGTCATTAGGACCCAGTCTCGTGTAAGCTGCTTTGTCTCAGATGGATAGACAAATTTCTCCTTCAACAAAGTAAATTTAATTGTTTACATGTGAAATGACAATAAAGATGTATGTGATGATACGTCAAAAAAATATTTAAGTGGTGATTTTGCTTAAAAATTACCTCCACATCCTTGATCATGTTGTTCTTTCTCGGGACAAATAATTCATTATCCCATCTTGGAATGTTCAGTGGTGCAAATGTGGAGTTCTCCGCAAGCTCACTAAGATAGCTGCTAAGAATTGAAGCTGACCTTTCATTCGGAACACCTTTTTCATTAGTCTCCACAATTATCTTTCCTCCAGCTACCTGGGACAAATTCTTTAGCCGAAATTCCCCTACAATCTGTCGCGTCTCTCCATTTGGCCCTGCAAGGATGAATATCCCAACACATATGACACCAATGATAAAAAAAACTCATTCTGAAGAAGTTCAGTCATGGAAACTTACAAATTATCTTGATTTGTCTAGTGGATTCATGAGATCTTCCTGGTATTATGTTATCAATCTCTGGAGGACCTTGCAGATTTTCTTCACCAAGCTGCACATGTTCTGGATCATGCATTGTAAGGTTCAAGTCCCGAAGTCGTCTTGGTATCCTCGCCATTGTTAATCTGCCAAAGTAATAGAAACTAAAGACCTCAACCAAAAGTTCAGTGAGGCATGACACATACATAGAGAAAATGCCTCAATCTGTAGCAATTCACGTGATCAAAGTGGCCAGTCATCTAGTAGCTAGTATGTAACAAATTCGTAGGTTAACTGACTTCTTCTCACTGTTTAAGAATCCAATGATGACTTACTCTTGTCCCATTTTCAAGGTTTGCTAATAGAATTGATTACAAGTTGTAAAATCTACTACTTGTGCATGCAACCTGGAGGTACAATCTGTCCGATGTGTCTGAGATACTACATTCATTTTGGAAGATGGAGGAAAGCTTAGAAGTGGCCCAGCTGCGTAAAATTGGACTCCCAACCGACAAGATAATACTACTAGTAGTACAAAAATAACAAGATTGACTCATCCTGTGCATGTATAATATACATACACAGATGATCTGACCATTATGTACTAACTAACTGAAGGCCAAAGTGGAGCGGCATCATCATGTCCTTGAAATTGGTAGCAGCTGGGGCAGATTAGCACTGCAAGTCGCGAAGCAAACTGGCTGCAAATACCAGTAGTGATTTCACTAGTACAGACTACAGAACTAAATAGGGATTACCTTATCGGAGGAACAATCTGAAAGAAACAATCACCAGTTTAGTGATTTCACTAGTACAGACTACAGAACTACAAAAACAACTGCTCATCCAAACAGAGATTAATGTGTGTCTACTTACTCTGCTCCTACCATGGAGCAGAGTTCTTGCAGTTTAGTGATGTGGCTTGAATTTGAGATCAAACCTTTACACCAGTTCAGTTGCAAGAAATCAAACTACGCCTTGAATTTGAGATCAAAAAATTTCAGTAATTTCTGGTCCACGACCTGAGAAAGCACACCACAATGGGCAGGACCAATACGAACCTGGGCCACAGCTACCCTAGGCAGGATGTGCTTGCTCTGCTTAATCACCTGTAGGTTGAAGACGAAGTTGTTCGTTGGAGCAGACGATTCCTCCGACCTTCCCGTACAATCGCCGTCGTCGGCCACAACGCACACACCGGCCGGTCTCAGTCCCCCAACCTCCACGGCCACCAATCACCCGCCCGCCCGCTGAGTCTCCGTTAGTCCGCCCACCAAGCCAATCGATCCCCGTTGATGTATTACGGCGATGCACATCAGCGGCCACCGGATTGGAGGGATCCCATTGGATGGATTAGGATGGATTGGAGGTGGAAGAAGAGGAGAAGTGGAGAGATGGCGGCGTGGGTGAGGAGAAGCGGAGAGAGGGCGGCGTGGCGGAGTAATGGAGTATATTACGGGGATTTTTTTTCTCAATTATAAGAGCGCTGGCGCGCTATTTCTTTGGCGGCAAATGGAAAATAGAAGCGCCCGATGCCAAAATAATTTCCTCCAAATGAAATTTGGGAAACTAATTAAGTTTTATCTTTTGGAAAGCCATTTTTTAGATAGATTTGGAAAGCCTATTTATTTCTGTTCTACACAAGCAACCAGAAAATGGGCTAGGTCACTTGCTCTATTATTATTATTTGCATACACTGTTACATGAATTTTTAAGAAAAAGTAGAATTCCATCGTATTATAATGTGCAATGAGGATCTTATGTCCAAGGGATCTCCAACGACGATTCGCAAATTTCGTACCGCATCCGTCTGAGGATAGGGGAATAGTCCGCGGACACGGATGCGGGAGGCGGCCATCCAACGCCGTCCGTATACATTTCAACTACCATCCGAACTAACCGGACCCGTGCAAACACGGCCGGATTTCCTTCAAATTAGGATACAATTTACATAAACGGACGACATTCATGCAAATCCAGTGGATTTTCATTATATTTCGAACATTTAGAACAAAAAAAACTACAGTTATCGCCGGCGTCCAAGCCCTTGTTGTTCCCTTTCTAGGACCACCTCCTCCATACGCCGTCTTCATGAGCACCGGTGATACGACCCATGAAGTGAAGGTACGGTCTCCAGCGAGGAAGAGTAGACCTCGAGAGACGGACCGGCCCACATGGGACACCAGGCCTTGTCGGCCTCTCGTGCCCTACTCATCGTCGGAGGAGTCCGTGCCTTGTCCGTCGCCGGTGGATGTGAGGTCCATCGGTCCGCCTGATAGTTCATCAGCGGTGCATAGGAGGCGCAGTTGGCATTGTTCTCCTCCGTGATCACCTGCACCTGCGCCTCTGCTGTGGCCGCGTCCTAGCGAGCGGCGGCTTGAGCGCAAAAGGACTCGTAGATCGCATGTTGCTCTGTGATGAAGTTGGGGTTCGCCGTGGCCATGGCCGCCACGACCTCCTCGCTCGTGCTCTCGCCATCGATCTGGCCCTCTGCCAGCCAGTGCTGCTCTAGTAGGAACACTGAACGGACGCGGTAGATATCCGTCCTGTCCCATCCCGTCCAGTAACGCGTCCGCGGCATTGAACAAGCACGGACACCGGGGACGCGTCACGGACGGCGCCCTCTGGCGGCGCCGCTTCAATGATGGAGACAATGGGAGATCGCGTGCACTCTAGGCCGGCTTCAAAGTCGAGCGGCCGCTCTACATCGGCATGAATGCGGGTAGCTGGTGCCGGGCGGGAACGCATGCGGGCGAGGAAGCAGGGGGTTTGGGTGCGCCATGGTTGTCAGAAGCGAGCATGGGTGTCGTCCGGACACCCAAAAAGTCTCCCACGTTTGTCTCCGGTTTTGGGAAAAAGTGCATACAAACCGCTTTTCGGATCGACAACCGTGTTGGATGGCACAACACGTCTTTACCGCGCGGTTCGGGCAGTTTGGGGGTCGACGTTGGAGATGCATTTCCAACATTGACTCCTAATACAGACACTGTATTCCGGGACACGGTGATATGAGAGCCGGTCATTCTACCATGCAAACATATATTTCAAAGCGGATTTAAACACATTGAACGATATGCATGCAAATAAAGTGAATTCACTTAAATTCAGACTTAATTTAAAAAAAATGAATGATATTTCGTCCGTTCAACTAAAACCTACAAATAACATACATTAGCTTGTAGCGGACGGTGACCTTGTATGTGTGCCCGCCTTGGCCAGCCGCACCTCCGCCGTCGTCGTCGGAGTAGTCCTTCCAGCGACGACATGGAAGCCCTGCCCAGACGCTACCTGCTGCTCGCGATGGAGCCACTCTGCTTCCTCTTCCATCGTGGTGAGCAAGATCACGGGCCCAGCCATCCGCGAGGTTGGGGATCCGCACGGAACTAGGTCGTCGCCTCATCAGAATTGGCGAACGTGAAGCGGTGTTCCCGAGGCCGCCCTCTCCTTGGCCGACAAGATGAACCATGGCGACGAGGAGACGTCGTTGTCGCCGTGTCCGCCGAGGTAGTCGGGGGATTGCGGCGGAGAGGCAACGACGTCGGCTCCTACACGTGTGTTGGTGAAGAGGAAACGACGGCGGCTCCTACACGTGTGTTGGTGGAGAGGAAACGACGCCGACTCCTACACGTGTGTTGGTGGAGAGGAAACGACGTCGGCTCCTACACGTGTGTTGGTGGATCTGGACGGAGAACCAGGAGCAGCGGGGCCGGGGCGGGAGGGGAACGGCGGCTGCGAGCGAGATGCGAAGAAGACCAGAGGCGCGCACTGAAGTTTCTTGGCTTTGACCTAGGTGGTCAAAGGCTGGTCAACCATTTTTGACAGAGTCAAAGCTGACTAGGTAGCCAATTCAGCATCCCACACACGCAAAATTGGTATTTCAATTTCAATTTTTAATTGGTTTGGCAAAAACTATTGAAGTGATAATATGGATCTCCTTGTGTTAAAGTTTCATAATTTTCTGGACACTTTTTTTGGTTCTAATTTTTGGCCTAATAGGAGCTGAATTGGATTTTCAATTTTATATTCAATCTATTCGGAAAAAATGATTGAAAATTTCCCAACCATGTAATAAATCAATATCGGAGAACTGCAACATGTGGGAGTGCACAATTGACCAAAGGTTCACTTTCCAGAACAAAAAATGTGCTGAATCAACTTGCAATCCACAACCAAGTAAACTTGGGCTGTGCCCTGAATTAGTACAAAAAAGACAGCAACCATAGTGTAATAAAGCATTCTTACTGTGTACTCGTAAACTACTACTAAAACTATAACTAAAACTGTAGATGCATGCTAAGAACCACACCAGCAAAGAGCTTCCACCATATTTCAGCCCGAACCAAAAGCACAATGCTCTAATCTGTTTCATCCGATGATTTTTCAACACCCATGTCAAAAATATCACGGGGCTTGACTTCCACTACTACACTCCATAGTTCAGCTTTTGGATCTTGAACATAGAAAACCTGCTGTACTTTGGAAGAAAATACAAAAGGATCATCTTGTAGCTCATCTCCTGTGTGTATTTTTCGAGACTTGTTCACAAGAGTGAACCCAAACTCATCCGTTTGAATGCCAACTCTATGGTAAACATCATACCAATCACAATTAAAGAACACCACCTTGTAATCATTGTATGACAATTCAAAGATGTCAGTCAATCTGCCATAATATCTAACACCATTTTCTGCAATGTTCAGTACGCCACTATTTTGTGTGACATGCCCTGACTCATGACTTATCGTGTGGAACCTGAAGCCGTTGATGACATAGCCACTGTAGCGCACCCCATATCTGTTTGGTTTTGCAGCCAAAGCTCTTACCTTTTCTGTAATATTTGGTCCATCGCTTTGTAAAACCTGTATGTACAATTAGTTAAATTCTGGTGCCTATATAATTCAGAGTACATGAATATGGTAAAATGTACCTTTTGTTCCAACCAGTCAGCAAAGTGTCCATTAATTAACTTAGTGGTATCAGCTTCTGTCAAATTAGCTGAGTCACATCGTTTGTTATTCTCTTCGGCCACAAATTCTCTGTAACAATTAGATTATATGTATTACAACTTCTTAGCAAACCCTAACCATATTAATTAAACATAGAAGTGATACATACGTGCGGAAATCTGCAAGTTCATCACAATGTCGCAAGACATATCGATGCGCTTGAATAAGAAGCCGGCTATTAAACTGCCCAACTGGGATAGCCTTTCCAATTGGTTCACCAGCACTATCGAACATGTACAAATCTTTTATCTTGTCTGAAGGAGCAGGGTTTCTTGATGGTCTTGTAAAACGTGTAGTTCCTTCTAGAAATCTTGAACAAAATGTCAAGCATTCTTGAGCAAGATACCCTTCAGCAATTGAACCTTCAGGAAATGCTCTATTGCGGACAAGTGCTTTCAGCCGGACAAATGATCTAAATTTAATTAAGCAGGATGTTACTTCTCAACACTATTGAAGATAAAAAAAATCAAAGTTAAGTTCCATACCTCTCTAGAGGGTACATCCACCGATAGTGCACTGGACCACCAAGTTTAACTTCTTCAACCAAGTGCACCATTAAATGCACCATGATAGTAAAGAATGATGGAAGAAAAATTCTCTCCATATTTCAAAGTGTCATCACAATACTATCTTGAAGATTGTCAAGCTCAGAGACATCTACCACTTTCGAGCATAGCTTCTTGAAGAAATTAGACAGCCCGATAACTATTGTCATGACCTCTTTGTGTGGGTAACAGGATCGAAGTGCTAGAGGAAGAATGTCTTCTAGAATAACATGACAGTCATGACTTTTGAGACCTGAGATTGTACAATCTTTCATGTTGACATGCCTAGAAAAATTTGATGCATAACCATCGGAGGTCCTAATATTGTGCATCACTGAACAAAGTATTTCCTGCTGTTTTCTAGACATAGTAAATGGTGCATCAGGTAATACTGTTTTTCCATTATCATCTTCAACAGGATGAAGATTGTGTCAAATTCCATTTTCACCAATTTCTGCCAAGTCAAGGCGTGCATTAAGGCCATCCTTTGTTTTAGAATCAATATCCAACAACGTTCCAATTAAATTATCAAACACATTCTTTTCTATGTGCATTACATCAAGATTGTGCCTTAACTTGTTAAGTTCCCAATATGGCAAGTTGAAAAATATTGATTTTTTTTTGAACCAATCCTCGGGCTTCTTCTCGGGCTTACCTTGGTTCTTATTTAACTTCTTGTTGTCCGCCTTCCTTTTACGCTTATGTTCTTGGTTCTTTTCATTTTCTTTTTCACTGTTTTGGACCTTCTTTCTGCCCTTTGCTTTCTTGGCTACATTGACCTTTTTGCCTAACACAAACACTCTGCCTTGCAACATTTTCAAAGCTGAGCTACCACTCATAGTTGTCGGTGCCAGTTCTGTCTCTTTAGTGCCATCAAATTCCTGCCTCCTTCGGTTTCGAAATACGTGACCCTGAGGTAACCAGCGACGGTGACCCATATAACAAAGTTTCTTACTCTTATTTAGGCGTAATGATCTTGTAGAAGGACCACATGATGGACACCCATATTTACCACTTGTGCTCCAACCGTATAGGTAAGCTAATGCTGGAAAATCATTTAAAGTCCATAACAGTGCAGCCCTGAGAGGAAATATCTCCTGCGAGGAAGCGTCAAATGTGTCTACACCATCCCATAATTGTAAGAGCTCATCAATCAGTGGCTGCAAATATATATCAATGTTATTACCAGGGGAAGCTGGTCCAGGAATGATCATTGATAAAATTAGCGATGTTTCTTTCATGCAAATCCAAGGCGGTAGGTTGTACGGGATAAGCATCACTGGCCAAGTACTATGTTTTGAACTCATATTCCGGAAAGGGTTAAATCCATCACTCGCAATGCCAAGGCGTGGATTACGAGGATCAGCAGCAAATTTGGGGTATCTAGCATCAAGATCTTTCCAACACTCAGCATCAGCTGGATGCCGTATCTTTCCATCTTTGGTACGACCCTCATCGTGCCAACGCATGTCATCAGATGTTTTTGTTGTTGCAAAGAGCCTTTGAATCCTCGGTATTAAAGGAAAGTAGCGCAACACCTTGGCAGGTTTCTTCTTTTGCTTAGATACAAATTCAGCTTGGGAGTCTTTCTTGTCATCTGTAACCCAACGCGAGCTGCCACACACATGGCAAGACTCTTGATCAGCTTGTTCACCTCGAAAAAGCATGCAGTCATTGGGGCATGCATGAATTTTCTCGTAGTCAAGCCCTAAGCCACGGATGATTTTTTGTACCTCATAGTACTTCTTTGGTAGTTGTGCCTCTAGAAGCGCATCAGACAAAACACCAAGTAGCGTTGTAAATGATTCTTGTGACCATCCATGTAAGCATTTCATGTGATATAAGGTGATGAGAAATGACAACTTAGAAAATGCATTACATCCAGGGTATAACTCTGTGTTTGCATCCTGCAAGAAGCTTGCATATGTATCGGGCTTCTTCCTTGTTTGAGCATCTACATTCTCATCCTCAACTGAATTAGGTTCCATACTCTCAAATTCAAGACCATCTAATTCACCGTCAGATGTGCTTGATAAAGATTCACAACTGTTAGCCATAGCAAAGACAGCACTTAAGAGTCCTGGCATGTCATCCAACCTTCCATGGCTGCCTTCTCCAACAACATTCCTTGGGATGCCAGGAATACAAACATTGGCATTGTTATCCGAGACATGAGCAAATGCAAATGATGGTTCATTGTAATCCTCTCCATGGCAAACCCACTTGGTGTAACCTTGAAGAATACCATCACATCTCAAGTGAGTCTTCACTCCATCATAACTTTGCATAGCTTTATTTCGGCAATTTACACAAGGACAAAGAATTCTATCACCAGCCGGAACATCATGAAATGCAAAAGACAGAAATTGCTCGACACCATCTTTGTAAGCAGCACTAGCTCTTGGTTGACTCATCCAACCTCGATCCATCGCCCTTTGATATGCCAAAGTAATGAAACAAAAAAAATATGTCAGCGTATAATTTTAGATGTGTTATTTAAGAGATGAAAGCTGGTTTAAATCATTTTGCAAGAAAAGCATGGAATAAATAGATATTGCAATTGAATTATTGGATCCTAACATATTTCATTAACCTCGCATTAAAAAACTTCAAAGGAAATGCGGCATTGGTAGGTTTTAACTAGTATGCAAAGGCGCCACTCAGTTCAATACAATTGCACATATGCTGCCATCTTTCTCCCCCCTAATCCCAACTCCGGCTACATCGAGAGGAAACACACACCACATTAACAAACAAAAATATAAAACAGGAGACATGATTGATATTATAAATGCAGGGCCTTCAATTATCTAGAACTACTTTTTCTTTCGAACAAAAGTACAGACTTCTTGCAAGTTGGACTCAGTAACAAATCTGATACGACATCATTGAACAAAAACCAGTGAACCTATGTGATGATCTACAATACTAGATTCAACACAAGACTAATTTAACACCCTAACACATCTGGGGGGCGAAATAGGTGAGGCCACACCGTCTCTTCTCCCTCTCTCGTGCCTCGGTTCTCCCTCTGCACTTACAGGGCTGCAGAGCACGCGACATCGGCGGCTGCAAGGCGTGCGTGGCCTGCGGCCTAAGGGCACATGGGGACCCCGTTCCTGAGACATTGCGACAAGCGCCGCCACCGTCTGCTCTGATCTTTGGTGCATAAAGTGGTCCAGGTGACATGTTCGTTGTCTACTAAATATTCACAAGTTAAAGCTACTAAGTCTGAACTTTGGCAACAGTCGGGGCTGAGAATTGTCAAAATAAATTTCGATGTGCCTTTTCTGATTGATTCTGCCCAAACCACAACCGTGATCATTGCTAGACGCACTATAGGGGAATTTGTGATGGCAGCTACTCAGAGGTGTGAGTATGTTGTTAATCCTCTGATGCCAGAAACGTTCGCCTTCCAGAATGGCATCCGTACTACAACTGAACAAGGCTGAAGGGAGGTGGCCTTTGAATCCGATTGTCAGGTAATGGTGAATTTGTGGTACACCAGATGGCATAATAGATATGGTAATTCTAAAGAAAATATAAGAGCTTACTCAAAGATTACTTTCTTTTACTCCGTCTTTCATTTTTAGAGAGGGAAATGTTTGGGCACTTCTGTGCGCAAAGCTACATCTACATACTAGAGGGTGGCGTTTGATTGCTATCCTCACTCTGAGTAATAGAAGCTAGCTCTGCTGATTTAGAAAAATGGTACTTGGTTGAACTTGTGTTTCCGTGCTTGAAACATTCATGTTTTCATCTAGAGGAAATAAGCGCTTCAGTTAAGAGGAGATAGAAAAGTTCAGTGCTTTCGTGTGTTCTATTTGGTTCAGTTCAAACAAATATGATACAACATCATTGAACAAGAAACAGTGAACATAAGTGATCATCTGCAATCCCAGATTGAAAGTTAAGACTAATTTAACACCTTAACACATCAGCAAAAATAGTAACCAGTGACTGTTGCATAATACGATTAGTGTCAGATGCAGACATGAACATCAACCATAGGCTGTCTTCATTTTCAAACTTTTATGGTGGTTGCTGAAATTAAACAAGGGAATCTATTGATTACCACTGACAGGGATATGTGTTGGCGGAGAAGCTAGCGGCGACGTTGCTGAAATTACTAAACCAGACGCATGTACAGCGTTGCCGACGGTGGCGCCCCTGACGCCTTCTCCTTGCCCAGATCCAACAGGGTACGAGAGGCCTTCAACTCATACGATCCGGCTGCAACGGAGTGGGGCAAGGTGGCGGTGTGGGGAAGTAGATGGAAGTCCCGCTGCGGTGCAGATTTGCGGCCAGGCGGGGGGGGGGGGGGGGGGGGGGGGGGGGGGGGGGGGGGGGGGCGGCAAGGTGGCGCAGGGATGCAAGAGGTGGTAGCACGGCAGTGGCCTAGCGGGTGGCAATGGCAGTCCGCCGCGGTGGAGATTGGCAGGGTGAACCAGGCGGCGTAGGGGGGCAGGAGGAGCTAGCCCATCGGCGCCATAGATGGGCAGCGAAGGTCGTGGCGGCGTGATAGGGTGAAGAAGGGCGCGCACTGAGATTCTGTTGCGTTCGTGGGCAGAGATGGGCCACGTATTTTTCATTTTCTACCTCCTTTTTATTTGGTTTTATTATTTTATTGTTAAACTCCTGTATGTATCCTAAAACGTCTCAAGAATCGTCTCTATCTATTTACACATGTAAAAATTAGAAACGTGATATACCCAAAAAATTAAGATTTGTGACGTTCTATACATCGTCCCAAGAAGCGTGTCTACATGCTAGATGCTTCCTAGTATAGGGACGAATATAAAAGCGTCTTAGAAAAAACGTGCCTACTGACCTGTTTTGTTGTAGTGTCAACCCTAAAATTGGAATAGTTTTTATTCGATAGGACTATTCATGCCCCTCTAGACCGTCCTCCCTAGGCCTACTTGTGAGCTCCTGTGAGTTAGGATGACATAGTCTCAGGTGCGTGTGTTGACCCCTGGTGGGATGTTGCTCCAGCAGGCACTCAATGCTCCTGATCTCATGCTTATGGTTCTAGAATAGGGATAACCTAGGTCCCTAGCTCCCTCTTTTCCAATGATGAAGAACTAGCCCCAAGGATGCAAACGACTGCGAAATGCCCAGTTCCGACTACTTGACCATGCATAGGGTGAGGAAGAGGCATGCACGGGTTGGCAGAAGGTTATGTCGTAGTGCATCCCGCACCATCTACCGTCGCAAGCCCTTACATTGGATCTACATGAGATACCTAGTTGGCTTCATGGTAGATGTTGTAGATGTCTCATTCTCGTGAGAAGTGCGGCAAATTGTAGATATCCCTTTAGGTTGTCACGTTGCCTTGAGAACGATAATCAGGCATGTGAGTTCCACAACACCTGCCGTTCGCTTTGCTCGTTGGCAAGCCATGTCATGCCATCACTATCTTGCCTTACTATCGAGCATCTTCAAGCTTTAGCTTTGCGTGAGGCCAATACTGAAGCCTTGCTTCTATGCAAGAAGATTATTCTTGATTCATGGGTGTATGTCGTCCCTGCTCTTGTTGGCTAGTCTACCTCGACTGATGTGTCATTGCATTCCATCATCATCACGTATGCTGAGTTGCTCCACTCTAAGTTGCAAGGCATGGCTTCCTTTTGGCGGAAGGAAGTGGTCCATCCTCTATGTGATGTCGTTGAATCCATGCATGTTTGCCTAGTGTGGGTTGAGAGCTTTCTGAAGCGTACAGAGGCAACTTTGGCCAGGATCTCTCTTGCGTCGGATATCTTGCACACCCCTCGTGTGTTGCCTCCCTTGGTTTAGCTCTTTATTCGCTTCGCGGATGAGAGGGAAATGGGGATATACGTTCGCTTATCCCAACATATTGGGGCCAGTTTACTGATGTTGCATTGCCCTTCATGTCAGTTCCCACTAAGAGTGAGACCCCTACCATGGTTGTGGCTCTAGTGCGATCATGCCTAACCTACAGATGCTATGTGAGGGACCGATTTTGCCACTATCAAGGGAGCACCCGAAGGTGGACTCACTGTTTCCCTCAGCTATGGACTTGGGGCTCACCCCTTGGAACTTAGCCAGGCATCTAGAGATGAATAGTGTAGTGGTCTTGATGGTAGTTGTAAGCACTCGCTTGAGGTCATTGCGGAGATGGTTCGGGTGATGATATTGTTGTGACGGAGTGTTGGTGACTAATCCGGGGTCCTATTCGCCACCAAGCATTGTGAATTCCTCACCAACTTCGATCCTGAAAAAAATTGAAAATACAATTGGATGCCTCTTGAAGGAAAAAAGTATTGAGGGAAAAATGCAAGGTGGGTGGCGCGCACTAAACCTCGATCGGGCATCCTCAAGGACAAATCTAGGAAGAGCATTGATGAGAAGTGTGACACTAAAGGAAAGGCGCCAGTTGTTCCATGATGGATGGTTCTTAGATTTATGGGCTGCAAGCAGGGGATCCGTTCTGTATAGTGTCTTCATCGATGTGTTTTTATCAAGTTGTAGTGAGTCGATGGGTTTCTTTTACGATGTTGGGACCCATGTTTCTAGTAGTGTTGGTAGTACCGTGTGGGTTGTTTTTGTCAGGCTGCCTATATGTTTGTGTGGCTACATGGTTCAGGACTAGTTCGCATGCTTGTAGGTTTGTCCTTGTCATCAGTTTTGAGCAAGCTTGTAATGGTTTTCACCAGGTTTTCTGTAATTAACTTGTCAACTGTCATATGCTTAATTAATGATGATACAAATCATGTGCTGCCGCTTTGAAAATTTCTAGTAGATCGAAATCAAATCACAGTGCAAAGGGTAGTTGAGCCAATCGGAGCCTTTTTTATTGTATATATTGATCTAAGATTTCCTACCACACGAACCATGTGGTAATTGGAGCCTCTTTTACATTTCGATATATAAACGGGCCTGAATATACATGTGAGATCATTGGTTGTGGCACGACAACATTTCATGCACAACAAAATGATGTTTAAAATTGTCTGGCAATCTGTCTTTACACAACAAAAGATCATAACAATAATAAAAGGATGCAAAAAATGACAAATCACATGCTCCTGGTGGCTACCGCGTTGAGGAGCATTTTATTACAAGGAGGAATAAGTCGTCAAGAATCAAAGACTAGGTGAGTGGTATTGCAGCGAGAGCGTGATTGTATTAGTCCTCTGATCATGTTCTAATGAAGAGTGAGAGAGTTGCTTCTATGTTGGTCTCAACTCTCCTCCACTCTCCATGTGAAACAAAAAATTGCTCATGCCATGTTCACCAATGGGTCTATGTGATTGTTTAGGAATAAAAAAGTTAAATGGGCCGAAAGCCCATAAACTTTCAACAGTGGCATGGAGGACGTCGATGACCTTGGTGACATGCAGACATTGGGGGCCCGTCCTTCCTGCAAGACCAATTTATGAGTTGCAAAATCCTACTCCCTCCATTTTTATTCACTCTGCATATTAGCTTTGTTTTAAGTCAAACTTTATAGACCTTGACATAAACAATTATTAACATATACAATACCAAAGAATACCATTAGATTCATCATCAAATATATTTTCACATCATAGTATACATGATCATATTGTTTTCTACAAACTTGGTCATATTTTACAAAGTTTGACTTAGGACAAAGCTCATATGCAGAGTAAATAAAAACAATGAAGTATTGACAATTCTGAGAGCATATGGTAACACCTTACTATCACCATGGTGAACATAATTTGTAACTACTGCATCAAGTAGAGCAAGCATTTCGGTAACAAATTACACAACAAGTCAAGACAGAGGAAAGATGTAATCAAACCAAACGAGATTTGTAATTGGCGAATGGTCCACATTTAGGGGAACTACTGCAAACCGTTAGATCATATTGAACGCATTTTTTGGGGAAGGTTTGGCTCGAGCGGTTTTCTGGGTGGGGTGAAACAAGGAAGTATGTCCCCTATGAGAGAAAATATATTGTGTTTGGTAGGGTTTGATCCCTGGCTATTGGGCAACAGCTGAAGCTCAGTAACCAACTCTTCTCTATCACATTCTTCTCTAATAGTAGAAGATCATGCAAGTTGAGCATTCATGAGTATATTTGGTGTGCATATAATGTAGACATCCTGCTATTTGACCCATTAGAAGGACATCCTACTATGACATGGAAGTGGTAGTTTGGTGTCTCTATGAATATTTTGATGGGTGCCTCAATTTAAGTGGCCTCCGCAAACGTTTCGATAGTGGTGACGATGATGTCGGTGATGCAGTCAATGAGGCATCCGTAGGATATGCGGTTTGAGAGGTAGGAGGCGACAGGGCGTCTCGAGGTACAATGCAACCATCACAATAGTACACTGGTGCGAGCAGGCTCACGTGCACAGAGACATATGCTTATGCTATAGTAGTTATCAGGATGCTGATGCAATAGTTACGAAGCCGCTAATGCTAAACTTATTAGGGTGCTCATGTTGGAGTTAGTAGGCTACTCAGGCTATAGTTATCAGGATGCGCATGTTAAAGTTGCCAACCTGCTCAGGCTAAAGTTACCAGACTACTCTGGCTATGCTCATGCTAAAGTTACCAGGATTCTCAGTATATGGTTACCAAGTTGTCCATGCTAAAGTTATGAGGTTACTCAGGCTATAGTTATCAGGTAACCCATGTTGAAGTTATCATGTTGCTCGTGCTTTAGTTGCCAACATTGGACAACAATAGTTATCAACTGCCCATGCTCATAGTTACTAACAGGCATGTCAACTATGTAGTTACCTAGCTGCCCGTGCAACCATTACCAACATGAGACAGTTATCTCTACTAGCTGCCCAGGATATAATTGTCGATTGTGTTATGTCGTAGTCACCATCGTAGTAGTGACATAGTTGTATGGAAGGTTGCAGCGAGGTCTAGTTTTGGAACTAATAACTATACACGAGTAGTTTGACAACTCACGTAATTTTTGCGGCAACAACATATGAACAATATTGGTAACTCTTATAGTATGGGGTGATAACTTTTGATCTGAAAAATCATTGAAACATTGGGGGGGGGGAGGGGGAAATCAGATTTTATACCCCGGTAACTTATGCGTGAACAAGTTGGTAACTTACATACTGTGGTAACTTTTGACCCGGAAAAAAGTCGTTGGAATATAGCAACGTGGGATCTAGTTTTAAAGAACCCATCGCAACGGATTTAATGGTGAAACGGATTTTGAATCGGACGGATAGTTTGAGATGCAAAACATTTTGAATTTCTAAAATAGGATGAAATCTAGGATGACATAAACAATTTTGTCTTATTTTCATGCATATATGCATGCATGTGCACTATGTCTAAAATCATATTGTATCACACTCCTAAACAAAAAGTGTATATGGCACAAGATTTTAATTATTTCTGTTCAGGGGTTTTTCTAACTAGTCATATATTCTTGTACTAGTAACTTTATTCTCTTTCTTTTATATATAAGTTGTCACACACTTTTTATATTTTTGTTACCTTTGATATAAAGCAGATTTGACTCTAGAACACGTAGGTAGAGGAAGTATGGAAATATATACCTACATAAACACTTACTATAACTTCTGAGGTCTATTTACTGCTTAATCCTAAACGATTCAGTGATCAAAACCCTTAAGAACGGTCTAAGACTGTGTATCCAGATAAGAAACAAACATTTATCTAGTGAGTACAATTTATAGTAAATCGGGAGTACGATGTGTAAGACTGAAAGGCCAGAGCACGTACTGTAAGACTGAAAGGCCAGCCCTCCAGACGGCATCGTAACGACCAGAATGATCTCCAGTATAACGAGCGAAAGAACCATGTTCATGCCGCACCTCCTAGCCATGGCAAAATGAAGGCTGTTGCACCCACGCCGCTCTCTTCTCTTGTATTGTCACCCTACTTCTCTCTCTCTCTCTCTCTCTCTCTCTCTAGCCATGGCAAAATGAAGGTTTCTCAGTTGCACAGAGAGAGAGAGAGAGAGAGAGAGAGAGAGAGTAGAAGAACAAAGAGGGAGTAGGTGACCTCCCTCAAAAAAAAAAGAGGGAGTAGGTGACCTTACACGTAATTGATCTTGGATGCCTTTCCTTCCTGCACGGCAACCTTACATGGGCAATGCCCCAAGAATTGGATGCAACCAGCTGAGACTGTTACTGGGCCTTGGACGCTATTCGGCCTTCATCGCTGGTCATGGGTTGCGCTTGAACCGTGAGTCCGTGACATTGCCCCCATCTTGTGTAGCCGCTTGACTCCAAGGCGGCTCCGTTGGAAAATGTTGCTGTTGCTCCAACATAGACCAGCTCCACTAGATTTTTGCCTACACAGATCCATTTAGTGTCCAACACAAGCAATAGAACAATACCTGATTGCAGAATGGTGCATGCTTCTGGTAGATCGTGCTGTGGCACAGTTTGAGCAGGTAAAGCCTTCTTCAGCAGGGAGACATGCATAACGGGGTGAATCTTACTGGTCGCTGGCAAGTCCAATCTATTATTATTCCTAAATAGTTGATCCCCACTAACTCTAATTCTATCAACATGCGGCCTTCCACCTCACCAAGTGTGTCATGTAAGCATCCACTAACACTATTTTGCAGCCTCATGCAAACTCTTATCTCACACACAGTGCAAGTATGCAAGATTTTTACGTTAAAAAATTAGTAACTTTTGTTTTTGAAATGGAGGCAAAAGATATGCCTCATCGATTAATTAAGAAAAAGAGAATTGCCCTGTTAATTAACGGAAAACCGGGCGAAAACCGATACATATAGACCACATGCGGACTACTTGCTAAGAAAGAAACTCCATGACCCCACGGTCAACCCAACAAACATACATAGCGCGCAACAACCACGATCCCTCGCACTTTTACGTGGCAACGAAACCCCAACGAAACCAAGGTTGAATACAATGGACACCACCACATCCACGGAGACGAGCCAAGCGGAGATGGTGGTCGAAGAGACCGAGTAACATCCATTAAGTAGCCGCGGACGCCTTACCAATGGCGCCACTCATCTTGCCTATGCTCCTGAGAGCCTTCTTCACCTTCTTGATTTTGCCCGTAGAAGCATCCTCCGCTAGGAGGCAAGCAATCGCCTTGCCAGACCCAGGGCTAGCTGCCTCCAAGCCAGTGAGCAAGCGGCAAAGTTTTTTCGCGAAGTCCGCCTCGTCAATATGTGCCAACATACCTTCACGGTGAAAGATGGGCGACTGGATGGACTTCAACGCCTCAGAATTAGGTGCCAAAGTACCTGCCTCATCAACCTCGGCACCCACAGATGCCACCTGGCCAACAGCCACAGGTGGGACAACAGTAGCAGCATCCAAACCTCCACAGGCAACAAAGGCGATCGGATGACTCGGCTCCAATGACAGCGGTGAGGTCGCAGTCGGCATCACCAAGGCCCCTCCAAGCGACCCCATCTCCTTAGGAAGGACCATCGAAATAGGCAAAGTGGGCTCCCCACAAAGCTTCTGAAGCTCAGGCATAATCTGCAGCGCCGGAGCCACAACCTCGACAACGGCTTCACTCCCAGAAGCAATCGGCACGACAGGCAGCTCCACAGTCGAGGCCTCTGCCAAGACAACCTTCGGAAACACCATCGAAAGAGGTGAAGTTGGCTCCCCACAAAGCTCATGTAGCTCGGGCATAGCCTGCAGCACCGGAGCCACCACCTCGACGATGACCTCACTGCCCAAGGCAGCCGGTACAACAGACGGCGATGGTGGGCCAGATCTAGCACGAGGGGAGAAGAAACCATACAAGTCTGCTCCCCCCCCTCCCCAACCGTGAAACCAAACTGAAGCTCGGTCATCGGAGACACAGCAGGCACAACCTGAATTTTGCCAAGAGCGTCCTCCGCTCTCGCCAAAAGACTCCCAACACGTGCCAGGCAGCCGCAAAGCTCAGAACAAAGCAACTCGGCCTGCTCCATGAGAACGGGCTGCTCTGGCATGTCCGTTGGGGTTGCATCATTGGCGGATGCTGTAGACAGTGGGGGAGGAGCATCACGTCGGGAAGTTGTAGACGGGTCGTTGTGGCGCCTTGCATAACAGAAACGAGCTTTATGGCCGAAGCGGAGGCAACTCGTGCACCGGATTGGGTCCCTGCACTCGCGGGATCAATGGCCTTTGGAGAGGCACCGGAAGCAACGACCCTTCAGCCACGCAGGAGGAGATGGCCGCGCGATGCAAGTCGGGTGACGGGAGGCCGCAGAAGGAGACGAGCGGCGCCCCGTGATGAGGTGCCAGCCATCCGGAGGGTCTCCATGAGGCGCGGGAGCACAACACACGGGAGCAGCAGGCGGCACCTCCCGATCGAAGCATCCACGCCAGCTCCCCCAGCCGGGCCACATGGAAGGGGCCTTTGAGGCGGACCTGATTGTGATTTGACTTTCGGTTTGCGAAATTTTTCGCCCCAGGCCGAGATGGCCGAATTTCGGCCATTTTCAAAAATTTCGGCCGAAATTTGACCAAAATTTGACCAAAATTTGGCTGAAATTTGACCAAAATCTAGGTTTTTCGCCGAAAAGTACTTTTCGCCCAGGCCGAGATGGTCGAAATTCGGCCGAAATCCATTTTTTTCGGCAGAAATTCAAAACACAGTCACCTGACGGCCCATCCTCAATGGAGCGTGGTGCAGGAGCAGAGGGCGCTGCGTCCGGTTTGGTCACCGCCGGAGGAGGATGGTCGCTGGGCACGCAGGTGCGCGTCGCATGAGCAGTGGGTGCTGCGTCCAGATGAGGATGGCCGTCGGGCATGGGGCACCCAGGCAAGGACATCAGGGGCGGAGTCGGAGCAGCGGGAGCTGCGTTGGGCCTGGACCTCGTCGAGCCGGGCGCGACGCCGGCATGCAGAGTTGGGGCGGCGGCAAGAACGCCACACTCGCCGGCTTCGAAGGGCGCGCAGGAGAGGACATCACACCCCCATTCTCCCTCAGACGAGCGGGACGACGCAGAGCCGGCGCCCGGCACGGGCGTAGGAACAGCCGCCGTTGACGCGGATGCGGACCGGGAGCGAGGAGCCATGTCGCAGCTTCGCAGTGAGAAGAGAGAGAACGCTGAGAGGAATCTGGATCTGGTGTTGGTTATTGAAGGGGAGGCCGGAGGGAGGAGAGCTGGCCGCCGCCGCCAGCCGCGCTCACCTGACGCGGCCGCGGTCTCGAGAGCCCATCCTGCGAGTTTTGAGTTGTTCCCAAAAATTAGTAACTTTTGATTTAGATCATTTTCTTCATACATAATTCATCAAGAATTAATCTTTAAATTTCCGCCGCAACGCGTGGGGAAATTACCTAGTTTATATAATACAACACCCACACGTTGTAGGATGGTATAAGAGCATCTCCAACAAACGCGCGGTCGCGCTAAAAAACATTTACAGCGCCGAAATAGCGTTTTTGCACGCGGGGTGGGTTGCTTTAGCCGGCGCTGCAAAATTTTGCGCGTCGCTGTAGCGCTTCAGCAGGCGCGGTAAAAAAGAGCGCGCGCGACCAGCCGGCGCTTGGAAAAAAACTTGAACAACACATACAAAAAAATTGAAACAACACATAGTTCAAATTCTTATAGCATAGTTTCTCACATAGTCCAAACTACAAGCCAGTTCATAGATGCTAGATAAAAATAGATAAAACGACGCTGATAAAACTACTCGTCCTCCTCCTCGGTGGTGTCGTCCGACGTCGTAAACACGTTGCCCCCCGAGAATCATCGGAGTCCCAGGTCGACGCTTCTCCCAGCTCAATCTGGGCTTCCGCCGCCTCCTTCTGCACACGCTTGTCCCCCCGACGTGCGGCTCGCTCCGCCCTCCTCTGCGCCCAAAACTCGTTCTCGGCGAGGACATCCTGCGGGAAGCGCTCGCGCCACACCGCCATGGCGTGCTCGTCCGTCTCGGCGATGAGGAGGCGGCGCTCCCGCCTCCGCTTGAGGCGGCGATCCTCCTCGGTGACTAGTCGCGGGGGAGGCGCGAGTTCCTGCGCCTGCTCGCGCGTCCGCACGTCGGGGAAGTTCATCTGCGCCTGTGGCCTCCCGAGGCGCCACGCCACCGCGTCGTACGCGCGGGCGGCCTCGTGGGCGGTCTCGAACGTTCCGAGCCCAAGACGTATGTCGTCGCCGGAGCGGATCTCCGCATAATACACGCCGGAGGGGCGGAGGCGGACGCCGCGGAAGCCCGAGATGCTCCGGCTGCGCGGCGGCATGGTGAAGAGGTGGGGGAGCAGGCGCGACGGCGGCGGGGGAGAAGGCGCAGCGGCGGCGGGGCGCTGGAAGAGGCAAGGAAGAGGCGCGGGAGGAAGTGCTGGCGGGTCGGCGCAGGCGCAGGCGGGGCACGGTATTTAACAGCGATCAGGGCGTTGCGCGCCAAATCTGCCGCGCGCTGCCACTTTTTCCCGCGCGCGCACCGATTTTTTTTAGCACGCCAAAGATTCGAGCGCTTGCTGGAGCGCGCCGCGCGGCCTCTCGCGCGCCAAAAAGGCGCTTTTTCCCGCGTGCGACTTATATAGCGCGCCTGTTGGAGATGCTCTAAGGCCCGAAGTATTTGTATCCCAATTATTGGTTGGAGCGTTTAGCCAATGTAGTCTGAACATAAGGTTGAAGCTTGAGATTTGTTCACACACAGTGCAAGTATGCAAGATTTCTACATTAAAAAATTACTGACTTTTGATTTATATCATTTTCTTCATACATAATTCATCTAGAATTAATCTTTAAATTTCCGCCGCAACGCGTGGGGAAATCACCTAGTTTATATAATACAGCACCCACACGTTGTAGGATGGTATAAGGCCCGAAGTATTTGTATCCCAACTATTGGTTGGAGCGTTTAGCCACTGTAGTCTAAACATATTTTATAACACTAAGTTTCCTAATTTTAAAGGCCTCACAGCCAATTAAGGCTGTTGATTTTGGATTGTGTCTTCCGATTTTGACTCGGTCCTGCATCTAGTGGGCCCCTTTGGCGGATGGGTCGCCGTAGAACTCTCTCGATCCCTCCCGTGTGCACCGAGTCCAAAAAAGAGAAGAGAGGGAGGCGTCCTCCGGCTCTGTTGTTCCCCTCACCTCTGTTCTCATTCTCAGTGACCCAGTCGACTAGCCCGCGCCCCCAAGTTGTCACGCCCACACCTATGTCTTCTCGACCCCCGATCTGGCGACCACGAGCACGAGCAGCCGAGCACCACCGCTAAGCCTCGACACGGCCAACCGGCTCTCCATCGTGGCCTTCTCTGGCGCTGCCAAGCGGCTGATGTCGCTAGGATGGATGTCATGCAGGGGCAGTGGTAGGCCTGGCAGGTCGCAGACCAGATGACGGTGTGCGCCGCCACTCGGGGGCATGAGCGGACGCAGAACGCCTGCGCCGGCGACGCGCTGCGCAAGGCCACCAACATCCTTGAAGACCGCCACCAAGGCAACCCCGATGCCACCGTCATGCCGTTGTCGGAAATGCAGCAGCAGCAAGACTCGAGGAAACACGTGGTTCACCAGTCCCTGCGCCGCCCGCAGGCTCCGGCTGCAGCTACGCGCTTGACCCATGCGGAGATCCCCATCGCCGGACCGGTCGATGATGCGCCGGCGCGGTCGCCGTTGCGGCCAAGGAGGAGCACCCACTGGAGCCCAGCGCTCCGGCGGAGCACGCCTTCGCGAAAAGCCTGGGCTCCTGTCGCTCCGCCTCCGTGTGAACTGCACGGCGACTGTCTCCTCCTCCTCTCTTGACCGTGCAGGCTGCAGCCCCGTGTCCTGCGTCGCGTCAGCACCTGCGTCTTGATGTGTGCTGCTGCAGCGTTGCGTGTATGCGCTGCTTGCGTGATGTTGCTGCTGCGTGTGTGGTGTATAGGCTTGATGCCTGTGTGTGCTAGCTGGGTGCTGAATTTATTCATTTGATACTTTGGTATTTTATTGGAAGGTGTATAGTGTTTAATCTCTAGCTGATCTTTTGGTAAATCATTATTAGCTAAAAGTGCTGACGGCTATATTTAGATTAGACTGTACATCAACAATAGCAGTTCACCTATTGAGTACGCAGTGAATTGAGGGAGTTAGTCTGCTGTTTGCAAACAAACAAAGGAATCATAATGGCTTTGTGAAGGAGAAAAATATACTTCAAGATCAAAGGAGGAAATAGTGTTGCAGATGAAATCGATCACTAAAGAAAGATCTTGTGAAGGCGCAGAAGAGTTTGCACCATGCAACTCCTGGGGTACGGAAACTGTTGCATTGTCTGCATGTTCTTTTGTTACTGTAACATTTTCTGACTACTGTTGTTTTTATACTTTCCATGTCCATTCTTATTTCTATTAACGCACTTGCTGTTGCATCTTAGATATGCATTTATGAATGATTGCTGGATGGGATACTGAACTACAAAAAAAATTGATAGCTATTAGTTCGATTGTGCATCATTGATTGGTTTTTTTGATGATATTTTTTCTTTTAAAATGTGATGCTTCTTAGCCTGGTTCTTGGGGACGTGATAGACTGATTCTTAGCATATTTAGCTCTCTTCCTTGTTAATTATAGTACTATAAACGTGGAAGGTTAGAATTCATAGTATTGGTGTACCTCCTAATTTGTTAATTGGTTAAGAATGTAGTAATGCTATACTAATGCAGATTCTTTAATATCTGTACTTTGTCTTTCCCTATGTCCCTAAAATAGTCAATTGTTTTCAGCATCCAATGCAAGGGTTCACATGCTAAAAAATGGGTAGGCATCGACCAATTGTTTATCAAGTATTGTATTTTATATCATTATCAGAGATCTCTCATTTTCTTTAGTATTCAGCGTTTTCTTTTTAAATATCTTAAAATTGTCAGACACTTCTTGGTTCGCATGTTAAAACCTGGATATCCATTGCATTGTGTCTCGCTCAACTGAGCAATTGGATGTACTGTCCGGTTTATCAGTTTGCGTATTCCATCCTACTTTTAGAGATATGCCACTTGCTTTCACTGTCACTGTTTTCTTTTTAATCATCTCTTAATTATCGACCACTTCTTAGTTAGTTCCTTTCAAGTTAATATGTGAGCACTAGTAGAAAACGGGCCTTTAGTCCCGGTTGGGAAGGGCCTCTAGTCCCTGTTTTCCAACCGGGACAGCGCAATCGGGACTAAAGCTCCCCCCCCCTTTAGTCCCGGTTGGGTCACAAACCGGGACTAAAGGCCCTCCACGTGGCTGCGCTCGTGCGCTGGGGTTTAGTCCCGGTTGGTAACACCAACCGGGACTAAAGGACCTTGTTTTCGAAATAATTTTTTTTGAATTTTTTTTTTTTTTTTTTCTATATTTCAAATCTTTGAATTATTTGTCAGTTTAATCTCTAATCGCCCTAATCTCAAGTCAAAGTGCATACTCGTGGTCAAACTTCCCAGTCGGTCACCCATCCTCACACTACTCCACCCCCAGCACGCTTAACTTTTGAGTTCCATCCCAACTAGCTTCCAAGATTGCACTGATAACATCATGATAATACTATGCTATCAATCTTATTATCCCCTAGACTTTGATGTCACATGATATTATTTTTTGAATTCCAAACCTATATTAACATAAACATTAATGATTAAGTAATAATAATTATTAATTCAAATAACAAAAAAATGAATTTTACATTATTATTGCCATTTTCAATTTAATATGGAAAAATTCATATATTTACATTCGTAAATCGAAATTCGTCAAATAATATGTATAAATCGATCAGAAAAATGATAGGAATCCAAATATTGCATCCATATCATCTTTTGCATAATGTATTATGTATTTTAAATAATATACTGCTATGCGTGCTTATTTTTTTTGATTTTGTAGGAAAAAAAATCTTCTTTTTGAAATAACTTTTTTTACTTTTGGAAATTTGAGAATCTGAGAAAAGTTCACCGGGTAAACCCGGGTGAAATCGAGTCCCAATTTTTCTCTAGTTTTTTTTTATATATTAAACTTTTTTTTTCGACGTCGTATGCAAAAGTTATGCCCGTTTTAATTTTTTTTCTGTTTTTTGCAAAAAGGGTCAAAATTCATATTTCAAAATTTCTATACCAACTAGACACTAAAACCTAACTACATCTCAAAGGATTTTATTTTTTGAAGATTTTATCATTTTCGTTTATTTTCTACAAAACTAAAAAAGGCGGTCCAGGGGGGGTAGGCATGAGAGGAAAAAAAACCTTTAGTCCCGGTTGGTGTCTCCAACCGGGACACCTTGTTAGTCCCGGTTGGAGACACCAACCGGGACTAAAGGTCCCATTCGAACCGGGATTGATGCCTGCCGAGCCCCGGCCGGCTTCCTAGCCGCTCGAACCGGGACTGATGCTCACATTAGTCCCGGTTCGTAATGCGACCGGGACTATTGCTCCCATCCGGCTAGAACCAAAGCCCTGTTTTCTACTCGTGGAGGTAGTTTTATGGGTTACAGATTATCTTGATTCCATTCTTCAAAATTAGATTTCACTGTCACTGTTGTGTTGTGTTTGATTATTGAAATTCCTCAAAATCAGGCCATCTATTTTGCAAGTGGTTCAGATACCCTTTAGGCATACACAATTTCATATGTCTATTCTTATCTATACCTGAAAGGCATGAACGGAAGCAGGAATTTCAGATAAAACCAAAAGATATTCATGTCATTCCTGATTGCATTGGTCAAGTTGGTGAGAAAAGCTAGGAGAAATGTCTAGATAAACCTGTTTAGAAGAAACATTTGCATAATGATGTGACTCCTTTGGACATGAAGCGAAAGAATGGTCAATCATTGGAAGGAGCTGATGAATGCATGATAGGTCATAGTTCACATGGAATGCATATAGTTCACCGCAACGACGATGCGTCGGCCAGGTTCAGATGAGGGGTGTTACTATGCCGGTGACAATGATATAAGTGTGTTTTCTTGGTCCTATAGGCGTAGGTCCATATTGCTATCATGGAACAACAATTGTTGTTTTAATTTTAAGAAACACTACTATTTTGTGAGGCTTGCGGTTTCATTAACTATGGTAAGTCGTTTTTATTAAGATTTTAAGGACTGCTTGGTAAATTTATTTTGCGATGATCCCGGTTAAAGATATCTTTTGTTTGCAAATGTGATCTCATCCCTGGAGTTATAAGGGGAAGCATTGATGTTGTTGAGTTATGGTGTGATGTAAACTTAAATCACTTACAGGAAAGGAAGAGGGAAGGGCGCGGAGCCATTAATCTCAAGATATTACTCCTTGTTGTATGCCTATACAACTACTCTGAAGCGAGAAATTGATGCTATGATGGTTTCGGGGGATCAAGCTCTATGCAGTGTTACGCTCTCTATAGTTCTTGCATAAAGGGCATGACAGCCAGCAGGAGCAAGCTCCTGATATTGTTTGAGTTGTTACTATCTTAGATTCATTCCATTCTATTGTGTTCTTTGGAGATGTCTGTGAGGTTTTTTTACCCTAAGTTGTTTGGAAGTTTAATATGAATTCATAAAGTGGTTAGTTATATTTCGCAGAGTTGTTGCTGTCATACTTGCAAGCAGACGTTCCTCTGACTTTTGATCCCTACTTTTGAAAAAAAAAACAGCTCTAGGAAGCTCATACTTTGAAAGCTTATGAATTAGATCTGTTAATGTAAAGTACATGCGGAACATTCTTGGGCGCAGCAAAGCGCGCTAAACACTTCTAGTAAGGTTGAAGCTTGAGATAAACTGGATCACCAACAGAGAAACTTCTTTCCACTACGTTCTTATCAGCCTGACTCTTCATTCTCTGTTGTGCTTTCAACAAATTTTATTGCATGAGTTTATTCATGTCGTCCTTGTCCTAGGAGCCATTGTGTGAGGTCAGGTACAATATCAGCAGTACTAGTCTGGATGCTAAAGTTCTTGGCGGCGGGGAGGGGGGGGGGGGGGGGGGTGGGGGGGGTTAACGATACAACACCTCAAATGGAGATTTGTCACCAATATTCTTGTAAAGCCAACCATTTGGTAGAAAAGGACTGTGTCATGCATCTCAAGTATGTCTCCAGGTGTTGATTAAGCCTCTCTGTTTAGCCATCTGCCTAAGGATGGTAACTATTAATCAAACTCAATATTGTGTCGGTCAATTGAAAGAGCTATTGCCAAAAAATATTGCTGAACACCTTGTCTATGTCAGAAATAATGATTTTTGGAAGGCGAGTGCTAGGCGCCAGCGCGCCGGCCCAAATTTGGGCCGGTCGGCTGCCAAGCGTCCGATACAACCGTGACTGTCTGATTGCTTTCTCCTAAAAAGTCAAATGCGCATGAAGAAAACAGGAAAAAGGCAGTCGTGCGCACATGCTGGATCTCGCACGCTCGCCGGCCACCCGCGCTTGTCGTCGGCTTCCCACGCTTGCTTGCCACCTGTGCCACCACGCCCGCCACCCGTGCTCGCCGGCCGCTCGTGCCTCCGCTCGCCATGGCTGCAGCCTGCAGCTCGAACACAGACGGGTTCCTGCGCGCGGTCACCATGGTTTGCAGCATCCCCGGCGTTCCCTCATCTCCGGCTCGCCGCCATTGTCGACTTGCCCGCCATGTCCAGCAAAAATAATCTAAAGCAACAAAACCTGTGGTGCTCGGTTGAAGCAACAAAAATTGTCGGTTCCAGCACAATTAAATGATGGTTCCAGCAAAAATTCTCAGCAGCAGAAAACCATGTCTCGCCAACGCTCGCCCCTCGCCGGTGCTACCTCCCCTCGCCCCCTTCAGATTCAATGGCGACGACGCCATGGCTCGCAGCCAACAACGGTAGTAGCAAATTTTTGTGTTGGTTCCAGCAAAACCAAAAACGGTGGAAGCAAAAATGCAAAACTGGGTGATGTTCTAGCAAAAATCGAAACACCGGTGGTAGCAAAAAATGAAGCTGGTTCCAGCAAACCAAAACGCCATTTGTAGCAAAAATGCAAAATTGGGCGTTCTTCCAGCAAAGCAAAAGCGGCAGTTGTAGCAAAAATTGGAGCTGGTTCCAGCAAACCAAAACACCGGTTGTAGCAAATTGCAAAAAAATTGGCGTCGGTACCAGCAAAACCAAAACGCAGATGGTAGCAGAAATTTGTGCTGGTTCCAGCAAACCAAAAAACGGTGGTAGCAAAAATGTAAAATTGGGCCAAACCAGAACATTGGTGGTAGCAAAACTGGGTGCTCGTCCCAGCATCTGGTTGCCGCAGTTGTAGCACTCGCCGGTCGTGGTCACCCACCGTCGCAGCTCGCAGCAAACACCGGTTCGTAGCACGGTGTGGTTGCACAACAGCACACGTGTGGGCTCAATCTCGTGTGGTTCGTGGAGGATTGCTGCAGGAAGGAGAGAAAGCAACACGAAGAAACTCAAACTCGAGGGATCCATGGTGGTTTGCTGAGGGGAGTGGAGAACCAACTCGTTCGACTTACGGGGGTGAAGAAGTGGTTTGCTGAGGGGGAGTGGAGAACCAATCGTTGGACTTGCGGGGGCGAAGGAGGGGGCGATGGCGGCGGAGCACGGCGAGGGAGCGGAAAGCCGGCGTCCATGGGTGTCCAGAAAAATGAGGAAGGTGTGGCCAGGAGTTGTCCACGGGTGTGTTTGGGTGAGGAGAAGATAAGGTGCGGATAGAGGAAAAGGGAGGGCGGTGCGTGGGACCCGCTGTACGCGTCGTGCGGTATGGAGCGAGCGCTGCATGCGCGAGGCGACCGGCGCTGCGTTCGGCCGGCGTGCCGTTTTCAAATGTTTCCCTTTTTGGAAGACCCTGCAATTTATAGATGTTATACACAAAAACTTGTGCCACAGACTGAGCAGTGCAAGGGTGTGATAGTGGAATAAAATGCCCATACTTGGTAAATTTATCAATTATCACCAAAATTGTGTCAAATATGATTGACTTGAAAGGCGCTAATAAAATCCAAGTTGATAATATCCTAAGCTTTCTCAGGTATAGGCAGTGATTGAAGTAACCCGGGTTGTTTAATGTGCTCCGATTTAGCTTCCTGACAAACCACAGTGTGTCACATACTCTTGGATGTCTTCACTGGTACACAAGGGAGCCATTAAGCCACTCACCCCCAATCGCACATGACAGCAAAAAACTTTGTCTGATAACCGCATCACACACTCTTAAAAAATAAAATCGTTTGCAGAAAATTTAATTGTGTCCGATCATTGGGCTGAGCCCACCAGCTTCAACGACCTGCTAGAGGAGGCTGCAACCTCTCCACGTGAGCCTACTACTGGACTCTTGTAGTTGTTTCCTAGCCGAGCGCACGCAGCAAACGCCACACCCAAGCAGGGTGTGCAGCCTCCTAGCACACACCTGGTCTGCACGCAACACCACTCCGGTGTCCCTCATTATGTGGATTTCTGACGACACGTACACCCTCTTGAACCATTGACAATAGGAGTAGCATCTGTGTCGGTAGCATCGACACGAGTTTTGGAATCACCCCCCATCTGGTCTGCATGCAATATGAGTTTTTGAACCATGATTATGAATGCAAACTTTTTCTTCCACATGTGTGAAATTTCTTTAGTCACCGCTTCCGTAAAATGATCCTCTTCGTCGGCCATTCCCATCGGCCATCATCCCCTTCATCGGCCATTAGCTCTCTCGCCTTCAGGGGTTTCTTACACTCTGTGTCTGAGTTGTGGCAGCGGATCATATTTTTGTTGAACTTCCTCTTTGGCTTCTCCGACAATTCATCGGTCTCCTTTGCAGAATGATACTTGCCACTGCTATCGGACGCCTTGTCGTTCTTCTCCTTGAAGACCATCGTATGCCACTAAGCACGTGTAAGCATCAGGTATTCATCCTGTTTCGCATTGCCGTAACTCAGCTTCATCCGCCCGTCATGCGCCTTGAAGCGACCACCCATGTCATCCAATGTTAGAGTCTTGTGATCAATGCATTGCTCGATCGCTGACACAATCGGCATGTAGCACGGTGGAGTGGCACGTAGGAAACGTCAGACCGCGAAGATGTCCTCCAACTTCTCCCCGAGGCCGAATCTCGTTTACCATCGTGGTATGTGGTTTACTAAGAGGAAGGGGAGGAAGAGGTGAGTTAGTGAGACTATGCCGGTGCGAAGGGAGGGGAGAAACTGAGGCACCATCGGTGAATGGTGGTGGAAGTGCCATTGGTCCGTATATAAAGCCGGAGATGACGTCGGAATCGTTGCTGGCAGTCGAACGGGAATCGTCGCGCCGTGGGAATCGTTGCCGGTTCAACGCTACTCATTGGGAACACACGCATGCTGATAATGGAGGACGCGTGAATGCGTCTCTGTTTGACATTCTCGTTGATCAACTCGGGAAAAGAGGCTGATTAAATTATGTACAGACACCAATGATCGACCACTAATAAGAAGGTCAGTGATGATTATGTATCATGGACCGACCAATTATGAAGGACCGCTTGTGATAGAATTTCGTCCGTGCAAAGCAAACTGAGGTGCAAGAAGACCTCATCACTAACCGGTCTGTGTTAACTACTATGAGAGGCTTATCACTGGCGCTTCAGGAGAGGCCGTTCATTGTTAAGGCTCATAACTGACGCGTGGTCAAGGCCTGGTCAATGATGAGGGGTCAATGCTCTTCCGATATGTAGTAGTGTGCTTAAGTTATGCCATATTTACTTGTTGTTACTTTCGAGGTATCCCACATGTTAACCTGGCTCTGATACATTCTATGTTATGCAATGGAGTATATAATTAAAGGCAACCGTGGGAGGCCATGCTTTATGCATCGGTGATTTGTTTCACAGCCGACTTAGGACCCGAGTTCCTGTTATTTTGATCCAAGTCTGAGCGTTCTAACCACACATGGGAGATTTAATGGGGCCCTCATTGGTTCACTACATGACCACATACCTGTCCAGCCAGGGGCCACATAGTTCAGGCTTTCCATTTGGCATACACATTTAATCATATTTTTGTAGGTACCGAGGAAATGATTCCTGACATTATTATTACTCCCTCCGTACCGGTGCATTAGTCATCTCACTAGTAGAAAACAGGGCTTTGGTTCTGGCCAGATCAGACCAATAGTCCCGGTCATGTTACGAACCGGGACTAATGTGAGCATCAGTCCCGGTTCGAGCAGCTAGGACGCCGGCCGGGCCTCGGCAGGCATCAGTCCCGGTTCGACTGGGACCTTTAGTCACCAACCGGGACTAAAGGGCCTCGCTCCTGGCGCAACCCCTTTAGTCCCGGTTGGTGTCTCCAACCGGGACTAAAGGTTAGTCTTCAGTCCCGGTTCTAGACACCAACCGGGGCTAAAAATATGCCTATATATACGCCCCTGCCCGCCCTCTCCTCTGTTTTTTGGCCGTAGAAGGTGGGGGGGGGGGGGGGGGTGTGCGCTACTTTGTTCTCACTTCTTATGCACATGAGGTGTTCGATGAAATGCCCGAGCCACACTTAAGCTTTCTCCTCTGTTCTTCCTCCAAGCTCAATTTTCTCCAAGATTTGTCTAGATTTGGCGGTGCACCAACTATACAAGTGTTCTAAAAGGTTAGCAACTTCATCCTTTCATCTTTCACTGCTAGTTTAGCTCATTTCATATGCTCTAGAAGTATAGTGGTTTGTGGGTTTTAGTGGATGAGTGTATGTGGGAGTTAATTTGATTTAAATGCACAATTTGAGCTCAAATAAACTTCTTAGTTTGCACATGTGTAGGGTGCCGTCCCGTCCCCGTCCCCGTCCTCACCGCCGTCGATCGCCCGCGTCGATCTCGTCGCCAGCACCACCGTGTTGACCCTCTTGTTCTTATCTTTTGTTTAAAAGAACAAATTCTTACTTGTATGATTTAGATAGCTACTTGTATAATTTTCTTACTTGTATTATTGTTTGTTATTATATAGTGCCATGGTTTTGGTATCCGCCCCCGTCGGCTCTCGTCCGGTCTATGATTCGGATGTGGTATATTATCTTTTATAACTATTTGTTTCATTTACTGTTTATGACAATTATGCCGACCAACTTGACATAGATGTTTTTATCTAGGAGGTATGTGAACCGAAAATTCCATCCGACCCTCTTGTCGAGAGGTTAAATTTAGTTAAAAAAGAAAACAATTATTTAAAAAAAAAATTGAAAAGAATTGAAGAAGAGAAGATGAAATTGGAGTTGCATGTTGCCGATGTCGTTGATCTACACAAGATCCAGATGGATGCAATGCGCTTGAAGATTAGAAAGATTAGAAAATATGTCATTGATAAAGAGGCTTGGTATCATTATGCTGTTGGATCAATTGTTACCTTAGTTGCGATTTTGATCGCATTTGTTTTTGCATTATAAAGAGAACTATGTATGAACTTTATGTATTTATTTTTACAGTAATAACATTTGATCACTACTGTACTTTGATTTTAATGTGATGATGAACTTGTATTAATTTGGTCATTTCTCTATTCATGATGTTCTGTAATGGTTTTTGATATACTTAATTATATAATGCAGATGAACCGGCAATGGATGTACGGTGACCGACGCACTTCCGAGTACATTACGGGCCTGCATAATTTTATCGATGTGGCTGAGGCAAACAAGCAGAATGGTTTTATCTACTGTCCATGTGTTGTCTGTGAGAATACGAAGGATTACTCTTCCTCGAAAACCCTTCACTTCCACGGTAGGAGATATGCCCTAGAGGCAATAATAAATGTTATTATTTATCTCCATGTTTGTAATTAAGTTTATATTCCGTGCTATAACTGCTATGGTTCTCGAGTCTACAATAACCACGAGGCTCAGAGGAAGACTCATATGCACGTGTGGAATAATAAACGGTAAAATGTATTCCTAGTCTGGCATCTAAGACTAGCTCAAGTGTTGCATGATGGTTCTGTTTTGCTGATCATGGGCATGACTATGCCGGCAACTTTGAGGGCACAATGTTAGGAGAACACTTGTGTTGAATCGACCCGAATTGATGTTATGCTATGAGATACATTCGTCACAAGTTAATGGTTAATAACACAGAGAAAGTTAATGTTCGCATAATTCCTTAGACCATGAGAGTATCGAGTTTTCTTCGTGCTTGCTTCATGAACTTTGGGGTTTGTTAAACGTCATCCGTAAATGGGTGGCTATTACGGCCACCTCGTTCGCTGTGGCGGTGGACCATGTGCTCGTGGGCGGCGCGGCTTGTGGATATGGATCTACTAGAGCTTCCTCTTGGTGGTGGTTTGCCGGCCTCCGGCGGGTTGAGGCGTGCCTGGTCGCCGGTGTCATGGCCGACGGGCTAGACCGACAGGGGCATAGATCTGCTCTACTCCTCAGTGTTGGTGATCTCCAGCATTACGACCGCAGCTTGGGTGTCGGGCTGCCTCCCGACTGGCAGCTATGGTATCCCCTGTGTCCTCTTCCCTCTCCGTTGGGGTTCTTTTGATCTTTGATCTGGTGCCCATTAGGGTCCACGCGACTGATACATGCATTTTGCATCATAACTTCTTTTTAAATACAAGGTTCCTTTTTTTTGCAAAAAAACTATAACGTCCCTAATACAAATAGCAGCACATAAAATAGGAATTCGGGAGTTGATACAATCTCGGAGGGAGGGTTTCTCAGTTGCACAGAGGGAGTAGGTGACCTCCCTCAAAAAAAAAAGAGGGAGTAGGTGACCTTACACGTAATTGATCTTGGATGCCTTTCCTTCCTGCACGGCAACCTTACATGGGCAATGCCCCAAGAACTGGATGCAACCAGCTGAGACTGTTACTGGGCCTTGGACGCTATTCGGCCTTCATCGCTGGTCATGGGTTGCGCTTGAACCGTGAGTCCGTGACATTGCCCCCATCTTGTGTAGCCGCTTGACTCCAAGGCGGCTCCGTTGGAAAATGTTGCTGTTGCTCCAACATAGACCAGCTCCACTAGATTTTTGCCTACACAGATCCATTTAGTGTCCAACACAAGCAATAGAACAATACCTGATTGCAGAATGGTGCATGCTTCTGGTAGATCGTGCTGTGGCACAGTTTGAGCAGGTAAAGCCTTCTTCAGCAGGGAGACATGCATAACGGGGTGAATCTTACTGGTCGCTGGCAAGTCCAATCTATTATTATTCCTAAATAGTTGATCCCCACTAACTCTAATTCTATCAACATGCGGCCTTCCACCTCACCAAGTGTGTCATGTAAGCATCCACTAACACTATTTTGCAGCCTCATGCAAACTCTTATCTCACACACAGTGCAAGTATGCAAGATTTTTACGTTAAAAAATTAGTAACTTTTGTTTTTGAAATGGAGGCAAAAGATATGCCTCATCGATTAATTAAGAAAAAGAGAATTGCCCTGTTAATTAACGGAAAACCGGGCGAAAACCGATACATATAGACCACATGCGGACTACTTGCTAAGAAAGAAACTCCATGACCCCACGGTCAACCCAACAAACATACATAGCGCGCAACAACCACGATCCCTCGCACTTTTACGTGGCAACGAAACCCCAACGAAACCAAGGTTGAATACAATGGACACCACCACATCCACGGAGATGAGCCAATCGGAGATGGTGGTCGAAGAGACCGAGTAACATCCATTAAGTAGCCACGGACGCCTTACCAATGGCGCCACTCATCTTGCCTATGGTCCTGAGAGCCTTCTTCACCTTCTTGATTTTGCCCGTAGAAGCCTCCTCCGCTAGGAGGCAAGCAATCGCCTTGCCAGACCCAGGGCTAGTTGCCTCCAAGCCAGTGAGCAAGCGGCAAAGTTTTTTCGCGAAGTCCGCCTCGTCAATACGTGCCAACATACCTTCACGGTGAAAGATGGGCGACTGGATGGACTTCAACGCCTCAGAATTAGGTGCCAAAGTACCTGCCTCATCAACCTCGGCACCCACAGATGCCACCTGGCCAACAGCCACAGGTGGGACAACAGTAGCAGCATCCAAACCTCCACAGGCAACAAAGGAGATCGGATGACTCGGCTCCAATGACAGCGGTGAGGTCGCAGTCGGCATCACCAAGGCCCCTCCAAGCGACCCCATCTCCTTAGGAAGCACCATCGAAATAGGCAAAGTGGGCTCCCCATAAAGCTTCTGAAGCTCAGGCATAATCTGCAGCGCCGGAGCCACAACCTCGACAACGGCTACACTCCCAGAAGCAATCGGCACGACAGGCAGCTCCACAGTCGAGGCCTCTGCCAAGACGACCTTCGGAAACACCATCGAAAGAGGTGAAGTTGGCTCCCCACAAAGCTCATGTAGCTCGGGCATAGCCTGTAGCACCGGAGCCACCACCTCGACGATGACCTCACTGCCCAAGGCAGCCGGTACAACAGACGTCGATGGTGGGCCAGATCTAGCATGAGGGGAGAAGAAACCATACAAGTCTGCTTCCCCCCCCCTCCCCAACCGCGAAACCAAACTGAAGCTCGGTCATCGGAGACACAGCAGGCACAACCTGAATTTTGCCAAGAGCGTCCTCCGCTCTCGCCAAAAGACTCCCAACACGTGCCAGGCAGCCGCAAAGCTCAGAACAAAGCAACTCGGCCTGCTCCATGAGAACGGGCTGCTCTGGCATGTCCGTTGGGGTTGCATCATTGGCGGATGCTGTAGACAGTGGGGGAGGAGCACCACGTCGGGAAGTTGTAGACGGGTCGTTGTGGCGCCTTGCATAACAGAAACGAGCTTTATGGCCGAAGCGGAGGCAACTCGTGCACCGGATTGGGTCCCTGCACTCGCGGGAGCAATGGCCTTTGGAGAGGCACCGGAAGAAACGACCCTTCAGCCACGCAGGAGGAGATGGCCGCGCGATGCAAGTCGGGTGACGGGAGGCCGCAGAAGGAGACGAGCGGCGCCCCGTGACGAGGTGCCAGCCATCCGGAGGGTCTCCATGAGGCGCGGGAGTACAACACACGGGAGCAGCAGGCGGCACCTCCCGATCGAAGCATCCACGCCAGCTCCGTGTTTTGACTTTCGGTTCGCGAAATTTTTCGCCCCAGGCCGAGATGGCCGAATTTCGGCCATTTTCAAAAATTTCGGCCGAAATTTGACCAAAATTTGGCTGAAATTTGACCAAAATCTAGGTTTTTCGCCGAAAAGTACTTTTCGCCCCAGGCCGAGATGGTCGAAATTCGGCCGAAATCCATTTTTTTCGGCAGAAATTCAAAACACAGGAGCGTGGTGCAGGAGCAGAGGGCGCTGCGTACGGTTTGGTCACCGCCGGAGGAGGATGGTCGCTGGGCACGCAGGTGCGCGTCGCATGAGCATTGGGTGCTGCGTCTAGATGAGGATGGCCGTCGGGCATGGGGCACCCAGGCGAGGACATCAGGGGCGGAGTCGGAGCAGCGGGAGCTGCGTCGGGAGTGGACCTCGTCGAGCCGGGCACGATGCCGGCATGCAGAGTTGGGGCGGCGGCAAGAACGCCACACTCGCCGGCTTCGAAGGGCGCGCAGGAGAGGACATCACGCCCCCATTCTCCCTCAGGCGAGCGGGACGAGGCAGAGCCGGCGCCCGGCACGGGCGTAGGAACAGCCGCCGTTGACGCGGATGCGGACCGGGAGCGAGGAGCCATGTCGCAGCTTCGCAGTGAGAAGAGAGAGAACGCTGAGAGGAATCTGGATCTGGTGTTGGTTTTTGAAGGGGAGGCCGGAGGGAGGAGAGCTGGCCGCCGCCGCCGCCGGCCGCGCTCACCTGACACGGCCGCGGTCTCGAGAGCCCATCCTGCGAGTTTTGAGTTGTTCCCAAAAATTAGTAACTTTTGATTTAAATCATTTTCTTCATACATAATTCATCAAGAATTAATCTTTAAATTTCCGCCGCAACGCGTGGGGAAATTACCTAGTTTATATAATACAACACCCACACGTTGTAGGATGGTATAAGAGCATCTCCAACAAACGCGCGGTCGCGCGGCGCGCTAAAAAACATTTACAGCGCCGAAATAGCGTTTTTGCACGCGGGGTGGGTTGCTTTAGCAGGCGCTGCAAAATTTTGCGCGTCGCTGTAGCGCTTCAGCAGGCGCGGTAAAAAAGAGCGCGCGCGACCAGCCGGCGCTTGGACAAAAACTTGAACAACTCATACAAAAAAGTTGAAACAACACATAGTTCAAATTCTTATAGCATAGTTTCTCACACAGTCCAAACTACAAGCCAGTTCATAGATGCTAGATAAAAATAGATAAAACGACGCTGATAAAACTACTCGTCCTCCTCCTCGGTGGTGTCGTCCGACGTCGTAAACACGTTGACCCCCCGAGAATCATCGGAGTCCCAGGTCGACGCTTCTCCCAGCTCAATCTGGGCTTCCGCCGCCTCCTTCTGCGCACGCTTGTCCGCCCGACGTGCGGCTCGCTCCGCCCTCCTCTGCGCCCAAAACTCGTTCTCGGCGACGACATCCTACGGGAAGCGCTCGCGCCACACCGCCATGGCGTGCTCGTCCGTCTCGGCGATGAGGAGGCGGTGCTCCCGCCTCCGCTTGAAGCGGCGATCCTCCTCGGTGACTAGTCGCGGGGGAGGCGCGAGTTCCTGCGCCTGCTCGCGCGTCCGCACGTCGGGGAAGTTCATCTGCGCCTGTGGCCTCCCGAGGCGCCACGCCGCCGCGTCGTACGCGCGGGCGGCCTCGTGGGCGGTCTCGAACGTTCCGAGCCCAAGACGTATGTCGTCGCCGGAGCGGATCTCCGCATAATACACGCCGGAGGGGCGGAGGCGGACGCCGCGGAAGCCCGAGATGCTCCGGCGGCGCGGCGGCATGGTGAAGAGGTGGGGGAGCAGGCGCGACGGCGGCGGGGGAGAAGGCGCAGCGGCGGCGGGGCGCTGGAAGATGCATGGAATAGGCGCGGGAGGAAGTGCTGGCGGGTTGGCGCAGGCGCAGGCGGGGCACGGTATTTAACAGCGATCAGGGCGTCGCGCGCCAAATCTGCCGCGCGCTGCCACTTTTTCCCGCGCGCGCACCGATTTTTTTAGCGCGCCAAAGTTTCGAGCGCTTGCTGGAGCGCGCCGCGCGGCCTCTCGCGGGCCAAAAAGGCGCTTTTTCCCGCGCGCGACTTATATAGCGCGCCTGTTGGAGATGCTCTAAGGCCCGAAGTATTTGTATCCCAATTATTGGTTGGAGCGTTTAGCCAATGTAGTCTGAACATAAGGTTGAAGCTTGAGATTTGTTCACACACAGTGCAAGTATGCAAGATTTCTACATTAAAAAATTACTGACTTTCGATTTAGATCATTTTCTTCATACATAATTCATCTGGAATTAATCTTTAAATTTCCGCCGCAACGCGTGGGGAAATCACCTAGTTTATATAATACAGCACCCACACGTTGTGGGATGGTATAAGGCCCGAAGTATTTGTATCCCAACTATTGGTTGGAGCGTTTAGCCACTGTAGTCTAAACATATTTTATAACACTAAGTTTCCTAATTTTAAAGGCCTCACATCCAATTAAGGCTGTTGATTTTGGATTGTGTCTTCCGATTTTGACTCGGTCCTGCATCTAGTGGGCCCCTTTGGCGGATGGGTCGCCGTAGAACTCTCTCGATCCCTCCCGTGTGCACCGAGTCCAAAAAAGAGAAGAGAGGGAGGCGTCCTCCGGCTCTGTTGTTCCCCTCACCTCTGTTCTCATTCTCAGTGACCCAGTCGACCAGCCCGCGCCCCCAAGTTGTCACGCCCACGCCTATGTCTTCTCGACCCCCGATCTGGCGGCCACGAGCACGAGCAGCCGAGCACCACCGCTAAGCCTCGACACGGCCGACCGGCTCTCCATCGTGGCCTTCTCTGGCGCTGCCAAGCGGCTGATGTCGCTAGGATGGATGTAATGCAGGGGCAGTGGTAGGCCCGGCAGATCGCAGACCAGATGACGGTGTGCGCCGCCACTCGGGGGCATGAGCGGACGCAGAACGCCTGCGCTGGCGACGCGCTGCGCAAGGCCACCAACATCCTTGAAGATCGCCACCAAGGCAACCCCGATGCCACCGTCATGCCGTTGTCGGAAACGCAGCAGCAGCAAGACTCGAGGAAACACGTGGTTCACCAGTCCCTGCGCCGCCCGCAGGCTCCGGCGGCAGCTACGCGCTTGACCCATGCGGAGATCCCCATCGCCGGACCGGTCGATGATGCGCCGGCGCGGTCGCCGTTGCGGCCAAGGAGGAGCACCCACTGGAGGCCAGCGCTCCGGCGGAGCACGCCTTCGTGAAAAGCCTGGGCTCCTGTCGCTCCGCCTCCGTGTGAACTGCACGGCGACTGTCTCCTCCTCCTCTCTTGACCGTGCAGGCTGCAGCCCCGTGTCCTGCGTCGCGTCTGCACCTGCGGCTTGATGTGTGCTGCTGCAGCGTTGCGTGTATGCGCTGCTTGCGTGATGCTGCTGCTGCGTGTGTGGTGTATAGGCTTGATGCCTGTGTGTGCTAGCTGGGTGCTGAATTTATTCATTTGATACTTTGGTATTTTATTGGAAGGTGTATAGTGTTTAATCTCTAGCTGATCTTTTGGTAAATCATTATTAGCTAAAAGTGCTGACGGCTATATTTAGATTAGACTGTACATCAACAATAGCAGTTCACCTATTGAGTACGCAGTGAATTGAGGGAGTTAGTCTGCTGTTTGCAAACAAACAAAGGAATCATAATGGCTTTGTGAAGGAGAAAAATATACTTCAAGATCAAAGGAGGAAATAGTGTTGCAGATGAAATCGATCACTAAAGGAAGATCTTGTGAAGGCGCAGAAGAGTTTGCACCATGCAACTCCTGGGGTACGGAAACTGTTGCATTGTCTGCATGTTCTTTTGTTACTGTAACATTTTCTGACTACTGTTGTTTTTATACTTTCCATGTCCATTCTTATTTCTATTAACGCACTTGCTGTTGCATCTTAGATATGCATTTATGAATGATTGCTGGATGGGATACTGAACTACAAAAAAAATTGATAGCTATTAGTTCGATTGTGCATCATTGATTGGTTGTTTTGATGATATTTTTTGTTTTAAAATGTGATGCTTCTTAGCCTGGTTCTTGGGGACGTGATATACTGATTCTTAGCATATTTAGCTCTCTTCCTTGTTAATTATAGTACTATAAACGTGGAAGGTTAGAATTCATAGTATTGGTGTACCTCCTAATTTGTTAATTGGTTAAGAATGTAGTAATGCTATACTAATGCAGATTCTTTAATATCTGTACTTTGTCTTTCCCTATGTCCCTAAAATAGTCAATTGTTTTCAGCATCCAATGCAAGGGTTCACATGCTAAAAAATGGGTAGGCATCGACCAATTGTTTATCAAGTATTGTATTTTATATCATTATCAGAGATCTCTCATTTTCTTTAGTATGCAGCGTTTTCTTTTTAAATATCTTAAAATTGTCAGACACTTCTTGGTTTGCATGTTAAAACCTGGATATCCATTGCATTGTGTCTCGCTCAACTGAGCAATTGGATGTACTGTCCGGTTTATCAGTTTGCGTATTCCATCCTACTTTTAGAGATATGCCACTTGCTTTCACTGTCACTGTTTTCTTTTTAAGCATCTCTTAATTATCGACCACTTCTTAGTTAGTTCCTTTCAAGTTAATATGTGAGCACTAGTAGAAAACGGGCCTTTAGTCCCAGTTGGGAAGGGCCTCTAGTCCGTGTTTTCCAACCGGGACAGCGCAATCGGGACTAAAGCCCCCCCCCCCCCCCCTTTAGTCCCGGTTGGGTCACAAACCGGGACTAAAGGCCCTCCACGTGGCTGCGCTCGTGAGGTGGGGTTTAGTCCCGGTTGGTAACACCAACCGGGACTAAAGGACCTTTTTTTCGAAATAATTTTTTTTGAATTTTTTTTAATTTTTTTTTAATTTTTTTTCTATATTTCAAATCTTTGAATTATTTTTCAGTTTAATCTCTAATCGCCCCTAATCTCAAGTCAAAGTGCATACTCGTGGTCAAACTTCCCAGTCGGTCACCCATCCTCACACTACTCCACCCCCAGCACGCTTAACTTTTGAGTTCCATCCCAACTAGCTTCCAAGATTGCACTGATAACATCATGATAATACTATGCTATCAATCTTATTATCCCCTAGACTTTGATGTCACATGATATTATTTTTTGAATTCCAAACCTATATTAACATAAACATTAATGATTAAGTAATAATAATTATTAATTGAAATAAAAAAAATGAATTTTACATTATTATTGCCATTTTCAATTTAATATGGAAAAATTCATATATTTACATTCGTAAATCGAAATTCGTCAAATAATATGTATAAATCGATCAGAAAAATGATAGGAATCCAAATATTGCATCCATATCATCTTTTGCATAATGTATTATGTATTTTAAATAATATACTGCTATGTGTGCTTATTTTTTTTGATTTTGTAGGAAAAAAATCTTCTTTTTGAAATAACTTTTTTTATTTTTGGAATTTTGAGAATCTGAGAAAAGTTCATCGGGTAAACCCGGGTGAAATCGAGTCCCAGTTTTTCTCTAGTTTTTTTTTATATATTAAACTTTTTTTTTCGACGTCGTATGCAAAAGTTATGCCCGTTTTAATTTTTTTTTCTGTTTTTTGCAAAAAAACGGTCGAAATTCATATTTCAAAATTTCTATACCAACTAGACACTTAAACCTAACTACATCTCAAAGGATTTTATTTTTTGAAGATTTTATCATTTTCGTTTATTTTCTACAAAACTAAAAAAGGCGGTCCAGGGGGGTAGGCATGAGAGGAAAAAAAACCTTTAGTCCCGGTTGGTGTCTCTAACCGGGACACCTTGTCCCGGTTGGAGACACCAACCGGGACTAAAGGGTGGCAACCGGGACTAAAGGTGTCCCGTTTGGAGACACCAACCGGGACTAAAGGTCCCATTCGAACCGGGATTGATGCCTGCCGAGCCCCGGCCGGCTTCCTAGCCTCTCGAACCGGGACTGATGCTCACATTAGTCCCGGTTCGTAATGCGACCGGGACTATTGCTCCCATCCGGCTAGAACCAAAGCCCTGTTTTCTACTCGTGGAGGTAGTTTTATGGGTTACAGATTATCTTGATTCCATTCTTCAAAATTAGATTTCACTGTCACTGTTATGTTGTGTTTGATTATTGAAATTCCTCAAAATTAGGCCATCTATTTTGCAAGTGGTTCAGATACCCTTTAGGCATACACAATTTCATATGTCTATTCTTATCTATACCTGAAAGGCATGAACCGAAGCAGGAATTTCGGATAAAACCAAAAGATATTCATGTCATTCCTGATTGCATTGGTCAAGTTGGTGAGAAAAGCTAGGAGAAATGTCCAGATAAACCTGTTTAGAAGAAACATTTGCATAATGATGTGACTCCTTTGGACATGAAGCGAAAGAATGGTCAATCATTGGAAGGAGCTGATGAATGCATGATAGGTCATAGTTCACATGGAATGCATATAGTTCACCGCAACGACGATGCGTCGGCCAGGTTCAGATGAGGGGTGTTACTATGCCGGTGACAATGATATAAGTGTGTTTTCTTGGTCCTATAGGCGTAGGTCCATATTGCTATCATGGAACAACAATTGTTGTTTTAATTTTAAGAAACACTACTATTTTGTGAGGCTTGCGGTTTCATTAACTATGGTAAGTCGTTTTTATTAAGATTTTAAGGACTGCTTGGTAAATTTATTTTGCGATGATCCCGGTTAAAGATATCTTTTGTTTGCAAATGTGATCTCATCCCTGGAGTTATAAGGGGAAGCATTGATGTTGTTGAGTTATGGTGTGATGTAAACTTAAATCACTTACAGGAAAGGAAGAGGGAAGGGCGCGGAGCCATTAATCTCAAGATATTACTCCTTGTTGTATGCCTATACAACTACTCTGAAGCGAGAAATTGATGCTATGATGGTTTCGGGGGATCAAGCTCTATGCAGTGTTACGCTCTCTATAGTTCTTGCATAAAGGGCATGACAGCCAGCAGGAGCAAGCTCCTGATATTGTTTGAGTTGTTACTATCTTAGATTCATTCCATTCTATTGTGTTCTTTGGAGACGTCTGTGAGGTTTTTTTACCCTAAGTTGTTTGGAAGTTTAATATGAATTCATAAAGTGGTTAGTTATATTTCGCAGAGTTGTTGCTGTCATACTTGCAAGCAGACGTTCCTCTGACTTTTGATCCCTACTTTTGAAAAAAAAACAGCTCTAGGAAGCTCATACTTTGAAAGCTTATGAATTAGATCTGTTAATGTAAAGTACATGCGGAACATTCTTGGGCGCAGCAAAGCGCGCTAAACACTTCTAGTAAGGTTGAAGCTTGAGATAAACTGGATCACCAATAGAGAAACTTCTTTCCACTACGTTCTTATCAGCCTGACTCTTCATTCTCTGTTGTGCTTTCAACAAATTTTATTGCATGAGTTTATTCATGTCGTCCTTGTCCTAGGAGCCATTGTGTGAGGTCAGGTACAATATCAGCAGTACTAGTCTGGATGCTAAAGTTCTTGGCGGCGGGGAGGGGGGGGGGGGGGGGGGGGGGTTAACGATACAACACCTCAAATGGAGATTTGTCACCAATATTCTTGTAAAGCCAACCATTTGGTAGAAAAGGACTGTGTCATGCATCTCAAGTATGTCTCCAGGTGTTGATTAAGCCTCTCTGTTTAGCCATCTGCCTAAGGATGGTAACTATAAATCAAACTCAATATTGTGTCAGTCAATTGAAAGAGCTATTGCCAAAAAATATTGCTGAACACCTTGTCTATGTCAGAAATAATGATTTTTGGAAGGCGAGTGCTAGGCGCCAGCGCGCCGGCCCAAATTTGGGCCGGTCGGCTGCCAAGCGTCCGATACAACCGTGACTGTCTGATTGCTTTCTCCTAAAAAGTCAAACGCGCATGAAGAAAACAGGAAAAAGGCAGTCGTGCGCACATGCTGGATCTCGCACGCTCGCCGGCCACCCGCGCTTGTCGTCGGCTTCCCACGCTTGCTTGCCACCTGTGCCACCACGCCCGCCACCCGTGCTCGCCGGCCGCTCGTGCCTCCGCTCGCCATGGCTGCAGCCTGCAGCTCGAACACGGACGGGTTCCTGCGCGCGGTCACCATGGTTTGCAGCATCCCTGGCATTCCCTCATCTCCGGCTAGCCGCCATTGTCGACTTGCCCGCCATGTCCAGCAAAAATAATCTAAAGCAACAAAACCTGTGGTGCTCGGTTGAAGCAACAAAAATTGTCGGTTCCAGCACAATTAAATGATGGTTCCAGCAAAAATTCTCAGCAGCAGAAAACCATGTCTCGCCAACGCTCGCCCCTCGCCGGTGCTACCTCCCCTCGCCCCCTTCAGATTCAATGGCGACGACGCCATGGCTCGCAGCCAACAACGGTAGTAGCAAATTTTTGTGTTGGTTCCAGCAAAACCAAAAACGGTGGAAGCAAAAATGCAAAACTGGGTGATGTTCTAGCAAAAATCGAAACACCGGTGGTAGCAAAAATTGAAGCTGGTTCCAGCAAACCAAAACACCATTTGTAGCAAAAATGCAAAATTGGGCGTTCTTCCAGCAAAGCAAAAGCGGCGTAGCAAAAATTGGAGCTGGTTCCAGCAAACCAAAACACCGGTTGTAGCAAATTGCAAAAAAAGTGGCGGCGGTACCAGCAAAACCAAAACGCAGATGGTAGCAGAAATTTGTGCTGGTTCCAGCAAACCAAAAAACGGTGGTAGCAAAAATGTAAAATTGGGCCAAACCAGAACATTGGTGGTAGCAAAACTGGGTGCTCGTCCCAGCATCTGGTTGCCGCAGTTGTAGCACTCGCCGGTCGTGGTCACCCACCGTCGCAGCTCGCAGCAAACACCGGTTCATAGCACGGTGTGGTTGCACAACAGCACACGTGTGGGCTCAATCTCGTGTGGTTCGTGGAGGATTGCTGCAGGAAGGAGAGAAAGCAACACGAAGAAACTCAAACTCGAGGGATCCATGGTGGTTTGCTGAGGGGAGTGGAGAACCAACTCGTTGTACTTACGGGGGTGAAGAAGTGGTTTGCTGAGGGGGAGTGGAGAACCAATCGTTGGACTTGCGGGGGCGAAGGAGGGGGCGATGGCGGCGGAGCACGGCGAGGGAGCGGAAAGCCGGCGTCCATGGGTGTCCAGAAAAATGAGGAAGGTGTGGCCAGGAGTTGTCCACGGGTGTGTTTGGGTGAGGAGAAGATAAGGTGCGGATAGAGGAAAAGGGAGGGCGGTGCGTGGGACCCGCTGTACGCGTCGCGCGGTATGGAGCGAGCGCTGCATGCGCGAGGCGACCGGCGCTGCGTTCGGCCGGCGCGCCGTTTTCAAACGTTTCCCTTTTTGGAAGACCCTGCAATTTATAGATGTTATACACAAAAACTTGTGCCACAGACTGAGCAGTGCAAGGGTGTGATAGTGGAATAAAATGCCCATACTTGGTAAATTTATCAATTATCACCAAAATTGTGTCAAATATGAATGACTTGAAAGGCGCTAATAAAATCCAAGTTGATAATATCCTAAGCTTTCTCAGGTATAGGCAGTGATTGAAGTAACCCGGGTTGTTTAATGTGCTCCGATTTAGCTTCCTGACAAACCACAGTGTGTCACATACTGTTGGATGTCTTCACTGGTACACAAGGGAGCCATTAAGCCACTCACCCCCAATCGCACATGACAGCAAAAAACTTTGTCTGATAACCGCATCACACACTCTTAAAAAATAAAATCGTTTGCAGAAAATTTAATTGTGTCCGATCATTGGGCTGAGCCCACCAGCTTCAACGACCTGCTAGAGGAGGCTGCAACCTCTCCACGTGAGCCTACTACTGGACTCTTGTAGTTGTTTCCTAGCCGAGCGCACGCAGCAAACGCCACACCCAAGCAGGGTGTGCAGCCTCCTAGCACACACCTGGTCTGCACGCAACACCACTCCGGTGTCCCTCATTATGTGGACTTCTGACGACACGTACACCCTCTTGAACCATTGACAATAGGAGTAGCATCTGTGTCGGTCGCATCGACACGAGTTTTGGAATCACCCCCCATCTGGTCTGCATGCAATATGAGTTTTTGAACCATGATTATGAATGCAAACTTTTTCTTCCACATGTGTGAAATTTCTTTAGTCACCACTTCCGTAAAAGGATCCTCTTCGTCGGCCATTCCCATCGGCCATCATCCCCTTCATCGGCCATTAGCTCTCTCGCCTTCAGGGGTTTCTTACACTCTGTGTCTGAGCAGATTACAGTTGTGGCAGCGGATCATATTTTTGTTCAGCCTTAACAATGAACTTCCTCTTTACCATCGTGGTATGTGGTTTAATAAGAGGAAAGGGAGGAAGAGGTGAGTTAGTGAGACTACGCCGGTGCGAAGGGAGGGGAGAAACTGAGGCACCATCGGTGAATGGTGGTGGAAGTGCCATTGGTCCGTATATAAAGCCGGAGATGACGTCGGAATCGTTGCTGGCAGTCGAACGGGACCGTCGCGCCGTGGGAATCGTTGCCGGTTCAACGCTACTCATTGGGAACACACGCATGCTGATAATGGAGGACGCGTGAATGCGTCTCCGTTTGACATTCTCGTTGATCAACTCGGGAAAAGAGGCTGATTAAATTATGTACAGACACCAATGATCGACCACTAATAAGAAGGTCAGTGATGATTATGTATCATGGACCGACCAATTATGAAGGACCGCTTGTGATAGAATTTCGTCCGTGCAAAGCAAACTGAGGTGCAAGAAGACCTCATCACTAACCGGTCTGTGTTAACTACTATGAGAGGCTTATCACTGGCGCTTCAGGAGAGGCCGTTCATTGTTAAGGCTCATAACTGACGCGTGGTCAAGGCCTGGTCAATGATGAGGGGTCAATGCTCTTCCGATATATAGTAGTGTGCTTAAGTTATGCCATATTTACTTGTTGTTACTTTCGAAGTATCCCACGTGTTAACCTGGCTCTGATACATTCTATGTTATGCAATGGAGTATATAATTAAAGGCAACCGTGGGAGGCCATGCTTTATGCATCGGTGATTTGTTTCACAGCCGACTTAGGACCCGAGTTCTTGTTATTTTGATCCAAGTCTGAGCGTTCTAACCACACATGGGAGATTTAATGGGGCCCCCATTGGTTCACTACATGACCACATACCTGTCCAGCCAGGGGCCACATAGTTCAGGCTTTCCATTTGGCATACACATTTAATCATATTTTTGTAGGTACCGAGGAAATGATTCCTGACATTATTATTACTCCCTCCGTACCGGTGCATTAGTCATCTCACTAGTAGAAAACAGGGCTTTGGTTCTGGCCAGATCAGACCAATAGTCCCGGTCATGTTACGAACCGGGACTAATGTGAGCATCAGTCCCGGTTCGAGCAGCTAGGACGCCGGCCGGGCCTCGGCAGGCATCAGTCCCGGTTCGACTGGGACCTTTAGTCACCAACCGGGACTAAAGGGCCTCGCTCCTGGCGCAACCCCTTTAGTCCCGGTTGGTGTCTCCAACCGGGACTAAAGGTTAGTCTTCAGTCCCGGTTCTAGACACCAACCGGGGCTAAAAAGATGCCTATATATACGCCCCTGCCCGCCCTCTCCTCTGTTTTTTGGCCGTAGAAGGTGGGGGGGGGGGTGTGTGCGCTACTTTGTTCTCACTTCTTATGCACATGAGGTGTTCGATGAAATGCCCTTGCCACACTTAAGCTTTCTCCTCTGTTCTTCCTCCAAGCTCGACCTCCAAGCTCAATTTTCTCCAAGATTTGTCTAGATTTGGCGGTGCACCAACTATACAAGTGTTCTAAAAGGTTAGCAACTTCATCCTTTCATCTCTCACTGCTAGTTTAGCTCATTTCATATGCTCTAGAAGTATAGTGGTTTGTGGGTTTTAGTGGATGAGTGTATGTGGGAGTTTATTTGATTTAAATGCACAATTTGAGCTCAAATAAACTTCTTAGTTTGCACATGTGTAGGGTGCCGTCCCGTCCCCGTCCCCGTCCTCACCGCCGTCGATCGCCCGCGCCGATCTCGTCGCTGGCACCACCGTGGTGACCCTCTTGTTCTTATCTTTTGTTTAAAAGAACAAATTCTTACTTGTATGATTTAGATAGCTACTTGTATAATTTTCTTACTTGTATTATTGTTTGTTATTATATAGTGCCATGGTTTTGGTATCCGCCCCCGTCGGCTCTCGTCCGGTCTATGATTCGGATGTGGTATATTATCTTTTATAACTATTTGTTTCATTTAGTGTTTATGACAATTATGCCGACCAACTTGACATAGATGTTTTTATCTAGGAGGTATGTGAACCGGAAATTCCATCCGACCCTCTTGTCGAGAGGTTAAATTTAGTTGAAAAAGAAAACAATTATTTGAAAGAAAAATTGAAAAGAATTGAAGAAGAGAAGATGAAATTGGAGTTGCATGTTGCTGATGTCGTTGATCTACACAAGATCCAGATGGATGCAATGCGCTTGAAGATTAGAAAGATTAGAAAATATGTCATTGATAAAGAGGCTTGGTATCATTATGCTGTTGGATCAATTGTTACCTTAGTTGCGATTTTGATCGCATTTGTTTTTGCATTATAAAGAGAACTATGTATGAACTTTATGTATTTATTTTTGCAGTAATAACATTTGATCACTACTGTACTTTGATTTTAATGTGATGATGAACTTGTATTAATTTGGTCATTTTTCTATTCATGATGTTCTGTAATGGTTTTTGATATACTTAATTATATAATGCAGATGAACCGACAATGGATGTACGGTGACCGACGCACTTCCGAGTACATTACAGGCCTGCATAATTTTATCGATGTGGCTGAGGCAAACAAGCAGAATGGTTTTATCTACTGTCCATGTGTTGTCTGTGAGAATACGAAGGATTACTCTTCCTCGAAAACCCTTCACTTCCACTGTAGGAGATATGCCCTAGAGGCAATAATAAATGTTATTATTTATCTCCATGTTTGTAATTAAGTTTATATTCCGTGCTATAACTGCTATGGTTCTCGAGTCTACAATAACCACGAGGCTCAGAGGAAGACTCATATGCACGTGTGGAATAATAAACGGTAAAATGTATTCCTAGTCTGGCATCTAAGACTAGCTCAAGTGTTGCATGATGGTTCTGTTTTGCTGATCATGGGCATGACTATGCCGGCAACTTTGAGGGCACAATGTTAGGAGAACACTTGTGTTGAATCAACCCGAATTGATGTTATGCTATGAGATACATTCGTCACAAGTTAATGGTTAATAACACAGAGAAAGTTAATGTTCGCATAATTCCTTAGACCATGAGAGTATCGAGTTTTCTTCGTGCTTGCTTCATGAACTTTGGGGTTTGTTAAACGTCATCCGTAAATGGGTGGCTATTACGGCGGCTTACTGGTTCATGAAAAAGTTTGTCAAGGGACTTGATAGCTCAAGATTGGGATTTGCTCCTCCGACGATGGAGAGATATCTCTGGGCCCTCTCGGTGTTACGGTATCCATCACCGTCTGGCCAGACACAAGTGTGATTTGATCACAGGGATGCTGGAACACGGAAACGAGAAAAGAGAACAAAACTGGTAACGATGTAACTGGCATTGTGGACAAGTGTTGATCCACGGGGATGCCAATAAATCTCACCTCGGGTATTTGTAACATATCGCGAAGCAACAGGAATAGCACACGGCAACTGGAGGTTCACTCGAATATTCATTCGTGTGGGTATAGGGGTCAATATGGGTGTCCACGGCTTCGATGTTGATCATTGATCGGAAAGTGTTCCGAGTCATGTCTATACTTCACCGAACCTATAGGGTCACACGCTTAAGGGTCATCTATCTGCTGAATACTAGACAAGGAGTCTGAGAGAAAATCACCGAAAAAGTTTCGGACGAAACGGAAACGTTCCGGAGAGAACACCGAAATAGTTTCGGTGAAACTAAAAAGTTGTTTCAGGGTATTCCATTAAGTCATATTGGTTCCGGCACACGCCTAGAAATTCTTGGAGGGTGCCAGAATTGTTCTGGTAACTTCTGGAATTTTTCCGGAGAGAAAAACCGGAAATGTTCTGGAGCAGCCGGAACCGCAATGGTAGCTTTTCGCTGAAGAAAAACATTGTTCCGGAATTGTTTCAGAATGCGTTCAAAATTGTTTTAGTGGGTACTGGAATTATTCTAGGCACACAGAAATAATTTGGGTTTTAACGGACGCAGAAAAATGTCTTCGTGAATAGTGAAACTGCTTTTTGGTTAATTTATGGAAAGCCACCTTTTGGGATATTTCCAAAAGGCTTCTAGAAGGGCTTGGGGACCAAGGAAGCCCCTCATGGGGGGGCCCCCAAGGGGTGGCCGGACAAGGGAGGTGGAGCTCCTTGGAGCTCCACATGCCATCCCTTTTTGCTTTATTCTTTTATGTAAAGACATAAAGTGGGGGTACTTTTGGTATTTTTGAATGCCAACTTTACCCCTTGGCTTTCCTATAAATAGAGGTGGAGGGATGCACTCCACACTCATCCCTTACTCTCATACAAATGCCATGCTCGTCTGGCTTTCTCTCTCTCTCCCTCCCACGAAAAGAGTTTCGTAGATCCGAAAGGTTGTCTGGGTTCCGGTGGGAACTAGTTCTCGACGGCGAAGCCCTGCCGGATAGATGACACCGTATGTGTGCAACTCTGTAGAGAGATCGTAGTTTCGGTCTTAATTCGAGAGTGCCTCCCGAAGGGCTGTCCGAGTGACCGTCCGAGTTTCGAAGGTCCTCCCGGAGGGCTGTCTGTGACACCGTCCGAGGGACTGTCCAGAGGCCTCCCGGAGGGCTGTCTGAGGATCCATCTGGTGGGACTATCCGAGGGACTGTCCAGAGGCCTCCCGGAGGGCTGTCCGAGGATCCGTCCGGTGGGACTATCCGAGGGACTGTCCAGAGGCCTCCCGAAGGGCTGTCCGAGGATCCGTCCGGTGGGACTATCCGAGGGACTGTCCCGAGGCCTCCCGAAGGGCTGCCCGGAGATCCGTCCGGTGAGCTGACGAGGGAGTACATCCTCGCGGTTGGGAGGTTGTAAATCCTAGCTACGGGGATTTGCACCGCCGATCATCATCGACTCTACTTCCACTGCGCTACGAGTCGGTAATGAAAAGATCAAATCTTGTATGCAGTCTCCATAGTGGTCTTGGGCTGGTGCGTAGGTCAGAAATTTTTTGTTTTCTGCTGTGTTCCCCTACAGTGGCATCATGAGCCGTGCTATGCATAGATGCAGGTTACGATCTAGAATAAATAGAGATGTATGGGTGTTGCACAATATAATTTGTAGTAGATGAGTTCTACTGCTGATAATTATTTGTGCGGGTAGCAGATGAAATCTGTTAATCGATGTTCTTGTTGCTTCCCTGGAATTTGCATATTTCTTATCTTGATAACAGCATGCTGGAGTTTCAAAGTTCTGGCAATCCGCGATCCTGATTGATCAATGAAGTGCTAACAGTTCATTGAATTCCACCATAGTTAGAGAGAAAGATGAAATTTCGCAGACAAAAGGGCAATGGAGATATGATCTGCACGGGGGTCATGTGTATGACGAAGTTTAGTATGGGGCTCGAGATTTTATTATCTTGTGTTTCATACACCCCGCGATGTTAATCTAGCGACTTGAATAATCATACTTGATGATAAAACGTTGGTAGCTGCGGTTTGTTCGAAACCTTAGAAGCCACGTAAAATGAAATTTTGCATAAACTGATTAGAGGCGTCTAACTTGGTTTTGCAGGATGGTTTGCATGTGCATATGATGTGGTATAGCAGTGCTCATATAAATTTGATTATGTATGAGATGACTATATGATGTAAATTAACATGACATGCGTGTCATGATTCGGCATGATGGCTGGAGCCATATGATTGTCACTTTAATGACCTGCATGTCAACCTTAAGTAATGCACTTATTTTATTAGCTATAGAGATAGCAATATTATCTGGTGCATCGACAAGGTGGTGGCAAACTTCGCGAAGGTGAACACCGACGCGAATGCCGAAGACTAAGAAATACAAGACTTCTCCGTCAGAAAGGGCTATACCATATCATGCTATTATGAATTGCCTGAGATGTTTATCCCTTATGATGCACCCTTTTTGATTGCGCGGTAGTCGCTTTTTATTAGGGTGATCTCTCACAAAAATATCAAGTAGTTAGTGTTCTCCCAAGTGTAGCACCGTCACGGCACCCATCTTCTCGGAGTGCATCATGTCTCCATGAGTACAAACGATTAGGGAAGTGTGAGGCGGGTGAGGTCAGACCTCGCAGTGAGATCACTTGGTTGTCTTGACGTTCTGGCTTGATCGTCCTAAGCTCGGAACACGCCCATCGAAAGATGAACAAGAATCACATAGAGATGTGATCGGCAAGTTGGCCTACCGATTGAAATTCTCGTCATCAGTGATGTCCACATCAATGGTGTTGAATTGAAATGTGGATCTTGAATCACTCATAATCAATTTTGAGAGATATTGATTTGAGTGGGAGCGCACTGTAGAATTAACTTGTTTAATTCTTAGTGCAATTAATTATGAACTTTGTCTAAAGTGTAATTTGCATAATAGTTGTAGAATAATGGCTCGTGTTTCCACCTTCCCTGTTAAAATTGAATAAGTTGTTAAATATCGGGTTAAAACTTTATGGTTGGTAACGTAATGTGAGGATTGTCCTCAAAAGTGCCGAGAAGGACTTTGTCCTATCGCATGCTTTTGGTATTCTCCCGCTAATGCCATGGATAATGTGACTCTCGTCCTTCGATCCAAAAGCTAGAATTCCGTTACGGTCAAGTACAATATGTTTGCTTCCATGAGACCCGAACTTCAAAAGTTTGGGATAGCTATGTGATATTCATGGAACTGAAAATCATTTTCAGACACAAACAAAGGCTAAAAGATATTTGATATCCAAAGCAATGTTTGTTTTGCAAACTATTAGTAAAAGTGTTTACTATGCATTTGACTAATAACAGAGGGATCCAGTAGAACGCCTGTCATATGATGATGGTGAATAAAACAACAACTTAAGAGAAAGGAAATGTCCGAAGGGTGTTAGTATGACTTACACACCTAGGAAGTCCAGGGCCGATGCCACTCTTCAAGTTGGTGCTTCTTCTGAGAGTAGGAGAATTATTGGAAGTAAAACTGTTAGAAGTATAAAGGCAAAAAGAGAGAAGACTGGAATATCCAGCTCATGTATGAAAGTCATACAAGCTATTGATGTATAGAAGGCTGGTCAAAGAAATAGTTCTTGGGAATTATGATTAAACATGTTAATCACTGATTCTTGGGTATTGTGAGTTGATCAGAGAGATACCCGCTCGATTGCTTTCCGTTGCAATTCGATGCAAGAACTACTACGGCCTAAAAGACTGACCGGAGTGAGGTTCAGATACGCGCTGGGAACATAGTAAATGTTACTATACATTCCATCGGTGTATTACCTATGTATTTATTTTCATAATTCATTTTAGAGTTTTACACACTCTAGCCCATTGCATAAGGTATCTTGCAAGAAGGTTGTTCATAAGAAAACTTTTGATGTTCGATGTTATGAATAACTTAAGGGCCATACTTTCATTATGAATGAGATGTATGTTATGAATATTGATAATAATACATTACCTCTGTATTTACTTTCATAATTCATTTTAGAGTTTTACACACTCTAGCCCATTCATAATGTTTGTTGCAAAAGGGTTGTTCATAAAAGAACAATTGTTGTTCAGTGTCATGAATAACATAAGGGCCATGCTTCGATCGTGGATGTGATGTATTTTATGAATATTGATGGAAATATGATACATCCATAACACTGACGCTAAATGTCGCAAGACTAAGAGAATACCACACATGTGTGGCACTGCATTTGGTCACATTGGAGAAACCCGCATGGAGAAATTCCATAATGATGGATTTTGAAGTCGTTTGATTATGAATCATCTGACACTTGCAACTTTCCTCCGAAAAGTGAAGTGACTGAAATACCGTTCACAGGCCATAAGGAACGAGCAATGAACTTATCGGTGATCATACATTTTGATGTATGTAGTCCGATAAAGGTTATTGCTAGCAGTGGATTTGTCTATCTTCAAAAATGACTCAAGTAGATATATGGATATTTGCTTGATGAGGCATAAGTCTGGATCTTTTGAAATCATTTGAAAGGTTTTCAAAATGAAGTAGAAATTATTGTAAGAAGAAGATTATGTTTCTACAATTTGATTGCGTAAAGGAATATTTGAGTTACAAGTTTAGCGAATGTCTGATGAGTTGTGAAAGGAGTTTCATAACTTACACCTCCCGGAACACCACTGTGAGTGGAATGTCTGTGAAGATGTATTCAAACTATTTATGACATGGTAAGATCAAAGATGACATAAATCAATTTGCCATTATCCCTTTTAAAGTAATACTTTAGAGACTGCGGCTTTTACACTGAAAAGAGCGCCATCAGGTCTTTTGAAATGACACCATGGTATGGTACGCCCAACCATGCTTTGTCTTTTCTTAACATTTGGAATATGGGGCTTGTGTAAAATATTTACAAACCTATTCCAAATTAGACAAGTACTACTTTGTAGGTTATCCCAAGTAATTGGGTATTCCCCCACCACTGTACCGAGGCAAAAGATTTTGCCACCAAGAATGGTATGCTTTTAAAGAAAATGGTTCTTGCAAAAAGGTGAGTGGGAGAACAGTGCAACTCGACGAGATAACAGTATCTTCGTCATCAGATCAAAGGAAAGAAACCTTGGAAGTAATTCCAGAGTTTCCTACTGCGACTGATACGGAAGTCTCTACAATAAAATATATGGACTTCGGTCGAACTTGCAGCTGAACCATGTAGGCAAAACTCGTGCAAACCTCTCAGGTGCGCAAGCGAGATATTGTTGTTAGACAACAATGTTGGGGAACGTTGCATGGAAAACAAAAAAAATTCTACGCACACGCAAGATCTATCCAAGGAGATGCATAGCTACGAGAGGGGGAGTGTGTCTACGTACCCTCGTAGACCGTAAGCGGAAGCGTAAGAACAACGCGGTTGATGTCGTCAAACAACTTCACGATCCAACCGACCGAGTACCGAACGTACGGCACCTCCGAGTTTAGCACACGTTCAACTCGGTGACGTCCTCGAATTCTTGATCCAGCAAGACGGCGAGGTAGTGGATGAGTTCCGACAGCACGACGGCGTGGTGACGGTGATGGTAATGCTATCTCCGCAGGGCTTCGCCCAAGCACTGCGAAAATATGACCGAGGGATGGAACTATGGAGGGGGGGCGCCGCACACGGCTAAGACAATGTTGTGTCTCCTTTGGGGCGCCCCCTCTCCTCTATTTATATATGTGTAGGGGCTTGGAGTAGAAGGAATAGTGCCACGTGAACAGTAACCATGAATAGTACACACGTGGACTTGGACTCCAAAGTCCAATCCTATTCCTACTAGGACTCTCCCTTTTTTCCTTCCCTAGCTGCGTGGGCTTTTGAGGACTTGGTGCGCCTGGCCCAATAAGGCCAGGGCGCCTCCCCTTAGCCCATGCCAGACCTTGGGACGTGGTGGACCCACTTGTGGACTTCCGGACCCCTCCGGAATCCTCCGGAACCTTCTGGAAGCTTCCCGGTACAATACCGAAAAAAACTGCACCTTTTTCCGGAACCCAAAATATGACTTCCCATATATAAATCTTTACCTCTCGACCATTCCGAGACTCCTCGTGATGTCCGGGATCTCATCCGGGACTCCGAACATTATTCGGTTACCAATTCACATAACTCATATAACACTATATCGTCAACGAACGTTAAGCGTGCGGACCCTACGGGTTCGGGAATGATGTAGACATGATCGAGACGCCTCTCCGGTCAATAACCAATAGCGGAACCTGGATGCTCATATTGGTTCCTACATATTCCATGAAGATCTTATCGGTCGAACCGCAATGACAACATACGTAATTCCCTTTGTCCGTCGGTATGTTACTTGCCCGAGATTCGATCGTCGGTATCTCCATACCTAGTTCAATCTCGTTACCGGCAAGTCTGTTTACTCGTTCTGTAATACATCATCCCGTAACTAACTCCTTAGTCACTTTGCTTGCAAGCTTCTTATGATGTGCATTACCAAGAGGGCCCAGAGATACCTCTCCGAAACACGGAGTGACAAATCCCAGTCTCGATCCATGCCAACTCAATGGACACCTTTGGAGATACTTGTAGATCATCTTTATGATCACCCAGTTACGTTGTGACGTTTGATAGCACACAAGGTATTCCTCCGGTATCCGGGAGTTGCATGATCTCATGGTCTGAGGAACATGTATTTGACATTCAAGAAAGCAGTAGCAATAAACAGAACGATCATATGCTAAGCTAACAGATGGGTCTTCTCCATCACATCATTCTCCTAATGATGTGATCCCGTTATCAAATGACAACTCATGTCTATGGTTAGGAAACCTTAACCATCTTTGATCAACGAGCTAGTCTAGTAGAGGCTCACTAGGGACACGTATTTGTTTATGTATTCACACATGTATTTAAGTTTCCCGTCAATACAATTCTAGCATGAATAATAAACCTTTATCATGAACAAGGAAATATAAAATAATAACAACTTTATTATTGCCTCTAGGGCATATTTCCATCAAACAGTATACCTACGATACACAAGGAAGCGTTGATGGGCCCTGACTTCGGAATTGGCTAAATGCCAATAGAATCCGAGATAGTTTCCATAAATGATTCAAGATTATATCTTGATAAACCCTTCGGAAGACTTAGAGTCTAACGAACATTAATGAAACTATAAACTGATGTGCATAAAATATTTTATCCATAAAGCTCGACTTGTTGTAATAACAAATTCAAGGAGTTGACTACGATGAGATTGTCTCACCGTAGCAATGCTTAAAGTCAGATCGGGTTAAACTAGCAATTAATACATATTTCAATCTTGAGATATGATACATGGATGCCAAAAGGATTTCCATGTAATGGAAATACAACCTAGGACTTGCATGTGATACAGTCCGAAGTATTTTGTCAATCCAGAGGATGCTAGTAAGTATGCGAACTTCAGAGTTCCAGCGATGGATAGAAGAGAGCAAAATTGAGTTAGAATCTTCGTTTTTGATGAAATAGTCCAAAGAGTTTGATTTCATCAATGGATAACGAAGATGGTTGTGGTTACAAGAAAGTAAGTGGGAGCATGATAATATTTCTAAAAACCTTGTGTGCTTGACACATTGTTGATTGGAAATAATATAAATTTCTTGACACGAATTAGGACTTCATTGAAAATAGTTTTTTTGATGAAGTGCTTGGGCTAAATAGCCTTGATATTAGGCATATTTATCTACGAGGTAGAATTGCCTAATAGGCTAAGCCATAAATACATATTGAGAAGATGCTAAAACAGTTTAGCATAAGAACGCCAAGGAGTGATTCTTGCCGAAGTTACATGGAAAGAGTTTTGCAAGACTCAGTGTCCCAAAACACTGATGAGAAAAATACATGATGGATTTTCCACACACCTCTGTGTTTGGATTAATCATGTATTCCATGGTATGTAAAACAACCAGATATGTCCAATACTCCCAAGCTGTTGCGAGTATAGATACCAAAGTGATCAAAGTACTGATCATGGGACAAACAGTGAAAAATGTCATTAAGTACAAAAGTAGCACTGATGACATGTTTTGTCGCAAGCAGAGATTATGAAGTGCTCGTTGTAAGTAATTACATCGATACAGTCTTCAATGCTCCATGCAATTTTTGATTTAAGTTAAGGGTTTTGTGTAATACACGATATGGTGGCACGGTGTTTGGAAATCGTTCCAAACAGGTTACTGTGCCGAATTCTATAACAAAGGCTAAGTATGTTGCCGCTTTCAAAGCGACATAGAAGATGTTGAATCGTACAGTTCGTTCATGAACTTAGTATGGTTCCAAGATGGCTTTGGTCAATGGAACACTATTGAAGATAGATGCTCCATAGCTCAGTCTGAGGAATCAAGGTTTGACCAGTGATTCACATATATACGAAGCCAAGTCCACACAAAATATGAATTTTGTGAAAGCATGAAAACGCGAGGATATGCAGAGATACACACGGAACTGAAGTTGTCAGATCCGTTGGACATCAGACTATACCACAAGCGAAGCATGTTTTACACCGGTATGCCATAGGTGTAAAGTGCATCAGCATTGACTAGATTATTGACTCTAGTGCAAGTGGGAGTCTGTAGGAGATATGCCCTAGAGGCAATAATAAATGTTATTATTTATCTCCATGTTTGTAATTAAGTTTATATTCCGTGCTATAACTGCTATGGTTCTCGAGTCTACAATAACCAAGAGGGTCAGAGGAAGACTCATATGCACATGTGCAATAATAAACGGTAAAATGTATTCCTAGTCTGGCCTCTAAGACTAGCTCAAGTGTTGCATGATGGTTCTGTTTTCCTGATCATGGGCATGACTATGCCGGCAACTTTGAGGGCACAATGTTAGGAGAACACTTGTGTTGAATCGACCCGAATTGATGTTATGCTATGAGATACATTCGTCACAAGTTAATGGTTAATAACATAGAGAAAGTTAATGTTTGCATAATTCCTCAGACCATGAGAGTATCGAGTTTTCTTCGTGCTTGCTTCATGAACTTTGGGGTTTGTTAAACGTCATCCGTAAATGGGTGGCTATTACGGCGGCTTACGGGTTCATGGAAAAGTGTGTCAAGGGACTTGATAGCTCAAGATTGGGATTTGCTCCTCCGACGATGGAGAGATATCTCTGGACCCTCTCGGTGTTACGGTATCCATCATCGTCTGGCCAGACACAAGTGTGATTTGATCACAGGGATGCCGAAACACGGAAACGAGAAAAGAGAACAAAACCGGTAACGAGGTAACTGGCATTGTGGACAAGTGTTGATCCACAGGGATGCCAATAAATCTCACCTCGGGTATTTGTAACATATCGCGAAGCAACACGAATGGCACACAGCAACTGGAGGTTCACTCGAATATTCATTCGTGTGGGTATAGGGGTCAATATGGGTGTACACGGCTCTGATGTTGATCATTGATCGGAAAGTGTTCCGAGTCATGTCTATACTTCACCGAACCTATAGGGTCACACGCTTAAGGGTCATCTATCTGCTGAATACTAGACAAGGAGTCTGAGAGAAAATCACCGAAAAAGTTTCGGACGAAACGGAAACGTTCCGGAGAGAACACCGGAATAGTTTCAGTGAAACTGAAAAGTTGTTTCAGGGTATTCCATTAAGTCATATTGGTTCCGGCACATGCCTGGAAATTCTTGGAGGGTGCCAGAATTGTTCTGGCAACTTCTGGAATTTTTCCGGAGAGAAAAACCGGAAATGTTCTGGAGCAGCCGGAACCGCAATGGTAGCTTTTTGCTGAAGAAAAATATTGTTCCGGAATTGTTTCGGAATGCGTTCAAAATTGTTTTAGTGGGTACTGGAATTATTCTAGGCACACAGAAATAATTTGGGTTTTAACGGACGCAGAAAAATGTCTTCGTGAATAGTGAAAGTGCTTTTTGGTTAATTTATGGAAAGCCACCTTTTGGAATATTTCGAAAAGGCTTCTAGAAGGGCTTGGGGACCAAGGAAGCCCCTCATGGGGGGGCCCCCAAGGGGTGGCCGGCCAAGGGAGGTGGAGCTCCTTGGAGCTCCACATGCCATCCCTTTTTGCTTTATTCTTTTATGTAAAGACATAAAGTGGGGGTACTTTTGGTATTTTTGAATGCCAACTTTACCCCTTGGCTTTCCTATAAATAGAGGTGGAGGGATGCACTCCACACTCATCCCTTGCTCTCATACAAATGCCATGCTCGTCTGGCTCTCTCTCTCTCCCTCCCACGAAAAGAGTTTCGTAGAGCCGAAAGGCTGTCTGGGTTCCGGTGGCAACTAGTTCTCGATGGCGAAGCCCTGCCGGATAGATGACACCGTATGTGTGCAACTCTGTAGAGAGATCGTAGTTTCGGTCTTAATTCGAGAGTGCCTCCCGAAGGGCTGTCCGAGTGACCGTCCGAGTTTCGAAGGTCCTCCCGGAGGGCTGTCCGTGACACCGTCCGAGGGACTGTCCAGAGGCCTCCCGGAGGGCTGTCCGAGGATCCATCCGGTGGGACTATCCGAGGGACTGTCCAGAGGCCTCCCGGAGGGCTGTCCGAGGATCCGTCCGGTGGGACTATCCGAGGGACTGTCCAGAGGCCTCCCGAAGGGCTGTCCGAGGATCCGTCCGGTGGGACTATCCGAGGGATTGTCCCGAGGCCTCCCGAAGGGCTGCCCGGAGATCCGTCCGGTGAGCCGACGAGGGAGTACATCCTCGCGGTTGGGAGGTTGTAAATCCTAGCTGCGGGGATCTGCACCGCCGATCGTCATCGACTCTATTTCCGCTGCGCTACGAGTCGGTAATGAAAAGATCAAACCTTGTATGCAGTCTCCATAGTGGTCCTGGGCTGGTGCGTAGGTCGGCAATTTTTTGTTTTCTTTTGCGTTCCCCTGCATCCACTTGCTTAAGAAGGGTTTCATGCCCCACTATAATTGTTGGACCAAGCACGGAGAAAGAGGGGTTATGATGGAAGACAATGAATAAGAAGAGGATGATGACAACTATCCTATGTTCCCTGAATACGGTGATACTGCAACGGGGGAAGCTGAAGATCAAGAGGCACCAGATGTGCCTGCTGATGATCTTCGCCGGGTCATTGTTGATGCACAGAGAGAATGCGAAAGTGAAAGGGAGAAGTTGAAGTTCGATCGCATGTTAGAGGATCACAAAAAATGGTTGTACCCAAATTGCGAAGATGGCAACACAAAGCTCGGTACCACACTGGAATTGCTGCCATGGAAGGCAGAGAATGGTTTATCTGACAAGGGATTTGAGAAGTTACTGAAAATAATGAAGAAGAAGCTTCCAAAGGATAACGAATTGCCTGACAGTACGTACGAAGCAAAGAAGGTTCTCTGCCCTCTAGGATTAGAGGTGCAGAAGATACATGCATGCCCTAATGACTGCATCCTCTATCGCGGTGAGGAGTACGAGAATTTGAATGCATGCCCGGTATGTGGTGCATTGCGGTATAAGATCAGACGAGATGACCCTGGTGATGTTGAGGGCGTGCGCCCCAGGAAGAGGGTTCCTACCAAGGTGATGTGGTATGCTCCTATAATACCACGGTTGAAACGTCTGTTTAGAAACAAAGAGCATGCCAAGTTGTTGCGATGGCACAAAGAAGACCGTAAGAAAGACGGGATGTTAAGAGTACCCGCTGATGGGTCGCAGTGGAGAAAAATCGAGAGAAAGTGGCCGGGGTTTGCAGATGACGCAAGAAACTTATGGTTTGGTATAAGTGCAGATGGCATTAATCCTTTTGGGGAGCAGAGCAGCAATCATAGCACCTGGCATGTGACTCTATGTATCTATAACCTTCCTCCTTGGTTGTGCATGAAGCGGAAGTTCATTATGATGCCAGTGCTCATCCAAGGCCCTAAGCAACCCGGCAACGACATTGATGTGTACCTAAGGCCATTAGTTGAAGAACTTTTATAGCTGTGGAATATAAAAGGTGTACGTGTGTGGGATGAGCACAAACAGCAGGAATTTGACCTACGAGCGTTGCTGTTTGTAACCATCAATGATTGGCCTGCTCTTAGTAACCTTTCAGGACAGACAAAGAAGGGATACAATGCATGCACGCACTGTTTAGATGAGACTGAAAGTATATATTTGGACAAATGTAAGAAGAATGTGTACCTGGGACATCGTCGATTTTTTCCGACCAAGCATGCCTTAAGAAAGAAAGGCAAGCATCTCAAAGGTGAGGCAGATCACCGGAAGAAGCCTGTCCCCCGTACTGGTGATGATATATTTGATATGGTCAAGAATTTAAAAGCAATCTTCGGAAAGGGTCCTGGCGGACAATCTGTTCCGAATGACGCTGACGGACACGCACCCATGTGGAAGAAGAAATCTATATTTTGGGAGCTACCTATTGGAAAGTCCTAGAGGTCCGCTCTACAATCGACGTGATGCACGTGACGAAGAATCTTTGTGTGAACCTGCTAGGCTTTTTGGGCGTGTATGGGAAGACAAAAGATACACCGGAGGCACGGGAGGACTAGCAACGTATGAACGAAAAAGACGGCATGCCTCCAAAGCAGTATCAAGGTCCTGCCAGCTACGCTCTTACCAAAGCAGAGAAGGAAATCTTTTTTGAATGCCTGCTCAGTATCAAGGTCCCGTCTGGCTTCTCGTTGAATATAAAGGGAATAATAAATATGGTAGAGAAAAAATTCCAGAACCTAAAGTCTCATGACTGCCATGTGATTATGACGCAATTGCTTCCGGTTGCATTGAGGGGGCTTCTACCAGAAAATGTTCGATTAGCCATTGTGAAGCGATGTGCATTCCTCAATGCAATTTCTCAGAAGGTAATCGATCCAGAAATCCTACCAAGGTTACAGAATGATTTGGTCCAATGTCTTGTCAGTTTCGAGTTGGTGTTCCCACCATCCTTCTTCAATATTATGACGCACGTCCTAGTTCACCTAGTCGACGAGATTGCCATTCTGGGTCCTGTATTTCTACACAATATGTTCCCCTTTGAGAGGTTCATGGGAGTCTTAAAGAAATATGTTCATAACCGTGCCAGGCCAGAAGGAAGCATCTCCAAGGGCCATGAAACAGAGGAGGTCATTGAGTTTTGTGTTGACTTTATTCTTGACCTTAAGCCGATTGGTGTTCCTGAATCGCGGCATGAGGGGAGACTGGGTGGAAAAGGCACGCTAGGACCGAAAGCAATAATATGTAGGGACGGGCATTCTTGGGCGCAAGCACACTGCACAGTTCTACAAAATTTTACCTTGGTGGCCCCGTATATCAATGAACACAAGAATATTTTACGCTCCAAACACTCAGAGCAGTCTGACGACTGGATTACACGTGAACACATGGGGACTTTCGGCGGTTGGTTGCAAACACATCTCATGGGTAACACCACTGTTGGAGATGAGCTGTACGTGTTGGCCAGGACACCATCTTTGACTGTATTGACTTTCCAAGGGTACGAGATAAATGGGAATACATTTTACACGATCGCCCAAGATAAAAAGAGCACCAACCAAAACAGTGGTGTTCGCTTTGATGCAGCAAACACCAATAGGGCAAAGGACACATATTATGGTTACATAGAGGAGATATGGGAACTTGACTATGGACGTGATTTTAAGGTCCCTTTGTTTCGGTGCAAATGGGTCAATCTGACAGGAGGCGGGGTACATGTAGACCCGCAGTACGGAATGACAACAGTGGATCTCAACAATCTTGGGTACACAGACGAACCATTCGTCCTAGCCAATGATGTGGTGCAGGTTTTCTATGTGAAGGACATGTCTACCAAACCGAGAAAAAGAAAAGATAAGGAAGCGAATACATCATACGATGAGCCAAAGCGCCACATAGTTCTTTCAGGGAAAAGAAACATCGTGGGAGTGGAGGACAAGATAGACATGTCAGAAGATTATGAAAAGTTTCATGAAATTCCTCCCTTCACAGTGAAGACTGGCCCAAGCATCCTGTTAAATGATGAAGATTATCCATGGTTACGGCGCAATAAGCAAGGGACACGCGCGAAGAAAAAGTTTTAGCTGGAAAGTGCCAGTTCGGACAAACCGGAGGGAATCTTTGTAAGAGCTAGCTAGGGCATTTTGGCATTTGAAACATGATTTTAGAATAATTATTTATTAAGTTATGAAATTTCAATTATTTCTATCCTTTTAGTATTTTAATTATACAGAGGAGTTAATCAATGCAATTATGTCCAAACAAAATATGAATGTCTTCTAAGCATTCCAGATAAGTCGCTTGAGGTTGACAGGTATAGGCCATACACACCCTCACCAGTTGTAGTGATTTCAGTCCCAAGTTTTGCAAGGTTGATCATACGCGGTTAGTCCCGGTTGGTGGCTCCATATAAAATAACAAGGTTAATATAGACATGGCTTAAACGTCTTGACAAAGATGAATACAGCAGAAGCATCGGAGATGATAAGAGAGAAACGTTGTATGACATAAAGTTGGAGGTCCAGATGAGGAGTTCTCTGGTTGTTTTCTGGTGAAACTGAGGACAACATATCAGATGGCCATTCTCGAGAATAGTCTATTGTTTTGGCATATCTCATGAACATCCAGGCACCTTTATATTATCTTACATCAGGAGTACATACCCACATCATGAGTATGTTGGGTTATACTCAAAGGGCTTTAGATTCCGGAAGAAAGATTTTGACAGCATTGATCGCCTTGTGTCAAATTTTCAAAAACATACAGACAAACCTGATGCTGGCCCTTCAATGCGAAATGTTGCGGCAATGGTACCTATGAAATATAACTTGATAGAAATATTTGTCACTATCTGATGAAAATCTAAATCATCAAACATTGCATTCATATAAGCATTCACTCTAGCAAGCATTCTAGCAATCAAAATCCAATCAATGAATAAAGCAATAAAGAAAACAATAAGAAAAAGCAAATAGAAAGCAAAACAAAACTTCAAGGAAATCCAAATAGAAACTCCTAAGGGAACTGCAGGACTTCATTACAAATAACAAAAATAGTTTTTGTCCTAAATAAAACTTAGCAGCAAAGAAAATTACTAAACTAATAACTTAACAGAAAAGAAAATATAACATTATTAGGTTAACAAAAAGTATTTTATAATATTCTTCAATAGAAATAAGAATCAACTAAAAAGCTTTTATAAAACTCTAGTTATGATCAAAATAATATTAACTTAAAATTATATAAAATTTATCCAACTAAAATTTTCATAAAGTATTTTTTGTTAAAAACTTTAATAGCAAAAAGAATAACAAGAAAACATAAACTAAAATAATTAAAACAAAGGAAAAAGGTATAAAACTAAAAGAGCTAAACATAATCTGTTTTTGATTAAAACATCATTTAAAAGCTTGAAATATCCAGGTTTGTCCCGGTTGGTGGAACAAACCGGGACTAAAGGCCTACCTTTAGTCCCGGTTGGAGCCACCAACGGGGACTAAAGGCCCAACCTTTCGCGCCCTTTCAGCTGCCGAAAATGTGCTTTTAGTCCCGGTTAGAGCCACCAACCGGGACTAAAGGGTCTTTAGTCCCGGTTGGTGGCTCTAACCGGGACTAAAGGCCTCGCGCTATTTAACACCCTTCTCTCCCCCCCAATCTTCCTCCTCCATTTTCCCTCTCCGACGCCACCAGGCTGCCTCGACGCATCCGCTCCTCGACGTCGTGCCCCTGCCGGCGCCGCTCTCCTCCACGCGCCTGCCTCGACGTCGTGCCCCTGCGCGCCCCTGCCGGCGCCGCTCTCCTCCACGCGCGCCGCCCGAGCCCGCGCCGCTCCACCACACGCCGGCGCCCCAAGCTCCTCCACGCCCCGACAGGCCCATCCCCGACGCCGGCGCTCCTCCACGCCCGGCCCCCCGCCCCGACGAGCCCATCCCCGACGCCGGCGCTCCTCCATGCCCGGCCCCCCTCCCCGATGACCGAGCCCCCTCCCCGCGGTGAGCTCCGCCGCCGGCCCCTTTTTCCTTCTGCATGTATACAAAAATGGATGTATACAAAAATGTACAATGTGTATGAATGAAATTGGATGTGTATAAAATGTTTTAGATGCATGTATACAAAAATGTACAATGTGTATGAATAAAAATTGGTATAAAAACATATATTATAAAAAATGTGAATCATGTATTTGATAGGTGTATAAAAAATATAGACATGTGGTGAGAGAAAAAAAGAAAAATATAAGAAATATGATGCAAACAATGAAATAAAGGCGAACCCCGACGATCGCCGGTGAGGAGGCCGCGACGATCGTCAGAGGAGTCCCCGAGGATCGCCGGTGAGGAGGCCGCGACGATCGCCGGAGGAGTCCCCGACGATCGCCGGTGAGGAGTCCCCGACGATCGCCGGTGAGGAGTCCCCGACGATCGCCGGTGAGGAGTCCCTGAATGCTTATCTTTGTTTCTGTTTAAATTTTCCACGAATGCTGATGTTGGTTGTGCCGGTGCTTTTGATGTGCAGGAATCGATCTTTTCACCTCTAGGAGCACCGTCGGTCCCGTTGCCGTTGCCATCCACTACCTCCTCTACGGTCATCTAGGGGTGAGCTCGACTATCATCCTCCTCTACGGTATCATCCTCATCTAGGGGTAAAAATTAAAGAAATCTGATGCAAACAATGAAATAAAGGCAAGCCGGAGCAACGTCTCACAATGAACGAGAAATAGACCTGATTTGTTTTCATAGGAATTTGTTCTCGGCGACGATGCCCGGCCCGCATCCTCGTCGTCGACTCAGCGGCGACAACCAGTTTGGGAGGCGCCATGTCCGGGACTGGGCTCCGTCGGGCTGGCACTGGGAGGTGCTACCTTCCGGCGCGCGCAGCTTGGTGAGGAATCGGGGTCTCATCGTCCACCCGGAGCTTCTTTGGTGGCGGTCGCGTGGGCCACTATCGGTGCAGAGGGAGCCGGCCCCCGAGAGGGTGGTACGTCGCCGTGTCAGGGAGGAGAACGAGCACGTCCGTCGCTACATGGTTGCGTATGGTTCCTTCTCTTTGGGTGTTCACCGCCCGCGGCTCAGGAACCGGGAGTCGACGTCCAGTTTGATTGGGCGAGATGTTTAGTGATATTATGTGATATTATTGTTGCATTAACTGGATTATTCGAGATGTGTAACTGACTGTTATAAAACTTGTCAACTTTGCATGATGTTTGCCACTAATCCATTGCTCATATGCATATGATTCCTTCTTGTGATTTGGTCTATGTAATGTGTACTTTGATGCCATGCCCTTGGTTGCCATGTAAAGTTGTTGTAGCATGACTCAATCTTGCTCTCAAGTTGTCATCATAATGTTACTGTTTTGCATTCCCAGATTTCATTAAGTCTGAAAAACAGCTTATCTCTCATGGTTGTATATTGCCATGTTGTAATATTTGCAGAAACTATGGAACACGACAGAGACTTAGAACAAGAAGAGATGTTGGGGGATATAATCCGCGACGGAGGTGATGATGATATCACCTCACAGTTTCTCAACGACTCCGATGGTGAGGGAAGAGAGGATGACGGCTCCGGTGATCGAATGGAGGGAGAAGATGACGGCTCCGGCGGTGTTGGAGCCTTAACTGTTGCAAAGTCCGGCGAGGTATATTAATTAAGCCTGCTGACTAGATGCATTAATTGATTTGTATGTACATATATTAACGCTTCTTTCTTCTTTTAGCCCTCCGGATCGAGCCAACCTTCTGTAAAGAGACGAGGCCCGAAGAAAAGGTTGGGCGAGAATGAAAGGTTCACGATCGAAGAAATCACTGCAGATGGCAAACCGACTGCTCCCAAGCGGACCGTAGACCGATTTATAAGTCAGTGCGGAGTTGTTGTTAGGGATAGCATCCCGATCAGCATTCAAGAATGGAATAAGCCAAAGGCGGACGATGGAGTTTCTTATGTCGACGATAGATCCAAAGATGAGCTTTGGAATACGCTCATGACAAATTTCAGCCTACCGCCAGAGGTGGATCCAAATAGCAATGTTGTAGAGCGAAAAGTCAAGGCGTGGGCTCTTAAGAAGATGGCCGAACAATTCAACAACTGGAAGAAAAGATTGCACGAAAAGTTTGTCCTGAAAGAGAAGACTCCAACATTCACCGGTCAATATGAGAAGATGAAAGATCACTGGCCCGCATTTGTGGCGTACAAGACATCGGATAAAGGTAAGAAAAGGTCACTGATAAATAAGCAAAATGCTGCAAAGAAGGAATATCACCATGTTACGGGGTCAGGTGGCTACAAGGTTGCCCGGCCTACGTGGGACAAAGCTGAGAATGACCTGCTTGATAAAGGGATCCATCCAGAGACATTGAACTGGCCCGAACGGGCAAGGACTTGGTTCTTCGGGCATGGGGGAACTTTGCACCCAGAAACAGGGAAGTGTGTTTATACGAAAGCTGAACTTGCAACACCCGTCAAAAACATTCAGGATGCAATCCAGGCAAGGCAGGAAGGGAAGTTCCATCCCGACAGAGAGAAGGACGAGCTGTCACGCGCCCTCGGGAATCCTGAACACCCTGGACGAACACGAGGCACATCAGGCTTCGTCCCGTGGAAGGATGGGTTTTCCGACAGCAGAGACACTTATAGAAGCCGAGGGAGAAAGAAGAAAGAGGATGCAGACTGGCTGCGGAAGGTAGAAGAAAGATTAGCGTTGATAGAGGCACTTAACAGCCAGCGAGCTACCGGCCCATCATCTCAGCGGCACGAAGATCCTTCATTCGATACTTCCCACAGAGCTACCCCACCATCTCAGCGGAAAAGCAGCGTGGCTTCCACGCAGCTCGTTCGGCCGCCCATAGATGATATCACGGCTCCTGATCGCTACCCCGTGGATGATATCACGGAGAGGGAACATTGTGATCTACATGCGAAATGCATGAACATAACCTTTAAGGTGGCGGTCGGCTATGCCTTACCTCGTGTACCTGATGGAACTTACCATTGCTCTCCGATTCCAGATAGCTATGCTGTTGTCTGGGTGGATGAAGTTACCAACGGATTTGAGCAGCTGGAGCTTGAGTACCCTACCCGTGAAGGGGAGACTCATCTGGGAGATGCCATAAGGACTACCATTCTATGGAGAAAGGAACACATCGTGCTTCCATACTGGACGCCGCGTCAGCAGACTCAGCCGGAGGAGGCCCCTCAGCAGACTCCTCATAGTCCAGCTCTATCTCGGCTGCCTCAGCCGTCTCTGCCGCGTCAGCACACTCCATCGCCTCAGCTGTCTCCGCCGCGTCAGCGGACTCGGCCGGAGGAGGCCCCTCAGCAGAATCCGCCACGTCAGCTGACTCCGCCTCCTCCGTTGCCTCAGCACCGGCGGAAGAGATCCGCCGCCACTCCGGCGGCTAGTAGTACAACAGCGAAGAAATCCAGAGCAGGTAGCGTCAAGAAGGCTTCTGCCAAGTTACCATACGACATGACTGAGGAGGAAACCAAGGAGACCGTGGCTGCCGACGTGAAACGCCAGCTTGCACCGACCCGTCCAGATCAAACGAAGAAAATAGATCTGGTAAAAGCGAGGCGCTTGCTGGAAAATCTTACAAAACCACCGCTGCCTCCGCTGCTATCAAACTATGACCGCTCTATTGTAAAGTCATATAGAGATCCATAGCAGCGGTCGGGAAGTAGCAGTAGTGCAAGGGGGAAAACAATTCCCCAGCTCGGCGAACAGAAAAACCAATCGTGCCCCCCGCTCAAGGTGTTTACCGATATCGCTAATGATTCGGGAGTAGCGGCCGCTGATCCAGGTTTCACTCTTGGTGATTACTTAGGCGATGAGGTACAGTTCGAAATGGCTGAGTTAGCCTTTATATTCGAGCACGGGAAGCCTCTCGTCAGACCTGAGGAGCTCCCGCATCTACCAACGATGATGCGAAGATTGCATGACTGGTACTTGGAAGCCTCAAAGCAAGGGAGCAACTATATCATTGCAGGAATTAAAGATGAGCATTACTTCAATGGAGACGAGCAGATTTTCATTGAATTTGAAGAATTATTTCAGTTATACAATCAAGACGCCATCGACAAATCTATCATCAGTTGCTATTGTTTGTAAGTATCATTTCTGTAATTAAGTCTCTAGCTCAGCTCGTTCATTGCATGTATAATTATCCTCACTATATATATTATGCAGAAAGAAGATCCTCGAATGCAAAAGAGGACAAATCTATGACATTGGGTTCATTAACCCAAATACTATTCATGAAGGTACGGTAAAATGGAACGCCAAGGATACAGAGAAGATCTTGCTAAGGGCGTTAATTCAACAACAAACCAAAAGGGAAATACTATTTCCTTACAACTTCCAATGAGTGTTATACTGTCTTGTACACATCATTCTGTTTCGCTTACTCGATGTTAAGTGTAATTGATGAGTTATGCTGCGTGCGCAGGTTCCACTTTATTCTGCTAGTCATTCGGGTTGACTCAGGAAGCGTACTTGTCATGAACTCGCTACGTAAAGACCCTCAGATGTGGGCGGACCTGCGTGATATGCTCCAGAGGTAATTTCAATCATTATCGCACTATATCGACAACTTTCGTTCATTTCCTGATATCAAGTAATTAATAACTCATTTATTTATTTTCTTTGCTGGGCAGGGTTTGGAAACGGTTCACCAAGAAGGCTAGCGGTGAATGGAAAGAGGAGCTGCAATTTCAACAACTCACTGTAAGTAGTACTAGCTAGGTCCGCGCATCTGTTTGATTCTAGTTAATTTCAATACCATTATCATGCTTGATTATTATTTTGATTGAACTCTACTCTCGTAAAGTGCTTGAGGCAGGAAAGGCGGACTAATTTATGTGGATACATCGTTTGCGAGTTCATTCGCATGACGACCAGTGAGACTGGCAGAAATTTACAACAACTTGAAGTACATAAACAATATTCACAATTTTATTTTATTACCATCAATTGTGTTGAGTTTCATTCATATATATTGACCCCCTTCTTTAAATTAGATCCAACGGATGCGGGACGAACTCGTACCAAAGGCTCGCATACGAGCAATTCAAGAGGAATTGGCGGGATTCTTCCTTCAAGAGATCATAGCTAAAACCGGAGTATACCATCGAGAATTGGATGTGAATGTTGGTAATTAGATATTAGGGATCGTAAGAGATATTACATTGTATATATGCATGAACGTGTACTATACGTAGTAGCGTCGAATAGATATACGAAAACTTGTTGTTCGACCAAGCACGGAGAAAGAGAGGTCACTTCTCTCTATATTCATGACGATTCGTGCAATGGTTCCTTCATTGCTATATGTAGTAGCTAGCGTCGAGTTGAATGGAAAACATAAAATAAAAACGAAAACCCTAAATGTAAAAGAATTGAATGGTAAACACAAAAAGAAAAGGGGGAAACACAATATGAAACCCCTAAACCCTAAACCCCTCATTTCAAAAAAAAAACAGCGCTTGGCAGGGGCTAATGCGTGGCGGCCTTTTAGTCCCGGTTGGTGTTACCAACCGGGACTAAAGGTTCTCCTGCCTGAGTGCTGCGCAGCGGCCACGTGGAGACCCTTTAGTCCCGGTCGGTATTACCAACCGGGACTAAAGGTCCTCCTGCCTGGGCGCCCCACAGCGGCCACGTGGAGCTCCTTTAGTCCCGGTTCGTAACACAACCGGGACTAAAAATGGGGGCCTTTAGTCCCGATTGCTTAGTCCCGGTTGCAGAACCGGGACTAATACCCTGTTTTCTACTAGTGTCTTAGGTTGTGCACCGCGAGTAAGGTGGAGAGAAAAACGAGAGAACTTGATGTTTATTTGCTAATTAATACCATTGCATACAAAGAACTGACCACTGCATGTTGTGTAATTAGTCTCAAGTCATTAAAGGCATACTCGCCCCACACCTTCTATTGGCTTATTCCATTTTTCATGGCAAGAAACAGGAAATAAGATGGAGAGTTAATGCATCGCGCAAGGTCACCCCTAATGTTTGTACATATAGGAACGTGGGCGTAGTTCACCCGGGGTTATCTGAGAAGGCAGTTAAGAGTCGATCGAACGTGTATGGGTGAAGCCGAGCCAGCAGCGAAACTGGCAATATTCCCTATACAGTTCTTACGGCGTCAGATCGTCGACTGTTCGCACAGCCGAGCGACCGAGAGATGGGCTGGCCCGTTAACGCTAGGCCGACGAGTTTTTGGTTCCAGTTTTGATAACCTCCTAGAAGGTTCCTCACAGGTCGTTTCATTTCTTTTTTTCTCTTTTTTCTTTGTAGATTTATTTCGTTTTTTCATTCTTTCTCTTTTTCCTTTAAAAAACAAAAATGATCGAATTTACCTACAATTGTTCAAAATTTTAGAAAATATTTGTGTTTTTCAAAAATCAAATAAAATTGACAAAAAATTGTTTGAGTTTTTTTAAAAATCATTTTTCAAAAAAAGATTGCAAATTTCATTAAAAAAATATTTTTTTCAGAAAAAAAAATGTTTCACAAACTGTTTGCAAACTTTTAAAAATGTTTGTCCTTTCAAAAATATGTTTAAATTTTTGAAAAAAATTGTTCAGATTTTTTTGAAAAAAAACAGCCCAGTTGAGTTGCCCCTGCGCGTCGGGCCAGTTTAGCGATAGCAGTGGAGCCAACAACAGCTACAGGGCCACAACCTACAGTCGAGCTGGCTGTGGGCTGCACCTCAGGTGCAAGCTCCACAGCTTTGGCTACGGGGCCGTCCTCAGCTGCAGAGGCAAGCCAACAGAGGAGCTGACCGTGGGCTTATCGCCAGCGGAGCCGCGCGAGCGGGCCAGCGCTAGGAGGTGGTCTCCATTCTAAAGAGCTTGTTCTCGCTTACTCAGCCAGAGACTGGGACGAGCCCTCCGCGGCGGCAGTGGACTGCATCCGAGAGTCCGGTACATCTACCTGCATCTCTAGCTAGCCTCCAGGCTTTCGAAAAGGGTTACAACCTAGGTTGCAATGTTTCGGTTAACCCTAGAGTCTGGGGGGGCACATAATCTTTGGGAGCTCCTGTTCAGCGCTTTAAGCGCCGCCGAGCAAAGTGGAGTTCACGTGATCGCTAGCGTGGGCTGGCCCATGTACGCTGCCATGCAACATCGCTCGGTGGTCGCCCCCAGCTCGATAAAAAAAATCTGCCACGTTCGCTCATTCCACGGTTGACAAGTCAGCCATTGATTGTTGATCGCCTGACAGTTGACTTTCAAAAAATCACAAAGAATCGAAAAATGTTCATGAATTTGAAAAAAAGTCACGTATTTGAAAAAAGTTCATTCGATTTAAAAAGAATTTGAAAAAAGTTCATCAATTGTTTAAAAAAGTTCGTGGATTTTGGAAAAAAGTTTACTTTAAAAAGTTGCGAAAAGGCTTGAAAAAGTTCATGGATTTGAACAAAGTTCTCGCATTTGAAAAAGTTCACAAATTTTTAAAGAGTTCACAGAATTTGACAAAAATAATCAAATTTAAAAAAAATCAGACATTTGAATTTTCACAAGTAAAGAATAAGAAAAAATGAAAAAGAAAAAACCAAAGCAAAAAAGATAAGGAACGGAATAAAAAAGAGAGAAACAAACAAGAAAAACAAAGAACAAGAAAACCGGTCGAAAAGCTTCCAGAAGCTTCCCAAAACCGCTAGGAATCTTCTAGAATCTTCCCAAAACCAGCCAGAAGGCAACTCGTTCACGTTAAATGGGCCAGCCCAGATGCTCAATGGGGCCTGTGCGCCGCGTACCAATATCGAAGGATCCGGCACCTGAAGCGCCAAATAGAAAATGCCCATAATCTGGGCATAACAGTTCGAGTTTTGGGGAACCTATTTAAAGCTCTTAAGAAGGTGACGTATTAATATGCCATTTTCAAAGTTATGTCATATGAGGTGAAATCTTCTTATTCTACAAAGGGTGGATTTTATTTGCTCAAAATTAAGCATCAAGAAGATACATAACGCAATGAGCACACACCCGGCCTTTGCAGAGCTAAGATGCACACAGCCAACACCAATTCACGCGCACGCGAAAACACGCCGACAATTAGCAAAGTCATATAACACTAAAGCTATGCGTAGGCGACGAAAAAAGCACCCAAAGCGATCAGATCTGCGATCGGCAACTACAACAATGACCATATCTGCACCAATCATCTAATGACACCACATGGACGACGAGGTTCTTCAACAGCAACGCCTTCAGGAAGGTAGCGACACTCAAGCGTCGCCGTCACCGGATCCAACCACAAGGCTATAATTTAGGTTTTTACCCTGAAGAATTAGTCCGAGCATATCCGAGCAATGCCTTCAACAAGGTAACGATGTAACAAAAACATCGCCATTGCCAGGTCTAACCACTCGGGTCAGACCTAGGCTTACTCCCCGGAGCTCGAGATCGGGTGCTCGAGTAGCACCACCATCGAAGTCACTCATGTGTTGTCACCACCACTTTTTCACGATCCCAGCTGCTAGATGCGATGCGACCATCGCCACTGCATCACCATCCCTCTGCGTCAAGTCGCCGTCCATAATTTGCATCTCACCGCTGAAGTCAACCATCGGATCAGGAGAGATGACCCCTCCCAAAGAACTTTTGATGACCACCGTCATCGTGGAGTCGTAGGAAGTCGATGCACTACTTGCAGCCATCACCATCCAACCGATCAGATCTGGATCACCACCACCAAGCCATGGACCGTAGCACCGCCGGCCGGCCAGCGCACGCGTGGAAGGCCAGCACCCCGCCGTGGCGGTCCACATCCAGCAAAGAGCCCGACGTATTTGGGCGCGCTTCCGGCTGCTGCAGATCCGGACGTAGGGGTCCCATGGCGAGGAAGCGGCAGAGGGACGAGAGGATGGGGGAGATGCAAAACGAAAAAAAAAGATGGGATGCGGGAGTGCCCCGCCGCCGCCGTCCGCCCTCCAGTGGCTTCCTCCGGCAGCGGCAAGGGGCTGGATGGCTGGTGAAGAAGGCTTTGTGTGCGGCGGCACGGACGCCTCCGGAGTCGCCAGGGGAGACCCGGGAGGCTGTTTAGATCGGGAGGCTGTTTTGACTCGGGTGAAATCTTCTTATATCTCTTGTATTTATTCCATCATTCTTTATCTCTGATTTTGTTTTTTGGGAATACCAGGAGCACACAGGGTGTCTCACATAATCCTATCGGCAGCACAATGATTCTTCAACGTCTGCAAAAGAATGATGAGATTGCTTATGTGTAGTGTGTCGCTGGGGTAATTGAGCCAATAGGAGCCTCTTTTATTGTTGATATTGCTTTGAGATTGCTTATGATATTAAACGTGTGGTGCCGCACTCGATGAAGAAGCCGAGGGTCTTCCCCTCTTTTCAAAATAATAAAAAAATCGGACTCCGGTACCTCAACCTCAGCTTCAACGCACTGAACGGCACCATCCCGTTCACCCTCGGCGCGCTTCACAACCTTTCTTCGCTAGACCTAGGTAGCAATGGACTTTCCGGTGAGATTCCGGCTCTGCTCGGGAGCTCGCCGGCTCTAGAGTACATCAGCCTCTTTGACAATCTTCTTGACGGAGAAATCCCACTGTTGTTGGCAAATAGTTCCTCGCTTCGTTACCTTTCTCTGGACAACAACAGCATTGAAGGGGTGATCCATGCGTCCCTTTTCAACAGCTCAACCATCACGGAGATACACCTTTGGCACGACAATCTTTCGGGTGCAATTCCACCTTTCATGGTGTTCCCTTCAAAACTCACCTACCTAGATCGCTCCCAAAATAGTCTTTCCGGAGTCGTGCCGTCGTCGGTAGCAAACCTCTCGTCCCTTACCTCGCTCGACCTCTCACACAACCAGTTGCAAGGATCCATTCCAGATTTGGGTAAACTTGCCAGCCTACAAAGCCTCGGTCTCTCGTATAACAGTCTGTCAGGAATAGTGTCACCCTCCATTTACAATCTCTCTTCATTGAATTATCTAACGCTAGCCAGCAACGATCTTGGATGAACCCTGCCTACTGATATTTTTTTTTTCGAAAAGGGGGGTTGCCCCGGCCTCTGCATCAGAATGATGCATACGGCCATCTTATTAACCAAATAAAAGGTCCAACAAGTTCCAAAGTCTCCAACTGGCAAAACTGAAAAGATAGCTCACACAGAGCCAAAAAGGGCTAGATACACAAACTAGCCAAAAAAAGATGCCACAACCGGCTGGCTAAAGATAGATAGGTAAACTAATTGCCTATCCTATTACATGACCGCCATCCAAACCGGTTGAAGATATCCCGAGCTACCATCTCCCAACGGACAGATCCAGTAACCAAATGCTCCCTGACCTCCATCGGAGTGAGTAGCGACCACGAACGGATCACTGCCGTGGCTCGGAAGATAACCTGAAAAAAGTGAATACGTGATATTCTGTTAAAAACCAAATCATTTCTGCAATTCCAGATAGTCCACAGCAAAGCGCACACTCCAGCACGAATATGTCTCGCTAAGTCAGACTCAATTCCATTAAGCCATGTCCCAAATAGCGTGTTGACAGAATTCGGTGGAGTAATATTAAACGCAATGTGAACCGTCCGCCAAAGGACTTTGGCCAACGGGCAATCAAGAAAGAGGTGTTTAATCGTCTCGTCCCGATCACAGAAACTACACCTAGTAGGTCCTGTCCAATTACGCTTTATCAAGTTGTCCTTTGTTAAAATAACTTGTTTATGGACAAACCACATAAACACTTTTATTTTTAAAGGAACCTTGACATCCCAAACATGCTTGGAGGTAGGAATAGAGCTCGAATTAATAACATCAATATACATTGATTTAACTGTGAATACTCCAGACCTAGTCAACTTCCAGCGTAATTCATCGGGTTGTTGAGAAAGCTGAACCTCCATCAGTCTCCTAACTAGACGGAGCCATTCTTCCCAACGATTGCCCGCTAGCGACCGTCTGAACTGAATATTAAGGGGGATAGATTGAAATACCGTTGCAACGAACACCTCACGCCGTTGAACAATACGATATAAAGACGGATATTGAATGGCCAAGGGTGTCTCTCCGAGCCACGTATCCTCCCAGAAACGCGTACTAGCACCATTGCCAATAATAAACTTTGTCCTATTAAACAAGGATTGTTTGACTTTCATCAGTCCTTTCCAGAAAGGCGAGTCGGTCGGCCTGACTTCGACCTGGGACAAAGTTTTCGTCTGTAGGTACTTGCTGCGAAGGATTTGCGCCCACGTGGCATCAGTCTCTGATGACAACTTCCACAGCCACTTACTGAGAAGGCATCTGTTCTTAACTTCAAGATTCTCAATACCAAGACCCCCTTGGTCTTTCGGTCTACAGATAATATCCCATTTAGCTAACCGGTATTTTCTCTTGAGTTCATCACCCTGCCAGAAGAAAAGCGATCGATAAAAGTCCAGTCTTTTCCTGACACCAACTGGGACTTCAAAGAACGATAAGAGAAACATAGGCATACTCGTGAGCACCGAATTTATCAGAATTAATCGGCCTCCGTATGACATGAGCTTGCCCTTCCAGCAACTCAGTTTCTTCTCGAATCGGTCCTCGATGCACTTCCATTCCCTGTTTGTCAGTTTACGATGATGAATTGGTATACCTAGGTAAGAGAAAGGTAAATCCCCCAACTCGCACCCAAACAATTGCCTATAAGCCTCCTGTTCGTCTTTGGCTCTACCAAAGCAGAACAACTCGCTCTTATGAAAGTTAATCTTTAACCCGGTCAATTGTTCTAAAAGGCATAACACCAGCTTCATATTTCTCGCCTTGGCCAAGTCATGCTCCATAAAGATGATTGTGTCATCCGCGTACTGAAGGATGGACACACCTCCATCAACAAGATGAGGTACCAAGCCACCTACTTGACCATTCTCCTTAGCCCTTCCTATCAAAATTGCTAACATATCAACCACGATGTTAAACAGGATAGGGGACATCGGATCTCCTTGTCGTAGGCCTTTATGTGTCTGGAAATAATGACCAATATCGTCATTCACTTTAATTCCCACACTCCCTTTTTGCGTAAATGATTCAACCTGGCGACGCCAAGCTTCATCGAAACCTTTCATACGCAATGCCTGCTGGAGGAATGGCCATTTGACCTTGTCGTACGCTTTCTCGAAATCCACCTTAAAAATTACGCCATCTAATTTTTTTGAATGGATTTCATGGAGCGTTTCATGAAGGACGACCACCCCTTCAAGGATGTTCCTGTCCGGCATAAAAGCAGTTTGGGATTGCTGCACCACAGAATGCGCAATCTGTGTGAGCCTATTAGTCCCGACCTTGGTGAAGATTTTGAAACTAACATTGAGAAGGCAGATCGGCCTGAACTGCTCAATTCTCACAACATCCGTTTTCTTAGGAAGTAGTGTGATAGTTCCAAAATTCAAGTGAAATAAGTGAAGCTGTCCAGAGAACAGGTCATGAAACATAGGTAGCAAATCCCCCTTAATAATGTGCCAGCACTTTTTGTAGAACTCGACCGGGAATCCATCCGGCCCAGGAGCCTTATTGTTTTTCATCTGTGCAATAGCATCAAACACCTCCTTCTCTGAGAACGGGGCAACCAAAATATCATTATCAGCAGCCGATAGTTGAGGCACATCCTCAGTCCTGGACTCATCGAGGGACATACAACTATCCTCCGGGGGTCCAAATAACTGCCTATAATAATCGGTTATATATGTTTTTAGGTTGTCCAGTCCTAAGATAGTACCCTCATCTTGTTCAAGTTGAAAGATCCCCTTCTTTCTGTGCTTACCATTAGCAATCAAGTGAAAGAATTGAGTATTCGCGTCCCCTTGGACCACTTTGCGAACCTTAGCCCGCAATGCCCACTTCAATTCTTCTTCGCGGAGAAGTTCTTTCAACCTCTTCTCCGCTTCAGTTTTAACCTGAATCTCAGCTGGCAACAAAAGCTTGGATTCGGCCTTTATGTCTAGGGCCTGTATAAGAGAAAGGAGTCTATCCTTTTCAATCTTATACACCCCACTTAGGTGCTTAGCCCAACCCCGTAAGAAGCTTCTCAAATGCCTAATCTTATGCTGCCAACGCTCGACCGAAGTCCTCCCTCCTGCACCCTTAGCCCATTCCCTGGCAATCAGGTCCAAGAAACCTTCGCGTTCGAACCAGGCCATCTCGAAAGAAAAGGTGTTTTTGTTACCCACGTGGTTCGGCTCCCCTGAGTCCACGAACAAGGGTGCGTGATCGGATATTCCACGCGAGAGTGCTTGAACCGTTACAAGAGGGAACTTCTGTTCCCACTCCACGCTCGCAAGAACTCGATCAAGCTTTTCGAAAGTCGGGTTTGGCATCGCATTAGCCCAGGTAAACTTTCTACCAGACAGCTCTATCTCCCTCAGATCCAAGCTTTCAATAATGGTATTGAACATAAACGACCACCTGCCGTCAAAGTTATCATTGTTCTTCTCCTCTCTCCTCCTAATGATATTGAAATCACCCCCAACTAAAATTGGAAGCTGCTCGGAACTACAGATTCGAACAAGGTCCGCCAGAAACTCCGGTTTAAGCTCTGGCTGCGCGGCACCATAAACCGCCACCAAAGCCCAGTTGAACCCATCAACCTTAGACCTAACTCGAAACTTAACCGCGAAGTCGCCCATCACTACACTTCGGACTTCAAGCGAATCGCATCTCACACCCAGCAAGATACCACCCGATCTTCCTCGCGGAGGGAGGCAATGCCAATCGAAATCAACACCACCCACAAGAGAGGAAAGAAACTGGGGCGCAAAGTTATCTCGACCAGTTTCCGATAGAGCAACAAAATCTAAACGATGCTCCAGAGATGCCTCAGCAAGAAACCTTCTTTTAGCCAAGTCTTTCAGACCCTGCCTACTGATATGGGTCACAAACTTCCTAACCTCCAAACACTGAGCATGGCTAATAATCATTTTGAGGGTGACATCCCTGCCTCCCTACAAAATGCCTCTGGCATGATGTATATCCGTATGGGCAACAAGTCTTTGACGGGTGTGGTTCCTTCTTTCAGCTCCATGAAAAATTTGGAGTACGTAATGTTGTACTCAAATCATCTAGAGGCTGGAGACTGGACATTCTTCTCCTCTTTGGCGAATTGCACCCAACTGCTGAAACTTAATGTAGGTGAAAACAACTTGAGCGGGGATTTGCCAGCAAATTCCGTAGCAAATCTCCCCAAAAGCTTGACCGCTCTAACCCTTCGGTCAAACAACATCTCTGGCACCATCCCCTTGGAGATTGGAAACCTTTCAATTCTTTCCATGCTCTATCTTGATACTAATCTTTTCATGGGGCCTATACCTTTCACCCTTGGTCAGCTACGCAATCTGGTCATGCATAGCCTGTCAAAAAACAAATTTTCAGGAGAGATACCTCCTTCCATTGGGGATCTACATCAACTGGAAGAGCTTTATTTGCAAGAAAATCAGTTGAATGGAAGCATACCTGAAAGTCTAGCCAGCTGCCAGAACTTGGTTGCATTAAACCTTTCATGTAATAGTCTTGGTGGAAGGATAAGCGGACACGTGTTGGGCAGTTTGAACCAACTGAGCTGGCTACTTGATTTATCACACAATCAACTCGCTATGTCCATACCACTAGAGATGGGTAGCTTGATAAACCTTGGTTCCTTGAACATCTCTCACAACAATCTTATGGGCAGAGTCCCGTCCACACTTGGCGAGTGCGTTCGGTTGGAATCTCTTCGTTTAGAAGGGAACCTCCTGCAAGGAAGCATTCCACAATCACTAGCAAGCCTCAAAGGAATCCAAGTGTTAGATTTCTCCCACAACAATCTATCTGGTACAATACCGGAGTTCCTCGAGACCTTCACCTCGTTGCAGTATCTGAATGTGTCCTTCAATGACTTGGAAGGACAAATTCCCACTAGTGGTGTGTTTTCTAACACAAGTGGTATTTTTGTCCAAGGAAATCCACACCTTTGTACAAATGTTGCGGTACAAGAGCTTCCTAGATGCTTTGCTTCGACATCCATGAAAAAACACAAGTTTTTCATTCCAGTGTTGATAGCTCTACCAGCTCTTGCTGCACTAGCTTTGATCTTGGGGATGTTCATTTTCTGGTTGAAGAGGGGGTACAAATCCAATGAGAACATTGTACATTCATACATGGAGCTGAAAAGGATAACATACAGAGATGTCAATAAAGCAACTAATAGTTTTTCTATAGCCAATGTAGTTGGCTCCGGGCAATTTGGCATAGTCTACAAAGGTTGTTTCAGCGCACAAGATGGCATGGTTGCTGTGAAAGTCTTCAAGCTCAATCAACATGGTTCATTGAAGAGCTTCATTGCTGAGTGCAAGGCATTACAACACATCCGCCACCGGAATCTCGTGAAGGTGATAACCAAGGTTTTGGTTACCGCTCGAAATTTCGAGATTTACCACGGTTACCGCGTATTTCCATGCCCCTCGGTAAATGGGCATTTCAAGCAAAAAAATCAAATTTTTGAATATTTTGAATTTAAACGCTCAATGTACAGTAAAGTACGGCAGCATCTCAATTATTTCAACATAGTTAGTTTTGGCGTGGTGGCAACAACCTATTTCTATGTTCGTTCAAGTTCTCCTTCTTGCACTTTTTTTTGAACTAATATAAGTTCAAGTGCTATCTATATCTATTTTGAAAAAAAAAATTGAATTCAAATTTGAATTATAAATTTCGTTCGAAATTTGCTTGAAATTTCGTGGTAACCGTGGTAACCACGTTTACCAGTCCCCCTCGGTAAAAATGCCCCATTCGGTAACCAAAACAGTGGTGATAATTGCATGCTCAACTAATGACCCGACGGGAAATGACTTCAAAGCTCTAGTCTTTGAGTATATGGCCAACGGAAACCTTGAAAACCGACTTCATAACCAGTGCGGTGATCTGAGTATTGGGGCAGTGATATGCATATCAGTTGACATTGCTTCTGCTCTTGAATACCTCCATAACCAGTGCATCCGGCCGGTTGTTCACTGCGATCTGAAGCCAAGCAACATACTGTTTGACGACGACGATACCGCGCGTGTCTGCGACTTTGGTCTAGCAAGGCTAGTGCGTGGATGTTCCTCTGGAGGGCAGAGCGGCACAACAAGCATAGTTGGACCAAGGGGATCTATTGGGTACATACCTCCCGGTGAGTTTCTAGGCTCAATAACTATATTAATTACTTGTTTTCTAGCATTATTTATACTAGGCAATGCTAGCATGTTTCATTATTTACAAGTTTGATGGACCTTTTGTTTCAAAACATTGTTGTAGAGTATGGCATGGGTAGTGAAATCTCAACCAAAGGCGATGTCTATAGTTATGGTATCATTCTTTTGGAAATGTTAACACGGAAACGACCTACCCATGAGGATTTCACTATGGCTTCACGCTCCGCAAGTACGTAGATGCATCAATTTCACAAACTGAAGACATTCTTCACCCCAGCCTTACATCAGAAATGAGAGATCGGCATGTCGGTCATATCCCAAACTTCCAATAATACAACGTATTTACGCTGAAGGATAGTTGCGCTCCCCGGCTCCTTCAACTCGGCTTGTTATGCTCCGTGGAATCGCCAAAAGATCGCCCAACAATGCATGATGTTTACCGTGAAGTAACTGAAGTAAAAGAAGCATTTTTCTCTGTGAACAAATGAAGCAAACACCTTACATGATATAGACAAACAAGGTGGATAAAGATAAAGCTGGTGGCTTCATCCATGGCATGACAATATGTTGTTTTTATTTTCTGTAAGACAATTTGTTCGGCTCGCCGTAATAATTTGGTTGCATATGTTGTCCATGTCTCAACAAGATTTTTGTGCATCGCACTGGTGTATCTTTTCAGACTTTAATAAAGAGCCATTTGTCTTATAATGGTGGGTTTCTACTGAGGACATTTGATATTTCTTTGCTGGAAAAATCCCTCCATTCCAAAATAAGTGTCGTGGTTTTAGTTCATCCACACTTATTTTGGAACGGAGGGAGTAGAAGCCTAGACCCTAAAAGCAAACACATTGTACGCAATGCCTATGTAAACAAATTCAATGGAATTTCCATCTGGAACTGGAAAGATCATTTTCAGGTTCACCTACAGCCACGAAATTGCAAAAAATAAAACACCAAAAAATATATTTTCATTTTGTGAGCTAGACAAAAACTTCTTCGAGGTATAAATGAAAAGCGCTCGAATTGTATAGCCATGCAATTGTCTACTTGTACAAATCACAAGAAGACATGTTTTTAAAAAGGGTTTTGCTAATGCACGCAATATAGTTTGATTTACATAAATTATTTCAATCTTTTGGAAACTCAGAAGAAAAAAGAGAATATGGGGTGCACGGGCAACTAGTTACCAAAATTACTTTCCCCTGCATGAGGCCACAGGTCTCTACTTTATCTTAAAACGAAGACCCGTAGTATAACTAGGAAGAACCTGAAGCAAATAACCATGACACGTGTAGCAGTTTCAAATCAAACCATATATTAGACTGCAAAATGAGTAACTGAACTAATATGCCCTCTTTCAAGTTCTCCATATACACAGCTTGCCTGGTCATACATGTGAGATCATCGGTTGCTGCATGTAGAAGGAATAGAGAGGGAGATTGGCGTAATGCGGTGGATTTATTATTGAGCCTCGAGGGCGAGTATATATTGAGTACAAGACTTGGAGGGCAAGACGCCTCCTAGAGATAAGATGGAAACAATTCCTATCTAAACCCGGACAATATCTAACTACCAAATATATCTCTAACATCCCCCCACAATCGTAGCGGTAGCGTTGCGAACAACAGAAGCGTCGCGGATGGTCAGACTGGAGAGAATTGCAGCTGATGGGCTGACATCCCCCCGCAGTCGTAGCGGGAGCGTCGTGGACGGTGTCGCGTTGGGGACGCGTTAACTATAGAGGAAGCCGACGAGTTGCTCAAGCGAGGTGATAGCCCTTTGTGCCGATATCGATGTAGCCGAGAGCGTATGGTGGTGTAGCCATGGTCGAGGTAGCCGTGCGAAGGACGCCGTGGTCGATGTCGAGTCGGGGTGGTCGGTGTCGAGGGAGTCGCCGTGGAGCCGCGGGCGCAAGGAGGCACTGAGTTAGTCATGGGCGCAGTGGTGTCGATGTAGTGGTGCTCCGGGAAGTAGACGGTGTTGACGAGGCATCGCGCCGGGTTTGCCAGGCCCGGGGACACGTCGTGGACGCAGGCACGCATCGGTGTTGCAAGCACCGGGCATGCGTAGACGGACGAAGTCGATGTTGACGAGGCGCCGCTCCAGGCTTGCCAGGCCCGGGGACACGTCGTGGACGAAGGCACACACATCGGTGTTGCCAGCACCGGGCATGCATAGACAGGGACCTGCACGAGCTGTACGCCATGTCGAGGGGGCTAGCAGAGAAGGACTCGACAACGGTTGTGGCGCAAATCGGCGTGGGGCCGATGTCGCCCGCGGTGGTCGGAGTAGATGAAGTGGTCGGGGAAGATGACGGCGACGCTGGCGATGAGCTGGTGCTGGACGAAGACGAAGGGGGTGGACGACGACGGCGGCGGCTATGGGGGTAGCAGGAGCGGCGGCGGAAGAAGAGCGGCTGAGGCGGCCTGAGGAGGCGGCGGCGGCGGCTAGGTTAGGAACGCGGCGACGGTGCTCGAAGTAGGCGAGGAAGAACCCGACAGCGTGACGAAGACCGGACGCAGGCGGTGACGTTGCCACGTCGACAAAGACGATGCGGCGCATACCACGTGGAAGTCGACGCGCGGGTGATCAATCCAAACGCCCGCAAAATCGGAGTCCGGATCGGCTGGTGGTGATGACGAGCCGCTGTCGTTGACGCACAGACGTGAAGCTTGATTGGTCCTGTTCGTGGGAGTGTACGGTGCATGCATGAGGGCCTGATGGCCACATCACGAAGTCTCACACGCCCACACATCGTGGATTAGCAGTAACGCCTAAGCGGCCAGCCACGCCCGCACGGGACGCGCAAGCAACCACAGGCTGCACGAGATAGTTGGCTAGCGCCGGGTAACGCAAGCAGCCGCCGCACATCTACGTGATGCCATGCGAGAAACTTGGGCGCCGTGCGTCAATCGATCCGGGTGAAGAGTTGGTGAAGACCGCGATCCAATGTCGAAGTAGAGGCACGCGAAGGGCGACGGGCGGCGGCGGGCGACGCAAACCGATCGTAGATCGGAAAATCCAAAAAGAAAACGCCAATCAAGACGACGGCGAGAGAGAGAAAATCCGGATCAAAGGATCGAGAAAAAGACTCTCTAGGGCAGCCGATCAACATGACCAGCGGACGAACCCTAGTACGGGCGGCGCGCCCCCGTTGGCGATCATGAAGATCAACCGCCCCGGGGACGGTGCGGTGCGGAATCAGCGGTGGCTAAGGTTTGGATCGAGATTAGGTTGATACCATGTAGAAGGAATAAAGAGGGAGATTGGCGTAATGCGGTGGATTTATTATTGAACCTCGAAGGCGAGTATATATTGAGTACAAGACTTGAAGGACAAGACGCCTCCTAGAGATAAGATGTAAACAATTCCTATCTAATGCCGGACAATCTCCAACTACTAAATATATCTCTAACACTGCAGGCCAAGGTTGCAACCACATTAAAATGAGGTATCAAATCACCAGACAAGTACTCTTTATACACCAAAAAAAACTAACACAAGGAAGCACGCAAAACGGTAAATCACGCGTTCCTGGCCGCATGTTCTTCAACTTCCTACAATCGGCTTCCACATTCTTATCGCGCGAAATAGCATAGCGCCTCACCCAAGACCCATTTTTCAAACTCTCTTCGTTCAGCAGGGAGGAATGGTATACCTGCATCTGACCAGCACCTAAGAGCACCCCCAAACATTTACTTATTAGGCCTAAGAACTCTAGAAAGCCATGCGTCGGCGGGGGTGAATTTTCATCTGTTTTACAAAAGGCAGATGTTTGAGGAATGCCCTAACTGCGCCCATTACACCGTTTTCAGATTCCATGGCCTTGGCAAGCTCCACGGCCTTTTCTTTCACCTGAAATCATATGGGAAGTTTTTTATGCTGCAATTTTACTAGCAGGAGACCATACAAACCAGTAATGAGTTATAAATAAGTTCGAATCAGGAAAGTTTAGTTCATGATTTGTGTATATGTCCCAAAGCCGGTCCAATTTGAGAGCTTAAGAACTGAATTTGCACATTCTAAAGATCTAATTTAGGGGAATGGAACCAGAACGGTTCCTGTTTCTTGGGCAGTAACCAGTTGGCTCTGCTTTCGGAACCCTGCTGGGTACCAAACTACCAATGCAAAATGATCTCCAGTATAACGAGAGAAGAACTATGTTCATTTCGCACCTCCAAGCCATGATGATATGGCAGAATGAAGGCTGTTGCACTCACCACTCCCTTCTCTTGTATTGTCACCCTCTTACTTCTTGGTCTCCCTATATGTAAGGATTTGTACAGAAGTTTTGATTGACTGTAGCCGGTAGGGACGCACGCTTCTCGAAACAGGCTTTTGCCCCGCTTTATATATAAACCAGCCACACAAACAAGGTACACGGCCTGTTGACGTATAAATGTATTGCCTAGTCTCTTCCATCAGATCGGTCTTTTGGTTGCATTGGCTAGAGCATGCACTTCTACATGGTATCAGAGCCAAGAGGTCTTGAGTTCAAAACCCGGCTGGCGCAATTAAATTGCAGCCCACTTTCGGTCCACGTTTAGGCTTGAGGGAGCCACACGTGAGGGGGAGTGTTGACGTATAAATGTATTGCCTAGTCTCTTCCATCAGATCGGTCTTTTGGTTGCATTGGCTAGAGCATGCACTTCTACACGGCCGAACGATACAAGGTAGAGAGGTAGCCCTCTTACAAAGCAGATCCTGGGATAACTGGATCACGCAGAACACAAAGGACTACGCTACCAAAGAAGAATACATGAAGGATGGAGTACAACGCCACGCTACGCCCTATAGCAGACCTAAGCTCCACCACAACGCTCTCAGGAGCGAAAACGGCGCGAAGCGTCGCCGCTGTCGAGACCAAACGGACATGGGTTTTCACCCGGAACCCTGGCACAGAGAGAAGAACCACAACAACGTCTTCAAGAAGAGAGCAGCGCCATGAGCGTCGCCGTCGTCGGCGCCAAGGCACAGAGTTTTCGCTCAACAACTCACCCGTGCCACCACGAGGTCTGCAGGGTAATAGCGACGAACTCAGACTCCTAGCTCCGGATATCCGGGCGCTGCCACTGCCACCGACAGAGAGTGCACCCGAGCCACCAAACTCTACTACCCCCTCGCCGCCCACACGACCAAGAGAGAAAGTCACCGCCGCCGCCATCACGCCCGCCGGAGAGCCAACCATGCGGTCCACCATCCGAGGCCGCCGCCCCGGCATCCAAGGTCCGAAACACCACCAACTGCCCCCTTCACGGCACACCCACCACGGTAGGAGGAGCGGAGGCCTCTCCATCCACTCCTAGCCCGGCATCAGTCATCAATTATGGGTCTATGCCTCCACCGTACGAAGCGCCAACACCTGCGTCCCCATCCAGTCCCGGTGGACCGGAGGGACACGAACCGGTGACTGCCAACGGCCGTCGCCGAGCAAGCCTAGGCCCTAGCCGTCTGGCCTTGGTCCAAGCGAGCTCGCACAACGCCACGTCCGTGGCCTTCGGCACCGATCCAACGGCCAGTGAGGCAATGTCACGACCACCACCAACGCCCACCGCGCCCGCGAGAAGAAGATCCCCCCACTCGCAGGCACCTCCCGGACCGCGCCCAACCCCCCCTTCCCGGAGCAGCAACTCCGACCCGCCCCGAACAAAAACAGGCCCACCCGAGCACGGGCCCGCGGGATCAGAACCGCCGAGCATGGCCGGCATACAGCCGCGCACGCCGCCAGTCCAGCCCGGAGAGAACAGAGGTCGGCACCACCACCGGCGCCGTCTGCAGGAGCACCACGACCAGATTCGCAGCCGCCACGACCCCTACGGATCACGCCCCACCAAGGGAGCCGCAGCAGCCGACGGCCACCGGACCCAACCGCAGCCAACGACGCGCCCAACCTCCTCCCCCGACCCTCCAATGCAGCCCCGTCAGATCCGAGCCACCACGCGTCCAGGAAAGGGAGGGGGAACGCACGCGCCGCCCAGAGCAGACACGGTCGGCCACACGCCAAGCCCGCACTGGAGCCGCACTGAGCACACTGTCCAGCACGAAGCGGACGCCGCGCCGCCGCCCCAGATCCGTCGTGCTCCCGCCGCCACGCTCCCGCTCGTCACCACGTAGCCACCGCGGCTTCCGCGAGCACCCACGCCACCAGCGTGCACCCACACCACCAGCGCGCCCGCACGGGACACCGCTGTCGCGCCCACGCCAGATCCGCCATAGCCCGCTCCACGGAGCACCAGGCGGGGAGGAGGGAGAAGCCCCGCCGCCGCCGCCGCCGGCCAGGCTTTGCCCGGCGACGCCACCCGGCGGCGGCGGGGAGGAGGATGGGGGCTTTTTTTGAAAGGGGAATATATTAATATCAATTACACCCAGCCTCTGTACCAACAAGATATCGAAAGACATCCAGGATGCACACAGCCAAGAACAAAATAAAAAAGAGAGAAATATAAAAAACAAAGACCCCGTCGCAGTGACGAAACACTCGCAACAGCAACACTCTAACCATCACCAAAAACAACACTCGGACCGCAAAAGAGGTTCTCCAAAAATGACGTCTCCAAGAAAGAAACAATGCAGAAGCTAGGGTTCGCTCGGTCTCTCGCAGGAGAGACGCGGGGAACAGGAGAAGGAGGTAGTCTTACCGTGGGACGCACGCTCCACTTGACTTTTGAATAGTTGTAGCTGCCATGGATGCAGACACGGTTTGCTCGACTGAAATCTCCACTTTCAGTCAAGCAAACCGTGTTGCCGATTCAGTCCCCGCACTACCAGAATTACTGGCTATGCCGACGGCCAAAGGTCCAAATCCCGTCGGGATAGACCTATGCCGACGGCCGCCGTCGGCATAGCCCCGTCGGCATCGTATAAGTCGGCGTACCTGGGCCTGCCGTCGGCATAGAAAAGCCGTCGGCATAGGTACCTATGCCGACGGTGTCCGTACGGCCGTCGACATAGTTTCCCCGTCGGCAAAGTTTTCTGTTTGACGGCGGCAGACGGAGCCGTCGTCAAACTGCGGCCAACCAGCGAGTGCCACGTGGCATTACTATGCCGACGGTTAAGCCGTCGGCATAGCTTAATTTAGTTATTTAAAATTTTAAAAAAATTGTTAAAAAACAAAAAAATTGGACAAATCTATGCCGACGGTTAAGCCGTCGGCATAGCTCAATTTAATTAATTAATTTTTTTTCAAATTTTTTTTTTCAAATTTTTTTTTTCAAATTTTTTTTTCAAATTTTCACAATTTTGAATTATTTGACAATTTAATCTCTAATCACCCCTCCTCACTGCTTCAGAATTTAATCTCTAGTCTCTAATCAGCACTCATTCCAAATCGTCTAACTTCCCGGCCGGTCACGCATCCTCTCACTACTCCAGCCCCAGCACGCTTAACTTTCAGGTTCTATCTCCCCTAGTTTCCAAGTCTGCACTTCTTGTTTTCCTGACAATCTTAAGCTATAAATCCTGTTAACCCTTAGGTCTTGATGTCACATGATTTAATTTTTTGAATTCTAAACAATTATTAAAATAAACAAAATAAGTACTAAAAATATTGAATTTCAATGAAAATAAAATAAGTAATAATATTATTTTATTAATTTTTTTTGCCATTTATTCATTTAATATGACATAATTAATATCTTTAAATCTGTAAATCAAAATTCGACAAATAATATATCCATTATTATCAGAAAAATGTGAGGAATCCAAATATGACATCATTTATTTATTTTTAAATAAAATTAATTTTTAAAAATATTAAAATTATTATTTTTTGATTTGAAATAACTTTTTTTACTTTTGGAATTTTGAGAATCTGAGAAAACTTCACCGGGTACACCCGGGTGAAATCGAGTCCCAATTTTTCTCTAGTTTTTTTTGATATATTAAACTTTTTTTTTCGACGTCGTATGCAAAAGTTATGGCCGTTTTACATTTTTTTCGTTTTTTTGCAAAAAAGGTCAAAATTCATATTTCAAAATTTCTATACCAACTAGACACTAAAACCTAACTACATCTCAAAGCATTTTATTTTTTGAAGATTTTATCATTTTTGTTTATTTTCTACAAAACTAAAAAAGGCGGTCCACAGGGGGGGTAGAGTTTGAAAATTTCAGAACCCCTTTAGTCCGGGTTGGTGTCCATCCAATCATACCGTCGACTACACATCTGGTAGCACCGTCTCAGCCAGAGTCACAACTAAGGTTAACCAAGGCAGAGTCAACCCTTTCTAACTTCATTTGCTATTTTTCATGCATTTAATGATTTTTTTGAGCTAAATGACCCTGAAATGGAAAAGCACTACAAATGAACTCTGAAAAGGTTGAAACTTGGCATGGTATCATAATTTCACCCACATAGCTTGTGCTAAAAAGTTGAGAGGGTTACGGCAAAAACTGGATGCACTTCGTGTACAAACTGGACCATCTGATTCGAAGTATCAAGGTTTCGGACGAAAACTCGTCTGTTACAAAGGCATTTCATTTTTTTAACTTATTTCAACTCTAGACTTTTTGTGCATTCAATATGCACCATTCAAAGCCACATCCTCAAATTTCAACCCTTTCTAACTTAATTTGCTATTTTTCATGCATTTAATGATTTTTTTGAGCTAAATGACCCTGAAATTAAAATCCTAATTTAAATTATTCTAAAAATAACCAAATAAATCTTACTGTGACAACAATCTAACACGTGACTAGGAGCAAAAAGAATTAAATTAAAAACTATTTGTAAACTCAAGTCATTCACAATCTAGGGTTTGAAGCAAATTTGAACAAATTCAAATTTAAACCATTCAAATTTGAAAACTAATGGCACAAACAGAAACTAGACAAAATTTTGAATCTAATGCAAAAAAGAATCACTCAAAAACATCAAATATATTAAAAGATATAAGCAATTTAAAACAGAAATTAAAAACAGAAAGGCTATGCCGACGGCGTCGGCATAGCTCTATTCAATTAATTTTTTAACATAAAAAATTATAAAAAAACGAATTTTTTTAAAAAAAAATGAACGTATATGCCGTCGGCATAGCTCCCTGCCACGTCAGCGATCCGCGGCACCGTGGGGCCGGAGCTATGCCGACGGCATTACCGTCGGCATAGCTCCGGCCCCACGGTGCCGCGGATCGATGACGTGGCGGCAGATAGGTATGTCGACGGCCGACGTTAGGGCCGTCGGCATACGTATGACGGCGTCAACCGGCTGTTAAAACCGGGGCGGCCGGGCCCACACATATGCCGATGGCCGGGCTACGCCGACGGCCACTGTCGGCATAGTCAGAGATATGCCGACGGCCTACCTATGCCGATGGTGGCCGTCGGCATAGACGGAGGTATGCCGACGGGCGGGTACGCCGACGGCTGGCTCTAGGCCGTCGGCATACCGCCGTCTATGCCGACGGTGGCCGTCGGCATAGATAAGGCCGTCGGCGTCGGCGTCAATTCCGGTAATGCCGTGTTGACGATCAGGATTGCACTGCTCCAGCGTCCAGAGCATCGACACTCCTCACCAGAGATAGCTCAGTGTCTTAGAACAGTCTTAGCTGCTGGGTATGGACGCACACTCTACTTGACGTTTAAATAGCTGAAGCTGCCATGGATGGAGACAGAGACGCTGTGTTTAACTTATGTGCTTAATGCGGAGCTTACCACGTAGTTACTGCAGTCACCATGTATATGGAAGACCAAGGCTTGGAGGACAGTTTTCGAGTGGACCCACCTGTCATTATCTTTCATCCATTCCGAGTCATTTCTTATGCAAGCACAGACGTGGATGGATGAAAGATAATCAATGCAAAAGCTTAACGGACGAGAGGGCAATTTGATATGGGTGTGGCTAGGGCTCAGTCGACTGAGATTTAAAAAGTCTCAGTCAACTTCTTTCCCCCCGCTCCCCGCGTCGTCCCCGCGGGCGACCGGAGGCAAACCCTAGAGCGCCACCTCCGTCTTCTCTCCTCCAAGCCTCCCTCCCCCGCCGCCGCCGCGAGGCGCCGCCGGGCAAAGCTTGGCCGGCGTAGGTGGCGGCGTGGATCTAGATCCTCTCCGTTCGGGGTTCGGCTGGCACGGGACAGCTTCTCGTGCGGGGGCGGCGGGCTGGCGCGGGGCCCTCCGGTGCGACGGCGGGCGCGCGGGACGATGGCGCGTGCGGCGGACGCCGGCGCGGTGGCGGACTGCTGCTGGCCGTGGTGCGGCGGTTGCGAGAAGGCGGCTCGGGCGGGTGCGTGCGTTCTGTCCCTTGGCCAGGTCTGGCCGGATCTGGCTCGGGGCGGCTGGGGCGCGGCGCGGGCGGTGGCCAGAGGCCCGGCTGGGTCTCTGGGAGGCGGTGTGCTGCGTCCATCTCAGGAGGTTGGGCGCGGGAAGGCTCCCGGCCAGATCTGGTCGGCCCAGCGGCGGCGGGGGGCTGACGCGCGGCTCGGGGGCGGTTTGAGGCCGGCTGGCTTCTGCTGGGCAGTGGCCCTCGCTGGTTTGCACTGGTTCGGCCGACACCAAGTAGGGGTGGCTGCGGTGGCTGGGTTCGAAGCCGGCGGCGCGGGCCTGGTGTGGTGGAGCTGCTCGGGTTCCTCTGAGTGGCTATGGGGCGGCCCGCTGCTCTCTTGCAGCGGTGGTCCGAGTCGCCGGCGGGTGGCTTGGATCTGTCTTGAGGGGGTGGATAGCGTCCGGCGGAGTGCAGGTGCAGGGGGCCGACCTAGTCCGCGCTGGCTTGCCTTCGCGTTAGTGCTCTCCCGCCTTGTTGTGTCGTTGTGGTGTCGGTCCGAGTTGGTGCCCGTGGTGCTGCTATGTTGTAGGTCGAATCAACGCCGGTGGCCACGGGAGTGGCGGTGTGCGAGCTTGACTTGGCCAAGGTCCGGGACCAATGTAGGGTCGGGCTCCGCGTTGGCCGTCGGCAACTGCTAGGTCGTGTCCCCCTCGGTCCACAGGGATCGACTGGGGACGCAGGCGTGGACACCCCCTACGGTGGAGGCGCTCACCCAGGCCAGGTGGCTGATGCCGGGCTAGGAGCGGAAGGAAGTCCCTTCTACTTTTCCCACCATGGTTGCGTGTTGTGATGTCGACAATTGGTGGTGTCTCGGGACATGGATGCCGGGGCGGCGGCCCCGGAGGGCGGTCCGTATGGTGGCTTTCCGGCAGGTTCCATAACGGCAGTGGTGGCTACGCTTCTTGGTCGTCTGGACGACGAGGGGTGTAGCGGTGGGTGGCACGGGCTCACCTTCTGTCCTTGGTAGTGGCGTTGCCCAGATCCGGATCTAGAGGCTGGTTCTCACCACGACTGGCCTGGGTGTCTCTTGGCGACACGGGTGAGCTGCCGAGCGAAAGCTCCGCGCTTTGGCGCCGACGACGACGACATCTGCGGGTGCCGCTATCTTCTTGAAGACGTCGTCGTGGTTCTCCTCTCCGTGACGAGTCTCCGGGTGAAAACCCTTGTCCTTTTGGGCTCAGTGTAGGAGATATGCCCTAGAGGCAATAATAAATGTTATTGATTATCTCCCTGTTCATAATTATGTTTATGTTCCATGCTATAACTGCAATGATTCTCGAGTCTGCAAATAAAACGAGGCTTGGAGGGAAACTCATGTGCACGTGTGGGATAATAAACGGTAAAAAGTATTCCTAGTCAAGCCTCTATGACTGGCTCAAGTATTGCATGATGATCCTGTTTTCCTGATCATGGGCATGACTATGCCGGCAATTTTGAGGGCACAATTGTTGGTAGAACACTTGTGTTGAATCGACGCGAATTGATGTTATGCTATGAGATACATTCGTCATTAGTTAATGGTTAATAACACAGAGAAGTTAATGTTTGCATAATTCCTTAGACCATGAGAGTGTCGAGTTTCTTCATGCTTGCTTCATGAACTTTGGGGTTTGTTAAACGTCATCCGTAAATGGGTGGCTATTACGGCGGCTTACGGGTTCATGGAAAAGTATGTTAAGTAACTTGATAGCTCAAGATTGGGATTTGCTCCTCCGACGATGGAGAGATATCTCTGGGCCCTCTCGGTGTTACGGTATCCATCATCGTCTGGCCAGACACAAGTGTGATTTGATCACAGGGATGCCGGAACACAGAAATGAGAAAAGAGAACAAAACCGGTAACGAGGTAACTGGCATTGTGGACAAGTGTTGATCCACGAGGATGCCGATGTTTTCTCACCTCGGGTATTTGTAACATATCGCGAAGCAACAGGAATAGCACACGGCAACTGGAGGTTCACTCGAATATTCATTCGTGTGGGTATAGGGGTCAATATGGGTGTCCACGGCTCCGATATTGATCATTGATCGGAAAGTGTTCCGGGTCATGTCTATACTTCACCGAACCTATAGGGTCACACGCTTAAGGGTCATCTATCTGCTGAATACTAGACGGGGAGTCTGAGAGAAATTCACCGAAAAAGTTTCGGACGAAACGGAAACGTTCCGGAGAGGATATCGGAATAGTTCCGGTAAAACTGAAAAGTTGTTTCAGAGGATACCATAAAGTCAGATTGGTTTCGGCACATGCCTGATAATTCTTGGTGGGTGCCAGAATCGTTCTGGAAACTTTCTGGAATTTTCCGGGATGAAAACCGGAAATGTTCCGGAGCTGCCGGAACCGCTTCAGATGCTTTTCGCAGATGAAAATCACTAAACCGGAATTGTTCCGGATCGCATTGAAACTTATTTTAGTGGGTACTGGAATTGTTCTAAGCCCACATAAATATTTTCAGTTCGACCGGACGCTGAAAAATGTCGTCGTGAATAGTGAAATCAGATTTATGGATATGGTTGGAAGTTGGCTTTCCACAAATATCTTCCCAAGATATTTTGGGATGACATGGCATTTTGGATATGCCCATCCTACCCCTTGTTTTTCCTATAAATAGAGGGGAGGAGGCAGCCCCATATGCTTGATCCTTACTCTCACATACACATGCCATGACATTTCTGGCTTCTCTCTCCCTCCCAGCGAAATAGTTTCGTAGAGCCGAAAGGCTGTCTGGGTTCCGGTGGGAACTAGTTCTGGACGGCGAAGCCCTGCCGGATAGATGACACCGTATGTGTGCAACTCTGTAGAGAGATCGTAGTTTCGGTCTTAGTTCGAGAGTGCCTCCCGAAGGGCTGTCCGAGTTACAGTTTGAGTTTCGGGTGTCCTCCCGAAGGGCTGTCCGAGTGACCCGCCCGAAGGGCTGTCCGTGAGGCCTCCCGGAGGGCTGTCCGAGGATCCGTCCGGTGGGACTATCCGAAGGACTGTCCAGAGGCCTCCCGGAGGGCTGTCCGAGGATCCGTCCGGTGGGACTATCCGAGGGACTGTCCAGGGGCCTCCCTAAGGGCTGTCCGAGGATCCGTCCGGTGGGACTATCCGAGGGACTGTCCCGATGCCTCCCGAAGGGCTGCCCGGAGATCCGTCCGGTGAGCTGACGTTGGAGTACATCCTCGCGGTTGGGAGGTTGTAAATCCTAGCTGCGGGGATCTGCACCGCCATTCGTCATCGACTCTACTTCCGCTGCGATACGAGTCGGTAACGAAAAAGATCAAACCTTGTATGCAGTCTCCATAGTGATCCTGGGCTGGTACGTAGGTCGGAAATTTTTTGTTTTCTGCTGCGTTCCCCAACACTCAGCAGCGGCGGTGCTTGCGTTCCCCTCCTGAGGGCGTTGCCGTGGAGGCTAGGTGTCCTAGGTCAGGTCGTAGCGTTGTATTCTGGTCGTCCTGTAACTAGTTATTCGGCAGCGTAGTCGTGTGATTGTGTTGGCCCGGTATTTAGGGATCTGCTGTATCAGAGGGCTACCTCACCACTTTGTATCGGTCCGCCGTGTAACTTGGGTGTTGTTGATTTATATATAAAACGGGGCAAGAGCCTGTTTCGAAAGAGTATATTAAAAAAAAGTTAAAAAGATAATTTTGCACAGATCTCCATGCAGGATCGAACGAATATAGCATCGACTGAGACATAACCAAGTCTCAGTCGACTGAGACGATACGGAGCCGCCGCCACCTCCTCTTCTTCATCGGGAGGGCTGGTCTAGAGTCCGTTCGGGGCTCCGGAGAGGGGGATTCGTCGCCATCGTCATCATCAACCATCCTCCATCACCAATTTCATGATGCTCACCACCGGGCGTGAGTAATTTCTCCGTAGGCTTGCTAGACGGTGATGGGTTGGATGAGATTTATCATGTAATCGAGTCAATTTGTTAGGGCTTGATCCCTAGTATCCACTATGTTTTGAGATTGATGTTGCTATGACTTTGCTATGCTTAATGCTTGTCACTAGGGCCCGAGTGCCATGATTTCAGATCTGAACCCTCTATGTTTTCATGAATATATTTGAGTTCTTGATCCCATCTGCTAGTTATATGCACTTGTTATTGTTCTGATCCGTAGACCCCAAAGTGAGAATAGTTGGGATACTCTCCGGGGATGACTGTAATTCGAGAAGTTCGTATATTCACCATGTGTTAATGCTTTGTTTCGGTTTTCTATAAAAAGGAGGCCTTAATATCCCTTAGTTTCCTTATGGACCCCGCTGCCACGGGAGGGTAGGACAAAAGATGTCATGCAAGTTCTTATTATAAGCACGTATGACTATATACGGAATACATGCCTACATTATATTGACGAATTGGAGCTATTGTGTATCACTCTAGATTGTGACTATTACATGATGAATGTCATCCAACATAATTATCCATTACAGATCCAATGCTTGCGTTTTTCGCATATTGATCTTTACTAAGTTACTACTGTTGCTGCTGTTACAATCACTACAAAACTGCTACTGCTACTATTTCCGTTACTATTGCTACTGTTACTACTGCGCTACTAAATACTTTGCTGCAGATATTTAGTTCTCCAGGTGTGGTTGAATTGACAACTCAACTGCTAATACTCGCAAATATTCTTTGGCGCTACTTGTGTCGAATCAATAAATTTGGGTGAAATACTATCCTCGAAGACTGTTGCGATCTCCTATACTTGTGGGTTATCAGTCCTTCGACTCATCCATGGCAACTCTACCCGCAAGCCCAAGTCCGGACCGGCTTTCCAACTGGTCAAAGAGAGACAAAGAAATTCCAAATGCAACCAGAAGATCCGACAAAGATGGTGATCATCGGAGGAGACCTGTGCTGGGAAGAGGAGGTCGTCCTGCTACAGTTCCTTAGGAACAATTGGGACATATTCGCGTGGAAGCCCGCTAACATGCCTGAGGTTCCTGCACTCATTGCTGAGCACAGCCTAGACATCCAATAGGTCGCGAGGCCGGTCAAGCAATCCCCTCCGACACTTAGACCCAGAAAAGCGTCGAGCAATTGTAAAAGAAATCGCTCAAATTCTCGCTGCAGGGTTCATTAGGGAGGTCGCTCACCCCGAGTGGTGGGCGAACCCCGTCATGGTCCGGAAAAAGAACATCTCATGGTGTATGTGTGTCGACTACACTGACCTCAACAATGCTTTCCCGAAAGACCCGTTCCCGCTACCCCGTATTTACTCCATCGCTGGCTGCGAACGGCTCTGTTTCTTGGACGCCTACTCCGATTACCATCAAATCCAGATGAAGGAGTCTGACCAGGAGAAAACATCTTTCATCACACCTTTCAGGCCATTGTTCTACATCACAATGCCCTTCAGGCTCAGGAACACGGGCACCACATATCAACATACGATGCAAAAAATGCCTCCACGATGAGATCGGCATCAACGTTGAAGCTTACATCAATGACATCGTCATCAAAACAAAGAGCAAAGCCAACCTGGTCTACACTTCAAACAAACATTCGCCAATCTACACTGGTTCAGCATAAAATTAAACCCACAAATGTGTGTTTTTAGGGTTCCTTCTGGACGGCTCCTCGGCTTCATCGTCTCCCAACGAGGCATCAAGTATAACTCAAAAAAGATAAAAGCCATCCATGTCAGCATGTACTCGGCTCATACGCCAGTACCGTTGACCAGTCAAACCTGACTCTTATTTATTACTGACGGACACCATCAATGAAAAACCTCTGCCGGACCCACATGGCAGCTGCCACATCAGCATCAGCTGGGCCCATTTGTCAGAATCATTAACTAGTCAAAGTGATGAACCGATTACAAGTGACGTATTATCGTCACATAAAATGATCATAGGTGACAAATGGGCCGATCAAAGGTTACAATCTTGGTTGTCACCGAAAATGGACATCCGTGACAAAACTAGGTCCGTCACCTAAGATACGATCTTAGATGAGAGAAAAAGTGGAACCATTAAGACTTTATGTTTTGTGATGGTGCTTTGGTGATGATGGGGGTGACGGCCGAAATCGTCACAAGCACATTTTCGGCAAAGAAAATTGGTTTTATGTGACACAAGTGAACCATCGCTAAAAGTCATCCGTTTTGTAGCGAGGGGTTCGCTCACGTGTGGCTTAGATGGATTGCGATCTTGATTTCCACAGCAAGCTCGAAAGTGGTGGTCAGTGGTGTTCCTGGTAGAAAGATCTCTCATGCATGAAGGTTTGAGGCAAGGGGGCCCTATCTCCCCCTTGCTGTTTGTCGTTGCAATGGATGCCCTTACGACAATGGTTTTGAGAGCTGCCGAGGAAGGTGTGCTGGACATCCTACCTGGGTAATACGCCGTTAGGCATTTATTCCCAAACCTTTATAATGTCGCACAACATAAGAATGTGACTTTTGCATCGTGTTAGGGACAAGACCGTTGACTATTCAGTTTTGGTGTTCGTTCTTTGAACGAAACTGCTGCAGGGACGACGCATACGTGCACGACGGATGCACGATGCCCAATCCAACCGTATGCATGCGCATTATGAAATACACGAACGGACTGATATGGGCTGTCGTGCAGAAATCGTTCGCACAGCGTCGTGCGCATAGCAGCGTTATTCTTTGAAATAGGTCGACCAAGTGGATTCGTTTTGTCAAGAGGTTGATGACGGTCAACCTATCAGTTGATGATGACTCATTTCAGTGGAAGTTAACAGTCTCTTGTGGTTTCATGGTTAAATCGATTAACACGAGTCAACCTATCAGTTTATGGCGACTCATTTCAGCGGAAGTTAACAATCTCTGGTGGTTCCATCGCTAAATCGATTAACACGTGTCCGTCCTTTTGAAATAAATGCATCTGGAAATTAAAAGTTCACTTGAAAATAAAGATCTTTATGAAGCTCTTTCACAATGGTGTAATTATTTCCAAAGATAGCCTAGCCAAACGTCCATGACATGGAAGCAAAAAATGTCGCCATTGTAATTGGTAGGAAACTATTCATCATTTGTTTCAAGCGTGTCCGTTGCAGCATTGGTGTAGCGAACGATACATGTACCTTTGAACTAGACCCGGGCATGGCCAGCCCAGCCCGAAAGCCCAACATCCAGGCCAGGCCCGGGTCCGTTGCCGCTTTTCCGCCCGAAGCCCGGCCTGAAAGCCCAAAAATAAGCCTAAACAGCGCACAAATCATTATTCTATGAGAAATATAGGTATAATATATATTTTAAATATCCCTAAAATCATTATTTTAATTTAAAAAAAGCACTGTTCATGTGTTTCGGGCTGGGCCGGGCCAAGCTCGGGCTTGATATTTTGGGGTCGGGCTTTACAAAGCCTGGCCCGAACCAAGCCCGGCCTGACGAATGCCCGGGTTTACTTTGATCCACCACCTTAACTAGTATGGCGAATATGATGGGTAACTCGTTGAGGAGAGTTCCCTCCTCGCTCAAGGCGCAAATATGTGTCGGTATTCTGGGCATTATGAAACTGCAGTAATTGCTGAGTAAATAGGCAATTTTTTGATTAATTTAATCCATGAATAAATCACAAGCATGGCATTGACTAAATTACTGACATACTGATTATGAACCAGACTAGCATGTACTACGCATATAGTAGAAACATCTACGCACATAGCTAGTACAGCTAAGACAGAAATTAACAGGAGAGGGATAAACATGCTATACCCTCCAATCGGCCAGGCAGAGGCCGTGGCGGCAGCAGCGTCCTCGGCGGCCTTCTTGTCGGCTTCTAGCTTCTCAGCGGCAGCACGTTCGGCGTCGGTGGACATGGTGATGACGAAGGCGATGCGGACGTAGAAGAGGCAGACGAACGGAGGCAAGCAGTCGCGTAGTCGCTCCCCAAAAATCTAATCGCCCCTCTCCCGTACAGGATCCGGAGAGGCGGGGTTTCGGAGGCCTGCTCTCCCGTCAACCGTGTACGCGATGAACGGAATGGAGTCACCGGCGGCAGCAGCAGCAGTGGAACAACGTGGGCGTGGAGGCAGATGTGATCTGTTTCGCGTGCCGGCTAGGGTTCGCAGCGCCTCACATATATATAGGCGCGGCCGCGTGGAGAGACGTGGGCAGAACCCTCGTCCAAGTCGGTAACAGCCCACGATCTGACATCTCAGATCGTGGCCCCATCTGTCAAAGACTCTCCGTTCCTGACCGGCAAAAAGAAGCGCATAGGTGTGAGTTCGTCTCAATGCCGCAACCCGCGGCGCGTCGTGCCGAGGCGGGCGGCGGAGGAGGAGCGCGCGGGAACCACTTCTCTTCTCAAGCTCCAATAGCATTTGGAAAAGAATCCCTTATAAGGAGGTCCAACTCCTTCTCCACTAGCAGCATGGGACTAAAGTTTCCACCACACCTAGTGCCATATACCCACATGGGCTCTTAGAGATTTTTCTGAAATTGTTAGATGGGCCCTAGGCCCAACTCATATTTCAACAGTAATGACCTCGTCTTTAACAAATTCAAATGTCCAAATTTGTTGCATGTCATCTATAGAGCCACCAGTTTTCATTCTTACATGGTCTGCCCTACTTGATGTGGATAGCGGTAGCTCCACGGACTTTGGGTGCAACCGACTAGAAATTAATGTTTGCACGGGGTATCTTCACCCGAACTGGATGTTTATCCAATAATAAGATATGTGATTAAGTGATTGTATAGTCAGTGTCTGGTTGTTTCGAGCTCTACTTTGTGCTCTTTTTGCTTGTTACTTTGTTTGAGACGTACCGAATGTTTTACTCTGAACTTATAGTAATAAAATGGCTGTGTTCGATTCAAAAAAATGGCTGTGTCCGTATATGTGATGCAGAGGCTGGGGGTAACTCCATAAAAAAGTGGACAGGTCGCTGGCAATGGCATAGACGCTGAGGAGAGTTTTTACCGTACCCTATACTGCTAACAGGGAATGGAGTGGTATATTAAAATCCGACCACTGATTTTCTGAGGGTAGGATAGCAATAGACATAGATTTTTGCATGAACCTTAGCGACGTCGTCGATCGGCGGATAATGGCGACGGGAAACCAAGATGGCAAGCCCCGCCGCCATGTCCCACGACTCCTCCATGTTGGTTTGATCTAACGGCTTAACAGTCCAGATAGATCTAATAGCCTAACAGGAAAAAAAAAAAGGAGAGAGATAACGCTAAGTGAAGGGGCCCACGAACCAACGTACGTGTGCCTCGATCTAACTAATGCGCCCTGATCGGGGGGGCCCAAAACCAACTCAGGTTTGGGTCCCCTGTCGCCAGCGCTACATATAAGGGAAGGGGAGCTTCGGCCTTGGGCGATCGACCTGTTCACGTTCAAACTCTAGCTCCCCAAAATCCCATCACCCTAATCCGATCTGGGGGGAGTGCTCCTGCGACGGCAAGGCTCTGCCTAGCTCCGGCCGTGCCAGGCCAGTGCCGGTGGCGGCCTGAGGGGATCAGGACATCCAGGAGATCGACTACAACCTCTACATCATCCATCAATCTCGCCTGCAATGAGCAGGCGATCATGTCGACCTCCGTGACCAGTAATGATCCCTAAACCTTCTCTGTTCATGTCAATTGGGTGTTCTAGATGCAATCAGATCATGTGTTTGACATCCTAGTGATGCATTAGATCTAACAATGGTATCAGTCTCCTACATGATTGTACTAGAACCCTAATTTGATCAGTAGATCAATCTCATGATTCGGGTTTTATGTTTTAAGATTGGATCTAAGCCTCTGGTTAGCCCAATATGCCTTCTGCTGTTTATGTTCATGTTAATTGCCCACTCGTAAGGATTAAGTTTTATTCTAATCGACTCGGATCAGTACTGTTAATCATGTAACTCTTTTTTATTAACCTCTGTTAATGTTTAATGCTCACAATTATGTTTCGGTTAATCACAATTGATCAAGTATTAGTACTGCTTCTGGTTATAATTGTCATTAGAAGAAAGGGGATCAACAGCACACAAACAGTAGAACCCTAGACAAAAAATCCCCAATTCGGAAGAACCCTAATTCTGCAATTAGGATTGTCTTTCCCCAATTAAGCCTTGATGAGCACGAATTGGAGGAGAATGAGAAAGAGAATCACCTAATGCGCCGCGTAGCCGCCTTTTCCCTTCGGGGCCTGCACTGCGTCCACCGCGGTGCGAGGGCGGAGACGCCGCGACGCCGTCGCCTCCCACCGGAGCGACGCGCGGAACGTTTTTTGAGCTGCCGCCACTGCTCGAATGGACGAGCCCCTGTGTGGCCGACGCCGCGCAGGTCGCCGTCGCCCCTCATGCCGCGGTGACCGGCGTCTCCTCCCTCCCTGGAATGCCATGCGCGCGGACGCCGGGGCCACGTTCGACGATGCAGCGCGCGGGATTCATCCCGATGCACGCTCCTCCGGCGAGCGCAGCCGCCGCGCCGCCATGGCTGGCGCGCCTTCGAGCCGCCGAGCTCGTCGCCCTCTCTGCTGTGTGCGTGAAATGCGGGGGAGTCGGGGGAGGAATGAGCTAGGGTTGGCTGCGGGCAGCAGTTTTGTTCCGGTTCGGAGTGACGAAGACCGTCCAATTCGATCGGACGGCTGTAAGTAACGCGCAGCTCCGACCGGGCCGGTGGGCGTTAACGGGCCATATCTGGCCGTGGGCTGCGGCCCAAGTTGTCTTAGCCCATCAGTTTTCCTTTTTTTTATTTTTACGTTTTTAGCTGCTGGGTTGGGCCGTCTTTCGGATAACAGTGGGTACTTTGGGCCATCGCAATTTTCTGTGATTTTCCAGTGCACTGTAAGTTAATATTTTTTATGTTTTGCACTGTTTAAAACAGAAAATGCCTAAAAATACAATGAACACATTATTATTCTGGGTAAAATTGAACCAACGAGATATTTTATTCAGGATTTATGATGTGTTTTGCATGTTGAATTTTCTTTTTAAACATCAAATAATGATACAAATTTTAATGTTGATGTTTAAATTAAATGACTCTAATTTTTAATTCAGACCAACGTTGTTTTATTATTATGAGTCATCCCTTATGATATTTTAATTCCATGTGTTTTTCTGCCCAACGGTGATTTGGCATGGAGTTGAAATTAAATTTTTGGCATGTTTGTTTATTTAGCAACGTAAATTTATAATCATGCAAGTTTACTTATGAATTTTTATGATAATTTCAGCTTCCGCTCCATTCCGGTACGACACGATCGAACCACTTACGGGGAGTAACTTCCCGCATTGGAAGTCCCAAGTCGAATTATGTTTGGGTTGTAATGAGTTTGATTATGCCTTGAGGGAAGAAAAACCTGTAGCACCCGTGCAAAGTGCTACAGGGTATGCAGAACTCAAAAAGGACTATGATGTTAAGATGGAAAAGTGGAACAAGTCCAACCATATTGCGCTTCTTATCATGAATGCGACAATATCACCGGACATTGCCGAGGCACTCCCTAAGAAAGACACTGCTAAAGCATTCCTTGATGAAATGGGGGGGCAATTCAAAGGCTCCGACAAAGTGTATGCTCATGAGCTTTTCACTAAGCTTCTTCAGAAATACACTATAGACGGGAATGTCAGGCAGCACATCCTGAGGCTGGTGAACACTTTCACCAAGCTTAAAGCTTTGGAGTGTTCTTTAAGTGAAAATCTTCTTGTAATAACGATTCTTGAGTCCCTTCCAGAAGAATTTGAACAATTTAAGGTCAACTATAACTCTCTAAAGGAAAAATGGCCACTCGGTGAGATGACCGCAAGGATCGTCCAGGAGGAAGAGAGGATCATGAGGCAGAAGAAAGAGCATGTTTTTCATGTTGGCTCTAACAAGAGAAAACATGAGGGGCAAGGTTTCCCTAAGCCTCAGAAAAAGCAGTTTAAGAAAGAAGGCCCTAAGCCATTCAACCCTAAGCCTTTCAAGGGTAAAGAAGCCGGCAGTTCTTCTTCTGCTCCTAGCAGCTCAACTGCTGAAGATAATACGTGCCATTTTTGCAAAAAGGAGGGACACTACCAAAGTGATTGCCCAGGCTTTCTAAAATGGATGAACAAAAGAGGAACTGATGAAATAACTTTTGTAGATGAATCTCTTTATGTTGATTTTTCTATAAAGTCATGGTGGATTGATTCAGGTGCAACCACTCACGTTGCTAACTCTATGCAGGGATTCGATACGATCCAAACTACAAGAGGAGGAACAAGAAAGCTTAAGGTAGCGAACGGAGTTGAAGCCGATGTTGAAGCTGTGGGATCTCTCACGTTGGAGCTACACACCGGCCACACTCTTAGATTGAATAATGTTATTTATGTGCCTACCTTAAGTAGGAATTTGATTTCAGTTTCTCGTTTAGATGATGATATGTATGAGTGCCATTTTGGCAACAAACAGTTTGCGTTGAACAAATGTAATAAGAAAGTAGGCCTCGGTGTTAGACGAGGCCAACTATACATGTTATCTCTTAATAATGATTCAGTTATGCATGTGAGTGATGAAATTAATGTTGAGAAGAAATGGAAAGGAGTTAATAATTCTTCGAAATTGTGGCATTGTCGTTTGGGCCACATTTCGAGGGGGAGAATGGAACGCTTAGTTAAAAATGGAATACTCCTCCCATTAGACTTCTCGGATGCAGAAAAATGTGTCGATTGCATTAAAGGAAAATTCGCAAAAACAATTAAGAAAGGAGCAGTAAGAGCCACAGGGGTTTTAGAATTAATTCACACCGACATATGTGGACCCCTTAACGTTAAGTCCGTGGATGGTTTTGATTCATTCATTACATTCACAGACGACTTTTCCCGCTATGGGTATATTTATCCCATACGTGACCGATCAGAAGCTTTGGAGAAATTCAAAGTCTGTAAAGCTGAGGTTGAAAATCAACTCAACGCAAAAATCAAAGTTGTACGGTCTGAACGCGGGGGAGAGTATTACGGTAGGCATGCTCCTTATGGGCAGATTCCTGGACCTTTTGCCAAGTTCTTATCTGAAAATGGAATCATTGCTCAATACTCAATGCCAGGTGAACCACAACAAAATGGTGTGGCTGAGCGTCGCAATCGCACCCTTATAGATATGGTGTGAAGCATGCTTAGTCACTCGAGTTTACCAGTAAGCCTTTGGATAGAGGCATTAAAAACAGCCGCGCACATACTAAATCTTGCTCCAACTAAGTCAGCACCGAACACACCTTATGAGATGTGGGCGGGAAAGAAACCGAGCTTGAATTACTTACGGGTGTGGGGTTGCCCTGCTGAAGCTAAAGTTTTCAATCCACAACTAAAGAAACTGGATTCAAAAACAGTTAGTTGTTTCTTTGTTGGATACCCTCATAGGGGAAAGGGATATCGTTTTTATTGTCCAAGTCACACCACCAAGTTTGTGGAGACTAGACAAGTGGTATTTTTTGAGGATAACAAGGTCACGAAAATAAGGGAGATCAACCTTGAGGAGAAGCGGGTTTGTGCACCATCCCCGATTATCCAAGAGATTGTTTTTCCAATACGAAGAAATGTGACATCTGATGATCTTGAATCTAACAGTTCAATTTCTCAACCAAATGGTGATCCGGAAACTAATAATAATGAAAATCCAAACACAGATGTGGATCCCCAGGAAAATAATGATCCTCAAAATGATGATGTACCACCACCACCCCCTCCTGTGGGTAGACCACGGCGTGAGAGGAAGAAAGCCATATCAGATGATTATATCACTTTCATGATTGAGGATATGAATGATATGGGAAAGATGGAGGATCCAACCTCTTATAAGGAAGCCATTAAAAGCGAAAATTCGTCCAAGTGGTTGGTTGCCATGGAAGACGAGTTGAAATCTATGGGCTCAAACGACGTTTGGGACTTAGTAGAAGTTCCCGATGGAGCTAAGAAAGTAGGCTGCAAGTGGGTCTACAAAACCAAGTATGATTCCAAAGGGAATGTCGAACGGTTCAAGGCAAGGCTTGTGGCAAAAGGGTTCACACAAAGAGAAGGAATTGACTATAAACAAACCTTCTCCCTTGTGTCGACCAAAGATTCTTTCAGAATCATCATGGCATTAGTAGCTCATTACGACCTAGAACTACACCAAATGGATGTTAAAACGGCATTTCTAAATAGTGACCTGAAAGAAAACGTTTACATGGCTCAGCCGGAAGGCTTTGTTGTGGAAGGGAATGAACATTTAGCATGTCGTCTAAAGAAATCAATTTACGGCTTGAGACAAGCTTCAAGAGATTGGTACCTAAAGTTTGATAAAATTATCAAAACTTTTGGTTTCACCGAAAATGTTGTGGACAACTGCATATATGTTAAATTTAAAGGCAGTAGATTCACAATTTTAGTCCTATACGTTGATGACATATTGTTGGCGTGTAGCGATAAGGATATGCTGCATGAGACCAAGAATTTTCTGTCATCCAGTTTTGATATGAAAGATCTTGGTGAAGCCTCGTATGTCCTCGGCATCGAGATTCATCGAGATAGGTCCAAAGGAATGTTAGGACTATCACAAAAGGCATACTTTGAGAGAGTACTGAAGAAATTCAATATGCATAAGTGCTCACCCTCACCTGCTCCTATAGTCAAGGGCGATAAGTTTGGGACATTTCAATGTCCGAGGAACCAGTATGAAACTGATCAAATGAAGTCGGTTCCTTATGCTTTAGCTGTCGGAAGCATCATGTATGGTCAAGTGTGTACACGCCCAGATTTATGTTTTGTAACCGGGATGCTTGGCAGATACCAATCAAAACCAGGACCGGACCACTGGAAGGCCGCAAAGAAAGTCTTGTGTTATATGCAAGGAACTAAGGATTTCATGCTTACATATAAAAGAACTGATAACCTAGAAATTATTGGTTATTCAGACTCTAATTTTGCCGGGTGTGTGGATAGTAAGAGATCCACATCAGGTTATATATTCACACTCGCGGGAGGAGCCATATCGTGGAAAAGCTCCAAACAAACGTTAACTGCTGAGTCTACGATGCAAGCAGAATTTGTAGCATGTTTTGAAGCCACCGGGCAGGCTGTATGGCTAAAGAATTTTATTCCCGGTCTTAAAGTGGTTGACAGCATAACTAAACCAATTTTATTGTACTGCGATAATGAACCTGCAGTTTTCTATACAAGTAACAACAAGTCAAGTGATGCTGCCAAACACATTGACATCAAGTTTCGTGTTGTGAAAGATAGAATCCAGGATCAAACAGTTGATGTTAAACATATAAGAACAACGCATATGCTTGCGGCCGCTAACTAAAGGCTTACCACCCAGTATTTTTCGTGAGCATGTTGCCGGCATGGGATTACTGGAAGCCTTGTGATTCTGGAATAAGAGGACCATTAAAATAAACCACTCCCAATAAGCAAAATGTTTTCCATTTCGAAATAGGCTGGTGTGCTATAAGTGTTGAGGTTCTATGGCACACTGAGCTATTGCAACACCTCACTTTGGTACATCATTCCTATGGAGAATGGGCGAATGCAGTTAAGCCTAACGATCAAGGGGGGGAATGTTGGTTTGATCTAATGGCTTAACAGGCCAGATAGATCTAATAGCCTAACAGAGAAAAAAAAGGAGAGACATAACGCTAAGTGAAGGGGCCCACGAACCAACGTACGTGTGCCTCGATCTAACTAATGCGCCCTGATCGGGGGCGCCCAAAACCAACTCAGGTTTGGGTCCCCTGTCGCCAGCACTACATATAAGGGAAGGGGAGCTTCGGCCTTGGGCGATCGACCTGTTCACGTTCAAACTCTAGCTCCCCAAAATTCCATCACCCTAATCCGATCTGGGGGAGTGATGCTGCGACGGGAAGGCTCTGCCTAGCTCCGGCCGTGCCAGGCCAGTGCCGGTGGCGGCCTGAGGAGATCAGGACATCCAGGAGATCGACTACAACCTCTACATCATCCATCAATCTCGCCTGCAACGAGCAGGCGATCATGTCGACCTCCGTGACCAGTAATGATCCCTAAACCTTCTCTGTTCATGTCAATTGGGTGTTCTAGATGCAATCAGATCATGTGTTTGACATCCTAGTGATGCATTAGATCTAACACTCCACGGTCTCCTTCGACCTCCTAATCCGGTAGCTGGACGGAGGCGCCCCCCGAGCCGTCGTCCTCGACCACGACCTCCGCCTCTAGCTCGTCTTATTCGTCGCACCCGAGGACCACCACCGGTACCAGCGCGCTCCCTCGCCATCTTCATTGCGTCCCCGACCATCATGTCGCGTCCATCGAGCCCGTGCTGAGCTGCCGCTCCTCCGCGCCTCTTTCCCGTCGTTTTCATCTACTGTAGCATCGTCTCGCTGAAGCCGGTGCCCCGTCCGCCCTGGACGAGTCCCTGGAGCTCGTCCCGCATGCACACACCAAGCCACGCGCGCGCCCGTTCGCCTCCACGCCCGCATCAACAGCCGCCGTGCACACGCCGAAGCACAGCAGTGGCTACTCGTCCGCTCCCGCCTCCGCAGTCAGCGCGGTCCGAGAGGGCAGGTCGGGGCAGCCCGCAGCCAGCCGCCATGGTCTCACCTGCCCGGCATGGCCAGCCGCCGTCACGGGCGAGCAGCGTGTGCCGATCTGGAAGGCGTAGACGTCGGTTCGAAGGTGATGCACCTGTCCGGCCCAGCCGGCATTGCCGCGGAGGTCCAGTCCCCGTAGGTCGAGACGGGCGGGCTGAAATTTTTTACTTCCCAAAATGCCCTCAGGATTTGATACTGGAGGACCTGAGCGAAGGAGCGCAAGCTATACCGCTCACCATTCTTTTGGCAAATTGGAGCAGTACAGAGCGATCGCCATCATTAGATTTCACGAATGGACGGCCAATATTTGACGCAGGGTACCATAAAAGACTTGACTGAGAGTGGAGACAAGCCGACTAACCAGGCGCCCAACTTTGAAGACTCGCGCGCATATGGTAGTCGTCTTGCCGACAACAAAGGTCGGAGAATCCAAAGGCATGGTCGCTCAAGTCAAGCATAGTGTGCGGCTCAACGCGGAGCTTATACGGTGTACTACCTCCATCCTGATTTACTAGTTTCTCTCATATTTCAGGTGATATTTTGACCACGTATTTGATTAGAAAAATATTAATGTATGTTATAAAAAATTATATTGTTGAATTCGTATTTGAATGTAGTTTTTATATTATTTTTGCTACGTATAATTTATATTTTATAACTTAAAATCATGATCAAAATATGGCATAAAATACAAAGGCGCCAGTAAACCAGGACGGGGGTAGTCTTGATTAACAGCTGTGGCCTCAAGTGGCGCGCGCACTCGATTCTTTGAGATAACGACCTATGCGGCCGGTGATGACTTTGACGATGACTCCATAACCCAGACGTGGAGGATGTGACGCCCACTTTCCTGCACGGATGGATGAAAGAGAATGCACAGGTTCAATGGTGGAGAGAGAGATTTGATACTATCTCAACTTGAAGGAAGGGCACCATTAGTTGGCTCAATTCTATTAAAGCATACGACACATGGAAATCCTTTCATTCATGTCCACCACGTTACATACCAGCAACAAGGTCTGTCCTATGTTAGTAGCCACATCCTCCTCCTCGTGTCATCAGCTTTGAACCCCTCGTCATCTGCAGCAGCACCAGCTGATAGCACCACAGACACGAGCAGAGATGCTCTGCTCTGCCTCAAGTCCCGCCTCCACGGTGCCACCAGAGCCATGGCCACATGGAACGACACCGCCGCACCAGATTTCTGCACCTGGCACGGGGTCGCATGCACAAGGATGCCAGGGCAACCACCCCTCGTCGTGGCCATGGATATGGAGGCCGAGGGCCTCGCCGGCGAGATCCCGCCCTGCATCTCCAACCTCACTTCTCTGGTAAGGATCCACTTGCCCAACAACTGGCTCTCCGGTCATATCCCCGCCGGAGCTCGGCCGGCTCTCCGGACTCCGGTACCTCAACCTCAGCCTCAATGCGCTGAACGGCACCATCCCGTTCACCCTCGGCGCGCTTCGCAACCTTTCTTCGCTAGACCTGGGCGGCAACGAACTTTCCGGCGAGATTCCTCCGCTGCTCGGGGGCTCACCGGCTCTAGAGCACATCAGTCTCTCCGACAATCTTCTTGACGGAGAAATCCCACTGTCACTGGCGAATAGTTCCTCGCTTCGTTACCTTTCTCTGGACAACAACAACATTGAAGGGGCGATCCTTAGGTCCCTCTTCAACAGCTCGACCATCACGGAGATACACCTTTGGCACAACAATCTTTCTGGTGCAATTCCACCTTTCATGGCGTTCCCTTCAAAACTCACCTACCTAGATCTCTCCCAAAACAATCTTTTCGGAGTCATGCCGTCGTCGGTGGCAAACCTCTCGTCCCTTACCTCGCTTGACCTCTCGCACAACCAGTTGCAAGGATCCATTCCAGATTTGGGTAAACTTGCCGGCCTACAAAGCCTCGGTCTCTCGTATAACAGTCTGTCGGGAATAGTGCCACCCTCCATTTACAATCGGTCTTCGTTGAATTATCTCACGCTAGCCAGCAACAATCTTGGAGGAACGCTGCCTTATGATATGGGTAACAAACTTCCTAACCTCCAAACACTGAGCATGGCTAATAATCATTTTGAGGGTGACATCCCTGCCTCCCTACAAAATGCCTCCGACATGATGTATGTCCATATGGGCAACAACTCTCCGACTGGTGTGGTTCCTTCTTTCAGCTCCATGAAATTTTTGGAGTACGTAATGTTGTACTCAAATCATCTAGAGGCTGGAGACTGGGCATTCTTCTCCTCTTTAGCGAATTGTACCCAACTGCGGAAACTTAATGTATGTGAAAACAACTTGAGCGGGGTTTTGCCAGCAGATTCCGTAGCAAATCTCCCCAAAAGCTTGACCACTTTAACCCTTCGGTCAAACAACATCTCTGGCACCATCCCCTTGGATATTGGAAACCTTTCAAGTCTTTCCATGCTCTATCTTGATACTAATCTTTTCATGGGCTCTATACCTTTCACCCTTGGTCAGCTACGCAATCTGGTCGTGCTTAGTCTGTCAAAAAACAAATTTTCAGGAGGGATACCTCCTTCCATTGGGGACCTACATCAACTGGAAGAGCTTTATTTGCAAGAAAATCAATTGAATGGAAGCATACCTGAAAGTCTAGCCAGCTGCCAGAACTTGGTTGCATTAAACCTTTCATGTAATACCCTTGGTGGAAGCATAAGCAGACACGTGTTGGGTAGCTTGAACCAACTGAGCTGGCTACTTGATTTATCACACAATCAACTCGCAATGTCCATACCACTAGAGATGGGTAGCTTGATAAACCTTGGTTCCTTGAACATCTCTCACAACAATCTTACGGGCAGAATCCCGTCCACACTTGGTGAGTGCGTTCGGTTGGAATCGCTTCGTTTAGAAGGGAACCTCCTGCAAGGAAGCATTCCACAATCACTAGCAAGCCTCAAAGGCATCCAAGTGTTAGATTTCTCCCACAACAATCTGGTTCAATACCAGACTTCCTCGAGACCTTCACCTCGTTACAGTATTTGAATGTGTCCTTCAATGACTTGGAAGGACCAATTCCCACTAGTGGAGTGTTCTCTAACACAAGTGGTATTTTTGTCCAAGGAAATCCACACCTTTGTGCAAATGTTGCGGTACAAGAGCTTCCAGTGTTGATATCTCTACCAGCTCTTGCTGCACTAGCTTTGATCTTGGGGATGTTCATTTTATGGTTGAAGAGGGGGTATAAATCCAATGAGAACATTGTACATTCATACATGGAGCTGAAAAGGATAACATACAGAGATGTCAATAAAGCAACTAATAGTTTTTCTATAGCCAATGTAGTTGGCTCCGGGCAATTTTGCATAGTCTACAAAGGTTGTTTCGGCGCACAAGATGGCATGGTTGCCGTGAAAGTCTTCAAGCTCAATCAACATGGTTCATTAAAGAGCTTCATTGCTGAGTGCAAGGCATTACAACACATCCGCCACCGGAATCTCGTGAAGGTGATAACTGCATGCTCAACTAACTAATGACCCGACAGGAAATGACTTCAAAGCTCTAGTCTTTGAGTATATGGCCAATGGCAACCTTGAAAACCGACTTCATAACCAGTGCGGTGATCTGAGTATTGGGGCAGTGATATGCATATCAGTTGACATTGCTTCTGCTCTTGAATACCTCCATAACCAGTGCATCCCGCCGGTTGTTCACTGCGATCTGAAGCCAAGCAACATACTGTTTGACGACGACGATACCGCGCGTGTCTGCGACTTTGGTCTAGCAAGACTAGTGCGTGGATGTTCCTCTGGAGGGCAGAGCGACACAACAAGCATAGTTGGACCAAGGGGATCTATTGGGTACATACCTCCCGGTGAGTTTCTAGGCTCAATAACTATATTAATTACTTGTTTGCTAGCATTATTTATACTAGGCAATGCTAGCATGTTTCATTATTTACTTTTTGATGGACTTTTTTGTTTCAAAACATTGTTGCAGAGTATGGCATGGGCAGTGAAATCTCAACCAAAGGCGATGTCTATAGTTATGGTATCGTTCTTTTGGAAATGCTAACATGGAAACGACCTACCCATGAGGATTTCACTGATGGCTTCACGCTCCGCAAGTACGTAGATGCATCGATTTCACAAACTGAAGACATTCTTCACCCCAGCCTTACATCAGAAATGAGAGATCGGCATGTCGGTCATATCCCAAACTTCCAAGGATACAACGTATTTACGCTAAAGGATAGTTGCGCTCCCCGGCTCCTTCAACTCGGCTTGTTATGCTCCGCGGAATCGCCAAAAGATCGCCCAACAATGCATGATGTTTACCGTGAAGTAACTGAAGTAAAAGAAGCATTTTTCTCTATGAACAAATGAAGCAAAGACCTTACATGATATAGACAAACACGATGGATAAAGATGAAGCTGGTGGCTTCAACCACGGCATGACAATATGTTGTTTTTATTTTCTGTAAGACAATTTGTTCGGCTCACCGTAATAATTTGGTCGCATATGTTGTCCATGTCTCAACAAGATTTTTGTGCATCACACTGGTGTATCTTTTCCGACTTTAATAGAGCCATTTGTCTGATAATGGTCGGTTTCTACTGAGGACATTTGATATTTCTTTGCTGGAAAAACCCCTCCATTCCAAAATAAGTGTCGTGGTTTTAATTCATCCACACTTATTTTCGAACGGAGGGAGTAGAAGCCTAGACCCTAAAAGCAAACACATTGTATGCAGTGCCTATGTAAACAAATTCAATGGAATTTCCATCTGGAACTGGAAAGATCATTTTCAGGTTCACCACCAGCCACGAAATTGCAACAAAAAAAAATCAAAAAAATATTTTCATTTTGTGAGCTAGACAAAAACATCTTCGAGGTATAAACGTCACCCCGGACGGTACCTCTCCAGGTGTATAAACATCGGCTACACGATTGCAGTTCATCGGTTGCTGCAGGCCAAGGTTGCAACCACATTAAAATGATGTATCAAATCACCAGACAAGTACTCTTTATACACCACAAAAAACCAACACAAGGAAACACGCAAAACGATAAATCACGCGTTCCCGGCCGCATGTTCTTCAACTTCCTACAATGGGCTTCCACATTCTTATCGCGCGAAATAGCATAGCGCGTCACCCAAGAGCCATTTTTCACACTCTCTTCGTTCAGCGTGGAGGAATGGTGTACCTGCATCTGACCAGCACCTAAGAGCACCCCCAAACATTTACTTGTTGGGCCTAAGAACTCTAGAAAGCCATGCGTCGGTGGGGTGAATTTTCATCTGTTTTACAAGGCAGATGTTTGAGGAATGCCCTAACTGCGCCCATTATGTTGGCGCCGCCTCCTCGCAGCGCCACTTCTTCTTCTACCTTGCGCTGCCTCACACAGCTCTCTCTTCTCTCTTCTATGGTTTCTCACAAGAACACACGCGCACACACACACACGTGGGCGGCGCTACGCTCCATGCACGTGGGCGTCGAGCGCGTCCGAGAGGCGAGGATTCAGTCCTTGCGCTCGGAGTTTGATGGCCTCAAGATGGGTGATGCGGAGTCCGTGGATGATTTCGCGGCAAGGTTCATGACGCTCGTGGGGGGCGCATCCGTGAGCTTGGTGATCCGATGGAGGAGAAGTACATCGTGAAGAAGCTGCTGCGAGCCGTCTCCAACAAGTTCATCCACGTTGCTTCGTCGATTGCGTTGTTCGGCGACACCAACAAGATGGCCATGGAGGCCATTGGTTCACTCAAGGCACATGAGGAGCTCGTCAAGGGGCGGGAGACGGTGCGTGAAGAGGAGCAACTTCTCATGGCGAGAGGGCATGACTCGTCGCGAGGACGGGGTCGTGGCCGTGGACGCGGTGGAGGGTGCAAAGACAAAAGTGAGGTACAGTGTTACAATTGTCGTGATTTTGGGCACTTTGCTTGGGAGTGTCCGGGGAAGAAGAAGGAGAACGAGGCGAAGGCACTACTCGGTGTCGAGGATGAGCCGGCTCTTCTTTGAAGCTGCGTGAAGGATGGATATCAAGATTAGGGGGTTGAATGTTAGGTTTAATCTTGATATTTTGTATCTGCATGTTTATTTCAGTCTTGCATGTAGTAGTGTGTCTGTGCAGAGGTACGTGTGATGCGTACATGCTCTTGGTTTTAGTTAGGCCAGCATGAAGGGAGAGAGTCCGAGCTGCCATGTGAAATGGTGATGCGTGCAAGTCTGATGCCAACGGCCTGCACAATAGATAGCCGAGTGAATCGGTCAGGATTGATTAGTAGATAAGCTAGCTAGCGTGTGCACGTCCGAGTCATGTGGATCACAGCAGCAGGCGTGGCTATGTGAGTTAGTCGTGTGTGTGCATGCATCCACTAGAATAGGACGTGGAGTTAGTGGCGTGAGTATAGAGTTAGTTGCTGGGTCAGCTTTGTTATATATCCATGCATGCATCGAGTTGTACTTCAACAGAAATAGAGAGAAGAAAAGACGTCTGGCTGTGTGATACAGCACGTCACCAAATACTTGTGTTCATCTCTGTTCGTCCTTGTTCTTGAGAGAGTTGTGAGAGGCAACCAAGAGAGAAGGTGAGGGGCTGAGAGAGTTGGCTCCAACACATTACACCGTTTTCAGATACCATGGCCTTGGCAAGCTCCACGGCCTTTTCTTTCACCTGAAATCATATGGGAAGTTTTTTATGCTGCAATTTTACTAGCAGGAGACCATACAAACCAGTAACGAGTTATAAATAAGTTCGAATCAGGAAAGTTTAGTTCATGATTTGTGTATATGTCCCAAAGCCGGTCCAATTTCAGAGCTTAAGAACTAAATTTGCACATTCTAAAGATCCAATTTAGGGGAATGGAACCAGACCGGTTCCTGTTTCTTGGGCAGTAACCAGTTGGCTCTGCTTTCGGAACCCTGCTGGGTACCAAACTACCGCTAATTTTTTTTAAATAATACATTTTTTTTATAAATTACAGAAATAATATACAAATTTGAAAATTTTCAAAAATATGACCCAGTCGGCTGGGGCTAAGCCGACTGGATCCAGTGGGCTTAGGCTAAGCTGATAGGGTCCAGTCGGCTTAGCCTAAGCCGACTGGATGCTAATCCCTGCTGTTGAGGTGGATTAGGCACTAATCGGCTTAGCCTAAGCCGATTGGATCCAGTCGGCTTAGCCTAAGCCGACAGGTCCTGCTGCTACAGTAAAATCGAAAAAAAAAATAGAAAAAAAGTCAAAAAAATCTGAATTTTTTTTGTGTGAAACATTGATGTTTTCCCCACATGCCTGCAAAATTTCATCACCAGATGACATTCGTGGAAAACGTGGCAAAAAAAAAAAATCGATGCTACTTTTTGGAGCATCGATTTTGTTTTTTTTGCCACATTTTTCACGAATGTCATCCGGTGATGAAATTTTGCAGGCATGTGGGGAAAACATCAATGTTTCTCACAAAAAAAATTCAGAATTTTTCGAATTTTTTTGCTATTTTTTTCGTTTTTACTGTAGCAGCGGGAGCATGTGAGCTCGGGAGCAGAACTGCGTTATGCCCATCATCATGGTCACTATCCCAGTTGGATTCAGACATAGACATATCGGACGTACTAGAAGCTGATCATCCGGCGACCAGACGACCCGTGATGTCGGCATCACGCCGGGCGACATCTTCGTCACGCTCACCGAGATCATCCAGAAGGCCCTCGCTGCTGCCTACTACCCGGCAAAGATAATCGGGGCCATCGTCGAGCTCCTCCTCAACTTCTTCGCCCTCAACGGAGGCCTGCTCGGCATCGTATGGAACATCATCAGATGTACGTATTCACATATATTAACCATCTTGATCCTAACTAACTCATGCACTATCAACTTGAAATGGGAGCATAACACAAATTGAGACGAATATGTGTACATGTGCACGACGCCAAGCTGATGATCGACTTCAGTTTAGCTAAACTTGATTTAATTTGAGTCACAAAATAAATTTACTATGTACAAACATGTGGCGTGTTTATAATAACTATAATCAAGTAAATAAGTAAAGGACCAACAAATTGACGACGTTCATATATAAAGGTATGGAACCATGTATGAAAGGATAATGACTGCATGAGGTAAGTTTATGTACATGGACGACCCAGAACGACATGTGTGATCCTCTCTCTCTCTCTCTAAATTATATTGTTGAATTCGTATTTGAATGTAGTTTTCAATGATAATATTTTTGCTACGTATAACTTATAATTTATTTTTTAAGTCACGGCTAAAATATGACCTAAAATATGAGTGGACTAGTAAACCCGGACGGAGGTGGTAAAATGCTAAACTTACTGGAGATTGGATTACTAACCACCCCCAACCACCCCTCCAAACCAAACCCCACCAAAAAAAATTCACTGTTACTGCCAGGAATTTCACCGTAGGCCCTCACTGATATATTTTGGTGTGAGAAATGACCAAGTCACATTTAACTCCTACATCATTTGATTTTACATGAAGATTTGTGCAGGGTTTTTCTTTTTTTTCTTTGATTAATTAAATTATGTAGAAGTTAGATGAGACTTTCTTAGTTCTCATCTAGATGGTAATTAACAAATTCGTTATTGTTTGGCCAACTAGTAGGGATTTTTTTTTCCAACTGCATACCAATATTTTCTTCTAAGCCATGTAACCATGTATATTAGCAGACAAATTTAAAGTTTGAATGAATATCCAAGGAGCATTACATTTATTTATCTAATAAGTTTATGTGTGCGGTGATTTGCAGTTCAATTTCGTGGGGTTCTACAATGTTTTTTTTTGCCACGTTTTCCACGAATGTCATCTGGTGATGAAATTTTGCAGGCATGTGGGGAAAACATTAATGTTTCACACAAAAAAAAATCAGATTTTTTTGACTTTTTTTCTATTTTTTTTCGATTTTACTGTAGCAGAAGGACCTGTCGGCTTAGGCTAAGCCGACTGGATCCAATCAGCTTAGCCTAAGCCGATTAGTGCCTAATCCACCTCAACAGCAGGGATTAGCGTCCAGTCGGCTTAGGCTAAGCCGACTGGACCCTATCAGCTTAGCCTAAGCCGACTGGACCCAGTCGGCTTAGCCCCAGCCGACTGGGTCATATTTTTGAAAATTTTCAAATTTGTATATTATTTCTGTAATTTATAAAAAAAATGTATTATTTAAAAAAAATTAGCCCAAACTACCAATGCAAAATGATCTCCAGTATAACGAGAGAAGAACTATGTTCATTTCGCACCTCCAAGCCATGATGATATGGCAAAATGAAGGCTGTTGCACTCATCACTCCCTTCTCTTGTATTGTCACCCTCTTACTTCTTGGTCTCCCTATATGTAAGGATTTGTACAGAAGTTTTGATTCACTGTAGCCGGTAGGGACACACGCTTCTCGAAACAGGCCTTCGCCCCGCTTTATATATAAAGCAGCCACACAAACAAGTTACACGGCCGAACGATACAAGGTAGAGAGGCAGCCCTCTTACAAAGCAGATCCTGGGATAACTGGATCACACAGAACACAAAGGACTACGCTACCAAAGAAGAATACATGAAGGATGGAGTACAATGCCACGCTACGCCCTAGCAGACCTAAGCTCCACCATAACGCTCTCAGGAGCAAAGACGGCGCGAAGCGTCGCCGCTGTCGAGACCAAACGGACATGGGTTTTCACCCGAAACCCTGGCACGGAGAGAAGAACCACAACAACGTCTTCAAGAAGAGAGCAGCGCCGTGAGCGTCGCCGTCGTCGGCGCCAAGGCATAGAGTTTTCGCTCGACAACTCACCCGTGCCACCACGAGGTCTGCAGGGTAATAGCGACGAACTCAGACTCCCAGCTCCGGATATCCGGGCGCTGCCACTGCCACCGACAGAGAGTGCACCCGAGCCACCAAACGCTACTATCCCCTCGCCGCCCACACGACCAAGAGAGAAAGTCACCGCCGCCGCCATAGCGCCCGCCGGAGAGCCAACCATGCGGTCCACCATCCGAGGCCGCCGCCCCGGCATCCAAGGTCCGAAACACCACCAACTGCCCCATTCACGGCACACCCACCACGGTAGGAGGAGCGGAGGCCTCTCCATCCACTCCTAGCCCGGCATCAGTCATCAATTATGGGTTTGTGCCTCCACCGTAGGAAGCGCCAACACCTACGTCCCCATCCAGTCCCGATGGACCGGAGGGACACGAACCAGTGACTGCCGACGGCCGTCGCCGAGCAAGCCTAGGCCCTAGCCGTCTGGCCTTGGTCCAAGCGAGCTCGCACAACGCCACGTCCGTGGCCTTCGGCACCGATCCAACGGCCAGTGAGGCAATGTCACGACCACCACCAACGACCACCGCGCCCGCGAGAAGAAGATCCCCCCACTCGCAGGCACCTTCCGGACCGCGCCCAACCCCTCCTTCCCGGAGCAGCAACTTCGACCCGCCCCGAACAAAAACTGGCCCGCCCGAGCACGGGCCCCCGGGATCAGAACCGCCGAGCATGGCCGGCATACAGCCGCGCACACCGCCGGTCCAGCCCGGAGAGAACAGAGGTCGGCACCACCACCGGCGCCGTCTGCAGGAGCACCACGACCAGATTCGCAGCTGCCACGACCCCTACGGATCACGCCCCACCAAGGGAGCCGCAGCAGCCGACGGCCGCCGGACCCAACCGCAGCCAACGACGTGCCCAACCTCCTTCCCCGACCCTCCAATGCAGCCCCGTCAGATCCGAGCCACCGCGCGTCCAGGAAAGGGAGGGGGAACACACGCGCCGCCCAGAGTAGACACGGTCGGCCACACGCCAAGCCCGCACTGGAGCCGCCCTGAGCACACCGTCCAGCATGAAGCGGACGCCGCGCCGCCGCCCCAGATCCGTCGTGCTCCCGCCGCCACGCTCCCGCTCGTCGCCACGTAGCCACCGCGGCTTCCGCGAGCACCCACGCCACCAGCGTGCACCCACACCACCAGCGCGCCCGCACGGGACACCGCTGCCGCGCCCACGCCAGATCCGCCATAGCCCGCGCCACGGAGCACCAGGCGGGGAGGAGGGAGAAGCCCCGCCGCCGCCGACGCCGGCCAGGCTTTGCCCGGCGACGCCACCCGGCGGCGGCGGGGAGGACGGGGGCTTTTTTTGAAAGGGGAATATATTAATATCACGAAGATATCAATTACACCCAGCCTCTACACCAACAAGATATCGAAAGACATCCAGGATGCACACAGCCAAGAACAAAATAAAAAAGAGAGAAATATAAAAAACAAAGACCCCGTCGCAGTGACGAAACACTCGCAACAGCAACACTCTAACCACCACCAAAAACAACACTCGGACCGCAAAAGAGCTTCTCCAAAAATGACGCCTCCAAGAAAGAAACAATGCAGAAGCTAGGGTTCGGTCTCTCGCAGGAGAGACGCGGGGGAACAGGGGAAGGAGGTAGTCTTACCGTGGGACGCACGCTCCACTTGACTTTTGAATAGTTGTAGCTGCCATGGATGCGGACACGGTTTGCTCGACTGAAATCTCCACTTTGAGTCAAGCAAACCGTGTTGCCGATTCAGTACCCGTGTTGACGATCAGGATTGCACTGCTCCAGCGTCCAGAGCATCGACACTCCTCACCAGAGATAGCTCAGTGTCTTAGAACAGTCTTAGCTGCTGGGTATGGACGCACACTCTACTTGACGTTTGAATAGCTGCAGCTGCCATGGATGGAGACAGAGACGCTGTGTTTAACTTATGTGCTTAATGCGGAGCTTACCACGTAGTTACTGCAGTCACCATGTATATGGAAGACCAAGGCTTGGAGGACAGTTTTCGAGTAGACCCACCTGTCATTATCTTTCATCCATTCCGAGTCAAAAGCTTAACGGACGAGAGGGCAATTTGATATGGGTGTGGCTTGGGCTCAGTCGACTGAGATTTAACCAAGTCTCAGTCAACTCCTTTCCCCCCGCTCCCCGCGTCGTCCCCGCGGGCGACCGGGGGCAAACCCTAGAGCGCCCCCTCCGTCTTCTCTCCTCCAAGCCTCCCTCCCCCGCCGCTGCCGCGAGGCGCCGCCGGGCAAAGCCCGGCCGGCGTAGGTGGCGGCGTGGATCTGGATCCTCTCCGTTCGGGGTTCGGCTGGCGCGGGACAACTTCTCGTGCGGGGGCGGCGGGCTGGCGCGGGCCCTCCGGCGCGACGGCGGGCGCGCGGGACGATGGCGCGTGTGGCGGACGCCGGCGCGGTGGCGGACTGCTGCTGGCCGTGGTGCGGCGGCTGCGAGAAGGCGGCTCGGGCGGGTGCGTGCGTCCTGTCCCTTGGCCAGGTCTGGCCAGATCTGGCTCGGGGCGGCTGAGGCGCTGCGCGGGCGGTGGCCAGAGGCCCGGCTGGGTCTCTGGGAGGCGGTGTGCTGCGTCCATCTCAGGAGGTTGGGCGCGGGAAGGCTCCCGGCCAGATCTGGTCGGCCCAGCGGCGGCAGAGGGCTGACGCGCGGCTCGGGGGGCGGTTTGAGGCCGGCTGGCTTCTGCTGGGCAGTGGCCCTCGCTGGTTTGCGCTGGTTCGGCCGACACCAGGTGGGGGTGGCTGCGGTGGCTGGGTTCGATGCCGGCGGCGCGGGCCTGGTGTGGTGGAGCTGCTCGGGTTCCTCTGAGTGGCTATGGGGCGGCCCGCTGCTCTCTTGCAGCGGTGGTCCGAGTCGCTGGCGGGTGGCTTGGATCTGTCTTGAGGGGGTGGATGGCGTCCGGCGGAGTGCAGGTGCAGGGGGCCGACCTAGTCCGCGCTGGCTTGCCTTCGCGTTAGTGCTCTCCTGCCTTGTTGTGTCGGTGTGGTGTCGGTCCGAGTTGGTGCCCGTGGTGCTGCTATGTTGTAGGTCGGATCAACGCCGGTGGCCACGGGTGTGGCGGTGTGCGAGCTTGACTTGGCCAAGGTTCGGGACCAATGTCGGGTCGGGCTCTGCGTTGGCCGTCGGCAGCTACTAGGTCGTGTCCCCCTCGGTCCACAGGGATCGACTGGGGACGTAGGCGTGGACGCCCCCTACGGTGGAGGCGCTCACCCAGGCCAGGTGGCTGAGGCCGGGCTAGGAGCGGAAGGAAGTCCCTTCTACTCTTCCCACCATGGTTGCGTGTTGTGATGTCGACAGTTGGTGGTGTCTCGGGGCATGGATGCCGGGGCGGCGGCCCCGGAGGGCGGTCCGTATGGTGGCTTTCCGGCAGGTTCCATAATGGCAATGGTGGCTACGCTTCTTGGTCGTCTGGACGACGAGGGGTGTAGCGGTGGGTGGCACGGGCTCACCTTCTGTCCTTGGCAGTGGCGTTGCCCAAATCCGGATCTGGAGGCTGGTTCTCGCCGCGACTGGCCTGGGTGTCTCTTGGCGACACGGGTGAGCTGCCGAGCGAAAGCTTCGCGCTTTGGCGCCGACGACGACGACATCTGCGGGTGTCGCTATCTTCTTGAAGACATCGTCGTGGTTCTCCTCTCCGTGACGAGTCTCCGGGTGAAAACCCTTGTCCTTTTGGGCTCGGCAGCGGTGGTGCTTGCGTTCCCCTCCTGAGGGCGTTGCCGTGGAGGCTAGGTGTCCTAGGTCAGGTCGTAGCGTTGTATTCTGGTCGTCCTGTAACTAGTTATTCGGCAGCGTAGTCGTGTGATTGTGTTGGCCCGGTATTTAGGGATCTGCTGTATCGGAGGGCTACCTCACCACTTTGTATCGGTCCGCCGTGTAACTTGGGTGTTGTTGCTTTATATATAAAACGGGGCGAGAGCCTGTTTCGAAAGAGTATATTAAAAAAAAGTTAAAAAGATAATTTTGCACAGATCTCCACGCAGGATCGAACGAATATAGCATCGACTGAGACATAACCAAGTCTCAGTCGACTGAGACTTAGCAAAACTGATTTGATATCTCAACTTGCAGCACGCAGCTGAAGTCTATAAAAGTAACACGTACGTACCTCATGGTATCCCAAAGCACAATAGAAAATCCACTGATGTCCACATTACATACCAACAACATGGTTTCTCCTCTGTTTTTAGCCATCCTTCTTTGTAAGGTCTTTGTGAATAATTAATAAAATGGCTGCATGCATCTTCCAGATGCAGAGGCCGGGGGTCATCCTCCGTTTCGAAAAAAAAAGTCCAGCCTCCACGGTACAACCCCAGCCATGGTCACATGGAACCACCACCGCACCAGATTTTTGCACTTGGCATGGCGTCACTTGTGCCAGGAGGCCAAGGCCACCACTCCTCGTTGTGGCCTTGCACATGGAGGCGGAAGGCCTCGCCGGTGAGATCCCACACTGCATCTCCAACCTCACTTCTTTGACAAGAATCCACTTGCCAAACAACAGCTTCTCCGGTAATATTCCACCAGAACTTGGCCGGCTCTCTAGACTCCGGTACCTCAACCTCAGCTTCAATGCATTGAGCGGCACCATCCCATCCAGCCTCGGCACGCTTCACAACCTTTCTTCTATGGACTTGGGCGGCAACGGACTTTCTGGAGAGATTCCTCCGCTCCTTGGGAGCTCGCCGGGTCTAGAGTACTCCTTGTGAGATCGACAAACCTTACTCAACGTAAAATTGCTACAAAGCCCTCCAAAACTCCCAGGTTGTGGTAACTGACGACTTGTCACCACCGGAGGAGAGGAGAGTGACATTTTCAAAGGATACCCCTCAACAATTGATTTCGCAAAACCCAACCCAAAAACTAAATAAAAGACAAGCAGGCAACACTGCTAAAAATAGGCTTTGCTGTCACGTGCTGACACATGCTGATGTCAGTCCACTGAGATTTAATTGAATCTCAGTCGACTGAGTCGTAGACTTCACGTTCAACACAACACGGTGACATGCCTAACACGGCGCAGCCCGAACCTGTTTACAAGACTATTCTCTAAACAGAATTCAAACTGAATCTTTTTTTAAGGAAAGACCCAAGGCCATAAATTAAGTATAACAAGTCCTTACAAACACCCTTACGGAAAAAGAAAATTACATCCAAATCCTTAGGGGTGCCAAAATCTTCTTCCTCTCATCTATGTGAGCTGATCCTTGGTACAAAATGTTGAACTTCAATCAGATCTTCTTCCACACAAGATCTGTTTTTCAGCACAGAGGAATGATAGACCTATATCTTATCAGCACGATCTAGCCCCTAAACATTTACAACTTTACAAGTACAGTCAAGATCAACGGCCGCAAGTACATGGACTTGTGCGGCAAACACATCCGGGCCAATTAGGATCGGTTTGGTCTGCAAGAAAACGAGTTGTGACTTGCAAATCGGTATTGACAATTGTGGGAGCAAATGGTAACACCTTATTATTACCATGATAAACAAAAATTCTCGCTAGTGCTTCGATTAGAGCAAGCATTTCCGAAACAAATTAGTATGAAATGGGTCAAGAGTCAAGACAGAGAACAGCTACAATGCACACACGAAAAGTATATATGGCACATCGATTTCATTTGTCTTCACCAAATTTTATCTAACTAGCCGTACCTTTCTATGTATTACTTTGTGGGTTTACAGAGAAAGTAGGTGATGCGATATCTAGTAATCAAAATGAATAAGATTTGAATAAAGCATCAGAACCTAGAGGTAAATGGACTAATAAAAAATTAATATAACTTTTAAGGTTTTGTTTCCTATCTAAGCCATAAATTGTTTCATGGATAAAATGACGATGGTCTATACTCTATGTATGTGTCGATAAAAACACAAACATTTATCTAGTGACTTCACTAATTAGATATTACTATAATGGATCTATAGAACAACGTATGATATGCAAGACTACAAGGCCAGAGTACGTAGGGCAATATTGCCTAGAAGGACACTCACGGTCATTGGATGTAGACGCCGTGGTGATAAGCAGAATGATCTCCAGAAAAACAAGCAGAAGAGCCATGTTCATGTGGTAGCTCCAAGTCCAGGCCATGATGATATGACTAAATGAAGGCTGTTGCATTCACCACTCTCTTCTCTTGTATTGTTCACCCTGCCAGCTTCTTGGTGTATATATAAAGGACATGCACCAGTAGGACAGAAATTTGGAATAGCCGTAGCTGGTGTGAACGCATACACTGCTTGACTTTTGAATAGTTGTAGATGGCATGGACGCAGACACGCTCTACTTGACTGAAAGTGGAGACAATAAAGCCCGTGCGTCAAGGCGGCCTTTTTCGCGGAATGTACAGAGGAACACAAAGTCCTCGACCCTGACCTTGTGAGCCAAATCGTTTTATGTTAGAGACCATGTATGCTCCCGGCGTCCCAAATCTGAAAACATCACCCTAACAATTTGAAAAAAAACATGTTACAGATACGACGGACGAGAAAACGAAGAAGATCAAATCAACACAAAGGACACAAGAATTTTAACATGGAAAAACCCTCCAATGAGAAGAGGAAAAAATCACGCGCGCTAACCAGTGAAACTTCACTATATTGGGAGAGGTTATAAACGTGGGGATTTACAACGCTGATCTTATCCCATGCGGCGGCTTACAAAGGATATATATAGCAGTGGTGATCTAGGACGATACTGATAACCCCCCGCCCCACGCACCACCAGGCGTCCCTGGCAGGGGGCGAGACATTATAGGCTAACTTCAGACTCCGCTCCAATACGGCCCAAGTCTCCCGGCGACAAGCCTCCGCTCCACTCCATCAGAAGTTAGCCTTTATATGAATTTGGATCACAACTTAACAAAATCCAAGAAAAAGAAGAACGATGAGATAGATACAATATATATCAGCAAATTTTTGAAATCCAAACTGAAAAACGTCTCTAAAGTGGGAAATGGCAAATCTAGATACCAATAGTAGCCGGATGAAATAGGGTTGTCCCTTTAACATTACCAATGCTGAATTTGCCTTTTTGTTTCTAGAGCCTAAGGCTAGGCTTGCGATTGGAGTGAAGTCGTGAGAAGGTAGACGTACTAGAAGGGGCGACACATTGAGTTCGTTTAAAGATATTGTTGCAAGTCGGAAGTTGTGGGTTGTGACCGAAGGCTGGTCATGTTAACGCCGTTCAAGTTTGAGGAGCTATCCAGGCTCAAGATAAATTTTCATAAGGATGAGTTATTCTTTCTTGGGGAGGCACATAAAGCTGAGTGTCAGCAGGGTCAGTTTACGTGGGAATTATAATTAATTATTGAAAGCTTTGTGATGTGGGTTGGAAGCGGGTAGAAGAAACAAAAATAATGGCTCATAGTTGGAAAGTAATGCATATGTCCTCCGGAGGACAGTTAGTCCTAATCAACTCAGTGTTCAACAAAAATGGTTCTATACATGATGCCTTTTTCCAAGTGTTGAAAGGCGTGGTACAAAGGTTGTATTACTTTAGGTCCAGAATTTTATGGCATAGTGATAATGAAAAAATATAGATTATTAAAATGCAGCGTCGGTTGTCGCCCAAAAAACCAGGCAGGTTAGGGATTCACGATCTTGAGGCCAAAAACATAGCACTCCTTAGTAAATGGTTTTATGAACTTCTTATGGAGGACGGTTTGTTGCGGGGTCCCCTATGTAATAAATATATGGCTCCAAAATGCACTCGGCCCACAAATATGTGGCGATGCATAAATGATATGGGTATTGACAAATATAAGATGTCATCTCAACTGCAAGTCATTCACTTATGTGTCCATTGGCTTCACCCTGCATGGATTTCAGATTGGTCTTTGGTTTGGTTCTCCAGCACTCAGGTTGTTTTCTTTTTGTCAAACGATGTCAAAAAAAGTTAGTTGATCGATCAGTACTTGTTTGGGTTGTGTGCATATCACTATGCAGGGGCCATGTATCTACGTTGTTCAATTGTATGGTCTTTATGCGTCAAATGCGGAAATTCAGAAACCTTGTTATACTAATTAACCAAAAGATGATTTGGAGCACACAGCGGCCAGTGCACGCACTTTATAGGCCGCAGATCTGTGTCGCAGTTCGGAAACACGGTAACAGCTTAGCCCTTGATTTGTGTGGGGACATGTTGTTAGAAGGGATAGAGAGGGATGATTAGCGTAATACTATGGATGTTGTATTGAGCCTCACGGGCAAGTATATATTGATTACAAGACTTGGAGGGCAAGACGCCTCTCCTGGAGATAAGGTAGGAGACGGATTACAAATCCTAGACTACCAAATACATGTAACCCAAATATATCTCTAACATCCCCCCGCAGTCGTAGCGGTAGCGTTGCGAACAACAGGAGCGTCGCGGACGGTCAGACTGGAGAGAATAGCAGCCGACGAGCTGACATCCCCCCGCAGTGGCAGCGGGAGCGTCGGGGACGGTGTCGCGTCGCGGACGCGTGGACTGTAGAGAAAGCCGATGAGTTGCTCAAGCGAGGTGATAGCCCTTTGTGCCGTTGTCGAGGTAGCCGAGAGCGTGGGTGGTGTAGCCGTAGTCGAGGTAGCCGTGCGAAGAATGTCGTGGTCAATGTCGAGTTGGGGTGGCCGGTGTCGAGGAAGTCGCCGTGGAGCCGCGGGCGCAAGGAGGCGCCGAGTTAGTCATGGGCGCAGTGGTGTCGAAGTAGTGGTGCACCGGGAAGAAGACGGTGTTGACGAAGCGTCGCGCCGGGTTTGCCAATCCCGGGGACACGTCGTGGACGAAGGCACGCGCCGGTGTTGCCAGCACCAGGCATGCGTAGACGGACAAAGTCAATGTTGACGATGCGCCGCTCCAGGCTTGCCAGGCCCGGGAACACGTCGTGGACGAAGGCACGCGTCGGTGTTGCCAGCACCGGGCATGCGTAGACGGGGACCTACACGAGCTGTACGCCATGTCAGAGAAATCGGAGGGGGCAGCAGAGAAGGACTCGACGACGGTTGCGGCGCCAATCGGCGGGGGGCCGATGTCGCCAACTGTGTGGTCAGAGTAGACGAAGTGGTCGGGGTAGATGACGGCGACGCTGGCGATGAGCTGGTACTGGACGAAGACCAAGGGGGTGGACGGGCGGCGCGGCTCGGGTGAGCGAGCTGCAGCGGCACCGAGGAAGAAGAGCGGCGGCGGCGGCCTGAGAAGGCGGCGGCGGCGGCTATGTTAGGAGCGCGGCGGCGGTGCTCAAAGTAGGCGAGGAACCCGACAGCGGACCGGCGCAGACGGTGGCGTTCCCGCGCCGAGGGAGACGGCGCGGCGCATACCACGGGAAGTCGACGCGCGAGGACGGCGAGTGGACCGCGGGCCGTGGCGCTACGGCCCGAAGAGGCGACACAGCGGCAGCAGGCGGGTCGAGGCGACAGCAGGAAGACCACGGGGCGGCGGCGTTGACCTCGTGCCGCGGCGCTACTGCCCGAAGGGGTGACGCAGCGGCCGCGCGAGCGTCGGTGCAGCCGCGAGGACGGCCTTGGGGCGGCGGCGTGGACCGCGTGTCGTGGCACTACGGCCCGAAGGGGCGACGCAGCGGCAACGCGCTAATCGGTGCAGCCGCGGGGAGAACCACAGGGCGGTGGCGCTATGGCCCGACGGGGCGACGCAGCGGCAGCCCGTTGCTCGATCGGTGGAGGGGCGCGCTGTACTCGGGGACAGTCTTCACGGGACCTGCGGAGGCGCGTGCAACCGACTGATCAGGTCAGTCGCGCGGCGCGGATGGAGCGGATCGCGGCGGGCGGGTGATCAGTCCGACTACACACGAGGTCGGGGGCACTGCTCGGTGATGAAGACGGTGAAGCGGGGTGGTCGAGCAGACCATGGCGTCGACGGCCGGCAGGGTACGGCACGCGGACGTGCGCGTCCAGCGCCTGGCAGCCGGTGCGGGGGCCGGCGAGCCCGACGCAGCCGGCGAGCCTGAGGTAGGCGGCGAGGGGGCCGACGCAGCCGGCGCGAAGCCGGCGCAACCGGCAGCGGAGACGGTGGGTGATGCAGGGATCCTGTTCGAGGCGGGGCGGCGACAGCAGGCGCAAAGCGACCTGCGGGCAGACGCGCGGTCGACGGCCGGGAAGGCCGCCGCGCGCGAGGCCGGGTCGAGGTAGGGGCCGGGTGGTCGCGCCGGTGTCGGAGTAGAGGCGTGGGGTCGACGGCGGCGGCAGGCGACGCAAACCGATCTTAGATCGGAAAACCAAAAATAAAACGTCGATCAAGACGACCGGCGAGAGAGAAAAAAACCGGAGCAAGGGCTCAGGAAAAAGACTCTCTAGGGCAATCGATCAACACGACTGGCGGACGAACCCTAGGTATGGACGGCGCGGCCCCCGGCGGCGGTCATGGAGGCCGACCGCCCCGGGGGCGGCGCGCAGGGCGGAAGCGGCGGGCGGCGGCTAGGGTTGGATCGGTTAGGCTGATACCATGTTAGAAGGGATAGAGAGGGATGATTGACGTAATGTGATGGATGTTGTATTGAGCCTCACGGGCAAGTATATATTGAGTACAAGACTTGGAGGGCAAGACGTCTCTCCTCGAGATAAGGTAGGAGACGGATTACAAATTCTAGACTACCAAATGTAACCCAAATATATCTCTAACACATGTGATGTGTCAGCCCATCTTTATCTCATGCATGCATGCTTTTGTCGAGCTCCAGCTGATAAATGTGGTCTAACCTGAGAAGAAAAAGATCTGGTCTTACTCGCAAAAAAAAAAAGATCTGGTCTCATAGAATTTTCTTCCACCCACCCACTGCACCATGGTAGTTTCTCTTTCCCGTGCTTTTTCATTTGACTTCCAATTTTGAATATATTATATTTTTGAACTAGAAGTATAATTTATGTTTCATTTGCATATTGGTCCTCCTTGCGACAAGGACTTTCAAACAAGAAGACTCTTGAATATATTTTGACAAGTTTTTAAATTTAAACATGTTTAATTATTAAAAGTTGATAATAACGAAGTCCGTCTACTTGGTGGACTGGTAACACTTGGCGAAACTTGATAAAAACTTAATCCTAAACCCTAATAAACCTAAAGAGAACTTGGCGAATTGAGTTGATTCATATGGAACTTTGTAAAACTTGATGAAACTTGGCAAAATCTTAATATATTGTGAATTCGAGTTTTATTATTTGAAACTTGGTAAAAAATTTGTTGTGCTTTATATATAAAGTTGGACGAAAACCTGTTCCAACATATAAAGGTCACAAGACTTGTCTTCCTTCTTTGCTTCCATATATGCATGCAAAGAAGGTTCAATATGAATGCATATCCGTTTTTTAGGAAACAGAAGATGAAGAATTTCATTCTAGAGGTGCGCAGTTGATCCACGATTTGCTTGCATGTGCGTGCAAAGAAGGTTCAATATCCAAGCGGTTTTGGTCACCATTTCCACACGCTTTGTTTTTGGATATTTATGTATAGCTGCTACAATCTTTTCTAAAAAAAATGTATAGCTGCTACAATGAGCTCACGTCTCAATTCTCGGTTGGGGCAGCGCACGTGATCAGTTGATCCTTCCTGAGTCCCCACAGTGATGGTCGTTTATGTGGTGAAGACTTTGACCATAACCATTGTTGGCTGGATATAAACACATGGAGACTTTGTGGCACGCACACACTTATGCCTTTTTTCTCATGTTCACACTAACTCAAGACAGCTGATGAACAAGTCCTTTAGTAGAAAGACGTACACGAGTAAGGTGTTTTGGAGGATGAGCTCCATGGAGCATGTTATTTAAAACTTCAAAAAAAAATTGGTTTCAAAACAATTCTCAAAATAATTATACGTAAATAAGGATGTAATGTATATGTGTAAATTTCATGATGAAATACCTTGTTGAGAGTGGTTGTTGTACACCCCAGCTCGGTGCACCCACGCTACACCCACTCAAGAAAACATAGCAAAGCATTTCAAAAAAATCTAAAATTTTGTGGAAACGATAAAGAACAAATGTTATAGATGCTTGCAAAGTTTGGTGGTAAAATGACATCCGAGGAGTTCTCTACAAAAAAACAAAAATACTGAAAATTACTCAAATTGTACGTGCACTATTTGAGCACAACTTGTAAATAAAAAATGTGCAGAGCTCCTCGGATGTCATTTGACCACCAAATTTTGCATTTGTTCATAATCATTCTCATAAAATTTCAAAAAAAAATCAAAATGTTTCGGTATGTTTTCTTGCGTGGGTGTAGCGTCGGTGCAACGAGCTGGGGTTCAGCCACTACTTTCCCTTGTTCGGACACAGGCGTACTACTGCCGGATCCGCTATTTGCTCCCCACTATCATCCACAAAATTTATATAGAGAAATCTTCACGACTGCACATATGCAAAAACGTATGTGGACCAGCATGTGTGGACGAATCTATGGACAGTTGCATAACATACTGAACGAAAAAGAAGGTTGACGAGGGCATGACCCCAAATAACACGCGCCAGTCCACATCGATCCACGAATCAAACAAGAACTGTTAACGCTGAACGTTAACTCCAATCTGTTGTTGTGTCTTCTCTTCGGTGTGTTATGCAAGGAAAAGTTAGCTTCTGCAAGCAAAGGGTAAAGTCAAAGCTGCAATTCTCGGCGATGAAAACACGCAATACTTCCAAATTTCAGCTTCCCAACAGTTCTGAAAAAACAGATTCCCGTCTTAGACAATTAGGGGTTGTAATTCTTGCCCCACGGTCACAAAGAGATAATCGTAAAAAATGTACTGTATTTTCCAACATATACTAGGACATCTTGGAATTTCCGTGTATATATAGACCATCTATGTTATGAGATATATGTTCCATGTGACCGCGTTTTACCAGATCGTATCGTGTCCCCCAAATCAAGATCATAATTTAACAGTAGCTGGTCGTAGTCGTAGCCGCCATGGATGCAGACGAAGTTGACTGTGACTTATGTGCTCAAGGCTTCGAAACCAGCCACGTGGTTACAGCGGTGACCATCCACCCCAGCTCAAGTGCACAGGTGATTGTTTGCGACGGCAAAGGTCTGAACGTGTTGAAGACTTTTGACGATGACAATGGCTTGGAGGATGTGATTTTCTAGAACAAAAGAACGCGAGGAAGGAAGACACACAGTTGCAAGAGGATTTTGTTTCTACCTCTTCTTTTCCATTAGTTTTCTCTTTGTTTGTAACGCTTTTACATCACATGGACTTCACGTCCAACACTACACAGCAACATGCCCAACAAGTACAACGCAACAGCACCTGCTACACTCCGGTTACGAGACTCTATCCTGAGCAGAATTCGGAAACTAGAACATAACACAATCTACGACTCAAACTTGAAGCAATCCAAAATGTGACTGATTCGGATACAAGTATTTGCGAGTCCAATCTTGATTAACCGCCACAAGTGCAAGGTGTTGTGCTGCAAACACATCCGGGCCAATCAGGGTTGCCAGGCTGCAAGAACAATTTTATAACATTGTAAATCGGTGTACAGTTGTTGAAGTAAATAGATCTTATGGTCACCATGATGATCAGAATTTCTAGCTAGTGCTTTAAGCAGAGCAAGCATTTCCGAAACAAGTTATAAGAGAGAATGAGTTAAGACAGAGAACAGCTACCATGGGAGAAAAAAAGGAGTATATATGGCACATCAATTTTATTTGTCTTCACCAATTCACATCTAACTAGCTGTGTCTTTCTATGTATTACTTTACTAGATGACCAGTTGTGTCATGGCGCAAAAACAAAATGCAGGTGAGAAGTGAGGCTAACTATCGAAAGGAATTATAAGGAATATGTAGGTATATAAGATGTGTTGTGATCTAATCTAATCCGGGTGGGGTTCTCAGTTTTGTACATGAAGTTGTTGGTGCACCTCTGGGGTACATCATTGTCCGGGTTGCGGCCCTGGACCGGCTCGTGGCCCGATGGGCCGAGTATATATGGCACATCGATTTTATTTGTCTTCACCGGTTGACATCTAACTACCATATCTTTCTACGTATTATAGTTTTTGGGTTCACAAAAACTAGGTGACGCGATATTAGGTTGAATCACCAAAATCATCTTAGGTTGAATCATGATGAGCTTTCTGTGGTTAGTCATCCCATTATCAATATGAATTACATTTCCACACTGCATGAGAACTTAGATGTAGGTGGTCAGACCATAAACACTCGATAGAACTTTCGAGGTAAACCTATTGTATATATCTTTATTTTATTTCTTTCGTACCACCAAACTGGCCGGGTTCCACTATCATCAGATAACAAAACAAAACAGCATCCGGTGCAAGTGAAACCTACTGTATATATCGCTGTCAATGAAAACACAAACATTTAATTTATCTAGTGACTTAACTGGTTTTCCAAATGCCAGCCCTCGAGACGCCGTGGCAATGAGCAGAATGATCTCCACTATAACAAGCAGAAGAACCATGTCCATCTGGAACCCCCCAGCCCAAACCATGATGATATGGCAAAATGAAAGTTGTTGGCTGTTGCACTCACACCACCCCCTCTCTTGTACTATTGTCACCATGCTGCTTCTTGGTCTCTTATATACATAAAGGATTTGTCCAGAAATTTGGAAAAATATCGTAGCCAGTATGGACGCGCGCTCTGCTTAATTTTGAATATCTATAGCTTGCAGAAACGCTCTTGACTTCTCAGTTGGAATAGTCATAGCCGCCATGGACGCAGACATACTTGATTGGGACTTATGTGCTCAAGACTGCTAAATCAACCGCGTGGTTACAGCAGTGACCATCCACCCCAGCTCAAGTGCACATGTTTTTCTTTGCGACAGTAAACGTCTGAACGTCTTGAAGACTTTTGACGATGACAGTGGCTTGGAGGATGTGACTTGCATGGTCTGAATCTGTTAAGATCGCCACGTGGTTACTGAAGACTTCCGACGATAACAATGGCATGTAAATTTCTTGCATAAGAAGTAACTTGGGACACGTGATCCAAGGCTGGATAGAGAAGTGTGGATGGATGAAAGAGGATGGCAAGTAAGTCCGTGCACTTGGAAAAATGATAGCATGGAGCAAGAATTCTCACAGGCTTAATGGAGGAAGAGTGTAAACTGGCAGTAAGCTAGCTTTTTGGCCTTGACCAAATCCAAGTATGCATGAAGCTCAAGTCTATAAAACCAACATATACACACGTCTACCAGAGTACCAAAGCACAATAGAAAATTCACTGATGTCCACATTACTACATACCAACACCATGGCATGTCCTCTGTTAGCCATCCTCCTCCTGTCATCAGCTTTGAACCACTTGTCATCTGCTGCAACACTAGCTGATAGTAGCACCCACACCAGCAGAGATGCTCTGCTCTGCCTCAAGTCCCGCCTCCGCGGTACCTCACATGCCATGGCTACGTGGAACAACAGTGCCTCGCCGGATTTCTGCGCTTGGCCCGGGGTCACATGCATAAGGAGGACAGGGCAACCACCCCTCGTGGTGGCCTTGGATATGGAGGCGGAAGGACTCACCGGTGAGATCCCACCATGCATCTCCAACCTCACTTCTCTGGTAAGAATCCACTTGCCCAACAACCAGCTCTCCGGCCATATCCCGTCGGAACTTGGTCGGCTCTCTGGACTCAAGTACCTCAACCTCAGCGTCAACACGCTCAGCGGTACCATCCCTCTCAGTCTCGGTGCGCTTCGCAACCTTTCTTCTCTAGACTTGGGCAGCAATGGACTTTCCGGTGAAATTCCACCTTTCATGAAGTCAATGCTCACATACCTAAGTCTAGTCGGAAACAGCCTTACCGGAGTCGTGCCGCCATCCGTAGCAAATATCTCATCCCTTACATCACTCTTGCTTGCGCAAAACCAGTTGCAAGGATCCATTCCCGATTTGGGTAAACTGTCAAGCCTACAAAACCTTGATCTCTCCTACAACAATCTATCAGGGACAGTACCGCCCTCCATTTACAATTTGTCCTCGTTGAACTACCTTGGGTTATCCAACAATAATCTTGGAGGAACACTACCTGCTAATATGGGCAACACACTTCCTAACATCCAAATAATGATGATGCATAATAATCATTTTGAGGGGCATATCCCTGCCTCGCTACAAAATGCCTCCACCATGACGATTATCCATCTAGGCAACAACTCTCTGACTGGGGTGATTCCTTCTTTTGGCTACGTGCCAAACTTGAAGCATGTAATGTTGTACTCAAATCAGCTAGAAGCTGGGGACTGGGCATTCTTCTCCTCCTTAGCAAATTGTACACGTTTGCAGCAACTGAACTTGGGTAGAAACAACCTTCAGGGAGATTTGCCCCCGAATTCCATAGAGAATCTGCCCAAAAGCTTGACCGCTCTAACTCTTCGGTCAAACAACATCTCTGGCACCATTCCCTTGGAGATTGGAAGCCTGTCTAATCTTACCATGCTCTATCTTGATAGAAATCTTTTCGGTGGGCCTATACCTTCTACCCTTGGTCAACTAAGCAATCTTGTCGTGCTTAGCCTATCACAGAACAATTTTGCCGGGGAAATACCTCCTTCCATTGGAGGCCTACATCAGCTGCAAGAGCTCTATTTGCAAGAAAATCAATTGAGTGGAAGCATACCTGCAAGTCTAGCCAGCTGCGAGAACTTACTTGCATTAAACCTTTCATGTAATACCCTTGGTGGAAGCATAAGTGGAGACATGTTGGGCAGGTTGAATCAGTTGAGCTGGCTACTTGATTTATCACACAACCAACTCGCAATGTCCATACCACTTGAGATGGGAAGCTTGATAAACCTTGGTTCCTTGAACATCTCTCACAACAATCTCACGGGAAGAATACCGTCCACACTTGGTGCATGTGTCCGGTTGGAAGCGCTTCGTGTAGAAGGAAACCTCCTGCAAGGAAACATCCCACAATCACTAGCAAACCTTAAAGGAGTCCAAGTGTTAGATTTTTCCCACAACAATCTATCTGGTACAATTCCGGAGCTCCTCGAGACCTTTACCTCGTTGCGGTATTTGAATATGTCCTTCAACAACTTGGAAGGACCAGTTCCCACAGGTGGAGTGTTTGCTAACACAAGTGGTATTTTTGTCCAAGGAAATCCACACCTTTGTTCAAATGGTGCATTAGGAGAGATTCCTAGATGCTTTACTTCGGCATCCACAAAAAAACACAAGTTCAGCGTTCCTATGTTGATAGCTCTGTCAACTCTCGTTGCACTTGCTTTAATCTTGGGGGTGTTCAATTTTTGTTTGAGGAGGAAATACAAATCCAGTGAGAGAATTGGTTATTCATACATGGAGTTGAAAAGGATAACATATGGAGACGTAAACAAAGCAACAGATAGTTTTTCTCTAGCCAACGTAGTCGGCTCCGGGCAATTTGGGACTGTCTACAAAGGTTGGTTCGACGCAAAAGATGGTATGGTTGCTGTTAAAGTCTTCAAGCTCAATCAGCATGGCGCATTGCATAGCTTCATTGCTGAGTGCAAAGCATTGCAACACATCCGCCACCGGAATCTCGTGAAGGTTATAACTGCATGCTCAACTTATGACCCAGTGGGAAATGAGTTCAGGGCTCTAGTCTTTGAGTATATGGCCAACGGTAGCCTTGAAGACCGACTTCATAACCACCGGTGTGGTGATTTGAGTTTAGGCGCAGTGATATGCATATCAGTTGACATTGCTTGTGCTCTTGAATACCTCCATAACCAGTGCGTCCCATCGGTTGTTCACTGTGATATGAAACCAAGCAACATACTTTTCGACAACGATGATACTGCACGTGTCTGCGACTTTGGTCTAGCAAGGCTAATTCATGGATGTTCATCTGGAGGGCAGAGCGGCACAACAAGCATAGTTGGACCAAGGGGGTCTATTGGGTACATACCTCCTGGTGAGTATGTTTTACAAGCACATTCTGAAATAATGACGAAATCTAGTATGAGTAACTATATCAGTTGCTAGTTTGTTTTAATTAATACACTAGCATATGTTTCACTTTTATTCTCCGCTGAAGAATTTTTTATTTCAAAACATTATTGCAGAGTATGGCATGGGCAGTGAAATCTCAACCGAGGGAGACGTCTACAGCTATGGCATTGTTCTTTTGGAAATGCTTACACGGAAACGACCTACTAATGAAGAGTTCAGTGATGGCTTGACGCTCCGCAAGTATGTAGATGCATCACTTTCACGAACCCAAGACATTCTTCACCCCGGTCTTACTTCGGAGACGGGAGATCAGTGTGTCGATCATATCCCAAACTTGCAAGAATACAACACATTTGCACTGAAGGATATATGTGCTCTCCGGCTCCTTAAACTTGGCTTGTCATGCTCTGCGGAATCGCCGAAGGATCGCCCAGCGATGCATGATGTCTACGGTGAAGTAACTGAAGTAAAAGAGGCATTTTTCTCTATGGACAACTGAAGCAATGACCTTACATTATTAAGGCAAAGGCGGTCGATGAAGATGAAGCTCGTAGCTTCGACCACGGCATGGCAATATGTTGCTATCTTTTCCGTTGCTATCTTTTTCCTTTTCTATAAGCCAATCTGTTTGGCTCGCTGTAATATTTGGTTGTCTACGCTACAGATGTCTCGGCAAAATCTTTTGAGAATCTTTCCACGTTATAATAAAGCCCTTTGCCTGATAATGATGGGTTTCTACTGGGGACATTTTTTATGTTTTCTTTGCTGGAAGAAGAAGCCTAGAACAAATACACATTATACGTAAACAAGTTGGAACTGAAAAGCTCATTTTCCAGTTCAGCGCTCGCCACGAACTTATAAATTTTCTACAAAAATATGATCATTTTGTGACTTAGACAAAAACTTTCAATATATAAATGAGTAAAGCTCGAGTAATAAGCCAGAGTAGTCTTTTTCGTACAAGTCACAAGTCATATTTTTCAAAGTTTTTTGCAAATGCATATGATATAGCCTAATTTACATCCATCAATTATTTCACATTTTTGGAAACTCAGGGGGGAGTTGGGGGGGGGGGGGGGGGGGGGGGGGGGGGGATATGGGATGCCAAAATAACTTTCCCCTGCATGAGGTGCATGTATCAACTATAGTACTATACCTTAAAATGGAGACCTGTAGTGCAACTAGCATATCATAGTTCTGTACTTGAAACAAATAACTATAACCATGACATGTCTAGCATTTTCAAATCAAATCATGGTGCAAACTGCCAAAGGAGTAACTGAACTAATCTGCCCTCTTTCAAGTTTTCCATATACACAGGTTGCCTGGTCATACATGCGAGATCATCGGTTGCTGCAGGCCAAGGTTGCAACCACACCAAAATGATGTATCAAATCACCAGACAAGCACTCTTTACACACCACACATACAAAAAAAAAAAGACGCAAAACGATAGATCACGCGCTCCTGGCCGCAAGTACATCAACTTCCTACAGCTGGCTTCCACATTCTTATCGCGCGAAATAGCATAGCGCGTCACCCAAAAGCCTTTTTTTACACTCTTCGTTCAGCAGGGAGGAATGGTATACCTGCATCTGACCAGCACCTAAGAGCACCCCAAACATTTACTTACTGGGCCTAGGAACTCTAGAAAGCCATTCGTCGGCGGGGGTAAATTTTCATCTGTTTTACAAGGCAGATGTTTGAGGAATGCCCTAACTGCGCCCATTACACCGTCTTCGGACTCCATGGCCTTGGCAAGCTCCACGGCCTTTTCTTTCACCTGAAATCACATGGGAAGTTATTTATGCTGTAATTTTACTAACAGGAGATCATACAAACCAGTAATGGGTTATAAATAAGTTCTGAACCAGGAAAGTTTAGTTCATGATTTGTGTATATGTCCCAAAGCCGGTCCAATTTGAGAACTTAAGATCTGAATTTGAACATTCTAAAGATCCAATTTAAGGGAATGGAACCAGACCGGTTCCTGTTTCTTGGGCAGTAAACCAGTCAGTTCCTGGCTTTTGGAACCCTGCTGGGTACCAACCAAACTACCAATGTAGTGGTCAGTGGCAGACGATAACAGAATCTTCCAAAAACTCGAGTAAATGGTCATTCATCTTGACTACAGAAATCAATATATTTTGACAGAGAGGAAGCATTAAAACGAAGTATATTCGGATCAAGTCTTCATGTACAAACGGTCTAGGTCCTAAATAGTGGATGGATCATGGGTGTAAGGTTCTAAACTTCTAATTATCAAGGTGACAATCTAGCAATTTTGTATATCAGTATATCATAATCATATCTGTAACATTGCATGCAGCCTACCTGAGCACATCTGTGTCCATGTTCTTGTTATCTATTTTTGCAATATCAAACAAAAGAAAAAGTAACATCTGCCCAAGTGCAACGAATTTGTAGAGTTACCTCTGGATCCAACATGAATTTTATAGCATCAACCAACTTCTGCAAATTGAATTGGTCAACCGGTATAGGCAGAGGCCCTACACCTCTAGCATGCACTCGTTCTCCCCAGAATGGTTGGTCGCCAAAGAAAGGTACAATAGTTGTAGGACACTACAAATCACCAAAACACTGGGTTAGAACTAAACTAAATCCAAGAATTGGTCCAAAAACAGCAAACATTATGATCAGGTGCTAGTTGTCAGTTGCTTAGCTAGTATAAGAGTAATAGGTCCATTACAGAGAAAATGCTGCTACTGCTAGTAAAAATTGTCTTATTGGCAACTGCAGACATGCCCTGATCAGGAATTGTTGGCTTAAAAAAATTATACTATAATTACATCGAGAATAGTGTGGAAGTCATGTGGCATTGTGATGAATAGCTCGTAACATAGCGCAACTGAGAGAGAGAGAGAGAGAGTACCGCTGCTTTCAGGCCAGCAGCCGTCGTTCCAGCACCACCATGGTGTACCTGTGCAGGTACAAAAAAGTGTGAGCCCTCCTCTCAACAGAATAAACAGACACTGTTAGCACCCTAGTGGCCACACTGGAGTTCTTTCAACAGATTTTCTTAAGTATGCCCCATGAAAATTGTTAGTTGATTAGTTTTACAAAAATAGGAAACATTCAAGATTGACTGATGATCACTAAAAATATTATATGAATGAAAGATAATATGATTCATGCACCAAGCCACCAAGAGTAACAAGCAACGGCTTACCACTGCCTTGCACTGCAGGAAAAGCCAATCATGAGGGCTGTTGTCAAGTACATATATGGAATCTTTTGGTTCTGCCACTGCAAAAGGTTCAAGAACTCAGGATGGACTCAAAATATATGCCCACAGCCAAATAGTGCAACATGCCCATAAATCACAAGATGAACTTACATGTTCCAAGGCCACCCCAACCTTTGTTAATGATACCTCTCTGTCCAGTCATTTCGAGTGCTTCGACAATGGTTTCAGTCATCTTTGCTGGATCTTGAACTGGCTAGTGTATTAGGAAAAAAATTGTAAAGAATCAGGTAACGCATTATGGTGGCTTTTCAAAAGCACCTAGCATTTCAATTTTAAAATTTCACAGTTAGTTGAGACTACCTTTTTTAGATGTAATGTAACAATTGACACCTAGCATTGCAAACCCCTATTTGAATTAGTAACAATTCCCCTAACTAACTAGAGCTACTAAACTATAGAGCTAAACTACCCTCTGCCTAAAGCACACAAATAACTTCTGCTATGAGATGCTGCAAAGATTCCAAGTGGCAAACCAGTTTCTTATTACTACCGTAAGTAGTGAAAAAAAACATGTACAAAGCCGCTTTCTGCTGTAAAACATGAAGAGTTCCACTTATCCACAAAGTTCATTCACTTCCAATGGCATCAGGCCATCAGGGTAATTAAGAAAGATTCCCTATGCAACTAAGTAACTAACCCTATCTCGTCAGCCAGTACAATAAGTTAAAACATTGTAAGTCACATAGTGCACCATATCAGAATTGGAAAAATGGGACTTAAAAAACGACATGCAGTAAATATAAGAAAGGTCAAACTGATCTTACAAGGCTACCAAAACCAACATAAATGGGCTTGTCACCAGCTTCAAGCCATTTTACAAGTTCTTCAGGAGGTACGTAATCAGAAGCAAGATCAAGGAAGCAAAATCCAACAACATCGATCTTGGGGCCCCAGTCTGCATTCAAATAGATGACAACTTTAACATTGAGGTACAAACCATTCACAACAACAAGAACTGACTTGAGGATAAACTCCATCTGAATATTCCAATGCTATAGTTTTCTCAATAAGCTACTCCACAATTCACAACTGCAGTTATAATCTCAACACGAATTATTGAAGCTCCTTAAATAATTAGCAGTGATAAGACATGCACATATTCTAGAAAGTAGTAAGCACTTCCTTATAATGTTAAATTTTACATAACAGCATTTCCTGAAATTTTAATCTGCTAGCTTGCAGTAAAGAGGCAATTGACATGCAGCTGCTCAACTAGTTGCACCCACAATTTTAAGCTTGCCATAATATATTGACAAGTCCGAAGGAATGCTGCAATGACTCGAGTATGAAACATCACTGGTGTCATAACCATTAGCTAGTTAATTTACAGATTCAATTCTTATAAATACTAGCAAAAGGATGGAATCATACGAAGAAAGTAAAGAAGGGCGAAACGCAAGATAAGACCAAATGGACCTGGTACTATCTTGACTTTGCCTATATTGTGTTTTGTAAAATGGGATAGAAACAAGATCATTCGACCAAATTAATTATCTTTTAACTTTGGCAAATGGCAATTGACACAATCAAGAACGACAAGGTTAAGCATGATCTAGTTTCAGCTCAGATTAATATGAATCAAGCACCTTTCGGTTTTGGAACAAGATGAGGACTCCAGATGTATCCATAAGGAATGTCACTTCCAGAACCCTGTGCACCACTTAGGTATGTTACTGGGCGCAGCTTCAACTTCTTTTTCCTGAATTCGTTTATCATATCACGTATCCCAAGCCAAATCATAGAGTCGACAATTTGGTAAGAAAGCTGCAAATGCAGACAAACACTAGAAGGTATCAGATCAGATGAGGAAATAATACTATTTCAAGAAATAACATCTAGGGCATCCAGTTCAAGCGGATGTTCAAAAAGATGCTTGCTGCCAGTTAGGTTGGGCTAAAGATTATGGTTGCAAAAGCTGAAGCCACCACACCACACCAGCAAATAAACCAGTAAATGATGCAAAATAAAAATGATTGCTCTCGAAACACACTCGATGCTTACACCTACGAGGTCCTGAAGGCAGTGCCAACAACAACAACAACAACAACGTGGAAGACAAATAATAACAGATGGCAAAGTTCTTTTTTATTTCTTTATTTCTTAAAATAATTTCCACATGTACCTAATTTGTGTTCCTTTTCATGAAATTTGCAATGATTTAGAAAGGGTTCACATTAGTCACTCGATACCCTGAACAAATAAGTAAATACAACGTGAACTCACTCGATATCCAGCTGATGTTTTCACGCGAGAAAGAGGATGAGGAAATTCACTAGTTGGCCTGAACAAGCAGCATATGTTAGATCTCCAAATGACAATATTCCTCAGCAACTGTCATCAAAGAGGAAGCAGAACAACAGTGACTCACGTCCATGGCATGGTAAAGAATATATGAATGGGTACTTTTAGTGCCTCTGCCACATGTGTATGTCCTGAATAAATACTGAGGTCAGCAGGATCGCACAATTGTAATTGTAAATATGGTATAATCAAGTAAATTAACATGCTTATCTAGATCATAAAAGGGAAAAATATGCAAAAACAAAATAAATTGATAGGGAGGAATACGTGAGGACATGAGCGACACATCATCACCTCATCGTATGGAAGCGAGGAAAATGGTAACATTCAGCATGGACCAAAATCCTCACATTTAAAAACTACAAGTTCGAATGGAGAGTCACTCCATTGCGGTTGTGCCATTACTGGCCGAATAGTTAAAACACAAAGCTTTAGTATATCACTTCATCTCCTCACAATTGCAACGCCCTATTATGAAAAAGGAAAAGGTCCATACCCCCTACACCTACTTTGTGGATAGTTCTGCATAAAACCTTCGACTTTAACTAGACATTTAACACCCTCAACTTAAACAGATCAAACTGTAAAAGTGGCAATGGTTTTCAAGATTATTTCACCATGCTGATAGGTTTACAGTGGTCATGTGAAGGTTTTATTACCTCACCCCTCAATAAAAGTTGTCCTTTAGATGATTTTCACATACAAAGAAACTGGTGAGTGTTTATTTGTCAAAAAATATAGCAAATTAATCTCAATAAAAAGAGAATTGGTTGGAAGCTGACACTCTTTTGGTCATGTAAATTAATTTTATGCATGAAGTCATGAATTGCAGTTCATTCAGATTATGACTATTCCTCTTTGTTCTATTTTTTCTAGACCATTCTTCAGTCCAAATTCTTAAATTCCACAAATGGAAGACAACAAAAAAATTCCGTTAACAGTTTATATTACTAAGCAAATCTGTTTATTAATGGCAAGACAAAGCATACCACCACCATGCTAAAGCATAAAATGGTAGATTGATATGTCCCTAAAATAAATGGTCCGGAATGAAATCAGTCTCAAATTAGAAACGTAAACCAAACTGAATGTTGTACAAATAAAATGTTCATGAGCAAGGTTGTTAATATTCATCTATTAGATCAATATCATAGAATGTTATGATCCTGTGGGAGAATTCAATCCCAATCCTATGTAAAAATCATGTAGAATAATATTTTGCACCTTAATCATCATAACCAAGATTTTTTAGATACAATCCAAAGATGATCCTCATCCTAACGACGACGTATAAGAGTATCCAAAGTAAAGAAGATATACTGACCATATGCTGGTGGGTTGGCAATAATTGCATCCACTTTGAAAGGAATGCCGGTGTCAGGGTCAGGATCCTTGCATGCAGGCAGTAAGGAAAATATAATTTCTTTCATTTGTTTTCTTTGAATCGGAATTTCTGATGGACCTGAAGGCAGGAATCCTTTATTCTTCACCATGTCTGATCAGAGTGTGAAATACCAAATATATTATTAATTTTCATATATGATATAAACGCTGGAAAAAAACAATTACGTCACTGAAAAACATACATTCAGCAAGTAATTTTGGATCTCCACCAAGTGGAAAAAACTCCAACCCAGCTGTGAGTATAAACTCCTTATAGTTGGCATGAGTGGCTAATCTCACACGATGTCCATAATCCTACAATAAAGGTCACAACTGATTACTGGAAAACAAGGATATAATGACATAAAGCTGGAAGAAAAGACCATGATCACGAACAAAAAAATATAAGAATGGGATTAACAACAATGTTAGTTTGGGCTAACCTGTAAGCGCTTTCCTATAGCAACAAATGGTTGAACGTCTCCTCTTGTACCCACAATAAGTATCACAATCTGTATAGGAGGCCTGTATGGTATATCTGCATCATCCAATGATTCTTCAACAGCAACATCACCATAGCCATCCTCCCCTCCAGGATCAACTGAAGTCGCTTCAAGATTACTTGGTACATTAACAACCACAGTTCCATCATCTCTCACTGTAGCTATCCGATTTAGCATTTTGAGCTGCGTGAAATTTGATATGCAGGCGATTAAAAGAGAGGGGGAAAACACCCAAACAGACACAAATCAGTATATCTGATACATAGGCATGTCTCGAGCTAACTTGGCTATCACAGAATGAACATAAATATGGCGAGACACACAAGGTTTAATATAACTATATTGTTCCAGCCTGCTAACCAATTGCAATTTCACCAGTTTCAACTTTTATAGGAACGTACATATGAAAAATCTCAGTCTCAAACTTACTAATGAGAACCTTCATATAGAAGCTAACCCAATTAGAAATTCATAGAATTACATAAGCAGACGAAAGCACATGTGCCGCATGAAAACTACATTCTCATAGGAAGAAAGATAAATTGGTCAAGCTATACACACCTTTTTTCTTGTGGAAATCTTATCATCCAATAGTTGTTTAGCAGGATCATCGGCTGGATTATTTTGTTTGCGCCTCTCAGTTTTTGACCTTTCCAAATTTGATGGGCCCATAGTTTCAGTGGTTATTTCAGCATCCTTGATCACCCCTGGCATAGTGCTTGATCTATGGAGGTTTCCGTTGTCTGCAAGGAAGGATGACTTTTTGAGAATCAAATTAACAGGAAGAAAAAAAAAGACAATTAACATTTATATTTTTCATCATTACATTACCACAATTGGAAGAAACTGAGACTAAATTGTATGAACAGAAAAACAACTGATCAGCTTTCGTATTACATCCTCTAACGGGTGCCAGCCGTGCTATGTTTTTGCAGTTGATGTAATCGACACATAGGATAAATTGAGCACAACTATAGCAAAAGTTGAGAAACATTTGGTTTGGGTAAAACCATCTAAAACAAATGCACTGGCTGCCGTTCTCCAACAGTGTGAGCGTCGCATTTCCTTGGAATCGCCAGCACTATTACACATGGAAACTTACAATCGGGAAAAGGTGCCCAGCAAAGCGATGGAACAAAACAAACGGAGGCAAAGTATAAACGACAAATGGTTCTGACCGGCACAACCCATAATTCATACAGCGACATAAAGTCCGACTCGGCTTAGGGTGTTGCATTGCGTTGTGTTCTCGTACACCGCAACGAGCCAACGTTGACTGCCGTGAGCGGAGCCAGAAGAGTGCAGCCCTGTATGACAGCAGAGCCAAAATCGCGAGAGCTGCGTTTCAGATTCAGCGGCGTGTTGCTTGCTTTTTCACGTTCCCGCGGTAAGGACATTGGGTGTAAGAATGCTTGACAAAAATTTCTAACGGAAAATTCCTGGATATAGAAAATATCCAGGACAATGCTGAGCATCCCCCATGTGGATCGGCCAGAATTAGCAAGCTAGCCTCCCTCCCCTGGGCGAGGAAGGCCGGTGTTATTATCCTCCCTTCTCCCTTGCCCTTGGACAGTCAGAAGGACGGAGAATTCGCTAATCCTTTCTGTATCTCTGTGCCCGCCTTTTCTTCTCGTGGCAGAAGAGAACCCTAGTTAGTTAGTCAGCCCCCCCCGGGAAGCCCGCCGACGAGAGATCGCGGGGATCAGGACGGGCACGCGGGGGAGGCTAGCCCCGCCCGCCCTAGACCCTACGAGACGGGAAGGAGGGGCCCTTTTACCTGAGGCGGAAGACGTGGCTGCCGCGGCGGACGGGCCGGGGGCGTCGTCGGTGGGGCGCTCGCCGTTGTGCGCGTCCGCCGTCGCCGCGGCCCCGTCTCCTTCTCCTCCTCCTTCTTTTATCTCCTCCGCGCCCTCGCTGCCTCCCCCGCCGCTCGGCTCGGCAGCGGCCATTTGTAGCCCCCGCCCCGGTGGAGGGCCGGGAGATTCGAGGCTTGTGGCGGTTGCGACTGACTCCTCCCCCTGTTGCTTTGCGGCGGGGAGGGGAAAGGGAGCGGCGGATTCGCGGCCGCCGACGCGAGAGAAGGAGATGCGGGGGAAGGGGGTTGGGGGAAGGATGGAATTGCTGGCTGCTGCTGCCTGGCTGTGCCGCGCTGCGCGGCGCTTTTCCAACAGCGAATCCGACCTGAGCTGTAAGCGAGAATCAGGAAAGGAATTTAGTAAAGGCCTAATCGTACTGTGTTCAAATATCTCTCCCGGAGTAAACCGAGTAACTAACAAATTGGCTGGATTAATTCGTACAGATATTATTTTCTTGCGGGGCCGGAGAGATGGAGGTGGTGGATCCCGGCACGTTGCGTGATGACACGACACGTCGCGGAAGGAAGGGAAAGGAAGCCCACCGGGTGAAGTGGGGTGGCCTGGCCGACGGCCGTTGCGCTGCTGACCGCCGGCTCACCGTGCGGCGTTTCAACCTCTTTATTTAGTTTCAAAAAAAAAAAACCTCTTTATTTTTTATATTTTTGCGTCCCGGCTGTCTATCCACTATTAATAGGAGAAACAGCAGAGGAGGAGGGCGGCTTGGACCGGAAAGGAAAGGCGGCTTTGGCCGAGGCGAAGGCGTGTGTTCCTCTGTTCTTCTTCCTCCCCTGATCCCCACCTTCCTCCTTCCTCTGATTCCACTTGTAATTCCTGAGCTGTAGACAGATCCATGGTGTTTGAGTGAATCCAGTACTGGGTACCTAACACTTGGTATTTAGAGCCATAGATCCTAGCCTCAAAATTTCTTCTCCGCCACCGTCTGCAAACTATTCGACAAAATGCCAAGCCACAAACTCGCCTGCCCTGAGGGTGTTCTTCACGTCCGGATCAACAACGTCCAGCAGGAACTGACCGTCGAGGTACTCCGCCGTCTATTCCGTCAGTCCGGTGATGGCGACATGTTGTGCGCCTTCGAGCGAGTCATGGACGGGATGTACGGAGTGGAGGCCTACGTTCAGTTTGGCTCCCGGCGGCAGGCAGCCCGAGCCCGTGACGCTCTGGACGGGCACGCTGTCTACGAGTTGCATCCTGGTCGTCGACCTCTTGCCACCGATCTACACCATCATCACAACGCCGGACGACGACGAGATGTCCCCGGCGTACTTCTACGACGACACACCATACGCTGAGTGGATTGAAGCTTTGGCTGCGGTTGAGCACCATGACGAGGCAACCGCTTCCACCGACGACCTCCACCTCGAGCCGTCCATGGGTGCCATCAGTGCGCCTCCACCTGAAGTCGCCTCATCTATAACACACACTTCGTCAATAACCACCAGCAATGTTGTCCCGGAGCTCGATGGGAGCGACAAGGCTCTTGACGTCGCTGTCATGAACGTCACTGCACTGACGCCCGCCATCTGCTCGACCGAGTGCCCAAGAGAAGGCAATGGTGCAACAAGGGCCGAGAGCACTCCTATGGCAGCGCCTACCAAGTGTTTGAAGATGGGACATAGCGTGGACAATCCCTCGTTGGTGCTTGCACTCGCCCCTGTGTTGGACAATATTGATACTGTCGTGGCCGCGCAACAGGACACTTATGAGGAGATTGACAACTATGTTCAGAAAGTGGACATCTACTTGGTGCAATCTGTCATAGCAGTTTGTGAGTTATCTTCATCTCCCAGTCCCAAGTTTCTAGCTTGCCTGCCACTATTGCAATGGGATGAGAAACGTGTGTGGCCGCCCCATTTTTATCTGAATGCGCCAACAATGAGTTTGCGATTGCACAAGCAACGAAGGAAGTGTGTTGGCGCAATAATTTGCCTCCTTGTGTTTTGGAGATTGTTGTCAAAACAGTGAGGGACTAATGCGTTTGCTAGTGCTCACAGAGATTATAGGTCCCTGAAGTTGAGGAGTTTGATACAAACTCCGAAGATAATCTCCTGCGATGTACTGAAGACTATCATCGAGGATTATGCGTGAAGAAGTTGACCCCCAAAATTGCTGACCTGAAGCAATTGGTTCGGTGCGCTGTCCGAAGAAGTTGACTGCTACCGAGAAAAATGAAGATGGAGAGAAGACGCAGTTTTCCTTCTTATTTCTTTTTCTCTTTCTTGAGTCATAGGATCACCGTACTATTAAGATGGGTAGAGTGTTCGAAACTTATGTTTCTCTGATGCTGAATCGAAACCTATGTGAGACAGAGAGAAATCTCTTTGTGTTCCGAAAGAATACTCGCCAGCAAGAGACGCAGTTCTTCTTCGCTGCAAGAGATTTATTTCGGACCGAGAAGTCAGCTTACTTGTTCCTCAAGTAAAGTTGCCGTGTGTGTTTGAAATCCGACCGTTGGCAACGTGTCGGTTGGTCATTGGCTAGTGGTCATGTCCAAAATGGTCTTTTCCCCCTCGGGAAGGCCGCGGCTATAAATAGCCACCCCACTCCAACGTGAATCGTTGGCTGCTCCGTGTGAATCCGATAAGATTATTGAGCAACCCCTCTCCGAGAGATTTGAGTTTAAAATCCACCGAGAGAAAACCCCAGAGCCGAAGAATTAAATAGTGGTTCAGCATCACTGGAATCTAAGTTTAGTACGCTCCGCCTTATTATCTTGAGAGCTGCCAACTCTCTAGACGGTTAGGTGTCAAGTTCTTCAATGACCAAGAGTAATTGTGGTTCACGAAGAAGTCTGTGAAGGTTATGGAGATCACCTCAAGCATCTACCCCGAGTGATCGGCACTAACTGACGAGTTAGCTGTCGAGGATAATAGGATGAAGAGAGTTTATCTTCTGTGTTAAATCACAAGTCCCTCCAACCAGACGTAGCTCTTTTGCAGAAGAGTGAACTGGTCAAACAAACAACTTGTCGCCATCGAGCATCACTGGTCACTTCTTAACCCTGTTTTTATTCGGTAGTTTATCTTCGGTTAAGTCTCAGCCATGTGATTTACATTCGGTAACTTCTTCTGTTTACCTTCAGTAGTTTTCCTTCGTTAGACTTGTACCTGTTCTGCTTATTTTCCGCTGCTGTGTTCTGAGGGATTTGAAGTTTCTCGAAAGAAAATTTAAATCTCCCATTCACCCCCCCTCTGGTAGACATACTTAGTTCCTACAATTGGTATCAGAGCAAGGTACTGCTTGTCTCTGCTTATTAAGGTCTAACAACCTTGGAGTTTAAGTATGTCTTCAGTGAACTACAGTCGAACCTGAAGATTCCCATCTTCGATGGGACGGACTATCCCTTCTGGAAGGAGAAGATGAAGATTCGTGTCAGAGCTATCGACGATGATATGTGGCATGTTGTTCAACACGGCTACATGATTGACACCCCAGGATATCTCACTCCATGGGAGAAAAGACTCATTCAGATGGATGCCCAAGCAAAGGATGAAATCTGTGGCCATCTGTCTCGGGCGCAATTCCTTCGGTACCGAGGATTAGAATCTGCGAAAGAAATCTGGGACATCCTCGAAAAGATTAACGAGGGTGTGTCCACACAGAAGGAAGCTCGCGTCGATACACTTCGTGCAAAGTTCAACCGCTTCAAGAGGCTAGGGAATGAAAGCTGTCAGCAAACTTTCGATCGACTGAGTGACATTGCAAATGAACTACAGGGCCTCGGGGCCAACGATATCACAGATCATGAGGTGGTGAAGAAGTTGCTCAGATCACTGGACAGTTCCTTCGATACACTAGTCTTGATGATAAAGGAGAGAGCAGATTTCAAGTTACTCGACTCTGCTAATATCATGGAAAGGCTGAACACTCACGAGGAACAAGAAGAGGAAAAGAGGGATCTTTACGGCTCAAGTTACCGAAAGAGTCATGCACTCAAAGTTGTGGCTGAATCTGACTCGGAAGACAATGCCGATGAAGAATCTGATGAGCCTGAAAGTATCAGCAAAGATCTTGCGCTGATAACAAAATGCTTCCAGCGCTTCCGAAAGAAAAATCAGTTTCAGAAGAAAAGCTCAAGCAAGTCAAAGTCTTCCTCAAAACCTTCGGGAGACTACACCTGCTTCAAATGCAGGAAGCCTGGCCACTTCAATTCTGACTGTCCACTCTGGGAAGCTGAAATTCGAGCCAGTGGAAGATTTGATTCGGGCAGCAAGCAACGCAAGGGCAAGAGCAAGAACTATGACTCCGATGATGAGAAGAAGACCAAGAAGTTCTTCAAGAAGAAGGATAACTCCACCTCCAAGACCAGCTCAAGATCTTCTTCGGGAACTCCTTCAAGGTCTACTTCCATCCGAAAGAAGAATTCTCGCAAGGCCAAGGCTTACATCGGGAAGGAAATGGACTCCGAGGAAGAAGACTCCGACTCCGATGAAGAAGAAGAATCCGAAGAAGAATCAGATTCAGGCATGGCCGGCATCGCGTGCGCCTCTACCCCTGCGTCAAACTTCTTCGACAACAACTCAAGTGATGACGAGGCACGCGCTTTCTGCTTCATGTCAAAATCTTCAAAGGAGAAGGTATCTCCTAAACATCACAAGGTTTACGACAGCGATCAATTTTCATCTGATGACAATGATCATGCCAAACTGATAAAAATTGCTAAGAAACAACAACACTGTCTTGATAAAACTGAGAAAACCCTCAGGAAGTCTGAAGGGTTGTTGGTCGAGGAGATGAAGAAAAACCAAACGCTGACGGAAGAGCACACTGCTCTCGAGTCACAATTGGAAGATTTGTCCAAACGTCATGATTCTCTCTCAGAAGACCACGAGAAGCTGAATTATGATTACCTTAAGAGGAAACAGGAACTCGAGTCGCTGAGAGAGGCTCATGATGACTTGCAGATACAAAACTATCTTCTCGCCTAGCAACTCGAGAAACAACCTGAGGTGTTTATACCACCCTGTTTAAAATGTCTTGAACGCAGTAATGCCGAATCAAATGATGAATCCTCTATCACTTCCGAAAGAAATACTTCTGCTGATGAAATGGTTGCTAACCCCTCGCTCGAGGAAACCACTATTTTATCTGATGAAAATGCTAGGTTGAAGAATCTTCTTCAGACAGGGATCTTCAAAAGCCTCAAGGGGCATCAAACCCTCTGTGATGTTCTGAAGAAATCGATCCTTCATAAAAATCCGAGGAAGGAAGGATTGGGTTTCGAAAGGAAACTCAACGAAAATGGTACTTATTGGGAACCTAAGCAATATCCTTAGACAGTGTGGGTTCCTGCCAAGAGCAAAACTCTTGACCCAGCATTGCTCTCGGGATATGATTGTCCTATTCCTGTGTGTGACGATGATGATTCTCTTGACAACTATAAGTTGTTCAAAAATCAGCGTGGCGAAGCATTTGCTCGTTACATTGGTCCAAACTGCAGGAATGGGCCTCCGAAGAAAAACATCTGGGTTCCTAAGTCTGTTATCGAGGCATTACCTGTTACTGTGCTACTAACCATGCAGGAAGAAAATGCTCGATACATACTTCAAAAGGCTCGTCAGAATGAGTATATGCATTCTTCTTCAAATCACTATACTCATATGTCGAGGAACAATTACAATGCATATTCTTTCAATTATGCTAACTCTACCTCGAGGAACAATTCACGTGGTTACCGAAAGAAATCATTTACTGCTCGTTTAAATGTGAATGTTTCTCAGCCACCTGCAAAGATGTGGGTGGTTAAGAAAGCCTAATTCTCCTGCAGTACTATGTCTCCGGGTGTACTGAATGGATCATGGATAGTGGATGCACTAGCCATATGACTGGAGACAAGTCGTTGTTTGTCGACCCCAACTTAATTGTTTCTTCTCAGAAGTACATTACTTTCGGCGACAACAACAAAGGAAAGGTAATTAGGCTAGGTAAAGTTGCAATATCCAAGGACAAGAATATTGATGAAGTTATGCTTGTTCAGTCCCTTGGATTCAATCTTATGTCTGTTGGCAAGTTATGTGATCTAGGCATGCTAGTTTTATTTTCAATAACCAAATGCATCGTCTTCATGGCCACTGACAATTCCTTCGTCTTTGAGGGATTTAGAAAAGGTGATTTATATATTGTGGATTTCTCTAAGGGTCCCACAGTCCAAACCTGCTTGCTTGCAAAAGCTACAGAAGGCTGGCTGTGGCACCGAAGACTTGGTCATGCAGGTATGAGAAATTTGCAGACTCTATTGAAGAAAAATCATCTTCGAGGCATTCCCGATGTAAAATTCGATAAAGATCATCTCTGCGGTGCTTGTGAGGCCGGGAAATTGGCCAAGAAGCATCATTCATCGAAAACTGTCATGACTATGACAAGGCCTCTGGAAATTCTTCATATGGATCTTTTCGGGCCGCAGAACTATGCAAGTTTCGGCGGCAGTCATTATGGCCTGGTTATTGTTGATGATTTCTCTCGATACACTTGGGTATTCTTTCTCGAGGATAAATCAGTAACTCAAGATGTTTTCAAGAGATTCGCCAAGAGGGCTCAGAATGAATATGATATATCCATCAAGCATGTTAGAAGTGACAATGGCACTGAATTCAAAAATACTCATATTGAGGACTTTCTCGATGATAATGGTATTACTCATGAATTCTCTGCTGCCTACACTCCCCAGCAAAATGGAGTTGTAGAGCGAAAGAATAGAACTCTCATTGAAATGGCAAGAACAATGCTCAGTGAGTACAAAACTCCTATTCGTTTCTGGGCCGATGCAATTAATACTGCTTGTCATGTTGTGAATCGTGTTTATCTTCACAAGTTCCTTAAGAAAACTTCATATGAGCTTATTACTGGCAAGAAACCAAATGTTTCTTATATGCGTGTCTTTGGTGCTCCTTGCTACATTCGTGACATGAATCATAGTTCTAAGTTTGCACCTAAAGCACATGAAGGTTTTCTTCTCGGTTATGGCTCAAACTCGCATACTTATCGAGTCTATAACTCTCACCACAGGAAAGTTATGAAAACGGTAAATGTGCGGTTTGATGAATCTAACGGCTCCCAAAAGGAGCACCTGCCAAATGTGATAGATGAACCTCCGATTTCTGAAGCAATTCGACAAATGGCTATTAGAGATGTCAGACCCATCGAAGCAAATGCTCTTTATTCTTCTGATGACGATGCTGTTGATCATCGAAGAGAATAATGGCACCACCGAAGAAAATGGCAATGCCGAAGAAAATGGCAATCCCGATGATAATGCCAATGCTGATGAAAATGCTGAGAACAACACTAATGCTCAGCCGAATGCAAATCCTCCCCTACAATGAGTGGCAAATCGAGTGGACGCTGATTTAATTCTCGCTGATATAAACAATCCAGGTCCAGGTCCTTCAACTCGTTCACGCACTCGTTTGGCTAACTTCTGTGGAAGTTTCTCTTTTGTCTCTATTTCAGAACCGACAAAATATGACGAGGCAATGGCTGATCCTGATTGGATGAATGCTATGCATGAAGAATTGGTGCAATTTGAATTAAATGACGTCTGGGAATTGGTCGATCGAGCGAATCCTAAGAAGCACAATGTTATTGGCACCAAATGGATCTTCCGCAACAAACAAGATGAAAATGGTGTTGTGGTAAGAAATAAAGCCCGTCTTGTGGCTCAAGGCTATACACAGGTTGAAGGTATTGATTTCGGTGAAACTTATGCACCTGTTGCTCGCCTTGAGGCAATTCGCATTCTTCTCGCATATGCAAATTACAATGATATTCTTCTATATCAAATGGATGTGCAAAGTGCCTTTCTCAATAGTAAGATTGAGGAAGAAGTTTATGTTAGGCAGCCACCTGGCTTTGAACATCCTCATTATCCTAAGAAAGTGTACAGGTTGAAAAAGGCTCTCTATGGGCTTAAGCAAGCTCCTCGACCTTGGTATGATACACTAAAGGATTTCCTTAAACACAAAGGATTCAAGCCTGGTTCCACTGATTCCACTCTATTCACATGCTCTTTCAATGGTGATCTTTTCATGTGTCAAATTTATGTGGATGATATTATCTTCGGCTGTACTAACAATGCTTGCAGTATGGAATTCGGGAGAATGATGTCCGAGAAATATAAGATGTCCATGATGGGTGAACTCAAGTTTTTTCTCGGGTTACAAATCCGTCAACAGGATAATGGGACTTTCATCTCTCAAGAGAAATTCTGAAGGACTGTCTGAAGAAATTCAAAATGCAAGATTGCAAAGGACTCAAAACTCCTATGCCTACAAATGTTCATATGGATGCAGATGTGTACGGTAAAGATTTTGATCAAAAAGCTTATCGTTCGATGATTGGTTCTCTGCTTTACTTATGTGCTTCCAGACCTGATATTATGTTGAGTGTTTGCATGTGTGCACGTTTTCAAGCTGCACCGAAAGAATCGCATCATCTTGCGGTCAAGCGTATTCTGAGATATTTGGCTCACACCTCCACCTTAGGTTTATGGTATCCTAAGGGAGCGCAGTTTGATCTCGTTGGATATTCAGACTCAGATTATGCAGGTGACCGTGTTGACAGGAAATCTACTTCGGGGACATGTCATTTCCTCGGTAGATCATTGGTATGTTGGTCTTCGAGAAAGCATAACTGTGTATCACTTTCTACGGCTGAAGCCGAATATATTGCCGCTGGTGCCTGTTGCTCTCAATTATTGTGGATGAAGCAGACACTGAAGGATTATGGCATCAAGGTCAAAAATATTCCTCTGTTCTGTCATAATGAGAGTGCCATCAAAATTGCACACAAGCTAGTGCAGCACTCTCGAACCAAGCATATTGATATCAGGCATCATTTTCTTCGGGACCATGTTCTTCGACAGGATATTATTATCAGCCACGTCAAGACCGAGAAGAATCTTGCCGATATCTTCACCAAGCCTCTCGATGAGAAAAGATTCTGCGCGTTACGGTGTGAGCTAAATATCCTAGATTCCGCAAACATGCAGTAGACAGGACGCGGCACCCGTGCCAGCACTTCCACATCTTAGAAGGAATGGGTGCACAACACTCGAAGAGTTTGAAATTTTCGACAAAGTGAAATTTTGTTTCGGAGAGTGAATACATTAACGAAGAACTTGACTTGCCAAGTGCCACGACAAATTGTGCGATGCTCGGGGTCACATAGTTCTTATACGGTGGGTAACGCCACCATCTTTTATTCGGATTTAATTTCGTGCGGTATTTCTTTTCGGTCGTTTATGTTTCGATTCTCTGTTTTTGTTCGATGATTGGATTCTGTCCCCTATGCATTTCACTCATAGTTCTCCTTCGGGTGTTTGTTTTCCATCTGAGTGAAATCTCTCAGACCCTACCATTCTATTCTATCTCATCCAATCTATGTTGATCCATTATGAGTGTGCAATTTCATCTGGGGTGATTCTTTATCTGGCATCCTTGGCTATGAGAAAGAATTCACTCCGAAAAAGAATCAGTTTTGGCGAAAGCCGTCCGAAATTTTGGTTTCCCGCTCAAAGTTCGGACCACGTTCTGCTTGCGGTTGCCATGTGCTCTTGTACAACCACCGCCTGATCTGAACCGTTGAATCCTAAAAGTCCACGAATGGCCACCGTTAGATCTCACTCGATGGGAGCGGTTATTCCTTCTCGCGTATATATACGCCCACCGCTTCCCCATTTCTATCGGCTCCCCATTCGTCTCCCTCCACCGAAACCCTCGAAACAACTGTAGCTCCGCCTCCAGCTCGACGACGCCGACCATCTTCGCCGCTTCGCTGCCGGAAAGAGGTCGCCAGAGTCCTCCATCGCCGCCGCAGTCCATCCCATTCGCCGCGCCGCCGTAGTTGCTGCTCATCACCTAGTTAGGATATGTGCAGTGTCGAACTCGAGCTTCCGTTCGTTCTCGTTCGTGTTCGTCCGTGGTAATTTCTCTGATTTTACCGTATTTTACAGATCCAAAAATCTTTGGTTAAACTATTGGATGCGGTTTGTAGTTTTTCCTCGCATCTCGTTTCAGATCTAGGGTTTGTATTATGCCTCGGCAGTTCAAAACAAATAGTTTTCGTATTAGTGAATTTGTCTTCAGATGCACTAGCATGAAATCTATGATTTCCTTCGACCGAAACTTAATTCATGTCCAAAGTCTAACTTCTCAAAAAAATGATTTTCTTCGACAAATTTCTCTGTGCACACTCGTAACCCTATCCCTATTTTCCCTCGCATCTATCTATATTCACTGGGCTATGGACTCAGTCGAAGATTCTACTCAGCCTGCTGGTCACCATGACAGAGGTGAAGATACTGTGTTAGGAACAGCAGACGAATCGAAAGCACAGGGCCCAACGGTTGGCCCTTCTAAGCAGAAGCGAAAGAGAAAAGAGCCTGCTGAAAAAGATGCTGATGAAAATCCTCAGAAGAAAAAGAGAGGTGGTCGCAAGCCGTATGAAAACTCAACGGAACTTATGTCTCATGATCGATACAAAACAGTCTCCGGTGAAACCAGTCGACAGAAAAGAAAGAGATATCAGCAGATTAGGCGCTACTGGGTGACCAAATGGTTTAACTATGAAATGGTTCATCCTCGGTACGCGAAGAACTTTGCTTTCACTCCACCTTGGGGTGACTGTCATGCTATCTGGCTATTGAAGACAAACGATCCCAATGAGCGTCCACCTCCTCCTCCCAATCCACATGAGTCATCTCTCAAGCGACCAGAGGATTATCCTCAAGAACTGGCTAAGCGCATAAAAAATGCGGAGGACCGAGAATTGAAACAAGAGGCTCAAGAAAAACAGAATGTCAGACTCACTCAACAAGACTTGGAGAAACGCAAGGCTTTAGGTCTCGATGAGGGCCGCTCCAAGCGAAAGCATGACAAGAACAACTCTGGCTCATCGAAGAAAAAGAAATCTGGCAACAAGAAAAAGAACGTGCGCGCTGAGACCACTGACCTTGAATGTTCTTCGGATGATGATGATCCTCCTCGTCCCACTGAGGAAGTTGAGGCTGCGGTAAGTGAATATGTGAATATCACTTCAGAAACCACGCTGCCAGATTTGACTAAGCTTGCCCCTCCTGTCAAGCCGAAGGTTAAACCTCGCAAGACCCCTACTTCAGTCGTTAGGATGAAGAAGCATCTCGACACCACTCCTTCGCCGAATGCAATCAACTTGCAAGATCTCGTTGTGGATGCTCTAGTGCGTACTGCCAAGCCTGGAGAGAAGATTCCTAAACCATCGGTGCCAAGGATTTCTGCACCACCTAAATCTACTGCTAGCAACACCGAAAAGAGTGCTACCGAAACAAATGTTTCGAAGAAAAATGCTGCAGAGTTTCCTCCGAAGATGTTGCAGCCGTTGGCATCCATGCCTCCCTCTGCACCTCAGACTGCCGATACAAATATCGCAGAAGTACATACTGAAGGAGATGCAGCTCCGCACAACTATGATCACATCTTCATCATGGAGCAATTGGATCGATTTGTTGAAAATCCTTTCGATGGAGAAGTTGCGGATCTGCCTATTCCTTCTAAAGTAATTGAGCAGGCCAGCGTTCTCGTCAATGATCTTCGAGAAGCTGTTGTTGAAATCAATGCTCTCACTGCTAAGCGAGTGGAAATTGATACTGAGATGAAGACTACAACCTCCAAGTTTGTTATCAACGAACTTGAGGCTTCTTATCAGAAGCTCAACAAGACGATCTCCATGCTTCGAAACAGAAGACTGAGATTTCACTCGGATCTCGACCAAATGGTTCGAAAGATACGCATAAATCATCAAGCCAAGACAACCAAATATAATGAGTTAGTCCAAGGCCACATTGATCAGAAAGCTCAACAGCTTAAGATGAAGAAGAAGCGGATTGCGAGATAGAACTCTGTCCTGCCTCCGCCGACTGAAAAGACTGATGACCCGGTCATCGATAAACAGACTTAGGACATGGGTCCCGAATCAATTGTACATGAGAAGCCAGTCGATACAAATCCAGTTCCGGAACCTACTACGGTTGCCGATGATATTGTTCCATCCCAGCCATCTGATGACGTGCCTATAGCTTCCCCTGTTCAGCATGATTCACCTCCTCCATCCAAGTCAGTAACAGAAGAAGGCGAAATACATCAGTCAGAACCCAGTGCTCCACAGTAAGATTTACCTACTACATCAAGTGTTTCGGATCCACTAGTGACCGAACAGACTACTGCCAATCAGATTGAGACTCACGTGTCTCCTTCACTGATGATTATTGAGTCGTCCTCTCAGCAACAAGGCGTTGAGCAATCCGCTCAAGCCAAGAAAGAATCTCAGGTCCATGTGCCTGAAGCAAAAGAAGCTGCAGAAAAACCAACTGGAAAAGAAAAGGCCCTAGTGCCACCGCCTGTTGAGACTGAACAAGCTCTGAAGGAAAATTAGGAACCAGCCGGAGTCCCTCCAACCGAAGATGTACTCCTGACTGTTGCAAATACTTCAGCTCCACCAAATGATGAAGCTGGTCCTTCTGAAAGAGTTCCTCCTACCGAGTCACAGCCAATCCAATCTGAACGCAACATTGGCTCTGTGGTCTATTGCGACAAATTTCTTTCGGTCGAAGAAGAACTACAGTGCCCATATCCTAGAGAACGCCTTCCACTCTTCTCGGATGGTGCTGGTGCCAAAGGACCACTCTTCAACAAGACTATTCATCGGGAGAAGATAACATTTTTCAAAACTAGTCCGTATGATGGACCTCGCACTTCTGAATCCAGTCGCTTCTGAACCCGTGAACAAGCCATCTATTACACTCGGGTGCTCTACAACAGCCATCGGATATTTCCTAATGAATATCTTGACGTCCCACTGATGCGCAGTATAGAATGCTTTCAGCCAATTCTTCAAGAGCTCGATGATTTTCAACTGACCAAAGTTTTTGAATTCCAACATCCTTGGAACCGTGAGTGCATTCTTCAGTTCTATGCCACTTTGTACATTTCTGGAAATGAAGACGACAGCACCACATGGGTCATGGAGTGGATGACTGAAGGACGTCGAATTAAATGTCTAGCCATGGATTTCGTGCATCACTTTCATTTTCCTCGATTTGAGACCAATGGAAAATAAATTCGTGTGCATCGTATCGATGAAGTTACTCCTAAAGAATTTCACTTCACCATGGATCCCGATAAAGTTGGTGACTACATTGGTTCTCCACATCCCAAAAACTTGACTTTTCACAATCAGACTATCTTTCATCTGCTCACATACACCATCTGCCCATTGGCTGGCACTAATCAAGATGGCACGATAAGTGGAGTTCTGCGGAATGCTATTCATGCCATTGCGGGTGGATATATTTTTGACCTCGAAGATATGTTCCTCCGTATCTTATCTGATTCTGCTCAGTCCTCTCACAGTTTCAAAGTCTTCGCGCCTTGGATTCAAAAAGTGATTGATCACAGCATGCGCATGCTTTATCTCGCGAAGGAAAACCACAAAAGCTTCATTCCACCTGTTCGGGAGACAGTGCAAGTTATGCAAGATATTTCCTCGGGCAAGGATCCCACTGCGATTCCTCAAACATTTGATGGACCGCAGCTTCCTCGCTGAGAAAGAACAACAAAGATCCAACCACCCATTCAGATGGAAATCAGTCTGCGCACACAACAATTGCTATTGAAGCATATAGCCGAAGATCGCCAAGAAAAAGAGCATTTGGCCGCCGAATTGAATTCTCTTCACAATCGCACTCGATTGCTGCATCTGATTGCCGATGAAAATAAGAAGCGTCTATGGAAACTGCTTTGGAAGTTCTTCTCCAAAAAGAAACTTACTCGCGAAGATCTCAAACAACTATATGATTACATTGATGTTGGGTTCAAGGTTGAAGATCTTCAGGAGCGCAGCACACCATCACTTCCTACTCGTGCTCCATCGACAGATTTGCTTCGGCTCTCGCTTAAGAAGTTAATCGATGAATCAGAAGCAACCTCACCAACAGTCAAGACTGCCGAAGAGAATCAAGCACCATCCATCGAACAAAATGTAGCACCAGATGTACCATCAACCTCTGCTCCACCGTAACCTGCTCCTGTTGAAGCAATGGAAAGAAAATCAGAAGAAGAAGATATTCCCGTCACCTCCGAAGAAGAAACAGCCAATACACCAAGCGGTTCCGGCAAAGACACTTCGGGAAATGCTTCGGATTCTTCTGCTCTGCCTGAGTGACTCATGTTCTTTGATACCTTTTTGACACCTGTTGACAAAAAGGGGGAGAAGACATCGAGTTCTGATAGATTTGCTCGTTTTTACTCGCTTTTGGCTGGTTGCATTTTACCTCGAGTTTACAACACTTGCTCTTCGATTTGATTCTTATCGTGTTGTAAAACTTTTTCGTAAACTCCTGGTCTGTAACAGTTAATTACCCCCCCTCCTGCTTCATTATATGTCTCTCGAGAATCTATTTTGCAGGTGGTATTATTTTCAGAAGTTACGATTGGATGCACTATATTATTCTTGGATTATTATCTTTCAGTGCGATCCATTATTCTCGAAGATATGAAATGCCTCTCCTTCAAACTTATTCTAACACATGCAGGATATTGAACTTCAATCATTTCTATCGATCCATACATTTAGGGGGAGCCCATTTTATCTTCGTGACATTCAGCACTGTTACTTCTCGCACGCCTGTACTCACATATCCATCCTTACTTCGATGTTTATCTGTTTTGTCAACAATCGTCCAAAAAGGGGGAGATTGTTGGCGCAATAATTTGCCTCCTTGTGTTTTGGAGATTGTTGTCAAAAACAGTGAGGGACTAATGCGTTTGCTAGTGCTCACAGAGATTATAGGTCCCTGAAGTTGTGGAGTTTGGTACAAACTCTGAAGCTAATCTCCTGCGAAGTACTGAAGATTATCATCGAGGATTATGCGTGAAGAAGTTGACCCCCAAAATTGCTGACCTGAAGCAATTGGTTCGGTGCGCTGTCCGAAGAAGTTGACTGCTACCGAGAAAAATGAAGACAGAGAGAAGACGCAATTTTCCTTCTTATTTCTTTTTCTCTTTCTTGAGTCATAGGATCACCGTACTATTAAGAGGGGTAGAGTGTTCGAAACTTATGTTTCTCTGATGCTGAATCGAAACCTATGTGAGACAGAGAGAACCAGAGGAGGGGCTTACAGGGCGGCAAGGTCGATGGAGGAGGAGGAGGTTGGATTTGCGGCGACGTCGAGGAGGAGGAGGCAGGCGCGCGGCGACGTCGAGGAGGAGGCAGGCGCGGCGAGGTCGAGGAGGAGGACGCAGGCGCGCGGCGACATCGAGGAGGAGGCATACGCGGCGAGGACGGGCTCCGGCGACGGCGCGAGGAGGCAAGGGCGATGAGGGCTCCGGCGACGGCGTGGAGGAGGGGAAGGGGATGGAATGGGGGGAATTGGGGAAGAAAGGCCCGCACGGTGCGATTAACTCAAACATATCAGTAGCGCGTTTATGGACCCGTGCTATAGCTAACTTAGCTGTAGCGCGGGCTACCCAAACCGGTGCTACAGATAACTTAGCTATAGCGCGGGTGTGGACCAACGCTACTGATATAGCTAACTTATCAGTAGCGCCTGTTTGGGTAGCCCGCGCTACAGCTAAGTTAGCTATAGCACGGGTCCATAAACGCGCTACTGATATTCCTTTGATTTTTCTTTTCATTTTCTCCTTTTGCTTTTTCTTTTCATTTTATTTTTCTTATTTCCTTTCTCCTTTTTCTTTTTCTTTTCATTTCCTTTTCTAATCCTTTCATTTTCCTTTTCACTTTCTTCTTTCCTTTCTCATTTTTCTATTTCTTTTCATTTTCTTCTCATTTCCGAAAGACGACCGAGCCGGGAAGAAGGGGATTGGATACAATGTATATAACTCAGGCGACGATATATATTACACATCATTTGACCGATAACTATTAAGTGTGTACACAAAATAAATACATATATATATAAATGATGGTTTCTCAGCGTCGACGTTTTCGTTTCTGAGTGAGCTTCTTTCCCTTCTTGTTCGCTGTCGAATAATTGAGCCCCTCATTGTGACTTTTCCTTTTCCATGGAGTACGATCTTTCTTGGGTAATGTAGTATTGATTCTTCTTTTGACGTATGCTTCATCGTCATCGTCATCTTCCCTCATCGAGTTGTCGTACTGGTCGTAGTCTTCCTCGTTGGCGACTCCATCCATTCCGATGATGTTCCTTTTGCCTCTCCTCACGACAACACGGCTGGAATTGCTCGGGTCGGTTATGAAGACGCATTGTGTCACATGTTTAGCGTGTACCCATGGCTCGTTTTTTGCGATGGCGTTCACGGTAGCGCTCTTGGCGTCGGTTATAGACATGGTAGTGAAATACCGGTTTTCTCTTTCGACGTTCTTAGCCCATCTGACACGGAAAATCGTCGCATCGTGCAGTCCAGAGTAGTCAAGCTCCCAGATCTCTTCGACCCTTCCGTAGAATCTTTCAGTTGCGGCGTTGTCGCCGATCATGCATTCCATTGTCACCCCTGAGTTCTGAAAATCACTGTTTATATCTTTGGCCTCCGTGTAGAACGTGTATCCGTTGATATCGTATGCCTGATAGGTCGCGAGGTTGGCCGCGGGGCCATGTGCTAAGGCGTATATGAGCAATCCGTCCGTAGAGCCCTCTTCCGGGGGATTAGCAAGAACATGCTCTTTGAACCAAGGCAGGAAAGTGGAGTTGTGCTCTCTAATAACTTCGGCGTTCGTCTTGCATAGCCCCCGGTCACGATACTTCTTTGCGATGGTTTCTTTGTGCTGTGTCGCGAAAGGATCTACCACGTCTAGGTGCTGTAGCACTACTAAGTTTGCTCTGTCAAAGTCATTTTGTCGACCCGAGTGGTCCACATGCAGTTCCCTCCGGCCGTTGGTGTGACCTTCTCCTCCAAGCCTCCCAAGGTGCTTGTTAACGGGCAAACCAACAACAGGGTCTCCGCCATATAGATAATTCTCGCGGAAAGAGGTGCACTCTTGGGTCAGATAGCCCTGGATGATGCTTCCATCCGACGGGACATGTTACGAACGAATCCTTTGATGACCCCATTCATCCTCTCGAACGGCATCATGTTGTGCAGGAATGTCGGCCCGAGGTCTATGATGTCGTCCACAATGTGGACACACAGATGCACCATGACGTCAAAGAACGCGGGCGGGAAGTACATCTCAAGCTCGTTTAGTATCACAACGATCTCTTCCTGTAGCCTTCGGAGCTGCTTCTCACTGATCGACTTTCGAGAGATAACGTCGAAAAAGTTGCAGAGACTAGTAAGCGTGTCACGGACGTGGTTGTCCATTATCCCTCTAAGGGCAACAGGAAGTATCTGCGTCATCATCACATGACAGTCATGAGACTTCATCCCGCTGAACCTTTTCTTCTTGGTGTCTAGAAATCTGCTTATCTTCCCACAGTAACCGGAACTAACTTTGATTCCGGTAAGGCAGTTGAAGAATTGATCGATCTCCTTCGGACTTAAGGTAAAGCAAGAAGGGGGGCAATAATTCTCTTCCTTCTTGTTGACTTTTTTGCCCTGGTCCCGCGTCTCCGTCTCCGTCTCCGTCTCCTCCGACTTTTTACGGGGCGGCATGTGGAGATCTGCCCTGATGTTCAAATCTTCCAAGTCTCTTCTTGCCTTTGGCCCATCCTTGGTCTTATCCGACATGTTCATCAGTGTTGCAAGCAAGCTCTCAAGGACATTCTTCGTGATATGCATTTGATCAAGGCAATGAGGCGTGTCGAGTTTGGGCCAGTACTCCAAGTCCCAGAAAACAGACCTCGTTTTCCATACCTTCAGTAGCTGCTCCGGCGCCTTTTTCATCTTTCCCGGCGCGGGGCACTGTTCCCAGTTTTTCAACAACTCATCGATTTCGGCGCCGCTCCTCTTACGTGGAGGTCCTCGATGCTCAGCCTCACCATTGAATAGATCTCCACGGGTCGTCCTTCGCGAGCCATCTTCGATGCCCCATGTACACGATTTTCCCAGACCCGCCATCTTTCGTTAGATGCTGAGACGTTGTATCATCCATGCACCGCGTGCATCCGCAATATCCGTGGCACACCTGGCCTGCGACATATCCGTAACCGAGATAGTCGTGCACCGTAATCATCAGCGCGGCTCTCGTATAGAAATACTCGCCTTTGTTGGCGTCCCATGTCTTGGCCGGTGTTTTCCATAACGTGTCTAACTCCTCTTGAAGTAGCCCCAGATACATATTAATATTATTTCCCGGTTGTTTCGGCCCTTGAATCAGCATGCTCATATGTATGTACTTTGTCTTCATGCACTTCCAGGGGGGAAGGTTGTACATCCATACAAACATGGGCCATGTGCTATGGTTGGTGTTCTGGTTGCCAAACGGATTCATGCCATCAGTACTCGCGCCAAGCACGATGTTCCTTGGATCACCTGTGAAAAATCGATATTCGGCGTTGAACGCTCTCCACTGGCTTGCATCCGCGAGGTGTCTCGGCTTCGGATCATCTCCATCGTCGGGCTTCACCCTCTCTGCGTGCCAGCGCATGAGCTTTGCTTCCTTAGGATCTACGAAATAACGCTGCAGACGGGGAGTGATCGGTAGGTACCATACAACTTTCTGGGGAGATTTCTTTCCGGCCTTCTTGTATCGAGAAGCATTGCACACCGGACAGTTGTTTTTTCCGCGCGCTCCTTCTGATAAATGATGCAATCGTTGATGCATGCATGGTATCTAATGTGCGATAGATCAAGAGGGCACACAATCTTCTTGGCCTCATCGACACTAGTAGGACACAGGTTCCCCGCGGGAAGGACCTTCTTTAGATACTTGAGAAGCTCATCGAGGCTTCTGTCGGTCCATTTGTTTTTAGCCTTTGTCTTTAGAAGTTTGAGCGTGAAACTCAAGCGGGTCACCTCGGGATCGCAACCATCATACAATGGAGTATGAGAGTCTACCTCCAGTTGCTCCAGCTTGGCCTCCTCTCTACAAGCAGCTTTGTCGTTAGTCGTCTTCTTGTGAAGCAGGTCTCGAACATGAGGGTCCCGCATGACTGAACTTAGTAGCGACGAATGCTCCGGCATGTCCGCGTCTTCTCTGTCATGTCCGGCCACTTCTCCACCCCCATGTCCGGCCTCTTCTCCGCCCCCATGTCTGGCCTCTTCTCTGCCCCCATGTCCGGCCTCTTCTCCGCCGCCTTGTCCGGCCTCTTCTCCGCCACCATTATCGGTCATCTCTTCGTCTGGTCCAATGTCGTCATTGGCTGCCCCATCGACGTCATCATCTTCACTTATCCACCGAGTATAGCCATCCATGAAACCAGTCATGAGCAGGTGCGCTTTCAAACGGCCTTCCTTAAAGGGGTCGAGCAAGACTCCTCCTTTGCATCTTCGACACGGACAGAAAATCTCCTTCCGGTTATTTTCATACATGTCGTGCACCGCGGATCGCAACCATCTTTCCACCATCGTTCCACTGACCTTCATGATCGCCTGCGTGGTATAATTAATAAGCAAAAGGATTATAAACGCATCCATGCATGCATGCATCAAAGTCATACTAAAATTCGGCATGATCTTCCCTAAAAATAGGACATATAGAGTTTGCCCGAAATTCGCCGAAACGGAAATAAATCGACATTTCGGCAAAACATAAGCAACTCATGTCACGCACGATCCGACAAATACACATAGGCGGCAACTCATGCCACACGCACATTCTCACCATCATAGCGCAAACACAAATATTTTCATTCTTGCAAAGCACAACTTTTTACTCACCTATCGTCCCGAGAGAGGGATCGAGCACACAAGTACGGTAGATGGCCGTTGCCGCTATCTAGCTAGCTAGGGATCGAAAGTAGTGGAAGGAGGGAGGGAAAGCTAGCTAGCTAGCATGGTAGATCTAGTTGGAAGGAGATACTCTACCTAACTAGTGGAGAGGGAGGGAAAGCTAGCTAGTGAGACAAAGGCATGAGAGTGGGGAAAGAGAGAAGGAGGGAGAGACAAATAAATTCAAGTGAGGAAGAGAAGAAGCCATTAATAGAGGAGATGGTGGATAGGGGCATTAATGGGGAGAGAAGAGAGGTAGGAGAAGGAAGAAGTAAGTGAGGGAGGTACAGGAGGGAGGGGGAAAGGGGAGGGGGAGGAGGGGAGGGTGGGAGAAAAAGGTGGCTGCTACGTCTAGCAGTAGCGCTGGTATCTCACCGGCGCTACTGCTAAGTTTCGTAGCAGTAGCGCGTGTCGGTGGCCTAGCGCTACTGCTATTATGGGCCCACCTTCTGGCCCCGTGCACAGATAGCGGTAGCGGTGGGCCACCGACAAGCGCTACTGCTATGGATATTAGTAGTAGCGCTGGTTTCGGGCCACCGCTACTACTAAGGGTAGCCCCGGCCAGTGGCGGTGGGACCACTTAGCAGTAGCGCTGCCCGGCCACCCCGCGCTACTGCTACTTTGGTACCTGTAGCGCCTGTTGGCGCCCAGCGCTACTACTAAGTAGCAGTAGCGCTGGCCCCATAACCAGCGCTACTACTAAAATTCTATCTACAAGCTTTCTCCTAGTAGTGTATTGCTGCTACCATTACTGTTACTGTTACTACTATTGCTATTGCTATCAAACTACCATACTACTGTGCTACTGATCACTCTGTTGCAGATATTTAGTCTCAAGGTGTGGTTGAATTGACAACTCAACTGCTAATATTTGCAAATATCCTTTGGCCCCCCTTGTGTCGAATCAATAAATTTGGGTTGAATACTCTACCCTCGAAAACTGTTGCGATCCCCTATACTTGCGGGTTATCAATGTGCCAATGTTAAAATGCCTACCTACAAGAATGTGCTTGTTACACCAGTTTTTAGCCCGGAACCTCCAGACCTGATCCGGGTTAGGCTTTGGACTTTGGCAGAACCTTCTGTTAAGTCTAGAGTATTTCCCGGATGGACCCCGAAGACTCCGGACTAACCCGAAGACTTCGGGTTTTCCGAAAACTGTGTGTAACAGGCAGATTTTCATGGGCCCATATAAATACCCCCTCTTCCCCAAAGGGTGGGGGTCGACCAGATCTCAAGCTCCAGCATTGTTGACCACATCCAAGCTTCCATTCCTCCCTCTCTAGCCAACCAAACTTTAATTTCTTGAGAGTAAAAGAAAGACGAACCCTAGATCTGTGATTCCACCAAACCAAATCTTGAATCCCCCAAGTGCTTTGTGTGATTTTCTAATCTTGGGTTCATGGGAAACCCTAGGAAGATTGGAGTGCCCGGGAGCTTCCAAGTTGTGAATTTGTGCTCCGGGAAAGTTTGTGAGGGTTTGGAGTTCGCCCTTAGGCCTACCACTACTGAAGGGAGCTCGGGCATCTGTTGGATGAGGTACTCAGGGACCTAGGTGAGACATTCGTTGGCCTCCACCTCTCCAACAGAGATTAGCACCCCCAAGGGTGTGCACTTCGGGATACTTCTTCGTCTCCAACACTTGTGGTTATTTCTCTCCTTAAGCTTCATATTGTGTTTATTACTTGCTTGTTAGTTTACCTTGTGTAACTTGCTTGTTTGTAATAGCTCTACATATAGGGTGCTCAACTTAGTTGTATTGTTAGAGAACTTTCTATTCCGCAATCCCTCTAAAATCAACTAAGAAAAGTAAAATTTGATAGTCGCCTATTCACCCCTCCCCCCTCTAGTCGACATCTTTGATCCTTCAATTGGTATCGAAGCATAGGACTCTCGTGGTAGGCTTTACCTCCTAGAGAGTAAGATGTCAGGAGAATATGATTAGAGGATTAGAGGTTTATAGGCAAGACTTGAGTCTCTCACGAGTATGTCCGCGGAGACTTTCTCCGTCGATGGTGGCAACCCCTTTGCCGCTCGTGATCCCCTGGATTACTGGAGAGTTGACCTCAACTATGCCTCTACATCCCCAAACACTCATATAGCAAATGTAGGGCCCCCTCCCAAGCTTGATGTTGAACAATATGCTCATTGGAAAGCTCTTATGATAATCCATTTGTGTGGAGCTAACTTTGGGTTCTGGGAAGTTACCTTGAATGGCTTTTCTCCTAAGGATCCCAAGAACCTCTCTCCCACCGAGGTGAGGGATTGTATATTTAACTTTTTTTTGCTTTGTCTATGATTCTCAAGGCCTTAAATCATGTTATCTTCTACTGCATAAGACTCCATGACACATCCAAGGAGCATGTGATGCTCTCGAGAGATTGCATGAAGACAACACTAGCATCAAGACATCCAAACTTTCTGTCATGAAGAGCAAGATGGGCTTGTTTGCTATAAATGAAGGAGAGTCACCTCAAGAGATCTTTACAAGACTTAATGACCTTGCACTTACCTTGAAGGGCTATGATCTTGATTTGGCAAAGGATGATTGCATTATGGAAAAGTTCTTGCGGGCCATCACGCCGACTCACTCTAGCATGGTGTTCCATGTTCAACAAAGACCGGACTACAAGGATATCTCTCCTGACAATGTCCTTTCTTTATTCATCACCCATGAGAACTTTGTAGAGACTGCTGAGGAGATGCGCCAAAATCAAATCATCAAGAAGAAGACTAATCTTGCACTCAAAGCAAATGTTGTGCAAGCTCAATAGTCAAGTGAAAATGAAGATGATGGACAAGAAGATGAGTACTTCAAGAAGTTTCAAGAAGGTTTGGAGAACTTGGCCCTCATGGCTAAGGGTTTCCAAAACCGTGGAGGAAGAAAGGGCAAGTTCAACAAGGGATCCTCATCACAAAGGTAATATTGCTACAATTGTAGGGATCCAAAGCACTTCAAGGCCGATTGCCCCAAGCCAAGAAGGCCTCGGTATGAAGAGAAGGAAGAGAAGACTTCCAAGCCCAAGAAACTCTACTACAATGATGGCAAGGCTTACAAGTAGGACAAGCAAGCAAAAGACCTCATTGGTGAAGGGTACAACTATGGCGTGCCGCTTGGGTACCACTATAGCCCAACGATCGCCGCACACGCCAGCCCAGGATATCACGCCGACGCGCGCCTTTACAACATGTATCACACACACACACACAGGCATATCCACAAGAAGGATTTACAAGCCATTGTGGCTTCAATAGCACAATATTGCCATAAATGGCACCTTATAGAGATAGGGGCAGCGGAAAATATCATCTAGGGCAACACGGAGCGGCTCCAATCCACAGGGATCTGGCTGGGTCACTCTCCTAGCGTGTGAACACTCCGGCTTCTCGCTAGTGGAAGACAGATCCTCTACTAAATCTGGCCACATGAAAAGCCATGTGGGCACTTTGAATGTACTCGCAAGTTACCAAATAACATATATCCCAAGCAAAGCAATCCATGGCATTCAAGCATCATATAGGCATGCATTAGGTATTCAGCAAGCCTAGCTATCATGGCATAGCAAAATTATGCGGCAAGATTAATAACTGAAGTAAATACAGTATGACGAGAAGAAATCATAATAAGTAAATGTATTACATTCAAGTTAGTCTCATGATCATTCCAAGTTCCTTCTCATGACCAAACCAACATCATTTCTGAGTTCGGACGGTCATCCGACCGACTTTCTCATATGTTGGAAATATGCCCTAGAGGCAATAATAAAGTATTAATTTATTTCCATTTTTGTAATTAATGTTTATATTTCTGTCCTATAATTGCAATGGTTCTTGAATATGAGATTCAGAGGAAAACTCAGTTGCATGTGTGGAAACATAAACACCAAGTAGATCCCTAGTCTCGCCTCTAAGACTAGCTCATGTATTGCATGATGGTCCCGTTTTCCTGATCATAGGGCATTGTTAAAGTAACAAGGATGCTGGCAATAATGGGAACACATTGTTGGCAGGACAATGGTGCTGAACAGACCCAACTTATGATATACTGCGAGATTCAATCGTCACCTTGTTGCCGGTATTTTCATATTATGTGTTAACGTATACTCATGTCCTTAGACCATGAGAATATCATGGACCTTCATACTGGACGGTTACTTTGGGGTTGCCAAATGTCATCCATAACAGGGTGATCATAACGGTAACTTTCGGGTACATCAGAAAAGTATGTCAAGGGACTCGATAGTTCAAGACTGGGATTTGCTCCTCCGGCGATGGAGAGATACTCTCTAGGCCCACTCGGTATTACGGTATCCATCATTGTCTGGCCAGACACAATGTGATAATGATCATGGGGATACTGGAATACGAAAACAAGAAAAGAGAACAAAACTGGTAACGAGGTGTGACACCTTGATTTTCGCTCCTCGATTTTTCCTTCGCGAGATTGGACTCCCGTCTTTTTCTTTCGATGTTATTGGATTTTCTCTCGCTCTTGGGTATAAGAAGATGGTTATGGCAATGCCTTTTTCCCTCAACCCAGAAATCCTGCTTAGGCCATTCTAGCCAATCTCTCATATATTCTCAGAGTTCTGCCACCAAAACCCTACTTTCTGAATTATCGGAAAGGAAACCCTAATTCCTATAGTTACAAAGGAACCCCAATTTATTTTGATCTATTGACTCCCACAATTTTCCTAGTGACCCTCCTACATCTATAAACCCTGGATATGCAAAAATATTGTCAAGTCATATGCAATATTTTTCATTTAAAATTAATTCCTTTTTCTGCCCTGTGAAGGAATTAAATCCAAATAAATATCTAGGCATCTCTGAAGTTCATGAAAACTTGTGGAGATGATCTCTGTTCCCATATTGATCTCTTATAAAAATATTGGGTCAAAGCAATAAAGGAAAATATGGTTTTCCTTTATAGATCCAATATTCCATTCCTGCCACTTTCCAAAGGAGCTACTATTTTTATTTACTTCTAGCTTCTCAAATAATTTGTGTAGCTTCATGTATCCCCATATGCTCAAAATCCACCAAGACATGGAGGCCCATTGTTCAAATTTTGAGCAGAGCATCCATTTGCAAATTCTGTCCAGATTGCCAATTTGTGAAGGAAGTGCTAGCTCAAGTGATCCATTTGATCTGAAAATTTACTAGGGTATTCACCTTGGTAAATCACTGCCACCCACCAAAACTCAGATGCTTTCACCAAGTAGAACTCCCTCACCCCAGTAGAAACACCGTCTATTCATAATCCATGTTAGCTCAAATCAGTCAATTCTTGCCCCCATTCCCATCCAAAGCTCCATTAATGCACTCCCAGTGAGTGATCTCATCATTTTGACAAGGTGTGATGGCCAGACTCGTGCCAGAGCGTGTTGTGCCCATGGTGACCACGATGGGTCACGCAGAAGTGGTGCTCAATGCACCGCCTGCCTCATGCAGTCACCTCCGGCCGGCTTTAGCTTGTCCGGGCATGTCGACTTGCTCCGCACCGTCCACGCGCCCCCTCTCCAGCTCCTTCCCTCTCCGATTTCTTCCTCGCTGCGACACTGTGTGCCCGTGCTCCACCGCTGTCGCCTTCCTCGCTGGCTTCTTCCTCCCCGAGCCATCGCATCGCGCTGCTCCTCATCAGGTTGGCAACGCCGCGACACCACCTAAACACCAGCCCTTCGAGTTTGAGCCCTGGAGCGCCGGCAAACTCATCACCACGGCCATGCTTATCGCCTCGGCCAGCCGGGCTATAAATAGCCGTGCCCCGAGCCCCTTGAGCTCACCGGACACCTCCTCTCCCTCCCAGCTCTCTCCCATCCTGACGGAGCAAGCCCCGGTGCCCCAATTCCTCCCCACGGCCGCCATGGCCGCCGCTTCCCTCCGCTCGAATTCGAGCACCTCGGCCTCTCCCTCTCCACCTATCCACCACAGAGGACCTCCACCACCACCTGGGGGCCACCCCACACTCCCTCTCCACCCTCTCCGCGACCGTGCCGTGCTCTCCAATGGCACCCGTCGCCGCCGTGCCACAGCCGATGCGCTGCTTGATTCCGGCAGCCCCGGCGGCCAAGGCGATCACCTGCGGGCGTGGTGTCGAGCGGGGCTTCCTCCTGGACCAGCGCCCCGACCCCTCGTGCGTCGGAGCGGCGGGAACCGCGTTAGCCGGGCCTCCTCTGCCTCTCCCCGTCGGGAGGTAGAAGAAGGGGTGAGGAGGAGAGAGAGAGAGCTGGTGGGGCCCAGCTGTAAGTGACAACCGACCGGGCCCAGCCATTTAAGTGGAGGCGCCCTCCCGCGGAAGTCGTATCTGTGCGGCGAAAGCGTATTCTACGAAATGCGCTTTCATCCTCAGCCGTCTGCCGGAAGGGTTAGGTTGCGGATGTTCGCCCGTTAAGAGCAAAAATGAACATATTCTGTTTGTTTTTTCTGCTTAACGAATGAACGGCCACAACCTTTTAACTGTAACTCCGATTGAGGTAAATCTAAAGCCCACGTTCTCAATTCGTAGAGCCTGTTCCAGTAGTGTCACTTTCATAATGTTTTCACATTGTAAAAATGACACTTTTGCCCTTTGGCTATCTTTAGACCTTTCCAGAGAGAATCTTTTTTGACGAATCTTTCCGCTAGATGATCGCACTTCTTGCCGATGGACTTTTCGACCCCAAGGCAAGCCGGCCATCTGATATATGCCATAAAGCACTGCTTCTGTGTTATTCTTGTGTGTTTGAATTAATGAACATGATTATGCTAAAAGTGAACTCCCGCTAGTTTGAGCTTATTGTTTACATTACTCACCAATGTTTACTTTGGTTATTTCCGCACTATTGACTCATATGTGATCGTATATGGAGATAGGTTGTTATGCTTGTATGTTAATACACTTGTCCTTATTGTGGATTATCATTGTTATGGCAATATTAAGAAATGAAACTTAATAATAACAACCTCCTCCATCGGCTGGATCGAGTCATAGTGCCACTGAACCGAACTTACCAGTGCAGCCACATTTACCTTTATGGGAAGGCCCTGGCTTGGTCTATCGTTATGCCTTTTATCGGGTATCACCAAAGAGGGAAGGTTATGCGTGCGTGCTACCCTGATCAGGTAGGCGGCAATAATCTTGTGAGCCCGAGTTATATGCGCATGGGTCCCCGTTTGGGACAGTTTTAGCCACGAGGTGGCAGGTGTCACGAGGTGACACAGGGGCCACCCAGGACATGACCCGAGGGGGTATGTCGATGATATGGTAAGAGTGTCATAAGGTAGTCGGGTTTGGTTGGAGCAGCCCTAGTGCACCCCTGAGGGAAGAGTCCCAAGGTACTGGATGAAGAGCTCCATACTGTGGGTAAAGTGCGCAACCTCTGCAGAGTGTAAAATCTATTCGAATAGCCGCGTCCTCAGTCATGGACAGCTCGTACTAGGTCACACTATTTGGTCTGTGTCGAGTTTGGAGGAATAAACCATATAATGTTATGGCTAAGAATGAACCAGAGAAAGGTAAGATTTATCAGACTTGCAGTGCAGGTGCATGAAACATCAGATGATGTCAGGAATATGAGGTCTTTAGCTATGGATGGCTATGAGAAAGATGGTCGTATGACCGAAGGACTTGGAATGGATTTGAATTGGATCATGAGAATATTTGAAATATGGATTTATTACTTGATATGCTTCATCTTCGTCACACTGTATTTACTTTAGTAGTAATCTTGCTAGATAATCCTGCTATGACATGATAATTAATATTGTTAGATAATAAATGCATGCTTGAATGCCATGGATTGCTTTGCTTGGTGTATATGATATTTGGTTTGCTCGTGAGTACATTCAAAAGTACTCAACGGCTTTTAACATGGCCAGGTTCAGCTAAGGACTCGTCTTCCACTAGCAAGAGGCTGGAGCGTTCGTGAGCTAGAAGAGTAACCCAGTCAAATCCCTATGGATTGGAGGTGCTCCAAGTCCGTGCTGCCTTAGATAGTATTTTCCAATGCCCCCATCTCTGTAAAGAACTATTTGTGGTTATACTATATTTATTGAGGCCACAATGGCTTATAAATCCTTCTTGTAGATGTGCCTATGTTCATGATGCATGTTGTAAACGCGCGCGCCAGTGTGATTTCCTGGGCTGGCGTGTGCGATGGTCGTTTGGCTACAGTGGTATTCAGGCGGTCCGTCACAGACATGGTATCAGAGTAGCCAGGCTGACTGTAGGTTACCCTAGCCGGATTTCATTGTCTCTTGCTCAGTAGAGAGCCTAGATGGATTTCAGCCATCTTCACCAAATCGGTATAGTTACTATTGACCAAAAGACAATACCGTAGGTTTTTCCCCCAACTCTCATGGCCTTTGCCTCCGGTGTGAAATTGCCGCACCAGGCAATGACCCGTGAGCCCTCAACCCCTAGGTAAACCAGATATCCCCACCTTGCTTGCTAACCATGGCATCTCTTTCCTTACATCCAGTTTCCTTTGGGAAACGCCTATAAATTCTATCTTTCCCCGAACAACCCGAGGTTAGCGAGACCATAGCCACTCGCGTTAAGTCATATGTCCCCTAAGGAAGTAGTAGGAGCTTGACACCAATTGCTACCAGGAGCATTGTGTGGTTTTGCTTCTAAATCCTTAGAGGTGCATCTAGTGCACTATATTAGTTATACTAGTGAATCTGCGGCCATGTATAAAGCCCAGAAAAATTTGAGATTTATTTGCTTCTTGGTATTTTTTTGGTTTTTCGTGGCTCTTGCTTCTTTTGTCGATTCCATTCTTTTGCTCCGACTTGATCCATCCGCAAGTGTTGCTAAGAAGACCAGATCACAACTTGGATAATACCCAATAGTCCAAATATAGCGAAAGTCAAGTCGACCACCTGATATTCAGAACAACAACCCCAGATTCACCAAATGAAGAATGGGTCAGAAGCAGAATCCGTGTGTAACAGACAAGGCCAGAATATACCTGAAGAAGTTTCAGACAACCCCCTCAGAACAGATCACACCTAAGGAACAGCCATATGAGCTATCAGAAATGGACACCAGCAAGGACAAATGATTCCATTCTCGAAACAAGGATCATTTCAGTCAATGTGGTAGAACTTGAGTCTTTTTCAATGGACTCAAGAACCGCTTCACTACAGGAATTAGGAAATTTGCCGTCTATGGAGCTCTTTGCCGTCAGCTTTTCGTGGGGGCTGACGGCAAAGACCACTTTTTGCCGTCAGCTGCTGACGGCAAAGAATGACTGACGGCAAAGACATACTTTGCCGTCTGTTATTTTTTTACAGACGACAAATACATACTTTGCCATCTTTCTTTTTTTATAGACAGCAAAGACATACTTTGCCGTCTGTATTTTTTTACTGATGGCAAAGAGCTCACTTTGCCGTCTGTAAAAAAAAAGAAGGCAAAGTATGTCTTTGCCGTCTCTAAATAACATACGGCAAAGACATACTTTGCCGTCTGTCTTTTTTTTACAGACGGCAAAGAAGAAACACACCACGCGGATCGATCACATGGATCGATTACGTGGCAGGAATCAGGCACCGGACACCACACGCACCCACCCACCACACAGCCCCACCCACGTTCGCACGCACACCACACACCCCACCAACACATTCCCCCACCCACCTGATTCCTGCCGACGCGGGCAAGCGGGACAGGCAGGCAGGGTGGCCGACGAGGCCAAGCAGGCTGACGCGGGCGAGCAGGGTGGCCGGCCGGCGTGAGCAAGCAGGGCGGCGGCGGCCACGGGCGAGCAAGATAGCGATGGGCGCGGGCAAGCAGGGTGGCGTCGGCTGTGGGCGAGCAAGGAGGGCGGCGGCGGCTCGTTCATTGAGCGGCTCCGGTTCGATTCAGTTGCTGCTCCGGTTCCTCGAGCGGCTCTCCGCTGTGGCGCTCCCGGCCACGCCACAGCCCCCTTCCCGTCTCCCCTTCCTCCTCCTCCACAGGCCATCGTGGTCGGCCCTGCTTCGGAGGGACCCTATCGTCGCAGTCATGGAGGGAGACGGATGCCGCGGCGAGGTCCCGGGAGCAACATCACGCGGGCGTCACTGTAGTCCAGCCCTGTGTTTTTATTTTTATTTTTGATACTTTCTTTGCCGTCTATGATTTTGAGGCTGACGACAAAGACTCTTATAGTTGACGGCAAAGATGTATTATGGCTGACGGCAAAGATGCTTTCTTTGCCGTCTATTACTATTAGGCTGACAGCAAAGAGGGTTTGGCGGACGGCAATGTCTTTGCCGTCTGCCCGACGAAAAGCTGACGGCAAAGTAGCTGTTTGCCGACTTACTCTTTGCCGACAGACTTTGATGTTAGCAAGCTGACGGCAAAATCTTTGCCGTCATGTTTTCAGTCTTTGCCGTCTGTGTCCCACAGACGACAAATTACTAGATTCCTGTAGTGCTTATTACTCACAGAAGACATATTTTGAGAAGGAGCCAAGAGCAATGTCCAAACTCTGGTATATGGTCAAAGCATATGTTGGAATTTATCGGTGCACATACAAATCTGGGCAAAATGAACAAGGTTTACGCAAAATATTTAGATAAGTACGCAACCGCCCGGACTAATGAGATTCTCATATGCATCGAGCAAGACAAGGAACATATTCTCACATTCAGATTGTTCTAAGGGAAATAAAGGGATATTATGACAGACTTATCCTACCACAAATCCACAGTCCCAAAACACTGCATCAGTATATGGGAAGTTTGTTGGAAATATGCCCTAGAGGCAATAATATTGTATTATTATATTTCTGTTCTCATAATTAAGAGTTTATATTTCATTCTATAACTGCCATGATCCTGGAATATGTGATTCAGTGGAAAACTCATATGCACGTGTGGAATGATAAACGGTAAAGAATAGATTCCTAGTCTAACCTCTAAGACTGGCTCAAGTGTTGTTGATGATCATGTTTTCCGCATCTTAGGATATCATTAAGTATAACGATAGTCCTAAAACAACATTTGAGAGTATGATGTTAGAAGAACAATCATATTGAATCGACCCAAACTTGTTTGTTATGCATTGAGATAATATCGTCTGAAATCAATTGTTATAACACGGAGTGTTAGCATGTGGTTTTAGTTCCTCAAACCATGAGAGTATGGTGAACTTTGGGGTTGCTCAAACATCATCTGTAACTAGGTGATCATAACGACAACTTACAGGTTCATCGGAAAGTTTGACAAGGGACTAGATAGCTCGAGAGTGGGATTTGCTCCTTCGACGATGGAGAGATATTCTTAGGGCCCTCTCGATGTGACGGCATCCATCATCATCTGGCCAGACACAGGTGACTATGTCACGGGGATGCCAGAACATTTCAACGAGAAAGAAGAACAAAACCGATAACGCGAAGAACGGTATAGTGAGCATGTGCATGACTCAGGAGGATACCGATCATCTCAGGTTTTGTAAAGTATTGCGAAGCAAAGGGAACATCACATGATAACCAAAGGTTCACTTGAATGTCATTCATGTAATCATAGGGATCGATATGGACGTCCACGGTTCCGCTATCGGTCATTGAACGAAGGGGTTTCGTTCATGTCTATGATTTACCGAACATACGGGGTCACAAGCTTAAGGTAATCAAGATCTGCTGAGTGTTAGTAGGACGAGAGTATCGAGGATTTATTTGTGGAATTGTTTCATTAATATTTTGAATAGTTTCCAGAGGAACCGGAAGTGTTTCGGAGTTTATCGGGCAATACCGGATATTACCGATAAATAATATATACGTGGAAAATGTTTTCGAAGGTGTTAAATTAATAATAAAATGCTCTAGTAATTGTTAGAGGGCTTTTATATTTAATTTAATATCAGCGGGCCTTAAAAGGCCAAGTGGTGGAAGGAGTATTGGGCCACCATGGCCCAATAGGAAGTGGCGCCCCCCCTTTCCTTGTGGGGGGGGGGGCGAATTGGACTAGGGGAGGAGTTGGGAGGAGTCCAACTCCTCCCCCTTTGGCCGGCGCCCCAAGGAGGGTCTTTCCCTCCTTGGTGGCTGTCCCTCCCTCCTCCTCTAACCTATATATACTTGAGGTATTAGGCCCTTTGGACATACAAGTTTTGGAGCCTCCTCTAGTTCATGTAGTTCTAGTTCTAGTTGATCCTAGTTGATCTCATTAGAGACCTAGTTCCTCTAATCCTCATAATTAGAAGCCCAATGTGGTTCTAATCTCCTCCCTCTAATTCTCTGGCGACGACTAGCTCTGGACGGCGAAGCGCTGCCAGATCGTGAAGACCGTATGCTTGCAACCAAGTAGAGAGGCCATGCTTTCGTTCTTCCGTTCGAGGGATCGTTCGAGGGCGGTTCGCGGTATCGTCATCAATGGTTCGAGAGACTCCAAGTATGATCTACACCGACTCGTCTACTTTCGCTGCACTCCGGAGTCGGTAATGATCATTGATCCAAACCTTATATGCATCTTCATATTGTTCCTCGGTGATCGTAGGGCGATTTTTTGTAGTTTTCTACTACGTTTCCCAACAGTGACATCATGAGCGGTTCTATGAGTAGATGCAAGTTTCGATCTAGATCACATGTGGATGTGAGGGTTTGATGTTCTTGCTATGCTTCCCTCGAGAGTTGCTTCGGTTCAGTTCATTGACGGTAGGATGTAGCTTTGTACAAGGTACGGACAATCGATCGACTCTGGCTATTGACGATCTGCTAACAGTTCCTTGGGCTTCATCATAGTCAAGAATAGTGAACCATCGCGTACACAAGAGGGCGATGAAGATGAATGATCTTCTAGGGGGTCACGCATATTTGACAAAGTTTAGTGTGGGGGTAGAGATTTTTAATTAAGTCTCTTCTTTCACACACCCCAAAAGTTAATCTAGCAACAAGAATTATCACCTTGATGGTGTGCGTAGGTAGCTAGTGTTATTCGGAAACCCTAGAAGCCACGTAATTAAAATTTGCCAAACTAATTAGAGGACGTCTAACTTGGTTTTGCAGGGTTGCATATGATGTCGTATAGCCTTCGTCATGATAATGAGTTTATGTATGAGATAGTTATATGTTGTAATGTTAAGTGGCCTGCGCGTCACGGCATGATGGCTGGAGCCACAGGATTTCCACCTTAATGTAGTAGATGTAGAGATAGCCTACAGGTTGCACAGAGGACCCGGAGCTTCACCAGGCGCAATAGAACAAAATCGTTGCACGGCGGTAGTTTTCAAAATTGTCGCCACGGCAACGCTTCCGGAGAAAACTTCATGAAGACCTCGGTGGACCATGGAGACGTTCCCGGCGCCTAGGGCTATACCATATCATGCTATTATGAATTTCATGAGATGTTTATCCCTTTGTTGTTTGCACCCTTTGATTGCACAGTAGTCAATTATTAGGGTGATCTCTCATAGTAAATATCAAGTTAAAAGGTGCTCTTCCCAGTGTTGCAACCGTCTATAACATGTGGCTTTTTGGAGTACTACATGCTACCATGAGTACAAATGGATCATGAAGTGTAAGGCGGGTGAAGGTAGGACCTCACAGCAGGAAACACTCGGTTATCTTGAAGTTCTGGCAGAAAAGTTCTGAGCTCGGAGCACGAAGCATCGAAAGATGAACAAGAGTCATATGGAGATATGATCGGCAAATTTGCCCACCGGTCGAAATTCATGTCATTTGTGATGCTACCATCCATGGCTGTGAACAAGATCAGGATCTTGAATCACTCACTTTCAATTATGAGAGATATTGATTTGAGTGGGAGTGCACTTTATATTAAAATTTGTTTAAACACTAGTGCAACATAATTACGAACAATGTCTAAAGTGAATCTTGTTTTTATAATTGTAGATCAATGGCTCACAATATGTTCGACCTAGCACCTATGTTAGAGAAAGAAAAGTTGGCTGCAAATGGTGGAAACTATGCGGATTGGATCCGGAACCTGAGATTTGTTCTCAGGAGTGCTAAGAAGGAGTATGTGCTGGATCAGCCCCTGGGTGATCCACCTGCAAAGGATGCACCACAAGAAGTTGTAGATGCTTTCACTGCTCGTAATGATGATTATGAGTCAGTCCAGTGCCTCATGTTGACTTGCATGGATCCTGAACTACAAAAACGTTTCGAACGATCAAGTACTCAATTTATCATTGGGTCACTGGATGCTCTATACAAGAAGCAGGCAAGGACCGAACGTTTTGAAATAACTAAGGCCTTGATTGAGTGCAAGATGGCAGAAGGCTCCTCAATGAGTGAGCATATAGTGAAGCTAGCTGGATATGTTGATAGACTTGCTGCTCTGGAATTTGGAATTCCTCCAACACTCAGTACATATATTGTGCTTGCTTCACTCCCCCCATCTTACAATGGTTTTATCATGAATTACAACATGAATGGGATGGAGAAAAGCGCAAACGAGTTGTTCTCTATGCTCAAAACTGCGGAGGCTGGAATGCAGAAGAACAAACAAGTGTTGATGGTCAATAAGACCGCCAGTTTCAAGAAGAAGGGCAAGTCCTAGAAGAAATCTTCAGGAGCCGATAAGACCGTGTCACAGAAGAGGAGCAAGGGCAGAGCTATTAAAGAGACTGAATGTTTCTACTGCAAGCAGAAGGGACACTGGAAGCGCAACTGCAAGAAGTACTTGGCGGATAAGAAGAATAGTTCTTTCGGTAAAGGTATAAAAGTTATACAAAGTTAATGTTATTCTACTTGTTGATTTCATGTATGTCATAAAGTATTTGATACTGATCGGTTGTTCTCATTTGCAAACCGATGCAGGGACTACAGAAAGCTCACAAGTTGAGAAGAAATGAAGTCGTGATGCAAATCGGGAATGGTGATGGGATCGCTACTCAAGACCGTTGAAGTCATGCTTCTAGTTTATCTTCAAGATTTATCTTAGGACTAAATAATAGTTATTTCATTCCAGAGTTGTGTAAAACATTATGTTTTGTGTTGTGCGACGGATATTCTTATAAGTTTTAAACAATGGTTGTTCAAGTTGTTACAAGAATATGTTTTGGATTTTCCTCTTTCATTGGTGGTTCATTCATGAAATCTTGAATTGAAGGTTTATAACATTAATGCTAAACTTCTTGAGAAGACTGATAAAACACCACTTAAATGTGGCACTGCTTGGTTATATCGGAAAAATAATCTTCATGTAGATGAAGTATTGAAGTCAAATCCGTTGACAGAATACATGATGATGTATATGATCTGATGAGCAAACCAGGGTGCGGTGAATAACTATACTTCATTAATAATTTGAGTAAATAAGATTTACTTGATATAAGTCTGAAATATTTGAAAAGTTTCAAAGAGATTCAGAATGAAATATTTGAAAGGTTCAAAATTCAGAATGAAGATAAGAATCATTATGACAAAGATAAAAAGGTTCTTCAATCATGAATAAAATTATCAAAGTTATAAGTTTAGCAAAAACACTCGAATAATTGTAGAATTATTTTTACCGATCTGCTTTTGTTAAGTTTGGGGATGTGCACTTGAAACAACAACATATACACTAAACAGAGCGCCGCCTTATAGTCTGGCAAGATGACACCATATGAGTTATGGAGATCACAATCCAGACAAGTATTAATTTGTAGGTTATCCAAAAGAGACAATTGGATTTTCCTTCTACCAAAAGATCAAGGACAAAAGTTTGTCATAGAGAATGAACACTTTTTCGAGAAGGAGTTTTCTTGCGAAAGAAGTAAGTGGGAGGACAGTGCAAGCTTGATAAAAGATTATTGAATCTCTGGCAAAAGTTAGCAGGATTAACAAAACGGAAAATTGTTCCAAAAAGTTGTCTGAAAAATTGAACCAGAAGTTACTACCCAAATGTAGAAACTATAGTCAAAGCTTGTAATAGTATAGCGTAGATCAGGAAAGGTTAATGAACCTCTTGAATGATCTGATGATGAGATATTCATCTTAGAAGAAGATGAACCTGCGCACTACAAGGAAGCGATGGCGGCGCCCAGATCAAAGGAATGGCTTATAGCCATACACACCTGAATGGAGTTCATGAACAATTAAGTTTGGAACTTGGTTGATCTTCCAAAGGGTATAGAGTTCATACACAATAATTAAGTTTGGAACTTGGTTGATCTTCCAGAGAGTATGAAGTAAATGGAATGGATGTCAAAACTAGTTTCCTAAATGGAAAGGATGTATGAATGAAACAACCGGAAAGTTTTGTAAATCCTCAAGATACCGGATGGGTGTGCATACTTCAAAAGGGTCTAAATATAGTTTTGAAGTGAGAATTAAGGCGCTGGAATCAACATTTTAATGAAATAGTCAAAGAGTTTGATTTTGTTAAAATGATGGAAAAACATGTGTATATACGAGGTTTAGTGGGAGCTATATAGAATTTCTAAATCTTATATGTGGATGACATATTATAGATTGGAAATGATATATAGTTTCTAAGCACAATAAAATTTTAAGAGTATGTTTCGAATGAAAGAATGAAGCAAAGCAAATTATTGGACATAAAGATTTATGGAGATAGATCAAGACGTCTGATTGCGCTAAGATGAATTGGATACATTGACAAGGTTTTAAAGGATTTAAAATAGAGAATGTGTTTTCTCTCAATGTCACACAACATGATGCTTAGGAGGAATCAATGTCCTATGACAGTTGATGAGCATGTACTGATGAGTGGATTATTGAATCCATCATCACTACAGGAATCGGCTAATTTGCCGTCTGCCATAGCAGACGGCAAAGAACAAGAACACCGACGGCAAACATCTTTGCCGCCTGCCACGGACGGCAAACACTTCCGGCACTGAAAGTCACGGTAATGACTTTTTTTGCCGTCTGCCTAACGACAGCGGACGGCAAAGAACTTTGCCGTCTGCTTTCCTGGCCAAGCTGACGGCAAAGATCATGGACGGCAAAGAATAGCGGTTAGCCCCGTTAGGTGGCTAACAGCAGACTTGGCCGTCTGCCGGCGCACGGCAAATTTTGCCGTCAGCCGTATGACGTCAGCAGACCCGTGGTTAACCGTCACTTCTGCTTAGTGTTTGCCGTCTGCCAGACTTGTCTTTGCCGTCTACCAGCTGAAAGCACATTTGCTCCCTTGGTGGTTTTGGTAATTCATAACAACATATATCTCATTGAACTAATGTCCATTCAAGATTAAGATTTCAGGACGTTCAATGATTGGCATGGCATGGACTAGAGACGTGGACCCCTCAAAATGCTAAGGACAAGGATTGGCAAAAGATCAAGACTCTACATCTTTGGTTTAGTGATCTAAGATCACATTGAGTCCATAGGAAAGCCAATACTATTAAAAGGGGATGAGGTGTTGCTTAATGGTATTTTTGCTCAAGTGCTTAGTGACAGTATTCCTAAACCCTCAACCACTCTCTCTAACCAAATATGTCCTAAACCTACAGTCCAACTCGGCCCCACCGATATTTCCTATCTGGCCCCACCGAGTTCATCCAAGACTTAGCCACTGCCAAAACCCTAACAAATCGGATCCACCGAAATGGATCTCGGTCCCACCGAGATGGCCTTGGCAACTCTCTGTAATCGTTTGCATTTACTTCGGTCTCACCGAGTTTGCAAATCGGTCTCACTGAGATGGCTTGCCAAGTCTCTGTTGCCTTATTGCTTCACTTCGGTCCAACCGAGTTGATGCAATCGGTGCCACCGAGATGAGGTTTGCCCTAGCCATTGCACTTCGGTCCATCCGAGTTGTTCGTATCGGTCCCACCGAGATTCCTAAAGTTCATATCTTTTACACAGTTCGGTGCTACCGAGATTATCGTTTCGGTGCCACCGAGTTGGGTCAAAAGTGTGTAACGGTTGGATTTTGTGTGGAGGCTATATATACCCCTCCACCACATCCTTCTCAAAAAGGAGAGCCATCAGAATGTGCCTACACTTCCACCATTCATTTTCTGAGAGAGAACCACCTACTCATGTGTTGAGATCAAGCTATTCCATTCCTACCATTTGAACCTTGATCTCTAGCCTTTCCCAAGTTGCTTTCCACTCAAATCCTTCTTCCACCATAGCCAAATCTGTGAGGAGTTGTTTGAGTGCTGGGAAGACTATCATTTGAAGCACAAGAGCAAGGAGTTCATCAACAACACACCGTCTATTACCTTTTGGAGAGTGGTGTCTCCTAGATTGGTTAGGTGTCACTTGGGAGCCTCCAACCAGATGTGGAGTTGAACCAAGGAGTTTGTAAGGGCAAGGAGATCGCCTACTTCGTGAAGATCTACCCGAGTGAGGCTAGTCCTTCGTGGACGTAAGCCATGGTGGAATAGACAAGGTTGCTTCTTCGTGGACCCTTCGTGGGTGGAGCCCTCCGTGGACTCGCGCAGCCGTTACCCTTTGTGGGTTGAAGTCTCCATCAACGTGGACGTACGATAGCACCACCTATCGAAACCACGCCAAAAACCACCGTGTCTTCATTGCGTTTGAAATCTCCAATCCCCTCCTTTACATACATATGCAATTGCTTACTTTCCGCTGCTATACTCTTAGAATTGCATGTGTAGGGTGATGCTTGACATGTACTATTGCTAAAATCTGCCAACAACTAAAATTGGGAAAAGGTTAGGTTTTATTTGGTCAAGTAGTCTAATCACCCCCCCCTCTAGACATACTTTCGATCCTACAAGTGGTATCAGAGCTTTGGTCTCCGTTAAGCCTTGATTTCCATTGCTTTGGTGATCATAACCTTGGTTTCACAACCTAGGAGAGTATGGCGTCTAGTGAGGGTAACTATCACCGTAGAGGTCCATATTTTGATGGTACAAACTTTGCTAGATGGAAACATAAGATGAAAAATGCATATTCTTGGTCATAACCTCGCCGTTTGGGCTGTTGTTCGTGTTGGCTTGCAAGGTGACTTCTTTGAGGATGGCAAGGAACCGGATCATGAGGCAACCCGGGAAGAATTGAAGATGTTGCAATACAATGCTCAAGCTTGTGACATTCTATTCAACGGTCTATGTCCCGAAGAATTCAACAAAATCAGCCGCCTCGAGAATGCAAAGGAAATTTGGGATACTTTGGTTGATATGCATGAGGGTACCGAGTCCGTCAAGGAATCTAAGTTGGATGTGCTTCAAAGTCAACTTGACAAGTTCAAGATGAAGGATGGTGAAGGAGTCGCTGAGATGTACTCTAGGCTTGCTCTCATCACAAATGAGATTGCCGGCTTAGGAAGTGAAGAGATGACTGACAAATTCATCATCAAGAAGATACTTAGAGCTTTGGATGGAAAATATGATACCGTCCGCACATTGATCCAAATGATGCCAAATTACAAAGATCTCAAGCCCACGGAAGTCATTGGAAGGATTGTCACTCACGAAATGTCACTCAAGGACAAAGAGGAGCTGCACAACAAATCAAGTGGTGCTTACAAAGCCTCAACCGATGCTCCAACAACTTCAAGTGACCAGCTAGTATCCAATGAAGAGATTAGCCTAATGGTGAAAAGGTTCAACAATTTCTACAAGAACAAAGGGAAAGAGAGAAGCTCTAGCTCAAGACATTATGAGAGAAGATCATCAAGTCGTGACCGTAATTGTTACAATTGTGGGAAGCCCGGACACTACTCAAATGAGTGTACGGCTCCCTACAAGAAAAGAGACGAATCACCAAGAGGAAGACATAGAAGAGATGAATCACCTCATAAGGAGAGAAGGAGTAGAGATGATCATTATGAACGAAGACACTCTCGAAGAAGCAAGGATTCGGAGAAGAAGGACAAGTCATCAAGGAGCTACACAAGAAGAAGACATCAAGCTCATGTTGGTGAATGGGTTTCCGGCTCCGACTCCGACAACCACTCCGAGAGAAGTTATCATTCCAACTCCGACTATAGTCAAGATGAAGGTGTTGCCGAACTTGCACTTGTGTCATCCAACTCCTATGATCTATTTGACTCACCAAATGAAGGAATTGGAAGATGCTTCATGGCAAAAGGCCCCAAGGTATCACACCCCGAGTATCTTGATTTCAATAGTGATGAAGATGATTTGCTTGGTGATGATGATTTACTTGTTGACAAGGATAGTAATGTGAGCTATAATGAAAATGCTAGTAATCATGATAGTCAAGAGGAAACGAGTGACAATGCTATGAAGGAGATTGAGCGTCTAACTAAAGAACTAAATGCTCTTAAGTTAGCTCATGAAACAACTCAAGAGGATCATAGAGAACTTCTAAGAACTCATGAGAAGCTACGCTTCGAGAAGCTAAATTTAGAGCAAGATCATGAGTTTCTTAAAGCTATCAATGACGATCTTCGAAAGAAGAGTTCTTCATATCTTGCCAAGCGTTTACTCTTGTCTACCTTTATGCCACAAGTTAAACCTAAGCAAACTAGCAACAAGGGTAAAAATGGTTCTACCTCTAGTAGTAACAATAACAATGCCAAATCCAATGTTGTTGCTTCTAGTAGTTCTATTGATTCCACTAACGATTCTCTTAGCCAAGTTACGCTTGAGCAAGAAAATATGCTATTGAAAGGAATTATAGAAAAAGGTGTCTACAAGAGCCTTGCCGGGAGTAAGCAATTTGAGGAAATTGTACGCAAGCAAGGAAGGCACCGGAAGAACCAAGGTGTTGGTTTTGAACGAAAGTTCAATGCCGATGGAGTTGAGTGGGAAGAAGGTCAATACCCCAAGACGAAGTTTGTTCCTCAACAAGAGAAGTATGATCCTACTTCCTTCAAGGGAACACAAGCTCAAGAAGATCTTCCACCACAAGACCACAAGCTAAAAGGCAAGGACAAGCTTCAAGAAGAGATTGATTCATTTGAAGAAGCTCCTCAAGCCATGGTCAAGTGGGTTCCCAAGACTTCATCAAGTTCTACTTCATCAAGTGCTACTACAACTCCAAGGATTCCCATCAAGTTGATGTGGGTCCAAAAGAAGAAGAACTAGAGAGTTCTTGAGGGTGACTCCGCCAACAAACTTCACTCATATTATTTATGGCAAGGACTTGTGCAACCAACTTCCACATTTTGCACTAGTTCATGGAGTCACAAACCCTCTTGTTGGTAAGACAAGGGACAAGGTAATCAATGCATTCATGGACATCATCATATGTGTATTTCACTCTATGTCTATGGATATCCTTGTATGTTCCTTGTGTGGGACTAACCCATGTAGGTATTGAAAGCACAAAACTCCAAAGGATTGCTCCCAACTCTTGATGGTCTACATCAACATTGAGCATCCACATCTTCAACATCTACATGAAGTCATCATCGACAAAACCCAAGGTTAGTTCATCCCTCTTTGGGGGAATATCACATCTAGGGGGAGCTTTGCTCTAAACAATTGAGCTAAAGCAACTCTAATGGTGTGAACACATAAATGCTTTATGTAAAAGTGGTAACCCCACTTGTGCTTAAACGATGAGTATGACCTATGATCAAATGTTCTCATTTGGCTCCTAAGTCAATATACTCATATATAGATGACCTAGTCATCGCCATTGCTTGATAGATGCTAGAATTGGTTGCGCATGTTTGACACATATTTTATTTGCTATCTTATTGTGTGAGCATGTTGGTTTGCATGTTTTCATCATTCGAGGACATCCATTTGTTGTTTTGATTGTCTTGGTTTTTCTGGCCAAGTGGATGTACAAGAATGCCTAAGTACCTTCTCTAGCTATCTATGCTTTCTTGTCTCAAATTCTATTCTTGCTGCATCACAAAAATTGAACAAGTCTTTTTCGGACTCTTTGGGTGAGGAGCACTCGGAACCTCCAAAACCTTCTAAATGATTTCGGCCGAACCAATTCACTCAAACTCGGTCCAACCGAAATCACATAGATTGATCTAGGTTTTCATCTCGGTGCTACCAAATTGAACCATCTCGGAGCCACCGATGTGCTAAACTACGTGCAGTTCCACATATCGGTGCCACCGAGTTGTTCAACTCGGCGCCACCGACAGCGTACGGGTATAAATATCGCGCGGACCGAACGGTTGAAATTTCTCGACCCCACTCGTTCCCGCTCCCCGTCGCTGCCGTCGCCCGCGTCTTCGGACTTCGCTGTCGTCTCCAGCGCGCTCTCGCCGCCGGACTCCGTCGCCGTCAACGGCAATCTCCACCGCCGTTGCCGCCGTAGAGGATCTCCACCGAGTTAGGGTGAGATTCGATCCCTTTCGTGCTTCCTTTTTCTGATTCAATGCACGTTAGGACTGCCATGATTCTTGCCACGATTGCAATGCTAAATCCACCAGGAAAATTCCGTAGACTAGATTCGAGCGAAATTTCTAGGTTTAAGTTTCTGCCGAATGCATCTCGGACCGACCGATTCGAAATTTTCGGCCCCACCAATTTGGCCTCTGGCCATAGCACTAGTACGTCTCGGTACCACCGAGTTGTACGAATCGGTGAGACCGAAAGTAAAGTCTCAGTGAAACCCTAGCATCTCGGAGCCACCGAACCCCATCTCGGTCTGACCAAAATGGTGAGTAAGGTTTCTGTAGTGTGCTTCGGTATCACCGAGATGATCAACTCGGTCCATCCGAAATGCATCCTGTGAAAACTTGAAACTAAAAGTTGAACTCAAATTTTATGAAAACTATCTGCTTTTTGTGATGACTCATCTACTCTGCCCATACCCATCTATTCACAGGGTCAGCTCCGCAAGATGTCTAGTGGCAGTGACAGTCAGAACAGGTCTGAACAGCAGGCAGAGATGAGTGAAGGGTCAAGCCCAGCTGAAAGTTTCTATGAGGGAGAGAGGAGCTCTCCAGATCTTCCTAAAGCTGTAACCAGAACAAGGAAGAAGAAAACCTCTGACAGTGAGGATGAGGATTTTGTTGCAAGTGAAGCTGCATCTAAGAAGAAAAGAGTTGTGCTTCCTAAGGAGTACAGCACCAAACCATCATCCACCAAAGATAAGACTGTTGTGAGGAAAGTTCCAAAGCAGACCATGCAGTTCACTCTTGAAGAGCCTAGTGAGGCAGCTGCAGGTGCTAAGAAGAAGAGAGTGAGGAAGGCCTTTGCCCGTGTGATTGGCAGACCCTCCATGATGATTGAGGAGGAAGAGCCAGCAGCCACTGCACCCCCTGCAAAAGCTCAGAAGCTTTTGTCTGATGCTATCAAGACTGTTGCACCCTCCAAGTCCAAGCCTAAGGTGTCAGCACCAAAGAGATCAACCAGAAACATATCAGCTGCAGAGAAGAACAAGGCCCCAGTGCCTGAGTCCAATGTTGATGAAGAGCCTCTAGTGCTCAGAAAGTTGAAGCCAAAGATACCAGACCATGACAACGCACACCCAGTCGCAGAGAACATGATGCTAAGAAAGGATAAAGGACTGCGTCAGTGGAGACAGTCAGATCCTTATGCTATAAGGAGAAGGACAGCTTGTGATTATCGCTTTCACACTCGAGAGCAACAGGACTTTTATGAGACAGTTTTGCTTGATAAGAAGCCCATAGTCAGTGACATGAAGTGGGTGGACTGGGAATACATCGATGAGAATGAGGATTATTTTCCCCATGTCCATGAAAGTTTCAGGATTCCAGGAGTTGACGAGTTTGTTGGAAATAAATTGACTAAGTGGAATGATGAGATGATCATGCAATTTTACTCTACTGCTCATTTCTATCCAGATGGCAGAATAGTGTGGATGACTGAGGGAATAAGGTACCAGTCTACCATCTCTGAGTGGGCAAGTCTTCTTGGTGCACCCAAGGAAGAGGATGATGATCTAGACATATATGCCAAGCTCAAGATGGATCACAACTCTATGGCCAACATGTACACTGCAATTCCTCAGAAGGATATAGAGACACACAAACTTGGATCAGTGAAGCATCTGCTCCCAGGATTAGCCACATCAAACACAATCTTGCGGTACACTCTGCTACCCAAGTCAGGAGATGACAAGATGATTCGTGGCCACTCCATCAATTTGCTGCATTTGTTTGATACACCTCAGAAATTCAAGGTGATGAGCCTGATAGTATAGACTATCAAGAGGACTGCAGCAGATCAGAAGTGATCGTGCGGATATGCTCCACATATTCAGTTATTGATCAACACTAAGGTTGGAACCAGCACATACCTTCTTGATCGAGAGCATCTGCCATTGCACCCAGACTTTGAGGACAATGTCATAGTGATGGATCCTTCGCATCCCACTTCTGCACAAGCTCAAGAGGAAATCCGCAAAGCTAAAGAAGCAAAAGCAGCTCAGGAGGCATCAGCTCCCAATGCACAAATTGCCTATCTCAAGACACCCAAGGATCAAATGCAATATCTGCTTGAAGCCACTCTGAGGATTGAGCGAAGTTTGGTCAACCTCACCCAGACCCAGGCTAGTTTTGAGCGGATTATTGAGACAAAATTTCATGATTTGGATGTCAAAGTCACAGAGATTCAGACTTCAGTCGAACAGCTGCAAGGAGATGTTGATGCTGTCAAGCTAGCCAGATCAGATGACAGTGGAGATGACCGACCGACCACAGAGCAATTTCAGCAAGTGCCAAGGGCAGCCAGGTCGGCTGCAGTGCCAGTTGTGGATCCAAGGACCACAGTATCTGCACCAGCCGCTACAGCCACAGTGCCACCGTAGGTCTCAACTCCACCAGCCCAGCAGACTTCAGCAGAAGCATTCACGGATGCTCTCCTCTCCACGCCGTCTACGCACACCGGAGCTGCCAGCAGGAGATCACCTTCAGGAGCTTCGGAGGACCATGCCTGCCGACTAGTCCTATACTGTTCGAACTTTTTGGTACTTGTTGCCAAAGGGGGAGAATTTGTATAGATGATAGGCTTCAAGAGAGAGTGTTTTGGTTTTTCTCTCGAGTTCTTTTGCTACTTATCTGCTTGTTTGATGCTACTCTGTTATATGTGTGCTTGCTACAGTGTTTGTGTGATACTCTGTCATTTATGCTTGTGATTGATCATATTATGCTCATTGTGATGATCTATGCTTATCCCTATCATTATCTTGTGATGATCAATTACTTAAGTTGGTGATGCGTGCTTACTTTTCAACTCATATCATTTTGCGCGCTCCACCAAGATGTATGTGACATGGAAGAGTGACCCATAAGCCTAATCGATTGTGCATTTGCATTCAAACGCAAATTTTTAATAATGCACAAATTTAGGGGGAGCTCTTGCTTATCACATACTTCTCAAAGCGACGATGTATTTCATTCATTTAATCATTTGTCGAAGCTTTGATCTATATGTTGTCATCAATTACCAAAAAGGGGGAGATTGAAAGCACATTTGATCCCTTGGTGGTTTTGGTAATTCATAACAACATATATCTCATTGAACTAATGTCCATTCAAGATTAAGATTTCAGGACGTTCAATGATTGGCATGGCATGGACTAGAGATGTGGACCCCTCAAAATGCTAAGGACAAGGATTGGCAAAAGATCAAGACTCTACATCTTTGGTTTAGTGATCCAAGATCACATTGAGTCCATAGGAAAGCCAATACTATTAAAAGGGGATGAGGTGTTGCTTAATGGTCTTTTTGCTCAAGTGCTTAGTGACAGTATTCCTAAACCCTCAACCACTCTCTCTAACCAAATATGTCCTAAACCTACAGTCCAACTCGGCCCCACCGATATTTCCTATCCGGCCCCACCGAGTTCATCCAAGACTCAGCCACTGCCAAAACCCTAACAAATCGGATCCACCGAAATGGATCTCGGTCCCACCGAGATGGCCCTGGCATCTCTCTGTAATCGTTTGCATTTACTTCGGTCTCACCGAGTTTGCAAATCGGTCTCACCGAGATGGCTTGCCAAGTCTCTGTTGCCTTATTGCTTCACTTCGGTCCAACCGAGTTGATGCAATCGGTGCCACCGAGATGAGGTTTGCCCTAGCCATTGCACTTCGGTCCATCCGAGTTGTTCGTATCGGTCCCACCGAGATTCCTAAAGTTCATATCTTTTACACAGTTTGGTGCTACCGAGATTACCGTTTCGGTGCCACCGAGTTGGGTCAAAAGTGTGTAACGGTTGGATTTTGTGTGGAGGCTATATATACCCCTCCACCACATCCTTCTCAGAAAGGAGAGCCATCAGAACGTGCCTACACTTCCACCATTCATTTTCTGAGAGAGAACCACCTACTCATGTGTTGAGATCAAGCTATTCCATTCCTACCATTTGAACCTTGATCTCTAGCCTTTCCCAAGTTGCTTTCCACTCAAATCCTTCTTCCACCATAGCCAAATCTGTGAGGAGTTGTTTGAGTGCTGGGAAGACTATCATTTGAAGCACAAGAGCAAGGAGTTCATCAACAACACACCGTCTATTACCTTTTGGAGAGTGGTGTCTCCTAGATTGGTTAGGTGTCACTTGGGAGCCTCCAACCAGATGTGGAGTTGAACCAAGGAGTTTGTAAGGGCAAGGAGATCGCCTACTTCGTGAAGATCTACCCGAGTGAGGCTAGTCCTTCGTGGACGTAAGCCATGGTGGAATAGACAAGGTTGCTTCTTCGTGGACCCTTCGTGGGTGGAGCCCTCCGTGGACTCGCGCAGCCGTTACCCTTCGTGGGTTGAAGTCTCCATCAACGTGGACGTACGATAGCACCACCTATCGGAACCATGCCAAAAACCACCGTGTCTTCATTGCGTTTGAAATCTCCAATCCCCTCCTTTACATACATATGCAATTGCTTACTTTCCGCTGCTATACTCTTAGAATTGCATGTGTAGGGTGATGCTTGACATGTACTATTGCTAAAATCTGCCAACAACTAAAATTGGGAAAAGGTTAGGTTTTATTTGGTCAAGTAGTCTAATCACCCCCCTCTAGACATACTTTCGATCCTACACCAGCAGACGGCAGAATGACCAAATGGTCAGACCTGATGCTCCCAGGTTGCACAGGTTGCTGCCACGTGGCACCTTTGCCGTCCGCCTACCGACGGCAAAGGGCTTTGCCGTCCGCTGGCAGACGGCAAAGTGCCTGTATTGCCACAGTTTTGTTTGTTTTCTGTTATTTCCCTGCATTTTCAAAACACAAATATGATATATATATATATATATATATATATATATATATATATATATATATATAGTAGTCCATCAATGCATAGGCCATGTATCCAACATCTAGCAGTCCATCAATGCAAGAGAACACATAGGGTATTAAAAGATCCAATACATACATAGTTTCACGGAGTTCATCCATATATACATACATAGTTTCACATTGTTCATCAATACAAATCAAAACAAAAACTAAACACTAGCAGTCCATCAATGCCAGCTTCCATGAAGTGAATCAAACCTGCAAAAATGGGAGTAAGAAAGTTAGAAGAAGAAGAAGAAGAAGAAGAAGACTAGAAGAAGAAGAAGAAGAAGAAGAAGAAGAAGACTAGAAGAAGAAGAAGAAGAAGAAGAAGAAGAAGACTAGAAGAAGAAGAAGAAGAAGAAGAAGAAGAAGAAGACTAGAAGAAGAAGAAGAAGAAGAAGACTAGAAGAAGAAGAAGAAGAAGACTAGAAGAAGAAGAAGAAGAAGAAGAAGAAGACTAGAAGAAGAAGAAGAAGAAGAAGAAGAAGACTAGAAGAAGAAGAAGAAGAAGAAGATGATGATGAAGAAGAATAAGAATAAGAAGAAGAAGAAGAAGAAGAAGAAGAAGAAGAAGAAGAAGAAGAAAGAAAGAAAAAGAATAAGAAAAAGAAGGAGTAGAAGATGGAGAAAAAGAAAGAAGAGAAAAAGGAAGAATAAGAATATATTTTCTTCTTCTTCTCTCCTTTTGTCATCTTTCTTTTTATCCTTTTCCTTCTCATTCTTCTTCTTTTATTCTTTCTTTTTCTTCTCTTTCTTCTTCTATTCTTTCTTTTTCTCCTCTTCCTTGTTTTTCTTCTTCTTATTCCTTATTTGTGTCATTTTAGAGCTAACTTAGGTAATTATGCCATTTTTGAGCTAACTAAGCTTATTATGTCAATTTGGAGGAAAATAAGGTAAGTATAGGTCATTTTTGTGCTAACCTAGGTAATTATGCCATTTTTGAGCTAACTTAGGTAAGTATAGGTCATTTTAGAGCTAACTTAGGTAATTATGTCATTTTGGAGGAAAATAAGCTAAGTATATGACATTTATGAGCTAACCAAGGTTATTCTGCCATTTTGGAGGAAAATAAGCTAAGTATATGAAATGAATAAGCTAATTATGTCATAAATGAACTAAATAAGCTAATTATGTCATTTTGGAGGATAATTAGCTAAGTATGTCTTTTTTGGGGAAATAAGCTAAGTATGTGGCATAATAGGGCGAACATTACGTGCACTAGTAATGACCGGCATCGGCGGAGCGCCCGCCGGTGTCCCCAAACTGTCTAACAACGCTCTCCGGAGAGGTATGGGTGGAATGGAAGTACCCCTCTCGCGGGCCGCCGACGAAGTACCCGCGGAGCGCTATGGACCCGCGCCCACCATCTTTCAACACCTGCCATTACAAAGAGTAAACGAAATTAGTACAACATAAAAAAATTGAATACATGACATGAATAATAATATGTATATAATTTAAGTTGGGATGCATACAAACTAATAGTCTGGATCGTCTATATATGCTTCGGGATCAATAGATGCATCATCATCATCACTATCACGCGTGTCGTCATGAATGACATGCTCATCGGGTTCAGCGGCATCAACATGTGGAAGGCCTTTCTGTAATCGGTCAAGCATTGACAGGTCATCCGCAGCAGTAACCTCTTCTTGTTCCGGCTCTTCTTGTTCCCGCTCTTCTTGTTCCGGCTCAGGGGTGAAGTCGGATTCACTGTCGCTGTCTACTTCCATGTTCTGGGGTGAAGTCGAGCGGTTCTTGAAACGTTTTTTGGAAAGACGTGTTTCTTGGAAGAATTCTCCTTCATATGTGTCTGGGTTAATGTGAGGTTCATAATCCTCTTCATTGGGGGGAGGTGGTCTAACACGTGGCGGCACTTCATAAACGACATCCCAACCATTCAGATTTGCATTAGTTTGGCAGGCCCACGGTAGATAGAAAACTTGGGTCGCCTGTTGAGCCGTAATATAGACATCGGGAAAATCTAAGTAGGTGCTTTGTTTGATTTCGACTAGCCCTATATGTTCATGAGTCCTTCTAGTCTCCTTCGGCTGGAACCAATAACATTTGAAGACTACGACGTTCGGTGGGTTTTCACCATAGAATAGAAGTTCATAAATTGCTTCAACTCTTCCATAATACTCGGTACCTCCTTCGCCGATAGCAGAGACACCACAATTTGTAGATTTTCGGTCGGCCATAGATAGCACTTTGCCAAAGGTACGAAAGCGATACCCGTTGATGTCGTATTTCTCAAATGAATGGACCTTATAGTCAAAACCATTAGCGGCTTGTCTCAATTCGGCGTCCATAGACTCTGAATTAGCCTACAAAAGTTTAATACGAAAGGATTGTTGCATTAGCCGCAAATTAGACCAAGAAATGAAATGGTCTATTAATGGTAATTACCGTTTGTTTGAACCAAGAGATGAAACCGGGATAGCCACCTCCATGCTTTGCTAGAAGCTCATACTCTTCGATGGAATCCTTTTGGATCACCGCTCCATCCGAGAATTTGGCGACGTATCGACTGTATCAAATATCCGGGAATAAGAGCAGTTCAAAGGAATTAGAAGTTGCGAAACAATGTACCGAGAACTTACTCGATGTACGGCCGCACTTCTGTTAGGTTGTTGAAGATATACAACGAAATGGTCCGCCATTCTTCGACATCCAACCCTACTGGTTTTGAAGCACCGGCTGGTGCGAGCTTCCCTTTGAATAGGTTGAGGTTGGATCCACCTTTTTTAGGGTCGCCAGCATTGTACCGAGGCTTCGGATTATGCAAATGACGATTTTTGGCTTCGTAGTGTGCTGTCACGAAGTTTGCCGCCTCCTCAGTAATGAATGCCTCGGCCATCGATGCTTCAATTCTACATTTATTTTTACATTTTGCTCGAAGCGTCTTCTGCATCCTCTCAGTTGCATAGCACCAACTATTTTGCACGGGCCCCCCCAATCTTGCCTCGGTCAGGAGATGTAAAATCAAATGCTGCATTGGATTAAAGAAGCCCGGTGGAAAGATCTTCTCTAACTTGCAGAGCAACTCCGGCGCCAACTTTTCCATGTCATATATCACGGCAGGCGATAGTTCTTTCGCACAAAGAACACGGAAGAAATAGCTCAGCTCTGCCAGTACTAGCCATTCATCCTCAGGGATAAATCCACGCAACATCACCGGCATTACCCGCTCAAGCCATATGTGCCAATCATGACTCTTGAGACCAAATATTTTCAATTTTTCAAGACTCGCTCCCCTCTTTAGATTCGCTGCATACCCATCGGGGAACATCAACTGCATTTTCACCCACAAGATAATTTCCCTCATAGCTGGCCTTCCAAGATTGAACCAGGCCTTTGGCTTCGTCCAGTTCTGCTTTCCTTTCGGTTGTCGCATGTTTTGTAACGGTCTATCACATAGAGTCTGCAGATCGACTCTAGCCTTAGTATTATCCTTTGACTTCCCATCTATGCCGAACAATGTACCAAAAAGGGCCTCGCCGATATTCTTTTCAGTGTGCATCACGTCGATGTTGTGTGGAAGAAGGAGGTCTTTGAAGTAAGGCAGATCCCACAAGCATGTCTTGTGAGTCCAGGCGTGTTCCGAATTATACCCCTTGAAATACCCTAGACGCTCTGGATCAGGCTCGTGAGCATTTAACTGATCCTGGATCTGTTGGCCAGTCAACGCAGGTGGTGCAGAGTTTTTGACAACTCTACCTTTGGTGAAGTTCTTCTTGTCTTTTCTAAACTTACGGCGAGGATCCAGGAACTGTCTATGCAAGTCGAAGCAAGAATACTTGCGACCCGCCTGCAGCCAATGAAACTGAAGAGCTGCCTTGCATGTGGGGCACGGGAACCTTCTATTGCCCAGTCAAACGCACGGGGAGGTCGTCGAACACCAGACCCTCGCAGCGACGAAACAACTGCACATTTAAATCCACCCGATCAACACGAATATTCAATCCCGATAAAAAATCTATATATATATATATAACTACTTTTCTATTTTTTTCTATTCTCCTCTATTCCTTCTTCTTCTCCTCCTTTTCTTCTTCTTCAGACCATCTTCTGCTTTTCCTCTTCTTCTCCTCTTCTCCTCTTTTTCTTCTTCTTCCTATACTTCTCCTCTTCTTCTTCTCCTTCTTCTTCTTCTTCTTTTCTTCTCCTCCTCCTCCTCTTCTTCTTCTTCTTCTTCTTCTTCTTCTTTTCTTCTCTTCTTCTTCTTCTTCTTCTTCTTCTTCTTCTTCTTTTCTTCTCTTCTTCTTCTTCTTCTTCTTCTTCTTCTTCTTCTTCTTCTTTTCTTCTCTTCTTCTTCTTCTTCTTCTTCTTCTTCTTCTTCTTCTTCTTCCTTCTTTTTTTTCATCTTTCTTCTTCTTCTTCTAATTATCTAAACTTAAACCTAAACCTAGCACTAATTAACCTAAACCTAAACAGCAAAAAACAGAAACAAAAAACAGAAAAAAAACTCACCTCAGAGGAGGGCCGCGGTGGTGGAGGAGGGCCGGCGCAGGGAGGAAGGCGGCGCCGCGGTGGTGGAGAACGGCCGCGGGGAGGGGGGCCGGCGCCATGGCCTGGCTCCGGTGGTGGGCCGTCGCGGGGCTCGCCGCGGCCTGGCTCCGGCGAGGTGGCTCGCCGCGGCCTGGCTCTGGCGGGGTGGGGCGTCGCGGGCGCAGGGGCCGGGGGGCGGGCGCAGGGGCCGGCGGCGGTGCTAGGCGGCGTCGGGAACGGCGGGGCTGGGGCGGCGCGCGGGTGGGGTGGGTGAGGTGGGGGGAGAGAGAGAGATGGGGGTTACGGCCGTTAGATAGGCATCCTCTTTGTCGTCTGCTAGCAGACGGCAAAGAGCAAAATAGCGGATGGCAAAGAGCAAGCGGACGGCATCCAGACCGTTCATCTGACCTAGCCAGCTCCACGGTCCAGTGGGGCCCAGCTGGTCTCTTTGCCATCTGCCTTTAAGCCCTTTGCCGTCTGCTGGCAGACGGCAAACAATTTCACTGATGGCAAACTATATCTTTGCCATGAGTCCGCTCTTTGTCGTCTGCTTTTTGTAAGCGAACGGCAAATACCTTCTGTGCCGTCCGCTAGCGGACGGCAAAGAACTGGCTGATGGCAAATTCTCTGATTCCAGTAGTGCATGAATGTTATGATATGTAAAAAGGCCAAAGGTTTTTATGTACTAAATGTTAGTAGCAGGTACCAAAGTGATCCTGAATGGTTCACTAAGTAACTATTAATATAAGTGCCTCACAAGGACGAAGGAATTGTCTATAGAGAAGATGAAGAAGTTTGTTGTAAATGGTTACAAGAACACTAGCTTCATGACTGATATAAATTATTATTGGGCTATAATTGTTTGGAATAAGTTTTCAAGCATAAACAATATTGTGGATTCTATAACGTAAGAAGAATATGTTGAAAGCATTAGATGTTTCAAAAATAGTCTGAATCAAGAAGTGTCTTGATATAATTAATCAAGAAGTGTCTTGATATAAGTTGATATGATCCCAAGTGTGATGAAACCAATAACACTGTATTATGAATATAGTTAATCAAGAAGTGTCTTGATGTAATTGGTGTGATCCAAAGTGCGATGAAATCAATGACACTATATTATGAATAATAGTGCCATTGCTCAAAGTAATAGGAATCGAGATCCTGCAAAAATCAGACATGACTAACACAAATATTACATAGTTTTGAATGTGTCAAAACCGATGACGAAGGCTCTACCACAAGCAAAGCATCAGGAACACCAGATAAGCCATAGGTGTTAAAGAAACTATGTAGCTAGATTATTGACTCTAGTGCAAGTGGGATACTGTTGGAAATATGCCCTAGAGGCTATGATCCTGGAATATGTGATTCAGTGGAAAACTCATATGCACGTGTGGAATGATAAACGGTAAAGAATAGATTCCTAGTCCAGCCTCTAAGACTAGCTCAACTATTGTTGATGATCATGTTTTCCGGATCTTAGGATATCGTTAAGTGTAACGATAGTCCTAAAACAACATTTGAGAGTATGACGTTAGAAGAACGATCGTATTGAATCGACCCAAACTTGTTTGTTATGCATTGAGATAATATCATCTGAAATCAATTGTTATAACACGGAGTGTTAGCATGTGGTTTTAGTTCCTTAGACCATGAGAGTATTGTAGTCACTTCCTACCATACGGTGGACTTTGGGATTGCTCAAACGTCATCTGTAACTAGGTGATCATAACGATAACTTACAGGTTCATCGGAAAGTTTGACAAGGGACTGGATAGCTCAAGAGTGGGATTTGCTCCTCCGACGATGCAGAGATATTCTTACGGCCCTCTCAGTGTGACAGCATCCATCATTGTCTGACCAGACACAGGTGCCTATGTCACGGGGATGCCGGAACATTTCAACGAGAAAGAAGAACAAAACCAGTAACGCGAAGAACGGTATAGTGAGCATGTGCATGACTCAGGAGGATACCGATTGTCTTGGGTTTTGTAAAGTATCACAAAGCAAGGGGAACATCACATGATAACCAAAGGTTCACTCGAATGTCATTCGTGTAATCATAGGGATCGATTTGGACGTCCACGGTTCCGCTATCGGTCATTGAACGAAGGGGTTTCGTTCATGTCTATGATTTACTGAACCTACGGGGTCACAAGCTTAAGGTAATCAAGATCTACTCAGTGTTAGTAGGAGAAGAGTATCAAGGATTTATTTGTGGAATTGTTTCATTAATATTTGGAATAGTTTCAAGAGGAACCGGAAGTGTTTCGGGGTCACCGGAAGGGTTTCGGAGTTTATCAGGCAATACCGGATATTCCTGATAAATAATATATATGTGGAAAATGTTTCTGGAGGTGTTAAATTAATAATAAAATGCTCTAGTAATTGTAAGAGGGCTTTTATATTTAATTTAATATCAATGGGCCTTAAAAGGTCAAGTGGTGGAGGGAGTATTGGGCCACCATGGCCCAATAGGAAGTGGCGCCCCCCTTTCCTTGTGGGGGGCCGAATTGGACTAGGGGAGGAGTTGTCCAACTCCTCCCCCTATGGCCAGTGCCCCAAGGAGGGTCTTTCCCTCCTTGGTGGCTTCCCCTCCCTCCTCCTCTAACCTATATATACTTGAGGTATTAGGCCCTTTGGACATACAAGTTTTGGAGCCACCTCTAGTTCATCTAGTTCTAGTTCTAGTTCTAGTTGATCATAGTTGATCTAATTAGAGCTAGACCTAGTTCCTCTAATCCTCATAATTAGAAGCCTAGTGTGGTTCTAATCTCCTCCCTCTAATTCTCCGGCGATGATTAACTCTGGACGGCGAAGCGCTGCCGGATCGTGAAGACCGTACACTTGCAACCAAGTAGAGAGGTCGTGCTTTCGGTCTTCCGTTCGAGGGATCGTTCAAGGGCGGTTCGCGGGATCATCATCAATGGTTCGAGGGACTCCAAGTACAATCTACACCGACTCGTCTACTTTTGCTGCACTCCGGAGTCGGTAACGATCGTTGATCCAAACCTTATATGCATCTTCATATTGTTCCTGGGTGATCGTAGGGCCATTTTTTTTGTTTTCTACTATGTTTCCCAACAAAGTTATCGCAAGTGCGATACTCTAACTCAAGAGTTTGACAGTCAGTTGGATGGCTTCCAATGGAAGGCACATGTTCTTCTTCAACACGTCATCATATAGGTCGCAGTTATTGATGGAGGTCTATTCCAAAATGGACTTGGAAATATTTGAAGGTACGCCTCGAGGATAGACCCACAACTAGTAAAGTCGATATGGATTGTATCAAGAAAAGACAAATGTCTGCCTCTGAACTCGGTGATTATGAAAGGATTTACCCTACCCCTGCATATGTTGTGAGCATGCAGTCCAGTTCATGCGAGCCACTCATAGATGGAAATGACTGTGTTCAGAGAAACATCGGCCCCATATATCCGAAAGGATAAGAACGCAGCAACCCCGATGGGATATGCAAGATAAGGTTATGAGTTCAAGCCCGACAAGCTGAGATGTGACCAAAAGGCCACACTAGCAAGTCATGACTTATTTACAGAAGGGACCCCCAAGAATAAAGGAGCTTGGGATAAACAACCTCCATGATGGTCACCAAGATAAAGCTTCACAGACAAGGTGATATTACCAATCCTTGTCAGACTCTTGCATATGCGGCCACAATAATACACCACTTATGTTTACAAGTGAGCATGTCATACTCTTCATAAATACAGGCCACCAACCAAGGTAAGAGGCCATGCTCTGGATACTACGCAAGACATCAATCATACTATGTTTAGTGGCCATAGCAAGGACTGCAAAGGATATACATATGACAGAGCCACCTCAACAAGCAACAGAGTTTGACTGGCTGAATTTACATGGAGACAAAGTAATACGGGAATAAGTATCCGTGTCCCAGCCACTCAACTCAGGAAGTAAAGCAGAAATATTAGGAAGGACACGGTAAATCATCTCATGCAAATTCACAAATTTGGAAGAAGCAGCTGAAAGCACATGAACTTCAGTATCGTCAACCTATGGGAACTAGACATCAATATTTTGAAGAATCCTTCCAACCCCTCAGGATCCAGTGCCACAATAAAGAAAAAAGTTTCTATGGGAGAGCTGCAACAAACATACCTGCCAAGATAGACATGATCCGAATACTTGGCAAAAAGGTATGCACAAAGCATGAATCTATATCTCGATACCACCAAGCCCAACTGGAAACGTGGAAGGTGGCCAAAACCAACCAAGGGAGGCATTGAATTTTTGGCCCCATAGGGATAAGATTCAACGTGAAAGACTGATGAACTGGTCATCTCAACCACTGAAGCATAAGACTGTTAGTATGGTATGGTAGACAAATTTTCTCAGGAAAATCAGCATTGGTTTGATCCCACACTTAATTGTCCCGTAATGCTGGCACAAAGAAAGAGACCACCTCACACTTCATTCAGCTCACCCAGGACCAGTTAGAGGGTACACATGCCTTGGGATGAGAAAATTTTAGGAGGGAGTGTGCAGAAAGGATATGCCGTTTCCTCGCCGTCTAGGACAAATATCTTAAGTGTTGGAAATATGCCCTAGAGGCAATAATATTGTATTATTATATTTCCATTATTCATAATTAATAGTTTATATTTCATGCTATAACTGCTATGATCCTGGAATATGCGATTCAGTGGAAAACTCATATGCACATGTGAAATGATAAACGGTAAACAATAGGTTCCCGGTCTCGCCTCTAAGACTGGCTCAAGTGTTGTTGGTGATCATGTTTTCCGGATCTTAGGATATCGTTAAGTGTAACGATAGTCCTAAAACAACATTGAGGGTATGACGTTAGAAGAACGATCATATTCAATTGACCCAAACTTGTCTGTTATACTTTGTGATTATATCGTCTGAAATCATTTGTTATAACATGGAGTGTTAGCATGTGTTTTTAGTTCCTCATACCATGAGACCGTCTCGGTCACTTCCTACCAGACGGTGGACTTTGGGGTTGCTCAAACATCATCTGTAACAAGGTGATCATAACGACAACTTTCAGGCTCACCGGAAAGTTTGACAAGTGACCGGATAGCTCGAGAGTGGGATTTATTCCTCCGACGATGGAGAGATATTCTTAGGGCCCTCTCGGTGTGACGATATCCATCATCGTCTGGCCAGACACAGGTGACTACGTCACGGGGATGCCGGAACACGTCAACGAGAAAGAAGAACAAAACCGGTAACGGGAGCAACGGTATAGTGAGCATGGTGATGACTCAGAAGGATACCAATGCACACCGGGTTTTGTAAAGTATCACGAAGCAAAGGGAACATCACATGATAACCAAAGGTTCACTCAAATATCATTTGTGTAATCATAGGGACCGATATGGATGTCCACGGTTCCGCTATCGGTCATTGAGCGAAGGAGTTTCGTTCATGTCTATGATTTACCGAACCTACGGGGTCACAAGCTTAAGGTAATCATGATCTGCTGAGTGTTAGTGTGACGGGAGTGATGAGAATATATTTGTGGAATTGTTTCATTAATATCCGGAATAGTTCCGAGAGGTTCCGAAACGTTTCGGGGTCACCGGAAGGGTTTCGGTGAATATCGGGTAATACCGGGTATTACCGATTAATATATATATGTGGAAAATGTTTCCAAGGATGTTAAATTATATATATAATGCTCTGAAAATGTTTAGAACAAATATATATTTAATTTAATATCAACGGGCCTTAAAAGGCCAAGTGGTGGAAGGATATATGGGCCACAAAGTGGCCCATATGGAAGTGGCGCCCCCCCCCTTCCTTGTGGGGGGACGAATTGGACTAGGGGAGGAGTCCAACTCCTTCCCCATGGCCAGCGCCCCAAGGAGGGACTTTCCCTCCTTGGTGGCTGCCCTCTCCTCCTCCTCCAACCTATATATACTAGGGGATTTTGCTCTATTGTAAATACAAGTTTTGGAGCCTCCTCTAGTTCATCTAGTGCTAGTTCTAGTTGGTCCTAGTTGACTAATTAGAGCAAGCCCTAGCCACCTCTAATCCTCGTAATTAGAAGCCCCGTGTGGTTCTAATCTCCTCCCTCTAATTCTTCGGTGACGATTAGCTCTGGACGGCAAAGCGCTGCCGGATCGTGAAGACCTACGCACTACAGAGAAGCGATGGCGGCGCCCAGCTCAAAAGAATGGCATAAAGCCATGCAATCCGAAATGGAGTCCATGTACGAGAATCATGTTTGGAACTTGGTTGATCCTCCAGAGGGTGTGAAGTCCATACAGTGCAAATGGATATTCGAAAGAAAAACAGATGCGGATGGTAATCCTACCATCTATAAAGCAAGGCTAGTAGAGAAAGGGTTTTCGCAAGTTGAGGGAGTTGATTATGATGAAACTTTCTCTCCAGTAGCAATGCTAAAGTCTGTACGGATTATGATGGCAATCGCTGGATATTTCGACTATGAGATATGGCAGATGGATGTCAAAACCGCTTTCCTAAATGGGTTTCTGAAAGAGGATGTATACATGATACAACAAGAAGGTTTTGTCGATCCAAAGGATGCCGAAAAGGTGTGCAAGCTTCAAAAGTCAATCTATGGTTTGAAGCAAGCATCAAGGAGTTGGAATCAACGATTTGATGAAGTGGTAAAAGAGTTTGGCTTCATTAAAAATGATGAAGAAGCTTGTGTATACAAGAAGTTTAGTGCGAGCTCTGTAGCATTTTTAATCTTATATGTGGATGACATATTATTGATTGGAAATGATACAAAGTTTCTTAGCACAATAAAAGACTATTTGAAGAGTGTGTTTTCAATGAAGGATTTAGGCGAAGCTGCATATATGCTAGGCATAAAGATCTATAGAGATAGATCGAGACGTCTAATTGCGCTGAGCCAAAGCACATACATTGACAAGATTTTAAAGAGGTTTAAAATGGAGAATGCAAAGGAAGGTTTTCTCCCAATGTCACATGGCACAACACTTATCAAGAATCAATGTCCGAAGACAGTTGATGAGCGAGTGCAGATGAGTGGAGTCCCATATGCCTCGGCAATTGGATCCATCATGTATGCTATGATATGTACTAGACCAGATGTTTCTTGTGCACTAAGTGTTAGTAGCAGGTACCAAAGTGATCCTGGATTGGCTCACTGGGCAACTGTTAAAAATATTCTTAAGTACCTCAGGAAGACAAAGGACATGCTCCTAGTCTATGGAGGAGATGAAGAACTCGTTGTAAATGGTTACACCGATGCAAGCTTCATGACTGATATAGATGACTATAAATCTCAATCGGGTTATGTTTTCACCCTTAATGGTGGTGCGGTGGTTTGGAAGAGTTTCAAGTAAAACACTGTTGCGGATTCTACAACAGAAGCAGAATACATTGCGGCTTCAGAAGCTTCGAAGGAGGCAGTCTGGATCAAGAAGTTTCTTGAAGAAGTTGGTGTGGTCCCAAGTGCAATGAACCCAATGGCACTCTATTGTGATAATAGTGGTGCCGTTGCTCAAGCAAAGGAACCAAGATCCCACATGAAGACCAGACATATTGAGCGCAAGTATCACATTATCCGACAGTATGCCGAGAAGGGTTTTGTGAAGGTCCTCAAGGTTCACACGGATTTGAATGTGTCAGACCCGATGACGAAGGCTCTACCACGAGCAAAGCATGAGCAACACCGGATAGCCATAGGTGTTAAAGAGACTATGTAAACTAGATTATTGACTCTAGTGCAAGTGGGAGATTGTTGGAAGTATGCCCTAGAGGCAATAATATTGTATTATTATATTTCCATTATTCATAATTAAGAGTTTATATTTCATGCTATAACTGCTATGATCCTGGAATATGTGATTTAGTGGAAAACTCATATGCACGTGTGAAATGATAAACGGTAAACAAAAGGTTCCCGGTCTTGCCTCTAAGACTGGCTCAAGTATTGTTGGTGATCACGTTTACCGGATCTTAAGATATCGTTAAGTGTAACGATAGTCCTAAAACAACATTGAGGGTATGATGTTAGAAGAACGATCATATTGAATCGACCCAAACTTGTCTGTTATACTTTCTGATTATATCGTCTGAAATCATTTGTTATAACATGGAGTGTTAGCATGTGTTTTTAGTTCCTCGGACCATGAGAGTGTCTCAGTCACTTCCTACCAGATGGTGGACTTTGGGGTTGCTCAACGTCATCTGTAACAACGTGATCATAACGACAACTTTCAGGCTCACCGGAAAGTTTGACAAGTGACCGGATAGCTCGAGAGTGGGATTTCCTCCTCCGACAATGGAGAGATATTCTTAGGGGCCTCTCAGTGTGACGGTATCCATCATCGTCTGGCCAGACATAGGTGACTACGTCACGGGGATGCCGGAACATGTCAACGAGAAAGAAGAACAAAACTGGTAACGGGAGCAACGGTATAGTGAGCATGGTGATGACTCAGAAGGATATCGATGCACACCGGGTTTTGTAAAGTATCATGAAGCAAAGGGAACATCACATGATAACCAAAGGTTCACTCGAATATCATTCGTGTAATCATAGGGACCGATATGGATGTCCACGGTTCCGCTATCGGTCATTGAACGAAGGAGTTTCGTTCATGTCTATGATTTACCGAACCTACGGGGTCACAAGCTTAAGGTAATCATGATCTTCTGAGTGTTAGTGCGACGGGAGTGATGAGAATATATTTGTGGAATTGTTTCATTAATATCCGAAATAGTTCCGAGAGGTTCCGGAAGCGTTTCAGGGTCACCGGAAGGGTTTCGGTGAATATCGGGTAATACCGGGTATTACCGATTAATATATATAGGTGGAAAATGTTTCTGGGGATGTTAAATTATATATATAATGCTCTGAAAATGTTTAGAACAAATATATATTTAATTTAATATCAACGGGCCTTAAAAGGCCAAGTGGTGGAAGGAGATATGGGCCACAAAGGCCCATATGGAAGTGGCGCCCCCCCCCCTTCCTTGTGGGGGGCGAATTGGACTAGGGGAGGAGTCCAACTCCTCCCCCTTGGCCGGCGCCCCACGGAGGAACTTTCCCTCCTTGGTGGCTGCCCTCTCCTCCTCCTCCAACCTATATATACTAGGGGATTTTTCTCTATTGTAAATACAAGTTTTGGAGCCTCCTCTAGTTCATCTAGTGTTAGTTCTAGTTGGTCCTAGTTGACTAATTAGAGCAAGCCCTAGCCAACTCTAATCCTCATAATTAGAAGCCCCGTGTGGTTCTAATCTCCTCCCTCTAATTCTCCAGCGACAATTAGCTCTGGACGGCGAAGCGCTGCCGGATCGTGAAGACCGTACGCTTGCAACCAAGTAGAGAGGCCGTGCTTTCGGTCTTCTGTTCGAGGGATCGTTCGAGGGTGGTTTGCGGGATCGTCATTGATGTTTGAGGGATCGTTCGAGGGCGGTTCGCGGGATCGTCATCGACGTTCGAGGTACTCCAAGTACGATCTACACCGACTCGTCTACTTCCGCTGCACTCTTGGAGTCGGTAACGATCGTTGATCCAAACCCTATATGCATCTTCATATTGTTCTTGGGTGATCGTAGGGCAATTTTTTTTTGTTTTCTACTACGTTTCCCAACATTAAGAATGTGCAAGCATTCCAAAGGCATGGTCTGACTTTTGCATAATTACACCATGGAAACAAGTTGGTACGGAAAGAAGCTTCCATATGGATTTACCAAGTCAGTATATCAAAGGATATGTGTCACACTATGGGTGCCAGACAAAGGTACATAGAATTACAATGAACCCCAACACAGTTTCTGGGAACACAGTTACGGACCATCTGAGGACAAAGCTCGAATGCATATGACAGAAGAAAGCACCCGTACAAAACCCACAGCCATAATGAGCATTCTTACCTGACAAGGCAGAAAGACAGCCACCCCTAGTCACTCGAGGCCATAAGATTATGTGAGCCCTGTAGTAAGGAAGGATGTCTCGTCCAGGTCAGTTAGGATACGGAGTACCGCAATAAAATCCAAAGCAACTAGCTCCATGCCTTGGAAACCGAGCTATTTGTCGATGCTAATCGCTACCCACCGACCCCAGGCAACAAACTACCAGGACAAAAGGTACACCTGACAGGAAAGAGAATGATTCAATGCAGCCGTTTGAGAAGACAACATCCAAGCCATCAGATGAGACAGTTAAAAGGCCAGTGAACTGATGAAGACAAGACAACTGATTGATCTGAGGAGTCGCACACAGGTATGTCCCCTTAGCCGGGAGGTAAACTTATTTGAGAAGCTAGAAGTAAATAAAAATAGTAGCTCCTTTGGAAAGTGGCAGGAATGGAATATTAGATCTATAAAGGAAACCATATTTTCCTTTATTGCTTTGACCCAATATTTTTATAAGAGATCAATATGGGAACAGAGATCATCTCCACAAGTTTTCATGAACTTCAGAGATGCCTAGATATTTATTTGGATTTAATTCCTTCACAGGGCAGAAAAAGGAATTAATTTTAAATGAAAAATATTGCATATGACTTGACAATATTTTTGCATATCCAGGGTTTATAGATGTAGGAGGGTCACTAGGAAAATTGTGGGAGTCAATAGATCAAAATAAATTGGGGTTCCTTTGTAACTATAGGAATTAGGGTTTCCTTTCCGATAATTCAGAAAGTAGGGTTTTGGTGGCAGAACTCTGAGAATATATGAGAGATTGGCTAGAATGGCCTAAGCAGGATTTCTGGGTTGAGGGAAAAAGGCATTGCCATAACCATCTTCTTATACCCAAGAGCGAGAGAAAATCCAATAACATCGAAAGAAAAAGACGGGAGTCCAATCTCGCGAAGGAAAAATCGAGGAGCGAAAATCAAGGTGTCACACCTCGTTACCAGTTTTGTTCTCTTTTCTTGTTTTCGTATTCCAGTATCCCCATGATCATTATCACATTGTGTCTGGCCAGACAATGATGGATACCGTAATACCGAGTGGGCCTAGAGAGTATCTCTCCATCGCCGGAGGAGCAAATCCCAGTCTTGAACTATCGAGTCCCTTGACATACTTTTCTGATGTACCCGAAAGTTACTGTTATGATCACCCTGTTATGGATGACATTTGGCAACCCCAAAGTAACCGTCCAGTATGAAGGTCCATGATATTCTCATGGTCTAAGGACATGAGTATACGTTAACACATAATATGAAAATACCGGCAACAAGGTGACGATTGAATCTCGCAGTATATCATAAGTTGGGTCTGTTCAGCACCATTGTCCTGCCAACAATGTGTTCCCATTATTGCCAGCATCCTTGTTACTTTGAGCTAACTGGGAGTGCATTAATGGAGCTTTGGATGGGAATGGGGGCAAGAATTGACTGATTTGAGCTAACATGGATTATGAATAGACAGTGTTTCTACTGGGGTGAGGGAGTTCTACTTGGTGAAAGCATCTGAGTTTTGGTGGGTGGCAGTGATTTACCAAGGTGAATACCCTAGTAAATTTTCAGATCAAATGGATCACTTGAGCTAGCACTTCCTTCACAAATTGGCAATCTGGACAGAATTTGCAAATGGATGCTCTGCTCAAAATTTGAACAATGGGCCTCCATGTCTTGGTGGATTTTGAGCATATGGGGATACATGAAGCTACACAAATTATTTGAGAAGCTAGAAGTAAATAAAAATAGTAGCTCCTTTGGAAAGTGGCAGGAATGGAATATTGGATCTATAAAGGAAAACCATATTTTCCTTTATTGCTTTGACCCAATATTTTTATAAGAGATCAGTATGGGAACAGAGATCATCTCCACTAGTTCTCATGAACTTCAGAGATGCCTAGATATTTATCTGGATTTAATTCCTTCACAGGGCAAAAAAAGAAATTAATTTTAAATGAAAAATATTACATATGACTTGGCAATATTTTTGCATATCCAGGGTTTATATATGTAGGAGGGTCACTAGGAAAATTGTGGGAGGCAATAGATCAAAATAAATTGGGGTTCCTTTGTAACTGCAGGAATTAGGGTTTCCTTTCCGATAATTCGGAAAGTAGGGTTTTGGTGGCAGAACTCTGAGAATATATGAGAGGTTGGCTAGAATGGCCTAAGAAGGATTTCTGGGTTGAGGGGAAAAGGCATTGCCATAACCATCTTCTTATACCCAAGTGAGAGAAAATCCAATATCATCGAAAGAAAAGACAGGAGTCCAATCTCGCGAAGGAAAAATCGAGGAGCGAAATTAACGCTGCCGTCGCCAGACCCCGCGCCCACGCCGTCGCCTGAGCCCCGGCGCCCCTGCCTCGTCGCCGCTCCCCACTCGACCCGCCTGAGCCCCTGACCGGATCGACCCCGTCGCCCACGCCGTCGCCCCGCCTCTTCGACTTGTCCCCGGCCGCCCCAACCTCGTCACCGAGCACCGCGGTGAGGCCCCCGTCCGTTTCCCCCTCTTCCCTCCTCGAATCCTGGCCGTAGGTCGCCGCGCCGTCGCGCCTGTAGCTCGTGGTGAGCACGCGCTCACCGCGCCATGGCCATGCCCCCACGTGCATCTCTTGGATTAGGTAACGGAATGTTCCTCTAGAACTGTGATTGCGAGTTGGTTAGCAGATTTGACAGAGGAATCCACTGGTTTGGTAATTAGGAGGATTCGGAGCAATGGAGTCGAATTGTTGGTTATTTGGACTACCTATTGGGTTGAAATCATCAGTTCTGAATCTACACACAGGATCCTACATTTTTATGCAAATTGTTGGTAAAACAGTACCCAAAAAATGGTTAGCCCAAATGAAGATAATCAAATTTTGGTTAGGCGACCTTAGGCTCAGTTTATAGTTGTTGTGCTGGACTGTGAAATTTAGTGTGGATCTTACTGTATATTTTTGTGCTGAAGATAATCAAACTTCTGTATGTTGTTCAATTTATATGATGATGAGTATGATCATAGTCACAATCAGAGACCAATATCTCTTTCTATTTGGGGCTTCCCTTGAACAAACAAACTGCTTGACAGAGACAACCGTAACTGGAGCATCTCATCTCTGCTTGATAGATAACACCACTATTTGGTTCAAGCACTAGCACGAGCTCCACTTTTCACATGAGTATGCAGCACTGTTTGGATTTCCAATTTATACTGTTTCAACTCTGACTAAAACTGAATGCAAGACCAGTGATCCCTCTTATGTTCACTTCTCATGACAAGTTATCACATTTACATGCATTGTTGTACCACTCAACTTTGCTGCAATAGCATGACAATTGAATCGACAAACCATTTATATGCAGGTCTGCATCTGCATCACCGGGATTGGAAGCAGCGGCACCAACATCGGCGTTGCCAAGTAGTACCTCAAGGAGAAGAACCCCAATCCAAAGGTGAACATCATTTTGTTTCTAGGGTCAACTGTCAGATATAGGTATTAATTTGTTAATGGGTATGTGAATGATTAGCTAGGGTCAATTTGTGCTGCTGCCATTGCAAATTGTCCCCTTTGTTTTTCTGTACACACATGGACAGCTTATACTTTGTTAACAGAAAGCCCTTCCATTTGCAATTTGTGCTGCTGCCATTGCAAATTGTCCCCTTTGTAGTGCTATCAAGTTTGTACTGCTGTACTAGATGGTTTGTGATGATCCAAACAAGTTGAAAGTAGTACAGCATGCTCAACACAATGCTTGGACATGTGTATGTGCTTTGGAATATCTCAATATTTGGACATGTGTATGATTTTGCAGGGAACACCTCCGAGTGGCCTCTGTTTTACCGGAATGTTGATTCATTTCCGTTCCGGCAAATTTTAGGCGCTTGATATGTCCAATTTTTAGCAAAGGTCATGCCAAAAATTTCCGTGGATTTCGGCATGACTTGTGCTAGAAAGTAGGACATATCGAGTGCCCGAAATTTACCGGAACGGGAATTAAACGACATTTCGGCAAAACATCGGCAATTTTTTATGTCATTATTCATTTTATTAGTTCTAGAATTAAACCGACAAATTAAACCCTAGGCAACATGGCGCACAACGACGAAGCCGGGGGTTCTCAGTCCGCCGCAGAACCGAAGAACCTTTACCTGGACTATCTGATGAGTCAGGAAGGGTCGTAGGGCCCCCTTCACATCCAGGAGGGTGGTGGTGGCGCCGACACCACCAATGGAACCAAGACCGGCAACCAGACCACAGATGGTGGTAGCCAAGCCACTCAGAAGAAGAAGAGGAACCGGTCTGCAAATAAGCTCGGCACCGAAAGACTAGATGTGCGCTCAGTGGACCCCGGCAAAGGAGAGCCAACAAGTCCTAGGGCGGTGTCAGCGGGCTACGGTAACAACCTAGGATGCATCCTACGAGAGACCATCTCGATCAACGAGACAAACATAAGGGAAGATGGCAAAGGACCTTTGGCGGCACTCCTCCTAACCAAGTTGCACCAGAGATACAAGTTCCCCAGCTAGAATGCCGATGTCGATCCATTAACAGATCCGAACATGGATCTGGTAAACAGAAAAGCCCTCAAAAAGTTCAGCTAGGACTTGAGCGCCTGGAAAAATAGGGTGAGACGAGAGATGGCTAAAGAAGATTCATGCTACGCCACGATCCATGCGAGGTGGCCGATGATTACGGAAGACGACTACGTTAAATTCAAGGCTACCAGCACTGACCCTGTAACCAGGCCAAGTTGGAACATTTCAAGGGTCTTCAGCCCAGGAACGTCGGGGCCCACCACCTCGAAAGTCGTGGTTACATGGGGAAGCAGCTCGTGTGGGATAAGGAGGACACGGAACGTGAATGTCTGCAACAAGCAGACCCCTTCGAGGAGTTCACCAACCCGCAGGAACATGACTTTATCAGGGCCCGATACACAAAAGACAAGGAGACCGGGGAATGGGTCATGGACGCGCCGATGAGGGAGTTCATGACAATACTGGTAATTATTAATTTACCACCTTAGCTTCTAATCAAGTTGACTACGTTCTAGTCACATTTCTAAATGGTTCACGTTCCTTTTGCAGCGTGAGCAAAAAAGGCTTCAATCTGAAAGTGACTCACCATCTCAGTCGTCGACGAAGTACCCGTGGGACATCCCTTTTAATCGGGAGTTGAACATACCAAGGGAAAGCCGGCAAACGAGAGGCCGGAGTATGGCCGTGTAGTCGGCGCCGGAGACGGCGCCACGTGGAAGCACTACTACCGGGAAGACAAGGAGACACGAAGGCAGAGAAGGACGCTTGGAACAGTATCTATCCAGGAGCAAGTCGCGACGCAAGTCGCGCAGGCGGTCGAGGCAGCCACAAGTGCGGCCAAAGAAGAAGCCAAAACTGCGGCAGTCGAGGCAGCCAAAGAAGCGGCTAAACTAGAATTTGCAGCTCAGTGGTCTACCGCGCTTCCGGCTCTCGTGAAGTGGATGAATGAAAATCCAGGCGTTCCATTTCCCGTTCCCAGCTTTGTCGGGAGCAGCTCGGCCAACATAGCACCCGCACCCGCACCCACCACCGCCGCTCATAGCAGCCCCTCCTCCGTCTCTGGCATGCTCGGGGGGGGGGGGGGGCGTCGACACTAGATAAGCTCAATGCCCTCACGGTAATTATGCGTTGCACGCTCATCAACATATTTAATCTTCCTTTCCTTTGCCTTTCGGATCTCTGGCGCCGAAAAAACTTCTTCATGTGGAGGCGGCCGGGAGCACACCAACGGCAACACCATTCGTACCGAGGCCGATCCAAGGTAAGACCACCCCACCTATCCAATTACCACCATCTGTCTTGCTAGGTCAGAGCGGACGCGGAGAAGTAGGTCCAAGCGTTCTGGTGGCTGATCATGTTGACCCCGTAGATCAAGATGATGATGACATGAAGGAGGATGACATTAGCCAGTACATCAATACTGCCTATGACGACGGAGGTCCATATGACTCAGGCTATGACCGTGACCTTGATGATCGGGATACTGAGATGCCTGATGTACCGGAGAAGGAACGTCCTCGGGTTGAGTGCAAGAAGTCTCTGTTCATGCAATCCTCCCAGGACACGCCTCCAGATGCCTCAACCTAGGAACAACCAGCAGAGCAGCGTACAATACTGAGCCCGACCACAATGGGGGTGGTGGTCAAGGAGGGCATGGTAGGCTCACTAGTGCCTGGGAAGAAGCAAAGGAAGAGACCGAAGAAAGGCCCTGCTGCCAAAGCTTCCAGCAACCAGCCAGCTCTGGCGATCCGGGTTGCGGATAGGGTACCGATCCAAAATGCGCCCCTTCTCCATGTCGCGGGCCAGCCGATGCTACCGCCGGATGCGCTCAAGGGCATAACTGGGGATCTCAGGAGACTGCATGACCATGTGTTGTCGATAGAGAAGAGCCTTCTCCGATCGGATAATCCAGGATACCCGCTTTACACGGTTAAGGTGCCGAGGGGCATAGGCTTCGTCGACACATCTCCCGCGGACATGTTCTTCCTGCGGTTTGATTACATCTTTGAGATGTATCACATGAGGCAGCTCAATTTTACGTTCGTCCACCTTTTTGCGCTCCATCTAAATTACATGATCAAAAAAGAGCAAATCTCGTACATCGCGGTAGCGGACCCCTACTACATGTTTGAGGGCTTCTTGAAGGCCAGCAAAGCGGAACATGACGCTGCGAGAAAGTACATTGAAGACTTCATGGTGGCGAATAAGGACAAGGAAACGATTCTCCTGCCTTATCATCCCTTGTAAGTCATTCGCTAGCCACTATAACACATCCTTTTGTACATTTCAAACATTACTTTGCACGTATGGAGGCTAATTTGAGGTTAATTTATTTTGCGCAGCGAGCGCTGCGTCCTTATCGTTCTGTACCCACAAGTATCCCGCGCTCTCTATTTCGACTCATCCAAAAACACGGAGAAGAAAGACTACACCCACATCAAGAGTGTTCTAGATGGTACTCTCTTAGGCATCGGCGCCTTAGGGTGGCAACATCAGGCACAAACAACAAAGGATGGGTGTGCCGTGTTTCAGCCATAAAACTGACTTCTGTTGCGTCCAGCAACCGGCAACAAGTAGGAGGGATGAATTCTACGCCATCCATCACATGCTGGAGTTCAGAAGGGATCAATAAATACTTCGCATGCCATCTACAGCCGATGACCATGTCTGCGAATGGGCGGCAACCTTAGCATCGGAACCAGATGAAAAACTCAAAGTTGACTTCTATTGCACCCAACAGTCGCTTGCCACGATCATCAACAAAGATGTCGTCCAAGAGGGTGGGATGTTCTTCGCCGGCCCACAAACGCGGGCTGACGTCAACACTCGCAAAGAGCTATAGCGTTAGGACATCACGCCTTTCACAAAGCTAGGGTGCATTCTCCTAGATATGCCGAAGGCGACATCTAAGAAGAAGTGATTGACGATGACGATGTCCATTTAGTACTTTGTGTACGACGAAACATTGAATTTGTGTACGATGAAACTTTGTGATGTAAGTGGTCTTCCTAAACTTGCGTAGCGCTCTAGTTAGTTTGGGTACGATGAACTTCGTTAATTATGTTTACTATATGTCACTTCTATTTGCTATCATTTTAACTCTTTCTCTTGGTGTTGCTTGTGTATTATGTTGTATATTATCGATGAATTTGCTTAAATATGATGCATCTGTGTTAGGGATATAGATCGATGATGAAGAAGTGGTATGCCATGTACAGAGCGAGGGTTCCAGGAGTGTACGACGAGTAGTCAGAGTGTCAGGCCCAAGTGGACCGCTTCCCGGGCAGCAGCCACAAAGGGTTTCAAAGTAAAAGCGAAGCGAAAGCTAGTTACTTGAAGTTCACGCTAGCGGGAGAGACGAAGAAGAACCGGCTCAAGAACTATAGGAAATATGCCCTAGAGTCAATAATAAATGTTATTATTTATTTCTATGTTCGTAATTATGTTTATATTCCATGCTATAACTGCAATGGTCCTTGAGTCTGTGTATCCTTAAAGGCTTATTAGGGATGATAGACTACTCATATCAATAAGGAATTCCTTCTTTTCCGGGAGCCCATTCGGAAAGAACTCCAAAGTTAAGCATGCTCGGCTTGGAATAATTTCAGGATGGGTGACCGACCGGGAAGTTGGTCTCGGGTGCGCACGAGTGAGGACAAAGTGTGCTGGAAAGACTAGTATTGATCTGTGGGGCCAGTCTAGATCCCGCCAGGAGTAACGACCATCGGCGGGTGTGTCCGGGGCGTTACAAGTTGGTATCAGAGCCGACCCTCGCGGTTACACGGATGTTTGCGGACAGGTGCGCGGTCATGTTGTTCATGATGTTTGTGACCCATCGTGGCACACGGCATGGCACATGTACCGGACTGGATGCACAGACGTATGTGCCAAGAGGGAACGTTCTATGGCCCGACGAGGACGTCGGTTCCTCTGAGTGGGGGTGTATGTGATAGCCTGGCTTATTAGGGATGATAGACTACTCATATCAATAAGGAATTCCTTCTTTTCCGGGAGCCCATTCGGAAAGAACTCCAAAGTTAAGCGTGCTCAGCTTGGAATAATTTCAGGATGGGTGACCGACCGGGAAGTTGGTCCTGGGTGCGCACGAGTGAGGACAAAGTGCGCAGGAAAGACTAGTATTGATCTGTGGGGCCAGTCTAGATCCCGCCAGGAGTAACGACCACCGGCGGGTGTGTCCGGGGCGTTACAATAAAGTTTCAGAGGAAAACCCATATGCACGTGTGGAATAATAAACAGTAAAATGTATTCCTAGTCAGGCCTCTAAGACTAGTTCAAGTGTTGCATGATGATTATGTTTTACTAATCATGGGCATGTCTATGCCGGCAACTTTGAGGACACAATGTTAGAAGAACACTTGTGTTGAATCAACCCAATTGATGTTATGATATGAGATACATTCGTCACAAGTTAATGGTAAATAACACAAAGGAAGTTAACGTTTGCATAATTCCTTAGACCATGAGAGTATCAAGTTCCTTCATGCTTGCTTCATGAACTTTGGGGTTTGTTAAACGTCATCTGTAATAGGGTGGCTATTACAGCAGCTTACGGGTTCATGGAAAAGTATGACAAGGGACTAGATAGCTCAAGATTGGGATTTGCTCCTCCGACAATGGAGAGATGTTCTTTGGGCCCACTCGGTGTCACGGTATCCATCATCGTCTGGCCAGACACAGCGTGATTTGATCACGAGGATGCCGGAACACAGGAACGAGAAAAGAGAACAAAACCGGTAACGAGGAAACTGGCATAGTGAACAAAGTTGTTGATTCACGGGGATGCCGATAAATCTCACCTCGGGTTTTGTAACATATCATGAAGCAACAGGAATAGCACATGGAAGCTACAGGTTCACTCGAATATTCATTCATGTGGGTATAGGGGCCAATATGGATGTCCACGGTTCCGCTATTGATCATTGATCGGAAAGTATTTCGGTCATGTCTATATTTCACCGAACCTATAGGGTCACACACTTAAGGGTCATCTATCTACTAAGTTCTAGACAGGGAGTCCGAGAGAAAGTCACCGGAAAAGTTTCGGAGACGACGGAATAGTTTCAGAGAGAAAATCGGAAATGTTTCAGAGTTACTGGAAATGTTTTGGAGATAAAAATCATCCTACCGGAAATATTTCGGAACGCGTCCAAAATTATTTTAGGGGGTGCCGGAAATGTTCTGGACCTTCGGGAATTTTTTCGAATAAAACGGTCGTGGAAAAATATTTCATGAATAGTGGCAACACTATTATGAATAGTGGGATGAATAGTGGAAACACTATTAGGGGATGATGCAGGCACGGTGATGCAGGCAACACTATTTGCTTTTTGGAAAGGCCATTTTTGTGGCTTTTGGTTGAAAATATCTGAGGGCATTTTGGTATTTTCCCCATAGCCTCTCACCCTATAAATAGAGGTGGAGAGGGCTCTCCATTTTCATCCCAAGTTCACACTTGAACTCTCATACATTGCCATGCAATGATCTGGCTTTCTTCTCTCCCTCACACGAAATAGTTTCGTAAGCCGGATGGCTGTCTAGTCTTCAGCAGGACCTAGTTCTGGACGGCGAAGCCCTGCCGGATAGCTGACACCGTATGTGTGCAACCCAGTAGAGAGGTCGTAGTTTTGAGCTTCTGCCCGAGAGGCTGTTCGAGGGTCCTCCCGAAGGGCTGTCCGAGAGACTGTCCGAGGGACTGGTTGAGGGCCTCCCGAAGGGCCGTCCGAGAGACCGTCCGTGGGACTGGTTACGGGCCTCCCGGAGGGCTGTCCGAGTGACCGTCCGAGGGGCTGTCCGAGGGAGATAATCCTCGCGGTTGGGAGGTTGTAAAATCCTATCTGCGGGGATCTACACCGACGATCTTCGCCAACTCTACTTCCGCTGCGCTACGAGTTGGTAACGATCAGATCAAAACTTGTATGCATCTTCATAGTGGTCCTGGGCTGGTGCATAGGTCGGAAAATTTTTGTTTTCTGCTGCGTTACCCTACAGTGGCATCATGAGCCGTGTTATGCGTAGATGCAGGTTACGATGTAGAATACATGAGATGTATGGGTGTTCCACAATATAATTTTGTAGTAGATGTGTTCTATTGCTGAAAATTATTTGTGCGGGTAGTAGATGAAATCTATTACCTGATGTTCTTGTTGCTTCCTTTGAATCTGCGTATTTCTGATCTTGACGGCATGGTGGAGTTTTACAAAGTTCTAGCAATCCGCGATCATGATAGATCAACGAAGTGCTTTAGTTCTTTGGGTTCCACCATAGTTAAAGAAAGATGAAATTTAGCAGACTAAAGGGCAATGCAGATATGATCTGCACGGGGTTGTTGCGTATGACGAAGTTCAGTATGGGGCTCAAGATTTTTTATCTCGTGTTTCATACGCCCAGCAAAGTTAATCTAGCGACTTGAATAATCATAATTGATGATGAACGTTGGTAGCTGCGGTTTGATTGAAACCTTAGAAGCCACGTAAAATAAAATCTTGTATGAACCGATTAGAGGCATCTAACTTGGTTTTGCAGGATGAGCATATGAGATGTGGTATAGTCTTCGTCATATTTAATTTGATTATGTATGAGATGACTATATGATGTAAATTAATTAACATGACTTGCGTGTCATGATTCGGCATGATGGTAGGAGCCATATGATTGTCACTTTAAATGACCTGCGTGTCAACCTTGTTGTAATGCATTATTTTATTAGCTATAGAGATAGCAGTATTATTTATTGCATTGACAAGGCAGTGACAAGCTTTGCGAAGGTGGAGACCGACGCAAAAGCCGAAGACGGGGAAAAAGGAAAGGAAACAGGCCTTGGCAGAAAAGTTCTGCCACGGCAGCAGTTTTTGAAACTGCTACCACATCAACGTTTTTTAACTGACTTCGCGAAGATGAAGAAGACTTCTCCGAAAGAAGGGGCTATACCATATCATGCTATTATGAATTGCCTGAGATGTTTAACCCTTTTATCGCACCCTTTTGATTGCGGGGTAGTCGCTTTTATTAGGGTGATCTCTCACTTAAAATATCAAGTAGTTAGTGTTCTCCCAAGTGTAGCACCGTCTGAAATATGTGTCTTTTCGGGGTACCACATGGATGCATGGGTATGAACGAATTGAGAAGTATGAGACAGGTGACGGTGAGACCTCACAGCAAAATCACTTGGTTGTCTTGACGTTCAGGCAGGAAAGTCCTGAGCTCAGAACACATATCGAAAGATAAACAAGAGTCACATAGAGATATGATCGGCAAGTTGGCCTACCGATTGAAATTCTCGTCACTTGAGATGGATGCATCCATGGCGTTGAATTGCAATATGGGTTTTGAATCGCTCACAATCAATTATGAGAGATATTGATTTGAGTGGGAGCACACTTTAGAATTAACTTGTTTAATTCTCAGTGCAATTAGTTATGAACATAGTCTAAAGTGTAATTTGCATAATTGTTGTAGAATAATGGCTCGCGTTTCCACCTTCCCTATTAAAATTGAATAGCTGTTATTTATATGGTTAAAAACTTTACGATTGGTAACGTAATGTGAGGATTGTCCTCAAGAGTGCCGAGAAGGACTTTGTCCTATCGCATGCTTTCGGTATTCTCCCGCTAATGCTATGGATGATGTGACTCTCGTCCTTCGATCCAAAAGCTAGAATTCCGTTACGATCAAGTGCAATATGTTTGCTTCCATGAGACCCGAACTTCAAAGTTTGGGATAGTTATGTGATATCCATGGAACTAAAAATTAGTTTCAGATACAAAAAAAGGCTAAAAGATATGAGATATCCAAAGCAATGTTTGTTTGCAAAGTATTAGTGAAGTGTTTACTGTGCATTAGACTGATAAGAGAGGGATCCAGAAGAACACCTGTCATATGATGAAGGTGAATAAAACAACAACTTAAAGAGAAAGGAAAAGTCCAAAGGGTGTCAGTGAGACTTACACGCCGAGACTTACACACCTAGGAAGTCCAGGGCTGACGCCACTCTTAAAGTTGGGTGCTTCCTCTGAGATTAGGAGAAATGTTGGAAGTAAAACTATTAGAAGTATAAAGGCAGATAGAAAGAAGACTGGAATGTCCAGCTCATGTATAAATGTCATACGAGTTATAGATGTATAGAAGGCTGGTCAAAGATATAATTCTTGGGAATTATGATTAAACATGTTAGTCACTGATTCTTGGGTATTGTGATTAAAAGTTGATCACAGGGATACCCGCTCGATTGCATTCTGTTGCGACTCGATGCAAGAACTACTATGGCCTAAAAGACTTGCCAGTAATGAGGTTTAGATACACGCTGGGAACATAGTAAAAGTTACTATACCTTCCATCGGTGTATTACCTCTGTATTTATTTTCATAATTCATTTTTTTTGGAGTTTCATACATTCTAGCCCATTGCATAAAGTATGTTGCAAGAAGGTTGTTCATAAGAGAACAATTGTTGTTCAGTGTTATGAATAACATAAGGGCCATGCTTCCATTATGAATGGGATGTATGTTACGAATATTGATGATAATATAATACATCCATAACACTGACGCTAAATGTCGCAAGACTAAAAGAATACCACATTTGTGTGGCACTGCGTTTGGTCACATTGGAGAAACCTGCATGGAGAAATTCCATTGTGATGGATTTTTTAAGTCATTTTGATTATGAATCATCTGATACTTGCAACTTTCGTCTGAAAAATGAAGTGATTGAAATACCGTTCACAGGCCATAAGGAACGAGCAACGAACTTATTGGTGATCATACATTTTGATGTGTGTAGTCCGATAAATGTTGTTGCTAGCAGTGGATTTGTCTATCTTCAGTAATGACTCAAGTAGATATATGGATATCTACTTAATGAGACATAAGTCTGGATCTTTTGAAATCGTTCAAAAAGTTTTCAAAATGAAGTAGAAATTATTGTAACAAGAAAATTATGTTTCTGCAATTAGATTGTGGAAAGGAATATTTGAGTTACAAGTTTAGCGAATGTCTGATAAGTTGTGAAAAGAGTTTCATAACTTACACCTCCCGGAACACCACTGTGAGTGGAATGTCCGTGAAGATGTAATCAAACCATTTATGACATGGCAAGATCAAAGATGACATAAATCAATTTGCCATTATCCCTTTTAAAGTAATGATTTAGAGACTGCAGCTTTTACATTGAAAAGAGTGCGCGCCATCAGATCTATTGAAATGACGCCATGGTATGGTACTCCCAACTGTGTTATGTCTTTTCGTAAACATTTGGAATATGGGGCGTGTGTAAAATGTTTACAAACCTATTCCAAATCAGACAAGTGCTACTTTGTAGGTTATCCCAAATTATTGGGTATTCCTCCATCACAATACCTAGGCAAAAGGTTTGCTGCAAAGAGCGGTATGATTTTTTGAGAAAAATGTTTCTTGCAAAAGGTGAGTGGCAGGACAGTGCAACTCGACGAGATAACAGTATCTTCGTCGTCAGTTCATAGGAAAGAAAACTTGGAAGTAATTTCAGAGTTTCCTACTACAACTGATACGGAAGCCTCTACATGAGATGTATAGACTTCGGTCGAACTTGCAGCTAAACCACGTAGGCAAAACTCGTGCAAACCTCTTAGATGCACAAACGAGATATTGTTGTTAGATAACAGTATACCTACGATACACAAGGAAGCGTTGATGGGCCCTGACTCCGGAATTGGCTAAATGCCAATATAATCCGAGATAGTATCCATATAAATGATTCAAGATTAGATCTTGGTAAACCCTCCAGAAGACTTAGAGTCTAACGAATATTAATGGAACTATAAACTGATGCGGATAAAAATGTTTTATCCATAAAGCTCGACTTGTTACAATAACAAATTCAAGGAGTTGACTACGATGAAATTGTCTCACCGTAGCGATGCTTAAAGTCGGTTCAGGTTAAATTAGCAATTAAATACATATTTCAATTATGAGATATGACAGATGGACGCCAGAAGGATTTTCATGAGATGGAAATACAACAAAGGATATGTATGTGTTACAGTCCAAAGTATTTTGTCGATCCAGAGGATGCTAGTGAGTGTGCAAACTTCAGAGATCCAGAATTGGACAGAAGCAAGCATAATGGAGTTAGAATCTTCGTATGATGAAATAGTCAAAAGAGTTTGATTTCATCAAAGGATAGCGAAGATGCTTGTGGTTACAAGAAAGTAAGTGGGAGCATAATAATATTTCTAAAACCTTGTGTACTTGACACATCGTTGATTGAAAATAATATAAATTTCTTAACACGAATTAGGACTTCATTGAAAAATAGTTTTTCGATGAAGTGTTTGGGCTAGGTAGCCTCGATATTAGGCATAATTATCTATTGTGATAGAATTTCCTAATAGGGCTAAGCCAAAATACATATTGACAAGATGCTAAAACAGTTTAGCATGAGAACGCCAAGGAGTGATTCTTGCCGAAGTTACATGGAAAGAGTTTTAGCAAGACTCAGTGTCCTAAAACACTGATGAGCAAAATACATGATGGAGATTTCACACACTTTTGTGTTTGGATTAATCATGTATTCCATGGTATGTAAAAAAACCAGATATGTCCAGTACTCCCAAGTAGTTGCGAGTGAGATACCAAAGTGATCAAAATACTGATACAAGAACGGCAGTGAAAAATGTCATTGAGTACTAAAGTAGCACTGATGACATGTTTTCTCGCAAGCGAAGATTATGAAGTGCTCGTTGTAAGGAGTTACATCGATACAGTCTTCATCAATGCTCCAAGCGATTTTTTATTTAAATTAAGGATTTTGTGTTATACACGATATGGTGGCACAGTAAGTTGGAATTGTTTCAAATAGATTACTGTGGCGAATTCTATAACGGATGCTAAGTATGTTGCCGCTTTGGAAGCGACAAAGAAGATGTTGAATCATATAGTTCATTCATGAACTTAGTATGGTTCCAAGATGGCTTTGGTCAATGGAACACTATTGTAGATAGTTGCTCCATAGCTCAGTCTGAGGAATCAAGGTTCGACCAGTGATTCACATAAATACAAAGCCAAGTCCACACAAAATATGTATTTTGTGAACGCATGAAAATGCAAGGATGTGCAAAGATACACACGGACCTGAAGTTGTCAGGTTCGTTAGACAAAGACTATACCACAAGCGAAGCATATTTTACATCGGTATACCATAGGTGTAAAGTGCATTAGCATTGACTAGATTATTGACTCTAGTGCAAGTGGGAGTCTGTAGGAAATATGCCCTAGAGTCAATAATAAATATTATTATTTATTTCTATGTTCGTAATTATGTTTATATTCCATGCTATAACTGCAATGGTCCTTGAGTCTGTGTATCCATAAAGTCTCAGAGGAAAACCCATATGCACGTGTGGAATAATAAACGGTAAAATGTATTCCTAGTCAGGCCTCTAAGACTAGTTCAAGTGTTGCATGATGATTACGTTTTCCTAATCATGGGCATGTCTATGCCGGCAACTTTGAGGAATCAATGTTAGAAGAACACTTGTGTTGAATTGACCCAATTGATGTTATGCTATGAGATACATTCGTCACAAGTTGATGGTAAATAACACAAAGGAAGTTAACGTTTGCGTAATTCCTTAGACCATGAGAGTATCGAGTTCCTTCATGCTTGCTTCACGAACTTTGGGGTTTGTTAAACGTCATCTGTAACAGGGTGGCTATTACGGCAGCTTACGGGTTCATGGAAAAGTATGACAAGGGACTAGATAGCTTAAGATTGGGATTTGCTCCTCCGACGATGGAGAGATGTTCTTTGGGCCATCTCGGTATCACGGTATCCATCATCGTCTGGCCAGACACAACATGATTTGATCACGGGGATGCCGGAACAAGGGAATGAGAAAAGAGAACAAAATCGGTACCGAGGAAACTGGCATAGTGAACAAAGTTGTTGATTCACGGGGATGCCGATAAATCTCATCTCGGGTTTTGTAACATATCACGAAGCAACAAGAATAGCACATGGAAGCTACAGGTTCACTCGAATATTCATTCGTGTGGGTATAGGGGTCAATATGGATGTCCACGGTTCCGCTATTGATCATTGATCGAAAAGTGTTCCGGTCATGTCTATATTTCACCGAACCTACAGGGTCACACACTTAAGGGTCATCTATCTGCTAAGTTCTAGACAGGGAGTCCGAGAGAAAGTCACTGGAAAAGTTTCGGAGACGACGGAATAGTTTCGGAGAGAAAACCGGAAATGTTTCGGAGTTACTGGAAATGTTTCGGAGATAAAAATGATCCTACCAGAAATGTTTCGGAACGCGTCCAAAATTATTTTAGGGGGTGCCGGAAATGTTGTGGACCTTTGGGAATTTTTTCGGATAAAACGATCGCGGAAAAATATTTCATGAATAGTGGCAACACTATTATGAATAGTGGGATGAATAGTGGAAACACTATTAGGGGATGATGCAGGCATGGTGATGCAGGCAACACTATTTGCTTTTTGGAAAGCCCATTTTTGTGGCTTTTGGTGGAAAATATCTGAGGGCATTTTGGTATTTTCCCCATAGCCTCTCACCCTATAAATAGAGGTGGAGAGGGCTCTCCATTTTCATCCCAAGTTTACATTTGAACTCTCATACAATGCCATGCAATGATTTGGCTTTCTTCTCTCCCTCACACGAAATAGTTTCGTAAGCTGGAAGGCTGTCTAGTCTTCGGCAGGGCCTAGTTCTAGAAGGCAAAGCCCTGCCGGATAGCTGACACCGTATGTGTGCAACCCAGTAGAGAGGTCGTAGTTTCGATCTTCTGCCCGAGGGGCTGTTCGAGGGTCCTCCCGAAGGGCTATCCGCGGGACTGGTTGAGGGCCTCCCGAAGGGCTGTCCGAGAGACCGTCCGCGGGACTGGTTACGGGCCTCCCGGAGGGCTGTCCGAGTGACCGTCCGAAGGGCTGTCCGAGGGAGATAATCCTCGTAGTTGGGAGGTTGTAAAATCCTAGCTGCGGGGATCTGCACCGATGATCTTCGCCAATTCTACTTCCGTTGCGTTACGAGTTGGTAACAATCAGATCAAACCTTGTATGCATCTTCATAGTGGTCCTGGGCTGGTGCGTAGGTCAGAATTTTTTTGTTTTCTGTTGCGTTACCCTACAAGAACTACTTCATAATCCCTTTCTTGCTCATCGTGATCGCTCTTCTCTTGTATGTGATCATATCATAGTTTAGATCGATGATGAAACATGTGTATGTGACCATGTAATTGTATTCGAGACTTGTAATAATTTTGTATCACTATTTCGATGATGATGAGACTATATATGTTGTATCACTATGATGATGATGATGATGATGAGATCGACATTGTTGTATCATATAGTTTCAATGTTGTGTCTATGTGATGATGATGATGATGAAACCTGTATAAATATTGCGTAAATACGCCAAAGAAAAAAATGTCAAAATAAATAGTAGTGGCGCGGGGTTTATGCGTAGTAGTGCGGGTGGGGCGCTACTACTACACATAGGTAGCAGTAGCGCGGGGTCCAAACCCGCGCTACAGCTAAGTAGTAGCACGGGGTACCACCCCATGCTACTACTACAAAGTTAGCTGTAGCGCGCTAGTAGTAGCGCGGCCACCCGCACTACTACCAGCCTTTTACCCCGCGCCACTACTAGGCTTATCCCTAGTAGTGTTTACTTGTTTTCATATTATTTACAATCTAAACCATTTCTTTATTTATCATTATTTATCAATTCCTATCACACTATATAATTTACCCTTGTAACTAGCAAGACAGGAAGCTTGACAACCTTTCTGACTCGTTGTGGACAAGTTTAGTTTGTTAGTTGTGTGCAGGTACTTATCATTAACTGTTGTCATGGTAGTTCCTACTGGTTTGATAAACCTTGGTTCTCAACTGAGGGAAATACTTGCTGCTGAGCTACATGATCCCTTCCACTTGGGGGTACCCAACAACTTCTGGGGAAGTAGCAGTCCTCAAGCACTGTTTTCCTTAGATCCTCTAGCTTCCAACTGGGATTTGCTCTGATAAGCCTGCCATATTTGGTAGCAATTACAGATGATGTGACAAGTTTGGTGTCTCTTCTTGGAATGCAATGGTGCTCATCTACATAGGTTGAGACCTACAGCCACTTGTTTTTAGTAGTTTTAGAAGCATATATCATCCAATTGCAACCATGCCAAGTACACTTTGCTCCAACTTTGTGATGTTCATCCTTTGTGAATGCAATATGCACATGTGTTTTAATGTCATACTTTATTAGAGCTTTCTTCATTTGATGCCTTCCTCTGGAAACCATGCCTATCTCAAATGTTGGGATCTCTGCCTTGATGTCATACCTCTTCCATTCGTTTTTCCTTCTTCTCAGCTGGCTTGCACCCTCACCATCACTTTCTTCATCAAAAGAATAGTCATCATCTGATGAGGCAACATCATCTTCCATTCCATTTGGACCATTCAAATTCTCATCACCTGACATTCCCTCAATAACACTACTATCCTTTATGACATGACCAATAGCATCCCCTAATTTCTTAGCTGTTGTCTGTCTTCTAATCTCCCTAGCTACTTTCCTAAGTTCCTCTTCTTCTGATTCTTCAGCAGAGCTATGCTCTGACATAGGCTGATAGTCTATGTCACCCTCTTCTTCACCTTCTTCTTCTACTTCATTTTCTTCATTCTCTTTCATAGATTGTGCCCTTGTTCCAACTTCCACATGTGCAGATATATCTACTTCGGGAGTTGGTGTCCCTTCAGGAGATGGTCTCTATGCAGGAGCTGGTCTCTTTGCAGGAACTATTCTTTTTGCAAGAACTAGTCTCTCTGCATGAGATGATCCTTCAACAGGTGCTGGTATCCGAATAGGAGTTGTTATCTCAACAAGAGTTGTTAGCTCAACAGGAGTTGTTATCTCAATAGGTATTTTCCTTCTTCTAACAGGCAGTTTAGTAGGTCTAATTTTTTGTTATCTTCACTGGACTTTCATACTTGGATAATAAAGCTGCAGCATCATGTATGATCCTCAGGTTTTCTTCCTCAGCAGCAGATTTTTTTTCTCTCCATTGCATAACATCAGTACCTTCGAATTCAGCATCATTTTCTTCTGCATCACTAGCATACTTTGCTAAAAATAGTTCATCCACCATTTATGTGTCCACAGCCTTGACATTGATCAAAGAAACTTTGTTTCCTCTGTGATTGGAATAAGTTTCAGCAACTTTCACTGAAACTAAAACGGTCTTATCCAAGTTCCTCTGCTCTGCTTCTTCTGAATTCCTATGTTCTTCTTCTTCTGAATTTCCCAGCTCTGCATTCTGCCTGGACATGTGCTCACTTTCCTCCACATAGATTTCAGCAAATTCCCCATAAGGTGTTCCATTGTCCATCTTCTCAACTGATGCATCATCATGTAGAAACAACAAGCCATCACTGAGTGTTTTGGTAGGAACTAGCCAGTGCATTTTGTAACTGTAAGCCCCCTACAGTGCCTCTTTCAACATGATACATATCTTTTGAATGGAGCAAAAACTGTTCATAACCCAGTCTGGTTCTCTCCACAAAAAACTTACATTCCAGTCCATCAGTGTATTCAACCAAGCCATCTACTGTAAAAAAAAAAACCAAAGTAGTGTAATGTAACAAAAAAAATCATCCACAGGATCTAGTGGATAATCAACAGTAGCTGCACAAAATATAAAACTTTTGATCAACACATAATTGAGTGCAATCACTTGTTAAATCATAGCCACAATTGTTGCAGGAAAAAGTCCCCTCTTTTTTTCCCTCTTTGCTCCCCTATGATCCCATGTTTCCCTCTTTTTCCCATTCTCATCCCCTATTTACCCATCAAAATCACTCTGAACAAAGCTACAGAAATTGGATGCCTTCCCTTGTTTTACTCTGAATAAAGCTACAGAAATCGGTTGCCACGGCAGTGTTTCTCTCCTCAATAGCGGGCAAATCCGCTGCCATGGCAGTGATTTTACCCAAACCCTCAAAATCACACCTTTTCTTCTCCTATCTTATCACCAAGCCGGCATAGGAGAGGAGGAAGCAGAGGCCCACGACTAACCTGCGGCCATGGCGCCGGCAGAGGTGACGACGACGCAGTCGAGGTGGGCAACAGCGATGGCGGGGGAGGAGACGCGAAGGAGACGAGCAGAGACGAAGAGAAATGAGGCAGCCTGATCAGCCGCGGTGAAGGAAGGGGACATGAAAAAACCACCTGATCAGTCGCGATATGCGCTTTATGCCAAGTCAACATGTCCAGACAACATCAATAACTCAAAACCACCTGAATTCCTGTCCAAAACCACCCAGGGGCTAATTGATCCGGTTTTGACAGAGTTCAAGGGGTGATTTAACCGGTTTTAGACTTGAGGGGGGGGGGGGTGGTTGATCCATCTGGGAGGATTTGAGGAGGAAAAGTGTGACAACATCATTGCTCCGGTCTAACTGCAGCCTTTTTATCGAAGTCTTGGAAGTATTTCGTCTAACAGAGATTGACACCACGAAGAAGGCGTTTCCAAGAGATCTCATTGTAATTCTTAGTCATAGGAGTTACTTTGTATTTACTTGGATCTTAGATCCAAATCATTGTACATGTAATAATAGTTATGAGCATGAATAAAATTACAGGTGTTTCTCCAAAAAAAAAAACCACCTCGTAGAAGGAATCTCCGAGCGAAGTGCTTCATCTCTCCCATGCAGACTCTTTTCTAGGCGACGGAAGCGGCGGCAAGGACAAGTGCACGGAGGCGGGGACGAGTGAACGGCAGCGGCACAACCTCCCGGAGGAGAAGGGCGCTTCACAGCTTCAACTACCTGCCACGAAGCTCCAAAATGTCCGAAGTTGCTTGAGTTTTCCGAGCTCCAATTTTTTATTTTTTATTTACCAAGCTCCTCCGATGTCATCTAGCCACGAAATTTTGCAAACACCTATAAAGATTCAAGCATCTCTAGTTCAGATTTTTTTTTGAATTTTTTTTCTATTTATTTTGAAATCACTGTTCTCACAGAGGAGCAGATGCACCTGGGTGCAAAAACGCCGTCCTCGACTCACTAATCACAGACAAGAGGAAGATAATGATATTATTCTCTGGTAATGCCAATGTTCATGAGAAATGAAGGGAGAAACTCAGTAAAATCTAGTCAAGATTATTGCCAGTATTTTTCAGATAATGCAGACATAGTATATGATCATCAAAACAACAATCTCCCATGACAATTCTATTCAACTGCCGTTCCATAATTCTAACGGTAACATAACAACCTCCCCAACATGGTCCACATGGAACCATAACGAAGCTATTTAATTAATACGCAAATACAGCAGAAGAGAAGGATCATGTATAGGGGCTTCTTCCTTCCCCTATTATTTATTACAGTTTCTACATGTTCCAAACACCGATTGCCAAAGGCTTGTTATCTTTTAGAAAGCCAAAGGCTTATTAATACAACAGACTTTTTTTGTTGTCTCAATGGAAACTGCAACGATGTTGTGTGATTCATGGTACGATAGCATTGTCATTGCAGCGGCGAAATGCAGCGAACTGATTGGGACTCCCAGCCTTAGCCAACAGTTGCTGCAGACACTGTTGTGTCCAAGGATCCTCCTATGTTTCCAGCAAGAAAATATAGTCAGTATTATATGCAATCTTGCGCCATTTACTTCAGTGCACCAAAATGAATTTTGGTAGCATTATAGCCAAGTATCAAGACTCACCATGAGATAGTTATTGAATGTCCCATTTTGTAGCACGCTGGGAAGGCTTGCTTTAAACACCGCACGACCCCTGCATCCGAGAGAAGAAGAAAAGAGCATTGGTACTTGATAAGTATAGGTGTCAAAAGATATCACAATAATGAGAATGACAGCAGGTACAAACCTAGGATGATAGCCTAAGGTAACAACGGATAATGTACTTCAGCAACCTTGCGGAAGGCCGGTCATCTGGTGAGGAAACCATTTCTTGTAAAGCAAGAGCAATAGCATAGAAATGACCGTGAGTGTCACAATGGATATCGCAACGATCATCAAACTCAAAACGTTTCCAGTCTCCAAAAGAATCCAAATTGTATGGTCCAAGCAGATCATCAAACTCAAAACGTTTTACTGCTTCAGAGTATCTGATTTCCTACCAGAAAACAAACTTCAGTATTCTAGCCCAAGAAAAATCAAGCACATGCATCCCTAGTTTGCGGTTTTATTATGTTATGTCGCAGTCAATAACTTGAGTTAATTATGTCGAATATGTTGCTATTTTGAGACACTAACAGGGTCTCGGTTGATTTTCCTTCCTTTATTCGATAGTTATAGTAAATTAATACACAACCTGTACAAGAAGAAATTGATTCTTAATCGTAAAATGCTTGCACAAGTGGGAATCGAACCCGCAACCCCAAGGTTATGAGACAGACACAGTTTTGGTAGTCCATATTTCATTATTATTTATAGGACCGCAATAGCTGGCGAACGTTCACTGGGAGTTGGCATTTGCGAACGTTTTAGGTGGCAAGTTTAGTTGTATGGGGTTGGCAGTTTCTTCAGAAACGCATGGCAATTTCTGGGAAGAGGAGAATTTTGCGGCAAAAAACGGCAGGATTTGCCATCTCTTACCAGGTAAATTTGCCACAAAAAAGCGTTTGCTTGCCATCCCCCTCCCAGCTGATGTTCGCCAGTTATCATTACCGTATTTATAAACCAGCTGCAAGGAAAACAAGTTAGACATAACTTTGGTGCATTTGTAGTCTGTCATATTAAATTATCATCTGGTGCAGATCCAGTAGATTACAGAGTAGTAATCCAAATGAGCCAATGCATCCTCTGATTTATTATCACTGAATTAGTTATTTGTAAAGTTCCATGCCTGAATGCTTCAAATTACAAGGCATATTGAGCACTGATGACTAGAGTTTTACAGTTCAGTGCATGGCGCAAATACAAGATTTACAACAACTGAGGGAGCTGAAGCTGCCATGCTATTTTGCTAAATGAAATATACTTCTCCTAACGCAATATTGCATTTTAACACTAGTTGCTGTCTCACCCAGTACCAGTACAGTCTCAAGTGATGTACTATGTCTAAGAAGGCAAGAGAACTATATATTATAAAGATATGGGAATAAAGCAACAAAGTAGGCTACAATATATTAGAGATTCTAATATCAAACATGTCACCTCCTCTTGAAGATGCCATCTTCGAACGACCACCTGGAAATATCAGGCAGGAGATGAGTACATGTAAACAAGCAATTGAATGTAAATTATTAGAATTCTGACAGCTAAAATATCCAACCACTCAATCTTTGTTTGGTTCTTCTCTTTTCCAAGTATAGTACATCTTCCAAGTGCATTGTTTTCCTAACTATATTTCACCCACCACTCTAGAGGCAGGACATGTGAAGATTGATACATAAATACACATGAGCACTGTAAGTTATCTGATTCAGACTCAGATATGCATGTAACTGTAGTTTAAGAAGTTATAGCATCAGTTCTGGACAAAACTCTCAAACTGTAGTACACAATAGAAGGGGACAGATAAAGTATACAATAGAAAGTAGAGGTTTTACATGGACTTGGTATACTATTTAGCTTTCCCAACAGATTAAAAATTCCCATGTCTAGAAGGATTGTAGATAGCGGAGAAACGATCAATACAGGAAACCATAATACATGAAACAACAGCATCACCCATAACCGAAGACGTTAATCATTAGAAAATTTGGAAAAAGTGAGAAAAATGAGCAAATCATGCACATAAAAATTTCGCAATTCAGCACAGTGAGCAACAGAAACAGGATAAGGAATCAAACAGAACAGGGAAAAGGCAAGGCAGCATGATGTTGTTAATATAGTACTACTTGATAAAACAAGTTTGGATCCACTCTCACATGAACGTGTCAACACAGCAGTTTTGCTTCATATCTAGACTATACTCTAGGGTACTCTCACCAAAATTCACTAGTAATCCTCCAGCAGCTAAAACTTTCCGAGATAATAGGAACATTTATTTATTTATTTATTTATGCATCAAATCACCACTAAAAAAAGAAAACCATTGTCTGTATTATTGCTAAGACATATTTTCTACCTGCTGGGGGAGCAGTGGTGGGCGAAATGCGGGCCTGGGGGCACCATCTTGATCCCTCCGAACCTGGGGCCGACCGAGAACACCTGAGGCAGCACGGAAAACCGATCTCAGAACTGAAGTTGTAGCCGCCAGTTGGGGGTGAGGTGGGGTTGGAGAGGGATGGCGTACCTGGGTGTCGACGCCGAGAACGGTGTGCTGGGGCACGTGGAGGAGCAGGAGCGTGACGCCCTCCCGCGCCAGCTCCGTCGCCGCCGCGCTGCTCGCCATGATAACAGCGCCCGATGCGGCGAGCTCTTGGCATCGCTCGGTGCTGGGCCAAGCTGCTAACGGGAGGGGTGGGGGGGGGGGGGGGGGGGGGGAGGGAGGAAGAGGACTGCTAGGCCGCCGGCGGTGAGAGGAGGAGAGAGGCAGGAAGCGACCCGCCGCCGCCTGGAGAACTCTTTTTTTTTAGGGAGAAGCCTGGAGAAGTGGCGAGAGAGACGATGGGTTGGGTTGTTCGTTTACGCCCTTCCCCACGAGGTTTGGGGCAACTAATCAACGGCCCTTTGCAAGCCCTTTTAGATGGTTTTTGTGGGCTGTCAACGCGAGAGCGTAGTCTTTTTTTACATGCGTTTTTAGGGTTTTTTTATTTTTCAAATTTTGCTTGTTTTTTCAATTTTTTCTAAAAAAATGTTTTTTCTTTGTTTTCTCCGCGTGATGCACGCCGTGTTAAAGTAAAAAATTGGGCTTCACGGTGAAGCACAGATGGGCCGCCTGAAGTACAGTCATGCTTCCATGTGGAGTGCAAACTGTACTTCCTGAAAAATAAAAAACCACGTTGAAGCATAAACGGTGCTTTCTGAAAAGTGAAAAGCGCGGTTGTGCACCGCGTGAAGCACAAGCTTCCCAAAAAATGTGGTTCCATGTGAGGGGCGGTTGTGCTCCTGATTTCTGATTTTTTCTTGTTTCAGATTTTTTTTAGTTTTTTTTTTTTTTTTTGAAAAGTTCGGTCAAACCTATTAACATAAGATCGAGTTTCGAAGACCTCAACATGAGAAATGCAACCATAAAAACGGTTCATGATTTAGACAAGGTTCAAGAGATAAAATGTTTATAACAAATCTACAAAAAACATTATAGAACTTCTCAGGTTGTGGCATTTGCAAGGGTTACCGCTTAATTAGTGATTTCGCTAAACCCCCGGGATCCATGAGGGATTGCCGCCCCTAGGGGATAACCCGGCCCATTTGTTATTGTGCTTTCGGTTAAGCCTTGGTTAGTGTCTCAAAAAAAAAAAGGTTAAGCTTTGGTTGGATCTTTTGCCGGCCAACCCCCTCCAAACCACGGGGAGAATTTCAGCGTCTAGCACCCCTAGAAGAAATCTCCAAGGGAAAGCACTTCGTGTCCCCCGTGCGACTCTTTTCGAGGCAACAGAAGTGGCGGCAAGGCCGAGTGCACGAAGAGGACGAGTGAACGGCAGCGGAGCTACATAGAGGAGGAGAAGGGGGCTTCCCAGCTTCAACGACCTACCACGAAGCTTCAAACAATCCAAAGTTGAGTTTTCCGAGCTCCGTTTTTCTCATGCTCCTCCTATTTCATCAAGCCACGAAAATTTGCAAGCACCTATAAAAATTCAAGCATCTCTGGTTCAGATTTTTTTTAAATTGTTTTGCTTTTTAAATCACAGTGAAACGCCGCACTCGACCGCCAATAACAGACAAGATAATGAAGGGAGAAACTCGGTAAATCTAGTATTTAATTGCCAGTATTTCAGATAATGCATGCACATCATATGATCAACAAAATAACAACCTCCACGATAACTCAATTCAATTGCCGTTCCATAATTCCAACGGTAACATAACAACCTCCCCAACATGGTCCACAGAACCATAACGACGTTATTTAATTAACACGCAAATACGGCAGAAGAGAAGGATCATCATGTATAGGGGCTTCTTCCGTCCCCTATTATTTATTACAGTTTCTACAAGTTCCAAACACCGAATGCCCAAGGCTTATTATCTCTTATTTAGAAAGCCAAAGGCTTATTAACACAACAGACTTTTTTCTTGTCGCAATGGATATCGCAGCGATATTGTGCGATTCATGGTATGACAGCGTTGTCACTGCGGCAGAGAAAATGGAGCGGCCTGATTGGGACTCCCAACCTCCAGCTTAGCCAACAGTTGCTGCAGACACTCTTGCATTGAAGGATCCTTCTATATATGTTTCCAGCAAGAAAATATATATAGTCAGTTTCATATGCATGCAATCTTGCGCCATCTACTTCAGTGGACCAAAATGAATTTTGGGAGCAGCATTATTATATTTATAGCCCAAGTATCAAGACTCACCATGAGATAGTCATTGAATGTCCCATCTTGCAGCACGCTGGGAAGCCATGTTTTAAGCACCGCACGACCCCTGCATCGGAGAGAAGAGGAAAACAACATTGGTACTACTTGATAAGTATGGGTGTGAAAAGATATCACAACAATGGGAATGACAGCAGGTACAAACCTAGGATGATCAAACAGCCTAAGGTAACAACGGATAATGCACTTCAGCAACCTTGCCGAAGGTCGGTTATCTGGTGAGGAAACCATTTTTTGTAAAGCAAAAGCAATCTCATAGAAAGGACTGCGAGTGTCACAACATTTCTTCAAACCAAAATCGCTGAGCAGAACCTTTAGGAGAATGAAAGTGGACACCTGCAAAATGAGTGGGCAATGGTCATAGAAATTAGCAAAATGAGTTTCCATTCGTTATGGGGCTTATTTCTAGGATTTGCTTCTACTTTAACTTCAACTGCAACAAGAGACAGGCTCCTGATACTTAACTTGTGTGGATTATCAGCAAAAGAGATGTTACAAGGAAAATAACAATGTTACGTATAATTGTTGAGATGACGTGGTGGAAGTATATCTGCTACAAAAAGCAGCCAAATCTGTAGCCCAAACAATAGGGGGGCTTAAGCTTCAAAGCTATATTGGACAAAATGTGTTCATATATGCTTGTAAATCAGTAAAGTTGTTCTATTACTTCAAAATTATATTAAACCTGCTTTTCAATTGCCATTGTATCCCATAGGGATGGAATCCTGGTGGGGGCAAGAACGGGGGAGAAGTCTTCCTAATAAATCGTGTGTTGAGCATAAGCAACATATATTTTATATGAGAGTAAAGGTGTCTAGCTACATACGGTTTTTAAAGGCTCATTGCCTATCTCCATGATCTTCAAGCACAAAGGAATGGTTTCACATTGGAGCAAATACTCAGTAGCTTCAGTATTCTCATCCTGCATGCACATATCACAAGGAAAACAAAACTAAATCTCATTTGCAAAACTCATATTGATAAAACAAAAAATAGATCTTCAAAATATTATGATGTATTTGAACAAAATGAAGGGGAAGATCGAGGATAATATGCAACAAAACAAGTTTATCCTTTCAAGCTTTGCTGGGAAACATATGGTGCTGTAAATTTGCCTTCCAGCTGCACCAACACATTAGTATTACTAACTTACCCTTTTTTGCAGGCACTAAAAAGAGAACATTGAGTAAAAGCAATGATGATGTTGTGGAGAAATGCCCGAGCTGCAGCAGTGAGTTAGTCGGACGTGTTGGACAAGGACGGTAACAACAGGTTCAACATGTTTATAGAAGTTAGGACGTCACATTAAATTGAAAAACCCAAACATCCATTATATATGGAAACCACATATCTCATAATTAATCATTCAAAACAAAAACAAAATCCTCTCTATTTGGTACCTCTCATCTTGTGTAATTCTCTCCCATCTCAATCAACGCTACCCCTCCCCAATACACACAAAAACGGTAGACCCTAATCTCATACCCTTTAAATCCATGTCGTTTGGAATCTTATTAATGTAAACTATTTCACTAAGAACCAAGTTCCTAAACATATGACGATGAGTTAATATTTCAAATTTACCAACAACTGGGAACTACATTATGTGGTGACAAACTGATCATATTATCTATATCCGTATCAGCTAATTTGAAGGTGATATAATGGGTTCACTGTGTTGTGCTAAAAACATACTCCATCTGTCCCAAAATAAGTGTCACTGATTTAGTATAAAGTTAGTTCAAAGTTGTACTAAATAAACGGCTGTTATTTTGGGACGGAGGGAGTAACAAATTATTCAGCAAAACATAGAAGAATCATTACAACAAAACTTCTCTGCAAGTTATAAATAAATAAATATGTAACTATATTTCCCTTCCATGTTGGTTGAGATATTCCCATTCCATGTAGAACAAGGATGGTAAACCAATTTGAAATTCATGCCGAGGTACATAAGTTAATTGACAAATGCATTGCATATTATGTGAAACAAGCTGGGTTTTCCTATCTAGTTTAAGGCCATGTAAGAAATTTAAACTTCCAGCCTTCCAAGTACGAGTTACCTTTACTAGAGCACCAATGACACCCAAAGTGGCGAGCCGCAAGTGCTCAAAAGGTTGGGCCTTGTCGACGGTATGCAAGAATGGGTACAGGTACGATGGAATATGAGCTGAAATACCAATAGTTGAAAACAAATCATTGACAAAAAGATCCAAAAACTAAAGGTTTATAAAAGTGAAAAACCTTTTGTGGCTCTATATCATTTTGAGAACTATGCCATATATAAAACTATTACAAATCAACTACTAAGATAGTAGCTAGCAAAAATATTTAGCCAAAACGTATGATAATTGACAAAGCACAATAACAGTGCATTGAAATCTAATACATGAAGTGGTTCTCATTACCTTCTATGAAAGGGCTTCTGGTCTCAGGGTGTGATGCAATGCACTGCAATAACAAAGAGAAATAGAAGAGGTTAAAGAAATATGTTACAAAATTATTTTGTGAAGTTAAAGGTAATTAAGAACAAATATGCATTAAAAACTCCTTTGTCGAACATTAAACCATGATATGACAGCAACAAGAAATCAAATATTCTTCCATTATGAATTTATTTTTTCCTAAGTACATACCTGAAAAAGTGCGAGCACATTGCAGACTCGGGTTGATGCAGCCAACGTTAAAGTTGGAGGCAAAAGTGCAGGATAGATTCTTGGAATCTCCTGTTTATGTTTCAAGTAGCCAAATAGACCAGTGAGATAAACTAAGATTGGAAATTCAAAACTTAATACTAACTGATACTATCACTTACTACAAGAAGACTGAATATGACCTTTCCCGCAAAAAAGAAAAAAGAAGACTGAATATGACCAAGAATGACTACCTACCATATCAAACTGTTTTTTTTAATAAATAGGCTAAAAGGTTCAAAGCCTTGTTTTTTGTGGTTTCACGCATGCTCATACTAAATTTGTAAATATAGAAGAAGCAAATGATTATGACATACCTGGAGCAACGTGGCAATTGTGCCGAATGAGTACCACAACAAAGGAGCCAGATCCGGAAATATATCCCTCATCTAAAATTTAATGAAACAACATTATACAACAAAATAGGATCTTCCTTGATGATTATGCACACTAATAAATGAACATATAATCGACCATTGTTCGGTTCAGAACCATTGCTGAATTGATCAGTCACTATTGACAAATCAGATTGTAACATACAAAGAGTGTTGTATCTCTTCATCGAAGCAGCATTGTCTGCAAGCAAAAAAACATCCGCTTTGGAATGGAATCATATCCCTGACAACTATTTTGTATGCCAGTATGCATTCCGGGCCATGTTTGGATTGAGTTTACTATGAACTAAACAACCCCACTAGACCAGACAACGTCACTAAGGCCATGTTTGATTGAGTTTACTTTGAACTAAACACGAGAGAGAACAAAAAAATTGCATTCAATCCAAATTGGGCCTAAAGGCGCAATTTTTCCACTATCCCGGGCCAGAATTCACAACAAACATAACTAGGGATTTAGGAAGGGGGACTCTTTCCTCAAGAGGGGCGCTAATCGGGAAAATGAAAGGATGCACAAGGACCTTAGAGAGCTCCGCGAGGGATCTCTCGCGTAGCGTAGGGTCGCAAAGGTTGAGCACCAGATGCTCCACCGATGTCATCTTTTGGTCCACCGATGCTTGCACCACCTCGGTGCCAACTTTGCCGCCTCTCGCCAAAGAAGGAGATGAAGGCAGGGACATAGATAGATCTAGAGGATGAGGAGGGATGTGGAGACGGAGGAACACTATGTTTTTCTGTGACACAAAGGAACAACAATAAAAGCAAGTACAGGTCACAGAAGAAAGAGTTTCTTATTAGTAACGTAACAAATTACGTTAGCTTTTGGAATTATCTGTGTAATGTGCCACTAGTAGAAAACGGACCTTTTGTCCGCAGCTTTAGTCCCGGTCGGGTTTTGAACCGGCACTAATGTGACCATTAGTCCCGGTTCAGGACGGGCATCATTAGTCGCGGTTCGTTCCGGACCTTTAGTCCCGGTTCGTAACACGAACCGGGACTAATGTGGTGGTGGCAGGCTGGTGTCAGCTGGGGCCCCCACGAGCCCCTTTAGTCCCGGTTGGTATCACCAACCGGGACTACAGGGCCCCCCTTTAGTCCCGGTTCGTAACACGAACCGGGACTAAAGGGTGGTGGCAGGCTGGTGTCAGCTGGGGCCCCCACGAGCCCCTTTAGTCCCGGTTGGTATCACCAACCGGGACTAAAGGCCCCCCCTTTAGTCCCGGTTGGAGATACCAACCGGGACTAAAGATCCCCTATATGAATTCGGCCAGCCCGATCACAGTACTCCTCCCTTTTTTCCCCCTTCTTCCCCTCCTTTGTTCTTCCCTCTTCCTCGAGCTCATCCTCCATTTTTGCCAAAATTTGTCAAGATTTGGAGGCACCCCATCCATCCAAGTGTTCACAAAGGTTAGCAACTTTGTCCTTTCATCTCTTTTAGTTGGGCTATACTTTTTTATTAATTGGATGGTGCTTATTGCGGTTTTGTCGTTAGTATAACAAGACTGTTCGTGTCATCAAAGAAATTTGTCTCTTACCACAGAAGGTGTATGTCATTTATGTACTCAGACCGTGACAATTTGCAAATTATGTTGTGAATAATGGCTTATACCTACTTTTACTTCTATGTTTAGATCGTTTAAAACATGTGGATCGGTTTTTCTTTCCTTGCTCATGGAGAAAACAAGCATCTACGAAGGCCTTTGTTTCTTTAGAACTTAGGGCCTTGTAAATATAGTCTTTTGATCATCTTCTGCTTTCGCTTTGAGGAATCATGTGTTCACGAAGTTTTGGCATCCTGGTTGATGTGGTGCTTTAATTAGTTAGTCTGTCTTTACTATAGTAAAGAGGGGGCATTTTTTGCGAATACATTCATTTTAGAGTGGTTCATATGTGTTATTTTCGGCAACAATGTATAGAGTCTACATTGTTGTTTGATGCTAATTTGTGCTAAGACTTATCAAAATTATACAGAGTGTGTTGCCATGAGGTGAATATTTATAACGGTTTCACTTTCTTCTTTTATTTCATGTTCAATGGACACACAATGAAAAGCGGGTCTCCGGTACCTGTAGGTTTATCCCCAAACGCTAGTGATAACATATAATGCAAAGCACATAATGAGAATGAATAACATTGAAATAGTTGTCAACAAATAGTTCATAAGCAGTTGTGAGACCTTAGCTCTTTTCTTATAATAAGCAATCTAAACCAATCCAACAATTTCAGCAAAAAAATCATGAATTTATATTAGGAAAAACTACCACAAAATTCAAATTTTATGATAATAGAAATGAAAGATGCTTGCATGTTACTAATAAAATAGCATTTATAAAAGAGTTATAATGTATCCTTGGTGTATAAATCAACGCAAATGATTGTGAGAAGATAAGATCGCGGAAAGAGGACTTGTGCATTTGTTTTCATAATTCATTCAAGCATGTACTCCCTCCGGTTACATAACAGTTGTCATCTTGAACATCTACATGGTCCACAAACTAAACCTTCGACCAACAGTCCATATTGAAATATATTTATGAAAACTCAAAAAACTATACAATGTTATACTGCTTTTTAAGGATAAAATTGCAGCTACGATTTTTAGGTATCCAATAAAAAGATCTAAAAGTTAAGACTTCCCTTATATCAAACAGTAAAATTACAATTTTTAGAGAACTGGAGGGAGTATTCATGTATATTTACATTTTATTTTTCCATGTGCTTAGTACTAGGTAAATTTATTCTGGACAAGAACAATACTTCTGGAATCATGTGTACGTTGAAAGCCATGACTGAACTGGTAGTAAATAACCCTAATAAACTGCACGCAACAAAAAGTGGCATGCAGAGCTCGTTATAGACCTCATGGTTCAACTGCATTGCCCTGATAAATTCAACAAAGAATGCCTCAGGTACAAAAGTAAACAACAAATACGGTCACATAATAGCTTTACAAACATTTGCGTCCTTGTATGAAGTGGCTGCCAGGGAGAAAGAGACAAAAGAGTGAATTAAGAAAATAATGGCTTTTGGTCAGAAATAAAGAGAATATAATGGCATGTATTACATAGTGCCGATGTGCAATACATTTTCAAGGTCATCACCACAACTATCAAGTGCAGTGCATCTCTTGATATCTTTCCTTCCATTTCCCCACTCTCCATATCAAAACGCCAAGTACAATATACTTCATACTATTAGCACTGGGCTGTTAGAACTTAGAACACAGCACATTCAAGAAATTATATTGAATCGCATATAGAAGCAGCTTAATCAGTATAGGCCCTGAGATGGTAGTTCCAACTATGAAGTAGATTGCTTGCCTAGCATATCAGACCCAACAAAATAAGGTTGCCATTGTGTTTAGCAGTTCAACTGTGAAGATACTCAGATAAGATTGGTTTCACAGAATGTTATGGGGCTGCATACAAGAACCTGGTCAGTTCCAATTTTCACCCAGAAACTTGATTTAATTTCTGGAGTTTGAAATTTGTTGATCGGCTTCCAACCTTCTTTGGATCAAAGGAATTAAGAGTATTAAAATTCCTTGAACAGAACAAGGGGTCATTTGGGGGCTGAAATGAGCCAGGGTCATTCGAGTAACCAGTTGGTTCTATCTGATTTTCCAAACCCTGAATAATAATACTACAGAGTAGCTGGATATATGCAATTTAACCATCAATATTTAAGGAGCAAGAGTAACGATGCTGCATGAGATAACAAATATTCTTCACTCCAGCTCAAAAGAAGACTAACTAATGCTTTCCACTACATAAACGCATCCAGTGACTTGTCAACAGACATTGGCATAGCTTGTCAACCCAGTGTTTTCTACAAACGAGAATTTCTAAACATGGGAACCTATAAGAGGGATTAATTTGAGCAAAAAGTAGCAGCAAGCTATGATGCTTATTTACAGTTTATATGATTGATGGCATTGTAATTGAAATGGACAAGAGGCAGCAAACTAATGTTTTCCCAAGGCTGTTTGTCACTGTGCTAACTAGAATTGTAGCATGTACTATTCAAATTCAGGTTGTTGTGTCCACATGTAGCGCCATCTGAACATTTCAGTGTTCAAATTGTAATAAAGATGTGTACACATCAGACAAACTATTGCTTAAGGAAATTGATTGTGGGAAAAGAAGACATAAAGAACCAGGTACACGCTCATAAGATTGACTATGCCAAAGTATGCTAACAAATAACATAATAAGACCATTACTCTGTCCAAATTTAGCAAAATCAGCTCATCTGCAGAAATGTTCTTGTGCTTAACCGAAGCAGGGATAGTTGTGTAGTAGCATCCTCTCCGCTCAGGCTGTGCAGGAGCTTTCTTTGCAAATTTGTCTTCTCTAAGTTGTCCATCAATCGTCTCTCTGTATCTGTTTGGGGAGCCCTATCCATCCATCCATGATGTCTCCAATGCAATTGTAATTTCTCATCCAATTGGCTCTGTACAAATCAAACACACATAATCACTAGTTCATTAGGTTGTCCTATCAAAGAAAGTCATAAATAAGGGCTGCTCCGCATCTATTAAAGGCACGAGAAAAAACAAGAATGCATCAGGCTTACCAAGGCGTTCAATGACACTCCGTGACAAGTAGCTTGAAAGTTGTTTCCAGTCTCCAAAAGAATCCAAATTGTATGGTCCAAGCTGATCATCAAACTCAAAACGTTTTACTGCTTCAGAGTATCTGATTTCCTACCAGAAAACAAACTTCAGTATTCTAGCCCAAGAAAAATCAAGCACATGCATCCCTAGTTTGCGGTTTTATTATGTTATGTCGCAGTCAATAACTTGAGTTAATTATGTCGAATATGTTGCAATTTTGAGACACTAACGGGGTCTCGGTTGATTTTCCTTCCTTTATTCGATAGTTATAGTAAATTAATACACAACCTGTACAAGAAGAAATTGATTCTTAATCGTAAAATGCTTGCACAAGTGGGAATCGAACCCGCAACCCCAAGGTTATGAGACAGACACAGTTTTGGTAGTCCATATTTCATTATTATTTATAGGATCGCAATAGCGGGCGAACGTTCGCTGGGAGTTGGCATTTGCGAACGTTTTAGGTGGCAAGTTTAGTTGTATGGGGTTGGCAGTTTCTTCAGAAACGCATGGCAATTTCTGGGAAGAGGAGAAATTTTGCGGCAAAAAACGGCAGGATTTGCCATCTCTTACCAGGTAAATTTGCCACAAAAAAGCGTTTGCTTGCCATCCCCCTCCCAGCTGATGTTCGCCAGTTATCATTACCGTATTTATAAACCAGCTGCAAGGAAAACAAGTTAGACATAACTTTGGTGCATTTGTAGTCTGTCATATTAAATTATCATCTGGTGCAGATCCAGTAGATTACAGAGTAATAATCCAAATGAGCCAATGCATCCTCTGATTTATTATCACTGAATTAGTTATTTGTAAAGTTCCATGCCTGAATGCTTCAAATTACAAGGCATATTGAGTACTGATGACTAGAGTTTCACAGTTCAGTGCATGGCGCAAATACAAGATTTACAACAACTGAGGGAGCTGAAGCTGCCATGCTATTTTGCTAAATGAAATATACTTCTCCTAACGCAATATTGCCTTTTAACACTAGTTGCTGTCTTACCCAGTACCAGTACAGTCTCAAGTGATGTACTATGTCTAAGAAGGCAAGAGAACTATATATTATAAAGATATGGGAATAAAGCAACAAAGTAGGCTACAATATATTAGAGATTCTAATATCAAACATGTCACCTCCTCTTGAAGATGCCATCTTCGAACGACCACCTGGAAATATCAGGCAGGAGATGAGTACATGTAAACAAGCAATTGAGTGTAAATTATTAGAATTCTGACAGCTAAAATATCCAACCAGTCAATCTTTGTTTGGTTCTTCTCTTTTCCAAGTATAGTACATCTTCCAAGTGCATTGTTTTCCTAACTATTTTTCAGCCACCATTCTAGAGACATGACATGTGAAGATTGATACATAAATACACATGAGCACTGTAAGTTATCAGATGCAGACTCAGATATACATGTAACTGTAGTTTAAGAAGTTATAGCATCAGTTCTGGACAAAACTCTCAAAACTGTAGTACACGATAGAAGCGGACAGATAAAGTACAAAGATCTACAGGCTACTCTAGAAAGTAGAGGTTTGACATGGCTTTCGCATTCTATTTAGTTTTCCCAAACCAGATTAAAAATCCATGTGAGCCATTGATGTAATAATTTAAATGGTTAATACAGTAGTCCATCTGAATATTTTCCTGTTACTGAACAGGTCCCAATACAAGAACTGTGAAAAACTCAAAAAATTATATGCACTGATTCAGCACTTCAAAGGTGATGAACTTGCTTCGGAACAGGGACGAGTACCTCAGACAGGTGAGTAGTAAGATGAATCCAACTGTAGGTGCGAACTCATTCCCGTGACTAGAAGGATTGTAGATAGCGGAGAAATGATCAATACAGGAAACCATAATACACGAAACAACGGCATCATCCATAACCAAAGTCGTTAATCATTAGAAATTTTGGAAAATGTGAGAAAAATGAACAAATAAAAATTTCATGATTCAGCACAGTCACAACAATTTTCAGGGTGTCACAGAATCAGGATAAGGAATCAAACAGAAGAGGAAAAAGGCAAGGCAGCATGATGTTGCTAATATAGTACTACTTGATAAAGCAAGTTGGGATCCACTCTCACATGAATATGTCAATACAGCAGTTTTCCTATTTCTTTTTTTTTTTACGCGCCAGCAGCAGTTTTGCTTCATATCTAGATTCTAGCGTACTCACACCAAAAATCACAAATACTTCTCCAGCAGTTAAAAATTAATACTCAGATTCTAGCGTACTCACACCAAAAATCAAGTTGGGATTAGCTGTATTACACAAGCATGTTTTCTACCTGCTGGCGGAACAGTAGTTGATGAAATGCGGCCCTGAGGGCACCATCTTGATCCCTCTGAACCTGGGGCCGACCGAGAACACCTGAAGCAGCAGGGAAAACCGATCTCAGAACTGAAGTTGTAGGCACCAGTGGGGGGGAGTGGGGATTCTGGGAGGGCGGCGTACCTGGGTGTCGACGCCAAGGACGGTGTGCTGGGGGCACGTGGAGGAGCAGGAGCGTGACGCCCTCCCGCGCCAGCTCCGTCGCCGCCGCGCTGCTCGCCATGCTAACAGCGCCCGATGCGGCGAGCTCTTGGCATCGCCCGGTGCTGGGCCAAGCTGCTCGCGGGGAGGGAGGAGAGGAGGAAGAGGAGCGCGAGGCCGCCGGTCGTGGAAGGAGGGAGGCACAAACGAGCCGCCGCCGCCGCCTGGAGAACTGGTGAGAGAGACGGGATGGGGACGCGGGGTTGGGAACACCGGGCCCATCACCGACCAATGGGGCGGCAGACGCAGAGCGAGGGCAGCGGGCGGCAGACGAGGTAGCCCCGGGCGCGCCCACGGCCCACTCATCAGGGGCCGGAGTGCCCGGATCCACTCCAGCTCCAACTACAAGGATTCACCCTTGCTTGGCTTTGTGGCTGCAGTTGGTCTTTGACTGTGTTTGTTTGGGCTTTAGTTTTGACAGATTCAGCTTTGGACTTGCGGTGATGGCAAAGCTACGGTGGTGAGGAAGTTGCTAAAATGAATGTTAGCTGTTTGGCAATGCAGCTGTGGAAACGACTATGGCTGGTGAAAAGCCTGAAATGCCCTTAGAGTGCTAACAACGTGACATGAAAAGTTCACCAAGGAACCACTTTCAAATGAATGCAGCGAGGTGATGCCGGAGTTGGCAACATCCGCTTCACGTCCGCCGATGGGAGGGATCGTGGTGCGCACGGCCGACGAAAAAACTAGGCCGAGGGATGATGTCTAGGAGGTACGTGGGATTCAGATGAGTGGATGGGCATGAGTAATTGTAATTTTTCTCACTGAACACGACGTAAGCTTGTGGTAATCAGTGTAGATTGGATGGCGAAATCGATCCACTACGGTGCACGGTTTGATCTCTCGTTCGTCTGAACGGATCCTCCTCCTCGACGGAGTCCTGGTGGCGCGACTGTTCCGCCAAGGGAGCTATCAATGTGAGAGTACGTAAACCACATAGCACACAAGAGGCACACACGCACGCACACACGCGAAGCACAACGCACGCACACACGCCAAGCAAGCACGCAAGGGGAAGCAGAGGGCTCTGCTGGATTCTTGGGGACCAGGGAGGGCATTTTCTTCGTAATTTTCTGAAAAGGTATGGGTTAGCGCTGGGATTTGGTGGGAAACGAAGCAGCTTTGCCGCTAAAGTACGTCCCAGCTCGCTTCGGCGTGTAACACGTAAAATGGGTCAAAGTCGATTCGGGCTGTGGATCGGCAGCTGGTCCAATTTAGCTGTTTGTTTCAGCTTTGGCAGCTTTAGCTTTTTTGTATCCAGAAACTGGTCTTCAAAGCTGAAACAAACACAGCCTTTGCCCTCCGATGGCACGCCACGGTGTAGTGTTCGTTTGGCATACTATCACATAGGCTAACGTTGTGGTTGTAGTTGATCTTTTTTTGCGAGAAACTTTCAATCTATCATCTTCAGTCATGGCAGTACAGCAAGCACCAGAAATAATAAAAACTACATCCAGATTCGTAAACCACCTAGCAACTACTACAAGCACTGAAGCGAGCCGAAGGCGCGCCGCTGTCATCGCCCCTCCCTCGCCGGAGCCGGACACAACTTGTTGTAGTAGACAGTCGGGAAGTCGTCATGCTAAGGCCCCATAGGACCAACGCACCATAACAGCAACCGCTGCCGATGAAGAGAAGCTTAGATCGCAAGGATCCAACCTGAGGACACAAGAACAAAGACAAACAAAGACCGAATCCGAGCAGATCCACCAAAGACAACCACCGACCGAATCCCGCGAGATCCGCCGGAGAAACACCTCCACACGCCCTCCGACGATGCTAGACGCACCACCGAGACGGGGCTAGGCGGGGAGAACCTTATTCCATCTTCAAGAAGCCGCCGCCGTCTCGTCTTCCTGGGCTGGACACAAACCCTAACAAAACCTGAAGAAGCACCTAAAAACGGAGCCCTCCCGCCGGCAATGGTCGGGATCCATCGCACACCCATGCCCCTAAGGCCACAGGAGACATGGCAGATCGGCGACGCCGCCGACGGGAGGCAGAAACCCTAGTCGCCTTTCCTTGGAGGAGAGATGAAGGGAGGAGAGACAAGGTCCCGCTGCCGTGGTTGTAGTAGATCTGACCTCACTGTTGCTTTGCTTCATGGCTGCAATAGGTGGCATAACGGGTCATCTAATGGGACTAAAACAAACAAATATCCCCTCACACATCAGTCATTATGGGCTTGTTAACACTGGCGTTCCAGCCCACTAACGATGACCGACCACCTGTGAGTTCATTGAAATTTATTTCAAGGCACATGGGCTCCGATACCACTTTACGTGATCTTGGGTCTGCTAACTAGCTTCTTTTTACCAACATGTGTGACGCCCCCGACTTAATCGTGCACTAATCATACACGCAAATGCACACGATCAAGCCTAAGGACTCACTTGAAGATATCACAACACAACTCTAAACACAAATAAAAGTCATACAAGCTTTATACTACAAGCCAGGGGCCTCGAGGGTTCGAATACATAAGCTTGAGTCATACAAGCATCAGCGGAAGCATCAGATATCTGAGTACAGACATAAAAGTTAAATAGATAGGCCTTAAGATGGCGGGGCAAAACAACGACACTGGATCGAAAGGCGCAGGACTCCTGCCTGGGTGCCTCCTATCTACTCCTGGTCGTCGGTGGTCTCCACGTAGTAGTACTCTCCACCAGAGGGGTAGTAGTAGTAGTCGTCGGCTAGTGCAGCTGGCTCCGGGGCTCCGTCATCTGGTCGCAGCAATCGGGTATGGGGGAAAAGGGAAGCAAAACAATCGTGAGTACTCATCCAAAGTACTCACAAGACTTACATCAGAACTATTCTACTTATGCATTGGTTTCAAAGGAAGGGCTGTATCTATGGATTAGACTGCAGAAAGGCCAGAATAGAGAGAGGGCCTAGCCTATCGAAGACTAGCATCTTCAGAGTCTTGCAGCATAAGAAGAGTGCAGATTAGTACATAAATATAGTAGTAGAACTTGAATATTAGGATAGTTTCGTACATAAGGATGCACGGTAGAACTTGAATATTAACAGTTGGCCATTTATTCATGCTAATTAACTCACAAGACTAATTAAAGCACAGAATGGATGTATAGATGAAGGTGTCCACGTACCTGATCCTGGTAGCCGGCACGGCTTCCGCGGAGCTGCTCTACATGGCGTACAACAGCGACAAGGAGGCGAAGTGGAGCGAGGCGTGTAGTCTGTTCGGTGGCTTCTGCGGGTAGGCCTGGAGTGGTGGTCATCACCTTCGGCTCCGTCGTTCGCGACATCCTTCTCCCCCCATCGCCTCCCTCGGTCGCGTGCTAGATAGAAGAGAAACTGAAGAAAAAATACATACATGATACATGGCCGTTCCGCTTGTTGCCTCTGTTCCCCAGGGCGACACCGGCAGCGCTGAGGCGCGCTGGCTACGCATGGACCTTTCCATGGATCTCAGGGGAGGCTAGCACGGGGCATAGTCGGTGTGCGTCGGCGACGAAGGTCGACGTGGGCAGCGGCGGGATTCCAGTGCCACGGGGAGGATGCAGAGGGCTCGGCCTGCTAAGGGATCACGACGGCCGGGCGTCGTGCGGGACGGGACGGAGGTTGGGGCGAGTGGGGTTGGGTGTCGAGCTCGTGGAGAAGCCGGGTGGAGGCGGTCTGTTAGGAAAGGCAAGGACCGTTGTTAGAAAAGGCAAGGATCGTTCTGTTAGGAAAGTTAGATTTAAAATTGATTGCCATGAAACTGGATTTTATTGTTTGGTAATGTGTTGTCGGTTCCTGCCCATTCATAACGTGTCTGGTTAGGAATGTTGGAAATGTTAGGATAGTTTTTATTGTGAGGGTGAAAAAATCAATGTGGGGATATGATGATGGGAGGTGAGACAAAAATAAACCAGACGAAGACGAAAAAAAACCATGAAACGGAGACTACCAAGTCCTCCATTAGGAGTAGAGATTAGTATCTTGGGCACTCAAATCGACTACAAAGCAGTAAAAGAAATCGACAGTGGCTCTTTTTTAAATAGAATATTGGGATTGCATGCATTTCTTCCAAAAAATAGGATCGCGTAATCATATCTTCAAGATAGGATCACATAATCATATATTTCATACTCCCTCTGTCCTAGTTTATGAGGCATAATTTGCAAATCTCTGGGCCCAAGGTTGTGGCTGATTGACGTCAGATTTGGCTCTCCATCGCGCTAGAATAGGGGCAGTTAATGAGGGAATCAGAGAGATTGCGCCTAATTATGTGCTTAATAACTGCCTGTGTCAATTACGGGATTAATTTTCTTCAGAAAATAGCCGCTTACTTATCTGCATGCATTGGCTCGGAATAGGAAACCGTTTCACACCCATGAGAATAGGAAGTAAAAGGAAACCGTAATTAATGATAATTGTGCCTTATGAATCAGGACGGAGGATCACACAATCATATCTGCCAAATATGACCACCCAATAATATCTTTGCCATTAATTTTCCATTAGGCCACACCATCCATGGCTATATATATAACAGATGGCGTAGACTATTTGGATGTGCATCAGTTTCGTGGTCACTTACATTTCTTCGTGTCTTCATAATCGTTGAGACATGGGAGTCCTCAAGGTTCCAAGCCTGCTATGCTTGGTATTTCTCATGCTACTACTCTTGGCTCCTGGTAAGTTTTAAAGAACAAGGAACTTCGTCAATGCATCATCTATACATTTGCTAGTCATATGTGAAATTCATACTCCGTGCCTCATATATTATCTTGTATCTTTGTAGAACACTATAGGGTTATTATTTTTCATAGGCCATATTGTGTTCTTTGTTTTGTAGGCTTTGATGCCAAGACTTGCAAGGAGCTCAGCGAGAGCTATAGCAATTTGAAGTGCCAGCATGATCCATGTGTTGAGGCCTGCCACAAGGAGGGATTTACTGATGGGACGTGTGTCATAATCTATCCAAAACTCGCTCTACTCAGATGTTACTGCAAAACATGTTAGAAACTACCGCATGACAATCCATGTCTTGCTGAATAAAAACATGTTGTCTTGCTGAATAAAAACATGTTGAAACTAGGGCGTGATGTGTGATGCAAAAAGGAATAGGATTCGTTTTTAAAAATTACTGGAGATGAGCAATTGAGAAAATGTGGCTCTGCAAGATATTCCTTGGTTTTTTTTTTTGGCAGATATTAAATTTCAAGGAGAACATTTGCTCTTTATACACAAATATCTAACTCATGTCCATGTGCTACAAACTCATAGGCTAGAAATATTAGATGGATGGTGATACCAATGCCACCGTGCTGCTGCACGTCGCAGTCATGGTCTTGGTGCAAGGAGTGGCCCTCGTCGCCGCTTCTTTGCCAAGAAGCACCGCCAGGAACCGTCGCCGTGGGTATGGCCAAGGCAACCACCCACTCCGTGGGCAAGCACCAACGGCTGGACCCTCCGCTCCGGCCACCGCTGCAAACCAAGGCGCACCTGCACCTGCACCTGCACCTGCACTGAACCATCAGACGAATTGCCAGAGCACTTCCTCCCTCCTGGATACGGCCCCGTCCCCGACGCCGGCAGCAGCGGAACCAGCGGCTACCCCACCATCCCCGACATGAACATCAAGATCAAGGTTGAAGAAGAGGAGATGGAGGACCAGGGCTCGTCGTCGACGCCACCTCCTCCATCACCGGCGACACCACCTCCTCCTCCGGCGCTGCCTCTACCTCCCACACCACCGCCGGATCCTGCGCCAATTCGCCGCGGCCATGGCGCAAAACCGCGCTGCCCTCCGTGGCGCGTGGTCGCCGGATGCCCTCGGCCTCACCGGCGACCCTGGGGCAACCAGTAGCGGAGGAGGCTGTGCTGCGGCGCGGGGTCCACCCCGCTTCCCTTATCCTTTTGGCGGATAGCCATAGTATCAATATATTGCAGAGCAGCCTGTTCTTTCTATTTCAGAGTGCTATTTTATTGTATAAATAACCTCTGTTTATTATATTCAGTCTGTATTGTATTGTACGTTTGAATATTTAGACCATGTATTATCTAACACTAGTACAAATGCCCGTGCGTTGCAACGGGCGATAAATTTAGTAGTACAAATGCCCACAACGGATGTAGTACTAATCCCTAGTCCACTAACCATGAATGACCGCCCATGAGTCCACCAAAATTTATTTTCGGGCACCTGAGCTCCGATAGCACTTGTTATGTAATCCTGGGCCCGCTAAGCAACGTTTTCGACCCATATGTGTCATTGGCACGCTACACGAGCGTCTCGACCCAGCAAGCGGGCCAACCTCATATGTGTCATTGGAACGCTACACGAGCGTCTCGACCCAGCAAGCGGGCCAACCTCATATGTGTCATTGGCACGCTACACGAGCGTCTCGACCCAGCAACCGGGCCAACCTGAAAAGCACCACGAGGTTATGCGAGGCCTTCTTCTCCTAAAAGACCAGCATGATAGAATATGATACCCCAACCTTTATAAGTTGTGTTATATGTCTCCTCCCACAAACCAACGTGCGACTAAACCAAACAAATCATCCCTAACACGTCGATCTCTATGAGGCCCCTAACACCAACATTTCAACCCACCACCCAGGATCTACCACCCGTGAGTCCACGACGATTTATTTCCGGGCACCTGGGCTCTCCGACACCACTTGTTCGAATAATTTGAGGCGCAGGACACTGAGATTTATCAACGAGGTTCACCAAATATTGGCTAATCTTGGGGGCATGACTACGGGCGCCCCTCCCCGTTGATATCATTATAATATCGCACACCGGCCACCCGGAACCATTTTTTTTGCATGGTAATACGTGTCTCATTCATATCATAAAGATTAAAGTACAAGTCACATAAGGACCGACATGACAAAACTGAAAAGATAGCAGAACATCTCTGAGTTTGACACCAACGCCTGTCACCTGCCTCCGGCACCACCACAGCAGCCACCAAAGAAAAGAATGACGGATCACCTCCTCACCGAGCTCGATGCGGCTCCATCACTGATATGCAGCTTTGCGGATCTCCAAGGTGGCTCACCAAAAGTGAAGCCCTTGCCGTTGAACGAATCAGACCGGGGCAACACCCCGGACATGCCATCGAACTCCAGATCTGGCACCCCACAATGACTAAGACGCCGAAGGAGCACTAGTAGAAAACAGGGCATCAATCCCGGTTCCAGAGGGCCTTTAGTCCCGGTTCTGCAACCGGGACTGAACAATCGGGACTAAAGGCCCCCACTTTTAGTCCCGGTTGGGTTACGAACCGGGACTAAAGGAGCTCCACGTGGCCGCTGTGGGGCGCCCAGGCAGGAGGACCTTTAGTCCCGGTTGGTAACACGAACCGGGACTAAAGGAGCTCCACGTGGCCGCTGTGGGCACCCAGGCAGGAGGACCTCTAGTCCCGGTTGGTAACACCAACCGGGACTAGAAGGCAGCCACGCGTCAGCACCTGACAGGCGCTGGGGTTTTTGTTTTTTGTTTTTGAAAAGAGGGGTTTAGGGGTTTTGGAGGCTTTAGGGGTTTCATATTGTGTTTCCCCTTTTCTTTTTGTGTTTACCATTCAATTATTTTACATTTAGGGTTTTCATTTTTATTTTATGCTTTTCATTCAACTCGACGCTAGCTACTACATATAGCAATGAAGGAACCATTACACAACATCGTCATGATCAATATATAGAGAGAAGTGACCTCTCTTTCTCCGTGCTTGGTCGAACAACAAGTTTTCGTATATCTATTCGACGCTACTACATATAGTACACGTTCATGCATATATACAATATAACATCTCTTACGATCCCTAATATCTAATTACCACAATCGCTTTGCAAATCCCGATGGTATTCTCCGTCTGTAGGTATGACATGCTCAACAAAGAATCCCGCTAATTCCTCTTGAATTGCTCGTATGCGATCAGTTGGTAGGAGTTCGTCCCGCTTCCGCCGGATCTAATTTAAAGAAGGGGTTCAATATATATATATATATATATATATATATATATATATATATATATATATATATATGAATGAAACTCAACACAATTGATGGTAATAAAATAAAAATGTGAATATTGTTTACGTACTTCAAATTGTTCTAAAGATTTGCCCCGCTCAGAGATCTTGTGGCGAATGTACTCGCAAACGTAGTATCCACATAAATTATTCCCGGATTCCTGCCACAAGAACTTTACGAGAATATAGTTCAATCAAAATGATAATGGTATTGAAACTAGAATCAATGAGAGATGCGCGGAAGTAGCTAGTAGTACTTACTTTGGGGTGTGAAAATCGCAGCTCCTTTTTCCATTCACCCCTAATCTGGTTGGTGAACTTTTTCCAAACCCTGCCCGGCAAAGAAAATGATTACTTGATATCATGAAATGAATGAAAGTTGCCGATATGGTGCGATAATGATTGAACTTACTTCTGAAACATTTGACTCATGTCCGCCCACTCCTTAGCCTCTTTACGTCTCGAGTCCAAGACAATTACCAGTCCCGCGTCAAGCTGAATGGCTAGCAGAATAAAGTGGAACCTGCGCACGCATAACTCATCAATTACACTTAACCTCGAGTAAGCGAAACAGAATGTGCACAAGACAGTAACACTCACTGGAAGTTGTAAGGAAATAGTATTTCTCTTTTGTTTTGTTGTCCAAGTAACGCCTTTAGCAAGTATTTCTCTATATCATCGGGCATTTTTTGTACCGTATATTCATTTACGGTATTTGGGTTAATGAACCCAATGTCATAGATTCGTCCATTTTTGCATTCGAGGATCTTCAATCTGCATAATATAGTGTGAGGATAATTATACATGCAATGAACGAGCTGAGCTAGAGACTTAATTACAGAAAAAATACTTACAGACAATAGCAACTGACGATAGTTTTGTCGAGGGCGTCTTGATTGTATAACTAAAATAATTTTTCAAATTCAATGTACAACGCTTCGACTCCATTGAAGTAGTGCTCATCTTTAATTCCCACGTAGATACTGTCGGTCCCTTCCTTGCAGGCTTTCAAGTACCAGTTATGCAATGTTCGCATCATCGTTGATAGACGCGGGAGCTGCTCAGGTCTGACGAGAGGCTTCCCGTGCTTGTATCTAAAGGCTACCTCAGCCATTTTGAACTGTACCTCATCGCCTAAGTAATCAGCAAGAGTGTAACCAGGATGAGCGGCCGCTACCCCCGGATCATTAGCGATATCGGGAAACACCTTGAGCGGGGGGCACGATTGTTTTTCCTGTTCGCCGAGCTGGGGAATTGTTTTCCCACTTCTTGCAGCACTGCTAGTACTTCCCGACCTTTTCCCTTTACTAAAATCAATGTAGTTGTATGCAAACCTAGAGCAATAGCATCATGAACCAAGAAATCCCCAGGTCTTCATGAAATGTCTTTACAATACAGCGGTCATAGTGTGAGAGCGGCGGAGGAGATGGTGGTCGCTGAAGGGCATCCAGACAGCGCTTCGCTTTTACCGAATCTATTTTCTCCTTTGGATCTGGACGTTTCGGTGCAAGCTGGCGTTTCACATCGGCAGCCACGAACTCGTTGGTTTCCTCCTCAGTCATGTCGTATGGTAACTTAGGAGGAGCCTTCTTGACGCTTGGACCTGCTCTGGATTTCTTCGTTGTTGTACTGCTAGCCGCCGGAGCGGCGGCGGGTCTCTTCCGCCGTTGCTGAGGCGGCGGAGGAGGCGGAGTCAGCTGACGCGGCGGAGGAGGCGGAGTCCGCTGACGCGGCGGAGGAGGCGGAGTCCGCTGACGCGGCGAAGACAGCTGAGGCGACGGAGGATTCTGCTGAGGGGCCTCCTCCGGCGGAGTCCGCTGAGGCGGCGGCGGATTCTGCTGAGGGGCCTCCTCCGACGGAGTCCGCTGACGCGGCGGAGACAGCTGAGGCGACGGAGTGTGCTGACGCGGCGGAGACGACTGAGGCAGCGGAGATAGAGCTGGACAGTGAGGAGTCTGCTGAGGGGCCTCCTCCGGCTGAGTCTGCTGACGCGGCGTCCATTGTGGAAGCACGATGTATTCCTTTCTCCATAGAATGGTAGTCCTTACGGCATCTACCAGATGAGTCTCCCGTTCAGCTGTGGGGTACTCAAGCTCCAGCCCCTTGAATCCGTTGGTAACTTCATCCACCCCGATAATAGCAAAGCCATCTGGAATCGGATTGCAATGGAAAGTTCCATCAGGTCTAGGAGGTAAGACATAGCCGACCGCCACCTTCAAGGGTAGGTTGATGCATTTCGCCATTAGCTCACAATGTTCCCTCTCCGTGATATAATCCACGGGGTAGCGAGGAGCCGTGATATCAGGCCGAACGAGCTCCGTGGAAGCCACGCTGCTTTTCCGCTGAGATGGTGGGGTAGCTTCGTGGGCAGTATCGAATGAAGGATCTTCGTGCTGCTGAGATGGTGAGCCGGTAGCTCGCTGACTGGTAAGTGCCTCTAGTTTCTTCTCCTGCAACGCTAATCTTTCTTCTACCTTCTGCATCTGGTCTGCTTCCTCTTTCTTCTTTCTCCCTCGGCTTCTATAACCAGTGCTGTCGGGAAACCCATGCACCCACGGAACGGAGCCTGATGTGCCTCGTGTTTGTCCAGGGTGTTCAGGATTCCCGAGGGCGCGTGACAGCACGTCCTTCTCTCTGTCGGGATGGAACCTCCCTTCCTGCACATCCTTGATTGCTTCCTGAATCTTTGTGATGGGTGTTTGAAGTTGTTCTTTTGTGTAAACACACTTCCCCATTTCTGGGTCCAAAGTTCCCCCATGCCCGAAGAACCAAGTCATTGCCCATTCGGGCCAGTTCAATGTCGCTGGTTGGATCCCTTTAGCAAGAAGGTCGTTCTCAGCTTTGTCCCACGTAGGCCGGGCAACCTTGTAGCCACCTGACCCCGTAACATGGTGATACAGCTTCTTTGAAGCATTTAGCTTATTTGTCTGTGACCTGTTCTTAGCTTTCTCCGATTTCTTGTACGCCACAAATGCGGGCCAGTGATCTTTTATCTTCGCATATTGACCGGTGAATTCTGGAGTCTCGTCTCTCTCGACAAACTGTTCGTTCAATCTTTTCTTCCAGTTCTTGAATTGTTCTGCCATCTTCTTAAGAGCCCATTTTTTGACTTTTCGCGGTATAACTGGGTTATTTGGATCCTCCTCTGGCGGTAGGCTGAAATTTATCATGAGCGAGTTCCAAAGCTCATCTTTGCATCTATCATTGACATAAGAAACTCCATCGTCCTTCTTCTTATTCCATTCTTGGATGCTGATCGGGACGTTGTCCCTAACAACAACTCCGCACTGATGTATAAATCGGTCTTGGGTCCGCTTGGGAACAGTCGGTTTGCCATCTCGATCGACTTCTTCGATCGTGAACCTTTCATTCTCGCCCAACCTTTTCTTCGGGCCTCGTCTCCTTATAGAAGTTTGGCTCGATCCGGAGGGCTAAAAGAAGAAAGAAGCATTAATATATGTACATACAAAACAATTAATGCATCTAGTCAGCAGAGGCTTAATTAATATATATACCTCGCCGGACTTTGCAACAGTTAAGGCTCCAACACCGGCGGAGCCGTCATCTTCTCCCTCCTCCATTCGATCACCGGAGCCGTCATCATCTCTTCCCTCCTCCATTCGACCATCGGAGTCATTGAGAAACTGTGAGGGGCTATCATCACCTCTGTCGCAGATTATATCCCCCAACATCTCTTCATTTTCTAAGTCTCTGTCGTGTTCCATAGTTTCTGCAAATATTACAACATGGCAATATACAACCATGAGAGATGGATTAGTGGCAAACATAGACCTAATCACAACAAGGAATCATATGCATATGAGCAATGGATTAGTGGATTATCGGGGTTATATGTTTTAACGACCCCCTCCCCCCTCATGTCGAAGTTATACCGAAATTATCGGGGTTATGTTTTAACGACCCCTCCCCTCATGTCGAAGTCAATGAACAACATGAAAATTTGTAAGTGATTGCTAAACTTTTATGCTTCATTTATATGAAGATCAATTATCCAATATAACTATGTTCGCGATATGAGGCATTGGACATTATCTAGAATCATATCTGATGAGTCGTCCTATCTTTCGGGAGAGAATACTTTGCGGACCGCCTCTCTCATGCCTATCCGACGTGCAAATCAGGTTTTCATATGCCTCAAAATCAAAGTTATCGGGGTTATGTTTTAACGACCCCCCCCCCCTCATGTCGAAGTTACGACGATATTTGTATAAGATGAATACAAGATTTATACACAAGATGAATACAAAATGAATATATACAAGATGAATACAAGATTTATACACAAGATGAATACACAACTCAACAAATGAACCAACCATCATCCTATGAACAAAACTCAACATACAACAAATAATGGACACCTTTTGTCGAACAGCGGAGGGACGATCAGGGACCAACTCCACGGAGATGCAACACCACAACCTGTAATTCCACGGAGATTCAAATGACCCCTAGATCAATGGCAATCATCATGATTAAGTTGACAAGTATTAACAGATTTTCAGACTTAGTGATATTTGCATAGAGTGGGAATGCAAAACAGTAACATCATGATGAAGTAACCACTCATCATATGCAAATTTTAACATTTGTTTCTCTATCTGAAAAAACCTTAAAAAAATTCTCTTCCATCTCATCTCATCTTCACAAAACATCTATCATATCTATCACATTGAGTATATGTATCTAAAAACCTAGTAAAACTACACAAAACAAACAAAAAAATTCAGCCATCTCCATCTCATCTCATCCATCTCATCTCATTTCAATGAACAAAAATTTATATTACACATGAAAATATCACAAATGAAATGACTTTGATCATGAATAATGCTATAAAAAAATGACTTTGATCATAAATAATATCAATGACTTTGAGATCATGAATTAATAATGCTATAACTCTTTTCCACCTTACAAAAATATTTCTACAATATTTACTAAAATTCCAAAGTAGGAATTTCAATTATTCATAGTTCCTTTGATTTGCAAAGGAGCTATATTCTCCCAATTCTTTTGCACCCACAAAAATTACTCCATCTATTTGACAGTACCCACAACCCATTCCACCAAAAACATTTGGTTCCATAGTTCAAAATTTTCAAATTTCATTCAGTTCAAATTTGGACCAGATTCAAACTCCATGGTCAAAGCCCAATTTAAATTGCTCCAAAAAATCTGAAACTTTGCCAGACTCTCTTTTGTGCATCAACACCCCACCACAAAAATTCCTAAAATTCCTAGAGCCCTCTGGCATTTCATCATACACTTGATGTGCACTGTCAAAATATTCAGAAAATTCAGAAAGTTTGGCCACAACTTTGCCATATAAGGTCAAAAGCTTGCCACAACATTACTAAATTTCATAACTTTGCCACAACTTGATATTACTAAAATTTGCCATATTACTTCTACCATGGCAAAAATTGTTCTCCCTAAGCCAAAAACTTGACAGAAAATTGACAGAAACAGAGGGGGAAAGAGTGCTCACCGAGGAGCACACGAAGGCTCGTTGAGGGACTAGTAGCAGCAGACGGCAGCAGGATCGGGGAGGAGGGCCGGCGACGAGGACGGGCTCTCGGGGGCGAGCGCGGCGATGCTCGGGGAGGTCCGGCCGGCGACAAGGAGCGAGCAGGCTCGGGGACGGCAACGAGGAGCGGGCTCGGGGAGGCGACGGCGAGGTCCGGCAGCCTGGCGGCGTCGAGGTGGTCTTCGGCGCCGTCGGGGGAAACTGCAGATGGCTTTTGGAAATTTTTCCTAAGTCCTGCTTATATACCCCACCCTTTAGTTGAAATTCCTACTAAAGGGTGGCACAGCCGTGGGGTGGTGAAAGTTTAGTCCCACCTCACCAAGCGAGAGGAGATCGCACCGGTTTATATACGCGGCTGCGATCTCTCTCTCAAGTTCCTCTCTAAAGCAGGCAGTTAATTGCCTAATCTCTGCCCTGTTGGGCCTACTAGCCCCGCGGGCCTGCATTCTGGCCCATATATAGTTGGGTTTCTAGTCGTATCACTACTGGAATCAGCTTCTTTGCCGTCTGCCATAGCAGACGGCAAAGGCCTGCCTGGCGGACGGCAAAGCCATTGCCGTCCGCCAGCAGACGGCGAACAGTCCGGCCGAACGGGTGCCGGTAAAGGCCACTTTGCCGTCTGCTGGCAGACGGCAAAGCCCCTGGACAGCAGACAAAAGGTGCCAGCCCCGTTAGGGGGCTAACGGCGATCTTTGCCGTCTGCCAGCAGACAACAAAGAAGAAAGCTCTTTGCCGTCTGCTCGCAGACGGCAAACAGGCCAAATAGGCCAGCCCAGCTTGCACAGGCTGCTGCCACATATATATATATATTCAGAATCACATAATAAGGCAAACATTATGTCTAGTCCATCACATAAAATGTCTCATCCACCACATAATAAACAACACATATGCAAATAATATGCAAGCCATATGGATATGATCATCCAACACATACCAAATCAAAACATATGCAAGTCTCATCCATACATATGCAAGTTTCATTCATCTATACATACATATGCCAGTGTCAATTGTTGATACTACAAAATCAAAACAAATGGAAGGACAAGGACTCCATGAACGCAAGCTTCCGTGAAGTGAATCAAATCTGCAAAATGGGAAAGAAGGAAGTTAGAAGAAGAAGAAGACTAGAAGAAGAAGAAGAAAAAGAAGAAGAAGAAGACTAGAAGAAGAAGAAGAAGAAGAAAGAGAATTTTTTCTTCTCTTTCTTTTTCTTCTTCTTATTGCTTACTTGTGTCATTTTAGAGCTAACCTAGTTAAATAGGCCATTTTTGACCTAAATATGCTAAGTATGTCATAAATGAACTAAATAAGCTAAGTATAGGTCATTTCAGAGCTAACCTAAGTAATTATGCCATTTTTGAGGTAATTAAGCATATTAAGTCATTTTGGAGCTAAATAGGTCATTTCTTAAGCATATTATGTCATTTTTGAGCTAGCTAAGCATATTGAGTCATTTTGGAGGAATAAATGCTAAGTATAGGTAACTTTAGAGCTATCCTAGGTTAAATAGGTCATTTTTGAGCTAATTAAGGTTATTATGTCATTTTTGAGCTAGCTAACCATATAAATTCATTTTTGGAGGAATAAATGCTAAGTATATGTCATTTTAGAGCTTTCCTAGGTTAAATAGGTCATTTTGGAGCTAAATAGGTGATTTCTTAAGCTAAGCTAAGTATAGGTCATTTGAGAGCTATCCGTGGTAAAATTGGTCATTTTGGAGCTAATTAAGGTTATTATGTCATTTTGGAGGAAATAATGCTAAGTACATGTCATTTTAGAGCTAAATATGTCATTTCTTAAGCTAAGCTAAGTATAGGTCATTTGAGAGCTATCCATGGTAAAATTGGTCATTTTGGAGCTAAGTAAGGTTATAATGTCATTTTCGAGGAAACTAAGCTAAGTATACGGCATTTTGGAGATAAACAGGTCATTTCTTAAGCTAAGTACGCATTTGTTATGCTAAACACTTGCGAAAACTTACCGTCATCAGGGAGGTGTAGTTGTAGGACCGGTCGCGCCAGTGGCTGACGGAGGAGGATCGGTCGATGCTTGTCGGGAGTTATGCTGCACCAAAGATCATTTCCAATGTATCGTTAGCATGATGCAACTCAAATGTGAAGACTAGTAACTAATGACCATTCAAATGAAACTCACCGTGCCCGCCGGAGCAATGACTGGCATCGGCGGAGGGGTCGTGCCGCTCTTCTCGCACAGGGTCTGCACATTTGGTTTTGACGAGTCAGTCATATTAGATACTACTGTAAGGAACATTACGTGCATGATTTGGCTAATATGCAGAAGAAACTTACCGCGAACATCTCGTATAGGGCCCGGTTAGCCATCATGTTCCGGTTCCTCTCCTCCTCCAACGCATTAGCCGTCCTGTCCTCAAGCTCCCTCTCCCTCTCCGCTGCCTGCCGGTCCCTCTCCTCTAGAATCGCCTGGGTCTTCGCTCTCTCTTCCTCAATAGCAGCCTGGGTCTTCGCTCTCTCTGCCTCAATAGCAGCCTGCAACACCACTCGTTAGCATTGTAATCATCGACAGCCGCACACACAATGTAATGAAGGAAAGGTATCTGAGTCCGTATAACTAACCTTGAATTCGAGCTCCACTGGCTGTGCACGAGGCAATATCTCAGGATCGGAGTCGGTCTGGCGCTTCTTGATCTGCGGGAGAGTGCTACTACAACGTATCAGTCCATCCCCAATGGCTAACGAGCCATGGGGCCTCCCGCCACCAGATATCATCACCAGCTCTGGATCAAGAGGTTGCTGGCTCGGGTTAAAGTCCGGCCCTTTCCTCGCCTTCCCCTCATCTCTGTACCTCACAAGCTTGTGGTGGGAGGCGCGGTTGGTGAATTTCTTTGGATCATCGAGGTCAGACTCAGAGAATGCCTTGGCCTTCTTGTACGAGGCAGTATTGGACATGGCATAGAGGTCGAACAGCTGTGGCACTGGATCCTTATTCTCTCGCGCCTAAAAGAGAGGAACAGAGTATTAGTTGAGGGCTCAAGCTAGCATGAAGAATAAATTTGCATGAATCATGAAGCAAACCACATACCCAGTTTTCCCCGTACTGATGTAGGTTGACGCTGCCTAGATGGTGTGGGACACCTTTCATTTTGCCACGCTTGTCCTTTGCAGTGTCGTGGGTGGAGCGCCATTGGGGAGAGCACCACTCATCCACCAACGCCTCCCAACAGTCCATCCTATCCGCACACCATCTCGGGGGCACCTAGGTTAAGCAAGAGAAATTTGAGCGCTACGCCTACGAATCAAATCAAGGAAACTAAGTACAAGGCCTTAAGAATAGGTAATTACCTTCATGTACTTCTCCTTACTCAGAAACTTCTCGCGGCACTTCTCTCTTTTCCTCCTAATACCAGCCGAGGCAAAGTAGTCTCAAATAGCCTGCGTCCGAGCCTCGTGCCGAAAGTTTTGAAGTAGGCGCCTGCACTCGTTGTCAATAACCAGAGCCGCGGCCTCCTCCTGTCCCTCAGCACACCTGTAGAAGGTCTGCAATAAAACAAGAAAACACGAATTAGTACAATCACTAGGGTTGCCAATCAAAGAAGGAAACACAACGTAGACGGCAAAGGAGAAATTACCCAAAACGTCTGGATCACAATGTCGGCCACCTTGTGGCACTCGACATCGCCGATCCTATGCCCCGGCGGGGCCGGGGCAGCCAAGTAGTGCTCCCAGGTCATTCCTAACTCGGGAACCCGGCCCTCACCGGGCAACGTGACCCACCCCGGGAAGCTCTGGCCAAGGACACTGTTGGGCCTGCGGACATGAGGCTCGTGTGTCCAAGACCTGCAGTATGACAAGGCCAACGCATTAGATATTCGAAGAAACGTGAAGGCAAAAGGTTAAAAAAGAGTAAATGCACTTACTTGGCCCCGTTAGGCGCAATCAACCACCTCTGGTCGGGGGTCGCCGGGGTGGGCGGGAGCTTTGTACCACCACGCTGGTAGACTTTGCGCCCCTCAACCCACTCACCCTCGCTATAGCTATCAGAACTATAGCCACCCTCAGCACGGCCACTCGACTCCGTCGAATTCTGCTGCGACTCAGCGTGATCCCTGCTGAGCTCCGGAGTCTCGTGGGACGAAGGCTCGTCGGCCCGACGCTCGTCGGCCCGAGGCTCGTCGGCCGTAGGCGCATCTGCCATAGGCTCGTCGGCCCGAGGCTCGTGGACCGGAGTCCGAGACGGGTCCACCTCAGGCGGCTCCATCTCAGACGGAGCACTCCTGTGGTCGGGTGAATCAGCTGGGGGTGGCGGCGAGGAAGGCGTAGTAGCAGCCTTCCTACCTCTCCCGCCGCCACGTCCACCTCTACCAGCCTTCTTCCCCCCCGACCTCTCCCGGCCGAAGAAGAAGCGACCGCCGGTGGTGTCTGCATACTGAGATCCAGCGCTCTCCGGAGGCTATGGGGTGGAATGGAACTACCCCTCCCACCACGCGCCGAGGTAGGAGCCTCGGAGCGCTCTCGACCCGCGCCCACCATCTGTCAACACCTGCAATGACAAAGAGTAAACGAAATTAGTACAACATAAAAAGAATGAATACCTGACATGAATAATATGTATATAATTTAAGTGTATCATCATCATGAACATAGTAAAAAATTGAATACCTAAAAATTTGAATATATACCTAATTTAAGTGTCGGGGTGTCGTGTCGGGGTCGGGGTGTCGTGTCGGGGTCGGGGTGTCGGGGTGTCGGGGGTGTCGTGTCTGGGTGTTGTGGTGTCGGGGTGTCAGGGGTGTCGGGGTCGGGGTGCCGTGTCGGTGTCGGGGTGTCGGGTCGGGGTCGCACTACTAGAAAAATGCCTATTAGTGGCGCACCTAATTTCCCTATTAGTGGCGCACTATAGGTGCGCCACTATTATCACGCCACTACTAATAAGTAGTAATGGCGCACCCCTGGTGCGCCACTGTTAATGTACATAAAAGTGGCGCACCACCTGGTGCGCCACTACTACCCCTCCTAGTGCGCCACTAATAGGCAGTTTGGGTGCGCCACTAATAGGCAGTCTGGGTGCGCCACTAATATACAGTTTGGGGGGGGGCTACTGGTGTGCCACTACTAACTCTAAAGGTGCGCCACTGGTATAAAATATGGGTGCGCCACTAATATATATATATGGTGCGCCACTACTATTAATTCCAGTATTTTTTTTATTTTTTTGCTTTTCTCTTATTTGCACGGGTTACATAATACAATAAAGCACATAATATACAGTTTGCATTACAGTATAAATTACCATCAGTCAAATATAAACAGCACATAATACAATTCATCACATTAGTCTCCGAATTCAAAATAGCGAACAAAGTTCAAATATTAGACAAGTTTAGGTCTAGAGACCGAGTAGCGAGTTTGCCGTCACATTACAAAGTTGATATCATCTAAACTACCATCACATAGAAGAGAGCTGCGGTCACGATGAGCATCATCGCGATGAAACTGGTCTTCATCCGGTTCCTCCTCCGCTCCCTCCTCTCTCCCGCTACATAGCGCGCGTATCTAGCTTCCGCCTCCGCCCTAGTGGCGTACCCTTTGTAACTGTTACCGCTGAAACGGTGAACCTGTCTCCGACACTCCTCCCAGTCGTCGTAGACTCCGGGAACCTTACCCTTGTACACGACATACGACGGCATCTCTATGCACTAGACAAACAAAACGTTAGTAGCAATTCACAGATAATATATAAGTATGCAACAAAAGGATCGGAAGAGAAAAGCAACACATTAATAGCATCGATTACATATAAGTTGAACGACTGTCCAAACTAAAGAGACATACAAGTTCATTAAAATTTAATTACAACACGAGCTAATCGATATTTCAGAACTGCATATATAGCATCAATACTTTCTTCGACTAGACTCAGGGACCGGAGCGTGGATGAAGCCGCCGTCATACATGGGGGTCATGAATGTGCGTTCGTTGTCAGCCTGCATTTGTAGCGTTGTTTCTATTTCACTGTTGGACGGTTGATATTTGAGGTGGAACTGCCCCGAGTTACGAAGGACATCTTCATAGATGATTTCCGCAAACTCCGACTGGATGCGAAAGAATTCTTGTCTGATGTCCGCGTCCTGGATTCCCGACAAGCGTGCGGCCCAATCTTGGAGACCATTTGGTAGCATAAGGTGATTATGGTCCCGTACGATCGCCCGCATGTGATGGAGGGCGTAGTAGGCATCCTTCTGACTGCTAGGCGGCTGCTTGACGCAGGGGAACGTCGTTACGTGGGCGAACACGTGCTTGCCGTACCTACGCACTGGCCTCCTGAAGGTGCCTCCAGATTTGGCGTAGCCGGGGAGAGCATCATCAAGAACTTTCTTGATATTTGTGTAGTCTTTCTGCGACTGACGGTCCGAGTCGAAATACGTGGCCGTGGAATATTTCGGGCTTAAGAGGATGAGTGTGCGGAATACTTAATATACTTATCAAATATTGATTCTTGTACTGAGGTTTCAGTCTTTGGAAGAGGAATATAGTCCCTCAACCACCCAGGTTTTAACACTAGATACTTGCAATTATGATCAAATATTTTCTGGGTTTGGCAACACATTATGTTATCCTACTAACCCACAGCTAAGCAAAAACCACACAAAAAAAACTACTCATTGTACAGAATGTAGAAACCAAACTGAACAAACATGACCAATGCTGCAAAAACTTTGTCAGACACATCTATCACTATACAAAATGAATATGCACCCCTCACCCAAAATGTTAGCACTCTGCTGTCTTGCTGGATGGTTATTATGACATTTTCAATTTTGTTTAATGATCACGTATGCCGGTTTCAGTCGAGAGCCATCAGCTGTCCCAAATGACGGCCTGCGGAGCATACAAGCCTGATATGCATATGTGTTTGACAGTCCAACATCTTCCTTTTTTTTGAACGTTGAAGGGCGCTAAAGGTGCCATGTATTCAGCTCAACAGCAGTTTACAGCATGGATTATAAAGCCCTTGTAAATGAAATGAGCTAGCGACAGGGCAACATCTGTTCGTATGGGCTGAGTTTACACAACTGAAAATAGGTTCTGCCAAAGATCGGTTGATGTGCACAAGATCTACAACTTTTGCTGATCTACTAGGTGCTGCAAGCAGGCAGAGGAGGCCATAAGTGTGAAATTTATGGGCACGCCTGTGTATCCCATTAAATACGGCCTCTGAAGCAAAACTTGCTTCCATGCTCTGCTTCAGATAGTACACAGATACTCCATATATACTACTACTGCTGTATTTCATTTCAAAGTTCAAAATGCTACTACTGAGTAGTGGTACAGATTTTTCATTTTTAATGAGTGATGTTTTTCCTAGGAGAGAAAAATAGCAGTAGCCATGTAGTAGTGCATTTTTTCTAGGGTGATGGATAGATCTAGTGACTGCTGCATTGCTTTTGTCTCGCTTTTGATAGGACCAAGGAAATGAGTGCTCGAAAGCATGCCCATGCTTTTGCCCCCCTTCTCTTGGGCCTGGTCTTCTCCCCCTTTATGCCCTTTTGAACAGCAAAAGAGGGTGATAACCATTGTAATTATGCACAAGCTCTTTGCTTTTTACCCACAAACCAAGCAAATTGAATTCTTATAGCAGCTATGGACACATCTAGTTGTATCTATCTACAGTTCATCCACCCTACTTAAAAAAACACAAAGATGCATTCTAGCTGTCCGGATCCTAAATGCAACTATCCTAAGTAAGATAGATCTACAGTTCATCCTAATCAAAGTTTCTCTCACATAAAGCATTGATCTCGTCTTGCAATCTACAAGAATCACGGAGAAGGAGCAGCATTGAGCAGAGATGGTGGCAGGACTCACGTGTACTTGGCGAGCTTCCACTTGCGCACGCCGCCGTCGCCGGACCGGAGCGCGCAGAGCAGCGCGACGACCAGGTTCTCCGAGAGCGAGTCCCCCACGAGCCCGATCCGGCGCCCTCTGGCCGCCTCGAGGAACGCGGCGGGATCGAGCCTCGGGATGGAGCCGCAGCGGGAGGAGGCCCAAGAGAGCGCGGCGACGCGGGGGCGGCGGGGGAGACGGGGTCGGGACCCAGCGGCCGGCGGTGGCGTCGGAGGGGGCGGCGCCGCAGGGGATGGGGGGATGTGGCGGCGGCAGGGGAGGGGAGGCGGCGGGGGAGACGGGGTCGGGACCCAGCGGCCGGCGGTGGCGTCGGAGGGGGCGGCGCCGCAGGGGATGGGGGGCTGTGGCGGCGGCAGGGGAGGGGAAGAGGAGAGGAAGAAGAGGGACAAGTGCGGGGGAGTGAGGAGAGGGAGGCGCGGCCGGGGAGGAGAAGCAGGGGATGGCAGCGGCTAACAATGGCGCACCCCTCACAGGTGCGCCATAAAAGATGCATTTCAATGGCGCATCTCCTGGTAGTGCGCCATTACTACTAGTAGTAATAGGTTAAAAGAGTCCGCGTCTGGTTATGGATAGAACTACTGCCATGGCCTAGTGGTTGGACCCTTGATGCATAACCCAGCCAACCAGGGTTCGAATCCCGGCGGCCCCATTTTTTTGCATCTTTTAAAAAAAATGTTTTTGATGTATATATGTCTATTGGTTGCACCAGTCCGGTCTTTAAACATTTTTTACCTTTTTCTGTGTTTTTTCTTTACTGTTTTTGTCAGTTCTTTTTTAGTTTTCTTAGTTTTTTATTTTTATTTTTTGTTTGTTCTTTCTTTGATTTTCACCGGATTTCTTTGTTTATTTATTTTTCTCCCTGGTTTTCTTTGGTTTTTTCTTTGCCCTTTTGTGAACACATGACTACATTTCCACACACATGTGAGCAGAGGATACATCCTCTACGAGTCCACATTATAGTTATGCAAAATTTGAAATGAATTCAAAAAGGGGACAGTAAAACTTAAAAAGAAAAGTGGGCTTTAATGAACAGTGGGCTTTAATGAACAGTTGGCTTTAATTTAAGATTTGAATCATTGTGATAATTTAAGATTTGAGATAAAAGAAAAGGAAAATGCAAATGGAGTGATAAAACCAGGCATACTAGTGGCGCACCAGTGAAGAGGTGCGCCACTGATATTTGTTTTTTTGGACCACCCTGCCCAGGTTACCAGTGGCGCACCCCTTCACTGGTGCGCCACTAGTAGCCAGGCATACTAGTGGCGCACCAGTGAAGAGGTGCGCCACTGCTATTTTTTTTGTGGACCACCCTGCCCAGGCTTACCAGTGGCGCACCAGGTCCAGGTGCGCCACTACTATTTTAATAGTAGTGGCGCACCTGGACCTGGTGCGCCACTGGTAAGCCTGGGCAGGGCTGGTTACTGCCAAAAAAAATAGTAGTGGCGCACCCCACCCCTGGTGCGCCACTAGTAATGTCACTATTAGTGGAGCACCTGTTTATGGTGCGCCACTGCTATATAGTAGTGGCGCACCACATCTCTGGTGCGCCACTAATAGTGATATTATCTATAGCCGTTTTTCTAGTAGTGTCGGGGTGCCGTGTCGGGGTCGGGGTGTCGGGTCGGGGTCGGGGTGTCGGGGTCGGGGTCGGGGTGTCGGGTCGGGGTCGGGGTCGGGGTTTTTCCTCTTTTTTTCTTTTCTTCTTCTTCCTCTTCTTCCTTTTCTTCATTTTCTTCCTTTTTTTTCCTTCTTCTTCTTCTTCTTCCTCCTTTCCTTTTTCCTCTTCTTCTTCTCCTCCTCTCCTCTTTTTTCTTCTTCTCCTCCTCCTAACCTAATTAACCTAATTGATGTCGAAACCAGTAGCATCTAACTAATTAACCTACTCAAAAAACCTAATTAACAACATCTAACTAATTAACCTAATTGATGCATCTACTAACAGTAGCATCTATATATATATCTATAATCATGATATTAAAAAAAAGGAAAAAAACAGAAAAACAGAAAAAAAAAAAGGGCAGAGGTGGGGGAGCTCACCGGAGGGGTTGCCGCCGTGGGGCTCGTCGGGGGGGTGCCGTCGGGGGGGCTCGCCGGGGGGTGCCACCGGGGAGGGCTCGCCGGGGGGGCTCGACGGGGCGGCGGCGCGTGGCCGCTGCTGCAGACTGCGGGGCGGCGGCGCGGGGCAGCGAAGGTGCGGGACGGCGGCGCGGGGCAGGGCGGGGCGGCGGCGGGGGCAGGGCGGGGCGGCGGCGGGGGCGGCGGGGGCAGGGTAGGGCAGGACGGGGCGGCGGCGCTGAGACAGAGAGGGAGAGAGAGATGTGTGTGTGTGAGAGAGAGAGGCTTTGGGCGCGGGGGCGAAAATTAAGCCCCCCTCTTTGCCGTCTGCTGGCAGACGGCAAAGAATTTCTTTGCCGTCTGCCAGCAGACGGCAAAGACGGTGACCGTTAGCCCGCCCCCGCCGTGACATTGTGGGCCCCACCCTCACCTCGTTGCCGTCTGCTGGCAGACGGCAAAGAAATTTTTGCCATCTGCCAGCAGACGGCAAAGAAGTGGCAGATGGAAAAGAGCTTGACCTAGCCAGTGCCGTGCCCCGTGGGGCCCACTTTGGTCTTTGCCGTCTGCTGGTAGATGGCAAAGAAGTGCAGATGGCAAAGACCCTCTTTGCCATCAGCTGGTTCTTTGCCGTCTGCTTTGGCAAGACAGACGGCAAACAACCTCTTTGCCATCAGCTGGCAGACGGCAAAGAGGTGGCAGATGGCAAATAACTAAATTCCAGTAGTGTATGCAGGCCGTGGTTACTGCTAGTAGGTGGGTATTTTTTATTTTTTATGTTATTTTTTGCATATGTTATGTTTTTTTATTTTTTATGTTATTTTTTGCATATGTTATGTCAATTTTAATATTCTTTCATAACCACTATAAAATATATGGCACATGTTATGTCTTTTTATTTTTTATGTTATTTTTTATATTATGGCAATTTTAATTTTTTGCATATGTTATGTTTTTTTATTTTTATGTTATTTTTTGCATATGTTATGTCAATTTTAATATTCATTCATAACCACTATAAAATATATGGCACATGTTATGTCTTGTTATTTTTTATATTATGGCAATTTTAATTTTTTGCATATGTTATGTTTTTTTATTTTTTATGTTATTTTTTGCAAATTTTATGTCAATTTTAATATTCTTTCATAATCACTATAAAATATATGGCACATGTTATGTCTTTTTATTTTTTATGTTATGGCAATTTTAATTTTTTGCATATGTTATGTCTTTTTATTTTTTATGTTATTTTTATTGTTATGGCAATTTTAATTTTTTGCATATGTTATGGTTTTTTATTTTTTGCATATGTTATGTCTTTTTATTTTTTATGTTATTTTTATTGTTTTGGCAATTTTAATTTTTTGCATATGTTATGTTTTTTTATTTTATATGGAGCCATCAACCGGGACTAACCGCGTATGATCAACCTTGCAAAACGTGGGACTGAAAGGATAGGAATAATTGAAATTTCATAACTTAATAAATAATTATTATAAAATCATGTTTCAAATGCCAAAATGCCCTAGCTAGCTCTTACAAAGATTCCCTCCGGTTTGTCCGAAGTGGCACTTTCCAGCTATAAGTCCGCAAACTCACACTAGAGAGAAAGTGATGGCGGTGAAGCCGGTCACATCCCAGAGTGGGATCTTGGGGTATAAAACTATTTCTTCGCGTGTGTCCCTTGCTTATTGCGCCGTAACCATGGATAATCTTCATCATTTAACAGGATGCTTGGGTCAGTCTTCACTCTGAAGGGAGAAATTTCATGAAACTTTTCATAATCTTCTGACATGTCTGTCTTGTCCTCCACTCCCACGATGTTTCTTTTCCCTGAAAGAACTATGTGGCGCTTTGGCTCATCATATGATGTATTCGCTTCCTTATCTTTTCTTTTTCTCGGTTTGGTAGACATGTCCTTCACATAGAAAACCTGCGCCACATCATTGGCTAGGACGAATGGTTCGTCTGTGTACACAAGATTGTTGAGATCCACTGTTGTCATTCCGTACTGCGGGTGTACCTGTACCCCGCCTCCTGACAGATTGACCCATTTGCACCGAAACAAAGGGACCTTAAAATCACGTCCATAGTCAAGTTCCCATATCTCCTCTATGTAACCATAATATGTGTCCTTTGCCCTATTGGTGTTTGCTGCATCAAAGAGGACACCACTGTTTTGGTTGGTGCTCTTTTTATCTTGGGCGATCGTGTAAAATGTATTCCCATTTATCTCGTACCCTTGGAAAGTCAATACAGTCAAAGATGGTGTCCTGGCCAACAAGTACAGCTCATCTCCAATAGTGGTGTTACCCATGAGATGTGTTTGCAACCAACAGCCGAAAGTCCCCATGTGTTCACGTGTAATCCAGTCGTCAGACTGCTCCGGGTGTTTGGAGCGTAGAATATTCTTGTGTTCATTGATATACGGGGCCACCAAGGTAGAATTCTGTAGAACTGTGTAGTGTGCTTGCGCCCAAGAATGCCCGTCCCTACATATTATTGAGTTCGGTCCTAGCGTGCCTTTTCCACCCAGTCTCCCCTCATGCCGCGATTCAGGAACACCAATCGGCTTAAGGTCAGGAATAAAGTCAACACAAAACTCAATGACCTCCTCTGTTTGATGGCCCGTGGAGATGCTTCCTTCTGGCCTAGCACGGTTATGAACATATTTCTTTAAGACTCCCATGAACCTCTCAAAGGGGAACATATTGTGTAGAAATACAGGACCCAGAATTGCAATCTCGTCGACTAGGTGAACTAGGACGTGCGTCATAATATTGAAGAAGGATGGTGGGAACACCAACTCGAAACTGACAAGACATTGGACCAAATCATTATGTAACCTTGGTAGGATTTCTGGATCGATTACCTTCTGAGAAATTGCATTGAGGAATGCACATAGCTTCACAATGGCTAATCGAACATTTTCTGGTAGAAGCCCCCTCAATGCAACCGGAAGCAGTTGCGTCATAATCACGTGGCAGTCATGAGACTTTAGGTTCTGAAATTTTTTCTCTGCCATATTTATTATTCCCTTTATATTCGACGAGAAGCCAGACGGAACCTTGATACTGAGCAGGCATTCAAAAAAGATATCCTTCTCTGCTTTGGTAAGAGTTAGCTGGCAGGACCTTCATACTGCTTTGGATGCATGCCGTCTTTTTCGTTCATACGTTGCTGGTCCTCCCGTGCCTTCGGTGTATCTTTGGTCTTCCCATACACGCCCAAGAAGCCTAGCAGGTTCACGCAAAGATTCTTCGTCACGTGCATTACGTCGATTGCAGAGCGGACCTCTAGGTCTTTCCAATAGTGTAGGTCCCAAAATATAGATTTCTTCTTCCACATGGGTGCGTGTCCGTCAGCGTCATTCGGAACAGATTGTCCGCCAGGACCCTTTCCAAAGATTACTTGTAAATCCTTGACCATATCAAGTATATCATCACCAGTACGGAGGACAAGCTTCTTCCGGTGATCTGCCTCACCTTTGAAATGTTTGCCTTTCTTTCTTAAGGCATGCTTGGTCGGAAGAAATCGACGATGTCCCAGGTACACATTCTTCTTACATTTATCCAAATATATACTTTCGGTCTCATCTAAACAGTGCGTGCATGCGTGGTATCCCTTGTTTGTCTGTCCTGAAAGGTTACTAAGAGCAGGCCAATCATTGATGGTTACAAACAGCAACGCTCGTAGGTCAAATTCCTGCTATTTGTGCTCATCCCACACACGTACACCTTTTATGTCCCACAACTGTAAAAGTTCTTCAACTAATGGCCTTAGGTACACATCAATGTCGTTGCCGGGTTGCTTAGGGCCTTGGATGAGCACTGGCATCATAATGAACTTCCGCTTCATGCACAACCAAGGAGGAAGGTTATAGATACATAGAGTCACTGGCCAGGTGCTATGATTGCTGCTCTGCTCCCCAAAAGGATTAATGCCATCTGCACTTAAACCAAACCATAAGTTCCTTGCGTCACCTGCAAAGTCCGGCCACTTTCTCTCGATTTTTCTCCACTGCGACCCATCAGCGGGTACTCTCAACTTCCCGTCTTTCTTACGGTCTTCTTTGTGCCATCGCAACAACTTGGCATGCTCTTTGTTTCTGAACAGACGTTTCAACCGTGGTATTATAGGAGCATACCACATCACCTTGGCAGGAACCCTCTTCCTGGGGCGCTCGCCCTCAACATCACCAGGGTCATCTCGTCTGATCTTATACCGCAATGCACCGCATACCGGGCATGCATTCAAATTCTCGTACTCCTCACCGCGGTAGAGGATGCAGTCATTAGGGCATGCATGTATCTTCTGCACCTCTAATCCTAGAGGGTAGAGAACCTTCTTTGCTTCGTACGTACTGTCAGGCAATTCGTTATCCTTTGGAAGCTTCTTCTTCATTATTTTCAGTAGCTTCCCAAATCCCTTGTCAGATACACAATTCTCTGCCTTCCATTGCAGCAATTCCAGTGCGGTACCGAGCTTTGTGTTGCCATCTTCGCAATTTAGGTACAACCCTTTTTTGTGATCCTCTAACATGCGATCGAACTTCAACTTCTCCCTTTCACTTTCGCATCCTCTCTGTGCATCAACAATGACCCGGCGAAGATCATCATCGGGCACATCTGGTGCCTCTTGATCTTCAGCTTCCCCCGTTGCAGTATCACCGTATTCAGGGAACATAGGATAGTTGTCATAATCCTCTTCTTCTTCGTTGTCTTCCATCATAACCCCTCTTTCTCCGTGCTTGGTCCAAACATTATAGTGTGGCATGAAACCCTTCTTAAGCAGGTGGAAGTGAAGGGTTTTCGAGTCAGAGTAATCCTTCGTATTCTCACAGACAGTACATGGACAATACATAAAACCATTCTGCTTGTTTGCCTCAGCCACATCGAGAAAATTATGCAGGCCCGTAATGTAGTCGGAGGTGCGTCGGTCACCGTACATCCATTGCCGGTTCATCTGCGTGCATTATATAATTAAGTATATCAAAAACCATTACAGAACATCATGAATAGAGAAATAACCAAATTAATACAAGTTCATCATCACATTAAAACCAAAGTACAGTAGTGATCAAATGTTATTACTAAAAAAATAAATACATAAAGTTCACACATAGTTCTCATAGAACAACATACAGCTCTCTAGAGCATCTAATTAAAACATACATTGAAACTAACATACAACTATGTAAAACATTTAAATGCAACAACAAATGCGATCAAAATCGCAACTAAGGTAACAATTGATCCAACAGCATAATGATACCAAGCCTCATTATCAGTGGCATATTTTCTAATCTTTCTAATCTTCAAGCGCATTGCATCCATCTGGATCTTGTGTAGATCGACGACATCGGAAACATGCAACTCCAATTTCATCTTCTCTTCTTTCACTCTTTTCAATTTTTCTTTCAAATAATTGTTTTCTTTTTCAACTAAATTTAACCTCTCGACAAGAGGGTCGGTTGGAATTTCCGGTTCACATACCTCCTAGATAAAGACATCTATGTCAAGTTGGTCGGCATAATTGTCATAAACACTAAATGAAACAAATAGTTATAAAAGATAATATACCACATCCGAATCATAGACCGGACGAGAGCCGACGGGGGCGGATACCAAAACCATGGCACTATATAATAACAAACAATAATACAAGTAAGAAAATTATACAAGTAGCTATATAAATCATACAAGTAAGAATTTTTTCTTTAAAAAAAAGATAAGAACAAGAGGCTCATCACGGTGGTGCCGGCGACGAGATCGGCGCGGGCGATCGAAGGGCGGTGAGGACGGGGACGGGGACGGGACGGCACCCTACACATGTGCAAACTAAGAAGTTAATTTGAGCTCAAATTGTGCATCCAAATCAAATAAACTCACACATACACTCCTCCACTAAAACCCACAAACCACACTACTTCTAGAGCATTTGAAATGAGCTAAACTAGCAGTGAGAGATGAAAGGATGAAGTTGCTAACCTTTTTAGAACACTTGGATAGTTGGTGCACCGCCAAACCTAGACAAATCTTGGGGAAAATGGAGCTTGGAGGAAGAACAGAGGAGAAAGCTTAAGTGTGGCTCCGGCATTTCATCGAACACCTCATGTGCATATATAGGCAAAAAACAGAGTAGCCCACACCTCCACCCTTCCACGGCCAAAAATCAGAGGAGATGGGGGGGTGTGGATATATATAGGCAAAACTTTAGTCCCGGTTTGTGTCTAAAACCGGGACTAATGGCCTACCCTTTAGTCCCGGTTCCAGACACCAACCGGGACTAAAGGGCAGCAACCCCTTTAGTCCCGGTTGGTGGATGGAACCGGGACTAAAGGTCCCAGCCGAACCGGGACTGATGCCTGCCGAGGCCCGGCCGGCATCCTAGCCTCTCGAACCGGGACTGATGCTCCCATTAGTCCCGGTTCGTAACACGACCGGGACTAATGCTCTGATCTGGCCAGGACCAAAGCCCTATTTTCTACTAGTGGAGGAAACCATACCTGCCATCCACGAACCATGAACCCAGCACACGTTCCGTCTTTCAGATGTCGTCGATGTAGACCACAATCTGCATCCGCTCCTGGACTACCTCCCAAGCTCCGCGCCGACGCTGGAGCAAACGCCGTCGCAACGGTGGAGCCCGAGGACATAGGTCCACCACGAAGATGCCGCCGCCGCCACGCCATCCTTGCTTGAACAGACTGGTTTTCAAATCCATCCCCAACCATAGGACCGATGGCCTCGTCAGGGAAGGATCCGAAGCTTTATTCAGCGCCGTCATCGTCGCCGCCGAAGCCAAGACGATGAACAACCTAAAAACCTAGACTACGAGGAAGTAAAAACAATCCACACGCGTGGATCCGGCGACCCCCCTCACCACCGACGACTGAGGGTCGCCGACGGAGGGGAGCCGCCGGAGGACGGCGCTGGAAGATTGACCTCTCCTAGCGGCGGCTAGGGTTCCAGCCGCCAGGGACGAGAGGAAAACGGCTACCCGGAACCCACATTATATAGGAAATAACTGTCCTACTCAGACGCTACTTTCCGTACCCTATATACGTTCGATACAATTTCAATAGCTTCCTTTACGTAATTTCGCTGACACATCCGAGACGCAAAAACATAAAAACTATCAGTTTTGCTAAAGCACATCTAGATGCGCCACGAGTATTGCACATCTAAGTCCTATGCCATTGATGTTACACGGAGATTCGTGCAAGTATTTTTCTCTTGTCTTTTTTTCTTTTCTTTTTCTAAGATGTGCAATAACTAGATGTGCCCTAGACAGGAAAAAAGAGAGTAAAATGCATCATAAGTCCTAAAACTATCGAAGGTGTGTCAGTTTAGTCCTATAACTTTGAAACTGCAGTTTTAGGTCCTAAAACTATTTGAGGTGTGTCAGTTTAGTCCTATAATTTCAAAACTGCTGTTTTAATTCCTAAAACTATTGAAGGTGTGTCAGTTTAGTCCTATAACTTCGAAACTGCACGTCCATCAGTGGCATGATGGCTTGAGCTCCAGCGAAGAGAGTAGACCGGTCATCACAGCCTCACCCAGCAGTAGCAGAACGACACGTCACACAACGTCCAATTCCTACCCACTTGTCGCTGCTGGTAGGGCTACATCACTCTCACCGACCTTTGCGCCAGCTTCGTGGTTTCTGCGCACTCCTCTGCGTCGTCCGGCAGCAGCGACAATTCCCCACCTGTGGCCATGCGCGTGCCTAAACAACAATCTACACGACCAGCTCTACGGCAAGGGTGTTGGGGCAACGACGATATCATGAGAGAGAGAGAGAGAGAGAGAGAGAGAGAGAGAGAGACGGGTGGGATGGCGTCCTCAATCCTGATTGGCTCGGGGTCTTCCCGGACGCCGCGTCGAGGGAGAGGGATGTCATCCTCCATGCTGACTGGCTCGGGGTCTCCCCGGCGGCCGCGCCAAACCTCTCATCGAGGCAACCCTGCAGCTCATGGCCACGCGGGTGGTGGGCATGTAGGTTGCAACACACGCTGCGGCGTGGAACCGTATGGATCACTTTTGTGAAAGTAAACACATATAAACGGCTCATTTGAAAAAAAAATGCACCATAGATGCTGACCCTGCAAGCCTAGGACCTGAGATGAACAAATTTACGTAGTTTTGGAACCCAAAACTGCAGTTTTGAAGTTATAGGACTAAACTGACACACCTCCAATAGATTTAGGACCCAAAACTGCAGTTTCGAAGTTATAGGACTAAACTGACACACTTTCAATAGTTTTAAGACTTATGATGCATTTTACTAAAAAAAAAAAAAAAAGCAAAGAGGTTGAGACGCCGCACCGTGAGCCGACGGCCTGCAGCGCAGCCGCCGTCGCCGTCGGCCGTCGGCCAGTGAGGCCACCCACTTCTCTTCACCAGGTGGGCTTCCTCTCCCTTCCTGTCCGCGACGTGTCGTCACGCAACGTGCCGCCGCTGCGTACGTACAGCAGCTTTCCTCCTGCTCCGCCGGGATCCACTCCTCCGTCTCTCTCCGGCCCCGCAACAAAATACTAATATCTGCACCAATTAATCGGCGTTTTCTCTGGCAGAAGAAGAAGAGATATTTGAGCACAGTACGATATCAGTCTACTTACCAGATTCCTTTTCCTCCTCCTCCTCGCTGACAGCTCAGGTCGGATTCGCTGCTGGAAAAGCGCAGCGCGGCACAGCGAGGCAGCAGCAATTCCTTCCTCCCCCAGCCCCCTTCCCCCGCATCTCCTCCTCCTCCTCTCGCGTCGGCGGCCGCGAATCCGCCGCTCCCTTCCCCCTCCCCGCCGCCACGCAACAGGGAGTCGGAGTCGGAGGGGGACAGGCAGGGAGCAACCGCCGCAAGCCTGGAATCTCCCGACCCCCCACCGGGGCGGGGGCTACAAATGGCCGCTGCCGAGGCCATCGGAGGCGGCAAGGGCGTGGAGGAGATAAAAGAAGGAGGAGGAGACGGGGCCTCGGCGACGGTGGAGGCGCACAACGGCGAGCGCCCCACCGACGACGCCCCCGGCCCGTCCGCCGCGGCGGCAGCAGCAGCAGCGCCCGCGGCGTCCACGTCTTCCGCCTCAGGTAAAGGGGCCCCTCCTTCCTGCCTCGTTCGTGTACTAGGGTCTAGGGCGGGCGGAGCTAGCACCCCCCGCTCGCCCGTCGTGATCTCTCGTCGGCGGTTGCCGCTTCGGACTTCGGAGCACGGGGGGACGAGTCTGACTAGGGTTCTGCCACGGGAAAAGAAAGACAGAGAGAGAGAGAGAGAGACAGAAAGGATTAGCGAATTTTTCCTTCTTCTGACTCTCGGAGGGGAATAACACCCGCCCTCCTGAACCAGGGGAGGCTGGGTTGCTAATTTAGGCCAGGCCACATGTGGGATGTTCTGCATTGTCCTCGATATTTTCCATCCAAGAATTTCCGCTGGAATTTTTTTTTACCAAGCATTGTTACATCTAGTGGTACTGCGGGAACCTGAAAGAAATAACACGCCACTGAATCTGAGACGTAGTTGTCGCAATTTTAGTTCTGCTGCCAAACAGGGTTGCACTATTCTGGCTCCGCTCGCTCACGGTAACCGTCGTTGGCTCATCGCATTATGACATTGTATAACTTGTGGATTGTGCCGGTCTGAACCATTTGTCGCTTCTCCTTTGCCTCTACCTATTCTTGCTCCATCTCTTTGCTAGACACCTTTTCTACATTGTAAGTTTCTGCGTGTTATAGTGCTGACTATTCTAAGGAAATTGCCTGTTCGCATTGTCAGAGAACGCTAGCCAGTACATTTATTTATTTGTATAGTTTTACCCAAACCGAATGTTTCTGAACTTTTGCTGTAGTTGTGCTCAATTTATCCCATGACTCAGTTGCATCAACTGTAAAAAAAATAGCCCTCTACAACCAGTAAGAGGATGATAAGAAATCTGATCTGTTGTTTTTCTGTTCGTACAATTTAGTCCCAGTTTCTTCTATTTATCTTGTGATAATGTGACTATGCAAATTATAAATGTTATCATTTCCTTTTAATTTGACCCTCAAGTTATCCTTCCTTGCAGATAACGGAAACCTCCATTGATCAAGCACTATGCCGGGGGTGATCAAGGATACGGAGATAACTACTGAAACCACGGGTCCATCAAATCTGGAAAGGTCAAAAACTGAGAGACGCAAACAAAATAATCCAGCTGATGATCCTGCTAAACAGTTATTGGATGATAAGATTTCCATAAGAAAAAAGGTGTGTATAGCTGGCCCTCGTATCTTCTTTTGTACGATGAAATGTAGCTTCTTGACGCGGTGCATTTGTTGGTTATGTAAATCTAGGAAGTATTGAATTGTTAATTATGTTAGCTTCTGTATGAAGATTGTCATTAATATGTTTGGGAGGTAGTTTTTTTATATGTAATTGCATCTCTATAGAAGTTGGAGCTGATGAAATTTCAAGTGCTTTAGTTGGTTGGAACAACATAGTATATTAAAATTTGTGAGTTTTGACATATGGCAATGAATTGCATGGAAGCTTGAAACATGGTCAGATTTACTACTTTGTGTTTGGTGCTGAATTTTTCTCTCTTCTAATCTCCTACATATTTAATTTCACACAGCTCAAAATGTTAAATCGAATAGCTACAGTGAAGGATGATGGAACTGTGGTTGTTAATGTTCCAAGTACTCTAGAAACGACTCCAGTTGATGTTGGAGCAGCGGATGGCTATGATGATGTTGTTGTTGAAGAATCATTAGATGGATCAGATATACCATACAAGCCTCCTATACAGATTGTTATACTTATTGTGGGTACAAGGGGAGATGTTCAGCCATTTGTTGCTATAGGAAAACGTTTACAGGTTAGCCCAAACTAACATTGTTATTAATCACATATTCTTGTTTGCTGACTCTGGTTAGTTCCATGGGCTTCTCTTCCTGTCACCGTATTTGTGTTTTCTAGTATGACAAGGATCAATTATGACTTATATTGTAGGATTATGGACACCGTGTAAGATTAGCCACTCATGCTAACTACAAGGAGTTCATACTCACAGCTGGGCTGGAGTTTTTTCCACTTGGTGGAGATCCAAAAGTACTTGCTGAATGTATGTTTTTAGTAATTTAATTGTTTTTTCTCAATTTCTATATTATAAAAAGATTAATATCTTTGATATGTTAATACTCTGAGCAGACATGGTGAAGAATAAAGGATTTCTACCCTCGGGTCCATCAGAAATTCCTATTCAAAGAAAACAAATGAAAGAAATTATATTTTCCTTATACCCTGCATGCAAGGATCCTGACCCTGACACCGGCATTCCTTTCAAAGTGGATGCAATTATTGCCAACCCACCAGCATATGGTCAGTATACCTTGTTACCTTGAATTAATTTCTTATGACTGAAACACAAAGCTCATTTATTTATAATGAAAAACCTTAGTAGCAAAAAGTAGGATGAGGATCCTCTTATGTTGGTAGCTCGAAAATTTTGGTTATGATGATTACAAGGTGCAGAATACTATTCTACATGGTTCTTACATATGATTGAGTTTGAATTCTGCCACAGGATAATAAGATTCTATAACATTGTTTGAATCTTATCAATCGACCTCGCTTATGCAAAATTTATTCTTACAACATTCAGTTTGGTTACTTTTTTGATTTGAGATTAATTTCATTCCAGACCAGTTTTTTTACAGATAGATCAATTTATTATTTATGCTTTAGCATGTTGATGGTGTGCGTTCTCTTGCCATTAATAAACAGCTTTGCTTAGTAATGTAAACTCATAGAGTTCTCTTTTGGTTTCACCTTGCCTCTAGAGGCATCTCGCTTGTGCCAGGGCACATGTTTGGTTAATTTATGTTGTCTTCCATTTTTAGAATTCAAGAATTAAGAATGGTCAAAACAAAACAAAGAAGAACAAAAAGGAACAATCATAATCTGAATGAACTGCAGTTCATCACTTCATGCATAAAATTGATATATACGACAAAAATCGGACCAACTCTCTTTATCGAGATTACTGTATCTTCTGACAAATAAACACTCACCCAGTTTCTCTGTACGTGAAAATGATCAAAAGGACATTTAGCACCTTGACATGACTACTGTAAATCTACTAGCATGGTGAAATCATCCTAAAAACCAGATCCATGTTCTAATTTGACCTGCTTAAGTTGAGGGCGTTAAATGCTGGTTACTGTAGAGAATGTTATGCAGAACTATCCACAAAGTAGGTGGTGGGGGTATGGACCTTTTCCTCAAATAGGGCATGGCAATTGTTAGGAGATGAAATGACACTAAAGCTTTGTTGTTTTAGCTATTGGACTGGTGGTACAACCACAATGGAGTGGCTCTCCCTTCCAACTTGTTTTTAAATGTGACGGTTTTGGTCCATGCCGAATGGTACGATTTTCCTCTCGCGTCCATATGACGAGGTGGTGTTGTGTCGCTTATGTGTTCACGTGTGCCTTCCTACCACTTTCTTTTATTTTTGCATATTTTCCCCTTTTATGATCTAGATCAGCATGTTAATTTACTTGATTACCATATTTTACAATTACGACTGCGCGATCCTGCTGACCTCAATATTTATTCAGGACATACACATGTGGCAGAGGCACTAAAAGTACCCATTCATATATTCTTTACCATGCCATGGACGTGAGTCACTGTTGTTCTGCCTCCTCTTTGAAGACAATTGCTGATGAATACTGTCATTTGGAGATCTAACATATGCTGCTTGTTCAGGCCAACTAGCGAATTTCCTCATCCTCTTTGTCACGAGAAAACATCAGCTGGATATCGAGTGAGTTCATGTTGTATTTATTTATTTGTTCAGGGTATCGAGTGACTATTGTGAACCCTTTCTAAATCATTGCAAATTTCATGAGAAGGAACACAAAAATAGGTACATGTGGAAATTATTTTAAGAAAGAAAGAAATAAAAAATAAAAACTTTGCCATCTGTTATTATTTGTCTTCCACCTTGTCCATGAATGAGTTAAAGTTTGGTCCATTTAATCCTATGGAGTAGTACATCACTAGGGTGTTTTCTTTTTTGCTGTAGTGAATCCCAATTGAGTACTTCACGCACATATGCCTGAAGCTTGGTTATATATGAAATCTATAGTTGGTCATGTGGTTTCATGCTATAAAAATTAGGAAAATCTACAGTATTAGTACTTTCGAAGCATCGAGGCAAGGCTGTTTTTTAATTCGCCATTTTTCAGTGAAAGTGAAAGCAATATTGCAATACATAGACCGAATCCCTATATTTCTTTCATCCATAAAATTGTTCTGTTTATAGGTGACAGCTTGTTGCGGATGTATGTTCTCTTGATATGTACATCTTCAGTTTTTAACTTTTCATAAATGATGAGTATGTTCTGAGAGCAACCATTTTATCTTGGGGTTTGTAACGAAAACTTGGTATATTGACTATACGACCATTAACTAAAATATGTCTATGGTTGACTAGTTGGCAGGCCCCAGGAATGGTTGAAGCCATACCTAATCGAAAAAGGATATTATCCAAACACATTTCAACTAATTGTAGTAAAACCTGACCTGTTGACCTTATTGCTTTTGCATCATTTACTGGATTATTTGCTGGTGTGGCCCGGTTGGCTTCAGCTTTTGCAACCATAATCTGTAGCCCAACCTAACTGGCCGCAAGCATGTTTTTGAACATCCACTTGAACTGGATGTCCTAGATGTTATTTCTTGAAATAGTATTATTTCCTCATCTGATCTGATACCTTCTAGTGTTTGTCTGCATTTGCAGCTTTCTTACCAAATTGTCGACTCTATGATTTGGCTTGGGATACGTGATATGATAAACGAATTCAGGAAAAAGAAGTTGAAGCTGCGTCCAGTAACATACCTAAGTGGTGCACAGGGTTCTGGAAGTGACATTCCTCATGGATACATCTGGAGTCCTCATCTTGTCCCAAAACCGAAAGGTGCTTGATTCATATTAATTTGAGCTGAAACTAGATCATGCTTAACCTTGTCGTTCTTAATTGGGTCAATTGCCATTTGCCAAAGTTAAAAGATATTAATATGGTCGAATGATCTTGTTTCTATCCCATTTTACAAAACACAATGTAGGCAAAGTCAAGATAGTACCAGATCCGTTTGGTCTTATCTTGCGTTTCTCCCTTCTTTACTTTCTTCGTATGATTCCATCCTTTTGCTAGTATTTATAAGAATTGAATCTGGTAAGTGAACTTGTTAATGGTTATGACACCAGTGATGTTACATTCTCGAATTTTGCAGCACTCCTTCAAACTTGTCAATATATTATGGTAAGCTTAAAATTGTGGGTCGCAACTAGTTGAGCAGTTGCATCTCAATTGCCTCTTTACTGCAAGCTAGCTGATTGAAATTTCAGGAAATGCTGTTATTTAAAATTTGACATTATAAGTGCTTACTAGTTACTACTTACTAGATATGTGCATGTCTTATCACTGCTAATTATTTAAGGAGCTTCTATAATTCATGTTGAGATTAACTGCAGTTGTGAATTGTGGAGTAGTTTATTGAGAAAACTATAGCATTGGAATTTTCAGATGGCTTTTATCCTCGACTCAGTATTTTGTTGTTGTGAATGGGTTGTAGCTCAATGTTGAAGTTGTCATCTATTTGAATGCAGACTGGGGCCCCAAGATCGATGTTGTTGGATTTTGCTTCCTTGATCTTGCTTCTGATTACGTACCTCCTGAAGAACTTGTGAAATGGCTTGAAGCTGGTGACAAGCCCATTTATGTTGGTTTTGGTAGCCTTGTAAGATCAGTTTGACCTTTCTTATATTTACTGCATGTCGTTTTTAAGTTCCATTTTACCAATTCTGTTATGATGCATTATTTGAACTACTGTGTTTAACTTATTGTACTGCCTGGCAAGATAGGGTTAGTTACTTAGTTGCAACGGGAATATTTCTTAATTACCCTGATGTCATTGGCAGTGAATGCACTTTATGGATTAGTGGAACTCTTCATGTTTTACAGTAGAAAGCGGCTTTGTACATGTTTTTTTTTCACTACTTACGGTAGTAATAGGAAACTGGTTTGCCACTTGGAATCTTTGCAGCATCTCATAGCAGAAGTTATTTGTGTGCTTTAGGCAGAGGATAGTTTAGCTCTATAGTTTAGTAGCTTTAGTTAGTTAGGGGAATTGTTACTAATTCAAATAGGGGGTTTGCAATGCTAGGTGTCAATTGTTACATTACATCTAAAAAATATGAGAAAAGTCCACATTTCAACCCTCAACTAACCACTCAGTTCGATGTACAATCCTCATCTTTGAAACCGGTGGAATTGCACCCTCAAGTTGCCACAAAGTTCCAAAAACAACCCTTGACTCGGTTTTGGACAGGTCAACCGTTTTTGACCGAGTCAAAGCTGACTTGGCAGCCAACTCAGCAGGCCACGCACGCACACATCCTAACCTATCCCCCCCCCCCCTCTCTCTCTCTTCGTTCACCCCGTGCCCCAACCCAGTCCCCGCCGCCGCCGCCTGGGTCGCCCAGGAACGCCGGCGCCACCACCTCCATCGCCGGCGACCGGAGACTGGCGGCGCCGCCGCACGCCGCCACGCGCTGTACCCGCAAGGCAGCAGAGCCCCGAGCCCCAAGGTGCTCCACACCACAGAGCTGATGCCGCCCCGACGACCTCCACATCTTCGGCCACCGGAGACGGGCAAAGGGCGGCGCTGCACCTCACCGCAACGCTAGGAGACGGCGGGGATGCTGCTGCTCGCGGGCCCATGCGCGGCCACTGTTGTTGCTCGCGCGCCCATGCGCGGCCCTGCTGCTGCTGCTGCTGCCGCTCGCGCCCGTGCACGGCCGCTGCCACCGTTCGCGAGCCCATGCGTGGCCGCCGCTGTCGCTCGCGCGCCCGTGCGTGGCCCTGCTGCTCCTGCGCGTGCCCGTGCGCTCTGGTTCAGCTCTGGACCTCTCGGTAGCTGGTCCTACTTCTGGTGGTTCAGCTCAGATCCTCTCGGTGGCTGCTCCTACTGCTCCGGTCTGAATCGATCGATCAGGGACCATGTATGAATCCCGTCTGCTACTGATGTTGCTGCTGACTGAAATTGGTTCAGTCGTAATTGGCTGATTACTTCAGTTTGTCAGTCTAGCAGAGAGTTTGGTTTTTGCTAATGGATAGTTTTTTTTTAACGTGAGAGAGAGGGATAGGTTTTTTTTTTAGCGTGAGAGGGCGGATAGGTTAGGATGTGTGCGTGCGTGGCCCGCTGAGTTGGCTGCCCAGTCAGCTTTGACTCGGTCAAAACCGGTTGACCTGCCCAAACCCAAGTCAAGGGTTGTTTTCTGAACTTTGTGGCAACTTGAGGGTGCAATTCGACCCGTTTCAAAGATAAGGGTTGTAAATCGAACCAAGTGGTTAGTTGAGGGTTCAAATGTGGACTTTTTTTTCAAAAAAGATAGTCTCAACTAACTGTGAAATTTAATAAAAATTTAAATGCTAGGTGCTTTTGAAAAAGCCACCATAATGCCTTACCTGATTCTTTACAATTTTTTCCTGATACACTAGCCAGTTCAAGATCCAGCGAAGATGACTGAAACAATTGTCAAAGCACTCGAAATGACTGGACAGAGAGGTATCATTAACAAAGGTTGGGGTGGCCTTGGAACATGTAAGTTCATCTTGTGTTTGTGGGCATGCTGCACTATTTGGTTGTGGGCATATATTTTGAGTCCATCCTGAGTTCTTGAACCTTTTGCAGTGGCAGAACCAAAAGATTCCATATATGTACTTGACAACTGCCCTCATGCCTGGCTTTTCCTGCAGTGTAAGGCAGTGGTAAGCCTTTGCTTGTTACTCTTAGTGATCATTAGTCAATACTGAATGTTTCCTAATTTTGTAAAACTAATTAACTTACAGTTTTCATGGGGCATACTTAAGAAAATTTGGTGAAAGAACTCCAGTGTGGCCACTATGGTGCTAATAGTGTTGTGTTTATTCTGCTGAGAGGAGGGCTCACACTATTTTGTACCTCCACAGGTACACCATGGTGGTGCTGGAACGATTGCTGCCGGCCTGAAAGCAGCGGTACTCTCTCTCTCTTTCTCGTCTATACTTCTCAGTGGTACTATGTTACGAGCTATTCATCAATGCCACATGACTTCCACACTATTCTCGATGTAAATACAGTATTAGAAAATACTCCCTCCATTTCAAAATAAGTGTCGTGGTTTTAGTTCAAATTTGAACTAAAACCACGACACTTATTTTGGAACGGAGGGAGTATTTTGTTGGAAGCATTATTGTTAGGTAGAAGTAGAATCAGTTGAAAACAATTCCTGATCAGGGCATGCCTGCAGTTGCCAATAATACAACTTTTAGTAGCAGCATTTTCTCTGTAATGGACCTATTACTCTCATAGCTAGCTGAGCAACTGGCAACTAGGAACTAGCACCTCATATGTTTGCTATTTTTGGACCAGTTCTTAGATTTAGTGTAGTTCTAACCCAGTGTTTTGGTGATTTGTAGTGTCCTACAACTATTGTTCCTTTCTTTGGCGACCAACCATTCTGGGGAGAGCGGGTGCATGCTAGAGGGGTAGGGCCTCCGCCTATACCGGTTGATCAATTCAATTTGCAGAAGTTGGTTGATGCTATAAAATTCATGTTGGATCCAGAGGTAACGACAAATTCTTTGCACTTGGGCAAATGTTATTTTTTCCTTTCTTTGATATCGCAAAAATAGATAACAAGAATATGGACACAGATGTGCATAGGTAGGCTGCATGCAATGTTACAGATATGATTATAATATACTGAATACAAAATTGCTGGATTGTCACCTTTTTGAAAATTAGAAGTTTTAAACCTTACACCTATGATCCAGCCACCATTTAGGACCTATAGACCGTTTGTACACGAAGACTTAATCCAAATATACTTTGTTTTGGTGCTTCCTCTCTAAAAATATATTGATTCCTGTAGTCAGGATGAATAACCATTTACTTGAGTTTTTGGAAAGATTCTTTTGTCTTCTGCGACTCACCACTGCATTGGTAGTTTGGTACCCAGCAGAGTTCCAAAAGCCAGGAACCGACTGGTTACTGCCCAAGAAACAGGAACCGGTCTGGTTCCATTCCCTTAAATTGGATCTTTAGAATGTTCAAATTCAGATCTCAAGTTCTCAAATTGGACCGGACATATAGACAAATCAGTACTGAACTAAAATTTCCGGATTCAGAATTTATTCTTGAACATTTACTGGTCTGTATATGATTTCTTGGTTAGTGAAACTACAGCATAAGCAACTTCCCATGTGATTTCAGGTGAAAGAAAAGGCTGTGGAGCTTGCCAAGGCCATGGAATCTGAAGACGGCGTAACGGGCGCAGTTAGGGCATTCCTGAAACATCTGCCTTGTAAAACAGATGAAAATTCAACCCCGCCGACGCATGGCTTTCTAAAGTTCCTAGGCCCAGTAAGTAAATGTTTGGGGTGCTCTTAGGTGCTGGTGAGATGCAGGTATACCGTTCCTTCCTGCTGAACGGAGTGTAAAAAAGGCTCTTGGGTGACGCGCTATGCTATTTCGTGCGATAAGAATGTGGAAGCCATTTGTAGGAAGTTGATGTACATGCGGCCAGGAGTGCGTGATTTATCGTTTTGCGTCTTTTTTTTTTGGTATGTGTGTTGTGTAAAGAGTGCTTGTCTGGTGATTTGATACATCATTTTGGTGTGGTTGCAACCTTGGTCTGCAGCAACCGATGATCTCGCATGTATGACCAGACAACCTGTGTATATGGAAAACTTCAGAGTGCAGATTAGTTCAGTTACTCCTTTTGCAGTTTACGACATGGTTTAATTTGAAACTGCCAAACATGTCATGGTTATAATTATGTTTCAAGTTTTTCCTAGTTCTACTACAGGTCTTCATTTTTTAAGATAAAGTAGAGACCTGTGACCTCATGCACAGGGGAAAGTAATTCTGTCACCCCAGTACTTTTTTTTCCCCCAGTTTCCAAAAATATGAAATAATTCATGGTTGTAAATTGGGCTATATCTTGTGAAATATTACTTGTACGAAAAAGACAACTCTATGGCTATTCATTTGTATCTTGAAAGTTTTTGTCTAGGTCACAAAATGATCACAAATTTTGATGAAAATTTACAAGTTCGTGGCGAGAGGTGAACTGGAAAATGAGCTTTAGGGCATGTCCAATGCTGGACTCTTAACGAGACGCTTATGAAGGAAAATAAATAAATATCATAAAATAGAAAATGTCTAAGCGCCCTAGCTCCCAATGCCTGGCGCTAACTCCATAGCCTGGTGCTATTAATTACGCAACCAGGGGCGCTCGGTGTAGCCAAGAAAAGGGCCAAGCATCGGATGCCAGCCTTTGCGTCGATGCCGCGCTTGACACTGGGATTCGACGGCCCAACCGCTAATCAGCCGGGAAATCGATGGGAAAATGATCCTGGCGCCTGTCTAAGGGCAAACCCTATTTGGCGCTGCAGGCGCCCGTTAGAGGGCATTTTGCTAACGGGCAAAACTGGGATTCGAACCTACAACCTAGACCATAGGGCGGCAACGCACCAACCACTTGGGACAACCCACCACATATGACAGGTTACTCGTTTTTCTCTTTCTATTATTTCTGTAGATCGCGACCGGTTTTCCTTTTCTTTTTTTATCTTCTTCTCTGTTTCTTTTTTGTTTTCTTTTTCTTTTGCAAATGCGTGAAATTTTCTCAATTTTTGCAAAAACAATTTAAAATCGATGAACTCTTTTTTAAATTTGTGAACTTTTTTCAGAATCGATGAACTTTTTTTTCAAATTTGATGAACTTTTTTCAAATTCGATGAACTATTTTTTCAAATTTGATTAACCTTTTTCAAATTCGATGAACTTTTTTTGAAAATCGATTAACTTTTGGTTCAAATTCGATGAATGTTTTGAAAACCGCTGAACTTTTTATCAAAATTGATGATCCTTTCTCAAATTTGATGAACGTTTTTCAAATTTGATTTTTTTTCTTTTCAAAATATGTGAACATTTTTCAAATTTGATGAACTTTTTTTCCAAAATTGATGAACTTTTTTTTTGAAAATCAATGAACTTTTTTCAGGTTTGTGAACTTTTTCTTCCAAAATGAATTTTTTTTTTCAAAATCACAATCTTTTTTCCAAATAATTTGAAAAATTTAAGTGGTACAATAGATGAATGGTTGTGTGCAATAAAATAGCGCTGCGGCCTTGTTATTAATCACAAACAGCAAGTAGCTCGTGTGGCTGGTGGCACCTGTAATTTAACACGATGTGGTGAGTTCGAAACCTGTAGGTAGCAACCTTTTTTTGCGTTTTTTTGCGAGCTTTTTGTGTTCGCTAGTCTGCACGTTTCGTGGGCCGGCCCAGCGCGGGGCGCTGCAGGCGGCAGGAGCGCGAACGGGCGCCTGCAGCGCCGTATAGGAGCTCCGCTGTCTAAGCGTCCAGCGTTGGACATGCCCTTACAGTTCCAACTGTATTTACCATTTAATATTTGTTTACGTGGGGATCTGACAGGTGCGTACAATGTGTTTTTGTTCTATAGTTTTCTAGTTTTTCCAGCATAGAAAATATCAAAAAATCCCCCAGTAGAAACCCATCATTATAAGGCAAAGGGCTCTTTATTAATGTATGGAAAGATTATCAGAAGATCTTGTCGAGACATTGGGAGCGTATGTAACCAAATTATTACAGCGAGCCAAACATATTGGTTTACAGAAAAGGAAAAAAGATAGCAACATGTTGTCATGCTGTGGTCGAAGCAACGAGCTTCATCTTCATCTTCGTTGACTGTCTTTGCCTTCATTATGTAGGGTCATTGCCTTCAGTTGTCCATAGAGAAAAATGCCTCTTTTACTTCAGTTACTTCGCCGTAGACATCATGCATCACTGGGCGATCCTTCGGTGATTCCGCAGAGCTAATAAGCCAAGTCTAAGGAGCCGGAGAGTACATATATCCTTCAGTGCAAATGTGTTGTATTCTTGCAAGTTTGGGATATGATCGACACGCTGATCTCCCGTCTCTGAAGTAAGACCGGGGTGAAGAATGTCTTGGGTTCGTGAAAGCGATGCATCTAGATACTTGCGGAGCGTCAAGCCATCACTGAACTCTTCATTAGTAGGTCGTTTCCGTGTTAGCATTTCCAAAAGAACAATGCCATAGCTATAGACATCGCCCTCAGTTGAGATTTCACTGCCCATGCCATACTCTGCAATAATGTTTTGAAACAAAAAGTTCTTCAACGGATAACAAAAATGGAACATGCTAGTATTAATAAAAACAAACTAGCAACTGATATAGTTAGTCATACTAGTTTTCGTTAACATTATTTTAGAATGTGCTTGTAAAACATACTCACCAGGAGGTATGTACCCAATAGATCCCCTTGGTCCAACTATGCTTGTGCCGCTCTGCCCTCCAGATGAACATCCATGAATTAGCTTTGCTAGACCAAAGTCACAGACACGCGCGGTATTATCGTGGTCGAAAAGTATGTTGCTTGGCTTCAGGTCACAGTGAACAACCGGCGGGATGCACTGGTTATGGAGGTATTCAAAAGCACAAGCAATGTGAACTGATATGCATGTCACTGCCCCTAATGGAAACTAAGGGTAATTAAGGCGCTCCTTTCAATAGAGAACCGGAACAAAGCATTAACACATAGTGAATACATGTAATTCTCAAATTAAAGTCTTTCCCATTGAATATCTCAATTGTTGTCACTTTTGGGGTCTAGGGTTCAGAACGATAACAGGTGCATACAACTTGCAGGTAAGATAAAAAACACAAATATATTCATGAAAACATAATAGGTTCAGATCTGAAATCATGACACTCGGGCCCTAATGACAAGCATTAAGCATAGCAAAGTCATAACAATATCAATCTCAGAAGATAGTGGATACTAGGGATCAAGCCTAACAAATCTAACAACGATTACATAAGAAATCTCATCCAAATCGCATCTACCTCCATATGCCTACAGAAGATTACTCACATATGGATGTGAGCATCATGAAATTATTGATGGAGAAGGGTTGGTGATGACGACGACGACGAATCCCTCTCTCCGGAGCCAAAAACGGACTCCAGATCTGGGCTCCCGATAAAGAACAGGAGGTGGCGGCGGCTCCGTATCGTAAAACACGATGATAATTTTCTGTGATTTTTTCTGGGATATATGAGAATTTATAGCGCTGGAATCAGGTCAAGGCGGTGGCCAGGGGCCCCACACGGGCAGGTGGCGTGCTATGGGGGTTGGCCGCGCCACCTGTCCGTGTGGCGGCCTGGTGGCCCCCCTCCGGTACCTCTTTGCTCCAAAAATCCTTATTTATTCCAAAATAATTCTCCAAAAATTCCCGTCCAATTCCGAGCACTTTTATTTCTGCACAAAAACAACACTATGGTAGTTTTGCTGAAAACAACGTCAGTCCGAGTTAATTTCATTCAAATCATGCAAATTAGATGCCAAAATAATAGCAAAAGTGTTTGGAAAAGTAGATACGTTGGAGACGTATCAAAGCCCAACTCCACTTTGGTTGGCGTTGGCGACGAATGGCGCTCATGGGCGTCGTTTTCCTTCGTGAAGGCGTCGTCGTGGGTGCTCCGGCTCACCTATTGCCTTCATCGGCGTTGGTCTATACGATGACCCATGAGTTCACTGAGATTTATACCAACGTTCCAGCCCGCCAACCATGACCGACGACCCATGAGTTCACTGAGATTTATTTCCGGGAGCTGGGCTTCGATACGCAATCTCGGGTCCGCTAACTAGTGTTTCTAACCACATGCGTCATGGGTCTCTACACGAGCGTATTAGCCACAAACCAGGCCCAACTCGAGAGCATCACGGCTTATATGAGGCTTTGAGCCATCTTCCCCCGAAAAGACCCTCCTGATAGGAGGGGACACCCCATCCTTATAAGTCGTGTTCTATTTCCTCCGACAATCGATGTGGGACTAAACCCAACAAATCTCCCCTCACACACATCGGTCACCATGGGCCTGCCAACACCGACGTTCCAGCCCACCAACCATGACTAGCCACCCATGAGTCCACCGAGATTTATTTTCAGGTGGCTGGCCTCCGATACCACTTGTTATGCAATCCTAGGTCCGCTCAGGGACGAATCCAAGGGGGGACGAGGAGGGGGGGGGGGGGGGCAAACGATTTTCTTTTACCTAATAGCGATTAGGCGGCCGGCAGAAAAACTGATTACACGGCTAATTTCGCCCCCCTGACTAAGCCACGAGAAACCCAACTAAACTCCTAAGCCCATGTGTCTCACGTGTCTCACGCCCAGAGTCTCACGCCCACAGTAGCCCACCTCTGAAAGACAAACCGACGCAGTCAGATCGTGCCGTATAATTCTTTCCTCCTATGCCTCTTGCTGGTATAGGGCAGTTCTCCTCCGATGCCTCTTGCTGATCTAGGGCAGTTCTCAATCCCGCGGGTTCCAATCTAAGGTTTTCCTTTGATCCGCCTTCCAATCTGAGATTAGAAATTCTGTAGGGACGAATCCTTGCGCGGACGGACGGACGCCGGCGGCAGCCAGCATGAGCGGCAAGAGAGCAAGGTGGTTAGGTTAGTCCCGTCTCTCATTCACGTTTGTTAATCTTTGCCTTACCTTTTAAAGGTCAGGTTAATATGTGCCCTTTAAGACTACAGGATTAGAATCGCAGAAACTACAGACGTAGAAAACTAGATAGTGAATGTCAGTAACCTGTGAGGTACAGTAATATTTTTCATTGTTTATCCCCTTCTGCAGTACTAGTAGAAAGATTTAGTTCATTAACATGTGAATTGCTTTTCACATTTGCTCTGTGGCAACTTTTGACGAAAATTAAATTGTTCAGAGCCGACACACTTTTTCCCTGATGAAGATTTAGTTCCTTAACCTAGGCTTTATCCGCATGAATTTTTTCGACGAGCCTCCAAACTAGAAACTAGAGGCAAATTTTCGCCGCCCCTATATTATAATCCTGGCTCCGTCCCTGGGTCCGCTAACCAACGTTTTCGACCCATATGTGTCATGTGCCTACTACACGGCCGTCTCGGCCCACTAACCGGGCCCAACTAGAGAGCATCACTAGGTTATGCGAGGCCTTCTCCTCCCAAAAGACTAGCCCCATAGGAGGGGACACCCCAACCCTTATAAGTCGCGCTCTATCTCCTCCCACAACCGATGTGCAAATATTCCCTCGCACATCGGTCACCATGGGTCTGCTAACACGAGAGTTCCAGCCCATCAACTATGACTGACAACGCGACCAAGATTTATTTCCAGGCACCTGGGCTCTGATACCACTTGTTAGAACGATTTGAGGCGCTTGTTGATTTACCGAGGACCAAGCAATCACACGAGGCACGACGTTGAGATTTATTAACGAGGTTTACCAAATACCGGCTAATTCCCGGGGCATGACTACGGGCGCCCCTCCCCGTTGATATCGCTATAATATCGCACACCGGCCACCTGGGGGCGCACCGCTGGCTCCCTCTGTGTGCCCGTGCTATTACATTGGCATAGTTTGCATGTGTGTCTACCCCACATCCTATATACTTAAGAGAGTGACCCCAACTACTTCTAATTATCTCAGCATGCGTGCTTTCACATCATCAAAATTGTTGTAGCCGTTAGATTTACTAGCTTGATCCATTAGCATTCGTCTGATCAACGCATATCTACCATGCAACATGCATTAGTGCATTCTTAGTGGGTTTTAAAATCACATTGCATTTAACCTTGACATGCACAATTTTTCATGTTAATTTTTTCCCTTATGCAAATGTTTCTGACATACTTTAAATCATAAGTATTGAATTTGTATTCTACATATTATTTACAAACTATATATCAAACTCCGCGGGAACGCTCGGGGTATCGTCTAGTTATATAGGAGGCTTGGGACATAGCTGTCCTACTCGAACACTACTTTGTACCATATCTACTATTGGATTTCAAGTCCAACTCTAACCTAATTTGTACTCCCTCTGTAAAGAATATAAGAGCGTTTAGATCACTAAATGTTAGGTAGCCAGTACTGGATTCACTCAAACACCATGGATCTGTCTACAGCTCAGGAATTACAAGGGGAATCAGAGGAAGGAGGAAGGTGGGGATCAGGGGAGGAAGAAGAACAGAGGCACACACGCCTTCGCCTCGGCCAAAGCTGCCTTTCCTTTCCGGTCCAAGCCGCCCTCCTCCTCTGCTGTTTCTCCTATTAATAGTGGATCCCCCTTTTCTTCCATAGCCTCTTTGCATCTGAAGCCCATGAGTAGGTCCTTATGTCTGGCCCGACCAACTGCAAGGAGGTGGGTCGCTGACAATCCCTCCCCCATAAAATTTGGCTTGCCCTCAAGCCGAAACCATGCCAACCCGCTGGGATCCCATGTCATATGCAAGCATTTTTTTCACATAATTCTTTTGTTTGCCCATACCTGAGCACCCTTCATTGTGAAGTTTTTCTGGACACCAAACTGAAATAGAGCAAACACCTGGATCCCATTGCAATGGTAGTATTTTGACGATGCACTGATCTAATGCCCCCTTGGTATTGAACAGAGCAACATAACCAGCCATGTTAGGGAGCAATAATTCCATGGAATTCACACTTTTCAGCGTTTCAAAGTTTGCACTTGGTGGTGGATAATTCCAAGAGCTCATATCTTCTGAACAGAGGTCAGCAATCTGAATCATTGCGTAGTTTAGCCATACCAGTAGAAATCCCACTCTAAGAAACAAAGCACTTAGGCATCTCAATAATTGATCAAGTTTCAAATGGATGTGCAGTTGCTTGAACATGTCAGCATGCCTCTCAGCAAGGAGCCAGGCAATTTTCAGTTCAACGAATTCATAATGGCAAATATTAGGGGCGTGAGTCAGCAAAGCTTTAGGTGGCGGCCAAATAAAATTACGACCAATTGATTTGGACATGCTTGTGACATGCCCACCTTCTCCAAAATCTGAACATGCACAGTATGTTCTCGTAGAGGTGTTCTCCAAAACAACAGATACAGAGGAGAACCACCAAGCAATAATCTACTATGATAGTTGAAAACTAGAGCCTTGAGCATCTCCAGTAATGCAAAGCAGAATTTCATGTTGCAAGAATTCCAGGGGAAGCAACCAAGCAATCAGCTCGAGAGAAGAGCACGTTACTATGGTTTTCAGATATATGTTGCCAGAGAACTCAACTTGCCCTTGAAAGAATGTGCAGCAAAACACAGCTGGCAAGCACTCACATCTGAACTGGATTGAGATATTGTCCAAAATCTGAACACTCCCAACAGAGTAACCAAGGCCCTTGAAAATAGAACTGAACTGAGCAACACAATCAGCTGTATGAGCATGGAGAAACTCATTGATTGCGGCAAAATAGAACGAACTGGCAAGAATGTAATAAGCTAGCAAGGCCCCTTGGAATTCATCAAACTCCTGCACCACAGCAACCCAATTGTGACCGTGCCATTTCTGTGAGGTAGTTGTAGCAACAACATGAGAAACCCGTGCATTCGGTTGTGTGCCTTGTGGTGTTCTGAAAAACATGCATCTGTATGACTGACAATCACCCCACTGCGAATTTGGGCTCGCCCCTGAACCAATCTCACGCCAAAACCATGTTGAAAGCACATTCGCTCCCTTGGAGGTTTTGGTAATTCATGTCAACATACATGGAGTTGGACTAATGTTTTTCTTGAGTGTATTTCAGTAAGAGTTCAACTTAGGCAAACCTTGGATGTGAATGTGGACCCCTGAAAATGCAAAGGACATGTGTTGGCAAAGCTTCAAGACTCTACATTTTTGGTTAAGTGATCCAAGATCACATTGAGTCCATAGGAAAGCCAATACTATTAACAGGGGATGAGGTTTTGATCATGGTCTAACTGCTCAAGTGCTTAGAGATATTGCTCCAAAATCCTCAGTCACACTCTCACATTCATCTATGTTCAAAACCCTAAAGTCATTCTCAGTCCCACCGAAACACATACAGCCGGACCCACCGAGATACACTTGACATAGCCACTGCCTAAACCCTAGCATCTCGGTCTCACCGAGTTGACCCTTCGGTCCCACCGAAGAGCACTTGCCAACCTTCTGTTACCTATTGTTTTCATTTCGGAAATTCCGAGTGGTTTTAATCGGTCACACCGAAGTGTGGAAAGTGCTTAGGTCAGCTTCACTTGGTCCCACCGAGAGGTTTCATCCGGTCTCACCGAAAAGCCTAAAGTTCAAACCTTTTGTACTAATCAGTCTCACCGAGTGTTTCAACCCGGTCCCACCGAGTAGTGCATAAAGGTGTGTAACAGTTGGATTTTTGGTGCTATCTATATATACCCCCCACCCATTCCACTAACTCTCAGAGAGCAACCAGTTCGAAGCTACCACTTTCCATATCCATTTTCTGAGAGAGAACCACCTACCCTTGTGTTGAGATCAAGAGGATTCCACTCCAACCTTTGATCCTTGATCTCTAGCCTCCCCAAGTTGCTTTCCACTCCAATCCCTCTCCTACCACATAGCCAAAATCTGTGAGAGAGTGTTTGAGTGTTGAGGAGACTATCTCTTGAAGCACAAGAGCAAGGAGTTCATCATCAACAACAATATCTATTACCTTTTGGAGAGTGGTGTCTTCTAGATTGGTTAGGTGTCACTTGGGAGCCTCCAAAGCTTGTGGAGTTGAACCAAGAGTTTGTAAGGGCAAGGAGATCGCCTACTTCGTGAAGATCTACCCAAGTGAGGATAGTCTTTCGTGGGCGTAAGCCGTGATGGCATAGACAAGGTTGCTTCTTCGTGGACCCTTCATGGGTGGATCACTTCATGGACTCGCGCAGCCGTTACCCTCCGTGGGTTGAAGTCTCCATCAACGTGGATGTACGATAGCACCACCTATCGGAACCACGCCAAAAATCACCGTGTCACTCTTCGTTTGCAAAATCTCCTAAACTCTACTCCTTACTTTCTTGCACTTGCATGTCGTTTACTTTCCGCTGCCCATACTCTAGATATGCATGTGTAGGTTGTATTGCTTACTATCTAACTTGTGCTAAAATCTGCCTAAGTTTCAAGAGAATTAAAAATTGCATCTTTTGCCTTGTTAGTGTCTATTCACCCCCCTCTAGACCTATCCTTTCGATCCCACAATTGGTATCAGAGCATTGGTCTCCATTGCTTTGGTTTAACCACCTCGGGGAAGGATGGATGTGTCTACATTGGGGAGTCTTAGTTGTAGAGTTCCTATTCTCAATGGAGAGTACTATAACTTTTGGAAAGATGAAATGCTTGATATATTTGAAGAATTTAACTTGCGCAAGCATATTCATTGTCCCTATGTGCCTCCCATTGATCCCTTACACACCCCACTCCCGATGAAGAACTTGACATGCTTCATAATCTAAGAACCGTCAATCTCATTGTTAGAGGTCTACCCAATCTTGTTCTTAGATGTATGCAAAACTTTAGACGTGCTTACACTTTGTGGAATGACTTAGAGAAATGATATCCCGATTACTCTCTTAATGGTCTCAATGAGATTCTATATAAGACTATCGCTTTCCGTAAAGTCAAGCCCGATGATCCTAACTTTGATAAGTACTTCTTTGAGCTTAGAGATCTTATGCATGCCAAACGAGATGTTGGAACTATTAGCAATATCATTATGGAAGCCATTCAAATTCACTCACTTGAACAATGTCATACACATGTCACTAATGAATTTGATGATCTAGGCGATCAAGAGTGTGATGACTTTGGTGAACATGGATTTTATGATGAGAGTGATGATGATGATGATGAGGAATTCGAGAAGACTATGAGAAATCTCAGCCTCATGGCCAATCTACAAAGAGATTATATGTCCGAAGGAAAGGAATGGATTCTTGATAGTGGTTGCACCGATCACATGACCGGAGACAAAGACATGTTCCGTGAGCTTGCTAACAATGATGGTCCTCGCAAGTATGTGACTTTTGGAGACAACTCCAAGGGTAAGGTACTTGGCCTTGGTAAGGTGGCCATATCTCATGATAGCTCAATCAATAATGTCATTCTTGTCGAATCTCTTGGTTACAATCTACTTTCTGTATCTAGACTTGCCGACTTTGGGTTCAATGTCCTATTTACCGAAGTAGATTGTCAAGTGTTTCATAGAGATAATCATAATATGGTCTTTACCGGTATTCATAGAGGTGATCTATACATTGTTGATTTCACTAAAAGATCCCAACCTCGCACATGTCTTATTGCAAAATCCTCTAAAGGTTGGTTATGGCATAAAAGACTAGGACATGTTGGTATGCGTAACTTAGACAAGCTTATCAAAGGCAATCATATTCTCGATGTTAAAGATGTTATATTTGACAAAGATAGACTTTGTAGTGCTTGTCAGGCTGGAAAACAAGTTGGAGGAAGTCATCCCGTAAAGAACATCATGACTACGAGGAGACCGCTTGAGCTTCTTCATATGGATCTTTTTGGTCCCAATGCTTATTAAAGCCTTGGTGGTAACTCTTTCGGTTTAGTCATAGTTGATGATTTTTCCAGATTTACGTGGGTATTCCGGAACAAGCAAGATGAGGATGGACAAGTTGTTCATAACAAGGCTCGCCTAGTGGCTCAAGGCTACACACAAGTAGAAGGTATGGACTATGATGAGACCTATGCCCCCGTTGCTAGACTTGAGTCCATTCACATTCTTCTTGCTTATGCCAATCACCATAATATCACCCTTTATCAAATGGATATTAAAAGTGCTTTCTTGAATGGTGAAATTGAGGAGGAAGTGTATGTCAAACAACCTCCCGGTTTTGTGAACCCTAAGAAACTTAATCATGTTTATAAACTTCATAAAGCTCTTTATGGTCTTAAACAAGCTCCTAGAGCTTGGTACAAAAACTTGACGAAGTTTCTCATTCAAAAGGGTTTTGAGATTGGTAAAATTGACTCAACTTTATTCACTAAGAAGGTTAATGGTGAATTATTTGTGTGCCAAATTTATGTTGATGATATTATATTTCGATCCACTAACCCCCATTTTAGTGAAAAGTTTGGAAGGTTGATGTCGGAGGAGTATGAGATGTTTATGATGTGTGAACTTAAATTCTTCTTTGGTTTGCAAATCAATCAAACAAATGAGAGTATTTTTGTTTCTCAAACAAAGTATACCAAGGACTTGTTCAAGAAGTTCAACATGCAAAATAGCAAAGGTATGAAAACACCCATGCCTACTAGTGGACATCTTGACCTCACAAAGGAGGACAAACCGGTTGATCAAAAGGTTTATCGATCAATGATCGGTTCATTGCTGTATCTTTGTGCCTCACGTCCCGACATTATGCTAAGCGTGTGCATGTGTGCACGATACCAAGCGGCACCAAAAGAATGTCATTTATCGACCGTGAAAAGAATTGTGAGATACTTGATACATACACCGAACTTTGGCATATGGTATCCCAAAGGATCCTCTTTTGATCTTGTTGGCTACTCCGATTCAGACTATGCCGGTGACAAGATTGATAGAAAGTCCACTTTGGGTACTTGTCAATTTCTTGGGAGATCCCTTGTGTCTTGGTCCTCCAAGAAGCAAAACTCGGTATCTCTATCTACCGCCGAAGCGAAATACATTGCCGCCGGATCATGTTGTGCTCAATTACTATGGATGACACAAACTCTCAAAGACTATGGGATGAATGTGAGACATGTCCCATTGCTTTGTGACAACAAGAGTTGTCGTGGTTTTGTCATGGCAGATGTCCTCGTGGAAAGGACTTAGTGGTGAGGCCATCGCAACTAGGTGGTAGATTGAACGGGGTTGGTCGGAACCGAGAGACACGAGTTTTACCCAGGTTCGGCCCCTCACGGTGGAGGTAAAAGCCTACATCCTGCTTGATTGCTATTGATGATGATGATCTCGACTACAAGGGTGCTGTTTCGCTACCTCTAGTCTCGAGAGATATTGATCTGTCTATCCTGACTTGTCTCTAATTGACCTCTCCCTCTTCGGGTGCCTTGCCCCTCCTTATATAAGTTGAAGGGGCGACTTACATGTAGAGTCCTAGTTGGATTAGGACTAGCCTATTTTCTATTACAAGTCGAATCCTAGTCCGGGTCTTGCTTCTCTTGTCAAGGAACTTTCCTCTTCTTGGACCTTCTCCGCGAGCCGGCCCATTGGGCTCCCCTTAAGCCGGCCTCCTGCTGGGTCGCCCTAGGCCCTTGGTCTCTCCTTAAGCCGGCCTCCTGCCGGGTCTCGCCCTGGGCCCTGGGCCCTGGGTCTCTCCTTAAGTCGGCCCGTTAGTTTCTTCTGTGAGTCGGCCTTCAGCCGGGTCTTCCTGGCGTCACCTTGCCCTCGTCCTGACCCGGTATGGTCTCTGGCCCATGGAGTCTTTCTCCTGGCCGGGTCAAGATACCTACCGGGTCACCATGTCAGGGAAATATCCCCAATATTAGCCCCCAGTTTAGCTTGAATTTATTCATGCTAAGCTCCTGAAATAGAAATAATAATAAATAATTAAAATGTTGAGTGACTTGCTCGCTTAGACAGCCGGCTTATTCAATGGACCATCTCCTCGAAAATCCGGATCTCCTTGTCATATAAACAGGCCGGCTTCGCAATCAACTTTGCCGGTGTTGGTCCCTCGCAGAAAAAATATAGGAAAAATAACCCGTCTGACATTGAGTCTGCTTCCAGTGCTTCAGTTCGTCGAAAAAAGTTGGGAATAATAACCCGTCTAATGTTGAGCCGGCTTCCAGTGCTTTGGCTTGATAAAAATTTTGGGGAGAAGAAATCCATATGATGTTGAGCCGGCTTTCCGGGCCTTCTATGAATAACTTTTGAGCAGACAAACTTCACAATTTTTTACCAAGAATATGAGACCCGGTTCGCTCAAAACTGAGGATTTGAAGGTGTTCTTCCTTTATATCCACATTACCTGTAGCCCCCAAGTCTTAAGAGTAGAACGTAGTGATAGCTTAAGACTTGCTTAAATATAAATGTTGCAACTTTGAAGAAATCCGGGTTGTTCATCTGAGTCGCCAGTTATAAACTGAATGTTTTGCATTTCACATGTGTAGCCCCCAAGGGACGGCTCATCAGTATGTGATGGGCCGGGTCTTCAATTTGGACCTTATAATCTGGTGAAACAACTGAATGCTGTAGCCCCCAAGGGCCGGGTTGTCTTGCCTGTAGCAACCTGAGACTTTGAACTTAGCTTTTGATGTTTGTAGATGTATAGCTGCAAATAATGTAACCCCCAAGGGCCGGTTTAGCTGTTCTCATCAATCTGGAACTTGAATGATCAGTAGAGTCAATGACTGTAGCCCCCAAGGGCCGGGTCACTATTAATAGTGAGCCGGGTCTTCGATGAAAATAGTTTAAAATGACAATGCATTAGCCCCCAAGTGCCGTGGTGCATGCTTGCAGCGACATGGGACTTTCATACTGAATGTAATCTTGATTTGAATAATGTAGCCCCCAAGTGCCGGGTCGTATTGCCTGCGGCGACTCGGGACTATTCCTTCCACTGTAGAATAAATCCAGATCCACTGTAGCCTCCAAGAACCGGGTTGCCTGGCCGCATAGTATACTCTTTTGTATTATCAATTCACCAAATAAATCCTGGTGACCCGGCAAGTGACAATCCGGCGGCAATTGACGTAGAAGGAGAACAAACCAATGTTAATCCGGCAGATCCAGCTACCGGGTCTCAACCATCAATCACTCTGCAAGCTTGATTTTGCTTTGAAAATAGCCCAATCGTGGCTTGTAAACTTGATAGAAAATAGCCCAATCGTGGCTTGTAATAGTTTTTGAGCGTGAAACTGCATAGTCCGTCAATGCCATCAAATACTTTAATATTTTGCCTGTGAACTGATGATGCTTTTGCGATGAAAGAAATTCTTGGCCGTGGTTGCAGTGCAACCCGGCAAATATGTGTGAAAAAATTCATAAGTGCTGTAGTCTTCTACAAAGCACATGTTGAATAACCCAAAACCCGGTCAATTAAATGACCAGGTATTATATGTGACCCGGCTGGATTTGTAACCCGGGAATTTAGAAGAATTGATATCTCAATCATTTAATACTGGTTATGATAAACCATGATGAAGATCCAGCCATTTTGGCTATCAAGATTCGTTTGTTCCTGTGGAGTCACAATGTAACCCGGTTTGAAGACCGGCTCCTGCGACATAAACAAATATAGATATGTATAAATGATGCATTGTATGGTGATGCAATGTATGATGATGCAATGTATGATAATGCATGTATATGATAATGCATGTGTATGATAACAGAGTATAAGAATGTCGGCTTTCGAGGCACAACATAAGACCGGCTTTCGAGGCTCGAGTCTTGGTTTCGCTTCCTGTGGAAGCAGGCTTTTTGGCCTCTTTTGGTTTGTCCTATCTCCCCGACAGCCGGCTCTCACGCAACCAATCGAGCGTTTTAACTCTGATGAATTTAGGGTCACCTTTGTGATTGACTCATCAGGCGTACGCCGGGTCGCTTTTTAGGGAGTAGCATCTTGCTGACAGGCAGGTTTAACCAAGTATATTTTGGCTTTTCGCCGGGTTAAAAGGGTTTTGTAAGCTAAACTCGATGAGTTGGAAGCCCCCAAGTAACCATATGATCATGGAAAAGCTCAGCATAGGATATACAGGAGACAATGCTACTACTGCAAAACATCTGGGGTCCAGATAGGCCGGCATTCCTTTGATCATAATATATACAGGAGACAATGCTACTACTGTAGATGTGTTAAGGCTTTTGAGCCGTAGGCATTTTAAGGTTGCCGAACCGTAGGCATTTTTAAGGTTGCCGAACCGTAGGCATTTTTAAGGTTGCCGAACCGTAGGCATTTTTTTTAAGGTTGCCGAACCATAGGCATTTTAAGGTTGCCGAACCGTAGAACCACGTGAAGATGAACGTGGTGCTACCTGCGAGGTTAACTCAAAAGTGCCAGTTTATTTCATTCAATAATAAAATCATGAAAAGCATGAAAATGACTTAGCTGTTTTTATGCTTCAGCGTTGATGACGCGATGTGAACCCGTGGAAGGTTGAGGTCGACCGCGGCGGGTTATAAATAATCCCGTACGAGTCGCGTGTCAGTAACCCTGCCAATGGTTCGACCCGGCGGCTTGTTAAAGTTGACCAAACCGCAGCGGCGGCGACTTGTGCGCCTGCCCATTGAGCCATCCGGTGTAGGTGGAGGCTGATAATATTTATTATTTTCTCCAGAATTGTTGGAGTAGACCGGGCCGCAGGGGCGGCGGCTTGCGTGCGCCCGCTGAGCAACTCGTGCGGACGGGCGCGGCTCCGGTGTGTTGATGTAGACGCGGGAGCCGGCCGCGGCATTAGAAACCGTCGCGGACGCATGAGTCGGCCGCGGCGTTGAAAAGCGGCGCGGACGCGCGAGTCGTCCGCAGGGGCGGCGGCCAGCGCGAGTCGGCCGCGGCATTGTAGGCTGGCGCGGACGCGTGAGTTGGCCGCGGCATTTGTAAGCCGGCGAGGGCACGCGAGTCGGCCGCGGCGTTGTAAGCCGGCGCGGGCGCGCGAGTCGGCCGCGGTGTTGTAAGCCCGCGCGGAGGCACGAGTCGTCCGCGGCGTTGTAAGCCCGCGCGGAAGCGCGAGTTGGCCGCGGCGTTGGTGATGTAGACTGGACCGCGGGGGTGGCGCCTTCCATGCGTGTCCGTCGAGCAGCGGAGCGGCACGGACGAACGCCAGTGCAGAATGATGCTGGCGCGCGCTCCGTATCCGCGGTATAACGCCACTTTTATAATGAACAATTGTCCTGTGTAAAAATATTACTGGCGAGAGTAATTGTTCTTGGATGAATTAATATGTGCTGAAAAAATAAATAAGGCGAATAGCACCTGGTATTTTCGTCGGATGAACGCAGACACCGGTGCGGGATAATGCTGAACGTAGTCGGACGAAAAAGATAGCAGATGTACATCTACCATGCGTGACCTGATGTGACACCAATACCCATGTAGGCTTTGTCTTGTACTCCTAACCCTTGAGCAATCCAGATGGAGTTGAGGTTGGCTGTACGTGTGCTTCATACAGTGCTTTCCATGGACTAGCAGAGTATCTGAACAAATCAAACTAGTACTAGTCTGCTCCAGTGGCTTCTCCTTTTTTGAATTTTGGAGTGCACACGTTCTAGTACCAAAGAAATTAGAGGCGCATGTGCGACCACTTTTCCCTTGGTGATCTATGCACCGCCATGCTGCTGATGTTTTCCCCTCTTTTTTTTTGGGATCCGTGTGTCAGTCTAATGCAATAACTTTTCCTTCCTTCGAATCATGAATTAAACTCCTGGTTGCTTCCTTGTTTGCACGTAACAATTTTTGCAAATAAAATATTTAGGAGTTGGGGATCAGCTTGTCCTTCACGTGGTAAAATACTAATTGAAGTAGTACGATTGCTACTGTACAAACAGAGGTGTCTGCGAATTGATTTGCAGGCTTCGATCTTCACGTGAGGACACGGTAGCTGGTCCGATCCCTTGCATGCACGTGTGCCTCGGTTGGTCGATCGCAGGAAAACGAGGACTGCCGCGACTTGATGGCAGCGCAGGATTGCTTCGCGTCGGCCTCGGTGTATACGTCGCATAGACCGAGAAAGAAACTGCAGCGGAAAGTGTGATCTTGGTCTTGGCGACTTTTTCGGATGGCGGCGGCAGAACAGACTGCAACCCTAACTTTCCCTTGATCACAATCTTGTAAATACTGGCTCCAAAGTTAATCATGATTTTGATCGTAAAACGATGAATTTGCCGGCTCTGCCCAAAGTTATCCCATGCCGGCTCTTGTTCCTCTGACCAATCGTGAGCTTCTCGATCCCTGAAGAGCTCCCTTCAAGAACACACCACCGTGCGCTAGGCCCCACGGTGGGCGCCAACTGTCGTGGTTTTGTCACGGTAGATGTCCTTGTGGAAAGGACTTAGTGGTGAGGCCATCGCAACTAGGTGGTAGCTTGAACGGGGTTGGTCGGAACCGAGAGACACGAGTTTTACCCAGGTTCGGCCCCTCACGGTGGAGGTAAAAGCCTACATCCTGCTTGATTGCTATTGATGATGATGATCTCGACTACAAGGGTGCTGTTTCGCTACCTCTAGTCTCGAGAGATATTGATCTGTCTATCCTGACTTGTCTCTAATTGACCTCTCCCTCTTCGGGTGCCTTGCCTCTCCTTATATAAGTTGAAGGGGCGACTTACATGTAGAGTCCTAGTTGGATTAGGACTAGCCTATTTTCTATTACAAGTCGAATCCTAGTCCGGGTCTTGCTTCTCTTGTCAAGGAACTTTCCTCTTCTTGGACCTTCTCCGCGAGCCGGCCCATTGGGCTCCCCTTAAGCCGGCCTCCTGCTGGGTCGCCCTAGGACCTTGGTCTCTCCTTAAGCCGGCCTCCTGCCGGGTCTCGCCCTGGGCCCTGGGTCTCTCCTTAAGTCGGCCCGTTAGTTTCTTTTGTGAGTCGGCCTTCAGCCGGGTCTTCCTGGAGTCACCTTGCCCTCGTCCTGACCCGGTCTGGTCTCTGGCCCATGGAGTCTTTCTCCTGGCCGGGTCAAGATACCTACCGGGTCACCATGTCAAGGAAATATCCCCAATAAGAGTGCTATTAAGATTGCACACAATCCTGTTCAACATTCTCGAACTAAGCATATTGATGTTCGTCACCACTTCATACGTGATGATGTGGCTAAAGGTGATATTGACCTTAAGCATGTTCGTACCGACAAACAAGTGGCAGATATCTTCACAAAACCACTTGATGAGAAGACTTTTTGTCGCTTGAGGAGTGAGTTGAACATTCTTGATGTTTCCAATGTGAACTAGAAACTCACTTGGATGCATGCAAGGACTTGAGCCTTCATGACTAATCCTTGATATAACTCTTATGTTGATTATCTCATATCTTGGATACATTACTCCCTTGTGTTGCATCTAACCCCATGTAGGTACTTGGATAAGCTACACTTACAAAGATTGCACCAAACTCCCATCTTAAGCAATCTTACATGAACCAAGTATCGAGGAACCCAGTTGTTGTGTTCAAGGAACCAGACACCAAAAGTATCCTTTGACCATTTTTGATGAAATCTTTCACTCTTGTCAATTTGGATACACATGTTGTTCCTTGCGTGACTAACCCATGTAGGAAGATGAACTTCAAAATCCAATGGATTGCTCCCAACTCATGATGGACATCATCATCTGTGAGCATCCACCACAAGTTCAACTACGTGATTTCGTCAACAACAAACCCAAATGTAAGTCCTCACATCTTAGAGAAGCTTTACTCCAAGTCCTGAATCAAAGCAACTCTAGAAGCTGTGAATACATTGAAATGTTTAAATGAAAAATGGCAACCCCATTTTGAGCTTAATGATGAGTATGACCTATGATCAAGTGATCTCACTTGACTCCTAAGTCAATATACTCAAATATAGGTGACCTTGTCGCCGACCTTATCTTAGTTGAAGTTTTTGCATTTGCTGTTTTTGCTTTGTGTTTTGTTTGTTCATGTTTGTTCTTGTGTTTTTGTAATCCTTTGGAAAACTCTTTATAAAAAAAACTTCTTCTATCTTATTCTTGATTTCTTTCTGTCAATTCATTGCAAATCTTATCTAAATTCCTTGCAAATCTTTTAGTGGCCTTAATGCTAGTGAGCTGAGCCTTGACAAAACCTTCTTTCTGTTGTTCAATCGGTCTCTCCGATCAAAACCTTTCGGTGACACCAAGTCGAATTACAATGCACAGAAGTTCTTTAATCTGACCGAAATGAACTGACTTGGTAACACCGGAATGATCAACCAGCAGTTCCAAGTCTCTGTCTCGGAATTTCCGGTTGAAAATTTTCGGAGATACCGAAGTGAACAGGAAAAAGAATATTTTGTCAAGAATATTTTCTTTAATCTTCTTCAGCTCCACTCAATGATCCTTCCTCTAGAGCATTCTCAGTTATTATTCTGCTTAATGTGCTCATCCAAGACCCTTCCTATTGACCAATACAAACAAGAGGAATAAATCCTTCTTGGAAATTGATGTCAAAGGGGGAGAGAAATGCACATCAAAGCTCAGCTAAAAGAAGAGAGAAATGCAATGATCTTAATGCTTCAAAGCATCAATAGAGGAACATAAGGAGAGAGACATATGTTTCCAGTGGGGGTGGAACATATGATAATTATTTGGTCTGATCATGTTTGTTCTGATTTTGTATTTGCTCTGATCATGTTTGTTCTGATTTTGTCTCTAGCCCCATCTACTCTCATTACAACACTCATTCATATAGGGGGAGAGGAAATTCAATAGTCAGGGGGAGACAAAAATAAGTTCTTATTGCAAATCCTTATTGATTCTCACTCTGGGAACATGCAACTTTCTAAGTAACATCTTCAGGCATGTAATCCCAAACTTGGTATTCTTGTAGTTTTGGCATCTTCTTGAAGAATTCTTGTGTTATCTAACCTTGTTTTCTCAAGATTGTATCTTTAGGTTTGATGTCTAGTACCTCAAGGTTAGTGTATGCATCTGATTTAGTGGTATTATGACTCCATCTTGTTGTAAATACTTGTTTGCAAGTTGGAATCATGTACTCATATATGCTTATACATCTTTCGTTCACTCTGATGCATGCTGCCAAGTTCCATGTGTCATGGAGGAGTCTTCCTATCTATTCAACTGTGTATTTTCATTCCAAAAGCAAATCTCAAAATATGCACAGTTGTAGGGGGAGCTTATACATGTCACATGTTCTTTCAAAGCTTTAATATATTTCTGTGTTACATCCTTTATTTGAGATTTGATGTATGTTGTCATCAATTACCAAAAAGGGGGAGATTGAAAGCACATTTGCTCCCTTGGTGGTTTTGGTAATTCATGTCAACATACATGGAGTTGGATTAATGTTTTTCTTGAGTGTATTTCAGGAAGAGTTCAACTTAGGCAAACCTTGGATGTGAATGTGGACCCCTGAAAATGCAAAAGGACATGTGTTGGCAAAGCTTCAAGACTCTACATTTTTGGTTAAGTGATCCAAGATCACATTGAGTCCATTGGAAAGCCAATACTATTAAAAGGGGATGAGGTTTTGATCATGGTCTAACTGCTCAAGTGCTTAGAGATATTGCTCCAAAATCCTCAGTCGCACTCTCACATTCATCTATGTCCAAAACCCTAATGTCATTCTCGGTCCCACCGAAACACATACAGCCGGACCCACCGATATACACTTGACATAGCCACTGCCTAAACCCTAGCGTCTCGGTCTCACCGAGTTGACCCTTCGGTCCCACTGAAGAGCACTTGCCAACCTTCTGTTACCTATTGTTTTCATTTCGAAAATTCCGAGTGGTTTCAATCGGTCACACCGAAGTGTGGAAAGTTCTTAGGTCAGCTTCACTCGGTCCCACCGAGAGGTTTCATCCGGTCTCACCGAAAAGCCTAAAGTTCAAACCTTTTGTACTAATCGGTCTCACCGAGTGTTTTAACCAGGTCCCACCGAGTAGTGCATAAAGGTGTGTAACGGTTGGATTTTTGGTGCTGCCTATATATACCCCCACCCATTCCACCAACTCTCAGAGAGCAACCAGTTCGAAGCTACCACTTCCCATATCCATTTTCTGTGAGAGAACCACCTACCCTTGTGTTGAGATCAAGAGGATTCCACTCCAACCTTTGATCCTTGATCTCTAGCCTCCCCAAGTTGCTTTCCACTCCAATCCCTCTTCTACCACATAGCCAAAATCTGTGAGAGAGTGTTTGAGTGTTGAGGAGACTATCTTTTGAAGCACAAGAGCAAGGAGTTCATCATCAACAACAACATATATTACCTTTTGGAGAGTGGTGTCTCCTAGATTGGTTAGGTGTCACTTGGGAGCCTCCAAAGCTTGTGGAGTTGAACCAAGAGTTTGTAAGGGCAAGGAGATTGCCTACTTCGTGAAGATCTACCTGAGTGAGGTTAGTCCTTCGTGGGCGTAAGCCATGATGGCATAGACAAGGTTGCTTCTTCGTGGACCATTCGTGGGTGGAGCCCTTCATGGACTTGCGCAGCCGTTACCCTCCGTGGGTTGAAGTCTCCATCAACGTGGATGTATGATAACACCACCTATCGGAACCACGCCAAAAATCACCGTGTCACTCTTCGTTTGCAAAATCTCCTAAACTCTACTCTTTACTTTCTTGCACTTGCATGTCATTTACTTTCCGCTGCCCATACTCTAGATATGCATGTGTAGGTTGTATTGCTTGCTATCTAACTTGTGCTAAAAGCTGCCTAAGTTTCAAGAGAATTAAAAATTCCACCTTTTGCCTTGTTAGTGTCTATTCACCCCCCCTCTAGACCTATCCTTTCGATCCCACACATGTGCTTCCATATACAAGGGAAATTGATATGGAATTATCTGCACATCCATAGTTGCCTCAACAAGGAAGATACAATCTGGGTGATCCGTAGGAGACCTATTATGAGAAACATTTGTCCATAGACAGCTCGTATAAGCACTTGTAAGGTCAAATGAATTACTGTCAACAACTCCACTGCTTACTACCGGGGACTCCAAATTGAATGCCCATGCAATTTTCCACTGAAGAAACTCAAAACCACATAGACTAGAGTATCGCTTGGAACATGAGCTCATACTTGCGTGGCAAAAAATAAAACCCAGCAGCATCCAAGCATAACATGAATTGTACCTGGTCACCATCATGAAGTCCACATTTGATAGTGCAGCATTTCCTAAGTTACCTTTCCTTGGACATAGTGTAGTCACCTGAACCATTGAGTCCATTTCCTTCCAAGAATCCCATATCATCAACCTGTTGTTGAGATCCCCATTTATTCCAAAATCTGAACTAGAACAAGAAAATCCCTCTAGTAACCATGCACTGTACCATGGAAAAGATTCCTGCAATAAGCAGGGGGTACTTTTTGAAGTGGAGATGGCATGTCTTGCATCCGAACAGTGATACATGCCAAGGGAATCAACTGAGCTGAGCCATGCAATTGCCCATTGGAAGTCTTCATACAGAACCATTCCAATAAAATTCTTAGTTCTACATTTGCTCTGAACAACCGACGTAACTGAACCACATTGATCAGCAAACTTCAGCTGGTGGCCATAGAAATATGCATCCCAAGAAGGCCATTGTCTCTTTTGGTCCAATGCTGCAATTGCGTCTGTCTGCAACTTGGCAGCCGCAAAACTGCCATGAAACGTCGCCTGATGTACAAAACTGCACTGAAAGATAGTTCCACAACCAATAAGGAATACCCCAGACATATCATGTTCTAGTAAACACCACTTTGTAGGAACGAAGTATGTCTACTAGAGGGGGGGGAGGTTGAATGGGAGATTTAAATTTTCTTTTGAGAAACTTCAAATCCCTCAGAACACACCAGCGAAAAATAAGCAGAACAGGTACAAGTCTAACGAAGGAAAACTACTGAAGGTAAACAGAACCAGTTACCGAATGTAAATCACATGGCTGAGACTTAACCGAAGATAAACTACCAAATAAAAACAGGGTTAAGAAGTGACCAGTGATGCTCGATGGTGACAAGTTGTTTGTTTGACTAGTTCACTCTTCTGCAAAAGAGCTACGTCTGGTTGGAGGGACTTGTGATTTAACACAGAAGATAAACTCTCTTCATCCTATTCTCCTCGACAACTAACTCGTCAGTTAGTGCCGATCACTCAGGGTAGATGCTTGAGGTGATCTCCATAACCTTCACAGACTTCTTCTTCGTGAACCACAATTACTCTTGGTCACTGAAGAACTTGACACCTAACCGTCTAGAGAGTTGGCAGCTCTCAAGATAATAAGGCGGAGCGTACTAAACTTAGATTCTAGTGATGCTGAACCACTATCTAATTCTTCGGCTCTGGGGTTTTCTCTCGGTGGATTTTAAACTCAAATCTCTCGGAGAGGGGTTGCTCAACAATCTTATCGGATTCACACGGAGCAGCCAACAATTCACGTTGGAGTGGGGTGGCTATTTATAGCCGCGGCCTTCCCGAGGGGGAAAAGACCATTTTGGACATGACAACTAGCCAATGACCAACCGACACGTTGCCAACGGTCGGATCTCAAACACACACGGTAACTTTACTTGAGTAACAAGTAAGCTGACTTCTTAGTCCGAAATAAATCTCTTGCAGCGAAGAAGAACTGCGTCTCTTACTGGCGAGTATTCTTTTGGAACACAAAGAGATCCTCCCCTCTTGTCTCTCTCTGCTAGATTAGTGCCATGTATACCCTAGGGTTAGTGCTAGATTATGAAACCTAGGTGCCATTTGAACCCTAGGTTAGTGTTATGAACCCTAGTAAAAAAAATTGTTGCTATTTACATTTTTTTAGTTCAAACAGAATTGTTGCTATTTAAATTTTTTTAGTTAAAGCAGCTGTGCTAGATTATGAACCCTAGCTAGTTAAAACAGAATTAATTCTAGGTTAGTAGATAGGAATTTAACTAGGTTTTTTTATTAGGACAGTAGCTGTTTTATATTAGGACAATACCTAGGAATTTAAAACATATTTTGATGGTGAATTTCTTTATGGTGAATTTCTTTGAATAATTAAAGTGCATGAATTTCTTTGATATACATGATGTTGGCCGTTGATGGTGAACATATTTTGAATAATTGAAGTGCCAAATGATGTTGGCTGCTGTTGTTGCCATATGATGTGCCAAATGATGGAGATGATGTGCTATTGTTGCCTATGTTGGCTTTTCTTGTTTGCAGGGAAATGATCCGAGTGGCCTATGTTTGGCCAGAATGTTGATTCATTTCCGTTCCGGCAAATTTCAGGCGTTCGATATGTCCACTTTTTAGCAAAGGTCATGCCGAAATTTCCCGTGAATTTCGGCATGACTTGTGCTAGAAAGTAGGCATATCGAGTGCCCGGCATTTGCTGGGACGGGAATGAAACGGCATTCCGGCTAACCATAGGCCTTTTTTTATGTCATTACTCATTTTATTATAGTTTAAGAATTAAACGAGCAGACTTAATCGTAGGAAACATGTCGAACAACGACGAAACCGGGGCTTCTGACCACGCTGCCGACGACATACAATATGACCGTGAACATGATTACCTCGACTTTTTGTCTAGTCAGCAAACAGAAGGTTTGCAGGGCGACCTGGTCATAGCGGACGATGGTACTGCCGCCGACATCGACACCGATGGCACCGATGGCACCGGCACCGATGGCGGCGCTGAAGGTACCGGCGCCGAAGCCGGTAACGAAAAGAAGAAGCAGAAGAAGCAGAGGACACGACGCCCTAACAAACTCGACATCGGAAGAATCCTGGTCACAGAGATGCACCCCGGCAAATTCGAGCCAGTAGCGCCGGATGAAGCTCGCAAGTGCTACGGAAACCAAGTCGGATGCATCCTACGGGAAACCGCGGGCATCAACGACAATGACTTAAGTAAGAAACCACATCTGGAGCACTTGCTCCTAACGAAGCTACACAAGAGATTCCTGTTCCCCGGCCGGGATGACCGCATAGAAAACCCGTGGGATGATGCTGCCATGAAAGGTATCAATAACCACGCCATGGGCATGTTCAACAACGATTTGGCCGCCTGGAAAGGGAGGGTGAAACGAGCGATTGATGCTAACGAACCCCTCTCCAAGATTTTGGCAGACAATCCGACACTTACGGCAGAGGAGTTTGAAAATTTCAAGGACACTTCCGCTACCGAGGCAGCCAAGATTAAGTCTGAGAAATACAAGGAGCTTCAGCAAAGGAACACGGGGAACCAACGCCTCGGAAGCCATGGGTACATTGGCAAGAGGCCCATATGGGATAAGGAGGACGCGGAACGTGAAGCCGCGGGGATCCCAGACCCCTACGCGGAGTTCACCGACCAGCAGGAGCGTGACTTCATCAGGGCCCGGTACAAGTGGGACAAGGAAAAGAAGGTTTGGTACACGGACCCGATCACGAGGAAATTGATTAGATTACTGGTAATTATTCTTTTACCACCTTACATTTAGCTTCTGATCAAGTGGACTACACGTTGTAGTAACATTCGTAAACGGTTCACGTTCCTTTTGCAGAAGGAGCAACTCAGGCTTGCGGCCGAAAGCGACTCGTCGTCTCAGTCATCGATGAGGCCCAAGTGGGACACCCCTCTCAACCGGGCCTTGAACCAACTGAAGGGATTCCCTTTGGACCAGCGGCCACAATATGGACGTGTGCACGGCGTCGGAGACGGCGCCACGTGGAAGTACTACTACAACGAGGGCCCGGAGGCCAAAAAGCAGAAAAAGAAGTTCAGTCAGTTGAACATCGACGAGAAGGTGAAGCTTGCAGTCGAGAAAAATGCAGCTGAGGCCGAGAAAAAAACAGCTGAGGCCGCAAAAGCGAACAAAAATGAGTTGGTCCAGCAGGCAGTCAATGCAGCTGTAGCTGCCTGCAGAAATGATTTCGCTACTAACTTGATTCCGGCTATTATCGACTGGACGAAGCAAAATCCAGACAAGATGGCACATGATTTTCCCATGCCCAGCTTCGTCGGGAGCAACTCGGTGAACATCGCACCACCACCACCTGCTGCCGCTACCGCACAAGGTCCTGCTCCCGCACCCGCTCATAGCAGCCCGTCCTCTGTCTCTGGCGTGCTAGGCGGGCCTTCGTCTTTGGCCAACTCGGTGACCAACATATATATAATCTTCCGTTTTTCGTTGCCTTTCGGATGTCTTACGCCGCAGACATGTCTTCGCAGGCCGACGAAACCCCGTGCACCATACTCTACATGATCAACGGCCGGAAGGTGGACGTGGGAAAGGCAGTGATAACGAAGCCCTTGGAACTCATGTTCCACGGCCAGCCGATCCCCGTTGGTACCTTTAGGGTTACCTTGTCGAGTGTGAAAGCGGGCCACGAGGATTTGACTCCTCCAGTACGGCTCGGGGGAGAGGAGGACGAGACCCCGATGCGGCTTGGAGAATGCAAGGGTTGGATGCTGCTGTGGCCGAAGAATCTTCTTCGTCTGGAGGCGGCCGAGAGCACACCAATGACCACACATCAGCAAGGTATGAACACCACCACCCCACCTACGCAATTACCAGCGCCTCTCGTGCCGGGTGAGAGCGGCGGACGACGCGAGGAAGGGGGTCCAATAGTGGATGATGTAGTCGGCCCCGTGGAACAAGGAATGGATGATGAGATGGAGGAGGAGGACCCTCTCCGGTTCCTCAATACCGGTGCCGCCTATGACGACGGACAAATGATGAGTCAGCCATATGACTCGGGCTATGAGCATGCGGATGAGGAGATGGATGATGTGCCCGGGCAGGAACGTCCTAGAGTTGATTGCAAGAAGTCTCTCTTCATGCAATCCTCACAAGACACGCCTCCAGATGCAGCCTCAACGCAGGGTCATCTAGCCGAGGGTCGTAAAGTGCTTAGCCCAACGACATTGGTGGTGGGGGTAAGGAAGGGTCTGGACGGTGAACCCAAGAAAAAGGAGAGGAAGAGACCGCCGAAGAGAGGCACTGCTGCCGCCAAAGCTGCCAAAGCTTCTAGCAGCCAGCCGACCGATTTTGCAGACCGTGTACAGGTCAAAGGTGCGGCGATGTACCATGTCGCGGGCGAGCCGATCCTACCGCCGAAACCACTAGAGGCCATATCAGGGGATCTCAGGAGACTGCATGACCATGTGCTGTCGACTGAGAAAAGCCTTCTCGCCTCGGAGGATCCAGGATATCCGCTTTACGCGGTTCGTGTGCCTCAGGCTAAGTGCTACGTCGACACACTACCCGCGGAGGTGTTCTTCCTATGGTTTGATCACATCTTTGAGATGTTTCTCACGAGGCGGCTCGATTTTACGATCGTCCGCCTTTTTGCGCTACATATGAACTTTGTCATCACGAGAGAACAAATCTCGGAAATCGCGGTGGCGGATCCATACTACATGCATGAGTCCTTCTTGAGTCTCGGCGAGTTTGAACGTAAAGCTGCTAGGGACTACATCGAATACTTCATGGTAACGAATAAGGACAAGGAAACGATTCTCCTGCCTTATCATCTAATGTAAGTCATTGCCGAACAACCCTTTCGTACGTTTCAATCATTCCTTCGCTCATATGGAGACTAATTTGAGGTGTCTTTATTTTCCGCAGCAACGGGCGCGCCGTCCTTATCGTTCTTTTCCCGCGAGTCTCCCACGCCGTGTATTTCGACTCGTCCAGAAACTTCGAGAAGAAAGACTACACCCACATAATGGATATTCTGGATGATGCTCTCCACGGCTTCAGCATGAGGGGTGTCCACATGGCGATCAGGAAACAAAGGAAGAACAAGCCGGGTTTCTCGCATAAAACTACCATCAGCTCCATCCATCAACCGACAACAAGCAAGAACGATGGATTCTACCTCCTCCATCTCATGATGGAGTTCAGAAGGGATCACTAACATCTTCGCATGACAACAAGAAACGATGAACATATCCGCAAATGGGCAGAATCCTTAGGACACGAACTGGATTATAGAGTCAGAGATGACTTCTTTCGCATCCAGAAGGACATTGCAACGATCATCATGAAAGAAGTTGTCGAAGAGAAGGGGATGTTCCACCACGGCCCTATATCGCGAGCTGACGTCAGAACTCGCATAGGCATGCAACGTCAAGACCTGACGCTGTTCACGAAGCTAGGAGACATCCTCCCGGATATGGATGGGTGGAACTTCCAGTGATTGACGATGCCGATGATGATGTGTCGGTTGAACTTGTAGTTTCTGTAGCGATGAAACTTTGTGATGTCAACGGTCCTGCTAAACTTGCGTAACGCTAGTTTGTTAGTTTGGGTACGATGACCTGCGTACATCTAGTTAATTAGTTTGGGTACGGTGAACCTGCGTTGATTAATTATGTTTACTATATGTTGCATCTATTAGCTAACTCTTTCTTTTCGTGTTGCTCAAATATATTATGTTGCATATTATTGTTGAATTCGCTTGATGAAGATGCATCTCTAACAGGTACATAGGTCCTTGATGGCGAAGAAGTGCTATGCCGTGTACATAGGGAGGGTTCCGGGAGTGTACGATGAGTGGCCCGAGTGTCAGGCCCAAGTGTCACGGTTCTCGGGCGGCAGCCATAAAGGGTTTGATAGCAGACAAGAAGCAGAAGCTAGTTACTTGAGGTTCACGCTAGCGCGAGAGAGGAATCACAACCGGCGCCTCATGTACTGCATAATTCCGCTCTTACTCATAGTGATAGCTCTTCTCTCCTATATCATCGTTTTAGATGGATGATGAAACATGTGTATGGGATGACGATGTAGTTGCATGTATTCGAGACATATCATAACTTGTATCGCTATTTCGAGATCGATGATGATGAGAGACATCATTTGTGTTGGATGATGATGGCATGATTTGATGAGAATATTTGCATGTGTATGATATGATGAGACTATTGTGTGTATGATATGACAGGCTATTGTATAAACCTATTAAAAAACAGAGAAAAAACGCTGCAGAATTTTTTTTACAGACAATAGTAACAATAGCGCGGGGTATGTGTATAGCAGTAGCGCGGCCTTAGCAGTAGCGCGTGTTAAATAGGCGCGCTGCAGCTTTTAGCAGTAGCGAGGTTCACCTAACCGCGCTACTGCTAAACTCTATTAGCAGTAGCGCGTGTTAAATAGGCGCGCTGCAACTTTTAGCAGTAGCGAGGTTCACCCACCCGCGCTACTGATATTACAAAACCCCACGCTACTGCTAGGGTTTTCCCTAGTAGTGATAGTTTCATAGCAATTGTGACAGTAGTAACTTAGCAAAGAACAATATATGAAAAGCTCGTAGGCATTGGATCGGTGATTTATGTTGGATAACATTCATCATGTAACAGTCATAACCTAGGGCGACACAGAACTAGCTCCAATTCATCAATGTAATGTAGGCATGTATTCCGTATATAGTCATACGTGCTTGCGATAAGAACATGCATGACATCTTTTGTCCTACCCTCCCGTGGCAGCGGGGTCCATAAGGAAACAAAGGGATATTAAGGCCTCCTTAGAGAACCGGAACAAAGCATTAACACATAGTGAATACATGAACTCCTCAAACTACGGTAATCACCGGAAATAATCCCAATTATTGTCACCTTGGGGTATGCGGATCATAACACATAGCAGGTGCATATAACTTGCAAGATCGGATCAAGAACACAAATATATTCATGAAAACATAAAGGGTTCAGATCTGAAATCATGGCACTCGGGCCCTAGTGACAAGCATTAAGCATAGCAAAGTCATAGCAACATCAATCTCAGAACATAGTGGATACTAGGGATCAAGCCCTAACAAAACTAACTCGATTACATGATAAATCTCATCCAACCCATCACCGTCCAGCAAGCCTACGAAGGAATTACTCACTCCCGGTGGTGAGCATCATGAAATTGGTGATGAAGGATGGTTGATGATGACGATGATGGAAGATCCCCCTCTCCGGAGCCCCGAACGGACTCCAGATCTGGCCTCCCGATGAAGAACAGGAGGTGGCGGCGGCTCCGTATCGTGAAACGTGATAAAACTTCCTCCCTAGTTTTTTCTCTGGAATTGTGAATTTATAGGCCTGAGATTAGGGTCAACGGAGCCACGTGGGCCCCATGAGCCACCAGGGCGCGCCTGGGGGGGGGGGGAGGTGGCGTGCCCTGGTGCCTCGTGGGTAGCAGGTGGCCCCCCTCCAGTAGATCTTGGCTCCAGTATTTTTTATTTATTCCATAAAAAATCTCCAAAAAGTTTGGTCCAATTCCAAGAACTTTTATTTCTGCACAAAAACAACACCATGGTAGTTCTGCTGAAAACAGCGTCAGTCCGGATTAGTTTCATTCAAATCATGCAAATTAGAGTCCAAAACAAGAGCAAAAGTGTTTGGAAAAGTAGATACGACGAAGACGTATCAACTCCCCCAAGCTTAACTCATTGCTTGTCCTCAAGCAATTCAGTTGACAAACTGAAAGTGACAAAGAAAAACTTTTACGAACTCTTTTGTTCTTGTATCTGTATATATGCTTAAATAATACCCAGGTTTTCAGCAAAGATTATGACTAACCATGCAAATGATAACTCTTAGAAATTATATTCACTCATATCAATGGCATAATCAACTAGCGAGCAATAATAAAATATCTCAAATGCCAACACTCTGTCAAAACAATCATGATGTAATATGATAACATGGTATCTTGCAAGCCCTTTCTGAGACCGCAAAACATAAATGCAGAGCACCTCCAAAGTTCAAGCAGCGACTAAACATTGTAATTCATGGTAGAAGAGATCCAGTCATGATGCACACAACATTAACTATACACAATGCATGAGAATGACAATAGTGCTCTCAGGACTGGTGCTTGTTTGAGAAGGTGATGACTCAACAATAAAAGTAAAATAACATAAAAGTAAATAGATAGGCCCTTCGCAGAGGGAAGCGGGGATTTGCAGAGGTGCCAGAGCTCAAAGCTTAAATCAGAGATAAATAAAATTTTGGGAGGTATGCCTTTCCTGTTAACGTCACGACCGAGAGTTTTTAATATCTTCCATGCTAAACAAATTAGCGGCGGTTCCCAAGCGGTAAAGTAAAGTTTACTCCCCCTTGACTAACAATCACAAGCCATGGCTAGCTGAATCCTTGGGTGCCCTCCATACTAACAACTTTCCGGGGGAGTTTGTTTTATTATTTGCAATTTTAATAATGGGACTGGGCATCCCGATTACCAGCCTCTCTCGTGTAGGGACAAGTGAATAAACACTCATCATGAGAATAACCCGCTTAGCATGGAAGATATTGACTGCCCCCTGTCGCTCCATGAGCGGTACGGGCATACAAAACAGATGTTCATTTGAATATTTAGAGGTGGCACATGCAATTTACTTAGAACGACAGAGTAATACCGCATATGGGTAGATATAGTGGACTCATCTGGCATAACTTTGGTTTAAGGATTTTGATGCACAAGAAGTATTCCTGCTTAGTACAGGCGAAGGCTAGCAAATAAGTTGAGAAGCGACCAGCTAGAGAGCGAAAACGGTCATAATCATGCATTATGAATAATCAACATTGAATACTAGCATGAGTAGGATATAAACACCATGAACATAAATATCGGGGAGGCTATGTTGGTTTTGAATCAACTACATGCGTGAACATGTGCCAAGTCAAGCCACTTGAAACATTCAGAGGAGGATACCATATCATCATACTACATCACAATCATTTTAATGCATGTTGACACCCAAGATAGATCATTATCCACTCCTAGCTACTTAAGCATGGCATGAGCAACTATAATCTCTAATTGTCATCATAAACATGTTCAATCATAATATGCTGAATCATGGATACTGAGTTAAACATATTTACAAAAACAAAAACAAGCTGAGTTCATACCCGCTTTTCTTTGCCACAGTCACTTCATCAAATTATCGTCATTACTGCCTTTCACTTGCACGACCGAATGATGTGAAAAATAATAATAGTGCAAGAGTGTCGTGGACTAAGCTGGAATCTGCAAACATTTTATTCAAGGGAGAAGACAAGGTAATATGGGCTCTTTGTTAGATCAACAATAAAGCATATGAGAACCACTCAACATTTTCATCGTGGTCTTCTCCCTATGATGACTTAACAAAAGAAAAGAATTTCAGAGAAACACACTGAAATATTTTTGGAGTTTTTAGCTTTTCTGAAGAAAGCAAATTAAAGAAGAAAAACGAAAAACGAGAAAAACTATTTACACGGGAAAGCTCCCAACAAGCAAAAGAAGAAACGGGAAATCTTTTTGGGTTTTGTTTTAATACTACAACTAATTAAACTAAAAAGGAAAGACCGAAAAGAAGCAAGAAATATTTTTGGATTTTCTCAAAGTTTTTCAAACACACAAGAAGAAAGCAAGAAAATAAAACTAACATGGATTATACAATGAATAAGTATGAACACCGACAACTGGAATGAAATGTTTGAACATGAATGTAATGTCGGTGAGAGATACATACTCCCCCAAGCTTGGTTTACTGCCATGGCTGTCCCGGATAATAATCGAAATGGTAGCTCGTAGAGGCGTTCTAAGCCGCCTCCTCAGCCAGACGGGCAGCCTCAACCGCCGCATTGTACTCGTGCACCTCACTCTCTAATAGAAAATATCTCTGTTTGTTCTGAAAATCAAAGAGGGCAGGAGCAGGCAAAGCAACATACACAGAGCAATATTTATTAAAAACTAAGTTGCATTCATATCCGTGTGCGTCGCGTTTTAAAAACTTATGTTCTCGCATTGTTTCGAAATTCAAATATTTAACAGGTAAGAGGGGATCATTGGAAATGGGCGAGACCCCTAACCTTGCAGCTACGCGGGAGGCATAAATTCCTCCATACAAATCACCATTACCCGCGTTACGCTGCAGTCTACGAGCAACAATAGCCCCAAGATTATAATGCTTGCTACCAGTCAAAGCTGTATGAATAAGAATCAGATCAGGGGCGCAAAGCGCACTGCAGTCTTGCTTGCCAACAATGCATTTACCATTAAAAAGTGCAAAATACCGAACAGCAGGAAATTGAATGCTAATTATTCTGGCCTGCGTAACTCCCCTATCCTCACCGTTGCAAAGGCTATTAAAAAAAGACTCATAATCAGATTTTAGTGGTTCATCTAAAGAACCCCAATAAGGAATTTTGCATGCATCACAAAACTCTTCTAGAGACATAGCATATGATCTGTCATAGAGGTGAAATAAAACTCTAGAAGTGCGTGGATGATATTCGAAGTTTTGAGTGAATGAATGAGTGAGGTTGTAATGCTGTGGTGGCTTATCTGCGATGAAGGCAGAGAGCTCGGTGTTGTGAATATATTGGTCAAATTCTTCCTTGATTCCTGCACTTAGCATGAACTCGTTGCACGGCCATCTACATGATTTTGCTTCGGCACCTCGCACCGAACTTGCCCTTGGTTCAACGTATGATTGGCATGCGGGGATTTCGCTAGATGATGCCTCGGCAGACCTCATCCTCGAAGAACTCCTCCGAAAGAAATTCATTTTCCTAAGAACAAATTTCTGAAAAAAAATATTTGGGCCACAAAAAGATGTTAACAAAACTTCACAAAATTTATAGCAACTACTCATACAAGTGCCTAGAGGCCATATCAAGCATTCAAACTACTTAGGACTCAAAGAATTCAACATGCAAGCTCATTTTCAGTAGCACCAAGAGTAGCTAATTATGCAAAATATAATCCACTAGAGCAAAAACTAATTGGAGCAATGGAGGAGTCACATACCAAGTAGCAATCTCCCAAAACAGTTTCGGAAACAGAGCTCCGAGTAAAGAGATCGAAAATCTCAGGTTTGGGAGCAAGAACATGAGAGAGAGAGCTACCAGGAATTTTTGCTAGAGGTAAGAGACGAAGTGGGCTGAAGGGATAAGTGAGGGGGTCCCTGTGGGGCCCACAAGCCACCAGGGCGCGCCTGGGGGGGTGGCGCGCCCTGGTGCCTCGTGGGCACCTAGGGCACCCCCTTGGTATGTTTCCAGTGCCAAAAATTCTTAAATATTCTATAAAAATTCATATCAAAATTTTATTGCATTCTGAGCACTTTTATTTTTGGGCACTTTTTTATTGCACGGATAATTCAGAAAACAGGATAACCATGGCATTTTATTGCATTAAACTAAAAATAACAGAAAACAAAAAGTGGGTACAGAAGGTTGTGCTTACTAAATTCATCAACCACATATCCCTCAAAAAGAATCCATTAATAAGGTTGATCAAGTCTTATTAACAAACCATTTCCGAGTAACATGAAACTGAAGAATCTTCGTAAAACACTAGGTTACCTCAATGGGGATATGCATCTCCCCAATTATAAGTGTTTCATATTTCTTTTTGACAGTAGGAAGAGGGAGTTGAAAACTTCCAATAGTAATTGTCAGAGTCTTCTCAATAACATGAATACCATTTACTTGAAATTGTTTCTTCGGAAAGTGCACCGTATGTTCATTACCATTGATATGAAAAGTAACCTTGCTTTTGTTGCAATCAATAACAGCCCCTGCAGTATTCAAAAAGGGTCTACCAAGGATAATCGACATGTTGTCGTCCTCGGGCATATCAAGTATAACAAAGTCTGTTAGGATAGTAACATTTGCAACTACAACGGGCACATCCTCACAAACACCGATAGGAATGGAAGTTGATTTGTCAGCCATTTGCAATGATATTTCAGTGGGAGTGAGTTTATTCAAATCAAGTCTTTTATATAAGGAGAAGGGCATAACACTAACACCGGCTCCTAAATCACACAAAGCAGTTTTGACATAATTTCTTTTAATGGAGCATGGTATAGTTGGTATTCCTGGATCTCCTAGTTTCTTAGGTACTCCGTCCTTCAAAGAATAATTTGCAAGCATGGTAGAAATTTCAGCTTCAGGTATCTTTCTTTTATTTGTGACAATGTCTTTCATGTATTTAGCGTAAGGAGCCATCTTTAAAATATCAGTCAAACGAGCACGCAAAAAGACTAGCCTAAGCATTTCAGCAAAACGTTCAAATTCTTCCTCATCCTTATTCTTAGATGGTTTAGGAGGAAAGGGCATGGGTTTTTGAACCCATGGTTCTCTTTCTTTACCATGTTTTCTGGCAACAAAGTCTCTTTTATCATAACGTTTATTTTTAGGAGGTGGGTTATCAAGATCAACCGCAGGTTCTATTTCAACATCATTATCAGGTTCTTTATCATTATCTGGTTGAGCATCCACATGAGCATCATCATTATTATTATCATCAGGTGAATGTTCATTACCAGATTGTGTTTCAACATCGGAAATAGAAACATCATTACTATCCTCAGAGGGTTTTTCTACCTCAGGTTCACTAGAAGTATGCAAAGTCCTATCATTTTTCTTTTCCTTTTTCTTTTTAGAAGGACTAGGTGCATCAACATTAATTCTTTGGGAGTCTTGTTCAATTCTTTTAGGGTGACCTTCAGGATAAAGTGGCTCCTGAGTCATTCTACCTCCTCTAGTCATTACTCTAACAGCATGATCATTCATACTGTCATTCATTTCATTGAGCAATTCACTTTGAGATTTAGCAACTTGTTCTAATTGGGTTTGAACCATAGATGCATGTTTACCTACACCTTTGACATCATTAGCAATTCTAAACAACAAGTCACTCAAGCGATCAATCATGTAACCATTTCGTTTCAATTGTTTCATAACATTTGCATTGAAATGATCTTGCTTAATAATATAATTGTCAAATTCATACAAGCATTGACTAGGAGGTTTGTTATAAGGAATATCACCTTCATCAAACTTTATAAAAGAATTTACCTCTACCACCTGTGGCGGTGTGTCAAGACCATATATTTCTTCAATAGGTGGCAAATTCTTAACATCTTCAGCTATAATACCTTTTTCCTTCATATATTTCTTTGCTTCTTGCATATCTTCAGGACTGAGAAATAAAATACCCCTCTTCTTCGGAGTGGGTTTAGGCGGTGGTTCAGGAAGTGTCCAATCATTATCATTCTTCAATATATTATTTAATAGTTCCTCAGCCTGTTCAATAGTTCGTTCCCTGAAAACACAACTAGCACAACTATCTAGGTAGTCCCTAGAAGCATCGGTTAGTCCATTATAGAAGATATCAAGTATTTCATTTTTCTTAAGAGGATGATCAGGCAAAGCATTAAGTAATTGGAGAAACCTCCCCCAAGCTTGAGGGAGATTCTCTTCTTCAATTTGCACAAAGTTAAATATTTCCTGTAAGGCAGCTTGTTTCTTATGAGCAGAAAAATATTTTTCAGAGAAGTAATAAATCATATCCTGGGGACTACGCACACAACCAGGAGCAAGAGTATTATACCATATCTTAGCATCACCCTTTAATGAGAAAGGAAACAACTTAAGAATATAGTAATAGCAAATTTTTTCCTCATGAGCAAATAGGGTGGCAATATCATTCAACTTAGTAAGATGTGCCACAACAGTTTCAGTTTCATAACCATGAAAAGGATCAGATTCAACCAAAGTGATTAACTCAGGATCGACAGAGAATTCATAATCCTTATCAGTAACAAATATGGGAGAGGTAGCAAACTTAGGATCATATTTCATTCTCTCCCTCATAGATTTTTCTTTCATTTCAGCAAGCAATTTTATAACCTCATCTCTATCATTACAAGCAAGAATGGCTCTAGCCGTTTCCCTATCAAAGACATGTTCATCAGGTGATTCAACTCTAGTAGGAGAGCTAGGCATAATAGGTGAATCATAATTCTCAAGAGTTTCAACAATTTCAGTCTCTTTAGCTTTAGCAATTTGTTCATCAAGAAATTCACCAAGTGGCACAGTATTGACAAGCATAGTACTAGCATCATCATTCATAGCAGAAGTAGTATCATCAATAACTTGCGACATATCAGAATGCATAACAGGTGGTGGTGTCTCAAGTCTACTCAAAACAGAAGGTGAATCAAGTGTGGAGCTAGATGGCAATTCCTTACCTCCCCTCGTCTTAAAGGGAACGATCTTGGTCTTAGCATCTTTCAGATTCTTCATAGTGATCAACAGATATAAATCCCAAGTGACTCAGCAAATAAAGATATGCTCCCCGGCAACGGCACCAGAAAAAGGTCTTGATAACCCACAAGTATAGGGGATCGCAACAGTTTTCGAGGGTAGAGTATTCAACCCAAATTTATTGATTCGACACAAGGGGAGCCAAAGGATATTTGCAAGTATTAGCAGTTGAGTTGTCAATTCAACCACACCTGGAGACTAAATATCTGCAACAGAGTGATCAGTAGCATAGTAGTATGGTAGTTTGATAGCAATAGCAATAGTAGTAACAGTAACAGTAACGGTAGCAGCAATAGTTTCGTAGCAATTGTGACAGTAGTAACTTAGCAAAGAACAATATATGAAAAGCTCGTAGGCATTGGATCGGTGATTTATGTTGGATAACATTCATCATGTAATAGTCATAACCTAGGGCGACACAGAACTAGCTCCAATTCATCAATGTAATGTAGGCATGTATTCCATATATAGTCATACGTGCTTGCGATAAGAACTTGCATGACATCTTTTGTCCTACCCTCCCATGGCAGCGGGGTCCATAAGGAAACTAAGGGATATTAAGGCCTCCTTTTAATAGAGAACCGGAACAAAGCATTAACACATAGTGAATACATGAGCTCCTCAAACTACGGTAATCACCGGGAAGAATCCCACTTATTGTCACCTTGGGGTATGTGGATCATAACACATAGCAGGTGCATATAACTTGCAAGATCGGATCAAGAACACAAATATATTCATGAAAATATAAAGGGTTCAGATCTGAAATCATGGCACTCGGGCCCTAGTGACAAGCATTAAGCATAGCAAAGTCATAGCAACATCAATCTCAGAACATAGTGGATACTAGGGATCAAGCCCTAACAAAACTAACTCGATTACATGATAAATCTCATCCAACCCATCACCGTCCAGCAAGCCTACGAAGGAATTACTCACTACCGGCGGTGAGCATCATGAAATTGGTGATGAAGGATGGTTGATGATGACGATGACGGAAGATCCCCCTCTCCGGAGCCCCGAACGGACTCCAGATCTGGCCTCCCGATGAAGAACAGGAGGTGGCGGCGGCTCCGTATCATGAAACATGATAAAACTTCCTCCCTGATTTTTTTCTCTGGAATTGTGAATTTATAGGCCTGAGATTAGGATCAGCGGAGCCACGTGGGCCCCACGAGCCACCAGGGCGCACCTGGGGGAGTGGCGTGCCCTGGTGCCTCGTGGGCAGCAGGTGGCCCCCCTCCAGTAGATCTTGGCTCCAGTATTTTTTATTTATTCCATAAAAAATCTCCAAAAAGTTTGGTCCAATTCCAAGAACTTTTATTTCTGCACAAAAACAACACCATGGTAGTTCTGCTGAAAACAGTGTCAGTCCGGATTAGTTTCATTCAAATCATGCAAATTAGAGTCCAAAACAAGAGCAAAAGTGTTTGAAAAAGTAGATACGACGGAGACGTATCACACATGTGTATGGATGGTTTTTGGGATGTGTTTCAAGTTTGAATCCCACTCATACCTCGTGTGACCCCTCTTAATAGCGTGGTGGTCCTATTTGACTCAAGTAAATGTATAAAGAGAAGCTCGAAAACAAATAGACACCATCTCTTTTATCCTTTTGTGTATGTGGGGGGGGGGGGGGTCTCCAAGCACCATTGCTTCACCTCAATGGGGCTAAATATGTTCATATGCTCAGTATAACCATTAGCCCCCCTAATCACTTGTTATTATCACCAAAATCCACTTAGGGGCTAAGATATCCTTTCACTATGGCTATTGGCAGACTTGTATGGAGTCGTACTTGTAGGGACATGACCTATGGGAGGTCGTCAGAGGCACCGAGACAACTCCTCCAGAGAGTGCAAAAGCCTTACGGAAATGGCGCATCAAGGTGGGCAAGTCTACATTTGTGTTGAAGACCATGATTGAGGAGGACCTATTAGAGCATATCCGAGATGCGGAGACACCGAAGGCAGCTTGGGAGACACTGGCAAAGCTGTTCTCGAGAAAGAATGAGACGCAACTCCAGCTCTTGGAAAATGAATTTGTAGGTATCTCACAAGAGACGTTGAGCATTAGTCAGTACTTTACAAAAGTGAAGAATATTTGCCGTGAGATATCCCAACTTGATCCTGAAGAGAAGATTAGTGAGGTAAGGATTAGGAGGATCATAATCCATGGCCAGAGATCCGAGTACAATGGGTTTATGGCTGCAGTGAAAGGATGGCCGATGCAATCATCTTTAGTCGAACTGGAGAATTTGCTAGCTACTCAAGATGCATTAGCCAAGGAGATGGGCAAGACCACCTTGAAAGAGACGGGTGAAGAGGAGGCGCTCTTCGTGAGAAGGAAGAGGAGTCCACTAAGAGGCCGAGAAGTGGTGAATGTGGAGTGGACAAGAAGTGAAAGATGGTTCCCAAAGGAGAGCGGCTACTAGGGCGAGGGGCTCAAAGAAGAAGATAAGAAGATCAACAGGAGATAATAGAAGAAATAAGAAAGAGAGGTGAGTGCTTCAATTATGGCAAGAGAGGTCAACTTGCTAGGGACTGTTGGGGTCCAAAGAAGCGCTTAGAAGGAAATGTGGCTACTGCGACGGATGTTACCATGGAGGAATGCCCAAGTGAGGAAGAGTGGGATGCCGAGGCGACAATATGCATGGAAGATGATGAGGTTTACTTCATGGAAGACCTCATAGATAGTGGGCATTTATCAACTGGTGACTTGAGTCAAGAATAGGATGAAGAAGAAAAATAAACTACAAGGTTTGACGAAGATGGATAGCAAGCTTTGATCACTGGCGTATAAGAAAGTGAACAAGTTGAAGAGATAGCAATCTCCATGGCATCAAGAAAATAAGAAAGTGCGGAATGGCAAAGCGCAGAAGATCCATGGACATCAACAAGGAGATGATCCACCAAGCAAGTATACATTGAGAGTGAGTGTTGAGAAATGCAATGCATACTTAGGAGGTTCTAGAAATATGAAGAAAGTTGCAAGAAGCTTCTAGAATATTTTGGAGTATTATGCATGAGGAAGATATATTTGAGAGGAAGGTTCTAGAAGCTCCATGAATAATCATGGTAAGGATATTTAAAGAGGACTCTAGAGTCATGGAGAGTTCTAGAGCAAGATATTTAAGTGTATAAGAAATATCTAGAGACTAGATATTTGCCATAAACACTCTAGAATAAACTCATGGTAAATGGTAGAGAAATCTAGAAATAAGATATTTGTAGGAGGTTTGCTAGAATTGTGTTATAGGGCTTGGATGGTTGGCACTTGGCAATGATCCAACGATCTTGTAATCCTATAAATAGGGGGTGAAGGTCCTCTAGTAGTGTAGGTAGTAGAGCCACCACGCGACGGGTTCTCTACGGTTGATCTTAGAGCAGAGGGAGCCACCGGTTTTTCAACATGGTAAATTTGGTTTTAACTTCATGACGGTGCACCGTTCCATCTGTATTTGTTCCATCTGTATTTGCGCAAAACACCCTTGCTTACACTGAACTTTACACAAGTACACGATGTAGCGCCACACGAACTATTAGGAGCGACACCAACACGCTATAGCTTTAGCTGGTGCAATTTCGTTGAGATCATGCTTCTTGGTGAGAGAACGTACATTCTTTCCAGGTCCACAAGATTTCTCTTACTAAAAAGGATGGTCAGTAATAAAAAGTTGCTAATCTCTCTCATGACCGCTTCGTTGGTGCTATCTGTTTTAGTAGAGTGGTACTTAATTAATTAATTAACTAATGTTGTTTAGGCTGCTGCGCTGCGTGATCCAATGAATTACCCATGCCGGCATCCTGACATCTCTATGCCTTGCCTGCCAGTGCTTTTTTTTTTTTAATCTAGGCTGGGAATCTGCCGTGTCAAGTTGACAAGCAGGCTTAGTTGACACCATGGTGAAAATTGAGCATTCAGAATGACAGATTATCTTGCTGATTTCCCATCCTCCTTAGAGAATTGCAATTCTATTGAAGGCAGATGTTTGAGGAATGCCCTAACTGCCCCCGTTACACCATCTTCTGATTCCATGGCCTTGGCAAGCTCCACAGCCTTTTCTTTCACCTGAAATTACATGGGAAGTTGTTTATGCTGTTATTTTATTAACCAAGAGACTACAAAGTACAAACCAGTGATGGGTAACAAATAAGTTCTGAATTTGGAAATTTTAGTCCAGTACTGGTTTGTCCAAGCCCCAAAAGTCGGTCCAATTTGAAAACTTAAGATCTGAATTTGAACATTCTAAAGATCCAAATTAAGGGAACGGGACCAAGACCAGTTCCTGTGTCTCGGGCAGTAACTAGTCAGTTCCTGGCTTTTGGAACCCTTCTGGGTACCAACACAGAGGTGAGTCACACCTGACAACAGAATCTTTGCAAAACCTCAAGTAAATGATCATTCATCTTGTCTACAGATTCGCTAATTCGCAGGAATGAAGATGAACAACAAATTTTACTGTTGTAGACCAGACATCAATACGTGAAACTAGGTTTGAATAACTGTTTAGGTGCCAAAAACCAAAATCTGGCAAGTTCCGGGTTTAACTCAAATTAACATGTTGGAATGCCACACATGCTGCAATGGACGGAATCAAGATATTTCAAAAAAGAGGGTGTACTAAAACAAAATATATTCAGATCAAGTCTTCATGTACAAACGGTCTAGGTCCTAAATGGTGAATGGATCATGGACGTAAGATTCTAAATATCAAGGTGGCAATCTAGCAATTTTGTATGTCTGTATATCACAATCATATTCGTAACTTTGACTACGGCCTGCCTATGCACATCTCTGTCCATATTGTTGCTATCTATTTCGTGATATATCAAACAACAGAAAAAGTAACATCAAGAAGAATAGATTGCTACTTTTGCCCAAGTGCAAATAAATTGTAGAGGTTACCTCTGGCTCCAACATGAATTTTATAGCATCAACCAACTTCTGCAAATTGAATTGATCAACCGGTATAGGCAGAGGCCCTACCCCTCGAGCATGCACCCGCTCTCCCCAGAATTGTTGGTCGCCAAAGAAAGGTACAATAGTCGTAGGGCACTACAAGTCACAAAAATACTGGGTTAGAACTAAACTAATTCTAAGAATTGGTCCCAAAATAGCAAACATTACGATCAGGTGCTAGTTGCCAGTTGCATGGCAAGTTATAGACAGTAACAAGTCCGTTACAAGAGAAAATACCGCCCATAAGTTGTTTTATTGGCAACTGCAGGCAAGCCCTGATTAGGAATTGGTTTCAACTGATTCTAACTAGAACTACCTAACAATAATTGGTTTTAAAATGTATTCTGTTAATACTGTATTTACATCGAGAATAGTGTGAAAGTCATGTGACATTGAAACGAATGACTTGTAACATAGTGCAACTGAGAAGTATAGACCACACCGTACTTTGTACTAGTGAGAGAGAGAGAGAGAGAGAGAGAGAGAGAGAGAGAGAGAGAGAGAGAGAGAGAGAGAGAGAGAGAGTACCGCTGCTTTGAGGCTGGCAGCTGTTGTTCCAGCACCACCATGGTGCACCTATGGAGGTAAAATGAAAGTGTGAGCCCTCCTCTCAACAGAACATACAAAACAGGCATTATAGTTATCACATGCAGCCCATAGCTCTACCTAAGTAGCACATATGGTGATAGCCAAGTCTCTTTCCCCTCTCGAACCATCTCTGCCACAGGAAAAAGCGAAAAGGGGGCGAAGTAGAGTTCGGTGCTTGCCGCCGGCGAGGCCGTGGTTCCCTGTCGCCTCCGAGCGCCGTTTAGGCGCAGGTAGGTACCGGGGAACCTGGATCTCTGTCCAGTTGGGGTGTATAGTCCTAGTTTTGTCTAGGTTTCTGTTTCTTGGCGGCGGTGACGAGGCGAGGGCAACACCGCCGCATAGGAATAAGTCCCTCCGGTCCTCTCCTCGTGCGAGCGGTGTCAGCTCCGGCGTCGTTGGCGGACTGGTGAGGGCGGGGTGGTTGGAGTCTGGTGTTCCAACTTGGCGCTCTAGTGTTGGAGTCAAGGGGTGGGTGTCCGTCGTTTCGGCGTTCTGCGATGGCGACGGCAATCCCCTTTTGAAGGATGGCGAAGGTGGCTGCCTGCGGATTGGCTGTGTGGGAGATGGATCCGGCTGTTTTGGTCGAGACGGCGCGGCTTCTTGCCCAGATCTGGATCTGAAGAAGCTCGGAGGGCCGTTCCTCCAGCTGATGCGCCTTATGGATTCATATCATGCTCGATGGAGTGGGTGGCTACTGCAGCTTGCCAAAGCTTTCAAGTGAAGGGCCTCTTGAGTTCCGAGGTACGAGGTTGCCGGCGTTCAGTTCCTTCTCCGTCGGCGGTGGTCTACAACATGCGGTGATTTCCGTAGTGGAGAAGACCGAGGACTCATTTGCAATTCTTTTGTTGTTTCGGTCTTTTTCGAAGTTTGCCTGAGGCAATACTTCCGTACATATCCTTCTGGGTTATCTGTATTTGTAACCATATGTGTACTGTTTTCCTACTCATATAAATACAGATAAGCGTATGCCTACTGGCGTATGCGTTAAAAAAAACATTATAGTTATCACACTAGGGTTCTTTCACCAAATTTCTTACCATGCCCCATGAAAACTATAAGCTAATTAGTTTCGCAAAGTCATATAACATTCAGGATTGACTGATGATCACTAAAAGTATTGTATTAATAAAAGATAGTATGATTCGTGCACCAAGAGTAACAAGCAATGGCTTACCACTGCCTTACACTGCAGGAAAAGCCAGTCATGAGGGCAGTTGTCAAGTACATATCTGTATATAAGAAACTTCTATTCCAATCCCCAATCCGTTGCTTGTTCGTTACGAACAAAAGAAGCCGATACCAGTTCTGGAGGTTCCCCACTCTTCTTTGATCCGTCTGAGGGCCGAGTGGCAGCCTTGACCCGAGCGGAAGTGCGATGTGTCTGGAAACTCGGGATCGTAAATGGATTCGGGTACCATTCTGATCGCATCCTTTAGTTCCACTTCTTCACCGATCTCTCCCGCAATCTTCTTTCCCCACTCCTCATCCAAGTGAGGAGCTACCCGAGATCATCGAAACCCACCACACAAACCCTAACTGGCGAAAAAAAACTCGTTCATGAGACCTCGAATTCCCACGTTCCAGCCTGCATTATGCCAGCAGGTCCCACCCCCAACTACAACCTTTCTGAAGCCCTAGTCAAAAAGTTGTGCGAAACCTCAATTGGTAAGAGGAGTAAACACCTCTTCTTTGGCCATTCAAAACATCGAATACGAAATCTTTCTGTTCCGCCACTGCAAAAGGTTCAAGAATTCAGGATGGACTCGAAATATATGCCCATAACCAAATAGTGCAACATGCCCACAAATCACAAGATGAACTTACATGTTCCAAGGCCACCCCAACCTTTGTTAATGATACCTCTCTGTCCGGTCATTTCGAGTGCTTGGACAATGGTTTCAGTCATCTTTGCTGGATCTTGAACTGGCTAGCATGTCAGGAAAAAAAATGCATAAATTAATTAACGCATTGTGGTGGCATTTCAAAAGCATTTAGCATTTTAATTTTTAAATTTCACAGTTAGTTGAGAGTATCTTTTTTGGATGTAACAGCAAACCTTATTGGAATTAGTAAAGATTCCCCTACCTAAATATATCCCACATCGTAGCACAACACAATGACAGCAAACTATTCTAGAAAAACACACACGATAACAGTAATCTGTACATAACAGGGAAACTCTCATGGCATTTGACTCGTTAGTACCCTACAACTTCAAGCAATAAGTATTATATAATAAAACCCTAAATTTCTTTATTTTTGAACCTTGCAGACCTCTTCTGAGATTAAATCATGAAAACAGCAATTGCATAATAGTTACAAAACCGCAATGTTGCAAGTGCCCAAGGTTTACGAGTTGATGAGTCGACGAGTCGTTCCAGGGTTAAGACTCATAGACTAATCATGACTAGTCTAGACTAGTGCTGGACTAGTCGACGTGGTACTGTAGTACTCAACTTACAGTACTCAACTACTAATACCTAGTAGTAGTCATTGTTTTTAAGGCCTAACCCTGCCTTATCCTTGAGGCATCCTTGAGGCAGACATAGAAGGAACAGAGCAGTCAAGCAGTTTAGCACGTACAGTATGTTGCAAGGAAAAATAAGACTGAGAGATTGGGCCACTACCTATTCACTTCCTTGTGGCCCAAAAGCCCATCTACTAGCTATATACTCCCCCCGTGACCTAATTCCAATATCCTCACTCCCTTCTCCCTCACCACAGCCGCCACACACCTTCTGCTCTCTTTCCTCGTAACAGCACACAACCCTAAAACTCCTCCCTGCTCATCATGACCCTAGCCTTCTCTGATTCTCCCTCACCGCAGCATCCCTCCTTCAACGGCAGAGTAGATCCGACAAGGTAAGGAACAGAACCAGCGGAGGGAGAGCGGAGCAATGCTCCTTGCCACCGCTGCCGGCGGCGGCGGGTCAGTGGGTGCTGGCGGCAGCCTCGTCCCATGTGCGGCTCGTTCTAGAGCGAGCCTGAAAACCTAGCTCTCCAATTTTACCCTCCCACGGCTGCGAGCTGGCTCACTTATCCCCTCCCAAATTTGAGTCGAACGACTCATAGAGAACGACTAGTCCAGACTAGTCTCTCGACAGCTCGACTCAGTTTGGTAGTCTACACGAGAATCCTAGTCGACATTCACATTGCGACTCATAGACTAGTCCCTCGACTAGTCAAGACTAGTCCTTCGACTCGTAATCAGTGCACGTGCCACGTGTATAAATTTAATTGTTTTGACCTTTCTTGAAGACAAAACTTTAGCACTTGGTTTCCCTAAAGAATGATCTCCTCACATCCATGTACCATATTTCTATCGAACAAGAGCTAAATAGTGGTACCCTTGGCCCCAAGCACACAAATAAGTTCTACTATGAGATGCTGGCATGCTGCAAAGCTTCTAAGTGGCAAACCAGTTTCTTATTATATGCTACTGTAACTCTGTTAGTAGTGAAAAAAGCATGTCACGGCCGTTTTCTGCAGTAAAACATGAAGAATTTCACTAATCCACAAAGTGCATTGACTGCCATTGGCATCAGGGTGATTAAAAAACACTCCATATACAACTAACTAATTAATCTTGTCAGGCAGTTTAAACTGTAGACACAATCCAGGTCGTGCCAGCATATCATGAACGAGTTGGAACACAGTAGGTCAAACAATGCACATATCAGTGTGGAAAAAATGAAACTTGAAAATGGCATGCAGTAAATATAAGAAAGGTCAAACTGATCTTACAAGGCTACCGAAACCAATATAAATGGGCTTGTCACCAGCTTCAAGCCATTTCACAAGTGCTCCAGGAGGTACGTAATCAGAAGCAAGATCGAGGAAGCAAAATCCAACAACATCAATCTTGGGACCCCAGTCTGCATTCAAATAAATGACAATTTCAACCTTCAGTTGCAGACCATTTACAACTAAAAATTACTGAGTTGAGAATAAACTCCATCTGAAAATTGTTATAGTTTTCTCACTAAGCTAATCATTTTGTGCATTACAACTGCAATTATAATCTCAATAGGATTATAAAAGCTCCTTACATGATTAGCAGTGATAAGTATGCACATATTCTAGCAAGTAGTAACTACTAAGCACTTTCTTTATAATGTTAAATTTTAAATAACAGCATTACCTGAAATTTCAATCTGCTAGCTTACAGTAAACATGCAATTGAAATGCAATTGCCCAACTAGTTGACACCCACAATTTTAAGCTTGACATAATATATTGAGAAGTTTGAAGGGAGTGTTGCACTGACTCGAGTATGCTACATCACTAGTGCCATAACCATTATTACCTAGTTAACTTACCAGATTCAAATTTCATAAATACTAGGAGAAGGATGGAATGAGACAAAGATGAAGCAGGGAGAAACACATCTTTCATGTCGAATTTACGAGGTTCCCTGCTTCCATGAAATGCAATATATCTTATATCATATACAGTTCTGGCAACCATGACTTTGTCCAAAGTTGAATTTGTAGCTAACTAGCTATTGCTGATCTACATCGCCATGCATAAATAGAGAACATGTACCAATGACCAAATGGACCTGGTACTATCTTAACTTTGCCCATTTGTACTTTGTATACAAAATGGGGTCGAAACAAAATCATTCGACCATAATAATGTCCGCAAAGTTTGGCAAATGACAATTAACACTATCAAGAATGACAAGGTTAAGCATGATCTAGTTTCGGCTAAAATTAATAAGAATCAAGGACCTTTTGGTTTTGGGACAAGATGAGGACTCCAGATGTATCCATGAGGAATGTCACTTCCAGAACCCTGTGCACCACTTAAGTATGTTACAGGACGCAGCTTCAACTTTTTTTTCCTGAATTCATTTATCATATCCCCTATCCCAAGCCAAATCATAGAGTCAACAATTTGGTCAGAAAGCTGCAAATGTAGACAAACGTTAGAAGGCATCAGATCAGACGAGGAAATAATACTATTTCAAGCAATAACATCTAGGGCATCCAGTTCAAGTGGATCTTCAAAAAGATGCTTGTGGCCAGTTAGGTTGGGCTAAAGATTGTGGTTGCAAAAGCTGAAGCCAGCCACACGGGCACATCTAAGCAACTAAAACCAGTCAATGACGCAAAGTAAAATTTATGGTTCTCAAAACACACTTGATGCTTATACCTAAAGGTCCTGAAGACAGTACCAAGAAGACAAGAATCTAGTTGTTGGAAAGAATTTATTTGAATGCAATTGCAAGGAAGAAACTCTGCGTGGTTTCTGAAAACTAAAGCAATGTGCATAGCAAGGGCAGATACATGTGCAACAGGTTAATACCTGTAAACAGAACAAATTTCTGGTTGAAAGAAACCTAGGTTTTCGGCTACCATTTTGCAACACTGCTTTCACTTTCATTGACAAATGACAAATCAAAGACCAGCCATGCCTCGATATTTCAAAGTATAAATACCGTAGGTTTCCTAATTTTTATACCATGAAACGAAGTAGGCATATGTACGATAGCTACTCAACTGGGATCCATAATCTATTACAGCAAAAACAGAAAATACATTAGTGCATGGCAAAATGTTTCTTCTTTCTTTATTTTTTTCTTTAAACAATTTCCGCATATACCTAATTTGGTGATCATTTTCATGAAATTTGCAATAATTTAGAAAGGGTTCATGCTAGGCACTCGATACTCTGAACAAATAAGTAAATATAACGTAAACTCACTCGATATACAGCTGATGTTTTCACGCGAGAAAGAGGATGAGGAAATTCGCTAGTTGGCCTGAACAAGCAGCATAAATTAGATCTCCAAATGACAATGTTCCTCAGCAATTGTCTTCAAAGAGGAAGTGGAACAGTACTGACTCACGTCCATGGCATGGTAAAGAATATATGAATGGGTACTTTTAGTGCCTCTGCCACATGTGTATGTCCTGAATAAATATTGAGGTCAGCAGGATCAGCACATTTGTAATTGTACACATGGTAATCAAGTACATTACCATGGTTATCTGGATCAGAAAAGAGAAAAATATGCAAAAACAAAATAAAGTGATATGAAGGCACATGTGAACACATACATATGCCACACAGCATCAACTCATCGTGTGGAGGGGGGAGAGGCAAATGGTACCATTCATTAAAGGTGATAAGGCATGAACCAAAACCCTCACATTCAAAAACTACAAGTTGGAATGGAGAGCCACTGGATTTTGGTTGTGCCATTTCCAAAAGAAAAGCTAAAACACAAAGCTTTAGTATATCCTTTCATCTCTTCATAGTCGCCATAACCTATTTTGGAAAAGGAAAAGGTCCATACCCCCTCCCCTATTTTGTGGATAGTTCAGTATAACACCCTCTAATTTAGCCAGACATTTAACCCCCTTAACTTAAACAGATCAAATTATAACATGACACTGGTTTTCAAGATAATTTCACCATGCTGGTAGGTTTACGGTGGTCATGTCAAGGTTTTAAGTGCTAATTCACCCCTCAAGGAAAGCAAACGTAATACCCTGTTCTTTGATGATTTTCACATTACAAAAAGATTGGGTGAGTGTTTATTTGACAGAAAGTATATCAAAGTAACCTCGATAAAGTCGTGACAATCAATTGCATGCATGAATTCATGAATTGCAGTTCATTCAGATTGTGATAATTCTTCTTTATTCTATTTTTTTGGACCATTATTCATTCTAAATTCTTGAATTCCGCAAATGAAAGACACCACGTGTCACACTTTCATAATTTTTCGGTAACAGTTAACCAAACACAAGCCCTGGCACAAAAAAGATGCCTCTAGAGGAAAGATGAAACAGAAAGGGATCTTTATGACTTTATATTACTAAGCCAATCTGCTTACTGATGACAGGACAAAGCAAACCATCACCATGGTAAAGAATAAAATAAGAAATCGATCTGTCCCTACAAAAACTGGTCTGCAATTAACTCAATCTCAAATCAGAAAAGTAAACCAAATTGAATGTCGTAAGATGAATTGTGCATGAACAAGGTTGTCAGACTTCGATCGATATTATTGAATCTTATGATCCTGTGAGATAATTCAATCCCAATCCTATGTGGGATCTTTGATTGAGAAGGACCATGTAGAATAGTGTTCTGCACCTTGTCACCGTCATAACCAAAATTTTCAAGGTACAATCCTATGAGGATCCCCATCCTAACAACAACGTACATGAGTGTGTCCGGAATTGATGCTTTTCTCTTCGCTAAGAAATAGATCCTAAGGCTGTTTAGTATTAATAAACGAGCTTTGCCCTTCACCCGCAAGTTGTTAGGGAAAGTAAAGCACATCATAAGAAATTAATTCAAAGTGAACAAGATATACTGACCATATGCTGGTGGGTTAGCAATAATTGCGTCCACTTTGAAAGGAATGCTGGTGTCAGGGTCAGGATCCTTGCATGCAGGCAGCAAGGAAAATATAATTTCTTTCATCTGTTTTCTTTGAATAAGAATTTCTGATGGACCTGAAGGCAGGAGTCCTTTATTCTTCACCATGTCTGCTCAGATGTGAATATACCAAAGAATTAATCTGCATATAATATAGAAGTTAAAAAAAAACAATTACGTCACAAAAAAAACCATACATTCGACAAGTATTTTTGGATCTCCGCCAAGTGGAAAAAACTCCAGCCCAGCAGTCAGTACGAACTCCTTATAATTGGCGTGAGTGGCTAATCTCACACGGTGTCCATAATCCTACAATAAAGGTCACAAAAGATCCTTGTCATACTGGAAAACATAAATGTGGTGACAATAAGCTGGAAGAGAAGCCCATGAACTAACCGGAGTTCCCAAACAAGAATATGGGAATATGGGATTAACAACAATGTTAGCTTGGGCTAACCTGTAAGCATTTTCCTATAGCAACAAATGGCTGAACGTCTCCCCTTGTACCCAGTGGCGAATCCAGGAAGAAAACGAAGGGTGGGCTCAAAGTTAACAGCGAGAAAACTAACGCCATTTTGAAGAGAAAAAGGCATTTCGGTCAAAAAAAAAAGAAAAGAAAAAGGCATTATCTCCTAATCCTATTGTCCAAATAAGCTAATATTTTGCTAGAGTACTACTGAAAACATATGTATTATTACTGTCATTTTCTGTTTTTTAATATAGAATTGAACGGAAGTTTAAATCTACCTAAATAGTCGTTATCTCCTAGTCCTTTTGCTCCAAAGAAGGTAAAACTTTCCTAGATTACTACTGGAAACATGAAGTATTTGCTAGATTTTTCAAAAAAAGTATATCAAAATTTTAACCAAATTTTGAATTTATGTAGCAAAATATAGTCATTATCTCTTAATCCTTTTTCTTCAAATAAGCTCAAAATTTGCCAGATTGCTTTTTTTTAGGGGTATTTGCCAGATTGCTACTATATATTAGGTGTTGTGCTGTCCGCTACTTGCCTGTGGGCTTTTGGTGTTGTTCGGCTGAGAATGAGAGATTGGGTTGCTGGGCTAGGACGTGTTGTAGTAAATAAAAATTATACTCTATATTTGGAGGGTAGGCTAGAGCCTGTTGAAGCCCCCCCCACTGGACTCGCCACTGCTTGTACCCACGGCAAGTATAACAATCTGTAGAGGAGGCCTGTATGGTATATCAGCTCCATCCAATGATTCTTCAGCAGCAACATCACCATAGCCATCCTCTCCTCCAACATCAACTAGAGTCGCTTCCAGAGTACTTGGTACATCAACAACCACAGTTCCATCATCCTTCACTGTAGCTATTCGATTTAGCATTTTGAGCTGTGTGAAATTGGATATGCAGGGGATTAAAAGAGGGAGAAATCCAGCAGCCACACACAAATCAGTACATCTGAAACACTCTTCTATCTCAGGAGCTAAGGTGAGACAGGAAAAGCAGTCAGTGGACGGAAGGAAAACGCAGAACAGAAAGCATGTTCAAGCTCATTAAAATAAGATCATCCTTTACTTTAACTAGATCATTGATGGCGCGCGTTGCCGCGCCCGTCTATTTTTACAATGGAATGATAGGATATTTAGATATATATATGGAGACACAAAATTTGAAAATTAATGTGAGAAAAAAACTAATCTATATATTGAATATAATCGAAGAGGTGAGTTGTAACAATTGGTAGGGAGGTAGTGTCTTGTAGTAAGGACTGGTTAATTTCCTGGATATATTGGACTTGAAGTTGGTTCGAGCTTAAGCCTCGAGTGTGAGGGCTTTTAATTAAGATGGTTGATGGTAAACTGTGTGCAATGCGGCGTCCATTCATACTTACATTAAAATTGAAGATGCAGAGGAATACAATATACGATATGATAAAAGTATATCCATCTCAATTGACTTTTTCGATTGTAACATCAGCAAGCAATGAAAAAAATCTGCAGCTGTAAATGAGATTCCAATAATACGATCACAATCAAGCACTCGAAATCCAAAGTAGCCAGTTCCAAGCAAAAACTTCATACAATATTATCCATGCTGTGGGTTTTAAGCATTATGGAAACAACATAATTAAGAAACCATCAGTGAAACCACGACAAAATTATCAGTCTGGAACACACACATGGGGTAGCATGGTTTTTCCTAAATTTCACTTGTTTATGTTGTATCAACGATTCGAAAGTGTATCATCTGGCATATGGTGTATGGGCATTTGGATGATCAACCAGAATGAATCACATCATTATCAGTTGTAGAAAAAAGGCCTCAAATAGAAAACTTAACAAATAGACATATGTTAAAGAAGATCTCTTGTTGTCATCTTACCTGCCTACCACATTCACCAATATTTTCATCAACTTCTCTAGTATATGGATGAAATCTATCTCGTTAACAATCCTCCTCATTTGCTGTCTTTCTGTCGAGGCGGAACATAAACACCACAGTACCCAAGTGCTTGATTGTCTGAAACCATATAAGCCATTAACTTGTGGAGAAGTTTCTAAACTATAAAAATATGCCATCAACTAAAAGGTAAGCAGCTATTGATCATTTGGTTGAATGACAATTAAAACAAAAATCTCATTTGTAACATGCGATTTATATGTTGAGTAACTAACTACAAGATAATAGCCTGGTAAAAGTTGTGTCAATCGACTTTTGTTTACCTGTTATATCCATTTGCAGAACAACTTATTTGGCTTTCTTAGGTCTACATATTTTTATAGGATGATTATATGCCACACATGTTTTCCTTTTGTTTCCTGAAGTGGTGAAGGTGGTACTTCCTTCCAATGTAAGCAGGGAAGACATAATTTACCTTTTCATGAATCTTATGCTTATGGATGAGCGCATGCACTCATTTCGCACCCATTCCCGGACAATGGAAGATAGTCACAGCAAGATTCAAGTCTTAAACACCCCTGGGTGCTCAGTAATTCTTCGAAATAAAAATACCACAGATGCTATTATGCATATTGGTCGAGTTTTTGTATAGGCACAACCATTGAAAATAGATATATCTGGTAACATTTGTTGCGTGAATCCATTACAGTCTAGATCCCTGTTTTGTTCTAATCGTGCAATCTGGAATTCAACACCTCTCTATAATCTGCACACTACAGCAAGATTCATAAAAATGAGAGAAGTGTCAAGGCTAGGCCACTTGATATTGAATTACTGAAAGAAAGTAAGATCATGGAACATGTTGAGGGTAGAGAAAAGTGTTGTACCAGTACACTTAAACTGGAGCGGCACATGGTTTCAAATATGAATCTGTATCCCCCGTAATTACAACATAAAAAAGCTTGTTTATGGATAAGAATATCATCTATGCATCTGCTTTATAAGGCGCAACAGTACAATCTTCAGTACCTGCATTGCATATGGCATGTTTTAAAATAATAAATACACAAGTCTAACCAAACAAAATGGTCTGAATCATGTTAGAAATTACTTTAAATATGTGGCAGACAGTTGGTAACATTACATGGGATTTGCATCTGTACCTGGACCAAGGCAGAAGTCATTTTAGTGTAAAACTGATTTTTTTTATACCACAAACAATTGGCATGCGCTAATAATAATATTCTCTTGACAGATAATTGCAGAGTAACAGGGGAGAAATTAAGAGGGGGGGGGGGGGGGGGGGGCAGAATTCTTCAAGATGTGCCAATTTTTACCTTTCTTTTCCTCTAGAATATGAACCAGAGGCGACAATTGATCAGCTTGGCGTCACAAGTTCCTGAACAAAACACATCGTACCCTCAATGCTTAAATTGTAGCAGCAGCTACAGGTAATCGAGAGAGGCAGGGGGATGCCAATTCGAAATTAAGAGACTGTAGCCTGCAAGTTTGTAGTTCAGACTATACCAGTTAGTTAACTGAATTTATTCACTGATAGAGACACATTCAGTTAATAACTAAGCTAATCAAGCTCAATGGTTCAGTACACTTATGTGGCAAGTATATATGCTGAAGTTAGATGCCCACTAAAATACATACTAAACTGAAGCATGGGTCCAGCTGTACCTTACTCAATTTGATAGCAAGATTCAGTTTTATGGAGGTGGGTCATAGCCATAAGTAATCGTTTAGGTAAATGAACAGATTTCTAAATGTGTTCGTGGCAACAAGTACGGCTTTGCTCAATTTCTGAATGTGTTTGTGGCAACGACTTTGCTCAATTTCTGAATGTTGGGTGCTGATTGCTGAATGATCTCGATGGGGGTGTGTAGATGTTGGTGCATCCTACTGCAGGATGCTGACAATTGATTTTACCAGTAGGTTGAGCCACAATTGTCACCATGTGAATATTGCACATGTTGTTGTACTATTAGACATTCTCTGTTTCTGACACTGTATTATACTAAAATCTTCCATGCACACTATCATGTTGACTTCTTCAGGAATGTTCTGCTCTAGGGAAGCAAAATACATTCATAACAAATGTAGGGTTATATGTGTACTCTTATCAAACTCACCATTAAGTAATGCAAAATGCAGCAATCATCAAGTAATTAACACTGAGATTTTTTTTCATTCTGGAACCAATATATTTATGAGCAAGTCAGACTGTGCGATGGTTATACTAATTAACTATAGACTAAGAATGTATTCAGGTCTGTCATAATCAAGTCTCCTAGCATATAACAATTTCTCACTGAAAAAGACCCCAATCGAGGGTGACTGACTGCACAAGATGGAGGTCGAAATATTGTTACCGACTTGTGGCGAAAAGAACATGGGTGGTGCAGAGGAGCTCCACGCGCAGGAGCCTCATGCCCACCGTCTTCTTCGCCTCTCCTCAGTTCCACCGGGAAAATCTGCATCATCGTCATCTCTCTCCAGTTTCACCAGGCAAGTCGTCGGGCGTCGCTGCTCCGGTTGCTCTTGCCGGCGACGGTGTCGGGAGGGTTCGCCTAGGTCGCGAGAGATGTTGGGGAGGGGAGGATACGCCGTCGTCACGGGCGAGAAGGTCGGTGCGGGTGGCCACGAGGCGGGCGAGGGACGCGGAGGCATAGGCGGCGACAGCGGCATGCAGGGAAGCGAGGAGGGAGGAGATGCCGTCGTGGGCGGCGGCGGGGAGAGGAGGGGGCAGCGTGAGCAGCGAAGGGAGGTGCTCGTTCGCTACTTTTTATTTTCTGCAAGGCTGAAGCGGGCTTCGCTGCCTTGGGCCGAGCAGGAAACTGGCCCAATTAACCAAAGGGCTCCAAAATAGCTACGGGAGTAGCTGCCCTTGCGACTTCAGGCCCAGTTCGCGGCAAACATAGTGTTTACTTTAGATTGGACGGTCAGTAACGTTTAACAAACGAAATCAAATGGCCAGAAACGCCTAATTCGTCATAGGGCAGGGATTAGGTGCAGTTTTACTGTTCTTAATGATAGAACGGTAAGACTCAAAAGATACAACATAAGACTGTAAAGATAAAATCAGACTTTGGCATCCAGGAAGCTTTCAAGATCATAAAATAAGACACCTGCCACAGAGGTACCAAAAAATAGATCAAGTATTCATACTCAATCATAACATTTCAATTAACATTTGAGATTTACTTATGTAAAAAAAGTACATATTGAGAATCTAAATCTAGATTGTTGGATAATCTGCCAAAAGTACAGGAAAGCACAATATCCTTAGTGTAAAATTGGTAGAAATCAGTACATCTGAAACATCACTTCTCCTCTTCCTCCTACCTCTTCAACGCCCTTGCCTCCATCGCCGCCGCTCGTCTCGGCAGCAGCCATTTGTAGCTGCCACCCCAGGTCCGGAGATTCCAGACTTGCGGTGGTTGCTCCATGTCCCCCTCCGACTCCTTCTGTTGCGGAGGAGTGGGGAAAGGGAGCGGCGGAGATGCGGATTCGCGGCTGCCGAAGTGAGAGAAGATGCGGGAGGGAGGAAGGAAGGAATGAACTTCTGCCTCGCTGTGTGCTGCGCTTTAGTCCTTTCCAACAACGAATCCAACCTGAGCTGTAAGCGAGAAAGAGGAAAGGAATTAAGTAAATACTATATTGCATTTAAATATTTATTATGCTAAGAAAATCGATTAGTTAATAATTACTCCAGTACAGATACAAAAATAAACTAAGGTCCGAGAGAGAGGAGTAGCGGAGCAGCACGAAGCTATAGCGGCAGCACGTTGCGTGATGACACGTCGCGAAAAGAAGAGAATAACTGCCTGATGAAGTGGGTGGCCGACGGCGGCTATTGTGCTGACCGCCGGTTTGCGGGCGGTGTTTCTCCCTCCTCCTTCGATTCAACCTGACCTGATCCTCTATGCATGCAGCTGACAACTGACTAGGCATATTTTTCATTTTTCGCTTCTAGTGTAATCTTTTGACTTCTAGTGAGTAGGTGTTGCCATTATCGAAGGGTTAGAGTAAGTTTAAGGGGGGCTCTTTGGATTGAATACTGAGAGGACTCTAATCCTTGCGATATTATATCATGTGAGGATTTTTTTTGTCAAGGTCTTTTACGGCAGGGACCGGACAATATGAGCCATCCATCAAGCTGATCCAACGGACCAGATTCACCAATACTAGCAAGCATGGTGAGTAGTATTTGTTGATAAAACGGTAAAACAAATTCCGCAGCGCCAAGGGCACTTCCGGAGAAGGAAATCTTTGGGCGAGGAGCAGGTGGGTGTTCAATCAATCCATTCCCCTCCAACTCCTCTCGTCTCTCCCACACAACTTCCACGCAGAGCGCGGCGCTAGGGTTAGCGGCCGCCAGCCATCGCCTCCCTCTCTCACTGAGCCGACGGCCTCCCCTCCGCCCCCCGCAGCAACTCAGTCCCCGCCGGTTACCCGACCCCAGCTCCATACCCGCATCGGAGGTGTACGGCACATCCTCTACTCACCATACGCCCTGGCACGACAACCGGCGATGTGCTCGATGGGGTGAAGCTCACGCGGCACCTGACACGATGCTGGGTGCGTACCTGTCGACCGTCATGGCCGGCGTCGAGGCCATGTCCCAGGAGCAGAGGCAGTCGAAGCTCTACAACAACGAGTGGGGCAAGTGTTATATTTCACATTTCCGCTGTAACACTAGATGTAAGAATGCTTAATAAAATTTCCAACAGAAATTCAAGAAGCGACTATCCAAGGGGAGAAAAAAAAAACCATGACAATGCAGACCATCCCCCACATGTCTCGGCCTAAATTAGCACCCAACCTCCCCTGGGTAAGGAGGGAGGGCCGACATTGTTTCTCTCCGAAAGTCAGAAGGACAAAAAAATCGCTAATCATTTATCTCTCTCTCTCTCTCTCTATTTGCCGTGGCAGAACCCTAGCTAGTCAGCCTCGTCCCCCAATGCTTTGAACTCCGAAGCAAGCAACCGCCGACGAGAGATCGGGCCCGCCCAACGCAGCAAGCGTAGGAGCAGGGATCATGACGGGGCGTGGTTGGCGGGTACCCACCCTTGCCCTACGAGACGAACGAGGCAGGATCCCTTTTACCTGCGTTAGACGTTGACGCCACGGTGGCGGTGGAGCGGTCGCCGCTGTGCGCCTCCGCCTCTATCTCTTCCACGCCCTTGCCGCCTTCGCCGGCGCTCGCCTCGGCAGCGGCCATTTGTAGCCGCCGCCCCGGGTCCGGAGATTCCAGACTTGCCGCGGTTGCTCCCTCCTCCTCCTATTGCGGCGAAGAGGGGAAAGGGAGCGGCGGAGATTCGGGGAGAGAAGATGCGGGGCGCTTTATAGTCCTTCCCCAATCCAAGGACGAATCCAACCTGAGCTGTAAGCCAGAAAGAGGAAAGGAATTGAGAGAATTCCTTATTTAACACTCTTAAATATTCTTTTCCTATTTGACACTGAAAATATTTTTCTTCCTTATCTAACACCGAGTCTAAATTTTATGCCCTTTATAACACTTCCGTCTATTTTAAGCCTTAACGGCGTTAAATATCACCTGAAATGACCTTTTTGTCCCTCATGTGGCATGTGGCCAAAATTTAATCGATGTTATTTATACCTATATATAATAATAAGAAGGAACTATTGTTTCTGCCGGTACGTCATCAAAATTACTCCCAAAGTTGCAAAATATTACCCACCGATGCCACTAAGTGATAAAAAACGTTTCACACAGGAAATCCCCGCCTGGGCCGGCCCATGCAGTAGGAACCTTATACTGCGCTCTGCGCGCAGGGAGAAGACACAACCGCCTGTTGGGCCCGTCCCATGTCCGGGTGGCATGTTTTTTATTTTTCGTTTTCCTTTTCCGTCTTTTTTTATTTAAATAATATAGGACTTTAAAAAAATCCAAAAAATAAAATTTTGAAATTATTTTTTAATAATTCATAACTGTTTGTGGATTCAGAAAATGTTCGTGATTTTTAATTTAAAAAATGTTCGCATATTCAAAAAAGTTCGCCAATTCTAGAAATGTTCGCCTATTTAAGAAAAAATGTTTTAAAAATATTCACAATTTTAGAAAAAATGTTTGCAGATAGTTTAAAATGTTCATGAATTCAAAAAATGTTTGAAAATGTGTAAAAATGTTCACAAATTTGAAAAGTGTTCACGATTTCAAATATATTCATGAGTTTACAAAAATGTTCATGATTTTCCAAAATTGTTGACGATTTCACGAAAATGAGAATGATAGTTTATCTCGGTGATGAAGAAAAATGTGGTCATGGCCATTGGAGATTATGATTTTTTTTTCTCCCCGTTGCAACGCACGGGCCCTCAGTAGGGACCTATACTGCGCTCTGTGCGCCGGAGAATACGCAGCACACCTGTTTGGGCCGGTCCACGTGCGGGCGGCCTGTTTTCTAATTTCTTTTTTTATTTTTGTTTTTCTTTTCATTTTCGTTGTTTTCTACTTTAAATAATTTGGGACTTCAAAAAACTTCTGACTTTAAAAAAACTGAGAATTTTGAAATAAAATGTTCAAGAAAACATAAAATGTTTGTGAATTCAAAAAATGCTCAGAATTTTTCTAAAACTTTTCGCATATTTAAAAAAAATCGAAATTTTGAAAACAATGTTCGTAAAATCAAAAAAAGTCCATAATTTTGAAACAAAGTTTGTGTATTAAAAATTGTTAACAAATTAAACAAAATGTTTGCTAATTCAAAAATGTGCATGAATTTTAAAAAATGTCCTAAAAATTTGAAAACAGTTCATGAATTACAAAACAGTTTCTTGATTCGTAAAATGTTTGCTGGTTCAAAAAATGTTCATGAATTTTAAATAAATATACCAATTTTGAAAAAACTGTTCGCCTATTCTAGAATTGTACGCCGATTCAAAAGAAAATGTTCCCAAATTTGTAAAAATGTTCACGAATGACCGAAGATATGTCGTTAAACAGTAATGTTTCTGAGTCTTTGTGACTATATACCCGCGTGAATTTTGAAGAATTAACTGCCGGGGTAGATCGGAATATTATAATATGTTTTTTTTTTGAAATTCAGAATAATTCTTTGAATTACCAAGTTTTTTGACAATCACAATATTTTTTTGAAAAATGTGAACATTGCTTCAATTTGTAAATAAATTTAAAAAATGGTACATTTTCTTGCATTTGTGAACAAATTTTCAAAATCATGCGATGAGATGTGAACAACATGTGGTCATAGCGATGAGAGGTGGGGGGGGGGGGGGGATTCACGTGCAGGCATTCCTTGATTAATGGCTTTTGCGACTTTTGATATGCAGATATGCAATTTAATACGCATTATTAGCGGCAATGATTTGATAATATATTCGTGGGAATGATTCTGAAAGGATTGATCCACAGAAACGATTCTAGGAATGCCCATATATACTTGAAAACCTAGCTATCTAGACCTGTAGTAGCCATTCATATTAGCCTACATGACCAGACAGTTAGCGAGTTATTAGTTTCTGTAATGTCATGATTGGTATGAGAATAGCCATGCGCAATTCATGCCATGATGATTCGAGTTTGGCCCCATTCTCCGGTCACGATCTCATTACACATACTGATGGGGGGCTTGTCGACGCATAGTCATACTACCGTGCCCTTGTGCCGTGAAGGCCATATTTTGGGCCGTATAAGCCCATATATGCGTGGGCCTGGGGCCCCATACCTGGGAGACCGACTTCATGAGTGTGCGACCCTTGATTTCCTGAGAGGAATCTGAATTCAACATGGCAAGCCTATCCGACTTGGAGAAGCAGAAAAGGAGAAATGCACCCAGGAAGGACTCCGAGTCTACAACCACCTCTCCACTCCTATATAAAGAGGACAAGACCCTGCAAGAAAGGACAAGTTCTATAAGCTCCATAGTTTTAGAAGCCCACGGCTACACAAGATCGAGACAAGCCTTTGTCTTGTAGGAAGAAACCCTAGTGAACTAGCGCAACCCGCCTAGTCTCATCCACAATAGCCACTGAGTTGCCTCCCAACTCGTCGGATACATACTATGTAACCCTAGATTGACTATCAATAAAAGGAGTAGGGCTATTGCCTGCACAAGGGTTCCGTACCTGGGTAAAACTTGTGCCGCGTGTCCGTTCGATGACATCCCACTACCAAAAAAATCATGTGTAACTACCGTACCGCTGGGAGGTACCGACAAAAATATCCTCGACAATGCTTGTTTTTCAAAAAGGCTGGCCGATTGGAAGGGAGAATAGAAGAATATAAACTAAAATGTCGATCAACGGATGGAAGCTAGTAGAGAAATTATGTCACGTATGAAAGACATTGCGTAGTCCTAGATCTTTTTTTTAGAAACGTTGCAATGTGTTCAGATAAACAACTAGATACAACACATACGCATAACACATTCGAAGAAACGAGAGGGGACACATGTCCCATCACAGATAGCAAAAAAACCACACTATTTTTTTACAAAGCAACACCTGAGGGGGTTAGATACTAAAAAAAACACTCGTCGCAGTCCTCCTTCGCCGCCGAAATCGCCACTGAAGGAAGAAGGGACAAGACCCATGAACCAAAGATCTGCTGGAGCACCGTCGCTGCAAAGCTTTAAGAGCCAAAGAAAGAACCGCTGTGACAACGGAGCACCTGTCACTGTGGAGCATCGGCCGGGGAGCACCCCATGCACCTCGGGCCCCGGTTCCACCGTATTTGGTCGACGTCGACAAAGAAGACCACAGGTACCGCGTGCCAGCATCCTCCATCCCTGCACTAGAGCGGACGCCGACCTCTGCAAGCCGACGCTGCTGGCAGAAGAGGCGAGCACTGGCACACTACTGTACAGGGCAACCCCACTGATTTATCAATGGAGCTGGAGCAAACGTCATCATGCCAAGGATGAGGTCGGGGGACACCATTCCACTACTCAGTCGCTGCCACTGCCTCGCTGACCGGGCACAGAATCCCTAGCCCCATAGGCCCCGCCGACTGACGGGGAACAAAACACCCAAGTTGTCTGGTGCCTCCGGGAATAGAACCACCATGATGGGCCAGAACCAGTGACCACTTATTCAGAAACGGCGGCGCTACTGCCATCAGATGGTTGCCGCCACGAAAGCCTAGACTTACCCTATCTACATACCGGACCAAAAGCACCAGGGTTCCCCCCCCCGCGGAGGGGTGAGGAACCCACTGGTTCGTTAACGGAGGAAGGCAGAAATTCTCTCGCTGCCCTCTTTGCCTCTAGCGGGAGCAAAAGGAAGGGGGATGCGAAAAGCGAGCTAAGCCAGTGTTTCGGTTCTTGTTACATCATGGGACAACTACACTAGGGCTATAGCCCATCCAGACCAATTCACAAAACAATGAGGGCTTATAAGAGATATTGAGCCCTCTCCCCCCTAAAAGACCAGCCATGTTGGTGAATAGTGCCAAACTATTGGGGAAGTATACCATGCAGGTGTGGACAGACCATATCGACCAACAGTGCCTAGGGTACCTCGGCCCTCCACGTAGTCATGCCAAGGTAGGTACTTGAAGGAGATGTGGGTGGACATGTTTAACTCTAGGATCCTATCGTAGCTAGAAGATTTACCCTAGTTCATTAGGAGATCAGATCGTATAGTATCGTACATTTTGGAAATATGCCCTAGAGGCAATAATAAAGTTGTTGTAATCATATTTCCTTGTTCATGATAAATGTTTATTATCCATGCTATAATTGTATTGACCGGAAACTTAAATACATGTGTGGATATATAAACAGACACCGTGTCCCTAGTGAGCCTCTACTAGACTAGCTCGTTGATCAAAGATGGTTAAGGTTTCCTAATCATAGACATGAGTTGTCATTTGATAACGGGATCATATCATTAGGAGAATGATGTGATGGACAGACCCAACCGTAAGCTTAGCATCTGATCGTGTCACATAGTTTAATTGCTACAGCTTTCTTCATGTCAAGTATATGTTCCTTAGACCATGAGATCATGCCACTCCCTAATACCGGACGAACACTTTGTGGGTAATCAAACGTCACTTCGTAACTGGGTGATCGTAAAGGTGCTCTATAGGTATCTCGGAAAGTGTTTGCTGGGTTGCATGGATGGAGACTGGGATTTGTCACTCCGTATGACGGAGAGATATCTCTGGGCCCTCTTGGTAATACAACATCATGAATAGCTTGCAAGCATGTGGCTAATGAGTTTAGTCACGGGGATCTTGTATTACGGAACAAGCAAAGAGACTTGCCGGTAACGAGATTGAACTAGGTATGGCGATACCGACGATCGAATCTCGGGCAAGTAACATATCGCCGGACAAAGGGAATTGTATACGAGATTAACTGAATCCTTGACATCGTGGTTCAAACCAATAAAGATCTTCGTTGAATATGTGGGAGTCATTATGGGCATCCAGGTCCAACTAATGATTATTGATCGAAGAGGTGTCTCGATCATGTCTGCATGTTCTCGAACCCATAGGGTCACACACTTAACATTCGGTAACGCTAGGGTAGTATTGGGATATTCATAATGGTGAGACCGAATATTGTTCGTAGTCTCGAATGAGATCCAGGACATCACGAGGAGCTCCGGAATGGTCCAGAGGTAAAGATTTATATATGGGAAGTGGTTTTTCAGGGTTCCGAAAAAGTTCAGGATTTTTCGGTATTGTACCGGGAAGTTTCTAGAAGGTTCCGGAGTGGGGCCCACATACATGGAGGGACCCACATGGACATGGGTAGTTGGCCAAGGCCCCACACACCTGGTCCAGGCACAGCAAGATCCCCCCTAATAGGAATGAGATCATATCCCGAAGGGATAAGATCGAGCTCCCTAAAAACGGGGGATAGTGATCGGTGGTGAAGGAAAGGAGGGGATTTCCTCCCCCCTGGCCGTCGGCCCTAGGGGCTTGGAGGAGGGGCCAAGCCCCCTCCCCCATGCCTATATAAAGAGGGGAGGCGCAAGGGGGCAGCAACCATCCATCCCAAGGCGCCTCCCCTCCCTCTCCCTCCATCTCCTCCGCGTAGCGCTTGGTGAAGCCCTGCTGCAGTTCCGCTGCCACCACCACCACCACGCCGTCGTGCTGGCCTAGATACCATCTACCTCTCCACCCTCCCTTGCTGGATCAAGAAGGCAGAGACATCACCGGGCCATACATGTGCACATCTCGGAGGTGCCGTTCATTCGGCGCTGGATCGGATTAGATCGCGAAGGGAGTACGACTACGCCAGCCACGATCTCTAGATCGTTAACGCTTTTGGTCTACAAGGGTATATAGACACTCCCCCTCTCATTGCTAGCATCTCCATAGAATAGATCTTGGGTGTTTCGCAGGATTTTTTTTTGTTTTCCATGCAACGTTCCCCATCAGTGGCATCTTGAGCTAGGTCTATGCGTAGATGTTATGCATGAGTAGAACACAAAATGATTGTGGGCGTTGATGCTCAGATTGCTTACCTCCTTTGTTATTTTGGATTCGGCGGTATTGTGGGATGAAGCGGCCCGGACCAACTTCACTTGTCCTCGCACAAGAGACCGGTTCCACAAATGACATGCAACTTGTATTGCATAAAGTGGCTGGCGGGTGTCTGTCTCTCCCACTTTAGTTGAATCTGATTTGACAACGGCGGTCCTTGTAGAAGGTTAAATGACAACTTGTATATCACCATTGTGGCTTTGCGTAGATAAGAACGGTTCTTATAGATTGCCCCTAGAAGCCACGTAAAAATTGCAACAACAAAGTAGAGGATGTCTAACTTATTTTTGCAGGGCATGTGCTGTAATGTGGTATGGCCATGACATAATATGATATATGTGATGTATGAGATGATCATGTTTGTACTAGTTCATGACTTGCATGTTGATGAGTACGGCAACCGGCAGGAGCCATAGGGTTGTCTTAATATTATTGTATGACCTGCGTGTCAATCATTAAACGCCATGTAATTGCTTTTCTTTATCGCCATGAGTTAGCAATAGTTGCAGAAGCAATAGTTGGCGGAGACAACTACATGACGGCACCTTGGAGATGATGGAGATCATGCCGGTGCTTTGGAGATGGAGATCAAAAGCACAAGAAGACAAAGGCCATATCATGCCCCATATTGCTTGCATGTGATGTTTGTCTTTTATGCATCTTATTTTTATTAGAACGACGGTAGCATTATAAGATGATCCCTCCACTTAATATCAAGATAAAAGTGTTCTCCCTTAGTATGCACCCGTTGTGAAAGTTCGTCGTTTCGAAGCACCTCGTGATGATCGGGTGTGATAGACTCTACGTTCGCATACAACGGGTGTAAGCCAGTTTTACACATGCGGAAATACTTGGGTTAACTTGACGAGCCTAGCATGTACAGACATGGCCTCGGAACACGGAGAACCAAAAGGTTAAACATGAGTCATATGGATGATATGATCAACATGAAGATGTTCACCATTGAAACTACCCCATCTCACGTGATGATCGGACCTGGGTTAGTGGATTTGGATCATGTATCACTTAACAACTTGAGGGATGTTGATTTAAGTGGGAGTTCATTAGTAATTTGATTAATTGAACTAATTATCATGAACATAGTCTAAATGTCTTTGCAAATATATTGTAGATCAATGGCTCGCGCTATAGCTCCCCTGAATTTCAATGCGTTCCTAGAGAAAACTAAGCTGAAAGATGATGGAAGTAACTATGCGGACTTGTCCGTAATCTAAGGATTATTCTCACTGCTGCACAGAAGGCTTATGTCCTTGATGCACGGCTAGGTGTGCCACCCGCTCCGTTGACTGTGGATGCTATGAACATCTGGCAGACAAGGGCGGATGACTACTCGATAGTTCAGTGCGCCATGCTATACGGCTTAGAACCAGGGCTCCAAAAACGTTTTGAGCACCACGGGGCATATGATATATTTCAAGAGCTGAAAATGGTGTTTCAGGCTCACGCCCGTGTGGAGAGGTATGACGCCTCAGACAAGTTCTTTAGTTGTAAGATGGAGGGGAACAACTCCGTTAGTGAGCACGTACTCAAAATGTCTGGGTACGCCAATCGTCTCAATCAGTTGGGATTCGCTATTCCCGATGAAGTAGCAATTGATAGGGTTCTTCAGTCACTGCCACCAAGCTACAAGGGCTTCGTGATGAACTATAATATTCAAGGGATGGAGAAGACACTCCCTGAGCTTTTCGCGATGCTTAAAACCACGGAAGTAGAAATCAAGAAAGAGCATCAAGTATTGATGGTCAAAAAGACCACCAGTTTCAAGAGGGGTATGGGAAAGAAAGGGAACTTCAAGAAGAATGGCAAGCAAGTTGCCGCTCCCGTGAAGAAACCCAAGGCTGGACCCAAACCTGAGACTGAGTGTTTCTATTGCAAGGGGAATGACCACTGGAAGCGGAACTGCCCTAAGTACTTGGCAGATAAGAAGGCTGGTAACGTCAACAAAGGTATATTTGATATACATGTTATTGATGTTTACCTTACTAGTGCTCGTAGTAGCGCCTGGGTATTTGATACTGGTTCAGTTGCTAATATTTGTAACTTGAAACAAAAGCTGCGGAATAAACGAAGGCTAGCTAAGGACGAGGTGATGATGCACGTTGGAAATGGTTCCAAGGTTGATGTGATCGCCGTCGGCACGCTCCCTCTACATCTACCTTCGGGATTAGTATTAAACCTAAATAATTGTTAATTGGTGCCTGCGTTAAGCATGAACATTATATCTGGATCTTGTTTATTGCGAGATGGTTATTCATTTAAGTCGGAGAATAAAGGTTGTTCTATTTATATGAATAATATCTTTTATGGTCATGCACCCAATGTGAATGGTTTATTTTTGTTGAATCTCGATAGTAGTGATACACATGTTCATAATATTGATGCCAAAAGATGCAAAGTGAATGATGATAGTACCACATACTTGTGGCACTGCCGCTTAGGTCATATTGGTGTAAAGCGCATGAAGAAACTCCATACTGATGAACCTTTGGAATCACTTGACTTTGAATCATTTGAAACATGCGAACCATGCCTCATGGGCAAGATGACTAAAACCCCGTTTTCGGGTACAATGGAATGGCAAGTGACTTGTTGGAAATAATACATACTGATGTATGCGGTCCAATGAGTGTTGAAGCATGCGGTGGATATCGTTATTTCCTGACCTTCACAGATGATTTGAGTAGATATGGGTATATTTACTTAATGAAACACAAGTCTGAAACATTTGAAATGTTCAAGGAGTTTCAGAGTGAAGTAGAAAATCATCGCAACAAGAAGATAAAATTTCTACAATCTGATCGTGGAGGTGAATATCAGAGTTACGAGTTTGGTATGCATTTAAGACAATGTGGAATTGTTTCACAACTCACGCCACCTGGAACACCACAGCGTAATGGTGTGTCCGAATGTCGTAATCATACCCTATTGGATATTGTGCGTTCTATGATGTCTCTTACCGATTTGCCACTATCATTTTGGGGTTATGCATTAGAGATAGCCGGATTCACTTTAAATAGGGCACCATCTAAATCCGTTGAGACAACACCGTATGAATTATGGTTTGGCAAGAAACCTAAGCTGTCGTTTCTTAAAGTTTGGGGATGCGACGCTTATGTCAAGAGGCTTCTGCCTGATAAGCTCGAACCCAAAGCGGAGAAGTGCGTCTTCATAGGATACCCTAAAGAGACAATTGGGTATATGCTACTTGTGAGCTGCGTTGGGATTTCCCCGAAGAGGAGGGTATGATGCAGTACAGTAGAGATAAGTATTTCCCTCAGTTATAAAAACAAGGTTATCAATCCAGCAGGAGAATCACGCAACACCCCGTTAGTAGTACCTGCACACAAAATAACAAATCCTTGCACCCAACGCGAACAAGGGGTTGTCAATCCCTTGGTGGTTAATTGCAAGATTAAATTGTATGGTCATAGATAGATAGATCGAATAAAAATACAAAATAAAATAAATAAAGTAAAAGTGCAACAAGGTATTTTTAGGATTTTCAATGTATGATAAAAGTAGACCGGGGGGCCATAGTTTTCACTAGAGCCTTCTCTCTTGAAAATAGCATACGGTGGGTAGACAAATTACTGTTCGACAATTGATAGAAAAGCAAATAATCATGACGATATCCAAGGCAATGATCATGTATATAGGCATCACATCCGAGACAAGTAAACCGACTCCTGCCTGCATCTACTACTATTACTCCACACATCGACCGCTATCCAGCATGCATCTAGAGTATTAAATTCATAAAGAACGGAGTAACGCCTTAAGCAAGATGACATGATGTAGACAAAGTAAACTCACGCATGAATAAACCCCATATTTTTAACCTTAATAGCAATGATACATACGTGCCATGTCCCTTTATGTCACTGGGATTGAGCACCGCAAGATCGAACCCACTACAAAGCACCTCTCCCATTGCAAGATAAATTAATCTAGTTGGCCAAACCAAATCAATAGATCGAAGAGAAATACGAAGCTATAATAATCATCATAAAAGAGTTCAGAGAAAACTCAAATAATATTCATGGATAATCTGATCATAAACTCACAATTCATCGGATCCCAACAAACACACCGCAAAAAGTGATTACATCGGATAGAACTCCAAGAACATCGAGGAGAACATTGTACTGAAGATCAAAAAGAGAGAAGAAGCCATCTAGCTACCAACTATGGACCCGAAGGTCTGTGGTAAACTACTCACGCATCATCGGAAGGGCAGCAAGGTTGATGGAGAGCCCCTCCGTGATCGATTCCCCCTCCGGCGGAGTGCCGAAAAAGGCCTCCAGATGGGATCTCTCGAGAACAGAATCTTGCGGCAGCGGAAAAAGTATTTCGTGGACTCCTCTGTTGGTTTCCTGATTATAGAGAATTTATAGAGGTGGAATTAGGTCAAACGGGGCAGAGGTGGGCCCACGAGGCACCAGGGCGCGCCTGCCCCCCCAGGCGCGCCCTGGTGGCTCGTGGCCACCTCCTCTGTCTTCTGGCCCTCTACCGAAGCTTTTAGTGTCTCTTATGTCCAGAAAAAAATCTCCAAAAAGTTTCGTGGCATTTGGACTTCGTTTGGTACTGATATTCTGGAAAACCAAAAACAGGCAAAAAACAGCAACTGGCACTGGGCACTAAGTTAATTGGTTAGTCCCAAAAAATGATATATAATTGCTTGTAAATGTATATAAAACATCCAAGATTGATAATATAATATCATGGAACAATAAAAAATTATAGATACGTTGGAGACGTATCAAGCATCCCCAAGCTTAATTCCTGCTCGTCCTCGAGTAGGAAATGATAAAAACAGATTTTTTGATGTGGAATGCTACCTATCATATTCATCATATACTCTTTTCTTTTTTAGCATGGACATTTGGACGTGAATGATTCAAAGCAATAGTCTATAATTTGACATGAAGACATAAATACTCAAGCATACTAACAAGCAACCATGCCTTTCAAAATATCAACGCTAAAGAAAGTTATCCCTAGCCCATTATGCTCAATCATTGATCCATTCATGAAACACACTCCATATTAGCTACATCCAATGCACAAGTATGACAATAGTGCTCTCTAGTTGGTGCTTTGTAAGAGAAGATGGTGACTCAAAATAAAAATAAAAATTGCATAAAAGTAAATTGATAGGCCCTTCGCAGAGGGAAGCAGAAATTTGCAAATGTGCCAGAGCTCAAGGCTTAAATTAGAGAGATAAAATTATTTTGAGAGGCATGCTTTTCCTGTCAACGAAAACGACCGAGAATTCCCAATATCTTCCATGCTAGACACATTATAGGCGTTTCCCAAACAGAAAATAAAATTTATTTCCTTTCCACCATTCTTTCACAATCCATGGCTAGCCGTATCCACGGGTGCCCTCCATACCAACACTTTCCAAGGAATTTATTATTATCATCATATTAAATTTCTTTTCATTTCATTTCATTTCGGGACTGGGCATCCCTATTACCTGCCACTCTCTTGTGCAATGACAAGTGAATAAACACTCATCGTGAGAATAACCCACCTAGCATGGAAAATATTGGCCACCCCCTTCCGCCTCATGAGCGGTACGGACACACAAAACGGAAAATTATTTTGAAAATTAGAGTTGGCACACGCAAATTTACTTGGAACGGCATGGAAATACCGCATATAGGTAGGTATGGTGGACTCATCGGGCACAACTTGGGTTTAAAGAGTTTGGATGCACAAGCAGTATTTCTGCTTAGTACAAATGAAGGCTAGCAAATGGATTGAGAAGCGACCAACCAAAAAGCGAAAACGGTCATAAACATGCATTGAACATAACTAACACCGAATAAGGCACCATAAATAGGATATAATTTCGTTGCATAACTATTGACTTTACGTGCATGCATAGGGAATCACAAACCTTAACACCAATATTCTTACTAAATCACAATTACTCACTAAGATGACTCACATATCATCATCTCCATATCGCAAAACTATTGCAAGGAATCAAGCTTATCATATCCAATGATCTATATGAAAGTTTTTATTATATCTCTCTTGAATATTCATCACTTTGGGACCAAATTCATATCTTGTGCAAATTACCATTACTATTATCAACTCTCAAAAAGGTTTAAGTGAAGCATGAGAGTGCAAATATTTCTTCAAAATTTAATCTTATCAACTCTCAAAATAATATAAGTGAAGCATGAGAGTGCAAATATTTCTTCAAAATATAGCCACTGCCGTGCTCAAAAAGATTTAAGTGAAGCACTAGAGCAACTGCCTAGCTCAAAAGATTTAAGTGAAGCACATAGAGTATTCTAACAAATCATGATAAACGTGTGGCTCTCTCAAATAGGTGTGTCCAGCAAAGATGATTGTGACAAACTAAAAAGCAAACAAATCAAAGACTCATATAATACATGACGCTCCAAGTAAAACACATATCATGTGACGAATAAAAATATAGCTCCAAGTAAAATTACCGATGGTTGGTAGAAGAAAGAGGGGATGCCTTCCGGGGCATCCCCAAGCTTAGACGCTTGAGTCTTCCTTGAATATTACCTTGGGGTGCCTTGGGCATCCCCAAGCTTAGGGTCTTGCCACTCCTTATTCCTTCATCCATCGTGATCTCACCCAAAACTTGAAAACTTCAATCACACAAAACTCAACAAAACCTTCGTGAGATCCGTTAGTATAACAAATAAATCACTACTTTAAGTACTGTTGCAAACCCATTCATATTTTATTTTTGCATTATACCTACTGTATTCTAACTTCTCCATGGCTTATACCCCCCGATACAATCCATAGTTTCATCAAAACAAGCAAAACAATGCATCAAAAACAGAATCTGTCAAAAACAGAACAGTCTGTAGAGATCTATTTAAAATCCATACTTATGTAACTCCAAAAATCCTGAACAATTTGGACAACGTGGGAAATTAATATACCAATACTGTGTAAAAATTTCAGATTTTTCTGACGCTCCAGTACAGAAATAAAATTCCAGCACTGGATGCAAAACTTCCTGTTTTCCAAACAGCATCAATTATACTATCTTCCAAATCATCCCAAAGGCATTACTTGGCACAAACACAAATTAAAACATAAAAACATAATCATAACACTATAATAATTGTGTAAACACACAAGAACAGAAATAAATAGCAAAAATTTATTTTATTCATTGGGTTGCCTCCCAACAAGCGCTATTGTTTTTTGCCCCTAGCTAGGCATAATGCATAGTTTCAAGTATTGTCATCTTTGGTTTCCAATTCTTCAATCACACATCCATATTCCCTAGGAGTCCTAACATGCATATTTTTAATGATCACGCTCCTAGGAACAAAGTTAAGAAATTTATTCTCATAAGTAGGTTTCTTTATCAATTCAACGAAATTGGGGTGAACACTAATCATTTTAAGATCTTCGCTGTGGCTGGGTGTAGCACCCTTGTCTTTAGGAACATATATAAACTTGCAATTCTTGCTAGGAGGAGTCTTTTCAATAGTTTTGGCGGAAGAAAAAGCTGAACCCAAATTATTAATAATTTCTTCCAACTTATCAATCCTAGCGGGACTTTGTTCCATCCTTTCATTAATTATCGGTTCTTTCTCTTTTAGCATCTTAAGAGTAATCCCTACCTTTGATCCAAACTGAGTAACATGATTATGAATCTTTTTATCTAAATTTTCAATATGCTCTATGGTAGGCATTTTATTTTCAATAGCGTCTCACCTTTGCATAATATGTTCCAAGGTCAAGACAGTTTCATTAATAGTGATAGGTGGTGATCCCACTAAATTTCCCATAGCATTGAAAGCATCCATAGAGGGACACATCAAGAAATTCCCTCCAGTAATAGTATCAAGCACAAACCTATACCAAGTAGTAATGCCCACATAAAAATTGCGAAGAAGGATGGTGGTAGATTGCTTACGAGTTGATCTATTATGAGCATCACAAATCCTATACCAAGCATCTTTTATAGTCTCTCCTCCCCTTTGTTTAAAATTAAGCACTTCATGTTCAGGGGTAATAGCAACAAGGGAAGAACTAGCCATCACGATAAAACGAGCAAACAAGAAGAAAGGCAAACGGAATTTTTTTTGTATTTTTGTAAAAAAAATTAGAAGTGGGGGAGATGAAAACGAGAGGCAAAGGCAAATAAAATAAATGCAAGGAGATGAAAGTTTATGCGAAGGTACTTGATAGATGTTGATGATGTCTCCCCGGCAACGGCGCCAAAAATTCTTCCTGCTACTTGTGAGCTGCGTTGGGATTTCCCCGAAGAGGTGGGGATGATGCAGTACAGTAGAGATAAGTATTTTCCTCAGTTATGAAACCAAGGTTATCAATCCAGTAGCAGAATCACGCAACACCTCGTTAGCAGTACCTGCACACAAAATAACAAATCCTTGCACCCAACGCGAACAAGGGGTTGTCAATCCCTTGGCGGTTAATTGCAAGATTAAATTGTATGGTGATAGATAGATAGATCGAACAAAAATACAAAATAAAATAAATAAAGTAAAATTGCAGCAAGGTATTTTTAGGATTTTTAATGTATGATAAAAGCAGACCCGGGGGCCATAGTTTTCACTAGAGGCTTCTCTCTTGAAAATAGCATACGATGGGTAGACAAATTACTATTGGGCAATTGATAGAAAAACAAATAATCATGACGATATCGAAGGCAAGGATCATGTATATAGGCATCACGTCCGAGACAAGTAGACCGACTCCTGCCTGCATCTACTACTATTACTCCACACATCGACCGCTATCCAGTATGCATCTAGAGTATTAAGTTCATAAAGAACGGAGTAACACCTTAAGCAAGATGACATGATGTAGACAAAGTAAACTCACGCATGAATAAACCCCATCTTTTTACCCTTAATAGTAACGATACATACGTGTCATGTCCCTTTATGTCACTGGGATTGAGCACTGCAAGATCGAACCCATTACAAAGCACATCTGCCATTGCAAGATAAATCAATCTAGTTGGCCAAACCAAATCAATAGATCGGAGAGAAATATGAAGCTATAATAATCATGCATAAAAGAGTTCAGAGAAAACTCAAATAATATTCATGGATAATCTGATAATAAACTCACAATTCATCGGATCCCAACAAACACACCGCAAAAAGTGGTTACATCGGATAGAACTCCAAGAACATCGAGGAGAACATTGTATTGAAGATCAAAAAGAGAGAAGAAGGCATCTAGCTACCAACTATGGACCCGAAGGTCTGTGGTAAACTACTCACGCATCATCGGAAGGGCAGCAAAGTTGATGGAGAGCGCCTCCGTGATCGATTCCCCCTCCGGCGGAGTGCCGGAAAAGGCCTCCAGATGGGATCTCTCGAGAACAGAAGCTTGCGGCAGCGGAAAAAGTATTTCGTGGACTCCTCTGTTGGTTTCCCGATTTTAGAGAATTTATGGAGGTGGAATTAGGTCAAACGTGGCAGAGGTGGGCCCATGAGGCACCAGGGCGTGCCTGCCCCCCCACTACTAGGGAAAAGGCTAGCAGTAGCGAGGGGTAAAAGCTTAGCAGTAGCGCAGGGTCCCGCGCTACTGCTAGCACGCTACAGCTAACCTGTTAGTAGTAGCGCGGGTGGCACCCGCGCTACTACTACTTTGGTCAGTAGTAGCGCGGGTGACACCCGCGCTACTACTATTTCAACCCGCGCTACTACTATCCTAAGTACTAGTAGCGTGCACTTTTTCCCCACGCTACTACTAGCTAATTAGGACTAGTAGCGTGCACCTTTTCCCCCACGCTACTACTAGCTAATTAGGAATTAAAAAAAATAAAAATTAGATGCAGTATTCATGGATGGAAATCAGAGACACATCCAGTGCAAAATAAACTAAGGTCACAGAACCATCTCAACTGGAAGAGATCACAAGAATCCATTCAACATCAGACGCACACAACCATCATCGAAACGTGGCTACCTTCCCTAGTGTTCACCACCAACCTAAACAAACCACTTCTCTAGATGTATCTACCAAGGCTCAGAGTTCAGACGCCGGTGGACCCGAATCCTCCCTCTCCCCGGACGGTGGCGTCGAGGTCCTCCACCTCGGCGACCTTCGGCGTCGCGATCACCTAGACGATCATCTGTGCGACGTGGCCGCCGGGCTTCACGGCGAAGTCCGCCTCCGAGTGGTTGAAGAGCACGAGGCCCACCGGGCCGCGGTAGTCCGCGTCGATCACCCCTGCGCCCACGTCGGGAAAGTGAAAACTTGTTAGTACGCGTCAGCGTCCAAATCTAGCTTCAGTACACTCTTAAGATGATACATTTACTACTGAAGAGCTCAATATATGACAATATGATACATGAAACTGAAGGATATATATTGACTTTACAAAATGCATTCTAAACCAGCTGACAGGCTATATAAATTCTAGTCCATGCATTATAATGCTCACTTAGCTTCATGGGCATCTCAAACCAAGATCAATGTTAAGGAACTCATAATGCAATTAAAAAAACTTATCTGCAGATTCATAATTTATGAAACCACAAGCTTTACTTTTCATTATATATGGAGTTAATCTAGCCACAAAAATCCTGGTGAGTTTACTATTCTACATGGATAGCATCACGGAAGTCAACTTCGATAGTTCACATATAGCATCTGTAGTATAAATGAACTGCATGAAGTGAGTTTACATAACAAGTCAAACGTGATGTAGTTTGTAGACCACGGAAACTAAATAAAAGCACTTGAAGCAACTTTGTCAATGTGGATACAACCTACAGACAATTTTTCTGGAACTCTGAGGTTGCAACTGTAAAGAACAAAAATATTTGCAAGGGCTTAAAATGATCAGTGGATCGCACAAATACCATCTGGCAACTAATCATGACGGGCAACAACTGTATTTAGGCTAAGAAATGTTCGAGTTATAAACTACCATGAATCATTTACCCAATCATTTTCCCATCGGGATATCTGGAGACAACTTTGTCCTCAACACTTATTTGCTAATAATGGGAGAAGTGCAGAGAAGCAATTGCAAAAGGACAACTCGCAAGCACCTTGGCATGAATAAACTTCTCTTTGGCAGAGAAAGGATCCGAGTGTTTAGGCTTGCTGGTGGTGAAGTATTGTGCTGCCTGTGATCCATTAGTACTACAAGACAACAAAGTTGCAAGTTAATTTCTGAAAGCACTAAAAAAGACTGAAGTTTTGTAAAGAAATTCATATTACCTTGTATTATCAACAGAAGAGCCATTGTTTGATGAAGGTAATGTTTCTTCCCAAACTCTGTTCACAAACATGTTGCCTAATGATTGAAAGAGATTGGTTACAGATGGCTCCCAGACTCTGACATCGAGAGTCAGAGACCTTACCTGCAAATATGATGTATTTATTTTGAAGTTATGTTCAGTTAATTAGTCATTAGTGACCCTAATGATACCATCAAACACAACTTGCTAATTATGTAATCAAATTTGACTGCAAAATATGCATGGAAAATAGGCAGAGTGCAGACACTTGTAGAAGTATAGGTGGCAATGTACACAGTTACACACACATATATAGGGACACCCAAATAGAAACAATTACTTGTATCATCTTCAAAGAATGGCAGTGTCCTAAAGTTGAATCTCAGCGAGTCTCCTAAAAAGGATGATGCATGCAAGCCACTACATCAATGACTTAAATAACAGTGCATGCTATTTTCTGCCAAGCAGATGGCCATGGGGGTGGGGGTGCTTACCCAAGCTAGGAGCCGTGGAAGCTTCAAATAGCTGTAGGTAGCACAATTCAGATAGCTAGTTGCGACCGATGGATGAACTATGTAACTGTTGTACATGGCCGTTTTGGAGACCAGGGCGCATGAGAACCTTGGAACTGTGATGTAGCTGCATATCTGTTACTTGATGGCCAACCCCTGGGTTCAGGAAATTTCAGAATTAGAGGCTACAACTTGCACAACTGAAACTGAAACACTTTGCTAAACACCGGCCGGCACTGTTGTGTGTCATACACCGTTAGGTTGCATATGCTAAAGTGCAAACTCGATGGAGGGAGAGGAAAGTGGTGTTACGATATCCTAAGTATCCCTGTTTTGTTTGCCCACATCCCGCGACGAGACAAGTTCAGTGCATGAATAATCCTCTGGTGCAGCTAGGCTAATTCGAGGGCTTCAACGGTCATATACATGTGCCACACGCAGAATTGCAGATACAAATGAGGGTATTCTGGCTCCATGTCTTTGTTTCAAATTTGTAGTAGTTTCCTCTGAAGACCCAGATGAAGAGAGCAGAAGTTAGGGACCAAAGTTAGGATGTTGCAGCACCACGTTTCAGATTCTACTTCTCAAGACGCGCACAGATATATTCAGGCATTATACAACAGGCAAAGAGGTAATGCAATCATTTTATTCCTACTCCTAAACCCATGAACCAAACAGATCAAGAAAACAACAACGACAACTTCCTTCAGATTCCTACTAGAACTTGCTCAATAAATACCACTAGTAATTAATCATCAGACACCAATCGAATCCTCAACGTTGTCGTTAAGTATATTCTTATTTGTTTTACTCCATAGCCATCTACTTGGCATAAAATCTTATCAAACTGGATGGGGGTGCTTACCCAAGCTAGGAGCTGTGGAGGCGGAGGTTGTTGGCCCAGCACCGCACCGGAGCAGACGACGGCGAGCTCGACCATGTGCGGGCCATGGTGATCGTCCTCGTCCATGGAGGAGGGTGGCTGCTGCACCGAATCGAAGAAATAAGTAACGGGGGCGGGGAGAGAAGGAAGAAGGGGAGAGGAGAGGGCATGAATCGAGGGAAGAGGAGAGCTCACCGCGCCGGAGTTGGAGGCAGCCGAAACCCTAATCGCGGGGAGGGGTCGCGCGCGAGCGCTTGCGGCCGCGAGGAGCGGATCTGGCCGGAGGGAAGGAAGCACCGTCGCGAGGAGAGCTCGTGGGTGTGCTGCGCTCCGGCGAGGGCCGCCGGAAGTAGCCGGAATCGTCCGGCGTTGGTGGCGGCGGCGAGGTTCGCAGGAGGCAGAGGCTGTTCGCTTGTTTTTTTTGAGCAGTGGCAGAGGCTGCTCGCTGGGCGTTGTCTCCCTAATACAGAGGAGGAGGTGGGCTGGGCTTAGTTATAGCGCATGTAGTGACCCGCGCTACCACTACATTGCTAGTGCTAGTGTGGCCTAGCAAACCCGCGCTATTACTATGACATGTCCGCGGGGCACGGTTGGGGATATTTACTAGTAGCGCGGTTTTTTGAGCCACGCGCTACAAGTAAAATTTAGTAGTAGCGTGGGTCAATCTAGCGCGCTACTAGTAAGTAGCAGTAGCGCGGGTCAATATAGCGCGCTGCTAGTAAGCGACTACCTATAAGCTTTTCCCTAGTAGTGCCCCCAGGCGCGCCCTGGTGGCTCGTGGTCACCTCCTCTGTCTTCTGGCCCTCTCCTGAAGCTTCTAGTGTCTCTTATGTCCAAAAAAAATCTCGAAAATGTTTCGTCGCATTTGGACTTCGTTTCGTACTGATATTCTGGAAAACCAAAAACAGGCAAAAACATCAACTGGCACTGGGCACTAAGTTAATAGGTTAGTCCCAAAAAATGATATATAATTGCTTGTAAATGTATATAAAACATCCAAGATTGATTATATAATAGCATGGAACAATCAAAAATTATAGATACGTTGGAGACGTATCAGTATACCTTCTATCACAGATCCGAGGGCAAGATCTTTGTTGCCAAGAATGGTTCCTTTCTAGAGAAGGAGTTTCTCTTGAAAGAAGTGAGTGGGAGGAAGGTAGAGCTTGATGAGGTTACCGAACCTTCTGTCGAATTGGAGAGTAGCGCAGCACAGAAAGATGTTCCTGTGATGCCTACACCAACTAGAGAGGAAGCTAATGATGATGATCATGAAACTTCGAATCAAGCAACAACTGAACTTCATAGTTCAACCAGAACACGTACCGCCCCTGAATGGTACGGTAATCCTGTCTTGGACGTCATGTTGTTAGACAACGATGAACCTACGAACTATGAGGAGGCGATGATGAGCCCGGATTCCGACAAATGGCTAGAGGCCATGAAATCCGAGATAGGATACATGTATGAAAACCAAATATGGACTTTGGTGGACTTACCTGATGACCGAAAGGCCATTGAGAACAAGTGCATCTTTAAGAAGAAGACGGACACTGATGGTAATGTCACCGTCTATAAAGCTCGACTTGTCACAAAAGGTTTTCAACAAGTTCAAGGGGGTTGACTACGATGAGACTTTCTCACCCGTAGCGGTGCTGAAGTCTGTCAGGATTATGTTAGCAATTGCTGCATTTTTCGATTATGAAATCTGGCAGATGGACGTCAAAAATGCGTTCCTTAATGGTTTCCTTAAGGAAGAGTTGTATATGATGCAACCTGAAGGTTCTGTCGATCCTAAGGATGCTAATAAGGTATGCAAGCTCCACCAATCCATTTATCGACTGGTGCAACCATCTCGGAGTTGGAATCTTCGCTTTGATGAGGTGATCAAAGCTTTTGGATTTATCCAAGCTTATGGAGAAGCTTGTATTTACAAGAAAGTGAGTGGGGGCTCTGTAGCATTTCTAATACTGTATGTGGATGACATTTTATTGATTGGAAATGATATAGAATTTCTGGAAAGCATAAAGGGTTATTTGAACAACAGTTTTTCAATGAAAGACCTCGATGAAGCTGCTTACATATTGGGCATCAGGATCTATAGAGATAGATCAAGACGCCTAATAGGACTTTCACAGAGTACATACCTTGACATGATTTTGAAGAAGTTCAAGATGGACCAGTCAAAGAAGGGGTTCTTACCTATGTTGCAAGGTGTGAAGTTGACTAAGACTCAATGCCCAGCCACGACAGAAGATAGAGAAAAGATGAGAGTCGTCCCCTATGCCTCAGCCATAGGCTCTATCTTGTATGCCATGCTGTGTACCAGACCTGATGTGTGCCTTGCCATAAGTATGGCTGGTAGGTACTAGAGTGATCCAGGAGTGGAACACTGGACAGCGGTCAAAAATATCCTTAAGTACCTAAAGAGGACTAAGGAAATGTTTCTCATTTATGGAGGTGATAAAGAACTCGTCGTAAAGGGTTACGTCGATGCTAGCTTTGACACTGATCCGGACGGAGTCTCAAACCGGATACGTATTTGTTTTGAATGGTGGAGCAGTCAGTTGGAGTAGCTCCAAGCAGAGCGTGGTAGCAGCATTTACATGTGAAGCGGAATATATAGCTGCTTCGGAAGCGGCGCAGGAAGGAGTCTGGATGAAGGAGTTCATGTCCGATCTAGGTGTGGTTCCTAGTGCATCAGATCCCATGACTATCTTTTGTGACAACACTGGCACCATTGCTATTGCCAAGGAGCCAAGGTTTCATAAGAAGACCAAGCATATCAAACGCCACTTCAACTCCATCCGTGATTACGTCAAGGAGGGAGACATAGAGATTTGCAAAGTACATACGGATCTGAATGTTGCAGACCTGTTGACTAAACCTCTTCCACGAGCAAAACATGATCAGCACCAGAAATCTATGGGTGTTAGATTCATTATGACATAAACTAGATTATTGACTCTAGTGCAAGTGGGAGACTGTTGGAAATATGCCCTAGAGGAAATAATAAAGTTGTTGTTATCATATTTCCTTGTTCATGATAAATGTTTATTATCGATGCTATAATTGTATTAACCAGAAACTTAAATACATGTGTGGATACATAAACAGACACCGTATTCCAAGTGAGCCTCTACTAGACTAACTCGTTGATCAAAGATGGTTAAGGTTTCCTAACCATAGACATGAGTTGTCATTTGATAATGGGATCATATCATTAGGAGAATGATGTGATGGACACACCCAACCGTAAACTTAGCATCTGATCGTGTCACTTAGTTTACTTGCTACAACTTTCTTCAAGTCAAGTATCTGTTCCTTAGAGCATGAGATCGTGCCACTCCCTAGTACCGGACGAATACTTTGTGGGTAATCAAATGTCACTTTGTAACTGGGTGATCATAAAGGTGCTCTACAGGTATCTCGTAAAGTGTTTGTTGGGTTGCATGGATCGAGACTGGGATTTGTCACTCCATATGACAGAGAGATATCTCTGGGCCCTCTCGGTAATACAACATCATGAATAGCTTGCAAGCATGTGACTAATGAGTTTAGTCACGGGGATCTTGTATTACGGAACGAGTAAAGAGACTTGCCGGTAACAAGATTGAACTAGGTATGGCGATACCGACGATCGAATCTCGGGCAAGTAACATATCGCCGGACAAAGGGAGTTGTATACGGGATTAACTGAATCCTTAACATCATGGTTCAAACCGATAAAGATCTTCGTTGAATATGTGGGAGTCATTATGGGCATCCAGGTCCCGCTATTGATTATTGATCAGAGAGGTGTCTCGATCATGTCTGCATGTTCTCGAACCCGTAGGGTCACACACTTGACGTTCGGCAACGCTAGGGTAGTATTGGAATATTCATAATGGTGAGACCGAATATTGTTCGGAGTCTCGGATGAGATCCAGGACATCACGAGGAGCTCCGGAATGGTCCGGAGGTAAAGATTTATATATGGGAAGTGGTTTTTCAGGGTTCCGGAAAAGTTCAGGATTTTTCGGTATTGTACCGGGAAGGTTCTAGAAGGTACCGGAGTGGGGCCCACATACATGGAGGGACCCACATGGACGTGGGTAGTGGGACAAGGACCCACACACCTGGTCCAGGCGCACCCAGACCACCCTAAAAAGAGGGGATAGTGATCGGTGGGGAAGGAAAGGAGGGGATTTCCTCCCCCCTGGCCACCGGCCCGAGGGGCTTTGAGGAGGGGCCAAGCCCCCTCTCCCATGCCTATATAAAGAGGGGAGGCGCAAGGGGGCAGCAGCCATCCATCCCAAGGCGCCTCCCCTCCCTCTCCCTCCACTCCTCCGCGTAGCGCTTGGTGAAGCCCTACTGCAGTTCCGCTGCCACCACCACCACCACGCCGTCGTGCTGGCCTAGATCCCGTCTACCTCTCCACCCTCCCTTGCTGGATCAAGAAGGCGGAGACGTCACCGAGCCGTACGTGTGCACATCTCGGAGGTGCCGTTCGTTCGTCGCTGGATCGGATTGGATCGCGAAGGGAGTACGACTACGCCAACCACGATCTCTAGATCGTTAACGCTTTCGGTCTACAAGGGTATGTAGACACTCCTGCTCTCGTTGCTAGCATCTCTATAGAATAGATCTTGGGTGTTTCGTAGGATTTTTTTTGTTTTCCATGCAACGTTCCCCATCAGTACCGAAGATTCAAAACTTGCCGCTGAAGAAGGTGCCTCTATATAAAAGCTCGAAGACCCCTGCCAAAGGCTCAAGCCATTTTAATCACCATTCTCGCAAGACCTAGCTTGTAGACCTAGTTCTTGTACTCTGTAAACATCACATCAATATACACTCATTGTAGGACATAGGGCTCTTACCCACCTTGGGACTCTGAACCTAGTTAAATATCATGACCTTGTAGTCTGCGATGAGATCGCCTCAGGCTCCTACTCCCATCTCTATTATCTTCAATGACTCGCGGCATGATCGTAAGATCGGCGGTATTTTCATTGTCAACAAGCCTCATACAAGGGATTATACCCCCATTTTATAAATCGTGATATGCCTCCTCCGATAAGCTAAGTTGGACAAAACCCAACAAACATCTGATATCCTCCGCAACCATGCCCGGCAACCGTGACACCCCCAAGATTTGTATCCGAACACATAATAAGCTCCGATACAACTTGTTACGCAATAATATGCTCGCTAAACTAGCGTTCCAGCCTCCCTTGTGCCGTGATCCCACTACACTTCTATCTCGGCCCGTCTAGATAACTACGGAGCAACATAGGCTTATAAGGGGTCTTTGGCCCTCTCACCCCACAAAACTACCGGAATAGAAGGGGATACGCTCACTCGTATGTCATGATATGTCGCATTCCACGGCCGACGTGAGACTAAACCCAACAAATCTCATCACAGATAGAATATCCACCCCGTAACCATGAGCAGCAATTGTGAGTACCTCAAGATTTTTATCCAGGCACCTGGGCTATGTTACCACTTGTTGCGTGCAATTCGGGACCCGTTAAACTGAGCAACGGATGCTTATAAGATGGCTTAAGCCATATCTTCCTGTTTGAAGGCTTGTGACTGCGTAACAAGTGGTATTAGAGCCTTGGTGCCTGGATTCAAAGATTGACTCGCGGTTTCAGTCATGGCTGACTCCTAATTGCGGACCATGGTCGCGGGTCAGATATCAGATGTATGACCGATGTGTCATCTGAAAATGTGTTCACTTCAGTCCCACATCGATTGTGGGAGGAGACAAAGCATGCCTTATAAGTGTGAGGGGGTAGGCCCCCCTTATCAGGCTAATTTTTTACGGGGAGAAAACTTAAATACTTTCATAAGCACGTGTCACTCTATGGTTGGGTTTGGATGGACTGAGACACTGGTTTAGTGAGCCTTGAATTGCAGGACAAAAAGGGTTTTCCTTTTACACCGATTTCATATAAAAAACCATTCCATCGACTGCTTATGTGACATGATTGTGAACTTTTAAGTACGTATCTTCTCTTTGCAGTATCCTAGATGGCTTAACTAAACAACACTCCTACTGCTTCTAAACTATTTCAATAAACAGCCCAGTTGTTGTTTAAGTATGTGCATGCTTTTCTTTAAGGACATTCCAGCGCCATTGATCTGTGCATAAATTTCCTAAGCAACGTTTATATATACAGTTTTCCCGGCAAAAATAAAGTTTATATATACCGTGTCTGACGAGCTTCTAGTAGCAACTTCACTAGATTAAACAGTTTACACTTGAGAGATCCACTATTTAAATTTACCAGATCTGTTCTGCCTGTGTCTTGTGTCTTGTAGGTAAGAGGCAACTGAGATGATAATTTAACTACCAACTGCCGTCGAGTCCCTTTCGTATATATGCAAATGCCAACATTCCTGTATATTCCATGCTTATCTAGTTAACCACAATCTACCTATGGTCAATTAAGGAAAATTAAAATTACTAGTCGCCAACCTACTAGATATCATCAGAATGGATAATCGAGATTTTTCCTCTTCTGTTCTGCTCTCACATTCATTTGGGATTTACCTCCTAGTCATTAAATTGAAGTGTATATACGTTAAATTGTACTTACCTATTTTTTCTTGATATTTCCATTAATTTGTATCGATGTTCTGGCATCAATTGGTTGGACCTAGCATCTATGATGAAAATCTGTGTCATGGCCTTTCACCGGCAATAGTGGTCAAGCTTGATGGAAAATGTTGAGGGGGCCAAGAAGAGTTGTGGGGGCCAACCAGAAAATTTATGCTTCAACTTTGAGCAATCTTTGATGTTGAAGTTATATAATTAAGGATATTACTAAACATTTTTTTAGAATAGGAGGGGCCATGGCCGACCTTGGCCATTGAGAAGCTGTGCCTCTAACCGGCGGGATCCGACAACGTCGGCTCAAGTGCATACTTCCTTCTTGAAGACATTGCTGCTGCATAATGGAGTCTTAATCATAGGTGTTTTTGTCTCATCTTGTCATGGTTCTCCATTACTGGCTACTTCATGTATTAGCTATTTGTAGGTTGTTGTTTTGTCCTTGTTGTTTGGCAACTTATTTTAATAAAATTATGGTTTTGTGCATCCCAGGATGTAGAGGCCAAGAGGTTTTGAAGTTTCTTTTCGAAACAGAGGAAAAAAAACTATTTTTCCTGCTTTACTAATGCAGTCTAATTTATTAGGTAGAGAATTTTTTTATGAAATATTATATGTTTGTTCGTAAAGATGTACCCATAACTAATGTAAGATCAAAACCAACCATTGATTCGATGGTTAGGAGGTTGGTTGTATACCCCCAGCCCACCAGGATCAAACCCAGATTTGATGCTCTTGTGTCTCATTAAAGCAGATAATTCTTTAAGTGGGAGGAGATGTTCCCGTTGATAGTGAGACACATGTAGTGACTTCGTCAATCTAAAAACTCCGCGACTCCACTCTTCAATACGCATTGTGTGAGTGTATGTGCGCGTGGTAGTGTGCGCGTATATGTTGTACTAGGTGTTTCAAAAAAAAAAACGCCTTATATGTCGAAATGGATGGAGTAGTAATGGTGATACTATACAAAGATAGATTAACGTTTCATCCAATGATTGCATCTCTATACTTATAGGAAGCTTATAGCATACTGGTTAGTTACTCTTTATCTGGTGCTCGGGCCTAACCGCGTTACTTAATTCAAGAAAAGCATATCAAAAATATGCTTGGACTAATAAACAGAACCATATATATAAACAATAGGGTCTATAGCTGGGTTTATGCGAAATCAAGCTGAGAATATAGTGTATGCGCAGGGCCGGCCCTAGCGTTTCGGAGGCCCTGGTGCGACTAGGTATAATAGGCACACGCTACAACTCTTTGTCGTTGTCTTTTTTTTTCTTTTCCTCTTTTGTCGTTGTCGACAGCCAAATGTGGTCTGCTGTTGTCGCCGCTCACCGGGGCCTTAGGTACTTCAACAATGGAACAACTGAAGGAGTAGATAAGATGTTGAGGTGATACAATGCTTGAGCCTTGAGGTCCTCGTCTCTTGGGAATTGGGTCAATCAATTCGGAAAAAAAAAGAGATGGAGAACGAGAGCCAGCGGCCTGCTTTCTAGGATAGGACGAAGCAATTAATAGCGATCGGAAGTTGGGAGCAACTAACAAAGGAGCGTTCCTTCGGGAGCCTCCCAACGATCACTTGGGGTGGGCTGAGAGCGCGCCACTTGGCGCGCTCTCAGCCGCCGTCACGTGTCGTGCTCTGGGTGTTCCCTTCGGGTTTTTTTTCCGCAACGCGTTTTCGGCTTTTTAAACGGTTTATTTTTTTGGCTTTTTGGTTTTTTACCGGTCTTTCTTAGCTTTTGGACAAAAAAATAGCAAAAAACGCATTTTTTTTCTTCCGCGAGAGGCACGGTTTTGCTTCTGCTAGAGGCACGGATTTGCTTTCGCGAGAGGCACGGCCGTGCCTCTCGGAATTGGAAAAAAAAACGCGTTTTCTTTTTTTTTTCTTCCGCGAGAGATACAGATTTGCTTTTGCGAGAGGCACGGCCGTGCCTCTCGGAAACGGAAAAAAAATATGTTTTTTTTTACTTCCACGAGAGCCACGGATTTGCTTTCGCGAGAGGCACGGCCGTGTCTCTCGGAAACGGAAAAAAACGCGTTTTCTTTTTTTGCCTTCCGCGAGAGGCACGGGTTTACTTCTCGTGGAGGGACGGATTTTCTTCCGCGAGAGGCATAGTCGTGCCTCTTTCGAAAAGGGAAAAAAAAAACGTGCTCCTGGTTCGGTTTTTTCGTCCGGTTTTTTTCGTGAAAAAAAGTTCGTCAAAAGCTATCAACATGGGATCTAGTTTTGAAGATCTCTACGTGAGAAATCCAATGGTGAAAACGGTTCAAGATTTGGATGCACGGTTTAAGAGATAAAACATTTTGAATAAACGGATCTACGAAAAAAGGAAAAACTCTCAGGCTGCAACAAGTGGCGCACATGCAGTGCGCCACTTGTCGTAACCTGGGAAGGTGGGAGTGATCTTTGAAACGAGTACTCCTCAATTAGTGATTTCGTCGGAAGTTCACTCGTTTACCTCGTGCATGATTTCGTGTTTATCTCTCAATAATTATGGGCTGGGCATGTAGCCTTTCTATTTATTTGGGCTGGGCATGTAGCCTTTCTATTTATTTTTTCTGTTTATGCCACGTGGTATGGGCCCCTGCTGGGCCGGGGCCCGCCATGGCCTAGGGCCGGCCCTGTGTATGCGTATAGATATAGTGCATTTTCTTCTTCGGAAAGTCAGCAGCAGTACATATGAGTTTTCTCAAGTTAGACAGCAACACTGCAGCATAAACTAGAGCCTCTGGCTCTAGATTTTGCTAGTGTTGGCTTTGCCTTTTGTCCTAGAGAAGCTAATGAGGTATCAAATAGTTTAGCTAAGCATTCTTATTTTACTAGATCTTCCTACTCTTGGGATACTATCCCTGACTTTATTCTCTCCGACATTGTAAACGATATGGCTACCATTTGAGGAATAAAGTCTCTTATATTTTCGAAAAAAAACTAGAGCATCAATTTCAATAGCCTCGGGATTAACAAGACGAAAATAACCAAATGAGTGGCACTCACATTTACATTTCTACAATCTACTTTTTTGCCATGAGACATTGTTGTCCATATTTTGCTTCTAGAAAATGCATGTAATTCACAAGAAGTGTGACATCTTGACCAAATAGCTCATTCTCATGTCATTGGTCGTCATGGAATTGCTTTTGCAGAAAAACAGCAGCCCTTGTTAAAAGAGAATACTGTGGCCCCATTATTTGGAAAAAGAGAATGCGATGTTGTGAATTGGAGTCACGTCTCTGATGTCACAACCAACTAAACTAAGAGTGACAAAACGAAGGCAACCTCCTAATGTGGCCTCCTTCTCCCATGAGGGCAACAAGTACTACTCCACCACTCTCATCTAACCTATCTGGTCAGTTCGGCTAGCGCAGGCAGTCTCGTGCTTCATGGGGTCAGTTAAAAGTTAGTACATTTTCGTGCAATAATATACTCGGACGCTTATTTTGGGACGGAGGGAGTACATTATATGCATCAAACTAGTCCAGATTTAGAGAATGTGTGACAGGGAGCGCAACCTAAAGATTTATTCACAAACGAAAGAGAGCAAATGATCTATGTGCCCGCACTAACCCCCGAAGGATGGAAAAGGAGCTTCATAACCTATTGTCACCACTCAAATACATTCCTAGAACATATTCTGAAACTCCCGCAGAAATCTGGCCTCCGGCTAGTGATCAGGATGCATGCCTTGATCATGCATCTCTATAAATAGCCCCCTTCTCTTCAACGTCTTATCAAGCCATAACAGCAAGCCACATTTGAGCTCCCTTGTCCTATCCTAGCTCATCAAGCTCCAGTAGAGTCCCTTTCTTCCCAATCATGTCGATGATAAATATGTCCATGGACCCGTTGGTTGTTGGGCATATCGTTGGGGATATCGTGGACCCTTTCATGACGATTGCGTCGCTGAGGATCTTCTGGCACAACAAGGAGATGATGAATGGGTCTGAGCTCAAGCCATCTCAAGTCTTCAACGTTCCAAGAGTTCATATTGGCGGGCGAGACATGAGAAATCTCTACACGCTTGTAAGTGTGCATGCTTGATAATCATCTGACTCGAAAAAAGCCTAATATTTCTTGACATGAACATTATTTTTTATTATGTAATCATCTGACTCAAAAATATACTACGTTTTATTTTGAAACATGAAAATCTATTTGTAATATAAAATACGATAAAATAATATAAATCTAGACGGATTACCATGCTAGATTTTTTTAAGACCTTCACGTCAATTAGAAGACTTCGGTCCGTAACCTGTGGTTTGGTTTTCCTAACTTCAAGTTGAAATCAGGGACTGGTCCTAGGCTCCTAGCTAGTGGATAATATGCTTTTCGCACGGCTACATATTTTGGTTGACCGAGCTCAGCATATCTCCTAAAACGTGATCTGTAATTCCACATTGTAATATTATTAGATGGAAAGCAAGGATTATATTTTCGTGTTGCCTTCTAGAGCCTTGAGGTGTGTGTGTTAGCTGATAAAACAAACTGACCTCTTAGGCTAGCTCTTACTAAAACTTTGTCTTACGGCCTAATTATTTTCATGATGTTAATCACATAAAATTGTGGATTTGCCTGCAGTCATTAATATTAGGGCAGAGAGAATCAAGAGCATATATGATAATATTGGGGAGTAATTTTTTTTAATTTCTAGAATTGGTGAAGATACTATAAATCACATGTACATATGTATTGATCTATCTTATTTCTAGGTGATGGTGGACCCTGATGCACCAAGCCCCAGCAACCCTACTAAAAGAGAGAACCTTCATTGGTAAGCTCTCCTCTATGTTGCTTTTTGCCACGCGGCTGAGTGGTAATCATCAGGCCCTTCCCCCGGTACAGGTTCACTTTATATGCATGCCCTCTGATATGCTGCTCTTTGTGGTTGATTAGAGGAGCATATTATCGTCTCAAGATAGTATTAACAACTCAATTTCAACTTTCTCCTGCATATATAGGTTGGTAACAGACATTCCAGAGACTACGGATGCAAATTTTGGTAAGTGATTTGACTCCTGCAGTAACGGCAATGTCTAAATACCTTGGTACTTCCATCTTATGGTCAAGTTGCTCAAGTTAATTAATGTGTTCAAAAAAAAAATTAATGTTTTAAATTTCAGCACCCTCAAAGCCAATGACACTGTCACGGTTTCTAAGCTACACTCACATAAACAAATATGTAATTAGGCTTGCATTTGAAAGAGAACATGATTCTAATTTGACCTACTCCCTCCATATCACAAATAAGTGATGTTTTGGACACTGACACGGCCTTTAAGATGTAATTTTGACCCCTAATTTATTTGGTAATATATGCATGAAAACTTTTCATGCATTCAAAAAATCTCTTACGCATTAGAGCCACTTGTTATCTTAGAAATGCTTAAAAACATCTGATCAACATAAAGAGCCACTTGTTATCTTAAAAATGCTTAATCCGGTTACTCAACATATAGTTAGATTGTGTCAAATGGATCACTTGTTTAATAGATGAAGACGTACATAAAGCACTAGTCACAATGTACTTCCATTAACTTGTTTATATTGTATGCCACAGGAAATGAAATAGTCCCCTATGAAAGCCCACGTCCAACTGCAGGAATACATCGTTTCGTGTTCATCCTGTTTAGGCAGTCAGTCAGGCAGACCATCTATGCACCAGGGTGGAGAGCAAACTTCTGCACGAGGGACTTCGCAGCGATCTACAATCTCGGATCGCCTGTCGCTGGGATGTACTTCAACTGCCAAAGAGAGAATGGATGTGGTGGTAGAAGGTACAGTAGGTAATATATAGATGGGGGCAACATTACCTCCTATATATAGCTTATATAGATGTTTCGCGTGTGTGTTTGCCTCTCTGAAGGCAAAATAGAAACCGGGAGGTAAGTATTCCTGAAGCAAAACATATGCTTGGATGTGTGGGTGCGTGCGTATGTGTGTCTGTGTGTTTGTGTGTCTGTTGTGTGGGCATTTATGCTATCAGCCACAACGATCAGAACTATGTAATTAGTACTCGTACACTAAAAACTGTAGTGTGCTCCCTATTTGCTTTAGCTCTGATTCCAAAGGAGTTGAGCTGAGAGTTAATAACATTTCCAGTCGTTGCACTACTGGAATCGAGTCGTATGTTGAGTGCCAGCCACACTCGGCTATGGTCGAATTACACTCGGCGAAGAGTACTCGGCCATACTCGGTCCGGCAAAGCCGTCTTTGCCGAGTACTTTTCCTCGGACATTCGGCAAAGGCTTTGCCGAGCGTCAAAAGCTGGCACTCGGCAAACAAAAGCGAACCGATGGAACGGGGACGGAGACGGCGGTGCCTGTGTCCCAGCTTTGCCGAGTGTCAGCGGTGGGGCACTCGGCAAAGCTCGGCCCTTCACACCGCGCCACATGTACACCTTTGCCGAGAGTTAGCTATGGGGCACTCGGCAAAGCTTAGCCCTGCACAGTGCGCCACGTGTCGAGCCTTTGCCGAGTGTCATCCGTGGGGTTCTCGGCAAAGTATCCTGGCACGGTGAACCAGCTGACGCCACATGTCCTATTTGCCAAGTGTAACACTCGGCAAAGCCCACAACAGGTTTTTTTTGTTTGCATTTTCAAATAGCCCTGCAATTCAAATATTTCAGATAAATACATAGCAAGTCATATATCATACAAATTCACATCACATCATCATCACACATATCATACAAAATTCACATCACATCATCACAAGTTCACATCACATCATCACAAGTTCACATCATCAGAAGTGTCGCAAACAAGATCAAGTTCACATCATCACAAGTTCATTGAAACATCACAAGTGTTGCGACCTTGAGGTTCATTGGATCTAGTGGATGGAGATGTCAGGTGCGTGGGGGAAGTGGAGGAGGGTCAACGAGCAAAAATATTCTGTGGATTATTTTTGTTTGCATTGTTGCATATTCTAGCAAAGACATTTATTATGTAAATATTCTTGACTATTATGGGGAAGAACTAACCTGTAATTCTCCCGGTAGTAAGCTTGGGCTGCCGCCATCTGATCCTGGAGGGCTTGATTCTAGGTCGAGTGCCAGTGGTGGGCTTCCTCCCCTAGCCCCTTCTGCCTCCAACTCGGCCTACAGTATGTCATCGCAGTCTCAAAAAAAAGTTGCAATGCAAGCATGTAAAGACAAGGGAGGACGTGAAAAAGACTAAACCTTGAGTTGGGTAATCCTAGACGCAGTAGGCTCTGGACGACTGTGTATAGAAGAACTTTGAACTTGTGCTTTGCGCCCGGTTCTGAGAGAGCCTGGGAGTGGAGGACACCTAGATGACGTCGTTGCCAATCAAGAACCGGCCATGTTTCTTCCCTCCTCCTGCCTTCATAACCACCAACGGATCAAGGGGATGCTGCTTCGGATCAGACTCTGGCCCTTGGATCTCCTGGAATGCTGAAGTGTATCCATCAATCCTTTCCTTGGTGTCGTGGTAAATTCCCGACAATACTCATGATGGGGTCTCACAAGTTGCTCATAACCTGGAGGGGATGCACACGAGGCAAGGTTTTACCCATGTTCAGGCCCTCACGGAAGAGGTAATACCCTACTCCTGTTTGATTGTATAATATGGATCTAGCCTCGTATGAGAACTCGGGTTTGTGTGTACAGAGGTTCTTGATCGTATGATCGTGTAGGTTATCAGATGGAAGAGAGCCGCTCGGGGGGGTTCCTGCCTTGCCATATATAGGGGGACAAGGCTAGGGTTTACATGTATCCGGCTCGGTTATGATCTAGCCTAATCAACAAGATCACGGTAGATCTTCGGGATGTACTTTTCCTGTACAGTAATTTTTTGACGCACCCTGGTGTACGTAGTGGGCTTCTGAGTCATGGGCTTGGGCCACCCCATGGTGGATGGGCCAACTCTTGCTTCTGCTGGTTGCTACTTGTGATCTGCGTTGGTTTTTCCCCCGAAGAGGAAGGGATGATGCAGTACAGTAGAGATAAGTATTTCCCTCAGTTATGAAACCAAGGTTATCAATCCAGTAGGAGAATCACGCAACACCTCGTTAGCAGTACCTGCACACAAATAACAAATCCTTGCACCCAACGCAAACAAGGGGTTGTCAATCCCTTGGCGGTTAATTGCAAGATTAAATTGTATGGTAATAGATAGATAGATCGAACTAAAATACAAAATTAGAAAAAAGTGCAACAAGGTATTTTTAGGATTTTTAATATATGATAGGAGTAGACCCGGGGGCCATAGTTTTCACTAGAGGCTTCTCTCTTGAAAATAACATACAGTGGGTAGACAAATTACTGTTGGGCAATTGATAGAAAAGCAAATAATCATGATGATATCCAAGGCAATGATCATGTATATTGGCATCACGTCCGAGACAAGTAGACCGACTCCTGCCTGCATCTACTACTATTACTCCACACATCGACCGCTATCCAGCATGCATCTAGAGTATTAATTTCATAAAGAACGGAGTAACGCCTTAAGTAAGATGACATGATGTAGACAAAGTAAACTCACGCATGAATAAACCCCATCTTTTTACCCTTAATAGCAACGATACATACGTGTCATGTCCCCTACTGTCACTGGGATTGAGCACCGCAAGATCGAACCCATTACAAAGCACCTCTCCCATTGCAAGATAAATTAATGTAGTTGGCCAAACCAAATCAATAGATCGGAGAGAAATACGATGCTATAATAATCATGCATAAAAGAGTTCAGAGAAGACTCAAATAATATTCATGGATTATCTGATCATAAACTCACAATTCATCAGATACCAACAAACACACCGCAAAAAGTGATTACATAAGATAGAACTCCAATAACATCGAGGAGAACATTGTATTGAAGATCAAAAAGAGAGAAGAAGCCTTCTAGCTACCAACTATGGACCCAAAGGTCTGTGGTAAACTACTCACGCATCATCGGAAGGGCAGCAAGGTTGATGTAGAGCCCCTCCATGATCGATTCCCCCTCCGACGGAGTGCTGAAAAAGGCCCCCAGATGGGATCTCTCGAGAACAGAAGCTTGCGGCGGCGGAAAAAGTATTTCGTGGACTCCTCTGTTGGTTTCCTGATTTTAGAGAATTTATAGAGGTGGAATCACTAGTAGAAAACAAGGCTTTGGTCCTGGCCAGATCAGAGCATTAGTCCCGGTCGTGTTACGAACCGGGACTAATGGGAGCATCAGTCCCGGTTCGAGAGGCTAGGACGCCGGCCGGGCTTCGACAGGCATCAGTCCCGGTTCGGCTGGGACCTTTAGTCCCGGTTCCATCCACCAACCAGGACTAAAGGGGTTGTTGCCCTTTAGTCCCGGTTGGTGTCTGGAACCGGGACTAAAGGGTAGGCTATTAGTCCCGGTTTTAGACACAAACCGGGACTAAAGTTTTGCCTATATATATCCACGCCCCCCCATCTCCTCTGTTTTTTGGCCGTGGAAGGGTGGAGGTGTGGGCTACTCTGTTTTTTGCCTATATATGCACATGAGGTGTTTGATGAAATGCCGGAGCCACACTTAAGCTTTCTCCTCTGTTCTTCCTCCAAGCTCGACCTCCAAGCTCCATTTTCCCCAAGATTTGTCTAGGTTTGGCGGTGCACCAACTATCCAAGTGTTCTAAAAAGGTTAGCAACTTCATCCTTTCATCTCTCACTGCTAGTTTAGCTTATTTCAAATGCTCTAGAAGTAGTGTGGTTTGTGGGTTTTAGTGGAGGAGTGTATGTGTGAGTTTATTTGATTTAGATGCACAATTTGAGCTCAAATTAATTTCTTAGTTTGCACATGTGTAGGGTGCCGTCCCGTCCCTGTCCCCGTCCTCACCGCCGTCGATCGCCCGCACCAATCTCGTCGCCGGCACCACCGTGGTAAGCCTCTTGTTCTTATCTTTTTTTTAAAGAAAAAATTCTTACTTGTATGATTTATATAGCTACTTGTATAATTTTCTTACTTGTATTATTGTTTGTTATTATATAGTGCCATGGTTTTGGTATCCGCCCCCGTCGGCTCTCGTCCGGTCTATGATTTGGATGTGGTATATTATCTTTTATAACTATTTGTTTCATTTAGTATTTATGACAATTATGCCGACCAACTTGACATAGATGTCTTTATCTAGGAGGTATGTGAACCGGAAATTCCAACCGACCCTCTTGTCGAGAGGTTAAATTTAGTTGAAAAAGAAAACAATTATTTGAAAGAAAAATTTAAAAGAGTTGAAGAAGAGAAGATGAAATTGGAGTTGCATGTTGCCGATGTCGCCGATCTACACAAGATCCAGATGGATGCAATGCGCTTGAAGATTAGAAAGATTAGAAAATATGCCATTGATAATGAGGCTTGGTATCATTATGCTGTTGGATCAATTGTTACCTTAGTTGCGATTTTGATCGCATTTGTTGTTGCATTTAAATGTTTTACATAGTTGTATGTTAGTTTCAATGTATGTTTTAATTAGAGCTGTATGTTGTTCTATGAGAACTATGTATGAACTTTATGTATTTATTTTTTCAGTAATAACATTTGATCACTACTGTACTTTGGTTTTAATGTGATGATGAACTTGTATTAATTTGGTCATTTCTCTATTCATGATGTTCTGTAATGGTTTTTGATATACTTAATTATATAATGCACGCAGATGAACCGGCAATGGATGTACGGTGACCGACGCACCTCCAACTACATTACTGGCCTGCATAATTTTCTCGATGTGGCTGAGGCAAACAAGCAGAATGGTTTTATGTATTGTCCATGTACTGTCTGTGAGAATACGAAGGATTACTCTTCCTCGAAAACCCTTCACTTCTACCTGCTTGAGAAGGGTTTCATGCCCCACTATAATGTTTGGACCAAGCACAGAGAAAGAGGGGTTATGATGGAAGACAACGAAGAAGAAGAGGATGATGACAACTATCCTATGTTCCCTGAATACGATGATACTGCAACGGGGGAAGCTGAAGATCAAGAGGCACCAGATGTGCCCGATGATGATCTTCGCCGGATCATTGTTGATGCACAGAGAGGATGCGAAAGTGAAAGGGAGAAGTTGAAGTTCGATCGCATGTTAGAGGATCACAAAAAAGGGTTGTACCCAAATTGCGAAGATGGCAACACAAAGCTCGGTACCGCACTGGAATTGCTGCAATGGAAGGCAGAGAATAGTTTATCCGACAAGGGATTTGGGAAGCTACTGAAAATAATGAAGAAGAAGCTTCCAAAGGATAACGAATTGCCTGACAGTACGTACGAAGCAAAGAAGGTTCTCTGCCCTCTAGGATTGGAGGTGCAGAAGATACATGCATGCCCTAATGACTGCATCCTCTACCGCGGTGAGGAGTACGAGAATTTGAATGCATGCCCGGTATGCGGTGCATTGCGGTATAAGATTAGACGAGATGACCCTGGTGATGTTGAGGGCTAGCGCCCCACGAAGAGGGTTCCTGCCAAGGTGATGTGGTATGCTCCTATAATACCATGGTTGAAACATCTGTTCAGAAACAAAGAGCATGCCAAGTTGTTGCGATGGCACAAAGAAGACCCTAAGAAAGACGGGAAGTTGAGAGTACCCGCTGATGGGTCGCAGTGGAGAAAAATCGAGAGAAAGTGGCCGGACTTTGCAAGCGACGCAAGGAACTTATGGTTTGGTTTAAGTGCAGATGGCATTAATCCTTTTGGGGAGCAGAGCAGCAATCATAGCACCTGGCCTGTGACTCTATGTATCTATAACCTTCCTCCTTGGTTGTGCATGAAGCGGAAGTTCATTATGATGCCAGTTCTCATCCAAGGCCCTAAGCAACCCGGCAACGACATTGATGTGTACCTAAGGCCATTAGTTGAAGAACTTTTACAGCTGTGGGATAAAAAAGGTGTACGTGTGTGGGATGAGCACAAACAGCAGGAATTTGACCTACGAGCGTTGCTGTTTGTAACCATCAATGATTGGCCTGCTCTTAGTAACCTTTCAGGACAGACAAACAAGGGATACAACTCATGCACACACTGTTTACATGAGACTGAAAGTATATATTTGGACAAATGCAAGAAGAATGTGTACCTGGGACATCGTCGATTTCTTCCGACCAAGCATGCCTTAAGAAAGAAAGGCAAGCATTTCAAAGGTGAGGCAGATCACCGGAAGAAGCCTGTCCTCCGTACTGGTGATGATATACTTGATATGGTCAAGGATTTACAAGTAATCTTTGGAAAGGGTCCTGGCGGACAATCTGTTCCGAATGACGCTGACGGACACGCACCCATGTGGAAGAAGAAATCTATATTTTGGGACCTACCCTATTGGAAAGACCTAGAGGTCCGCTCTGCAATCGACGTGATGCACGTGATGAAGAATCTTTGCGTGAACCTGCTAGGCTTCTTGGGCGTGTATGGGAAGACAAAAGATACACCGGAGGCACGGGAGGACCAGCAACGTATGAACGAAAAAGACGGCATGCATCCAAAGCAGTATCAAGGTCCTGCCAGCTACGCTCTTACCAAAGCAAAGAAGGAAATCTTTTTTGAATGCCTGCTTAGTATCAAGGTCCCGTCTGGCTTCTCGTCGAATATAAAGGGAATAATAAATATGGCAGAGAAAAAATTCCAGAACCTAAAGTCTCATGACTGCCACGTGATTATGACGCAACTGTTTCCGGTTGCATTGAGGGGGCTTCTACCAGAAAATGTTCGATTAGCCATTGTGAAGCTATGTGCATTCCTCAATGCAATTTCTCAGAAGGTAATCGATCCAGAAATCCTACCAAGGTTACAGAATGATTTGGTCCAATGTCTTGTCAGTTTCAAGTTGGTGTTCCCACCATCCTTCTTCAATATTATGACGCACGTCCTAGTTCACCTAGTCGACGAGATTGCAATTCTGGGTCCTGTATTTCTACAAAATAGGTTCCCCTTTGAGAGGTTCATGGGAGTCTTAAAGAAATATGTTCGTAACCGTGCTAGGCCAGAAGGAAGCATCTCCATGGGCCATCAAACAGAGGAGGTCATTGAGTTTTGTGTTGACTTTATTCCTGACCTTAAGCCGATTGGTGTTCCTGAATTGCGACATGAGGGGAGACTGGGTGGAAAAGGCACGCTAGGACCGAACTCAATAATATGTAGGGACGTGCATTCTTGGGCACAAGCACACTACACAGTTCTACAGAATTCTACCTTGGTGGTCCCGTATATCAATGAACACAAGAATATTCTACGCTCCAAACACCCGGAGCAGTCTGATGACTGGATTACACGTGAACACATGGGGACTTTCGGCGGTTGGTTGCAAACACATCTCATGGGTAACACCACTGTTGGAGATGAGCTGTACTTGTTGGCCAGGACACCATCTTTGACTGTATTAACTTTCCAAGGGTACGAGATAAATGGGAATACATTTTACACGATCGCCTAAGATAAAAAGAGCACCAACCAAAACAGTGGTATCGGCTTTGATGCAGCAAACACCAATAGGGCAAAGGACACATATTATGGTTACATAGAGGACATATGGGAACTTGACTATGGACGTGATTTTAAGGTCCCTTTGTTTTGGTGCAAATGGGTCAATCTATCAGGAGGCGGGGTACAGGTAGACCCGCAGTACGGAATGACAACAGTGGATCTCAACAATCTTGGGTACACAGACGAACCATTCGTCCTAGCCAATGATGTGGCGCATGTTTTCTATGTGAAGGACATGTCTACCAAACCGAGAAAAAGAAAATATAAGGAAGCGAATACATCATACGATGAGCCAAAGCGCCACATAGTTCTTTTAGGGAAAAGAAACATCGTGGGAGTGGAGGACAAGACAGACATGTCAGAAGATTATGAAAAGTTTCATGAAATTTCTCCCTTCAGAGTGAAGACTGACCCAAGCATCCTGTTAAATGATGAACATTATCCATGGTTACGGCACAATAAGCAAGGGACACACGCAAAGAAATAGTTTTATACCCCAAGATCCCACTCTGGGATGTGACCGGCTTCACCGCCATCACTTTCTCTCTAGTGTGAGTTTCCGGACTTATAGCTGGAAAGTGCCACTTCGGACAAACTGGAGGGAATCTTTGTAAGAGCTAGCTAGGGCATTTTGGCATTTGAAACATGATTTTAGAATAATTATTTATTAAGTTATGAAATTTCAATTATTCCTATCCTTTCAGCCCCATGTTTTGCAAGGTTGATCATACGCGGTTAGTCCCGGTTGGTGGCTCCATATAAAATAACAAGGTTAATATAGACATGGCTTAAACGTCTTGACATAGATGAATACAGCAGAAGCATCGGAGATGATAATTGAGAAACGTTGTATGACATAAAGTTGGAGGTACTATGTGGTTTCTCTGATCGGAGATGATAAGAGAGAAACGTTGTATGACAAAAAGAAAATATAACATTATTAGGTTAACAGAAAATACTATGAATCTTCTAGAAGATTCATAGTAAGGGTCTATCTCCTTCACATAGGGAACATTGGTGTCGGCTTTTTTTGAATCACTATGTGTCTATGCATCAAAATAAATTAGGTTAACAAAAAGTATCGGAATTTATGGTGAATATGTTGCGGCAATGGTACATATGAAAATAACTTGATAGAACTAGCTATTTTGTCACTATCTGATGAAAATCTATATCATGAAATAAAGTTATATAAAATTCTAGTTATGATCAACTAAAAAGCTTTTATAAAACTCTAGTTATGATCAAAATAATATTAACTTAAAATTATATAAAATTTATGCAACTAAAATTTTCATAAAGTATTTTTTGTTAAAAACTTTAATAGCAAAAAGAATTAAATGAAAACTAGGCATGTATGCATCTGTTTAAAAGAAAACTTTAGAATTAAAACCAAAAATAGGCATGATCTCTTTCATTAACACAGAAAGAATATGAAAGTTTTGCATTTTTTAGAATTTCATATATTGTTGAAATTATTTGATAATCATGTGTATTACACATAAGTGAGTATGTATAAAAATTAGGATGTGATTTGAAGAAGGTCAAAAAATTGACATAACATATGCAAAAAATAAAAAAAATAAAAAAATGCCCGCCTACTAGCAGGAGAATTCACACACCACGGCCTGCATACGACTAGAAACCCAACTATATATGGGCCAGGATGCAGGCCCGCGGCGCACGAATTTCTGCTGTCAGTAGGACCCACAGGGTAGAGAGGGGACAGGTCAGACGGTGAGCTGTCTGTGCTTTGAGAGGAACTTGCAACGGTAGCCGCAGGCGAGCTTATAAACCGCTGCGAGCACCTCTCGCTTGGCGAGGTGGGACTAAACTCCCACCGCCCCTCGGCTGTGCCAGGACCAACCCTTTAGTCCCGGTCCGAGCCACTAACCGGGACTAAAGGGTTGGGTTTCGCGCCCTTTGGGCTGGTGAAATTCACCGTTAGTCCCGGTTGGAGCCACCAACCGGGACTAAAGGGTTGGGTATATAAAGGGGGGCCTTTTCTCCCATTCTCCCCCCCCGATGCCGAACCACAGCACGACGCCGCCAGGCTGCTGCGCCGGAGATCGCTGTCGCCTCCGAGCCATCCCCCTCCTCGCCAATGCCCTCGCCGCGCCCTGCCCTGACGCCGCCGGCGCCGAGCCCTGCCCCGACGCCGTCCCCCGCTCCCCTGCAGCACACTATGAGCCGCCGCGCCGTTCCCCTCCTCCTCCTCCCCCCCCGCGCCCCGATGCCGCCGCCCGCCCCGACACCGACGCCGCGTTTATATTCTCACTAGATTTTTGTTCATAGAAATGGTGATAGAAATCCAGTGAAATTTTTGTGAAATTTTTAGTTCATGCCATGTTAGGACCTGTAGTGAGCATATAAACAAAATTTTGTTCATAGAAATGGTGATAGAAATCAAGTGAGCATATAAACAAATTTTTGTGAAATCCAGTGAAATTTTTGTTCATAGAAATGGTGATATAAATCCAGTGAGCATATAAACAAATTGAAGAACAAATTTTTTGCATTAGAGTTCATTTTGTCTTTTTTGTATGTTTTAATGCAAGCATCTTTTGGGCAATCTTTGAACATGAAGTAGGAGCATTTTGATGTCATATTGCTAGTAGATTTTAGTTCATGCCATGACCTGTAGTGAGTGCTACAAGCTTGTAAACTTGCTATATATTCATTTCTGCCATATATGCCATGCTATTTTTCTCCAAGTCTGAAACTGGCAGTATTAATACTTTGCATTTTGCCTTGAGGTTTGCAACAAATCTGTGCATCTTCGGATCTTGATCAGTAAGGGTGTTTTGTTGAGGGTAATTAGTACATGCTTGCCATGCTCTTTGTTGCCTTGAAAAACTGCTGTAGTATATATTTTACTTGCCTCAAAGGTTGCATCATGAATCTGTTTTCTGCCACTTGTCAACTTGATCATGATGATTGCCATTGATCTAGGGGTCATTTGAATTAGTTCAGTAAGCATGTTTTGCCATGTGTTACATATCCGTGGAATTACAGGTTGTGGTGTTGCATCTCCGTGGAGTTGGTCCCTGATCGTCCCTCCGCTGTTCTACAAAAGGTGTCCATTTGTTGTATGTTGAGTTTTGTTCATAGGATGATGGTTGGTTCATTTGTTGAGTTGTGTATTCATCTTGTGTATAAATCTTGTATTCATCTTGTATTCATTTTGTATTCATCTTGTGTATAAATCTTGTATTCATCTTGTACAAATATCGTCGTAACTTCGACATGAGGGTGGGGGGGGGGGGGTCATTAAAACATAACCCCGATAACTTTGATTTTGAGGCATATGAAAACCTGATTTGCACGTCAGACAGGCATGAGAGAGGCGGTCCGCAAAGTATCCTCTCCCAAAAGATAGGGCGACTCATCAGATATGATTCTAGTGTCCAATGCCTCATATCGCGAACATAGTTATATTGGATAATTGATCTTCATATAAATGAAGCATAAAAGTTTAGCAATCACTTACAAATTTTCATGTTGTTCATTGACTTCGACATGAGGGGGGGGGGGTCGTTAAAACATAACCCCGATAATTTCGGTATAACTTCGACATGAGGGGGGAGGGGGTCGTTAAAATATAACCCCGATAATCCACTAATCCATTGCTCATATACATATGATTCCTTGTTGTGATTAGGTCTATGTTTGCCACTAATCCATCTCTCATGGTTGTATATTGCCATGTTGTAATATTTGCAGAAACTATGGAACATGACAGAGACTTAGAACAAGAAGAGGCGTTGGAGGAAATAATCCGCGACAGAGATGATGATATCATCACCTCACAGTTTCTCAACGACTCCGATGGTGAGGGAAGAGAAGATGACGGCTTCGGTGATCGAATGGAGGAGGGAGAAGATGATGGCTCCGCCGGTGTTGGAACCTTAACTGTTGCAAAGTCCGGTGAGGTATATATATTAATTAAGCCTCTGCTGATTAGATGCATTAATTGTTTTGTATGTACATATATTAACGCTTCTTTCTTCTTTTAGCCCTCCGGATCGAGCCAAACTTCTATAAGGAGACGAGGCCCGAAGAAAAGGTTGGGCGAGAATGAAAGGTTCACGATCGAAGAAGTCGATCCAGATGGCAAACCGACTGTTCCCAAGCGGACCCAAGACCGATTTATACATCAGTGCGGAGTTGTTGTTAGGGACAGCGTCCCGATCAGCATCCAAGAATGGAATAAGAAGAAGGACGATGGAGTTTCTTATGTCGACAATAGATGCAAAGATGAGCTTTGGAACTCGCTCATGATAAATTTCAGCCTACCGCCAGAGGAGGATCCAAATAACCCAGTTATATAGCGAAAAGTCAAAAAATGGGCTCTTAAGAAGATGGCAGAACTATTCAAGAACTGGAAGAAAAGATTGAACGAACAGTTTGTCGAGAAAGACGAGACTCCAGAATTCACCGGTCAATATGCGAAGATAAAAGATCACTGGCCCGCATTTGTGGCGTACAATAAATCGGAGAAAGCTAAGAACAGGTCACAGCCAAATAATCTAAATGCTGCAAAGAAGCTGTATCACCATGTTACGGGGTCAGCTGGCTACTGATGTCTACTACACAACTTATTCTTGTAGACTCCTGTTGGGCCTCCAAGCGCAGAGTTTTGTAGGACAGTAGCAATTTTCCCTCAAGTGGATGACCTAAGGTTTGTCAATCCGTGGGAGGCGTAGGTTGAAGATGGTATCTCTCAAACAACCCTGCAACCAAATACAAGAAATCTCTTGTGTCCCCAACACACCCAATACAATGGTAAATTGTATAGGTGCACTAGTTCGGCGAAGAGATGGTGATAAAAGTGTAGTATGGATAGTAGATATAGGTTTTTGTAATCTGAAAATATAAAAACAGCAAGGTAACGAAAATTAAACGGGAATAAAAACGGTATTGCAATGCTTAGAAACAAGGCCTAGGGTTCATACTTTCACTAGTACGATCTCCCAACATTGTTGACATAGTTGAATCATATGTAAATCCCTCACGTGCGACAAAGAGTTCACTCCAAAGTCACAAATAGCGGAGAACCAACGAAGAAATTGTTGTAGGGTACGAAACCACCTCAAAGTTATACTTCCTAAGCAATCTTATGAGCCATCCCCATTAATTGTCACGAACAGCCCTAGAGTTCGTACTAGAATAACACCTTAAGATACACATCAACCAAAACCCTAATGTCACCTAGGCACTCCAATGTCACCACGAGTACCCGCGGGTTTGATTATACGATATGCATCACACAATCTCAGATTCATCTATTCAAACCAACACAAAGAACTTCAAAGAGTTCCCTAAAGTTTCTACCGGAAAGTCAAGACGAAAACATGTGCCAACCCTTATGCATAAATCCCCAAGGTCACGGAACCCGCAAGTTGATCACCAAAACATACATCAAGTGACTCAAGTGAATGTCCCATTGTCACCACGAATATCCATATGCAAGACATACATCAAGTGTTCTCAAATCCTTAAAAACTCAATCCGATAAGAAAACTTCAAAGGGAAAACTCAATTCATCACAAGAAGATAGAGAGGGGAAAACTCCATATGATTCATCTATATCAACAAAGCTCGCGATACATCAAGATCGTGCCATCTCAAGAACACGAGAGAGAGAGAGATCAAACACATAGCTACTGGTACAAACCCTCAGCCCCGAGGGTGAACTACTCCCTCCTCGTCATGGAGACCGCCGGGATGATGAAGATGGCCTCCGGTGATGCTTTCCCCCCTCCGGCAGGGTGCCGGAAAAGGGCTGTAGATGGGATCTCTCTGGTACAGAGGCTTGCGGCGGCGTAAAAACTCATCTAGGTTAACTTTCGGGGGTTTCTGAATATATATGATTTTTCAGCGTTGGAATCACGCGAAACGGAGCCACGTGGGCCCCACGAGGTACCAGGGCGCGCTTGGGGGGGGGGGGTGGCGCGCCCTGGTGCCTCGTGGGCACTGGGTGGCCCCCCTCCAGTGGGTCTTGGTGCCAATATTTTTTATTTGTCCAATAAAAAATCTCCAAAAAGTTTCAGCTCATTTGGAAAACTTTCATTTCTGCACAAAAAACAACACCACGGTAGTTCTGCTGAAAACAACGTCAGTCCGGGTTAGTTCTAATCAAATCATACCAAAACCATATAGAATTGTTATAAATATGGCATGAATACTTCATAAATTATAGATACGTTGGAGATGTATCAGCTACAAGGTTGCCCGGCCTACGTGGGACAAAGCTAAGAACGGCCTGCTTGCTAAAGGGATCCAACCAGCGACATTGAACTGGCCCGAACGGGCAAGGACTTGGTTCTTCGGGCATGGGGGAACTTTGGACCCAGAAACAGGGAAGTGTGTTTACACGAAAGAAGAACTTAAAACACCCGTCATAAAGATTCAGGAGGCAATCAAGGACGTGCAGGAAGGGAGGTTCCATCCCGACAGAGACAAGGACGAGCTGTCACGCGCCCTCGGGAATCCTGAACACCCTGGACGAACACGAGGCACATCAGGCTCCGTTCCGTGGGTGCATGGGTTTCCTGACAGCACTGGTTATAGAAGCCGAGGGAGAAAGAAGAAAGAGGATGCAGACCGGATGAAGAAGGTAGAAGAAATATTAGCATTGCAGGAGAAGAAACTAGAGGCACTTACCAGTCAGCGAGCTACCGGCCCACCATCTCAGCAGCACGAAGATCCTTCATTCGATACTGCCCACGAAGCAACCCCACCATCTCAGCGGAAAAGTAGCGTGGCTTCCACGGAGCTCGTTCGGCCTGATATCATGGCTCCTCGCTACCCCGTGGATGATATCACGGAGAGGGAACATTGTGAGCTAATGGCGAAATGCAGCAACCTAACCTTGAAGGTGGCGGTCGGCTATGTCTTACCTCCTGGACATGATGGAACTTTCCATTGCAATCCGATTCCAGATGGCTATGCTATTGTCGGGGTGGATGAAGTTACCAACAGATTCGAGGGGCTGGACCTTGAGTACCCTACAGGTGAAGGGGAGACTCATCTGGTAGATGCCGTAAGGACTACCATTCTATGGAGAAAGGAAAACATCGTGCTTCCACAATGGACGTTGCGTCAGCAGACTCAGCCGGAGGAGGCCCCTCAGTAGACTCCTCACAGTCCAGCTCTATCTCCGCTGCCTCAGTCGTCTCCGCCGCGTCAGCACACTCCGCCGCCTCAGCTGTCTCCGCCGCGTCAGCGGACTCCGCCGGAGGAGGCCCCTCAGCAGAATCCTCCGCCGCCTCAGCTGTCTCCGCCGCGTCAGCGGACTCCGCCTCCTCCGCCGCGTCAGCTGACTCTGCCTCCTCCGCTGCCTCAGCAACGGTGAAAGAGACCCGCCGCCGCTCCGGCGGCTAGCAGTACAACAACGAAGAAATCCAGAGCAGGTCCAAGCGTCAAGAAGGCTCCTGCCAAGTTACCATACGACATGACTGAGGAGGAAAACCACGAGATCGTGGCTGCCGATGTGAAACGCCAGCTTGTACCGAAACGTCCAGATCCAAAGGAGAAAATAGATTCGGTTAAAGCAAAGCGCTGTCTGGATGCCCTTAAGCGACCACCACCGACTCCGCCGCGCTCACACTATGACCGCTGTATTGTAAAGACATTTGATGAAGTGAAAAGGTCGGGAAGTAGCAGTGCTGCAACAAGTGGGAAAACAATTCCCCAGCTCGGCGAATAGGAAAAACAATCATGCCCCCCGCTCAAGGTGTTTCCCGATATCGCTAATGATCCGGGGGTAGTGGCTGCTCATCCTGGTTACACTCTTTGTGATTACTTAGGCGATGAGGTACAGTTCGAAATGGCTGAGGTAGCCTTTAGATACGAGCACGGGAAGCCTCTCGTCAGACCTGAGAAGCTCCCGCATCTATCAACGATGATGCGAACATTGCATGACTGGTACTTGAAAGCCTGCAAGGAAGGGACCGACAGTATCTACGTGGGAATTAAAGATGAGCACTACTTCAATGGAGTCGAGGCGTTGTACATTGAATTTGAAGAATTATTTCAGTTATACAATCAAGACGCCCTCGACAAAACTATCGTCAGTTGCTATTGTCTGTAAGTATTTTTTCTGTAATTAAGTCTCTAGCTCAGCTCGTTCATTGCATGTATAATTATCCTCACACTATATTATGCAGATTGAAGATCCTCGAATGCAAAAAATGGACGAATCTATGACATTGGGTTCATTAACCCAAATACCGTAAATGAATATACGATACAAAAAACCCCCGATGATACAGAGAAAAACTTGCTAAAGGCGTTACTTGGACAACAAAACAAAAGGGAAATACTATTTCCTTACAACTTCAAGTGAGTGTTACTGTCTTGTGCACATTCTGTTTCGCTTACTCGAGGTTAAGTGTAATTGATGAGTTATGCGTGCGCAGGTTCCACTTTATTCTGCTAGCCATTCAGCTTGACGCGGGGCTAGTAATTGTCTTGGACACGAGACGTAAAGAGCCTAAGGAGTGGGCGGACATGAGTCGAATGCTCCAGAAGTAAGTTCAATCATTATCGCACCATATCAGCAACTTTCGTTCATTTCCTGATATCAAGTAATCATTTTCTTTGCCAGGTAGGGTTTGGAAAAAGTCACCAACCAGGTTAGGGGTGAATGCAAAAAAGGAGCTGCGATTTTCACACCCCAAAGTAAGTACTACTAGCTAGTTTCGTGCATCTCTCATTGATTCTAGTTTCAATACCAATATCATGCTTGATTATCATTTTGATTGAACTCTATTCTCGTAAAGTGCTTGCGGCAGGCACCCGGGAATAATTTACGTGGATACTACGTTTGCGAGTTCATTCGCCACAAGACCTCTGAGCGGGGCAGATCTTCAGAACAATTTGAAGTACGTAAACAATATTCACATTTTTATTTTATTACCATCAATTGTGTTGAGTTTCATTCATATCACTAGTGCAGAATCAGCCTTTAGTCCCGGTTCGTAAGGGCCTTTAGTCCCGGTTCAACAACCGGCACTAAAGGGTGGGCACTAAAGGCCCCCCCCCTTTAGTCCCGGTTCGTCACGGCCCGGGACCAAAGGCCCACCACGTGGCACGAGCCCGCGCCGGGGGCTTGGTGGCCTTTAGTCCCGGTTGGTAACACCAACCGGGACTAAAAGGCACCACGTGGCACGAGCCCGCGCCGGGGGCTTGGTGGCCTTTAGTCCCGGTTGGTAACACCAACCGGGACTAAAAGGTATAGGGGTTTAGGGGTTTATGCTTTATTTTTCCTTTTAATTTTGTGTTTTCTATTTAATTCTTTTTCATTTCAAACATATTTTATGCTACTACATACATACTGTACACGTCATGCATATATAAATAGAATTTCTCGTAGAACCAATCATATATATCATAGAATTTCTCGTACGACCATATGCATGCGCATACACATATATATATACAATTTGGTACATATATATAATTTCTCCTACAATTTGCAGATAATTACATGCAGGCACATTAATAGGAGTAATGGTATACTCCTTTGGGATCTATGACCTGGTCAACCAAAAATCCCGCAATTTCCTCTTGAAGTGCTCGTATGCGGTCCGTTGGTAGGAGCTTTTCCCGCATCTCCATCAGCTTTAAAGAAGGATATCAAGATGAATATATTAGTTGTGTGTATATATATTAGATCATGATAAAAAAATTGTGGATAGTGTTCTGGCAAACGTACCCAAAGTTGTCTTTCAGATCTGCTCCTTTCGGACGTTATAATGTGAATGTTCTCGCAAACGTAGTATGCACATAAATTATTCCCCGGCGCCTGCGTCATGCACTTTACGAGAATAGAATTCAATCAGATAATAATTAATCAAGCATGATAATGATATTGAAACTAGAATTAAAGAGATGCGCGGACACGTAGCTAGTACTACTTAATTACGTACCCTGGGTCGCACCCATTTCAGCTCTTGTTTCCATGCGCCTGGGACCTGTTTGATGAAGCTTTGCCAAACCCTACCCGGCAAAGAAAATGAATAAAGGAGTTATTAATTAGTTGATATCAGGAAATGAACTAAAGAGGCTGACATAGTGCGATAATGATTGAAATTGCCTGTCGACCATCCCCTTCACGATTAAGTAGTCTTTAGGTTCTTTAAGTAGTGAGTCCAGTACTTTAACTTTTCCCTCGTCAACTTCAATTATTAGCAGGATCCAGTGGAAACTGCATGCGCACACGTTTGTATAATTAAGCGGGCATGTGCATAACTCATCAACTACACTTATTAACATCTAGTAAGCAAAATAGAATTTGTAGTACAAGACAGTAACACTCACCCGAAGTTGTAAGGAAATAATATTTCTGGTGCGGTATTTAGTTTCTTCAAAAACTGTAGCAAGTTCTTCTCTGTCTCTTTTGGGTGACGTGACCACACCTCTTCATTAATGGTATCTGGGTCAATGAACCCAATGCCATAGCGTCCATCTCTTTTCATTTCATAAATCTTCATTCTGCATAATACCACAGAAAAGAATATAGTGAGGATAATTACAGGCAACGAACGAGCACAACTAGAGACTTAAATTACAGAAAGAAATCACTTACAGACAATAGCAACTGACGAGAGATTTGTCGAGTGCGTCTTGATTGAATAACTGAAACATTTCTTCAAACTGAACCCACAAATCTTTTGCATTGAAGTAATGCTCTTCCTTGACTTTCACCATGAGGGAATCTCGCCCCTTCTTGACTTCTCTTAGGTACCAGTCATGCAAATTGCGCATTCTCGTTGATAGATTCTCGACCTCCCTGACCAGATCTTGGCCGGGACATATTTCCATGCTACTTCGTGATCTTGAATCTTGGGGAGTTCCTCGATGCCTAGGAGTTGTTCAACAGTGACACCGGCCTCTCTAGCCATCTGTCTATGAGCGTCGGTTATTACCGGCTGATCGGCGGTACTCACACCATGTGATTGTACAATGAGCGGGGGGATCGATTGCACTGCCTGTTCTCCCAGCTGGGGAACAGTTTTCCCGCATTTACTACTCCTTGCTTGGCTCGAGCTCGACTCCTTATCTTTTTGTGCCACATATAACTTCTTAATAGAATGCTCATAGTCTGAGTCCGTCCTCTTCACAGCCGGTTGAGCATTATCAATAAAGTGTTGTATGACTTCATCAGGTATTTTCTCCTTCGGCGGGGGTTGTTTCCGTGCAAAATGAGCCTTCACTTGGGCAGCCACTTCAGCCTTGTTTTCCTCGATAGTCATCTCATAAGCCAACTTCTTTTTGGCAGGAGGAGAGGCTTTCTTGCTTGGTGCTCTCTTTCGCTTTGGAGAAGGCTGACGCACCCGAGATCGATATGGCGGACTCACGCTGATGGGATCCGTCTCGGGGTGGGGTGGTGGAGACGGCTGACACAGTGGCGGACTAGCGCCGCGCTGCGTCTCGGGCAGGGTTGGAGTCGGCTGACGCGGTGGCAGACTTGGAGGAGGAGTCGGTGGCCTTGGATAGACGATGCAATCCTTTCTCCATAGAATGATACGATGTATGGCCTCTCCCAGTGTGCGCTCCTCGTCACCTCCAGGAATGTCAAGCTCTAGCTCGTAATATCCTGACATCACTTCATCAACCCCGACACGAGCATAGCCAGCTGGAATCGGATTGCAATGGAAGTTTGCTTTAGGAGGATTTGTTAAAGCATAGCCATCCGCCACCTTCATGGATATGTTCTTCACTTTCATGTGTAGCTCACAAGGTGTCGTATCTTTGATATCATCCACAGGGTATCTATCCAGCAGTGCATCATCGGCCGGGGTGGAACCCACGCTGCTTTTCGGCATAGATGGGACGGTTGTATCCAATGCTGGATCTGCTTGCTGCTGCCGCTGAGACGCCCTTTCCTGGCTAAGTGAGTCGATCTGCTCCTGCTGCCTTAGGAAAGCGCGTTCCAACTCCGCGTTCTTTGATTCTACTAGTTTAAGGCGGTATGTTTCCTGCTTCCTCCGCTCCTCCTCCTACTTCCTCTGCTCCTCCTCCTGCTGCTTCTTTCTCGCACGGCTTCTGTAAGTGGCGTTCCAATCCGCAAACCCCTCAAACCATGGAACAACGCCTTTGCCTCGTGTTCGTCCCGGGTGTTCAGGATTCTTCAGGGCGCGCGTAAGCTCATCATTCTCTCTATTGGGCTTGTACTTTCCCGTTCGAGCATCTTCTATTGCAACAAGTAAAGCGTCGGAGGCTTCTTTAAGACTTGCCCGCTCCATAACCAGCCCTGTCTCTGGGTTCAACTTCCCCCCATGCGCATAAAACCAAGTCCTGCACCTGGGGGGCCAACTCAATGTAACTGGAGTGACCCCTGCAGCAATCATCTGTTCCTCAGCGAGATCCCACTTAGGCCGGCCGACCTGGTAGCCACCTGGCCCCAGAGTATGGTGCCACTTTTTTTTCGCAGCATTAATCTTGTTTATTCTCGACCGTTCCTTAGCTTCTTCCGATTCCTTGAACTGCACGAAATCGTCCCAGTGATCTTTTGCCTTCTCCAGTGTTCCCTTGAATGCTGGAGTCTTCTTTCCGTTTGCTTGGTACATGGCCCATATTCTTTTCTTGTGGTTGTTGAATGCTATCGCCATCTTCTTAAGAGCACTCTTCTTGACTTTCTCCTGTTCTTCATCTGTCAAATGATCTGGTAGGGTGAAATGTGCCATGAGCGATTCCCAAAGCAGATCTTTTGCTCTTCCGTCGACAAAAGTAACTCCTTGATCTCCCTTTGCTGGCTTATTCCATTCTTGAATGGAGATCGGGATTTGGTCCCTGACAATAACTCCGCATTGACGAGTAAATTTGTCTGCATTCTTTTTAGGAGCAAGCGGTTCGCCATTTATATTGATGGCATCGATGTTGTACTTTATGCCAGCCTGCAACCTTCTGGCCGGGCCTCGTACTGCCCTGCTTGTAGAAGATTTGCTCGATCCGGAGGGCTAAAAGAAGAAAGATCGATTCGTTAATATATATAAATCAATTAATACATGTAATGATCACCAGAGGCCTTATATATATACCTCGCCGGTCTTTGTTATTTGAAGAACATTTCCTTCGTCATCATTGTTGTGGCCTTCGTCTCTTCGTTCGTCTTCATCAAATATTAATACTCCCTCACCGGAATTATTAAGATATTGCGAGCCGTCATCTTCGGGAGCGTATGATGTCGAACATGGTCTCTTCTCCGTCTCTGCCGGTATTGTCCATAGCTTATATTAACTAATCCAGAGGAAAGACAAAACAATTTAGTATTCAAATTAGAATGCAATCAATAAGGAAAAACTGTGAATCATAGTAGATAATATGCATCTCGAATAATGCAGATAATATGCATCATCGAATATAATCTCGAATACATCGTCTCGAATATTATCGAATATAATCTCGAATACATCTCGAGTATTAATTATCACTAATACATCTCGAATATTATCATATAACATCACTAGCTAATACAAATCAAATATTATCGAAGAATCTAGTTCACTCGCGGTTCCTGAGGCGCGGGCTGTGGACACCCAAAGAGAAGGAACCATCACAGGATCATAGCTCGGGTGAGATCCCTGAAGAACCTGCCAGGTATTGGAGAACCTGACGTCCAACGCAACCATGTAGCGACGGACGTGCTCGTCCTCCTCCCTGACACGGTGACGTACCACCTCCGCGGGGGCCGGCTGCCTCCGCACCGAAAGGGGCCCATGGGACCGCCACCAAAGAAGCTCCGGGTCGACGACGGGAGCACGGTTCCTCACTAAGCTGCGCGCCCCGGAAGGTAGCACCTCCCAGTGCCAGCCCGGCGGAGCCCAGTCCCGAACATGGCGCCTCTCAAGCAGGTTCTCGCCACCGAGTCGACGACGAGGATGCGGGCCGGGCATCGTAGACGTCGAGAACAAATTCTATGCAAATTTAACATTTTTTAAATGCTTGATTGTGATTTTTGTAATTCTTTTTCGCTTGATTTTGCAAATACATGACAAACTTTTGCAAATACAACATTAAGTTATATATTAACATTAAAATATTATTAATACATGGTCAACTTTTTTCTATGCAACTTTTTCCTATGCAACTTTTTTCTATAAGTATAAAAAACTAAAAAACAGAAAAATCTATGCAAATTCCACCGTTCATCTACATATACATATATACATACATTCTATAAAAAAAACTAGTGAAAAAAAACTAAAACATAGATACATATAGTGAAAAAATAATCATCTAAAACATCTAAAACATCAAAACATACATACATATATACATACATACATACATTGTATACTAGTTAATAATAATCTAAAACATATCTAGTGAGAAAAAAATCGCCGGAGGGGGCGGCGGCGTGAGCTCACAGCGGGCGAGGTCGAGGACGGTGACGGCGAGGTCGATCGAGGCCGGCGACGGCGAGGTCGAGGCCGGCGGGTGCGAGCGGCGTCGGAGAGGAGGCGCGGGTGGCGTCGATCGGGGAAGAGGCGCGGGCGGCGTCGGGGAGGAGGCGCGGGCGGCCGGCGTCAGGGGCGGCCTCGGAGAGGAGAGGCGCGGGCGGCGTTGGGGAGGAGTCGCGGGCGGCCGACGTCGGGGCAGGCGGCGGCGCAGCAGCCTGGCGGCATCGGAGAGGAGGCGCGGGGGGCGTCGATCAGGGAAGAGGCGCGGGCGGCGTCGGGGAGGAGGCGCGGGCGGCCGGCGTCGGGGCAGGCGGCGGGGCAGCAGCCTGGCGGCGTCTGTGTGTTTGGCGTCGAGAGAATGGAGAGGATGGATTCATAAGTGCCGCTTATATATGAAAGCCTTTAGTCCCGGTTGGTGGCTCCAACCGCGACTAAAGGCCCCCCTTTAGTCGCGGTTGGAGCCACCAACCGGGACTAAAGGTGAAATTCACCCAGGCCAAGCGGCGGGAAGCCAGGCCTTTAGTCCCGGTTGGTGGCTCCAACCGGGACTAAAGGAGGTCTTTAGTCGCGGTTGGAGCCAAAAATCGGGACTAAAGGCCTGGCTTCCCGTGTCGAATGTTTAGTCCCACCTCGCTAGTTGAGAGGAGCTCGCAGCGGTTTATAAGCCCCGCCGCGGCTACCGTGTCGAGCTCTTCTCTAAGCAGGCCTTTATGGGCGTACCGAACTTGTGCTGCCCCTGTGGGGCCTATTGGGCCGTGCGGGCCTGCACCCTGGCCTAACTAGAGGTTGAGTTTCTAGTCGTATGCAGGCCGTGGCGGCCCAGTAGGCGGTGTTTTTTTATTTACCATTTTTTTTGCTTTATTTATTTTCTTTTGTTTCTACTTACAGCCAAATATTTAGAGTTTCTTAGTGAATCTTTTTGCTTTAGGTCACAAAAATTATAAACTTTCTGTTAGTGCCAGTACTTTTCAAATTTGAATAGTTTAAATTTGAATTATTTGAAATTTGTGTGAATCACTAGTTTGTGAATAACTTTACTTTAAAAATAGATTTATCAGTGATTCTTTTTTCTGCTGTTTAATATTAGTGTGTTTTATCATTATATTCAATTTGGTAATTCTTAGGTTATTTAAAAAAATGAAAATGCCTTTGTAATAGATGAGTTTTCGTCCGAAACCCTGATACTTCGAAAGAGATTGTCCATTTTGTACACGAAGTGCATCCAGTTTTTGACGTAACCCTCTCAACTTTTTAGCACATGCTATGTGGGTGAAATGATGATACCATGCCAACTTTCAACCTTTTCAGAGTTCATTTGTAGTGCTTTTCAATTTCAGGGTCATTTAGCTCAAAAAATTCATTAAATGCATGAAAAATAGCGAATGAAGTCAGAAAGGGTTGAAAATTGATGATGTGGCTTTGAATGGTGCATGTTGAACTCACAAAATGTCTGGAGTTGAAATAAGTTAAAAAAAATGAAATGCCTTTGTAACAGATGAGTTTTTGTCCGAAACCCTGATACCTCGAAAGAGATTGTCCATTTTGTACACGAAGTGCATCCAGTTTTTGCCGTAACCCTCTCAACTTTTTAGCACATGCTATGTGGCTGACATTATGATACCATGCCAATTTTCAACCTTTTCAGAGTTCATTTGTAGTGTTTTTCAATTTCAGGGTCATTTAGATCCAAAAAATTCATTAAATGCATGAAAAATAGCGAATGAAGTCAGAAAGGGTTGAAAATTGATGATGTGGCTTTGAATGGTGCATCTTGAACTCACAAAATGTCTGGAGTTGAAATAAGTTAAAAAAATGAAATGCCTTTGTAACAGATGAGTTTTCGTCCGAAACCCTGATACTTCGAAAGAGATTGTCCATTTTGTACACGAAGTGCATCCAGTTTTTGCCGTAACCCTCTCAACTTTTTAGCACATGCTATGTGGGTGAAATGATGATACCATGCCAACTTTCAACCTTTTCAGAGTTCATTTGTAGTGTTTTTCAATTTCAGGGTCATTTAGATCCAAAAATTCATTAAATGCCTGAAAAATAGAGAATGAAGTCAGAAAGGGTTGAAAATTGCATCCAGTCCTTAAAGATATATTTCTTCGCCTTTCAAATGCCAAAACACATATATACCCTAAGTATTACAAAGATTCCATCCGGTTTGTCCGAAGTGGGACTTTCGCGATAAGTCCGGAAACTCACTAGAGAAGAAAGTGATGACGGTGAAGCCGGTCACATCCCAGAGTGGGATCTTTGGGTATAAAACTTTTTCTTCGCGTGTGTACCTTTGCGCCGTAACCATGGACAATCTTCATCATTTAACAGGATGCTTGGGTCAATCTTCACTGTGAAGGGACCAATTTCATGAAACTTTTCATAATCTTCTGACATGTCTGTCTTGTCCTCCACTCCCACGATATTTCTTTTCCCTGAAAGAACTATGTGGCGCTTTGGCTCATCATATGATGTATTCGCTTCCTTATCTTTTCTTTTTCTCGGCTTGGTAGACATGTCCTTCACATAGAAAACCTGCGCCACATCATTGGCTAGGACGAATGGTTCGTCTGTGTACCCAAGATTGTTGAGATCCACTGTTGTCATTCCATACCGCGGCTCTTCCTTTACGCCGCCTCCTGACAGATTGACCCATTTGCAGCGAAACAAAGGGACCTTCAATTCACGTCCATAGTCAAGTTCCCATATCTCCTCTATGTAACCATAATATGTGTCCTTTGGCCTATTGGAGTTTGCTGCATCAAAGCGGACACCACTGTTTTGGTTAGTGCTCTTTTTATCTTGGGCGATCGTGTAAAATGTATTCCCATTTATCTCGTACCCTTTGAAAGTCAATATAGTCGAAGATGGTAACTTGGACAGCAAGTACAGCTCATCTCCAACACTGTCGTCATGCATGACACGTGTCTACAACCAACCGCCGAAAGTCCCCGTGTGTTCACGTGTAATCCACCAAGCTGGAATTTTGTAGAACTGTGTAGTGTGCTTGCGCCCAAGAATGCCCGTCCATACATATTACTTGGTCCTTTCCTAGCGTGCCTTTTCCACCAAATCTGACCTCATGCCGCGATTCGGGAACACCAATCAGCTTAAGGTCAGGAATAAAGTCAACACAAAACTCAATGACCTCCTCTGTTTCATGGCCCGTGGAGATGCTTCCTTCTGGCCTAGCACGGTTATGAACATATTTCTTTAAGACTCCCATGAACCTCTCAAAGGGGAACATATTGTGTAGAAATACAGGACCCAGAATGGCATTCTCTTCGACTAGGTGAACTAGGACGTGCGTCATGATATTGAAGAAGGATGGTGGGAACACCAACTCGAAACTGACAAGACATTGCACCAAATCATTCTGTAACCTTGGTAGGATTTCTGGATCGATTACCTTCTGAGAGATTGCATTGAGGAATGCACATAGCTTCACAATGGCTAATCGAACGGTGTCCAGTAGAAGCCCCCTCAATGCAACCGGAAGCAGTTGCGTCATAATCACGTGGCAGTCATGGGACTTTAGGTTCTGGAACTTTTTCTCTGCCATATTTATTATTCCCTTTATATTCGACGAGAAGCCAGACGGGACCTTCATACTGAGCAGGCATTAAAAGAAGATTTCCTTCTCTACTTTGGTAAGAGCGTAGCTGGCAGGACCCTGATACTGCTTTGGATGCATGCCGTCTTTTTCGTGCATACGTTGCTGGTCCTCCTGTGCCTCCGGTGTATCTTTTGTCTTCCCATACACGCCCAAGAAGCCTAGCAGGTTCACGCAAAGATTCTTCGTCACATGCGTCACGTCGATTGCAGAGCGGACCTCTAGTTCTTTCCAATATGGTAGGTCCCAAAATATAGATTTCTTCTTCCACATGGGTGCGTGTCCGTCAGCGTCATTCGGAACAGATTGTCCACCAGGACCCTTTCCAAAGATTACATTTAAATCCTTGACCATATCAAGTATATCATGACTAGTACGGAGGCAAGGCTTCTTCCGGTGATCTGCCTCACCTTTGAAATGCTTGCCTTTCTTTCCTAAGACATGATTGATCTGAAGAAATCGACGATGTCCCAGGTACACATTCTTCTTACATTTATCCAAATATATACTGTCGGTATCATCTAAACAGTGCGTGCATGCGTGGTATCCCTTGTTTGTCTGTCCTGAAAGGTTACTAAGAGCAGGCCAGTCATTGATGGTTACAAACAGCAACGCTCGCAGGTCAAATTCCTGCTGTTTGTGCTCATCCCACACACATACACATTCTATACTCCACAGCTGTAAAAGTTCTTCAACCAATGGCCTTAGGTACACATCAATGTCGTTGCCGGGTTGCTTGGGGCCTTGGATGAGCACTGGCATCATAATGAACTTCCGCTTCATGCACAACCAAGGAGGAAGGTTATAGATACATAGAGTCACAGGCCAGGTGCTATGATTGCTGCTCTGCTCCCCAAAAGGATTAATGCCATCAGCACTTAAACCAAACCATACGTTCCTTGCGTCATCTGCAAAGTCCTTCCACTTTCTCTCAATTTTTCTCCACTGCGATCCGTCAGCGGGTACTCTCAACTTCCCGTCTTTCTTACGGTCTTCTTTGTGCCATCACATCAACTTGGCATGCTCTTTGTTTTGGAACAAACGTTTCAACCATGGTATTATAGGAGCATACCACATCACCTTGGCAGGAATCTTCTTCCTGATGCGCTCGCCCTCAACATCACCAGGGTCATCGCGGCTGATCTTATAGCGCAATGCACCGCATGCCGGGCATGCATTCAAATCCTCGTACTCACCGCGGTAGAGGATGCAGTCCTTAGGGCATGCATGTATCTTCTGCACCTCTAATCCTAGAGGGCAGACAGCCTTCTTTGCTTCGTACGTACTGTTGGGCAATTCGTTGTCCTTTGGAAGCATCTTCTTTAACATTATCAACAACTTTTCAAATCCCTTGTCAGATACACCATTGTCTGCCTTCCATTGCAGCAATTCCAGTGTGGTACCCAGCTTTTTCTTGTCATCTTCGCAATTTGGGTACAACAATATCTTGTGATCCTCTAACATGCGCTGCAACTTCAGCTTCTCCTTTTCACTTGCGCAGTTTCTCTTTGCATCGGCAATGGCCCGACCAAGATCATCAGCGGGCTCACCTGATGCCTCCTCTTCAGCTTCTTCCCCCATTGCCGGCTCAGCTTCTTTCCCCATTGTTGTACCATCGTATTCAGGGAACCCATGGCAAGGATAGCTGTCATCATCCTCTTCTTCTTCATTCTCTTCCATTAGGACCCCTCTTTCTCCGTGCTTGGTCCAACAGTTATAGCCGGACATGAAACCGGACGTAAACAGGTGGACGTGAATGGTTCTTGAGTTTGAGTAATTGTGATCATTCTTACAGACGGCACATGGACAACACATAAAACCATCTGCCCGCTTGTTTGCCTCAGCCGCAACCAGAAAAGTACGCACGCCATTAATGAACTGGGGAGAGCATCGGTCATCGTACATCCATTGCCGGCTCATCTTCATTACACAACACCGAAAAGACCAAATTAATACAAGTTCATACATATAGTTCATACACACTTATTCTCATAAAACAACATACAAACTCTCTAGCTAAAGCATTTAAATGCAACAACAAATGCGATCAAGATCGCAACTAAGGTAACAATTGATCCAACAGCATAGTGATACCAAACCTCTTGATTAACGGCATATTTTTTAAATTTTCTAATCTTCAAGCGCATTGCATCCATCTTGATCTTGTGATCATCGACGACATCGGCAACATACAACTCCAGTTTCATCTTCTCTTCTTCAATTCTTTTCAATTTTTCTTTCAAATACTCGTTTTCTTTTTCAACTAAATTTAACTTCTCGACAAGAGGGTCGGTTGCAATTTCCGGTTCACATACCTCCTAGATAAAAATATCTATGTCAACTTGATGGGCATAATTGTCATAAACACGAAATGCAACAAATAGTTATAAAAGAGAGTATATACCACATCCGAATCATAAACCGGACGAGGGCCGACGGGGACGGATATAGAAGTCATGGCACTATGTATAACAAACAATCATACAAGTAAGAAAACTATACAAGTAACTATATAAATCAAACAAACATGATTTTTTTAATAAAAAGGATAAGAATAAGAGGCTCACCAAGGTGGTGCCGGCGACGGGACGGTGCGGGCGATCGACGGTGGTTAGGACGGGGACGGGAAGGCACTAAGTAAACCACACCTACACATGCAAACTAAGAAGTTAATTTGAGCTCAAATTGCATATAAATCAAATAAACTCCCACATATAATTACTCCCAAACTAAAACCCACAAATCACTATACTTATAGAGCATTGCAAGAGCTAATCTAGCAATGAGAGATGAAAGAACAAAGTTGCTAACCTTTGTGAACACTTGGGTTGATGGGGTGCCTTCAAATCTTGACAATTTTTTGCAAAAATGGAGGATGGGCTCGAGCAAGAGGGGAAGAACAGAGAGGAGAGGAAAGGGGAAAAACAGAGAGCTTCAGCTCGGGCTGGACGAAGGGTTTATATAGTGACACCTTTAGTCCCGGTTCATGTAACAAACCGGGACTAAAGGTTAACCTTTAGTCCCGGTTTGTGACACAAACCGGGACTAAAGGGGATCGTGGGGCCCCAGCCTGCCACCAGCCTGCCACCAGACCTTTAGTCCCGGTTTGTGTCACAAACCGGGACTAAAGTCTAACCTCTAGTCCCGGTTTGTGACACGAACCGGGACTAAAGGTGATCGTGGGGCCCCAGCCTGACACCAGTCTGCCACCACACCTTTAGTCCCGGTTTGTGTCACAAACTGGGACTAAAGGTTCAACACGAACCGGGACTAATGATTCCCCTGCACCTAGCCGTTGGAACCGGGACTAATGGTCACATTAGTCCCGGGCCGTAGTCAAACCGGGACTAATGATGCAAACATAAAGTCGTTTTTCTACTAGTGTATATATATATATATATATATATATATATATATATATATATATATATATATTGACCCCCTTCTTTAAATTAGATCTGGCGGAAGCGGCACGAACTCGTACCAACTGATCGCATACGAGCAATTCAAGAGGAATTGGCGGGATTCTTTGTTGAGCATGTCATACCTACAGACGGAGAATACCATCGGGATTTCCAATGCGATTTTGGTAATTAGATATTAGGGATCCTAAGAGATGTTATATTGTATATATGCATGAACGTGTACTATATGTAGTAGCGTCGAATAGATATACGAAAACTTGTTGTTCGACCAAGCACGGAGAAACAGAGGTCACTTCTCTCTATATATTGATCATGACGATGTTGTGTAATGGTTCCTTCATTGCTATATGTAGTAGCTAGCGTCGAGTTGAATGAAAAGCATAAAATAAAAATGAAAACCCTAAATGTAAAGGAATTGAATGGTAAACACAAAAAGAAAAGGGGAAACACAATATGAAACCCCTAAACCCTCCAAAACCCCTAAACCCCTCCTTAAAAAAAAAACCCAGTGCCTGGCAGGTGCTGACGCGTGGCTGCCTTCTAGTCCCGGTTGGTGTTACCAACCGGGACTAGAGGTCCTCCTGCCTGGGCGCCCACAGCGGCCACGTGGAGCTCCTTTAGTCCCGGTTCGTAACCCAACCGGGACTAAAAGTGGGGGCCTTTAGTCCCGATTGTTTAGTCCCTGTTGCAGAACCGGGACTAAAGGCCCTCTAGAACCGGGACTGATGCCTGTTTTCTACTAGTGAATTAGGTCAAACGGAGCTGTGTGGGCCCGATGAGCCACCAGGGCGCGCCCCCCGGGGCGCGCCGTGGTGCCTTGTGGGCCACTGCTTCATCTTCTCATCCCCCCCGAAGCTTCCAGTACTTGTTATGTCCAGAAAAAAATCTCCAAAAAGTTTCGTGGCATTTGGACTTCGTTTGGTACTGATATTCTGGAAACCAAAAGCAGGCAAAAAACAGCAACAGACACTGGGCACTAAGTTAATAGGTTAGTCCCAAAAATTGATATATAATTGCTTGTAAATGTAAATAAAACATCCAAGATTGATAACATAACAACATGGAACAATCAAAAATTATAGATACGTTGGAGACGTATCAGCATCCCCAAGCTTAATTCCTGCTCGTCCTCGAGTAGGTAAATGATAAAAACAGAATTTTTGATGAGGAATGCTGCCTATCATATTCATCATATTCTTTTCTTTTGTAGCATGGACATATGGACTTGAATGATTCAAAGCAATAGTCTATAGTTTGACATGAAGACATAAATACTCAAGCATACTAACAAGCAACCAGGCCTTTCAAAATATCAACGCTAAAGAAAGTTATCCCTAGCCCATTATGCTCAATCATTGATCCATTCATGAAACACAATCCATATTAGCTACATCCAATGCACAAGTATGACAATAGTGCTCTCTAGTTGGTGCTTTGTAAGAGAAGATGGAGACTCAAAATAAAAATGAATATTGCATAAAAGTAATTAGATAGCCCTTCGCAGAGGGAAGCAGAGATTTGCAAATGTGCCGGAGCTCAAGGCTAAAATTAGAGAGATAAAATATTTTGGGAGGCTTGCTTTTCCTGTCAACGAAAACGAACGAGAATTCCCAATATCTTCCATGCTAGATACATTATAGGCGGTTCCCAAACAGAAAATAAAGTTTCTTTCCTTTCCACCATTCTTTCAAAATCCATGGCTAGCCATATCCACGGATGCCCTCCATACCAACACTTTCCAAGGAATTTATTATTATTATCATATAATTTTTTTTATTTCATTTTGGGACTGGGCATCCCTATTACCTGCCACTCTCTCGTGCAATGACAAGTGAATAAACACTCATCGTGAGAATAACCCACCTAGCATGGAAAATATTGGCCACCCCCTGCCGCCTCATGAGCGGTACGGGCACACAAAACGGAAAATTATTTTGAAAATTAGAGTTGGCACACGTAAATTTACTTGGAACGGCATGGAAATACCGTATATAGGTAGGTATGGTGGACTCATCTGGCACAACTTGGGTTTAAAGAGTTTGGATGCACAAGCAGTATTCCCGCTTAGTACAAATGAAGGCTAGCAAATAGATTGAGAAGCAACCAACCAAAAAGCGACAACGGTCATAAACATGCATTGAATATAACTAACACCGAATAATGCACCATAAGTAGGATATAATTTCATTGCATAACTATTGACTTTACGTGCATGCATAGGGAATCTCAAACCTTAACACCAATATTCTTACTAAATCACAATTACTCACTAGCATGACTCACATATTATCATCTCCATATCGCAAAACTATTGCAAGGAATCAAGCTTATCATATCCAATGATCTATATGAAAGTTTTTATTATATCCCTCTTGAATATTCATCACTTTGGGACCAAATTCATATCTTGTGCAAATTACCATTACTATTATCAACTCTCAAAAAGATATAAGTGAAGCATGAGAGTGCAAATATTTCTTCAAAATTTAGCCACCGCCGTGCTCGAAAAGATTTAAGTGAAGCACTAGAGCAACTGCCTAGCTCAAAGGATTTAAGTGAAGCACATAGAGTATTCTAACAAATCATGATAATGTGTGGCTCTCTCAAAATAGGTGTGTCCAGCAAAGATGATTGTGACAAACTAAAAAGCAAACAAAGCAAAGACTCATATAATACACGACGCTCCAAGTAAAACACATATCATGTGACGAATAAAAATATAGCTCCAAGTAAAATTACCGATGGTTGGTAGAAGAAAGAGGGGATGCCTTCCGGGGCATCCCCAGGCTTAGACGCTTGAGTCTTCCTTGAATATTACCTTGGGGTGCTTTGGGCATCCCCAAGCTTAGGCTCTTGCCACTCCTTATTCCTTCATCCATCGTGATCTCACCCAAAACTTGAAAACTTCAATCACACAAAACTCAACAAAACCTTCGTGAGATCCATTAGTATAACAAATAAATCACTACTTTAAGTACTGTTGCAAACCCATTCATATTTTATTTTTGCATTATACCTACTGTATTTTAACTTCACCATGGCTTATACCCCCTGATACAATCCATAGTTTTATCAAAACAAGCAAGCAACAAATCAAAAATAGAATCTGTCAAAAACAGAACAGTCTGTAGAGATCTATTTAAAAGCCATACATTCCAGCACTGGACGCAAAACTTTCTGGTTTCCAAACAACATCAATTATACTATCTTCCAAATCATCCCAAAGGCATTACTTGGCACAAAAACTAATTAAAACATAAAAACATAATCATAACAGAAGCATAATTGTGTGAACACACAATAACAGAAATAAAAAGTGAAAATTTATTTTATTCATTGGGTTGCCTCCCAACAATCGCTATTGTTTTATGCCCCTAGCTAGGCATATTGCATAGTTTCAAGTATTGTCATCCTTCAAGTTGATTCCATAAGTGGCCCTCATAATGGATTCATATGGTGCTTTAATTCTTTTCCTAGGGAAGTGTTCCATACCCTTTTTTAATGGAAACTAAAATTTTATATTCCCTTCTTTCATGTCAATAACGGCACCTATAGTTCGTAAGAACGGTCTACCAAGTATTATGGGGCAAGAAGGATTGCATTCAATGTGAAGTACAATAAAATCAACGGGCACATAGTTCCTATTTGCAAGAATAAGAACATCAGTAATTCTACCCTAAGGCTTTTTAATAGTGGAATCTGCAAGATGCAAATTAAGAGAACATTCGTCTATATTGGTAAAACCTAGCACATCACATTGAGATTTTGGAATTGTGGAAACGCTAGCACCCAAATCACATAAAGCATTACACTCATAATTTTTAATTTTAACTTTAATGGTGGGTTCCCACTCATCATATAATTTTCTAGGAATTGAAATTTCTAGTTCTAGTTTTTCTTCTAACGCTTTCATCATTGCTTCCACGATGTGTTTAGTAAAAGCCTTATTTTGTTCATAAGCGTTGGGTGAATTTAGCATGGATTGTAACAAAGAAATACACTCAATCAAAGAACAACTATCATAATTAAAGTCTTTGTAATCCAAGATAGTGGGCATATCGCTAGTTAAAGTTTTTACCTCTCCAAACCCACTTTTATCAATTTTTTATCAAGATTTTCACCCTCCGAATTTTGAGGACGCATTTTAGCTAAAGTTGACTCTTCTTCAGTCCCCTTTTAATCAAGTTTAATATTTCTAAACAAAGAATCAATAGATGAAACACCAATCATTTTAATATCCTCATCATTACTACGATAAAAACCGAGAGGAATCGCTTTTTCTAAAAATTCTCATTTAGCTTTTAGCATAGCGGTTCTTTTCTTACTCTCATCCATGGAGACATATAAAGCTTTAATTGAGTCATTAATATCAATTTTAGGTGGCAAAATTTTAGTCTTAAGATTTTCCACATCATGAATAATTCTATCAATGCTCCTAGATATATCATCAAGTTTACTCAATTTTTCTTTTATCGTAGTGTTGAAAACTTTTTGAGTATTAATAAATTATTTAATATTACTTTCAAGATCAGAGGGCATCCTATTATTATTATATGAATTACCATAAGGATTGCCATAATTATTAGAGGAATTTCCAGAAAACGGTCTAGCATTGAAATTACCCCTATAAGCATTGTTGTTGAAATTATTTCTGAAGACAAACTTCACATCAATGGCATCATTATTTTGCTCAATCAAAGTAGACAAGGGCACATCATTAGGATCAATATGTGCATTTTTACTAGTAACCAATTTCATAAGCGCATCAACTTTATCACTCAAAGTACTAATTTCTTCAACAGAATTTACCTTCTTACCAGTTGGAGTTCGTTCAGTGTGCCATTGAGAATAATTTGCCATAATATTATCAAGAAGTTTTGTAGCTTCTCCCAATGTGATTTCCATAAAAGTCCCACCTGCGGCAGAGTTTAGCAAATTTCTAGAGACAAAGTTTAGTCCCGCATAAATTTTCGGTATGATCATCCACAAATTTAAACCATGAGTGGGGCAATTTCTTATCATTAATTTCACCCTTTCCCAAGATTGGGCAACATGTTCATGATCAAGTTGCTTAAAATTCATAATTTGATTTCTAAGGGAAATAATTTTCATGGGAGGAAAATACTTAGTGATAAAAGCATCTTTACACCTATCCCAAGAATTGATACTATTTCGTGGTAAAGATGAAAACCAAATTTTTGCACGATCCCGCAATGAGAATGGGAATAATTTTAATTTCACAATATCATTATCCACATCTTTTTTCTTTTGCATATCACACAATTCTACGAAAGTGTTAAGATGGGATGCAGCATCTTCATTAGGACTACCAGAAAATTGATCTTTCATTACAAGATTTAGCAAAGCGGCATTAATATCACAAGTCTCCGCACTAGCGACGGGAGGAGCAATTGGAGTACTAATAAAATCATTATTATTAGTATTGGAAAAATCACATAATTTTGTATTTTCTTGAAGCATCGTGACTACGCAATCAAGGTAACAAGCAAGCAAAGAAGCAAACAAGAAAAAGGCAAACAGAAAATATTTTTGTATTTTTGTAAAAAAAAAATTAGAAGTGGGGGAGACGAAAACGAGAGGCAAATAAAATAAATGCAAGGAGATGAAAGTTTATGCGAAGGTACTTGATAGATGTTGATGATGTCTCCCCGGCAACGGCGCCAGAAATTCTTCCTGCTACTTGTGATCTGCGTTGGTTTTTCCCCGAAGAGGAAGGGATGATGCAGTACAGTAGAGATAAGTATTTCCCTCAGTTATGAAACCAAGGTTATCAATCCAGTAGGAGAATCACACAACACCTCGTTAGCAGTACCTGCACACAAACAACAAATCCTTGCACCCAACGCAAACAAGGGGTTGTCAATCCCTTGGCGGTTAATTGCAAGATTAAATTGTATGGTAATAGATAGATAGATCGAACTGAAATACAAAATAAAATAAATAAAGAAAAAGTGCAGCAAGGTAGTTTTAGGATTTTTAATATATGATAGGAGTAGACCCGGGGACCATAGTTTTCACTAGAGGCTTCTCTCTTGAAAATAGCATACGGTGGGTAGACAAATTACTGTTGGGCAATTGATAGAAAAGCAAATAATCATGACGATATCCAAGGCAATGATCATGTATACAGGCATCACGTCCAAGACAAGTAGACTGACTCCTGCCTGCATCTACTACTATTACTCCACACATCGACTGCTATCCAACATGCATCTAGAGTATTAAGTTCATAAAGAACGGAGTAACGCCTTAAGCAAGATGACATGATGTAGACAAAGTAAACTCACGCATGAATAAACCCCATCTTTTTTACCCTTAATAGCAATGATACATACGTGTCATGTCCCCTACTGTCACTGGGATTGAGCACCGCAAGATCGAACCCATTACAAAGCACCTCTCCCATTGCAAGATAAATTAATCTAGTTGGCCAAACCAAATCAATAGATCAGAGAGAAATACGATGCTATAATAATCATGCATAAAAGAGTTCAGAGAAGACTCAAATAATATTCATAGATAATCTGATCATAAACTCACAATTCATCGGATCCCAACAAACACACCGCAAAAAAGTGATTACATCGGATAGAACTCAAAGAACATCGAGGAGAACATTGTATTGAAGATCAAAAAGAGAGAAGATGCCATCTTTCTACTAACTGTGGACCCGAAGGTCTGTGGTAAACTACTCACGCATCATCGGAAGGGCAGCAGGTGGGATCCCCTCCGTGATCGATTCCCCCTCCGGCGGAGTGCTGGAAAAGGCCCCCAGATGGGATCTCTCGAGAACAGAAGCTTGCAGCGGCGGAAAAAGTATTTCGTGGACTCCTCTGTTGGTTTCCTGATTTTAGAGAATTTATAGAGGTGGAATTGGGTCAAACGGAGCTGTGTGGGCCCCACGAGCCACCAGGGCGCCCCCCTGGGGCGCGCCGTGGTGCCTCGTGGGCCACTGCTTCATCTTCTTGTCCCCTCCTGAAGCTTCCAGTACTTGTTATTTCCAGAAAAAAATCTCCAAAAAGTTTCGTGGCATTTGGACTTCGTTTGGTACTGATATTCTAGAAAACCAAAAACAGACAAAAAACAGCAACAGGCACTGGGCACTAAGTTAATTGGTTAGTCCCAAAAAATGATATATAATTGCTGGTAAATGTAAATAAAACATCCAAGACTGATAACATAACAACATGGAACAATCAAAAGTTATAGATAAGTTGGAGACGTATCACTGGTACACCCCGGGGGCATGGTGCCGTCTTGTACTTTGTAGTGAGATCTTGATGGACTCATGAAGTTCCTGAAAAACAAATGAATCCTGCGCTATTCACCCGAAGGGGAGGAACATCGAGGCTAGCAAGCTAATAATAGGTAAGTCCCGGTGATATCCGCTATTCTCCATTGAGGAGAGTAGCTTGTGGCCCGACGGGGAACAAATCATGAATTCTCGCCGAAATCAGGGCAGTGTCTGGTCTTATCTGAGTCCTTTGGAGCCAGCTTGTGTCCCATGGAGGGAATGCCCCTCATTATCCGATCAGAACCGAGTCCTGGACTTCGGCGTTTGGCTCCAAGTGAAATCAGTGTCCAACTAGCGCCGCATGGGACGCCGAGTCCACTGTTCGCTCTGGTGTAGCCGAGTGGCCCGTGAACCCTGGAGGGCCGGCCAGCGATACCCATATTAAGCAGAGCCTGTCTTCCTTTGAGTGAGCATAGAAAGTACTCCTCACCTAGTTTGAACGTCTTTTGATGAAACCGATGCAGGGCATGTGAGGTACACAAGCTGTGTGACTCCGCCAACTTGTCTTGGCAATGCCTGATTCCCGCTACAAGAATGTGTTGAGCCCCAAGAGGAAGGGTTTGTAACAAGTAAGCAAGTATTTCCCTCAGTTGAGATCCAAGGTTTATCGAACTAGTCGGAGTGCTTGGAATACAGTCAATGATCAGCACCTGCACACAATTATAAACTTCTTCTTGGTCGCCAACTTGGCTAAGTAGATTTTCAGTCTCCCTAGTCTTGTAGTTACAAGGATTAACAAGTAGTGTGGTAGGAATTCATGATTGCATGTACATAAAAGAAACGGTTCAGATTGTAAACAATAATAAAAGAGATTGATCGTGGTTGTAACTATGAGGAATAAAGGACTGGGAACCATAACTTCACTAGTGGCATCTCTCCATAAAGCATAACATAGGTGTGGTGAACAAATTACAGTTGTGTATTGATCAAATTACTAGTTTTATGAGTTTGATATTCATGTCATGATTGCATATAGGCATTACATCCTTATATCTATAGACCGTTATCCAGCTGCATCTATAGCTAATACTCCACCCCAAGACCGCTATCCAGCATGCATCTCAAAGTATTAAGTAAAACACATCATTGTATTTAGCAAGGTGACATAATGTTAATAGTGTATTGTTTTACCTCCAGTTATTCACCGAGAGAACTATGCAACTACCTTTTTATCCTTAGTGCCAACAACACAGTATAGGCCTTTTTCTCTTTCTGTCAATGAGATAGATTACCTACACGAATGAACCCAAGCAACATACACAACTCCCTCTTGGAGATCGTTCATCAAAACATGGCAAATGCAAGACTAATAGATCGGAGAGCATATATGTATATAAATCATGCAGCAAAGAAACCAATGGAATCCAAAAGAAATCCATGAATAGATCTGATCATAAAGTGAAAATTCATCACACCGCAATAACCACGCCGAGAATTACATCAGATTGATCTCAATCATGTAGGGCAGCTCATGAGATCTTTGTATTGAAGAACAAGGGAGAGTAGATGCCATCTAACTACTTTTGTGGACCCATAGTCCAAGGAAGACTACTCACAAATTGTAACACCCTTGTGTAAATGAGCTACAGTAATCTTCATATTAATGCTAAGTCACTTTGATTTGCAAAGAATGATCATAGTGAAATCATATCTCATTTCAAATTCCACCACTGAATTTGCAAGTGAAATTTAAAGTTGCATAAAAATGGTTGCAAAATAGTCCATCATTTAGCAAATATTCCATAACTAATATTTGTTTAGGAAAACTGTAGGGTAACGCGGCAGAAAACAAAAATTTTCCGACCTACGCACCAGCCCAGGACCACTATGGAGACTGCATACAAGGTTTGATCTTTTTCGTTACCGACTCGTAGCGTAGAGGAAGTAGAGTCGACGACGATCGGCGGTACAGATCCCCGCAGCTAGGATTTTACAACCTCCCAACCGCGAGGATGTACTCCCTCGTCTGCCCCTCGGACAGCCCTCCGGGAGGCGGTCGGACAGTCCCTCGGACGGTGTCGCGGACAGCCCTTCGGGCGGACCCTCATAACTCGGACGGTCACTCGGACAGCCCTTCGGGAGGACCCTCAAAACTCGGACAGCCCTTCGGGAGGCACTCTCGAACTAAGACCGAAACTACGATCTCTCTATAGAGTTGCACACATATGGTGTCATCTATCCGGCAGGGCTTCGCCGTCCAGAACTAGTTCCCACCGGAACCCAGACAGCCTTTCGGCTCTACGACACTCTTTTCGTGGGAGAGGGAGAGAGAGAGCCAGACGAGCATGGCATGTGTATGAGAGAAAGGATCAGCTTTGGAGAGCACCCCTCGACCTCTATTTATAGGAAAGCCAAGGGGTAAAGTTGGCATACAAAAATACCAAAAGTACCCCCACTTTATGTCTCACATAAAAGAATAAAAGGAAAAAGGGGAGGCATGTGGAGCACCATGGAGGAGCCCCACCTTGGCCAGCCACCTCTAGGGCCCCTCCCCACATGGGGGTGCCTTGCTCCCCAATCCCTTCTAGAAGCGTTTTGGGAAATATCCCAAAAGGTGACATTCAAAAAATATCCATAAAGTGATTTTCACTATTCACGGATCCAATTTTCCGCGACCATTAAATCCGAAAATATTTCTGTGGGTCTTAGAATAATTCCAGTACCCACTAAAATGATTTTGGATTCGTCCCGAAACAATTTCGGATTAGTGATTTTCATCTGCGAAAAGCAACCAAATCGGTTCCGGCAGCTCCGGAACATTTCCGGTTTTTATCCTGGAAAATTACCAGAAGTTTCCAGAACACTTCTGGCATCCTCCAAGAATTTCCAGGCATGTGCTCAAACCAATTTGACTTAATGGTGTCCCCTGAAACAACTTTTCAGTTTTACCGGAACTATTCCGGTGTCCTCTCCGGAACGTTTCCGTTGCGTCCGAAACTTTTCCGGTGATTTTCTCTCAGACTCCCTGTCTAGTATTCAGCAGATAGATGGCCCTTAAGCGTGTGACCCTATAGGTTCGGTGAAGTATAGACATGACCCGGAACACTTTCCAATCAATGATCAACATCGGAGCCGTGGACACCCATATTGACCCCTATACCCACACGAATGAATATTCGAGTGAACCTCCAGTTGCCATGTGCTATTCCTGTTGCTTCACGATATATTACAAACACCCGAGGTGAGATTTATTGCATCCCCGTGGATCAACAACTTGTCCACCATGCAAGTTACCTCGTTACCGGTTTTGTTCTCTTTTCTCGTTCCTGTGTTCCGGCATCCCCATGATCAAATCACAAAGTGTCTGGCCAGACGATGATGGATACCGTAACACCGAGAGGGCCCAGAGATATCTCTCCATCGTCGGAGGAGCAAATCCCAATCTTGAGAAATCAAGTTACTTGACATACTTTCCCATGAACCCGTAAGCCGCCGTAATAGCCACCCATTTACGGATGACGTTTAACAAACCCCAAAGTTCATGAAGCAAGCATGAAGAAACTCGATACTCTCATGGTCTAAGGAATTATGCAAACGTAAACCATCTCTGTGTTATTAACCATTAACTTGTGACGAGTGTATCTCACAGCATAACATCAATCGGGTCTATTCAACACAAGTGTTCCCCTAACATTGTGCCCTCAAAGTTGCTGGCATAGTCATGCCCATGATCAGGAAAACAGAACCATCATGCAACACTTGAGGTAGTCTTAGAGGCCATACTAGGAATACATTTTACCGTTTATTATTCCACACGTGCATATGAGTCTTCCTCCGAGCCTCGTGGTTATTGCAGACTCGAGAACCATAGCAGTTATAGCATGGAACATAAACATAATTATGAACATGGGGATAAATAATAACATTTATTATTGCCTCTAGGGCATATCTCCTACAGACTCCCACTTGCACTAGATTCAATAATCTAGTCAATGCTAATGCACATTACAGCGATGGCATACCGGTGTAAAAATGCTTCGCATGTGGTATAGCCTGATGTCCGACGGATCTGACAACTTCAGTTCCGTGTGTATCTTTGCATGTCCTCGCGTTTTCACGCATTCACAAAATTCATATTTTGTGTGGACTTGGCTTTGTATATATGTGAATCACAGGTCAAACCTTGATTCCTCAGACTGAGCTATGGATCAACTATCTGCAATAGTGTCCCATTAACCAAAGCCATCTTGGAACCATACTAAGTTCATGAATGAACTATATGATTCAACACCTTCTTTGTCGCTTCCAAAGCGTCAACATACTTAGCCATTTGTTATAGAATTCGCCACAGTGACCTGTTTGGAACAATTTCCATCTACTGTGCCACCGTATTGTGTGTTACACAAAACCCTTAATTTAAATCAAAAATCGCATGGAGCATTGATGAAGACTGTATCGATGTAATTACTTACAACGAGCACTTCATAATCTCTGCTTGCGAGAAAACATGTCATGAGTGCTACTTTAGTACTCAATGACATTTTTCACTATTGTCCCATGATCAGTACTTTGATCACTTTGGTATCTATACTCGCAACAGCTTTGGGAGTATCGGACATATCTGGTTGTTTTGCATACCATGGAATACATGATTAATCCAAACACAAGAGTGTGTGGAATCTCCATCATGTATTTTGCTCATCAGTGTTTTGGGACACCGAGTCTTGCAAAACTCTTTCCATGTGACTTCGGAAGGATCACTCCTTGGCGCTCTTATGCTAAACTGTTTTAGCATCTTGTCAATACGTATTTTTGGCTTTAGCCTATTAGGCAATTCTATCTCGTAGATAAATATGCCTAATATCAAGGCTATTTAGCCCAAGCACTTCATCGAAAACTATTTTTAATGAAGTCCTAATTCGTGTCAAGAAATTTATATTATTTCCAATCAACAATGTGTCAAGCACACAAGGTTTTTAGAAATAATATTATGCTCCCACTTACTTTCTTGTAACCACAAGCATCTTTATTTTCCATTGATGAAATCAAACTCTTTTGACTATTTCATCAAAAACAAAGATTCCAACTCCATTTTGCTCTCTTCTGTCCATCGCTGGATCTCTGAAGTTTGCATACTCACTAGCATCCTCTGGATTGACAAAATACCTTGGACTGTATCACATGCAAGTCCTAGGTTGCATTTCCATCACATGGAAATCCTTTTGGCATCCATGTATCATATCTCAAGATTGAAATATGTATTAATTGCTAGTTTAACCCGATCTGACTTTCAGCATCGCTATGGTGAGACAACCTCATCGTAGTCAACTCCTTTGTAACACCCTGGTTTTCGCTCCTTGTTTTTTTCCTTCGCGGGATTTGGCTCCCGTCTTTTTTTCGGTGTTATCGGATTTTCTCTTGCCTTTGGGTATATGAAGATGGTCATTTAGTCTTGCCTTCCCTATCCAACCAGAGATTCTCTCCGATTCAACCTTGCCACCCAAGATATTTTCTCAAGATTTTGCCACCGAAACCCTACTCTCCGATCTACCGGAAAGGAAACCCTAATTCCTTCCGTTACAAAGGAACCCCAATTTCCTTTGATCTGTTGCCTCCCAAACTTTTTCCCAGTGATCATCCCACATCTATAAACCCTGGATATGCAAAAATATTGCCAAGTCATTTGCAATATTTTTCATTTAAAGTTAATTCCTTTTTCTGCCAGTTAAAGGAATTAAATCCAGGAAAATATCTATCCATCTCCAAAGCTCATGAAAACTTGTGGAGATATTCTTTGTGATCATATTGAGCTCTCATAAAAATATTGGCCATAATTAAATAAGGGAAATTGCATTTTCCTATTTAAAGCCAATATTGCATTTTGGGCACTTTCCCAAGGAACTACCATTTTGGTAGCCAGGAAAAATCCCAAATAATTTGTGGAGCTTCTCATATCCATATCTTCACCATTTCCATCAAGATCCCAAGTTCCACAATTCAAATTCTAAACACGACATCCATTTGCAAATTCTGTTCAGATTTCCAGTTTGCAAAGGAAGTGCTTTCTCCCTTGATCTTTTTGGGCTGAAATATTTCAGGGTGGTTGACAATGATAAATAACCCCTGGATACCAAAAACCAGCCCATTTCATCTAGCCAATTTTCCCCAGTAAATTATCTAAGTTTCTGTCCAAATTGCATCCCTGTGAAGGAAGTACCTTCATAGATGTTAAATTTGGGCTGAAAATTTTCCAGTATCTCTGTACACCCAAGTAACCTTCCTACACCAAAATTCATCCCAATCCAGTCAGCCAATTGAGCACAACATCAAAATCCCTTTTCTGGACCAAAAATTGCATTGCAAAGTAAGTATATGCAAAATAGTTCCAAATGCCTTCAAATTTTTCTAGCATACTCCTTCCTACCACATTACACTATGACAAAGGTCCAGCTTCTCTCCTCCATCTTTTTCTCCAGAAACCACCACCCAAATTTCTGTCCAGAAGTTGTTCTGGATCTCCTCGACCACCCTAGAGCCTTCCTGGTCCATCCAGTGATCGACCTCATCTATTTGAGCAGTGAGGGAGTTGTTTGACAAGATTGGGCAGGCAGGAGAGTGCCAGAGCTTGTAGTGCGCGTGGTGACCACGTGGCGGCCGTGCAGAAATGGCACTCTGGGTACTGTCCTCATCGGTCAGCTCGCTCCGGCCAGTCTCCGCTCGTCCGGGCATGTCCCACGGCTCCGCACCATCCACGTACACCTTCTCCAGCACTTTCCCCCTCCCCTTTCTTCTTCTTCACGCCACGGCGAGCCCCGCCACCGTACTGTTTCCCCATGACTGCCGTCGTCTTCTCGCGTCGAGCTGCTCCTCGTCTGGTCAGCGCCATGCACGTCCAAGGCCAGCTCACCGGAGTCGCCAGTGAGGTGATAAGGGCGCCACGGCGGCCATCTCTATCCCCTCTGCCTCGGCCGGCTATAAATAGCCACGGCCGAGCCCTCCCCGGGCATCCCCGAGCTCACCAGCGGCTCTCTCTCTCTTCTAGAACCCCATCCCGCCTCTCCACCGAGCTACTGGAGCTCTCCTGCTCCTCCATCGCCGCCATGGTCGCAACTCACCCCGGCCAAATTCGAGCCGCCCCCGCTCCCTCCACTCCACCTAGCCCTCTTCCTCCTCCCACCACCACCACCACTAGAAGCTCTCCCCGTCTCCATTTTACCCCGGGAACAATCGGAGTCTCGAGTCCGAGCTCGCCAGAGCCGCCGTCTGCCACGGCCAAGTCCTACTCGTTCCAGGGCTCCCTCGCAGCCGTACGGTACACCGGTGGACGCGGCTCGTCGCCCTGGTCACGCCGGTGGCCGGACCTCGGCCAGAGGTGGCCTGTGCCGCCGGGAGTCGTCGCCGGCACGCGCCTCTCCTCTGCCCCGTCGCGAGGTGGAAGAAGGGACGAGGAGGAGGGAGTCAACGTCCGCGGGGCCCGCCCATCAGCCAGACAACGGTGTTGACCCCGGGCCCGCGTGTTTTTAACTGGAAGCATATTCACTGGAATACGTCTTCCTCTTGGGAAAGCGTACTCCCATGCTGCGTTTGGTAGGAATGCGTTTCCCCTGTTGTGAAAGCGTATTCCGCCAAAGTGCGCTTTCGGTCTCAGCCGGGCAGCCGAAAAGGTTAAATTGCGGGCGTTCGCCCGTTAGCAGCAGAAAACTCAGTTTTTATTTGTTTTTCTGCCTAACGAATGAACGGCCTAAACTTTTTAACCGTAACTCCGAATCAGGTGAATCCAACGCCCATGTTCTCAGTTCGTCAAGCCCGTTCCAATGACATCACTTCCACCATGTTGACACACTTTAAAAATGACCGTTTTGCCCCTGCCCTCTATTCAGCCCCTCCGAGAGGGAATCCTTTCCGGTGAATTCTTCCGCGAGGTGATCGCACTTCTCCCGGAGTATTCTTTCACCCCCAGGCAAGCCGACCATCTGATATGTGCCCTAAAGCATTGCTCTGTGTTATTCTTGTGTGTTTAAATTAATATGCTTATGCTTGTATGCGTAGTGATGAGCTGTATGTGACGCTGATGAACCCTTGCCTGCCTTTCTTTGGTGATGGCACCACGCCTGTGTTCTGAGCTGCTTCCGGCCGTCCGGGGTGGATGCCAACTTTATGTTTCTCTTGTCAGCAACTGGCCCATGTTATGAGCTGCTTTTCGGCCGTCGCGGGCAGCTGTTGAATTTCTTTCTGTAGCGGTGACCCTATGCTCTGAGCTGTTCTTCGGCCGTCTTAGGGAACCGCTACACTCTTTTTATCAACACCGTCTCATGCTCTGAGCTACTTTTCAGCCGTCTTGAGCCGGGGTTGAGTTATCCCAGTAATGTCCCAGATCTAAGTTGTAAAGACCGTTCTGGTGGCTACTGGTTTATTTGCCGGTTTCATGCAAAGGTTCAGATGGTCATAACTTACAGCTAGAACTTGTAAAGTGATAACTTGCCATTTAAATATTGTTCACTAATGACTCGTTGTGATATTGTATGGAGATAGGTTGTTATGTTTTCATAATTGTTACATCATGCATGGTTACTGTTATTGCAATATTATGAAATGTGACTTAATAATGATAACAACCTCCTCCGTCGGCTGGATCGAGTCATAGTGCCACCGAACCGAGCTCATCTAGTGCAACCACATTTGCCGGTATGGGACGGACCTAACTTGGTCTATTGTCCTTCCTCTTGTTGGTACATCCAAATTGGGAAGGTTATGCGTGCGTGCTACCCTAGCCCGGTAGGCGGCGATAACCTTGTGATCCCAGTTGAGTTATATGGATCCAGGTCCCCGTTTGGGACAGTGTTGTTTGGCCACGACGGTGGCAGGTGTCACGGGGCGACACATGGGCCACCCAGGACATGACCCTGGGAGGGTATGATTGTCGGTGGGACCGTAAGAGTGCCAGGCAATAGACATGTTTTGTTGGAGTAGCACCGGTCCACCCGAATGGGAACATGTACTAAAGTACGAGGCCAGGAGCTTCATGGTGTGGGTAAAGTGTGCAACCTCTGCAGAGTGTAAATCTTTTCGAATAGCTGCGTCCTCGGTCATGGGACACAGTTCGTACTAGGTCACACTAGTTGGTCTGTGTCGAGTCTGGAGGAACAAACTATATAATGTTATTGCTGAGACTGAACCAGAGAATGGTAAGGTTTCTCAGACTTGCAATACAGATGCATGGATGTCAGGTGATGTCAGGGGTATGTTTGCTAGCCATGTGATGGCTATGAGATGAGTGGTTGAATGACCGCAAAGTTTGGATCGGACTTGGATCGTGAGAATTTTCGAAGTATGAATTATTTGCTTGATATGCTTTACCTTACTGTGTTTACTCCAATAGTTATCATGCTAGATAATCTTGCTATGACATGATGATTAATGCTGCTAGATGATTAATCTTGCTAGATAATCCTGTCATTACATGATAGTTAATACTGTTAAGATATCAAGTGCATGCTTGAATGCCATGGAATGCTTTGCTTGTTGTATATGTTGGTTTGGTTTGCTTGCGAGTACATTCAAAAGTACTCAGCGGCCTTCAATGTGTCCAGGTCACCTAAGGATCCGTCGAGGAGCCGGAGCGTTCGCGAGCTAGAAGAGTAACCCAGTCAGATCCCTGTGGATTGGAGCCGCACCAAGACCATGCTGCCTTAGATAGAGCTTTTCCGCTGCCATCACCCTTGTAAAATATTATGTAAGACTCATATATCCATTAATAGAAATGTCTGTGTTCATGATACTTGTTGTAAAAGCGCATGCCAGAGTGATTTCCTGGGCTGGTATGTGCGGTGATCGTCTAACTACAGTGGTATTCAGGTGGGGTGCCACAACGGATGGTAACAGAGCCAGGCTGACTGTAGGTTACCCTAGCCATACTTCATTGCCTTTTTGATTAGTAGAAAGCCCAGATGGATTTCAGCCATCTTTGCCAAACCGGCACCGCTACTATTGATCATGAGGCAACACCCCTAGGTTTTTGGCTCCATCAGACCCCAACTCTCGTGGCCTTTGCCTTCGGTGGGAAACGTCCGCACCAGGCAACGACCCGTGAGCCCTGAACCCCTAAGTGAACTAGATATCCCCACCTTGCTTGCTAACCATGGCATTTCTCTTCTCAAATCTAGTTTCCTTTGGGAAACGCTTATAAATTCCATCTTTTCCCGATAACCCTAGGATCGTTGACTAAGCCACTTTGGCTATGGTCGTGAGTCGAGTTTGATGTTCCCTAAGGAAGTAGTAGGAGCTTGACCCCAATTGCTACTAGGAGCATTGTGTGGTTTTGCTTCTAAGTCCTTAGAGGTGCATCGAGTGCGCTATAATAGTTATACTAGTGGATCTTTGGCCACGTGTGTAAGGTCCGCAAAATTTGAGTTTTATTTGATTTTTGGTTTTTGCGGTTTTTGCTTCTTTTGTCGACTCCGTTCTCTCGCTCCGACTGGATCCATCTGCAAGAGCTATCAAAGAAGACCAACAAACAACTTGGATAATACCCAATAATCTAAATTCAGTAAGAGTGAAGTCAAGTCAACTACCTGATATTCGGAGCATTATCACCGGATCGGTCAGGAATGAAGAATGGGTCAGAAGCATACTCTACGTGCTACAGACAAGGTCAGAATATGCCTGAGAGAGTTTGTCTCGGAATCGATCACAAAAGAACAGCCAGATGAGCTATCAGTAATGGACATCAACAGGGACAAATTATTCGGTCCTCGACACAAGGATTATTTCAGTCAGTAGGGTGAATCTTGAGTCTTTTCAATGGACTCAAGAATCATTTATTCCCCACAGAAGACATAATTCGAGAATGTCAAGGTGCCGAGAGCAACAACAAAATTCTGGTATGTTGATACAAACTTCAAAGCATATTTTGGAATTCACCGGTGCATATATATAATTTTCTGGGCAAAGAGAACAAGGTATGCGAGAAATATGGATAAGTTCACGGCTGTCCGGAATAAATGAGAATTCCAAATACCTGAAAGATCAGCTAAACCAAATGGATTATTCGTCAACTGCTCACTACCGGCAACACTTGGTTTGAATGCAAAGGGTATTCCAAATTAATTGTCAACATAAAGTCAGCATCAGTTGTGCAACCTTTACAGCAACAATGATCAGACCAGCAGAAGGACGAGCGGTGTGCATGACCAACGGAATATCTCCAGACAAGGTATGGCCTACACCAAGTTTTGGCTCCGCTATGGATAAATTCCGGATGTCTTAGAAGGAAGCTAGAACCGGCCACAGGACCGACTGCATATCACAGTAAAAGGGCTTCTGGTATAAGCAACCCAGCCTTCCTCCGGAAGCTATCGGAAGGAGCTTACAACGCAAGACTCCTAATCCTCCTTGCTACACCACTTGGTGAGAAAATCTTCTGGGATACGGCACTCCCATCTTCCTCAGCCCGCTATCGTGGAAAGCTTCCGGCATAAGGCACTCAACCTTCCTCAGTAAGCAACAAGAGGAAAAACTTCCGAGGTACGATATCCAGCCTTCTTCAGCACACTACCTTGGCAGAAGCTTCGAGCATAAGGAATTCAACCTTCTTCAGCACGCCAACGTGCCCACAACAATCTTGTCAGAAGCATGAACTAGTCGGACACACATCCGCCTCAGAACTCACTGGTTATAAAAAGATTTACCCTACCCCTGCGTATGTTGTGAGCATGCAGTCCAGTGGACCAGTTCATGCGAGCCACTCGTACACGGGAATGACCGTGTGCAGAGAAATATTGGCCCTACAGTTCAAAGCAAGGGTATGAGCACAGCCACCCCTATGAGATATGCAAGAGTAAATGGTGAATACAAGCCCAACAAGCTGGGATATGACTAAGGAGCCATGATGGTAGGTCATGACAAGTTCCCCAAAAGGAACCCTCAAGAACAAAGAAGTTTTGGATAAACAACCTCTGTGATGGTCAATAAAATGAAATTTGACAAGGAGATATTGCCAACCCCTGTCAGACTCTTGCATATATGGCCACGGCAATGCAGCCAGCATGTCATACTCATCATAAATATGGGCCATTAACTAAGATAAGAAGCTATGCTCCGAAAGATACACCGGATGATAGCCATACTATGTCAGCTCAGTGGTCATAGCAAGGACCACAGAGGCTATATATGACATAGCCACCTCAGAGATTACCGTCTATGATTACTTTGTGATAATGCCCGACATTTCAGTTGGGAACCTCCTGAGAACGAAGTCAGAATGCAAGAGACAGGAAGAAAGCATCCGTATAGAACCCACAGCCAGATTGGGCATTCTGACAAGGCAAAAAGAGAGCCACTCCTAGCCACTCCAGGCCATACGAGCATGTGAGTTCGGTACCCAGAAAGAATGTCTCGCCCTTGGCAGTCAGTGTACGAAGTATCGCAATAAAACCCGAAGCAGCTAGTCCCAGGCCATGGAAACAAGATTATTCGTCGATACTCGGAGCTACCCACCAACCCCAGTCAACAAACTACCAGCACAAAGGGTTTGCCTGACAGGAAAGAGAAGGATTCAATGCAGCCGTCTGAAAAAGACAGCACCTGAGCCATCAAAAGAAGCAGTTAAAAGGTCAGTAAACAAATGAAGACAAGATAGCTGATGGATCCAAATCACACACAGGTAAGTCCCCTGCACCGGGAGGTAAGCCCGGAAATCTCGAGGACGAGATTTTCTTAAGGGGGGTAGGTTTGTAACACCCTGGTTTTCGCTCCTTGTTTTTTTTTCCTTCGCGGGATTTGGCTCCCATGTTTTTTTCGGTGTTATTGGATTTTCTCTTGCCTTTGGGTATATGAAGATGGTCATTTAGTCTTGCCTTCCCTATCCAACCAGAGATTCTCTCCGATTCAACTTTGCCACCCAAGATATTTTCTCAAGATTTTGCCACCGAAACCCTACTCTCCGATCTACCGGAAGGGAAACCCTAATTCCTTCCGTTACAAAGGAACCCGAATTTCCTTTGATCTGTTGCCTCCCAAACTTTTCCCAGTGATCATCTTACATCTATAAACCCTGGATATGCAAAAATATTGCCAAGTCATTTGCAATATTTTTCATTTTAAGTTAATTCCTTTTTCTGCCAGTTAATGGAATTAAATCCAAGTAAATATCTATCCATCTCCAAAGCTCATGAAAACTTGTGGAGATATTCTTTGTGATCATATTGAGCTCTCTTAAAAATATTGGCCATAATTAAATAAGGGAAATTGCATTTTCCTATTTAAAGCCAATATTGCATTTTGGGCACTTTCCAAAGGAACTACCATTTTGGTAGCCAGGAAAAATCCCAAATAATTTGTGGATCTTCTCATATTCATATATTCACCATTTCCATCAAGACCCCAAGTTCCACAATTCAAATTCTAAGCACAACAACCATTTGCAAATTCTGTTCAGATTTCCAGTTTGCAAAGGAAGTGCTTTCTCCCTTGACCTTTTTGGGCTGAAATATTTCAGGGTGGTTAACAATGATAAATAACCCCTGGATAACAAAAACCAGCCCATTTCATCTAGCCAATGTTCCCCAGTAAATTATCTAAGTTTCTGTCCAGATTGCATCCCTGTGAAGGAAGTACCTTCATAGATGATCAATTTGGGTTGAAAATTTTCCAGTATCTCTATACACCCAAATAACCTTCCTACACCCAAATTCAGCCCAATCCATTCAGCCAATTGAGCTCAACATCAAAATCCCTTTTCTGGACCAAAAATTGCATTGCAAAGTAAGTATATGCAAAATAGGTCCAAATGCCTTCAAATTTTTCTAGCATATACTCCTTCCTACCACATTACACTGTGACAAAGGTCCAGCTTCTCTCCTCCATCTTTTTATCCAGAAACCACCACCCAAATTTCTGTCCAGAAGTTGTTCTGGATCTCCTCGACCACCCTAGAGCCTTCCTGGTCCATCTAGTGATCGACCTCATCTATTTGAGCAGTGAGGGAGTTGTTTGACAAGATTGGGCAGGCAGGAGTGTGCCAGAGCTTGTAGTGCACGTGGTGACCACGCGGCGGCCGTGCAGAAATGGCGCTCTGGGTACTATCCTCGTCGGTCAGCTCGCTCTGGCCAGTCTCCGCTCGTCCGGGCATGTCCCACGGCTCCGCACCATGCACGTACATCTTCTCCAGCACTTTCCCCCTCCCCTTTCTTTTTCCTCACGCCACGGCGAGCCCCGCCACCATACTGTTTCCCCGTGACTGCCGTCGTCTTCTCGCTGTCTTGGCCGTTTCCCCGCCGTAGCGTCGTGTCGAGCTGCTCCTCGTCAGGTCGGCGCCGTGCACGTCCAATGCCAGCTCACCGGAGGTGCCAACGAGGTGATAAGGGTGCCACGGGGGCCATCTCTATCCCCTCCGCCTCGGCCGGCTAGAATTTGCCACGGCCGAGCCCGCCCCAGGCATCCCCGAGCTCACCAGCGGCTCTCTCTCTCTTCTAGCACCCCATCCCGACTCTCCACCGAGCTACTGGAGCTCTCCTGCTCCTCCATCGCCTCCATGGCCGCAACCCACCCCGGCCAAATTTGAGCCGCCCCCGCTCCCTCCACTCCACCTTGCCCTCTTCCTCCTCCCACAACCACCACAAGAAGCTCTCCCCGTCTCCATTTTACCCTGGGAACAATCGGAGCCTCGAGTCCGAGATCGCCGGAGCCGCCGTCTGCCGCGGCCAAGTCCTACTTATTCCCGGGCTCCCTCGCAGCCGTACGGTACACCGGTGGACGTGGCTCGTCGCCCTGGTCACGCCGGTGGCCGGACCTCGGTCAGAGGTGGCCTGTGCCGCCGGGAGTCGTCGCCGGCGCACGTCTCTCCTCTGCCCCGTCGCGAGGTGGAAGAAGGGACGAGGAGGAGGGAGTCAATGTCCGCGGGGCCCGCCCATCAGCCAGACAACGGTGTTGACCCCGGGCCCGCGTGTTTTTAAGTGGAAGCATATTCACTGGAATACGTCTTCCTCTTGGGAAAGCGTACTTCCGTGCTGCGTTTGGTAGGAATGCGTTTCCTCTGTTGTGAAAGCGTATTCCGCCAAAGTGCGCTTTCGGTCTCAGCCGGGCAGCCGAAAAGGTTAAATTGCGGGCGTTCGCCCGTTAGCAGCAGAAAAGCTCAGTTTTTGTTTTTTTTTCTGCCTAACGAACGAACGGCCCTAACATTTTAACCGTAACTCCGAATCAGGTGAATCCAACGCCCACGTTCTCAGTTTGTCAAGCCCGTTCTAATGACATCACTTCCACCATGTTGACACACTCTAAAAATGACCATTTTGCCCCTGCCCGCTATTCAGCCCCTCTGAGAGGGAATCCTTTCCGGTGAATTCTTCCGCGAGGTGATCGCACTTCTCCCGGACTATTCTTTCACCCCCAGGCAAGCCGACCATCTGATATGTGCCCTAAAGCATTGCTCTGTGTTATTCTTGCATGTTTAAATTAATATACTTATGCTAGTATGCGTAGTGATGAGCTGTATGTGACGCTGATGAACCCTTGCCTGCCTTTCTTTGGTGACGGCACCACGCCTGTGTTCTGAGCTGCTTCTGGCCATCCGGGGTGGATGCCGACTTTATGTTTCTCTTGTCAGCAACTGGCCCATGTTCTGAGCTGCTTTTCGGCCGTCGCGGGCAGCTGTTGAATTTCTTTCTGTAGCGGTGACCCTATGCTCTGAGCTGTTCTTCGGCCGTCTTAGGGAACCGCTACACTCTTTTTATCAACACCGTCTCATGCTCTGAGCTACTTTTCAGCCGTCTTGAGCCGGGGTTGAGTTATCCCAGTAATGTCCCAGATCTGAGTTGTAAAGACCGTTCTGGTGGCTACTGGTTTATTTGCCGGTTTCATGCAAAGGTTCAGATGGTCATAACTTACAGCTAGAACTTGTAAAGTGATAACTTTCCATTTAAATATTGTTCACTAATGACTCGTTGTGATATTGTATGGAGATAGGTTGTTATGTTTTCATAATTGTTACATCATGCATGGTTACTGTTATTGCAATATTATGAAATGTGACTTAATAATGATAACAACCTCCTCCGTCGGCTGGATCGAGTCATAGTGCCACCGAACCGAGCTCATCTAGTGCAACCACATTTGCCGGTATGGGACGGACCTAACTTGGTCTATTGTCCTTCCTCTTGTTGGTACATCCAAATTGGGAAGGTTATGCGTGCGTGCTACCCTGGCCCGGTAGGCGGCGATAACCTTGTGAGCCCAGTTGAGTTATATGGATCCAGGTCCCCGTTTGGGACAGTGTTGTTTGGCCACGACGGTGGCAGGTGTCACGGGGTGACACAGGGGCCACCGAGGACATGACCCTGGGAGGGTATGATTGTTGGTGGGACCGTAAGAGTGCCAGGCAATAGACATGTTTTGTTGGAGCAGCACCGGTCCACCCCGAATGGGAACATGTACTAAAGTACGAGGCCAGGAGCTCCATGGTGTGGGTAAAGTGCGCAACCTCTGCAGAGTGTAAATCTATTCGAATAGCCGCGTCCTCGGTCATGGGACACAGTTCGTACTAGGTCACACTATTTGGTCTGTGTCGAGTCTGGAGGAACAAACTATATAATGTTATTGCTGAAACTGAACCAGAGAATGGTAAGGTTTGTCAGACTTGCAGTACAGATGCATGGATGTCAGGTGATGCTAGTGGTATGTTTGCTAGCCATGTGATGGCTATGAGATGAGCGGTTGAATGACCGCAAAGTTTGGATCGGACTTGGATCGTGAGAATTTTCGAAGTATGAATTATTTGCTCGATATGCTTTACCTTACTGTGTTTACTCCAATAGTTATCATGCTAGATAATCTTGCTATGACATGCTAATTAATGCTGCTAGATGATTAATCTTGCTAGATAATCCTGTCATAACATGATAGTTAATACTGTTAAGATATCAAGTGCATGCTTGAATGCCATGGAATGCTTTGCTTGGTGTATATGTTGGTTTGGTTTGCTTGCAAGTACATTCAAAAGTACTCAGCGGCCTTCAATGTGGCCAGGTTTACCTAAGGATCCGTCGAGGAGCCGGAGCGTTCGCGAGCTAGAAGAGTAACCCAGTCAGGTCCCCGTGGATTGGAGCCGCACCAAGACCATGCTGCCTTAGATAGAGCTTTTCCGCTGCCATCACCCTTGTAAAATATTATGTAAGACTCATATATCCATTAATAGAAATGTCTGTGTTCATGATGCTTGATGTAAAAGCGCATGCCAGAGTGATTTCCTGGGCTGGTATGTGCGGTGACCGTCTGACTACAGTGGTATTCAGGCGGGGCGCCACATCCTTGAACTTGTTATTGCAACAAGTCGAGCTTTATGGATAAAACATTTTATCCACATCAGTTTGTAGTCTCATTAATGTTCGTTAGACTCTAAGTCTTCCGAAGGGTTTATCAAGATATAATTTTGAATCATTTATGGAAACTATCTCTGATTATATTGGCATTTAGCCAATTCCGGATTCAGGGCCCATAAACGCTTCCTTGTGTATCGTAGGTATACTGTTGTCTAACAACAATGTCTCGCTTGCGCACCTGAGAGGTTTGCATAAGTTTTGCCTACGTGGTTCAGTTGCAAGTTCGACCGAAGTCCATACATCTCATGTAGAGGCTTCCGTATCAGTCGCAGTAGGAAACTCTGGAATCACTTCCAAGGTTTCCTTCCTTCGATCTGATGATGAAGATACTGTTATCTCGTCGAGTTGCACTGTTCTCCCACTCACCTTTTTGCAAGAACCATTCTCTTTAAAAGCATACCGTTCTTGGTGGAAACCTTTTGCCTCGGTATAGTGGTGGAGGAATTCCCAATTACTTGGGATAACCTACAAAGTAGTACTTGTCTGATTTGGAATAGGTTTGTAAATATTTTACACAAGCCCCATATTCCAAATGTTAAGAAAAAACAAAGCATGGTTGGGCGTACCATACCATGGCGTCATTTCAACAGACCTGATGGTGCTCTTTTCATTGTAAAAGCCGCAGTCTCTAAAGCATTACTTTAAAAGGGATAATGGCAAATTGATTTATGTCATCTTTGATCTTACCATGTCATAAATGGTTTGAATACATCTTCACGGACATACCACTCACAGTGGAGTTCCGGGAGGTGTAAGTTATGAAACTCTTTTCACAACTCATCAGACATTCGCTAAACTTGTAACTCAAATATTCCTTTCTGCAATCTAGTTTGTAGAAACATAATCTTTCTTGTTACAATAATTTCTACTTCATGTTGAAAACCTTTCGAATGATTTCAAAAGATCCAGACTTACGTCTCATCAAGTAAATATCCATATATCTACTTGAGTCATTTCTGAAGATAGATAAAATCCACTGCTAGCAACAACATTTATTGGACTACATACATCAAAATGTATGATCACCAATAAGTTCGTTGCTCATTCCTTATGGCCTGTGAATGGTATTTCAGTCACTTCACTTTTCCGGCGGAAAGTTGCAAGTGTCAGATGATTTATAATCAAACGACTTCAAATTCCATCATTATGGAATTTCTCCATGCGGGTTTCTCCAATGTGACCAAATGCAGTGCCACACATGTGTGGTATTCTCTTAGTCTTGCGACATTTAGCGTCAGTGTTATGGATGTATCATATTACCATCAATATTCATAACATACATCCCATTTATGATGGAAGTATGGCCCTTATGTTATTCATAACACTGAACAACAATTGTTCCTTTTATGAACAACCCTTTTGCAACAAACATTATGCAATGGGCTAGAGTGTGTAAAACTCTAAAATGAATTATGAAAGTAAATACAAAGGTAATGTATTATTATTATCAATATTCATAACATACATCTCAGTCATAATGAAAGTATGTCCCTTAAGTTATTCATAACATCGAACATCAAAAGTTCTCTTATGAACAACCTTCTTGCAAGATACCTTATGCAATGGGCTAGAGTGTGTAAAACTCTAAAATGAATTATGAAAATAAATACAGACGGTAATACACCGATGGAAGGTATAGTAACTTTTACTATATTCCCAGCGCGTATATGAACCTCACTCCGGCAAGTCTTTTAGGCCGTAGTAGTTCTTGCATCGAGTTGCAACAGAATGCAATCGAGCGGGTATCTTTGTGATCAACTCACAATACCCAAAAATTAGTGACTAACAATTTAATCACAATTCCCAAGAACTATTTCTTTGACCAGCCTTTTATACATCAATAGCTTGTATGACTTTCATACATGAGCTGGATATTCCAGTCTTCTCTCTTTTTGCCTTTATACTTCTAACAATTTAACTTTTAGTATTTCTCCTACTCTCAGAAGAAGCACTCAACTTAAGAGTGGCGTTAGCCCCAGACTTCCTAGGTGTGTAAGTCATACTAACACCCTTTGGACATTTCCTTTCTCTTTAAGTTGTTGTTTTATTCACCATCATCATATGACAGGCGTTCTACTGGATTCCTCTGTTATTAGTCAAATGCATAGTAAACACTTTTACTAATAGTTTGCAAAACAAACATTGCTTTGGATATCACATATCTTTTAGCCTTTGTTTGTATCTGTAAATGATTTTCAGTTCCATGAATATCACATAGCTATCCCAAACTTTTGAAGTTCAGGTCTCACGGAAGCAAACATATTGCACTTGACCGTAATGGAATTCTAGATTTTGGATCGAAGGACGAGAGTCACATTATCCATAGCATTAGCGGGAGAATACCAAAAGCATGCGATAGGACAAAATCCTTCTTGGCACTCTTGAGGACAATCCTCACATTACGTTACCAACCGTAAAGTTTTAACCAGATATTTAACAGCTTATTCAATTTTAACAGGGAAGGTGGAAACGCGAGCCATTCTTTTATAACTATGATGCAAATTTCACTTAGACAAAGTCCATAATTAATTGCACAAAGAATTAAACAAGTTAATTCTAAAATGCGCTCCCACTCAAATCAATATCTCTCATAATTGATTGTGAGTGATACAAGATCCGTATTTCAATTCGACGCCATTGACGGGTTCATCACTGATGACGCGAATTTCAATCGGTAGGCCAACTTACCGATCACATCTCTATGTGATTCTTGTTCATGTTTCGATGGGCGTGTTCCGAGCTCAGGACTCTCCTGCCTGAACGTCAAAGACAACCAAGTGATCTTGCTGCGAGGTCTGACCTCACCCGCCTCATTCCTCTCGATTCGTTCGTGCTCATGTGTACATGGCGCACCCCGAAAAGATACGAATTTCAGACGGTGCTACACTTGGGTGAACAATAACTACTTTGATATTTTAAGTGAGAGATCACCCTAATAAAAGCGACTACCGTGCAATCAAGAAGGGTACATCATAAGGGATAAACATCTCAGGCAATTCGTAATAGCATGATATGGTATAGCCCTTTCTGACGGAGAAGTCTTGTATTTCTTCGTCTTCGGCATTCGCGTCGGTGTTCACCATCGCGAAGTTTGCCACCACCTTGTCGATGCACCAGATAATATTGCTATCTCTATAGCTAATAAAATAAGTGCATTACAAAAGGTTGACACGCAGGTCATTAAAGTGACAAGAATATGGCTCCAGCCATCATGCCGAATCATGACACGCAAGGTCATGTTAGTTTACATCATATAGTCATCTCATACATAATCAAATTAATATGAGCACTGCTATACCACATCATATGCACATGCAAACCATCCTGCAAAACCAAGCTAGACGCCTCTAATCGGTTTATGCAAAATTTTATTTTACGTGGCTTCTAAGGTTTTGACTTAAACCGCAGCTACCAACGTTTTATCATCAAGTATGATTATTCAAGTCGCTAGATTAACATCGCGGGGTTTATGAAACACGAGATAATTAAATCTCGAGCCCCATACTAAACTTCGTCATACGCATGACCCCCGTGCAGATCATATCTGCATTGCCCTTTTGTCTGCGAAATTTCATCTTTCTTTTTAACTATGGTGGAATTCAAAGAACTGTTAGCACTTCGTTGATCAATCAGGATCGCGGATTGCCAGAACTTTGAAAATCCACCATGCTGTTATCAAGATCAGAAATATGCAAATTCCAGGGAAGCAACAAGAACATCGGGTAACAGATTTCATCTGCTACCCGCACAAATAATTATCAGCAGTAGAACTCATCTACTACAAATTATATTGTGCAACACCCATCCATCTCTATGTATTCTAGATCGTAACCTGCATCTACGCATAGCACGGCTCATGATGCCACTGTAGGGTAACGCAGCAGAAAACAAAAAATTTCCGACCTACGCACCTGCCCAGGACCACTATGGAGACTGCATACAAGGTTTGATCTTTTTCGTTACTGACTCGTAGCGCAGCGGAACTAGAGTCGATGACGATCGGCGGTGCAGATCCCCGCAGCTAGGATTTTACAACCTCCCAACCACGAGGATGTACTCCCTTGTCTGCCCCTCGGACAGCCCTCCGGGAGGCGGTCGGACAGTCCCTCGGACGGTGTCGTGGACAGCCCTTCGGGAGGACCCTCATAACTCGGACGGTCACTCGGACAGCCCTTCGGGAGGACCCTCAAAACTCGGACAGCCCTTCGGGAGGCACTCTCGAACTAAGACCGAAACTATGATCTCTCTACAGAGTTGCACACATACGGTGTCATCTATCCGGCAGGGCTTCGCCATCCAGAACTAGTTCCCACCGGAACCCAGACAGCCTTTCGGCTCTACGAAACTCTTTTCGTGGGAGAGGGAGAGAGAGGGAGAGAGCCAGACGAGCATGGCATGTGTATGAGAGCAAGGATCAGCTTTGGAGAGCACCCCTCCACCTCTATTTATAGGAAAGCCAAGGGGTAAAGTTGGCATACAAAAATACCAAAAGTACCCCCACTTTCTGTCTCACATAAAAGAATAAAAGGAAAAAGGGGTGGCATGTGGAGCTCCATGGAGGAGCCCCACCTTGGCCGGCCACCTCTAGGGGCCCCCCACATGGGGGTGCCTTGCTCCCCAATCCCTTCTAGAAGCCTTTTGGGAAATATCCCAAAAGGTGACTTTCCAAAAAAATATCCATAAAGTGATTTTCACTATTCACGGAACCAATTTTCCGCTACCGTTAAATCCGAAAATATTTCTGTGGGTCTTAGAATAATTCCAGTACCCACTAAAATGATTATGGATTCGTTCCGAAACAATTTCAGATTAGTGATTTTCATCTGCGAAAAGCAACCAAATCGGTTCCGGCAGCTCCGGAACATTTCCGGTTTTTATCCCGGAAAATTCCCAGAAGTTTCCAGAACACTTCTGGCATCCTCCAAGAATTTCCAGGCGTGTGCCAAAACCAATTTGACTTAATGGTATCCCCTAAAACAACTTTTTAGTTTTACCGGAACTATTCCGGTGTCCTCTCCGGAACGTTTCCGTTGCGTCCGAAACTTTTCCGGTGATTTTGTCTCAGACTCCCTGTCTAGTATTCAACAAATAGATGACCCTTAAGCGTGTGACCCTATAGGTTCGGTGAGGTATAGACATGACCCGGAACACTTTCCGATCAATGATCAACATCGGAGCCGTGGACACCCATATTGACCCCTATACCCACACGAATGAATATTCGAGTGAACCTCCATTTGCCGTGTGCTATTCCTATTGCTTCACGATATATTACAAACACCCGAGGTGAGATTTATTGCATCCCCATGGATCAACAACTTGTCCACCATGCAAGTTACCTCGTTACCGGTTTTGTTCTCTTTTCTTGTTCCTGTGTTCCGGCATCCCCGTGATCAAATCACAAAGTGTCTGGCCAGACGATGATGGATACCGTAACACCGAGAGGGCCCAGAGATATCTCTCCATCGTTGGAGGAGTAAATCCCAATTTTGAGCTATCAAGTTACTTGACATACGTTCCCATGAACCCGTAAGCCGCCGTAATAGCCACCCATTTACGGATGACGTTTAACAAACCCCAAAGTTCATGAAGCAAGCATGAAGAAACTCGATACTCTCATGGTCTAAGGAATTATGCAAACGTAAACCATCTCTGTGTTATTAACCATTAACTTGTGACGAGTGTATCTTATAGCATAACATCAATCGGGTCGATTCAACACAAGTGTTCTCCTAACATTGTGCCCTCAAAGATGCTGGCATAGTCATGCCCATGATCAGGAAAACAGAACCATCATGAAACACTTGAGCTAGTCTTAGAGGCCAGACTAGGAATACATTTTACCATTTATTATTCCACACGTGCATATGAGTCTTCCTCCGAGCCTCGTGGTTATTGCAGACTCGAGAACCATAGCAGTTATAGCATGGAACATGAACATAATTATGAACATGGGGATAAATAATAACATTTATTATTGCCTCTAGGGCATATCTCCTATAGACTCCCACTTGCACTAGAGTCAATAATCTAGTCAATGCTAATGCACATTACACCTATGGCATACCGGTGTAAAAATGCTTCGCATGTGGTATAGCCTGATGTCCAATGGATCTGACAACTTCAGTTCCGTGTTTATCTTTGCATGTCCTCGCGTTTTCACGCTTTCAAAAAATTCATATTTTGTGTGGACTTGGCTTTGTATATATGTGAATCACAGGTCAAACCTTGATTCCTCAGACTGAGCTATGGATCAACTATCTGCAATAGTGTCCCATTGACCAAAGCCATCTTGGAACCATACTAAGTTCATGAATGAACTATATGATTCAACACCTTCTTTGTCGCTTCCAAAGCGTCAACATACTTAGCCATTTGTTATAGAATTCGCCAAAGTGACCTGTTTGGAACAATTTCCAACTACTGTGCCACCGTATTGTGTGTTACACAAAACCCTTAATTTAAATCAAAAATCGCATGGAGCATTGATGAAGACTGTATCGATGTAATCACTTACAACGAGCACTTCATAATCTCTGCTTGCGAGAAAACATGTCATCAGTGCTACTTTAGTACTCAATGACATTTTTCACTGTTGTCCCATGATCAGTACTTTGATCACTTTGGTATCTATACTCGCAATGTAAATATTGCAATGTAAATATGTGGCCAAATATTGCAATGTAAATATGTGGCCAAGTTTCATATTTTACAAAACTCATTTGATACTAAAAAAGAAATGCAAAACAGAGAAAAAATAAAAGGCAAAAAATAGAAAAAGAAAAAGAACCAGAAATTACTGTGCACTTGGACTATATGTCTACAGGGAGGCCCAACCCAACTCCCCCTGCCTTCTTCTTCCCCTGTTCACCCATGGCGTGCTAGACGCCGGCCGCTCGTCCACGCCCTGGATCGCCATCCCGCGACCTGCCTGGTGGATAAGAGCACCCCCGCAGCCCCTGGACGAAACCCTAGTTTCATTCCCCTCGCTCCCTCGCTCACCATCGTAGATTTGGACGCGCCCGAGCTCGTGGTTGCCATGGCCGTCCTCGTAGTCGCGACCACCGTGCGCCTCGTCGGCTGTGTAGACGACCAGTAGCCTCCCCGCCATCGTCTCCTTCGTCTACGCTATTGGATCGAGCGGAGCAGCCCCCGTACGCGTCGCCATCACCGGTCTTCTCCGCCTCGGCCGCCGTCATCTCGCCGTCACCACCGCAGCTCCAGCACATCCCCGACCTCCTCGAGCTCGCCTACAGTCTCCTCGTGAGCTCCTCTCCTGATTCCTCTGCTTTTCCCCAAGATTCCGTCGCCGTTTAGTGTCGTCCCGCCGCGCTCGAGCTCACGACGAGCTCGCGGTCGCCGCGCCCTGCCTGTGCTCCCGCGCGCCTCTGACTGCCCCAGACCATGCCCGCGCATGTCCTGGCTGCGCGCCCGCGCCGCCCGCTGCTCCTGGCCACCCTCTTGCGCCTCCTCCCCCCTGCGCGCTACTGCCGCTCCTACTGCTTGCTGCCGCTTGCCGCCGCCTGCTGCCACTGCTGCTGCTGCGCAAGGCCTCCGGCGCTTCCCGAGCTCGCCTGCCGAAGCTCCCCGCCGCTGGTCCTGGCCATGGCCGCCGGAGCCCTCTACTCCCGTGCACGCCCGGCCACTAGAGGGGCACGGCTTGTGCCCCTGTCAAGTGGGGCCGGCCTTATTAGTTTAAGTTAATTAAATTAATTAGTGTTTAGTTAGTCTAATTGCCCTATGACATGTGGGCCACCCCCTGTTAATTAACCCGAATTAAATAAAGTGTTAAAACCTGACAATGACATGTGGGACCCGCCTACACAATTCACCCGTTGACCAGTCAGCCTTTGACTGGGTCAACTGGGCCCTCTGGCCCCACCTGTCCGCCACATGTGCATAGTGCTGGGTACACTTCTGTGTACCCATAGCATATACTATTTAATAATTTTCGAAATAAAATAAATCTAGTAATTCCAGAAATTCAATAAAACTTTGTAAATTCATATAAATTCAACCGTAACTCGGATGAAAATACTTTATATATGAAAAATGATCAGAAAAATAAGACGAATCCGATTATGCCATCCCCATACCTATCACATGCCTCCAACACTGCAAACATGGAACCTTCCCCTCTGGATCGTCTGTCCGTTAATTGCCTAAAGCCGGGAAATATTCCTAGATATTTTCCCGCTCCGTCTGTAACGCTTAGCACCGCATTAGGTCACCCCCAGCACAGCATATTGCCAAGTCATGCATCTGTGTTGCATTTGTTTGCTTTGTATTTATTGTTTCTTCCCCCTCTTCTCTTCGGAAGAATTCGAGACTGACGCTGCCCCCGAGTACGACTACGTCGTCGACGACCCGTCCTTTTCAGCAGAGCTTGCAGGCAAGCAAAACCCCCTTGATCATTCCTATATCACCCATTATTTGTCTCCCATGCTTGCATTAGATTTTGCTACTGTATTTGATTACTCCTATTCTGATGCATAGCCTAATTTTGTAACCTGCTGTTGATACTTACCTGCTGTCCTATATGCTTAGTATAGGCTGGTTTGCGATCCATCAGTGGCCCCGCACCCTTGTCCGTGTTGCCATGCTTTGCTTCCGGATGCTCGATCAGTGTGATCGATGTGCAGAGACCGACACATCACCGCACACCCCCTTAGTTGTACAACTCTGCAGAGCTACTACCGAGTGCCGAGGGTGATACCTCCTACCTCACTCCTGATGATATTTCTGTAGCGTAGCTAGTCGGTTGTGGGTTACTGAGGGTGATTCCTCTTTCACCACCTCGGATGATGACTCTGTCGTGCAACCCCTCAAGTGTGAACCCATCGAGGGTGATTCCTCCAAGTTCACCTTGACGGATACATCGAGTGGGAGTCCATCGAGGGTGATTCCTCGGACTTCCCCCCCTTGATGATAAAAACACACTGTTACCTTTAACTATTGCCCCTTTTTAACTGTTACTGCGGGACTAAGGGACATGTGGTACCACCCCGGTAGAGGTGGACTTGAGTTCCCGACAGTCTCTGGATAAGTCGGGTCGACCCCGAGGGGTATCCGCGAGAGATGTGAAGTCGGGTTGACCATGAGGGTACCCGCGAGAAAATTACGCGGCACGGCCGGGCAGGCAGAGACCGCCCCAGGAGAGGGATGAGCCTGACCCTTGCCGTAAGTCCACGAGACGGGGCGACAGGAGCACTGATCGTCACCACGCGCTCCCAACACACTAATGGGTTTGGATATGTGATCTGAGTAGGCCTCTGGCCTTTTACGCACTAACCACCACGCGGGAATAAGTATGGGCACTCGGTGTCGTACGATTCTCCCGAAAGCTCTGTCAGACGTCCAGTTCAGCATTGTGGCACGGTCGGATCGCGCCATCCAGGACAGAGGTGGCGCTGGTATCCACCCTGTGCACAATGACCCGGAGTGCGAAGGGCGATGGGCCCAAGATCCCTGAGCGCTTAGGATGTACACCGGTGGGGACCTCTCTACGGAGCCTAGGTAGGACTACGTCGTGTCGATCAGCCGAGGCCGGGCATGACCAGGAAAAGTGTGTCCTGCCGGAGTTAATCGAGCGTGTTGGGTAAGTTGGTGCACCCCTGCAGGGAAGTTATCTATTCAAATAGCCGTGTCCACGGTAACAGGACGCTCGGAGTTGTATCCCGATCTACTACAACTAGAACTAGATACTTGTGATACTAAATTGATATGATGGCTCCGGGATCACTTTCTTGCAGGGAGTCGAGGAAGGATCTCTGGGCATGGCTAATATATACTTGTTACTATATTATATGTTACTCTACTCTCTTCTGATGCTGCAAGATGCTAGTCTTCGATAGGCTAGGCCTTCCCCTCTACTCTGGCATTCTGCAGTATAGTCCACAGATATAGCCCCTTCCCTTTGATACCGATGCATACTTAGCATAGATCTGATGTAAGTCTTGCGAGTACTTTGGATGAGTACTCACGGTTGCTTTGCTACCTTTTTCCCCTCTACCCGGTTGCTGTGATCAGATGATGGAGTCCCGGAGACAGCTGATCCCGCCGACGACTACTACTACCCCGACGGTGCCTACTACTACGTGGAGACCGACAACCAGGAGTAGTTTAGGAGGCTCCCAGGCAGGAGGCCTGCGCCTTTTCGATCTAGTTGTCGTTGTTTTGCTAGCCTTCTTAAGGCAAACTTTGTCTAATTATGTCTGTACTCAGATACTAATGCTTTCGCTGACTCTTGTATACTCGAGCTTATGTATTCGAGCCCTCGAGGCCCCTGGCTTGTAATATAAAGCTTGTATTATTTTATTTTGTGTCTAGAGTTGTGTTGTGATATCTTCCCATGAGTCCCTGGGCTTGATCGTGCGCATTTGCGTGTATGATTAGTGCACGGTCGTGTCGGGGGCGCCACACAAATGGACATGGTGGTAGCAAGGTTGATGAAGATTGCTTAGACGATGAATTCCCCCTCCGGCAGAGTACTAGAAAAGGCCTCCAGATTGGATCATCGCAGAATGTGTGGTGGCGGCGGTGGAAAAAATCCTCGATAAATAAATTCGGGTGTTTCACTGGAATATAAAGGTAGGGGCGCCGGGAGGCGGTAGAGGCGTGCCCTATGGTGCTTACGCGGCCCCACCATGCGCCCACCCTGGGCCGCGAGCTGAGGCAGCGTGGGGGCCACAGGGCTCCCCCGGGTGGCTCAGGTTGCTCTGGCTCCATCCTGTTCTAAAACTTCACGAAATAATTTTCTTTAATTTTTTTGGGTCCCCGAAAAGGTGATTTTTCTAAAAAGTCCAAAAACAGCAGAAAACAACAACTGGCGATCGGCACTGGATTAATAGTATAGTGTAGAAAATCAATAAAAATTGGTGCCAAAACTCACTGGATTAATAGTATAGTGCAGAAAATCAATAAAAAATGGTGCCAAAACTTTGCAATTATGATATAAAAGTAGCATGAAACATGCAAAAATTATAGATACGTTTGAGACGTATCAGCATCCTCAAGCTTAATCCCTGCCCGTCCTCGAGTAGGTTGATGATAAAATAGATAATGCTTGATTGTGAATGCTACCTTAACATGAACATGGTCATCTGATGTATTCTCAAAGAAGTTTAACTCAAAAGATAAAGTAATGCAAAGCAATTGTCTATTATTGACAATAAGCAAGTAACATTAAAACATATAGAAGTTACAATCTCTTGCTTTTCATGAATCAATGTGTTAAGTCTGTGTTCCCTTACCGAGGTTTGGAAAGAATGTCAATATTATGTTGGGAACTCTGCATTATTTTCGTCTTTCTCGTAATCTAATGGCAATCTTATCATAAACCAACCCAAGGCTGACCAAGTAACAATAACTACATAGCCTTTCTATATTATCCACTCAACACCCATGCAATAATTGAGCATGAGTCTAGAATTTAACACTTAGTGGAAAAAGAGAATAATGATGGGGATTTATGAGAAGTCAAAAAGGAAGATATTCTTGCATCAACGCAGCTGTTCATTAGGCAATGGAGAGGCCTTATAATCAATGCTAATGCAAGGAGTAGGGATTGCCATGCAACAGATGCACTAGAGCTACGAATGTATGAAAGATCTCCTATGGACTAGTGAGGTGTTCATCCAACTTAATTGCTTGCTCATGAAGACCTAGAGCATTTGAGGAAGCTCATCATTGGAATATCCAAGCCAAGTTCTATAACATGAAGATTCCCACTGGTGTATACAACATGAAGTACATGAAAACTCTCGACATGAAATGCAGTAGTGCTACTTTGAAGCACTTTGTGATATCTGCTAAAACTAGGTGCTACTTTGAAGCACAAATGTATACTAAAAAGGAAGAGTATTGTTGCTACTTCTATCATCCTCTTTTTTTTTATTGGCACCTCCATGATGCATCTTTTATTTGATCTCTCAAGGTAGGAGCTACAATCTATAATGATGAACAATACACTTTTTATTTGACTCATAACTCAACTCAATAATGATAAACATGATGTAGAACTCTAGTAAATGCCTCTGGCAGTGTACCAAGATGTAGGTAGGTATTGTGGCTGTTTTGAGGAAGACAGATGGCTTATGTGTAGGAGAACAAAAGCAAGTCTTCCCACGGGATTTGGATGTATCAGCGAAGTATGCACCATGTCTCGCAGTGAGAGTGCGCGATGCTCGATACCAAAGAGCCTAGCGATAAGGGTAAAGTGGAAGCACATATTTTTTTTGACTCACATTAGTCATAAAGAACTCAAATACTTATTACATGTGTCTTGTGGCTTGATCATAGGACTACGCAATCAAGTACACCGGGGGGATAGTTTGGTGGTACCAAAGCCCGTTGCGCGTCCCAGACTAAACCAACGTGATTAGCTCACTTACGATTACCCTTGGACGTGGATTGACTTGAGTAACACTTAAAGTTCCCAACTTTATAACTTCAAGCCTATTTATCGACATATTCATCTATTAGTTCCACATTATCTCAAAACAATTGCAAAGAATCCAGTTCTCAACTTTATAACTTCAAGAGATTGTTCATGCAAGTTTTTATTTATACCACCAATGCATACTTACCAATTTTAGTACCAACATATTAATCCATGCCAACAACCAATTGCTATTCAACTCTCTAAAAAGATATAAGTGAAGCAAGAGAGTTCTAATCATTTCTATTAGGACTACACCATGCTCTAACAAGTATAAGTGAATCCAAAGAGCAATTCTATAAATACATGACCATGCATAATCTCTCCCAAAGCAAATTTGTTCAGATGTGATGATTTTATAGATCAGTAGGCAAAAGTAAATGACGCTCCAAGAACAGCACATATCATGTGAACAAATAAAAACATAGGTCCAACTGGGACAAACTGATAGTTGTTGATGAAGAAGGGGGATGCCTTGGTCATCCCCAAGCATAGATGCTAGAGACTTCTTGAAATGTTACTTGGGGGTGCCTTGGGCATCACCAAGATTGAGATCTTGCATCTCTTTTATTCTTCTCATATCACTGTCTCACCTGGGTCTTAAAAAGATCATCCACACAAAACTTTCACATAACTTCTCAGAGGGGTTAGTATAAATAAGATTTTATTCTTATCAAGGCTTTCTGTAGACCCAATGTATAATTATAATTCAACATTATCTACTGTATGCTAACACAATTTTAAAATTCCTACCCACCAATAGGAACAATAAAAAGCAAACATAAGCAGTTAAAGGAAACTATAACAACAATCTGTCAAAACATAACAGTTCGTAAAGAACTACTTTAAATTCATACTTCTATAACTCTATAAATTCTTAAAATAGCACGTAACAGAGATCTTATATATGTGTACAGTGTTAAAATTTCATGATTTTACCATGTTATGTTAATCCGAGGAAGAATAAACAACAACCGCAAAACTTTTTATTTCAGCACAGCAACACATAAACTTGCAAACTTGACATGCTAAAGGCGATCGTTGGCAGTTTATTGAGCAAAAAACTTAAACCAAGGTTGTTACAGAGAGTATAAACCTCATTGACACACAAAGAAAAATAAAGATAATGTTGGGTTGTCTCCCATAAGCGCTTTTCTTTCCTGCCTTTTAGCTAGGCATAATGTTTTTGGTGCAGTTTTCAAGTTTTCTCATCAACGATTCCCGAAGAATTTTCAGTTTCTTGAGTAGGATGACTCTCTTCCTCCCACTCTGACTTTTCATAAATGCAATGCACATTCTCAATGCAAGCATGAATAATTCCATCCTTACACTTGGAAGGTTTACTACAATTCTCAAAGGGGTTTTCAGGAGTGACCCAACCATAATTCCTTTCGACAGCATTTGAAATTCCAAGGAGTTTGAAAGGTATAGAAATATCAATCTCCTTCTCCTTTTCAGTCTTGCCTATGTACTTCATTCTATCGATATCTCTCTTTTTCAACACATGGCACACACTAGAGGAATTAGGGTAAATGTTGTAGTGGGCAAAGATTTTCCTGGCTTCTTTAGCTATGTCTTCAAATTCCATGAGCAAAGTGTTTAAGACAAAATTTATATCCTCTCCCCTTTCCATACTATCTAATTGTAAGAACACTTGCTAAATGTAAGGGTTTAGGTTAACAAATTTTGCTCTATTTCCTCTACTAGCATGATTATAGCTCCATTATAGCTAGAAGTAAGTTCAACAATAGATTTGTCAAGAAATCCCTTAGTCCACTAATATGAGAGAGGAAGTTTTCCAGATTGTCTCTCCCTATAAGATCCCCATCTCCTACTCTAACCTTTTTAAAAGCCATCTTAGGAGAAAATATGATAACTGACTGGAACTACGAGTAACTACTTGCTGGAATTTAAATGTTTTTGTAATTTTTTATTTTTTGGAAAGCAGAAAATCAAACTAAGAAAAATAAAAAGTAACTAAGCAAGATAAATAACAAGGAAGTAAAGTAATGGAGTGTAGGACTTATAACTGTACCGATAGCTCCCCGGCAACGACGCTTCAAATCTGAATGATTCCCGCTACAGGAATGTGTTGATCTCCCAAGAGGAAGGATTTGTAGCAAGGAAGAAAGTATTTCCTTCAGTTGAGAACCATGGTTTATCAAATTAGTAGGAGCGCTTGAAATACAGTCAATGATCAGCACCTGCACACAATTATAAACTTCTTCTTGGTCCCCCCAACTTGGTTAAGGAGATTGTCAGTCTCCCTAGTCTTGCTAGTTACAAGGATTAACAAGTAGTGTAGTAGGAATTAATGATTGCAAGTAAATAAAAGAAATGGTTCAGATTGTAAACAATAATAAAAGAGAATGATCAAGGTTGTAACTATGAGGAAGAAAGGACTGGGATCCATAATTTCACTCGTGGCATCTCTCCATAAAGCATAGCATAAGTTTGGTGAACAAATTACAGTTCCGTATCGATTAAATTGTAATTTTTATGAGTATGATTATTCACGTCATGATTGCATATAGGCATTACGTCCTTATATCTATAGACCATTATCCAACTGCATTTCTAGCTAATACTCCACCCCAAGACCGCTATCCAGCACGCATCTCAGAGTATTAAGTAAAACATAGCATTGCATTAAGCAAGGTGACATAATGTTGATAGTGTATTGTCTTTACCTCCAGTTATTCACCGAGACAACTATGCAACTACCTTTTTATCCTTAGTGCCAACAACACAGTATAGGCCTTTTTCTCTTTCTGCCACTGAGATAGATTACCTACACGATTGAACCCAACCAACATACACAACTCCCTCTTGGAGATCGTTCATCAAAACAAGGCCAATGAAAGACTAATAGATCGGAGCGCATATATCTTTACCTAATAATAAAGCAAATTGGGTTTCTGGTCGTCTGTCATGGCATTTTTCAGAAAAGTCCCTCTATTTCAGAGAATTCAACCCGCAGTCCTGTTTTAAGTAAAAACGAATCGTTTTTTCGTATTTTACACAAAAGCCCTTGTGTTTTCTTCAAATCAACCCGCAGTCGAGATTTAAGTCACACACGAACCGTTATTTTACATTTTTCGAAAACCCCCCTGATCTTTTACGTAATTCATCCGCGGATCATATTTAAGTCAAACAAATATTTTTCTAAATCATCCATATCTTTTAAACCGTAACTCCGATTTGAACATGTTATATATGAAATTTGATTAGAAAAATATGTAGAATATGAATATGAGATTATTTTTACCTGTTAAGTATTTTTAAATATTATTTTGAAAGATATTTAAGTCAAACAAATGATTTTCTAAATTATCCGTATCTTTTAAACCGTAACTCCGATTTTAACATGTTATATATGAAATTTGATTAGAAAAATGTGTGAAATCTGAATATGATGTTAATTTTACCTGTTAAATATTTTTTAAATATTTTTTTGAAAGCAAACTTATAATTTATAGCGCACGATTCGTTTTTCTTTCGTACCGGCGGCGAGGGTGAGAAGGAGGATAAGCGGCAACACAAATATGATGCCTCGCTAAAATAAAGGAGATGGACCTGTTGTGGTCTTGAGTGATGGTTGTTGGGTTAAGAGCGTGTGTTATGTTTTCTCTCCCGTTGCAACGCACGGGCTCTTTTGCTAGTGTATATAACTCATGTAGCAAAGAAACCAAAGGAATCCAAAAGAAATCCATGAATAGATCTGGTCATAAAGTGACAATTCATCACACCACAACAAACACACCGAGAATTACATCAGATTGATCTCAATCATGTAGGGCAGCTCATGAGATCTTTGTATTGAACAAGGGAGAGAAAATGCCATCTAGCTACTGTTATGGACCCATAGTCCAAGGAGTACTATTGACACATGGACATGGTGGTAGCGAGGTTGATGAAGATAGTTCCGGCGATGAATTCCCCCTCCGTCAAGTACCGGAAAAGACCTCCAGATTGGATCATCACAAAACGTGTGGTGGCTGCGGCGGCGGCAGCGGAGAAATTCCTCGATAAATAAATTTAGGGTTTTTGGGAGAATATAAAGGCAGGGGCTCCAGGAGGCGGTGGAGGCGTGCCCTAGGGGGCTCACGCAACCCCACCACACGGCCAGCCCCTGGGCTGCGAGCCCAGGCCGTGTGGGGCCCACAGGACTCCCCCTTGGTGGCTTTGGCTCCGTCCTGTTCTGATATTTCGCGAAATAATTTTCTTTGATATTTTTGGTCCCTGAAAAGGTGATTTTCCTGAAAAGTTCAAAAACAACAGAAAACAATAACTGACACTGGACACTAGATTAATAGGTTAGTCTAGTAAATCAATAAAAATTAGTGACAAAACTATGCAATTATGATATGAAAGTAGCATGAAACAAGCCAAAATTATAGATACGTTTGAAACATGTCAGTATCAGGCATCGAGCTGATGGAAACCGACTCCTGGTTGATCCAGGGACTGTGCGGAAGGCACTTCGTCTGGCCGAGCCTGGTCAAAGCCGGCTCGTGGGAGCGTGAAGCGCAAGTGGTACAGGAGGTGCGTGGGGCAACGGACCGCCATTATCATGCCTCTGGTCCCGCGTGAGAGCTCAGGTGGGAAGCTCTCACGGTCCCGCGACGGCGGCGTCTCCGGCCACAGCACGTCCGCTTCTTGGAGCTCCTCCATGGGTGCACTTCCGGTTAGGAATACAGTTTTCTTCAGTAAGCTGTTAGAATTCAGTTTCGTCAGACAATACAGTTTTCTTCAGTTTCATGTTTTTTTCAGTTTCGAGCAGAGAATTGTTAACCCCACGATCCAGCGCTGAGGCAGCACCAGCACGCCGTTGGTCCCGCCTCCTCTGGTTCCTCCTCGAGCGCCACGAAGAGGGAGGAACTCATGTGAGTCCTCGACCATATCTTCCTCTGTTGTTCTCTGTTTGAGAAAAACCTGCCTATTTTTCATCCATTCAATCCTCTTTTGCTCCATTTTTGTCATCCATTCACCCCTCTTTTGCTCCATTTACTTTGCCAAATTAAAAGATAGCTAAACAGGAGCTAATCAGAGACAAAAATGCAAACAGGAGCACTCCCAGGCAAACTTTTCAGCCGGTCCATTCGGTCCCTCGGGCTTGACCGAGCTTTTGCTTGTCCGGTCCGGTCCAGAAAAACAGGACTGCGGGACAGTTCGGTCCGGTCCGGACTGACCACGGCTGGTCCAAAGCGAGGCTCGGTCAGGGACCGGACCGGCCCGGACCGCGTCCACCCTCATGCCCCTGCCAATGCCCCCACAGCATTCCAACCCAACCCGTGGTGGCCCCCCCACCATCATCCCCCACTCCACCGGCAGCGTGAACGGCAGCTCCGGCGACCTCTCTCCAGTCATCGCCCGGGCCATGGAGTATCCAACAATAATGAACTACCCAAACTGCCCTTGACTCCTTAATATACTACAGGAATTTTGTGGTAGTATTGTCATAACTGCGCCGTTGGATCCCAGAAATAAAAGGACTCTCATGGCCATGTGTCGCACATATCCGGGTGCCGTTACGGCTCCCTTGCCACTATTAGAACCAACGCGGGGGAAAGGGACAGGCCTCCGTTTGCTTGCCTCTTCTTCCTCCCCGTGCTCTCGCCATTGCGAAGGTAAAAGCTCCCACGCAGACCTCTTTTTGTCCCCCTTTCACTTAGCCATCCAGCAGTCGGCCGCCGCTTTCACCAATGGCACGTGGAGGAGGTAGTTGGAGGGCCGCTGGCGCTACTGGATCGGAGGCCGGCAGGTGGTTGCTGTCGCCGGTGTAGGAGGAGTGGTTGGACGGCCTCGCCCAGGAAGGATTGATGACGTCCGAGGAGCTCACCGCATGGAGGGCGTCGGTTAGGGAGGATGCACCCGCCCCCATTAGCATGAGCGGGTGCTGATGGTTCCGTTCATGGAGTGAGGCATGTCTCTACCCCTGCAAGACTTCACATGGGGCCTGCTATTCTTCTATGGGGTCCAGCTTCACCACCTGAACCCCTAGGGCATTCTGCACATCGCGTGTTTCATCACGCTCCACAAATGCTTCTTGGGGACAGCCTCTGGAAGAAGTTGTTCATGGTGAAGGCGCACAAGAGTTGCAACGACATGTCCATCTGCGATGGAGCCGACATCCAGCTGAAGCCCAAGGCCGGGTACTTCAAGTTGTCGCTGCTCGACATTGTCAAGAGGTGGTAGCAGAATTGGGTTTACTGCGCCGACCTCCGGACGTACGTCGGACATCAAGGACACCCTCCATACGCCGCTGGAGCGCCAAACTGGATGCGGACCTGGGGCGCAAAGCTGACTGCTGTAGAGATGCACGACGGCCGACTCCTCCACAATGAGGTGCTGTGGCTCGTCACCGGGCTCAACATCTTGGTCACCTGTATAGATCGGTGGATCCAGCCCCTTCATGCGAGAGAGCACCCAACGTACGAGTACGCGGGTCTCGATGACTCGACCCGAGCGGGACCTGAGGACTGACGTACCAGACGGTTGTGAATCTAGTTGCCCTTCTTGTGATGCCCTATTCCCTCAAGAATCCTTCGGCAAAGATAAGTAAACCAAGCCGAGTCCTCCACTTTTCGTTCATGCTATTGCATAGTTGGATCTGAACCTAAATCCTTCTCACTCCATAGAATTTCCGCGAGCTCATCTCCACACCCATGCTATGCTTCCCGAGAATGTGCCAGCACCGGATCCGCGAGCACAGCCTGACGGCCCTGGGGTTGGCATCGACGACGAGGACATGGACGATGACGATGAACGCCGCTGCCGACCCGGAAGGGAGTCAAGTAGCGGAGGTGGTGGTCCCAGTCCCGGCCTTCAGGCCCATGGCCATCGAATCGGCCCCAGCCTCCTCTACCACCGTGGTAATGGTTGAGAAGAGGAAGAGGAAGAAACAGCCTGGCATCAAGATCTCGCTGGGAAATAAGTTCCTTAGCCATGTTTTCTTTCGCTATGTGCCGACGTTGGGGTAGGACTCGGCTGGATCTGATTGTTGTTGGTTCGCTCTCTCAGAGCCCAGAAGAAATTAGCCGGAAGGTGAGCAGGCTAGCCCAGCAGCAAAGCTGGGCCGATTCCAACCCCACCCCCACCACTGCAGTCTCAGGTTGAGAGATGGAGGTGGACCGGGCGAGGTGAGGTGTTTCCCCGCCGCCTACAGTACGAGCGACGGCACAGGGTGCGTCGCCGCACGCTACACCGCCGGCCGCAACACAGGAACCGGCAGCGAAGATGGCAGAGCTGGACAGGCGTGCAACTTTCTGGGCCCTCGACGAGGGCTTCGCCATCGACAGCCATGGTGCCACCCCCAGAACCAAGGACGCCATCCTCGGCCGCCAAGGTGGCCGAGCTCACGGCGCAGTCACAGGCTCACAGCCACCTGCGGAGAAGACGCCACCACCGGCCGCCGCCATGCCTGTCCTGACCGCAGCTCGGTCCGCCTCAGCCACTGTTCCACTCCAAGACCCCACGCTTGAGGAGCCAGATGCTAGGGGGTCAGCCGCTGAGGCAACACTTCGCTCCATCCACGACAGAGAGGGGACGTCAGTGAGCCGGGCGCTGGGTCCGGTGTTGATGCTGGTGCAAGCGTCACAGGGCAACAGTGTGGAGCAGACGACCATGGCAGAGCTGGTGCGGACGCGTGCCACCGACCTCTGGGACAAGATAAAGTCCTACGAGGATTCATTGAACCTGCTCAGCAATGCGGTGAGGCCTGCAATAGAGGTAAGCTCTTTGTAGTTTAATTTCTTTTTGTTTTCAAAACTTGCCGTGGCTGCACTGCACAGTACACCCATAGGGTGTAGCCCCGAGGCTCTAGCTGACTAATGCGAGTCGGCTAGAGGTTCTTTCTTCTTGACAAGCTTCTTTTTTCCTTTCTGTCTTTGATGCTGGGGGCATGATCAGTGCACTCAGTGGGTGTAGCTCCCGAGTCTCCGCCAGCAGGCGTTGACCCAAGAGATGGAGAAGAACCGGCACTACTGGAATTTCCCTATACGCCGGGTGCGAGGCTCTTCGCCGAGAGCCAAACCACGGGCACTCGACAAACTTCAGTACGCCGAGAGTCGTGCTCGGCAACAATGGGTTCACGGCAACAAGCCCATGTTGCCGACACCCAGTCATGACGAAGCGACTACACCCGGCAAACGGTACAGACGCCGAGAAGAACACACGGCAAAGAGTAGCCACGTGGCATGCCCGTTCGCACCTGACGGCTCCGTCAGTTTCTTTCCATATTACCGAGAGCCGGTTGTGGTCTTGTGGACGCTCGGTACAGAATATGCCACATCCTATTTTCCTATTTTTTTGTGTGTTCTTTGGCCCTCTATTGTTGTGTCTGATATTTCATATTTTTTAATGACTATAGTTTCAAAATGCCGAGCACGACTACGAATGGTGAGGATGTGTAGACCTAGGGTTTGGACCTTTACCGAGAGTGCCTCTCGGTAAAGTCCACTATTACCGAGAGCCTCTTATCGACCCTCGGTACTGAGTAAGCCAAATCATATTTTCCTTTTATTTGTGTGTGTTTCTTTGCCACTCTCTTTTTTTGTCTGATATTTTATGTCTTTTAATGACTAAAGTTTCAAAATGCCATTACCTAAGTTTCAGACTGCCACTGCTGGAGTGCTGGAGTCCCATTCTTTACCGAGAGTGGCCCTCGGAAAAGAATGGCACTACAGTTGTCAGTGTCAGGCGACCCCTTTTCCGAGAGCTACACTCGGTAAAGTGAGGTTTTCCGTGTGTTGCTCTCGGAAATGTGTCCCATAGCTCTTTTGTTGAACCCCTTCTTGTCTTATCCCTGCAACTGAAATCAACTCAATAGATTTCTGGCCATATCTTCAGTGCAGAAAATATTACCATATCAAATGAATGGCTAGAAGCACATCACACACATAAACATAATTCAAACTAGAAATTCACATAAGCATTAGCATAACTCAAAGTAGTTTACATAGGCCAATGTTTCATACAACTTCATACAAGTTCATATTGCAAAACACATGGACATCACAACCAAGTTCACATCTTCAGACACCGCATTGATGAGGAGGGGGGCATCATTTCCATAGGGTTAAGCTGCTGGAGGAGGAGAGGCATCATTTCCACCACCTTTAGATTGCATAAGAGCCTATAAGAGTAGAGTTTTGTGAGCATTGATCTAGGGCTATATAATGAATGGGCCAAATTTAGAGAATTTTCTACCTCTAGTCTTTCCTCGAGCAGCTTGAACCTTTTGTCATTTTCTGCTCTTTCCTTCTGTCTTTTCTCCTCCTCGGCCTGACGCCGTTGCTCCTCCTCAGTATCCCGCTTCTCAATTAAAGCCTGTAATACGGCATTAGGTTCATATAGGTTGCAAGGATGCAAATTCGAGGCATCGACATAAATGAATGGTTATGCTACTAACCTTGAGATGCGTGATCTCACGCGTCGCGGCGGTCGGGCGACTCCGTATGGACGGAGTTGAGCTTGTGCTCGACGCGCGTATCTCATGGAGCTTGCGATGCGAGGACGTGGCGATCGCCCCGTTGCAAAGGAGGTGGCGGCCATGGCTCTTCCCCTCGCCAGCAATGACCATCTTGCTCAGGATCAAGTGCCTGGGACGTCGGTTCGGCGTCCTCCCCGTGCACCTCCTGGAAGACCTGTCTGAAAGGTCGTATACTTCTCCTCCGCCGACTCGCTGCAGAACTCAGCGCCATCCTTCCCCTTGTGACCTTCTTTCCAGGCCTCCAGGATGTGGACCGGGCGACCAAGCTCTGCCTCCTGCAAAAGTAACCATCAAGCTTAATGAACGGAGATGCACCGTGCGAAAAAGTAAACATCATATTCCACATACCATGTGTTGCATCAGAGTGGATAGGTTGCGGCTCCCCTAGACGTGTGCCGGGCCTGGCATTTTCGCGCGGTCTGCACCTTTCTCCACATGCTGCTCCTGCCATGCTGGGTCACACCACATGTCAACCAGCGCCTCCCAACAATCGGCCTTCATCCAGGTTTCCCTCGCCTAGTCAGACATAATCAAGTCATTGAGTAAAAAGCAGAGGATGACACAAAGTGTTAGCAAGCAATGTCGTCACTTACCACCGACAAGTACTCTTCTCTCTCTAAGTTGGCCCGGCAAGCAGATGTTCTCGTCATCTTGAGCCCCTCGTCATCGAGCGGCCGACACTTCAACACGGCCTTGTATCGCAGTGTGTGCTTCATATCGGAGAGTATCTTTCGGGCTACTTTCACGAGGCCTTTTGTCTTCTCTTGTTCACCATCATTGCAATCATATTGTTGCTACAAGAATGCATAAAGTAGTTAATTAACAGGCTTCGGATATGGAGCAGTGAGGTGGCAAAGATACTCACAAAGAAACCATCGATGACCCGTTGGGCCATGGTGACATCATGCTCATCCTTGGTGTACTCGTAGTGCTCCCAGGAGAAACCTGGCGACGGCGGGTCTTTATCACCCGACTTAGCCAACCCGGGGAAGTACTTCCTCAAGAGTGAGCCAATGACGTGGTTCGGCAATAGCGCCCCCTTAGGCCTGTTAGGGACAAATTTCCATTGACTGCATGATGAAAAAGAAAAGGCGACAGTTAATGTTCAATTATGGTAACCAAAGTAATTGCAAGATCAAATACTTACGCATCTCCCGACACTGATAGGACGGCTGCCGGTAGCCGTTGGCTCCGGGACCTTCCCCGGACCACGCCCAGATTTCTCCCTCTTGGAAGTGTTGCTCGATGTAGACCCCGAGCCGTCCGAGGCCACAATGTCGCCCGACTCCGTAGCGAGCGGATCCGGAATGTTCACTCCGGCATCATCATCCGATGTGGAATCATTGTCGTCCACATCGCTATCGTGGGCCGCCTGATGGGAGCCGGACGACTCAGTCTCGCCAGAGTACTTGACGTGGGTCACCCTACCGCTCGTGGTTCTCACGTACTTACTCGGCCTCCCATCAAAATCTGAAAACAACATAAAATATATGAGTAACTAAAACAGAGAGTAATCTGAAAATAAAATAAAAACAGAAATATGGATTGCATTCTGTATCACATCATCGAAATTAGTTATGAAAAATTTGCACTGCATTGCCTCCTGTTATATAGATACCATTCGTATTCTAGTTTGTAGTGACCTATTAAAAAGTACCCTCCACAAGTCACTATCTTCTTCTATTGGCCAAGGCAATAATTATACTTTATTAGTGAAGCAATAAGGATAGCACCGAAAACATCAAAACGAGCATCATACAACCAATTTCTCTTGACTTGGCATTTTCATGCTTATTGCATTTTCATAGAGCATCATACAAAATAAAGTAGCTAACGAACGAAGTTTGGTTGTAGCTAATAAACGAGCATAATTATATCTGTTCTATGACTTGGCATTTTCATGCTTATTGCATTTTTTTTCAAACATTGTAGCTAGCATCATACAACCAATTTCTCTTGAATTCTAGATATAAGATTTTCTCTTGAATTCTAGTTATATCTCAATGCTAAAGGACAAGAAGCTAGCATCATACAACCAATTTGCACAAATCCACCGGAGGGGGAGGGGGTTCAAGGGGTGGGGTGGGGCGAGGGGGAGGGGGTTGGGAGGGAAGAGGGAGGGGAGGGGTACCTGAGGGCATCTCCAGCTGCCGCGCCACGCGAGGCACTTCCCGGCGGCCGCCGTCCATGGCCACCAATGCCGAACGGCGACGCTCGGCGCCAGCCATGAGGAAGACGACGGTGGAGGCGGCGGCTGATGGTGGTGGCGGTGGCGGCAAATGGTGGGTGCAGCGGCGGCAGATGGCGCTGGCGGCGGCAGATGGAGGCGGTGGCGCTGGGGTCGGCGGCGATTTCGTCGATGGCGCAGCCAGTCCAAGGAATAGAAAAGAGAAGGGAAGAAAGTGAGTGGGAGAAAGAAAGGGGATCGCTAAGATCTAGGGTTAGGACATTTACCGAGAGGCGCGCTCGGTAAAGGCTAGTATTGCCGAGAGCCGTATATCGACGCTCGGTAAAAACTGTGCCACTTCTTCATTTTCCTTCTATTTGTGTTTTTGTTTGGCACTCTCTTTTTGTATCAGATATTTCGTATCTTTTTATGACTAAAGTTTGAAAATGCCATGACTTATGATGACTTATGTTTTCGGCTAGATTTGTTCAAATCTGAGAACGGGGACCTGCCGTAACACGAAGAAACAGGTATTCACCGTGGCCTACCCCCTCTCGGTGCCGGTCAATTCCCTAGACCACCGGGGCCACCGGATGGGTGCTCGATCTGGAAACCGCCCGAGGGAGGGGGGGGGGGAACCACCCCTACATGCATGTGGCCCATGCATATGCATGAAAGGGTGGTGTGGTGTTTGAATACCCAACGCACATCCTTCACGTGCACATGCCTCACAAACCGCACGGACGGGCGGGAACGTCGAGGACCGACTGCGTTCGTCCCCAAGACCGAGCCGACGGTGCGAGATCCTGTGACATAACGGGCTTAGAGTTGGCCTGGCAACTAACGATGACCTCCCGTAACACGAAGAAGCAGGTATTCACCGTGGCCTACCCCCTCTCGGTGTCGGTCAACGCCCTAGACTGCCGGGGCCACCAGATGGGTGCTCGATCTGGAAACCGCCCGAGGGCCATCTTAAAAGGAGAAAACAAAGTGTAGCTATAATGTGGTAAGGTGGTTTACCAAGCATGTAAGAAAATAACAAAAAAAAGTATAAGACATATTACCGAGCACGGCTACAACAGGACAAGAAACAAGATATAGGTTTAGGTATATTGCCGAGAGGGACGGTCGGTAAATGTACGCCTTACCGAGAGCCTTATGTCGACGCTCGGTAAAAACTGTGCCACTTCTTATTTTCCTTATATTTGTGTTTTTGTTTGGCACTCTCTTTTTGTATCTGATATTTCGTATCTTTTTATGACTAAAGTTTGAAAATGCCATGACTTATGATGACTTATGTTTTCGGCTAGATTTGTTCAAATCTCAACTTTAAACAGTGTAAAGTAAAAACCATGAGAATGGGGACCTGCCGTAACACGAAGAAACATGTGTTCACCGTGCCCTAGACCGCCGGGGCCACCGGATGGGTGCTCGATCTGGAAACCGTCCGAGGGAGGGGGGGGGGAACCACCCCTACATGCGTGTGGCCCATGCATATGCATGAAAGGGTGGTGTGGTGTTTGAATACCCAACGCACATCCTTGACGTGCACATGCCTCACAAACCGCACGGACGGGCGGGAACGTCGAGGACCGGCTGCGTTCGTCCCCGAGACCGAGCCGACGGTGGGCGATCCTGTGACAGAACGGGCTTAGACTTGGCCTGGCATCTCATGATGACCTGCCGTAACACGAAGAAGCAGGTATTCACCGTGGCCTACCCCCTCTCGGTGCCGGTCAACGCCCTAGACCGCCGGGGCCACCAGATGGGTGTTGGATGCCTCACAAACCGGACACACGGGCGGGAACGTCGAGGACTGGATGCGGTCGTCCCCTAGATCGAGCCGACGGTGGGCGATCCTGTGAGGGAATGGGCTCAAACTTGGTCTGATGCCTAACAATGACCTATCGTAACACGAAGAAGCAGGTATTCATCGTTCCCTACCCCCTCTCGGTGCCGGTCAACGCTGTAGACCGTCCGGGCCACCCGATGGGCGCACGGCCGGAAAACCCCCTGTCGGTAAAGTGTAACTATAATAGTAAGGTGCTTTGCCAAGCATGTAAGAAAACAAAAGGAGATCATTTTTTTCCGAGAGCACAAATGATAGTAGGCACAAATGAGGCTGAGTACACATTTTTGCCGAGAGTGCCTCTCGGTATGACGTCCATTTCCGAGAGCTGCTCTCGGTAAAGGTACTAAAACCTAGATCTAGGTTTAGGATCTTTACCGACAGGTACTCTTACTTGACACTCGGAAATGTTTCCCGCGGGGACTTAACCAAAAATTTTGCGCTCGTGCGCTCACTCGCACGCTCTCTGTTTTCTCTGTCGCCTCCCCCTAGCGTTCGCCGCCGTCCACCGAGCTCCGCCGCCCGTCCACCGAGCTCTGCCGCCGCCGGGAGCTCCTCCACCGAGCCCCCCCACCTCCACCGGGCCCCCCACCTCCACCAAGCTCCGAGCTCCGAGCTCCGCCGCCGCCGCCGGGAGCTCCCCCACCCCCCCACCTCCACCGAGCTCCTCCACCGAGCCCCCCCACCGAGCCCCCCCACCTCCACCGGGCCCCCCACCTCCACCAAGCTCCGAGCTCCGAGCTCCGCCGCCGCCGCCGGGAGCTCCCCCACCCCCCCACCCCCACCTCGACCGAGCTCCCCGCCCGCCCCCCTGCCCCGTTAGTGAGCCCCTGCTCCATCTCCTTTTTTTAGATTTGTTTTTTACATTGAGATGTTATATATGCATATGTAGTAATTAATGTGTGTGATTGTGTGCTATTGGTATGTGTGTGTGTGATGTGTGTGTGTGTGTGTGTGTGTGATGTGTGTGTGTGCTGTGTGTGTGTGTTGTGTGTGTGTGTGATGTGCTATTGGTGTGTGTGTGATGTGTGTGTGTGTGTGTGAGTGAGTGCTATTGGTGTGTGTGTGTGTGTGTGAGTGGGTGCTGTGTATGTGTGTGTGAGTGAGTTAGTGGGTGCAATTTTTTTTTGTGAGTGAGTGAGTGATATTGGTGTGTGGGTGTTGGACATATGCTTGGCACTACTTTAGATAAACATGTGACTGACACTACTTCATTCTTTCATGCAGGACATGCATCTATTTTGACAATAGAGAGTGAATTCCGTCGCACACTTCAAGGGTAATCTCTTCCCGTTCATGTGTAGGTTACCATTATTTGTAGATCACTTAAATAGTCGCGTAACCTAGGCGTCTCCCGTTCGGAAGGGTTGTATTTATAAATATGCAAGTCTTTGCATATTTATAACCTCAACTCTTTCGAATTGTCCATGTTTTCCATGGACAGCCCGAGGATGTGTAGGCTGGTCGTTTTCATGCCGTACTTCGATCTGAGACAGAATTTCGACAGCGTCTCCTTGTTGTTCTCTGGATACACATCCTCTCGGCTTATTGCCGAGACGTGTATTTGGAGAACAGCGGGGAGGTGTTGCCGAAATTTTGTCTCGGATCGGAGTACGTCATGGAAGCAGACCCAGCCTACACATCCTCGGGTGGGATTAGGACCTATCTTTACCTATTAGATAGCTCAGTGCATGTCGTAAAACTTGATGAAACCACTTGTTACATAAAAACATTATGTGTGTTTCACATTATATCAGAGGATGGAAGATCGTGAGTGGATGTACACCGGACATCCCAACATGCAGGGTATGACCCCTGAGTGGAGGTCGAAGACCAATGATTTCCTGGAATTAGTATTTGCTGGAGAAACCCCAGTTCGTGGAATTTGGTGCCCATGAACGGAGTGCGATAACCAGGTTGAAAGAGATAAGATTACTATGAGTAAACACTTAGGCAAAAATGGGTTTACGCCAGGCTATTACCGGTGGATCTTTCACGGTGAGACAGAATAGTCCAGAGCGGAGGTGGTGCAACAGTGCACCGGCGAATATGATACTCGGATTGAAAACCTGTTAGATGACATTCGCCGTGCAGATCCGCGGGAGGACCCGGACACCGAGGAGCCGGTGGAAAGCCCAGAAGAGTATCATGCAGCTTTGTTTGCGACACAGAAACCCCTTCACGCCCATACAGAGGTAACTCAACTCGATGGCATCGCACGCCTAATGGCCCTGAAGGCAAACCATTGCATAAGCATAATTTGCTTCAATGAGTTTTTGTCCGTTATTGCTAGCCTGCTGCCTAAAGAAAACATATTGCTAAAGAACATGTACGAGTCGAACAAAATCCTCGGTTCACTTAAGATGCCGTATGAGCAAATACATGCTTGTCCAAACGGATGCATGTTATTTAGAAATGAACATAAAGATACAAACTATTGTGTCAAGTGCAAATCCTCTAGGTATATTGAGGTACAAAATGATGATGGTACCAAGAGGCAGCTCACAATTGCCGTCAATATCCTTCGATATCTTTCATTCACAGAAAGGATCCAACGGCTTTATATGACCGAGGAAACTGCCCAATATATGAGATGGGCCGCCGAAGGGAAGATGTACAATACAAAAAAGATGCAACATCCATGGGATGGTGAAGCATGGAAGAAATTTGTTCAAATTCATAAAAAAAGGATGTCTGGAAGAGTGTAGCTGTTGGGATAGCAACCGATGGGTTTAATCCATATGGTTTGATTGCTGCCATATACAGCTGTTGGCCAGTATATGTTATCCCCCTGAATCTGCCCCCTGGCGTTTGCATGCAATGACATCACATGTTCCTGACGCTGATAATTCCAGGGCCTAACTATCCGGGGAAGCATTTGAGTGTGTACATGGAGCCACTGGTGGACGCCTTACTTGTTGCTTGGACAATGGGGTAAGGACATACGATGCCATTTCAAAGAAGCACTTCAATATGCATATCTGGTACCACACATCACTACATGACCTACCAGCACGTGCGATATTTTGTGGCTGGTGTGTAAAGGGGAAGTGGCCTTGCCCAGTGTGCCGACATCGTGTGACTTTCATTTGGCTAGCTAAGGGTCGCAAGTATGTATGCTTTGACCAACATCGACAGTTCCTTCGTCTTGATCACCATACAGACAAGACACCACTACTAGGAAATACCTTATAGGTGGAGGCTTAACAGTAGCGAGGGGCAAACACCGGCACTACTGGTAATTAACAGTAGCGCGTTCTAAGGACAGGCGCTACTGGTATCAACTTAGCAGTAGCGCGGGTGTACGTGACATCGCTGCTGGTAAATGGGCCCCACCGTACCCACCAGGCCATGAATAGTAGCAGCGCGGGCTGGGGAAAAGGCGCTACTGCTATTGCTATTAGCAGTAGCGCGGGTCAGGTACCCACCGCTGCAACTACGGCTGCACTATCCCACGTGGTGGTCCCCGCTTAGCAGTAGCGCGGTTTGCGGACCAGCGCTGCTGCTATTGATCTTAGCAGTAGCGCCGTTCGCCGACACGTGCTACTGCTAAGCCGCAGCTGGCACCTTTTGCAGCCCCCTTTCCCCCCTCCCCCTCCTCTCTCCCTCACTTCTTCTCCCTCACTTGCTTTCCCCATTAGCTAGCTTTCTTCTCTCTTCTCTCTACTTTAATGCCCCCTCCACCATCTCCATTAATGCACCACTTTTCTCTCTTAGCTTCCTCACTCTTCTCTCCTCCCTCCACTAGTTAGAGCTAGCCATTTCCTTCCCCTACTAGCTATAGATTTATCCATTTAGTGGAACCTATCAACTCCCCAAATAGATCTATTCTTTAATGGAGTAAAGCCATCTAGTCACCGTGCTTCTCTATCGAGATAGCTAGGTGAGTAAAAGGTGCCATGACAGAGAAGACGCGGACACGCCGGAGCATTCGTCGCTACTAATTTCAGTCGTGCGGGACCCTCATGTTCGAGACCTGCTTCGCAAGAAGACGACTAATGACAGAGCTGCTTGTAGAGAGGAGGCCAAGCTGGAGCAACTGGAGGTAGACTCTCATACTCCATTGTATGATGGTTGTGATCCCGAGGTGACCCGCTTGAGTTTCACGCTCGAACTTCTAAAGACAAAGGCTAAAAACAAATGGACCGACAGAAGCCTCGATGAGCTTCTCAAGTATCTAAAGAAGGTTCTTCCCGTGAGGAACCTGTGTCCTACTAGTGTTGATGAGGCCAAGAAGATCGTGTGCCCTCTTGATCTGCCGCACATTAGATACCATGCATGCATCAACGATTGCATCATTTATCGGAAGGAGCACGCGGAAAAAAACAACTGTCCGGTGTGCAATGTTTCTCGATACAAGAAGGCCGGAAAGAAATCTCCCCAGAAACTTGTATGGTACCTACCGATCACTCCCCGTCTGCAGCGTTATTTCGTAGATCCTAAGGAAGCAAAGCTCATGCGCTGGCACGCGGAGAGGGTGAAGCCCGATGATGGAGATGATCCGAAGCTGAGACACCTCGCGGATGCAAGCCAGTGGAGAGCGTTCAAGGCCGAATATCGATTTTTCGCAGGTGATCCAAGGAACATCGTGCTTGGCGCGAGTACCGATGGCAACTAGAACACCAACTCCATAGCACATGGCCCGTGTTTGTATGGATGTACAACCTTCCCCCCTGGAAGTGCATGAAGACAAATTACATACACATGAGCATGCTGATTCAAGGGCCGAAACAACCGGGAAATAATATTAATCTATATCTGGGGCTGCTTCAAGAGGAGTTAGACACGTTATGGAAAATACCGGCAAAGACATGGGACGCCAGCAAAGGCGAGTATTTCTATATGAGAGCCGCGCTGATGACGACGGTGCACGACTATCTCGGTTACGGATATGTCGCAGGCCAGGTGTGCCACGGATATTGCGGATGCACGCGGTGCATGGATGATTGATACGTCTCCGTCATATCTACTTTTCCAAACACTTTTGCTCTTGTTTTGGCCCCTAATTTGCATGATTTGAATAGAACTAACACGGACTGACGCTGTTTTCAGCAGAATTGCCATGATATTGTTTTTGTGCAGAAAATCAAAGTTCTTGGAATTGGATGAAACTTTCTGGAGATTTTTTATTGAATATATAAAAAATATTGGCATCAAGAACTACTGGAGGGGGGCCACCCAGTGCCCACGAGGCACCAGGGCGCGCCAGCCCCCCCCCCCCCAGGCCCGCCCTGGTACCTCGTGGGGCCCACGTGGCTCCGTTTGACCTATTTCCAACGCTATAAATTCAGTTTTCCAGAGAAAAAAAGAGGAGAGGAAGTTTTATTGCGTTTCACGATACGGAGCCGCCGCCACCTCCTGTTCTTCATCGGGAGGCCAGATCTGGAGTCCGTTCAGGGCTCCGGAGAGGGGGATCTTCCGGCATCGTCATCATCAACCCTCCTTCATCACCAATTTCATGATGCTCACCACCGGGACTGAGTAATTCCTTTGTAGGCTTGCTGGACGGTGATGAGTTGGATGAGATTCATCATGTAATCGAGTTAGTTTTGTTAGGGCTTGATCCCTAGTACCCACTACGTTCTGAGATTGATGTTGCTATGACTTTGCTATGCTTAATGCTTGTCACTAGGGCCCGAGTGCCATGATTCCAGATCTGAACCCTTTATGTTTTCATCAATATATTTGTGTTCTTGATCCGATCTTGCAAGTTGTATGCACCTGCTATGTGTTATGATCTGCATACCCCAAGGTGACAATAATTCGGATTCTTTCCGGTGATTGCCGTAGTTTGAGGAGTTCATGTATTCACTAAGTGTTAATGCTTTGTTCCGGTTCTCTATTAAAAGGAGGCGTTAATACCCCTTAGTTTCCTTAGGGACCCCGCTGCCCCGGGAGGGTAGGACAAAAGATGTCATGCAAGTTATTATCGCAAGCACGTATGACTATATACGGAATACATGCCTACATTACATTGATGAATTGGAACTAGTTCTGTGTCGCCCTAGGTTATAACTGTTACATGATGAATGTTATCCAACGAATATCACCGATTCAATGCCTACAAGCTTTTCATATATTGAATCTTGCTAAGTTACTGCTGTTGCTGCTGCTATTACAATTACTACTGCTACTGCTGTTACCGTTACTGCTACTATTACTATTATTGCTACTTCTATCAAACTATCATACTACTGTGCTACTGATCACTCTTCTGCAGATATTTAGTCTCTAGGTGTGGTTGAATTGACAACTCAACTGCTAATACTTGCGAATATTCTTTGGCTCCCCTTGTGTCGAATCAATAAATTTGGGTTGAATACTCTACCCTCGAAAACTGTTGCGATCCCCTATACTTGTGGGTTATCAAGACCTTTTTCTGGCGCCGTTGCCAGGGAGCATAGCTTTATTTGCTAAGTCACTTCGGATTTATATCTGTTGATCACTATGAAGAATATGAAGGATACCAGAACCAAGATTCTTCCCTCTAAGACGAGGGGAGGTAAGGAACTGCCATCTAGCTATGCACTTGATTCACCTTCTGTTTTGAATAAACTTGCAACACCACAACATGCTATTAATTCTGATATGTCGCAAGTTATTGATGATACCACTTCTGCTATGAATGATACTCATGATGATGCTAGTACTATGCTTGAGAATGCTGTGCCACTTGGTGAATTTCTTACTGAACAAATTGCTAAAGCCAAAGAAATTGAAAATGCTAAAACTCCTGAGAATGATGATTCACCTGTTATGCCTAGCTCTCCTACTAGAGTTGAAACACCTGATGAACAATGTTTTGATAGGGAGACCGCTAGAGCCATTCTTGCTTGCAATGATAGATATGAAGTTATAAAATTAATTGCTGATATGAAAGAAAAATCTATGAGAGAGAAAATGAAATATGATTCTAAATTTGCAACCTCTCCCATATTTGTTACTGATAAGGATTATGAATTCTCTGTTGATCCGGAATTGATTAAGTTGGTAGAATCTGATCCTTTCCATGGATATGAAACTGAAACCGTTGTGGCACATCTTACTAAATTAAATGATATAGCCACCCTGTTTACTCATGAGGAAAAAATCCGCCACTATTATATTCTTAAGTTGTTTCCTTTCTCATTAAAGGGTGATGCTAAAGATTGGTATAATACTCTTGCTCCTGGATGTGTGCATAGTCCCCAGGATATGATTTACTACTTCTCTGAAAAATATTTTCCTGCTCATAAGAAACAAGCTGCCTTACAGGAAATATTTAATTTTGTGCAAATTGAAGAAGAGAGTCTCCCACAAGCTTGGGGGAGGCTTCTCCAATTACTTAACGCTTTTCCTGATCATCCTCTCAAGGAAAATGAAATACTTGATATCTTCTATAGTGGACTAACTGATGCTTCTAGGGATTACCTAGATAGTTGTGCGAGTTGTGTTTTCAGGGAAAGGACTATTGAACAAGCCGAGGAATTATTGAATAATATATTGAAGAATGATAATGATTGGACACTTCTTGAACCACCGCCTAAACCCACTCCGAAGAAGAGGGGTATCTTATATCTCAGTCCAGAAGATATGCAAGAAGCAAAGAAAAGTCAGAAAGAGAAAGGTATTAAAGCTGAGGATGTTAAGAATTTACCACCTATTGAAGAGATACATGGTCTTGACAAACCGACATAGGAAGTACAGGTAAATTCTCTTATAAAGTTTGATGAAAGTGATATTCCGTATAACAAACCTCCTAGTCAATGCTTGTATGAATTCGACAATTATATTATGAAGGAAGATCATTTTAATGCAAACGTTATGAAACAATTGAAACGAAACTCTTATATGATTGATCGCCGGAGTGACTTGTTATTTAGAATTGCTAATGATGTTAAAGGTGTTAGTAAACATGCATCTATAGTTCAAACTCAATTAGAACAAGTTGCCAAATCTCAAACTGAATTGCTTAATGAAATGAACAACAATATGAATGATCATGCTGTTAGAGTAATGACTAGAGGAGGAAGAATGACTCAGGAGCCACTATATCCTGAAGGTCACCCAAAAAGAATTGAACAAGACTCTCAAAGAATTAATGTTGATGCACCTAGTCCTTCTAAAAAGAAAAAGAAAAAGAAAAATGATAGGACTTTACATACTTCTAGTGAACCCGAGGTAGAAAAACCCTTGGAGGATAGTAATGATGTTTCTATCTCTGATGCTGAAACACAATCTGGTAATGAACAACCACTTGATGATAATAATAATGATGATGTTCATATGGATACCCAACCAGATAATGATAAAGAACCAGATAATGATGTTGAAATTGAACCTAAAGTTGATCTTGATAACCCATCTACTAAAAATAAACGTTATGATAAAAAAGATTTCGTTGCTAGAAACCATGGTAAAGAAAGAGAACCATGGGTCCAAAAACCCATGCCCTTTCCTCCTAAACCTTCTAAGAAAAAAGATGAGGAAGAATTTGAACGCTTTGCTGAAATGCTTAGGCCAGTCTTTTTGCGTACTCGTTTAACTGATATTATAAAGATGCCTCCTTATGCTAAATATATGAAAGACATTGTCACAAATAAAAGAAAGATACCTGAAGCTGAAATTTCCACCATGCTTGCAAATTATTCTTTTAAGAATGGAGTGCCTAAGAAATTAGGAGATCCCGGAATACCAACTATACCATGCTCCATTAGGAAAAATTATGTCAAAACTGCTTTGTCTGATTTAGGAGCTGGTGTTAGTGTCATGCCTTTCTCCTTATATAAAAGACTTGATTTGAATAAACTCAGTCCCACCAAAATATCATTGCAAATGGCTGACAAATCAACTGTCATACCTATCGGTGTTTGTGAGGATGTGCCCGTCGTAGTTGCAAATGTCACTATTCTAACAGACTTTGTTATACTTGATATGCCCGAGGATGACAACATGTCAATTATCCTTGGTAGACCATTTTCTGAATATTGCAGGGGCTGTTATTGATTGCAACAAAAGCAAGGTCACTTTTCATATCAATGGTAATGAACATACGGTGCACTTTCCAAAGAAACAATTTCAAGTGAATGGTATTCATATTATTGAAAAGACTCCGACAATTACTATTGGGAGTTTCCAAATTCCTCTTCCTACTGTTAAAAAGAGATATCAAACTTTTATTGTTGGGGAGATGCATATCCCCGTTGAGGTAACTTAGTGTTATACGAAAGTTCTTCGGTTTCATGTCACTCGAAAATGGTTTGTTAATAAGACCTGATCAACCTTATTAATGGATTCTTCTTGATAGGCATGTGGTCGATAAATTTAGTAGGCACAACCTTCTGTACCCACTCTTAGTTTGCTGTTATTTTTATTCAAATATAATAAAATGCCATGATTACTCTGTTTTCTGAATTACCCGTGCAATAAAAAAATGCCCAAAAATAAAAGTGCTCAGAATGCAATAAAATTTTAACATGATTTTTTATTGAATATTTAAAAAATTTTGGAATAAAAATCATATCAGGGGGGTGCCCCAGGTGCCCACGAGGCACCAGGGTGCGCCACCCCCCGCTAGCGCGCCCTGCTACCTCGTGGGCCCCACAGAGGCCCCCTCACTTATTCCTTTAGCTCACTTCGTCTCCTACCTCTAGAAAAAAATCCTGGTAGCTCTCTCTCTCTCGTGTTCTTGCTCACAACACTGAAATTTTCGATCTCTTTGCTCGGAGCTCCGTTTCCGAAACTGTTTTGGGGAATTTCTCCTTGGTATGTGAATCCTCCATTGCTCCAATTAGTTTTTGTTTTAGTGGATTATATCTTGCATAATTAGCTACTGTTGGTGCTACAGAAAATGAGCTTGCATGCTGAATCCTATGAGTTCCAAGTAGTTTGAATGCTTGATATAGCCTCTAGACATCCATATGAGTAGTTGCTATCAATCTTGTGAAGTTTTATTGATATCATTTTGTGGTCCAAAAATTTTCAGAAATTTGTTCATAGGACAATGAGTTTTTTTCCGAAGGAGTTCCTCAAAGTGGAACGCCATGGGAGTCCTTGGGGAGTCCTCAGACAATGACCTCAACCTCCCGCGTAGGACGGAGGTCCGGCCTTGTGAATGGCCGCACAACCCCTTCATGAACGAAGCCGGATTCTATCAAGAGTTCACGCAATTCATTGCAAATGCCGGACTGACCGACTTCCTCGCAGATGAGTGTGAACAGTACCACATCCTTACAAACTCCTTTGTGCAAAACTTTCACTTTTTGAATAGGCTCAAACCCCCTGAGGTGCGTTTTGATTTATATGCTGAACATCATCAGATACCTCTAACTGAATTTTGTGAAATATATTTGATTCCCTCTGAGGGGGAAATCAGAGAGCCTCGACCGGAGGAGTTTGAGGGTTTCCTCCGCACCTTGACTGTGGGAGAGGAAAGGGGCGTGTCGAAAGCTCGAGCCACTAGCTTGCAGTTTCCCTATGTTCATTACGTTGCTTTATTCTTAGGGAAATGTTTGCTTGCCAGGGAGCAAGGTAGTGCGCTAGCTGCACCTGACTGGGCCATTTTACGCCGTGCATTGCATAATGATTACACTTATAGCCTTGGAGCTATCGTTGCACGCCGCTTGCAGACTAATAGGACTAGGGGTAAGTTTCATGGCGGTATTTATGCTACTCGCTTAGCGACATGTTTTAATGTTAACATACGCCCTCATGATTATCGATTGCCCAGAGTTTACTTAGATCATCAGTCCATGATTGACCAACATTTTATTGATGGTCCCGAGCCCCCTCACAACATTCGTTATAACTTAGTTTTTAGCGAGAATACTCGTGAGATTATTCCGTTGCCTGCACCTGCTTTGTTTGATTCTTATGACAGGAACGGATATACCGTGATGCCACTGGACATCGCCGATTATCGGAGCGCCTTAGCGGCGGCAGAGGAGGAGCCCCAAGACTGGGACGCTCGGGTGCAGCCTCCTCAGGAGTTTCACATGGGACCGGATGGCTACTACGGATGGCCGTAGACCAAGCTAGGCAAAAGCCTAAGCTTGGGGGAGTACGTATTTCTCACCGACATTACATTCATGTTCACACATTTTACTCCAGTTGTCGGTGTTCATACTTTTTCATTGTATAATCCATGTTAGTTTTATTTTCTCGCCTTCTTTTTGTGTGTTTGAAAAACTTTGAGAAAATCCAAAAACATTCTTCATTTCTTTCAGTTTATCTTTCTAGTTTAATTAGCGGTAGTTTCGTGATAGTAAAAGAAAACCCAAAAAGATTTCCCGTTTCTTCTTTTGCTTGTTGGGAGTTTTCCCATGTAAATAGTTTTCTTCTCTCCTTTTTTGTTTTCTTCTTTAATTTGCTTTCTTCAGAAAACTAAAAACTCCAAAAATATTTTAGTATGTTTCTCTGAAATTCTTTTCTTTTCTTTCGTTGAGTCATTGCAAGGAGAAGACCACGATGAAAATGATTAGTGGCTCTCATATGCATTACTGTTGATTTAACAAAGAGCCCATATTACCTTGTCTTCCCCTTTGAATAAAATGCTTGCAGATTCCAGCTTAGTCCACAGCACACTTGCTCTATTATTATTTTTATATCATTCGGTCGTGCAAGTGAAAGGCAATAATGACGATGATTTGATGAAGTGACTGTGGCAAGGAAAAGCGGGTATGAACTCAATTTGTTCTTTGTTTTTGTAAATATGTTTAACTCAGTATCCATGATTTAGCATATTATGATTAAACATGTTTGTGATGACAATTAGAGATTATAGTTGCTCATACCACGCCTAAGTAGCTAGGAGTGGATAATGATTTATCTTGAGTGTCAGCATGCATTAAAATGTTCATGATGTAGTATGATGATACGGTATCATCCTATGAATATTTCAAGTGGCTTGACTTGGCACATGTTCACGCATGTAGTTGAATCAAAACCAACATAGCCTCCATGATATTTATGTTCATGGTGTTTATATCCTACTCATGCTAGTATTCAATGGTGATTATTCATAATGCATGGTTATGACCGTTTTCGCTCTCTAGCTGGTCGCTTCTCAACCTATTTGCTAGCCTCCGCCTGTACTAAGCGGGAATGCTGCTTGTGCATCAAAACCCTTTAAACCAAAGTTATTCCAGATGAGTCCACTATATCTACCTATTTGCGGTATTATCTTGCCGTCCTAAGTAAATTTGCATGTGCCAACTCTAATATTCAAACGAACATCTGTTTTGTGTGCCCGTACCGCTCATGGAGCGACAGGGGGCAGTCAGTATCTTCCATGCTAAGCGGGTTATTCTCATGATGAGTGTTTACTCACTTGTCCTTGCACGAGAGGGGCTGGTAATCGGGATGCCCAGTCCCATCATTAAAAAAGCAAAATAATAAAACAAACTCCCCCGGAAAGTTGTTAGTATGGAGGGCACCCGAGGATTAGCCTAGCCATGGCTTGTGACTGATGGTGGAGGGGGAGTAAACTTTACTTTACCGCTTGGGAACCGCCGCTAATGTGTTTAGCATGGAAGATATTGAAAACTCTTGGTCGTGACGTTGACAGGAAAGGCATACCTCCCAAAATTTATTTACCTCTGATTTAAGCTTCGAGCTCTGGCACCTCTGCAAATCCATGCTTCCCTCTGCAAAGGGCCTATCTATTTACTTTTATGTTATTTTACTCTTATTGTTGAGTCATCACCTTCTCAAACAAGCACCGGACCTGAGAGCACTATTGTCATTCTCATGCATTGTGTATAGTTAATGTTGTGTGCATCATGACTGGATCTCTTCTACCATGAATTACAATGTTTAGTCGCTGCTTGAACTTTGGAGGTGCTCTGCATTTATGTTTTGCGGTCTCAGAAAGGGCTAGCGAGATACCATGTTATCATATTATATCATGATTGTTTTGACAAAGTGTTGGCATTTGAGATATTTTATTATTGCTCGCTAGTTGATTATGCCATCGATATGAGTGAATATAAATTCTAAGAGTTATCATTTGCGTGGTTAGTCATAATCTTTGCTGAAAACTTGGACACTACTTAAGCATATATATAGACACAAGAACAAAAGAGTTTGTAAAAGTTTTTCTTTATCACTTTCAGTTTGTCAACTGAATTGCTTGAGGACAAGCAATGAGTTAAGCTTGGGGGAGTTGATATGTCTCCGTCGTATCTACTTTTCCAAACACTTTTGCTCTTGTTTTGGCCCCTAATTTGCATGATTTGAATAGAACTAACCCGGACTCACGTTGTTTTCAGCAGAATTGCCATGATGTTGTTTTTGTGCAAAAAATCAAAGTTCTTGGAATTGGATAAAACTTTCTGGAGGTTTTTTATTGAACATATAAAAAATATTGGCATCAAGAACTACTGGAGGGGGCCACCCAGTGTCCACGAGGCACCAGGGCGCGCCACCCCCCCAAGCGCGCCCTGGTACCTCGTGGGGCCCACGTGGCTCCGTTTGACCTATTTCCAATGCTATAAATTCAGCTTTCTAGAGAAAAAAAGGGGAGAGGAAGTTTTATTGCGTTTCACGATACGGAGCCACCGCCACCTCCTGTTCTTCATCGGGAGGCCAGATCTGGAGTCCGTTCAGGGCTCCGGAGAGTGGTATCTTCCGGCATCGTCATCATCAACCCTCCTTCATCACCAATTTCATGATGCTCACCGCCGGGAGTGAGTAATTCCTTCGTAGGCTTGCTGGACGGTGATGAGTTGGATGAGATTCATCATGTAATCGAGTTAGTTTTGTTAGGGCTTGATCCCTAGTACCCACTATGTTCTGAGATTGATGTTGCTATGACTTTGCTATGCTTAATGCTTGTCACTAGGGCCCGAGTGCCATGATTCCAGATATGAACCCTTTATGTTTTCATCAATATATTTGTGTTCTTGATCCGATCTTGCAAGTTGTATGCACCTGCTATGTGTTATGATCCGCATACCCCAAAGTGACAATAATTGGGATTCTTTCCGGTGATTGCCGTAGTTTGAGGAGTCATGTATTCACTAAGTGTTAATGCTTTGTTCCGGTTCTCTATTAAAAGGAGGCCTTAATATCCCTTAGTTTCCTTATGGACCCCGCTGCCACGGGAGGGTAGGACAAAAGATGTCATGCAAGTTCTTATCGCAAGCACGTATGACTATATACGGAATACATGCCTACATTACATTGATGAATTGGAACTAGTTCTGTGTCGCCCTAGGTTATAACTGTTACATGATGAATGTTATCCAACGAATATCACCGATCCAATGCCTACGAGCTTTTCATATATGGAATCTTGCTAAGTTACTACTGTTGCTGCTGCTATTACAATTACTACTGCTACTGCTGTTACCGTCACTGCTACTGTTACTATTATTGCTACTGCTAGCAAACTATCATACTACTGTGCTACTGATCACTCTGCTGCAGATATTTAGTCTCCAGGTGTGGTTGAATTGACAACTCAACTGCTAATACTTGCGAATATTCTTTGGCTCCTCTTGTGTCGAATCAATAAATTTGGGTTGAATACTCTACCCTCGAAAACTGTTGCGATCTCCTATACTTGTGGGTTATCAAGAATGATACAACGTCTCAGCAGCTAACGAAAGATGGCGGGTCTGGGAAAATCATGTACATGGGGCATCGAAGATGGCTCGCGAAGGACGAACCGTGGAGAAACCGTGGAGAGCTATTCAATGGCGAGGCTGAGCATCGAGGACCTCCACGTAAGAGGAGCGGCGCCGAAATCGATGAGCTGTTGAAAAACTGGGAACAGTGCCGCGCACCGGGAAAGATGAAAAAGGTGTCGGAGCCGCTGCTGAAGGTATGGAAAACAAGGTCTGTTTTCTAGGACTTGGAGTACTGGCCCAAACTCGACACGCCTCATTGCCTTGATCAAATGCATATCACGAAGAATGTCCTTGAGAGCTTGCTTGCAACACTGATGAACATGCCGGATAAAACCAAGGATGGGCCGAAGGCAAGAAGAGACTTGGAAGATTTGAGCATCAGGGCAGATCTCCACATGCCGCCCCGTAAAAAGTCAGAGGAGACGGAGACGGAGACGGAGGCGCGGGACCAAGGCAAAAAAGTCAACAATAAGGAAGAGAATTATTGCCCCCCTTCTTGCTTTATTTTAAGTCCGAAGGAGATCGATCAATTCTTCAACTGCCTTACTGTGGGAAGATAAGCAGATTTCTAGACACCAAGAAGAAAAGGTTCAGCGGGATGAAGTCTCATGACTGTCATGTGATGATGACGCAGATACTTCCTGTTGCCCTTAGAGGGATAATGGACAAGCACATCCGTGACACGCTTATTAGTCTCTGCAACTTTTTCGATGTTATCTCTCGAAAGTCGATCAGTGTGAAGCAGCTCTGAAGGCTACAGGAAGAGATCGTTGTGATACTAAATGAGCTTGAGATGTACTTCCCGCCCGTGTTCTTTGATGTCATGGTGCATCGCTGTGTCCACATTGTGGACGACATCATAGACCTCGGGCCGACATTCCTGCACAACATGATGCCGTTAGAGAGGATGAAAGGGGTCATCAAAGGATTCGTTCGTAACATGTCCCGTCCGGATGGAAGCATCATCCAGGGCTATCTGACCCAAGAGTGCACCTCTTTCTGCGAGAATTATCTATATGGCGGAGACCCTTTTGTTGGTTTGCCCATTAACAAGCACCTTGGGAGGCTCGGAGGAGAAGGTCACACCAACGGCCGGAGGGAACTGCATGTGGACCACTCGGGTCGACGCAATGACTTTGACAGAGCAAACTTAGTAGTGCTAGAGCACCTAGATGTGGTAGATCCTTTCGCGACACTGCACAAAGAAACCATCGCAAAGAAGTACCGTGACCGGGGGCTATGCAAGACGAACGCCGAAGTTATTAGAGAGCAAAACTCCACTTTCCTGCCTTGGTTCAAAGAGCATGTTCTTGCTAATCCCCCGGAAGAGGGCTCTACGGACGGATTGCTCATATACGCCTTAGCACATGGCCCAACTGCCAACCTCGCGACCTATCAGGCATACGATATCAATGGATACACGTTCTACACGGAGGCCAAAGATATAAATAGTGATTTTCAGAACTCAGGGGTGACGATGGAATGCATGACCGGCGACAACGCCGCAACTGAAAGATTCTACGGAAGGGTCGAAGAGATCTGGGAGCTTGACTACTCAGGACTGCACGATGCGACAATGTTCCGTGTCAGATGGGCTAAGAACGTCGAAAGAGAAAACCGGTATTTCACTACCATGTCTATACCCGACGCCAAGAGCGCTACCGTGAACGCCATCGCAAAAAATGAGCCATGGGTACATCCTAAGCACGTGACACAATGCTTCTTCATAACCGACCCGAGCAATCCCAGCCGTGTTGTCATGAGGAGAGGCAAAAGAAACATCATCGGAATGGATGGAGTCGCCAACGAGGAAGACTACGACCAGTATGGCAACCCGATGAGGGAAGATGACGATGACGATGAAGCATACGTCAAAAGAAGAATCAATACTACATTACCTAAGAAAGATCGTACTCCATGGAAAAGGAAAAGTCACAACGAGGGGCTCAATTATTCGACAACGAACAAGAAGGGAACGAAGCTCACTCAGAAACGAAAACGTCGACGCTGAGAAACCATCATTTATATATATGTATTTATTTTGTGTATGCACTTAATCGTTATCGGTCAAATGATATGTAATATATATCGTCGCCTGAGTTATATACATTGTATCCGATCCCCTTCTTCCCGGCTCGGTCGTCCTTCGGAAAAGAAAATAAAATGAAAAGAAATAGAAAAATAAGAAAGGAAAGAAGAAAATGAAAGGATTAGAAAAGGAAATGAAAAGAAAAAGCAAAAGGAATAGCAAAAGGAGAAAATGAAAAGAAAAATCAAAGGAATAGCAGTAGCGCGTTTATGGACCCGCGCTATAGTTAACTTAGCTGTAGCGTGGGCTACCCAAACCGACGCTACAGATAACTTAGCTATAGCGTGGGTGTGGACACACGCTACTGCTATAGCTAACTTAGCTGTAGCGCCGGTTTGGGTAGCCCGCGCTACAGATAAGTTAACTATAGCGCGGGTCCATAAACGCGCTACTGCTATGTTTGAGTTAACCGCACCGCGCGGGCCTTTCTTCCCCAATTTCCCCCATTCCCCCCATTCCATCCCCTTGCCCTCCTCCACTCCGTCGCCGGAGCCCTCGTCGCCCTTGCCTCCTGGCGCCGTCGCCGGAGCCCGTCCTCGCCGCGCCTGCCTCCTCCTCGACGTCGCCTCGCGCCTGCCTCCTCCTCCTCGACCTCGCCGCTCCTGCCTCCTCCTCGACGTCGCCGCGCGCCTGCCTCCTACTCCTCGACGTCGCCGCAAGTCCAACCTCCTCCTCCATCGACCTCGCCACCCTGTAAGCCCCTCCTCTCCCCTCCCCTCTTGTCTCTCTCTGCTCTCTCTCTCTCTGCCATATGTATGAACCCTAGGTTATTTAGTGCTAGATTAGTTCCATATGAACCCTAGGGTTAGTGCTAGATTATGAAACCTAGGTGCCATTTGAACCCTAGGTTAGTGTTATGAACCCTAGCTAGTTAAAACAGAATTATTGCTAGGTTAGTGCTAGATTATGAACCCTAGTTAAAACAGAATTGTTGCTATTTAAAAAATCTTAGTTCAATCAATTGTTGCTATTTAAAGAAAAAACAGAAGTTCCTTGTTTGCATCAATCAATTGTTGCTATTTAAAGAAAAAACAGAAGTTCCTTGTTTGCATCAATCAATTGTTAGCTAGGATTTTTTGAGAAGTAGCTATTGTTTTGTTTAGTTAACCCTAGTAGATAGGAATTTAACTAGGGTTCTTTATGGTGAATTTCTTTGAATAATTAAAGTGCATGAATTTCTTTGATATACATGATGTTGGCTGTTGAGGTGAACATATTTTGAATAATTGAAGTGCCAAATGATGTTGGCTCCTGTTGTTGCCTTATGATGTGCCAAATGATGGAGATGATGTGCTATTGTTGCCTATGTTGGCTTTTCTTGTTTGCAGGGAAATGATCCGAGTGGCCTATGTTTTGCCGGAATGTTGATTTATTTCCGTTCCGGCGAATTTCAGGCGCTCGATATGTCCACTTTTTAGCAAAGGTCATGCCGAAATTTCCCGTGAATTTCGGCATGACTTGTGCTAGAAAGTAGGCATATCGAGTGCCCGGCATTTGCTTGGACGGGAATGAAACGGCATTCCAGCAAACCATAGGCCTTTTTTTTATGTCATTACTCATTTTATTATAGTTTAAGAATTAAACGAGCAGACTTAATCATAGGAAACATGTCGAACAACGACAAGACCTGGGCTTCTGACCATGCTGCCGACGACATACAATATGACCGTGAACATGAGTACCTCGATTTTTTGTCTAGTCAGCAAACAGAAGGTTTGCAGGGCGACCTGGTCATAGCGGACGATGGTACTGCCGCCGACATCGACACCGATGCCACCGGCACCGATGGCGGCGCCGAGACCGGCGCTGAAGGTACCGGCGCCGAAGGCAGTAATGAAAAGAAGAAGCAGAAGAAGCAGAGGACACGACGCCCTAACAAACTCGGCATCGGAAGAGTCCTGGTCACAGAGATGCACCCCGGCAAATTCGAACCAATAGCACCGGATGAACCTCACAAGTGCTACGGCAACCAAGTCGGATGCATCCTACGGGAAACCGCGAGCATCAATGACAATGACTTAAGGAAGAAACCACATCTGGAGCACTTGCTCCTAACGAAGCTGCACAAGAGATTCCAGTTCCCTGGCCGGAATGACCGCATAGAAAACCCGTGGGATGATGCTGCCATGAAAGATATCAATAACCACGCCATGGGCATGTTCAGCAACGATTTGGCCGCCTGGAAAGGGAGGGTGAAACGGGCGATTGATGCTAACGAACCCCTGTCCAAGATTTTGGCGGACAATCCGACACTTACGGCAGAGGAGTTCGAAAAGTTCAAGGACACTTCCGCTACCGAGGCAGCCAAGATTAAGTCTGCGAAATACAAGGGCCTTCAGCAAAGGAACACGGGGAACCAACGCCTTGGAAGCCGTGGATACATTGGCAAGAGGCCCATATGGGATAAGGAGGACGCGGAATGTGAACCGCGGGGGTCCCAGACCCCTACGCGGAGTTCACCGACCCGTAGGAGCGTGACTTCATCAGGGCCCGGTACAAGTGGGAGAAGGAAAAGAAGGTTTGGTACATGCACCTGATCACGAGGAAATTGATTAGATTACTGGTAATTATTCTTTTACCTCCTTAGATTTAGCTTCTGATCAAGTGGACTACATGTTGTAGTAACATTCGTAAACGGTTCACGTTCCTTTTGCAGAAGGAGCAACACAGGCTTGTGGCCCAAAGCGACTCGTCGTCTCAGTCGTCGATGAGGCCCAAGTGGGACACCCCCTCTCAACCGGGCCTTGAACCAACTGAAGGGACTCCCTTTGGACCAGCGGCCACAATATGGACGTGTGCACGGCATCGGAGATGGTGCCACGTGGAAGTACTACTACAACGAGGGCCCAGAGGCCAAAAAGCAGAAAAAGAAGTTCAGTCAGTTGAACATCGACGAGAAGGTGAAGCTTGCGGTCGAGAAAAAAGCAGCTGAGGCCGAGAAAAAAGCAGCTGAGGCCGCAGAAGCGAACAAAAATGAGTTGGTCCAGCAGGTAGTCAATGCAGCTGTAGCTGCCTGCAGAAATGATTTCGCTACTAACTTGATTCCGGCTATTATCGACCGGACGAAGCAAAATCCAGACAAGACGGCACAGGATTTTCCCATGCCCAGCTTCGTCGGGAGCAACTCGGTGAACATCGCACCACCACCACCTGCTGCCGCTACCGCACAAGGTCTTGCTCCCGCACCTGCTCATAGCAGCCCGTCCTCTGTCTCTGGCGTGCTAGGCGGGCCTTCGTCTTTGGCTGACCTCGATGCCCTCACGGTAATTACACGTCGCACCAACATATATATAATCTTCCGTTTTTCGTTGCCTTTCGGATGTCTTACACCACAGACATGTCTTCGCAGGCCGACGAAACCCCGTGCACCGTACTCTACATGATCAACAGCCGGAAGGTGGACGTGGGAAAGGCAGTGATAACGAAGCCCTTGGAACTCACGTTCCACGGCCAGCCGATCCCCGTTGGCACCTTCAGGGTTACCTTGTCGAGTGTGAAAGCGGGCCACGAGGATTTGACTCCTCCAGTACGGCTCGGGGGAGAGGAGGACGAGACCCCGATGCGGCTTGGAGAATGCAAGGGTTGGATGCTGCTGTGGCCGAAGAATCTTCTTCGTCTGGAGGCGGCCGAGAGCACACCAATGTCCACACATCAGCAAGGTATGAACACCACCACCCCGCCTACGCAATTACCAGCGCCTCTCGTGCCGGGTGAGAGCGGCGGACGACGCGAGGAAGGGGGTCCAATAGTGGATGATGTAGTCGGCCCCGTGGAACAAGGAATGGATGATGAGATGGCGGAGGAGGACCCTCTCTGGTTCCTCAATACTGGTGCCGCCTATGACGACGGACAAATGATGACTCAGCCATATGACTCTGGCTATGAGCATGCGGATGAGGAGATGGATGATGTGCCCGGGTAGGAACGTCCTAGAGTTGATTGCAAGAAGTCTCTCTTCATGCAATCCTCACAGGACACGCCTCCAGATGCCGCCTCAACGCAGGGTCATCTAGCCGAGGGTCGTAAAGTGCTTAGCCCGACTGACGGTGTCCTAGATTAGGGGGTGCCAACCTAGCCGGCCCGTCTCCTCGGATGGGCCGATATGCCCCCGTACGTGATCAAGATGGACTCCGAAAGTCGCACATGGGAGACGTGATCAAGACTGCCTCTACCAAAGACTTGATGTACACTTCAAGATTATTCCAACCGCCTTATTCCAAGATACCGACCTTGTAACCCTAGATACCCTCCCGTGTATATAAGCCATAGGGTTTAGCCCGTAGGGGACATCAGCGCAACATCGAACACCTAGCTATGGAAGTTAGACACATATTACGATCTCGAGGTAGATCAACTCTGTACTCGATACACCTCCATTAATATAAACAGAAGCATGACGTAGGGTTTTACCTCCATCAAGAGGGCCCGAACCTGGGTAAAACATCGTCTCCTTTTGTCTCTGTTACCATCGATCCGAGATCCGCAGCTCGGGACCCCCTACCCCGAGGTCTGCCTGTTTTTACACCGACACTGGTGCTTTCATTGAGAGTTCCGCTGCGTGAACACCAGAAGGATTGATGGCTCATCTGCAGATCAACTGCATCAATGGCTATGGGGACGTCTACGCCCCAGGACCGCTTTTCGTCTTCGGCAGCATGGTCTTTTGCACCTACTCGACGGGTCATTTGACCTCTGTCGAGAACTACGCCCCTGGTAGGATCGTGACCTTTGGCGGCCTCGAGTACACCCCGGACTCCTGTGGCGAGCTCGTCTTATCGGGATGGACTCCCGGCCGGATCGAAAGCTCGGCCGGTTCTGGAGGCTCGACTCCGGAACCGAACTCCTTCACGGTGCCCCTTGAGACTCTGGACGCCGCCGCTCCGGCCAGTGTCTCCCCGATTATCGGTCCGGAGATAGATCCGGCACCCACTCCTGAAACTATGCCAGCGCCAGAATCGATCCCGGCGCAGAAATCGGACCCATGCTCGGATTCCCCTCAAACCGGAAACACGTCCGGTTACACACCGGGGCTGCTTCAAATCAGCCCTGCCTACGGAGCATCCATGGATCCTGAGGAGCTATCTCAGCTCGACGAGATGCTCGACCGTATCCGGAGCCTGTCCATCTCGGACGGCAAGACTTCAGTTTATAATCAGATCAGACTTAAAGCCGACAACAGGGAAATCTATACACCACCCATCACCCACCTAGTCGCCACGGTCGACGATTTAACCGACGTGTTGGACTACGGCGAACCTTCCGACATGGAGGAAGATGCTGATGGCCCCCTTGAGGACACCTTAACCCCGGTCAACATGGGCAGGTGGACGGCCACATCCACCTATGATGTCTACATGGTGGATACCCCCAAGTCCCCTCCAAGACGTCGTCAAAGACGCCGACGGGGAAATAATGGAGAGCCTAGTGGCAACGACGCGACAGCCAATAATAATGACGTAGAGGACGGTGATGCCAATGACCGTGAGGAGGACATTCAAGCCTCCCCCGCAAGGGACGGCACACCAGACCGACATCTCAGGGACTCCGACCCCGATGACCTATTCGAAGGGGCTGACGACAATTACATGCCGGAGTCCGAGGAGGATGAGAGCCTCGGCACCGAAGACTACATCATCCCTGAAGACCCTTTTGAACAGGAACGATTCCGGCGACGCCTTGTTGCGACAGCCCGAAGTTTAAAACGTAAGCAGCAGCAGCTGCAGGAAAATACCGATGCGCTAAACGAGAAGTGGGTTGAAGTGCTCTCTGCCGAGCAAGATATGGAAAACCGACGCCATAGCGCGCCGAAGTCCTACCCACGCAGGCGCCTACTACCAGAATTCGACGAAGAGCTCGCTGATGACCTCGATCGCCCCCCTAGAGGCCGGGACATGCCAAGACGAGAAGACCGCGGTGATAGGCCACCTCCACGCCGTCATGGTAAAGACCCCGTGGACCACTTGGATCCTCGCGACGCTTGACGTCGCATTGAAGAAAATAGGGCTCCTCCTCGGTCCATCTATGGATCAAGGGGACGTGCGCCCACAGGGCCCAATGGCTACGATGCCTGGATGGACAGGAACGGCCGCGCCCGAGTTCAAGCTTACTCACGGCTCTCTCCCGAGACCCGACGAGACCCTCCTCGGTCCCGAGGTCTGGCTCACCCGATCTGCTTTACAGACAGGGTAATGGAACTTCAGTTCCCGGAAGGGTTTAAACCCATCAATATAGAGTCATATGATGGTACCACGAACCCAGCAGTTTGGATCGAGGATTTCCTCCTGCATATACACATGGCCAATGGAGATGATCTCCATGCCATTAAATATCTGCCGCTCAAACTAAAGGGGCCGGCAAGACACTGGCTTAACAGCCTACCTCCTCATTCTATCGGCAGCTGGGAGGCCCTAGAAGACGCCTTTCGAGCAAACTTCTAGGGCACATATGTCCGACCTCCGGATGCTGATGACCTCAGCCGTGTCACCCAGCAGCCAGGCGAATCAGCCCGCAAGTTCTGGAACAGGTTCCTCACTAAGAAGAACCAGATTATAGACTGCTCCGACGCCGAAGCCATCGCCGCTTTCAAAAACAATATTCGAGATGAATGGTTGGCCCGACAGCTCGGACAGGATAAACCGAGAACTATGGCAGCCCTGACTTCACTAATGACTCGCTTTTGTGTGGGAGAAGATAGCTGGCTCGCCCGAAGTACCCACAACGGCGAGGCAGGCACCTCGGAAATTCGCGACGCCAATGGAAAACCAAAGCGCAATAAAAATAAGCGCAGGTATAAAAATGACGGAAGCGACACTGAAGACGCCGCGATCAACGTAGGATTCGCTGGACCTAAATCCGGGCAGAAAAGAAAACCCTATAAAGGGAACAAAGACGGACCTAGCCAGCTTGACAGACTCCTGGACCGCCCATGTGGGATTCACGGTACCCAGGAAAAATTAGCAACCCACACTAACAGGAATTGCTGGGTGTTTAAGCAAGCCGGGAAGATAGCGGCAGAGGGGCAAAATAAAACCCAACACCGCAGCGACGATGAGGATGAACCTCGGCAGCCCACTAATGGAGGGCAGAAGAAGTTTCCAAACGAGGTAACAGAGGTCAATATGATCTACGTCACCCACATCCCAAGAGGGAGCGGAAACGTGCACTTCGGGACGTATACGCGCTGGAGCCAGTCGCCCCGAAGTATAACCCGTGGTCGGCTTACCCGATCACTTTCGATAAGCATGACCATCCGACCAGCATCAGGCATGGCGGATCGGCAGCGCTCGTCCTGGACCCCATTATTGATGGTTATCATCTAACACGCGTCCTAATGGATGGGGGAAGCAGCCTTAACCTCATTTACGAGGATACAGTTCAGAAGATGGGCATCGACTCATCTCGGATCAAGCCGAGCTCTACCACCTTTAAAGGTGTCATCCCGGGCGTCGAAGCCCGTTGTACGGGAACAATAACCCTAGAGGTAGTCTACGGTTCGCCCGAGAACTTCAGAAGCGAGGAGTTAATCTTCGACATTGTACCCTTCCGGAGTGGGTACCATGCGCTCTTAGGGCACACAGCCTTTGCCCGCTTTAACGCTGTTCCGCATTATGCCTATCTCAAGCTCAAAATGCCGGGATCCAAGGGCGTTATCATTGTCAATGGTAACACAGAACGCTCACTCTGGTCAGAGGAACAGACCGCGGCTTTCGCAGCCGAGGTTCAAGCGTCCGAGGAGGCAGCCCGCAGCAGTAAACGCGCTACCCGCTCTTTGAAGCGCGTCAAGCATGCACAAATCGACCTCGGCCAGTCACCCCCACACCCAAAATAGGGGTGCGGGCTCCTCGATTGCCCTCTCTGTGGGCACTACGTCCCTAGAGTGCATAATTTTGCACTCAAGATCCCCTGGGACGCCGAGGAGCCAAAACAATTCGGAAGCGTCATGCGCGGGTTAACCACGCAATGGCGAGGCTTAGAGCCCCAGCACAGGCAAGCATCTGTAAAAGAAGCAGCCAAAATATGCATACGTCTAGGTGGCCTTAACCACAGAGTGACTTCGGCCACGCCTCCACTCAAGGAGCTCGGTCAATCAAACACTTAGAGTGTATAAAAGGCCAGAAGGGCATCGACCTTCGCAAATCCTTCGTCTTCAATCAGGACGATCTGGTCAACAGTTCGGGAATGCAGACGTGCGGCAGGCTTCGGTCCGGATCCTCTAAAATCCGTTAGTAATTATCCGACCTGTTTTTCCTCCTCCTTCTTTACCATCTACATTGTATTCTTTCCATTACTCTCGTCCACAGGGCATGTACATGATTGATATTATGAAATAAAGAAACCGTGCCCTTTCAAGGTCCCTATTGTATTTCTTTATCAGCATAGCTCTGGAACGATGAAGTTCTCTAAAAAAGATGCAATTGTATCACAAAAGTCTGATGTGTTCGGCGTCTCGGATTTTGGCCTTATATGCATCAGTTTCGAACCTAGATTTCGGACAATAGTTGGGTTGCCCGGCTCCTATGTGTACCCCTTACGTTTTCGATGAATTCGGCTAAGGGCGTAACGGGAGAACCACTGCGATTGCGCCGCCAGGTCAATTGGCGTGGCACCTCAGTGGAGAAAGCCGAAAACTGACTATCTAGGTAAGCGTACACTGGTCTGCCATCCGGAGACCGCGTCAAGCGATGTGATCTTAGAGATCACCCGTGTTAAACGAAGGGCTTTTATCTTCTAGCCAAAGTGTGCTATGGCCTCGACCTCGGCCAAATAGGCCGAACACTTCCCACACCGGGGGCTAGTCATCACCCCCACTGTCAAACTCCGATGGCTCAGTGAAAGACATCAAGCCACCATAGTCCGATTGCCTAGTTCCTCTAACTCATCGACCGCCCATGGGTACCGAGACGTCGGCTAAGGGTCAAGTATGGCTTAGGGAACACCCTTTGTATGACCTACACTGGGCTGAAGTCGACGACTGGCCACTCTCATTTTAAAAAGTCATATCGGAGTTATAATTGAATTGCTAAATAAACACATATGGAACTTCAAGCCATTTTCATTTCAAACGATAAAGTTTTTACATCATACACCCCGGCATTCCGGAGTACCTAAAAATACAGGGTGTCCTTAGGGCACATGGCCTTGGTGGTCCGAGCTCCTGCCTCCACCTCGGTGAAGAACTGCTCGGCAGTCCGCGGCTTATCGGCGGGGGGGCCAGCAGCACAAGTCTCCGCATCAACTTTGCGGAAGTGAGTCTTCACGCAAGCGTATGCCCTCCGAGCCCCTTCGAAGCATGCGGACTTTTTCCAGTGATCAACGCAGGGCACGGCATCTTGAGGACGAGCCGTCAGGCCGAAGAGACTCCTCGGCATGGCTTCGGCCGGCCACAGAGCAACTCAGAGGTCCTGGAGTGCTGGCGTTGTCATGCGTAACAGCTCGACCAGCTGCTTCACTCGATGATTTAGCAGCTGCGCAGATGGGGACCCTGTTAATTGACCCTAGAAGGCTTTCTCCGCCTCATGACCCGCCAGCTGGCCGAAATAGGCCACCGCATCCTCTGCACTCTGCGGGAGATCCTCGAAGACCTCTGCGGAACGCCATAACTGGGTGAGCTCGACACATCCTTTGCTGCCAAACACACACTGCAGCAAAAATATCTTACCCGAGGCGATTTGTTCCACTTGCTGGAGCACCTCGTGGTCCGCATGAGCCGAGGTGTTGAGTTCGGAGTGGGCACGTTGAAGCTTCTCGAGCTCCTCTTTCACGCGCCGCCCCTCCTCCTGAAGTTTGTCGCGTGCTTCAAACACGCCCTTCAGGGTCTCCTCGACCTCCAGCACCCGCGCCTGGTGCTTCTCCCCGGCTGCCTTCTCGGCGGCCCGCGCCTTCTCGGCTGTGGCGGCAGCTGCTTTCTGCTGCCGCACTTCTTTCCGAGCACTTTTAAGCTCGGCCTTGAGCGTCTCCAACTCCGCTGGCAACATTTTTAAGTCTTAGTTGTTTCCTTTAAACATACAACATACAATGCAAGTTTAACCTTGCCTACCTTGAGATCGCTCAAGTCTCCGGTTCATCTCCGCCATCTCTTCGGAGACGTAGTCCGGAACCAAGGTCGAAACCTGTAATATAACACAATCCTTGTTAGAGGGCAAATGGTCTAGACCATCAACATGCTCCAGGACAGCCACTTCGGGTAACATCCTGTGGGCTACTCAACAGGCTCCTACGTACTCAAGCGACCCCAATGATGGTTTCTTGAAACCGACTTCGGGCTCGGGGGCTACTCACTCATTACGCCACTCAGCAGGCTACACTTTTTATGTCCTCGGACAAATTTCATAAAGACAAAGCAAACCGAATGCACAGAAGACGTACCTCGAAACCTGCTACAAGGTTTTTGAAGACCTCGTGCAGGCCGGCCTCTGCGGACCAGTAGCCTTCCAGTGCCGTGCCTATCAAGGCGCGGTGCTCCTCCTTAAGGGAGCAGCCCTTTAGGTCCTCCTCCACCTCCTCGGCCCACCCTGCGCCGGTCCGTCCTCGGACAGCAGGCTGGGGTGGAGGGATGACCTCGGATGGATCCACCCGAGGAGCCCCCGTCTGTGAAGGCGGTGCCGAGGTAGACTCCTGCTAGGCCGATATCTGGCCCAGCCCTTCTTCGATGACCTCGGGGCGCTTCGTCCCCTGGTCTTATTGGGCCGAGGTTTCAACCTCGGCCATGACCGCTGCATCGTCGGCCCCCGCTGTGTTGACCTCGGGTGCCAGGGTGGATGTTGCCTCCCCCAGACCGACTTGCATCGGGGGAGAAGCAACGGGCTCTGGAGTCCCGCTGGCGGACGGCAACCCGTTCGAGGAGCCGTTGGGGATCACCTTCGGCGGACTATGTATGAAAAGTTGCTTCTGTGAAAATTTCCCTTGATGAAACAATGACTCAAGCAAGGGAGACAAGGATAAGGGCTTACCCTCAAGGCGCCGGCTTCTTCCTCCCCATTTTGAGGGGGTCTTCCCCTGAGTCACCGGAGAGCCCGGCTCTCTCCGATGACTTGTTGGTGGCCTCGGATGAGGCTCGCCTCAGCCTCTTTTGGCCCTTGGGCGGCATGCCCACGTCGACGACTTCTGACACCGACCTCTTCCCCTTCGGGGAGGGGGGGGGGAATCTCCTCCTCGCCCTCCTCGGCGCCGCCGTCTTGAGCGGCGGAGGTGTGGGTCTCCTCTGATCGGGTGACCGAAGTCCCCCGGGTCTGAGCACTAGACTTCCCCATTTGGGTCTTCGTCCCTTTGGAAGCCACCACATGTGGCTCCTCGGTCAGAAGCGCCGAGAGCAGGGGAGTTTGGGGTTGTTCCGGCAATGGGGCTGGGCATCGTACCCCCTTTACCCATGCCGACCACTTCTGCAAAATGTCAAAACACGACGGCCCAAATAAAGACTTTACTCCTCGGAGCAGTAAGCAAAGAATGAAAGATTGAAGGGTGGAACCTCTCACCGGGGGGGCCTCATAGCCGTGTTTGAGGCCGCGGTCCTCTCCCTCCTTGGGAATCTTGTCCTTGGCCAGTTTCATGAGCTTTGTCCACATAGTGGCCAAGGTGCAGCTGAAGAAGGTGTTGATGGTGTCCATGTCCTCGGGCTTCTGTGCCCACATCGGGGTGGCCCGAAGTTGGAGAGGAAGGATGCGGCGGTTGAGCATGACGTTGATGACATCGGCCAGCTCAGCCTTCCCCGTGGTGGTCCACCACATGATCCTCTCGACTAGGGTCTCTACCTCTTCGGGCTTCCCCCAGGGGACGCCCTTTTCCTTCCAAGACTTGAGTTTCTTGGGAGGCCTAGCCGAGAAGGCCGGGACCTCGGTTTGACGAGCGGCAAGGGGTTCGGTGATATAGAACCATTCCTTTTGCCACTCCTTCACCGTTTCAATGAAGGTGACCTTGAACCAGGTGGCCCCTTGGTTGTTGCTGATCATTGCCCCTCCGCACTCTGCAAGTTCGGAGCCGCTTGACTTCGGTTTAATCCCGAAGAGCTTCAGCCATAGGCCGAAGTGTGGCTCACAGCGGAGGAAGGCCTCGCAGACTGTTATGAAAGCGGCGAGGTGGAGAATGGAGTTGGGGGCTAGGTGATGGAAATCTAACCCGTAGTAAAACATGATCCCGCGCACAAAAGGGTGCAGCGGGAACCCCAAGCCTCGGATGAGGTGGGGAACAAAGACCACCCGCTCCCCGGCGTTGGGAGCGGGTACCAGCTCGTCGGCCTCTGGAGGGCGAGCGGCGACGGCAGGGGCTAGATACCCCGCGTCGCGCAGCTCGGCGATGGTCACCGCCGTCACGGTGGAGCCGCCCCAGTGCCCCTTAAGGGTATCGGCCATGGCTGATGGGGAAATCGAGCTTGCGTACGAGAAAGGCGTAAGAGCTGGATCTGGGCATTGGAGCTAGACGAAGCGGCAACAAGGGAGAAATGGGAGCGTAGGCTATCGCGCTGTTCTCCCCATTGCTTTTTAAGCCTATGAAAGGCCAAGAGCCCCTTTTGCTGCGCCGATAAATTCGTGATTATTATCAAAGATGCCGTTGAAACATATGGGGAAACGAAATTTCGATGATATCCCTAAGAAAGCGGGCACGATCTCTGCCTCGACGGGACGTGCCAGTAGAGGAGCCGCCTCGAAACATGATTTGAGAGGAGGCAGTAACTGCTCAACCTGTCGTGGGGCGGGCCTCTCCGATAAAGCTGTCAGGCCGGATTGGATTGTTCATACCGGCACAGCAAGCCTTCGAGGCTAAGATACTTGCTCCCCTCAGATAGGGTACAAGCTCGGTTGGACCATGGATGTTGATGCTCTATTAATAGAATTCAAAATATAAGGTGGAACTCGTCTGTCAAGCCGGAGACTCCGGATCCGAAGTGATGGTTCAAAGTCATCCTCGGCGTAGAAGACCAGTTCGAGGGCTACTGACGGTGTCCTGGATTAGGAGGTGCCAACCTGGCCGGCCCGTCTCCTCGGATGGGCCGATATGCCCCCGTACGTGATCAAGATGGACTCCGGAAGTCGAACATGGGAGACGTGATCAAGACTGCCTCTACCGAAGACTTGACGTACACTTCAAGATTATTCCAACCGCCTTATTCCAAGATACCGACCTTGTAACCCTAGATAACCTCCCTGGCGTGTATATAAGCCATAGGGTGTAGCCCGTAGGGGACATCAGCGCAACATCGAACACCTAGCTATAGAAGTTAGACACATATTACGATCTCGAGGAAGATCAACTCTGTACTCGATACACCTCCATTAATATAAACAGAAGCAGGACGTAGGGTTTTACCTCCATCAAGAGGGCCCGAACCTGGCTAAAACATCGTCTCCTTTTGTCTCTGTTACCATCGATCCGAGATCCGCAGCTCGGGACCCCCTACCCCGAGGTCTGCCGGTTTTTACACCGACACCGACGACACTGGTGGTGGGGGTAAGGAAGGGTTTGGACGGTGAACCCAAGAAAAAGGAGAGGAAGAGACCGCTGAAGAGAGGCACTGCTGCCAAAGTTTCTAGCAGCCAGCCGACCGATTTTGCAGACCCTGTACGGGCCAAAGGTGCGGCGATATACCATGTCGCGGGCGAGCCGATCCTACCGCCGAAACCGCTAGAGGCCATATCAGGGGATCTCAGGAGACTGCACGACCATGTGTTGTCGACTGAGAAAAGCCTTCTTGCCTCGGAGGATCCAGGATATCCGCTTTACGCGGTTCGTGTGCCTCAGGCCAAGTGCTACGTCGACACACTGCCCGCGGAGGTGTTCTTCCTGCGGTTTGATCACATCTTTGAGATGTTTCTCACGAGTCGGCTCGATTTTACGATCGTCCGCCTTTTTATGCTACATATGAACTTTGTCATCAGGAGAGAACAAATCTCAGAAATCTCGGTGGCGGATCCATACTACATGCATGAGTCCTTCTTGAGTCTCGGCGAGTTTGAACGTAAAGCTGCTTGGGACTACATCGAATACTTCATGGTAACGAATAAGGAGAAGGAAACGATTCTCCTGCCTTATCATCCAATGTAAGTCATTGCCGGACAACCCTTTTGTACGTTTCAATCATTCCTTCGCTCATATGGAGACTAATTTGAGGTGTCTTTATTTTCCGCAGCAACGGGCGCGCCATCCTTATCGTTCTTTTCCCGCGAGTCTCCCACGCCGTGTATTTCGACTCGTCCAGAAACTTCGAGAAGAAAGACTACACCCACATAATGGATATTCTGGATGATGCTCTCCATGGCTTCAGCATGAGGGGTGGCCACATGGCGATCAGGAAACAAAGGAAGAACAATCCGGGTTTCTCGCATAAAACTACCTTCTGCTCCATCCATCAACCGACAACAAGCAAGAATGATGGATTCTACCTCCTCCATCTCATGAAGGAGTTTAGAAGGGATCACCAACATCTTCGCATGACAACAAGAAACGATGAACATATCCGCAAATGGGCAGAATCCTTAGGACACGAACTGGATTATAGAGTCAGAGATGACTTCTTTCGCATCCAGAAGGACATTGCAACGATCATCATGAAAGAAGTTGTCGAAGAGAAGGGGATGTTCCACCACGGCCATATAACGCGAGCTGACGTCAGAACTCGCATAGGCATGCAACGTCAAGACCTGACGCCGTTCACGAAGCTAGGGTGCATCCTCCCGGATATGGATGGGTGGAACTTCCAGTGATTGACGATGCCGATGATGATGTGTCAGTTGAACTTGTAGTTTCTGTAGCGATGAAACTTTGTAATGTCAACGGTCCTGCTGAACTTGCGTAATGCTAGCTTGTTAGTTTGGGTACGATGACCTGCGTACATCTAGTTAATTAGTTTGGGTACGGTGAACCTGCGTTGATTAGTTATGTTTACTATATGTTGCATCTATTAGCTAACTCTTTCTTTTTGTGTTGCTCAAATATATTATGTTGCATATTATTGTTGAATTCGCTTGATGAAGATGCATCTCTAACAGGTACATAGTTCCTTGATGGCGAAGAAGTGCTATGCCGTGTACATAGGGAGGGTTCCGGGAGTGTACGATGAGTGGCCCGAGTGTCAGGCCCAAGTGTCATGGTTCTCGGGCGGCAGCCATAAAGGGTTTGATAGCAGACAAGAAGCAGAAGCTAGTTACTTGAGGTTAACGCTAGCGCGAGAGAGGAATCACAACCGGCGCCTCATGTACTGCATAATTCCGCTCTTACTCATAGTGATAGCTCTTCTCTTCTCTATCATCGTTTTAGATGGATGATGAAACATGTGTATGGGATGACGATGTAGTTGCATGTATTCGAGACATATCATAACTTGTATCGCTATTTCGAGATCGATGATGATGAGAGACATCATTTGTGTTGGATGATGATGGCATGATTTGATGAGAATATTTGCATGTGTATGATATGATGAGACTATTGTGTGTATGATATGACAGGCTATTGTATAAACCTATTAAAAAACAGAGAAAAAACGCTGCAGATTTTTTTTTACAAACAATAGTAATAGTAGCGCGGGGTATGTGTGTAGCAGTAGCGTTGCCTTAGCAGTAGCGCGTGTTAAATAGGCGCGCTGCAGCTTTTAGCAGTAGCGAGGTTCACCTAAACGCGCTACTGCTAAACTCTGTTAGCAGTAGCACGGGTGGAACAATGCTACTGCTAATAGTTAGCTGTAGCGCAGTAAAAGTAGCGCGCCCACCCGCGCTACTGATATTACAAAACCCCGTGCTACTGCTAGGGTTTTCCCTAGTAGTGCACTATGAATTTCCGGAAAGGTGTTATTGTTGATGACCCGCCACCACCTATTATGACCGGTGCCCAGCTTAAGGATGAGTTAGATGCTCTCGAGAAAAATCTCAATGGGAAAGGTTTTGTGGGATATGGAGAGACACACCAGTGGACTCACATTCCAAGCTTATGGAGGCTCCCTTACTTTAAAGATCTTCTCCTTCCACACAACATTGATGTAATGCACACTGAAAAGAATATTGCAGAGGCCTTACTCGGCACACTCCTCGACACCGAGAAGTCAAAGGATAACATTCAGGCTTGGATTGATCAAGCCCAGCTATGCAACATGCCAAAATTAAAATTGGTGCCTTGTGCAAAAGGTAATTCTTGGAAGAAGCCACCGGCCCCTTTCACCCCTTCAATGCCCCAAAGGAAGGAAATTCTCCAATGGATTGTGAACAAGTTGTACTTCCCTGATGGATATGCAACTAAAATCATGAGGGGAGTGAATATGGCTACAAAGCAAATAGGGGGCCTCAAGAGTCATGACTACCATGTATGGCTTGAGCGGATAATGCCTGTGATGATTTGAGGGTATGTCAAAGAGGATATTTGGCGAGTGCTGGCGGAGTTGAGCTACTTCTTCCGCTAGCTTTGTGCCAAAGAATTAGATTATGAAGTGGTTGCAAAGTTGGAGGAACAAGCACCTGAGTTGCAATGCAAGTTAGAGAAGGTACTTCCGCCACGCAACATAAGATCTTACATCTCGCGTATGAGGCTAGAATGGGAGGACCTGTGCAGTTCCGATGGCAGCATGCACCTGAACGGGAGTTCAAGCATCTTCGTGGCAAATGTAAGAATAAAGCCCGCATCGAAGCCTCCATTGCCGAGGCATACCTGAACGAGGAGGTGGCAACGACCACGACAAAGTACTATCATGACAGTATTCAGACTAGCTTAAATCCAGCTCCTCGTTACAATGAAGAACCCACCAGTAATGTTTCCGACCTTAGCCTCTTCGAAGTCCATGGTGGGAAAGCAAGTGGTTCGAAGCGCAAGAACTTTTCACCTACCGAGTGGCCGACTCTTGTGATCTATGTCTTGACCAACATGGAAGAAGTGCAGCCGTACATAAAGTAAGTGTAGAACACCTTCATTGACAACTACTCACTAGTCTTGAGTCCTAACTCAAATTCTTCTCATTGCTATAGGGAATTCCAAAACGAATTCTGGAAGCTACCATGGCCCCCTAGCAACGAAGAATCAACAAACCTTCTTGAAGATACCAATGCTGATGGCGGTTTCATTTCTTGGTTCTCAAGAAAAATTACTTTCCTAATTTTATGTACACTTCAAATTGTTCTTACTTGCCGGTAATGCTTCCACTAATGAACCAGACAATCTCCTATTAATCTTGTAGGCATACACGAATGTTGATATGGACGCCAAATTGAGAGGAGTAGCCAAAGGTTTTGAATACGAGGCCAAGTCATTTAAGGCTTACGACATGAATGGGTATCACTTCCACACTGATAAACACACGCGTGAGAGGCCCAATCGAATTGCAATAAATAGTGGGGTCTATTGTCTAGGGGCAGATGGACGTCACTACTATGGAACTATCGAAGAAATTTATGAGCTGCAATACTGTGGTCTACAAGGTGTGAAGCCTATCGTATTCAGATGCAGTTGGCTCAATCCAGAGAATGTGAGAAGGACCCCTAGTATTGGCTGGTTCGAAGTTGAACGAGCATCGAAATATGCAGGAAATGATGTCTATATTATGGCTCAACAGGCTACACAAGTGTTTTATCTCCCGTACGCGTGCACATCTACGGAACATATCGATCTCTTGAAATGGGATGTTGTGTACAAGATACCCCCGCATACCAAGGTACCTACCCCAAACAAGGACGATTACCACATAAACCCTGACACATACAAGGGAGAGTTCTATCAAGAAGCAGACAATGAAGAAGACGAAGATGATGCGGAGGAAGATGATGGCGTGCATCACGAAGATGATGCTATGGAACATGAGGCCATGGATGACATGGATGTAGATAATGCGGAGGACGGATACGAGGATATTTCTGACCCTCGAGATTTGGCATTACTTCTGCGATGGCAAATGGGGCTAGATGATAATGAGGGTCCCCCTGAAGACTTCGAGGATGAATGTATGAACGGGCGTGATAGTGATGATGACAGTCCTGATCCAAATGTTGCACCAAATATTGACCCCTATTTCTAACAACTTCATGTAATCGTGTGAGAACTCTATATATGCGTGTCACAACTCCATGTATTCGTGTAACAACTCTTCGTATTCATATGTGCAACAACTCTATGTATTCGTGTGTGTAACAACTCTATGTATTCGTGTGTGTAAGAACTATATGTATTCGTGTGTGCAACAACTCTATGTATTCGTGTGTGTAACAACTATATGTATTATTGTGACAATTCCATGTATTCTTCATATGTGATATATTTAGTGTATTTACATCATGTTGTATCATCTGTACTAACTGGTTTGTTCTTCTTCGTATCAGGTGATTGAAACATGCCAGGTGGCAACAAGAATCCAAAGGAAAGTTTGAAAGATGTGGCAGCTCTATACAATGATCAACTTGCTCGACCGGTGAAAAAGGTGGCCGCTCCTGCGTCGGTTGCCACAACCGCCAAGAAGGCCAAACGACCGACGGGTCTAGACCTCCCTGTGACAAACTGGGCGAAACGAGGTCGAGTAGGACGCGGGAGAGGAGGAGTAGGAGGCAGACGAGGTGGAGGCGGTGGAGGCGGAGGAGGTGGACGAGGTGGAGACAGAGGAGGTGGAGGAGGAGGAGGAGGAGGAGGCGGAGAGGAGGTGACTCGAGGAGGCAGACGAGGAGGAGGAGTAGATGAGGCAGGAAGAGGAGGCGGACGAGGCGGACGAGGAGGACGAGTAGGACAAGGAGGAGGAGGAGTGGTGGTCGACGGAGGAGACAGACGCGTAGGAGGGAAGACGGCTGGAGGAGTTGGAGGAGAAGTAGCATCCCTACGTAGAGCAGCCCGGAGTAGAGCACCTCTTTCTTCTCCTGGACCCTCTGATGCAGTGCTTCACCAGCCTCAAGAGGAGGATGCACGACGGTTGGAGGAGGAAACAGAGGATGGGGAGGAGGCGAGTGAGGAGGAGGAGGAGGAGGAGGATGAGGAGGAGGTGGTGGAGGACGACGCCACCGAGAGGAGGCTGGTTGTTCGTCAGGTTTCTGAGGGTGGGGATGGACCCTCATGAGTGACGGAGCACCACGAGGTGAGCGGCTCACAGCCGGGCGGTTCGACTATCAGCACTACTTCCACACGGAAAGTGTGGCTGCGTGGTCCCTCAAAGCTTCCGAAATGTCCATATGTGCATAGAAACGTGTTGATTAAACCAGTGGGAGAGAAGTAAGTGGTTATATCGACTCATCCCATATAAATTGTACCTTTGTCATTTCATCACATATAATATGACTTCACTCTTCCTAATGCTAGAGCTTAATAAAAGCTGGTGAGAGGCGTCCGCCACGTTCGCCGAGTGGCATCATCGGGGGTCTTTGTAGGTTAAATTATCCTGGACTGGTCACTTTGCCGAACGCTATCATTGAGCCAGCTTGGTCATGGGATCACTACAAACACGCTCCGGATTTCCTGGATATGCGTCAGAGGGTTTATGATACCAGAGCCTTGCGAGTGGTCAACGATTTCTAGGTAAGTCCTTTCAAACACCGCAATGTCAATACCAAAAGGTTTAAATTTGCCATAGTCATGATTTTACCCTTCTAACATGTATGCATGTTTGTAGGATTTCTTTACATGCGTAGATGGTGAGAAGGATCGCGCCAATGTGGTGGTTGAGAATATTGCCAAGAAACTAGTCAACGACCTGCACTATGAGGAGCGCGTCCGGTTAGTGGTCAAGTATCTCGCGGACTATCTCAACCAGATGATTTCCAAACAGGAGGCTCGAGGGAAGCATCTTACACGGGACGAATACTTCAAGGCAAGTGACGATGGATGCTTGTTATTCCATACATTACCGCAAATTAGATTCCTTACTAAGATGCATTTGTTTACTTATTATAGGTGATTCCTCGGTGGCGCTCACAAACGTCCGTGCTGGGAGAAGATCGTCATACGGTGGATAGATCCAAGGCGGCAGGATGAACACAAGGTAATAGGGGAACGACGTAAGTTGATGGGTTGTCTAGGACACCGTCAAGGCAACTTCACCATCCCAGGTGTCGTCTCCAAACATGTAGGCAACAACATACTTTTCTTTTCATCATGTTCTCTTTCATTTGTGAGCATTCCCTTGATTGTTTGGATCGCTTTCTTTTTGCAGAGAGAAGACACTGGCAAGGATATCTCTTTCTTCGAGGCGTGGACCATCAAACGTACCAAAGACGACAAGGACATGGACCCTCTCCACCCGGAGAGGGACTGGATCAGCTCTAAAGCCCAGTCAGATGGGGAGAACTACACCAAAAAAATGAAGGAGACATACGGGCAAGAGGCTGATCCTCACGTGGTGCCGTTTGACCCTCTTGTGGCCATTGCCGCGGCAGGCGGTAGACCGAATGGCCGGATGGCGGTTCACGTCGATTCTTGCATAACCTCATCCCTTCTGAGAGTCAACACGCTCTGTGCTATGAGTATTGGCTCTACTCCTACCATAGAGCGTCACGTACCACATACCATGGCCATTATTGAGGAAATTCAGGTCAGTGCTTCTTCATTGATCCTTCACGGTCCTGCATGTTTGCATTTCAACACGAATGACATTTCCATTGCCATATTGTAGACCCGGCTGAATGACACCCAGAAAGAACGAGATGAAGACCGGGCTAAGCTGAAGGCACAAGATGATCTAGTCAAGTCTTTACAACATATGGTGGCCAATCTTTATTCTATGCAAGGCAAACCAGTGCCAGAGATGGCAGCGACGCCAGAGTGGAACATTGTGAGTTTCGTTTGAACTATTTCTATCACCATTTTCGGCATTACCATATGCATTCATCTTATTGGGTCAATCCATCACAGCTCAATCACTCACAAGTGTCGAACAATGTTCCGGTAGTTCCACCTCAAGTTGGTGGAGTTGGGGAACAAAATGGAATGACGCCTTCTGATGTTGATGTTCCCACTCCGATCTCCAAAACCGTGTGGACTTCATGTTATGTTGTGTTTGAAACTGTTCCTTGTATATGCTTGAGAACTATTGCATCTTGTGTGATCTTGAGACTTGTGAACTTGTGGTAGTCGAGTGTGCATGACAACTATTGCACATTTTATGCAGTATTGCTTTTATGTGGGATATTCTTGAGAATCATTGCTTTTTTTGTTCAATGATGCGCTATATGCTGCTGCTGTATATGTTTTGCTGCTGGAATGAAACAAAAGCGCAAAAAAAGGACTGCTGGGCAAAGCATTACCGAGAGCGGCTCTCAGCAAAGCCTATGAAACTGGAGCAGGATACAACCTTTACCGAGAGGGATGGTCGGTACAAGATACCAACCTGTAGAACCTGACACCTTTACCGAGAGGCCTCTCGGAAATGGATACCAACCTGTAGCGCCACCTGACATCTTTACCGAGAGCTTCCAACACTCGGCAAACATATAAGGTATGCCGAGAGCAGCTCTCAGCGTAGTACAGACTCGGCTGTCAGGTCGTAGCCACGTGGCTCTTTCCTATTGGCTCTCCTTACCGAGGGCGGCTCTCGGCAAAGATGGCGCTCGACATATTCTGCGGGACCCACATGTCAGGAGCTGGACACTTGGCTCTTTCCTATTGGCGGTCTTTGCCGAGGGTGGCTCTCGGCAAAGATGGCGCTCAGTCTATTGTTCGGGACCCACATGTCAGGGGCTGGACACATGGCTCTTTCCTATTGGCTGTTGTTGCCGAGGGTGGCTCTCGGCAAAGATCGCGCTCGGTCTATTCTTGGGGACCCACATGTCAGGAGCTAGACACATGGCTCCTTCCTATTGACCACCTTTGCCGAGGGCCCCTCTCGGCAAAGAACCGCCGTCCCCGTATGTCGTCCGTTAGCTACTTTATTTTGCCGAGAGGGGCTGTTTGACACTCGGCAAACTCATTGCCGAGTGTCCGCATTTTGGCTCTCGGCAAATTCCTGTTTTCCTGAGAGGTGTACGCCGGGTGGCCTTTGCCGAGTGCAACTCTCGGCAAAGGCTTTGCCGGCGGTTATTGGCCCTTTGCCGAGTGTCCGTGGCACTCGGCGTACAGCAATATTCTAGTAGTGCGGCTCTTGGTGAAGAAAGCTGCCATCGCCCAAGGTAAATGCTCGTCTTGTCATTTTCTTGACTCTTTGTTTGGGACTTGTCCGCTGAAACATACCGAAGAAGAGGTCGCCCACCTGAAGAAAGATCTGGCGGCCACCATTCCGATGACCAAGATGTTGGAGGCACTGTAGTAGCAGCTGTGGGTGGAGTTCAAGCAAAAGATTGCCGTTGCCCACAAGGCCATGATGTTGGAAATATGCCCTAGAGGCAATAATAAATTGGTTATTATTATATTTCGTTGTTCATGATAATCGTTTATTATCCATGCTATAATTGTATTGATTGGAAACTTAAATACATGTGTGGGTACATAGACAACACTGTGTCCCTAGTAAGCCTCTAGTTGACTAGCTCGTTGATCAAAAGATGGTGAAGGTTTCCTAGCCATGGACATGAGATGTCATTTGATAACGGGATCACATCATTAGGGGAATGATGTGATGGACAAGACCCAAACTATAAACGTAGCATATGATCGTGTCAGTTTATTGCTATTGTTTTCTGCATGTCAAGTATCTGTTCCTATGACCATGAGATCAATCAACTCCCTGACATCGGAGGAGTACCTTGTGTGTATCAAACGTCGCAACGTAACTGGGTGACTATAAAGGTGATCTACAGGTATCTCCGAGGGTGTCTGTTGGGTTGGCATGGATCAAGACTGGATTTGTTACTCCATATGACGGAGAGGTATCTCAGGGCCCACTCGGTAATACAACATCACAATGAGCCTTGCAAGCAATGTGACTAAAGTGTTAGCCACGAGATCTTGTATTACGGAACGAATAAAGAGACTTGCCGGTAACGAGATTGAAGTAGGTATAGAGATACCGACGATCGAATCTCGGGCAAGTAACATACCGAAGAACAAAGGGAACAGCATACGGGGTTAACTGAATCCTTGACATAGAGGTTCGACCGATATAGATCTTCGTAGAATATGTAGGAACCAATATGGGCATCCAGGTCCCGCTATTGGTTATTGACCGTAGAGGTGTCTCGGTCATGTCTACATAGTTCTCGAACCCGCAGGGTCTACACACTTAACGTTTGGTGACGATTAGTATAGTTGAGTTATTTTGTTGGTGACCGAAGGTTGTTCGGAGTCCCGGATAAGATCCCGGACATGACGAGGGTCTCCGGAAGAGTCCGGAGGTAAAGATTAATATATGTGATAATAGTGTTTTGATCTCCGGAAAGGTTCCGGAATTCACCGGAAGGGGTTCCGGGTGTTTACCGAAGTGTTCGGGTGCAGCAACACTTTATATGATCCAAAGGGGTAAAGCCCATGAGGTATTGGAAAGTGCAAAAGGAAGTTTTGCTACTGCCTTAAGCGGTACTACCGCTGGTAAAGGCAGTACTACCGCGTAAGCGGTACTACCGCATGTTGGAAGCGGTACTACCGCCCAAGCGGTACTACCGCTTGTGTGAAGCGGTACTACCGCTCAAGCAGTACTACCGCTTGTGCGCGGTACTGCAGGGATCCGAGTTGGACTCTTTCCCTGCGGGCCAAACCGACCTTGTGCGGGCAAAACCGACCTGGAGGAGGCTTTTACTCCAAGTTTAGACCCCAAGGCTCAACATATAAATAGAGGGGCAGGGCTAACACACGGGGCACATGAAGATTTCCCAAGCCGTGTGTCGGCAACCCTAACCCTCTAGTTCTCTCGTCATAATCTCCGTAGTGCTTGGCGAAGCCCTGCAGAGATTGTTCCTCACCACCATCACCACGCCGTCGTGCTGCCGGAACTCATCTACTACTTCATCATCGCTCGCTGGATCGAGGAGGTGAAGGCGTCATCAAGCCGTACGTGTGTTGAACGCGGAGGTGCCATCCGTTTGGCACTAGTTCGTTATCGGATCGAGGGACGACTTGCGATTTGGATCGCGGAGACGTTCGACTACATCAACCGCGTTTCTTAACGCTTCCGCTTAGCGATCTACAAGGGTATGTAGATTCACTCTCCCTCTCGTAGATGCTCATCACCATGGATAGATCTTGTGTGTGCGTAGGAAATTTTTTGTTTCCCATGCAACGTTCCCCAACAGTGGCATCTGAGCTAGGTCTATGCGTAGATGAGATCTCGAGTAGAACACAAACGAGTTGTGGGCGTGGGTGTATACATATTGCTTGCCGTTACTAGTTGATACTTGCTTCGGCGGTATTGTGAGATGAAGCGGCCCGGACCGACATTACGCGTACGCTTACACGAGACAGGTTCCTTCAACTGACATGTAAACTTCATTGCATAAAGATGGCTAGCGGGTGTCTGTCTCTCTCACTTTAGTTGAATCGATTTCAATGAAGAGGGTTCTTTTAGAAGATCAAAAAGCAATCACTACACCACGTTGTGGTTTTGCGTAGGTAAGAACGGTTCTTGCAAACCCGTAGCAGCCACGTAAAATATGCAACAACAATTAGAGGACGTCTAACTTGTTTTTGCAGGGTGTGTTGTGATGTGATATGGCCAATTACATGATGAGATATATGTGATGTATGAGATGATCATGTGTTGTATAGAATATCACGACTTGCATGTCGATGAGTACGGCAACTGGCAGGAGCCATAGAGTTGTCTTTAATTATTTTCGCCGTTTTTGCTTTACTTTATCGCTATGAGTTAGCTATAGTCGTGGAAGCAACAGTCGGCGCGACAACCTCATGGCGACATGTTGATGGAGATCAAGATGATGGAGATCATGGTGTCATGCCGGTGACGATGGAGATCATGCCGGTGCTTTGAAGATGGAGATCAAAAGCACAAGTTCATGGCCATATCATGTCACTTATGATTTGCATGTGATGTTAATCCTTTTATGCATCTTATTTTGCTTAGGACGACAGTAGCATTATAAGGTGACCCCTCACTTAAATTTCAAGATAAATTGTGTTCTCCCCGAGTGTGCACCGTTGCGAAAGTTCATCGTTTCGAGACACGCCGTGATGATCGGGTGTGATAGACTCTACGTTCACATACAACGGGTGTAAGCCATGTTGCATGTGCGGAACACTCGGGTTAAACTGGACGAGCCTAGCATGTACAGACATGGCCTCGGAACACAAGAGACCGAAAGGTCGATCATGAGTCATATAGTAGATATGATCAACATGAAGATGTTCACCATTGAAACCACCTCAACTCACGTGATGATCGGACTTGAGTTGGTAGATTTGGATCATGTTACACTCGAATGACCGGAGGGATGTCAATTTGAGTGGGAGTTTTTAAGTAATATGATTACTTAAACTCATTATCTAGAACAATAGTCTAAGTTGTCTTTGCTATATTTATGTTGTAGATCATGGCTCGCGCAGTAGCACCCCTGAATTTTAATGCGTTCCTAGAGAAAGCTAAGTTGAAAGATGATGGAAGTAACTTTGTGGACTGGGCCCGTAATCTAAGGATTATCCTTACAGCTTCCGAGAAGGCTTATGTCCTTGATGCACCGCTTGGTGATCCACCCGCTCCAGTTGAGCCTCTAGACGTTGTGAACTCCTGGCAGGCTCGTTCTGAAGATTACTCAATAGTTCAATGTGCAATATTGTATGGCTTAGAACCGGGACTTCAAAGACGTTTTGAACGTCATGGAGCATATGAGATGTTTCAGGAGTTGAAGTTTATCTTTCAGAAGAATGCCCGGATCGAGAGATATGAGATCTCCGATAAGTTCTATGCTTGCAAGATGGAGGAGAACGGGTCTATCAGTGATCACGTACTCAGAATGTCTGGGTACTCCACCCTTCTGGCAGAATTGGGGATGCCCCTTCCACCAGAGGCTATCACTGACAGAGTTCTTCAATCATTGCCACCTAGCTATAAGAGCTTCGTGTTGAACTATAACATGCACGGGATGAACAAGTCAGTCGCCGAGCTGTTTGCGATGCTGAAAGCCGTTGAGTCTGAAATTCAGAAGGAGCATCAAGTGTTGATGGTCAATAAAACCACTAGTTTCAAGAAAAATGGCAAGGGTAAGAAGGGTAACTCCAAGAAGAGTGGAAAAGCAGTTGCTCCTCTCGTGAAGAAACCCAAGGCTGGACCCAAACCAGAAACTGAGTGCTTTCATTGCAAGGGAACTGGACACTGGAAGCGGAACTGCCCCAAGTATTTGGCTGACAAGAAGGCGGCCAACAACAAACAAGGTATATATGATATACATGTTATTGATGTGTACCTTACCAACTCTCGTTGTAGTGCCTGGGTATTTGATACCGGTGCGGTTGCTCATATTTGCAACTCAAAACAGGAACTGCGGAATAGACGGAGGCTGGCAAAGGACGAAGTGACGATGCACGTGGGAAATGGTTTTAAAGGTTGATGTGATCGCCGTCGGCACGCTCGCTCTTCGATTACCATCGGGATTAGCGATGAACCTGAATAATTGTTATTTAGTGCATGCGTTAAGCATGAACATTATATCTGGATCTTGTTTATTGCGAGACGGTTACTCATTTAAATCAGAGAATAATGGTTGTTCTATTTATATGAGTAATATCTTTTATGGTCATGCACCCAATGTGAGGGGTTTATTCTTATTGAATCTCGATAGTAATAGTACACATGTTCATAACATTGATGCCAAAAGATGTAGAATTGATAATGATAATACCACTTTCTTGTGGCACTGCCGTTTAGGTCATATTGGCGTAAAACGCATGAGGAAGCTCCATGCTGATGGACTTTTGGAGTCACTTGATTTTGAATCACTTGACACATGTGAGCCATGCCTCATGGGCAAGATGACTAAAACGCCGTTCTCTGGAACAATGTAACTGGCAAGTGACTTGTTGGAAATCATACATACTGATGTGTGCGGTCCGATGAGCATTGAGGCGCGCGGTGGTTATCGTTACTTTCTCACCTTCACTGATGACTTAAGTAGATATGGGTATATTTACTTAATGAAACACAAGTCTGAAACATTTGAAAAGTTCAAACAATTTCAGAGTGAAGTTGAGAATCATCGTAACAAGAAGATTAAATTCCTACGATCTGATCGAGGAGGAGAATATCTGAGTTATGAGTTTGGCAGTCACTTATGACAGTGTGGAATTGTTTCACAATTGACACCGCCTGGAACACCACAGCGTAATGGTGTGTCCGAACGTCGTAATCGTACCTTATTGGATATGGTGCGATCTATGATGTCTCTTGCCGATTTGCCACTATCGTTTTGGGGTTATGCATTAGAGACAGCTGCATTCACTTTAAATAGGGCACCATCGAAATCCGTTGAGACGACGCCATATGAACTTTGGTTTGGCAAGAAGCCAAAGCTGTCGTTTCTTAAAGTTTGGGGATGTGATGCTTATGTCAAAAAGCTTCAGCCTGAAAAGCGGGAACCCAAAGCGGAAAAATGCGTCTTCATAGGATACCCAAAAGAGACAGTTGGGTATACCTTCTACCTCAGATCCGAAGGCAAAGTGTTTGTCGCTAAAAACGGAACATTTCTTGAGAAAGAGTTTCTCTCGAAAGAATTGAGTGGGAGGAAGATAGAACTTGATGAGGTTGTTGAACCTTTACTTCAACCTAAAAGTAGCGCAGCGCAGAAAGATGTTTCTGTAGAGCCTACATCAGCTGAAGAGGAAGTTAATGATGATGATCATGAAGCTTTGGATCAAGTTGCTATCCAACCTCGTAGGTCGACAAGGACGCGTACTGCTCCTGAGTGGTACGGCAACCCTGTCTTAGAGGTCATGTTGTTGGACAACGATGAACCTACGAGCTATGGAGAAGCGATGATGGGCCCGGATTCCGAGAAGTGGTTAGAGGCCATGAAATCCGAGATGGGATCCATGTATGAAAACAAAGTATGGACTTTGGAAGTATTACCTGAAGGGCGTAAGGCCATTCAGAACAAATGGATCTTTAAGAGGAAGACGGACGCGGACGGTAATGTCACCGTCTATAAAGCTCGACTTGTGGCAAAGGGTTTTTCACAAGTTCAAGGAGTTGACTACGATGAGACCTTCTCACCCGTAGCGATGCTTAAGTCCGTCAGAATCATGTTAGCAATAGCTGCCTTTTTCGATTATGAAATTTGGCAGATGGATGTCAAAACAGCGTTCCTTAACGGTTTCCTTAAGGAAGAGTTGTATATGATGCAACCAGAAGGTTTTGTCGATCCAGAGAATGCTGACAAAGTTTGCAAACTCCAGCGATCCATTTATGGACTGGTGCAAGCATCTCGGAGTTGGAATCTTCGCTTTGATGAGGTGATCAAAGCGTTCGAGTTTATACAAGTTTACGGAGAAGCTTGTATTTACAAGAAAGTGAGTGGGAGCTCTATAGCGTTTCTAATATTATATGTGGATGACATATTACTGATTGGAAACAATATAGAAATGTTGGAAAGCGTGAAGGAATATTTGAACAAGAGTTTTTCAATGAAGGACCTAGGAGAAGCTGCTTTCATATTAGGCATCAAGATCTATAGAGATAGATCGAGACGTTTAATAGGACTTTCACAAAGCACATACCTTGATAAGATTTTGAAGAAGTTCAAAATGGATCAGTCCAAGAAGGGGTTCTTGCCTGTGTTGCAAGGTGTGAAGTTGAGTAAGACTCAATGCCCAGTGACTGCAGAAGATAGAGAAAAGATGAGTGTCATCCCCTATGCTTCAGCCATAGGCTCTATCATGTATGCAATGCTGTGCACAAGACCCGATGTCAGCCTTGCCATAAGTATGGTCGGAAGGTTTCAAAGTGATCCAGGAATGGAACACTGGACGGCGGTCAAGAATATCCTGAAGTACCTGAAAAGGACTAAGGACATGTTTCTCGTTTATGGAGGTGATCAAGAGCTCGTCGTAAAAGGTTACGTCGATGCAAGCTTTGACACTGATCCGGATGACTCTAAGTCGCAAACCGGATACGTATTTATTCTTAATGGGGGTGCGGTTAGCTGGTGCAGTTCCAAGCAAAGCGTGGTAGCTGATTCTACATGCGAAGCGGAGTACATCGCTGCCTCGGAGGCGGCGAAGGAAGGTGTCTGGATGAGGGAGTTCATGACAGATCTTAGAGTAGTGCCTAGTGCGCTTAACCTAATGACTCTGTTTTGTGATAATACTGGTGCCATTGCTCTAGCCAAGGAACCAAGATTTCACAAGAGGACCACACACATAAAGCGACGTTTCAATTCCATCCGCGATTACATCAAGGAGGACGACATAAATATTTGCAAAGTACACACGGATCTGAATGTTGCAGATCCGATGACTAAACCTCATCCAAGGGCTAAACATGAAAACACCAGAACTGCATGGGTGTTCGATTCATTACAATGTAAATCACATAGTGATGTGAACTAGATTATTTACTCTAGTGCAAGTGGGAGACTGTTGGAAATATGCCCTAGAGGCAATAATAAATTAGTTATTATTATATTTCCTTGTTCATGATAATCGTTTATTATCCATGCTATAATTGTATTGATTGGAAACTTAAATACATGTGTGGGTACATAGACAACACTGTGTCCCTAGTAAGCCTCTAGTTGACTAGCTCGTTGATCAAAAGATGGTGAAGGTTTCCTAGCCATGGACATGAGATGTCATTTGATAATGGGATCACATCATTAGGAGAATGATGTGATGGACAAGACCCAAACTATAAATGTAGCATATGATCGTGTCAGTTTATTGCTATTGTTTTCTGCATGTCAAGTATCTGTTCCTATGACCATGAGATCATGCAACTCCCTGACATCGGAGGAGTACCTTGTGTGTATCAAACGTCGCAACGTAACTGGGTGACTATAAAGGTGCTCTACAGGTATCTCCGAGGGTGTCTGTTGGGTTGGCATGGATCAAGACTGGGATTTGTTACTCCGTATGATGGAGAGGTATCTCAGGGCCCACTCGGTAATACAACATCACAATGAGCCTTGCAAGCAATGTGACTAAAGTGTTAGCCACGAGATCTTGTATTACGGAACGAGTAAAGAGACTTGCCGGTAACGAGATTGAACTAGGTATAGAGATACCGACGATCGAATCTCGGGCAAGTAACATACCGAAGAACAAAGGGAACAGCATACGGGATTAACTGAATCCTTGACATAGAGGTTCGACTGATATAGATGTTCGTAGAATATGTAGGAACCAATATGGGCATCCAGGTACCGCTATTGGTTATTGACCGTAGAGGTGTCTCGGTCATGTCTACATAGTTCTCGAACCCGCAGGGTCTACACACTTAACGTTTGGTGACGATTAGTATAGTTGAGTTATTTTGTTGGTGACCGAAGGTTGTTCGGAGTCCCGGATAAGATCCCGGACATGACGAGGGTCTCCGGAAGAGTCCGGAGGTAAAGATTAATATATGTGATAATAGTGTTTTGATCTCCGGAAAGGTTCCGGAATTCACCGGAAGGGGTTCCGGGTGTTTACCGAAGTGTTCGGGTGCAGCAACACTTTATATGATCCAAAGGGGTAAAGCCCATGAGGTATTGGAAAGTGCAAAAGGAAGTTTTGCTACTGCCTTAAGCGGTACTACCGCTGGTAAAGGCAGTACTACCGCGTAAGCGGTACTACCGCTTGTTGGAAGCGGTACTACCGCCCAAGCGGTACTACCGCTTGTGTGAAGCGGTACTACCGCTCAAGCGGTACTACCGCTCGTGAGCGGTACTACCGCTTGTGCGCGGTACTGCAGGGATCCGAGTTGGACTCTTTCCCTGCGGGCCAAACCGACCTTGTGCGGGCAAAACCGACCTGGAGGAGGCTTTTACTCCAAGTTTAGACCCCAAGGCTCAACATATAAATAGAGGGGCAGGGCTAGCACACGGGGCACATGAAGATTTCCCAAGCCGTGTGTCGGCAACCCTAACCCTCTAGTTCTCTCGTGATAATCTCCGTAGTGCTTGGCGAAGCCCTGCAGAGATTGTTCCTCACCACCGTCACCACGCCGTCGTGCTGCCGGAACTCATCTACTACTTCATCATCGCTCGCTGGATCGAGGAGGTGAAGGCGTCATCAAGCCATACGTGTGTTGAACGCGGAGGTGCCGTCCGTTCGGCACTAGTTCGTGATCGGATCGAGGGACGACTTGCGATTTGGATCGCGGAGACGCTCGACTACATCAACCGCGTTTCTTAACGCTTCCGCTTAGCGATCTACAAGGGTATGTAGATTCACTCTCCCTCTCGTAGATACTCATCACCATGGATAGATCTTGTGTGTGCGTAGGAAAATTTTTGTTTCCCATGCAACGTTCCCCAACACATGAGGGGGGCCAAGTTGATGGAGAGCAGCCTTCTGTAGATGCAGAAGAGGTGCGAGGACAACGATCTGCTGACCGCGGCCAACACGATGCTCAAACGGCGAGTTGATGGTCATCATCCCGAGCTCAGTGAGATGGCGAAGCAGCGTGAGATGTCAAGATGGCAACGCGGACGAAACTGCCAGGTTTTGCATGCCCATCCCCGTCCCCACGAGAAAACCACAAGCCCGTCCCCGTGCACGGGGCCTGTTTTTCGTCCATCCCCTAAACCTGTCGGGTTTTCTATACTCGCGGGGAACCCGTCCCCGCGAACGGTCAGCAAAAACAGCAGCATTTCTCAAGAAAATAGGAGTATATTTCAGCAAAAACAGCAGCAAAAATCAGCACATTTCAGCAGCAAAACATGAGACCAATAGCAGCCACAAAGAATAGCATTTCAGCAGCAAACATGAGTATATTTCAGCAGCATTTCAGCAATAACAGCAGCAAAAAGGAGCATATTTCAGCAGCAAAACATGAGTATATTTCAGCACAAAACAGTACTCCCTCCGATCCAAAATAAGTGTTGTAGTTTTGAACTACTGCGACACATATTCTGGATCGGAGGGAGTAGCATATTTCAACAACATCCATTCATTGACAGAAAATTAACATAGTCCATCAAGCATTCAACATCCATTCACACAAAATTCCAAACTAGTGTTGTCAATATGCATACAAACTTAGATTCAACATCTCAAAACAATAGAATATTTCACGGGTATGGCGGGTTTTGGGTTCGGGTACTGCTGGAATGGGTTTGAACCCACGAAATGAGCCGGGTTTTATAATTTACCCAGCAGCAGCCCCGTGGGGTTACAAACACCCCCATCCCCGTCCCTTAATAGGCTAAAAACCCATGGGGATGCGGGTTTCGGGGCCCCATTGCCATCTCTAGTGAGGTGCACAAGGCTACCGTCAGCAACTTCAAAGATCTCATCCAGAAGACTGATGAGTATAAGCTTGTGCTCCTGGGATAGCTGTAGGTGGCCCAGGAGACGATGCTAAGTATTGCCTTTAATCTTGCCGATTCCTTTGCGATGGCTTGTTTTGCCGACTCCTTCATAGTTATTGGGACTTAGACGCTTTTCCAAGCATGGAGGAGATGAGGAGGGCAGCGCTCCACTTCAAGAGGGTCAACAACCCTTTGTTGGAGATGGCCAATGCCTTATGGTCTACTGAGGCAATGGACGACTCCATTATCTCACTGCCGGATTGCCTGTGCTAAGTTTCGAGCCTGGTGTAGGGCATCAAGGTGGTGGCACATGAGATGTGCACCACCCTCTGGCTGGACGAGCCTGCCTGGACCTGCATCTTTGCCCTTGCTGACCAACTCTAGCAAGGTCAAGCAGAGTTGGAGATGTTGGAAACATGCCCTAGAGGCAATAATATTTGTATTATTATATTTCCGTATTCATAATTAAAGAGTTTATATTCTATGCTACAACTGCTATGATACTGGAATATGCGATTCAGTGGAAAACTCATATGCACGTGTCGAATGATAAATGGTTAAATAAAAGGTTCCTAGTCTTGCCTCTAGGACAAGCTCAAGTGTTGTTGGTGATCACGTTTTCTGGATCTTAGGATATCGTTAAGTGTAACGATAGTCCTAAAACAATATTGAGATTATGACGTTGGAAGAACGATCATATTGAATCGACCCAAACTTGTTTGTTACGAATTGAGTTAATATCATCTGTAATCAATTGTAATAACACGGAGTGTTGACGTGTGATTTTGCTCCTTAGACCATGAGAGTATCGTAGTCACTTCGTACCGTACGGTGGACTTTGGGGTTGCTCAAACGTCACCTGTAACACGGTGATCATAACGATAACTTACAGGCCCATCGAAAAGTTTGACAAGGGACTAGATAGCTCGAGAGTGGGATTTGCTCCTTCGATGATGGAGATATATTCTTAGGGCCCTCTTGGTGTGACGGCATCGATCATCGTCTAGCCCGACACAGGTGACTTCGTCATGGGGATGCCGGAACACGATAACGAGAAAGTAGAACAAAACCGGTAACGAGGATAATGGTATAGTGAGCATGTGATGACTCAGGAGAATACCGACACATCCCGGGTTTTTTGAAGTATCGCGAAGCAAAGGGAACATCACATGATAACCAAAGGTTCACTCGAATGTCATTCGTGTAATCATAGGGATCGATATGGACGTCCACGGTTCCGCTGTCGGTCATTGAATGAAGTGGTTTCATTCATGTCTATGATTTACTGAATATACAGGGTCACAAGCTTAAGGTAATCACAATCTGTTGTGTTAGTAGGATGAGACTATCATGGACTTATTTGTGAAATAGTTTTGTTAATATTCGGAATAGTTATGAGAGGAACCGGAAGCGTTTCGGGGTCACCGGAAGGGTTTCGAAGAGTATTGGGTAATACCGGGTATTACCGATAATTAATATATAGGTGGAAAATGTTTCCGGGGCTGTTAAATTATATATAATATTCTCTAGTAATTGTTAGAGGGCTTTTATATTTAATTTAATATCAACGGGCCTTAAAAGGCCAAACGGTGGAAGGCATATTGGGCCACAAGGGCCCAATATGGGTGGCACCCCCTCTCCCATGGAAAGAGGGGAGGGGAGGCCGAATTGGAGGGGGTTTCCTCCTCCTTGGCCGGCGCAAGGGGGAAGGGAAACCTTCCCCCCTTGTGGCTGCCCCTCCCTATCCTCCTACCCAATATATACGAGAGGACTTTGTGCTTTTTCTACACACAAGTTTTGGAGCCTCCTTTAGTTCCCTCTAGTTCTAGTTGATCCTAGTTGATCTAATTAGAGCTAGAACTAGATCCTCTAATCCTCATAATTAGAAGCCCAGTGTGGTTCTAATCTCCTCCCTCTAACTCTCCGGCATCGATTAGCTCTGGACGGCGAAGCGCTGCCGAATCATGAAGGCTGCACGCTTGCAACCAAGTAGAGAGGCCGTGCTTTCGGTCTTCGGTTCGAGGGACTGTTCGTGGGCGGTTTGCAGGATCGTTCACCGACGGTTCGAGGGACTCCAAGTACGATCTACACTGAAATGTTCTTCTTCCGCTGCAACTAGGTGACAGTAACGATCGTGATCCCAACCAGCTATGCATCTTCATATTGATCTTGGGTGTGCGTAGGTGTGATTTTTTTTGTTTTCTACTACATTTCCCAACAGTGGCATCATGAGCAGTTATATGAGTAGGTGCAGGTTGTGACCTAGATCACATGTGGATGCGAGGGCTTGATGTTCTTGCTATGCTTCCCTTGAGTGTTGCTTTGGTCCAATTCATTGACGGCATGGTGAGCTTTTGTACAAAGTTCTGACAATCACTCGGCTCTGGCTGTCGATGATCTGCTAACAGTTCTTTGGGCCTCATCATAGTCAAGAATAGTGAACCGTCGTGTACACAAGAGGGTGCTGAAGATGGACGATCTTCTAGGGGGTCATGCGTATTTGACGAAGTTTAGTGTGGGGCTAGAGATTTTTAAAGTCTCTTCCCTCTCACACCCCGAAACTTAATCTAGCATCAAGAATTATCGCCTATGTTGTGGACGTAGGTAGCTAGTATTATTTGTTAAAACTGGTTAACCGCGTAACTAAAATTTGCTAAACCAATTAGAGGACATCTAACTTGGTTTTGCAGAGTATGCATATGATGTGGTATATAGTCTTCGTCATGGTAATGAGTTTATGTATGAGATGGTTATATGTTGTAATGTTATGTGGCCTGCGCGTCATGGCATGATGGCTGGAGCCACGAGATTGCCACGTTAATGTAAATATCATAGAGATAGGCTACAAGTTATAGGTGACGATGGCAAGCGTACACGGAAGACCCTGACGTGGAGAAGGTGTACTAGGCACGGGACGAGGAGCTATAATTTGGTGCCATGGCAGAATTTTTGAATTTGGTGCCACGGCAACGTTTTCTGAAACGGTCACCACGGCAACATTTTCTGAAATTGCCGCCACGGCAGCGTTTTTGAAACGGTTGCCACGGCAATGAAATATTGGTTGTCACGACGACGCTTCAACTGAAGATTGAAGATGATCATGAAGGATTCCCGGCGCCCAGGGCTATACCATATCATGCTTTTATGAACTGCCTGAGATGTTTATCCCTTTATTGTTTGCACCCTTTGATTGCACAGTAGTCCATTATTAGGGTGATCTCTCACTGTAAATATCAAGTTAAAAGGTGCTCTTCCCAGTGTTGCTACCGCCTATAACACGTAGCTTTCCGGAGTGCGTCATGTCCACATGAGTACAAACGGATCGTGAGGTGTAAGGTGGGCGAGGTCAGACTGAGCAAGCAGATAGCACTCGGTTGTCTTGAAGTTCTAGCAGAATCGTTCTGAGCTCGGGGCACGAAGCATCGAAAGATGAACAAGAGTCATATGAAGATATGATCGGCAAAAGTTTGCCCACCGGTTGAAATGCTCGTCATCAGTGATGTTCACATCAATGTCTGAGAATTAGATCAGGATCTTGAATCACTCACTTTCAATTATGAGAGATATTGATTTGAGTGGGAGTGCACTTTATATTAAAACTTGTTTAAACACTAGTGCAACATTAATTATGAATAATTGTCTAAATGAATTGTGTGTCTATCGTTGTAGATCAATGGCTCGCAATATGTTCAACTTAGCACCTATGTTAGAGAAAGAGAAGTTGGCTGCTAATGGTGGAAACTAAGCGGATTGGGTCCAGAACCTGAGATTTGTTCTCAGGAGTGCTAAGAAGGAGTATGTGCTGGATCAGTCCCTGGGTGATGCTCTTGCAAAGGACGCACCACCGAAAGAAGTTGCTGCTTACGCTGCTTGTAGTGATGACTATGATTTAGTTCAGTGCCTCATGTTAACTTGCATGGATCCTGAACTACAGAAGTGTTTTGAACGATCTACTACTCAATTTATAATTGGGTCACTGGAAGTTCTGTACAAGAAGCAGGCAAGGACTGAACGTTTTGAATTAACCAAGGCCTTGATTGAATGCAAGATGAAAGAGGGTTCCTCAATGAGTGAGGATATAGTAAAGCTTGCTAGTTATGTTGATAGACTGGCTTCTCTTGAATTTGGAATTCCTCCAACACTCGGTACAGATATTGTGCTTGCTTCACACCCCCCGTCTTACGATGGCTTTATCATGAGTTACAACATGAATGGGATGGAGAAAAGTGCAATCGAGTTGTTTGCTATGCTCAAAACCGCGGAAGGTGGAATGCAGAAGAACAAAACAGTGTTGATGGTCAATAAGATCACAAGTTTCAAGAAGAAGGGCAAGTCCAAGAAGAAGAAATCTACTGAAGCCGGCAAGACCGAGTCTCAGAAGAGAAACAAGGGCGGAGCCACTAAAGAGACTGAATGTTTCTACTGGAAGCAGAATGGACACTGGAAGCGTAACTACCAAAAGTATTTAGAGGATAAGAAGAACGGTTCTTTCGGTAAAGGTATAATCGTTATACAAAGTTAATGTTATTCTACTTGTAAATTTCTGTATGTCATGAGTATTTGATACTGATCGGTTGCTCTCGTTTTGCAAACTGATACAAGGACTATAGAGAGCTCACAAGGAGAGAAGAAATGAAGTCGTGATACAAGTCGGGAATGGCGATGGGATCGCTGCTCGGAGACTGTCGAAGTCATGTCTTTAGTTTATCTTCAAGATTTATCTTAAAACTGAAATAATAAGTTATTTCGCTTCGAAGTTATATAATACATTATCCTATGGGTTATGCGATGGATATTCTTATAAGTTTTAAAAAATAGTTGTTCAGATTATTATGAGAGTACAGTTTTTTATTAAACCTCTATTTTATGATGGTTTATTCATGATGAATCTTGAAGTTTGTGATCTATAACATTAAAGCTAAATGTCTTGAGAAGACTGATAAAACCACTTGTGTGTGGCATTGCTTGGTTAATCTTCATAGAGATGAAGTACAAAAGTCTTTTATTTGAATTGACTGAATACATTGCGATGTATGAAATCCGATGGATATAACAGGGCGTGGTGAATATTTATACTTCATCAAATGTTGTGAGTAAATTTTATTTCCTTGATAAAACATAAGGACTGAAATATTTAAAATAGGTCAAAGAAATTCCGGATGAAGATATAATATCATTATGACAAAAGATAAACATGATTCTTCTTTCATGGAGAAATATATCTAAGTCATAAGTTTAGCAAGCAATTGAATAATTGTGGAATTATTACAATTACCGATCTGCTCTTATTAAAATTTTGGGGATTTATAAATGAAAACAACAATATATTCACTAAACAGATGCACCATCTAAAAGTCTGATAAAACTATAAAGAGTTATAGAATATTTTAAACTAATGCTTGATTGTAGGTTTTTGTGTTCCTTCCACAAAATTCAAGGACAAAATGTTTGTCAGATAATGAATATTTTTTGAGAAATGGTTTACTAGTTAAAGGAGTAAGTGGGAGGATGATACAGCTTATTGAGATTATTGAATCTCCTGCTTAAGTTAAAACAAGACTAAAATCAGAAATGTTCTGGAGTATTTTAGTCTGTAAAATTGAGCAAAGAAACTACTACATTAGATGTAGGAGCTTCAGTTAAGACTGTAACAAAATGCGAAGGTCCGGAAACATTATCGAATCTACTGAATACTTCATCTTAGAAGAAGATGAACCTGTGCACTACGAGGAAGCAGTGATGGCGCCCAGCTAGAGAGGTATGGCTTAAACCATTGAAATCCAAAATGAAGCCCATATACAAGGAACAAGTTTTGAACTTGGTGAAACCTTCAGAAGCTGTGTTAGGCACAAAAATGTAAATGGATCTTCGAATATTCATGGATAGTGATCCTGAAAGAAAAGTTTTACAAAAGAGTTTTGTAGGAATGGAAGAGTTGATGTTGTCAAATCTTCTTGTTAGTAGCAATACTAAAAGTATAAATGGATTACAATGGTGAGTGTTGTATATTATTGATATATAACAGGTGAGTAGCAAAACCATTTTGAAATGATTTCACATAGGATGTCTATAAGATAGAACCAAAAGGTTTTGTTAGGAATACCGGAATTATATAAATATTTCAAGCCACGTGTATGATTTGAAGTAAAGTATCAAGTAGCTGGTATTTGATGAAGTAATTGGAGAATTTAAAACTTTATCAAGAAACTTGTTGATCTTGATCAGAAATAATATAAAGTATATTAGCACAAAAGATTAAAATCATGTTTCTAAAAGGACTTAGAATATTGGATGAAAATGTATATAGATAGATTGAAACATCTAATTGTGGTAAGACATGTACTGTGACAAACTTTTAAAAAAGTTTAAAAGGAGAAAATATTTTCTCAAAATGTCACATAGCATAACACTGTGCAGAAATCAATAGTTGATGAGCATGTGTGGATGAATAGCATTCAATTTGCGTCAGAGATTGAATTCATCATGTGTGCTATCAAATGTACAAAGCCAAATGTTTCGTATAAACTAATTGTTAGTAGTAAGTACCATAGTCATCCTAGAGAGGTTCACTAGGGTGATTACTTCAAGATTAAGTACCTCAGTTGGATGAAGGTTTTGCTTCTTGACCATGGAGGAGATGAAGAGATTGTTGTAAATAGTTACACAAATTGTTTGTTGTAAAGATTACACAAGACAAGTTCATGACTGATATAAATAAACTATCGGGCTATAAGTTTTGAAATAGTTTTCAGAAAACGAACATAATTGTGGATTCTATAAATGATATAGATTGAGGATTGAGAAGTCTTCAATAAAATATAATCTAGATCAATAAAAGTTTATTGATAGACTATGGTGTAGTTCCAAATGAAAATTGACTATATGAAGATATAGTAAATGGACTATATGGAGATATAGTGTTACTATAAAATGGACTATATAGAGATATAGTATTACCATTAATGTAACATAAGAATTACATAGAAAACTAGATATTACCGAGACAAATAACATTAGGATTTGAAGACTATCAGATCCAGTGACGAAGGCTCTACCACTAGCAAAGCATGAGCAACACCAGATAGCCATGGGTGTTAGAAAAGCATGCAACTAGATTATTGACTCTAGTGTAAGTGGGAGACTGTTGGAAATATGCCCTAGAGTCAATAATATTTGTATTAATATATTTCCGTATTCATAATTAAAAAATTTATATTCTATGCTATAACTGCTATGATTCTGGAATATGCGATTCAGTGGAAAACTCATATGCACGTGTGGAATGATAAATGGTTAAATAAAAGGTTCCTAGTCTTGCCTCTAGGACTAGTTCAAGTGTTGTTGGTGATCACATTTTCTAGATCTTAGGATATCGTTAAGTGTAACGATAGTCCTAAAACAACATTGACATTGACGTTGGAAGAACGAGCATATTGAATCGACCCAAACTTGTCTGTTATGAATTGAGTTAATATCGTCTGTAATCAATTGTAATAACACGGAGTGTTAACATGTGATTTTGTTCCTTAGACCATGAGAGTATCGTAGTCACTTCTTACCGTACGGTTGACTTTGGGGTTGCTCAAACGTCACCTGTAACACGGTGATCATAATGACAACTTACAGGCTCATCGGAAAGTTTGACAAGGGATTAGATAGCTCGAGAGTGGGATTTGCTCCTCCAATGATGGAGAGATATTCTTAAGGCCCTCTCAGTGTGACGGCATCCATCATCGTCTGGCCAGACACAGGTGACTTCGTCACGGGGATGCCGGAACACGATAACGAGGAAGAAGAACAAAACCGGTAACGAGGAAAATGGTATAGTGAGCATGTGATGACTCAGGAGGATACCGACACATCTCGGGTTTTGTAAAGTATTGCAAAGCAAAGGGAACATCACATGATAACCAAAGGTTCACTCGAATGTCATTCGTGTAATCATAGGGATTGATGTGGACGTCCACAGTTCCGCTGTCGGTCATTGAACGAAGGGGTTTCGTTCATGTCTATGATTTACCGAACCTATGTGGTCACAAGATTAAGGTAATCATGATCTGCTGAGTGTTATTAGGACTACAGTATTGAGGATTTATTTATGAAAAAGTTTCGTTAATATTCGGAATAGTTTCGAGAGGAACCGGAAGCGTTTCGGGGTCACCGGAAGGGTTTCGGAGAGTATCGGGTAATACCAGGTATTACCGATAATTAATATATAGGTGGAAAATGTTTCCAAGGCTGTTAAATTATATATAATATGCTCTAGTAATTGTTAGAGGGCTTTTATATTTAATTTAATATCAACGGGCCTTAAAAGGCCAAATGGTGGAAGGCATATTGGGCCACAAGGTCCCAATATGGGTGGCGCCCCCTCTCCAATATGCTAGCGACATAATCATATACGTGAGCCAAAAGACACAAACGGTCCCGGCCAAGGTAAGGTGGCAGCCATGGGATACCGTGCGTGAGGCCGCAAAGTGATATGATGTGTTACATGCTAGATCCGTGTGATCTTGGATCGGGGTCTCGACAGAGAAAAATAAATCACGTACATTCGAGGAAGAATCTTCCAGACCATGGAACATCGCTCATCTACACCCTTATTTTACATAAGTTATATTTTTAGTTTAGTTTACATTATGCATAGTTGGACTATCATCATTGTGTATATATTATGATCAATGGAATAAAGCCGGCATCTCTGGAACCCGAAGTTTTTGTCGTTTCAGCTCATATTATTGTGTGTTGAGTCTTTATTTTTTATCATTGATCATGGGTTACTTGGGGGCTTGTAACTTAACGAGTTCAGCTAATCACCCTTGAACCTGGCATATGCCACGTTATATTACTTGGTTACACCTGCCTGTAAGCTTGATGCCACTCGCAATTATGTGACCCGGCTGTGCGCTTGATAAGTCAATCAACTCTGATGCCTATTATGGACTTAGTTGACCCTGAGCTTATCAAAGTTGAAAACAACGGAATAAGTCATGTGAAAGCCGGCTTTAGAAACAAGCAAGGACAAACCAAAAGGGCTATAAAAGCTGGCTTCCAAGCAAAGCACAGTTTAGCTACCAGGTTGTGCAAACCGGTTTGATGAAAAACTGAAATACATCAAAGGGCTATGAAAGACGGGATTTTTTGATGAAACTAACTTAGTTCATCCCACAAAATTCATAAGTTCCAGCATTCATCCAAAGCATACTCAAAGTTTTCTAACTTATTACAAGCCTATCAGGGCTAAATATCATTGTTTTTCTACAGAGGAAGGACTCTACCCTACTATATTTTGGGTCTCAGACCCGACCGCCGTCTTGCTGGTTTCTGGTGGTGAATCCGCCGGGTTTTTCTCCTTCTCCATGGCGGAAGTAGCTAGATCATCAACAGCTTGCTCGGCTGGCTTCTCTTGTTGCTCTTGAGTCTTGGGGGCTTGGACCATGACTGCTTCATCATCGCCACCTGTGCCGACTCCTGCACTATCAGCATCATTGACTGATCTACAGATTAAAGCTAAAGCTTCCATGGGCCTCTCATCATCATCCTCACCTTGCTTGCTTGCTCTGGGAAGAGTGGCACTACTGGAGTATTAGAGCCAGATTGTGTCGATGGAGCCGGCTGGTGCAGAGGAAATGGCCCTTTGTTCTTCGAAATAAGGGCAAAAGGTTTTGGTTTTGGCACATCTACACGCCTGTTGCGCTCAGTGTACTCCACTTGAAAGGGTTTAAAGTCTATCTCATGGGCAATGGCTGAGGCATGGTGCCGGGTCTCCTTAAAAATTGCATGAAAGTCCTCATGAGTAAAATGAGTGTTATCAACCTTGAACTCAGAATAACCGCCAGCCAGTAGTGCCAGGTTCATCTCAGGATGATATGCCTTTGCCAGTGTCATGGCAAGCATTACCTATTTGCGGCAGGATGACAGCTTCAGATGTTTAATCCACTCTGGGACAGTTGACAAATCCCCTAGCAGTGCAGCCAGTTGTTGAGGCGGTTTCTCCCAGCCTCTTATAGCATTAACAGTGGTGGCACCTCCAATAAACAACTAATTGATAAGTGTATATAGAGCCTTCACCTTTTGCTCCGGCAATTTGAGATTCTCACCGCTGGTTTTACCTGAAGCAAGACAAACAAGTTAGAACAACAACAACTGGTATTCATGGGTCAGTGCAAATTGGCCGGGTTCAAGTTACACACAAGCGAGAGAGTCGGCTTACCAAAAACAAGAATGCAGATTTCATTCAACATCTTTTTCAGACTCGCGAAGCCGGCCTCTACTTCGTCGAGTTTCTTCTCCACCAACTCTGCTCGTTGCGTCCACATCTCTTCATGCTACGACGCCTCCGACTTGACATTCTCAATATCTTGTACAGCTTGGCGGGCGGCTTCTTGAGATTTGCGAGCTAGTTGCTCTACTTTTTCTCGCTTGTCGGCTTCCGCTACAAGTTCTTGCTTTAGCCTGGTGATTTCCTGATATGCCATGGAAGTGGATTTTTGCATGTACAAATTTGACAGTTAGATTGTTATGCAAAACCCTGGGTTGTCGCAGGCAAGACAACCCGGTGCTTGGGGGCTACAACATGTCAATTAAAACAAGTTCAAGAATTCCAAGTTAATATTCAAAGTCCCAAGTTGCTGCAGGCAAGGCAACCCGGCACTTGGGGGCTACACTATTTGACATTTCATATTGGATATACTAAAGTCCTAGGCTGAAGTAGGCAGACAACCTGGCACATGGGGGCTACACAGTTTGAAGTTTCAAATTTACAAGTTTTAAAACTAAGTCCCTGGTTGCTGCAGGCTAGGCAACCCGGCACTTGGGGGCTACATAGTTAGAGTCCTATTTTATGCAAAGCACCAAGTCATTCCTAGGTAAGAAACTTGGAGCTTGGGGGCTACAAATATATATGGGTATAAGGGAAAAGATGTACCTCATATTTTCTCTTCATCAGTGCAACCAGTGCACTTTCATCTGCTCAGTTCTGCGCAAGCCAGATCTCATATTTCTCATGAAGAGCTGCAACATTGATCTCTTCATATGCTTCCATGTGAGTTTCATGAGCCGGTTCTTGACGCAAAGCCGGTTTCTCCTCAAAAAATATTTTGGAGAGGATGTTTGAAATGCTGGGTGGCATATTATGCTTTTCAGCAGTAATTATCACATCTTCATCTTGAGCTGCCTCGGTTTCAGTCGGCTTCTCAGTAGCTGGGTCTTCCTTTTCTTCACCTTCAGCGGCAGACTCCGGAGGAGCCTGATCATTGAAAGCCGGCTCACACATAGCCGGATCCTCGGTGACAGTTTCCGGGATGTTTGAAGTGGTCATCTCCACATCAGTTGCAGCCGCAGAAGAAGAACCCGGCATTTCCTTCAAAATCACCTTGGCCAAGTTACAATGAGGATAAAGCAGTTGAGAAAGGAACAATTGATATAACCTGGCAAGTTTTATAAACTTACCCAACATTTATAGTAAAGTCGGGTAGTAGGCTGACACTGGACGCATCAGACGAACGCGATGAAGTATGGTACCCTGGGTTTGATGGATTCAGTGGAGTTTTCATTTGACCAGCTTTAGGATGAGAGGGAGTTGGGCTTAGTTGCTCCCTCCTACGGACTCGGCAAGGAGAGGGCCCAAGAGGGAGACCTTCACATAGTGAACCTTTGAATCAGAGCTCCGGGTCCTCCTTTTCTTGCTCTCAGCATGCTGTATTTTCTTCAAATATAAGTGCCAGTCCAGATAAGCTGATGGATGAGAAAAATGTAACTTTCTTACAGCTAGCCGGGTCGTTCTCCTGCCAAGAGTTTCAGTATTAGAGGCACTAGGAGGTACCTCTTTGGTAGCCGGGTTGCTGGACTCAGTGTTATCCTGTGAAGAGTCGGCATCAGCAAGTTGATTATCAAGTTGGCCAATAGAGTCAAGTTCTTCTACCTCATCAATTTCTTCTTCCTCATCTACCATCTCTTCATCAGGAGTGGTTGGAGGTTCATACTTGGTATTCCACCAGTCGACATCATGCTGAAATGACAAGAGCTGGCATTATATGAGAAAAAAAGGAAAGGGACAAGGCAGAAAAAGATAGACAAAGTTTACATACCCCATGAGCCGGGTTGTTGGCCTCAAAAGGAGCAAGACCCACGGTTTCGCGGTTTTACCAATTTTTGCTGGCTCCATTTCTTTAGAAGTGTAGCGCATGTCGTCATTAGGCCGGCTCGTGTATTGGTAAAACAAACGAGTGCGTATACTGAGAGGTTGAATGCACCATCCAACCCAGCACCGGGTCACATCCGTGGCTTTGAGTCCATGAGTTATCAAAGCCTTGATCTTCTTGAAGATGGGTTCCAGTTTTTTCCGCTCCTCAGGCGGTGCTAATGACTTCATCTGCTCATTATATGCAAGCCGGCTAAGACGGAAACCCGGCAAAGTATTTTCACCTTCGGGCGAAGTGTCTTTGCAATAAAAGGTCTTCTGCCATGATTTGGGGTGACTCGCCAGCTTCATGTATGGATAGATACAATTGGAGCGCTTCTGGATGGTTACACCAACGCACTCCAAAACCGGACCTCCACTACATTCAGTCTGTCTGTTGCAATAAAAGAACTCCAGAAACAAGTACAGAGTCGGCTCCATCTGAAGGTAGACCTCACAAAATACTTGGAAAATTGCTAATGTTCAGGATGGAATTGGGAGCCAGATCTTGGGGCCGCACGTTATGATATGAGAGAACGTTGTGGAAAAATCGAGAGCCGGGCAGCCAAAAACCTCTGTTTAGATGATCTACAAAAACATAACTCCACCTTGATCCGGCTAAGGCCGGGTCTCCTCTTCAGGTGCACGCCAGCTGATCTCTTCTTTCGGAGGCAGCAAGCCCTCTCTCAGAAGCTCTTCAAGCCGAAGTTCAGAGATTTGGGACTTTGCCCAATTTGCGTGGAATGGACGCTTGGCGAGAGATGGAGTCGGCCCTGATGCCAACTCTACATTCTTCTTGCCTTTGTTCTTTTGAGCCATCACTTTTGGACGCAAACAAGAAGTGGAAGAACTACAAGTACACAATGGTGGCAGACGATTGGATAACAAGACCACCATGAACAACTACGGTTTGCAGTTAGAGGAAATCTAGATCTGCATAATACTGGAAAAAGACGCAGAGGCAATGAACTCTAGCGGTAGTATACAAACTCTAGTAATGGTGGACGAACCCTAATAGGCATGGATGAACCGTAATGGAGATTAAAAGGTAGTTCGATCTTACCGATGTGGAGGAAGAGAACATAGTAGATGAGCAGCGGCGGCGTCGGTGGTGGCGCAGATGAAGAAGTGCTCGATGTAGACCAGCGACGGCGTGAGTGACATCGATGACAGAAGCGGCGTTGAAAGCTTCAGATTTGAAGCGGCACTAGAGCTGGAAGAGGAAGCAGGAGGTGAAAGGGGGTAAATGAGCCCTCGGCTCCCACCTGCACTATTTATAGGCGGGGTAAAAAATCGAAGCGTCATGGTGAAAACCCTAGCACTGTCAGATCTGGATATGTGCTATTCAAGGAAAATCTCATGAGATATGCAAGATAAATCCTAATGATGGATAGAAATGCCCAACATCCGGCTACCGTTATGGATCTTTTGAAGAAAGGACCCTGCAGAATAGCTAGGAAGAGGCCAAGAGGCGTACGAACTCAAAATGGACAAAACTGGGTCCATGACATGAGCCGGGTTATTAAAGAGGCACGGAGACCTGGACTTTATCCTTAACCTATTTGTTTATTTTTATTTTCAGGAGCTTAGCATGGATAAATCCAAGCAAACCTGGGGGCTAATGTTGGGGATATTACCCGCACATTAGACCCGGCTACCTGGGCCGAGTCTCAAGGAGCCGGCAGTATGAAGGGAGCCGGCCCATGAAGACCAAAGGGCCCAAAACCGGGTCACACATATACCACATAAGCCTGTCCTCGATGGGCTGGCGAGCCCAGATGAGATCCGGCAAGAGTCGGCCAAGCCTGGCTCGAAGGAGATCATGTACAAGCTGGAGGTTTCCTAACTTGGGAAGCACGAAGGACTTAGAGTTGGACTCCAACACGGGTAGGACCCGGAATCTATTGTAACATCAGGGACCTGACCACTATATAAGTGGAGTTCCTAGGTCATCCAAGGGGACAAGTTCAAGTGCTAGCTCTCGAAACATAGGTAGCAAAACAACAACCTTGTAATTGAGATCATCATCATCAATAACAATCTAGCAGGAGTAGGCTTTTACCTCACCAGAGGGGCCGAACTTGGGTAAACTCGTGTCTCTCGTTCCCGATCGACCCCATTCAAGGCTCCACCTTGTTGTTATGGCCTCACTACTAAGTTCTCCTACGAGGACACTTGCTGTGTTAACCCCACGACACCATGCACAGTACTTAGATCTTTCCAGGGAGACAAAGTAAAAGGAGTCGGAGGTATGCTGGGTCGCAGCACACCCAGTGGGTTGTTGAGATAGCCGGTTGCTTAGGAGAGTCAACTTAGTAAGATCATAAACAAAACAAGCCAGACTCACAATGGAGTGAACTAATTTTATTTCTTCATGGATCGAACTAAGACAATAAAATGATGAAAATATAGAGTCTAAGTGTTAAAGCAAAGTAGCTGGGCAATGTTACAAGTCCTCTTCGTGATTTTGTTTGTCTTTGGATTCTCACATCAGTAGGCACCCGATATCAGCACCTCATGGATGATGAAGGGACCCTCCCAAGGTTCAGACAACTTTTGCACCCCCTTCGTGTCCTTGATGAGTCACAGGACTAGGTCATCGATCTCGAAGGCTCGGCCTCTGACTTGGCCATTGTGGTAGCGGCACAAGTTTTGATGGTATATGGACAAGCGGGACAGTGCTTGCTCTTGTGCTTCCTCGAGGGTGTCAAGGTCATCTTGTCTCACCGACTAGGATTCTGCTTCGATGTAGGCTATGACTCAAGGAGAGTTGTGGATGATATCACTTGGTAGGTCGGCCTCGATGCTATAGACCATGAAGAAGGGGGTGTAGCCGATAGAACGGTTTGGAGTCATCTGTAGACTCCAAAGTACCAAGCGGAGCTCTACGCCCCAACAACCCATAGACTGCTTTAGAGGGGCCATGTGCCGGGGTTTGAGTCCTTGGAGGATGAGTCCATTGGACAGTTCAACTTGCCTGTTGGATTGTGGGTGGCCCACTGAGGCATAGTCGAGGGTGAAGCCACTCTTCTTGCACAATTCACAAAAGATGTCAGCGGTGAAATGGGAGTCATTATCCATGATGATGCTGTGGGGGACGCCGAATCGATATATAATGCCTTGACTGAACTAGATGACCGGCTCCGCAGCAGTGCTTTTAATAGGCTTGGCTTCCACTTGGTGAACTTGTCAACTGCAATGAGAAGATGGGTGAAGCCCCCGGTTGAAGTCATGAGGAGGCCCACTATGTCCAAGCCCCATACAGCGAAGGTCCATGTATTGGGAATGGTCTTGAGTGCTTGAGCCGACATGTGCGTGTATCGATCAAACTTATAGCACCCTATGCAAGTGCACACAATGTCCTCAGAGTCGGCCACCACGGTGGGCTAGTAGGAACCTTGGTGGAAAGTCTGGCCTACTAATGCCCAAGGTGTGGCATGATGGCCGTAGAATTTCCTGGAGCACCTTCTTGCCCTCCTCTGGGGGAATGCTTCATTGGAAGACTCATGAAGTGCTTCTCTTGTAATGCTCTTCCGCAATGACAGTGTATGCATTGGTGCACTGCAAGATGCGACGCGCTTTTGTTTGGTTGTAACACCCCGATTTTGGCTCCTCAATTTTTCTTCCTCGGAATTGGACTCCTGTCTTTTTCCTCCGGTGTTATTGGATTTTCTTTGGATCTTGGGCAGATGTTGATGGTGAGATAATGCCTTCCCCCTCGATCCCAGAGATTCTACTCAAGCCACCCTTGTCACCAAAAGTAATTCTCCCAGGGTTTTGCCGCTGAAACCCTAATTTCCGAATATCGGAAGGTGAAACCGTAGTCTCACCATTACAAAGGAACCCCAGTTTCCTTTGCTCTAAAAATTCTCCAAAAATCCCCAGTGACTCATCTGTATCTATAAACCCCATATCTACAAAAATATTGCCATGTCTTATACAATATTTTCCATTTACAAATAATTCCTTTTTCTGCCTTCCGAAGGAATTAAATCCAAAAATATATCTAGCCATCTCCAAAAGCTGTGATAATTTGTGGAGAAGATCTTTGTGCTTATCTTAAGCTCTTGTAAAATTATTGGGTCAAGGTAAATCGGGAAAATAATGTCTTCCTTTATAAACCCAATAATCCATTTTTTTGCCTTTTCCAAAGCAACCCCTACTTTTATTGCTTGGAAAATTCCCAAATAATTTGTGGTGCTCAAGACAGCCACACAAGCTCCAATTCCACCAAAATATCAAGCTCCACAGTGCAATTTTTTAGCACTAGCTCCAACCTTAGCTTCTGCACAATTTGTTCCTTTGTGAAGGAAGTGCTAGATGCAATGATCTAGCTGGCCTAAAAGTTTGTCATATTGACCACCTTGGTGCCTCACTAGAATCCTTCAAAGAACAGCTCATGGCACCAAGTCCACCTCCCCCAAATCAGTGCAAACACCTTCTATCCAGAAGTCAATACAGCCGCAATCTGTCACATTTTTTGCTTCCCATTGCTGCCAAACCACCACAGGTCATCTCTATCAGAGTCAACTCATCTATTTTGCAAGGTATGGTGGCCATTTGTCAGGTCGGCCATGCCATGCCAATGGTGACCACCTAGCTGGCATACCAGCAGAGAGCTCTTGCACTGTAGCCCGAGCTACCCCGCCGTATAGTGTCAAGCTTGAGCTCTCCAGTGCGCCATCTCACCCATTCCGCTCCCATGTGTCACCCCCACCAATTGCTAGCCACAATCACCATCACCTCCGAGCTCCGGAACCCTGGACAGAGCGCCGCCGTATGCTTCCAAAGAGGTTCCGCCATATTGGTACCTGCAGACCAAACATGGTAGTGTAGCACTTTCACAGAAGTATCCCAGTGAGTAATCGTCCCAACAAAGAGTGGAGGGGAGTATTTATGGAGGCGTTTCTCTCACACACAAGGTGTCACAACTCTTGTGTGAAGTACTGCTTAAGCTTCTGCAACTACTATTACTATTCAAGGTAAACGATAAACTAAGAAATGCTAGTAAATAAGGATATAAAGTGTCTACTGGAAAACTAAATAAAAGTAAATAACAAGAGCTTGAAATGGTGTTTCCTGCAATGAAGAGATTAGGTGCGGGGAGATTTCAGTTCATGGTATGAATATATGAATTGTGCCAGTGCGACGGTAATACCAGTTACCTTGTATTGTACTCATAGTATATGATATAAACTTTCTATAGGCGGTTCTCCCTAGAATTATGAAACTCCTCCACCAGGGGTTACATTTCATTCTATGGTCCTATTTCTCCGTTGCCATAGAGTGGTCGTTTCCACAATTAAGGTCATAAGAACGGAACCAAGCATTAAGTTCAATGGATCACCGTTATCTCATATTGTCTTTGGTTCTCATAGATATCTCCACCTGTCACGTAGGAGGTCAAAAAGTTCCTAAACAATATGTGTTACCTATGTAGGTCTTGAGATCATGTTGCCTCGGCCCTTAAATTGGACAACATGCATAGGGTTCACCACAGTATAACAAAATACTAAATAGATCATAGTGCTACGAATTGAGATGACGACATATTGGATAGGCACATATCAATCTTACCACTCACCTACATCTCCCACACCTAGGGGAATTACTCACACATCATCGGAGGGAAATCAATCACAATCAAAGAGATCAACCATGAAAACCATATCGATAATATTGAGAAGATCCACAATGAAATGAAATGGTGCTCAAATAGTCTTGATCTCAGATGAGATGGAGTAGTGATTACAAGTTCCAATCCCCCTTACAATAGTGAAGGAGGTGGTGATGATGATGGAGATGAAAGGACCAAAGACTACGATTATCTCCTCGGTTCTTCAGATCCTTCCCTCTCCTGTTTTGGATGGTGTGGCGGCGACTAGGGTTCTCTTCTCCCCTCCTTCCCTTCACGAAAGTTGCTTGTATAGATGTAACACCCCCATGTATTAGCAACAGTAATCACCTTTAGATAATGCCCAGTCATCATGTTGAACACTGCTTGATCATCATTTGCATCATATCTTATTTTAAATTGCAAATCAAATTCAAATTCAAATTAAAGTGAAAATAAAAGTTGTGCAAATGTGAAAACTAAAATGTTCATTAAATAGCAAATAATCCAGAGGCATTTATAAAAATATAATCAACATTTATTGAATTAGATAAATGACCCCATCATCCACAAAATAGCACCAAACAGAAGTATTTAATACCTTCTTTTTTAAATAAAATTCTAAGGAAAACGTGTGGACACCAAACCATATTCTGGTGGTACTAAATATTGCATACTATTTATTGGACAAATCACATATTTTACAAAACTAAAATTAGGGCTAAACTAATTACTAAACAGAAACTAAAATAAAAAGAAAAGATAAAAAGAAAATAAGATAAAAAAGAAAAAGAAAAGAAAAAGCCCCCTGGCCCAACTGGGCCTCAGCCCAGCCAGGACGGCCCACCCGCTCGCCCCTGGCCTATTTAGGCCTCCTCCCACCGAAACCCTAATCCGATCCCCACTTCCCCCCCCTCGCGCCCGCCTCTGCCGCGCTCGCCCCGCGCCCGACCCCGCCGCCCGACGCTGTCGCCGCCTCGTCCTCGTCCCCGACGTCGTCGCCCCGTCCTTGCCCTCCTCCTCACCGACTCCATCGAGCGTCGCCGCCCCCCTTCTCTGCATCGGGGTGAGGACCCCATCTCCTCCTTCCCCTCTTTGTCGCCGCCGTCCACCGCGCCTCGCCTCGCCTCCCGCGCTCGCCGCTCCACCCCGCGCCTCGCCGTAGTTCCGGCCGCCTCTCTGCCCGTGGTCGCCGCGCCGCCTACGGACGTGTCCGGCCCCCTCTGTGCCCCCGCGCGCATGCGCTGCCCGGACATGTCCGGCCATAGACAGGCACAGCCCGGACATGCCCGGCTGTGCCACTGACGCCTGGGCCCGCCCCTGTTTAAAACGAAAAAGAAAAATAAATAACTAAATAAATAAAAAAGAATTAAAATAAATAAATAAATAAATAAATAAATAAATAAATAAATAGTTAATTAACTTAATTAACTTTGTTTAATTAACTAATTATCTAATTAGCCTAATTAATCTGTAATTAGCTTAATTAAACCCTAATTAGTCCAAACAATCAATGACAGGCAGGACCCGCATGTCAGAGTTGACTGGTCAACGGTCTGTTGACTGCTGACGTCACGCTGACGTCACCTAACACTATTCTGGATAATTCAAATTTCATTAATTAAAATAATTTCAGAAAATGATTAAAACTTTGAAAAATCATATAAATTAAATCGTAACTCGGATGAAAATAATTTATATATGAAAAATGATCAGAAAAATGTGTAGAATCTGAATAACCTATCCACATGCCTGTCACACCCCTCTAACATACTGAACATAGAACATTTTGCCCGTATCCGATAAATGAACAGTGCATAACTTTAATAAAATAAATCCAAATAAATTCCTAAATTAAGTAATGCAATTAGATAGACAGTATAACAACTCTGCATAACATTTAGGCATGTCATGCATCCCTGTTGCCTTATTGCCGTGTATTTATTGTTTCTTCCCCCTCCTTCTCTCCCGATAGCCCCCGAGAATGCCGACGACGCTGCAGTGTACGACGATGTCGCCGACAACCAGACCCCTTCAGCTGAGCTTCCAAGCAAGCAAAACCCCTTGATCATCCAAATATCACCCATTCCTTCTCTCTTATTCTTGCCTTAGAATTGCCCCTGCTACTGTTCCGATAGCTCCTATTCTGATGCATAGCCTGATTTTGTTGTCTGTTGTTTATACCTACCTGTTGTCCCACAATGCTTAGTTAGCTTTGCCAATGCTTCATCGGTAGCCCTTCACCCTTGTCCGTTGCCATGCTTGTTACCGTGCCATGATCAATCTGGGTGATGATCACAGAAATGTTTACATACTGCAATACTTAAACTATTAAAGTCGGGCTGGCCCCAAGGGTGCCCGCGAGAGAATACTACAAAAGACGGGTCGGCTCCAAGAGCACCCGCGCGATATGTCTTACCAAGTCGGAGCGACAGGAACCCTGTTCGTCTCTGCGAGTTACAAAATGAGCTTAACGGATTTGGGTATTTGATCTGAGTTGGCTACATGCCTATACGCACTACCACCACGTGGGATAATGGTTTAATGGGGCCCTCTACGTCGTAGTATCAGCCGGAAGTTCTTCAGACGTCACATCTCAGAGATGCGGGCTGATTGTTGGGGTGAGCTGGATACGTCTGTGGTGCTTCCACAGTCGCGCTTGGGCCCCGGCCAGTCACGCAACATGCAGGAGTGCGAAGGGCGATGGCCCAAGACCCCTTCGTGCTTAGGATTTAGACCGGCGTGCTGACCTCTCTGCTGAGCCTAGGTAGGACTTCGTCGTGTCGATCTCCCGAGGCCGGGCATTACCCAACAAGTGTGTCCGGCCAGATGTGATCGAGCGTGTTGGGTAACAGTAGTGCACCCCTGCAGGGAAGTTATCTATTCGAATAGCCGTGTCCACGGTAACAGGACGCTCAGAGTTGTATCTTGATCTGCTACAACTATAAATGGATACTGTCACTTTAGTAAACTGCTACTACTGCTCTCGGGATCACTTTCTCGCAGGGTAGTCGAGGAAGGATCTCAGGGCTTTACTAAACTATGTTTCATATATATTATCTTGCTCTATTCTCTTCTGATGCTGCAAGATTGCTTCAAGATGCTAGTCTTCGATAGGCTAGGCCTCTCCCCCCTTATTCCAGCATTTCTGCAGTACAGTCCAAACATATAGCCCCACTCCTTTGATACAATGCATTTAGTACAGTTCTAATGTCAGTCTTGCGAGTACTTTGGATGAGTACTCACGGTTGCTTTGCTATTCTTTTCCCCCATACCAGATACTTGCGACCAGAGGACGGAGCCCAGGAGCCAGACGCCACCGCAGGAGACTACTACCAGGAGAGCCCAGGTGGCCACTACTACTGGGTTGAGCCGACCGACCAGGAGTAGTTCGGAGGCCCTAGGCAGGAGGCCTTCGCCTTTTCGATCGTTATGTCATTGTTTGTGCTAGCCTTCTTAAGGCAAACTTGACTAACTATGTCTGTACCCAGATATTATGGTTTGTATGACTTATGTATTCGGGTCCTTGTGACCCCTGGCTTGTAATATGATGATTTATGTTTAAATTTGAGTTTAGAGTTGTGTTGTGATATCTTCCCGTGAGTCTCTGATCTCGAGCGTGCACGTTTGCGTGTATGATTAGTGCAGGGTCGAGCAGGGCCGTCACAATAGATAAGGAGGAGCCGTGTGCACTTCAAATGACCGCTCAAACGAGCGCACGCGGTCGCATGGAAGGCCGTCTTTCACTCTGGTGCGCCTGTTGACAATGCTTTCTTCGGGAAAGTTGCTCCAATTGACTTGATTTGTAGCAATCTCCTTTGGTTTCCTTCCAAATGTGATATTTCCTGCCATCCAAAGGACAAAGTAGATTTTCCTCTCTTTTGTTGGATTAGCATTAGAAATATCCGAAGAATAACAAAAATCCATTGAAACCAAGTGGAATTTACTACGAAAAACATCGTAAAATCTCGAGCCATCAACTCCCCCAAGCTTTAGATTTGCTCGTCCCCAGGAAAACAAGAAATCAAGAGAGTGAAAAGGAGATTGGTTGAATGGAAAGAACTTTACCGACTCGAGACAATATATCATATCCATCCTATCTTATCCTGCAAGATCATCCAAGAAAGTTTTTGCAATTGAATAGCTGCACCTAAACTCGTTGCCTAACCACGGATAGCCTCATACCATTAGTTATAATTTCACAAAGCAAATTTTCTTCGCTAACCAAGTGTTTAGGCAATTGGAGGTATATGTATATTGGATGGATATTCAGTTTAAGCTCACTCATCAAAATGCATATAGAAGGTTTGGAGATTAAAGATAGCAAAGTACTCAAGTTTTTCATTAACACCCACTAATGCCTCCTAGTCATGGCTCTCAAACACTTCTCTCAGTTATTGTTCTTTGGGATTTCAACCCTAGGTGACGGGGTTATGAATTCACTATATGCAATGTGGTTCCGCCGTGGTTTAATTTCATGCACTATGGATCAAGAATGGTTGTGTCTTTCGAGCTCAGCGATCAGTGCCTTTATTTACCACTTACACACTCCCATGGGGAAGGTCGATCATTTACTACACAATCCCCAAGTTCATGACGGAGTTGCAGTTACACGAATTATCTCAAAATATAGCAACAAGACGTAAAGCCAGCCGAGGGCTGAAGCACCACGATTTAAGTATTACGAATAAATTTTGGCATAACCTCAACCACTTCGAATATTCATCCCTCTTAACAACTCCATCAATAGGTGCTCTCAACTCAATCAAAATCAGCATGTGGAGTTGAAGTGCTTAAATACTCATTCTCTTCCATTGCTCCTATCTTCTAAAATTTTCAGATTTTTCATTAAATCAAAAGCATGCTTTCCCACAAGGTTTGACTAACAAAATCTGGAATTGGGAGTTATGACTAGATGATATTCAACTAATGCGGGGAACTAATTCAAGTGCAACCAGTCAACTGAAAATTCTGTCTCAAATAACATTGCGAGACAAGGGATTATGTATATGTTATACCTTCTCGTGCTAGCTCACTCTTCCCCTCCATCAAGTCCCAATTCGCTTTCTTTATGTCCTCTTGCTAGGTGAAAACAAAACTGTAGGCTCAATGGAAACAAACAAAAAGAACTACAACAAAGCAATATCAAAGTGCGCTCCTCAATTTATTATGCAAAATGAAAATAAACATGCAAAATACAAAAACAAATAAAAGAAAAATAAATATGCATGTTTCTTGTCCATGTCCTCGTCATCAAAGTGCGCTCCCCCAAGCTTAGGTTCTTGGCCTACTTTCTAGTCCATGTCCTCGTCATCGTTGCCCCCTTGGCCAAAGTGTGGCCATTGGAAGGATGGGCCACTAGAGGACGGACCTCCTACACCCTGATGTAGCTGCCAGAAAGAAAAGAGGGACTGCATGTTCCCACTCAGCAGGTTAATGTTGTTGTTGGCCTCACGGAGTCCGTACGGATCCCTCCTATCTGCTGCTGCAGCTGCTGGAACTCAACCCTGGGCACATAGCCATGTGGCTGCCCAAAGCGAACTTGTGGTGCATATTGTGGTGCAGGTTGTGGTGGAAAGTTGGGTGCGTGCTGACGGGCACTGCCACATGCATCCCAACCGTGGGAAGGACCTGCTGCTGCAGCCTCCCACTCTGGAGCGGGTTCGGGTTGAGCAATGTTCCCGAAACCAGCCTCGTGGCGGTACTCGTTGATCTCATCAATGGAGAGTACCCACATATCATGCATAGAAACAGTAAATGCTTGCGGCAAGGGCAAGCGAACATCGACAGTGTGTGTGTTAGGTAGGGGGCATTTGTAGCAATGCTCCCCTTGCACGGGCCCAATGAAGAGAGTGTTGGTCATAATCCTATGGTTGAGTGCCGTAGGACCTGGGACGTGCTGCATGGCATCAATATCGAGGCCGAAGTGCTCGGCTAGCTGAGACACTATGCCTCCCACAACAATAGTCCCCCTCGGCTACTTGTGCTGCCTACCGAGGTGATGCATAAGAAATGCTCCCAAGTTAGGCTTGGGGGTGTAAGCGGGGTGGAGTGCTGCATGGAGCACACACATGTCATAGCTCGACATGCCCCCGATGTTCTCCCTATAAAAAATAATGTTGGCAAGAAAAATCATGAAGTAGCGAATGGCGGGGTTTTGGATGCTTGATACCTTCCTCCCGGAGAGGTCATGTTCATCCTTGACGGAGATGAGCTCCCACGAACCCAACTCATCAGCAACCGGCGTGCCCCTAGTGTCGAGAACCCCCTGGTTCTCGAAACCGAAGGCATCGCAGAATTGCTCCAGTGTCATGGTGCGCTGGACTCCTCCGAGCGTGAATGCGTAGCTCGGTGCCACCCTCGAGTCATCGAGAGTGTGGGAGAAGGAGGAGATGAGCTCCACGGTGATGCTGCGGTACATGAGGTAATGGAAGTTACTGAAAACTCCCATCCCAACATTGTTCGCAAGCCATGCGAAGTCATTGTGAAGCCCTTGGGACTCCTAGAACGCGTCACACTTCCACTTCGTGGGGATAATCCCCCGGTTGTTCACGCGTTGGAAGTCCTTGTTCACAGCAGCACGGAGTTCATCGCCCTCGTTCCGGGCACGCTTAGAGCGTGAGCCCATAGCCTTCTTCCCCAATGCGATCACTGATTTCATCATTTTCTACACACAACAAAAATAACAACAAAAAATATAAGTTTAACATGGGGATCGAGTTCTAGTACTACCTAAGGTCAATTCTAACCTATTACTTTGAATCCTAACGTGCAAATCAACCGGAAATCAAAAATATTGTGCATCTCATCTAGGATATGAACATTGATGAAATCACCATCAAAACTTGCAAATAAACCATGGATCGGAGAAGAAACTCACCGAGGATGAAGATGCATGGATCAAACAAACGAAATCCAAGAAGAAACGGAAGTTTTGGGAGATTTTTGCTAGGGTTTGAGAGAGAGATGTGAGAGTCTTGGGCGTTGGGAGGAAGAAGAAGAAAACCTCATAGCGCCGGTGGCTCAGATTTATGCAAATTCGGACGAAACAGGCGCTCATACGGACGGGAGCATCCGTATGGAATGTTGATACGTCTCCGTCGTATCTATAATTTTTGATTGTTTCATGCAAATATTCTACAACTTTCATATACTTTTGTAAACATTTTATATTATTTTTGGGACTAACATATTGATCCAGTGCCCAGTGCCAGTTCCTATTTTCTGCTTGTTTTTTATTTCACAGAAATTCCATATCAAACGAAGTCCAAATGCAATAAAATTTTGTGGAGAATTATTTTGGAATATATGTGATTTTTGGGAGGTGGAATCAACACAAACGGAGGCCCACAACCTCCACAAGCCACCTGGACGTGGGCCCCCATGGCGCACGGTGGTGCCTCGTGGCTTCTTCAGCCGCAAGGAAGCTAATATCAAGAAAAAATCGTGTCAAAATTTCAGCGCAATCGGAGTGACGGATCTCCGGGAATTTAAGAAACGGTGAAAGGCCAGAAAAAAGGAATGCGAAACAGAAGAGAATAGAGAGAGAGAGAGAGAGATCCAATCTCGGAGGGGCTCCCGCCCCTCCGGGTGCCATGGAGGCCAAGGACCAAAGGGGAAAACCTCTTCCCATCTAGGGGGGAGGCCAAGGAAGAAGAAGAAGGAGGGGGGCTCTCTCCCCCTCTCTTCCGGTGGCGCCGGAGCGCCGCCGGGGGAAACATCATGATGGCGATCTACACCAACAACTTCGCCGCCGTCAACACCAACTCTCTCCCCCTCTATGCAGTGGTGTAACACCTCTTCTCCCTGCTGCAATCTTTACTTAAACTTGGTGCTTAATGCTATATATTATTATCCAATGATGTATGGCAATCCTATGATGTTTGAGTAGATTTCTTTTGTCCTATGGGTTGATTGATGATTGTGATTGGTTTGACTTGTATGTTTTATTTTAGTGCTGTCCTATGGTGCCCTCCGTGTCGCGCAAATGTGAGGGATCCCCACTGTAGGGTTTGCAATATGTTCATAATTCTCTTATAGTGGGCGGCTAGAGTGACAGAACCTTACACCCGAGTAAGGGGGTTGTTGCGTATGGGAGTAAAGGGGACTTGATACTTAATGCTATGGTTGGGTTTTACCTTAATGATCTTTGGTAGTTGCGGATGCTTGCTAGAGTTCCAATCATAAGTGCATATGATCCAAGTACAGATAGTATGTTAGCTCATGCCTCTCCCTCATATAAAATTGCAATAATGATTACCGGTCTAGTTATCGATTGCCTATGGACAAATCATTCTCTTGTGTTACAAAAAACTTTCTACTAAACAACTAACTTTTATTATCTTGCAATTTACTCATAGTTTTACTATCTTGCAAATTACTCCTAGTTTTATTCTTGCAAAGTAGTTCTAGTATTACACCTACAAAGTACTTCTAGTTTCATACTTGTTCTAGGTAAAGTAAACGTTAAGTGCGCATAGAGTTGTATCGGTGGTCAATAGAACTTGAAGGGAATATTAATTCTACCTTTAGCTCCTCGTTGGGTTCGACACTCTTATTAATCGAAAAAGATACAATTGATCCCCTATACTTGTGGGTTATCAAGACCTTTTTCCGCCGTTGCCGGGGAGCAATAGCGTGGGGTTAATATTCTCGTGTGTGCTTGTTTGCTTTATCACTAAGTAGCTTTTATTTTCTGTTCTAAGTTGTTCTCTATCTTTAGTTATGGATATGGGACACAAAATACCAAAAAAAATAGTTGTACTTGCTACTCATGGAGATGGGGAACCTCCTAAAACCCTCGATGCTGGTTATGTGAAAAACATTAAATACTACTTTGATAATCCTGATAAATCTCCATTCAACTTGATAATGGGGTATACTTTGGATCAACGGGAATACTTTAGGGATTATCGCTTGTCTCAAAAAGGGAAACTCTTATGGGATCAAATTGATTATTTGCATTGGTATGCTCGAAATTTATGCTTAAGATATGATTATACTTGTTGCTCTAAGATGAAGGCTCCACACCTTCCCTTTTCATGTAAATTTAATGATAATGAAACCTTGGCTTCTTATGCTAATGGTGTATATGATTACTATGATGTGGAACAAATAGAAGAATTTGTTGCTTTTAAGGGTGCTTATGAAATTGAATCTTTGTTTGAAAAGTATGAAAACTATGATGATGCTGTTTACAGATCTGAAAATTATGCTATACTTAAATATTGCTATGAGAATTATGAATACAATGCCCATATTGATGAATTTATTGAGAAAGTCTCCGCTGTCTAAGAGCAAACTAATATTTTGCAGGAAACTATGGAAGATGAAATTGCTGAAATTGTGAGCTCATTAGATGAAAAAGATGAGGAGGAGAGCGAAGAATAAAAGGAGGAAGAGCAGATTAGCTACCCGTGCCCACCTTCTAATGAGAGTAACTCTTCAACCCAAACATTGTTTAATCTCCCTTCGTGGTTACCGAAGGATGAATGCTATGATAATTGCTATGATCCCTTGGATTCGTTTGAAATATCCCTTTTTGATGAAATTGATGCTTGCTATGCTTGTGGCCATGATGCCAATATGAATTATGCTTATGGAGATGAACTTGCTATAGTTCCTTATGTTAATAATGAAATTGTTGGTATTGCACCCACGCATGATAGTCCTATTATCTTTCTGAATTCTCCAAACAACACTATATCGGAGAAGTTTGCGCTTATTAAGGATTATATTGATGGGTTACGTTTTACTACTACACATGATGATTTTGATGAATATAATATGCATGTGCTTGCTGCTCCTAATTGCAATTATTATGAGAGAGGAACTACATCTCCGCCTCTCTATGTTTCCAATACGATAAGATTGCAAGAAACTACTTATGCTATGTATTGGCCTTTACTTGATGTGAATGAATTGTTCTTTTATGACATGCCGATGCATAGGAAGAGAGTTAGACTTCGTCATTGCATGATATATGTTGCTTTGTGCTCACTTCTAAATTACAAATCATTGTTAATTAAAATTGGCTTTGATATACCTTGGGATCCGGGTGGATCGATTGCTTGAGCACTTTATGCCTAGCTTATTGGCTTTAAAGAAAGCGCTGCCTGGGAGACAACCCAGAAGTTTTAGAGAGTCATTTATTTCTGTTGTGAGCTTTTAAAAAGTTTAAAAACAAAAAAATATAGAGGGGGACCTAAAAAGTTTTTCAAAAAGAGAAGCGATTGGAAGGTTATGCATTGGAGAAGTGAGGGTCGACCTTGAACACTTATGTTCATGCTCATGGAAACAATGTATAATTTTTCATGGAAGTTTCTCAAAAAAATAATTATCCCCTTGTACAAATCCATTGTATTATAAAAATAATGTGCCAAGATTTACCGTTAGGATATTTAAATTGCTTGTTTGGTATGTGCAGTGCAAAAACAGAAACTTTTGCTGTAGTGCTTGAATTTTTTTATTTTGCTGGAACGTGCAAAAATTCTGAAATTTTTACACAGTACTGATATGCAAATTTTTTATTTTTCCCAATTTTTCAGAATTTTTTGAGTTACAGAAGTATATGTACCGTCTGCAGCTTAACAGACTGTCCTGTTTTCACAGATTGCTGTTATAGTTTCGTTATTTGCTTATGTTTGAAATCTTGTTGAGCCCCATTGACTTGGGAGCCATAGAATTGTGACAGAATACAGTGGGTAATGTTTGATTATAATTATACAATAATGTTAGAGTAGGACATGATGGGATTTGATGTTATATGTACTAACCCTTCTAATAAAAAGCTCGGTTAAGTTTTGTGTGGATGAAGTGTTCGAAGATCGAGGAGGTATTGATATGAGAAGAATGAGGAGAGGCAAGAGATCAAGCTTGGGGATGCCCAAGGCACCCCAAGTAAATATTCAAGGAGACTCAAGCGTCTAAGCTTGGGGATGCCCCAGAAGGCATCCCATCTTTATTCGACAATTATCGGTATGTCTCGGTTTTTGTTTTGTCCACATGATATGCGTAAATTCTTGGAGCGTCTTTTGTGTTTATTTTTACCTTTTCTTTTATGCACCATGCTGATATGAGATAGTCCTTGGTTGATTTATAGAATGCTCTTTGTACGTCACTTATATTTTTTGAGTATGGCTTTATAGAATTCTGCATGTGCTTCACTTATATCATTTGAAGTTTGGATGCCTGTTTCTCTTCATATAGAAAACCGTTATTTGTAGAATGCACTTTTGCTTCACTTATATTTATTAGAGTGTGGTCTTTTGTAGAAAGAATTAAACTCTCATGCTTCACTTATATCTATTTAGAGAGTCAACAGGAATTGGTCATTCACATGGTTAGTCATAAAATCCTACATAAAACTGGCAGATCACTGAATATGATAAGTTTGATTCCTTGCAATAGTTTTGCGATATTAAGATGGTAATATGTGGGAGGTACTAGTGAATGATTGTGGTTTATTAGGAATATTGGTGTTAAGGTTTGTGATTCCCGAAGCATGCACGTATAGTCTCTCGTTATGCTAAGAAGTTGGAGCATGATTTATTATTGATTGTCTTCCTTTGCGTGGAGGTCGGGGGCGCGCGATGGTTAACTCCTACCAACCTCCCCCTAGGGGCATGCGTAGTAGTACTTTGCTTCGAGGGCTAATACACTTTCACAATAAGTATGTGAGTTCTTTATGACTAATGTGAGTCCATGGATTATACGCACTCTTACCTTTCCGCAATTTGCTAGCCTCTTCGGTACCGTGCATTGCCCTTTCTCACCTCGAGAGTCGGTGCAAAATTCGCCGGTCCATCCAAAACCCGTGATATGATAGGCTCTATCACACATAAGCCTCATTATATCTTCCTCAAAACAGCCACCATACCTACCTATTATGGCATTTCCATTGCCATTCCGAGATATATTGCCATGCAACTTCCATCATCATCATATACATGACTTGAGCATTCATTGTCATATTGCTTTGCATGATCATATAGCTCACATAGTATTTGTGGCTCAGCCACCGTTCATCATTTTTTATACATGTTACACTAGATCAATGCACATCCTGGTACACACCACCAGAGGCATTCATAGAGTCATACTTTGTTCTAGTACCAAGTTGTATTTTTTTGAGTTGTAAGTAAATACAAGTGTGATGATCATCATTATTCATTATTAGAGCATTGTCCCAGTGAGGAAAGGATGATGGAGACTATGATTCCCCCACAAGTCGGGATGAGCCTCCGGATGAAAAAAAAAGGAGAAAAGAAAAAAAAAAGAGGCCAAAAAGAGCCCAACAAAAAAAAGAAAAAAAGAAAAAAAAAGAGAAAAATATATATGAAATGAACGAAAAAGAGAGAAGGGGCAATGTTACTATCCTTTACCACACTTGTGGTTCAGAGTAGCACTATGTTTTTCATATAGATTGTCTCCTATGTTGTCACTTTCATATACTAGTGGGAATTTTTCATTATAGAACTTGGCTTGTATATTTCGATGATGGGCTTCCTCAAATGCCCGAGGTCTTCATGAGCAAGCAAGTTGGATGCACACCCACTTAGTTTTCGTGTTGAGCTTTCATACACTTATAGCTCTTAGTGCATCCGTTGCATGGCAATCCCTACTCCTCACATTGATATCAATTGACGGGCATCTCCATAGCCCGTTAATCCGCCTAATTGATGTGAGACTTTCTTCCTTTTTGTCTTCTCCATATTATCTATACCACAGTATTCTATTCCACCCATAATGCAATATCCATGGCTTGCGCTCATGTATTGCGTGGGGGTTGAAAAAGCTGAAGCGCGTTAAAAAGTATGAACCAATTGCTTGGCTGACACTGGGGTAGTGCATGATAAATACTTTATGTTAAGAAGATGGAGCATGACAGGATTATATGATTTTGTAGGGATAACTTTCTTTAGCATTTTTATTTTGAAAGGCATGATTGTTTGTTGGTATGCCTGAGTATTGATGTCTTTATATAAAATTATAGACTATTGCTTTGAATCACTCGTATCTTAATATTCATGCCATGATTAGATTCTATGATCAAGATTATGCTAGGTAGCATTCCACATCAAAAATTATCTTTGTTATCATTTACCTACTCGAGGATGAGCAGGAATTAAGCTTGCAGATGCTGATACGTCTCCATCATATCTATAATTTTTGATTGTTTCATGCCAATATTCTACAACTTTCATATACTTTTGGCAACATTTTATATTATTTTTGGGACTAACATATTGATCCAGGGCCCAGAGCCAGTTCCTGTTTTCTGCTTGTTTTTTGTTTCACAGAACATCCATATCAAACGAAGTCCAAATGCAATAAAATTTTACAGAGAATTATTTTGGAATATATGTGATTTTTGGGAGGTGGAATCAACGCAAACAGAGGCCCATAGCCTCCACAAGCCACTTGGGCGCGGCCCCCCCCCCCCCCGGTGCACGGTGGGGCCTTGTGGGCACACCGTAAGTCGGTTGGGGCTCTTCTTCGGCTGCAAGGAAGCTAATATCTCGAAAAAAATTGTGTTAAAATTTCAGCGCAATCGGAGTTACTGATCTCGGGGCATTTAAGAAACGGCGAAAGGCCAGAAAACAGGAACGCGAAACAGAAGAGAACAGAGAGAGAGATCCAATCTCGGAGGGGCTCCCGCCCCTCTGGGTGCCATGGAGGCCAAGGACCAGAGGGCAAAACCTCTTCCCATCTAGGGGGGAGGCCAAGGAAGAAGAAGGAGGAGGGGGGCTCTCTCCCCCTCTCTTCCAGTGGCGCCGCCGGGGGAAACATCGTGATGGCGATCTGCACAAACAAATTCGCCGCCGTTAACACCAACTCTCTCCCCCTCTATGCAGCGGTGTAACACCTCTTCTACCCGCTATAATCTCTACTTAAACATGGTGCTTAACGCTATATATTATTATCCAATGATGTATGGCAATCCTATGATGTTTGAGTAGATTTCTTTTGTCCTATGGGTTGATTGATGATTGTGATTGGTTTGAGTTGTATGTTTTATTTTGGTGCTATCCTATGGTGCCCTCCGTGTTGTGCAAGCGTGAGGGATCCCCACTATAGGGTTTGCAATATCTTCATAATTCTCTTATAGTGGGCGGCTAGAGTGACAGAAGCTTACACCCGAGTAAGGGGGTTGTTGTGTATGGGAGTAAAGGGGACTTGATACTTAATGCTGTGGTTGGGTTTTATCTTAATGATCTTTGGTAGTTGCGGATGCTTGCTAGAGTTCCAATCATAAGTGCATATGATCCAAGTAGGGAAAGTATGTTAGCTCATGCCTCTCCCTCATATAAAATTGCAATAATGATTACCGGTCTAGTTATCGATTGCCTATGGACAAATCATTCTCTTGTGTTACAAAAAACTTTCTACTAAACAACTAACTTTATTATCTTGCAATTTACTCGTAGTGTTACTATCTTGCAAATTACTCCTAGTTTTATTCTTGCAAAGTAGTTCTAGTATTACACCTACAAAGTACTTCTAGTTTCATACTTGCTCTAGGTAAAGTAAACGTTAAGTGCGCGTAGAGTTGTATCGGTGGTCGATGGAACTTCAAGGGAATATTAATTCTACCTTTAGCTCCTCGTTGGGTTCGACACTCTTATTTATCGAAAAAGCTACAATTGATCCCCTATACTTGTGGGTTATCAAACGCCGTCACACGTTCAAATCAGCCGATCTAGGGTTTTCATATCTCAAACGAGCGCTCAAACGAGCGCACGTGCTCGTTTAAAACGCCGTCGTCAAACCTGTTTGCATGGAGAAGTTCTGAGCGAAGAGTGAAACGGGCGCTCGGACGGACGCCTGTGCTCGTTCGAAAGGCCGTCGTTCACTCTGTTCCCACGACCGCTCCTGGTCCAAGGGTTAAACGACCACTCGAACGGACGCTCGCCCCCGTTCGGAACGCCGTCCTTCGCTCTGTGAGCTTTGACTGATTTCGGTGAGAGTGTCATACTACCGTGCAAACGGACGCATGCAGTCGTATGATACACCATCGTTCTCCCTGACATTCTTCTGTTTTTCTTCTAAAATTCCATGCGACCGCGCAAATGGGCGGCCTTGCCCGTCTACAATGCCATCGATCTCCCTGTTGCTTTCCTCCCTTGTTTCTTTTCCTGGTTCCTCATTTCAACACTTCTCCTTCAACATAAAGGGGTTAAAAACAACTCTTTCGAGGGATTTTCATCAGTTCATTTATATGAACATAATTTTCACTTAAACAAAGATAAAATTTTATCAAAAAATAAAAAGATAATCGGTTGCCTCCCATTAAGCGCTGGTTTTTAGGTTGCTTAGCTCAACATCTTACATTAGTATTTTATCAAGTATCAGTTGGTCGTGGGCTTTCCCTCCTCACAGTACATAATTGTTTAGGTGGTGGCACATACCTCACCCTTGCTCCTGGCTTCTTTGGGAAGTACTTGACTATTTCCTCCTCACAGATTCGAAAAGTTACCTTCCCTTCTGAGCAATCTACCGATGCACCTGCAGTATTCAAAAATGGTCTACCTAGGATAATTGATAGTTTTTCGTCTTCGGGCATGTCAAGAATAATAAAATCAGTAGGTATAACATGCCCATCCAATCTCAATGGCACATTTTCAGCCATCCCCACTGGCTTCTTTGTGGACTTGTCTGCCATATGCAGAGTTATGCCCGTGGGTATGCATTCAGATAAATTCAACTTGTGATAAAGAGTTAGAGGCATCACACTAACCCCTGCTCCTACATCACAAAGAGCATTATTTATATCGAGATTGCCAATAGAACAAGATATAGTGGGTATACCTGGATCGCCCAATTTCTCTGGTATCTTGTTATCGAAAGGATACTCCGTTATCATGGCAACCTGCTCTTTCAAAGTCATACTCCTTTTGTTATTCACAACAACACGCATGAACTTAGCAAAAGTAGGGATCTTTAACATATCAGTCACATGCATTGACATTTTAAGATCAGCTATGGCTTGTAGAAAAGAGGATTATAGTGCATCATTGGAAGGTGGCCTTACAGCTTTGGGATAAGGGAGAGTCTTCTTAGTTTTACCTTTATCTCTCTCTTTCTCCTTACCTTTTCCTTTGTTCTTCGATGTTTGGCCATTAACCTTATTGGTTGGATCGGGTGGTTGTTTATTTCTCTCCACCCTAGGTTCTTCCTCTACTTCTATTTTCAGAGTCTCTTCTTCATTGTTATTGCCATCAGTTGTTTCTGCATCAGAGTCAACTTCTTTCTCAACTTCTGCCTCATCTCCCTGAGTATCTTGATGGACCTGTCCTTTAGGTTACTCTTCACCAAAGAGCAGTTCTCTATTCTCTTGAGTCTGGCTTTGGCTCTCTATCCTTCTTTGTTCTTGCTCTTTTTCATACCACTCAGGGCCCTTGGGATCCTGCGTTCTCTTACCACTTCGAGTAGATATTTCATTAGTAGAAACATAATTATCTAACTGAGCAAGAATCAAAGCTTGGGTTTCAGAAATTTGGGTACATTGGGTCTCAATCATACGAGAGTGCTTATCAAGATTCTTTACTGCTTGGCTTAACCCATCTACTTCTCGTGAGAGATATGCTATTACCTTTTCATTATGATAGATACATCTTTGGAAGTCTCTGTTGAAATTATCTTGATGGAATTTAAACTTGTTCATTGTGTCTTGAAGCTCATCCTCCTGATGATAAATACTGAATATATCCACCTTTTCATTGATAACTTGTTCAATAGGCTTACCTTTCTCTTGAGTTACCTTCTTGAACTCCTCCATGTCTTCAATATGGTATATCTTTCCGGTTGGATTGATAGGTTCTTCAATATTCCATTGCTCGTGTGCAGATACAATCTTCTCGGTGTGCTCTCTCCCTTCTTCTAGGGATAATGACATGAATTGTCCACCAGCACTTAGATCAAGAATGGATTTTGATTCTTCATTAATTCCATGATAAAACATATGCAGTATGACATATTTAGCATAACCATGGTTAGGGCATAAGGTTAAAAATTTAGAGTATCTCTCCCAAGCTTTATATAATGTTTCACCATCTTCTTGAACAAATGAAGTGAGGTTTTTTCACAATTTAGTAATCTTTGAGCTCAGAAGGAATTTATCCATAAACCTTTCAGCACACATAATCCAGCTGGTTATACTATTTTGAGGCAATCTATTATACCACTTCTCAGCATCGTCTTTTAGAGAAAACCTGAAAAGTCTCAATAGCACAAATTCACGTGAAACATCTTTTAACTTAAATGTCCCACATAAAGTATCAAACATCATCAAATGTGCTTGAGGGTCTTCCTCTTCAGTTCCTACAAAAGCATGTTTTCTCACCTCTGCAATAAGGTCACAGTCAATCGAGTACTCTTGAGCACAATTAGTAGAGTAAACTATAGGAGATCTAGAGACTAGTACTGGAGCACAGTGATCTCTAATAGTCTTCTTTGGCTTCTCGGTAATCGTCATTTCTGCAAATAAAGTATTAAGCTCAACAGTTCCACTATTTTTGTATTTTTTTATTAATGAAGCTTGCTGCTCCTGAGGAAAACGAGTAATGTAATCTGGTAAATACGTTCTCCCTGAACGAGTAGATCCCCTGTGTGTTACAGGAAGCATCTACAATAATAGTACCTGCAAAAAAGCAGTTACGAAACAAATACTCTGCGCTTAGTTCCCCGGCAACGGTGCCAGAAAATGCCTTGGTACCTGCAGACCAAACAGGGTAGTGTAGCACTTCCGCAGAAGTATCCCAATGAGTAATCGTCCCAACAAAGAGCGGAGGAGAGTATTTATGGAGGCGTTTCTGTCACACACAAGGTGTCACAGCTCTTGTGTGAAGTACTGCTTAAGCTTCTGCAAATACTATTACTATTCAAGGTAAACGATAAACTAAGAAATGCTTGTAAATAAGGATTTAAAGTGTCTACTGGAAAACTAAATAAAAGTAAATAACAAGAGCTTGAAATGGTGTTTCCTGCAATGAAGATATTAGGTGCGGGGAGATTTCAGTTCATTGTAAGAATATAGGAATTGTGCCAGTGCAACGGTAATACCAGTTACCTTGTATTGTACTCATAGTATATGATATAAACTTTCTGTAGGCGGTTCTCCCTAGAGTTATGAAACTCCTCCACTAGAGGTTACATTACATTCTATGGTCCTGCTTCTCCGTTGCCACAGAGTGGTCGTTTCCACAATTAAGGTCATAAGACTGGAACCAAGCATTAAGTTCATGGATCACCGTTATCTCATATTGTCTTCGGTTCTCATAGATATCTCCACCTATCACGTCGGAGGTCATAGAGTTCCTAAACAATATGTGTTACCTATGTAGGTCTTGAGATCATATTGCCTGGGCCCTTAAATTGGACAATATGCATAGGGTTCACCACAGTATAACATACTAAATAGATCATAGTGCTACGAATTCAAATGATGACATATAGGATAGGCACATATCAATCTTACCACTCACCTACGTCTCCCACACCTAGGGGAATTACTCACACATCATAGGAGGGAAATCAATCACATCAAAGAGATCAACCATGAAAACCATATCAATAATATTGAGAAGATCCCCAATGAAATGAAATGGTGCTCAAATAGTCTTGATCTCAGATGAGATGGAGTAGTGATTACAAATTCCAATCCCCCTTACAATAGTGAAGGAGGTGGTGATGATGATGGAGATGAAAGGACCAAAGACTACGATTATCTCCTCGGTTCTTCAGATCCTTCCCTCTCCTGTTCTGGATGGTGTGGCGGCAGCTAGGGTTCTCTTCTCCCCTCCTTCCCTTCACGAAAGTTGCTTGTATAGATGAGGAGGAGCCGTGGGCACTTCAAACGACTACTCAACCGAGCGCACACAGTCGCATGGAAGGCCGTCTTTCACTCTGGTGCGCCTGTTGACAATGCTTTCTTCGGAAAGTTGCTCCAATTGACATGATTTGTAGAAATCTCCTTTGGTTTCCTTCCAAATGTGATATTTCCTGCCATCCAAAGGACAAAATAGATTTTCCTCTCTTTTGTTGGATTAGCATTAGAAATATCCGAAGAATAACAAAAATCCAATGCAACCAAGTGGAAATTACTACGAAAAACATCGTAAAATCTCGAGCCATCACATATCCTGCCAAGTCTAGCCACAAATCTTGCGCCGCAAGCCCTCCCCTGCTCCACCGTGATGCTTCCCGCCACCAGCTGGCCTGTAGCGCATCACATCCTAGCTCATGGGCATCGACAGAGAGCTCCAGGTGGCATCCTTATCCACTTGGCATCGCTCCCCTATAAATGGAGCTCCCCGAGCACCCTAGGCTCACCCACGAGCATCCTCTCCCTCCCGTAGACCCTTCAACTCAATTAATTGGTCGCTCGGGTCCTCTTTCCCCACTTCTAGTGAAATAGCCGCCGCCACTATCCTCTGCTATGGTGAGCTAGTCCTCCCTCCCCTCGCTAGTTCCTTGCATCGGCGTGATCACCAGATCACGGCGGAGCCACCCACACCTTCAATTTCCTCGGCGACCGTACGCTGCGGCAACGGGTGCGTCTCACCGAGCTGAGAAAGCCCATGTCTAGAACGTCGGGGGAGATGACCGAAGTCACCAGGAATCGCCATCAGTGTCATCGGTGACATGACACATGCGAGGAGGAAGACGCCCTATTCAAATCCGACAAGCAGGCCCATATGGAAGCATATTTCTATGGGTACGCCTCTGTCGTCACCCTCCGCAGCCTTGTTGGGCCAGTCCAGTAGCGACAGTACCAGTGTCTGAATTCAGCCCAACATGGCCAGAGCAACAGTGCCCTTTAATCTTTTCCGCGGGATTTTCTATTAGGACCTAGATGCAATTTTTATTTTTGCAAATAAGCCCCTAGCAGTCTAATGGCTATAACTTTTGAACCATAACTCCGATCGAGGTGAATCCAAAGCCCATGTTCTCCAATCGAAGAGCCCGTTCCAATGGTGTCACTTCCATGATAATGTCACATTCTAAAAATGACTCTTTTGCCCTTACCCTATCTTTAGGCCTTTCCGGAGATGTCGGTTCCGATAAATCCTTTCGCAAAGCCATCGCACTTCGTTCCGGAGACTTCCTTGATCTTGAGGCAAGCCAACCATCTGATATATGCACTAAAGCTTTGCCTCTTTGTTGTTCTTGTATATATGTAGTAAGGAGCAGGTATATCCCAGGTGTTACATATGTGTGTATATGGGTTTGAATGTATGTATGCCTGGATGGATGTGCTGGTTAGATGCTCACTAACATTTGCAGGTACTATACAACAGAACCTAGTGAATAAAACTTGCAAACTAATAAACTTGTTAACCAGGACTGGTGATCAAATAAAATTGCAACTATCTCTAGTCACCCAGCCTCATCTCCCTGCACAATAGTGCTGACTGAAGCACAGGAGAAAGTCGTGGTTCCTGGTGGTTGGTTGCTTTGCATACTTTGATCGCCAGCTTACAAACTCATTGTTTATCTTTCTTTTACACGCCCCATGATTGTGGTGTCGAATCGATGCTCGACTAGTCCACTTCATCTTCTTATGTCGGCAATGTCCCCATGCTCTGGGCTGCTTTTCAGCTGTCTGGGGTGGCTGCTGACTTTATTTCTCCTCGACATGCTCCCATGCTTAGAGTTGTTTCCGGTCGTCTTGGTAGCTATTGAGTTTATCTTTGTAGCATTGCTCCCATGCTCTGTGCTACTTTTCGGTCATCTTGGGCAGCTGCTATGTTCTTCTTGACAGTAATGCCCCCATGCTCTGTGCTGCTTTTCGGCCGTCTTGGATGGCTATTGTTTATTTGTCAGTTTTCCTCTACGATGGATCAAAATATGGTTATTTGTCCATTATACAATCATCGTGCACTAATGACTCATGTGGCATGCTAATTTGGAGTTGGTTGTTATGCTTTCACTTTGATGCACTTGTCATTATCATGAACAACATTCTTACGCAGGTGACATTTGGAGTATTACCCGTTGTAATGATAAAGAATGTGACTTAATAATAACAACCTCCTACATCATGTAGATCGAGTCATAGTGCCACCGAACCAAACTATATTTAGTACAACCATACTTGCCTTTAATGGGAAGGCCTTAACTCGGTCTATCAATGTGCCTCTTTTGTGATCACCTCAGTGGGCTGGGTAGACAAGTGTGCTACCCTGATCCAGTAGGTAGATGTCTAACTTGCGAGAGCTTGGACCAGTGTTATTGAGATCTCAAGATATTGATCCCGGATGGGATAGTTTGTGCCACAGAGATGGCAGGGGTCCAATTTCTATATCCCAGGGCATGCGAGAATGCCGGTGATTACACTAGAGAGTCATGTTGGTAGAATGGTTTCGTTGGAGTAGCACTAGTCCACCCATGAGGGAAGTGTACGAAGGTACAAGTAGAAGAGCTCCATAGTATGGGTAAAGTGTGCAACCTCTGCAGAGCGTCAAAATCTCTTCGAATAGCCGCATACTCGGTTATGGACACAGTTCTGATAACCCACAAGTATAGGGGATCAATTGTAGCTTTTTTCGATAAATAAGAGTGTCGAACCCAATGAGGAGCTAAAGGTAGAATCAATATTCCGTTCAATTTCTATCAACCACCGATACAACTCTACACACACTTAACGTTCGCTTTACCTAGAACAAGGATAAAACTAGAAGTACTTGATACGTCCATTTTGCATCATGTTTTCCTACTGTTATTTATAGTGTTTTTAATCAATATAACACTTTGTGGATTAATTCTAATGCCTTTTCTCTCTTAATATGCAAGATTTACATAAGGAGGGAGATTGCCGGCAGCTGGAATTCTGGACCTGAAAAAGCTATGTCAGAGATACCTATTCTGCACATCTCCAAATGAGCTGAAATTTCACGGAGATTTATTTTGGAATAAATAAAAAATACTGGAGAAAAGAAGTACCAGAAGGGGCCACCCAGGTGCCCACGAGGCACCAGGGCGCTCCACCCCCCCCCCCAGGCGCGCCCTGGTGGCTTGTGGGGCCCCTGGCCAGCCTCCTGTGCCCATTTTCTGGTATATATGCCAATTTTCCCTAGAAAAAAAATAAAGAGAAGACTTTTGGGATGGAGTGCCGCCGTCTCGAGGCGGAACTTGGGCAAGAGCACTTTTGCTCTCCGGCGGAGTGATTCTGCGGGGAATACTTCCCTCCGGGAGGGGGAAATCGAAGCCATCGTCATCACCAACGATCCTCTCATCGTGGGAGGACCAATCTTCATCAACATCTTCACCAACACCATCTCATCTCAAACCCTAGTTCATCTCTTGTATTCAATCTTTGTCTCAAAACCTCAGATTGGTACCTATGGGTTGCTAGTAGTGATGATTACATCTTGTAATTGATGGTAGTTGGTTTACTTGGTGGAAGATTATATGTTCAGATCCATTATGCTATTCAATACCCCTTTGATCTTGGACATGAATATGATGTCACTACAAGAAATATGCTAGCTTGTGACCTTCTGTCAGTGACCCTGGAAGAAATGGTCGTAAATCTACGACCATTTGAGACCAGTTGGCCGTAAGCTGTTCGGGGGGCTCCAAACCGTACACCATAATGACCATTTTGGTCAGAAAGGTCGTAATTTCCTTACACGAAATGGTCGTAAAGCAGACAGCACTGGTCCGCTGCCTTATTTCTAGATGATCACGACCAATATAAATGGTCATTACACTTGAGTTCGAATGCATTAGAATGATTAGGCAGCCACCTCAGCAATCTCGCGTATGTGTCAATGTTTAGGTGTCATTTTTGCTTACATGTCGTTCAACAGAGATCACACACACTGACAGGCGGGACCCATTTGACAGCAGGAGCACACACACTGACAGGCTGGACCGAGCGCTTAATTTGCTTGGTAAAAAAGGTGCACGAGCGGGGACTCGAACCCACGACCGCTGGTTTAATTCGCTTGATCACTACCGCTGGGCTAGAGAGGGACTGTTGGTCTTGTATTGGAATGTTTCTATATATCATAGAAAACAGTGGCTGTCTTGTACCAAACATAACTCATTGACACGTGGGGCTTATTGGAAGCATCGAACAGAGCCAACACTTAGAGAAATTTTCTAGGTCTTGCGGGGGCGACGGCGGAGGTGGCGGCGGAGGTGTCCTGCGGAGGCGGGGGCCGGCAGCGGAAGCAACCGGTGGGGGCGGGGCCGGCGGCCGAAGCGACCAGCAGGGGCCTCGCCACTCGCCTCGCCCACGACAGGAACGCTGACCTCGCCCATGCAAGGAGCGGCTCGCCGAGCATGGGGGACTTGCCGCCACCGCAAGCACACCTCCCGGTATGCAACCCTCTCCTCTCCCTCCTCTCCTCTCCCGGTACGACCTGCTGATTGTCTGAACTGAATTTGTCTGAACATTGCAATGTGTGTGGTGTGGTTTGTCTCGCAATGAAACTATTTTTGTGGATAATCCAGCCTCATGTTGTGTGCCTCTGAAATTCCAGCCTCAGGTTGATGTAGATTTGATGTAAACTTGGAAAATATGAAGGAAGTTGATGTAGATTTGATGTTACACCTCTGAAATTCCAGCCTCAAATCTGTTAAAGAACATAAATATTGATGTAGATTTGATGTAAAATTGGAAAAATCTCATTGATGGAGATTTGTTGCAAACTTGGAAACGTCATTCATGTAAATTTGCAGTGCTGTTATTGTTGGTGGTTTAACCACGATAGTTCTTTGTGGTAGCATAGGTTGTTATTGTTGGTGGTTTAACCACAGTAGTTCTTTGTGAACCACCTCTGTTTTTTTGTGTACCACCAAGTTTTTGTTAGCTTTTCTTTTCTCCCATGTGAAATTTGTATTTCCTGTGAACTGCTTTTTCTTGCTCCCATGTGAAATCAGTAAACCATGAGAACTGGACTAAAGTAGTGAGAAATTGGAAACAGCTCAATGTTGTAATTAGGCAGTTAGCATATAAAGTTGTGTGCCTACCTTATTTTCTGGATTTTTTAGCTGCCATTACTCCATCCATTTTCATTAATTAATGTTGATGCACTTAGATTGATTGCTAAGTTGCAACAATTTGTTGTCTTTGGCAAATGGACAGAAGCTGGATTAGAAAAGGAGTTAAAAGGTTTTCCAAAGAACATATGAAGGGAGTTGATGAATTCATGCAATTTGTTCGGACAAATTTTGCCAAGGATGCTGTCATTCTTTGCCCATGCTGCGAATGCCTCAACCATTCAAGAATAGCTCAAGGAAGAGTGGAAGATCATCTGCTTCTTAATGGGATGGCCAGCACATATGATAGATGGATATATCATGGAGAACCTTTAGATGGACAACCTCAACATATTGAAGCTGATACACAGGCCCCTCATATGATGGGTGGTGGTGATGCTGGCATTGATTTTATGGAAAAGATTTTGCGAGAGAATGCTGGTTTGGAGGAAGAGGATGGGCATGAAGATGATAGGATTCCTAACCTATTGAAGGATCTGTACAATTCTGAAGACTGTGCTGATGGAAAGAAGTCGATGTTTGCTGAGGTGTTAGAGGAGGCGAAGCGCGCAGCTCATGAAGGGGGTAAATTTTCAAGATTTACCTTCACCGTGAAGTTACTCCACATCAAGTCTTTCTACCGGATTAGCAATGCTGCATTCAACGCAATACTCCTCCTTTTGACCTTGCAATTCCTTGATAGCTGTGTTCCCAGGTCTTATGATGAAGCATTGAGCATAATCCGCAGGCTGGGGCTAGGTTATGTTTCAATACATGTGTGCCCAAATAACTATGTCTTGTTTCGGAAGGAATATGCCAAGCATGACAACTGTCCAAAATGCAATGCCTCTAGGTGGAGAGATGCTGATGGGAAGAAGTTAATACCGGAGAAGGTACTGAGGCACTTTCCATTGATACCAAGGCTGCAGCGGATGTTTATCTCGAAGAAATCATCGCTGGAGGTACAATGGCACAAGCTGAAGCGGCAACCTGTGGACAATGAGCTGAGCCATCCAGCGGACGGAGAGGCATGGAAAAATTTGACAGAAAACATGGAGATTTTGCCGCAGATCCAAGGAACATAAAACTCGGCATTGCCACAGATGGCTTTAATCCATTTGGGAACATGAGCACGTCTTATAGCATGTGGCCCGTTTTTGTGGTGCCGTACAACCTGCCACCATGGGCATGCATGGATCAGTCCAACTTCATGATGTCGTTGCATATCCCGGGTCCAGAGTCTCCAGCAAAGGATTTCGATGTCTTTATGGAGCCCCTCGTAGAAGAACTGCTCCAGCTCTGGACTGGTGTACTTACATACGATGCCTTGACTACGAAAGAAAAGTTTAATCTACGTGCTGCAATCATATGGTCCATCCATGATTTCCCGGCGATGCACACTCTGTTTGGGAGGATCACAACGGGTTATCAGGCCTGCATGCATTGTGACAAAGACCCTTGCTCGAAGAGAATAAAGAACAAGATCTGCTACATTGGGCACCGCCGTTTTCTTTCCCGAAACCATCGCTGGTGAAGAAGCAAAGATTTTAATGGTGAGACTGAAACCCGTGACAAGCCAGCGGAATTCACTAAAGAAGAGCTGGAGCGGCAACTTGAAAAGGTGAAAGATGTGAGACCAGGAAAGCTTGCAAAGAAAAGAATGCGTGAGGAAGGCCAATGTTGGGACCGGAGGTCTTGTTTGTGGGACCTGCCATACTGGGATGATCTGAAATTGAGGCATAATCTCGATGTAATGCACATTGAGAAAAACATATGCGAGGATCTGATAAGGACGTTCCATTGAAGGGAAGACAAAGGACACGGTTAGTTCTAGGCTTGATTTGGAAGACATGGGCATAAGAGAAGATTTGCATCTACAGCATGATGAAGATGATGATTCATTTGAAATGCCACGAGCATGGTATAAAATGAGTAAAGAACAAAAGCTTGCATTCTGTGAATTCATAAGAGCGGTGAGATTTCCAGATGGTTATGCTGCTAACCTAGCAAAGTGTGTTACTTCTGATGGATTCAAGCTTCAAGGACTGAAAACCCATGATTGTCACATCCTCCTCTAAAGGATTTTACCGGCGGGCCTCCGAGGAATCATGGACAAGGATATATATGAAGCGGTTGCTGAGCTAGGAAATTTCTTTAGAGAACTGTGCTGCAAAACACTCAAGTTAACTATTCTGGAAAGACTTGAAAAAGAAATCCCAATTATTCTTTGCAAGCTTGAGAAGATTTTCCCTCCAGCTTTCTTCACCGTGATGCATGGTCCATTTGGCGGTGCATTTACCAAAAGAGGCAATGTTTAGAGGCCCTATGCAATACAGTTGGATGTACCCAATTGAAAGAAGGATGCTTACTTGTAAGCATTATGTGCGAAACACGGCAAGACCTGAAGGTTCGATTGCTGAAGCATATGTCATTGATGAGTGCTTGACATTTTGCTCTAGATACTTTGGCGATGTGGAAATGAGATGGAATCGGCCGGGCAGAAATAGAGTGCGGTATGATTCGCAAAGTGGTGATGTCTCGGTTTTCAACCATGGTGTGAACTTTCTTGGAGCCTCACAATACTTGGAGGCTGGTGATGACTATGACAAGATGGTTTGGTATGTGCTTAGCAATTGCGCTGAGGTTCTACCATATATCGAGTACGTTATATCTTATGCACTCGTTATATTTTTTTTCTTGGGTTGGCACCAGCCTAATGTTTTAATTCACTTGTTTTGTTGGCATTGCAGGAAATGCAAGGAAGAGTTGAATCAGGAGGAAAGCCACATCCACGTTGATAAAAGGGTTGCCAAGGGATTTGCTAAATGGTTTAAGAATCATGTGAGATCTTTAGCCACATGTTTTATGTTTTTTGTGTTATTCACCAACTGTTAAATACCAACTGATAAAAGGGTTGCCAGAGGATTTTTCTGTGTTATTCACCAACTGCTAAATGGTTTATTTGTGCAGATTGGAAAGTTGCATGAGGAGAAGAAGGTCAGTGATGATCTATTTGCTTTGGCATGCTTACCGGATAAGCGAGTGAGACTGTATTCAGCATGTATTGCTGACGGTGTCCGGTACCACACCGTTGACCGCGAGGAAAAAAGAAAGACACAGAATAGTGGAATCGTCACTGAGGGGTCACATGATGGTGAGAACATTGACTTCTATGGTCAGCTGAGAAGCATCGTTAAGTTGCAGTACAACTCTAGCAGAGGCATCCATCGCTCGGTTGTCTTATTTCGCTGTGACTGGTTTGATCTTGGTGGCAAGAAGAAGAGAGGAGTCAAATATGATGGCCACTTCAAAAGCAACAACACTGCAAGTTGCTGGTATAAGAATGATCCCTTTATTCTAACAACACAAGCAACAATGGTATTCTATCTACCAGACACTCTTTTGCACGGAAAATGGCGAGTTGTGCAAAAGTTTGAGCACAGACACTTGTGGAGTGTGACTGAAACTGAAATGGAAAAGGGTCCCGGTGGTAGTGGACTAGCATACTAGGATGATGACTCTACGGAAGTTCCGGTGCAAGCTGATGATGACTCTATGGAAGTTTCGGTGCAAACCAGAGTGCGAAGGGACCGGGAACGTGTGCTCGTTGATGCTGCAATTGTTGAAGGCATTAAGAAAAAAAGAAAGGTGGTAGCGGATGGACATGAAAGCGAGGATGATGAAAATAGGACTGATCATACTATGCTGCAATATTGTAGTGATGATGAGGAAAACAGGAGTGGGCATAGAGTTCCTTGTTTTGGTATCGACGACAATGAGTAGCGAAGGTAATTTCTGTCTCCTTGGTGAGCTAATGCTATTGCTGCATGTTCTTTGTTTTGTCTACAGGGCTGGTGACCTAATACTATTACTGATGTAGTTTTTGTACTACAGGATGTGATCCTGATGTGATTCAAGATGCATGTGAGTGATTCAAAATGCTTGAAGATTACAGGGGCAAAATTCTTGAAGATTCCAGGAGCAAAGTGTAGTGATACTGATGGCAAGAAGATTCCAGGAGCAAAGTGTAGTTTAATTTTTGTTTTTGCGAGACAAAGTTTTTGTACTGTATGCTTGATTCCAGGAGCAAAGTTTAATTTCTGTTTCATGAAATTTTTTGAGCTGTTTCAAGAAGAATGATCATACTAAGTTTTTTGAGCTGTTTTTTGAGTTGTGATACTGATGAAAAGAAGAAGTTTCATGAAGAGATGTTTTTTGTAATAATTTTGCAGTTAATGTGAAATGAATGTTTTCAGAGATGTTGCTTTAACTGAGAAGATTTTGTATAGTTAACTGAACTGAATATAACACTGAATTTGGTACAAAAAAAGTTAACTGAATATAACACTCTACTGCCATCTAACTGAATTTTTGCTGTTGCTGCTGAGATACTGAATATAATACACTTGCGGGGACTGAATTTGGTAAAAAAAGATGCGCCTGTAGGGACTCGAACCCACGACCGAGCGCTTATTTCACTTGTTCACTACCACTGAGCTAGAGAGGGACTATCGGTTCTGTACCGGAACTTTTGAGTATATCATAAACTAGCAGCTGTCTCTCAAACAGAACTCACTGACAAGTGGGACCCTCCTCCTCTCCTTTCCCCGTTCTTTTCCCCATTCGACCCACTCCCGCCGACTCCTTCCTCTCCCGCCGCTGCCGACTCCTTCCTCTCCCGCGACGATGGCAGCACACAAGGGAGGTATGAATCTTCCGCTGACTCCTTCCTCTCCCGTTGGTTTTCTGCTGCTGTTTAGATTAGGGTTTGATTCGATTGAATTAGGGTTGGATTAGGGTTCTTGCTGCCGCCTAGAGTAGTTCCAGCCGCCAAGATATGTGATATGGTTCTGCTGTTGCTGTTATATTGTATTGATTTGGATTGGATTAGGGTTCGGTTGGAAATTAGTGTTATATTAGGTAGTAGCAAAATATGATATGGTTCTGCTTGATGTTATCTGACTGATTGCTGCATTATGTAAATTGGTAAAGAGGTAGTAGCAAATTGGTCCATTGCCATTCATTGTAGATAGAGTTACACTTTTTTACATTCTGTTATCTTGAGTAGTAGCAAATTGTTTTGCCATTCATAGTTGTATTCCAAATTGAGGCCCTGGCAAACACAGCTAGTAAATATTCCAAATTGAGGCCCTGGCAAACTGTTTCCTTGTTTGAATGTTTTTGTGAATGTCCTGCCCCTCTATGTTGCTAGATAGAGTCTCTATGTTCTGCACGTATATGATTTTCTTGATGAGTGGTGCTAGTTGCTTGCTAGATATATGGATGAATGGTTCTCTTCTGCTGCTGTGATGAGTGGTTCTAGTTGCTTGCTAGAAAAATTAGATAATCTTGGTCTGTTTGATAAATAGGTAACTTGTTGTTTAATTACAATGCAGTAGTAATTGGTTGTTACATCGCTGCTTTTCAGAGAGGTGGGGAGGCCGCCACCGCCGGCTGCGCTCTGCCACGCCAAGTGAGATGGCCGGCTTGGAAGGTTTTGAGTTCTTCGAGATCATACTTGAGAACTCCTCCAGCAGGCTGGTATATACAAGACGAGATCTCCCCTTCACCCATCTCTTTATCATCACTCTGCTGTCTAGTGCTTGATCGGCACAATTAATCACTGCTTGACCCTCATTGCAGGGGCTGCCTGACAAGTTTGTGAAGATGCTCAACGGCTGTGAGCCCCAGAAAGTGAAGCTGCAGGAGGTCAGTAGCGGGCGTCGCAGGCTGTGGGACGTGGTGGTGGTGTTCGACGCCGACGGCCACATGTACCTAGGGCGTGGCTGGGAGTAGTTTGGCCGCGCCCCGACCTGCGGCTCGGGCACTTCCTTGTCTTTAGCTACGACGGCGACGTCGTGCTCACCGTGAAGGTGTTTGATGGGACCATGTGCCACACGCACTACCAGCACGACGACGATGCCAGTGCGCTCTGCATCTTCTTCCTCTCCTTTTGGCTTCGGCTCACACCGATTGTTAAAAAAACTTTGTTGCATTTGGCCAGGCAATGGGAGCAGCAGCGGGGATGAGGAGGAGCGGAGTGGGGAAGAAGAGGAGCAGAGCAGGGAGGTGCAGCCTATTCTGATGGACGACAGCATTGACGACGAGCCACATATGGCGATGGTTGTGGCTGACGATGACCTCGCAATGGTTGAGGCTGACGATGACCTCGCGATGGTTGAGGCTGACAAAGACCTCGTGATGGTGGTGGCCCCGGCGATCCCACAGCTGGGCAACAGGACCAATCCAATTGTGGCAGAGGAGTACATCCGCGTCGGCATTCGCCACTCTGAGCGCATCAGGATGATGAAGGAGAAGAAGGAGAAAGAGATTTGAAGATGTTAAGAAATCAAGTGGCAATGTTAAGCATGTTAATCTAAACATGTCAATGTTAAGTATGTCAGGTTTACGCTTGTTAGTGTAAACCTCTTAAGTATGACAGTGTTAATCTACTGCAGTTTCTTAATTATGTGTGTCCATCTCCATCACCTTCCAAGCTCAGTTTAGTAATTGATGGGAATAGAAATTTTGTGCATGCTCATGGATGAAACAATATAAGTTTCATTTTCTGATTGTTAAAAACATGGTTTTTTCGTTAAATTTTTTTTGTGCAGCCACGAACGGTCGCCGCGGCGAATTCAACCGGATTTTGAAAACACCACAAAAAATTCAAAAAAAATCAAAAAAATGTGAAACCTCCGCGTCACGTCATGATATGTCACCTAGCAACAAGTAAAAATATTAAACTTGAAATACCAATGTTTTCTCGAAAAAGTGTTCTCAAAAATGACCTACCATGAACGAAGATTCATGGCTTCCAAGCCAAACGAGCAATGACATGGCCACATTCATTGAATAGTTTATGATAATATGCCCAAATTTGGCACATGTCTGCGTCCTGGGATGGCAAACAATGTTGCCAAAGCGAGGTTCCAACTTGTTTCACAAAAAAACTCATTTTTCATTTTCTGAATGCTAAAAGCACGGTTTTTTCGTGAAGCAGCTACAAAGAGTGTCATTCTAAATGGCACCATTCCATGTCTATCTCAAAGTAGACCGTGTTTTACGGACGGACACCAAAAATCATTCATTTCCGAGCCTTCGAACCACTCCCGGACAGTCAAACAACCACCGGCCGAATCAGCTGCAACCGGCTGGAATTTGAACTGCGGGTGCTCCACAGCTTGCCCGTAATTTTTACTAAAAACATTTTTAGCTCCACAGGTAGGCATTTCATAAAGGAATCATCAAGACATTTGCATGATTCAACCCCTAGCCACGAACGGTCGCCGCGGCGAATTCAACCGAATTTTGAAAACACCACAAAAAATTCAAAAAAAATGTGAAACCTCCGCGTCACGTCATGATATGTCACCTAGCAACAAGGAAAAAAATTAAACTTGAAATACCAATGTTTTCTTGAAAAAGTGTTCTCAAAAACGACCTACCATGAACGAAGATTCATGGCTTTCAAGCCAAACGAACAATGATATGGCCACATTCGTTGAATAGTTTATGATAATATGCCCAAATTAGGCACATGTCTGCGTCTTGGGATGGCAAACAATGTTGCCAAAGCGAGGTTCCAACTTGTTTCACAAAAAAAACCTTTTTCATTTTCTGAATGCAAAAAGCATGGTTTTTTCGTGAAGCAGCTACAAAGAGTGTCATTCTAAATGGCACCATTCCATGTCTATCTCAAAGTAGACCATGTTTTATGGATGGACACCAAAAATCATGCATTTCCGAGCCTTCTAGCCACTCCCGGACAGTCAGACAACCATCGGCCGAATCAGCTGGAATCGGCTGGAATTTGAACTGCGGGTGCTCCACAGATTGCCCGTTATTTTTACTAAAAATCATTTTTAGCTCCACAGGTAGGCATTTCATAAAGGAATCACCAAGACATTTGCATGATTCAACCCCTAGCCACGAAAGGTCGCCGCGGCGAATTCAACCGGATTTTGAAAACACCACAAAAAATTCAAAAAAAATCAAAAAAATGTGAAACCTCCGCGTCACGTCATGATATGTCTCCTAGCAACAAGGAAAAATATTAAACTTGAAATACCAATGTTTTCTTGAAAAAGTGTTCTCAAAAACGACCTACCATGAATGAAGATTCATGGCTTCCAAGCCAAACGAGCAATGATATGGCCACATTCGTTGAATAGTTTATGATAATATGCCCAAATTTGGCACATGTCTGCGTCTTGGGATGGCAAACAATGTTGCCAAAGCGAGGTTCCAACTTGTTTCACAAAAACAAACCTTTTTCATTTTCTGAATGCAAAAAGCATGGTTTTTTCGTGAAGCAGCTACAAAGAGTGTCATTCTAAATGGCACCATTCCATGTCTATCTCAAAGTAGACCATGTTTTATGGATGGACACCAAAAATCATGCATTTCCGATCCTTCTAGCCACTCCCGGACAGTCAGACAACCATCGGCTGAATCAGCTGGAATCGGCTGGAATTTGAACTGCGGGTGCTCCACATATTGCCCGTTATTTTTACTAAAAATCATTTTTAGCTCCGCAGGTAGGCATTTCATAAAGGAATCACCAAGACATTTGCATGATTCAACCCCTAGCCACGAAAGGTCGCCGCGGCGAATTCAACCGGATTTTGAAAACACCACAAAAAATTCAAAAAAAATCAAAAAAATGTGAAACCTCCGCGTCACGTCATGATATGTCACCTAGCAACAAGGATAAATATTAAACTTGAAATACCAATGTTTTCTTGAAAAAGTGTTCTCAAAAACGACCTATCATGAACGAAGATTCATGGCTTCCAAGCCAAACGAGCGATGATATGGCCACATTCGTTGAATAGTTTATGATAATATGCCCAAATTTGGCACATGTCTGCGTCTTGGGATGGCAAACAATGTTGCCAAAGCGAGGTTCCAACTTGTTTCACAAAAAAACCCATTTTTCATTTTCTGAATGCTAAAAGCTTGGTTTTTTCGTGAAGCAGCTACAAAGAGTGTCATTCTAAATGGCACCATTCCATGTCTATCTCAAAGTAGACCGTGTTTTACGGATGAACACCAAAAATCATGCATTTGTGAGCCTTCTAGCCACTCCCGGACAGTCAGACAACCACCGGCCGAATCAGCTAGAACCGGTTGGAATTTGAACTGCGGGTACTCCACAGCTTGCCCATTATTTTTACTAAAAATCATTTTTAGCTCCACAAGTAGGCATTTCATAAAGGAATCACCAAGACATTTGCATGATTCAACCCCTAGCCATGAACGGTCGCCGCGGCGAATTCAACCGGATTTTGAAAACACCACAAAAAATTCAAAAAAAATCAAAAAAAATGTGAAACCTCCGCGTCACGTCATGTTATGTCACCTAGGAACAAGGAAAAATATTAAACTTGAAATACGGATGTTTTCTTGAGCTATTCGGTATGATTTTAACCATTATTTCTACAAAGTTTACAAAAATACCCCTAAAATTTCTGCCTCCAAACCCAAAAAAATGCTGAAAATTTCGCTCCCAGCACCAAAATTTCCCTCCCAGCGCCACCAAAATTTCCCTCCACTCCTCTCCCAGTGCCACGCGGGACCCACCACTCCCTCTCCCACTACCACGCGGGATCCCCTCCCCACTCCCCCTAATCTCCCCAAAATTTCCCCAATCTCCCCGCAGCCCTCTCCTAGCCCTCTCTCCGCAACCCGACGGCGAATCCCCTGTCCCCTCTCCTAGCCCTCTCTCCCCGAGGGCGAATCCCGTGTCCCCTCTCCTTGCCCTCTCTCCCCGATGGCGAATCCCCAGTCCCCTCTCCCCAACGGCGAATCCCCTCTCCCCTCTCACCGACGGCGTGCGTGACGATGGCTACGTGCGACGACGGCGAGAGGAGGGTAGGTGCTTGCGACGACGGCGATAGGATGGTAGGCGCCTGCGACGACGGCGACAGGAAGGTCGGCTGCATCGTCTACAACGTCGCCGGTGAGTTCTTCCGTCTATCTCCCTAGTTCTTCCGTCCTTCTAGGGTTAGCGTTAGGATTCGATCGATCTCCCTAGTTCTTCCGTCCTTCTAGGGTTAGGGTTAGGATTCGGTTGATCTCCATGTGGTTCTTCCATCCTTCTAGGGTTAGGGTTAGGACCTCCTGGTGGTTCGGTAGATCCCCCTCATGGGTTCTTGTTCATGGGGATGATGTCCTTCTGGTTCATTGGGTTAGGGTTAGGGTTCATGGGGTTCATGTTGCTCCCTGGTTAGGGTTCATGTTGCGTGTTTGTTTGCATGCTACCACTTAATTTGCAATAGCATCTGCCTGCCAAATATACAGCCTCCTCCTCATCGTCCTCTCCACCACTAAAGCTCTGTAGTTGTTGGTCCCATGCTATCTAGGGTTTGTAGGTTCCTGTTCATGTCTGGTTGCTATCCTGTGAGCTCCTGCCATGCTTTGGTTTACATATGGATGCTCTAGTTCCATAGCTATGTTCCTAGGTTTGCTAAATTGATCAGTGGCAGTGCTGATCTCTCATTGCTTCCTATGGGACTATGTTGTTCATATAACTGAAGAATTCTTCACTTAGAAAGCTTCCTGGTCACTGCACTACTAGATTAGTTCATGTAGGTGTGATATATGCTCTCTGGTTTGGTCTAGTTAATTCATTGTGTTCATTACTAAATGATTAAGTCCATCTGCTATTTCTGTGAGCTTTATTCTATTGATCGACTGGCTCTTAGTTTGTTACTTTGTGCTACTTTGTGCTACAGTTAAGTTATGAATTCATTTCCTTTCAATTGCTCTGTTTAACTTTGTTAATATATATACTGTATTTATGTACTTGTGTGGTGACACACACATATATACTATTGCTATTACTACTGTTATATAGGTGCATTACTTATATCTAGCCCAGGTGCTAGTGGGTGCATGTCTTGCCCACTGATGTGTTTCTTTGCATGACTGAAGGGACCTTGTAGAAGGGGTGCTTTTGTACTTCTGCAAGTATAGTTGTTTCATGCTTTACCAGTGGCAGCATCAGGTTGTTTTGAAGGTCCTCATGATATACTCGTCTAGCTTGCTGTCAGACTGTCTAAGCATGTGTACATGACACCAATTCACTTAGTTCAGTTATGTACATTACTACCTCCTGCTTGATGTAGTTAAGATATTAAGGGATGCTTAATATCTTTCCTGCGTACATGCATGCTTGTTTAGTGCACTTACATGTTTGCTTAATTAATTTAATTGCATCACTATATTGTTGATCCAGCAAGTTTGCTTCACATGTATTACTGCTGATGCATTGCTACACCTGTATGTGTATGCTGGTTCAACTGCTTTCCTTTATTGATACAAGTGCATCATTCTACTTTATCCATGTTGTATCTGATTCTTGTTTATTCTATTTTGCAAGATATTAGGGTAACCGGATAAGGATGACAAGGATGACAATGTCATCCATGGCAAGGATGACAAAGTCAAAGATGAGGCCGACCGTTGGTATGCAACTTGCTCCTTGTGGTTATACTGTCAGTTTTATAAAAGATGTGTGTTAATGTGCTAAGTGAAATGTATTGTTGTAATCTGAATAAGCTGGCTTAATTGTGCTTGTGTGCTGTTAGTCTTCCTTACCTGAATAACTAGGATTAAATGATAATAAAATCTGATAGCATATCTTTGGCTGTTTGTCCATGCATTCCAACCATTCACCTAATAGTTATGTTTCCTTTCTCATGCAATGAAGCGCCTCTCTCCGAGTACGAGAAGGTTAGGGCTAGAAATATGCTGAGGAACAATCGGATATTCCAGTCCCTTGGCATCGGTGCACTAGCGTTAATGATTAGGAAAACAAATGATGTACAAGAAGGTAAAACTAATGAGCTTCAAGAAGGTAGTGGAGTTACCAATGATGACCCAGACTACAATCCGAAGGAGGATGAAGTTATTGATGGAGAGGAAGTGGATGATGTTGTAGTGGAGAAGACTGTTAAGGTGCAAACTCTGTCTTGCTTGGAGGGCTGGGAGTACTTGTATGCTTTGTGTTTCCTTGTGCTCACACATTTGTCTTGTGATCTAATGCTTTTTTCTGTGCTATTTATACGAGGCACTGAAAGAATCTAGGAGGAAGAAGCCTGGTGTTAAGAAGACAGTCAACAAGAAGAGGAAGAGCTCAGAAACATCTGCTGCAATGCCTCCGGGAAGGGTGATGGCCGTACCTCCAGGACAAACAAAGAGGATCCTGGAACCTGATGAACCTGACCCTGTTAGAGTCACAAGGCAGAAAGCAAAGATGGCGGCTGGGACGGACCATCAGGAAAGTCCGCTGCGCATGGACTTCGAGAGCTCGCAGCAAATGGGTGATGAGTTTCCGCCCATGGATGAAGGAAGCACTCTCCGCATGGATGAAAGAGGCACTGACTGCCTAGATGAATGAGGAACTATCTGCATAGATGAAGCAGGCACTGTCCACACAGACCTCGGCCCTGTTGCACCTTCTGTGGACAGGAATGCTGTCATCACTGAAGAAGAACAACAACTTGTGCTTCAATCAGGCAAGTTCACCTTTGCAATGCTCTCTTTTACTAGTGCATTTTCCAAATGGAAGCAATCATTTATGCTTACCTGTTTGGCAAAACCATTCCTGCATTTGTCGATTTCTCTTCTAATTTATGAGGTCAATTTCATTTTCAGATGTAATGACTACCAAGCCTAGAAAGGGCACAGGGCTAGAGAGGATCACCAGGGCGCTTGGTACCAAGGTGCCAATCCAAATTGCCGAAGGGATGAAGCGTCCAGAGAGGCCTTTGCAGGCTGCAAAGCTTGCTTCTGAGTGTGGACTCGGTGCAAGAAGCCATCTTCCGGTTCTTCCTCACTTCAAGAAATACAAAAAAGACAATAATCTACTGAAGAACTACATTGGAAAAGTTGCTGTAAGCTACTTGTTTCGTAGCTAATGTGCTTTCTATTTTCTGTTACACCTATGTATGATCACTAATCTTGTCCCTACCTTGTTTGTTGTCTTGGAAGGCAAATTTTGAGATGGACACTGACTCAGAGATCATTAAGACTGCGTCCAAAGATATTCTGTAGAAAAGTTCAAAGAACAGACACCACCAGATCAAGAAGAAATATTTTGATCCCATACCAGCAAAGAAAGTCAGCATCAAGTCTCCAGTGCCAGATATGACGGACGATGAATGGCAAGCGCTGGTGAAGATGTGGTCTACCCCAAGACACAAGGTTTGCATCTGCTATTGTGGCATGTTGTATACATGTAGCTGTTGGTTTATCTTCTGCACATGATATGCTAGTGCTAGATCATCCTGACAGTATACTTTTTTGTAGGAAACCTGTGTGTCGAACAAGAGGAATCGAGAAAAAGTCATGTACGAACAGAGAACTATAAGAACTTTTGTCTACAGAGCTTACCGTTTGATTCTCGTTGAATAACATTTTTGATTCTTGCTGAATAACATTTTGATTTTTGTTGAAAAACTTTTCAGAAAGAAGAACGTAAGGGTGAAGAGCTGTCTGCGATTGACTTGTTCAAGGCCACCCACAACAGCAAGAAGTCCGGGTTTTCGGAGCCAATTAAGATTGCTATAGTAAGTCACTCCATGCTTTGTCCAGCCAGTTAAGACTGCATCTAGAGCCTGAGGTTTTATGCTTTGCTGATGCTGTTGTATGTTCCATGCTTTGATGCTGTTGCTAGAGCCAAAGATAGATTTGGTATCACGACAAAGATGTCAGAATTTGTTGTATGGTTCTCAACAAAGATATCAGAATTTGTTGTAGCTATTTGTTGCATTTTTTATGATATGACGAAAATTGATCTGAATGTCATTGCCTTTGATGATCGGCTCACTCGGGAAGCCATCTTATTCTTCCATAAGCAGCTCCATTCTAGGGTCCCATGATCATTGCCTTGTTCCAATTGCATGTCTCCAGATCACATAATAGAGTGTACACTTGCTATAATGAATCTTAGAGCTGTGTTAGTATTTAAATATCTGTTATTGATAATATCTACGTGCAGATTCTAATAATGCTTTCAGGTTACTAGTCATCATTTTCTTCTGTTTGAGTTTGAGTAAAATATCTACGTATAGATTTAAAGTTACTTCAAATAATTCATTTTGTGTGCTGGTTTGGTGGCATATAGATCTGCTACTAATGTCATCATTTTCCTCCATATGCTAGCTTGAGATGGAAAAACGGAAGGATGCGCCGGTACCAGAAGGTGTAGAGCCAAAGTCTGCTGCTGAAATTGTTGATGAAGTGCTCAAGACCAAAGTCAAGCAAAGCACATTCCTGAGGAATGTTGGGCTCCAGTCATCTAGGAACAACTCCAGCAAATCAAGTACTGCTGTGGCTGCTCATGTGCGTGATCTTGAGTAGAAGCTAGAGAGGTCGGAGCTTCAAGCTGAAGTGATGCAAGAAGAATTGGCGGCAATCAAGATGAAGTCGGAAGAAGCTGAAGCTGCACGCGAGAAGGAATTTGAGCTGCTGCGCAAGAAGTCTCAAGAACAGGATGAGAAGTTAGCCCACTTGATGGCTCTCTTTGGAGCTAAAGCATCTGACTGATGTCGTAGAAGCTCTATGTGATGGCTCATTTTGGAAACTCTGAAGTTGAACCTGTCGTGAACCTGTCGTAGTGAAGCTGTGAACCTGTCGTGAACCTGTTGATGGCTCTATGTGAACTAGTTAGCATTTTGTGAACCTGTCGTGAACCTGTTGATAGCTCTACATGAACTAGTTAGCATTTTGTGAAGCTATGAACCTGTGAAGTTATGCTTTTTGTGAAGCTGTGAACCTGTGAAGTTATGCATTTTCTGAATTATTTGAGTTTTGTTTGGATCACAGGATATTATTTGAATTATGCCAGATATTATTTGGATTAATTGGGCTTTAAACCTAGTTGGACCGCAAAAAGGCCGAGGCCCAAACAAGAATTGGACTAAAAAGGCTTGGGCCTAAAAAAGAGTTGACTCTAAAAAAAACCTAGTCTGTAAAAGGCTACATCCCAGAAAATAAAAGGCCGAGGCGCAAACAAGAACTAGACTAAAAAGGCTGTGGCCCAAAAAAGAGTTGACTATAAAAATAACTGATCTGTAAAAGGCTCCATCCTAGAAAATAAAAGGCCAAATTGTTGGGCCAGGCCCATGCAGCTCAGCAAATAAAGAGAAAAATAAAATATTAAATGGGCTGAATTTTTGGGCTCGGCCCACAGATACGGCTAAACCGGACCGGGCTGATTCTAATCTACGACCATTTCGGTTGGTCGTAATATTACCACGTTGGATCCGACGTGGTCTGGGCAGACAACCAGTGACAAAAATAACTGGTCGTAGATTTTACGACCTTTTATTTTGGTCGTAACCTTCTACGACCATACCGCAAAGAAGGTCGTTAAGTTTCATTAAAGACGGCCAGCTTTTGACCAACTACTTTTGGTCACAAAAAGGTGACAAATGGAAAACAGTGACCATTCAGTGACCAATATTGATGGTTAAAAATTAGCATATCTCTTGTAGTGTGTGTGAGTAGTTACTTTTGTTCTTGAGGACATGGGAGAAGTCTTGTCATAAGTAATCATGTGAATTTGGTATTTGTTCGATATTTTGATGATATGTATGTTGTTGATTGTCTTAGTGGTGTCATGTGAACGTTGACTACATGACACTTCACCATCTTTGGGCCTAAGGGAATGCATTGTGGAGTAGTAATTAGATGATGGGTTGCTAGAGTGATAGAAGCTTAAACCCTAATTTATGCGCTATTCCGTAAGGGGCTGATTTGGATCCATATGTTTAATGCTATGGTTAGATTTATCTTAATTCTTCTTTCGTAGTTGCAGATGCTTGCGAGAGGGGTTAGTCATAAGTGGGAGGCTTGTTCAAGTAAGTACAGCACCCAAGCACCGGTCCACCCACATATCAAATTATCAAAGTAGCGAACGCGAATCAAACAAACATGATGAAAGTGACTAGATGAAATTCCCATGTGTCCTCGAGAACGTTTTGCTTATCATAAGAGATTGTTCTGGCTTGTCCTTTCCTATAAAAAAGATTGGGCCACCTTGCTGCACTTTTGTTACACTTGTTACTTGTTACAGATTATCTTGCTAGCAAACTACTCGTTACCGATAATTTCAGTGCTTGCAGAAAATACCTTGCTGAAAACCACTTGTCATTTCCTTCTGCTCCTCGTTGGGTTCGACACTCTTACTTATCGAAAGGACTACGATTGATCCCCTATACTTGTGGGTCATCAAGACTCTTTTCTGGCGCCATTGCCGGGGAGTGAAGCGCCTTTGGTGAGTGGAATTTGGTAAGGAAACATTTGTATTACGTGCTGAAATTTATTGTCGCTTGTCACTATGGAAAGTAATCCTTTGAGGGGCTTGTTCGGGGTATCTTCACCTCGACCGGAAGCACAAAGAGTTGCTTCTCAACCTACTGCACCTACTGAAAATATTTATTATGAGATTCCTTCGGGTATGATAGAGAAACTACTAGCTAATCCTTATGCAGGAGATGGAACAATACATCCTGATATGCACCTAATCTATGTGGATGAAGTTTGTGGATTATTTAACCTTGCAGGCTTACCCGGAGATGAAGGTAAGAAGAAGGTTTTCCCTTTATCTTTGAAGGGAAGGGCATTGACATGGTATAGGCTATGTGATGATATTGGAACATGGGATTGGAATCGATTGAAATTGGAATTTCATCAAAAGTTTTATCCTATGCATCTGGTTCATCGTGATCGGAATTATATATATAATTTTTGGCCTTGTGAAGGAGAAAGCATCGCTCAAGCTTGGGGGAGGCTTAAGTACATGATGTACACATGCCCCAATCATGAGCTCTCAAGATAAATTATCTTACATAATTTTTATGCTCGGCTTTCTCATGATGATCAAACCATGCTCGATTCTTCTTCGACTGGCTCCTTTATGAAGAAAACTATTGAATTCAGATGGGATCTTCTGGAAAGAATTAATCGCAACTCTGAAGATTGGGAACTCGACAAAGGTAATGAGTCAGGTATAACACTTTTTTTTGCGAAAAAACTTCCGATCTATTCATCCTCAATCATGATAGTACAACGAACACCAGAAATAATAAAAATCATATCCAGAACCGTAGACCACCTAGTGACGACTACAAGCACTGAAGCGAGCCGAAGGCGCGCCGCCGTCATCGCCCCTCCCTCGCCGGAGCCGGGCAAAACTTGTTGTAATGAGTCAGGTATAACACTTGAGTTTGATTGTGTTAAATCTTTTATGGATACCGATGCTTTTCATAAGTTTAGCACTAAACATGGACTTGACTCTAAGATAGTAGCCTCCTTTTGTGAATCATTTGCTACTCATGTTGATCTCCCTAAGGAGAAGTGATTTAAATATCATCCCCCTATTAAAGAAAAGATTGAGGAACCCGTTAGTGTTAAACAAGAAACAATTGTTTACCATGTTGATCCAGTTGTGCCTACTGCTTATATTGAGAAACCACCTTTTCCTGTTAGGATTAAGGAACATGCTAAAGTTTCAACTGTGGTTAACAAAAGTAATATTAGAGAACCTAGACCCTCTGAACAAATTAAAGTTGAACCTAATGTTGCTATGGTTAAAGATCACTTGGTCGATAATATAGATGGGCATGTTATTTACTTCTGTGATGAAGCAGCTAGAATTGCTAAACTAGATCCTAAAGATAAAAACAGACCTGTAGTAGGCATGCCTATTGTCTCTGTTAAAATAGGAGATCATTGTTATCATGGCTTATGTGATTTGGGTGCTAGTGTGAGTGCTATTCCGCTTACCTTATATCAAGAAATTATGAATGATATTGCACCTATTGAAATAGAGGACATTGATGTTACTATTAAGCTTGCAAAGAGAGATACCATTACATCGCTTGGGATCATTAGAGATGTTGAAATCTTGTGTGGAAAAATAAAATACCCTACTGATTTTCGAGTCCTCGGTTCTCCACAAGATAATTTTTGTCCCATTATATTTGGTAGACCTTTCTTGAACACTGTTAATGCCAAGATTGATTGCGCTAAAGAAACTGTTAGTGTTAATTTTGGTGGTATATCTCATGAGTTTAATTTGTCCAAGTTTCGTAGACAACCTCATGATAATGAATTTCCTAGTAAAGATGAAATTATTGGTCTTGCTTCTATTGCCATACCTCCTACTGATCCGTTAGAACAATATTTGCTAGACCATGAAAATGATTTGCACATGAATGAAAGAAATGAAATAGATAGGATGTTCTTTGATCAACCACCTATCCTTAAACACAATTTCCCTGTTGAAACCCTTGGAGGCCCTCCTCCACCTAAGGGTGACCCTGTATTTGAATTGAAGCAATTGCCTGATACATTGAAATATGCTTATCTAGATGAAAAGAAGATATACCCTGTTATTATTAGTGCTAACCTTTCAGAGCATGAAGAAAAGAGATTACTACAAACTCTGAGGAAGCACCGTGCTGCTATTGGATATACACTTGATGATCTTAAGGGCATTAGTGCCACTCTATGTCAGCACAAAATTAATATGGAGCCTGATGCTAAACCAGTTGTCGACCACCAATGATGATTAAATCCTAAGATGAAGGAGGTGGTAAGAACTGAAATATTAAAGCTTCTGGAAGCAGGTATAATCTATCCCATAGCTGATAGTAGATGGGTAAGTCCCGTTCATTGTGTCCCTAAGAAAGGAGGTATTACCGTTGTTCCTAATGATAAAAATGAATTCATCCCACAAAGAATTGTAACCGGTTATAGGATGGTAATTGATTTTAGAAAATTAAACAAAGCCACTAGAAAAGATCATTACCCCTTACCTTTTATTGATCAAATGTTAGAAAGATTGTCCAATCATACCCACTTTTGCTTTCTTGATGGATATTCTGGTTTCTCTCAAATACTTGTATCACCTGAAGACCAAGAGAAAACCACCTTTACTTGTCCTTTTGGAACTTATGCATATCATCGTATGCCTTTTGGTTTATGCAATACATTTGCCACCTTTCAAAGATGTTTGACTGCTATATTCTCTGACTTTTGTGAAAAGATTGTTGAGGTTTTCATGGATGATTTTTCCGTTTACGGAACTTCTTTTGATGATTTCTTAAGCAACCTTGATCGAGTTTTGCAGAGATGTGAACAAACTAATCTTGTCTTGAATTGCGAGAAGTGCCACTTTATGGTTAATGAAGGTAAAGTTCTTCGGCATAAAATTTCTGAAAGAGGTATTGAAGTTGATAAAGCTAAGGTTGATGCTATTGAGAAAATGCCATGTCCTAAAGATATCAAAGGTATAAGAAGTTTCCTAGGTCATGCTGGTTTCTATAGAAGGTTTATTAAAGACTTCTCTAAAATTTCTAGGCCTCTTACTAATCTCTTGCAAAAAGATGTTCCATTTGTTTTTGATGATGATTGCGTAGAAGCCTTTGAAACACTTAAGAAAGCCTTAACCTCTGCACATATTGTTCAACCACCTGATTGGAACTTGCCTTTTGAAATTATGTGTGATGCTAGTGATTATGCTGTTGGTGATGTTCTAGGACAGAGAGTTGATAAGAAATTAAATGTTATCCATTATGCTAGTAAAACTCTAGACAATGCTCAAAGAAATTATGCTACTACTGAGAAAGAATTTCTAGCAGTTGTGTTTGCATGTGATAAATTCAGATCTTACATAGTTGATTCTAAAGTAATTGTCACACCGATCATGCTGCTATTAAATACCTTATGGAAAAGAAAGATGCTAAACCTAGACTCATTAGGTGGGTTTTCTTGCTACAAGAATTTGATTTGCATATTGCTGATAGGAAGGGAGCTGAGAATCCCGTAGCAGATAATTTGTCTAGAATGGAAAATGTTCTTGATGACCCACTTCCTATTAATGATGATTTTCCTGATGAACAATTAGCTGTGATAAATGCTTCTCATAATACTCCTTGGTATGCAGACTATGCTAATTACATTGTTGCTAAATACATACCACATAGCTTTACATACCAACAAAAGAAAAAGTTCTTCTTTGATTTAAGGCATTACTTCTGGGATGACCCTCATCTTTATAAAGAAGGAGTAGATTGTATTATTAGACATTGTATACCTAAGCATGAACAGGAACAAATCCTACGGAAGGGTCATTCCGAGGCTTACGGAGGACACCATGCGGGAGACAGAACTGCACATAAGGTACTACAATCTGGTTTTATTGGCCTACTCTTTTCAAGGATGCTCGTAAGTTTGTCTTATCTTGTGATGAATGTAAAAGAATTGGTAATATTAGTAAATGTTAGGAAATGCGTATGAATTATTCACTTGTTATTGAACCATTTGTTGTTTGGGGATTTGATTATATGGGACCTTTTCCTTCCTCTAATGGGTATACACATATTTTAGTTGCTGTTGATTACATTACTAAGTGGGTAGAAGCTATTCCAACTAGTAGTGCTGATCATAACACTTCTATTAAAATGCTTAAAGAAGTTATTTTCCCGAGGTTCGGAGTCCCTAGATATTTAATGACTGATGGTGGTTCACATTTTATTCATGGTGCATTCCGTAAACTGCTTTCTAAATATGATGTCAACCATAGAATTGCATCTCCCTATCACCCTCAATCTAGTGGTCAAGTTTAATTGAGCAATAGAGAAATAAAGTTAATTTTGCAAAAGACCGTCAATAGATCTAGAAAGAATTGGTCTAAGAAACTTGACGATGCATTATGGGCTTATAGAACTGCTTATAAAAATCCTATGGGTATGTCTCCTTATAAAATGGTTTATGGAAAAGCATGTCATTTGCCTCTTGAGTTAGAACATAAAGCATATTGGGCAATTAAAGAACTCAATTATGATTTTAAACTTGCTGGAGAAAAGAGGTTATTTGATATTAGCTCGCTAGATGAATGGAGGACCCAAGCTTATGAAAATGCCAAATTGTTTAAAGAAAAAGTTAAAAGATGGCATGATAAAAGAATTCAAAAACAGGAATTGAAAGTGGGTGAGTATGTTCTATTGTACAATTCTCGTTTTAGAATTTTTGCAGGAAAACTTCTCTCTAAATGGGAAGGACCGTATATCATTGAGGAAGTTTATCGCTCTGGAGCCATTAAGATCAATAACGCCGAAGGCACTAATCCAAAGCTGGTCAATGGGCAACGAATTAAGCATTACATCTCAGGTACGCCTATTAATGTTGAGACTAACATTATGCAAACTATGACACCGGAGGAATACATAAGAGAGACCTTCCAGAACACTCCAGAACCCTAAAAAGGAAGAGGTATGTGATACGGTAAGTAAACCGACTCCAAAAATTCCATAAAAATACTTTCTGTCAGATTTGGAATATTAGAAAAAATACAAAAATAAGAAACAGCCAAGGGGACCCACGAGGTGCACACGAGGCACCAGGGCGCGCCACCCTCCCCCCCCCCCAGGCATGCCCTGGTGGCCCGTGGGCCCCTCGTGAGCCTTCCCGACTCCGTTTTCTTCTAGAAAACTTGTTTTGCAAGATAAAAATTATTTATATATACTCCCGGACGTTTTGACCACCGTATCACAAGATTCTCCTCTGTTCTTGTTTCGTGATATTTTTCTGGCAGATCTAGATTGATATGGCTCCACCAACCTCTTCCAAGGACAAGTTCTACGAGAAGGTCATCAACCACTACCTACCGGAGGTGATGAAACACCCTCAAGCCATCGAGATGCGTGAGGGGGTGCTTCACATCCAGGATGTTCAAAGACCCAAGAAGACCGGGAGCGTCGAGGCCAGGCTCGAAGCGGTGGAGCAGGAGATTTTCAAGTGCCAAGGGATGGTAGAACGTGGACTCAGCGCCAACCACTCCATGATCACGGAATTCACCCGCGATCACAAGGTGGATGGCCAATGAATGGGGGACATCGTCTTCAAGCTCAATGAACAAATTGACTATCTGCAAGGCCAAATCTATGATCTTCAAAACCAAAATTTTGAGTATGATGCAAGATTCAAAGGTATGAGTTTAGCTGCAAGTTTCAGGACTCCGGAGACTCGTTCATCCTTTTATGATGGGGAACCTATGCCATGGAAGCCGGAGGACAAGCCCACCACTTCATCATCACCACCATCACCGAAGAAGGAAACTTGAGTACATGGGTATGGGCACTCCCCTTGGCTTGTGCCAATCTTGGGGAAGGTGCCCAGGTATCGTATCACCATCACTTTTATTATCTTTACCTATTTTTAGTTCGATCCTTAGTTATTTCGTGATTTAGTTGAATAAAAGTTTAGTATGATCTATTTTCGAGTGCTAGTTTCGTGATCTATCTATCTATGTAATTGAGTTGAGAGTTATATAATAAAGAGTAGTTTGAGTTTTTGCTTCTTTACTTTTATGTTTCAATCCTAGCAATGAAGATAATGAAAAAGATCATATGCTAATCTTATGGAAAGTAATGACATTACATAAAGGAAAGTATAAGTGGTAAAATTTATTGAAAGTTAACAAACATAGCATTGGTCAATGATGCAATTCATGAAAAAATTAATAAGGGAAGAGAAGATTCACATGCAAATACACTATCTTGGACATCTTTTATGATTGTGAGCCCCCATTGAGTATTTTATGTCAAATTGTTGACGTTGGACAAGGAAGACAACGTAATGAATTATGTTTGCTTATATTCACATAGAAGTTATATTGTCATAGATCCTCCAACATGTGGTGCTTGCCCAATATCTTTGCTAGCCAAAAATCTGCACCAAGTAGAGATACTACTTGTGCATCCAAAACCCTTAAGCCCAGTTTCATGTCCTGAGAGTCCACTATATCTACCTATGGATTGAATAAGATCCTTCAAGTAAGTTGTCATCGGTGCAAAAAGCAATAAAAATTGCTCCTAAATATGTATGAACTTTTATTGTAAAGGAAAATAAGCTTTGTACGAACTTGTGATGGTAAAGAAATAAAAGCGACAGACTGCATAATAAAGGTTGCTATCACAAGGGGCAATATAAAGTGACGTTCCTTTGCATTAAGAGCTTGTGCATCCAACAACAAAAAGGGCATGACAACCTCTGCTTCCCTCTGCGAAGGGCCTATCTTTTACTTTTATGTATTTACCTTTTATGCAAGAGTAAATAGTGTTCTCCTCTATTCCTTTTTATTTTTCTCTTTTGCAAGCATCATGTGGTGGGGAAAGATCTAGGCACATATATCCAGTTGGATATGAGTGATCATGAGTTATTATTGTTGACATTACCCTTAAGGTGAATAAGTTGGGAGGCGAAATTATAAGCCCCTATCTTTCTATGTGTCTGGCTGAAACTTTTTGCTCCATATATATGTTGTGAGTGTTAGCAATCATAGAAGATTAAATGATGGTTGAATATGTGGACTTGCTAAAAGCTCCTACATGAGACCCTTCCTGAAAATATGATGAATTGCAATTGCATTGTTGACTGAGAACATAGTTTGTAAGTTTTCAAGAAAGTTTATGTCTTATACTTCGTTGTTGTGATGAATTGTTACTTGCTCATGAGAAGTTCTATGATAATGAATATTGTTGTTATAATAATGATCATGATGCTACTATGTCCTTATTTTGTTTTTATCGACACCTCTCTCTCTAAACATGTGGACATGATTATCGATATCGGCATTCGCTTGAGGACAAGAGAGGTCTAAGCTTGGGGGAGTTGATACGTCCATTTTGCATCATGTTTTCCTACTATTATTTATAGTGTTTTTAATCAATATAACACTTTGTGGAGCAATTCTAATGCCTTATCTCTCTTAATATGCAAGATTTACATAAGGAGGGAGATTGTCGGCAGCTGGAATTCTGGACCTAAAAAAGCTATGTCAGAGATATCAATTCTGCACATCTCCAAATGTGCTGAAATTTTACGAAGATTTATTTTCGAATAAATAAAAAATACTGGAGAAAAGAAGTACCAGAGGGGGCCACCCAGGTGCCCATGAGGCACCAGGGTGCGCCACCCCCCCAGGCGCGCCCTGGTGGCTTGTGGGGCCCCTGGCCAGCCTCTGGTGCCCATTTTCTGGAATATAAGCCCATTTGCCCTAGAAAAAAATAAAGAGAAGACTTTTAGGACGGAGCGCTGCCGTCGCGAGGTGGAACTTGGGCAGGAGCACTTTTGCTCTCCGGCGGAGCGATTCCGCCAGGGATACTTCCCTCCGGGAGGGGGAAATCGAAGCCATCGTCATCACCAATGATCCTCTCATCGTGGGAGGACCAATCTTCATTAACATCTTCACCAGAACCATCTCATCTCAAACCCTAGTTCATTTCTTGTATTCAATCTTTGTCTCAAAACCTCAGATTGGTACCTGTGGGTTGCTAGTAGTGTTGATTACATCTTGTAGTTGATGGTAGTTGGTTTACTTGGTGGAAGATTATAAGTTCAGATCCATTATGCTATTCAATACCCCTCTGATCTTCGACATGAATATGATGTGTGAGTAGTTACTTTTGTTCTTGAGGACATGGGAGAAGTCTAGTCATAACTAATCATGTGAATTTGGTATTCGTTCGATATTTTGATGAGATGTATGTTGTTGATTCTCTTAGTGGTGTCATGTGAACGTCGACTACATGACACTTCACCATCTTTGGGCCTAAGGGAATGCATTGTGGAGTAGTAATTAGATGATGGGTTGCTAGAGTGACAGAAGCTTAAACCCTAATTTATGCGCTATTTCGTAAGGGGCTGATTTGGATCCATATGTTTAATGCTATGGTTAGATTTATCTTAATTCTTCTTTCGTAGTTGCGGATGCTTGCGAGAGGGGTTAATCATAAGTCGGAGGCTTGTTCAAGTAAGAATAGCACCCAAGCACCGGTCCACCCACATATCAAATTATCAAAGTAGCGAACGCGAATCAATCAAACATGATGAAAGTGACTAGATGAAATTCCCATGTGTCCTCGAGAACATTTGGCTTATCATAAGAGATTGCTCCGGCTTGTCCTTTGCTATAAAAAGGATTGGGCCACCTTGCTGCACTTTTGTTACACTTGTTACTTGTTACTTGTTATAGATTATCTTGCTATCAAACTACTCGTTACCGATAATTTCAGTGCTTGCAGAAAATACCTTGCTGAAAACCGCTTGTCATTTCCTTCTGCTGCTCGTTGGGTTCGACACTCTTACTTATCGAAAGGACTACGATTGATCCCCTATACTTGTGGGTCATCAGTACTCTGTAGGTGTAGAGGGATAGGTTTGCAAGATAATAAAGAACACGTAAATAAAAGTTAGGGGCTGTTAAGATAAAGAAACAATTAAATTAGTTTTAGTAGAGAGCTTTTTGTAACACAAAGAGAAAGATTTGTCCCTGGGCAATCGATAACTAGACCGGTAATCATTATTGCAATTTTATATGAGGGAGAGGCATGAGCTAACATACTTTCCATACTTGGATCATATGCCCTTATGATTGGAACTCTAGCAAGCATCCGCAACTACAAAAGATCATTAAGGTGAAACCCAACCATATCGTTAAGCAACAACCCCCTTACTCGGGTGTAAGCTTCTGTCACTCTAGCTGCCCACTATAAGAGAATTATGAACGTATTGCAAACCCTACAGAGGGGATCCCTCATGCTTGTGCGACATGGAGGGCACCATAGGACAGCACCAAAATAAAACATACAACTCAAACCAATCACGATCATCAATCAACCCATAGGACAAAAAGAATCTACTCAAACATCATAGGATGGCCACAAATCATTGGATAATAATATGTAGCATTAAGCACCATGTTTAAGTAGAGATTACAGTGGGGAGAAGAGGTGTTACACCGCTGCAAAGAGGGGGAGAGAGTTGGTGTTGACGGCGGCGAAGTTGTTGGAGTAGCTCGCCGTCAGAATGATTGCCCCGGCAGCGTTCCGGCGCCATCGGGAGAGAGGGGGAGAGAGCCCCCCTCCTTCTTCTTCCTTGGCCTCCCCCCTAGATGGGAGGAGAGTTCCCCCTCTGGTCCATGGCTGCCATGGCTCCCGGAGGGGAGGAGCCCCTCCGAGATTGGATCTCTCTCTCTGTTCTCTTCTGTTTCGCGTTCCCCTTTTCTGGCCTTTCACCGTTTCTTAAATATCCGGAGATCCGTAACTCCGATTGCGCTAAAATTTTAACATGATTTTTTTCTCGATATAAGCTTCCTTGCGGCCGAAGAAGAGCCCCAACCGACTTACGGTGTGCCCACGAGGTACCACCGTGTGGCCAGGGGGCAGCGTGCCAAGCTGGCTTGTGGAGGCTATGGGCCTCCATTTGCGTTGATTCCACCTCCCAAAAATCACATATATTCCAAAATAATTCTCTGTAAAATTTTATTGCATTTGGACTTCGTTTGATATGGATATTATGCGAAACAAAAAACATGCAGAAAACAGGAACTGGCACTGGGCACTGGATCAATATGTTAGTCCCAAAAATAATATAAAATGTTGCCAAAAATATGTGAAAGTTGTAGAATATTGGCATGAAACAATCAAAAATTATAGATACGACGGAGACGTATCAGCATCCCCAAGCTTAATTCCTTCTCGTCCTCAAGTTGGTAAATGATAAAAAAGATAATTTTTGATGTGGAATGCTACCTAGCATAATCTTGATCATAGAATCTAATCATGGCATGAATATTAAGATACGAGTGATTCAAGGCAATAGTCTATAATTTGATATAAAGACATCAATACTCAGGCATACCAACAAACAATCATGCCTTTCAGAATAAAAATGCTAAAGAAAGTTATCCCTACAAAATCATATAATCCTGTCATGCTCCATCTTCTTAACATAAAATATTTATCATGAACAACCCCGGTTTTAGCCAAGCAATTGGTTCATACATTTTAACGCGCTTCAGCTTTTTCAACCCCCACGCAATACATGAGTGCAAGCCATGGATATAGCACTATAGGTGGATTAGAATAATGATAGGGATTAATAAGGAGAAGTCAAAAAGGGAGAAAGTCTCGCATCAACTAGACGGATCAACGGGCTATGGAGATGCCCATCAATCGATATCAATGCGAGGAGTAGGGATTTCCATGCAACGGATGCACTAAGAGCTATAAGTGTGAAATCTCAAACTGAAACTAAGTGGGTGTGCATCCAACTTGCTTGCTCGTGAAGACCTCGGGCATTTGAGGAAGCCCATCATCGGAATATACAAGCCAAGTTCTATAATGAAAAATTCCTAATAGTATATGAAAGTGACAACATAGGAGACTCTCTATATGAAAAACATGGTGCTACTCTGAAGCACAAGTGTGGTAAAGGATAGTAACATTTCCCCTTGTCTCTTTTTCTCTCATTTTTTTTTTATCTCTTTTTTTTTGTTGGGCTCCCCTTTTTTTTTTGCCTGTCTTTTTCTTTTTCTTTTTTTTCTCTTTTTTTTTTAAATTTTTCGTCCGCAGTCTCATCCCGACTTGTGGGGGAATCATGGTCTCCATCATCCTTTCCTCACTGGGACAATGCTCTAATAATGATGATCATCACACTTTTATTTACTTACAACACAAAATTACAAATCGATACTAGAACAAATATGACTCTATATGAATGCCTCTGGCAGTGTACCAGGATGTGCAATGATCTAGCATAGCAAAGATATCAAAAAATGGACAAGCCATGAAAATATCATGCTAGCTATCTTACGATCATGCAAAGCAATATGACAATGAATGCTCAAGTCATGTATATGATGATGATGATGGAAATTGCATGGCAATATATCTCGGAATGGCTATGGAAATGCCATAATAGGTAGGTATGATGGCTGTTTTGAGGAAGATATAAAGAGGCTTATGTGTGATAGAGCGTATCATATCATGGGGTTTGGATGCACCGGCGAAGTTTGCACCAACTCTCGATGTGAGAAAGGGCAATGCACGGTACCGAAGAGGCTAGCAAATTGCGGAAGGGTGAGAGTGCGTATAATCCATGGACTCACATTAGTCATAAAGAACTCACATACTTATTGCGAAAGTTTATTAGCCCTCAAAGCAAAGTACTACTATGCATGCCCCTAGGGGGGGAGGTTGGTAGGAGTTAACCTTCGCGCGCCCCCGACCGCCACACAAAGGAAGACAATCAAGAATAAATCATGCTCCAACTACTTAGCATAACGACAGACCATACGTGCATGCTTTAGGAATCACAAACCTTAACACCAATATTCTTACTAAACCACAATCATCCACTAGTACCTCCCATATATCATCATCTTAATATCGCAAAACTATTGCAAGGAATCAAACTTATCATATTCAGTGATCTGCAAGTTTTATGTAGGATTTTATGACTAACCATGTGAATGACCAATTCCTGTTCACTCTCTAAATAGATATAAGTAAAGCAAGAGAGTTCAATTCTTTCTACAAAAGACCACGCTCTAATAAGTATAAGTGAAGCAAGAGAGTATTATACAAATAACGGTTTTCTATATGTAGAGAAACAGGCATCCAAACTTCAAATGATATAAGTGAAGCACATGAAGCATTCTATAAAGCCATACTCAAAAGATATAAGTGAAGTGCATAGAGCATTCCATAAATCAACCAAGGACTATCCCATACCAGCTTGGTGCATTATTAAAATAAAAATAAATGGCACACGACGCTCCAAGAATTTACGCATATCATGTGAACAAAACAAAAACCGAGACATACCGATAATTGTTGAATAAAGATGGGATGCCTTCCGGGCATCCCCAAGCTTAGACGCTTGAGTCTCCTTGAATATTTACTTAGGGTGCCTTGGGCATCCCCAAGCTTGAGCTCTTGTCTCTCCTCATTCTTCTCATATCAATACCTCCTCGATCTTCGAACACTTCATCCACACAAAACTTAACCGAACTTTTTATTAGAGGGGTTAGTACATATAACATCAAATCCCATCATGTCCTGCTGTAAAATTATTGTATAATTATAATAAAACCTTACCCACTGTATTCTATCACAATTCTATGGCTCCCAAGTCAATGGGGCTCAACAAGATTTCAAACATACGCAAATAACGAAACTATAACAGCAATCTGTGAAAACAGGATAGTCTGTAAAGATGCAAATATTACATATATTTCTGTAACTTAAAAAATTCTGAAAAATTACGAAAAATTAAATAATTTGCATACAAGTTCTGTGTAAAAATTTCAGAATTTTTTCACGTTCCAGTAAAATAACAAAATTCAAGCACTACAGCAAAAGTTTCTGATTTTTCACAGAACACACCAAACAAGCAATTTAAACATCCTAAAGGTAAATATTGGCACATTATTTTTATAATACAATGGATTTATACAAGGGGATAATTATTTTTTTGAGAAACTTCCAAGAAAAATTCTACATTGTTTCCATGAGCATGAACACGAGTGTTCAAGGTCGACACTCACTTCTCCAATGCATAACCTTCCAATCGCTTCTCTTTTTGAAAAAGTTTTTAGGTTCCCCTCTATATTTTTTTGTTTTTAAACTTTTTAAAAGCAATCAACAGAATAAAATGACTCTCTAAAACTTCCGGGTTGTCTCCCAGGCAGCGCTTTCTTTAAATCCATTAAGCTAGGCATAAAGTGCTCAAGTAATCGATCCACCCGGATCCCAAGGTATATCAAAGCCAATTTTAATTAGCAATGATTTGTAATTTAGTAGTGAGCACAAAGCAATATATATCATGCAATGACTAAGTCTAACTCTCTTCCTATGCATCGGCATGTCATAAGAGAACAATTCATGCACATCAAGTAAAGGCCAATGCATAGTATAAACAGTTTCTTGCAATTTTATCGTACTAGAAACATAGAGAGGTGGAGTTGTAGTTCCTCTCCCATAATAATTGCAATTAGGAGCAGCAAGCACATGCATATTATATTCATCAAAATCATCATGTGCAATGGTAAAACGCAACCCATCAATATAATCCTTAATAAGCACAAACTTCTCCGATATAGTGTAGTTTGGAGAATTCAAAAAGATAACAGGACTATCATGTGTAGGTGCAATAGCAAAAATTTCATTCTTAACATAAGGAATTATAGCAAGTTCATCTCCATAAGCATCATTCAAATTGGCATCATGGCCACAAGCATAGCAAGCATCAATTTCATAAAAAAGGGATATTTCAGACGCATCAAAGGGATCATAGCATTCATCCTTCGGTAAGCATGAAGGGAAATTGAACAATGTATGAGATAAAGAGTTACTCTCATCAGAAGGTGGGCACGGGTCATCAATCCGCTCTTCCTCCTTTTGTTCTTCGCTCTCCTCCTCAATTTTTTCATGTAATGAGCTCACAGTGTCATCAATTTCTTCTTCCATAGATTCCTGCAAAATATTAGTCTCTTCTTGGACTGCGGAGGTGTCCTCAATATATTCTTTAACATAAGCATTAGAAGCATAATTTTCATAGCAATATTTAAGTATGGCAAAAAAATAAGATTTGTAAAGAGTAGCATCACACTTTTCAATCAAAGAAGCAATTTCATATGAACCCTTAAAAGCAACAAATTCTTCTATTTGTTCAATATCATAGTAACTATAAACACCCTTGGCATAAGATGATAAGATTCCATTATCCTTAAACTCACATTGGCATTGAAGGTGTTTTTTAGGGTCTTCAGAACAACAAGTAAAATCATGTATTTCGCATAAATTCCAAGCATAGCAATTCAAAGTATTAATATGATGCCATAAGAGTTTCCCTTTTTGAGACAAGCGGTGTCGCACAAAATAAGCATGCTCATCTAATGATTTTCCCTCAACTAAGCAAGTTGGGTTTTCAGCACGACCACAAAGGGATCGAAGATGATCCAAGTAGAAAGCTTCAGCAGTATGATAGATTTTGGGTGGTTCTTCAACCATTGGTTTAGGAAGTACAACTAATTTTTTTGGTATTTTACGTTTCCTACCCATAACTAGAGATAGAAAACAAGAGCACAAAATAAAAAGTACTTAGTGAAACAGAAAATAAAAATTACTTAGTGATAGAGCAAACAAGTACACATGAGAATATCAACCCCACGCTATTGCTCCCCGGCAATGGCGCCAGAAAAAGGTCTTGATAACCCACAAGTATAGGGGATCAATTGTATCTTTTTCAAAAAATAAGAGTGTCGAACCCAACGAGGGGCTAAAGGTAGAATCAATATTCCCTTCAAGTTCTATCGACCACCGATATAACTCTACGCATACTTAACGTTCGCTTTACCTAGAACAAGGATAAAACTAGAAGTACTTTGTAGGTGTAAAGGGATAGGTTTGCAAGATAATAAAGAACACGTAAATAAAAGTTAGGGGCTGTTAAGATAAAGAAACAATTAAATTAGTTTTAGTAGAGTGCTTTTTGTAACACAAAGTGAAAGATTTGTCCCTAGCAAGAGCTAACATACTTTCCGTACTTGGATCATATGCACTTATGATTGGAACTCTAGCAAGCATCTGCAACTACCAAAGATCATTAAGGTAAAACCCAACCATAGCATTAAGTAACAAGTCCTATTTACTCCCATACGCAACAACCCCCTTACTCGGGTGTAAGTTTATGTGGCACCCCGCCTCAGAGGGACCGGAACGCCCCGTATTCCAGCCCAGAAATCAAGTCTTCTGGAATACGGCACTGCTTGGCATAGAACGAATCAGCTCTTATTACAATAGATAAGGTACAAGGGTCTGCTATTACAACGATTACAGTGGCACGACGACACTACGCCTGCTAAGGTAGCTCTATGCTAGCAGCGGAACAACTCGTTGCAGCAGAACGACGACGATGGTGGTGGACTCCACTCCGCAGGGACTCTGGCTGGGACACGGTGTAGCTCGCGCGAACGAAATCCTCGACAAGCAATCAAGCACAGCATCACCTGCAATCTGGCATGACACGCCAGGTGAGTACTTTGAATGTACTCGCAAGATCACAACAACCAAAAGCATCAAAGCAAAACAACAACATAGCATTAACAAGTTAACATATTACTAACTACTATGAGGTGGAAGAGGATATTACTCAAAGTAATAATGTAAGACTAGAATCACTGCTAAACCCTCATCTTGGGTCACATGGACCTTCACATTCTTGGATATCCGCCCAAGCAACATATCATCTCGATCAGTTCGTGATCAATACCTCCTTGTGATCACCACCTGGCCACAACACAATCCGATGATCATTTTCAAGATCATCTCGATGCCAACGATGAACTCCTGCCAAACTGATACTTGTCCACATACAACTACAAGCATTAATATAAGTTATTCCGTCATTGTGAGTGTTGATCCAATGGTGTGACCTACAACGAACTGTGTCCATGACCGAGGACGCGGCTATCGATAGTTTATACACTCTGTAGAGGTTAGTACACTGTACCCACACCACGGAACTCATGGCCTCGTGCTCCCATTCGGGTGGACCAACGACATTCCGACAAAACCAATCTATTGCATGACACTCTCCCGGCCACTCCCGACAAACTCCCCTTTGGGCTATGTCCTAGGTGGCCCCCGAAGTCAACTCATGACATCCGCCACCTCTGTGGCTGCCACCATCGTGGCCAAACAAAACAACTTGTCCCAAACGGGGACACCCGGGTACAACACAACTTGGGCACACAAGGTTATGACCGCCTACCGGGCCAGGGCAGCGTGATCACATAACCTTCCCTAGTTGGAGGCACCGGCGAGAGGCATGACAATAGACCGAATTAGGGCCTCCCCATCTAGGCAAGTGTGGTTGCACTGGTGAGCTCGATTCGGTGGCACCTGACCAACGAAATGACGGAATTTGTCCCCAAGATATGTTTGTGATAGAATTGTTACTCCAATGTTACATATCAACCTGTGATTCAAATCATAGCAATATCCATCCAAAATCCAAAGCATAAAATATATCCATATCATTAGCACAATATTCAATATGACTATGAAATAAGCATGACTACTGCTACTAGTAGTCCCGAAGTAACACGTCATCCTCACTCTTCAAAATATAAGTCCTAGAGATCCAAGCATCATCATGGCAGTAACAAACTCACATATATCCACTCATAATGCCATGAATAAATCATTTCTAAATAATGCAATATTAAGCAAATTTAATTCAAATAAACCATGCATTGTATTGCAATCATGCAAATGGAGGGTGTGGCTTGCCTTGCTCCAAAAGAGAGGGGAAGAGCTCCTGGTCTTCACCAACACACCACAAACACTCTGAAAATACTTTTGCAAGCATTTAAGAATATACCATAATGCAAATACTTCTGTCAATTAAGCTGATTTAAAAATAGTTTAGGAGTTATTCAAGGTCAAAGTTGGGTCAAATCTGGATTTAAAAATGAATTAAGATGATTTTCTGGAAATTCCAGAGGGGCTGACGTCGAAAGCGTAAAGTGGGGTTTACGCGTCCACTTAAAACGCTTTGGCGGGGGCGGGGTGAGGCTGACGGGTGGGGTCACCCAGTCAGATTTAAAGAGAGAGAGGAGGGAATAGAGAGGAGGCGGCTCACCGGCAGCCGTTCGCCGGCGTAGAGACGACCGCGGAGCTGGGCGAGGACGGGGATGGAATGGGCACTCGACGGCGCACCCGCCTGTACCCGTGGCTCCTCAAATGGTGGCCAGACGGCGTCGTACCCTTCGTCTCCGGCGGCGGTGGCTACGGGCGTCGGCGAACTTGGCGATTCCGGCGACCAAGGCTCGGGATAGAGGCTGAGGAGGACCAGGGGAGTGAGGGGATCTCGATGGTGGGCTCAGCTGGGGCTGGGGTGGCCCGGGGTGAGCTCGAGGAAGAGATGGCCGAGCGGCGGAGCTTTGGCCGGAGAGGAGGAAGAAGAGGGCTCCGGCTTGGATGGAGGGCTCTGGTGGCCGGTTTAGTGAGGAGGAGGTGGAGTGGTGAAGCGAGCCGCGGCCGGGGACGGCTTATATAGGCGGGGGAGAGATTCGGCGAAGGGGTCCAGGCACGCGTGCGAGCTTTGCGGTGACGGGAGAGAGACTGAGCGGTGGGCCAGCGACGCGGGATGGCAGAAAGCGTACGCGGGATGGCAGAGCACGCGCGGTCGGCCACAAGCGCACTATGCGTGCGTGTGCGGCGATGGCAGAGCCGCCATGGCGCGAGGAGAGGGAAAGAAGGAGAGGGCGAGGGCCAATGGGCCAGGTGGACGCCGGAGAGGGAGTGCGGCGCCCTCGGACGCGCGGATGCGGCCGAGAAGAAGACGCCCGCAGCTCGGCGACACCCAGAGCGCGCTCGCTGCACGCAGAGCACGCGCGACCGCGTGCCCACAGTGTGGTCACCGTGTGCATGGCCAGGGAGAGGGCACGTAGGCTGGGTACACCATGTCCACAGTGTAGTCCATCCCTCCTACAGCCTCTCTAATAAGATGGATCGATAAAAAGGGCTGTGGGTAGATGGGATGCATCCAGGAATTGTTACTATAGTCAACTAGAGTTAGATGTTGTGGTCAAGTTACTTGACCAATGGACCAGAGGGGATGTCTCAAGGTTTTAGTGTAGGAAGGACTACAGTCCTGTGAATTTTGAGATGGTTTGGATAGGATTTGAAGATAGATGCTGTACAACTGCCCAAAACAGTACCGAAACTGGATCAGGAAGATGCACTCACATGGAGTGTGGACTTGAGCTGCATTATGGCATAGGATGATGATTTGGGACCCTGAAGATACTGGGAAAATTTCATGGCATTTGGAAACCCAGATGGTACTTCCTTCACAAAGGTCCTCTCTGCACAAAACCTTGGGAGAATAATGTAGGGCAAATGACTTGGAAAACTGATGTGAAATTTGGCATGCACAAAGGATATATGGATCTTTAGGCCCTGGATTAATTTCAAAATTTTTGAAGCAATAAAGCATGTAGTTGCTTCATACCCTGAAAATTTGACCAGAACCAAAGATTGGAAGTTGTGCTCACATAGAAGCTGGGATGGAGCTATAATTTGGTGTAGGGGAATAGTTTGAGCATATGGAGGGCCTTGCAAAATTTCAACCCATTTGGGTACTCCTAGCTAGTACTTCCTTCACAAAGCTTCTTTCTGGACAGAAACTTTGGGAATTTGCTGGGGAAGATTCACTAGGAAAATGGAGCTGAATTTCGTCATGTGATAATCATGCGGATAGGAAAAAGTGGTCAAAAATTTTGAGAGCAATCAGGAAAATATAAATAGCACTTCCTTCATAAAGTGCCAAACTGGACAGAATGGAAAAGGAATATTTCTAAATTATTTTTGAACTAGGCAAGGAAGGGTTTGGACATATTTGGGGAATATATGATCCAAAGAATTTATGAGAATTATTTGGGAATTTTCGGAATGACAGAAATATAGGTTGCTTCACAACCTAGGTCAGATAGGGTTATTCCTTTAAGGAGAAAAGGAATATTCCCTAAGAAAAGAATTTTGGAGTTGGACTAGTATATAGGTGCCATGATCTTGGGAAAGATACAAGGATGAAATACCACTTGGGAGGAGAAGGAATGATGATCTCCAAAGTTTCAAGTCCATGGAACTGCTCCAAAAGGAAAACCAGATCAAAAACCAAATAAAACCAAAAGAAAAAGAACGGACCAAAAATCAGGGTGTTAGAAACCTACCCCCCTTACAAAAATCTCATGCTCGAGATTTGGTTGCTCATGGAAGAAGTATGAATATGACTTAAGGAAGTCGTTTCCAACTCGGGCGTCCTTTTTCCTTTGTGCATTGTTCCCTTAGAATTTCCTATGATCGGACGTTCTGCCTCTGAGATGATTTGCTTCACTTTACTTGAATTTCTGATGAGCCTTACCTCATTCGTCAAACTCTATGCTGACTTGGATGGGTTCATGTCTTCCGGTAATATCATGAAAATAAATTTTCCTGTGAGCACGAAACCTTTGTATTTCTTCTATGGGTGTGCTCAAATAGATGTGTGTTTTCCGGGTTCCAACCGTGCTGAGCATCGTAGTTATTCTTTTAACGAGATCCGACTGCCCGTGAACGATACTGCGGCATTGGGATTCATCTCTTCGTTTGAGCTTGCAATTGTAACATCTCGAGTCTGGACTGACGGTTGCGTTGCCGGGAAAATATTTCTCGTGTCCAGTTGTCCTTGTACTCAGTTCTACCAGTGAGAGCACCTGATCTGAGCTGGGTGCTCGGCGTGTGTCTTACCCATTTTGTTGGTATTGTCATCGGTGTTAATGGATCGTGAGATACTGTAACACAGTTACTGGAGTCAACATGCTGAACCGACGAAGGAGTCTTGCATCTGATGAGACAGACTTGGATATATCACACTGACCCTTCTAAACATGCATAACCGGACAAACAAGTTATCGGGAGGCCCTTGTGGAACTGGGTAGGCCTCTAAGTGCACATCCATGTTTATCTTTATGGAACCATGTGCTCAATCTGACTTGGGTACCCGGACTATTGTCGGTCGTGCGGTAATTGTCATATTTCTGCTGTTAGACTTACTCCTTGATTTTCAGTACTTTCTTTGTCGAAACCCCTTGCGGAAAGAGCTTGGCCTTATTTATTTATCCCCAGTTCCTTTTGCGACCATAGTTGTTGTTGGTGCAATCATCATACTTTGTTCTTGCGCATGAACCGAGTCCTCATAAGCATACCATATAGTTGTACAGAGTGTGCTGATCTAGCCGATCAGACAATACTGTAACAAGAATCCATGATACCACCCCTTCTGGTGCCGAGAAACTGACCTTTGTAGTTGTTGTTAAAACTATTATTTCAAGCTTGTCCGCGTTACGATTTGTTGATTCACATGAGATGTATCTCTGACTTTTCCTCTTCTGACCTGAATTTTGGAGTTGTTGCATCCTGGCCTTCTTTTGGTAGATTTATGTAAATAGAGTTGCATCCTCGTATAAGTGTCTTGCATACTCTGGGGTGCAGGCTCCTCATTCATATGGAAATCTGGGGTTATATACAAGATTCTCGGAGCAGACATATGTCCTGACTGACTTCTGTCAAAACTGTTGCAGACCAAATTCTGAAGCTGCCCTATACTGCCAACTCACTCTGTAATATCTTGTAGCGGTACTGATGGCGGTGTGTAATGCCGTACTAGAGAAAACTGGATTGCTTGCTGAATAAGGCTAGATAAGACTGGGTTCCGTGCCTGAGAAGTTTCTCCCCTGGTTGCGTATTGAGGAAGATTCATTGCCTTATGCCAGAAGCTTTCACCGAGGTAGCTTGCGGTGGAAGACTAGGTATCTTGGGCACGAAGCTGTTCATGTGTTGCACAGAGGAAACTTGAGGAGACTTGCATCATATGCTTCTTCCGGTACCCTGTGGGGTAAGGCTGAGCTCCTTACACCAGAAGATTCATACTATGATCCGCGGACTGAATACTGTATATATACCCATAACATTTTTTTATGCTGGTTATGTGTATGAGAAGAATTACCTGTCTAAGTTGAACTCTTAGCCCCTTCTGTCTTTCTTTCGTAGTACAACATATTTCAAATTCCACCTGTGGCTGAAATAAAACTTTATATATATCCATACCTTCACTAGAAAAACAGATTGTTAACCTTGCACCTGACTTGTCTTCCCGCTGGTTTGTTCATTGCTGCTGTAAAGGTTGCACAACTGATGTAAACTTGATGTTGATAATAAATCCAGGCTATCATTTATATTCCAATATATTGCAGTCAACTGAGATTGCCATACTGTTTAGCTGAGCTTCCAAATAACTGAGATCCTCATTTCTTCTTCGGGTCCGAAGGTGATTGATGAGCAACTTTCATAAGGGGAAAATAAGGTAACACCAAAGGCCCAAAAGAAACAACGGAGAAAACAACTCAATCGAATAACGGCACACAACAGTCATACAGGCATCCATAAGTGACACTGCATCCATTACTACTAAGCACCAACCACAACATGCATGCTACTACAACTGATGCAACATGAGCTACACGGATTCTAATGCACTGCGAACAAACTAAAGCTGGGTAGCTGACGAAGCAGCAGGTGGAGGGGTGGGTGGAGCAGTTGACGCAGGAGGAGCAGGGGTCGAGGAAGGAGGCAATGGGCGTGGATCCATTGCAACACCGAGCAATCTCCTGGCCCGGGTCGCGTCTCGGACGAGCTCGGCAATCATTATATACTCGGCCGTCATGAACCGGGACATGGCGGGGATGGCCACATCATCATTAGGCCGAGTAGAGGGGAATCTGACTCACCTGGGGTTCTCGGCTATGGTGGGGTAGTAGGAATAGGCACGGTTTTCTTGCATCACCATCTCTTGATGACGAAGACCCGTAATTCCTGCCAGGGCTGCGAGTTGAACTGCGCGATTTGGAGTGGCACCATATCCACCATGGAATCTGTAGGAACATCTTCCAATAGGGATCCTGGCTTCCAGAAAAACATGGGCAAAATACTTCAGTAATCTGCCTCCAAGCTGAACCTCAAACACCTAGTACCGCGGCATCTCCCCATTGGGGTAGAGGCTATGCCACACATCATGGAGCAGGGACGCGAAGGTGAGCGGTGCAGGGGCTGCGTTGAACTCAACAGGAGTGGTGGCCATCTACACTCATGGAATAGATGGTCAGAACAAAGACGGAATCTATATGCTATGCAACAACCAAATGTAACAGACAATCAGGATCCTACACTACCGGTTTTACGCTCGCGTTGACTAGGGCGTCCTACAGCCAGACCTGCTCTGATACCAATAGTTGTGGCACCCCGGCTCAGAGGGACCGGAATGCCTCGTATTCCAGCCCAGAAATCAAGTCTTCTGGAATACGGCACTGCTTGGCATAGAAAGAATCATCTCTTATTACAATAGATAAGGTACAAGGGTCTGCTATTACAACGATTACAGTGGCACGGCGACACTACGCCTGCTAAGGTAGCTCTATGCTAGCAGTGGAACAACTCGTAGCAGCGGAACGACGACAACGGTGGTGAACTCCACTCCGTAGGGACTCTGGCTGGGACACGGTCTAGCTCGCGCGAATGAAATCCTCGACAAACAATCAAGCACAGCATCACCTACAAACTGGCAAGACACGCCACTCCCGACAAACTTCCCTTTGGGCTATGTCCTGGGTGGCCCCTGATGTCAACACATGACATCCTCCACCTCTGTGGCTGCCACCGTCGTGGCCAAACAAAACAACTCGTCCCAAACGGGGACACCCGGGTACAACACAACTTGGGCACACAAGGTTATGCCCGCCTACTCGGGTGTAAGCTTCTATCACTCTAGCCGCCCACTATAAGAAAATTATGAACATATTGCAAACCCTACAGCGGGGATCCCTCACGCTTGCGCGACACGGAGGGCACCATAGGACAGCACCAAAATAAAACATACAACTCAAACCAATCACGATCATCAATCAACCCATAGGACAAAAAGAATCTACTCAAACATCATAGGATGGCCACAAATCAATGGATAATAATATGTAGCATTAAGCACCATGTTTAAGTAGAGATTACAGCTGGGAGAAGAGGTGTTACACCGCTGTATAGAGGGGGAGAGAGTTGGTGTTGACGGCGGCGAAGTTGTTGGTGTAGATCGCCGTCAGGATGATTGCCCCGACAGCGTTCCGGTGCCACCGGGAGAGAGGGGGAGAGAGCCCCCCTCTTTCTTCTTCCTTGGCCTCCCCCCTAGATGGGAGGAGCCCCTCCGAGATTGGATCTCTCTCTCTGTTCTCTTCTGTTTCGCGTTCCCCTCTTCTGGCCTTTCACCGTTTCTTAAATATCCGGAGATCCGTAGCTCCGATTGCGCTGAAATTTTAACACGATTTTTTTCTCGATATAAGATTCGTTGTGGCCGAAGTAGAGCCCTAACCGACTTACGGTGTACCCACAAGGCACCACCACGCGGCCAGGGTGGGGCGGCGCGCCAAGGTGGCTTGTGGAGGCTGTGGGCCTTTGTTTGCATTGATTCCACCTCCCAAAAATCACATATATTCCAAAATAATTCTTCATAAAATTTTATTTCATTTGGACTTCTTTTGATATGGATATTCTGTGAAACAAAAAACATGCAGAAAACAGGAACTGGCACTGGGCACTGGATCAATATGTTAGTCCCAAAAATAATATAAAATGTTGCCAAAAATATGTGAAAGTTGTAGAATATTGGCATGAAACAATCAAAAATTATAGATACGACGGAGACGTATCAACTTCATACTAGGTCACACTATTTGGCCTGTGTCGAATTTGGAGGTATAAATAGTTATAATGTTATTAATTATAATGAACCATGGAAAGGTGCCAGTTATCACACGTTGAGTGCATGTATATGGCCATCGGGAGATGTCAGGAACGTGAGATGTTAGCCATGGGATGGAAACAAGAAATTCGGTCGGACAACCATGAGGAGTTGGACATGATCTGGAAATGATCATGAGAAACATCTCGATTATGATACTTTTATTTCTGTATTTACTTTATTCATTTATCTTGCTGCACGGTTTTGCTATGACATCATAGCTAGTAATTGCTATACTAGTTGATGCATGCACGAATGCCATTGATTGCTTTGCTTGGAGTATATGTTATTTGGTTAGCTTGCGAGTACATTCAAAGTACTCACCCGACTTTTAACATGGCCAGATTCATCTTAGGACCCATCTTCCACTAGAGAGAAGCTGGAGCATTCACCACCTAGAAGAGTAACCTAGCTAGATCCCTGTGGAGTGGAGCCGCTCCCAGTCTGCGTTGCCCCTATATAATATTTCCGCTGCCCCTATCTCTGTAAAGTGCCATCTATGGCGATGATGTATTATTTGAGGCACAATGGTTTGTAAATCTTAGTTATATACATGCCTGTGTTTGTGATACATGTTGTAAACACGTGCGCCAGTGTGATATCCTGGGCTAGCATGTGCGGCTGTTGTTTGGATATAGTGGTACTCGGACGGTGTGCCACATTGGTCCCCTGGGAGATCATTTTGTAGGAGGTAGGTGAGGAAGGACTGAGTGCAAGCTGGGAGGACAGCGATGACACCAGCTGAAGATGACTCGGCAGGTGCTAAGCTTTCAAGCTCTTACTCCTTTGACTCAGGTGCCAACTCTGTTTTGATAGATAGCTTGTATAAGTGCTGGAGGAATATGCCAGGTGGGATAGGTTCACGGAGGGAGCTTATCTTGTCGAGGGCATCCGCAGCCATGTTGTCAGATCGGCGCACATGATGGAGCTCGAGGCCATCGAACTAGTCTTTGAGTCAGCCCACTTCAAAGTAGTAGGCCGCGATGATCGGATCCTTGGTTTCCCACGTCTTCATAACCCACTGCATCACTAGGTCCGAGTCCCTATGACATAGGAGTCCGCGGACACCCAGCGAGACGGAGAGGCGCGGGCTCTGCAGCAGTGCTTCACACACCACAACATTGTTGGACGCTGGTAAGTGAATTTGCTGCACGTAATTAAGCTTATCCTCTTTTCGGAGATATGAGAACGACTCCAGCCCCCATGCCTAGTAGCATCATGGACCCATCGAAGTACATTGTACAATGCTCATAGTCGATTTGCGCTGGGAGAGACTGGGCTTCTGTCCACTCGATGATGAAATTGAGGAGTTCTTTTGACTTGATGGCCTTCCGAGGCTCGTAGTTGATGTCGAAAGACGTTAGCTCAATGGCCCACTTCGCGACTCATCCTGTGGCATCCCTGTTGCCGATGATGTCAAATGGAGGGGCATGGCTGACCACAATGATCAAATGCACCTGGATGTAGTGGACCAGCTTCCGAGCTGCCATAAATACACCATAGTAGATTTTCTGTTAGTGCGGGTAGCGCATCTTCGATTCGGATAGCACCTCACTGACGTAGTAGAAGGGCTGCTAAACCTTCTAGGCTAGGCCTTGTTCTTCAGGTTCCACCACGAGGACCATGCTAACTACTTGTGTAGTAGCAGAGATGTACAAGAGCATAGGCTCATTGTCCATGGGAGCGACTAGAACTGGAAAGCTTGTCAACAGCCGCTTGAGGTCGTCGAGCACCAACTGAGCTTTAGGGATCCAGATGAACTTGTCCATCTTCTTGAGGAGCCGCTAGAGAGGCAAAGTCTTTTCATTGAGTTGCGAGATGAACCGGCTAAGGATAGCCACACACCCTAGAAGCTCTTAGTTGCCACGCACCTTGCAAGCTTCTGGACATATTTCAGGTTCTTGGGTTTGCCAAGCTTGATGATGGCGTTGATTTTATTGGGGTTTGCTTCGATTCCCCACTCAGAGATGATGAAGCCAAGTAATTTTCCCGAGGGGACTTTGAAGATACACTTCTTCGGGTTCAGCTTCATATTAAACCACCTGAGATTGGCGAAGATTTGTGCCAGGTCATCTTTTTTTCGCCTTTACCACAACATCGTCAACATAGGCCTAGACGTTTTTGCCAATTTGATCATGTAGGCACTTCTAGATGCATCGCTGGTACATGGCCCCAGTGTTTTTGAGTCCAAAAGACTTCGTGTGATAGCCTGGCTTAATAGGGATGATAGACTACTCATATCAATAAGGAATTCCTTCTTTTCCGGGAGCCCATTCGGAAAGAACTCCGAAGTTAAGCATGCTCAGCTTGGAGTAATTTCAGGATGGGTGACCGACCGGGAAGTTGGTCCCGGGTGCGCATGAGTGAGGACAAAGTGTGCAGGAAAGACTAGTGTTGATCTGTGAGGCCAGTCTAGATCCCGCCAGGAGTAACGACCACCGGCGGGTGTGTCCGGGGTGTTACAAGTTGAGTAAACTTGTAATGCCCAATATGAAGCTCTATCGCAATCTCGCGATGAACTCAAGATCGTGACAGAACCTCATTTTGGAATGCATAGCAAGGTGATTCTCAAATACATACAACCGAATGAACATGTGAGAATACTAGATAAAGGCTTACACTCGCCACATGCTACAGCATAAATATATCCAAATCATCATACAATCATCCAAAAGAAAGATAGGGTCCGACTACGGACGAAATCAAACGAGAAAAAACCACCCTGCTATGCGTTCCAAAATGAGGTTCTGTCACGATCTTGAGCGAGATTGCGATAGAGCTTCATATTGGGCGTTACAAGTTGGTATTAGAGCCGACCCTCGCGGTTACACAGATGTTTGCGGACAGGTGTGCGGTCATGTTGTTCATGACGTTTGTGACCTGTCAAGGCACACGGCATGGCACATGTACCAGACTGGACGCACAGACATATGTGCCAAGAGGGAACGTTCCTATGGGCCGACGAGGACGTCGGTTCCTCTGAGTGGGGGTGTATGTGATAGCCTGGCTTAATAGGGATGATAGACTACTCATATCAATAAGGAATTCCTTCTTTTCCGGGAGCCCATTCGGAAAGAACTCCGAAGTTAAGCATGCTCAGCTTGGAGTAATTTCAGGATGGGTGACCGACCGGGAAGTTGGTCCCTGGTGCGCATGAGTGAGGACAAAGTGCGCAGGAAAGACTAGTGTTGATCTGTGAGGCCAGTCTAGATCCCGCCAGGAGTAACGACCACCGGCGGGTGTGTCCGCGGCATTACACTTTGGGAGATAGCAAATGGCTCTGAAGGGAGTGATAAAGGAGCTCTTTATCTGATCCGACTCCTTTATCTTGATCTGGTGATAGCTTGAATAGGCCTCCAGAAAGGCAAGTCGCTTGCATCCGGCTGTGGAGTCGACCACCTGGTCGATGTGAGGTGGGATAAAAGGGTCCTTTGGGCATGTGAGGTGACGTTCTTCTTTCGGACCAAGACTGGGTTTGCAAGCCAATCTGGGTGGAAGACTTCTTTGATGAACTTGGCTACCAGGAGTCCACAATTTCTTCCCCAATAGTGTATGCCTGTCTTCTATGAATTGGTGCAAGGTTTGCTTGATAGGCCTTATGCCTTTGATGATGTTAAGTGTGTGCTCGGAAACATCCGTTGGAACACCAGGCATGTCAGATGGTTTCTATGCAAAACTTTCCCAGTTCTCATGGAGGAAGTCGACGAGCTCGCTTTCCTATTTGCTCTCCAGAACGGCCCAGATATGAGTTGTCTTGGACAGGTCCTCAGGGTGCACCTGAACCTTCTTCATGTCCTGCCCCAACTGTAAAGCTGATGCCGGGGTGGCCTTCTTGCTGGGAGGAGCCTGCTCAGTGTCTACCGACTGTATGAGCTCGGCAAGCTCTGCAGCAGCAATCTGGGACTCGGCAGTGTCAACACTGGCCATATCGCACTCGTGGGAGTGCTTCAAATCACCATTGACCGTGATGACCCCGTTGGGACCCGATATCTTTAGGTTGAGATACACGTAACACGGCCGAGCCGTGAACTTTGCGTGGGCAGGGTGTTCCAGAATAGCATGGTATGCGCCCTTGAAATCTACAACCTCTAATATGAGGGTTTTGACTTGGAAGTTATCGGGATCGCCGAAAACAACTTCCAGAGATATTTGGCCTAGGGGTGGGGTGCACTTTCCAGGCATGATACCGCAGAAGGTAGTGCTACTGGGTCTGAGTCGCGACAGTGGGATTTGCATCCTCTTGAGCGTGTCAGCATACAGAATGTTAATACCGCTCCCTCTGTCCATCAGGGCTTTGGTGAGCTGGTATCCCGCGAAAAGTGGGTCCATCACCAGAGCTGATTTGCCTCGATGGGGTATGTAGTCCAGGTGGTCTGAATGGTCGAAGGACATGGGGGTCTCTGACCAGTCAAGCCACTAGGGCACGGCCGACACTTGTGCATTGACCTCATGAAACGCAAGCTTCTTAGCCCGCTTGGACTCGGATCCATGGAAGATCATGAGGACCCAACCTTCTTGGGATAATGCTTCCTGCCCCTGCCCTTGTTGGGAGGGCAATTCTCGTCGTCATAGTTGGTAGTGGATTTCTTGTTGTCTGCAGCCCACCGTGAGAAAAAGCTGCACTCGCGGGTGCAGTGCTCTGTCGGCCTTTCTTTCATGATGTGGATAGCGTAGGGTTTGTCCATGACCTCGTCGTAGGATAGCTTCTGGACTTGCCTTGTTGCCACGTGCGGCCCTGCTTCTTGCCAGAGCCTCCGCTTCCGTGCTAAGTGCCACGCTTGGCGGCTACGCCGAGATCGCCATCGCTGCTATCATCACCACTTTGCCGCTTGTTGTTGTTGTTGTTGTTGTTGTTGTTGTTGTTGCGCCTAGAGGACATGGGATTGCCCTTCGGTTTCAAGGACTTGGCTTTGTCTTTGCCCTTCTTGAAGCATCCTTGGACTAGCTGCGCACGGCCTCCTCACCGGTCGCGTACTTCTTTGCCAGTTCCATGAGACTGCCCATAGTCCGGGGAGCATCCCTGGGAATTTTATGCTTCAGGAGCTCATACTTGACTCTAAGGGATAAGGCTTGGATAACCTGCACCTCCGTGACCTCCTCCATGGAGTTTTGCTTCTTGGTCCAACGCAGGAGGTAGTCCCGGACCGACTCCCCGTCCTTTTGGATGCAGAGACTGAGATCCCAGGTGCTTCCGGGCCATTTATAAGTGACCACGAAGTTCTTGACAAAGGCCTTCTCAAACTCATCCCAGTCATGGATGCTGTTCTAAGGCAGGCTATTAAGCCACACTCATGCCGAGTCTGCCAGCAGCACGGGAATATGATGGGCGCGACAAGCTTGTTGCCCCCACCGATGTTGCATGCGACTAGGTAGTCGGCAAGCCAAGTGTCAGGCTTGGTGTCGCTGTTGTACGTGTCAATGTTGTTGACCCAGAATTTGTTCAGGAACGGCTCAATGTGGATACGTCGGCTGAAGCACCTTGGACCGCCAAACGCTGATGAACTACAACTACAAGGCGGGCTGAGAACCTCGAGGTCCTTTTTCTTTTGCCACTCTCAGGCCGTGCGGCGCACTTCGATGGTGGCCCGCACATCGCATCCTTCGTTGACTCAATCATGGATCGTACTAGTCAATTTTTCAGCTATCGCACAGGAAGTCTCCTCACGGTGCCTCTCGATGATGTCACGTGCATCAGGTCGCCCGATAGATTTGTTGCGGTTGGGCGTGTGGCTGGGGCGAGATGAGCTGACGATGGTGCTGGCACTTGGGACCTTGGAAGGTTGAGTCCAACAGGACTCTGTAGCTAGCCTGTTGTGGGCGAAGATAGCCTCACTACTGGAAAAAGGCTTATAGGTGAGCTCAAATTAGTGGCGGGCGCAGTTAGAAACCCGTCACTGCTTTTTTTGGAAAAGTAGCAGTGGCGGCTGAAAATAAAAGCCCGCCACTGCTTTGTGCACAGAAGTGGCAGACGGAAAAAACTACCCGCCGCTCGTACACTCTTCCAAATTTGCCCGCGTAGAGAAAACATCTGTGGCGGGCACCAGCAAAGGGCCCGCCACTGTTTGTCATGCACCAGTGGCGGGTGACAAATATGCCCGCCATAGCAATATTTCGGCAACCCGCGCCAGTTTTTTTTCAAAATACCCAAAAGTTTGCACTGGCGGGCCTTAACAGCTGCCCGCCACACATATTGTAAGTGATAAATCCTTGCAAAAAAACAACTTTACTAAACCCAGAATAATCTCAAATTTGAGCAGGGGCTTCTAATCGAGTGTATTAATTATGGAAAAAAATTCAAAGTCAAAATCATGCATAAAAATTAATTTGTGTGTGGCAGGCTGTGGTTTCCGTTCGAGGCTCTCACACTTCGTTGTGGAGTGTTTGGTTTGTACACGAGGTTCATCAAGTTTTTGCCATAACTCTCTCAAATTTTATCACACCCTACAGGGCTTCAATGAAGACACCATGCCAAGTTTCATCCCTTTCGGAGCTCGTTTGCATGCTATTTCGTATCGAACAACGTTCTGCCCTTTTTAGTGGCAGAAAAATCAGTTAATGCCTCGAAAATAGCAGATCAACTCAAAAAGTGGCCAAATTTGAGCATGGGGCTTCCAATGGTGTGTTTTCATCATCGAAAAAGTTTGAAGTTGAAATTATGTAAAAAAATTGACTTCAGCGTGGAAGGCAAAAAGTGGCCGGTAAATCAGTTAATCCTTCGGAAATAGCACATCAACTCAAAAAGTGCTAAAATTTAAGCCTGAGACTTCTAATGGTCTGTGTTAATCATGGAATTTTTTTAAAGTTGAATTGATGTAAAGAACTGAAAAGTACGCTAAAATAGATTTGCAAAAAAACTTAGTTGTGGCGGGCTGCTGCCCGCCACTTGAAGTTAGCTGTGGCGGGCGTTATTTGCCGCGCGTCACTGAAGTATATTGCCTTATCCACACAAAAACGCTCACACCCGCATGGCCGTTGTTGCCTTATCCCCACATTCTCCCCCATCTCTCGTCGCCACCGTCGCCATCGTCCTCGCCCGCCACATCGCTACCGTCGCCCTCGCCGTCTGCCGCCGCCATCGTCCTTGCCTGCCACGTCCATCACCACCATCGTCCTCGCCTTCCCCGTCGTCCCCGTCGTCCTCGCCATGCTCCACTGCCATCGTCCTCGCCCTCCCCGTCATCCCTGTCACCCTCGCCGTCCACCCCAGTAAGCACCCCTCTCTCTCTGTCTCATTCTGCCGTCCCCGTCGCCCTCGCCGTCCGCGGCCACCCACAGCCACGGTCACCCGCCGCTGCCACCCACCATACCCATGGCCACCCATCTCAGATTTGTAGTTGTTTGCATAAGGGCCATGATTTGTAGTTGTTTGCATAAGTTATGTAGTTGTTTTAAGTTATTGTAGCATGATTTGTAGTTGTTTTATGATATTGTAGTTGTTTGCATAAGGGCCATGATTTGTATTAAGTATAATACGTATTTTGTAGTTGTTATAAGATGTAGTGTAGCATATTTCTTCTAGTACTAGCAAAAGTTTGTAGTATTTATAAGATGTAGTGTAGCATATTTATTCTAGTAACATTTTATAGTTGTTTTAAGATGGTTTTGAGCGTACCTTATTTTATTCATGATGCAAGTATTCATAATGAGTGCCAACTTTTTGGCGAAACGTTGATTAAGTTCCGTTTCGCAAAAGTTCTGGCACTCAATATGTCCAGTTTCTAGCAAAGGTCATGCCGATTTTTTCCGTAGATTTTTAACTTTTCATGTTCTCCCTAGAGTTATCTCTTGTCGGACACATGTCAGGGCCGACGCGGCACGTGAAGTTCCGCAGTGTTTTCCAACGGCCGTGGGGCAAGTGGGCAGCGCAGATCAACAACCCGAAGACGGGCAAAAAGCAATGGCTGGGCACGTTCACCACGGCCGACGAGGCCGTGCGCTCCTATGATGCCATGGCGGTTCAGTACCAGGGACAAAGGGCGCAGGTCAACTTCCCCGCCGACGCCGCACGCGCGCATGAGCGGGCGCCTTTGAATATGAGGGTAGCGTCCAGGGCCGAGGAGAAAGAGCACCTGAAGGCCGAGGCGCTTACCTACGCTCGCCAGGGCAGTGATCCTTTGGTGGAGCGTTGGATGAATGAGGATCCACAACTCTACGCCATGAACGAGTCATTGTTAAAGGCCGCTGCCAAGAAGAAGGACGAGGAGGACAGTGACGGTGACGACGACTTCTGGAACGAACTCTTCGGCCCTTGCTCGGACGCGGATGAAGCCGGCCCCTCCCATAGGGGTAGAAGAAAAATTCTGACCCAGAGGACTCCAGCTATGACTTTGACTTTGACGAGGAGTTTCTCCCTTCACCGCGTAGCTATGTTTATCACTTTGTGGTAGAGATTTTTAAACTATGATCGTAGTACCGTTGAACTATGGAAGTTGCTATGGCGTACTATATATATGTCATCTTTTAGATGAGCCGCTTAATTAGGTTATTGGTATTGTTAGCTTAATTCCTTCTGGTGGACAATCCCTCAAACTTAACCGACACACTGAAATAGAGATGTTCTGAGAGGAGGATACCGACTGTTGTCGTAGAGGGTTGTGTTTCCCTTCCTCTTCCTCTGAGACCTTGGTAAAGCAGGAGGAGGAGGTGAATAATGACCATCACTGACAGTCGCAATAACAGTGAGTGGTTGAGTGTACATCATATATACAACCACTTGAGAGATGAGAGATGTTCTGAGAGGAGGATACCGACTGTTGTTGTAGGGGGTCGTCCTTCCTCTTCTCCTCCTTTGAGACCTTGGTAAAGCAGGAGGAGAAGGAGAAGGACGACCATCACCGACGTTCGAAATAACAGTGAGTGAGTGTACATCATATATACAACCACTTGAGAGATGAACCGACTGTTGTCGTAGGGGGTCATTCTTTTCTTTTCCTTCCTCTGCCGACCTGGGTAACAAGGAAGGAAGAGAAAGAATGACCATCACCGACGGTCGAAGTACCACTCAGGGAGTGTCCAACATATATGCAACCACTTAAGAGTGAGGAAGTGTCCACCCAAAGGAAAGATATCGACTGTTGTTGTAGACGGTTTTATCTTGTTCTATGGTAGAAAAACTCCAGTGTGGCAGGAATGCTGAATTTTTTTATACTCATATAGCTGCTTTCTTGAAAAATGTGTTTTATCTAAATGTCAAGTTTTTTATGCGATTTAGATGGAGAAGCCAAGATGCCTCGTTAGGACTCCTTCCACCGTAGTCTCCGTCGGGAGGGTGGCCGAGTACATGAAAATCATGCTCGCCTATGCCGAGAGCACCCGAGCAGCCACCGAGAGCGCTCGAGCATACATCGAGAGCGCTGCAGCATCTGCCGAGAGCGCGAGAGCAGCCGCTGAGAGCACTAGAGCAGCTGTCGAGAGTGCTCAAGCAGCCGCCGAAGCTACGAGGACCGCCCTAGCCAAGATCACGAAGATGTTTGGAGGCGAGCAGAGCTCATGACGGAGCTAAAATGTTGCTTGTGAACTACTTGTGCACTGCCTTTATGTGATCTGTATGATCGATGCTTGTGAACTTAATTTCTATGTTGCTATGAAGATTGCTATATGACTTATTGATTTGCTATATGTAATTGGTAACTATGAAATTGACTTGTTGTTAGCTTGTTTATTTATCTTCATAGATGAAGTGGTATTTGGTGTACTCAGGGAGGAATCTAGGAGTCTATGATTCATGGGAGAAATGCAATGATCAAGTGGACGGTTACGAGAACAACTGCTATAAAGGATATAAAACTAAAAAAGAAGCAGAGGATCATTACTCCAACTTCGTCCTCACAGAGAACAACAACCATGAAGTATGCAAGACCGTCTGGATGAGTGGACGACTAAAGAACTTGATAATCTTCATCCAGTTCACCGTCATTATGGTGCTGCTGTTAACATGAGGTCGTATATGTATGTAACATGCAACATGACGGAGGCTTCACTGGGAAGGCAATGTGTACTTAGTTATGATGTTGTTATGTGAATTGTAATGTCATGCATACATCTATTGCAATGCATTTGGATTATTGTCATGCTAAAATGTGTTGCTGCTGCTGTGGCAGCAAAAAAATGCTGCCACGACAGCTTTTTTTTAATGCCTGGTACATTACTAGTGGCGGTCAACTAAATGTACCGGCCAATGACCGGACACCTAGTTGTGGTGGGTGCCAAGCAAAGCCCGCCACTGTTACAATCCTGACCTGTGGCGGGCGACTAAAACCGCCAGGTACTACAGGTTTACTACTAGTGGCGGTCGCCTGCCTGCCACTGATGCCATGTTAGCAGTGGTGGGAGACCAGTGGCGGGCGCCCCTGAGAGCATCACCCGCCACTGCTGGGGTTTTGGCGCCCGCTACTGCTGGCCATTCCAGCAATAGTGCATCGTCCTGCTGTACAACCACCATTTTCATCAAAGTGAGTGCGCGGTGGCAGTTCTCACCTGTGGGGTTAACTGGGTCGATCTAGAGGGTACCTCCAAGGAAGTGGCCGCGATGAGGTTTTGGGCAGGAGTGTGATGATTCCAATTTCTGTATCATTTTATACCTTTTATTTTGTACCATAGTGTTAGGATTTTCAGAATTTTACCGTATACGCACACCCTTTTATCTATTTTCACTAGGATTCCATCTTCGAAGGTATTTTGAGGCACAAGGAAAGAATCCCAACTATACATTGTAAAATTCATGTTAATTGGCATGATAGAAGATTACCATAAAAGGGAGAAGTTGATGGAAAAGAAACTAAATGCAGTACAGGCTCCAGAGCAAATGATGGCATCTGGTACGACCGCGCACGCTCATACCACCGGTCGTACCAGCCACCGTCGCAACCCCCCGGTCCAGTACTTCTACACCGCGCAATCGGATCAAGGGTCAGACACCTATGACCACCAGAAACTTCACCAGAATGAAGAACCCTAGCCTTCGGAAGTGATCCGGAAGGAGAATCATTAGTAGGGCTCCACCGCGACATCAGCACAATCAAGGAGCAATCGGTATCATCCATCTACGCCATCATCATCCCATCTCCATTTCTTTGTAATACAATAACCCTAGCGGATCCATTTTGGTATTACATAGACTTTTCATCCATGTTTATCACAATTCATCCCATGATGCTTATTGCCTCGATGTGCGAGTAATCCCCCTAGTTCTCAGGGACATGGAGGAACCCTAGTATGTTTAGGTATTGAACGATGGTAGGATTTTACATCCTCTTTATATGTTTATGTTAATGATCTTCTCGATGTTGGGTGAAGTTGGCATCCAACATATGCCTCTTTTGGATAAAAGGTCATTACTGTTGGTGTGAAGGTGGGTTTTGCGGAGGTACCGCGGTGACGGAAGCTACCTCCCTCCTTCCCTGATCATTGCAATATGGGATCAAGGGAGACCGCCTTTAGTTGCGTCCATGGGGAACACCTTAATCACCGTTCTAAAACCAGAGTGGGGAGGAACTGTGGTGGTATATGTGATACAGGGCTGCTGCATGTATGCATGTATTTGTACTTGGCTCCGCCCACTTGTAGAAACATACAAAGTGTCATAGGAATCCTAACCTAGAACTATGCATTAGCATAGGTCGCGTTAGATACATTCTAGATGGGAGTCCTGACTGCCGGAGAACACTTTAGCCCAATTGATTCCAACAACCATCTTTTCCCACTTGCGTACTTTTATTTTAATCTTAAGCTTTATTTCTGAGGGTATAATTCACTTGTAATATTTCAAACTTCCATTTCACTTTGCTTCGGACCGCAACTAACTTGCAGGCATAATATTATAAATCTCTACAAGAGACAAAGCCCATTTAATGTGCTCCCTATGTGATCGATACTCTTACTTCAAAAAAGCTACAACCAAACCCTTAGCACTTGCACGCCATCAAGCTTTTTCTGGTGTCATTGCCGGGGAGCTAAGCGCCTTTGGTCTTTGTTTGAAGTTTTGATTTATTTCTGTGTACTAAATTGTTTGCAGGTTGTAAGTAACCATGGCTGAGTTTGGGCACATCTACCAAGTCGCCGCAATGAAGCTCTCAGGGACGCCTATCAGTAATATGTTTACATCTTTGGGTCCAAGACCTGATGGTGAATTTTATGAAATTCATCCGAGCCTACTAGAGTTATTGCATAGTAAGCAATTTAAAGGTAATATTGAAGAAGATCCTTACCGACATGTGCAATTATTTGATGAGATACGCGGGACATTTAAACTAAATGATTTCACCTACGATGAATTGAAATTAAAATTGTTTGAGCAAACATTAACCGCCAAGGTGAAAGCGTGGCTACTTTCTCACCCTGCAGGTACTTTTGACAACTAGGATAAACTATGCAAAGCATTGATGTCTACTACACAACTTGTTCTTGTAGACTTGTGTTGGGCCTCCAAGCGCAGAGGTTTGTAGGACAGTAGCAATTTTCCCTCAAGTGGATGACCTAAGGTTTATCAATCCGTGGGAGGCGTAGCATGAAGATGGTATCTCTCGAACAACCCTGCAACCAAATACAAGAAATCTCTTGTGTCCCCAACACACCCAATACAGTGGTAAATTGTATAGGTGCACTAGGTCGGCGAAGAGATGGTGATAAAAGTGTAGTATGGATAGTGGATATAGGTTTTTATAATCTGAAATAATAAAAACAGCAAGGTAACTAGTAATAAAAGTGAGCACAAACGGTATTGCAATGCTTGAAAATAAGGCCTAGAGTTCATACTTTCACTAGTGCGATCTCCCAACATTGTTGACATAGTAGAATCATATGTAAATCCCTCACGTGCGACAAAGAGTTCACTCCAAAGTCACAAATAGCGGAGAACAAACGAACAAATTGTTGTAGGCACTACTAGGAAAAGGGCTATAGCTAATATGGACATTAATGGCGCACCACATATGTGGTGCGCCACTGCTATATAGCAGTGGCGCACCATGTGTAGGTACGCCATTAGTGTCCATATCACTAATGGCGCACCACACCAACGGTGCGCCACTACTAACAATTTTTTTTTCCAAAACTAGTAATGGCGCACCAGGGTCTAGTGCGCCATTACTAGTTTTAACTAGTAATGGCGCACCACACACTCTGTGCGCCACTACTGACAAATTTTTTTTTTACTTTTTTTTTCAAAACTAGTAATGGCGCACCAGGGTATAGTGCGCCATTACTAGTTAAAACTAGTAATGGCGCACCCGAACCACGGTGCGCCACTACTAACAATTTTTTTTTTATTTTTTTTTGCAAAACTAGTAATGGCGCACCACATGACAGGTGCGCAATTAGTAACAAGGGTTACTAATGGTGCATTTTAAGGTGGTGCGCCATTGGTAACCTGAGAGCAGCTAGATATTTTGGACAGCCACCTACCACACTCACTTTCCCCACTTCATTCTCTCCACCTCCTCCTCCAAGCTTGTCTCGGGTGCCTCCTCCTCCTCACCTCATTTGCACCATAGATTCACCCAAATTAAGTGGTTAAATTTCCTTTTTTTGATAGGTAAGTAAGGGGAAAGCTTTCTTTATGTTGTAGATCTACTTTTTTCTCCCTCCAACAACGTGCACATGCACTTGTTATGGCCTAGATCTACGTATGTTTGTGGTGTTGCATATGTTTGTGTTTGCAGGTACCGGTATTTGAAATGCGATAGTTGCCAATATTTTGCCGGAATGTTGATTCATTTCCGTTTCGGCGAGAATTTGGCACTATGCATTCTTTTTGGTCCTATTTTTAGGCAAAGTCATGCCAAATTTTTTTTTGGTTCTAAAATATCGTTTTGCTCTACCCCGCAGGCGACCATGGTCCGCACGATGACCGAAGGCATCGTGAATAGGTTTTTGAGCTCCGCGAAGGCCGAGATGCTTCAAAAGAACGAGACGGAGATAAGATGTCCGTGTCGAAGATGCAAGCTGAAGAGCCTTATGGACCCGGATTCCGTACAGGTGCGGGACCACCTGCTCTTGCGTGGTTTCATGGATGAAGATGATTATGAAGCGTCCATGGGGGCCGGGCAAGAAATGAGGAAGGGAAGCAAGACAACCGCGGCGAGGGTGGGCGAGAAGACGAAGAATCTCCAGGACATGATCACGAAGTAGATGCAGTAGTACACAGTCATCATGTAGAAGATGCCGGACATGATGATGAGGAAGATGCCGGAGCAGACGAAGGGCATGATCATGAAGATGAAGATGCCGGAGCAGACGACGATGGACCATCGATGGGCTGGGTGCAGGACCCTCATATTCAAGAGCTGCTTCTCAAGCAGACGGATAACGCAAGAGCTGCCGCCCGAGAGAAAGCCAAGCTGGATCAACTGGAGATAGACGCGGTTACTCCATTGTATGAAGGATGCAGGCCCGAGGATACCCACCTGAAAGTAACGCTCATGGCTCTGGAGATGAAGGTAAAACACAAAATGACCGACGCATGCTTCGACGAGAAGATGTCATTCTGGCACGAACGTCTTCCCAAGGGGAACAAGTGCCCGACCAGTTTCGAGGAGGCGAAGAAAATCGTGTGTCCTCTGGATTTACCGCACGTGAAATACCATGTGTGCATGAACAATTGCATCATTTATCAGGACGAGCACGCGGAGTCTACCATATGTCCGGTGTGCGGCGTCACTCGATACAAGAAGAGGAAGAAAGCTCCTCGAAAAGTGGTGTGGTACTTTCCGATCACTCCTCGTCTGCAGCGGTATTTTGCGGACCCTAAGGTAGCAAAGCTCCTGCGTTGGCACGCGGATAGGGAGGAGAAGAAGCGAGAAGATGACGGAAATGATCCGGAGATAAATAAAAAAGACAAGATGCTGAGTCACCCTTAGGATGCGAGCCAGTGGCAAGCGTTGAACTTCGAACACCCAGAATTTGGGGACGATCCAAGGAACATCGTGCTGGCCGCGAGCACCGATGGAGTCAATCCATTTGGCAGCCAGAGAAGCACACATAGCACCTGGCCTGTGTTTGTGTGGATGTACAACCTTCCCCCCTGGTTGTGCATGAAGAGGAAGTACATTCACATGAGTATGCTAATTGAAGGGCCGAAACAACCAGGGAACGACATCAATCTGTATCTGGGGCTGCTGAAAGAGGATCTAGACACGCTGTGAAAAATGCCAGCCAATACGTGGGACGCCGCCGAGAAAGAATATTTCCCTATGAGAGCCGCACTCCTCACGACGGTGCATGACTATCTCGGTTACGGATATGTCGCGGGGCAGGTGGTCCACGGATTTTCTGGATGCGTCAGGTGCATGGATGACACAACGTATCGCCAGCTAGATAGAGATCTCGGGTCTTCGAAAACCGTGTTCATGGGACATCGAAGGTGGCTTCGCGACGATGACTCATGGAGAAAACGCAAGGATCTGTTCGATGGTGAAACCGAACCCCGAAGACGCCCGCGTACGAGGAGCGGCGAGGAAATAGACGAGCTGTTGAAAAATTGGAAAGAGTGCCCACCACCAGGAAAGGCGCCAGAGCCGGGAAAGGCGCCAGAGCCGGGAAAGAAGCGAAAGGCGCCAGAGCCGCTGCTGAAGGTATGGAAAACGAGGTCTGTTTTCTAGGACTTGCCGTACTGGAAGATCCTCCGTGTGCCTCACAGCCTTGATGTCATGCATATCACGAAGAACGTGTGCGAGAGTCTGCTTGGTACCCTGCTCAACATGCCAGAGAGGACCAAAGATGGGCCGAAAGCAAGGGCAGACTTGAAATCAATGGGCATCAGGGAGGACCTTCACGCTAATGATGATGATGATGATGATGAGGCGAAGGACACGGAAAGTCGTCGCAAAGGCAAAAAGGCCAAGAAGATCGGAAAGGACTTCCCTCCCGTGTGCTTCACTCTAAGTCAGGAGGAGATCGAGCAGTTTTTCACCTGCCTCGTAGGAGTAAAACTTCCTTACGGTTACGCGGGGAAGATAAGCAGATACCTAGACTCAGCGAAGCAGAAGTTCAGCGGGATGAAGTCTCACGACTGTCACGTGCTGATGACGCAGATACTTCCAGTTGCAATCCGTGGGATCATGGACGCGCACGTTCGTGAAACGCTATTTGGCCTATGCAACTTTTTCGACGTCATCTCTCGAAAGTCGGTTGGCGTGAGGCAACTCAGAAGGCTACAGGAAGAGATCGTGGTGATACTATGCGAGCTTGAGATGTACTTCCCGCCCGCATTCTTTGACGTTATGGTGCATATGCTGGTCCATATCGTGGAGGATATCATCCAACTCGGGCCGACGTTCCTGCACAGCATGATGCCGTTCGAAAGGATGAATGGTGTCATCAAAGGATACGTTCGCAACATGTCACGTCCAGAGGGAAGCATAGCCAGGGGCTTTCTGACCGAAGAGTGCATCTCCTACTGCACGAATTATCTAGGCATCGAGAACCTCATTGGTCTGCCCGTCAACAGGCACCTCGGCAGGCTCGCTGGATGGGGTCACCGCGACGGTCGCCACGAAATGCATGTCGACTTCGAGGGTCGACTCGCCGACTTTGAAAGAGCAAACCTAGTCGCGCTACAACACATAGACGTGGTCGATCCTTGGGTGGTAGAGCACAAAACCTTTATTGAGAAGACGTACAATGACCGAGGCCAACAGAGGACGGACGGAGATATAATCAAAGAGCACAACTCATGTTTCACGCGTTGGTTCAAGGAGAAGCTTCTGTCGTACCCTTTACATGAGGATTCTTCCGCGGAAGAACAACTCATATTCGCCTTGTCACAGGGCGCCGAGCACAACCTGATGACGTATGAGGCGTACGATATCAACGGCTACACATTCCACACCGAGGGAAAGGACATGAAGAGCGATGGTTATCAGAACTCCGGGGTAACGATGGAATCCTACACCGGTAACGACAAGGACAGATACTACGGAAGGATCGAGGAGATCTGGGAGCTGAGCTACGCTGGAGAGAAGGTCCCGATGTTCCGTGTCAGATGGGCCAAGAGCGTCCTAAAAGAAGACCGGTATTTCACCACCATGGTTATACCCGAAGCCAAATCCAAGACCGCGGGCGCAAACGTCACCGCAAAAAATGAGCCATGGTACTGGCTTCCCAAGTGGACCAATGCTTCTTCATTACCGACCCGTCAAAGCCCAGTCGTGTTGTCGTGAGGAGAGGCAAAAGGACGATCATCCGAATGGATGGAGTCGCCAATGAGCAAGACTTCGACAAGTACGGCGACCCGAAGATGGAACATGACGACGACGATGAAGTGCCATACACCACAAGAAGAAGCAGGACCACCCTACCTAAAGGACGTCCGTTCAAGAGAAGACCTCCATTTGCGAAAAAGAAGGGCAAGAAGATTGTGAAAAGATAGCTAGCTAAGATCGATTGTATTTAAATTGTAGTCTTCATTTCTCGATTGTATTTCGACATATGGAAATGACATTTCTTCTGTTCTAGTCCTCATGAATATTTATTTATGTTTATTCTGATATTTATGTTTATTCTGGTATACCAATTTTTATTTGATGATATTTTTTCACATTCATAAATGTTTTCAAATTTGATCGTCATTTTCTAAAAAATTATTAGATGCAACTAAAAATAAAAAAAAAAGTTAGTAATGGCGCACCAGGGGAAGGTGCGCCATTGCTATCACTGTGTTTATGGCGCACCCCTAGATGGTGCGCCATTGCTAACCTTCCCCCCTCTATGTAGGTGTGTTCTGTCCATCTCGCTGTCCCTCCCTCGCCAGATCCCCCTCGCCCCCCGCGCCCGCTCCACCGCCGCCGACGACTCCCCGCATCCGACGACCCCCGCGCCCGCTCCGCCGCCGGAGTCGCCGCCGGAGCACTAGGAGGAGGAGGCCCACGTCCACCAGGAGAGGAGGCCCGAGCACCTCGCGACCTCCCCGCCGTCTATCCCCGCCTCCCCCAAGCTCGCCGTCTCCGCCCTCCATCGTCTCCGCTCCAGCCACCACCTCATCGTGGTCAGGTAATCTTCATTGCCCTCCTCCCTCTGCCTCTCTTCTCCTCTCTTCCTCCTCTCCTCCCTCCCGGCCATGCCCTCTTCTTCTCTCTTTTGCTAGGTTTAGGTCAAATCCCTCTCGAATTTAGGTCAAATTAGGTTCAAAAAATTGCTAATTTTGGTCAAATTAGCAAGTGTCCAACTTCTTGCTCTGTAGCAAGTGTCCATCTTCCTGTGTAGGCATGGCGATGATTTTTTTTAGAATGGGGATTAATTTAGGAACCAAACATTGGTCAGATGGGCCTCCTAATCATGTAGCTTTGTTTACGGTGTTAACTAATTCATGCCACCAAATGGTAGAGACAGAGACCAGGTCTCTTCTAGTTTCCCATGAATTAATAAACCATGCATGGTATCAAGTGAGCCATGCACAGCCATGAAAACAGCTTGCTTGCTACTGTTTTAAATAGTTAGTCAAATGAATTGCTTGCTTGCTACTGTTTTTATTCAAAAATTATTGGAGTTTATATCATATATATTGCTGGCATGTATTTCATATGTGCTGTAGCATTAAGGCTACATAGCATGCCATTTTTGTGCCATCGTGTCGTGATGATATTGGGGGGTTTTGTCTCCGACCATCGTGTCGTGATGATATTGTGGGGTGTTGTGGGGTTGCAGCGGGGCGGGGGTGGGATAATGATTTTGCAGGTACCCCGAGAGGCCCTTGAGTTTGCCGGAATGTCGATTAACTTCCGTTCCGGCAAATTCGGGTACTCCATATGACCTATTTTCAGCAAAGGTCATGCTGAAATTTTCCGTGAATTTTAGCATGACTGTGCTAAAAATAGGACATATGGGGTACTTGCGACTAATGCATGGGCCGGGGTATCTTAGTACTTAATTAAGTAGGATCAACTGTTTTTTTGTCCATCACTCGATAAACTACATGTATGTGTATTTAGCATGACTTTTTTTAGGCAACACAGTGGGTGATCTTCCAACTGCATTTTTTCAAAGAAGATGCAAATGAATGAAATTGGCTCACCATGCCAAGGGAAATCAGGCTCAATGTAGGACAGATGCAGTTGATTTGCTGTTCTTATGGAATAAATAATAGATGTTTAACTGAAACCATTTACTGTAGGACTTGCAAGCAGCTGTGCTTGCAAGCAGTAGCCCTTCTCTCTTCTTCTCATTTCTTCTCATTTCAGTATAGTTCCAAGCACAGTAAAGTTTCAGTAATGTTATGGAGTACTGAAATTTGCAATTTTGGTTCTCTGTAATTTCCAAGAAAGAAAACTGCAATCTGAAATAGATGATCAATTTTCAGCCCTTGGATTAGTTTAGTATTTTTTCACACACTCAGACACCCTTGCTTGCCATGTGTGTGAGAGAGATAGTGAGAGGAGACAAGAAGAAGGGGGTTAGGAAGGGACTTGGACCTTAGCAACAACACACTAACAGGTTCCATCCCAAAACACCTAGGCAATATCACAAACATCTCTCAATTGTTCCTTGACAATAACCAACTTTTTGGCGACATTCCTCGAGAATTAGGTTATTTGGTCAACTTAGAGATCTTGTTCCTTGACAATAACCAACTTTTTGACCAAACTTTTTTCCTATTTAGAGCGAACATGGCCCACAACGATGCTGGCGGTTCGGGCAAGCAATTCTGGGAGCTGTCCCAAGAGATGGAGGAAGAACCTCACCGCTATGAGGACGCCGCGGAAGACACCGATCCCGACTACACAACCCCTAGTGGCGTCGGGGATGACACCACTGATGGTGCCGCCGAGGATGCCACCACTGATGATGGCAGCGCACGCACAGATGGCAGCCAACCGAAGAGGCAACGGAAGGACCGGCGCCCGAACGTGCTCGGCACCGTCAAGCAGGAATTTACTGAAGTGTCCTCCAGTGGGCATCCAACGGCGCCCAAAGAATTAGTCAGTGGGTACTCGGGACAACTCGGGTGCATTCTCCGGAGCACCGTCTCGATCAACACCGAGAACCTAAGGCATCGTGACCGACGGAATTTGCGCAACCTCCTCTTCACGAAGCTGCACGAACGATACAAGTTCCCCGGTGACGTCGCAAACACACGCCTCTCAGGGAATAAAGTGAACAGTGCCGCCCTCACGAAGATGAGCACGGCCCTGGCTACTTGGAGAGCCGCGGTAAGGAGAAGGATTCTAAGAGGTGATAGTTATGAGAAGATCAAGGAGACAAATCCTTCGATCAGCGAAGCTGACTACCGGGAGTTCAAGGCCAAGTGCGAGTCCCCGGGGCCCGCGGAATCAAGTCAGTGGGGGAAAGATATGCGGGACTTGAACTTAGTGTTGGAAATATGCCCTAGAGGCAATAATAAATTGGTTATTATTATATTTCCTTGTTCATGATAATTGTTTATTATCCATGCTATAATTGCATTGATTGGAAACTCAAGTACATGTGTGGATACATAGACAACACAGTGTCCCTAGTATGCCTCTAGTTAACTAGCTCGTTGATCAAAAGATGGTGAAGGTTTCCTAGCCATGGACATGAGATGTCATTTGATAACGGGATCACATCATTAGGAGAATGATGTGATGGACAAGACCCAAACTATAAACGTAGCATTTGATCGTGTCAGTTTATTGCTATTGTTTTCTGCATGTCAAGTAACTGTTCCTATGACCATGAGATCATGCAACTCACTGACACCGGAGGAATACCTTGTGTGTATCAAACGTCGCAACGTAACTGGGTGACTATAAAGATGCTCTACAGGTATCTCCGAGGGTGTCTGTTGGGTTGGCATGGATCAAGACTGGGATTTGTTACTCCGTGTGACGGAGAGGTATCTCAGGGCCCACTCGGTAATACAACATCACAATGAGCCTTGCAAGCAATGTGACTAAAGTGTTAGCCACGAGATCTTGTATTACGGAATGAGTAAAGAGACTTGCCAGTAACGAGATTGAACTAGGTATAGAGATACCGACGATCGAATCTCGGGCAAGTAACATACCGAAGAACAAAGGGAACAGCATACGGGATTAATTGAATCCTTGACATAGAGGTTCGACCGATATAGATCTTCGTAGAATATGTAGGAACCAATATGGGCATCCAGGTCCCGCTATTGGTTATTGGCCGTAGAGGTGTCTCGGTCATGTCTACATAGTTCTCGAACCCACAGGGTCTGCACACTTAAGGTTCGGTGACGTTTCGGTAGATTTGAGTTATGCATGTTGGTGACCGAAGTTTGTTCGGAGTCCCGGATGAGATCACGGACATCACGAGGAGCTCCAGAATGGTCCGGAGGTAAAGATTGATATATAGGAAGTCCCGTTTTGGCCACCGGAAAAGTTTCGGGTATTTCCGGTAGTGTACCGGGAGTGCCGGAGGGCCATCGGGAGGGGCCACCCACGCCGGGAGGCCACATGGGCCTAAAGGGAGTTGCAACAGCCCTTAGTGGGCTGGGCAAGCCAGCCCTATAAGGCCCATGCGGCTGGAATTAAGTGGGAAGGAAAAACCCCAAAGAAAAGGGAAGGGGAAACAAATAAGGAAGGAGTCCTAATTGGACAAGGAAAAGTGGAGGAGTCCACCTCCTCCTCCCTGGTTCGGCCGCACCTAGGGTGGAAACCCTAGGGTGCCAGCCCCGTCCCCCTCCCTCCTATATATACTAGAGGGGAGAGAGGGCCAAACACCCTAAGCCACGGTGCAGCCCTCTCTCCCCCGGTCTATACGGTTTTCCTCAAATCTGTTTTTGTCGGTGCTTAGGCGAAGCCCTGTCGGAACAGCTCCACCACCACCCCCACTACGCCGTTGTGCTAGCGGAGAACTCGTCTATCTCTTCGCTCTCTCTTGCTGGATCAAGAAGGCGGAGATCGTCATCAAGCTGTACGTGTGCTGAACGCGGAGGTGCCGTCCGTTCGGTACTTGATCGGGACGGATCGTGATTGGATCGCGGGACGCTCGGTGATTTGGATCACGAAGACGCTCGACTACATCAACTGCGTTTCTTAATGCTTCCCGCTTAGCGATCTACAAGGGTATGTAGATTCACTCTCCCTCTCGAAGATGCTCATCACCATGGATAGATCTTGTGTGTGCGTAGGAAAAAATTATGTTTCCCATGCAACGTTCCCCAACAGTGGCATCTGAGCTAGGTCTATGCGTAGATGAGATCTCGAGTAGAACACAAAGGAGTTTGTGGGCGTTGATATTCAGATTGCTTCCCTTCTTAGTCTTTTCTTGATTCAGCGGTATTGTGGGATGAAGCGGCTCGGACCAACCTTACTCGTCCACGTACGAGAGACCGGTTCCATCGACTGACATGTAACTTTGTTGCATAAGATGGCTGGCGGGTGTCTGTCTCTCCCACTTTAGTTGAATCGGATTCGACAGCGGCGGTCCTTGTAGAAGGTGAAATAGCAACTTTTATATCACCGTTGTGGTTTTTGCGTAGGTAAGAATCGTTCTTGCTAGATACCCGTAGCAGCCACGTAAAACATGCAACAACAATTAGAGGACGTCTAACTTGTTTTTGCAGGGTATGTTGTAATGTGATATGGCCAATTACATGATGAGATATATGTGATGTATGAGATGATCATGTGTTGTATAGAATATCACGACTTGCATGTCGATGAGTACGGCAACTGGCAGGAGCCATAGAGTTGTCTTTAATTATTGTATGACCTGCGTGTCAATCATTAAGCGCTATGTAATGCTTTACTTTATCGCTAAAAGTTAGCAATAGTCGTGGAAGCAACAGTCGGCGCGACAACCTCATGGCGACACGTTGATGGAGATCATGGTGTCATGCCGGTGACGATGGAGATCATGCCGGTGCTTTGGAGATGGAGATCAAAAGCACGAGTTCATGGCCATATCATGTCACTTATGATTCGCATGTGATGTTAATCCTTTTATGCATCTTATTTTGCTTAGGACGACGGTAGCATTATAAGGTGATCCCTCACTTAAATTTTAAGATAAATTGTGTTCTCCCCGAGTGTGCACCGTTGCGACAGTTCGTCGTTTCGAGACACGCCGTGATGAGCGGGTGTGATAGACTCTACGTTCACATACAACGGGTGTAAGCCATGTTGCACGTGCGGAACACTCGGGTTAAACTTGACGAGCCTAGCATGTACAGACATGGCCTCGGAACACAAGAGACTGAAAGGTCGAACATGAGTCATATAGTAGATATGATCAACATGAAGATGTTCACCATTGAAACCACCTTAACTCACGTGATGATCGGACTTGAGTTGGTGGATTTGGATCATGTGACACTCGAATGACCGGAGGGGTGTCAATTTTGAGTGGGAGTTTTTTAAGTAATATGATTAACTAAACTCATTATCTTGAACAATAGTCTAAGTTGTCTTTGCTATATTTATGTTGTAGATCATGGCTCGCGCAGTAGCACCCCTGAATTTTAATGCGTTCCTAGAGAAAGCTAAGTTGAAAGATGATGGAAGTAACTTTGTGGACTGGGCCCGTAATCTAAGGATTATCCTTAAGGCTTCCCAGAAGGCTTATGTCCTTGATGCACCGCTTGGTGATCCACCCGCTCCAGTTGAGTCTCTAGACGTTGTGAACGCCTGGCAGGCTCGTTCTGATGATTACTCAATAGTTCAATGTGCAATGTTGTATGGCTTAGAACCGGGACTTCAAAGACGTTTTGAACGTCATGGAGCATATGAGATGTTCCAGGAGTTGAAGTTTATCTTTCAGAAGAATGCCCGGATCGAGAGGTATGAGACCTCCGATAAGTTCTATGCTTGCAAGATGGAAGAGAATGGGTCTGTTAGTGATCACATACTCAGAATGTCTGGGTACTCCACCCGTCTGGCTGAATTGGGGATGCCCCTTCCGCCAGAGGCTATCACTGACAGAGTTCTTCAATCATTGCCACCTAGCTACAAGACCTTCGTGTTGAACTATAACATGCACGGGATGAACAAGTCAGTCGCCGAGCTGTTTGCGATGCTGAAAGTCGCTGAGTCTGAAATTCAGAAGGAGCATCAAGTGTTGATGGTCAATAAAACCACTAGTTTCAAGAAAAATGGCAAGGGTAAGAAGGGTAACTCCAAGAAGAGTGGCAAAGTAGTTGCTCCTCCCGTGAAGAAACCCAAGGCTGGACCCAAACCAGAAACGGTGTGTTTTCATTGCAAGGGAACTGGACACTGGAAGCGGAACTGCCCCAAGTATTTGGCTGACAAGAAGGCGGCCAACAACAAACAAGGTATATATGATATACATGTTATTGATGTGTACCTTACCAACTCTCGTTGTAGTGCCTGGGTATTTGATACCGGTGCGGTTGCTCACATTTGCAACTCTAAACAGGAACTGCGGAATAGACGGAGGCTGGCAAAGGACGAAGTGACGATGCGCGTGGGAAATGGTTCCAAGGTTGATGTGATCGCCGTCGGCACGCTCGCTCTTCGATTACCATCGGGATTAGTGATGAACCTGAATAAATGTTATTTGGTGCCTACGTTAAGCATGAACATTATATCTGGATCTTGTTTATTGCGAGACGGTTACTCGTTTAAATCAGAGAATAATGGTTGTTCTATTTATATGAGTAATATCTTTTATGGTCATGCACCCGATGTGAGGGGTTTATTCTTATTGAATCTCGATAGTAATGATACACATATTTATAACATTGATGCCAAAAGATGTAGAATTGATAATGATAAAACCACTTTCTTGTGGCACTGCCGTTTAGGTCATATTGGCGTAAAACGCATGAGGAAGCTCCATGCTGATGGACTTTTGGAATCACTTGATTTTGAATCACTTGACACATGTGAGCCATGCCTCATGCGCAAGATGACTAAAACGCCGTTCTCTGGAACAATGGAACGGGCAAGTGACTTGTTGGAAATCATACATACTGATGTGTGTGGTCCGATGAGCATTGAAGTGCGTGGTGGTTATCGTTACTTTCTCACCTTCACTGATGACTTAAGTAGATATGGGTATATTTACTTAATGAAACACAAGTCTGAAACGTTTGAAAAGTTCAAACAATTTCAGAGTGAAGTTGAGAATCATCGTAACAAGAAGATTAAATTCCTACGATCTGATCGAGGAGGAGAATATCTGAGTTATGAGTTTGGCAGTCACTTAAGACAATGTGGAATTGTTTCACAACTGACACCGCCTGGAACACCACAGCGTAATGGTGTGTCCGAACGTCGTAATCGAACCTTATTGGATATGGTGCGATCTATGATGTCTCTTTCCGATTTGCCACTATCATTTTGGGGTTATGCATTAGAGACAGCTGCATTCACTTTAAATAGGGCACCATCGAAATCCGTTGAGACGACGCCATATGAACTTTGGTTTGGTAAGAAGCCAAAGCTGTCGTTTCTTAAAGTTTGGGGATGTGATGCTTATGTCAAAAAGCTTCAGCCTGAAAAGCTGGAACCCAAAGCGGAGAAATGCGTCTTCATAGGATATCCAAAAGAGATAGTTGGATATACCTGCTACCTCAGATCCGAAGGCAAAGTGTTTGTCGCTAAAAACGGAACATTTCTTGAGAAAGAGTTTCTCTCGAAAGAATTGTGTGGGAGGAAGATAGAACTTGATGAGGTTGTTGAACCTTTACTTCAACCTGAGAGTAGCACAGTCCAGAAAGATGTTTCTGTAGAGCCTGCATCAGTTGAAGAGGAAGTTAATTATGATGATCATGAACCTTCGAATCAAGTTGCTATCAAACCTCGTAGGTCGACAAGGACGCGTACTGCTCCTGAGTGGTACGGCAACCCTGTCTTAGAAGTCATGTTGTTAGACAACGATGAACCTACGAGCTATGGAGAAGCGATGATGGGCCCAGATTCCGAGAAGTGGTTAGAGGCCATGAAATCCGAGATGGGATCCATGTATGAAAACAAAGTATGGACTTTGGAAGTATTACCTGAAGGGCGTAAGGCCATTCAGAACAAATGGATCTTTAAGAGGAAGACGGACGTGGACGGTAATGTCACCGTCTATAAAGCTCGACTTGTGGCAAAGGGTTTTTCACAAGTTCAAGGAGTTGACTACGATGAGACCTTCTCACCCGTAGCGATGCTTAAGTCCGTCAGAATCATGTTAGCAATAGCTGCCTTTTTCGATTATGAAATTTGGCAGATGGATGTCAAAACAGCGTTCCTTAACGGTTTACTTAAGGAAGAGTTGTATATGATGCAACCAGAAGGTTTTGTCGATCCAGAGAATGCTGAAAAAGTTTGCAAACTCCAGCGATCCATTTAAGGACTGGTGCAAGCATCTCGGAGTTGGAATCTTCGCTTTGATGAGGTGATCAAAGCGTTCGAGTTTATACAAGTTTACGGAGAAGCTTGTATTTACAAGAAAGTGAGTGGGAGCTCTATAGCGTTTCTAATATTATATGTAGATGACATATTGCTGATTGGAAACAATATAGAAATGTTGGAAGGCGTGAAGGAATATTTGAACAAGAGTTTTTCAATGAAGGACCTAGGAGAAGCTGCTTTCATATTAGGCATCAAGATCTATAGAGATAGATCAAGACGCTTGATACGACTTTCACAAAGCACATACCTTGATAAGATTTTGAAAAAGTTCAAAATGGATCAGTCCAAGAAGGGGTTCTTGCCTGTTTTGCAAGGTGTGAAGTTGAGTAAGACTCAATGCCCAGTGACTGCAGAAGATAGAGAAAAGATGAGTGTCGTCCCCTATGCTTCAGCCATAGGCTCTATCATGTATGCAATGCTGTGCACAAGACCCGATGTCAGCCTTGCCATAAGTATGGTCGGAAGGTTTCAAAGTGATCCAGGAATGGAACACTGGACGGCGGTCAAGAATATTCTAAAGTACCTCAAAAGGACTAAGGACATGTTTCTCGTTTATGGAGGTGATCAAGAGCTCGTCGTAAAGGGTTACGTCGATGCAAGCTTTGACACTGATCCGGATGACTCTAAGTCACAAACCGAATATGTATTTATTCTTAATGGGGGTGCGGTTAGCTGGTGCAGTTCCAAGCAAAGCGTGGTAGCTGATTCTACATGCGAGGCGGAGTACATCGCTACCTCGGAGGCGGCGAAGGAAGGTGTCTGGATGAAGGAGTTCATGACAGATCTTGGAGTAGTGCCTAGTGCGCTTAACCCAATGACTCTGTTTTGTGATAATACTGGTGCCATTGCTCTGGCCAAGGAACCAAGATTTCACAAGAGGACCAAACACATAAAGCGACATTTGAATTCCATCCGCGATTACATCAAGGAGGACGACATAAATATTTGCAAAGTACACACAGATCTGAATGTTGCAGATCCGATGACTAAACCTCTTCCAAGGGCTAAACATGAACAACACCAGAACTGCATGGGTGTTCGATTCATTACAATGTAAATCACATAGTGATGTGAGCTAGATTATTGACTCTAGTGCAAGTGGGAGACTGTTGGAAATATGCCCTAGAGGCAATAATAAATTGGTTATTATTATATTTCCTTGTTCATGATAATTGTTTATTATCCATGCTATAATTGTATTGAATGGAAACTCAAGTACATGTGTGGATACATAGACAACACAGTGTCCCTAGTATGCCTCTAGTTAACTAGCTCGTTGATCAAAAGATGGTGAAGGTTTCCTAGCCATGGACATGACATGTCATTTGATAATGGGATCACATCATTAGGAGAATGATGTGATGGACAAGACCCAAACTATAAACGTAGCATTTGATCGTGTCAGTTTATTGCTATTGTTTTCTGCATGTCAAGTATCTGTTCCTATGACCATGAGATCATGCAACTCACTGACACCGGAGGAATACCTTGTGTGTATCAAACGTCGCAACGTAACTGGGTGACTATAAAGATGCTCTACAGGTATCTCCGAGGGTGTCTGTTGGGTTGGCATGGATCAAGACTGGGATTTGTTACTCCGTGTGACGGAGAGGTATCTCAGGGCCCACTCGGTAATACAACATCACAATGAGCCTTGCAAGCAATGTGACTAAAGTGTTAGCCACGAGATCTTGTATTACGGAACGAGTAAAGAGACTTGCCAGTAACGAGATTGAACTAGGTATAGAGATACCGACGATCGAATCTCGGGCAAGTAACATACCGAAGAACAAAGGGAACAGCATACGGGATTAATTGAATCCTTGACATAGAGGTTCGACCGATATAGATCTTCGTAGAATATGTAGGAACCAATATGGGCATCCAGGTCCCGCTATTGGTTATTGGCCGTAGAGGTGTCTCGGTCATGTCTACATAGTTCTCGAACCCGCAGGGTCTGCACACTTAAGGTTCGGTGACGTTTCGGTAGATTTGAGTTATGCATGTTGGTGACCGAAGGTTGTTCGGAGTCCCGGATGAGATCACGGACATCACGAGGAGCTCCGGAATGGTCCGGAGGTAAAGATTGATATATAGGAAGTCCCGTTTTGGCCACCGGAAAAGTTTCGGGTATTTCCGGTAGTGTACCGGGAGTGCCGGAGGGCCATCGTTAGGGGCCACCCACGCCGGGAGGCCACATGGGCCTAAAGGGAGTTGCACCAGCCCTTAGTGGGCTGGGCAAGCCAGCCCTATAAGACCCATGCGGCTGGAATTAAGTGGGAAGGAAAAACCCCAAAGAAAAGGGAAGGGGAAACAAATAAGGAAGGAGTCCTAATTGGACAAGGAAAAGTGGAGGAGTCCACCTCCTCCTCCCTGGTTCGGCCGCACCTAGGGTGGAAACCCTAGGGCGCCAGCCCCCTCCCCCTCCCTCCTATATATACTAGAGGGGAGAGAGGGCCAAACACCCTAAGCCACGGTGCAGCCCTCTCTCCCCCCGTCTATACGGTTTTCCTCAAATCTGTTTTTGTCGGTGCTTAGGCGAAGCCCTGTCGGAACAGCTCCACCACCACCCCCACTACGCCATTGTGCTGGCGGAGAACTCGTATATCTCTTCGCTCTCTCTTGCTGCATCAAGAAGGTGGAGATCGTCATCAAGCTGTACGTGTGCTGAACGCGGAGGTGCCGTCCGTTCGGTACTTGATCGGGACGGATCGTGATTGGATCGCGGGACGCTCAGTGATTTGGATCACGAAGACCTTCGACTACATCAACTGCATTTCTTAACGCTTCCCGCTTAGCGATCTACAAGGGTATGTAGATTCACTCTCCCTCTCGAAGATGCTCATCACCATGGATAGATCTTGTGTGTGCGTAGGAAATTTTTTTGTTTCCCATGCAACGTTCCCCAACACTTAGGGGTCCACAAACTCGGTCCCGGCGGTTACAGAGTGGCGGAACCTATATGGGACAAGGAGGACGCGGAGCGTGCCGAGCAAGGCCTACCGCTCCTCTTCGATAAATACCGTGACAAGCAGACCAGGAACTATGTCAGGGCCCGGTACAAGGTGGACCCGGTAACAAAGGAGCTTACCACGGATCCGAAGACCAAGGCGCTTGAGCTTGTTCTGGTAAGGAATACACCCCCGCGTAATTAGCTCCATATGGTTGCATTCTAATTAATGAAGCCAAATTTCTAAATGGTTCACGTTCCTTCCGCAGGACACTAAAAGCAGTAGAGCGGGGTCGTCTCAGAGCTCCCCTTGGGACACCACTTTAAATAGGGCGTTGAACGTAATGAAAAACAAGGATATGTTCAGTAAGCCGTCGTCAGCTGGTCATGTGGCCGGCAAAGGCTTGTCCACGAAATGGTCGGAATACTATACCGCTGGGCGAAAGTAGAGAAAGACCAGCTCGGAAAGCCAGCAGCGCGAGGTTCAAGAACTCAAGGCAAAAGTGCCGCGGATTCCGGAGATGGTCCAAGAGCAAGTGCGAGACCAACTGGGAGCGATGATCACCGCCATTGTGCCTACCTTGATTGAGGGGCTGCAGGCGTGGATTGCGGGCGGCCAACAGGGGCTGCCCCCGATTCCCAGCTTCACGGGCAGCAACTCGCACAATGCGCCGGCGGCGCCATTGGTGTCTCCGGCGGAGGCGGTATTGGTGTCTCCGGCGCCGGCGCGGGCATTGGAGCTTAATGCACCCGGGTGTGGGAAGAATACGCCGGCCAGCACCTCGGCAGCAAGCGGCCCCTCCGTCACTTGCACGCCCGCCGTTGGCGGTGCGTCGACATTAGCCGAGCTCGACGCCATCACGGTAACTAAGCCTCTCGGCCGATGACTTCATCTCCTTGCCTTTGACTGGGCATCCCTGACGCCCTACATATTTTCGCAGGGCGCCGCCGACATTCCATGCACTCTCCTGCACTTCGTGGGCGGCAAGTTGATCGATGTCGCCAAGGCCAGAATCGTTCAACCGGGCAACCCCGTGTTCCATGGTAATCCGATGCCACCCACCGTGTATAGGGTTCAACTGGTCCGGGTGCTGCCGGGCTGCGACGACTTGTTACCTCCGTTTCGACCCGCTGGGGCCGACGAAGATGATGTGATGACCCTCAGCGCCTGCTTAAGCTGGCCCCTACTTTGGCCGAAGAGCCAGATTCGTTTGGGGGCGGGGGACACCACCCCACAGACAACACCGCCAGTCGTGCCGGCGCCAAGCCATGGCAAGACCGTCGCAATGCTACCGGACATGCCGGACATGCATATGGCACAGGATCCGGACATGCATATGGCACAGGATCCGGACGACGACGACGACGACGATGGTACATTTACCAAAGTCGATAAGTACTTCAACGAACATGGGTACGGTGACGAATTCTTGGGGCCTCCTTCTCAAGAACCCAACCCTGCAAAAGACGATCGCGATCTACCTGGTACCGCGGAGAAACCCAATTGCAACAGGCGTCGTCTGGCGTTCAGTTCTCAGGAGACGCCTCCAGCTGCCGCCTTCACCGAGCCTCACATAGCCGAGGTGCGAAATATTATCAGCCCCAACACACTCAAGAAGGCGGTCTCTCAGCAGAACTCGATCCCATTACAGCAGAAGAAGAAGGGACGGAAAAGAAAGATTAAGGGTGCGAGCCAGCCGGCACCGAGTACGATCCGTGCTCAGGATGGGCCACCTTCACCTAAGGATATCTCGAGGAGGGTGCATGTGGCGGGTAGGCCGATGCTATCGACTAATATGCTCAATGCTGCAACCGGTGCTATGCGGAGTCTGCATGACAGTGTTCTTTCTTTGGAGAAGCGACGTCTCTCCGAGAATGATGTGGCATACCCGGTTTTCGTGGCCAAGGTGCCAGAGGGCAAGGGCTTTGTCGATAGCACCATCGGGGGTATGATCGTCCTGCGGTTTGATGACATCTTCGCTATGTTTAACCTCCATCCGCTGCACTACACCTTCATTCGGCTATTTTCGCTCAGTATGGAGATGCGGATCATTAGAGACAAGACCCCGGACATCGTGATAGTCGACCCCTTCTACATGCGTGCCAAGATCTTGGGCAGCGCTGGGGCCGGCAAGTCGCGAGTTCATACCTCGAAGGCGTCATTCTGGCGAACCCAGATAAGGATAACTTCCTCGTGCCTTACTTTACCGAGTAAGTCATCCCCTCACCGCCCCGTAACATATGATTTCTTAGATTTCGATCGTTCTTTTTTTTTCTAACATTCCGTGTTTTGTGCAGTGACACACATTGCACACTCATCCTCTTAAGCCTGAAATATTCCATGGCCACGTATTTCGACTCGGACCGTCAGTCGAAGAAAGCCTACACAAATATCAAGAAAGTTCTTGATGAAGCTCTCCCCGGCTACGCCAGATCTGGAGGCACCTTCAAGAGGCCAATTTGTAGGGACGGCAAGCACGTGTTCACCCACAATACGACGTTCCCCTGCGTCAAGCAGCCGCCTGGCGGTCAGAAGGATGCCTACTACGCCCTCCATCACATGCGGGCGATCGTGCGGGACCATAATCACCTTCTGCTACCAAATAATCTCAAAGATTGGGCCGCACGCTTGTCGGCAATCCAGGACGCGGACATCAGACAAGAATTCTTTCGCATCCAGTCGGAGTTTGCGGAAATCATCCATCAAGATGTCCTTCGTACCTCGGGGCAGTTCTACCTTAGATATCAACTGTCCAACAGTGAGATAGAAACAACGCTACAAATGCAGGCTGACAACGACCGCGATTTAATGACCATCACGATAGACGGCGGCTTCATCCACGCTCCGGTCCCTGAGTCGAGTCGAAAGTAGTGATGCTATGTAGTTCTGAAATATCGATTAGGTCATGTTGTAATTAAACTTTAATGAACTTGTATGTCCCTTTAGTTTGGACAGTCGTTCAACTTATATGTAATCGATGCTATTTATTAGTAGGACCATGAATCGTGCTATTAATGTGTTGCTTTTCTCTTCCGATCCTTTTGTTGCATACTTATATATTGCTTATGTATTGTCTGTGAATTGCTACTAACGTTTTGTTTGTCTAGTGCATAGAGATGCCGTGGTATGTCGTGTACAAGGCTAAGGTTCCCGGAGTCTACGACGACTGGGAGGAGTGTCGGACACAGGTTCACCATTTCAGCGGTAACAGTTACAAAGGGTACACCACTAGGGCGGAGGCGGAAGCTAGATACGCGCGCTATCTACCGGGAGAGAGGAGGGAGCGTTGGAGGAACCGGATGAAGACCAGTTTCATCGCGATGATGCTCATCGTGATGACCGCAGCTCTCTTCTATGTGATGGTAGTTTAGATGATCGATATCGACTTGTAATGTGAAGACAAACTCGCTACTCGCGGTCTCGAGACTTGTAATGTTCTAACTTTGTTCGGTATTTTGAATTCGGAGACTAATATGATGAATTGTATTCGGAGACTAATCTTCTATTGTATTCGATAAATCTGATGTTTATATGTTGTGCTGTCTATATTCTGTGCAGTAATATATTTTGTAACCTGTGCAAATATCAGAAAAGAAAAAAAAATCCTAATATTCATACTAGTGGCGCACCACACTGCACTTTAGTGGCGCACTGCAATAAACACACTAGTGGCGCATTATCTAGAAGTGCGCCATTAGTAACCCAGAGCACAAGGTAAATATGGCCCCCTGGGAGGCATAGTAATGGCGCACCAGGGGACATAGTAATGGCGCACTGCCAGGTGCGCCACTATTGTCTGGTATACTAATGGCGCACCAGGGGTGCGCCATTAGTACTTGTTACTAGTGGCGTGATGATAGTGGCGCACTTATAGTGCGCCATTAATGGCCAAAACAGGTGCGCCACTAACAGGCCTTTTCCTAGTAGTGAGGGTACGAAACCACCTCAAAGTTATCCTTCCCGATCAATCTTATGAGCCATCCCCATTAATTGTCATGAACAGCCCTAGATATTGTACTAGAATAACACCTTAAGATGCACATCAACCAAACCCCTAATGTCACCTAGGCACGCCAATGTCACCACGAGTACCCACGGGTTTGATTATACGATATGCACCACACAATCTCAGATTCATCTATTCAAACCAACACAAAGAACTTCAAAGAGTGCCCCAAATTTTCTACCGGAAAGTCAAGACGAAAACATGTGCCAACCCTTACGCATAAAACCCCAAGGTCACGGAACCCGCCAGTTGATCACCAAAACATACATCAAGTGACTCAAGTGAATATCCCATTGTCACCATAGATATCCATATGCAAGACATACATCAAGTGTTCTCAAATCCTTAAAGACTCAATCCGATAAGAAAACTTCAAAGGGAAAACTCAATTTATCACAAGAAGATAGAGAGGGGAAAACTCCATATGATTCATCTATATCAACAAAGCTCGCGAAACATCAAGATCGTGCCATCTCAAGAACACGAGAGAGAGAGATCAAACACATAGCTACTGGTACAAACCCTTAGCCCCAAGGGTGAACTACTCCCTCCTCGTCATGGAGACCGCCAGGATGAGGAAGATGGCCTCTGGTGATGCCTTCCCCCCTCCGGCAGGGTGCAGGAAAAGGGTTGTAGATGAGATCGTGGAGGTATAGAGGCTTGCAGCGGCGTAAAAACTCATCTAGGCTAACTTTCGGGGGTTTCTGAATATATAGGATTTTTCAGCGTTGGAATCACGTCAGACGGAGCCACGTGGGCCCCACGAGCTACCAGGGCGCGCCTGGGGGGTGGCGCGGCCTGGTGCCTCGTGGGCAGCCAGTGGCCCCCCTCCAGTAGGTATTGGCCCCAGTATTTTTTATTTGTTCCATAAAAAATCTCCAAAAAGTTTCACTGCATTTGGAGAACTTTGATTTCTGCACAAAAAACAACACCACGGTAGTTCTGCTGAAAACAGCGTCAATCCGGGTTAGTTCTAATCAAATCATACCAAAACCATATAGAATTGTTATAAACATGGCATGAATACTTCATAAATTATAGATACGTTGGAGACGTATCAGCATCCCCAAGCTTAATTCCTGCTCGTCCTCGAGTAGGTAAATGATAAACGAAATAATTTCTGAAGTGTGAATGCTAGCATAGTGCAAAAAGTTTGATCAATGATAATTTCAATCACTTTTCCTAGCATTATAACTGCAACTTATTCTCATAAAAGTCATCATGATAAAGTAGCAATTAAAAACAGAAATTTTGATGTGGAATGCTACCTATCATAATCATCATATAATCCTTTCTTTTATAGGATGGACATTGGACTTGAATGATTCAAAGCAAGATCATTATTATAACAGCAATATTTATTATCATAAAACTTCTCATGAGCAAGTAATAATTCATCACAACAATGAAGTATAATGCATAAACTTTCTTGGAGACTAACAAACTATTCTAGTCAACAATGCAATTGCAATTCATCATATTTTCAGGAAGGGTCTCATGTAGGAGCTTTTTAGCAAGTCCACATACTCAACCATCATTTAGTCTTCTATGATTGCTAACACTCACGACATATATATGGTGCAAAAGTTTCAGCCAGACACATAGAAAGATAGGGGCTTGTGATTTCGCCTCCCAACTTATTCACCTCAAAGGGTGATGTCAACAATAATAACTCATGATCACTCATATCCAACTGGATATATGTGCCTAGATCTTTCCCCACCACATGATGCTTGCAAAAGAGAAAAATAAAAAGGAAGCAGAGGAGAACACTATTAACTCTTGCATAAAAAATAAATAAATTCATAAAAGTAAATACATAAAAGTAAATGCATAAAAGAAAAAGATAGGCCCTTCGCAGAGGGAAGCAGAGGTTGTCATGCGCTTTTTGTTGTTGGATGCACAAGCCCTTAATGCAAAGGAACGTCACGTTATATTGCCCCTTGTGATAGCAACCTTTATTATGCAGTCCATCGCTTTTATTTATTTACCATCACAAGTTCGTACAACGCTTATTTCCCTTACAATAAAAGTTCAGACATATTTAGAGGCAATTTTTATTGCTTTTTGCACCGATGACAACTTACTTGAAGGATCTTATTCAATCCATAGGTAGATATGGTGGACACTCATGGGAAGAGACTGGGTTTAAGGGTTTTGGATGCACAAGTAGTATCTCTACTTGGTGCGGATTTTTGGCTAGCAAAGATATTGGGCAAGCACCACATGTTGGAGGATCTATAACAATATAACTTCTATGTGAATATGAACAAACATAATTCATTACGTTGTCTTCCTTGTCCAACGTCAACACTTTGACATAAAATACTTAATGGGGGCTCACAATCATAAAAGACATCCAAGATAGTATATTTGCATGTGAATCTTCTCTTCCCTTATTAAATTTTTCATGAATTGCATCATTGACTAATGCTATGCTTGTTAACCTCCAATAAATTTTACCACTTATACTTTTCTTTATGTAATGTCATTACTTTCCATAAGACTAGCATATGATCTCTTTCATTATTTTCATTGCAAGGAATCACACTTATCATATCCAATGATCTATATGAAAGTTTTTATTATATCCCTCTCGAGTATTCATCATCTTGGGATCAAATTCATATCTTGTGCAAATTACCATTACTATTATTAACTCTCAAAAAGATATAAGTTACGCATGAGAATTAATGACAAACTACTCCAAAATATATAAGCGAAGATCAATGAGTAGTGAAACAATTAAGTAGCTATGTGAGGACTCTCTCTCATTTAAAAAGTTTCAGATCTTGATATTTTATTCAAAAAGCAAACAAAACAAAAACACAACCAAGTATAGCACACATTATGTGAACGAGTAAAAACTTGGGTTCAATCGAGACTAACCGATAGTTGATGAAGAAAAGTGATGGGATGCCTACCAGGGCATCCCCAAGCTTGAATGCTTGATACTTCTTGGAATATTAACTTGGGGAGACTTGGGCATCCCCAAGATTGAACTGTTGTGTCTCGTTAATTCTTCTCATATAATAGTTTCCCTAAGTTTCAAAAACTTCATCCACACAAAACTTGACAAGAACTTGTGAGATATGTTAGTATAAATCCACTCAAAACCTCAACATTCTCTACTGTAGCAAATCACTAAAATTATAATTAAACATTGAATACTAAATTCCTCTGCATATTTAATACTCCTATCCTCAAATAGAATCATTAAACAAGCCAACATATGCAAACAATGCAAACATAACAGCAATCTGCCTAAACAGGACAGTCTGTAACGAATAATTAAGAATCCATACTTAGATAACTCAAACAATTCTGAAAATTTACCACACTGGAAATAATTTATCAATGTTGACTGTGTCAAAATTTCAAGATTTTTTCACATTCTGACATTTCTGGGAAATTTAATCAATAGCTCCGAGTGCAGCTACCGATAGTGTTGAAGACGAAAGAGGGGATGCCTTCCGGAGCATCCCCAAGCTTAGTTGCTTGGGTCTTCCTTGAATTTTTCCTTGGGGTTCCTTGGGAATCTCCAAGCTTAGGGTATTGCCACTCCTTATTCTCCTCATATCGATATCTCACCCAAAACTTGAAAACTTCAATCACACAAAACTTAACGGAACTTCGTGAGAACGGTTAGTATGATAAAGAATAAACCATCACTTAGGTACTGTCCAAGACAAGATTCACAATTGTTCCCATATAATTCCTACTGTATTCTATCATTTCCACAATTTATATCTCATAATATAAGCTATGGAAACATTAAAACAAGCAAACTATGCATTGAAAACAGAATCTGTCAAAAATAGAACAGTCTGTAATGATCTGAGCAACTACCATACTTATGTAACTCTAAAAATTCTGAAAAATTAGGACAACGTCAAATATTTGCATATAAATGCTGTATAAAAATTTCAGAATTTTTTTACGCTCCAGTAAAATCTGGGAAATTAAACACTGGAGGAAAAAGTTTCTGTTTTTGCACAGATTTGAATCAACAAGTATCCACACTATCCCAAAGGTTTTACTTGGCACATTATTGAAAGAAAACATATAAAACATAATTAATACAGTAGCTTAATCATGTGAACACACTAAAACAGTAGGTAAAAATATTGGGTTGTCTCCCAACAAGCACTTTTCTTTAATGCCATTTATGCTAGGCAATGATGATTTTAATGATGCTCACATAAAAAGTGAAGAATTGAAACACAATGGGAGCATCATGAAGCATATGACTAGCACATTTAAGCCTAACCCACTTCCTATGCATAGGTATTTTGTGAGAAAACAACTTATGGGAGCAAGAATCAACTAGCATAGGAAGGCAAAACAAGTGCAACTTCAAAACTTTCAATACATAGAGAGGAAACTTGATAATATTGCAACTCCTAAAAGCATATGATCCTCTCTCATAATAATTTTCAGTAGCATCATGAATTAATTCAACAATATAAATATCACATAAATCATTCTTTTCATGATTCACAAGCATAGAAATTTTATTACTCTCCACATAAGCAAATTTATTCTCCCTCATAATAGTGGGAGCAAACTCAACAAAATAACTAGCATGTGATACTTGATTGACATAATCCAATTGAAAATTAAAATCATGATGACAGGTTTCATAGTTAGCATTATTCTTTATAGCATACATGTCATCACAATAATCATCATAGATAGCAACTTTGTTGTCATAATCAATTGGAACCTCTTCCAAAATAGTGGAATCATCATTAAATAAATTCATGACCTCTCCAAATCGACTTTCATAAATATAATCATCATAAATAGGAGGAATGCTATTATCATAATAAATTTTCTCATCAAAACTTGGGGGACTAAAAATATAATCTTCATCAAACATAGCATCCCCAAGCTTGTGGCTTTGCATATCACTAGCATCATGGATATTCAAAGAATTCATACTAGCAACATTGCAATCATGCTCATCATTCATGGATTTTATGCCAAACATTTTATTTAATTCTTCTTCTATCAATTGAGCACAATTTTCCGATCCATCATTTTCAAGAAAGACATGATAAAGACGAATAATATGAGGCAACCTCGATTCCATTTTTTTGTTGTTTTCCTTTATAAACCAAACTAGTGATAAAACAAGAAACTAAAAGATTCGATTGCAAGATCTAAAGATATACCTTCAAGCACTCACCTCCCCGGCAACGGCGCCAGAAAAGAGCTTGATGTCTACTACACAACTTGTTCTTGTAGACTCGCACTACTAGGAAATACCTTATAGGTAGCAGCTTAACAGTAGCGTGGGGTAGAAGCCCCACGCTGCTGTTAACAAGTAGCAGCACGGGCCTAAATCCAACGCTACAGGTAAGACTTAGTAGTAGCGCGGGCCCACGGCCCAAGCGCTGCTGCTAAGTGGGCCGAAGGCCGCCCCGGGTCTAGCCTTAGTAGCAGCGTGGGCTGGGTAACCCACGTTACAACTAATATGTTAGCTTTAGCGTCGGGAGCACGGCCCACGCTGCTACTAAAACTGCACGTGGGCAGGTGGTGGGCCCAAATTATCAGTAGCGCGGGGCGCCGGACGCGCGCTGCTGGTACTGACCTTATCCGTAGTGTGGGTCACCAGGCCCGCGCTACTGCTAAGACCACCTTATCCTACCCCGGTCGACCCGTCGATTTCCTCTCCCTCACCACACTCACTCTCACTCCATCTCTCTCGCGCAGCGCTCGGTCGCCATCGCCAGCCGCCACCGTCGCTCACCGCCGTCGCCCGCCGCCATCGCTCGTGAGCCACCGCCACCGAGGTAGCTCCTCCTACCTCCCTCCTCCTCTCGTCCCTCCCTCCTCCCCCCCCCCCTCCTCCCTCCTCGATCCCTCCCTCCTCCCTTCCCCTTCCTCCCTCCCTCCTTACTCCCCCTCCTCCCTCCCTCCCTTCTCTCTCTGTTCTTGTAGAATGTAGGTAATTTGAATGTAGGTTTTAGAATGTAGACATTGTACAATGTAGGTTTTTTAATAGAATAATTTTTTTAGGTCATTTGAGTAAATGAGGTTTTTTTTTGACTATTTTAGGTGTTGTGAATACAATAGGAAATTTTAGGTCTTTTGATTAGAAAGTTTAGTAATAGAAATTTTTAGTAAAACAATTTAGTAATAGAAATTTTTTATGTATAGAAAATTTTCAATATAGAACTGTATCGGAATGCCATATGAGAAATCTAGTAATAGAAATTTTTAGTAAGAAAATTTAGGTATGGAAATTTTTAGTAATTTTCTTTTTCAATATGGAAATTTTTAGGTATCGATATGCTACATGAGATTTGATGATCTAAAATTTTCACTCGGTGGAAAATGCAGGCTTTGTAGTGTCGCGTCTCCCTGGAGTGATCGTCTTCGGAGCTACCTCTACTTCCTCTACACCCGAGTCGGTGAGCTAAAAGTCCACCTCCTCCTTCTCTACTCCTCGGTGTTGAATAGAGTAGAACTAGGGTATTTAGTTATGGTTCTTAACCAAATGAAATGTTCGGGTTATAAGATATATTGAAATGTTTTTGTCAATATTGAACCATTGTATGTGTATGAACATCTTTGTATCGCATGGAAAATCCAAGTGGCCTATGTTTTGTCGGAATGTTGATTCATTTCCGTCCCGGTAAATTTCAGGCGCTCGATATGTCCTATTTTAGCAAAGGTCATGCCGGATTTTTCCGTGAATTTTAGCATGACTTGTCCTAGTATGTAGGAAATATCGAGTGCCTTGGATTTGCCGGAAAGAGAATTAAACGACATTTCGGGTTGACTTTAACTCTGTCGGGGCTCAATACATAACAGTCAGAAAATTAGTGAGGGAGAGTGTCCACCATATATGAGAGAACAAGAATGCCAACTGTTGTCATGGGGGTCGCTTCTCCTTCTTCTCCTTGTGCTAGACCTTTGTAATGCACTAGGGGGAGGAGGAGTAGCGACCATCACCGTCGGTCGAATATCTGCAAACACCACGTGAGATGAGAGTTTTCAAGGAAAGACTCGACAGACCCACGCTGCCAACCCGTGATGAGTAATAATGATCTGTGTGTTGAGTTCCTGTTATTTGCCGTCGATTTTTAATCTTTGACTTATGAACACAGGAAATGTCTGATGACGATATGATTCCTGAGTGCGACTACTACGAAGACGACCGGGGTTTGTGCGACAGGATGCCTTATTTGCAAAATGGTAGGTGCTTCACCATCGTGCTGAAGGAGACTTTCGACGTTTTTTGGGTACGTAAGGACGACAAGTATTTTTCCGTAATTATACATGACTTGTGAATTTTGGCTTCAACGTGTAATTTTCCATTTTTTTAATTGAAATAGTTCATCCCATGTCATGCAAGACCGTATGTCTTGGAAAAGCTCGGTTTTGAAGATAGGGAGAGAACAGAGACGAAGAGTGCTCACCTTAGGATGAAGCATGGTTTCACTTTTTTGGTTAAGCTATTTAATGCACCAAATAGCTCACATTTCGGTTGCTCAACTTGGAGAGGATTTTGCAAGGCCTATGAATTTAAGGAGGATATGCAAATCACCTTCGATCTTCGGCCCGAAGATGAAATTGACGATAATATCGACATTTGGGTGGATGTCGAGACGCTTCCAGTTCTACCTCTTTGTGAGTTTGTCAAATAAATTTGTTAAGTAATTTATACTGTTTATTTAAAAATCATTGACGGCTTATTTCCATTGACAACTTATTTCCATTCTTCAAAAAATGTACGGAAGATAGTAGACAGAACCTACTACACTGATGGCTCTGAACTAAGTTACCAGGAGAAAGATCATCTTATCTCATTTATTATTGATGTTGAGAATTTCAATATCAATTATGAAACTCCTCCACATTATGGTCAATACGTGCAACTAGTGCACGTGTTGAACAACCGTAACATCCATGGAGATGGCATGGTAAGATTTTTTACTATTACGACATCAGTGCATCTTTTGCATACATTCTTCTATAGCTAAACTACATTGCTAACTACGTTATTATTATGTTCTTCAACAGAAAATCCCGAAGGGTTGTGTGCCTCATCTGATGTTTACGAAAGGTCGCATTGATGTTATTAGATTACGGCCAAGTCTGCCTCGGGTTCACCGCTGTTCATACAAGATTTCTCAAACCGATGAAAACATCACAATCAAAGAATGGAAAAAAGTTATGAATAATCAAAGGGAGCTACTTGGAAGCAACATTGTGCGAAGTGCACGAATTGGAGACAGGATAATCTCCATTCTTCATAATGGAGAGTCAGGGGCTATGTTGCTTTATGCTATTTTACCTTAGAGAGCGTAGCAGGTCCTAGCTAATACTCATGATCATGTGCTAAGAACAATTAACTAAGGTTGGTTATGACTATGATAACGAGTAGAAGTTGTTAGATGACTATGATAATGATGAGTATGACTTGTGTTATTATGATAATGATGATGAGTTATTATTATGATGATGATGCTGAGTTGTTATATCATTATGAGCATGATGAGCTATTATATCAGTAGGTGAAAGAAATGTGGATTAGATTCAAGTGGAGGCAACATGGTGCAGATCCAAAGTACTACTAATCCAAACAAAGTCACTTTGATTAGTAGTACTTTGGATCTGCGCCATGTTGCCTCCACTTGAATCTAATCCACGTCTCTTTCACCCACTGATATAATAACTAATCATGATCATAAAATAATATGATGAGACTACTATATAAAACATGTACAAACACAGTGCAAATACGCAGAAGAAAATAAAAAAAAGGAAAATTTAGCAGTAGCGCTAGTTGGACAGACGCTACTGCTATGTAATGTTATCAGTAGCGCTGGTCTCGCTAACGCTACTGCTAGGATTGTTAGCAGTAGCGGGGGTCAATCGGCGCTACTGCTAAACATTAGCTGTAGCGCCCTAGCAGTAGCGCTGGCCCCCGCGCTACTGCTAGGCCAAAAACCAGCGCTACTGCTAGGGTTTTCCCTAGTAGTGTCGTGTTGGGCCTCCAAGCGCAGAGGTTTGTAGGACAGTAGCAATTTTCCCTCAAGTGGATGACATAAGGTTTATCAATCCGTGGGAGGCGTAGGATGAAGATGGTATCTCTCGAACAACCCTGCAACCAAATACAAGAAATCTCTTGTGTCCCCAACACACCCAATACAGTGGTAAATTGTATAGGTGCACTAGTTCGGCGAAGAGATGGTGATAAAAGTGTAGTATGGATAGTAGATATAGGTTTTTATAATCTGAAATAATAAAAACAGCAAGGTAACTAGTAATAAACGTGAGCACAAACGGTATTGCAATGCTTGAAAATAAGGCCTAGGGTTCATACTTTCACTAGTGCGATCTCCCAACATTGTTGACATAGTTGAATCATATGTAAATCCCTCACGTGCGACAAAGAGTTCACTCCAAAGTCACAAATAGCGGAGAACAAACGAAGAAATTGTTGTAGGGTACTAAACCACCTCAAAGTTATCCTTCCCGATCAATCTTATGAGCCATCCCCATTAATTGTCACGAACAGCCCTAGCTATCGTACTAGAATAACACCTTAAGATGCACATCAACCAAAACCCTAATGTCACCTAGGCACTCCAATGTCACCACGAGTACCCACGGGTTTGATTATACGATAGGCACCACACAATCTCAGATTCATCTATTCAAACCAACACAAAGAACTTCAAAGAGTGCCCCAAATTTTCTACCGGAAAGTCAAGACGAAAACATGTGCCAACCCTTACGCATAAAACCCCAAGGTCACGGAACCCGCCAGTTGATCACCAAAACATACATCAAGTGACTCAAGTGAATATCCCATTGTCACCATAGATATCCATATGCAAGACATACATCAAGTGTTCTCAAATCCTTAAAGACTCAATCCGATAAGAAAACTTCAAAGGGAAAACTCAATTCATCACAAGAAGATAGAGAGGGGAAAACTCCATATGATTCATCTATATCAACAAAGCTCATGATACAATAAGATCGTGCCATCTCAAGAACACGAGAGAGAGAGAGATCAAACACATAGCTACTGGTACAAACCCTCAGCCCCGAGGGTGAACTACTCCCTCCTCGTCATGGAGACCGCCGGGATGATGAAGATGGCCTCCGGTGATGCCTTCCCCCCTCCGGCAAGGTGTCGGAAAAGGGCTGTAGATGAGATCGTGGAGGTATAGAGGCTTGCGGTGGCGTAAAAACTAATCTAGGTTAACTTTCGGGGGTTTCTGAATATATAGGATTTTTCAGCGTTGGAATCACGTCAGACGGAGCCACGTGGGCCCCACGAGGTACCAGGGCACGCCCTGGTGCCTCGTGGGCAGCCAGTGGCCACCTTCTAGTAGGTATTGGCTCCAGTATTTTTTATTTGTTTCATAAAAAATCTCCAAAAAGTTTCACTGCATTTGGAGAACTTTGATTTCTGCACAAAAAACAACACCACGGTAGTTCTGCTGAAAACAGCGTCAGTCCGGGTTAGTTCTAATCAAATCATACCAAAACCATATAGAATTGATATAAACATGGCATGAATACTTCATAAATTATAGATACATTGGAGACGTATCAAGCATTCCTGGCTCACTTCTATCTAGAGAGGAAAACTTATAAAGCCAGGCATTGGATTATAAATTATACTCAAAGACCAGGTGAGAGCCTTGTAAAGGCATACCTGAGGTACTGAATTTTACTCGATGACTTCCCCCATCATAATATACCATCTTGGTTAGTATTAAATTTCTTTTATGGAGGGCTTAATGATAAATGCAAGTCTGAGGTAGACCTTGCTTCTAGAGGGGCCTTTACTGAGAATGAAATATCCCAAGCATGGGAATTATTAGATAATATACGGGCCAATCATGAAGCTTGGGGAACGGATGAAGGTGGAGAATGAGTAGAGATATAATAAGATTGTATCAAAACTTATCTTAAGTCAGGGAGAGCTGATAAATTAAGTGAAAACTTTTGTCTTGACCCTGACGTTGTGCTGCAGATCGTCAAATGGTATGCTGAGTTTTTGCAGGTCCCGAAAGAAAAATGGGAGTATTACACTGAGGAGGAAATTGAGGAAGCATCCGTAATTGAACCACTGGAGATGTCCATGGAGGACCTATATGAACCAGTCCCACAACTACCATTTCCAGAGAGAGTGGCGCAACTCGAGCGCGAGCACAAAAAGGTATTGCAAAAACAAGATGAGGAAAGACACATCTTCGCAGTTAACGCAAAGCCGAAAACGGCAAAAAAGGTAACAATATAGTAGAGACGGAAAAAGAGACGATGTCTCTTGTCAAAGGGTGCATAAAAGCTATGGATACATGTAAACCTGTGTTACCCTGCTCCTTTGGAAGTACATCATATTATGGGCTTTGTGATATTGGTTCTGATAGCCTGGAAGTGCACAGGGTTTAGTTGTAGCCTTTTCGAAGTAAGAGTATCGATCCCACAGGGAGCATAGGAATCAATCTTTTTGTCTCTTGAATGGTCTAAATATTATGCCTGCAAGTTTTGAGTAACCCAAAGTAATAGTAATGTAATAGAAATGGTGTAGCGAACATAAAAGTAAATATTGCAATGAAAGTAAATGGTGAGGATTGCAAACGAGAGTCTTGAAACCAATAGGACTAAGGCGTTCCCAGGGAGTCTGGAATCCCCTCTGGTGCCTATCTATAGCGGTGCCTAAACACAATCCTACATCGGATTCCTAAGCCACTTTGCACATTTCTATTTGTGGGCAGAGCCGGAACAAATACGTGCTTACACTCGGCAGCCCCGTATCACATGCGCCAGCACCGTTCTTCCCTACTCCGATTACCAAACGGTGATTAAGGGGAAAAAGGTCCCCGTGGACGCAGCCTATGGGTGGTCTCTGTTTTACCCCCTACTGCAATGATCTGGGACGAAGGGAGATGGGGCCTGTCACGTCACCCACCACCACAACCAACCGTTCCACCAGCAGTAATAACCTTCCGTCCAAAATTGGCATACATTGGATGGTCGACTTCACCCAATGTCAAGAAGATCATTAACATAAACATGCAAAGAGGATATTAAATCCTAATATCAATCAATCTATTACACACTAGGGTTCATCCATATCCCCGAGAACTAGGGGAACTACTCACTCATGAAGGCAACAAACATCATAACACTGGTGATGGAGAACATGAATGAATTAAACATGTAACACACAAGCCGTCCCCGTTCGGGTTCCTGAGGTTACAATAAATAGGAGGTGGATGATGATGATGTTGATAGTGGTGATGATGTTGAAGCCTTCCCGGTGATGGCGGTGGAGGCGGTGGCCTCCTCCTTGATGATTCCTCCCTCCAGATTGCTCCGGCGGCTAGGGTTCCTGCTTCTGGGCGAGTTTCTGGTCTCTTCATGTCTCCGATCCCCGATCCGATTCCACAGGGTGAAAATAATGGACAAGGCGGCGGCGTTGGCACTCCATATGACCACTCATATGAGCGTCGTGGTCGTATGATACACCGTCTTTTGTGCTGGAGGCGGCGCAGAGCCTCCTCCTTTGCTCCTCTTGCTCCTTCCACTTATGGTAGATGATTATCACATTAAATGCATGATTTCACTACCATTTCTTGGGATTTCTTCCATAAAGTATTATTTGGTCAAAAAAGGTGTTACCTGGGAAAAATGACAAAAAGAAGTGCGCGAACACGATAAAACTCCACAAAGCCTACCGAGTAGGCACAAAAATACTACCGAAATAATCACATAATTTGGACACATCAACTCCCCCAAGCTTAGAGGTTTGCTCGTCCCCGAGCAAACACCGCAGCTTGTAAGAAAGAGGTCATCTTTGTTATGAGATGCGGATGGTTGAAAATGAGTGAGTCCATCATGAAATTTTAGAATTTGCATTATATGATTGATCCTTTTGTACACTAACATATCTCTGCTTTAATCAGATGAGCATGAAGGCTTCCACACCTTACTATCTATTGTTAAGAAGAGGTTCTTCAACTTTAAGCGATAATTACACCGCTCTTTTAGCCGAACAAGTTCCCTCGGTCTTTGTTTTAAAGAAGATATTTTCTCACTTCCCCTTTTTCTTGAAGAACCAAGCCTATCCCATGTCACTGAAATTCTTCTTCTCTCTTTTTAGAGGTGTGACATGTAAAGATATGCTTGATTCTTTCTACCGATAACTGTGGTTTAAACAAATCTTTAAATTCTTTGTCTCTATACTTTTTATTTTTTATTTTTTTATTTTTTACCGTGAGAGAAACTTGCTCTTTTTCATACCTGGATCATTATTTTTTAGACTTTACTAGGCAATCACAAGAAAAACTGAAATAAAGGTGATCTATCCCATCAAGTTGTTAACCTCTTCTTTCTGATCGATACTAAAGATGTGGAAGACTTATTATCATCATCTATTAGTAGAAATATTTGGCGCACAACAGGGCCTAACATTTAAAACAAATTCAGGTAAAATACCATAATGCAGCATCCATTTAAACATCCATGACTCATTGGATAAAACTCTTCCCTCCATCAAGAAATCATGATTGACCGCATTTACTCAAACTAAACAAAAACTTTAACTAAAATTTTACTGGAGAACTATAGGGGATACAAAAAGGGCTTCAAAATCCCCCCAAGCTTAACATGCTAAGCCGGTTGGATTCATTTAGTCTCCTTTTTATTGGTACTAGTGTTCTTCTCTGGAGGTGGAGTCATGACGCCGGTCAGGGCATCGATCAGAAGCTTGTTGGCTCATAGTGATCTTTAATGGGAGTTACTGATGTTTCCACCTCCAAGGCTTCCACAATGACCTCTTCCTCAGGGTCCTCATCGGTGTAGCACTCCCATTTTTTTGGAAGCTCCATATGTTCTGCATAGCTCTTAACAATTCTTAAAACAACGTTAGGGTCAAGATAAAGTTCATTACTAACTTGATTAACTCTCCCTGAATTAAGATAAGCTTTTATGCAGTCAAAATCTATCCCAACTTTACCCTCTTCTTCCTCATCACTCCCCCAAGCTTCGTGATTAGCAAGCTTACCATCCAATAATTCCTGGGCCTCAGGCACCAAGCTGGTGATAAAGGAACCTACAGAAGCTAAGTCTAATTCTTCCTTGGAATCATCCCGAAGTCCTCCATAGAAGAGATTTAATACAAGCCATTCTGGGAGTTTATGATGAGGGCGTTCATTTAGCAAAGTTCGGTACCTTTGATATGCATTTACTAGGCTTTCTCCCAGTCTCTATCAGAAGTTTAAGATCCTTCGTCTAGCTTCATAATATTTCTTCTCAAGGTAATACTCTGACAAGAAGATTTTTGCAAGCTTATCCCATGTATCAAAGGTACCTGCATTGTGAGACACTAAACATTCTTTTGCTGCATTAGCCACTGTGTGAGGAAATAATTTCAGCTTCATATCATCTAGGCTAAAAGCATTTAATTTAAATGTCCCACATACATCTTCAAAAAATTGCAAATGTTAAGAAGGATCCTCACCTTCCTCACCTTTAAATTGCTTACTGTGCAATAATTCGAGGACACCTGGATTAACCTCACAGGCTACACCAGTGGGGTTAGGACCCAATGATGTGAACATCTCTTGCATAGGTGGCCTAGTAAGACACATTGCTAATAACTGGTAATTGTGTCCAAACTTAGCCATGGCTGCTCTGAATCTGCAAACAACTTAGTACACGAAATTCAAACCAAACTCAAAACAAAGATCAAAAGCTCTCACCTCCCCAGCAACGGCGCCAGAAAAAGCTTGATAGCCTACAAGTGCACAGGGTTTAGTTGTAGCTTTTTCAAAGTAAGAGTATCGATCCCACAGGGAGCACAGGAATCAATCTTGTTGTCTCTTGAATGGTCTAAATATTATGCCTACAAGTTGTGAGTAACCCAAAGCAGTAGTAATGTAATAGAAATGGTGTAGTGAACATAAAAGTAAATATTGCAATGAAAGTAAATGGTGAGGATTGCAAACGGGAGTCTTGAAACCAATAGGACTAAGGCGTTCCCAGGGAGTCCGGAATCCCCTCTAGTGCACTACTATAGCAGTGCCTAAACACAATGCTACATCGAATTCCTAAGCCACTTTGCATATTTCTATTTGTGGGCAGAGCCGGTATAGATACGTGCTTACACTCGGCAGCCCCGTATCACATACGCCACCACCGTTCTTCCCCACTCTGGTTACCAAACGGTGATTCAGGGGGAAAAGATCCCCGTGGACACAGCCTATGGGCGTCTTTGTTTTACCCCCTGCTGCAATGATCCGAGACGAAGGGAGATGGGGCCTGTCACGTCACCCACCACCACAACCTACCGTTCCGCTAGCAGTAATAACCTTCCGTCCAAAATTGGCATACATTGGATGGTCTACTTCACCCAATGTCAAGAAGATCATTAACATAAACATGCAAAGAGGATATTAAATCCTAATATGAAACGATCTATTACACACTAGGGTTCATCCATATCCCTGAGAACTAGGGGAACTACTCACTAATGAAGGCAACAAACATCATAATGCTAGTGATAGAGAACATGAATGAATTAAACATGTAACACACAAGCCGTCGCCTTTAGGGTTCCTGAGATTACACTGAATAGGAGGTGGATGATGATGATGTTGATAGTGGTGATGATGTTGAAGCCTTCCCAGTGATGGTGGTGGAGGCGGCAGCCTCCTCCTTGACGATTCCTCCCTCCAGATTGCTACGGCGGCTAGGGTTACTACTTCTGGGCGAGTTTCTGGTCTCTCTGTGTCTCCGATCCCCGATCCGATTCCACGGGGTGAAAATAATGGACGAGGCAGCGGCGTTGGCACTCCATACGACTGCTCATATTAGCGGTCGCGGTCGTATGATACGCCGTCTTTTGTGCAGGAAGCGGCGCAGAGCCTCCTCCTTTGCTCCTCTTGCTCCTTCCAGTTATGGTAGATGATTATCACATTAAATGCGTGATTTCACTACCATTTCTTGGGATTTCTTCCGTAAGTATTATTTGGTCCAAAAAGGTGTTACCTGGTAAAAACGACAAAAATAAGTGCGCGAACACGATAAAATTCCATAAAGCCTAGCGAGCAGGCACAAAAATACTACCGAAATAATCACATAATTTGGATTCATTAGGTTCCTCCATTAATGTCATACCTTATACTCTTTATGCTAAGATATGAGATGAAGTTTATTGTAGTGAACTCCAAACCACTAATATGAACATCAAATTAGCAGATGGTACATTTAGAACACCTTATGGTATTCTTCTGGATGTTCCTATAGTCCCCGGCACATTTACTTACCCCCTTGATTTAGTTGTTATGGAATTCCTGAGGATGATTTTTGTCCAATTGTATGTGGAAGACCCTTCTTGAACAATGCAGGAGCTAAAATAGATTGCAAAAGGGAGGTGGTTTTTCTCTGATACAGAGAGGAAGAGAGAGAATTCCACTTCTCCAAGTTCATGCATAGTACGCTACAAAATGAAGATAAAAGTACAGACGAAAAGACTATAATGCAACTTGCAGCCATCTACTTCGGGACCCCAAAAGACGAATTAATAAGAAGCCTCACAGAACATGAACAAGGCCCGGAGGACCCCAAGAAGGAAGAGATTGATAAGCATCTCCATGAAGCACCTCCTTTGGAATCCCCGATCAATGAAACCTATGAGTTACCCGAGAAGAAAGGAGATGAAGAACACCCGCCTCCAAAATTGAAACCATTACCGGAGGAACTCAAGTATGAATTTTTAGATGAAACTAAGAGATATCCCATCATTATAAGCGCTAACCTTTCAGATCAAGAAAAGGATAAACTTAGGAAAACCTTAAAAAATCACTGCAAGGCATTTGGTTACTCCATAGATGACCTAAAAGGGATTAGCCCCTCCATATGCACACATAGAGTATATATGGAGGAGAAGGGTACACCTGTCAGGGAATACCAAAGGAAGCTGAACCCAGATATGAAAGAGGTGGTGAGAAAAGAGGTAACTCGATTGAAAGTAAATGAGTAAGTCTAGTCCATTGTGTTTCTAAGAAGGGAGGATTCATGGTTGTGCCTAATAAAAACTATGAATTAATCGCTACTAGAACCATAGTTGGATATAGAATGTGTATTGACTACAGGAAATTGAATAAGGAGACGCGGAAGGATAACTACCCGCTACCCTTCCTCGATCAAATGCTTGAAAGGTTAGCCACGCGTACTCATTTTTGTTACCTTGATGCATATTGTGGATTTTCACAAATTGAGGTCCACTCTGAGGATCAATAAAAATGACATTTACCTGCCCCATTTGGTATGTATGCTTATCACCGTATGCCATTTGGGCTCTATAATGCACCTGCTACCTTTCAGCGCTACGTGAGCAATGTTTGCTGATTTTGTTGAAGAAATCATGGAAGCATTCATCGACAATTTTTCTGTTTATGGAACATCATTTGATGACTGCCTACATAACGTTAACAAAGTTGTGCAGAGGTGTGAAGACACCAATCTAGTCCTAAATTGGGGGAAATGTCACTTTATGGTGAATTAGGGAATTGTCTTAGGTCATAGAATATCTGGTAGAGGCATCGAAGTTGATAGAGCAAAGGTAGACACCATAGAAAAGCTACTGTACCCCCGTGATATCAAAGGAATTTGAAGTTTTCTAGGGCACGCAGGTTTTTATAGACACGTCATTAAGAAGTTTTCTAGCATTTCGAAGCCATTAACTAACTTGTTGCAGAAAAGTGTCCCTTTCAACTTCGATAAAGAATGTATAGCGGCTTTCGAACAACTAAAGCAAGCTTTGATCGTGGCACCCATTATCAAATAGCCCAAGTGGGATCAACGTTTTGAGATCGTTTGCGAGACCAATAACAATGCGGTAAGCGCTGTTTTAGCACAACATGAAGGTAATGAGCTTAATGTCATTCATTACGCAAGTCACACTTTAAATGATGCTCAAAGAAATTATGATATTGCTGATAGGGAATTATATGTTATGATATTTGCTAGTGAAAAGTTTAGACCCTATATTACTGATGCAAAATTTAGAGTTTATACGAATCATCAGGCAGTGAAAACTGTCTTAGCAAATAAGGTTACAAAGCCTAGATGGATCGGGTGGGCTCTGCTATTACAAGAATTTGACATGAAGATATTATATCAGAGCTAAATAAAGGATGCTAAGGTGAATGTCTCATTGATGGAATCAAATGCGATGGAAGAATATACTACTGTGTCTCTTGACGAGATCACGAAACGTACCTTTGGGAATACCGATCCACCTGCAATCTACCCGCTTGCATCTCGTTTGAAAATAGAAGTGTGAAAGGTGCATGATTTCAATACGAATAATTATCCTAACAGCTTGTGTCCTAGAAAGTTGCCCAGGATAGAACTCTTGAGGAATCTCCCAAAAAGAGAGAAGAAGAAGGGGACCCAAATATTTCTCAAGAATAAGACTTGGGAAGAGCGTAAAGATGGCCCCTATTACCCAACACTACTAGGAAAGGGCTTATAGGTGAACTCACATGAGTGGCAGGTGCACTATATCACCCGCCACTGCTACGTTGGAGAAGTAGCACTGGCATGTACTAAAAGGGACCCGCCACTGCTCTTGTCACAGCAGTGGCAGGCTCTACGTCGTACCCGCCACAGGTGAACTGTCTTCAAGATCCCCGCTTGGTCAAAACCTCTAGTGGCAGGTGACGTGAATTGCCCGCCACTGCTCTATCAGACAGCAGTGGCGGGCTGCAAAAATCACCCGCCACACATGTCTTTCGGCAACTCACGCCGTAGTTGTTCAAAAATTACAAAAAAAAGTAGTGGCAGGCGCCTTTTGATGCCCGCCACACATATCGTAATTGTGAAAAATCTAGTTTCCTAAACCTAGAAAGTGGCCAAATTCGATCATGCAGTTTTTGATGCCGTGTATTAACCATGGGAAAAGTTTTAAGTCCAAATGAAGACCATTCTGCTCATTTTATTGTGACCCAAAATTCAGTTAATGCCTGCAAAATAGCAAACATACTAAAAAAGGCCAAATTCAAGCATGGAGTTTTGGATGGTGTGTATTAACCATGGGAAAAGTTTTAAGTCCAAATGATTTAGGAAAATGTAGCTGTGTGTTGTAAGGCAGCGGTTTTCTTTCGAAACCCTGACACTTTGGGGGCGAGTACTCGATTTGTACGCGAGGTGCATCAATTTTTTGCCATAACGATCTGAAATTTTTACCACACCCTACATGGGTCAAATTAAAACACCATGCCAAATTTCATCACATTTGAAGCTCGTTTGCATGCGATTTCCAACCAAAGAGCGTTCTGCTCTTCTTAGTGGCTAGAAAATCAGTTAATGCCTGGAAAATAGCAAACATATTAAAAAAAGGCCAAATTCGAGCATGGAGTTTTGGATGGTGTGTATGAACCATGGGAAAAGTTTTAAGTCCAAATGATTTAGGAAAATGTAGCTGTGTGTGTAAGGCAGCGGTTTCCGTTCGGAACCCTGAAACATTGGGGGAGAGTGCCCGATTTGTACACGAGGTGCATGAAGTTTTTGCCGTAATGATCTGCAATTTTTACCACACCCTACATGGGCCAAATGAAGACACCATGCCAAATTTCATCACATTTGAAGCTCGTTTGCATGCGCTTTCCAACCGAAGAGTGTTCTGCTCTTTTTAGTGGCCAGAAAATTAGTTAATGCCTGGAAAATAGCAAACATACTAAAAAAAAGGCCAAATTCGAGCATGGAGTTTTGGATGGTGCGTATTAACAATGGGAAAAAATTTAAGTCCAAATGATTTAGGAAAATGTAGTTGTGCTTGTAAGGCGGGTAAAATTAAGACACCTGCCACTCCTGACTTGATGTGGCGGGTAGTGGTCTCTGCCAGCCACTTGAACTTAGCTGTGGTGGGTATTGAGATGTGCCCGTCACTGGTCATAGACCATATGGTTTAGGGTTTCTAAGCCCCACGTGCCCGCAGCCGCCCACATCTTATCCAAAAATCTTTCACCCCCGTGTCTCTCGCCCGTCGCCGCCGTCGCCATCGTCGTGGCGGCCTTCGACGTCGCCACCGTCTCGCTCGCCCTCCGGCACCTACAAGGTCGGCGTCGTCCCCCTCATCCTTGTCGTCCCCATCGCCCTCATAGTCCACCACCGCCGCATCGAACGTCCCCGTCGTCCGCCGCAACCTGGAATGTCCCCGCCGTCACCGTCGCCCTCGCCTTCCGCCGACTCCAATGTCCGCCGCATCCCCGACGCCCTCAACGTCCACTGCCATCATCCTCAACCTCCCAGTCGTCTCTGTCTGCCCCGGTAGCCATATCTTTCTCTTTTATTGTATATTTAGATTGTTGTTGTTCTTATACTAGAAAAAGTTTGTAATAGATGTAGATTTTTGGGCGTAGATAGTGTTTATTGTAGATGTAGATTGTAGATGTAAATTTTTTGGGCGTAGCATATTATTTATACTAGAAAAAGTTAGTACTAGTTATTAGATAGTGTACATGTAAAAGTAAAAGTTTGTAATAGTTTGTTTTTTGAATATTTACTGTGGAGCAAAGCCCCACAGCCCTTTATTTCAAAATAATAAAAGAAACTGTACAACAAAAGTACCAAGTCCAAAAGGTTAGCATACCTACCTGAGCGTACCTAAAATTACATGGGGGTGTTAATCCAAGCCAAAAGCTTTCGCCTAGTGCTATCTCTAAGCCTATATGCAACAAGGTGGATATCATGTACAAATTTACATCTTCATGTGGCAAATGATGGACGCTCACCTCTGAAAGTCCTTCCATTCCTCAAGATCCAAATATTCCATGCTGCCGTGAGCATAACCTCGAAGAAAAAAGGATGTCCAAAGCTTGACCTTGCTTGATGGATGCATTGCTGGACATCATTACCATGAGTCCAATCAATTTGCAGATAGTTCCATACTCTGCAGCTAAAGTTACATTGGAAGAACAAGTGTGTTCTATCCTCATGAACATATGCATTACATATAGCACAAAGGTTATCATCATTTGGGGATCTCCAGTGCCTTCGAACCAACATGTCCTTGGTATTTAGCCTGTAAAAGAATAACAACCATCCAAAAACCTTGATTTTCATGGTACATCTGCTCTGCCATAGCCATTCACAAGGTTGGATTGTAGGGAGATGAGAATGCATGATGTTATAGAAACTCTTGGCTGTGAACAAGATGGATTTATCAGGCCAGACCCAGACATGTGGGAGTAGAGGGTCTATTTGAAGATTCATTAACCATCCTTCCAAGGTGTGCAGTTCAGAAGCCGCCTCCTGAGAAATTGGCAGGAAGAACATGGAGAAAATGTCCTGAGTTTGAAGAAAATCCCTGACAGATACTTTATCATCATGCAAAAACGAATAGAGCCTAGGAAATTTCCAGCGCAGAGGCATAGATGAGCCACCTATATGCCAAGCATCGGTCCAAAAAAGAGCAGAATCTCCCATGTTGATATGCACAGATACAATAGCTCTGTAGGCCTCATTCAATTTATAAACATCTCTCCACCAGAAGGAACCAGACAGGACAGTGGCGTGTGCAACAATTCCATCATAGTAGTTATCCCAAATCAAGGAAACCCAAGGTATATCATCCTTGTTATAGAATTTATGGAGGTGCTTTATGAGGAGCCCTTGGTTCTGGACGTGCAGATTCATGATACCAAGCCCTCCTTTGTCCTTTTGTCTGCATACCAGGTCCCAAGCAGCAAGGGATTGTTTGGGGGCATCACTATTCCCTCTCCAAAGGAACTGTCTAAAGATCCTGTCCAACTGTTTGATGATCCCAGGAGGAATATGCAAACTACACAGGAAATAGATTGGCATGGATGTTAAAACAGAGGTGAGCAGTTGCAGTCTAGAACCATGGTTTAGCATAGATGAACTTGCAGAGAGTCTTCTCTCAATACTATCAACCAATGGCATCAAATCATTAATCCTGGGTCTTGTTGTACCAAGTGGCAGTCCAAGATAGATAAAAGGCAGCTCTCCAAGTTTACAACCCAAAATACTAGCAAGTCTGGCTGCCTTAGCATCATCAACATTTAAAGGGACCATGGAAGATTTTGCAAAATTGACCTTAAGGCCAGTTGATTGCTGAAAACTATGGAGCATGTTTTTAAGGGCAACCAGTTGCTCCTCAACTGCAGACAAGATGATAATTGTATCGTCAGCATACTGAATGATAGGGAAATCCTTGTCATGTGATGGAATTGGGAAAGTTAAAGTTCCTTGGGCTAATATATTGTTGACCACTGATTGCAGCAGGTCTGCAGCAATGACAAAAAGGAGGGGTGATAGTGGGTCTCTCTGTCTGACACCACATTTGCACTTGAACTGTTTGCCAGGTATGCCATTCAATAAGACAGATGAAGACCCAGATGATAGGATCTCCTTAATCCAAGCAATCCACCTTGCATCAAAACCCTTGTACTTGAGAACTTGCAAAATGACCTCATGTTCAACTGTGTCAAAGGCCTTGGCAAAGTCACGTTTAAGAATAAGTATAGGTCTCTTAGATTGTTTGCATTGGTGGATATACTCAAAAGCCCAGGCCAGGCAATCATGGATTGCCCTACACTTTATGAAACCATATTGATTTTTGTGAATGCACTTTAAGATTACCCCCTGTAACCTGTTTGCCAAAAGATTTGTGAGGAATTTCAAGCAGGTATTTGTCGAGGAGATCAGTCTAAAATCATCCGGTCCTTCTGGCGAAAGCATATTTGGAATTAAAGTTATCAATGAACCATTGATGTTCTCTAAGGACAACCTTCCCTCATAAAAATCCTGGATGAGCTGGAGAAAATCCTTCTCAATGATAGGCCATCATCGCTTCACAAACAAACCATTGAAGCCATTAGGGCCCGGTGCTCTGTCGATAGGGAGCTCTTTCAGAACTTTGTTAATCTCATCAGCAGAAAAAAGGTCTAGACAATTCTTCAAGTCCAGAGATGGGCTGTCTGAGCTGCTGCAAATCAAACCCCATGGAAATGCCTTGGGCCTGGCCCATTTTGTTTTTATAAGAGGCCCAAAGAAGTCCCACCATCTGAGAATGATCAAATACTAGATCACTGCCATTCACTTTCAAGCTGGTAATTGAATTCCTACGCAGGCGCTCTGAGGCCATCGCATGGAAAAATTTGGAGTTTTCCTCACCCACTTTTATATACCGGATTGTGCAGCGTTGTTTCCAGTATATATAATGGATTCTCAAAAGCTCTTCATGATGGAGTTTAACAATCTTCCTAAAATTAAATTCTGGCATAGTGAGGGGCCATAGCTCCTCCGAGTTATCAAAATGTAGAATCACCTTGCTGCATTCTATCGTGAGCTTCTTGATATAAGAGAGGCTTTTACTCCATGTCCTTAAATCCTGCCTCAACCATTTGAACTTCCTTGAAATAACAGCAGATGCAGATAAATCCATGAACACTGGAGCCTCCCAAGATCGCCTAACACAGTCCATGAAACCTGGCATGTCCACCCATAAATTTTCAAACCTAAAGACTCTAGCTTTAGGTATATTTGTGTCTATGGATACGACACAAGGCACATGATTTGAAGAAGTCCTGGCCAAAGGAAGAACCACCATGTTTGGATAAAAGGAAATCCAATCAGATGTTGTAAAGAACCAATCCAACTATTCAAGCAAGGGATTTTCCTGCATATTAGACCAAGTAAAACTTCTTCCTTTTAATGGCAGTTCCAATAATCCAAGGTGGCCAATAATTTCATTGAACAGAAAAATATCATTGACATCTACTCCTGGTAAGTTTCTATTGTCGCGAGATCTGATGAAGTTGAAATCACCAAGGAGGAGCCAGTGTTCATCTGTGGGTATGCTGAGATGGTATAACCAGCTGACAAAATCATCCCTAGGTTGCCCATCACAGGGTCCATAGACCGATACTAAGGTCCACCGTTCTGCATATGAACCGATTTAAAAGAGACCACCACACTGAAACTCTAAATTTCAATGAGCTGCCCTTCAAATATGGAGGAATTCCAAATGACTAAAATACCCCCAACGCGCCAACAGATGGCATGAAAGCAAAATTATCCAAGCGCCATGGACATAAAGCCCTAATTTTCCTAAGATCAAAATCATCGCATTTGGTCTCTTGCAAGTAGACAATCGAATACTGACTCTCTTCAATTTTTGCTCGCACATCCCTCTGTCTTGCTTCAGAATTCAATCCATGAACATTCCAGCACAACACACGCCAATTTCGAAACGATGAACTATCCATTAATAACCAACGTGATAAGATAGATGGCCGGACTGCATAACAGAACGGGCAGCAAAACGCCAACAGGGTTCAGTACAATAGGTTCAAACAAAAACAAAAGTTCAGACACCAACAGGCAACTATAGACAAAAGAACATAAATCACCGGCCAAGCCACACCGGCCCCAAAGAAGAAACATAGAGTCACGCATCATGAGGAACTTCATCTTGAGCAGCTTGCTTGGGGGAGGCCATAAGCTTCTCCACCGTGATCTTGTCTAGTTAGATACCCAACGAAGCCCCGAGCACCTGCATCACCGGGATAGATGTTGCTGGAGGCAAAGGCAGAGCTTGATCAGCAGGCTCAACGGTGGCCTCCTTGTTCTTCTTGGCCCGTGGACGACGCAGTGATTGATACGTCTCCAACGCATCTATAAGTTTTGATTGTTCCATGCTATTATAGTATCAATCTTGGATGTTTTTATATACATTTACAGCAATTATATATCATTTTTTGGGACTAACGTATTAACTTAGTGCCCAGTGCCAGTTGCTGTTTTTTGCCTGTTTTTCGTTTTCTAGAATATCAGCACCAAACGAAGTCCAAATGCCACGAAACTTTTTGGAGATTTTTTTATGGACATAACAAACACTAGAAGCTTTGGGAGGGGACGAGAAGATGAAGCAGTGGCCCACGAGGCACCACGGCACGCCCCAGGGGGGCGCCCTGGTACCTCGTGGGGCCCACACAGCTCCGTTTGACCTAATTCCACCTCTATAAATTCTCTAAAATCAGGAAACCAACAGAGGAGTCCACGAAATACTTTTTCCACCGCCGCAAGCTTTTGTTCGTGAGAGATCCCATCTGGAGGCCTTTTCCGGCACTCTGCCGGAGGGGGAATCGATCACGGAGGGGCTCTACATCATCCTTGCTGCCCTTCCGATGATGCGTGAGTAGTTTACCATAGACCTTTAGGTCCATGGTTAGTAGCTAGATGGCTTCTTCTCTCTTTTTGATCTTTAATACAATGTTCTCCTCGATGTTCTTGGAGTTCTATCCGATGTAATCACTTTTTGCGGTGTGTTTGTTGGGATCCGATGAATTGTGAGTGTATGATCAGATTATCCATGAATATTATTTGAGTCTTCTCTGAACTCTTTTATGCATGATTATTATAGCTTCATATTACTCTCCGATCTATTGATTTGGTTTGGCCAACTAGATTGATTTATCTTGCAATGGGAGAGGTGCTTTGTAATGGGTTCGATCTTGCGGTGCTCAATCCCAGTGACAGAAAGGGACATGACACGTATGTATCGTTGCTATTAAGGGTAAAAATATGGGGTTTATTCATGCGTGAGTTTAGTTTATCTACATCATGTCATCTTGCTTAAGGCGTTACTCCGTTCTTTATGGACTTAATACAGTAGATGCATGCTGGATAGCGGTCGATGTGTGGAGTAATAGTAGTAGATGCAGGCAGGAGTCGGTCTACTTGTCTTGGACATGATGCCTATATACATGATCATTGCCTTGGATATCGTCATGATTATTTGCTTTTCTATCAATTGCCCAACAGTAATTTGTTCACCCACCATATGCTATTTTCATGAGAGAAGCCTCTAGTGAAAACTATGGCCCCCGGGTCTATCCAAATCATATATTAAAAATCATAAAAATACCTTGATTTTTACTTTATTTATTTTATTTTGTATTTTTGTTCGATCTATTTATCTATCACCATACAATTTAATCTTGCAATTAACCGCCAAGGGATTGACAACCCCTTGTTTGCGTTGGGTGCAAGGATTTGTTGTTTTGTGTGCAGGTACTGCTAACGAGTTGTTGCGTGATTCTCCTACTGGATTGATAACCTTGGTTTCATAACTGAGGGAAATACTTATCTCTACTGTACTGCATCATCCCCTCCTCTTCGGGGAAATCCCAACGCAGCTCACAAGTAGCAGGAAGAATTTCTGGTGCCATTGTCGGGGACACATCATCAACATCTATCAAGTACCTACGCATAAACTTTCATCTCCTTGCATTTATTTTATTTGCATTTTATTTGCATTTGCCTCTCGTTTTCATCTCCCCCACTTCTAATTTTTTTTTTTACAAAAACACAAAAATATTTTTGTTTGCTAGCTTGCTTTTATTGTCATGACAACACTCAAGAATAGTAAGTAAAACAAAAATTTAAGATCACTATGGATCCTCATCCACTTGCTAATCTTTTCAAAAGATCCAATTATAATGAACCAATTGCTAGTAATTTGACTGCTCTTGATTTTATCTATCAAGTTTTGCTTGAAAATCATGAATCTGAAAATTGTGATGAAGTATTAGAAGAAGAAATTTATAAAGTGATTCATGATAGCTCCTTGATTGAAAAGCATGTTTGCAATGATGTTACTATAAATTCTATTAATGTGAATTGTGCTAATAATATGCAAAACTACAAGCTTGGGGATGATAATTTTGTTATGTCCACTACTTATTGCAATGATCATGATTGGGGTGATGATGCTTCTTATGATCTTGAAAATTTATTTAAGCCTCATGATGAATATGTTACTAATAATAAAATTTGCAATACTATTAAAAGTGGGCTTGGAGAGGTCATGACTTTAGTAGATGTTAATCCCACTATCTTGGAATATTATAAAACTTTTATGCATGTGGATTGTGAAGAGAATATTTTATATGATACCTATATTGTTGAATTTGACTATGATCCTACATGTAATTATTATGAGAGAGGAAAATATGGTTGTAGAAATTTTCATGTTACTCAATTACCTCTCTTGAAGTTCAAATTGTTAATGCTCCGTTCTTCTTCCTTGCATATGCTAGAGATTGCTTGTCTTGATAATTTGTTTTCCTATAAAATTCCTATGCACAGGAAGTATGTTAGACTTAAGTGTGTTTTTCATATACTTCAAGATGCTCCCTTTGTGTTTCTATTATTATCTTTTATGTGAGCATCATTAAAATCTCGAAGCCTATCTTAATGGCTATAAAGAAAGAGCTTGTTGGGAGACAACCCAATATACTGTTCTTGAGTGTTTGCATGATTATAGCTTCTGTTATGATATTGTTTTTATGTTTTAATTTGTGTTTGTGCCAAGTAATGCCTTTGGGATGATTTGGAAGATAGTATAATTGATGCTGTTTGGAAAACAGAAAGTTTTGCGTCCAGTGCTGGAATTTTAAATCTGTACTGGAGCATCAGAAAAATCTGAAATTTCTACACAGTATTGGTATATGAATTTCCCACGTTGTCCTAATTTTTCAGAATTTTTGGATTTACAGTAGTATAACTTTTAAATAGATCTTTACAGACTGTTCTGTTTTAGACAGATTCTGTTTTTGTTGCATAGTTTGCTTATTTTGATGAATCTATGGATCGTATCGGGGGGTATGAGTCATGGAGAAGTTGGAGTACAGTAGCATTATGCCAATATTAAATATGAATCAATTTACTACAGTACTTAAAGTTAAAGATTTATTTGTTATACTAACGGATCTCACGAAGGTTTTGTTGAGTTTTGTGTGATTGAAGTTTTCAAGTTTCGGGTGAGATCACGATAGATGAAGGAATAAGGAGTGGCAAGAGCCTAAGCTTGAGGATGCCCAAGGCACCCCAAGGTAATATTCAAGGAAGACTCAAGCGTCTAAGCTTGGGGATGCCTCGGAAAGCATCCCCTCTTTCTTCTACCAACTATCGGTAATTTTACTTGGAGCTATATTTTTATTCATCACATGATATGTGTTTTACTTGGAGCGTCGTGTATTATATGAGTCTTTGCTTTGTTTGCTTTTTAGTTTGTCACAATCAACTTTGCTGAACACACCTATTTTGAGAGAGCCACACGTTCATCATGATTTGTTAGAATACTCTATGTGCTTCACAAAAATATTTTGAGCTAGGAAGTTGCTCTAGTGCTTGACTTTAATCTTTTTGAGCACGGCGGTGGCTATATGTTGAAGAAATATTTAACCTCTCATGCTTCACTTTTGAGAGTCAATAAGATAAAATTTTGAAGAAATATTTGAACTCTCGTGCTTCACTTATATTATTTTGAGAGTTGATAAGACTAAAATTTTGAAGAAATATTTGCACTCTCATGCTTCACTTATATCTTTTTGAGAGTTGATAATAGTAATGGTAATTTGCACAAGATATGAATTTGGTCCGAAAGTGATGAATATTCAAGAGGGATATAATAAAAACTCTCATGAAAGATCATTGGATATGATAAGTTTGATTCCTTGCAATAGTTTTGCGATATGGAGATGATAATATATGAGTCATGTTAGTGAGTAATTGTGATTTAGTAAGAATATTAGTGTTAAGGTTTGTGATTCCCTATGCATGCACATAAAGTCAATAGTTATGCAACGAAATTATATCCTACTTATGGTGCATTATTCGGTGTTAGTTATGTTCAATGCATGTTTATGACCGTTTTCGCTTTTTGGTTGGTTGCTTCTCAATCTATTTGCTAGACTTCATTTGTACTAAGTGGGAATGCTGCTTGTGCATCCAAACTCCTTAAACCCAAGTTGTGCCAAATGAGTCCACCATACCTACCTATATGCAGTATTTCCATGCCGTTCCAAGTAAATTTGCATGTGCCAACTCTAAATTTTCAAATTAATTTTCCGTTTTGTGTGCCCGTACCACTCATGAAGAGGCAAGGGGTGGCCAATATTTTCCATGCTAGGTGTGTTATTCTCATGATGAGTGTTTATTCACTTGTCATTGCACGAGAGAGTGGGTGGTAATAGGGATGCCCAATCGCACAATGAATCAAAAATAATAATAACAAAATTCCTTGGAAAGTGTTGGTATGGAGGGCACCCGTGGATACGGCTAGCCATGGATTGTGAAAGAATGGTGGAAAGGAAATAAACTTTATTTTCTGTTTGGGAACCGCCTTTGATGTGTCTAGCAAGGAAAATATTGGGAATTCTCGGTCGTTTTCGTTAACAGGAAAAGCATGCGTATCAAAAATAATTTTATCTCTCTAATTTAAGCTTTGAGCTCTGGCACATTTGCAAATCTCTGCTTCCCTCTGTGAAGGGCCTGTCTATTTACTTTTATGCAATCTTTATTTTTTATTTTGAGTCTCCATCTTCTCTTACAAAGCACCAACTAGAGAGCACTATTGTCATACTTGTGCATTGTGTGTAGCTAATATTGAGTGTGTTTCATGAATGGATCAATGATTGAGCATAATGGGCTAGGGATAACTTTCTTTAGCATTGATATTTTGAAAGACATGGTTGCTTGTTAGTATGCTTGAGTATTTGTGTCTTCATGTCAAACTATAGACCATTGCTTTGAATCATTCAAGTCCAAATGTCCATGCTATCAAGAAAAGAATATATATATGATGAATATGATAGGTAGCATTCCACATAAAAAATTCTGTTTTTATCATTTACCTACTCGAGGACGAGCAGGAATTAAGCTTGGGGATGCTGATACGTCTCCAATGTATCTATAATTTTTGATTGTTCCATGCTATTATAGTATCAATCTTGGGATGTTTTTATATACATTTACAACAATTATATATCATTTTTTGGGACTAACCTGCTAACTTAGTGCCCAGTGCCAGTTGCTGTTTTTTGCCTGTTTTTGGTTTTCCAGAATATCAGTACCAAACGAAGTCCAAATGCCACGAAACTTTTTGGAGATTTTTTTCTGGACATAACAAACACTAGAAGCTTCGGGAGGGGACAAGAAGATGAAGAAGTGGCCCACGAGGCACCACGGCGCGCCCCAGGGGGGCGCGCCCTGGTACCTCATGGGGCCCACACAGCTCCGTTTGACCTAATTCCACCTCTATAAATTCTCTAAAATCAGGAAACCAACAGAGGAGTCCACGAAATACTTTTTCCGCCGCCGCAAGCTTCTGTTCTCGAGAGATCCCATCTGGAGGCCTTTTCCGGCACTCTGCCGGAGGGGGAATCAATCACGGAGGGGCTCTACATCATCCTTGCTGCCCTTCCGATGATGCGTGAGTAGTTTACCACAGACCTTCGGGTCCATAGTTAGTCGCTAGATGGCTTCTTCTCTCTTTTTGATCTTCAATACAATGTTCTCCTCGATGTTCTTGGAGTTCTATGCGATGTAATCACTTTTTGCGGTGTGTTTGTTGGGGTCCGATGAATTGTGAATTTATGATCAGATTATCCATGAATATTATTTGAGTCTTCTCTGAACTCTTTTATGCATGATTATTATAGCTTCGTATTTCTCTCCGATCTATTGATTTGGTTTGGCCAACTAAATTGATTTATCTTGCAATGGGAGAGGTGCTTTGTAATGGGTTCGATCTTGCGGTGCTCAATCCCAGTGACTGAACGGGACATGACACGTATGTATCATTGCTATTGAGGGTAAAAAGATGGGGTTTATTCATGCGTGAGTTTTTTTTTTCTACATCATGTCATCTTGCTTAAGGCGTTACTCTGTTCTTTATGGACTTAATACACTAGATGCATGCTCGATAGCGGTCGATGTGTGGAGTAATAGTAGTAGATGCAGGCAGGAGTCGGTCTACTTGTCTCGGATGTGATGCCTATATACATGATCATTGCCTTGGATATCGTCATGATTATTTGCTTTTCTATCAATTGCCCAACAGTAATTTGTTCACCCACCGTATGCTATTTTCATGAGAGAAGCCTCTAGTGAAAACTATGGCCCCCGGGTCTATCCAAATCATATATTAAAAATCATAAAAATACCTTGTTGCACTTTTACTTTATTTATTTTATTTTGTATTTTTGTTCGATCTATTTATCTATCACCATACAATTTGATCTTGCAATTAACCGCCAAGGGATTGACAACCCCTTGTTTGCGTTGGGTGCAAGGATTTGTTGTTTTGTGTGCAGGTACTGCTAACGAGTTGTTGCGTGATTCTCCTACTGGATTGATAACCTTGGTTTCATAACTGAGGGAAATACTTATCTCTACTGTACTGCATAATCCCCTCCTCTTCGGGGAAATCCCAACGCAGTCACAAGTAGTAGTGGTGCAGACTTGATTGGGATCGCAGAAGTTGACTGGAAGCCGGTCACTTTGGCACAGCTATGCATCATTCTACGCATGGAGAAATCCGGAGTAGGTGCAACTGTGGCAGAGGAGCGCCTTGGGCATCCCTGTCCACGATTCCTCTTGCCAAGTGTGGGTGGAGAGCAGGCAGCAAACTGGAACTCTGAGCATGGCTCCTTATCAGCTTCAGAAGACTGCGACATTGTATCCATGGAGGAGGCACAGACTGGCTCATCATGTTCAGACAGTAGTTCCTGGATCGTTACAGAGGATTTGGGTGGTGGATGACCCGTTCCAACATTGCTATGGAGCAGAGAGACAAAGCGCTCCTCATACTTGTGTGACCAAAACCTGAGTGGCAGGACGGATGGTGGCAGAAGAATGCCAGGCAGTGCACCGGGAACTATTCGGAGAATGAACTCCGACATCAGAGAAATAGTTATTCATGATGCAGGTGTTCATAAGGAGTGCCAATGTTTTGGGAAATGTTGATTAAGTTCCGTTTCGCCAAATTTCCGGCACTCAGTATGTCGAATTATTAGCAAAGGTCATGCCGATTTTTTTCGTACAACACATTGACTGTTATATCTTGTTATATAGTTGCTTTCAATGAAATTGTGGTTTATCTAAATGTCAAGTTTTTTAATGCGAATAAGATGGAGAAGCCAAGACGCGTTATTATGACTCCTGCAGTTGTAGGCTCCATCTCGAGGGTGGCTCATTACATGGTGGTCGTGCTCTCCTGTGCGGAGAGCAATCTACTAGCCGCCGAGAGCGTTGAAACATACGCCAGCAGAGATGCAGCATCTTGCTATCTTGCGCGAGCAGCCACAGGAAGAGCGCGAGGAGCCGCTGCGACTGCGCGAACAGCCGCCGAAGCTGCAAAGACCGACCAAGCCGAGATCAAGAAGATGATTGGAGATGAGGATGGAGACGAGGATAGCTCTGGATAGAGCTGAGCGTTTGCTTGTGAACTAGTGTTGCACTGCCTTTATGTGATCTATATGATCTGTGTGAACTTTTCATGTTGCTATGACGGAGCTGAACTTAATTTCATGTTGTGAACTAGTGCTGCACTGCCTTTATGTGATCTCTAGCTATGATCGATGCTTCTGAATGTAATTTTCATGTTTCTATGAAGATTGCTATATGCATGTTTAATTTGCTTACATATGAGCCGACTCCATTAGTTTGTGATTCATATTGTCGTCAATTTCTAGAAATTGGGTGCCCCAGATTCAACACCCCAACATGGTCAAGATACAATGGCCCGACCTTGCCGAGGAGGCGGCACACGCAGTGTTGGTAATGTGTGACCGCACGTATTACCATTATGATTTTTTTTGTTGATTTTTAATCTTCCATCTATGAACACAACAAATGAATGAGGATGAGCTTGATGGGATCCCCGAGTGCCCCTACTGTTCCGACAACGGGGGTATGTGCGACGATCCTCATCTAGAGGACGATAGGTACTTCTCGCTAATGCTTAAAGAGGGCTACAAATATTATACGGTAATTTCTGCATATATTTCCTTCTTAACTAAACATGTCTCAAGATTTTTGTTTTAACGTGTAGTTTTTGTTTTTTTCTCAATCCGACTAGTGCATCCCCTGCTATGCAAGGATTTTTGTCCTACAGAGGCTGCATGTCAAAGACAGAGATGACGTTGCTGAAAGGACTGTTTACCTGAAGATGAAACATGGTTTCGTTTTTGAAGCTAGGATCTACAAGGAAGTAGATCACACATATTTTGATTGCACAAATTGGAAAGGATTATGCAAGGCTTACGGATTTGAGGAGGGTATGAGTATAACCTTTGATATTGGCATCTTTCAAGGCACCTTTCCTCATTTTGATCAAGACATTTGGGTGGAAATAGACATGATTCCTATTTTTCCTCCGTGTGAGTTTCTTAAACAAATTTATTAAGTAATCTCTCTTGTTAATTTTAAAATATTTGTTATTCACTCCTAACTTAACATTTTAATTAAAATCTACTGCTTATTTTCTATCTTGAAGATAAATACGGAATATAGTAGACGAGACCTATTACACTGCTGGCTCCGAGCTTACTTGGGAGGAGAAGAAGTATATTGTCTCCTTTGTTAATGATGTTGAGTCATTTAAGGGCACTTACAAAACTGGTCCAAATACTACACCATACCACTAGTCCACAAGTTGAGCAATACCAACATTCATAAAAAAATGCATGGTATGATTTTGTACTATTATTGTGCCACTAGTCCATCTTAAATAAACTACACTACTTACAATGTTACGATGTTGCTCCTCAACAGAAGCTTCCAAGAGTTGTTGTGCCTGCAGCGATGGATGCGAAAGGTGAGATGACAATTATTTGTCATCAGAAAACCAATTTCAAAGGCACCTACTTGACTGCAAACCCACGAGATGGACGCCTCAAAATTGATGAATGGCGGCAAATATTGAATGAGTGCAGACCAGAAATTGGAGATCGGTGGATCTCTGTGCTCCACCATGGAGATGCAGGGGCATTCTTATTCTTTTCAATTTATCCTAAAAGAGAGGAGTAGGTCCTAGTACTTTGTCATTATCAGGACTAATTAACTGGTCGATGTTTGTATCGTCAATCGTGTTTTGCCTACTATGTGTTGGCTGCTACCTAGCTACGAATATTTAGTTGGGGCATTTGTAGTCATGATTGACAACAATTAGAGCTAGTGGTTAATGTATGCAGCAATATTTTGTCCTCTCTTATTCTTATCAATGTATTCTGATATGTGTTGTATGTAAAACGCAGCCATGGCAGCATAAATGTTGTCATCGCTGTGAAAATTTAAATATGTGTGACTGAGACTCAGTGGCGGGCGCTACAAAAGCCCGCCAAAGATACCAAACCAACCAGTGGCGAGCACAAGCGCACGCCCGCCACTGCTAAGTCTCTACCAATGGCGGGCGAGCGCCCGCCATTGATGCGGTTATAGCAGTGGCGGGAGGTCGGTGGCGGGCGCCCCTGGGAGCCTGGCCCGCCACTGCTGGCTTTTTTGCGCCAGCCACTGCTAGGCATTCCTGCAGTAGTGCAAAGAAACTCCACTGAGGTAAAATTATTTCATTTCACTAACTTTGTCTAATAAAAATATGCATGAAGAAGATTTTTGGGTGCGGTGTGTCCCATGATACGAGAGAAGCCGCTCACACCGAGCGCTGTCATTCGTTCTGTGACAAGGACGGCAAATTTGATGGTGTTATGATCTGTGGCACAAGAGCTGCCATTCATACCACAGGCCATCATTGGTTTTGTACTTGAAGGCCTAATTCTTGCTTTTCCTTGGAAAAAAATGTAGGTGCGGGAATCCGAGTACGACCTCCAGTACGAGCTCTACCACTCGTACTCAAAGCCGTCTTTCATTCTCGAGTAAAAGGAGTTAGCATCGGTGACCAGTACGAGAGCTGGTATGATCAAGCCCACTCGTACCTGACTCCATCTTTTGTCCCGACTCTGCGATATGATGCCGATTTGATTCGATTTCGCCCGGTTTGTTTCCTAATCTCCTTCAACTAATCTTATCTCATGAAACCCTATGACCTAACCCTCTTATATACACCCCTCTGAGGTCGTCCCTCTCCTCACAATAACAAAACCAATCCCTTTAGACTTTTGTCAAGTTCGTGTGCAGAGAGAGATCCCAGAGCCATGGCGCGTTCATGGAACAAAAGACAAACTTCTTCTTAGGAGAAGGATGACCATCTCATCGAAGGAGGAAGACGTTCTCATGGTTCAAGCGTGTACCATGAGGAAGACTTTGAACTTGAAGATGAGTCTCCACCACATGGGAAGAAGCGCGAGAGGGCACATCACAAGGGAAGTGACGATTCATCATCTGAAGAAGAGCCAGAGGAGGTGATCTTTGAAGAAGAAGAGGAAGAGAAAGAGGAAGCAAGCAAGAAACCAGGTAAAATTCCAATCGAGTTAGTAAAAATCATTAGTACCGGTGATCGTGTTTGTTTTGTCAATAGCACTTCAACCACCATGGATAGTTGCGGCATGGACGGTTGCACTGTCCATGGGTCATTCAAGGACACCCAATAGGAGAACTTCAAGTCACGCAAGAAGTTCACCATTGGCGCCTGCATCACTGTCCAGCCCCCAAGACAGAAGAAGCTTCTTGCAGACCCCAACTACATGTCGAATCCTCATCCTCGTGTCGTCGATGATTGAGTCTGCCAACTAGAGGTACACACTAATGAGCTCTTACATGACCGCATCAAGGAGATGGAGAAGAAGATCGCTAAGGACACCAAAGCGGCTAGCTTGAGGCTCATTTCTAGCTTAGAGGAGACAGTGGAGGTACTCAAGCTTCGCATCGCTGCCCTGGAAGAGACAAATGAGCTCCTCCACGAGACACTCGCTCGCCGTTCTACACCTGCACCTAAGGAGAACCCCGGTACCAATAGTGAGAGAGACGAATGAATCTCGTTGGCTTAGAATGTTAAGCTTGGGGAGATTTTGAAGCTCTTGTATCTTCTTTTATTGCTTCAATTGGTTGATATCTAGTTAAAGCTTAGTTTGCTTACGTTTTTTAAAGTGGACCATCTGGTTCCTTTTTGATCAAGGGAAGACTCTTTTATCCGATGAGTAATGGATATTCTTGATGAATAGTTTCATTGCATCCTTTGGAAAATTATATTAGATGCATGATCGAGGGCGTGTGTTAATACATATTCATTAGTTGATGATTATAAGTATTCCACAGCTCTGGTGTCGATTGGTTAGCAAAAGCAGGCAACTAAATGGAATAGGTAATTTTTCTTTCAATTGTTTTTGTTTAAAGTTTTGTAAAGAAATTGAAAAACCGGTTCGTGACGTCAATCCAACCAAATCTTAATAAGAACAAGGGGCAGGAAGATGAAGCTATCTAAACAAAAATACAATAAAGCCTTTACAAAATCCTGACCTCATATCAAAGAAGCATGCTCAGCTTACATGTCACAAGTTAAAAATAAATGATTATGATATGGGCATATAAGCCTGCCCCTTCAAGAAAAGGGAGAAAAACAATAACATGTCATTTCAAGAAAGATAAGTAAAATACGGAGAGCCTAATGCTACTCGCTCGATTGAAAGATGAATGACCAATTGCATACAGTTGAGGGCGTTTGCTAACTGATCAAGTAGCAAAGGTGTGGAAGCCTTCATGATTATCTTGGAGATGAGAATGTGCTAATACTCAGCATGATCATGAATCTTATGTGCATTTCGATTTCATGCAATGGACTCATTCATTTACTTTTATCTGCACCTCATGAACACGATGACCTTGCTCTCACAAGCCGTGGCATTTGCGCGGGGATGAGAAAAACTTTAAGCTTGGGGGAGTTGACGAGTCCAATGTTTGCATCATTTTATACCTTTTATTTTGCACCTTAGTGCTAGGATTTTCAGAATTTTACTGCGTCCATGCACCCTTTTATCTGTTTTCACCAGGATTCCATCTTCGGAGGTATTTTGAGGCACAAGGAAAGAATCCCAAGGGTCCAATGTAAAAATCATGTTAATTGGCATGATAGAAGACTACCATAAAAGGGAGAAGTCAAATGGAAAAGAAATAAAATGCAGCAGAGGCTCCAGAGCAAATGATGGTGTCCAGTACGACCGCGCGTGCTCATACCACCGGTCGTACCAGCCGCCACTGCGACCCCCCAGTCGAGTACTTCCCTTGCACGATCGGATCAAAGGTCACACACCTACAACCACCAGAAACTTCACCAAATCGAAGAACCCTACCCTTCAAAAGGGATCCGGAGAGGGAATCGATAGAAGGGCTCGCTCGCGACATCACCTCAATCAAGGAGGCATCGGTATCATTCATCTACGCCATCATCATCCCATCTCCATTTCTTTGTAATACAATAACCCTAGTGGATCCATTTTTGTATTACATAGACATTTCATCCATATTTATCACAATTCATCCCATGATACTTATTGCCTCAATGTGTGAGTAATCCCCCTCGTTCTCAGGGATATGGAGGAACCCTAGTATGTTTAGGTATTGAACGATGATAGGATTTTACATCCTCTTTGTATGTTTATGTTAATGATCTTCTTAATGTTGGGTGAAGTCAACCATCCAACATATGCTTCTTTTGGATGAAAGTTCATTACTATTGGAGTGAAGGTGGGTTTGTGGAGGTACTACGGTGATAGAAACTACCTCCCTCCTTCCCTGATCATTGCAATAGGGGATCAACAGAGATCACCTTTAGTTGTGTCCATGGGGAACCCCTTAATCACCATTCTAAAACCGGAGTGAGGAGGAACGATGGTGACTTATGTGATATGGGGCTGCTGCATGTATGCGCGTATCTGTACTTGGCTCCGCCCACTTGTAGAAACATACAAAGCGGCTTAGGAATCTGAAGATATAACTATGCATTAGCATAGGTCGCATTAGATACATACTAGAGGGGAATCCAGACTCTCTGAAAACGCTTTAGCCCCACTGATTCCAACAACCTTCATTTCCTACTTGCATACTTTTATTTTAATCTTGCACTTTATTTCTGAGGTTAAAATTCACTTGCAATATTTCAAACTTCTGTTCCACTTTGCTTCGGACCGCAACTAACTTGTAGGCATAATATTCTAAATCTCTACAAGAGACAAAGCCCATTTCATGTGCTCCCTGTGGGATCGATACTATTACTTCAAAAAAGCTACCAGCAAACCCTATGCACTTCCAGGCCATCAGAGAGCCATAGATGGGTGTTCCTTCCATCTCGCTACCCAGGATGTCCTCACGAGCATCACGACCTTGGATGGCCAGAGATCCGGTGTCTCAGCCTGGTGTTGAGGTCGGCGACGCTGATTGCAAGCCATGGTTTCATTCCACTCCCTCTTCCTGACCTCGAGGTCTACGTTCTCTTTGGCTAAGCGAGCCTCTTCATCCTCGAGGGCTTTGTGGGAAAGTTCTAGAGCCTTCATAGCCTCAGAATCGCTGGTGATCGAAGTGTGCAGGACGTGATCCCTTGCCGCGGGTGCAGCGGGCGCGACCATCTACACTTCTACGACCGAGGCATAGGTGTCTGAGCTCTCCTGCCCATCGAACATGGAGTCCAGGATGGGCAAACCAGATTCCACCATGGCAATGAGCTAGGAAGCCAGCTCGCCGTGAGGGTCAAAATATGAAGATAGCATGGGAGGCCTGGGTGAGTTGTGTAAGTGCATCTAGTGCCCCCTATGTGGGTTTTGACGATTAATGACAAACCGGTTAAGGGACTACTTTGTTTGTTGAGTATACACAGGTGAAAGTCCTAAGGATTTGGTTTAACCAGTGGGTATGACCCCTAAAAATGTTGTGGGAACATGGAAGTCTTCGGAATCCCCGGTGAAGAATTTAAGGCCAAAGAGTAGATTTTATTTAGTAGTTTCTTTAATTCTGCATTGAGTCATAGGGAAAACTATACTATTAAGGGGGGTCAAGGTAAAGCAAGATTTGAGGTCTTCGAGTGTGTTCAACCATAACCCATATACTTTAATGAGTGAAGACTTGGAAATCTCCTTACAAGCGATCCTACTAACTCTCATGATGAATTTAAGTCTTCGAGTCACTCAAATTAGTTTTCTTGCTAAGGAGTTGGGAAACTTGCCTCTTAAGTTATCCCAGGATCTTCGGAACTAGTGTGCTCCAGTTCAATATATCTGACCATTGTGCCAGGTGTTTGTTGCACGCTCGCAGGAGCGTCCCGTCCAATGGTCATATCGGCCCCCAGGGTCTGTCACCGGCTATAAATAGCCCCCTACCCCTACATATTTCGGGTGGTTGCTCGAGTGGAAATTGTGCAAAGTGTTGCAGTGAGCAATCGCTCCTCAGCTTCTGAAGAACGAACCTAAGTGATGAAAACAATCGGAGCCTAAACTTGAGATGTGATTGAGAATCACCGAAGAATCAAATCGAGCCTAGCTTTGATTTGTTACTCTTGAGGAATTGGCATCCTTTAGATGGTTAGGCATCATTCTGAGCATCCAAAGTGTGGATTCGCCAAAGAACCAATTTGTACCAGTCAGGAGATCACTACAAGATCTGCCACTAGTGTTGGGCAAGTTTTGAGGAACTTAGCTCAAGGAGAACAAGGTGAGAACCAGTGTGTTCTCAGAGCTGTGTGCTCGGCCTCTCCATCCAAGATGTAAAACTGATGCCAACAGTTTGAATTTGGGTAAACAAATTCATCATCTTCATCACCAGAACTGTTTTAGTTCCATGCACGCTTTTACTTTCAGTACATTACTCAGTTTTGAGGAAATTACCACCTCGCTAGGCTTCGCCTTTTCCCCTGCTTTGTTTCTTTCTGTTGTGAAGACTTTATCTATATGCCCATCTATCTGCTGCAACTCTTTATTAAGTTGTATTTTGCATGTTCTTGTGAAGACTTTGTATCTGTAGTCCTCTATTCTATTCCTTAGAATTTCCTTGCTTTGATTACTTGCTGATGTTAATTTTCTCAAGTCTTTACTTCTTAGTAACTTAATCATTTCCTTGCATGCCATCTTGCTTTAGGTTGTTAGAATTCTTCATATCCTGAAGTATTATTACTCTGTTACATCACTCCTTACCGAAGAATTTATATTCTGTGAAGAATTTTTAAGAATGCCTATTCACCCCCCCCCCCTCTAGTCATCCTGCATGATCTTTTAACTGGTATCAGAGCAAGATACTCTCTTGTCTTTGTGATTTTGTTTAACCACCAGGAGTGTAGGTATGTCGACCAACAGGAATTTTCGAGCATCTACTCATAGAACCACCTTCGATGGCAAGAACTATCCTTGCTGGAAGTTCAATATGCGCACCCATCTCAAGGCCATCAACTATGAGCTATGGTGAATTGTTGATGAAGGCTTTCTCATCATCACTGAGAATGAACTTACCTCTGTCTGAAGACCTAAAGAACAAGCAGCTGGATTCACAAGCCTGCGACATTCTCTTCAGTTCTCTCAGCGAAGAACAATTTGGCTGCATCAGTGCTCTGACATCCGCAAAGTAAATCTGGGATATTCTTCAAGAAGTAAATGAAGGTACTACATCTATGAAAGAGTCAAGACTGGATTTTCTTCAAAGGAAACTCAAACGCTTCAAGGGTATAGATGGTGAATTTGTGAATGATACTTACTCAAGACTGATGACTATCACAAATGAGCAACAAGGACTCGATGCCACTGAGGTCACTGATAATGTCATTGTGAAGAAACTACTTGGGTCACTCGATGAAAATTTTGATACTCTGTGCACTCTCGTTCAAGAATGTATCAATTTCAAGACTCTAACTCCTTCATAGGTTCTCAGAAGACTCACAATGCTAGAGATGATCATGGATGAGAAGAAGGAACTATATGGCTCAAGATCTCGCAAGTCATGTTTTGAAGGCGAAAGTTGATTCCTCTATAGAAGAATCTGAAGAATCATCTAATGGGTTAGTGGATAAGGACTCAATTGGTAAAGATCTTGCTTTACTGGTGAAGAATTCAATACAATCCAGAAGGGCGGCTGTTACAAGAAGTATGATTCCAAGAAAGGCTCTAGTTCCGCAAGAGATCTGAAGAAATGTACATGCTTAAAGTGCAACAAAGTCGAGCACTACATCGCCAATTGCCCTCTTCTCAGGGAACAATGCAAGAAAAAGGAAGAAGCAAGAAGGAGAAAGATGATAAGAAAGATAGATCTGATAAGAAGCATAAGTAAGAAAAGCATTAGAAGAAAGAGAGCTGCTCCAAGTCAAAGACTTACAAGAAGGACAAGCACAAGGCTTGTGCCTACCTTGGCAAGGAGATGGACTCATAGGCATAGCCCTCATCTTCTTCAGAAGCTTCACAAGCTGCATCATCTTCCTCAGAATCTGAAGCTTGGCTGGCGAGGATCACATGTGCTTCATCGCCTATTCATCGATCCATCATTGACAACCCTAGCAGTGATGATGATGGCCCAATGTGCTTCATGGCTAAAGGATCTAAGGTATCTTCAAAGAATTCCACCTTTGATGATAGTGATGATGACTTGCTAAACGATGAGCTCAAAGAACTAAAACCTAGTTACACTAAGCTTGCTTCAACTGTTAGGAAGCAACAGAAAATTCTTGATAATCAAGATGATTTGTGATGGAAATATGCCCTAGAGGCAATAATAAAAGTTATTATTTATTTCCAAGTTTGTAATTAATGTTTATATTCTGTGCTATAATTGCAATGGTTCTCAAGTCTACAATAACCATGAGGCTCAGAGGTAAACTCATATGCATGTGTGGAATAATAAACGGTAAATAGATTCCTAGTCTCGCCTCTAAGACTAGCTCAAGTGTTGCATGATGGGTTTTTTTTCCTGATCATGGGCATGGTAAATGTAACGGGGATGCTGGCAAATTTGAGGACACAATGTTAGAAGAACACTTGTGTTGAACAGACCCAGTTGATTGTCACAAGTTAATAGTATATACCACAGTAAAGTTAACATTTGCATAATTGTTATAACAGACACAGTTGATTGTTATAACCATGAGAGTATCGAGTTCCTTCATATCGGGTGATGCACTTTGGGGTTTGTCAAACGTCAACCATAACAGGGTGATCATAACGCAATTTACAGCTGCATCGGAAAAGTATGACAAGGAACTTGACAGCTCAAGACTGGGATTTGCTCCTTAGACAATGGAGAGATATTCTTAGGACCCTCTTGGTGTGATGGTATCCTGATTGTCTGGCTAGACACAGTGTGACTTGTTCACAGGGATGCCGGAACACGGGAACGAGAAAAGGAAACAAAAGCGGTAACGAGGAAACTGGTATAGTGATCAAGTTATTGGTTCATGGGGATGCCGATAAATCTCAACTCGGGTTTTGTAAAGTATTGCGAAGAAAAAGAAATAGCACACGGTAACTAGAGGTTCACTTGATAATCATTCGTGTTGGTATAGGGATCAATATGGATGTCCACGGTTAAGCTATTCGTCATTGATCAGAAGGACTTCCTATCATGTCTATACTTTACCGAACCTGCAGGGTCACACGCTTAACGGTCATTGATTTTTTGAGTACTAGATGGGTTAGGAGAAAGAGAGAAAGTCACCAAAAAAGTTTTGGAGATGTTGAAAATATTTCGGAGAGAGAACCAGAAGTGTTACGAAGAAATCAAAAGAGTTTTGAAGAAAACCGGGTAAAACCGACAAGTCAGAAAAATTCCAGAGAACCCTAGAATGCATATGGAATTAGTGGGAAGGTTCCAGAACCTCTTGGATTTTTTTGATCGGCACCAGGGGGATGCCACTTGGCTTGGCCCAAGTGGGGCAGCCCCACATGGGCCTTTGGGCCCAATAGTGGGGGCGGCCCCCTTTGGTGCGGCTCGGGTTGGAGGGGGCGCACCCCATTGCAGATGTAGCTGACCCTAGCTAGGGGCACTGAAAATGCAACTAATCCCCGGGTGGTTTTGGTAATTAATAACAACATATATCTCATTGAACTAATGTACATTCAAGTGAAAGATTTCAGGAGGTTCAATGATTGGCATGGCAAGGACTAGGGAATGTGGACCCCTCAAAAATCTAAGGACATGCATTGGCAAAAGCTCAAGACTCTTCATTTTTGGTTAAGTGATCCAAGATCACATTGAGTCCATAGGAAAGCCAATACTATTAAAAGGGGGTAAGGTTTTGATGATGATCTGGTTGCTCAAGTGCTTAGTGGTATTGCTCCAAAACCCTCAGCCACTTTTTCTATCCAAACTTTTCCAATACCCAACGTGCCAACTCGGTCCCACCGAATCCTATCTATCCGGACCCACCGAGTTCATGAGGACAGTGCCTAAGCCAAACCCTAACAAATCAGATCCACCGATATGGATCTCGGTCCCACCGAGATGGCCTTGCCAACTTTCTATAATCGATTGCAATTATTTTGGTCCAACCGAGTTTTTGCAATCGGTGCTACCGAGATGGCTTGCCAACTTTCTGTTGCCTTATTGCATTACTTCGGTCCCACCGAGATGATGCAATCAGTGCCACCGAAACGAGGTTTGCCCTACCATTGAACATCGGTAGCTCCGAGTTGTTTCCATTCGGTCCCACTGAAACCTCCAAAGTTCATATCTTTTGTACAGGTCGGCCTCACCGAGAATTCCAGTCGGTGCCACCGAGTTTGGTCAAAAATGTGTAACGGTTGGATTTTTGTGTGGAGGCTATATATACCCTCCACCCCCTCTTACTAACTAACAAAGCCATCAGACTGTGCCTACACTTCCACCATACATTTTCTGAGAGAGAACCACCTACTCATGTGTTGAGATCAAGATATTCCAATCCTACCATTTGAACCTTGATTTCTAGCCTACCCCAAGTTGCTTTCCACTCAAATTCTTCCTCCACCATAGTCAAATCTGTGAGAGAGTGTTTGAGTGTTGGGGAGACTATCATTTGAAGCACAAGAGCAAGGAGTTCATCATCAACACACCGTCTATTACCTTTTGGAGAGTGGTGTCTCCTAGATTGGTTAGGTGTCACTTGGGAGCCTCCAAGATCATGTGGAGTTGAACCAAGGAGTTTGTAAGGGCAAGGAGATCGCCTACTTCGTGAAGATCTACCCGAGTGAGGCTAGTCCTTCGTGGACAGAAGCCATGGTGGAATAGACAAGGTTGCTTCTTGGTGGACCCTTTGTGGGTGGAGCCCTCAATGGACTCGCGCAGCCATTAGCCTCCGTGGGTTGAAGTCTCCATCAACGTGGACGTACGATAGCACCACCTATCGGAACCACGGGAAAAATCTTCGTGTTCCCATTGCGTTTGAAATCTCCAAACCCCTCCTTTACTTACATGTGCAATGTTCTACTTTCCACTGCTATACTCTTAGAATTGCATGTGTAGGGTGATACTTGACTTGTGTATTTGCTAAAATCTACCCACAACTAAAATTGGGAAAAGGATAGATTTTTATTCGGTCAAGTAGTCTAATCATCCCCCTCTAGACATACCTTCGATCCTACAAGTGGCATCAGAGCCTTAGTCTCCATTGCTTCGGTTTCACAACCTAGGAGAGTATGGCGTCTAGTGAGGGTAATTACCACCATAGAGGTCCATATTTTGATGGTACAAACTTTGCTAGTTGGAAACATAAGATGAAAATGCATATTCTTGGTCATAACCCCACCGTTTGTGCTGTTGTTCGTGTTGGCTTGCAAGGTGTATTCTTTGAGAATGGTAAGGAACCGGATAGTGAAGCAACCGCGGAAGAATTGAAGATGTTGCAATACAATGCTCAAGCTTGCGACATCTATTTAATAGTTTGTGCCCCGAGGAGTTCACCAAGATCAGCCGCCTCGAGAACGCAAAGGAAATTTGGGATACTTTGGTTGATATGCACAAGGGTACCGAGTCCGTCAACGAATCCAAGTTGGATGTGCTTCAAAGTTAACTTGACAAGTTCAAGATGAAGGATGGTGAAGGAGTCGCCGAAATGTACTCTAGGCTTGCTCTCATCACAAATGAGATTGCCGGCTTAGGAAGTGAAGAGATGACCGACAAATTCATCATCAAGAAGATCCTTAGAGCCTTGGATGGAAAATATGATACCGTATGCACATTGATCCAAATGATGCCCAATTACAAAGATCACGAGCCCACGGAAGTCATTGGAAGAATTGTTGCTCATTAGATGCCACTCAAGGATAAGGAAGAGCTACACAACAAGTCAAGTGGTGCTTACAAAGCCTCAACCGATGCTCCCACAACTACAAGCAACAAGATAGTATCCGACGAGGAGATAAGCCTAATGGTGAAAAGGTTCAACAAGTTTTACAAGAACAAAGGAAAAGAGAGAAGCTCTAGCTGAAGGCATTATAATAGAAGATCATCAAGTCGTGACCGTAATTGCTATAATTGTGGAAGACCCGAACACTATTCCAATGAGTGTACGGCACCTCACAAGAAAAGAGACGAATCACCAAGAGGAAGACATAGAAGAGATGAATCACCTCACAAGGAGAGAAGGAGTAGGGATGATAGTTATGAACGAAGACCTTCTCGAAGAAGCAAGGATTCGGAAAGAAAGGACAAATCATCCAAGAGCTACATAAGAAGAAGACATCAAGCTCATGTTGAATGGATTTTCGGCTCCGACTCCGACAATCACTCCGAGAGAAGCTATCACTCCGACTCCGACTATAGTCAAGATGAAGGTGTTGCCGGACTTGCTCTCGTATCCTCCAACTCCTATGATCTATTTGATTCACCAAATGAAGGAATTGGAAGATGCTTCATGGGAAAGGCCCCAAGGTACCACACCCCGAATACTTTGACTTTAATAGTGATGAGGATGACTTGCTTGGTGACGATGATTTGCTTGTTGATAACACTAATCATGTGAGCTATAATGAACATGCTAGTAATCTTGATAGTCGAGAGGAAATGAATGACAATGCTATGAAGGAGATTGAGCGTTTAACTAAAGAACTAAACACTCTTAAGTTAGTTGATGAAACAACTCAAGAGGATCATAGAGAGCTTTTAAGATCTCATGAGAAGCTACACTTCAAGAAGCTAAATTTAGAGCAAGAGCATGAGTTTCTAAAAGCTATCAATGACGATCTTCGAAAGAAGAGTTCTTCATACCTTGCCAAATGTTTACTCTTGTCTACTTTTATGCCACAAGTTAAATCTAAGCAAACTAGTAACAAGGGTAAAAAGGATTCTACCTCTAGTAGTAACAATAACAATGCTAAATCCAATATTGTTGCTTCTAGTAGTTCTATTGATTCCACTAATGATTCTCTTAGCCAAGTTACACTTGAGCAAGAAAACGATTTATTGAAATGAATTATATAAAAGGGTGTCTACAAGAGCCTTGCCGGGAGTAAGCAATTTGAGGAAATTGTGCGCAAGCAAGGAAGGCACCTGAAGAATCAAGGTATTGGTTTTGAACAAAAGTTCAATGCCAATGGAGTTGAGTGGGAGGAATATCAATACCCCAAGACGAAGTTTGTTCCTCAACAAGAGAAGTATGATCCTACTTGGGGACATAAGTTCAAAATGATCTTCCACCACAAGACCAGAAGCTAAAAGGCAAGGACAAGCTTCAAGAAGACATTGACTCATTTGAAGGACCACCTCAAGCTTTGGTCAAGTGGGTTCCAAAGGCCTCATCAAGTTCTACTTCATCAAGTGCTACTACAACTCCAAGGATTCCCATCAAGTTGATGTGGGTCCCAAAGAAAAGGAACTAGAGAGTTCTTGAGGGTGACTCCGCCAACAAACTTCACTCATATTTATTTTGGCGAGAACTTGTGCAACCAACTTCAACATCTTGCACTAGTTCATGGAGTCACAAACCCTCTTGTTGGTAAGACAAGGGACAAGGTATTCAATGCATTCATGGACATCATAACATGTGCATTTCACTCTATGTCTATGGATATCTTTGTATGTTCCTTGTGGGACTAACCCATGTAGGTATTGAAAGTGCAAAACTCAAAGGATTGCTCCCAACTCTTGATGGTCTACATCAACATTGAGCATCCACATCTTCAACATCTAGATGAAGTCATCATCGACAAAACCCAAGGTTAGTTCATCCCTCTTTGGGGGGATATCACATCTAAGGGGAGCTTTGCTCTAAAAAATTGAGCTAAAGCAACTCTAATGGTGTGAACACATTAATGCTTTATTTAAAAGTGGCAACCCCACTTGTGCTTAAACGATGAGTATGACCTATGATCAAATGTTCTCATTTGTCTCCTAAGTCAATATACTCATATATAGATGACTATGTCATCGCCCATTGCTTGATAGATGCTAGAATTGGTTGTGCATGTTTGACACATATTTCATTTGCTATCTTATTGTGTCAGCAGGTTGCAATGCATTTTTCTTCATTCGAGGACATCCATTTGTTGTTTTGATTGTCTTGGCTTTTTTGGCCAAGTGGATGTACAAGAATGACTAAGCACCTTCTCTAGTTATCTATTCTTTCTTGTCTCAAATTCTATTCTTGCTATATCACAAAAATTGAAGAAGTCTTTTTCGGACCCTCCGGCTGAGGCGCACTCGGAGTCACCGATCTGTCAAGGACTGAACTCCAAAACCATCTAGATGTCTTTCAGTTAGACCAACCCATTCTCATTCGGTCTCACCAAAACCATTTAGACTGATCGAATTTTCCATCTCAGTGCAACCGACCTAAATTTTCTCGGAGTCACCGATTCGCTTCAATTGGAGCCACTGACAGCTAGTGGGTATATATATCCAGCGAGTCCGTTCGATTGAAATTTCTCAAACCCTTCGAACTCGCGCCCCACTACTGTCATCGCTAGGTCTCTGGACAGTCGTGTTTGCATCCAGCGCGCCCTCGCCATTGGATTCCGCCGCCGTCAACGGGAATCTCTCCCTCCGTTGCCGCCGTAGAGGATTTGCGCCAAGTTAGGGTAAAATCCGATCCCCTTGTGCTTCAACGTCTCATTCAATGCACAAGGGTTTTCGCCATGATTCATGCCACTGTTTGCAATATCCATTCCTCATACAAAATTCCTTAGAATAGATTCGAGCAAAATTTTAGGTTTAAGTTTTTGCAGAATGCATCTCGGACCAACCGAATTGAAATTTTCGGAGTCACCGATTTGGCTTTGGCCATTGCACTTGTACGCCACGGTGCCACCGAGTTGTACGAATCGGTGAGACCGAAAGTAAGTTTATGTGAAACCCTAGCATATCGGAGACACCGAGCCACAAATCGCTCTGATCAAAACTGTGTGCCAAGTTTCTGTTGAGTGCTTCGGTATCACCGAAATGATCAACTCGGATGATCCAAAATTCCTTCTGTGAAAAGTTGAAACTAAGATTTGAACTCATTTTTTCAAAAACCAGCTGTCTTTTTGTGATAACTCATCTGCTTTGCCCATACCCAACTATTCACAGGGTCAGCTTGCAAGATGTCAGAAGCAAGTGACAGTCAGAATGCCTCTGAAGCCAATATTGATCTGAGTGCAGGATCTAGCCCTGCAAAAAGTTATGATGAAGGCAGCAGGAGCCCTCCTAGCAACCTGCCTAAGGCTGCCAAAAGGACTAGCAAAGCCAAGGGCTCAGACACTGAAGATGAGGACTTCCAGCCTGAGGAAGTGACCTCCAAGAAGAAGCCAGTTGCTGTTCACAAAGAGTATGAAAGCAGAAAAGATAGGAAAGCTTAGAGCGGATTGCGGAAATAAAGTTTCATGATCTTGATGTGAAGGTCACAGAAATCCAGACAACTGTGGAGAAGCTAAAGGATGATGTGGATAGAACCAGAGAGACTGACGAGGACAGTGGGGATGATAGACCTACCACCGACAGGTTTCATACAGTGCCTAGAGCATCGAGGTCTGCCACTGTACCTACTGCAGATACGAGGACTACCATTTCTGCCCTAGCTGCTGCTCCATCCGTTCCACCACTAGTGTCTACTCCACCAGCACAGCAGACGTCAGCCATAGCATTTGCAGACGCACTTCTCTCAACGCCGTCAACGCACACCGGAGCTGCCAGCCAGAGATCTTCACCTCCAGGAGCTGCCAAAGATCGTGCCTAGAGTGACGAGTAGCTCTATACATATTCGAACTTTTTGGTACTTGTTGCCAAAGGGGGAGAATTTGTATAGATCTTTAGGCTTCGAGAGAGAGTGTCTTGTCTTTTGCTTGTTTGATTTTCCTTGAGATTTGCTACTATTTGGTTCGTGCTACGTTGGTTGATTGTGTGTGCTTGATCATATGATGCTTCATGTTATGCACTTTGATTATCTTTATCATTATCTATGTATGATCATTCACATGTGTTTTTGGTGATGCGTGCTTACTATTCCATTGATATCATTTTGCGCGCTCCACCAAGTCGTATGTGACATGGAAGAGTCACCCATGATTCTAATCGATTGTGCATTTGTATTGAAACACAAATTCTAAATAATGCACAAATTTAGGGGGAGCTCTTGCTTATCACATACTTCTCTAAGCGACGACGTATTTCATTTGATTATTCCCTCTATCAAAGCTTTGATCTATATGTTGTCATCAATTACCAAAAAGGGGGAGATTGAAAGTGCAACTAATCCCCGGGTGGTTTTGGTAATTAATAACAACATATATCTCATTGAACTAATGTACATTCAAGTGAAAGATTTCAGGAAGTTCAATGATTGGCATGGCAAGGACTAGGGAATGTGGACTCCTCAAAATGCTAAGGACATGCATTGGCAAAAGCTCAAGACTCTTCATTTTTGGTTAAGTTATCCAAGATCACATTGAGATCATAGGAAAGCCAATACTATTAAAAGGGGATGAGGTTTTGATGATGATCTGGTTGCTCAAGTGCTTAGTGGTATTGCTCCAAAACCCTCAGCCACTTTCTCTATCCAAACTTGTCCAATACCCAACTTGCCAACTCGGTCCCACCGAATCCTATCTATCCGGACCCACCGAGTTCATGAGGACAATGCCTAAGCTAAACCCTAACAAATCGGATCCACCGATATGGATCTCGGTCCCACCGAGATGGCCTTGCCAACTCTCTGTAATCGATTGCAATTATTTCGGTCCAACCGAGTTTCTGCAATTGGTGCCACTGAGATGGCTTGCCAACTTTCTGTTGCCTTATTGCATTACTTCGGTCCGACCGAGATGATGCAATCGGTGCCACTGAAACAAGGTTTGCCCTACCATTGCACATCGGTCGCTCTGAGTTGTTTCCATTCGGTCCCACCGAAACCTCCAAAGTTCATATCTTTTGCACAGGTCGGTCTCACCGAGAATTCCAGTCGGTGCCACCGTGTTTGGTCAAAAGTGTGTAACGGTTGGATTTTTGTGTGGAGGCTATATATACCCCTCCACCCCCTCTTACTAAGTAAGAGAGCCATCAGAACGTGCCTACACTTCCACCATATATTTTCTGAGAGAGAACCACCTACTCATGTGTTGAGATCAAGATATTCCAATCCTACCATTTGAACCTTGATTTCTAGCCTACCCCAAGTTGCTTTCCACTCAAATTCTTCCTCCACCATAGCCAAATCTGTGAGAGAGTGTTTGAGTGTTGGGGAGACTATCATTTGAAGCACAAGAGCAAGGAGTTCATCATCAACACACTGTCTATTACCTTTTGGAGAGTAGTGTCTCCTAGATTGGTTAGGTGTCACTTGGGAGCCTTCAAGATCATGTGGAGTTGAACCAAGGAGTTTGTAAGGGCAAGGAGATCGCCTACTTCGTGAAGATCTACTCGAGTGAGGCTAGTCCTTCGTGGATGGAAGCCATGGTGGAATAGACAAGGTTGCTTCTTCGTGGATCCTTTGTGTGTGGAGCCCTCCGTGGACCCGCGCAGTCGTTTCCCTCCGTGGGTGAAGTCTCCATCAACGTGGACGTACGATAGCACCACCTATCGGAACCACGGGAAAAATTGTGTTCCCATTGCGTTTGAAATCTCCAAACCCCTCCTTTACTTACATGTGCACTGTTCTGCTTTCCGCTGCTATACTCTTAGAATTGCATGTGTAGGGTGATACTTGACTTGTGTATTTGCTAAAATCTGCCCACAACTAAAATTGGGAAAAGGATAGATTTTTATTTGGTCAAGTAGTCTAATCACCCCCCTCTAGACATACTTTCGATCCTACAGGCACACCCCTTTAGGGGCCAGACCCACTTTCTGCACAACTCCAGGCGCAAGGCTGCCCCCTCGCTCTGTCTTGTTCTTCACCGAAAAAGTTCCGTCATGCCGTGAGGCTGCTCCATCCCCTTCTTGTTCTCCAGCAATGCCAAGTTCTAGATGGTGAAGTGCTGCTAGATTGATGACTTTGTACACATGCAATCCAGTGGAGAGATTGTGCTTTCGGTTTTCATTCGAGGGACTGTTCGAGGAACTGCACCAACGATCTTCACTAACTCTTCTTCTGCTACAACTCCGAGTTGGTAATGATTTGATCTATCCCATCTGCATCTTGATAGTGATCCTGGACTTGTTTGTAGGACGGAATTTTTTTTGTTTTCTACTACGTTTCCCAACAATTTGCTGGTCGAGGAAATGGAAAATAATCAGGCATTGACTAATGAATTTGAAATTCTTCAGTCAAAGTTTGAAGAACTCAAAGTGCGTCATGAGACTCTTTGAGGTGATCTTGAAAAACTTGGTCTGGAGTTCCTCAATAGGAAACAAGAATTCGAATCCCTGAAAGTGGTTCATGATGACTTGAGGTTTCGAAATGATTCACTCCTCACACAGTAAATCAGTGCTGATTTGGAAGGTTTTGTTCCTCCTTGTTCAAAGTGCATTGCTCTATGAAATGCTAAGTCATCACCTAAATCTTCAAATGCTGAAAATGGTGACTCTTCAAATGCTACTACTACTATTATCTGAGGAAACCTCTAACATTATGAATGAGAATGCTAGGTTGAAGACTTTACTTGAGGTTGGCTTGTTTAAAAGCCTCAAGGATCAGCAAGCCCTATGTGATATCCTCAAGAAGCAAATTCTGAATAAGAACCCGAGGAAAGAACGGTTAGGCTTCACAAGGAACATCAATCCTGATGGTTCATATTGGATACGTGAGCAATATCCCAAGACAACATTTGTGCTTCGAAGAGGGAAGACTGTTGATCACACTCTCTGGTTATGAATGCAAAGATTATGCCTCGATACATGAATATTTTGACTCTAACTATAAGTTATTCAAGAACCAGCATGGTGAGACTTTTTCTAGGTACGTTGGACCAAACTGTAGAAATAGACCTCCTCAGAACGCCATCTGGGTAAAGAAATACTTTGTCAATAACACGACAACTCATGTTGTTTCTCAGAAGAAGGCATAATTCTTCAAGGACCTATGGTCAAAAGTCCACAAGGGGCTATGCTAATGAATCTTTATCTAATGCATATATTCATCATTCCTCGAACTTTTATGTGCATAAATATTTGAAGAATTTTGGTGCATATTCATTAAACTATCCTAACTCATCTGCTCTGAAGCATTCTAATGCTTCGATTCACAAGTCTTCAAATGTTCCAATTTCCTCAAATGCTTCAAACCTACAGGGACCCAAACATATGTGGGTGCCTAAGAGGACCTAATCTCTTATGTAGGAATATGCCTCCAGTGGTCGAGAATGGGTACTCAACAGTGGATGTACTGATCATATGACCAGAGACAAAAGCATGTTCTATCATTTCAAGCTAGGTGCTTTAGCAATTTGAAGCATTACATTTGGAGAAAATGGAAAAGGAAAGGTAATGGGTTTAGGTAAGGTTGCTACACCAAGGGATATAACTATTGATAATGTGATTCATATGTAGGAGATATGCCCTAGAGGCAATAATAAATGTTATTATTTATCTCCATGTTCATAATTATGTTTATATTCCGTGCTATAACTGCTATGGTTCTCGAGTCTACAATAACCACGAGGCTCGGAGGGAAACTCATATGCATGTGTGGAATAATAAACGATAAATTGTATTCCTAGTCATGCCTTTAAGACTAGCTCAAGTGTTGCATGATGATCCTGTTTTTCTGATCATGGGCAGGACTATGCCAGCAAATTTTGAGGGCACAATGTTAGAAGAACATTTGTGTTGAATCGACCCGAATTGATGTTATGCTATGAGATACATTCGTCACAAGTTAATGGTTAATAACGCAGAGAAAGTTAACGTTTGCATGATTCCTTAGACCATGAGAGTATCGAGTTTCTTCATGCTTGCTTCATGAACTTTGGGGTTTTTGTTAAACGTCATCCGTAAATGGGTGGCTATTACGGCGGCTTACGGGTTCATGGAAAAGTATGACAAGGGACTTGATAGCTCAAGATTGGGATTTGCTCCTCCGATGATGGAGAGATATTCTTTGGGCCCTCTCGGTGTTATGGTATCCATCATCGTCTGGCCAGACACAATGTGATTTGATCACAGGGATGCCGGAACACGAGAACGAGAAAAGAGAACAAAACCGGTAATGAGGTAACTGGCATTGTTGACACGTGTTGATCCACGGGATGCCGATAAATCTCACCTCCGGTGTTTGTAACATATCGCGAAGTAACAGGAATAGCACACGGCAACTGGAGGTTCACTCGAATATTTATTCGTGTGGGTATAGGGTTCAATATGGGTGTCCACGGCTCCGATGTTGATCATTGATCGGAAAGTGTTCCGGTCATGTCTATACTTCACCGAACCTATAGGTTCACACACTTAAGGGTCATCTATCTACAGAATACTAGACAGGGAGTCTGAGAGAAAGTCACCGGAAAAGTTTCGGAGACAACGGAAGAGTTCCGGAGAGAGAACACCAGAATAGTTTCGGTAAAACCGAAAAGTTGTTTCGGAGTATACCATTAAGTCAAAATGGTTTCGGCACACACCTGGAAATTCTTGGAGGGTGCCAGAATTGTTCTGGGAACTTCTGGGATTTTTTCGGAGAAAAAAACCGGAAATGTTCCGGAGCTGCCGGAACCGCTTTGGTTGCTTTTCGCTGATGAAAATCACTGATCCGGAATTGTTTCAGAACACGTCCAAAATTATTTTAGGGGGTACTGAAAATGTTCTAGGCTCACATAAATATTTTCGGATTTAAGTATCGCGGAAAAATGTTTTCATGAATAGTGAAAAACACGTTATGGTTGCTTTTTGAAAAGCCACCTTTTTAGGCTTTGTCCCAAAAGATCTAGGGGATGACATGGATGGATGGGAACCCCTTTTTGGGGGGGACCCACATGGGGTGGGCAGCCAAGGGGGAAGAAGGCAGATCGCTTACCCCGGATTTGCTGCCGCTCCGCCTCCTTCCCCGCCAGCTCGGCCTTAACCGCTTGGTATGCGCCACGCAGCTTGTTGTAGCTCGCCACCCGCTGGGCCTGGAGGGCCTGCGGAGGAAGGGTCACAGACAGCAAGAAGAAATTCTGGAAGGCTCGAGCCGCCTGCTCCGCAACCGGTCAGAGCCTCGGGGGCTACACCCAGTGGTTGCGCTGACGCGCCCCCACTGGAAAGCATTCTAAGAAAACAGAAGCACTCACCGCGACGCCCTGCTCGAGTTGGGCGAACCGGCTCTGCACTCCCTGGGCGGTTGTTTGCAAGAAGCTGCCGAGGCTGGCGAACTGCGTGCGCACCCTGTCTAGGGCGGGAGTCCGGGTCCCTGGGTGCGCCCCGCTGGTGGCGTCGCTGGCGCTTGCCCAGTCCCCTTGCAACTAGGCCGCCGAGCCCGCGCCTGCCGAGATGAGGTTACAATGGCGCCAACGCCTCCGGGCATGGTTCACAGGCCACCCGGGCAACATCCCCCCCTCGGGTAGGCGGGCTGCGCCCTCGGGGCCGGCCCCGTCGGCCTGAATGCTCCCTCCGTCCCGGCCGTTCCCCTCGCCTCGGTCCACCCCCGGAGCGGCGTCGGACAGACTCGGCAGACGAGTGGCCGGCTCATGGGAGCCTCCCGCCGGCTGCCTCCAAGCCCGCCTGCGCGTCGGCTTCTGCTTCTGCCTGGTGTGCCGGGTCCTGCACGGACTCCGGGCGCCGCTCTGGCGGTGGTGATGGCGGCGGCACGTCCGCTTCGTAGGGCGCCCACGCGGCGCTTCCGACCTTGTCCGGACCCACGGCGCTCTTCTGCGCCGTCGCGGCGCCCTCCCACGCTTTCGCAGAGGCCTCCGTTTCCTCCTGCACGGCCAGCTCCCAGTCCCTCCATGCGGCGCACTCCCGCTCCTCGTGCGTGGCGGCTTCAGCATGCTCGTGCTCCGCTGCATCATCTTCAAATGGGGATGGAGTGCCCACTTCCGGGAGTCTGAGGGGAGCCCTGCCAATGCACAAAAGGTTGAGGGGGAACGAGAAAAACGCAATGATGGACACGAGCCAAACCCAAGGCTGAGACGGAGGCGCTCACCTGGTACTTGTTGGGATTGTTCGTTTCGGGGTCGGCATCGGGGCGGCGTGGCGCGCTCTCTTCACGCCCTTGCATTCGCCCCCTAGCTGCGCCCCCTCCGAGAGCTTCCCGGCCGGCGTCTCGATCGCCTGCTTCCCGTGAGCCCGCGTCGCGGCCGCCGGCCGCCCGCTGGAGCCACGTCCGCCTCCTTGCGTAGCCACCTCCTCATTATGGGGTTGTCGTCGGCCATCGTGGCTGCCGCAGTCGGAAATACTGCACCAAGCGCCTCATCGAGGTCATCCGTGTCGTCATCCGGCCAGTTGCGTAAAGGGTAGGATAGGAAAGACTCACCGGCGCGGCCGGACCCTCCGGCTCCGGCGTCTCCGAGGGGCTCGTCGCCCTCCTCGTCCGCCTCGTCATCCGGCCCGGCCTCCCCGTCCGAGGCCTCCCAATCCGGCTCGAAAACCGGCGGGTTCGCCCCGTCATGCGCTATCTAGCGTGGGAACCTCTGCACCAACAATTAAACCGCGCGTCAAGGCAATGCGGCAGAAGATGAGAAAGCTGGAACAAGGCCGGCTGAGCGCGCACCTGAGGCGCCGGGTTGGCACGCCTGTATGGCTCCTTGCCGTAGCTCCAGGTGTCCGGGTCGAGCTTGGCGGAGGTGATGCGGTTCACCTGTTTGGCTCAGCTGTCGCCAACCGGCACGGGTTGAGCCGGCCGCTCATGTCGCATATCCGATGCGGCCGGCGCTGTAGCGGCTGCACCCGGCGGTCGATGAAGGCCGTGATGAGGTCCGTGCCGGCCAGTCGCTCGTATTCAACCAGCTGCCCCAGCCGGCGGCAGACCGCCACGGCTTCCATCGTCGACCTGCGGGGCTCGAAGGTCGAGTTCCGCCTCTCCAGCGGTGCGACGTCCGCGAACGGCGGCAGATTTATGTAGTCAGCCGCCGGGTTCACGTTCTTCACGTAGAAGAACGACCGCTGCCACTTCCTCGACGACTCATGCAGCAGCAGCTTGGGGAAGCCTCCCACCGGCCGAATGGTCACGAGGGCCGCCCCGCAGGCGGTCATGACCGGACCCTCTAGCGCCGGCGCCGTCTGTGGCTTGAGGAAGAAGCACCTGTTCCAGATATCCACCGATGGCTCGAGACCGGCGTAGCCCTCACAGAAGACGGCGAATGCGGCGAGTTGGAGGATCAAGTTGGGCCCGAAATGGTCAAGGAATCGACGAAGGAAAGTGTTAGCAGGGAGGCCGAACCGGCGGAAGAAGTGCTCGGTGAAGACGACGATCTCCCCAGCCCGTGGCTAGGGCACGATCTCGCCGCTGGCCTCGCGCGCCTCCATGTGCTTTGCCAGCGGCAGCTTCCACCGGAAGCGAAGATACCCGATGAACTGGTTAGAGCCGTCGGAGCCTTCCCACGAACATTTTGGCATCGCCATCTCCGAACGCGGTGCGGGCGCGGCGGCGGAGCGGGGCGCGACAAGGAACAGCCCCAGCGGGACCGGAGCGGCACTGTGGTTGCTCTGGCGCACGCCGCGGCTGCGGTGCTCTGCGTACGGGCACGAGCGCATGAGAGGAAGAAGGAGGAGGAAGAGAGGCAGCGGGGCAGGGGCGAAAGGCCATGTGAGCCTCGGCCGTTCCCCCCTCCCCCCACATTTAAACCCTGAGGAGATCGTGGGGGAGTGGGATCAATCGTGCCCATGAGCCCCCACTCCCCCCGCGATACACGGACGCATTAATTGCCCCGGGAAGCTCAAGCGTCCGGGCCCGCCACAGAGGATCCGGTGCGCGAACCAAGCCCGCGGCCTGGTGGGCCCGGCCCGCGGCGACGTCCCGTCGCGCGCGTGGCCTGGCAGGCCTAGACATGGCCGCGGCCCCCACGTGGTTTGCTGCCATGCGGGCAGCAGGCGCGGCTTTTGATAATGAAGGATGAGCCGACGAACCATTCGGTTACCCCGCCACGGCCGGGCGCGGGGGAAGCCGGCCACGCCCGCGCAACCGGCAAAGTCAAGCCTCTCATCCGTCAAGGTGTAAGCTGCCGGGCCCTCGGCCCGCAGCCGACGGTCCCCGCCAGCTTCGGGGACTACTGTCGGGGGGATGACCCCCAAGTAGGCGCATCGGTACTTAGCCCCTCGATCTGGCTCGCCCTCCAGCCGGCCGTGTGGCTCCGGGCCGGCTGGGCGCGGCGACGAAGCTCGACCCGGCCAGTCCACAGCCGGCGGGTCGGCGCTGGCTCCATCTGGCCGAACGACAAGACAACCCCCCATGACGGGGCGAGCATGGCTACAGTGCGCCCGCCGCCGCTGACCGGGGCAAGCGTGGCTACAGTGCGCCCCGGAACCGCGGGCCGGGGTCGGCGGCGGCGACCCGGCGCGGCCCTGTAGCAGCACAATGCCAGCCGCTCCATGACGCAGGCAACGACATGCCACAGTGGCGGACGGCCGGCGGGGCCCGCACCCGATGGGCCCCAGCAGCCGGCGGGCCCCACTGTCCGGCGTGAGGCGATGACATCAGGGCCCCGCGCCCATGTAGGTTTACCATTGTGACCCTAGGGGGCCAGACTATAAGACACCCCAGGGCCCTCAATGCAGAGGGGCTGGTTTTCTGCTGGCTCGGTTCTTCTCCCCCGCTTCCAACACACACACACACACACACTAACTAGGAGAAGGAAAGAGCTAGCTCTTCTTCCTCCTCCCCCAAGACAGCTCAAGGAGCACTATTGTAGCCCTCTTGAGATCCATCTAGTAGATCTTGCAGGACTAGGGGTGTTACCTCCCACGGAGGGCCCTGAACCTGGGTACATCGCGTGCCATGCACCGCTTGTCCCCAATCTTGCCTCCGGAACCCTCCGACGTCCTTCGGCCCCAACCACGTTCGATAAGCCTACACATGGCATCTGTCGTGTGAACACCACGACAGGCTTGTACCTCCACATCGGAGCAGCTCGGACTTGGAGGGGGAGAATCCGTCGATGAAGCATAACGTGGACTACATCCACCAGGGTGACGCCCGTACGGACTACACCCTTGACCTTGCACTGGAGTTCCACTACCTCTTTCTGGTCTCCCCAGGAGAGATTCTTCTCGGTCCAGGAGCGCCACCGAGAAGGCGAGGACTGCCTCCTGGTCCCCGGATGGCTGGTCGGCAACGTAAAACCACTCCTGCTGCCAGAGCTTTACGGTCTCCACGAACATACCCTCCAGCCAGGTAACCTTGCGGAGTTTGCTGATCATGGCCCCGCCGCAATCAGCAAGTTTGGAGCCGCTACTGTGCGGCTTGATGCAGAACACCTTCAACCACAACCCAAAGTGGGGCTTGATGCGAAGGAAGGCTTCATAGAAAGTGATGAAAGCGGCAATATGGAGGATGGAATTCGGGGCCAGATGATGGAAGTCTAGTCCGTAGAAGAAAAGGAGACCTCGGACAAAGGGGTGGAGAGGAAATCCCAGACCTCGGACGAGGTGGGAAATTTAGATGACCCGCTCCCCCTTTCGCGGAGCGAGCATGGCCGAGGCCGAACAGACATCCCCAGTGCGCACAGGGGATCGGCATTTAACCGTGACGGGGAGGTACCCATCGGCCTGGAGCTCGGTGATGGTGTCGGTGGTGATGATTGAGGGTAGCCACTGCCCCCTCATGTTAGTGGCCTCGGACGCCGGAGCGGCAGCACCCTTTCCCTTGCCTGCCATCCTTTGTAGCGGAGGAAGGGAGTGGGGAGAAATCGGAGCAAGAATCAGATCTAGGGGCGCTTTAGCTTTAGGGATGCTGGAGCAATTGTGCGAGAAAGGAGAGCGTGGGTAAAATCGATTTACAGGTTCCCTTCTTATAGGCCAGTAAAAGGCCAGGGGTCACCACGTAGCACAAAGGAAATCACCAGTTCCCGATATGACGTGTTGTATATGCGCGCAAGGATTAAGGGATTTGGTTAATGATATTGCTGGAAATCCGGCGCACGATCCCTTTATTGAAGGCACGTGCCAATAGAAGCGGCCTTGGGCCACGAGATACCCTGCCATAACTGTTGACAAGATGGCTCGGCTCCCCGATGAATGATGACTGTTCGGTTTTCGGCCAAAAAGTTGTCAGGGCTCAACCCAGTCAACCCGCCATGCTTACGTGGCGAAGCATTCGCCGTTAAGTTAAGGGAGTCTTCGGACCCAATAAAAACCAAAGAAGGCCTTGTTAAAAGATGCCCCTTACAGCCTGAAATAGACCTTGGAGCCAATTTATAAGCGGTCATAGCGGGGGGTAGAATCAATGGTGGAACATAAAAAGACCTCGGATCCGAACATATCCTAGAAGCTAACGTGGAAGATGGAACTTGTCTACGAAGCCGAAGACTGCAAGAATGAAGCTGTCCCGAGGAAGGAGACAATGTCCTCGGCTTGAAGACCAGTTCGGGGGCTATTGGCGGTGTCCTGGATAGGGGGGTGCTCACCACGTCGGCCTGCCAGTCATGGGCCGCGCCGAGGACCCACCAACAACTGAAGAGTGGGCCATGCATGTCCTGGACCTCGGCGTACTTAAGATGGAATCCTCCAAAGACTTGGTGTACACTTCAAGGTGTATTTGAATGATCGGCATGTTTATTCCTAGATTGTAACTGACCATGTGTATACCCTAAATACCCCCGGTGCCTATATAAGCCGAGGGGTTTAGTCTGTAGAGGCACGATATCAAGGTTTAGAGGTTAGAACTCATACAAACGATCTCGAGGTAGATCATCATGTACTTTGTACCCCATCCACAATCAATATAATAAGAGGAGGACGTAGGGTTTTACCTCTTCGAGAGGGCCCGAACCTGGGTAAATACTGTGTCCCTTTTACTTCCTTTTACCATCGTGCCAAGATCACCAGCTCGGGACCCCCTACCCGAGATCCGCCGGTTTTAGCACCGACACTCCCCCCCTTCCGGTGCCCCCCACCCAACTCCTGCTATGAGTTGGCCTTTCTTTGGGCTTGTCATGATCCTATGATCTACTCACACACAAACAAGGACTAAAACTCACAAGGGGTGACCCAACGCCTGCTAAGAGTTGGCCTCTCTTTGGGATTTTCATGATCCTATGACCTACTCAAACACAAACACGGAGTAAAAATCACAAGGGGTGGCCCTTTCTGAAGAAAAGCTAGGGCTAGACGACGCAGGGCCGCCGAAGAGGGGGGCACGTCGCGCGATGAAGTGTTGGAACCTCTTTTTGGTTGATCATGATCCTGTGACCCATTATAATACAAACAAAGAGGAAAGTCCACATGGAATCACCCCTTTTGAAGGAAAGCTAGGGATTAGACGTTGCGGGGCTCGTTGGACAGGGGATACATCAAATCGCACGAGTAAGGGTCAGAAACACTTTTACTTTTGCATGGGGTCCTAATATGGGTGTACTTGGGTGGTGTGAAGAGTATAAAGGCAATACCACAACTTTGAAGTGGCAAAGTGGCGGTAAAGAGAGAGAGCGGGAAATTGAGGGGATAGAAAGGGCGGCCAAAAATTGGTGGAAGAGAATGGGTGAGAAAGAGAGGGGAAAGAAATAAAATGCAATAAAGAAACACAAATGGAAGTGAAAAGGAAAAAAAAATTGCGCAATAAGGAATGGATGAGGCAAAAAAAGGAATGCAAGGTGTAAGCCGAGTGCCATATATCGGGCACTCGGCTTACACTTATCTGCATTTAAAGAAAAGGAAATGCAATATTGTAAGCCGAGTTTCATGGATCTGGTGCTCGGCTTACACGTAACCACACTAAAAAAAGGAAATGCAATATTATAAACCGAGTTTGATTTATCTGCTGCTCGGCTTACCCGTAAGCGCATTAAAAAAAAGGAAATGCAATATTGTAAGCCGAGAGCCATTTGGTTGACACTAGGCAAACAACTACCACCGTCACCGGACCGTTATGGACGGTCGCAAGGGACACATGTCCATGTATGCCGGGTGTGCTATAGGAAGGTCTCGGCTTTGACCATACTTTGCCGAGCGCCCATCGGTTGCCGAGTTTTTTTTCCGCCACACTCGGCATACACCTTGCATGCCGAGCCCCCTATTTTTTACACTCGGCATATGTCGATATACCTTTTTTTTAGCAACCGGCAGAAGCTCTGTCTTTTCGTATAGAAGAAGAGAATTGACCAGTTTATAAGGAAAACTGGCCAAAAAACGATACACATATGAAACATCCACACCAGCCCCTAGGCTGAGTAACCAACGAATCAAACGAATCGACGTCCTTGCTACCCAAGCAGCCAAGGTCGACACCCTACAACCCGACCCGGAGCCGCGGCTCCGGCATACAAAACCTCAAGCGAACACACACATGCCGATCCCGAGGCCGCGCACCAGCCTTGCCGACGACTCTGCCGTCCAGACGACCAAAATCGAAGCCCTGCAACACTGACAAATTCCAGAGCCGTTGCTTCTGTTTGTTGTGCTTCTTCGTGCTGCCGGCATGTGCGAGCTCTTGGCCTAGTTCAGCTAAGCAGGTTGAACCCGATTGTACCGGTTTTTGGTTGATTTTCTTTACTAACTGACCAATTCTATTTCTCCTTAATGAAAAGGCAAAGCTCATGTTGGTTACTCGGAAAAAGAAAAAAAAACATATATCCTGGTAGTGGTGTTATTTTTGTATCAATTCATTCTATTAGGGGCTAGGATCGAAGAGGTTTCTAATTAAGCAAAACGACATGGCAATACCGTATATGCAGTAATTTATCCAATAAATTAACCCCTCAACTAAAAGAAAGTTGGACTGTTACAGTAAATCGCAAATTCGTCTCACAACACAAAGGAAACCTTTATTTGTGATTGGCAGCAATCGAGGATCACTGCATATTCGTAGGACGTAGCTACAGATGTAGGAAACTCTGGTCGGCGTGCAGTTTTCTAGTGCAAAGTGTGTAACTGAACCGTGCTTTTGCCTCCCGATAGACGTACGCTTCCCAAGTGTTTTTTATTGGCGCGTGCACACTTTCATGTTAGGAGATCATTTGATCTGAACTAAAGTTCAGACAGCTCCCAGAGCGCGTGCACCACGAGTGCATGCATGCTCAACCAAGGATCACCACCCACCCTGATAAGTACTCCTACTAGTTATAAGCTCCTCTGCACCACTAGTTAACATCTTGTACCTAGTAGACTGCGTGTTAGAGAGAGAGAGAGAGTTTGTGTGTTTGGCATCCCTTTATTAATGGCTTTTGCGACTTTTGATATGCAGGTATGCAATTTAATACGCGTAATTAGCGACAATGATTTGATAATATATTGGTGGGCCGGAATGATTGACTTGTAGTAGCCATGCATATTAGCCTACTTGACTAGACTGTTAGCGAGTTATTATTAGTTCTGTAATGTGACAGGCATTCAAAAAGGCTGGCCGTTTGGAAAGGAGAACAGAAGAATATAAACTGAAGTGTCGATCAACGGATGGAAGCTAGCGGAGAAATAATGGCACGTATGAAAAGACTTTGCCCGGTCCTAGAATTTTTAATTTTTTTCAGAAAGGTTGCTACGTGTTCAGATAAGCAATCAGACACAGCACACACGCAGAGCACGCTCGAAAAAAGATAGGGGACACCTGTCCCAACACAGATAGCAAAAAACCCACAATAAAAGCAAATTACAAAGCAACACCTGAGGGGGTTAAATTCTAAAAAACCAACACTCATCGCTGTCCTCCTTCGCCACCAAAGGAAGAAGGGACAGAACCCATGAACTGAAGAGCCGGCGGAGCACCACTGCTGCAAAGCTTTCAGAGCCAAAGAAAGAACCACCGCGGACGACGGAGCACCTATCAATGTGGAGCATCGGCGGGGGAGCATCCCGTGCACCTCGGGCCCCGGATCCACCATCTCCATCGACATCGACATCGACGAAGAAGACCGCCGGATCCACATGCCAGCAACCTCGATCCCAGCGCTAGAGAGGGTGCTGCCTTCTGCAAGCTGACGCCGCTGGCAGAAACGGTGAGCACTGGCGGACTTTTCTACAGGGCAACCCCACTGACCTCTCGACGGATCCAGAGAAAACACCGCCACAACGAGGATGAGATCGGGGGACACCATTCCACTGCTCAGTCACTGCCATCGCTTCGCGGACTGGGCACAAAAAACCTAGCCCTGCCGGCCCTGCTTACCGATGAGGAACAAAACAAAAGCACCGGGGTTACTCCCCCCTCCCGCCACCGGAGCTTCAGGCGGAGGGGTGATGAACCAGCAGGCTCACCGACAGAGGAAGTTGGAAACTCTCTCTCCGCCCTCTTCGCCACTCTTTTCGGAGCTAAAGGAAGGGGAACGCGAAAAGCGAGCTAAACCAGCGTTTCGGTTCTTATAACATCATGGGACCACTACACTAGCGCTTTAGCCCATCTAGACCCAATCACAAAACAACGTGGGCTTATAAGAGATCTTGAGCCCTCACCGCCCCCGAAAGACCAACCACGTCGGTGAATAGTGTTGAAAGGAATTCTTATCTATTTCTCGAGGCAATTATATGTTGGAAATATGCCCTAGAGACAATAATATTATATTATTATATTTCCATTATTCATAATTAAGAGTTTATATTTCATGCTATAACTGCTATGATCCTGGAATATGCGATTCAGTGGAAAACTCATATGCACGTGTGAAATGATAAACAGTAAACAATAGGTTCCCAGTCTCGCCTCTAAGACTGTCTCAAGTGTTGTTGGTGATCACGTTTTCCGGATCTTAGGATATCATTAAGTGTAACGATAGTCCTAAAACAACATTGAGGGTATGATGTTAGAAGAACAATCATATTGAATCGACCCAAAACTTGTCTGTTATACTTTGTGATTATATCGTCTGAAATCATTTGTTATAACACGGAGTGTTAGCATGTGTTTTAGTTCCTCAGACCATGAGAGTGTCTCGGTCACTTCCTACCGTATGATGGGCTTTGGGTTGCTCAAACGTCATCTGTAACAAGGTGATCATAACAACAACTTTCAGGCTTACCGGAAAGTTTGACAAGTGACCGGATAGCTCAAGAGTGGGATTTGCTCCTCCGACGATGGAGAGATATTCTTAGGGCCCTCTCGGTGTGACGGCATCCATCATCGTCTGGCCAGACACAGGTGACTACGTCATGGGGATGCCGGAACACGTCAACGAGAAAGAAGAACAAAACCGGTAACGGGAGCAACGGTATAGTGAGGATGGTGATGACTCAGGAGGATACCGATGCACACCAGGTTTTGTAAAGTATCGCGAAGCAAAGGGAACACTGCATGATAACCAAGGTTCACTCGAATATCATTCGTGTAATCATAGGGACCGATATGGATGTCCACGGTTCCGCTATCGGTCATTGAACGAAGGGGTTTCGTTCATGTCTATGATTTACCGAACCTACAGGGTCACAAGCTTAAGGTAATCACAATCTGCTAAGTTTTAGTGGTACGGGAGTGATGAGAATATATTTGTGGAATTGTTTCATTAATATCCGGAATAGTTCCGAGAGGTTCCGGAAGCGTTTCGGGGTCACCAGAAGGGTTTCGGTGAATATCGGGTAATACCAGGTATTACCGATTAATTATATATAAGTGGAAAATGTTTCCGGGGATGTTAAATTATATATATAATGGTCTAAAAATGTTTAGAACAAATATATATATTTAATTTAATATCAATGGGCCTAATAAGGCCAAGAGGTGGAAGGGAACTTGGGCCATGAAGGCCCAAGTGGAGGGGCGAATCCTACTTGGGGTGGGAGTTGGACTCCTTACCATGGCTGGCGCACCAAAGGGGAATCCTTCCCCTTTGGTGGCTGCCCTCTCCCTCCCCTCAAACCTATATATACTAGGGATTTTTGCTCTATTGAACACACAAGTTTTGGAACCTCCTCTACTTCATCTAGTGCTAGTTCTAGTTGGTCCTAGTTGACTAATTAGAGCAAGCCCTAGCCTCCTCTAATCCTCATAATTAGAAGCCCCGTGTGGTTCTAAACTCCTCCCTCTAATTCTCCGGCGACGATTAGCTCTGGACGGCGAAGCGCTGCCGGATCGTTAAAACTGTACACTTGCAACCAAGTAGAGAGGCTGTGCTTTCGGTCTTCCGTTCGAGGGATCCTTCGAGGGTGGTTCGCGGGATCGTCATCAACGTTTCAGGGACTCCAAGTACGATCTACACCGACTCGTCTACTTCCGCTGCACTCCCGGAGTCGGTAACGATCGTTGATCCAAACCCTATATGCATCTTCATATTGTTCCTGGGTGATCGTAGGGCGAATTTTTTTGTTTTCTACTACGTTTCCCAACAGTGGCATCATGAGCGGCTCTATGAGTAGATGCAGGTTTCGATCTAGATCACATGTGATTGTGAGGGTGATGTTCTTGCTATGCTTCCCTCGAGTGTTGCTTTGGTTCAGTTCATTGATGGCATGGTGTCGCTTTTCACAAGGTTCTGACAATCGCTCGGCTCTGGCTATTGACGATCTGATAACAGTTTCTTGGGCTTCACCATAGTCAAGAATAGTGAACCATCGCGTACGCAAGAGGGCGATGAAGATGGATGATCTTCTAGGGGGTCACGCGTATTAGATGAAGTTTAGTGTGGGGGAACAAGATTTTTAATTAAGTCTCTTCTTTCACACACCCCGAAAGTTAATCTAGCAACAAGGATTATCACTTTATGGTGTGCACGTAGGTAGCTAGGTTTATCCAGAAACCCTAGAAGCCACATAATTAAAATTTTCCAAACCAATTAGAGAACGTCGAACTTGGTTTTGCAGGGTTTGCATATGATGTGGTATAGCCTTCGTCATGATAATGAGTTTATGTATGAGATGGTTATATGTTGTAATGTTAAATGGCCTACGCGTCAAGGCATGATGACTAGAGCCACGAGATTGCCACCTTAATGTAAATATCGTAGAGATAGATTACAGGTGACGGTGGCAAGACGTACACGGAGGACCCCGACGAGGAGAAGGTGTACCCGGCGCGGGACGAGGAGCTGTAATTTCGTGCCACGGTGGAATTTCTGATTTTGGTGCCACGGCAACATTTTCTGAAACGGTCGCCACGGCAACGTTTTCTGAGATTGCCACCATGGCAACATTTTTGAAACGGTTGCCACGGCAACGAAATATTGGCCGTCACGTCACTTCAACTGGAGATTGAAGACGATCATGAAGGACTCCTGGCGCCCAGGGCTATACCATATCATGCTATTATGAATTGCCTGAGATGTTTATCCCTTTGTTGTTTGCACCCTTTGATTGTGCAGTAATCAATTATTAGGGTGATCTCTCACAGTAAATATCAAGTTAAAAGGTGCTCTTCCCAGTGTTGCAACCGTCTATAACATGTAGCGTTCCGGAGTGCGTCATGTCCACATGAGTACAAACGGGACGTGAGGTGCAAGACGGGGATGGTCAGACCATGCATGCAGATAGCACTCAGTTGTCCTGAAGTTCTAGCAGAATAGTTTTGAGCTCAGAGCACGAAGCATTGAAAGATGAACAAGAGTCATATGGTGATATCATCGGCAAAAGCTTGCCCACCGGTCAAAATTCTCGTCATCAGCGATGTCCACATCAATGACTGAGGACTAGATTTGGATCTTGAATCACTCACTATCAATTATGAGAGATATTGATTTAAGTGGGAGCACAATTATGTATTAACTAAGTTTAATAACTAGTGCAAATTAATTATGAACAATGTCTTTGTGTAGTTTGCATTATAATTGTAGAATTATGGCTCACGGTTCCACCTTTGTTGTTGAAATTGATTGACTGTTATTTATCTAGTTGAAACTTTATGTTTGAGAGGATCGTCCTCTAAAAGTGCCAAGAAGGATTTTTGTCCTACTGTATGTTTATAATACTCTCTTGCTGATGCTATGGATGACGAAACTCACGTCCTTCGATCCAAAAGCTAGAATTGCATTACAGTCTGCTTGCTTCCGAGAAACTCGAACTTCAAAATGTTTGGGATAGTTATGTGATATTCTTGGAACTGAAAATTGTTTTCAGAAACAAACAAAGACTAAAAGATATGCGATATCTGAAGAAGTGTTTTGTTTGCAAGTTCTAGTGAAGCGTTCAACTATGTTTAAGACTGAAATGCATAAGATCCAAAAGAACACCAGTCATGTGTTGACGGTGAGAACTTATAGAGAAAGAACAAAATTGAAGGATGTAATGAGAGTTACACGCCTAGGGAAGTTCAGGGCTCACGCCGCTCTTAAAGTTGATGTTTCTTCTGAGAATGAGAGAAATATTGAAGTAAAACTATAAAAGTAAAAGGCAGAAAGAAAAGAAGACTGGAATGTCCTGCTCAGGTATGAATGTCATACAAGTTATCAGATGTAGAGATGTTTGGTCAAGTAAAGTGTAGTTCTTGGGAAATATGATCAATTTGTTGATCACTAATTCATCGATATTGTGATTAAAAGGTTGATCACAAGGATATCGACTCGGTTGCATATTATTGTGAATCGTTGCAAGAAACTTTGAAAGGCCTAAATGACCAACAAATAATGAGGTTAAAATATTTGATTGATTGTAAAAGGTTATAGTATTTCCATCAGTGTAGTTCCTCTATATTTATTATCATAATTTGTTTTAGACTTTTTGTACACTCTAGCCCATTGCATAGAAGTTACAAGAAGGTTGTTCATGAGAGAACAATAGTTGTTCAATGTTATGAACAAAAGGCCATACACCTATTGTGGATAAGATGAATATTATGAATATTGATAATAAAATTGAAAATCCATAACACTGACGCTCAATGTTGCAAGACAAAAGAATACCACATTTGTGTGGCACTACATTTAGTCACATTGGAGAAACCAGCATGAAGAAATTTCATAGTGATGAATTTTGAAGTCATCTGATTGAGAATCATCTGACACTTGCAAATTTCGTCCAATTAGTTAAGTAAACTAAAATACCATTCATAGGCCATAGAGAATGAGCAACAAAATAATTGGCAATATGCATATCGATGTATGTAGTCTAATAAGTGTTGTTGCAAGCAGTGGATTTATCAATCTTCAAGGATGACTCAAGTAGATATTTATATTTACTTATTGAGACATAAAACTGGATCTTTTGAAATGTTTCAGAAGGTTTTCAGAATGTAGAATTTATTGTAACAAGAAAATTATGTTTCTTCAATTAGATTGCAGAAGGAATATTTGAGTTACAAGTTTAGCGAATGTCTGATGAGCTATGAAAAGTATTTTATAGCTTGCAACTCCTAGAACAGTACTAAGAGTAGAGTGTTTTAAGTAGATGCAATCAAGCTATGTATGACATGGTGAGATCAAAGATGACATTAATTATTTTGCTAATATACTTTTAATGTGATGCTTTAGAGACTGTGACTTTTACACTGAAAAGAATGCCATCAAATTTGTTGAAATAAGTGCTACTTTGTAGGTTATCCCAAATAGTTGGGTATTCCTCTATCACTACGCCGAGGCAAAGTGTTTTGCCACAGAGTGCGGAAATTTTGAAGAAACTATTTTCTGCAAAAGAGTGAGTGGGAGGATAGTGCAACTCGACAAGATTGCAGAATCTTCGTGATCAGGTTGAAGAAAAGAAATACTAGAAGTAATTCTAGAATTTCCTACTGCGACTGATACGAAAGCCTCTACATGAGATATAGAGACTACAGTCGAACTTGCAGCTGAACTGTATATATGTTGGGAAGATTTGTGCAGACCTTTGTGGTGTGCAGATGAAATATTGTTGGACAAACAGTGAACCTATAATTCATAGAGAAGCGTTGATGGGCCCAGACTCCGAAAATTGGCTATATGCCAACATAATCCGAGATAGTATCCATTCACATAATTCAGGCTTAGAACTTGATGAACCCTTCGAAAGACTTGGAGTCTAAAGAATAGTAATGGATCTATAAACTGACAAAGATAAAAATGTTTTATAATGCTTGACTTGTTACAAATAGTTTATGACAAGATCAAGAATTGACTATGACGAGACTGTCTCATCATAGCAATACTTTAAGTCAGTTCAGGTTAAACTAGCAATTACTAAATATTTCAATTATGAGATATAATAGATGGATGTCAAAATGATTCCCAGATGGAAATAGAACCAAGGTTGTATATTTGATACGGTCCAAGGTAATTTTGTCGATCCGAAGGATGCTAGTAAGTGTGCAAACTTCAAGAGATCCTATAATGATCTGAAGCAAGCATAGTGGAGTTGGAATCTTCGTACTGATGAAATGGTCAAATGAATTGGGGGGGGGGGCGGGGCGAATCCTACTTGGGGTGGGAGTTGGACTCCCCCCATGGCTGGCACACCAAAGGGGTATCCTTCCCCTTTGGTGGCTGCCCTCTCCCTCCCCTCAAACCTATATATACTAGGGGGTTTTGGTCTATGGAACACACAAGTTTTGGAGCCTCCTCTAGTTCATCTAGTGCTAGTTCTAGTTGGTCCTAGTTGACTAATTAGAGAAAGCCCTAGCCTCCTCTAATCCTCATAATTAGAAGCCCTGTGTGGTTCTAAACTCCTTCCTCTAATTCTCTGGTGACGATTAGCTCTGGACGGCGAAGCGCTGCCGGATCGTGAAGACTGTACGCTTGCAAACAAGTAGAGAGGCCGTGCTTTCGGTCTTCCGTTCGAGGGATCGTTCGAGGACGGTTCGCGGGATCATCATCGACGTTCGACGGACTCCAAGTACGATCTACACCGACTCTTCTACTTCCGCTGCACTCCCGGAGTCGGTAACGATCGTTGATCCAAACCCTATATGCATCCTCATAATGTTCCTGGGTGATCGTAGGGCAATTTTTTTTTTCTACTACGTTTCCCAATATTATATTCATGTCGACAATATGAACTGCATGAAAATTAGCATATAGGCGTGGACAGACCATATCGACCAATGGGTGCCTAGGGTCCCCCTGGCCCTGCATGTAGTCGTGCCAAGCTTCGTACTCGGAAGAGAGATGGATGGACACGTTTTTAACTCTGGGGTCCTATAGTAACTAGAAGATTTACCCTAGTTCGTTAGTGAGATCGGATCACATCGTATCGTACCAAAGATTGAAGACTTGCCGCTGAAGAAGGTACCTCTATATAAAGGCTCGAAGACCTCTACTGAAGATTCAAGCCATTCCAATCACCATTCTCGCAAAACCTAGCTTGTAGATCTAGTTCTTGTACTCTGTAAACATTATATCAATATGCACTTTTTTTGACTATTTACTGTAGAGCAATAGCCCCACAGCCCTTTATTCCAGAAAATTTTGCCCAGACCTGTTTAAGTTCGCTCCCACCGGGAGTCGAACTCAGGACCTGGAGTGCTACTAAGGTCGCTGCAACCACAAGGCTACATGCCCGTTCGCCAATATGCACTCATTGCAGGATGTAGGGTTCCTACCCACCTCTGGACCCTGAAACTGGTTAAACATCGTGGCCTTGTAATCTCTGACGAGATCCCCTTAGGCTCCTACTCCCATCTCTACTGTCTTCAATGACTCACAGTATGATCATAAGATCGGCGGTATTTTCATCATCGGCAAGCCTCATACAAGGGATTATACATCATGAGATGCCTCCTCCGACAAGCCAAATTGGACAAAGCCCAACAAACATCTGATATCCTCCTCCGCAACCATGACAACAACCGTGACACCCCCAATATTTGTATCCAAACTCCTAATAAGCTCCGCTACAACTTGGTACGCAATAATATGCCTGCTAAACTTGCATTCCAGCCACCCTTACGCCATGATCCCACTACACTAGAGTCCCGACCCGTCTAGATAACCATAGAGCAACATAGGGTCATAAGGGGTCTTTGACTCTCTCGCCCCAAAAGCCTACCCAAATAGGATGGGATACACTCACCATATAAGTCATGATACGTCGCATTCCACAACCAATCTGGTACTAAAGCCAACAAATCTCCTCACATACCGAGTATCCACCCTACAACCATGAGCGGCAATGTAACATCCCAAAATTCTAAATTTTGGAATGTTATATTAAATAAATAGTTATGATTGTTTGCTTGATTGTTGTGTGATTGACTGTGTGAAATTGAGTGAAAATTTGAAACTTTTGAAAGTTGAATGAGAGGGAATAAAAGGACTTTCCCAAAACTTTCATTCTTGCTTTTGGTTTCAATGAATTCAAATTCATTTCAAAATATAAAACCCTAGAGTGAAGATGACATGACTTCTGCCATCAAAGAAATGAAAAGGGTTTTTGAAAAGATTTGAATTCCATTTGAAAATATTTCAAATTCAGAAACTTTATGCAACTCAAGGATTTTCTTGAGAGAAGATAAAATGACTTCTTCAAATTATGTGAAAGAGAGTTGGAAGTTTAAAGAATGATTTTGAAAGTCCCTTAGTTCATTTGAAATCTTTTGTCTCTTTTGAATGGAAATGATTTTTCAAAATTTCAATTTTGGCCTATGAATTATATTCAAAATTTCCTAACAAGAATATGTGAGAAGGAAATATGACCCTTCAAAAGTCAGAAGAAATAATGCCAAAAAGATTTGAAAGTCAAATTTGCCTTTTATTTGAATTTTCAAAAAAATGTTTTTTCTAAAGTATTTAGTTTGCCCCTAGAAAATAGTTCACTATTTTCCATATTTTCTTCTAATCATTTTGATATATAATATGTCTATATTAGATTAGTATTTTATTTTATTTTGTGCCTTTTCTTTTTCTTTTTTTAATTAGGAAATGACACTGTGCTTTGCACAGTGCCAGGCCGCACCCCTGCGAGGCCCAACCCACCACACACCTCCCTTCTCTCTCTCACCGCATGGGCCGGCCAAGCAGCGCCGACACCCGAACCACCTCTCCTTCGGTCGCCCGACCCCCTCGCTCATCTCTCTCTCTCTCCCTGACACCCCTGCCCCACCGACCGACGCCACCCGCCCCGCGCCTTCCTTCTTCCTCCTCCCTCCCTTTCCTTCCCAGTCGCCGGCGCCGATCGGCAACGGATCCCGAGCCAGATCCCCACTGATCCCCTACCTGCCTCCTCCCCAAGACTGCCCTGCCTATAAAAGGCCGACCCCTCGTCCGTTTTCCGCCCTAAACCCCGAGCCTCCCCCTCTCTCGCGCGCGGAATTGCTCGCCGGAGCCCCACTGTCACCGCCGCCTTCCCGAGCTCGCCTCGCTCGCCACACCTAACCCTAACCCTCCCAACTACCACCAACCTCACCGCCCCACTCTGCCGCATCACCTGGTGGCCTCGCCTTCGCCGAAGGACCACCGGAGCCGCCGCCAGCATCGACCCTAAGCCGCCACCGTCGTCGGATCCTCGCCGGACATCATCTCCGCCGCTGTGAGCCCCTCACTCGATCCCCTCTGTCCGATTTAGAACCTGCGGCGCAGATTAGAAGATTTAAAACGCGAATCATTTTCGGCTTAAGTCCGGTCATCCGCCCGTTTCCACCCTTCGGTCGCTAGCTCGAGCAATCGCAAAGCGCCATGTAGCCCATGCCCGCATCGTAGCCGTTTTAGTGATTTTATTTTCTGTTTTATTTTCAGTTTCTATTTCTGTTTTAGAAATTTAATATCTCCTAGAATATTTGTCCTATTTGAGTGATTCAAAGTGCCATGTGTTCACAAAAATAGGTAGTTTCTGTTTGTGCAAGTACTTTTCAAATTTTGAATAGTTTAAAGTTGAATTTATTCAAATATGTTCAAATCACTAAATTGGCTATAACTTGAGCTAGGATTTATATTTTTGAGTGATTCTTTTTGCTCCTAGTCACATGTTAGATTGTTGTCACAGTAGGATTTATTTGGTTATTTTTAGACTCGTTTAAATTAGGGTTTCATTGAAAACAGTACTGATCTATGTATAAAATAGAATAGTTGATACCTTAGTGAAATTTTGTTATAATTAGTTAATTCTTTTTGCAACTTTTAACATGTTGTAGTATGTTTCTGTTAGACAACAGTAGATAATTTTTCTTAGAATTTGTTATAATTGTTTTTGCTACTGTTTTGTATTAAAAGTTGACTAGCTCATAATTATAGTTAATAGAATTAGTTTGTTATATTAAAAAGTGATTCCTTTTGCCACTTTAATATGATTAACTTTAGCTTCTATTGTTTGACAATGACTTAGTTTTTGTAATTATTTAATATTATTTTAGTGGTTTTCTTGTTGTTAGTAAATTGTTTTGGTTATAACTATAATAGCTTTTAAAGTAATTTCTATTGCTAGTAAATTGTTTAGTAAAATAATTGCGGTTAAAATATTAATTTGTTAGTTTCCTTGTGGTTAATTATTTGTTTAGGACTTTTGGTGCTATTGTGTTTGTTTGTATAATGTTAAGTATTTTCCCTAGTTTTCCTTTTAGTTTTTTTTCACTTGTAGTTTTCTTTGGATTTCATTTGGTTTTTCTTTGATTTCTTTATTGTTTTATTTATTTCTTTTATTTGTTGATTGCGAGAATGATTGGTAGAATGCTTGCTTATATGTATGCAATGTTTGACTATATAGATTTCATCGGAGAGTGACGAATAGTTCTATCAAGTTATTTCTGAGAGCGATATTATCTTCTTCAACTAATACTAGGCAAGTTCACTTTGACCATATGTTAATACCTATGTTTTTAATTTGCATTTAGTGTCACCTTTTCAACCTTTCCTCCAGTAGTATATTGAATCATGTAGTTGAGTAGAAGCATGAGGTAGGAACCCACACCCCTGTTACTAAGCCCGGGAATGTTATTTATTTAATGCTACGCTATAACAAACGGGGATTGGTATGAGTGTTCGTGAGTGGTGTGAGGTGGAGGACTCTATATCAATGATGACAACTTCAAAATGGCAACTGTAAGGCCTGCATCTACAAGACCTCAAGACTTCAAGACTCGAGACAAGAATTCAATACACACTACTGGGTGGAGGATGGTTTGATGGGCACCCTGGAGCAACCAGTGGATGACCCAGGATGCATGGAGAAGCGCCATGACATCTTGCGGAAAGCTTCACCCAGACTCAAAGAGGCGGAAGAATACTTCATGCCCAGAAGCTTACCTGTGCAGCCACAATTCATTATGGGCTCTGGCTTGGTTGATCTTAGTAGTGACTCTAGCTGGACAGTTCTAGCAGATGTAGACGATGGTAGGATTATCGGCAACTGTCAGTGGTCAGGGAAACTCTCTGAAAGACCATGTTTCGTTCGTCCTGTTCTCAAACACCAGGCAGTGCGAGGACTTAAACGGAGGGAACGATTCTTGTGGGTAAAGTGCACAACAGTCTGCAGAGTTAAAACCTAATCGAATAGTCGTGTCCCCGATTACGGACAATTTGAGCTTCTGGAATTTGATCTATCTCTGAACTCTCAATACCGGACTGATAATTAATTGTGGGAAACTTATAATTATTTGGGCTATGAGACATCGGTTGGCGGAACCATGGCAATGTAGATAACTCTGTAGTGAAGACTCCTGATATTCCTTTGTTGTAGGGAAAATAAAACCAGCTTTTATGCAAAAAAAACTCAGACACAGAGCCACAAAGCCATACTGCATATAGAATAGTCTTAATCATCCGCTTCTTATTGTGATCTTGCCGGTACATTCAATGTACTGGCCTAAACAGCTGCAACATATCATGTTGCAGGTATTTCTACGACGAGTAAGAGTTGCGTTGTAGGGTTACGGTCTACACTCAACTTGCCATTGGCGTTGATGGGACTCCACCCCCTTATTGTTTTGTTTCCGCTGTGATATATAAGGTATACTCTGGATCTACGATATTTATTTTACATGTGATGTTATGGTATTTCATCAAAGTACTGTGTGTGCCAGCATACTGATCCAGGGATGGCATAGAAAGTATAGAGACTTGACCGTATTGGGTTGGGTCGGTACAGAGATGGTATCAGAGCTGTGGCACCCCGGCTCAGAGGAACCGGAACACCCCGTATTCCAGCCCAGAGATCAAGTCTTCTGGAATACGGCACTGCTAGCATAGAACAGAACAGCTCTATAAAACAAATTATAGGGATACATAGGTTCTGGAAAAACAAAGGATTACATGGGCATGGAGATACTACGCCTACTAGGATAGCTCTATGCTAGCAGCGGAACAACTATAGCGGCGGAATAATATCTAGCAGTGGAACGGCGACGACGGTGATGAACTCCACTCCACAGGAACTCTGGTTGGGACACGGTCTAGCTCGCATGATCGGAATCCTCGACAAGCAATCAATCACGGCATCACCTGCAATCTGGCATGACACGCCAGGTGAGTACTTTGAATGTACTCGCAAGCTCACAACAACCAAAAGCATCAAGGCAAGACAATAACATAGCATTAACAGGTTAAGTTATGATCAACTACCATGATGAGGAAGCAAATATTAAACATGATATGATACTGCTAGAATTACAGATGAATCAACATCTTGGGTCACATGAAACCATCTCACTCTTGGCTATCCGGCCAAGCAACCTACTGATCTGTCTCCAACGTATCTATAATTTTTGATTGTTCCATGCTATTATATTATCAATCTTGGATGTTTTTACATACATTTACAGCAATTATATATCATTTTTTGGGACTAACCTATTAACTTAGTGCCCAGTGCCAGTTGCTGTTTTTTGCCTGTTTTTGGTTCTCTAGAATATCAGTACCAAACGAAGTCCAAATGCCACGAAACTTTTTGGAGATTTTTTTCTGGGCATAATAAGTACTGGAAGCTTCGGGAGAGGGCCAGAAGATGAAGCAGTGCCCCATGAGGCGCCACGGCGCGCCTCGGGGGGTCGCGCCCTGGTGGCTCGTGGGGCCCACACAGCTCCGTTTGACCTAATTCCTCCACTATAAATTCTCTAAAATCAGGAAACCAACAGAGGAGTCCACGAAATAGTTTTTCTGTCGCCGCAAGCTTCTGTTCTCGAGAGATCCCATATAGAGGCCTTTTCTGGCACTCCGCCGGAGGGGGAATCAATCACGGAGGGGCTCTCCGTCAACCTTGTTGCCCTTCCGATGATGCGTGAGTAGTTTACCACTGACCTTTGGGTCCATAGTTAATAGCTAGATGGCTTCTTCTCTCTTTTTTATCTTCAATACAATGTTCTCCTCGATGTTCTTGGAGTTCTTTCTGATGTAATCACTTTTTGCGGTGTGTTTGTTGGGATCCGATGAATTGTGAGTTTATGATCAGATTATCCATGAATATTATTTGAGTCTTCTCTGAACACTTTTATGCATGATTGTTATAGCTTCATATTTCTCTCCGATCTATTGATTTGGTTTGGCCAACTAGATTGATTTATCTTGCAATGGGAGAGGTGCTTTGTAATGGGTTCGATCTTGCGGTGCTCAATCCCAGTAACAGAAAGGGACATGACACATATGTATCATTGCTATTAAGGGTAAAAAGATGGGGTTTATTCATGCGAGAGTTTACTTTGTCTACATCATGTCATCTTGCTTAAGGCGTTACTCCGTTCTTTATGGACTTAATACACTAGATGCATGCCGGATAGCGGTCGATGTGTGGAGTAATAGTAGTAGATGCAGGCAGGAGTCTGTCTACTTGTCTCGGGAATGATGCCTATATACATGATCATTGCCTTGGATATCGTCATGATTATTTGCTTTTCTATCAATTGCCCAACAGTAATTTGTTTACCCACCGTATGCTATTTTCATGAGAGAAGCCTCTAGTGAAAACAATGGCCCCCGAGTCTATCTAAATCATATATTAAAAATCCTAAAAATACCTTGCTGCACTTTTTATTTATTTATTTTATTTTATATTTTTGTTCAATCTATTTATCTATCATCATGCAATTTAATCTTGCAATTAACCGCCAAGGGATTGACAACCCCTTGTAAGCGTTGGGTGCAAGGATTTGTTGTTTGCATGCAGGTGTTGCTAACAAGGTGTTGCGTGATTCTCCTACTGGATTGATAACCTTGGTTTCATAACTGAGGGAAATACTTATCTCTACTATACTGCATCATCCCTTCCTCTTCAGGGAAAAACCAACGCAGATCACAAGTAGCAGGAAGAATTTCTGGCGCCGTTGCCGGGGAGACATCATCAACATCTATCAAGTACCTATGCACGAACTTTCATCTCCTTGCATTTATTTTATTTGCATTTGCCTCTCATTTTCATCTCCCCCACTTCTAAAAAGTTTTTACAAAAATACAAAAATATTTTCCATTTGCCTTTTTCTTGTTTGCTTGTTTGCTTGCTTGTTATCTTGTTTGCGTAGCCAGGATGTCTCAAGAAAATACAAAATTGTGTGATTTTTCCAATACTAATAATAATGATTTTATTAGTACTCCGATTGCTCCTGCCGCCGCAAAATTGTGTGATATGCAAAAGAAAAAAGATGTGGATAATTATATTGTGAAATTAAAATTATTCCCATTCTCATTGCGGGATCGTGCAAAAAATTGGTTTTCATCTTTACCACGAAATAGTATCGATTATTGAGATAGGTGTAAAGATGCTTTTATTACCAAGTATTTTCCTCCCACGAAAATTATTTCTCTTAGAAATCAAATTATGAATTTCAAGCAACTTGATCATGAACATGTTGCCCAATCTTGGGAAAGGATGAAATTAATGATAAGAAATTGCCCTACTCATGGTATAAATTTGTGGATGATCATACAAATTTTTTATGCAGGATTAAATTTCGTTTCTAGAAATCTTTTAGATTCCGCCGCGGGTGGTACTTTTATGGAGATTACATTGGGAGAAGCTACTAAATTGCTTGATATTATTATGGCAAATTATTCACAATGGCATACTGAAAGAGTTCCTACTAGTAAAAAAGTGAATTTCGTTGAAGAAATTAGTACTTTGAGTGATAAAGTTGATGCGCTTATGAAATTGGTTGCTAGCAAAAATACTCCTATTGATCCTAATGATGTGCCTTTATTCACCTTGATTGAGAAAAATATTGATCCCATAGACATGAATTTTGTCTCACGAAACAATTTTAATAATAATGCTTATAGAGGTAATTTTAATCCTAGGCCGTTTCCTGGAAATTCCTCTAATAGTTATGGCAATTCCTATGGTAATTCTTATAATAATAATAATAGGATGCCCTCTGATCTTGAAAGTAATACTAAAGAATTTATTAATGCTCAAAAAGTTTTCAACACTACGATAGAAGAAAAATTAAGTAAACTTGATGATATGTCTAGGAGCATTGATAGAATTATTCATGATGTGGAAAATCTCAAGACTAAAATTTTGCCACCCAAAAATGATATTAATTAATCAATTAAATCTTTATATATCTCCATGGATGAGAGTAAGAAAAGAACCGCCATGCTAAAAGCTAAACTAGAATTTTTAGAAAAAGCGATTCCTCCCGGTTTCTATCGTAGTAGTGATGAGGATATTAAAATGATTGGTGTTTCATCTATTGATTCCTTGTTTAGTAATACAAAAATTTATGAAAAGGGGACTTAAGAAGAGTCAACTTTAGCTAGAAGGCGTTCCCATAATTCGGAGGGTGAAAATCTTGATAAAAAAATTGATAAAAGTGGGTTTGGAGAGGTAAAAACTTTAACTAGCGATGTGCCCACTCTCTTGGATTACAAAGAATTTAATTATGATAATTGTTCCTTAATTGAATGTATTTCTTTGTTACAATCCATGTTAAATTCACACAACGCTTATGAGCAAAATAAGGCTTTTACTAAACACATCGTAGAAGCAATGATGAAAGCGTTAGAAGAAAAGCAAGAACTAGAAATTTCAATTCCTAGAAAATTATATGATGAGTGGGAACCCACCATTAAAGTTAAAATTAAAAATTATGAGTGCAATGCTTTATGTGATTTGGGTGCTAGCGTTTCCACAATTCCATAATCTCTATGTGATGTGCTAGGTTTTACCAATATAGATGAATGTTCTCTTAATTTGCATCTTGCGGATTCCACTATTAAAGCCTTTGGGTAGAATTAATGATGTTCTTATTCTTGCAAATAGAAACTATGTGCCCGTTGATTTTATTGTACTTGACATTGAATGCAATCCTTCTTGCCCCATAATACTTGGTACACCGTTCTTACGAACCATAGGTGCCGTTATTGACATGAAAGAAGGAAATATAAAATTTTAGTTTCCATTAAAAAAGGGTATGGAACATTTCCCTCGGAAGAAAATTAAAGCACCATATGAAACCATTATGAGGGCCACTTATGGAATCAACTTTAAAGATGACAATACTTGAAAATATGCATTATGCCTAGCTAGGGGCATAAAACAAAAGCGCTTGTTGGGGGCAACCCAATGAATAAAATAAATTTTTACTTTTTCTTTCAGTTCTTGTGTATTCTCACAATTATGCTACTGTTATGATTTATTTTTGTGTTTTAATTAGTGTTTGTGCCAAGTAAAGCCTTTAGGATGATTTGGAAGATAATATAATTGATGCTGTTTGGAAAACAGAAAGTTTTGCGTCCAGTGCTGGAATTTTGGTTCTCTACTGGAGTGACAGAAAAATCTGAAATTTTTACACAGTATTGGTATATGAATTTCCCACGTTTTCCTAATTTTTCAGAATTTTTGGAGTTACACAAGTATGGCTTTTAAATAGATCTCTGTAGACTGTTCTGTTTTTGACAGATTCTGTTTTTGATGCACTGCTTGCTTGTTTTGATGAAACTATGGATTGTATCGGGGGGTATAGGCCATGGAGAAGTTAGAATACAGTAGGTATAATGCAAAAATAAAATATGAATGGGTTTGCAACAGTACTTAAAGTAGTGATTTATTTTGTTATACTAATGGATCTCACGAAGGTTTTGTTGAGTTTTGTGTAATTGAAGTTTTCAAGTTTTGGGTGAGATCACGATGGATGAAGGAATAAGGAGTGGCAAGAGCCTAAGCTTGGGGATGCCCAAGGCACCCCAAGGTAATATTCAAGGAAGACTCAAGCGTCTAAGCTTGGGGATGCCCCGGAAGGCATCCCCTCTTTCTTCTACCAACCATCGGTAATTTTACTTGGAGCTATATTTTTATTCGTCACATGATATGTGTTTTGCTAGGAGTGTCGTGTATGATATGAGTCTTTGCTTTGTTTGCTTTTTAGTTTGTCACAATCATCTTCGCTGGAGACACCTATTTGAGAGAGCCACACGATCATCTTGATTTGTTAGAATACTCTATGTGCTTCACTTAAAATTTTTGAGCTAGGTAGTTGCTCTAGTGCTTCACTTAAATCTTTTTGAGCACGGCGGTGGCTATATTTTGAAGAAATATTTAAACTCTCATGCTTCACTTATATTATTTTGAGAGTTGATAAGATTGAAATTTTGAAGAAATATTTGCACTCTCATGCTTCACTTATATCCTTTTGAGAGTTGATAATAGTAATGGTAATTTGCACAAGATATGAATTTGGTCCCAATGTGATGAATATTCAAGAGGGATATAATAAAAAATTTCATATAGATCATTGGATATGATAAGTGTGATTCCTTGCAATAGTTCTGCGATATGGAGATGACGATATGTGAGTCATGTTAGTGAGTAATTGTGATTTAGTAAGAATATTAGTGTTAAGGTTTGTGATTCCCTATGCATGCACATTAAGTCAATAGTTATGCAACGAAATTATATCCTACTTATGGTGCATTATTCGGTGTTAGTTATGTTCAATGCATGTTTATGACCGTTCTCGCTTTTTGGTTGGTTGCTTCTCAATCTATTTGCTAGCCTTCATTTGTACTAAGCGGGAATATTGCTTGTGCATCCAAAATCCTTAAACCCAAGTTGTGTCAAATGAGTCCACCATATCTACCTATATGCGGTATTTCAATGCCGTTCCAAGTAAATTTGCATGTGCCAACTCTAATTTTCAAAATAATTTTCCATTTTGTATGCCCGTACCGCTCATGAAGCGGCAGGGGGTGGCCTTTATTTTCCATGCTAGGTGTGTTATTCTCACGATGAGTGTTTATTCACTTGTCATTGCACGAGAGAGTGGCTGGTAATAGGGATGCCCAGTCCCATAATGAATCAAAAATTAATAACAAAAAAATTCCTTGGAAAGTGTTGGTATGGAGGGCACTCGTGGATACGGCTAGCCATGGATTGTGAAAGAATGGTGGAAAGGAAATAAATTTTACTTTCTATTTGGGAACCGCCTACGATGTGTCTAGCATGGAAAATACTGGGAATTCTCGGTCGTTTTCGTTGACAGGAAAAGCATGCCTCTCAAAACAATTTTATCTCTCTAATTTAAGCCTTGAGCTCTAGCACATTTGCAAATCTCTGCTTCCGTCTGCGAAGGGCCTATCTATTTACTTTTATGCAATTTTTATTTTTTTATTTGAGTCTCCATCTTCTCTTATAAAGCACCAACTAGAGAGCACTATTGTCATACTTGTGCATTGTGTGTAGAAAATATTGAGTGTGTTTCATGAATGGATCAATGATTGAGCATAATGGGCTCGGAATAACTTTCTTTGGCACTGATATTTTGAAAGACATGGTTGCTTGTTAGTATGCTTGAGTATTTATATCTTCATGTCAAACTATAGACTATTGCTTTGAATCATTCAAGTCCAAATATCCATGCTATAAAGAAAAGAATATATGATGAAAATGATAGGTAGCATTCCACATCAAAAATTCTATTTTTATCATTTACCTACTCGAGGACGAGCAAGAATTAAACTTGGGGATGCAGATACGTCTCCAACGTATCTATAATTTTTTATTGTTCCATGCTATTATATTATCAATCTTGGATGTTTTTATATACATTTACAGCAATTATATATCATTTTTTGGGACTAACCTATTAACTTAGTGCCCAGTGCCAGTTGCTATTTTTTGCCTGTTTTTGGTTTTCCAATGTATCTATACTTTTTCTGCCGACGCAAGCTTCTGTTCTCGTGAGATCCCATCTGGAGGCCTTTTCTGGCACTCCGTCGGAGGGGGAATCGATCACGGAGGGGCTCTCCATCAACCTTGCTACCTTTCTGATGATGCGTGAGTAGTTTACCACAGACCTCCAGGTCCATAGTTTGTAGCTAGATGGCTTCTTCTCTCTTTTTGATTTCAATACAATGTTCTCCTCGATGTTCTTGGAGTTCTATCTGGTGTAATCACTTTTTGCGGTGTGTTTGTTGGGATCCGATGAATTGTGAGTTTATGATCAGATTATCCATGAATATTATTTGAGTCTTCTCTGAACTCTTTTATGCATGATTGTTATAGCTTCGTATTTCTCTCCGATCTATTGATTTGGTGGCCAACTAGATTGATTTATCTTGCAATGGGAGAGGTGCTTTGTAATGGGTTCGATCTTGCGGTGCTCAATCCCAGTGACAGAAAGGGACATGACACGTATGTATCGTTGCTATTAAGGGTAAAAAGATGGGGTTTATTCATGCGTGAGTTTACTTTGTCAACGTCATGTCATCTCGCTTAAGGCGTTACTCCGTTCTTTATGGACTTAATACACTAGATGCATGCTGGATAGCGGTCGATGTGTGGAGTAATAGTAGTAGATGCAGGCAGGAGTCGGTCTACTTGTCTCGAACGTGATGACTATATACATGATCATTGCCTTGGATATCGTCATGATTATTTGCTTTTCTATCAATTGCCCAACAGTAATTTGTTTACCCACCGTATGCTATTTTCATGAGAGAAGCCTCTAGTGAAAACTATGGCCCCGGGTCTATCTAAATCATATATTAAAAATCCTAAAAATACCTTGCTGCACCTTTTCTTTATTTATTTTATTTTATATTTTTGTTCAATCTATTTATCTATCATCATACAATTTAATCTTGCAATTAACCGCCAAGGGATTGACAACCCCTTGTAAGCGTTGGGTGCAAGGATATGTTGTTTGTGTGCAGGTGTTGCTAACGAGGTGTTGCGTGATTCTCCTACTGGATTGATAACCTTGGTTTCATAACTAAGGGAAATACTTATCTCTACTGTACTACATCATCCCTTCCTCTTCAGGGAAAAACCAACGCAGATCACAAGTAGCACCTACCATCTCGATCACCTCGTGATCAATAAATCCTCGTGATCACCGCGTGATCACATCACAATCCGAGGATCATCATCCCAATATCAGCATCGGCATCCGACCAAACTGTTACTTGCTCACATACAACTATAAGTCATTATATAAGTCATTCTGTCATCGTGAGTGTTGATCGAACGGTGTGACCTACAACGAACTGTGTCCATAACTGACGACGCGGCTATCGATAGTTTATACACTCTGCAGAGGTTAGTACACTGTACCCACACCACGGAACTCATGGCCTCATGCTCCCATATGGGTGGACCAACAACGTTCCGACAAAACCAATCTATTGCATGACACTCTCCCAGCCACTCCGACACACTCCCCATTGGGCTATGTCATGGGTGGCCCCGATGTCAACTCATGACATCCTGCCACCTCGTGGCGAAACAAAACGAACTCGTCCCAAACGGGGACACCCAGGTACAACACAACTCGGGCACACATGGTTATGACCACCTACCGGGCCAGGGCAGCGCGCGCACATAACCTTCCCTAGTTGGAGGCACCGGCGAGAGACATGACAATAGACCGAATTAGGGCCTCCCCATCTAGGCAAGTGTGGCTGCACTGGTGAGCTCGATTCGGTGGCACCCGACCAATGAAATGATGGAATTTGTCCCCAAGATATATCTGTGATATAACTGTTACTCCAATATTAGATATCAACCTGTGATTCAAGTCACAGCAATATCCATCCAATAATCCAAAGAATAATATAGCCCTATCATTATTATAAACTCCAATAAGTAATAAAATTCAATATGATCATGAAGAAAGCATGGCTACTGCTACTAGTAATCTTGTAGCAACATGTCACCCTCAATCTGCAAAGCATTAGTCCTAGAGATCCAAGCATCATCATGGCAGTAACAAGATCAAATATAACTCCAAGAAATGCCATGAATAAATCATATTCAGCTAATGAATATCCTAAGCAAATTTATTAAATAAATCATGGCATTGCATTGCAATCATGCAAATGGATGTTGTGGCTTTCCTTGCTCCAATAGAGAGGGGAAAAGCTCCTGGTCTTCACCAACACACATCAAACACTCTGGAAACATTTTTGCAAACATTTGTAAACATCACATAAAGCAAATACTTCTGTCCAGAATTTCTAGGCAGAAGATAAAAATACCAAACTCTACCAGAAAATAGAGGAGCTCAAAAGAAAAATAATGCAAAAAGAATCAGCTCATTTGAACTTGTAGTTTGGGAGATATAGATGGTCAAAGTTGTGGTCAAACTTAATTAAAATTGAATTTAAACTGAATTTCTGGAAATTCCAGAGGGGCTAACGTCGAAGGCATATTCCTAGAATAAGCTTTCACTTGAAAATGGTTCGGAGGGCGCCGAAGTTGCTGACTGGTGGGGCCCCTCAGTCAGTTTTAAACAGAGAGAGGGAGAACAAAGGGACGGCGGCGAGGAGGCAGCGCCGGAGCTGGGAGAGGTGGGAACGGATCGAGGACACCGTGGCGAGCACGCCTGTACCCGCAGCTCTCCGGGAGGTGACCGGACGGCGCCGCAATCTTCCTCTCAGGCGGCGGCGAGCAACTGGCGATGTCGGGCTTCGACGAAAACGAGCGCTCCGGCGCCGATTTGCACGGAGAAGAAGTTGAGGAGGGCCAGAGGGCTGCAGGGAGCTCGTGGGTGGTGCTGGGAGGTGCTGAGCTTGGCCAGAGCGAGCTCAAGAAGAAGAGGGCCGTGCAGCGGAGCTTCAGCCGGAGTTGAAGAAGAAGAGCTCCTGGGCTCGGTTGGGTGGCTCCGGTGGCTGATTGGGTGAGGGGGAGAGCGAGTGGTGCGGAGCGTTGAGCTCGGGGAGGACTTAAATAGGCGGTTGAAGATGCCTGTGGCCGCAAGCTGCCATGGGCACACGAGAGATTCCCCCGGCGAGGCCGGGCACACGCTGGCCTGTGAGGCGATGGGACAGGGCAGAGGAGATGCGCACGCGACGCAAGAGACGAGCAGACACAGCCGGGGCGACCACAGGCGCGGCAGACCATGCGGCGCTTGGTGCACCCGCGGGCACGACAGCTGGCGCCAGTGACGGAGCTTCTGGAGGTAATGGGAGGGGTCCAGCGGCTACGTGGGAGGAGGAGAGAGCTGGTCGGCATTAGTGGACGCGCGGGAACGGGCAGGGGGAAACGGCCCAAAGCAAAACGACACTCGGAGAGTGGCCAAACGCACAGAGCATGCGCACCGGCATGCCAACAGCGCGGTCACCGCGTGCATTGATGCGTGCACGGCGACTCAGCAAGGCTGGCCATGTCAAGTGTATAGCCCATCCCAAATGGGGCCTCTCTGAAGTGACGGATCGAAGAAATCAACTATTGGCTAAAAAGATGCATCAGGTAAAGGTTGCTGTAGCAAACTTGAGCTAGAAGCTGTGATCAAATGACTTGACCAAAGGGCCAAGAAAGATGTCACAGGGGTTTAGGGTAGGAAGGACTATAGTCCTGTGAATTTTGAGAGGGTTTGGACAAGATTTGAAGATAGTTGCTTCACAACTGTAAAAACAGAACAGAAACTAGATTTGGATGTTGCATTCACAGAGTGTTGGATAGATCTGATATTTGGAATAGACTGATGATTTAGGCCCATGCAGACACTAGTAAAATTTCATGCCATTTGGAAATACCTAAATGGTACTTCCTTTACAAAGGTCCTCTCTAAACAGAATCTTGGAGGAATATTGTAGAGTAAATGGCTTGGCAAACTGATGTGAATTTTGGCATGCTCAAAGGATATAGGGATATTTAGGTCCTGTATTAATTTTCGAATTTAGGAAGCAATATAAAAATGTAGTTGCTTCACACCCTGAAAATTTAACCAGAACCAAAGATTTGAAGGTGTGCTCACCTAAATTGTTGTATAGAGTTAAAATTTGGTGTAGGGGAATTATTTCAGCACATGGAGGGTCTGGCAAAATTTCAACTCCAATGGATACTCCTAGCTAGTACTTCCTTCACAAAGCTTCTCTCTGGACAGAAACTTTGGAAATTTGCTGAGGAGGATTTACTAGGCAAATGGAGCTGAATTTTGTCATGTGATAATGATTTGGATAGGAAAGAGTGCTCAAAAAGTTTGAGGGCAATCAAGAAAAGATAAATAGCACTTCCTTCACAAAGTGCCATACTGGACAGAATGGAAAATGAATATTCCTGAATTATTTTTGAACTAGGCAAGGAAGGGTTTTGGCATATTTTGGGAAGATATGATCCAAATAATTTATGGGAATTTTGTGGAAGACAGAAATATAGGTTGCTTCACAACCTAGGTCAGACAGGGGTATTCCTTTAATAGAAAAGGAATATTTCCAAGAAATAAAGATTGGGGTTGGGCTAGAATGGAAATGGCATGAGCTTGGGAAATATTTGAGAGTGATGAACCACTTGGGAGAATAAGGAAAGATGAGCTTCCCAGGTTTCAAGTCCACAGAACCACTCCAAACAGGAAACCAAAGAAATCCAAAAAGAAAAAGAAAGGGCCAAAAGTCGGGGTGTTACAAACCTACCCCCCTTACAAAAATCTCGTCCTTGAGATTTGGTTGCTCAGGGAACAAGTATGGATATGACTTAAGGAAACCGTTTCCAACTCTGGTATCCTTTTCCTTTGTCTGTTGTTCCCACTGAATCTCATATGATCTGATTCTCTGACTTTGGGGTGGTTTGCTTCACCCTACCCAAATTTCTGGCGGGTCTTTCCTCGTATGTAAAACCATACACTGAATTTGATTCGTTCATATCTGCCGGCTTAGCTGTGGTGGTAATGTATTTTCATACCGGGGACATAATAAGTTTTCACAAGTTCGGATTGATTGACATGTCACCCGTCGATCGATTGCCGGTAATATCCAATGAATCTGAGAACAAATTCCCATGAACACGAACCATTTTATTCTTTCCATCGAGTTACTCAAATACGTGCATGTCCTTCGGGTTCAAACCAATGCTGAGAATCCTAACCGTTCTTTTGGCGAGATCTGACTGCTCATAGGTAGTTCTGAATCATCTTGGCTTACTTTTCTGTCTCGAGTATTAAATCCATACCAAATATTCGACTTTCTCCTACGTGACAATTATAAAGAAGTACGGCCTTATAGCAGTAACATGCCTCAAATAGTAGCATCTCAAGACTTGACTGACAGTGGTTCTGGCGGGAAAGTATTTTTCATGACAAGCTGTCCTTGCACTCAGTTCCACAAGTGAGAGGACATGATCTGAGCTGGTTGCTCGGCTTTTGGCTTACCCATGCTGTCGGTATAGTCGTTAGTGTTACTAGGCATGAGATATTTTAACACGGTCGCTGCATTCAACATGCTGAAGTGACTAAGGAATCTTGGATCTGACAGGGTAGACCTGGATATTCCACACTGACAACTCTGACCATGTGTAGTTGGACAAATAGGTTAGCAGAACATGAGGTCCTTATAGAACAGGGTAGGCCTCTAAGTGTATGTCCATGTAGATCCATATGGAATGATGGTCTCCAGCTGACTGGGGTATCCGGACCATGACAATCTTGCAAGTACCATCATACCTTTGTTGCCAGTCTTACTCCTTAGTCGTCATTATATTCTTTATCTAAATCCCTTGCTGAAATAGCTTGGCCATATATTTCCTCAATTCTTCTTGTGACATCATTGTAATATTCTGACATACTACCTTGTTCTTGTTCATGACATTGGTCCTATACACCTGACATGTATATGTGGGCATGTAGTCGTACAGAACTCGTTGTTGTGGCCGATCATACAAGATAGTAACAAGTGTTCATGATATCACCTTGTCAGGCATAGGGAAACTGTCCTTGGTAGCCACTATCAAGACTTCTTTCAGTAGATCCACTTTAACATAGTTGAATCCTCGTGTGGGTGACCTGGAATGCATGCTCAACATATATAGGGAAGTACATGTAGCCGCACACTCGATTCTTGATGCAGGCAGGTGTCTTGACTGATTTGTACTGCCACCAAAACTTTTGTGAATCAGATCCTTGAGCTGCACTGCCATATACTGCCAACTCACAGTATGATATCCGGTAGCAATACTGATAACGGTGGGTAGTGTCGTACTGAAGAAGGCTGGGTATCTTATGTTGGAAGCAATCCGAGTAGCTTGCTGAAGAAGACTGGACATCTTACGTTCAAAGATTTTGTCTTGGTAGCATACTGAAGAAGGCTGGGTTCTGTACCTGAGAAGCTTCTCCTCTGGTTGCGTATTGAGGAAGATTCATTGCCTTATGCTAGAAGCTTTTTCCGAGGTATCTTGTTGCAGAAGACTAGGTATCTTAGACCAGAAGCTGTCCATATATCGTACGGAGGAAGATTGAGGAGCCTTGCATCATAAGCTTCTTCTGGTAGCATGTGGAGAAAGACTGGGTTTCTTACACCAGAAGTTGTGTACTGTGATATACGGACTGAATGCCATATACATACTTGTAATATTTTTGTGGCTGGTTCCTTGTATGAGCGGAATCGTCCGACTGTCTTCCTTTGACTGAAAGCATACCGTTGGCCTTGCTCACGACTTGTCTTCCTGTGGGTTTGATCATTATTGCTGTGAAGATTATGCACTGGTGTAGACTTGATGCTAAGAATCGGTCCAGGATACCATTTGTATTATGACCAGATGCCCCCAATACAATGCAGTAGACTGGGAATTCCATACTGTTTAGCTGAGCTTCCAAATATTTGAAATCCTCATTGCTTCTCCGAGTCCGGTGGCGGGTTGATGAGCAACTTTCATAAGGGGAAATAAGGTAACACCGAAGGCCCAAAAGAAACAACTCCATTGAACAACGGCACACAACAGGCACACAAGCATCCACAAGCAATATTGCATCCATAATGACTCACACAAACCACAACATGCATGCTACTACAACTGATGTGACATGAACTATACAGGCACTAAGGCACTATGAACAAGTTAAAGCTGGGTAGCTGACGAAACAGCTGGTGGAGGGGTGGGTGGAGCAGTTGATACTGGAGGTGAAGAAGTCGATGAAGAAGGCAATGGGGGTGGAGTAATTGCAGCACCGAGCAATCTCGTGGCCCTGGTCGCATCTCGTACTAGCTCAGCAATAAGAATATACTCGGCCATCATGAAGCGGGACATGGAAGGAATGGCCACATCATCATGAGGACGAGCAGGGGGAAACCTGACTCGCCTGGGGTTCTCGGCTATGGTAGGGTAGTATTGATAAGCACGGTTTTCTTGCATCATAAGCTCTTGAAGATGAAGACCAGATTCCTGCCAGGGCGGAGAGTTGAACTGCACGATCTGGAGTGGCACCATATCCGCCATGGAATCTGTAGCTACATCTTCCGATAGGGATCCTAGCTGTCAGAAAAACGTGGGCAACATATTCCAGTAATTTCCCTCCAAGCGGAACCTCGAAAACTTGATACCTCGGCATATCTCCATTGGGTTAGAGACTATGCCATACGTCGCGAAGTAAGGATGCGAAGCTGAGTGGTGCAGGGGTTGCGTTGAACTCAATAGGAATGGCGGCCATCTACACTCATGGAATAGACGGTCAGAAAAAGACGGAATCTATATGCATGCTATGCAACAACCAAGTGCAGCAATCAAATGCAACAAATAGGCGGGCCTCTATACTACCGATTTCTAACGCTCGCGCTAACTAGGGCGTCCTACAGCCAAACCTGCTCTGATACCATTAGTTGTCGCACCCCGGCTCACAGGAACCGGAACACCCCGTATTCCAGCCCAAAGATCAAGTCTTCTGGAATACGGCACTGCTGGCATAGAACAGAACAGCTCTATAAAACAAATTATACGGATACATGGGTTTCGGAAACACAAAGGATTACATGGGCATCGCGATACTATGCCTGCTAGGATAGCTCTATGCTAGCAGCGGAACAACTGTAGCGGCGGAATAATATCTAGCAGCAGAACGGCGACGACGGTGATGAACTCCACTCCATAGGGACTCTAGCTGGGACACGGTCTAGCTCGCACGATCGGAATCCTCGACAAGCAATCAATCACGGCATCACCTGCAATCTGGCATGACACGCTAGGTGAGTACTTTGAATGTACTCGCAAGATCACAACAACCAAAAGCATCAAGGCAAGACAATAACATAGCATTAACAGGTTAAGTTATGTTCAACTACCATGATGAGGAAGCAAATATTAAACATGATATGATACTGCTAGAATTACAGATGAACCAACATCTTGGGTCACATGAAACCATCTCACTCTTGGCTATCCAGCCAAGCAACCTACCATCTCGATCACCTCGTGATCAATAAATCCTCGTGATCACCGCGTGATCACATCACAATCCGAGGATCATCCTCAAGATCATCCCAATATCAGCATCGGCATCCGGCCAAACTGTTACTTGCTCACATACAACTATAAGTCATTATATAAGTCATTCCGTCATCGTGAGTGTTGATCGAACGGTGTGACCTACAACGAACTGTGTCCATAACCGAGGACGCGGCTATCGATAGTTTATACACTCTGCAGAGGTTAGTACACTGTACTCACACCACGGAACTCATGGCCTCGTGCTCCCATTCGGGTGGACCAATGACGTTCTGACAAAACCAATCTATTGCATGACACTCTCCCGGCCACTCCGACACACTCCCCATTGGGCTATGTCATGGGTGGCCCCGATGTCAACTCATGACAACCTGCCACCTCGTGGCGAAACAAAACGAACTCATCCCAAAGGGGGACACCCGGGTACAACACAACTCGAGCACACAAGGTTATGACCGCCTACCGGGCCAGGGCAGCGCGCGCACATAACCTTCTCTAGTTGGAGGCACCGGCGAGAGGCTTGACAATAGACCAATTTAGGGCATCCCCATCTAGGCAAGTGTGGCTGCACTGGTGAGCTTGATTCGGTGGCACCCGACCAACGAGATGACGGAATTTGTCCCCAAGATATATCTGTGGTAGAACTGTTACTCCAATATTATATATCAACCTGTGATTCAAGTCATAGCAATATCCATCCAATAATCCAAAGAATAATATAGCCCTATCATTATTATAAACTCCAATAAGTAATAAAATTCAATATGATCATGAAGAAAGCATGGCTACTGCTACTAGTAATCTTGTAGCAACATGTCACCCTCAATTTGCAAAGCATTAGTCCTAGAGATCCAAGCATCATCATGGCAGTAACAAGATCAAATATAACTCCAAGAAATGCCATTAATAAATCATATTCAACTAATAAATATTCCAAGCAAATTTATTAAATAAATCATGGCATTGCATTGCAATCATGCAAATGGATGTTGTGGCTTTCCTTGCTCCAATAGAGAGGGGAAAAGCTCCTGGTCTTCACCAACACACATCAAACACTCTGGAAACATTTTTGCAAACATTTGTAAACATCACATAAAGCAAATACTTCTGTCCAGAATTTCTAGGCAGAAGATAAAACTACAAAACTCTACCAGAAAATAGAGGAGCTCAAAAGAAAAATAATGCAAAAAGAATCAGCTCATTTGAACTTGTAGGTTGGGAGATATAGATGGTCAAAGTTGTGGTCCAACTTAATTAAAATTGAATTTAAACTGAATTTCTGGAAATTCCAGAGGGGCTTACGTGAAAGGCATATTCCTAGAATACGCTTTCACTTGAAAACGGTTCGGAGGGCGCCGGAGTCGCCGACTGGTGGGGCCCCTCGGTCAGTTTTAAACGGAGAGAGGGAGAACAGAGGGACGGCGGGCTCACCGGCGTCGGACAGCGGCAAGGAGGCAGCGCCGGAGCAGGGAGAGGGGGGACGGATCGGGGACACCGCGGCGAGCATGCCTGTACCCGCAGCTCTCTGGGAGGTGACCGGACGGCGTCGCAATCTTCCACTCGGGCGGCGGCGAGCTACTGGCGATGTCGGGTTTCGACGGAAAAGAGCGCTCTGGCGCCGATTTGCACGGAGAAGAAGTTGAGGAGGGCCAGAGGGCTGCAGGGAGCTCGTGGGTGGTGCTGGGAGGTGCTGAGCTTGGCCGGAGCGAGCTCAAGAAGAAGAGGGCCGTGCAGCGGAGCTTTGGCCGGAGTTGAAGAAGAAGAGCTCCTGGGCTCGGTTGGGTGGCTCCAGTGGCTGATTGGGTGAGGGGGAGAGCGAGTGGTGCGGAGCGACGAGCTCGGGGAGGACTTAAATAGGCGGGTGGAGATGCCCGTGGCTGCAAGCCGCCATGGGCACACGGGAGATTCCCCCGGCGAGGCCGGGCACGCGCGGGCCCGTGAGGCGACGGGAGAGGGCGGAGGAGATGATCACGCGACGCAAGAGATGAGCAGACGCAGCCGGGGCGAGCACAGGCGCGGCAGACCACACGGCGCTCGGTGCACCCGCGGGCACGACGGCTGGCGCCGGCGAGGGAGCTTCTGGAGGTGGGGGGAGGGGTCCAACGGCTACGTGGGAGGAGGAGAGGGCTGGTCAGCATTAGTGGACGCGCGGGAACGGGCAGGGGGAAACGGCCCGAAGCAAAACAACGCTCGAAGCGCGGCCAAACTCGCAGAGCACGCACACCGGCATGCCAATAGCATGGTCACCGCGTGCATTGACATGTGCATGGCGACTCAGCGAGGCTGGCCATGTCCAGTGTATAGCCCATCCCGAATGGGGCCTCTCTGAAGTGATGGATCGAAGAAATCAACTGTTGGCTAAAAACATGCATCAGGTAAAGGTTGTTGTAGCAAACTTGACCTAGAAGCTGTGATCAAATGACTTGACCAAAGGACCAAGAAAGATCTGAAATTTGGATCAAATGACTTGACTAGATTTGGATGTTGCACTCACATAGAGTGTTGGATAGATCTGAAATTTGGTAGAGGCTGATGATTTAGGACCATGCAGACACTGGTAAAATTTCATGCCACTTGGAAATACCTAAATGGTACTTCCTTTACAAACGTCCTCTCTGAACAAAATCTTGGAGGAATATTGTAGAGCTAATGGCTTGGCAAACTGATGTGAATTTTGGCATGCTCAAGGGATATAGGGATATTTAGGTCCTAGATTAATTTCAGAATTTAGGAAGCAATACAAAAATGTAGTTGCTTCACACCCTAAAAATTTGACTAGAACCAAAGATTTGAAGGTGTGCTCACCTAGATTGTTGGATAGAGTTAAATATTGGTGTAGGGGAATTATTTGAGCACATGGAGGGTCTGGCAAAATTTCAACTCAAATGGATACGCCTAGCTAGTACTTCCTTCACAAAGCTTCTCTCTGGACAGAAACTTTGGAAATTTGCTGAGGAGGATTTACTAGGCAAATGGAGCTGAATTTTGTCATGTGATAATGATTTGGATAGGAAAGAGTGCTCAAAAAGTTTGAGGGCAATCAAGAAAAGATAAATAGCACTTCCTTCACAAAGTGCCATACTGAACAAAATGGAAAATGAATATTCCTGAATTATTTTTCAACTAGGCAAGGAAGCGTTTTGGCATATTTGGGGAAGATATGATCCAAATAATTTGTGGGAATTTTGTGGAAGACAGAAATATAGGTTGCTTCACAACGTAGGTCAGACAGGGGTATTCCTTTAATAAAAAAGGAATATTTCCAAGAAATAAAGATTGGGGTTGGGCTAGAATGGAAATGGCATGAGCTTGGGAAATATTTGAGAGTGATGAACCACTTGGGAGAAGAAGGAAAGATGAGCTTTCCAGGTTTCAAGTCCATAGAACCACTCCAAACAGGAAACCAAAGAAATCCAAAAAGAAAGAGAAAGGGCCAAAAGTCGGGGTGTTACAAGAGCACATGTTGACTGTAGGACATGACCCTAGAAAATAGCTTGGAAATAGGGAGACCCTGCTAGGAACAACTTTTATTTTATACTACTCTCATAACCTCTGAATTCTTTTACTAAACTTTCCTTATTTCAAATTTTAGATGGAGAGCTACATCCTGAATGAAAGAGAACACTACGAGGATGTTCTTGGTGGTCCAGCCCTTGTGGAGCTTGTCAGACTGCTGAAGCTGCCGATACCTGAGATCAAGGTGTCTAAAAGGAAGTCTGGATCATGGGGAGTCAAGACTCAAGTTTTTGGATGTAAAGAAGACCCCAAGACTGGAGACATCACCTATGGGACATTAAATCATGACTGTGATATGGGCATAAACACTGCCATCCATGATGCTATTGCACGTTTATGCTATCGTCATCGTGCTGAGCTAGGCAACCACTACTTTGGAAAGGTTGGATGGCAGAAGGTTGATGGAGCAACTATTGCCCTGACAAATGAGCAGAAGATGAAGTTTTCACCTCTGTTGGTGTATAACCAGGATCTGGAACAATACATCAAGAATCTTCAGATGGTCCTTCTGGAAGCCTTATTTGACAAGGAAGCACTACGTGAAGAGCTCGAGACCCAGAAGCTGAAAGTAGCCAAGCTGGAGGAGCAAAACCTTGAGATCCAAAAGAATCGTCAGGAACTAAAGAACAGCAGGACCACGGCTCATACCAAGGATGTTGAGATCCAGAAGCTCAAGACCCAACTCCAGGAAATACCGGGATGTCACAAGAAACTCCGCGTCAACAGAGATGATCTGGCCGAAGAACTTGAGAAGATCAAGTCCAATCAGAAGAAGCCCAATGGAGACAAGGATCAAGTCCTGGATAAGCTAGCTTAGTAGTAGCCCCACCATGAGAGAATAAAGATGAACATTTTGCGATTAAAGTATCTGACCATAGTAACTTATGTGGGTGGCGATACTATAGAATTGATTGAATAAATAAATGTCCGGTTGTTATTATCTTTTGTGTTTATTGAGTGGTTGGATAGATTATACCTTAAGACACGATATTCGTAGGTTTGTATTTATTTCAACCTTGAGAGACGTGAGTTACGGAAGAATAACAGAAGGCCTTCATATGGGGGAAGTATCAGGAATTGGAAACTCTCGAGCATTGAAGACCTGAAGAAATGAAGACTTCGTAATGAAACCACAGTAAACCAGCCCATTACAAACATTGAGCTAGGTTTTGTTTGTTGATTGTGGGTGGGTATTTCTCTCTCTCTCTCTATCTCAACCAGACCAAAGCCTGGAACCCATGAACAGTGCTGACCACAAAACCTTTTTTCGAGACAACAGCATTTCATCCAAGGAGATACATACTTTATTCTGAGTACTCCTTTTATCTTACAACTGTTGATGACGACCCTTTATGAGTCTTTCCTCAAGGGCCCGGAAACGATCATGACCCTGACTAGTGATCATGATTACCCAAAAATCCTGAAGGACATTACAAAGGTTATCCTTTCATGGAGAATGGAGTGGAACTTTGGTACGTGGAGGTACACCTCCACCGTGTGAAACGAGTTTGCCCAAAGACTATGGGTCAATACTTTTTCATTTCTCAAGTACCACAAGCAACATTCTTCGACTCTGTTCGTGAAGCTGCTATGGAAGCCATACGTCAGATGGGAGAAATACTTGAAGCAAGACTTCGTCATACTCAGGAATACCTGAGAGAGGTGCATGTAGAGATGATGGAGATGAAGCTCATGGCCACCATGATGAAGCAAAAGATTGATGATTTCAAGGAGCACGTCGCACAATTCCCGTGGGACTAAAGCATCTTCAAGTAGGACAAATGAATAAATATGGAAGTAATGCTTGACCATACCAAACTATGTGGATGGTGGCATTTGTAATAAAGTACTTTTGAAATTGGAGTTTTGAGAAGAGGTTAAGGATGTAATAAAGGATTTGATATGAAAAGAATATGATTTATGGATGAACCAGTGCATTTTATTTTAATGGTGATACTTTTCTGTGTGAACACTTGACCAATGGAAAGGAAAATGTATTCCACAGGGTGGAGTTTGGACAAAATAAGTTTGAGTTTTATTTCGATATGTTGGTTACCCCAAGAGTATGAAGGAATGAAGTACTAATGGATTTGAAGGAGGTGTAATGTTGGAATATGGAACAATAGTAACTCGAAGGATGAGTTAAAGCTGTACAAGTATTGAAGTGCCCATAACCCACAGGCCCGGGAGTTAATAAGGATCAAGCACTACCTTGTTGAAGGAAAAAAATTAGAAGAAGCTATGATTTCAGCAGCAGATGTTACATAGGAGGATACGAAAAACCGAGAGTTGTGAAGAAACGATAGATGTCTTGTTCAGCTTGCAGGACCAATGGATTTATCCGAACTTAGTTCGTCGACAAGAGAAATTCTGCAATGCTTGTGAGAATGCCCAAGTGTTAGACTACGTGATTCACTGTCTGCGTATGTGGTAATGATTCAAGTACGGGATGGATTGGCCCCCATACCGGAGACTTCTATCATGAACTATCATATGTTGATGGAAAATCAGAGAGCCTTAAAACCCTAGAAGAGTGTCGACACGACAAGCCAAAAACCTTAGAATGGTAGGACGATGGATCCCTGTACAGGCAACCGTTGCCAATATAGGTTATACGGTGAGATTCAACCCAGACCCATTTCCTGCAGGAGAAACCAGAAATTGATAACCACCATGAGATTTTCGATAGTTGTTTTGTATTGGCGACAGACCTGTCAGCTAAGAAGACCTAGTCCCGGAAGGATCTTATTTTGATGATAGGACTCAGGATTCTGAGAAAAAGGTTATGGCTTTACCGGAAGAGTACCAGTGAAGGGTTATCCCGGAGAATATGAGAAGACCGACACCGTCAACCCTAAGGAATGGAGTACATGAGTTTTGATGGAACCGTAACCTTGCTTCTAAGGGTGGTAGTACCCCAGACCTTTGTAACGATCAATGGATTTTCAAGAAGACCCTCCCAACCAAACCTTCTTTCTAGCCTCTCCGAATCTCGGGGACGAGATTCATTTTAAGGGTGGTAGTTTGTAACATCCCAAAATTTTAAGGGCGGACCGTTCGTTTTCCCTGCCCCGACCGGGTGCGGGGGAGGCCGGCCACGAACAGCAGTAGCCGACAGGATTTGGACCTCTCATCCGTCAAGGTGTAAGCTGCTGGGGTCGCGGCCCGCGGCGCCCGCCAGCTTCGGGGACTACTGTCGAGGGAGGTGACCCCCGGGTGGGCGCATCAGCACTTAGTAATTTTCAAGACGACGGGGCGGCAAGCACTCCTCGGTCTGGCTAACCCTCCAGCCGGTCGTCCGGTTCCAGACCGGCTGGACGCGGCGACGAAGCCCGACCCGGCCGAGCCGGAGCCGGCGGACGACGGGTTGGCTCCCGCTCCAATCGTAGGTTATACGGTGAGATTCAACCCAGACCCATTTCCTGCAGGAGAAACCAGAAATTGATAACCACAATGAGATTTTCGATAGTTGTTTTGTATTGGCGACAGACCTGTTAGCTAAGAAGACCCAGTCCCGGAAGGATCTTATTTTGATGATAGGACTCAGGATTCTGAGAAAAAGGTTATACCTTTACTGGAAGTGTACCAGTGAAGGGTTATCCCGGAGAATATGAGAAGACCGACACCGTCAACCCTAAGGAATGGAGTACATGAGTTTTGATGGAACCGTAACCTTGCTTCTAAGGGTGGTAGTACCCCAGACCTTTGTAACGATCAATGGCTTTTCAAGAAGACCCTCCCAACCTAACCTTCTTTGTAGCCTCTCCGAATCTCGGGGACGAGATTCATTTTAAGGGTGGTAGTTTGTAACATCCCAAAATTCTAAATTTTGGAATGTTATGTTAAATAAATAATCATGATTGTTTGCTTGATTGTTGTGTGATTGACTGTGTGAAATTGAGTGAAAATTTGAAACTTTTGAAAGTTGAATGAGAGGGAATAAAAGGACTTTCCCAAAACTTTCATTCTTGCTTTTGGTTTCAATGAATTCAAATTCATTTCAAAATATAAAACCCTAGAGTGAAGATGACATGATTTCTTCCATCAAAGAAATGAAAAGGGTTTTTGAAAAGATTTGAATTCTATTTGAAAATATTTCATATTCAGAAACGTTATGCAACTCAAGGATTTTCTTGAGAGGAGATAAAATGTCGTCTTCAAATTATGTGAAAGAGAGTTGGAAGTTTATAGAATGATTTTGAAAGTCCCTTAGTTCATCTGAAATCTTTTGTCTCTTTTGAATGCAAATGAATTTTCAAAATTTCAATTTTGGCCTATGAATTATATTCAAAATTTCCTGACAAGAATATGAGAGAAGGAAATATGACCCTTCAAAACTCAGAAGAAATAATGCCAAAAAGATTTGAAAGTCAAATTTGCCTTTTATTTGAATTTTCAAAAAAATGTTTTTTCTAAAGTATTTAGTTTGCCCCTGGAAAATAGTTCATTATTTTCCATATTTTCTTCTGATCATTTTGATATATAATATGTCCATATTAGATTAGTATTTTATTTTATTTTGTGCCTTTTCTTTTTCTTTTTTTTTAATTAGGAAATGACACTGTGCTTTGCACAGTGCCAGGCCGCACCCTTGCGAGGCCCAACCCACCACTCACCTCCCTTCTCTCTCTCACCGCATGGGCCGGCCCAGCAGCGTCGACGCCCGAACTCCCTCTCCTTCGGTTGCCCAACCCCCTCGCTCATCTCTCTCTCTCCTGACATCCCTGCCCCACCGACCGACGCAACCCGCCCCGCGCCTTCCTTCTTCCTCCTCCCTCCCTTTACTTCCCGGTCGCCGGAGCCTCGCCGGTCTTCATCCCGCCGCTATGAGCCCCCCACTCGATCCCCTCCGTCCGATATAGATCCTGCATCGTAGATTAGAAGATTTAAAATGCGAATCGTTTTCTGCTTAAGTCCGGTCGTCCGCCCGTTTCCACCCTTCGGTCGCTAGCTCGACCAATCGTAGAGCGCCACGTAGCCCATGCCCGCATCGTAGCCATTTTAGTGATTTTATTTTTTGTTTTTATTTTCAGTTTCTGTTTCTATTTTAGAAATTTAATATCTCCTAGAATATTTGTCCTATTTGAGTGATTCAAAGTGCCATGTGTTCACAAAAATAGGAAGTTTCTGTTTGTGCTGTTAGTTTTCAAATTTTGAATAGTTTAAATTTGAATTTATTCAAATATTGTCAAATCACTAAATTGGCTATAACTTGAGCTAGGATATATATTTTTGAGTAATTATTTTTGCCCCTAGTCACATGTTAGATTGTTGTCACTGTAGGATTTATTTGGTTATTTTTAGAATAATTAAAATTAGGGTTTCATTGAAAACAGTACTGATCTATGTATAAAATAGAATAGTTGATAACTTAGTGAAATTTTGTTATAATTAAGTAATTCATTTTGCAACTTTTAACATGTTGTAGTATGTTTCTGTTAGACAACAGTAGATAAAAAATTTTAGAATTTGTTATAATTGTTTTTGCTACTGTTTTGTATTAATAGTTGATTAGCTCATAATTATAGTTAATAGAATTAGTTTGTTATATTAAAAAGTGATTCTTTTTGCCACTTTAATATGATTAACTTTAGCTTCTATTGTTTGACAATGACTTAGTTTTTGTAATTATTTAATATTGTTTTAGTGGTTTTCTTGTTGTTAGTAAATTGTTTTGGTTATAACTATAATAGCTTTTAAAGTAATTTCTTTTGCCAGTAAATTTTTTAGTAAAATAATTGCTGTTAAAATATTAATTTGTTAGTTTCCTTGCTGTTAATTATTTGTTTAGGACTTTTGGTGCTGTTGTGTTTGTTTGTTTAATGTTAAGTATTTTCCCTAGTTTTCCTTTTATTTTTTTTCTTTTGTAGTTTCCTTTGGATTTCATTTGGTCTTTCTTTGATTTATTTATTGTTTTATTTATTCCTTTTATTTGTTGATTGCTAGAATGATTGGTAGAATACTTGCTTATATGTATGCAATGTTTGACTATATAGATTTCATCGGAGAGTGATGAATAGTTCTATCAAGTTATTTCTGAGAGGGATATTATCTTCATCAACTAATACCAGGCAAGTTCACTTTGACCATATGTTAATACCTATGTTTTTAAATTGCATTTAGTGTCACCTTTTCAACCTTTCCTCCAGTAGTATACTGAATCCTGTAGTTGAGTAGAAGCATGAGGTAGGAACCCACACCCCTGTTACTAAGCCCGGGAACGTTATTTATTTTAATGCTACGCTATAGTAGACGGGGATTGGTATGAGTGTTCGTGAGTGGTGTGAGGTGGAGGACTCTACGTCAATGATGACAACTTCAAGATGGCAACTGCAAGGCCTGCATCTACAAGACCTCAAGACTTCAAGACTCGAGACAAGAATTCAATACACACTACTGGGTGGAGGATGGTTTGATGGGCACCCTGGAGCAACCAGTGGATGACCCGGGATGCATGGAGAAGCACCATGACATCTTGCGGAAAGCTTCACCCAGACTCGGACAGAAGAATACTTCATGCCCGGAAGCTTACCTGTGCAGCCACAAGTCATTATGGGCTCTGGCCTGGTTGATCTTAGTAGTGACTCTGGCTGGACAGTTGCTAGCAGATGTAGACGACGGTAGGATTGGATGGGCAACTGTCAAGGGTCAAGGAAACTCTCTGAAAGACCATGTTTCGTTCGTCTTGTTCTCAAACACCAGGCAGTGCGACGACTTAAATGGAGGAAACGATTCTTGTAGGTAAAGTGCACAACAGTCTGCAGAGTTAAAACCTAATCGATTAGCCGTGTCCCCGGTTACGGACAATTTGAGCCTCTGGAATTGGATCTATCTCTAAACTCTCAGCACCGGACTGATAATTAATTGTGGGCAACTTATAATTATTTGGGCTATGAGACATCGGTTGGCGGAACCATGTCATAGTACATAACTCTGTAGTGAAGACTCCTGATATTTCTTTGTTGTAGGGAAAATAAAACCAGCTTTTATGCAAAAAGAACTCAGACAAAGAGCCACAAAGCCATACTGCATATAGAATAGTCTTTATCATCTGATTCTTATTGTGATCTTGCCGGTACATTCAATGTACTGACCTACACGACTGCAACGTATCATGTTGCAGGTATTTCTACGACGAGTAAGAGTTACGTTGTAGGGTTACGGTCTACACTCAACTTGCCGTTGGCGTTGATGGGACTCCACACCCTTATTGTTTTGTTTCCGTTGTGATATATAAGGTATACTCTGGATCTACGGTATTTATTTTACATGTGATGTTATGGTATTTCATCAAAGTACTGTGTGTGCCTGCATACTGATCTAGGGATGGCACAGAAAGCACAGACTTGACCGTATTGGGTCGGGTCACTATAGGCAATCGTGAGTACCTCGAGATTTGTATCCAGGCATCTGGTCTATGTTACCACTTGTTGCATGCAATTCAGGGCCCATTAAACCGAGCAACACATGCTTATAAGATGGCTTAAGCCATATCTTCCTAAAAGACTTGCATGATAGGAGGGGCTACTATCATCCTTATAAGTCTTGCTCTGCCTCCTAGCACAACCGATGTGTGAGACTATCCCAACAAAATCTCTGTTTGAAGGCCTGGGATTGTGTAACAAGTGGTATTAGAGCTTGGTGCCTGGATTCAAAGATTGACTCACGGTTTCTAGCTATCGTAGACTCCTAATTGTTGACCGTGGCTGCGGGTCGGATATCAAATGTATGATTGATGTGTCAGCTAAATATGTGTTCGCTTTAGTCACAATCGATTGTGGGAGGAAACAAAGCATGCCTTATAAGTGTGAGGGGGTAGGCCCCCTTAGGGCATCTCTAGCCCTTCCCCTAAAACTTAACTCCTCAAACCACCCCCCAAAACTTAACTCCTCAAATTTTGAGGAGTTAAAGATTCTTGCACCTAGCCCTTCCCCTAAACTTAACTCCCTGTACTCATTCTAGCCTATTTCTTCCATCCTTTTGCATAACCGTTTCAAACATTTACACAACATTTCAACTTCGTCTATGGTGTTGCTTTCAACCAACGCTGACATGAATTGCTCCAAGTCATCCGGTTCGGTTTGCACACTAAAATGGTAAAATTCAACATCAAATTTGAACATCACATGATCTAAACACTACTTTTGAATTGCATCACCGAGAATTTGAGAGGAAAAAAAGGATTTTTTTAACCTATCCGGCATTGTGTCGGACACCTCACGAGCATGACCATCCTTGCCAGCATTGGTGGCTGTAGGGGCGGCGGAGGGGGCGGAGGGGTGGCCGGAGGTGGTGGAGGATGGAGGGTGCATAGGGGTGGCCGAAGGGGGTGTAGGGGGCTTCGGAGTGGGCTACGGTGATGGCACCTTCTTCTTTGCCACCGCTTCTTCCATTGCATTCGCCGTCGACCGCCAGTACCACTTCCCGTTGGCCAGCGGTATCCGCGGGTGGCCGGTCGTGGAGGAGGGGCCGGGGATGATCGCGGCCTTGGTGACGCCCCTCCCGGACGGCGAAGCAGGGCACATGACTATGACGCCCCGTTCGTGATCGTGCATTGTGTTGTGGTACTACCGTGGAGTCACCGTTTGTGATTGTGCATGCTGCGTGTATGATTAGTGCACCATTATGATCGGGGCGTCACAATGACCTTGGTGCCCTGCGGGTACTTTTGTGGGGCGGCCGACGGCTCTAGCGTCGCCGCCGCTGGCGTCTGAGCCAGGGGGGTTGCAGGCGGTGGGAAGGAGACGTGGGCGTCCATTTCGGCGGCGGCCAGGGTGGCGGCGGCAACTTTGTGCAACGGCGGCGGGAGGAGGAAACGTTCCCGCGCGGGCATCAAGTTTTGAGGAGGTGGATGAGCGGCTGCTCAAATTTAAGCAGCTTGGGGTGATTTTGAGGAGTAACTCCTCAAATTTTGAGGGGCTAAATTTTTTTTAGGGGAATGGCTAGCTCTGGTTATCTCCTCAAAAAGTAAAATTTTGAGGAGTTACAGGTTTTTAGGGGAAGGGCTAGAGATGCTCTCATCAGGCTAGACTATCAGCGGTACAGAAAACTTAAATAGTATTTTTATAAGCACGTGTTAGTCTATATGGTTAGGTCTGGATGGGGACTGAGACACTGGTTTAGTGAGCCTTGAATTGCGGGACGAAAAGGGTTTTCCTTTTAGACCGATTCCATATAAAAAACATTACGCTATGACGCGCGTATGAATGCAGCGAGAAGCGTCCTCAATTCTGTTGGCTGGGTTTCAACACAGAATAGCCGCGTTATATTCTCTCGATCTCCGTCGAATGCTAATGTGACACGATTGGAACTATAAGTACGTATCTTCTCTTTACAGTATCCCAGTTGGCTTAACTAAACAGCACTCCTGCCGCATCTAAAATAATTCAATAAACAGCCCAGTTGTTGTTTAAGTATGTGAGTGCTTTTCTTTTTCTTTTTTCGAAAGCAGAGGCCAAAGGCCTCGATCGATTAATTAAGCATGCTTTTCTTTAAGCACAATCCAGCGCCGCCATTGATATGATCTGTGCATAAATTTCCAAAGCAACGTTTATATATACAGTGTCTGACGAGTTTTTAGTACCAACTGCACGAGATTAAGCAGTTTACACTTAAGAGATCCACTATTTAATTTCCCCATATCTGCTGTGCCTGTGTCTTGTGTCTTGTAGGTAAGAGGCAACTAAGATGATAATTTAACTACCAACTGCCGTCGAGTCCCTTTCGTATATATGCAAATGCCAGCATTCGTGTATATTCCGTGGTTATTTATTTATTTTAATGGAAGGGCTTTTGGCTCCGATTTCCATTAATAGAAATTCCATGTGTCGGGGGATGACCCTCGGGTAGGCGCATCAGCACTTAGTAATTTTCAAGACGACGGGGCGGCAAGTGCCCCTCGGTCCGGCTCGCCCTCCAGCCGGCCGTCCGGTTCCAGACCGGCTGGACGCGGCGACGAAACCCGACCCGGCCGAGCCGGAGCCGGCGGACGACGGGTTGGCTCCCGCTCCATCCGACCAGGCGACAAGACAGCCCCCCCCCCCCCCCCCCGACGGGGCGAGCGTGGCTACAGCGCGCCTGCCGCCGCTGACCGGTGTAAGCATGGCTACAGTGCGCCCCAGAATCGCGGCCCGGGATCTCCGGCCATGACCCGGCGCGGCCCTGTAGCGGCATGGCGCCCGCCGCACCATGACGCAGGCGACGGCGTGCCACAGTGACGGACGACCAGCGGGACCTGCGCCCTGCGGGCCCCCGTCCGGCTCAAGACAATGGCATCGGGCCCCGCGCCCATGTGAGTCTACCTTTGTAACCCTGGGGGGCCAGGCTATAAGACCCCAAGAAAACCCCCATGCAAGGGGGTTCGGTTCTTTCACCCACACACACACAAACCAGGAGAGGGAGACAGCTAGCTCTCCTTCCTCCTCCCACAAGATAGCTCTAGGAGCACCATTGTAGCCCCCTTTGTGATCCATCTAGTAGATCCGGCAGGACTAGGGGTATTACCGCCCCCGGAGGGCCCCGAACCTGGGTATATACCGAGTCTCGCTCCGCTTGTCCCCAATCTCGCCTCCGGAACCCACCGACGTCCTCCGGCCCCAACCACGTTCGATAAGCCTACCCATGGCATCTGCCGTGAGCACACCACGACAGTTGGCGCCCACCGTGGGGCCCTCCGCGGCGTCGGCCGGAGTTTCGTTCTGGACGAGACCCTTCACTCCCACCGGCGAGCGCATCATGCACGGTCTAGTCAGCACGCCCGGCGCAGCTGGCGGCGCCGGCGCCAGCACGGTGCTTGACGTCGCCTGCCTCGCCGGCGGCTCCGGCGTCCCCTTCGGCGAGCTACGCGTCGCCGTAGCGCTCGTTCCCGACAAGTTCCCTAGCGAGGTGCTCACCGTCTCCGACCCGCCGCCCTGCGGCGACAGCATCCCCAGCGACGTCGACGACCCCCGCGCCCGCGCGGAGGTGCTCTCCGCCATGTTCAACACTCTGCGGGTGATGGAGCAGAGCCCGCGCACTCCCGTCACGCCGAACGCCGGCCCGGCCGTCGCCACGGCCGAACTCGACACGTCCCGCAAACTCCTGCTTGCCGAGGCCACCGAGCTCGTGGCTGCCCGTCACCGGTTCGAGCTCGCCCGGCGCGAGTTCAGCACCACGTACTGATGACCCACAAGTATAGGGGATCAATCGTAGTCCTTTCGATAAGTAAGAGTGTCAAACCCAATGAGGAGCAGAAGGAAATGACAAGCGGTTTTCAGCAAGGTATTTTCTGCAAGCACTGAAATCATCGGTAACGAGTAATTTGATAGCAAGATAATTTGTAACAAGTGACAAGTAGCAATAGTAACAAAGAGTGCAGCAAGGTGGCCCAATCCTTTTTATAGCAAAGGACAAGTCGGAACGATCTCTTATAGTAAGCAAAGCGTTCTCGAGGACACATGGGAATTTCATCTAGTCACTTTCATCATGTTTGTTTGATTCACGTTCGCTACTTTGATAATTTGATATGTAGGTGGACCGGTGCTTGGGTACTGTTCTTACTTGAACAAGCCTCCCACTTATGATTACCCCCTCTCGCAAGCATCCGCAACTACGAAAGAAGAATTAAGATAACTCTAACCATAGCATTAAACATATGGATCCAAATCAGCCCCTTACGGAATAGCGCATAAACTAGGGTTTAAGCTTCTGTCACTCTAGCAACCCATCATCTAATTACTACTCCACAATGCATTCCCTTAGGCCCAAAGATGGTGAAGTGTCATGTAGTCGACGTTCACACGACACCACTAAGGGAATCAACAACATACATATCATCAAAATATCGAACGAATACCAAATTCACATGATTACTTATGACAAGACTTCTCCCATGTCCTCAAGAACAAAAGTAACTACTCACAAATCATAATCATGTCCAAGATCAGAGGGGTGTTGAATAGCATAATAGATCTGAACATATAATCTTCCACCAAATAAACCAACTAGCATCAACTATAAGATGTAAGCAACACTACTAGCAACGCATAGGTACCAATCTGAGGTTTTGAGACAAAGATTGAATACAAGAGATGAACTAGGGTTTGAGATGAGATGATGCTGGTGAAGATGTTGATGAAGATTAGTCCTCCCACGATGAAAGGATCACTGGTGATGTCGATGGCGACGATTTCCCCCTCCTAGAGGGAAGTATCCCCGGCAGAATCTCTCTGCCGGAGAACAAAAGTGCTCCTGCCCAAGTTCCGCCTCGAGACGGCGGCGCACCGTCCCGAAAGTCTTCTCTATATTTTTTCTAGGGCAAAATGACTTATATACCAAAAAATGGGGGCCAGAGGCTGGCCAGGGGCCCCACGAGGTACTAGGGCGCGCCTGGGGGGTGGCGCGCCCTGGTGCCTCGTGGGCAACTGGATGGCCCCCTCTGGTACTTCTTGCTTCCAGTATTTTTTATTTATTCCAAAATAATTCTCAGTGAAATTTCAGCTCATTTGGAGATGTGCAGAATAGGTATCTCTGACATAGCTTTTCCAGGTCCAGAATTCCAGCTGTCGGCAATCTCCTTCCTTGTGTAAATCTTGCATATTAAGAGAGAAAAGGCATTAGAATTGCTCCACAAAGTGTTATATTGATCAAAAACACTATAAATAACAGTAGCAAAACATGATGCAAAATGGACGTATTAACTCCCCCAAGCTTAGACCTCGCTTGTCCTCAAGCGAAAGCCGATATCGATAATCATGTCCATATGTTTAGAGAGAGAGGTGTCGATAAAAACAAAATACGGACATAGTAGCATCATGATCATTATTATAACAGCAATATTTACTATCATAAACTTCTCATGAGCAAGTAACAATTCATCACAACAATGGAGTATAAGGCATAAACTTTCTTGAAAACTAACAAACTATATTCTCAGTCAACAATGCAATTGCAATTCATCATATTTTCAGGAAGGGTCTCATGTAGGAGCTATTTAGCAAGTCCACATACTCAACCATCATTTAGTCTTTTATGATTGCTAACACTCACGACATATATATGGAGCAAAAAGTTTCAGCCAGACACATAGAAAGATAGGGGCTTGTGATTTCGCCTCCCAACTTATTCACCTCAAGGGTGATATCAACAATAATAACTCATGATCACTCATATCCAACTGGATATATGTGCTTAGATCTTTCCCCACCACATGATGCTTACAAAAGAGAAAAATAAAAAGAAAGTAGAGGAGAACACTATTGACTCTTGCATAAAACGTAAATACATAAAAGTAAAGGATAGGCCCTTCGTAGAGGGAAGCAGAGGTTGTCATGCGCTTTTTGTTGTTGGATGCAAGAGCTCTTAACGCAAAGGAACGTCACTTTATATTGCCCCTTGTGATAGCAACCTTTATTATGCAGTCTGTCGCTTTTATTTCTTTACCATCACAAGTTCGTACAAAGCTTATTTCCCTTACAATAAAAGTTCAGACATATTTAGAGGCAATTTTTACTGCTTTTCGCACCGATGACAACTTACTTGAAGGATCTTATTCAATCCATAGGTAGATATAGTGGACTCTCATGACATGAAACTGGGTTTAAGGGTTTCGGATGCACAAGTAGTATCTCTACTTGGTGCGGATTTTTGGCTAGCAAAGATATTGGGCAAGCACCACATGTTGGAGGATCCATAACAATATAACTTCTATGTGAATATGAACAAACATAATTCATTATGTTATCTTCCTTGTCCAACATCAACAATTTGACATAAAATACTTAATGGGGGCTCACAATCATAAAAGATGTCCAAGATAGTATATTTGCATGTGAATCTTCTCTTCCCTTATTAACTTTTTCATGAATTGCATCATTGACTAATGCTATGCTAGCTTGTTAACTTCCAATAAATTTTACCACTTATACTTTTCTTTATGTAATGTCATTACTTTCCATAAGATTAGCATATGATCTTTTTCATTATTTTCATTGTTAAGATTGGAACATGAAAGTAAAGAAGCAAAAACTCAAACTACTCTTTATTATATAACTCTCAACTCGATTACATAGATAGATAGATCATGAAGCTAACACTCGAAAATAGATCATACTAAACTTTTATTCAACTAGATCACGAAATAACTAAGGATCGAACTAAAAAATAGGTAAAGATAATAAAAGTGATGGTGATACAATACCGAGGCACCTCCCCCAAGCTTGGCACAAGCCAAGGGGAGTGCCCATACCCATGTGCTCAAGTCTCCTTCTTCGGTGATGATGGTGGTGATGAAGAGATGGGCTTGTCCTCCGACTTCCATGGCATAGGTTCCCCATCATAAAAAGATGAACGAGTCTCCAGAGTCCTGAAACTTGCAACTAAACTCATACCTTTGAATCTTGCCTCATACTCAAAATTTTGGTTTTGAAGATCATAGATTTGGCCTTGGAGATAGTCGATTCGTTCATTAAGCTTGAAGATGATGTCCCCCATCGATTGGCCCTCCACCTTGTGATTATGGGTGAATTTCGTGATCATGGAGTGGTTGGCGCTGAGTCCACGTTCCACCATCCCTTGGCACTTGAAGATCTCCTGCTCCACTGCTTCGAGCCTGGACTCCGCGCTCCCGGTTTTCTTGGGTCCTTGAACAACCCGGATGTGAAGCACCCCCTCACGCATCTCAATGGCTTGAGGGTGTTTCATCACCTCTGGTAGGTAGGAGTTGATGACCTTCTCGTAGAACTTGTCCTTGGAAGAGCTCGATGAAGCCATAGCGATCTAGATCTGTCCAAAAAATAGCACGAAACAAGAACAGAGGATATTTCTGTGATACGGTGGTCAAAACGTCCGGGAGTATATATAAAGATTTTTTTTATCTTGCAAACTAAGTAATCCAGAAGAAAACAGAGTCGGGAAGGCTCACGTGGGGCCCACGAGCCACCAGGGCGCGCCAGGGGGTGGCGCGCCCTGGTGCCTCGTGGGCACCAGGTGGGTCCCCTCGGCTGTTTCTTATTTTTGTATTTTTTTTAATATTCCAAAACTGACAGAAAGTATTTTTATGGAATTTTTGGAGTCGGTTTACTTACTGTATCACATACCTCTTCCGTTTCAGGGTTCTGGAGTGTTCCGGAAGGTCTCTCTTATGTATTCCTCCGATGTAATTGTTTCAATAATATTAGTTTCAACATTAATGGGGGTACCTGAAATATAGTGCTTAATTCTTTGCCCATTCACCACTCTCGGATTAGTGCCTTCGGAGTTGTTTATTTTGATGGCTCTAGAGCGATAAACTTCTTCGATGATATACTGTCCTTCCCATTTAGAGAGAAGTTTTCCTGCAAAGAATCTCAGACAAGAATTGTACAATAGAACTTGCTCACCTACTTTAAATTCCCGTTTTTGAATTTTTCTATCATGCCATCTGTTAACTTTTTCTTTAAACAATTTGGCATTTTCATAAGCTTGGGTTCTCCATTCATCTAATGAGCTAATATCAAATAACCTCTTTTCACCGGCAAGTTTAAAACCATAATTTAGTTCTTTAATTGCCCAATATGCTTTATGTTCTAACTCAAGAGGTAAATGACATGCTTTTCCATAAACCATTTTATAAGGAGACATACCCATAGGATTTTTATAAGCAGTTCTATAAGCCCATAATGCATCGTCAAGTTTCTTAGACCAATTCTTTCTAGATCTATTGACAGTTTTTGCAAAATTAATTTTATTTCTCTATTACTCAATTCTACTTGACCACTAGTTTGAGGGTGATAGGGAGATGCAATTCTATGGTTGACATCATATTTAGCAAGCAATTTACGGAATGCACCATGAATAAAATGTGAACCACCATCAGTCATTAAATATCTAGGGACTCCAAACCTCGGGAAAATAACTTCTTTAAGCATTTTAATAGAAGTGTTATGATTAGCACTACTAGTTGGAATAGCTTCTACCCACTTAGTAACGTAATCAACAGCAACTAAAATATGAGTATATCCATTGGATTTAGGAAAAGGTCCCATATAATCAAATCCCCAAACATCAAATGGTTTAACAGCAAGTGAATAATTCATAGGCATTTCCTAACGTCTACCAACATTACCAATTCTTTGACATTCATCACAAGATAGGACAAACTTACGAGCATCCTTGAAAAGAGTAGGCCAATAAAAACCAGATTGTAATACCTTGTGTGCAGTTCTGTCTCCCGCATGGTGTCCTCCGTAAGCCTCGGAATGACACTTCGATAGGATTTGTTCCTGTTCATGCCAGGTACACAACGTCTAATAATACCATCTACTCCTTCTTTATAAAGATGTGGGTCATCCCAGAAGTAATGTCTTAAATCAAAGAAGAACTTTTTCTTTTGTTGGTATGTGAAACTAGGTGGTATGTATTTAGCAACAATGTAATTAGCATAGTCTGCATACCAAGGAGTATTACGAGAAGCATTTATGACAGCTAATTGTTCATCAGGAAAATCATCATTAATAGGTAGTGGGTCATCAAGAACATTTTCCATTCTAGACAAATTATCTGCTACGGGATTCTCAGCTCCCTTCCTATCAGTAATATGCAAGTCAAATTCTTGTAGCAATAAAACCCATCTAATGAGTCTAGGTTTAGCATCTTTCTTTTCCATGAGATATTTAATAGCAGCATGATCGGTGTGAACAGTTACTTTAGAATCAACTATATAAGATCTGAATTTATCACATGTAAACACAACTACTAGAAATTCTTTTTCAGTAGTAGCATAATTTCTTTGGGCACTGTCTAGAGTTTTACTAGCATTATGGATAACATTTAATTTCTTATGAATACTTTGTCCTAGAACAGCACCAATAGCATAGTCACTAGCATCACACATAATTTCAAAAGGCAAGTTCCAATCAGGTGGTTGGACAATAGGTGAAGTGGTTAAGGCTTTCTTAAGTGTTTCAAAGGCTTCTAGACAATCATCATCAAAAACAAATGGAACATCTTTTTGTAAAGATTGGTAAGAGGCCTAGAAATTTTAGAGAAGTCTTTAATAAATCTCCTATAGAAACCAGCATGACCAAGGAAACTTCTTATACCTTTAATATCTTTAGGACATGGCATTTTCTCAATAGCATCAACCTTAGCTTTATCAACTTTAATACCTCTTTCAGAAATTTTATGCCCCAAGACAATGCCTTCATTCACCATAAAGTGGCACTTCTCCCAATTCAAGACAAGATTAGTTTCTTCACATCTCTGCAAAACTCGATCAAGGTTGCTTAAGCAATCATCGAAAGAAGTTCCGTAAACGGAGAAATCATCCATGAAAACCACCATCTTTTCACAAAAGTCAGAGAATATAGCAGTCATACATCTTTGAAAGATAGCAGGTGCATTGCATAAACCAAAAGGCATACGTCTATAAGCATAAGTTTCAAAAGGACAAGTGAAGGTGGTTTTCTCTTGATCGGGTTGTGATACGGGTATTTGAGAAAAACTAGAATAACCATCTAGAAAACAAAAGTGTGTATGCTTAGATAATCTTTCTAACATTTGATCAATAAAAGGTAAGGGGTAATGATCTTTTCTAGTAGCTTTGTTTAATTTTCTAAAATCAATTACCATCCTATAACCAATTACAATTCTTTGTGGAATGAGTTCATTTTTATCATTAGGAACAACGGTAATACCTCCTTTCTTAGGGACACAATGAACGGGACTTACCCATCTACTATCAGCTATGGGATAGATTATACCTGCTTCCAGAAGCTTTAATATTTTAGTTCTTACCACCTCTTTCATCTTAGGATTTAATCGTCGTTGGTGGTCGACAACTGGTTTGGCATCAGGCTCCATATTAATTTTGTGCTGACATAGAGTGGGACTAATGCCCTTAAGATCATCAAGAGTATACCCAATAGCAGCACAGTGCTTCCTTAAAGTTTTTAGTAATCTCTTTTCTTCATGCGCTGAAAGGTTAGCACTAATAATAATAGGATATATCTTCTTTTCATCAAGATAAGCATATTTCAATGTATCAGGCAATTGGTTCAATTCAAATACAGGATCACCCTTAGGTGGAGGAGGGCCTCCAAGAGTTTCAACAGGCAAATTATGTTTAAGGATAGGTGGTTGATCAAAGAACATCTTATCTATTTCATTTCTTTCATTCATATGCATATCGTTTTCGTGGTCTAGCAAATATTATTCTAACGGATCAGTAGGAGGTACGGCAATAGAAGCAAGACCAATAATTTCATCTTTACTAAGCAATTCTTTATCATGAGGTTGTCTATGAAACTTGGAGAAATTAAATTCATGAGATATATCACCAAACTTGACTTGAACCTTTTCTTGAACACAATCAATTTCAGCATTAACGGTATTCAAGAAAGGTTTACCAAATATAATGGGACAAAAATTATCTTGTTGTGAACCAAGTACTAAGAAATCAGTAGGGTATTTGATTTTTCCACACAAGACTTCAACATCTCTAACAATCCCAAGTGGTGTAATAGTATCTCTGTTCGCTAGCTTAATAGTAACATCAATATCTTCAATTTCAACAGGTGCAATATCATTCATTACTTCTTGATATAAGGAAAATGGAATATCACTCACACTAGCACCCAAATCACATAAGCCATGATAACAATGATCTCCTATTTTAACAGAGACAACAGGCATGCCTACTACGGGTCTGTTTTTATCTTTAGGATCTGGTTTAGCAATTCTAGCTGCTTCATTACAGAAGTAAATAACATGCCCATCTATATTATCGACCAAGAGATCTTTAACCATAGCAACATTAGGTTCAACTTTAATTTGTTCAGAGGGTCTAGGTGCTCTAATATTACTTTTGTTAACCACAACTGAAACTTTAGCATGTTCCTTAATCCTAACAGGAAAAGGTGGTTTCTCAATATAAGCAGTGGGCACAACTGGATCAACATGGTAAATAATTGTTTCTTCTTTAACACTAACGGGTTCCTCAATCTTTTCTTTAACAGGGGGATGATATTTAAACCACTTCTCCTTAGGGAGTTCAACATGAGCAGCAAATGATTCACAAAAGGAAGCTACTATCTCAGAGTCAAGTCCATATTTAGTGCTAAACTTATGAAAAACATCGGTGGCCATAACAGATTTAACACAATTGAACTCAAGTATTATACCTGACTCATTACCTTTGTCGAGTTCCCAATCTTCAGAGTTGCATTTAATTATTTCCAGAAGATCCCATCTGAATTCAATAGTTTTCTTAATAAAGGAGCCAGTCGAAGAAGAATCGAGCGTAGTTCGATTATCATGAGAAAGCCGAGCATAAAAATTCTGTGAGATAACTTCTTTTGAGAGCTCATGGTTGGGGCATGTGTACATCATGTACTTAAGCCTCCCCCAAGCTTGAGCAATGCTTTCTCCTTCACGAGGCCAAAAATTATATATATAATTCCGATCACGATGAACCAAATGCATAGGATAAAATTTCTTATGGAATTCTAGTTTCAATCGGTTCCAGTCCCATGTATCAGTATCATCACATTCCCTATACCACATCAATGCCTTTCCCTCCAAAGACAAAGGGAATACTTTCTTCTTAACTCCATCTCCAGATAAACCTGCAAGCTTAAACAATCCACAAATTTCATCCACATAGATCAAATGCATATCAGGATGTACTGTTCCATCTCCTGCATAAGGATTAGCTAGCAGTTTCTCTATCATACCCGGAGGAATTTCATATGAAATATTTTCAGTAGGTGCAGTAGGTTGAGGAGCAACTACTTGTGTTTCCGGTCGAGGTGAAGATACCCCAAACAAACCCCTCAAAGGATTACTTTCCATAGTGACAAGTGACAGTAAATTTCAGCACGTAATATAAATGTTTCCTTACCAAATTCCACTCACCAAAGGCGCTTCACTCCCCGGTAACGGCGCCAGAAAAGAGTCTTGATGACCCACAAGTATAGGGGATCAATCATAGTCCTTTCGATAAGTAAGAGTGTCGAACCCAACAAGGAGCAGAAGGAAATGACAAGCGGTTTTCAGCAAGGTATTTTCTGCAAGCACTGAAATTATCGGTAACGAGTAGTTTGATAGCAAGATAATTTGTAACAAGTGACAAGTAGCAACAGTAACAAAGAGTGCAGCAAGTTGGCCCAATCCTTTTTATAGCAAAGGACAAGCCGGAACGATCTCTTATAGTAAGCAAAGCGTTCTCGAGGACACATGGGAATTTCATCTAGTCACTTTCATCATGTTTGTTTGATTCGCGTTCGCTACTATGATAATTTGATATGTGGGTGGACCGGTGCTTGGGTGCTGTTCTTACTTGAACAAGCCTCCCACTTATGATTACCCCCTCTCGCAAGCATCCGCAACTACGAAAGAAGAATTAAGATAACTCTAACCATAGCATTAAACATATGGATCCAAATCAGCCCCTTACGGAATAGCGCATAAACTAGGGTTTAAGCTTCTGTCACTCTAGCAACCCATCATCTAATTACTACTCCACAATGCATTCCCTTAGGCCCAAAGATGGTGAAGTGTCATGTAGTCGACGTTCACATGACACCACTAAGGGAATCAACAACATACATATCATCAAAATATCAAACGAATACCAAATTCACATGATTACTTATGACAAGACTTCTCCCATGTCCTCAAGAACAAAAGTAACTACTCACAAATCATAATCATGTCCAAGATCAGAGGGGTGTTGAATGGCATAATAGATCTGAACATATAATCTTCCACCAAATAAACCAACTAGCATCAACTACAAGATGTAATCAACACTACTAGCAACCCACATGTACCAATCTGAGGTTTTGAGATAAAGATTGAATACAAGAGATGAACTAGGGTTTGAGATGAGATGGTGCTGGTGAAGATGTTGATGAAGATTAGTCCTCCCACGATGAGAGGATCGCTGGTGACGTCGATGGCGACGATTTCCCCCTCCCGGAGGGAAGTATCCCCGGCAGAATCTCTCCACCGGAGAGCAAAAGTGCTCCTGCCCAAGTTCCGCCTCGAGACGGCGGCGCACCGTCCCGAAAGTCTTCTCTATATTTTTTCTATGGTAAACTGACTTATATACCAGAAAATGGGGGCCAGAGGCTGGCCAGGGGCCCCACGAGGTACCAGGGCACGCCTGGGGGGGTGGCATGCCCTGGTGCCTCGTGGGCACCTAGGTGGCCCCCTCTGGTACTTCTTGCCTCCAGTATTTTTTATTTATTCCAAAATAATTCTCCGTGAAATTTCAGCTCATTTGGAGATGTGTAGAATAGGTATCTCTGACATAGCTTTTTCAGGTCCAGAATTCCAGCTGCCGGCAATCTCCTTCCTTGTGTAAATCTTACATATTAAGAGAGAGAAAAGGCACTGGAATTGCTCCACAAAGTGTTATATTGATCAAAAACACTATAAATAACAGTAGCAAAACATGATGCAAAATGGATGTATCACCTACGGCCTCGCGCCGGCACCGGTTCTGCCAGCTGCCCGGCTCTGCGCTGCTTCCTCTCGTCCGGACGCGTCCTACGTCGTCTTCACTAGCGAGGCGAATGACGAGCGTAGCCAGCGCAGGCGGTCCCGCGAGGTGAACGCCACCACTCCCTCCGCTCCTCGGTTCATGCACTGGTCCGAGCAGCCAGTCACCTGGAGCCAGGAGGACGACCCGGCCGTGATGCCCACACCGGGCTGTCACGCCCTCGTCCTCGACTCCACCTTCGTGACCGAAAGGCGCGCTTGCCGCTTCGCGCGGGTACTCATCGACAGCGGTAGCGGCATCAATATCCTCTATCGCAGCACCACGGTCAAGCTGGGCCTGGAGATGGAGCACCTGCAGCCCAGCCGGACGACCTTCCACGGCGTCGTGCCCGGGCTCTCTTGCTCCCCCATCGGCAAGATCCAGCTGGACGTGTTGTTCGGCGATGCGCGCAACTTCCGCCGCGAGCCGATCTGGTTCGAGGTGGTGGATCTGGGCAGCCCCTACCACACGCTCTTGGGCCGGCCCGCACTGGCCAAATTCATGGCGGTGCCCCATCATGCCTACCTGAAGCTGAAGAAGCCGGGTCCTGAGGGCACCATCACCATGGCGGAGACCGCAGGAAATCCGCCGTTTGTGCGGAAGCCGCCTTCAGGTTGGCCGAGTCCTTGGTCATGGCGGAGGAGAGGCGCCGACTCGACTGGCTTGTGGCCCTGTCCATCGAGCACCCGGCCCCTCCCCCGTCCGCGTGGCCAGCCAACGAGGCGTCTTTCCAGCCATCCAAGGACACCAAGCAAGTTCCCCAGGACCCGGCCAACCCAGCCCAGTCCATCACAGTTAGCACCCGCCTCAGCAGCGAGCAGGAAAGCGAGCTTGTCAATTTCCTCCATGAGAACCGGGATATCTTCGCGTGGACCCCTAAGGACATGTCGGGTGCTCCGAGGGAGTTCGCCGAGCACAAGCTTCACGTCCGGCCAGACGCCAAGCCAGTCAAGCAACCGCTCCGCCGTTTCTCCAAAGAAAAGCGGAGGACCATTGGAGAGGAGATCGCATGGCTGCTCGCAGCCGGCTTCATCATGGAAGTGTTCCATCCGGAGTGGCTGGCCAACCCGGTCCTCGTCCTAAAGAAAAATGGCAAATGGCGCATGTGCATCGACTACACCAGCCTGAACAAGGCGTGCCCCAAAGATCCTTTCACTCTGCCCCAGATCGACCAGGTGATCGACTCCACGGCCGGCTGTGAGCTGCTGTCGTTCCTGGATGCCTACTCCGGCTATCACCAGATAAAGCTGGACCCGGCCGACCGGCTCAAGACCTCCTTCATCACGCCCTTCGGAGCCTACTGTTACGTCACCATGTCGTTCGGCTTGAGGAACACCGGCGCGACCTTCCAACGCTGCATGCAGAAGTGTCTTCTACCCCAAATCGGCCGGAACGTGCATGTGTATGTGGACGACATCGTGGTCAAGACCAAGATGCGCCTCACCCTGCTAGCTGACCTCAGAGAAACGTTCGCAAACCTGTGCACGTACCAGATCAAGCTCAACCCAGAGAAGTGCGAGTTCAGCGTCCCAACCGGCCAGCTCCTCGGCTTCCTCGTCTTCGAGCGCGGAATCGAGGCCAACCCGGAGAAGATCAAGGCCATCGAGTGCATGCGCAAGCCGGCTCAGCTGCGCGATGTGCAGAAGTTCACCAGCTGCTTGGCGTCGCTCAGCCGGTACATCAGCCGGCTGGGAGAAAGAGCCCTACCCCTATACCAGTTGATGAAGAAGACCACCTCGTTCGAGTGGACAGACCAGGCGGACGAGGCTTTCCGCGACCTCAAGCGAATGCTCTCCACCACTCCCGTTCTAGCCGCGCCGGCTGAGAAAGAGCCGATGCTGATGTACATCGTGGCCACTACCCGTGTGGTGAGCATGGTCATGGTGATGGAGCGGCCTGAGGCCGGCAGGGCGCAACCGGTCCAGCGCCCAGTCTACTACCTTAGCGAGGTTCTCTTCGCCTCCAAGCAGAACTACCCCCATTACCAAAAGATGTGCTACGGCATGTATTTCGCCGCCAAGAAGCTGAAGCAATACTTCCAAGAACATCTCATCACCGTGGTGAGCATAGCCCCCCTCTCAGAGATCATTGGCAGTCGGGACGCCACCGGCCGGGTCGCCAAGTGGGCCATCAAACTGGCCGCCCACACGATCCACTACGAGCCCCGCGCGGCCATCAAGTCCCAAGCGCTCGCTGACTTCCTCGTCGACTAGACCGAGACCCAGTACCTGCCGCCGCCTCCCGACTTGACGCACTGGCACATGCACTTCGACGGCTCAAAGATGCGCACCGGCTCAAGTACGCACTACAGATCCACTTCGCCGCCTCCAACAACGTAGCCGAGTACGAGGCCCTTGTCCACGGCCTCCGGCTGGCCAAGGAAATCGGCATCCGGCGCATCCTCTGCTACGACGACTCCGATCTGGTGGTCCAGCAGGTCTCTGGCGAGTGGGACGCCAGGGACGCCAACATGGCTAGCTGATACGTCTCCAACGTATCTATAATTTATGAAGTATTCATGCCATGTTTATTATAGTTTTGTATGATTTTGGTGCACTTTTATATGGCTTTTATATGATTTTCATGGACTAACATATTGACCTAGTGCCCAGTGCCAGTTGCTGTTTTCTGCCCTATTTTTGTTTTACAGAAAATCAATACCAAACGAAGTCCAAATGCCAATAAACATTTTGGAGATTTTTTATTGGCCAAGATAAACACTAGAAGCTTCGGGAGGAGGCCAGAAGACCCACAGGGTCTCCACGAGCCACCAGGGCGCGCCACCCCCCCCCCCCCTCCAGGTGTGCCCTGGTGCCTCGTGGGCCCCCTGTGGTCCTTCTTCGCGTGATTCCAACGCTAAAAAATCATATATATTCAGAAACCCATGAAAGTTAACCTAGATGAGTTTTTACGCCGCCGCAAGCTTCTGTACCTCCACGATCTCATCTATAGCCCTTTTCTGGCACCCTGCCGGAGGGGGGAAAGCATCACCGGAGGCCATCTTCATCATCCCGGCGGTCTCCATGACGAGGAGGGAGTAGTTCACCCTCGGGGCTGAGGGTTTGTACCAGTAGCTATGTGTTTTATCTCTCTCTCTCTCGTGTTCTTGATTGGCACGATCTTGATGTACCGCGAGCTTTGTTAATATAGTTGGATCATATGGTGTTTCTTCCCTCTCTATCTTTGTTGTGATGAATCGAATCTTTTCCCTTTGAGGTTTCGTTATTGTTGGATTGAATATTTCAGATTTGAGAACACTTGATGTATGTCTTGCATATGAATACCCATGGTGACAATGGGGTATTATATTGATTCACTTGATATATGTTTGGGCACTCAACTCGCGGATTCCCGAGGTGACATTGGGGTAATCTATGCATAGGGGTTGATGCATGTTTTCATTATCTTTTCTCCGATAGAAACTTTGGGGTGCTCCTTGGAGTTCTTTGTGTGGATTGAATATTATGATTATGAAGTTGTTTGATGCATATCGTATAATCAACTCACGGATACTTGTGGTGACATTGGAGTATCTAGGTGACATTAGAGTTGGTTGATGTGTGTCATATGGTGTTATTTTAGTACGAACTCTAGGGCTGTTTGTGACACTTATAGGAATAGCTCAATAGATCGATCGGAAAGGATAACTTTGAGGTGGTTTTGTACCCTACAAACAATTTCTATCTTATGTTCTCCGCTAATAGGAACTTGGGAGTGATTCTTTATCGCACATTGAGGGATGGTTATATGATCCAATTATATTAGCATTGTTGAGAGATTGCACTAGCGAAAGTATGAACCCTAGGCCTTGTTTCTAAGCATTGCAATACCATTTGTGCTCCATTTTATCACTTGCTACCTTGCTGTTTTTATATTTTCAGATTACAAAAACCTATATCTACTATCCATACTGCACTTTTATCACCATCTCTTCGCCAAACTAGTGCACCTATACAATTTACCATTGTATTGGGTGTGTTGGGGACACAAGAGATTTCTTGTATTTGGTTGCAGGGTTGTTTGAGAGATACCATCTTCAACCTACACCTCCCACGGATTGATAAACCTTAGGTCATCCACTTGAGGGAAAATTGCTACTGTCCTACAAACCTCTGCGCTTGGAGGCCCAATACGAGTCTACAAGAACAAGTTGTGTAGTAGACATCAAGCTCTTTTCTGGCGCCGTTGCCGGGGAGGTGAGTGCTTGACGGTATATCTTTAGATCTTGCAACCGAATCTTTTAGTTTCTTGTTTTATCACTAGTTTGGTTTTATAAAAATAAAACTACAAAAAAACGGAATTGAGGTTGCCTCATATTATTCGTCTTTATCATGTCTTTCTTGAAAATGATGGATCAGAAAATTGTGCTCAATTGTTAGAAGAAGAATTCAATAAAATGTTTGGCCTAAAATATTTGAATGATGAGCATGATTGCAATGTTGTTAGTATGAATTCTTTGAATATCCATGATGCTAATGATATGCAAAACTACAAGCATGGGGATGCTATGTTTGATGAAGATGATATTTTTAGTCCCCCAAGTTTTGATGAGAAAATTTATTATGATGAAAGCATGCCTCCTATTTATGATGATTATAATGATAAAAGAGGATTTGGTGAGGTCATGACTTTATTTAGTGATGAATCCACTATTTTGGAAGAGGTTCCAATTTATTATGACAACAAAGTTGCTATCTATGATGATTATTGTGATGACATGTATGCTATAATGAATAATGATAAATATGAAACTTGTAATCATGATTCTAATTTTCAATTGGATTATGCCAATCAAGTATCTCATGATAGTTATTTTGTTGAGTTTGCTCCCACTATTATGAATGAGAAGAAAATTGCTTATGTGGAGAGTAATAAAAATTCTATGCTTATGTATTATGACAAGAATGCTTTGTGTGATGGATATATTGTTGAATTTCTTCATGATGCTACTGAAAATTATTTTGAGAGAGGAATATATGCTTCTACATATTTTATAATATCAAGTTTCCCCTCTATGTGTTGAAAGTTTTGAAGTCATGCTTGTTTTGCCTTCCTACGCTAGTTGATTCTTGCTCCCATAAACTATTTGCTCACAAAATCCCTATGCATAGGAAGTGAGTTAGGCTTAAATGTGCTAGTAATATGCTTCATGATGCTCTCTTTGTGTTTCAATTCTTTACTTTTATGCGAGCATCATTGAAATCATCATGCCTAGCTAAAAGGCATTAAAGAAAAGCGCTTGTTGGGAGGCAACCCAATATGTATCCTTTCTGTTTTAGTGTGTTCAAATGATTAAGCTACTGTAGTAATCATGTTTTATATGTTTTCTTTCAATAAAGTGTCAAGTAAAACCTTTGGGATAGTGTGGATACTTATTGATTCAATTCTGTGCAAAAACAGAGACTTTTGCCTCCAGTGTTTAATTTCCCAGATTTTACTGGAGCATCAAAAAATTCTGAAATTTTTACACAGTATTTATATGCAAATTCTTTACGTTGTCCTAATTTTGCAGAATTTTTAGAGTTCCAGAAGTATGGTAGTTGCTCAGATCGTTACAGACTGTTCTGTTTTTGACAGATTCTGTTTTCAATGCATAGTTTGCTTGTTTTAATGTTTCCATAGCTTATATTATGAGATATAAATTGTGGAAATGATAGAATACAGTAGGAATTATATGGGAACAATTGTGAATCTTGTCTTGGACAGTACCTAAGTGATGGTTTATTCTTTATCATACTGACCGTTCTCACGAAGTTCCGTTAAGTTTTGTGTGATTGAAGTTTTCAAGTTTTGGGTGAGATATCGATATGAGGAGAATAAGGAGTGGCAAGACCCTAAGCTTGGGGATGCCCGAGGAACCCCAAGGTAATAATCAAGGAAGACTCAAGCACCTAAGCTTGGGGATGCCCCGGAAGGCATCCCCTCTTTCGTCTTCAACCCTATCGGTAACCTCACTTGGAGCTATATTTTTATTCGTCACATAATATAAGTTTTGCTTGGAGCGTCATTTTATTCTGTTAATATTTGCTTTGTGTCATCAATAATCATGTTTTGTATCTTTTAGTTCAATAAAATGTCAAGTATAGCCTTTACCATGCTTATTTTGCAAGTTCATGAGTTGCTGTTTCAAAACAGAAAGTTTGCTGCTATTGATTAAATTGCCCAGAAATGTCAGAATGTGATAAATCTTGAAATTTTGACACAGTCAACTTTGATAAATTATTTCCAGTGTGGTAAATTTTCAGAATTTTTTGAGTTATCTAAGTATGGATTCTTAATTATCCTTTACAGACTGTCCTGTTTAGGCAGATTGCTGTTATGTTTGCATTGTTTGCATATGTTTGCTTGTTTAATGTTTCTATTTGAGGATAGGAGTATTAAATATGCAGAGGCATTTAGTATGCAATGTTTAATTATAATTTTAGTGATTTTCTACAGTAGAGAATGTTAAGGTTTTGAGTTGATTTATACTAACTTATCTCACGAGTTCTTGTTGAGTTTTGTGTGGATGAAGTTTTTAAGATTTAGGGAAACTATTATATGAGAAGAATTAACGAGACACAAGAGTTCAAGCTTGGGGATGCCCAAGGCTCCCCAAGTTAATATTCCAAGAAGTATCAAGCATTCAAGCTTGGGGATGCCCCGGTATGCATCCCATCACTTTTCTTCATCAACCATCGGTTAGTCTCAATTGAACCCAAGTTTTTACTTGTTCACATAATGTGTGCTATACTTTGTTGTGTCTTTGTTTTGCTTGCTGTTTAAATAAAATATCAAGAGCTGAAACTTTTTAAATAAGAGAGAGTCCTCACATAGCTACTTAATTGTTTCACTACTCATTGATCTTCGCTAGGGATGGCAATTTTATCCATGGATCCGGATACCCGCGGATATCCGACCCGGTTGGGCAAGGGTATGGAGCGCATTTCTGCCCATGGATCCGTGGATCTAGATACCCGCGAACAGCTGGGTTGGGCACGGTTATAATTTCTGCTCCATGGATATCCAATGGATACCCGTATGACAGGTGGTGCCATATGGCAGTGACACTGGACTAAGCAAACATCCAACCCCAAGTCGCTCGCGGTCATAGAAGGTCAAAGCCTGGCCCATGTTCCCTAATCCCCCACAACCCGACTAACCTAATTATTAAACCTAATCTGGATGCCTTGCGTCAACTCCCAATCCTCCCGAGTCCAGCTCCCTCCCCAGCGCGGCGGCCCTCCGCGCCTCACAATCATCGCCCCGTCGCCTCTCCCTGGCCATCCACCCCATATCGGCGACCGGCCTCGGCGACCAGCATCGGAGACCGGCCTCGGCCACCAGCATCGGCGACCGGCCTCGATGACCAACATCAGCGACCGGCAGGCGGCAACAACTCCAAGGTCGGTAACCCCCATCCCACTCCCTCTCTCCCTTCCCCAACCGGCGACCGATCTCCTCCTGAATAGTGTACTTGCTGTCTACTTATTCTTGTAGCTTATGTTGTCATTTGTGAATGAACGATGATGAATTAATTTGATCTTTAGGAAGGCTTCATGCTCATTTTTCTATGCCCATGGAGCTCCATGGGTATCTGGGTATCCAATGGGTTTGGGCATGGGCACAAGTTGTGCCCATGGATACTTTGGTGGATGGGCAGAGGGCAGGAAGATGGGTCATGGGTTGGATTTGGACCAGCTCCACCCGCCCCAAACCCGACCCATTGCCATCCCTAATCTTCGCTTATATATTTTGGAGTAGTTTGCCATTAATTCTCATGCTTCACTTATATCTTTTTGAGAGTTAATAATAGTAATGGTAATTTGCACAAGATATGAATTTGGGCCCAAAGTGATGAATATTCATGAGGGATATAATAAAAACTTTCATAAAGATCATTGGATATGATAAGTGTGATTCCTTGCAATGAAAATAATGAAAGAGATCATATGCTAATCTTATGGAAAGTAATGACATTACATAAAGAAAAGTATAAGTGGTAAAATTTATTGGAGGTTAACAAGCATAGCATTAGTCAATGATGCAATTCATGAAAAAGTTAATAAGGGAAGAGAAGATTCACATGCAAATATACCATCTTGGACATCTTTTATGATTGTGAGCCCCCATTAAGTATTTTATTCAAAGTGTTGACGTTGGACAAGGAAGACAACGTAATGAATTATGTTTGTTCATATTCACATAAAAGTTATATTGCTATAGATCCTCCAACATGTGGTGCTTGCCCAATATCTTTGCTAGCCAAAAATCCGCACCAAGTAGAGATACTACTTGTGCATCCAAAACCCTTAAACCCAGTTTCTTCCGATGAGTGTCCACCATATCTACCTATGGATTGAATAAGATCCTTCAAGTAAGTTGTCATCGGTGCAAAAAGCAATAAAAATTGCCTCTAAATATGTCTGAACTTTTATTGTAAGGGAAATAAGTGTTGTACGAACTTGTGATGGTAAAGAAATAAAAGCGACGGACTGCATAATAAAGGTTGCTATCACAAGGGGCAATATAACGTGACGTTCCTTTGCAATAAGGGCTTGTGCATCCAACAACAAAAAGCGCATGACAACCTCTGCTTCCCTCTGCGAAGGGCCTATCCTTTACTTTTATGTATTTACTTTTTATGCAAGAGTCAATAGTGTTCTCCTCTACTTCCTTTTTATTTTTCTCTTTTGCAAGCATCATGTGGTGGGGAAAGATCTAGGCACATATATCTAGTTGGATATGAGTGATCATGAGTTATTATTGTTGACATCACCCTAGAGGTGAATAAGTTGGGAGGCAAAATCACAAGCCCCTATCTTTCTATGTGTCTGGCTGAAACTTTTGCTCCATATATATGTCGTGAGTGTTAGCAATCATAGAAGACTAAATGATGGTTGAGTATGTGGACTTGCTAAAAAGCTCCTACATGAGACCCTTCCTGAAAATATGATGAATTGCAATTGCATTGTTGACTAGAATAGTTTGTTAGTTTCCAAGAAAGTTTATGCCTTATACTTCATTGTTGTGATGAATTGTTACTTGCTCATGAGAAGTTTTATGATAATAAATATTGTTGTTATAATAATGATCTTGCTTTGAATCATTCAAGTCCAATGTCCATGCAACAAAAGAAAAGATTATATGATGATTATGATAGGTAGCATTCCACATCAAAAATTTTGTTTTTAATTGCTACTTTATCATGATGACTTTTATGAGAGAAAGTTTCTGTTATGATGCTAGGAAAAGTGATTGAAATTATTATTGATCAAACTTATGCACTATGCTAGCATTCACACTTCATAAATTATTTCTTTTATCATTTACCTACTCGAGGACGAGCAGGAATTAAGCTTGGGGATGCTGATACATCTCCAACGTATCTATAATTTATGAAGTATTCATGCCATGTTTATTATAGTTTTGTATGATTTTGGTGCACTTTTATATGGCTTTTATATGATTTTCATGGACTAACATATTGACCTAGTGCCCAGTGCCAGTTGCTGTTTTCTGCCCTGTTTTTGTTTTACAGAAAATCAATACCAAATGAAGTCGAAATGCCACGAAACTTTTTGGAGATTTTTTATTGGCCAAGATAAACACTAGAAGCTTCGGGAGGAGGCCAGAAGACCCACAGGGGCTCCACGAGACACCAGGGTGCGCCACCCCCCCCCCAGGCACGCCCTGGTGCCTCGTGGGCCCCTTGTGGCCCTTCTTCGCGTCAACCCGCGCCGAACCGGCTTCGAGCCACCTGGCCAGCCGGCTGACGATTGACGGCTGCACCGCGTCCGGCCAGAGGGTCTGCACCATAGCCAGGCCGACATCGTGAAGCCTCTCCAAGACACGGCGCACCGTCTCCAGTCAGGTCTCGGCAGCATTATCGATCTCCACCACAGACCAGGCGGCGTGCGTCCCAATATGGACCCCCACCGCCCTTTGCTCCTCCCGCTGGGCCTCCATGGCCGCCTCGGCCGGAGCCTGTGTCTCAGGGAAGGCCTCTGGAACGGAAATAGAGGGAAGGGTGGAAATCAGAAAAGGACTAAGGGCCCGGCCGCCTGCAGAAGCCGGTCGGGTGTAGTAAGGTAAGAAAACCAGCAAGGGACTCACCGGCGAGAAGCAGGTCGATGTGCCGCACCTCCGCCAGCAGCGCCTGCTCCTTCTTCGTCCATTCATTGCCGCGCTGGTTGTGGTTCGCCTCGAGTAGGTGGACGTCTTCGTTGGCCTTCTTCACCTGCTTCTCCTTCTCTGCCATCGCCCGGCGGTGCACCTCCGCAAGCCGGTCCGTCTCGGCCTGGTGGGCAGTCGCCGCCTGGCCCTTCTCCAGGGCCAGCCGATCCACTTGCTCCCGTAGCCGGTCGCGCTCCGTGGCCGCTTCATCGCGCTGGCGGCAGGCCTCAGTCAGCTAGCGTTGGAGCTCCTCCTCCTGGGCCGGGTATATGGCGGCGGTTGCGCAGACGAACGCGGCCTCCGATCAGCGGACAAACAAGAAAAAAAAGAACAAAGATCCAAATGCGAGAAGATTCGACCCGGCTGCTACGCAGCCGGCCTGAATCTCGGGGGCTACGCCTAGTGGGTGCACTGACGCGCCCCCACTGGAAGCTTGCGAACCACATACCTTTGACCTGGCGCAGCTTCTCTGCCTTGGTAGCGAGTTGGGTCTTGAGCTCGCGGTGCGCGGCCAGAAGGCGGTTGTACACCGCCACCCGCCGGTCGTAGATCCCCTGCAGAAGGAAGAGTTAATGAAAGCTGTCTCGAGAAGATTTGACCCGGCTGCTGCACAGTCGGCCCGAATCTCGGGGGCTACACCCAGTGGTGCGCTGGCTCGCCCCCACTGGAGAGCGACTGAATCGGTCGAAAAAGAAAAGCGAAAAGAGCAAAGAACGCCAAAGTATGCGAGGGGGGCCAAGAACTCACCCCGACGGTCTGCTCCAGCTGCCGCATCCCGTCCTCCTCCGCCTGGATGAAGCTTTGTAGCCAGCTGCGCTGGCCGGCGAGCTGCTGACGAAGGGCATTCACCGCGAGGGCCTCCTCTCTCAGCGGCGTCCCGCTGGTGGCCTCGCCGGCGTGTGCCCAGTCCTGCTGCAGTTGGGTCGTTGCTCCGGTGTTGCTCCCGCTGACCGCCAGCTCAAGGTCGCATTCGGCCATCCGCATCCCTTCCAGCACCAAGGCACCGGTCCCTTCAGGCGTGCCCTCCGCGCCAGGCGGCGGCGTCCCTCCCCCGGTCGCGGCAGGCTCGGTCTCGCCCATCTCCCCACCTTCAAATTCGGCTCCGCCGCCTTGGCTGGTGGCGGGCGGTGTGTGGGGCGCGGCCGTCTGATCCAGGGCCGGCTCGTGGATGTCCGTCTCCCCCTGCCCCTCCGCCTCGGTGGCCGCGCGAGCGTCCGCCTCTGCCCGGCGGGCTGGGTCGTGTATCGCCTTGGAACGGTGCTCGGGGGCGGCCAGGGCGGTGACGAGTCCGCCTCCCACGCCGGCCACTCAGCACCCTCTGCTCCAGCCTGGGCCGCGCCCCTTGTCCGCGTCCCCTCGGCGGCCCGCCACGCCTCGGCGGAGGCCTCAGCTGCCTCCTTCTCCGCTCCTTCCAGCGCGGATCCGGATTGCCGAGTCGCGAGCTCCTCCTTGGGGGCCTCGGCCGGATCGTGCCGAGCCGCGTCGCCCCGGCCCCATCTCCAGTTGCGACTGCCGCAGCCACCTCTGCTAGGGAGAGCGGGTCCCTGCCGGGCCATGAAGAGGGTAAGGAGGGAGATGGCATGGCGACGCCGCAAGAAAATGCAAAGCAAAAACCAAGAAGTTAAAAGGAAACTGACCCTGAGATCACGGGAACCGCTCGCTTCGGGGCCACGGACGGCGCTGTCCGGCGAGCATTCTTCGCGACCGCCTTCGCATCGACAGACTACGCCGCCGCAGGACATTTCCCAGCCGGCCGCCTCTCTGACGGCTGTTTGCCATGCGGCCGCCCCACGGTCGCCAGCCCCTCGGAGGGGCCGGCACCGCCTGTCCATCGCAGCCGCTTTCGAGGAGCGACGCTGGTTCCCCCCTCCGAGGATGGACGTGCTGCACCACGCGCAGGTCGTCAGCATCGTCGTCGGTCCACTCGCGTAGCGGGTCTGGGGCCAAGGACTCACCGGCTCGGCTGGATCCGCCGGCTACCCCTCGTCTACGTCCGTGGCCCCCTCCGAACCCCCCTCTCCGTCCGAGGTGGCTTGATCCGGCAGCAGCTACCACAGATTCGCTACATCGTCGGTTGGCTAGCTTGGGAAACACTGCAACCGGCCTGTCGCGTCAGGTCACTGAAAAAGAGAAGCAACCGCGAAGTATGAGGACCAGGGACTCACCACCGGCGCTGGATTCTGCCAGCTGTAGGGTTCCTTCCCGAAGCTCCACTCCTTCTCCACGAGCCGGGCGCTAGAGATGCCGTTGACCCGCTGGGCGATCTCAGCCGGCGTGAACTCCCTCGTTGACATCCGGTTGGGGTCACGCCGGCCACTCATATCACACATCAGGTGTGGTCGGCGCTGCAGCGGCAGCACCCGGCGGGCGATGAAGGCCGCAAGAAGATCCGAAGGGATGAGCCCCTCGTGATCCGTCAGCTCCTTCAGCCGGACGCAGATGCTGAGGACCTCCCCGGATGGCTACCTGGGGTTGTGACCCCAGTTCAGCCTCCCCACCGGCGCCACGTTGCTGAAGGGCGGAAAATTGATGTGGTCATCCGCCGGATCGACGTTCTTGACGTAGAAGAAGGACCTCTACCACTTTTTGGCTGAGTCCTCAAGGGGAACCTTGAGGAAGCCGCCAACCGGCCTGTTGGCCACCACCGCTGCCCCGCAGGCGGCCATGGCGTCGGCCGCCGCGCCCTGCTACTTGAGGTAGAAGAAGCGACCCCACAGGTCGATATAGGGAAGGAGGCCGAGGTAACCTTCGCAAAAGGCCACGAAGGCCGAGAGCTGCACGATGGCATTGGCACTGAGCTGGTGCGGCTACAGGCCGAAGAAATCCAGGGACGAGCGAAAGAAGTCGCTCGCCGGAAGGCCGAGCCCGCGGACGAAGTGCGTGTAGAAGACCACCACCTTGCCGACCCGCGGCGTGGGCACACGCTCATCGTTGGGCGCGCGCGCCTCCACCTTGCTCATCGGCGGCAGCCTCCGCGTGCGGCGGAGATACTCGATGTCCTCCTCGTTCACGTCCGAGCCCTCCCAGGAGCCTTTTGGCCATGCCATGGACGGACTTGGCGGGGGTGAAGATGCGGCGGCGGTAGAGCTCTGCATATGGGCGTGCGCGCATGGGAGAAAGCAGAAGCAGGAGGAAAAGAGGCTGCGGGGCGGGGGTGAAAGGCGATATGAGCCTCGGCCGTTCCCCCTCCCCCTCATTTAAACCCGGAGGAGATCGTGGGCGAGTGGGATCGTTTGCGCCCACGATCCCCCATTCCTCCCGCAATACACGGGCGCATCAATTGCCCTGGGAAGCTCAATCGACCGGGCCCCCCACAGAAGATCCAGCGCGCGGGCCAAGCCCATGGCCTAGTGGGCCCGGTCCGTGGCGACGTCCCGTCGCGCGTGTGGCCTGGCAGGGCTAGGCCTGACCACGGCCCCCACATGGCGTGCCGCCGGCGAGTGGCGGGCGCAACTTTTGACAACAGCTGGTGAGCCGGCGGACCGTTCATTTTCCCCGCCCCGGCCGGGTGCGGGGGAGGCCGGCCACGAACTGCAGCAGCCGGTAGGATTCGTACCTCTCATCCGTCAAGGTGTAAGCTGCCGGCCCGCGGCCCGCGGCGCCTGCCAGCTTCGAGGACTACTGTCGGGCGGGTGACCCCCGGGTAGGCGCATCAGCACTTAGTAATTTTCAAGACGACGGGGCGGCAAGCGCCCCTCGGTCCGGCTCACCCTCCAGCCAGCTGTCCAGTTCCAGACCGGCTGGACGCGGCGACGAAGCCCGACCCGGCCGAGCCGGAGCCGGCGGACCACGGGTTGGCTCCCGCTCCATCCGGCCAGGCGACAAGACAGCCCCCCCCCCCCCCCCACGACAGGGCGAGCGTGGCTACAGCACGCCTGCCGCCGCTGACCGGGGTAAGCATGGCCACAGTGCGCCCCAGAATCGCGGCCCGGGATCGGCGGCCATGACCCGGCGTGGCCCTGTAGTGGCATGGCGCCCGCCGCACCATGATGCAGGCGACGGCATGCCACAGTGACGGACGACTGGCGGGACCAGAAACCACAGTGCGGTTGAGTGGGGCACAGTGCGGTTGAATAAATGTTGAGTGGGGCAAGAAGGTTTTTCTGGTGTGTGTGTGTGGGGGGGGGGGGCGCAACCAGATAACTTATGCTTCAACTTTGAGCAAGCTTTCATGTTTAAGTTATATAATTAAGGACTTTACTAAGCATTTTTCTAGAATAGGAGGGGTCATGGCAGACCTTGGCTATTGAGAAGTTGCGCCCCTGACCGGCGGGATCCGGCAACGTCGGCTCGAGTGCATACTTCCTTCTTGAAGACATTGCGGTTGCATAATGGAGTCTTAATCGTAGGTGTTTTTGTCTCATCTTGTCATGCTTCTACCATTACTTTCAAGTACTCTACTTGTAGGTTGATGACCTTGTTGTCCGGCAACTTCTTCTAATAAAATTATGGTTTTGTGCATCCCAGGATGTAGAGGCGAAGAGGTTTTGGCGTTTCTTTTCGAAACAGAGAAAAAAATTCCTGCTTTACTAATGCAGTCTAATTTATTAGGTAAAGATTTTTTTTGCGGGGATTAGGTAGAGATTTTTTATGAAATATTCTATGTTTGTTCGTAAAGATGTACTCATAACTAATGTAAGATCGCGAACAAACCATTGATTGGATGGTTAGGAGGTTGGTTGTATATCCCCAGCCCACCAGGATCAAACCCAAATTTGATGCTCTCGTGTCTCATTAAAGCGGATAATTCTTTAAGTGGGAGGTGATGTTCCTATCGATAATGAGGCACATGTAGTGGCTGTCAATCTTGAAGCTCGGCGACTCCAGTTTTCAGTACGCGTTGTGTGAGTGTGCGCGTATACGTTGTACTGGGTGTTTCTAAAAAATATATAAGACGCATTTTGTTTCGTTACGACAAATTTTTTATCAATAATTACTCAGTTAATAATCCATAAGTCTCTTTTTATAGGGTGTAATCCCCTCTAGCACAAAAATTAGAGTGTCCACAGTTCTGTTAATCCCTTGATTAGGTGGACCAAACTAATAAAACTGAATCGTCTAGTAACCAAGGGGCATGCACCCAAGGCGTCCACGAACATTTCGAAGTGGCAAACTTTGAAGATAGCCACAAAAATTCTCTCGGGAGACAAACTGCGCCTAATAATTGGGGACAAATCGGAAAAACAAATAACGCCCAATAAAAAGGGATGGATGGAGTATGGCTTATATATATATATATATATATATATATATATATATATATATATATATATATATATATATATATATATGATACAAAATCACAATCATAAGTGAATATTTAGAAAACGAATCTATTGATACCAATTCTTGGTTAAAGCCTTGTGTTAGCAGAAAAACAATTATGCATTATATGTTGAAATGGATGGAGTAGTAACTGGTGATACTATACAAAGATAGATTTACGTTTCATCCAATGATTGCATCTCCATACTTAGAAGAAGCTTATAGCATACTGGTTAGCTACTCTTTATGAGGAGTTCAGGCCTAACCGCGTTAGTTGATTCTAGAAAAGCATACTTTTGATATGCTTGGACTAATCAACGGAACTATATAAACAATAGGGTCTATATAGCTGGAACACCCATGCATGCTTGAAAAGGAGAACAAATGGTTCATGCCAAATCAAGCTGAGCATATAGTGTATGCGTATAGATATATAGTGCATGCACATTTTCGTCTTCGGAAAGTCAGCAGCAGTATATATATGAGTTTTCTCAAGTTAGACAGCAACAATTCCAATAGACTAGGAGGATTAACCATTCGGAAAAAAAAGATGAAGAAGAAGACTAGGAGGATTAACAAGACGAAAGTAACCAAATGAGTAGCACTCACATTTACATTTCTATAATCTTCCTTTTTGCCACGAGACACTGTTGTCCATATATTCCTTCTAGAAGATGCATGTAATTCGCAAGAAGTGCAACATCTTGACCAAATAGCTCATTCTCATGTCATTGGTCGTCATGGAATTTCTTTTGCAGAAAAACAGCAGCCCTGGAGGGCGGGGAAGGATATCTCTGCCTCTAAAAAAAATAGCAAGTCGCTGAGATTTGGGGTTTAAATTACTTACAAAATTTTAAATTTGAATTTTATTAAATAAATCCATGTTTGAGAGAGAATAAAAGAGTGGCGGCTAGGAACTGGATATGAAATATAGGTGAAAAAGATGCACAAACTGGGCAAGAAATATTTCACTACTATATGGTCTATACATTGGTAACAGAAAACGATTATTTTATTTTTTTGAAATATGCCTTTCAATACAGGAATGCACATGTCTGGATTAGTGAGACTTGGTAGACCATACAATGCCTCTTCTCAACGGTTATTCGTGTATCCTTTGGTTGATTTCCTTGGCATGCTCATCCTCTCCGGTGCAATCTCCATAATTTCAGCAGAGCCACTTTACACTGAGTGCCGAACCGAATGATGTGGCCCCATTATTTGGAAAAAGAGAATGCCATGTTGTGACTTGGAGTCACGTCTCTGATGTCACAACCAATTAAACTGAGTCACAAAACCAAGGCTACCTCCTAATGTGGCGTCTTTCTCCGGGAAAGTATCTGGTGCACCCGGTGCACCCGACTTCGGTTGACACTTTAAAAGTTTCAAAAAAATCTGAGAAAAATTAGCACATAGGCATAACATGAATCTATAATAAATCAAGTCTAAATTTGAATCGTAACTTGAAAAACAAAAAAGACAATTTTGTAATCAAAAGCGATGATGGGCCATATTTAAAGCCCGACTTACATTAGGTACTCCCTCCGATCCAAAATAAATGTCGCAACATTGAACCTTAGTACAACCTTAGTTCAATGTTGCGACACTTATTTTGGATCGGAGGGAGTACTATTCAGTGTAGAATTTGTCGATTTTGTTTCTCGATCTGTGTTATGAATTTCGATTTGAAATTTTGCAACATGTTAGATAACAGTATTATCTATGTCATATTTTTTCAGATATTTTTGAAACTTTTAAAAGTGTCAACGGGGACTGGGCGCACCGGGTGCCCAAGAAGTACCGGTGCACCATATATTCTCCGGTCTTTCTCCCATGAGGTCAACAAGTACTACTCCAGCACTCTCATCTAATCTAGCTGGTCAGTTGAGCTAGCGCAGGCACTCTTGTGCTTCATGGGGCCTAGGTTAAAAGTTAGTTCACTTTCGCGCAAAAATATAAAAACTATATGCATCAAACTGGCCCAGATTTAGAGAATGTGTGACAGGGCACGCAACCTAAATATATATTCACAAATGAAAGAGAGCTGGCATCCGGCTAGGGATTAGGATGTCTTGATCATCCATCTCTATAAATAGCCCCCTTCTCTTCAACGCCTTATCAAGCCATAACAACAAGCCACATTTGAGCTCTCTTGTCCTATCCTAGCCCATCAAGCTCCAGTAGTATCCCTTTCTTCCCAATCATGTCGATGCCAAGTATGTCCAGGGACCCGTTGGTTGTAGGGCATATCGTTGGGGATATCGTGGACCCTTTCATTACGACTGCGTCACTGAGGATTTTCTTCAACGACAAGGAGATGACGAATGGGTCTGAGCTCAAGCCATCTCAAGTATTCAGCGTTCCAAGAGTTCATATTGGTGGGCGAGACATGAGGAATCTCTACACGCTTGTAAGTGTGCATGCTTGATAATCATCTATCTATTATATTATTAAAACATTACAAAAGAATGGCGAAGATTTCTCAATCGAAAGTTAGCATATCTCAACGGTTGAGATTCATTGACGTATGTGCTCGGCTCCTCATCACATGGACATAGGCAAGTCATATTACAACTGAATTAGTACTCTGTCCGGTTGTTCCAATTCAATTAGTACTCTGTTTCCATAGCTTCATGATGGTATGTGAAATATAACTATTTTTGGGAATACAATGCACGATGTATGTATTAGGTAGAGAAATATTTGTACCAAAATCACAAAAGCATGCAACGTGCTTGAAGCTAAGAAACCTATGTGCTTGGAGTTAAAAAATCCTACATGTTTCAAGTATATCATCTTCATATTGATATTACGATCTACAATATGAAAAAAATAAGATTCCCTGGAAAAAAACATGCTTGAAGCTAAGAATGCTATGTGTTTGGAGTTAAAAAAAAAACTGCATGCTTGAAGGCATACCATCTTTCTATTGGTATTATCATCTACAATATGAGAAGATAAGATTCCACAAAAACCGTGCTTGAAGCTTACAAAGCCATGTGCTTGGAGTTAAAACAAACTACATGCTTGAAGGCATATCTTCTTTCCATTGGTATTATGATCTGCATTCTGAAAAGATAAGATTCCACAAAAACTAAAATCATACGACCTGCTTATAGTCTTAGCACAAGCGTTGAGGCATCTGACATGAACGATGCACGATGCATTTAGCTAAACATGTATAGGTCCAGCAGTTGCTTACCCAATTTGAGGGTTTTCTCTTTCAAAACTAACATAAATCAAAGGTTTCATATGTGATGACATAACTTACTTTATCAGAAATGCTTAAAAAACGATGATCTACAATATGAAATGATAAGATTGCACTATATTGGTATTATAATTTACAATATGAAAAGATAGTATTCCATAGAAAATAAGATCCTATGACCCGCTTATAGTCTTAGAACACGCGTCGAGGCGTCTGACAATAACGATGCACAACGCATGCATTCAGCTGAACATGTGTATAGGTCAAGCAGTTGCTTACCCAATTTGAGTGTTTCCTCTTTCAAAACTAAAATAAATCAAAGGTTCGTATATGATGGCATAATTTACTTTCTCTAGAAATGCATAAAAATGATGATCTACAATATGAAAAGATAAGATTTCACAAAAAATAAATTATGACGTATACATTTCCCATGACATCATATTCATCAAAATCCTACAAACCGTTTATCATCTTAGCACACGTGTCGACCCATCTGACACGAATGATGCATGATCCATTTAATAGCTAAGTAAAATAAATCAAAGGTTCATATATGGTGACATAATTTACTTTCTCTAGAAATGTTTGAAATTTACATAACATTTTCGTAAATAAATAAACACATGCATCAATCTAGAGCAAGCATATAATTAGGATGGGTATTAAATGACCAAAATTAGGTCAAACGTGTGAACCAAGCAGATTTTTTTTTTTTTTGGTCGTGAGAGAACCAAGCAGATTTATCATCTCACAAAACAACTGCTTCCTGCTAGAAGATGAACATGGGTTGCTCGACAGCATAGGCATGTACCATGTCGAGGAGTGATACTAAATATTTGGAAAGAATGAGAACATAGAGTGCTAATAAAAGTTTGTCTTGCCGGTAGGAGAATAAAAGAAACCGAAAATATAGGGTTACCGCAAAATGAATGGGCAAAAACAGACAGATGTAAATGATTACTTCATCTCAAGATGAACATGTACAATAAGTTCTCCAAACTATGTGGAAGAAATTTTATAGCAGATAGCGTATATACGAAAAAGAGTTTCCCCCGCTTTGTATTACAAAGCAACCATCACCGATACAGCCAACGATAGGTGCTGAGGCGGAAGCAGCACAGTCACGCCCAAAAGAAACGAAAGAGAAAACAAAAAAAGAAGAAACAAATGCGAACAGCGACGGATCAACGAAAACGATGAAGACCCGCAACCGCTGCGCCCACCGGAGAATTCCTCCACACTCCAAGCACTTCGGACCGCCGCATACCAAGCAACACCTACAAGAAGGATCGCGACGCCGACGACGCTGCTGCCCGGACAAGTCCTAGGGTTTCCCCCGGTACGCAGAGGGGTGCGGGGGGAAGGGGTAAACCCGACGCCCTTCAGGAAGGCACAGCGACGCCCACAGGCGTCACCGCGTCGGTGCCGGACAAGCCGACAAGGATTTCTCCCGACCACCAACCACCCACAACCCCAGACGATCCATCGCGCTCCACCAACCACGCCGCCCACCAACATGCGCCACCACGGTCGTGCAGTCCCCATCGCCGTCTCACCGTGGCAAACGAAGCGAGACCGGCGGGAACAGAGGAGGCAACCGGGAACGAGGAGCGGCAACAACAGCAGCCACGCGGGAGGGGACAACCTCCACCGCCCGTGGCAGGAACCGGCCGGACGTAGCAACAGGGGCAAACCAGGCACCCACGACCAAGAAAATCGACCGGGGGAAGGAGGAGGCGGAGAAGTGGCCCATGGCCACGACCGGCGCCCGTGCCGGCTCCAGCTCCCCCCCGAAACCAGTTTCGCCCCCGCGCCGAAGGCCTAGATAGGTCCGGCCGAGCCCGAAACGGGCTCGTGAAGCCCCCGTCGCCGCGCTGCAGTACACGAGCCGCCGTCGCCGCCACCCCCCGCACGAGTCGCCCCGCCGTCCGCCGGAGACGCCGCAGAGAAGCCCCGGCCAGGCCCGCCCAGACCCAGATGGGGCCCAAAAGGGCCCAGATCTGGGCCGGGAGGGCACCGCCGCCAGCCACCGCGTCGCCCCGCCGCCAAGCAGCCACGCCGCCGCCACCTCGCCACCCGGCACCGCGCCACCCAAGGAGCCACGCCGCCGCCGGATCCGCTGCCGCCGAAGTGCGCCGCCACCAGCCGCCAGCCGCCCGAGCCGTGGCGCTGCGCGGGGGGAAAGAACGGGGCCGCCGCCACCGGAACCACACGAGCAAGGCCCGGTGGCCCAGGCCGGCGGCGGCGGGAGGGGGAGAAGGGGAGAGGAGGCGCTGAGAAGGCGGGATGGGAGCCCCTGGTCGCCTCGCTCGGGAAGGCGACGCGGGGGGCGAGAGCGAAAACTCCACCAGATCGGTCCACTTCCAGATAGCGTATATATATACATTGCAACAATATCAAAACCATATATATACGGCTGCGCAAAAGTAAGCGTGAGAGCGGAATACTTATTATGCGCTACGGCCATTCGCGCGCTGTGTTCCAAACCAGTCCGTGGACGGAGCCAGAAAAATTGTATGAGGGGGGCTATTGCTGCTACACCACCATTGGGGAGGGCTAGAACCACTAAAATACAAATTTTTATTCCCAAAACATCATATTAGTAGCTCTAACAATGTTGTTTTATCAATGTTGGCCCGGGCCATGCATGGCCCCAGCTCGCCCCCCACTGCCTCCGTCCCTCCGTGCTAACCGCGTGCCTTGGGCGTCACTTGCATGGCCGTAGCATCTGCAAATAATGCAGCAACTACGTACGACTCTTTACTACTAGTATACTATCTTTCGATCAACCATAAAACAATAGTTGTTTAATGGTAAAGTTGGTGCAGCTCTAGTAAATGGACACCGTGGAGACTTGGGCATAAGTTCTGTTCACCCATAACGTAAACTTAGGGTCTTCTTTTTGCATCGTAATTCCTTCTTATTTTGTAGTAAAGTATAGTCAATCAGCCTAAGGCTTCTCTTTTTAATCGTAAATTTTTCTTATTTTGTAGTAAAACGTATAGTCAACCAGCCTGGTTGAGCTGGTAATACTCATCATTTTAGCTCGTAATGTATAGTGATTTTATCTGCTAAATGTAGTCAAGTTGGTAGGTGCTAATTAATATATAGTGGAGTATCTAGTAAATGTAGTAAATTTGTAGTAAACGATGTAGTAATGTGCAAGACGTCCGTAAGTTTTGCTAGGTGGTAAATGGAAACGGGTTTATGTCGTAAAACTAGTTTTTTGTCATTACCCAAAAATACTTCACTGGCTTATATACTACTTACCTGCATGCTCGTAACACATTAATTTTATATTATTATAAATTGACATGTTGATACGATAAATTGTGACACACGGTGGAAAGACGCTACGGGCTGGTTTGATTAAGTGTGGGGTTACACGATGGGTCAGCGTGCAGAATAAGTTAGTCTACGCGCTGGCACAGAATAGCGGTGCCATAAATATATATATATATATATATATGAAAATGGTTTTATACTCTTGAGAGTATGTACTCCCGCTCTTCATATGCCACATAGATGAGTGCATTATAACTCTTTGTCATTTTTATTATACTTTATTAATAATTACTGTATACCTCAAAGTGAGTTCTATGAAAAATTACATTTGAGTCCATATATTTCATATTATTTGCACATAGACTACTTGTTTTTATGTAAAAATGGTATATTGCATAAACAAAGGGCTACGATGATATTGTTTCATACCATTTGTATTGAGGTATCTTAGAATAATTAATGAGGCATATTGAGAATGATAAAGAGGAATAATGGGTACATATAAGAGGTATATTAAATGTGGGAGTACATACTCCACGAGATTTTTCATCATGGTGTGTTTGCACTTCACGTGTCTAATAAAAAAACCTAATATTTCTTGACACGAAGCTTATTTTTTATCATGTAATCATCTGACTCAATAATATACTATGTTTATTTTAAAACTTAAAAATATATTTGTAATTAAAATACAATAAAATAATATAAATCTAGCAGCGCAAATGCATGGATCACCATGCTAGTTTATTTTGTTTGAAGACCTTCACGTCAATTAGATGGCTTCGGTCCTTCACCTGTCGTTTGGTTTTCCTGACTTTAACTTGAAATCAGGGACTTGTCCTAGCTAGTGGATAATATGCTTTTCGCATGGCTACATAGGAGTATATTGGTTTACCCAGCTCAGCATATCTCCTACAGCGTCTGTAATTCCGCCTTGTAATATTAGATGGAAAGCATGGAATATATTTTGTGTTGACTTGTAGAGCCTTGAGGTGTCTGTTAGCTGATAAGGCAAACTGGCCTCTTAGGCTAGCTCTTAAACTTTGTCTGACGGCCTAATTATTTTCATGATGTTAACCCCATAAAATTGTGGATTTGTCTGCAGTCATTTAATATTCGGGCGGAGAGAATCAAGAGCATATATGATAATACTGGAGAAATCATTTTTTAAATTTCTAGAATTGGTGAAGAAGATACTATAAATCACATGCATATATGTAATGATCTATCTTGTTTCTAGGTGATGGTGGACCCTGATGCACCAAGCCCCAGCAACCCTACTAAAAGAGAGAACCTTCATTGGTAAGCTCTCCTCTGATTTTGCTGCTCTTCGTGGATGATTCGACGAGCATATTATCGTCTCAAGATAGTATTAGACCACTCAATTTCGACTCATTCATATATAGGTTGGTAACAGACATTCCAGAGACGACCGATGCAAGTTTTGGTAAGTGATTTCACTCTCTCAGTAACGGCATTGTCTGAATACCTTGTTACTAATTCCGTCTTATGTCCAAGTTGCTCAAGTTAATTAAAGTTTTAAGTTTCAGCGCCCGCAAAGCCACGGTTTCTATGCTTAACTCACATAAACAATATCTAACTAGGCTTGCATTTGAAAGAGAGCATGATTCTAATTTGGCCTACTCCCTCCATATCACAAATAAGTGATGTTTTGGACACTGACACGGCCTTTAAGATGTAATTTTGACCACTAATTTCTTCTGTAATATATGTATGAAAACCAACAACATTACACTACTGAAATTTTCCATGCATCCAAAAAATCTCTTACCCATTAGAGCCACTTGTTATCATAGAAATGCTTAAAAACATCTGATCAACATAAAGAGCCACTTGTTATCATAAAAATGCTTAATCCGGTTACTCGACGTGCAGTTAGATTGTGTCAAATGGATCACATGTTTAATAGATGAAGATGTACATACAGCACTAGTCACAATGTACTTCCATTAACTTGTTTATATTGTATGCCACAGGAAATGAAATAGTCCCCTATGAAAGCCCACGTCCAACTGTAGGAATACATCGTTTCGTGTTCATCCTGTTTAGGCAATCAGTCAGGCAGACTATCTATGCACCAGGGTGGAGAGCAAACTTCTGCATGAGGGACTTCGCAGCGATCTACAATCTCGGATCGCCTGTCGCTGGGATGTACTTCAACTGCCAAAGAGAGGGTGGCTGTGGTGGTAGAAGGTACATTAGATAATATATGGGTTTTTTTTTTTGGAAAAGGAGGATAACCACTAGCCTCTGCATCTATTGATGCACACAGCCATATATTATGCTTGGAGGTAATATATAGTTGGGGGCAACATTACCTCCTATATATAGCTTATCGTGTGTGTTTGCCTCTCTGAAGGCAAAATATAAACCGGGAGATTAGTATTCCTGAAGCAAAACATATGCTTGGATGTGCGGGGCTTGCGTATGTGTGTCTGTGTGTTTGTGTCTGTTGTGTGGGCATTCATGCTACTATGTGTGTCTATGTGTATCGTGTGGCCATAACGATCAGAACTATATAATTAGTACTCGTATATTAAAAACTGTAGTGTGTTCCCTATTTGCTTTAGCTCTGATTCCAAAGGTGTTGGGCTGAGAATAATATTTCCAGTCGTTGGAAAATTACATGATCTGGGAGATACAAAAATGTGGTTGGGTTGCCGAAAGACAAACGACTCGCTTTACCTAGCATTCTAGCAAGAGATATATACTTACTCCCCACTTGGCATGTGAAGCCACTAGACAGTTCTACGCACGGTATGCGTGTCTGTGTGTATCGTGTATAACGATCAGAACTATATAATTAGTACTCGTATATTAAAAACTGTAGAGTGTTCCCTATTTGCTTTAGCTCTGATTCCAAAGGTGTTGGGCTGAGAATAATATTTCCAGTCGTTGGAAAATTACATGATCTGGGAGGTACGAAAATGTGGTTGGGTTGCCGAAAGACAAACGACTCGCTTTACCTAGTATTCTAGCAAGATATATATACTTACTCCCCACTTGGCATGTGAAGCCACTAGACAGTTCTAGGCACGGTATGCGTTCACCCCCCCCCCCCCCCCCTCCCTCCTCCTCCTCCTCCTCCTCTACACATTTTTTTTCCCTGTTATACACAGGCTGTTTCATCTTTCATAGGCAGCAACGGGATAAACACGAAGCACACAAGATACAGAAAAACCAGACTAACATCATCCATCAGCCACAACGCCATACGGGCATACGGGACGGCAAAAAGAGACCATTCTTCATTAGCCGCAAGACCTGTTCCATGTTGCTAAGAACATCTTGTTGGGGTCAACCCAGTCTCCCGTAGGGCCCCATGTGTTGACAACACATGGGGTGGCCCGTTTTGCACGCCTATGTCAAACATCATGACACAGGCGTGATGATGATGAGGTTGAACCACTCCCCTGCTGTGTCAGGGAGTGGTCAAGTCTAGGCTGTAGATAAGTCCTAGATAGTTGTTGTTTAATGTTTTGTACAGCATAAGATCAATGGAACGCTCACAATGTGAGTAGAGCGAGTTTCACAGAACTACTTCGTCCTCTCCCCTGCTCCTCTCCTCTGTTCACTCCTCCTCCCGCCAACTGGTTTTTCCCCTTCCCGGGAACACCACATCGGCCGCTGGCAAAGATCTGGTTTGGGCTGACAATTGGTATCAGAGCCCCCAGGTTCCAGCGACCATGTACGGTGAGAGAAGAGAGCAGCAGCACCACCACCAGGACGACTCCGGCGGCTCCAAGTCACGAGCCTCGCAGGATCGCTCCAAGTTGCCGCTTCCGCGGGAACGGCGACAGCGCTCACTGAGTCGAGAGCGCAGCCTAGGGCGGCACGCCAACCACGGTGAGGTCGTCGTGAGGGAGATTGTGCGCGAGACCGTTGGAGGCGGCGGCGGCACGAATCTCGCCTTCCCGATGCTCACCCGCTCAAACTACAGCAAGTGGGCGCTGATCATGGAGTGTAACCTACAAGCGGCGAGCCTGTGGGACGCCATGGAGGATGACACTGTCCCCAGGAAGGAGGACAGGCAGGCCGTGGCGGCGCTGCTTCGCTCGACCCCGTCGGAGATGCACAGCATGCTCATGGCGAAGGCGAGCACGAAGGAGGCATGGGCATCCATCTGGACCCAGCACCTCGGCAGCGACCGCGTGCGCGAGGCGGAAGCACAGAGGCTGCGGGCGGATTTCGAGAACATCACCTTCAAGGACGGCGAGCGTGTCGACGATTTCGCCATGCGGATCTCCAGCCTTGTGGCGCAGCTTCGCTCGCTCAGCGACACCGTCGACGACGCGAGGATCGTGCAAAAGTTCCTGCGCGTCGTCCCCTCCCGTTTTGCTTAGGTAGCAATCTCTATCGAGACTCCGCTTGACCTGCGCACGCTCTCCATCGAGGAGCTCATGGGCCGGTTGCGGGTGGTCGAGGACCGCCTCAACGACGGCCGCGAGAGTTCCGGCGGCAGATAGCTCCTTCTCACCAAGAGGGAGTGGGAGGCAAAGAAGCATCAACTTCGTGGCAGTGGTGCCTCAAGCAGCGGGAGCAACCCCGGCAGAGGCGGAGGCCGCACCCAGAGCGGCAGCGGCAACCGCGGACGGAAGCCAGGTCAGTCCCAGCAGCAGGGCGGGCCTGCGCGAGGCTCCGACAAGGACGCCGACCGCGACAAATGCCACTACTGCAGCAAGCCGGGTCACTGGACCCGCGAATGCCGCAAGAGGCTGGCCGATGAGGCAGCCGCGGCGGCGGCAAACCTCCTCAAGGCTGCCGTAGACGATGGGCCAGCTATGATGCTGGCATGCGACGAAACCATGCAGGAGGGCCCAGCGCCTCCGGCGACCACGGTGCCGGCAACCGTCGAGTCCGTGCAAGAGGCACGGAGCCCGTCAGCGGAATCCATCCTTACGGTGGTAGGCCACTCCCCAACAATGGCGTTTTCGGGGACTATCGACTAGGAGGTGATGAAGGCACGGGTGTGGGGAAGCCACGCCCCGGCAACCACGTCCCCGGGTACGCAGGACGTTGCCCCAGCAACCTCGTCCCCGGCGACGCTGGCTACGGCCCTGGCAATGTTGGGGTTCGTCAAGTCCGTGTAACAAGGCACGGCGCATCTGGTGGGCCACGTCCCGACTACGATGCTGACGACTATCGAGTCCATGCAAGAGCGCACGGGGACTCAGGTCGGCCACACCCCGACAACAAAGTGTTCGGGGTCCACTACATTGGCGGAAGATGGCTCCCCGACAACGGCATGTGCGTGCGGCTACGTCTTCCTTAACGAGGAGAGAGCCGTGACCACACCCACGCTTGTAGGCGACAAGCGTAGCAAGGGGTGGTTCCTCGACACCGGTGCCACGAACCACATGATGGGTTCGGTCGACTCGTTCGCGGAGCTGGACCGCTCGATCACCAGGAAGGTGCGGTTCGCCAACGGCTCCATGGTGGACATCCACGGCCGCGGGACATCGTCTTCATCGACAACGGGGGTGATCATAGGGCGTTCACGGACGTCTTCTTCATCCCGGCGCTCAAGAGAAGCGTTGTGAGCCTCGGCCAGCTCGACGAGGGCTGGTACGACATCGCCATTCACCGTGGCGTGCTCACCGTGCGTGACTAGCGCAGCCGGTTACCTATCGAGGTAACCCGAAGACCTAATCGCCTCTACAAGCTATTATTTCGCCCGTGCATCCTGTCTGCCTCGCCGTGGGCCATGACTCCGACGCTTGCCGTTGGCATGCCCGGCTAGGACACCAGCACTTCGACGGGCTGCGGAAGATGGCGTGTGGCGACCTCGTGCGCGGGCTGGCGCACATCGTACACGCCGACGAGCTGTGCGATAAGTGTCTTGCCAGGAAGCAGCGGCGTCTGCCCTTCCCCAAGAAGGCAAGATACCGGGCGAAGAAGCCCCTGGAGCTGGTCCACGGGGACCCCTGTGGGCCGATCACCCCGGCAGCGCCAGGAGGGCGTCGCTACATCTTGCTGCTCGTCGACGACTACAGCAGGTTCAAGTGGGCGGTGCTTCTCACCTCCAAGGAAGAGGCGGGGCAATCCATCGTCAAGCACCAGGCAGCAGCTGAGGTGGAGTGTGGCCACAAGCTGCGCGTGCTGCGTACGAATCGTGGCAGCGAGTTCACGTCGGCCACCTTCTACAAGCACTGCGCCGAGAAGGGGGTGCATCATCACTTCACGGCCCCTTACTCACCACAGCAGAATGGCGTCGTCGAACGGAGGAACCAGACGGTGCTCGGGATGGCACGCTGCATGCTCAAGGCAAAGCAGGTGCCGAGCACGTATTAGGGGGAGGTCGTGCTCATGGCCGTCTTCATCCTCAACCGCTCCTTCACGAGGAGCGTCGACGACAAGATGCCTTATGAGGCATGGTACGAGAGGAAGCCCGATGTACGCTTCCTCCAAACATTTGGCTGCGTCAGGCACGTCAAGACGGCACGCCCACAGTTGAAAAAGCTCAACGACAGGAGCACCACGATGGTGTTTGTCGGCTACGAGACGGGCTCCAAGGCGTACAAGATGTATGACCCCGTCACAAAGCACGTACACGTCTCCCGCGTCGTCATCTTCGACGAGGACGCGCGCTAGAGCTGGGAGTCGCCGGGGGAGGCACCGGGCAGCAGCTCCTTTGTCGTGGAGTACCTGGCGTACTCCAGGACCCCGGGAAGAACGTTCCCGGGAAGCGCAACCCCGAGTAGTGCGACGACGGGCACAGCGACCCCGGGAAGCACGACCCTGGGAAGCACAACCCCGGGCAGTGCGACATGTGGCAGTGCTTCCCTGGGAACGGCATCCCAGGGATCTGCTGAGACCACGGCAAGTGTGGACCCGAGAACTGCGATCTCGGCAACACCAACCCTGGGTCCAGGGTCCCCAAGCACCCCGCTTACGAGCGAGGTGGCTCCCGGGGAGGTCGTCACCCCGCCAACGGCAAGGTCAGATCTGTTCGACGCCGACAACAGCGTTGGTGCCCCCACACAGGTACAGACACCTAGAGAATCTTCTCAGCGAGACTGCGGGACCACCACAGCTGTCCGAGAATGAAAATGACGACAGCGTCCTGCATCTGATGGCCGGCGAGGAGCCGACCACGTTCGTGGAGGCCGAGCAAGAGGATTGCTGGCGCCGCGCGATGCTGGACGAGTTGTCGTCAATCAACGACAACGCCACCTGGACACTCACCACGCTGCGTGCAGGGCATCGAGCTATCAGGCTCAAGTGGGTGTTCAAGGTGAAGATGGACGAGCACGGCACCATTGTCAAGCACAAGGCGCGTCTCGTCGCCAAAGGCTACATGCAGTGCGCAGGGGTGGACTTCGAGAAGGTCTTCGCTCCAGTGGCAAGGCTCTAGTCCGTGCGACTGATCCTTGCCCTAGCGGCTCACCGGGGGTGGGAGGTGCACCACATGGACGTCAAGTCGGCGTTCCTTAACGGCAACCTCGACTAGGAGGTGTATGTCTCCCAGCCACCGGGCTTCGTCGCCGGGAAGCACGAGCAGGGCATGTACAGGCTACACAAGGCCTTGTATGGTTTTCGGCAAGCCCCGAGAGCATGGAACGCCAAGCTAGATGCAAGCGTCGCATCACTTGGCTTCTCATGCAGCGCCTCTGAGCATGGCATGTACTCGCGAGGGACCGTGAACACGCTGCTCGTCGACATCTACGTCGACGACCTGGTCATCACAGGAGCCGAGCCCGACGAGGTGCATCACTTCAAGGGAGAGATGAAGCGTCTCTTCAGCTTGAGCGGCCTCGGGTTGCTCCGGTACTACCTCAAGCTGGAGGTGAACCAGGAGCGTGGTCGCACGATGATCACTCAGGCTACCTATGCCGTCAAGCTGCTCGAGTGGGCAGGCATGGCGGACTGCCACGCCGTGCAAGCCCCGATGGAGGCATGGTGCAAGCTCCACAAGGAGAGCCCTGAGAAGCCAGTGAACACCATGTTCTACCAAAGCGTTATTGGGAGACTCAGGTATCTCGTGCATACCTGGCCGGACATCTTGTTCGCTGCCGGGTTCCTGAGCAGGTTCATGGAAGCCCCAGCAAGCGATCATCTCGCTGCCGTCAATCACCTGATCCGATACATCGCGGGCACGATCATGCACGGATGTGTGTATCGCCGTGGCGACGGCGAGAACCTGGTCAGCTACAGCGACTCTGACCACGCTGGTGACATGGACTCCAGGAAGAGCACCTCTGGCGTGTTGTTCTTCCTCGGGAGCAATCCCGTCAGCAGGCAATCGGTGAGGCAGAAGGTTGTCGCAACTTCCTCGTGTGAGGCTGAGTACATTGCGGCAGCTACATCGGCTTGTTAGGGGATCTGGCTGGCTCGCCTTCTCGACGAGACGCTGAACCAAGACACCGCCCCTGCGCTCATCTTCGTCGACAACAAGTCGGCAAATTCCCTCAGCAAGAACCCAGTGCTTCACGACCACAGCAAGCACATCGATCTCCGCTATCACTTCATATGTGTCTGCGTCGAGAAGGGAACGGTGGTCGTGGAGTTCAGCAGGACTGGTGAGCAGAAGGCGGACATCCTGATGAAGGCACTTGGTTGTGTCTAGTTCCAGGGGTTGCGCGACAAGCTCGGGATTGTCGACATCCAACCCGTTTGACAGGGTTGGGGGGGAGAATGTTGGGGTCAACCCAGTCTCCTGTAGGGGCCCATGTGGGCCCCATGTGTTGACAACAAATGGGGTGGCCTCGTGGGGCCCCATGAGTTGACAACTCATGGGGTGGCCCGTTTTGCATGCCTGTGTCAAACATCATGACACAGGCGTGATGATGATGTGGTTGAACCACTCCCCTGCGTTAGGGAGTGGTCAAGTCTAGGCTATAGATAAGCCCTAGATAGTTGTTGTTTAATGCTTTATACAGCATAAGATCAATGGAACGCTCACAATGTGAGTAGAGCGAGTTTCACAGAACTACTTTGTCCTCTCCCCTGCTCCTCTCCTCTGTTCGCTACTCCTCCCGCCAACGGATTTTCCCCTTCCCCGGAACACCACATCGACCGCTGGCAAAGATCTGGTTTGGGCTGACACATCTCTAGTCGAACCTCAAAAAAACCATAAACCCAAAAAACTGCCATTTTTGGGAGTTAAGGTTGTCTAACCCATCCCAAAAGACCTTTAAGTCCCAAAAAAATATTGGGACGAACCAAAAAATGCTCCATCCTTCTGAAAACATTGGGGCAAATCGTTTGTCCCTGCCCTCCCCAGGAGTTCGTCGCCGTTGTAAGAACCTCTGCACGAGCCCGCGCCGCTGCCGCCTCCCTCGCCCACCACCGAGCCGCACCCCGAGCTGCCTCCAGGCACAGACACATCTCCCGGCCGCCGCTACGCCGTCACCCCGCCACCAGGAACTCGGTGCCGGCAACCTCGCTCGACCCCGGACTCGCAGCAGCTTTTTCACGACGTCACTAAATAGCGCAATCGATGAAGCAACATGGATGAATTTGTTGGAGATGGCTCGCAGCAGCTTTTTCACGACGTACTTCTCCATCGGATCTCCAAGCTCAAGGATATGCCCCACAAGCGTCGTGAATTTCACCGCAAAATCATCCATGGACTCTCCATCAGCAATCTTGAAGTTACCAAACTCCAAACGCAAGGACTAGATCCTCGCCTCTCGGACGCGCTCAAGGCCCCCATGCATGGAGCGTAGCGCCGCCCACATATCAGACGCAGTCTCCTTCTCGGCAACTCGCAGCAGCGTCGCGTCGTCGATTGACTGGGAGATGATTGTCATGGCCAACTCCTCCTTGCTTTCATCAACCTCCTTGGACGAGCTCTCGTGATCAACGGCACCCCATGCACCGTTTGCTCGCAGGAGGTACTTCATCCTCATCGCCCATGCTGCGTAGTTCGTCCTTGTCAGCTGCGGGAACGAAATCTTCCCCGCTGCTGCTGCTGTCGTCAGGTCGCTTGAGCCACTGGTCACCATGGCACTACTTGCTGCAGTGTCACGTGGCATCATCTTCGTCATAACCTAGCTCTGAGACCAGTTGTTGGAGCTGACTCACTCAACTCCTGCAGCAGCTTGTTCACTCAGGATTCTCTCTCAAGGTGTGATGCACACATACACTTCTCTTACTCTGATGGCTGCTTCACACAGCTCCATTTTCTCAGTATTGATTTGTGTCTCACACACACACAAGTGAAGCTTTTATTGATATATATCTTATAGACTGCAAACTTGCATGTTACATGGAGGACTTGTGGTCCTTTTATAGGCCACTACAACCAACTTCTACAACTAATATCTGCTAGCTTTTTACAGCTCATGATACAGCTCATGTTCTTCACTAGTATACAGCTTGTGTCCAGCTTTTACTTCATGTACCTATCCAAATTAGCATTGGCCTCTCTCTTACTAATAAGCTGGCCATCGACTGGATAGCTCTCTAGGTTTACAGCTCACCTTACTAGAGAATTCTACTTAGTACAGCTAGCTAATCACCTTAACTACACAGCTCTGATTCTTAACTAACATGCATGTATTTAGAGTAATGATAAGATTAATTCTAACACATGAGAGAAAAATATGCAAAAAACAAATAAATTGATATGAAGGCACATGTGAGCACATACATACGCGATTACGCGACACATCACCTCATCGTGAAGAGGGGAGAGGCAAATGGTAGCCCTGGGCATTTGGTTACCTAACCGAGTAACCATACCGAACCGTTACCGAACAGTCGGTTAGTATGGCACCTGGTTTTCAATACGGCTGCATGAATCAAAACCGCTGAGTGATTGGTTTCGTCGGTATGATTGCTCATTGCTAGTTTGCTTTGATTGCTCATTCAATTTGGCGAAGCTAGGAAAGGGAGAAGGCTATGAGCCAGAGCCAATGAGATAAGATTCATATTACAATTTGTGAATTTACATATATGAGTATATGATATATAATGCTTTGCTTGATTGCTGGTTGCTGCTCCTAACATCTTGTCATCTTCTCTATGATGTATGTAGCTGCTGCACAATGCATTGGAGGCAGAGGGTCAGAGGACAACACACAAAGAGGGAGGGGCAACATATTGGAGAGAGAACAAGGTTATAAAATTATAATTATACCTCCAGTTTACATTATAGCACTATTTTTTATGGCAAACTGCTCTTCGTTGTCCGTATCCGTACAATTGTATAGGAAACGCATAATTGCGCCTAATTGCGCCTAATCACGCCTAAGCTAGAAAAGCGCAAGTAGGTGGCCAAACGCATAATTAACGCCTAGCGCTTTCTCAAACTTTGTTGAGGGGAGTGCACGCCTAGCAGTGTGATGTCGTTAGGGACTATGAACAAATACAATGGTGTGATGCCATTGTCATATAAAGAGTTGGTGTGAGGCCAACAACGGCGGTGGTGTGAGGCCATCATTATGAGTCGGTGTGATACCAACAATGATGGTGTGATGCCACCATTACAGAAGAGTCGGTGTGATGCCGACGACAGTGGTGCGATGCCATTGTCGCAAGTATCGGCGTGATGCCGATAGATAGTCGGTGCGATATCGGCAAGAGGGTTGTGCGATGCCATCATGAGAAGCCACAACCACGGTGTGATGGCGTTGGTGGATGTGAGGCGATGCGAGGCTGTCACAAGATGGGGTGCATGGTGAAGGTGATCTACATCAGTGGATCATGCTAATATGACAAGATTGGGGGGGGGGGGGGGGGGGGGGGGGGATGTTAGAATTAATCTTGTCATTACCTTAAATACTTGCATGCTAGTTAAGAATCACAGTTGTGTAGTTAAGGTGAGTAGCTAGCTGCACTAAGTAGAATTCTCTAATAAGGTGAGCTATAAATTGCTAGAGAGCTATCCAGTCCATAGACCAGCTTAGTAGTAAGAGAGAGGCCAAAGCTAATTTGGATAGGTACATGAAGTAAAAGGTGGACACCATCTGTATACTAATGAAGGACATGAGTTGTATCATGAGCTGAAAAAAGCTAGGAGGTATTAGTAGTAGAAGTCGGTTGTAGTGGCCTATAAAAGGACCACAAGTCCTCCATGTAACAGGCAAGCTTGCAGTGTATGAGATGTATACATTGTTTTTAAGGCTGTAAGGCGAGGCGAGGCGCCTAACCCCCGCCTTACCTTTGAAGCGTGTAAGGCGAGGCAAGGCGACGCCTTAGACATACAAGGAACAGAGCAATCAAGCAGTTTAGCACGTATATTGCAAGGAAAAATAAGAAAGACCGAGAAATGGGCCATGACCTATCCACTTCCCTGTGGCCCAAAAGCCCATCTGGTAGCTATATACTCCTCCCGTGACCTAATTCCACTATCCTCACTCCCTCCTCCCTCACCATAGCCACCACACACCTTCTGCCCTCTTTCCTCGTTGTAGCGGCAGCAGTACACAACCCTAAAACTCCTCCCTTCTGATCATGACCCTGGCCTTCTCTGATTCTCCCTCACCGCAGCATCCCTTCTTCCTCAACAGCATAGTAGATCCGGCAAGGGAAGGCGACGATGGAAGCAGACGCATGAAGGGATGCTCGCCGGAGTGCTGGGGGGTGGTGGGGTCATCGTCTCCAAGCCCAGAAGCAGCCAAAACGATGATGCAGCGAGGAACAGGCTGTAGCAAAGACCTCTGACGGCAGTGAACCCTTCACTGAAGCAGGCGTACGTTTCATGTCTAAGGCGGGGCGGACGCCTTACCATCCTGAGGTGCTTAGGCAAGCGATGCCTTAAAAACAATGGATGTATATCAATAAAAGCTTCACAGCACTGGTTCTTGTGTGTGTGTGTGAGACACAAATCAAGACTGAGAAAAAGGAGTTGTGTGAAGCAGCCATCAGGAAAGAGAAGTATGTGTGTGTACATCACACCTTGAGAGAGATTTTCTGAGTGAAGCTGCTGCTGCAGGAGTTGAGCAATTCAACTCCAAGAATTATAACATGGCACTGGTTTTCAAGATAATTTCACCATGCTGGTAGGTTTACGGTGGTCATGTCAAGGTTTCAGATGCTAACTCACCCCTCAAGCAAAGCAAACGTAATTACCTGTTCTTTTGATGATTTTCACATTACAAAAAGATTGAGTGAGTGTTTATTTCACAGAAAATATATCAAAGTAACCTCGGCAGTCGTGACAATCAATTGTATCCATGAATTGCAGTTCATTCAGATTATGACTATTCTTCTTTATTCTAATTTTTGGACCATTATTCATTCTAAATTCTTGAATTCCGCAAATGAAAGACAACACGTGTCACACTTTCATAATTTTTCAGCAACAATTAACCAAACACAAACCCTGGCACAAAAAAGATGCCTCTAGAGGAAAGATGAAAGAGAAAGGGATCTTTATGAGTTTATATTACTAAGCCAATCTGCTTACTAATGGCAAGACAAAGCAAACCATCACCATGGTAAATAATAAAATAAGAAATTGATATGTCCCTAAAAAACTGTTCTGCAATGAACTCAACCTCAAATCAGAAAAATACGCCAAATTGAATGTCGTAAGATGAATTCTGCATGAGCAAGGTTGTCAGAATTCAATTGATATTATAGAATATTATGATCCTGTGAGATAATTCAATCCCGATCCTATGTAGGATCTTGACTGAGAAGGACCATGCAGGATAGTGTTCTGCACCTTGTAACCGGCGTAGCCAAGATTTTCGAGGTACAATCCTACGAGGATCCTCATCCTAACAACAACGTACATGAGTGTGTCCAGAACTGATATTTTTCTATTTCCTAAGAAATTGATCCTAAGGTTGTTTAGCATTAATAAATGAGCCTTGTCTTTTACCCGTAAGCTGTTAGGGAATAAAGCACATCATAAGAAATTAATTCAAAGTAAACAAGATGTACTGACCATATGCTGGTGGGTTAGCAATAATTGCGTCCACTTTGAAAGGAATGTCGGGTGTCAGGGTCAGGATCCTTGCATGCAGTCAGCAAGGAAAATATAATTTCCTTGATCTGTTTTCTTTGAATAGGAATTTCTGATGGACCTGAAGGAAGAATCCTTTACTCTTCATCATGTCTGCTCAGAGTGTGAATATACCAAAGAAATTAATCTTCACATGGTATAGAAGTTGGAAAAAAAATCCAATTACGTCACAGAAAAAACCGTACATTCGGCAAGTATTTTTGGATCTCCACCAAGTGGAAAAAACTCCCGCCCATCTGTTAGTACGAACTCCTTATAGTTGGCATGAGTGGCTAATCTCACACGGTGTCCATAATCCTACAATAGGTCACAACTAATTCTTATCATACTGAAAAACATAAATGTGGTGACATTAAGCTGCTGGAAGAAAAACACATGAACTGACCGTAGTTCGCAAACAAAAATATAGGAATATGGAATTAAAGACAATGTTAGCTTGGGCTAACGTGTAAGTGTTTTCCTATAGCAACAAATGGCTGAACGTCTACCCTTGTACCCACGATAATCATAACAATCTGTATAGGAGGCATGTATGGTATATCTGCTCCATCCAATGATTCTTCAACAGCAACATCACCATAGACACCCTCTCCTCCCAACATCAACAGGAGTCGCTTCCAGAGACTTGGTACATCAACAACCACAGTTTCATTATCCTTCACTGTAGGTATCCGATTTAGCATTTTGAGCTGTGTGAAATTGCGAAATTGGATATGCAGGGGATTAAAAGAGAAAAAAAAATCAACCAGCCACACACGTCAGTACATCTGAAACATCGCTTCTCCTCCTCTTCCTACCTCTTCAATGCCCTTGCCTCCACCGCCGCTGCCGCCACTCGCCTCGGCAGCGACCATTTGTAGCCGCTGCCCCGGTGGGTCCGGATATTCCAGGCTTGTGGCGGTTGCTCCCTGTCCCCCTCTGACGCCCCCTGTTGCGGCGGAGAGGGGAAAGGGAGCGGCGGAGATGCGGATTCGCGGCTGTTTTAATTTACATACCTACATTATCGCAACATGAATGGAAGAAACTGAGAGTAAATTGTATGAACAGCTAAACAACTATCAGTTTTCTTATCACACCCTCTTACTGGGTGTCGGCCGTGCTATGTTTTTACATGAATGGAAGAAACTGAGAGTAAATTGTATGAACAGCTAAACAACTATCAGTTTTCTTATCACACCCTCTTACTGGGTGTCGGCCGTGCTATGTTTTTACTGTTGATGCAATTGACTCATAGGATAAATTGAGCACAACTATAGCAAAAGTTCAGAAACATTTGGTTTGGGTAAAACTATATAAATAAATGTACTGGCTAGCGTTCTCTGACAGTGTGAAAACGTAGAACTTTCTTAGAATCGCCAGCATTATTACACGCGGAAACTTACAACCTAGAAAAGGTGCCCAGTAAGGAGATGGGGCAAAAATAAATGGGAGCAAAGTAGGAACGACACATGGTTCTGACAGGCACAATTCATAAGTCATAGTGTCATAAAGTCTAACTCAGCTTAGAGTGCTGCATTCTGCAACATCCTCTTACCATGAGCCAACAACGATTACCATGAGCAGGGCTAGAAGAGCGCAACCTGTTTGACAGCAGAATCAAAATTGCAACAACTACGTTTCAGACTCAGCGGTGTGTTATATTCCACATTTCCGCTGTGACATTAGATGCAAGAATGCTTAATAAAATTTCCAACAGAAATTCAAGAAGCGGATGAAAAAAAAATCCATGACAAGGTGACTCGGCCTAAATTAGCACCCAACTTCCCCTGGGTAAAGGAGGGCCGGTGTTATTACTCTCCGAAAGTTTCTTTCTTTGTGTCTCTTTTTTTGCTTCGTAGCAGAACCCCCCATGCTGTGAAGTCCGAATCAGGAAACCGCCGACGAGAGAGATCAGGAGTAGGGATCACGACGGGGGAACAGCGAGGTTAGCTCCACCCACTCTTGACCCTAGGAGACGAGCCTAGGAAGGAACCTTTTTACCTGAAGCGGAGGACGTCGACGCCGTGGGCGCTGCTGCTGGCGGACGGGCCGGGGGCGTCGCCTCCGACGCCGCTTCCCCTCCTAACTCTTCCACGCCCTTGCCTCCAGCGCCGCCGCCGTCGCTCGCCTCGGCAGCGGCCACTTGCAGCCGCCGCTTGGGGTCCGGAGATTCCAGGCTTGCGGCAGTTGCTCCCGCCTCCGACTTCTCCTGGCCCTCCCCTGTTGCGGCAGAGAGGGGAAAGGGAGCGGCGGCGGAGATGCGGATTCGCGGCCGCCGAAGCGAGAGAAGAAGATGCGGGAGGTGGGGAGGAAGAAAGGAATTGCTGCCTCGCGAATCAAACCCAATGTTTTAAATAGCCGGCTACGGAAAATAGCCGCGGGCCTAAAAATCAGCTATAACTCCGCTATAGCGGACTATTTGTGAAGACGATCATTTAGCGGCACCCTGCTGAAAAGGCTATACCGCTATAGCTGGTTATTTAAAACTATGATCAAACCTGGTAGTATAAAAAAAAACAAATCAAACCTGAGCTGTAAGCGAGAAAGAGGAAACGAATTATGTAAGTATCTTCTGCTTTCTTCCCGCAAAAAACAAATATCTTCTGCTTTCTCTCAAAAAGTTATTTTCTTCTAATAAAATCGATTCCTAAACATTTAGTCTCAGATAAAAAAATCTCTACTATTAAAGAAGAGTTCGGATCGTGGCCTCCACAACCCACCCGATTTTTTTCTCCCACGCTCCCCTCCTCCTTTGGTTTTGTGTTGGTTTTTTTTTAACCCCAACAGATGCTGCACAAAATAAAAACCAACATAAATATATTAACTTAAAATAATCTAAACCAAATCGATACTTTCCTAAAACCACGTCCTGCATTAACTCAATCAAATCAAATCAATCTTACCAAAATCTCAACTAAATCAAAACTTTCCTTGCCTTTCCCTGCCTATACTTCCATCAAATTAATTGTTACCAAAATTGATGTAAGGTATATGTCGGACAAGATTAGTGTTGAACCACTAGCATACGCGCCCGTTGCAACACACGGGCAATTAGCTAGTTAAACTAAAAGGTGGGAGAGAGAAGAGAAGAAAAACTGCCTGCCTGCTTCTGGAATGGGTGGCCGATGGCGGACCGCCGGTTTAACGTGCGACCTTTGTTTGGTTCGCTATTTTTTGTCCCGTATTAATCGGACTACTGTATATAACGAATCAACCGAGCGATTTCACCACGCCGGTACCGCGCACTCCATCCGATTTGGGAACTGCTCGGTATTAGACTACTGATGTTTTCCTTCCTATAATACTAGTCCCGGGCCATCCGATCAAAAAAATGGAGGTCGTCCGATCTCGTGGTCAAGCCCCGCGCGTGATTTGCTCTTTTGCTTCGTTAATTGGCTGGCCCATTGCACGGTAGAAGAGCCTGTTCCACAACACTCATGTGCTGGAACCGGCTCCTCTACCGTGCAATGGGCATGGCAGGGATGCTACAGTACCCTGCCTTTGGCTATCTATCAGCCGTCAGATGCAGTATGAACGGCTTAGATCTCTTTGCTACAGCACATAAACAGTATTATACATGATAAAGTCAGGAAAAGTACATTTTGCTACAGGACACAAAAAATAGTGAACAGTGCTACAGTACCCCTGCCGTGCCTCCGGGTTTTTACTGCATGGGGGCACTGTAGCACCCCTGCCGTGCCCATTGCACGGTAGAGGAGCCGGTTCCGAGTGTTGCATGGTCGTACCCAGATCAAGGAAAATGGCACACTTGACCAATGAAATTGACTATCATGTATTCCCATAATCGAGTCGCTAATCCTGCTTCAAATGTGACTCGGCTTTGCTTCCAACGTATCTAAGTTTGCTTCGATCTAAAAGACATGAGTTTATTCAGATGCGTAGGAAGCATAGTGCGCTAATGTTGGAAGCATGATTAGTGTCCAACATAAAACTTTGTTCAACCGTGTAGGAATCATACATGCTTTGTGAAAACTGCAAATTTGGTTATCGTGTAACGAAGCTTCATTTTTGTGCGCTGGAAGCAAGAGAGAGAAATGTTGGATACAAAATTGAGAGAATTTCTTATTTAACAATGTCTTAAATTTTGTTTCCTTATTTGACACTGAAAATATTTTTCTTCCTTAGTTGACATTGAATTTAAATTTTATGCCCTTTGTAACACTTATTTTAAGCATCAACGGTGTTAAATGATACCTGAAAAGACCTTTTTGCCCCTTATGTGGCTTGTAACCAAAATTTCAATAGATGCTAAGCAAATCCGAGCGTCTCCTTCTCTTCTCTGCGTGCCGGCGTGAGGTTCTGTCCTCCTTCTGTCCGTGACCTTGTGGCTTTTGCTCTTTCCATGTATATGTATGCAAATCAAATCCATCGGGAACGAGCGATCCTGCCGGCCGCCATATCCCCGGTACGCACCGGAACGTAGCTAGTCTCGTACGTGCCGGGTTCCAACTCGTATGCATACACATGCTTCACGACCAATCGTGCACATATATTTAACCTGCCATTAGAGCATAATACAGTCAGTCTTGACAAATTCGACCCCTCAAACGCCCGCGGACGCGACCGGGCGCCTCCGCGGACAGTGACCGGTCACGCCTCAAATATTCGATTCTACAACCGGACACCTCAAATTAGAAACCTCAAATCCATATTATTACATGCAACGTGATACCTAATCTAAGCGGAGCTCGCCCGGTTCCGCCGTGCCCATGTCCGACGGCCGGCTGCGCTCCCCAAAGTGTTGGTCCGGTCGCCGGCAAGGTAGAGTAGGGCATGGACACGAGCCGGCTCACGGGACTCAAGGCGCCGCCGTCTCCCATGCCCTACTCTTCCTCGTCGGAGCCCGGAACCCGAACGGTGCCGGTGGACGTCAGATCGATGATGGATCCATCCTGGGACGAGCCGGCGACATCCACCATGACGCGGTTGCGGCGCCCGGACTGATGCACCATACGGGGCGCCGGAGAATGCGACTCCGCCTCGCCGACGTCCACCGCCGTTTCCCGTGCCCGCAGCCTCGTACGGCGGGCACCGCCACGCCACCGCCACGCCGTGCGTCCATGGCCTCGGCGCGCCAACGGACGGGTTGCGCGCTTGCCACCGCATTCGGACGCCAGACAGACCGCACCGCCTCCGGTGAGGCAGCGACGGCACATCTAGCGCCGGATCCATGCGCCATTTGGGCAGATGCAATGGATTCCCGACGGAAGGAGGCCGAGCGCTGCCTCGCACGGGCCTCCTCCCGGGAGCGGCGGAGCGCAAGCCGGACGGCCATCTCCTCCTCGGGACCGCGTGGGATGAGCTCGGGGTCGACGGATCTGCAGGTGAAGGACTCGGATCTGCTGCCCGCCATGCCGGAGAAGGCCGGACGGGAGCTTAGGTGGCGGAAGGGAGTGAGGTGAAGTGGCTAGGCTTTGGTCCGGCGAGCGGATGGGAGGAATATATGTGGGGTCGGGTGGGCCAGAGTGGGCCGGGTCCAGCGTGACGGATGCGCCCGGGCGCCCCATATCCGTCCCATATTTGGGCTGGATATGAGGGGTGCCGGTCAACCCGAGCGTTTGAGGTCCGTTTGAACCACCCTGGGTCGCATTTTCGTGACCGGTCAGTCCGCCTGGACATTTGAGGCGGGTTTGGGGCGTCCGGCTCTAAAGCTCTTAAAGCTCATCGTGGATAAAAAAAAGAAACGTGACCCTGTTGACCCGTGCGCTGCTCCCGGCCGCTGTATATCCCACGCCCATCGGACCAGGTCGATGGATGCGACTCCCCTAAAAAAATAGGTGTGGATGCGGCTCCCCTAAAAAAAAAAAAGGTGTGCGGCCAAGACATCCCAATCCCCCACCGCCGCCCCACCCCCACCCCCACCCACCACCCCACCTCCCTCCCGCTCCCGTGAGCAGCTTGGCCCAGCACCGACATCGTGCGCTGTTAGCATGGGGAGCAGCGGGGGAGGCGCGGTGGCGCGGAGGATGGACCCCGAGGCGGCGACGGAGCTGGCGAGGAAGGGGGTCACCCTCCTGCTCCTCGACGTGCCCCAGCACACCGTACTCGGCGTCGACACCCAGGTACGCCGCGCCTCACACTGGCCGCCCCTCCAAACCCCCCACACCCCACTGGTGCCTACAACTTCAGTTCTGAGATTGGTTTTCCATGCTGCTGCTTCAGGTGTTCTCGGTCGGCCCCAGGTTCAGAGGGATCAAGATGGTTCCCCCAGGGCCGCATTTCGTCCACTACTGCTCCCCCAGCAGGTAGAAAACATGTCTTTTCTATAATACAAGCAATATTTTTTTGTGGTGATTTGATGCATACATAAATGAATGACTGTTCCCAGTACCTCAGAAATTTTTAGCTGCTGGAAATCTGCTGGAGAAGTATTAGCAATTTTGGTGACAATTCGCTAGAATGTATTGACACATTTATGTGACAGTGGACTCAAACTTGCTTTATGGAGTACACCACATTAGCAACATCATGCTGCCTTGCAATTTTTCCTCTTCTGTTTGACCCCTTAACCTGTTTCTGGGATATCCTGAAAACTGCTGTCCACTGTTAGATTTGTGAAAGTTCATGTGCACAATTTGCCACATGTTCTAATGATTAACGTTTTTCAGTTGTGGCTGATGCCATTATGCCATGCAATATGATATCCCAAACTGATCGTTCCTCCACTATCTGCCATACTTGTAGGCACGGGAATGAGTTCGCGCCGACAGTCGGATTCTTTCTTACTACTCACCCATCTCAGGTACTCCTGCCTATGCCGAAGCAAATTCATCACGTTTGAAGACTGAATGAGTGCATATCATGTTTTGAGTTTGTGACGCTTCTTCATATTGGACCTGAAAGATTCAGATGCACTATTGTATTAACCCTTAAGTTATTAGATCAATGGCTCACATTGCTTTTTTTAATCTGGTTTAGCCGTTTAGGTAGAGGAAAGGTAAAAATTGCCAAATCCATTTAAAACCTCTACTTTGTAGAGTAGTCTCATATCTTATAGATCTCTGCACTTTATCTGTTGCTTCTATTGTGTGCTACAGTCAGTTTTGCCATTTCTTTTCTTGTAGCACATATACGGATTCCGGAACTGATGCTATAACTTCTTAAACTACAGTTGCATCTATATCTGAGTCTGAATCAGATAACTCACAATGCTCATGTGTATTTATGTATCGAGCTTCACATTTCCTGTCTATAGAGTGGTGGGTGAAAAATAGTTGGGAAAACAATGCACTTGGAAGATGTACTATACTTGGAAAGAGAAGAACCAAACAAAGATTTTCATACTGTGTTGGAAATTTCGAGCGGTCTTAGCTGTCAGAATTCTAATAATTACACACAATTGCTTGTTTACATGTACTCATTTCCTGCCTGATATTTCCAGGTGGTCGTTCGAAGATGGCATGCTCAAGAGGAGAGATTAGTGACACTATCAGAAGAGGAGGTGACATGTTTGATTATATTAGAATCTTTAATATATAGTTCTCTTGTCTTCTTACACATAGTACATCACTTGGGAGTTGGGACTATCTGCTACTGGATGAGATGGTAACCAGTGCGTTAGGATAAGCATATTGCATTTTTGCAGAATATTACTATGGCAGTTTCAGCTCCCTCAGTTGTGTTAAATTTTGTATTTGCCCCATGCCCTGTAACTGTAAAACTCTAGGTATCACTATTCTATATGCCATGTAAATTTTAAAGCACTTAAGCATGGAACCTTACAGATAACTGATTCAGTTGATAATAAAAACAGATGATGCATCGCCCCAATCGGATTAGTACTAAACTTAAATGTGCAATCTACTGGATCTGCACCAGATGATAATTTAATATGACAGAGCCCTAAATGAACCTAAGTTATATTCAACTTGTCTTGTTTGCAGCTGTTGTATAATCAATATATGAAATATGGAATACATAAACTGTGTCTGTCCGGTGTGTAAAAATTGCAGCATGTTCGACATAATTGACCTTCCGGTTATCGACTGTCATTACATAACAAAACCTCAAACTAGGGATGCATGTGGTTAATTTATCTGGGTAATGATACTAAAGTTTATTTTCTGGTAGGAAATCAGATACTCTGAAGCAGTAAAACGTTTCGAGTTTGATGATCAGCTTGGACCATACAATTTGGACTCTTTTGGTGATTGGAAACAACTTTCAAGCTACTTGTCACAAAGTGTTATTGAACGCCTTGGTAAGCCTGATGCATTCTCTATTTTATTCTTGTACCCTTAATAGTTATGGGGCAGCCCTTATTTATGACATTTTTGATATAACTGACTAAGGAACTAGTAATTATGTGTGTGTTTGATTTGTGCAGAGCCAATTGGTGGAGAAATTACAATTGCGTTGGAGACATCATGGATGGATAGAGCTCCCCAAACAGAGATGGAGAGACGATTGATGGAACAACTTAGAGAAGACAAATTTGCAAAGAAACCCCCCGCACATCCTGAGCGGAGAGGATGCTATTACACAACTATCCCTGCTTCGGTTAAACACAGGAACATTTCTGCAGATGAGCTGACTTTGCTGAATTTGGACAGAGTAATGTTCTTATTATACTATTTGGTACCATACTTTTGGGACAGCTAATCTTATCAACGTGTACCTGTTTTTTTATATCTTCCTTTTCCCACAATCAATTTCCTGCAGCAATAGCTTGTCTGATGTGAACACATCTTTATTACCATTTGAATACTGAAATGTTTGGCGCTGCATGTGGACACAACAACCTGAATTTGAATAGTACATGCCATAATTGTAGTTAGCACAGCGACGAAACAGCCATGGGAAAACATTAGTTTGCTGCATTTTGGCCATTCAATCACAATGTCATCAATTGTACTATAATCTGCAAATAGGCATCATAGCTTGCTGCTACTAGTGTTTTGGTCAAATTAATTCCTCTTATAGGTTCCCATCCCATGTTTAGAAATTCCCATGTGTAGAAAACACTGAGTTGACAAGCTATACCTATATTTGTTGACGAGTCTGTTCTACTTCTCATCTCAGACAAGCTTGCTGGAGACTGTCCTAGCCAAAAGTTATCAAGGCCAAGAAGATTTACTCTTGGGGGAGCTGCAGTTCTCGTTCGTAGCGTTTATGGTACTGCAGGCAAAACTAAACAATTGTTAATACGTCTTATTTATTATGTGGCTCTATTCTCTAATGTATTTGAGTTGTGTAGATGGGACAGTCGCTGGAGGCATTTATGCAGTGGAAAGCATTAGTCAGTCTTCTTTTGAGCTGCAGTGAAGCTGTAAGTACTAATATTTTCTACCTCATGCAGCATCATTATTCTTGCTCCTTCAGTATTGATGGTTAAAAACTTAAAATGTATACATCCATCTCCTCTGTAGTATTACTATTCAGGGTTTGGAAAATCATATGGAACTAGCTGGTTACCCAAATGACCCTGGCTCGCTTTTCAGAACCCTGGCCCATTTCAGCCCTCAAATGACCCCTTTTGGCTCCTGTTCAAAGCATTGTAATATTATTTATTCTTTTTGATCCCAAAGAAGGTTGGAAGCCGATGAACAAATTGCAAACCTGAGAGATTAAACCAAGTTTCAGGGTGAGAAATTGAAACTGACCAGGTTCTGGTATACAGACAGCCCCATAACAGTTTGTGAAACTCTGACAGTATTCTGGTCAAGAAACAATCTTACCTAAATATCTTCACAGTTGAACTGCTAAATACAGTGACATCATTATTTTGTTGGGCCTAACCCAAATGCTCTTTTGGTCCCTGCCTTGGTTTAACATTTTACTATCAGTTCTTTGCTTGCAACCTTGCCTTTTTTCTTCTTTCCTTTTTAAGCGAGATATGTCAGGCAAGCAATTTACTTCATAGTTTAAACTCCATCTCAGGGCATATATTGATTAAGCTGCTTCTATATGTGATCCAGTCAAATTCCTTGAATATGCTGTGTTCTAAGTTTTAACAGCCCATTGTTAATAGTATAAAGTAGAGTGTACTGGGCGTTTTGATATGGGAAGTGTGGGGAAATGGAAAAAAAGAGATCGAGATGTGATCCTCTTGAAAATGTATTGCACATCTGCACTATGTAGTATATGCCATTATATTCTCTCTTTTCTGATCCAAAGCGATTATATTCTTAATTAATTCTTTGTCTCTTTCTCCCTGGCAGCCACTTCATACAAGGACACAAATGTTTGTAAAGGTATTATGTGACCGTATTTGTTGTTCACTTTTGTACCCGGGGCATTTTTTCGTTGAATTCATCAGGTAATGCAGTTGAACCTCAAGGACTAACTGTATGTCTCGTTTTATTGTGTGCAGTTTATAAGGGTTATTTACTATCAATTCAAGCATGGCTTTCAACGTACACATGATTCCAGAAGTAGTGAGGACAAGGGTAACTCTTTGTTTCTGGATGAAGCATGGTTTTCAAGAGACATATTTCTTTACCGGCTTTCCAAGGTAATTTGTTATAATCTTCATGGACAGTGCTGTTAGTAGTAACGATATGTAGTTGCTCTGTTTGTAAAGCGTCCCTAAAGCGTCGCTTAAGCGACGCTTAAGCGTCAGAGCGCCCTCCAGGCTCAAGGCGTCCAGCTCGCCTTAGACACATGACTGAGGCGTCCGCCTTAGTTCCTAGGGCGTCTAAGTCGTCCGCCTAGGCGCCATTCTGTCCGCCTTGGACAAATCCAGACACCTCAGACAGGGGAACAGAGGGCTTCAGGCGGGAAACAGAGTCCCGCACGCGGGAACAGAAAGGCTCGCGCGCCAACAGTTACGAGGAGGGGAGAGAGAGAATCGAACCAGTTTCAATCCACGCGCGGGAACAGAAGGGCGGGAACAGAAAGACTTGAAGCGGCGCTGGATTTGGAGGACCCTCCAGCCGCCGTGCTGCTGCTGCTGCGCCGCCGCCGCCGCCGCTGCTGCATCCCCCGCTGCAGCGTAACAGCAGCAGCAAGAGGAGAGCGTTGGGAGGAGGGGCGGTGGCAAGAGAGCTGCTGCGGGGGAGTTGAGACCGTGAGAGATCCATCGTGTGGATGTGAGGACTGAATCTGATTGGCGGCGGCTTGGTCACAGCTTCGTGAGTTAGGGCAGAGAGATAGGGGCTTGAGTTTGACGGTGTAGATTAATATCTGTAGCATCCATTGGCTCTTGACAATGGGAGAGAAAATGGCACTAGCTGGGCCGGCCCAATTACTAATGGGTCATCTTCTTTCTATTTTTCGTATTTAATTGTTATATTATGTATTTATGTATGGTATTTGTTCACAACTGTCTAAGGCGTCGCCTCGCTTTACGCTTTAGCGCTTAAGCAGTGAGGCGCCCCCCCAGCGCCTCGCTTCGCTTTACCGCTTTATAAACATAGTGTAGTTGTATACACCTCTGAAGACAGATATTCAATGTCACTTCACCGTAAAATTAGTTTCCCTGATACATCAGATTATCAGTTCCATGACACTGTTTTCTTGTCCACTATTGATACTGTTGTGAAGAGGGAAAGTAATTGCTCAGTAAAGTTCCTGTCCAGTTTTTTCATTCTTATTCTATTCATAAGGCAAGAGGGCAGGCCTGGCGCAGTGGTGAAGTCCTCCCCACTTGTGCCAAGAGGTCCTGGGTTCGAACCAGCCTCTCTGCATTGCACTTCGCAGGGGTAAGACTAGGTTCCTATAATCCCTCCCCAGACCCCACCTTGTGTGGGAGCTTCTATGCACTGGGTCTGTCCTATTCTATTCATAAGGCAACACCTTTCGGCCCTGACATATGTAATTATGTAAACAACAAGAACTGTTGAACTGGTGGAACTCTGGAAGGTAAAAAATAAGTTGACTTTGCTCGGATAAATGTAGCTGGGTGAACACTTCTTTAGCTATATCACTTTCATGGTTTACTTTGGAATGGTTGTAGTATTTCATCATATGCCATGCTGATGTTTTTTTTTTCTGTGGCACAAGGTCTTAATATTACGCACCAAGCAAATGGATGCTTTATCCTTTTGCTCTTGTTTCTGATTGTATTTGTTCCCTGTTCAGTGCATAAAACGGCTCATATACAGAGACGTACCATACACATAAATAAACAAGACAACAGTTAATTTTGTTCCCCATAGTTTCTGAAATTGTGACTGGAAGATCAGAGTTATTTGCATATACTTTCAAAATATGTTTGATATCTTGTTTTTGAATTTTCTTGTCTGCAAAATAATTTATTTCTCTCAACTGCCATTGTCAGGATTTCTTGACGGTAATATTTGAAGCTCAAGTCGTGGATGGAGACCTTCTGTCATGGGTTAGCATTCTCGAATCTTACCTCTCTCTTTCTGATCTTTTAGCTGTTTACGTACCCTGGCAGCATAAGTGAGGCCGTGCCCTTCCTTTTTTCTGCTGTCTGACTAGCCATGAATTGCGATTTGGTTATTTAAGGCACTGGATTATCCTCTATAATCCATATATAACGAAATGTTGGATTAGCAAGTTGGGTATCAATGGCAATATCATTGAACACAACTCATATCTGGAGTACAGAGCAAAGGAAATACACATCAATTGAGTAGCTTCACTGTTTCTGCTGAAAAAATGTTAATGATATATCATCATATACTGTTGTGCACTTTGTGGAGAAATTCTAAGAACGTGTATATCTGTAACGTCTTCCCTTCGCATCCAGGCTAGGAAACTTAAGACGCTCCTGGAGACGACATTTGGATGGGATCTCGAGAACAACGCGGCGAACCTTATCGATGAGGACGACGAGGTAAGTCGGATCATGAACAAGCAACAATATTTGTCTGCTATATCTAAGAAAAGGACAATAAGACAACGCTTGTCTGCTACGTGTGATTGAGATTCTTCTTCTCTTCGGAATGCAGTTTGCTCCCGTGGTCGTGGAGATGGACGGCTCCTAGGGTGCACATTCCACGGAATCTCACGATGATGGTACGTAGCAAATTCACGCCTGTTTGATTACTACGCCAACAAAACTACATGGATGCTTGAGAATATACTACTAGCGTCCTAGTTCTAGTTCCCAAAATTTTCGTTGTAAATATACGAGGATCTCCAGCTTCCTGGTTGCACCAGTAGGCAGTGACCGCGCATGTCTTGGTGGTGGCAGTGCCGAATTTCGTAGGCTTTGCAGATCATCACCTGATTTTCGCTATCATTCTCTCCGATATAGATAGCATGAAAACAAGAAAGTTGTCTGGATAACACGAACCCCGACTATAATTGCGGCCGAACAAATATTTTTCGGCACCATACATGAAGAAAAACACCATGAATATCGGTTCCTCGGAAAGACGGTGATGTAAAATTTAACAAAGCAAAATGAAACTGGAAAATAGATTTGAAGTGCATCACTTCAACACGATTTAAACAGTGTCAGTGTCATCAAAGCTGAGTGCCTAAGTGATGTGGACTGAATCAAAACCATAGACCACAAGGCCAAAAACTCTCAACAAAGCCACACTTGTCTGTGTGAATCTTCCATGTGCCAAGCAGCCAGGAGGCCTACTTCTCATTGATTCAGTTCAGAGGTGATGGAATCTATGTACCGGGCACGTGGCTGCCGCCCTCGTTAACCTCGGGATGAGGCTAGTAATTAATGTGGAGACATGGCGAGGCACGTGATTGCCACCATACTTACCTTTGCCAAACTTTACCCAACATTTTTTTTCACTGCAGCTGATAGCTCTCCTGTCACATGGCTGGCTTGCGTGCACCTGCATCCGCAGTAGTAATTACCAGATCCTAGTAATTCAACTTCACCGAACACTACCGAATCTTTTTTTTTTTTATCGCTTGGCCCCAAATGTGCCCTGCCCAAAGCTGTGCTGCTACGGTTTAAGCATCTCTGGCGGTAAAAATCAACGGAGACACCAGGCAGGGCTACTTGGATCCAACGAGCTGATATTCGCGGCCACTGCGCTGCATTGGGATCTAGAACCCTTGTGAATTTCAAGCAGGTAATTTACCTGCTGCCTGCTCTGCCCGTCGTACCATATTTTTTACAGTATCCGGCCAGAGGAATTTTTACAGCTCGATGCGATGGGCACGTAGTAGTATGTGCTTCCTTCTCGTGCATCCACATGCGGTCGCGTGATCCCATCACTTCTCGGGGTTTTAACAGTTTAATCTCAGAGTGGAGCATGTCTTGGCATCGATTCCATCTCCCATTTTCACCCACAACGGATCATGATTCTACCACCTCCCTGGGTGTTCCTTGTGTGCGTGTGTTGCAGCTTAAGTAGATCGGTTGTTCTTGGGGTTTGAAACACACTACATACAGTTATTCAATAATCAACCACAATGTTCTCGACAACATTGTAAGAATCACCAAGTAACCTAAAACGTCGAGTTTTTCTTCTTCCAGAAAACACAAAAAGCTCGTGTCTACATACATTGATCGTCGATACGAGAAAACGATTATTTTCAGCCCCGAAAAGGACCAACACCCCAAAGAATACAGCGGCATGCTCCCGAGTGCTAGACATCGCCAGGACAAGCACCATTGTTGAGCCCTGGGCTTGACTGTGCCGACGAAGGTGGCCATGATGAGCCAGGCGTTGCCAAGGACTTTTCACATTCTACTGCTTCTAAATTCACCATGAAGTGAGCATGAAAACCCAAGAGGTGACTTTTCAAGATATGGACGACATAGTGGAGACGTGGAATGGATGGTCTAGTGCCACAAATCAAATGCATGAAGCCTTTTGTGGTAACCTACAGTTGATCAGAATCCACCAAAGTTCTGATGATTTTTATCTCATCGCTCCATAACCTCATGAACGAAGCTGGGATCGGGCCGTGGGTATCTAGGTGAGATATTAGACCCGAGTTTAAAGCTCAATGTTTATGTCTAGAAATAGTTATGACACATCTATCTACCAAAAAATCTCTTAATTTATTTACCCCCTTTTGACCAAACCAGGGTGGTCTTGCTCCGACCGTGTCGTTCATGTGGATGATGCCTTTTTGTCTGTGAAGGCGAATTGGCTTGCCAAGTTGTCAAAATTCAAATAGGATATTTCTAAGAAACAAAAAGGAAGTTAAAACTCAATGGACTTTACAAAATGGGAGATGGGGACGGACAAATTTGAAAACACAAAGATAAATCATGGCTTTTACAAACTAGCAGTCAGTTGTTTTCCAATTCGGTATCACTCAGAATTTTCTTCCAAAGTATTATTCTCTACCTCTCTCGTCTTCGATTTTGGAGAGCCGGAGCCCAAGATGGCAAATGACGTGGATCGACAGATCTGAACAGAGGTGGAGCCGAGGGGCGAACAATTAGGGGTTAGTGTTAGTGATGTTGTGAGGCCATGCTAGATGGTGGGAGAGGGGGTATCTAATCAGGTGACAAAACTGCAGAAAAAGAAAATAAACGCGACAGTGATAAAAAAAACTGTAGAAGATAAACAAATTGATGATTTTGTTTTAATTTTTTTTTTCATAAATCTAGTATTACGAAAAAAAGCTACTTCTCTTTGTTGGACACAAGACGTCAACCAAAATAATATGGTTTCCCAAGATTTCCTTTAATGTTTTTGGTCATTTTCCTGAATTATATGACATTTCCATGTCTCATTTTTGTCTTGATTTTCTATGGTGTACCAGTTTTTTCTTTAAAAAAAAAATCAGTTTTTGGATTATTTTTTTGCCATTTTTTTGAAATGAACTGGGGTTTAGGGCATATGCCGCCCATTTTTTGCCGTTCATTAGGGAAAAGTGGTTTAGATAATTTTCAGTTTTAAAGTATTCCCTGCCCCCACCCACCCACCTTCCCGCCTCCCATCAAAATGTTCTAACAGAAGAACAAGATTCATCAAAAAAAAAAATTGGAAGGTGTTCGCCTGTTTGCCTTTCTTAGTTTCTTCATGGAGTAGCAGTAGCATGAGATGTGGTGTTTGACTCTTCCAACCCAATCATAGCGTCTTGAATGCACACGAACAGAGAACCATCCGCGGACGGACGGACGGATTGACCTCACACGATGTCTTGTCGCTGTCCCAGGAGGAACATCTGGCCGTCCAATGGGGCCCCCATCCCAATGCTTTCTCTGTCTACAGGCCCTTTAATTCCCCAAAACCGGGAACTAGCATGACATGACCCAACCAATCGATTGACACCCCAACAAACTCAAACTTTTTGACCAAAAGTTGGTCAGCTGGCCCCAAACTCCACATTATACTTGTATTACTTGTGTTTTTATCAACAAGAATATGCACAACAGTTACAATGTAGAATTGACTCCATTACAAGTGATCCATGGAAAATTCTATCTTTTCACAATGTTTTTCATTGACAGCGTACGCGTCGTCGCACCCCTTTATTTGTCGGAACAATGGGGAATTAACCCCATCGCAAGCCATCTTTGGCGCCTATCGATTCCTTCTGCTCCACACCATGCCTCAAAAGAAACCCAGACATTTGAAATTGTATAACACTTTGAGATTCGATGCTTTTCTTGGCTCACAATTTTTGACTAGCAGTGCAGCCTAACGTGGCTCCAATTTAAATAGGCACCCACGCAGCTCAAACCCCAAGATTGTTAGCTGCAGTATTTAACTGCGGTAGTGTTAGCTGCAGTATTTAACTGCGGTAGGGTTAGACAAATGGAGTTAGAGTAGTAGCTAGTGTAAACACTGTCAATGCAGCTAGGATCAGACAGAGAGAGGGTTAGTTAATTTGGAGCAAGATAAGTACCATCGGCAGCTAACGTGGTGAAAAGCTGCTGCTGAAATTATACTATCCAGACACAATCACACCCCACCTTCATGTGAACTGTAACATTTGGTTTTAGCTTTGTGACGGTGCATTCTTTGTGTTGTTCCATGCGTATTTTCGAAAGCACCCCATCTTACACAAAAAATTACCATAACTACACAATGTAGCACCACACAACACAAATGACTTGGAGCAGGAAAACCCTATGCGTATAGCAGGTGTAAGAGCGTCTACAGCCGGGTATGACAAATATGACCCCTCAACGTCCGCGGACGCGCCGGCGCGTCCGCGGGGAGTGACCGGGCATGCCTCAAATTAGCACAACTGCATCCGGACACCTCATACTAGATTCTTAAATTCATACAAAAGCATGCAAACGAGAAAACCTACGTACTACGTAGATCACCTAGCTACTCTTCGTCGGAGATGTTGACGATCTCCGTGCCCGGCTCCGGGTACATGGGCGGCGGCTGCAGCTCCGGCTGCTCCGCTCCGGCCTCCTCCTCCTCTATCTCCGTGTCGAGTTCGGCGAAGAGCGCGTCGGACGCCGCCTGCTCCTGCCGGAGGAACGCCCGGTTGGCCTCTACATAGGCCTCATCCTGGATGGACTCCAGGATGGCCTGCTGCTCCGCCATCTCCTCCGATTGGGCGACGGCGAACTCCGCCTCCGCCTGCTCCATGTTGAAGCCCGGCAGCTCCTGCTCCGGCAGCTCCGCCTCTTCCACCTCCATCGGAGCCACCTCCTCTCCCTCCGGCTGCTCCGGCTGCTCCTTCTCCTCCTTCGGCTCCTCCTCCTCCTCCTCCGGCTCCGGCGAGTCCGGAGGCAGCCCGACAGCAATGCGGGCGGCGCGCGCGGCTTGTCTCGCCCGGATCTCGTGCTGGATCTCGTACCGGCGCTCCGGCGTGAGCATTGCGTAGTAGGTGATCTTCCTCCGGACCATGGCGGAGCGCCGGAGCGTGGGCAGAGCGCCGGAGCGGGAGGGGGAGGAGGTGGATGGGCTCGGACTGGCGGCGCGGAGAGGGGCGAGGTGGATGGGCTAGGGTTGCGGGACGCCGGCCGGCTTAAATAGGCGGATTTGGTCTCGGGCGGCGAGCCGGAGCGGCGCCACGCGGCGTTCACACCGCGGCGACGGACGCGGCGTCCGTCGGACCGCCGGGTTTCCGGGCGTTTCCGCGTGGGACCCGCCGTCAGTCCGACATGGCGGGCGTGCCCGGGCGCCCCCATATCCGCCCCATATTTGGGCTGGATATGAGGGGTGCCGGTCAGTCCGGGCGTTTGAGGCCCGTTTGAGGCGCCCGTCTGGGTCGAAAAATCGTGACCGGTCAGTGACCGGGCGGCCCGTCCGGGCGTATGAGGCGCCCGGCTGTAGATGCTCTAACTTTATTGAAATCGCAATTATAGCAGAAAATCAACCATCGTTCTTTCGCGCTAAAGAGCGTGTCGAGCGAAGAAGAAACGGATGATTGAACATGAAAGAAAATTGGGTACTAAGATGCAAATGTGATATGTATAGGAGACTTGACCTGGTGTTAGCTAGGGAGTGATCTCTTTTACCTTTTTGTTTTACTTATCTAATTAACCCCTTCGCTTTGCTCTCACACTTTCACTGTGCGTAGATGCTCCATATGTCGAGCTAGGGGCTTCATGGACATCATTATCATCCATCGATCCTAGCCGTACATTCTTTCCACAGCCACAAGATTTCTCTTACCAAACAGGATGGACAGTAACATGTGTATGGCAGTAATAAAAAGTTGTTGATGTCTCTCATTTTTTTTGAACTGCAGTTGATCTCTCTCATAACCGCGTGGCATGACTCCTTGGTGCTATCTGTTTCAGTACTACTTAATTAATTAGTTAAGTAATCTTGTTTAGGCTGCTGCGCTGCGTGATCCAATGAATAGCCCATGCCGGCATCCTGACATCTCCAGTTTTTATCCAATGAATAATCTGCCTTGTCTGCCAGTGCTGTGTTTTTATCTTAATCTAGGCTGGGGATCTACCGTCCCTAGTTGACAAGCAGGCTAAGTTGACACCATGCAGGGTGAAAATTTGAGCATGCTCTTATTCAGAATGGCAGATTATCTTGTCATCCTCCTCGGAGAATTGCAATTCCATTTGATTCCACGCTGAAAACTATAGAATTCAGTTTGTATGGGGTGTCTACTTTACTACTCCTCTCATTCCAATGAATAAGGCGCGCACATCCCCAAAATGCAGAAAAAATGCATCTCACGTAACCCCCTCACGTCGCCACCCTAGGGCGCCGCCAGCCCACCTCCCCGGTAGATTCCTACCGCCGCTGCCGCCAGTGTTGGCCGCGATGGCGGCGGCGCCCGGCACCAAAGATGCTAGGGAGGGAGGGTTGCGACGGCTCCCCCATGAGGCGGCTGGGGCAGCTTGTGTGAGGTGGCCTTGCGTGGGGGTCAGGGCGGAGGCCTTGGCTGTGCGGCGGTTGCCGTCGACCCCATCGCTGGCGGGAGATCCTGTGGGCTTCCCTACTATGTGATGGGCGGCGACGGTGGTCATGGATCTGGCGTACTAGTCAGATCCGTCGCAACATGGCTTCGGCTGGCCAGCGACGCGTGATGGGACCAGTGTGGGGGTGGCTGGAGGCTCTCTATCGGCATTTCGGTGGCGTCGTACCTCTACATGGCGAGGCTGTGCGTGGATCCAGTCATCGACGAGATCAGGGTGCAGCGACTTCTGGTGAAAACCGTGCCGATGTCGGTCATGGCGGACGACAACGGCGTCTCCGACGTCGTTTCCTTGTTGAGGCATCGTCGTTGCAGGTTGCATTATCACGCTCGGGATGTTTCAGGGGAAATCCTAGATCTGGGTCTCTCGGATCGGACGATGACGGCATCTTCGATGACATGCTCCCTCCTGGGGGCATCGTTTTGGAGCAGGTGCTGGCTAGAGGGGACAAGAGGTGGAGCGGTGTTACATCTTCAACATGGACATCAGCAGGTCTCGGCGGCGTGGCGCAGTGGAGTCTTGGTGATGGACGCATTTTGATGGGCGCGCGCAGGAGGGTGGCCCTGTCTGGCGTCGTGGTGGCGCCGACGGCAGAAGGGTCTAGCAAGGTCAATGCATTGATCACTCCTGAAGATGAGATGTTGAAAGACGGCGGCGGAGTATAGAGTGTGCGCATGTGGTGCGCGCCGTGGGTCTGCTAGACCTTTTGGTGCTCCGGGCGGGCCACTTGGTGAAGCCATCGGATTACTTGGTGTGTATTGGAGCGAGGTCAGAGCACATCATCAAACTTGTAGGGATGGCGACAATGTTCGCTAGGAAGGCAGTTTTGGGTTAAATCATGTATTTATTTTGTAAGGCTTTGGTGAATAATATAATAAAGATGGCTGTGTGCATCGCTCGATGCAGAGGCCGTAGGTTATCCTCATTTTCGTGAAAAAAAGAAAAAAATATGATAAAAGTTATACAGTTAAATTCATACATGAAAGAACTTTTCAGTGGTATACTTTTTAAGTCGCAAAAATATAATATATTAATGCTTTAGTTTATGGTTAAAATTGGATTTAGGAATGCGTGCACATTTTATTCATTGAAATTGAGGGAGTACGTGAGATATGGTTGAATGACTGAAATATATACAGAACCAACTAATTAGTGGGGTAAGCTTGTTATAATTAGAAAAATCCTATATTTAGCCTAAACCGAGCCATTTTATGCCAAGTTTGACATTTGTTGACCTTTTCAGTTTTGACCCGCCGGCCTCTTTATGTCATTCAGATGCATCTAATCTGTCCGCGCACATTAATTTGTATAACTGAGAAATTTTGTTCGTTGGTGTCGCCGCGTTCACTATGTGGTGGGGCAAGATGATTTAAGAAGAGGTTATGTGTGACGCGCTCTACACAATGAAAGAAGAAGCCATGTTAATTTTCACCGGAGGCCTGCTCCGCCGATTTCCCTCGCGAATGGATAAAAGCTTTGCACATCATTGTATTGAAAGAGAAAAAAATTTGCCCGGTGAGAAGGGAACTCATCTCGTGTGCATTTTCTGGGGTTTTAGAGCATGATTGGTTTGCTGCCAATATTTGGCTAGCCAAATGTTGGCACTGCCAAATATTGGCAATACCAATACTTGCCAACTATTGGCAACTTTGTGTGAGATAGGCAAGACAAGTCGATAACCAACCAAGTAGTAGCCAATATTTGGCACAATGCCAAACATTGGCATGCCAATTTTTGGCACCAAACCAATTATGCTCTTAATGCACCATTAGCTAAATTTGGAATACGTTACATGCATGTAGATTAATATAAACTCTTTCATGCGCATTTCTGGGTTTCTAATGCTACTTTTACCACTTGAGGAGGCAGTTAGTTGAAACTAATGATTTAAGAAGAGGTTATGTGTGATGACGTGGTATCCACAATGAACTGCGAAGCCATGTGCAACTTTTCTTAGAAGGCACGAATACAGATTTTTTACCTCGCGACAAAAGCTTTGCGAATAATAAATGCATTGAAAGGAAAAGAGTTTGCGACAACATTGCCGGAAGAAACACTTTTCATGCACATTTTCTGGGATTTAATGCTACCTTTTCCATCACTTGAGCAGGCAGTTTTAGTTGGTACACTAATGATCTCCTCCCCCACAAGCCGCTCAAAAGCCACTATTATCACTAGTCTGCTTCACTCAGCAACAAACTAAAAAACCCCTCAACCAACAGCAACGTTACATCACGGCCGCACAATTAGCACTGTTCAACAAGCTGAGGTGCATCAAGATTCGTGCTTAAAACCCCTGCCTTGACGTACACTTGAGAGTTGAGAGTAGGTTTAGTATACTAGCAATAATCAAAGTGAAGAAAAGGGCCACCAAGCTGAGCTAAATTAATCTCCAGTGTCAGTGCTATAATAGTATACATGCATGTAGACTAATGTAAACTCTTTCATCCGCATTTTTGTCGGATTTTAGAGCTACTTTTGCTGCCATTTGAGGAGGCAGTTAGCTGGTACTAATGATTTGATTTAAGAAGAGGTTATGTGTGATGATGTGCTATACACAATGAAGAATGAACTGGGGAGCCATGCGAAGTTTGTTCTAGAGGTCACGACTTGCGGAATTGTCACATTTAAAGGAAAAGAGTTCCCACTCCATTGCCGAAGAAAACTCTTTTCCGTGCGCATCTTCTCGGATTTGATGCTATCTCTGTGCATCTTCTGGGATTTTATGCTATGTTTGCCGCAACATTGTGGTTGCTGATAGCCAAATTTAGAGTACACCTCAATCAATAAGTCTATGCATACATTTCATAAATACATACATACTCCCTACATCCCAAAATAAATGCCCCAGCTTTAGTACAACTTCCGCACTTATTTTAGGACGGAGGGAGTATACAGTACTAAGATAAACTCTTTTCACGCGCAATTTCTGGGATTTTAGTGCCGCCTATCCCATGATTTGAGCAGGCAGTTTTAGTTGGTATACACTAATGATCTCCTTCCCCACAAGCCGCTCAAAAGCCACTATTATCAGTAGTCTGCTTCACTCAGGAACTACCCAAAACCCTCAGCCAACAGCAGCACCGATCACAGCCGCACAAATTAGCACTCTTGAACAAGCTCAGGTGCATCAAGATTCGTGCCTAAGCCCCCAGCAGCTGCTCTGCCTTGACAGTCACTAGTACTTGAATTGAGAGTGGGCGTAGTAGCTAGCTAGCATTGTGATCAGAATACAAATCAGAGTGGAGAAGTACTCCAAGCTGAGCTAAATTAATCCCCACTGTCAGTGCTATAATAGTAGTACAACATTTGAATTGTTTTTCTCCCTCTTTCCCTCCCTCCAATGCACACCATCACACCCTCTGTTTCTCTCTCTACACTTTCAAACCAAACTAGAGAGAGAGAGAGAGACCACCATACCAAACAAACAAAGCTTGGATGTAGAGAAGCCCAAGGCATCGAAGCAAGAACCCTACCCTATTCATTCATGGAGGACACAAGCCAACTCCTTTGAGAGTTTTGAGGAAGAGAGAGAGAGAGATAATCCTAGAGAGAGAGAGAGAGAGAGAGCAGCCTCACTGCCTCCCCTCCATTGCCATCTCCATAGAGATCGTCGTCGTCGCGGTCCTCGATCCATTGTGTGTCGTGCACGCAGTCGCACGCACTGCCCCAAGCAAGCCCCAGCCCAGTTTTTGATGCCAGTGTTGCCGCTGCTGCCGGCGACGACGGCAGCCCCGATGCGCCACCTCCACCTCCTCTTCCTCCCACTCTTACTCAACCTCCTCCTCACCTCCACCTCCCCCACCACCGCCGCCTCCACTCCTTCTTCGTCCAACCCCGAGGTCGCCTTCCTCTACTCATGGCTCGCCGCGTCCCCCTCGCGCCCGCCGGACTGGGCCCCGGTCGCCGCGTCCCCGTGCAAGTGGTCGCACGTCGCCTGCGACGCCGCCGGCAGGGCGGTTGTGTCCGTCACCTTCCAGTCCGTCCACCTCGCCGTGCCGGTCCCGTCCGGCCTCTGCAGCGCGCTGTCCGGGCTCGTTAGTTTTGTTGTGTCGGATGCCAACCTGACCGGCGGCGTGCCGGAGGATCTCGCGCTGTGCCGCCGCCTCGCCACGCTTGACCTCAGCGGCAACTCCCTCACGGGCCCCGTCCCGGCGTCGCTCGGCAACTTGACGGCGCTCGAGTCGCTCGTGCTCAACACCAACCAGCTCTCTGGGCCTATCCCGGCCGAGCTCGGCGGGCTCGCGGGGTCGCTGAAGAACCTGCTGCTGTTCGACAACCGCCTCTCCGGCGAGCTTCCCGCGGAGCTCGGCGGGCTGCGGCGGCTCGAGTCCCTCCGCGCCGGTGGAAATCATGATCTCTCCGGCCCGATCCCCGACTCGTTCTCCAAGCTGTCCAACCTCGCCGTGCTCGGCCTCGCGGACACCAAGATCTCCGGCCAGCTCCCACCGTCGATCGGCAACCTCAAGAGCCTCCAGACGCTGTCGATATACACCACCATGCTCTCCGGCTCCATCCCGCCGGAGCTCGCGCTGTGCGCGAACCTCACCGACGTGTACCTCTACGAGAACGCGCTCTCGGGCGCGCTCCCGCCGGAGCTCGGGGCGCTCAAGAGCCTCCAGAAGCTGCTGCTGTGGCAGAACGCGCTCACGGGACCCATCCCGGACAGCTTCGGCAACCTCACGTCGCTCGTCTCGTTCGACCTCTCCATCAACTCCATCTCCGGCGTCATCCCGCCGTCGCTTGGCCGGCTGCCGGCGCTGCAGGACCTCATGCTCAGCGACAACAACCTCACCGGCACCATCCCCGTGCAGCTCGCCAACGCGACTTCGCTCGTGCAGCTTCAGCTCGACACCAACGAGATCTCCGGCCTCATCCCGTCGGAGCTCGGTCGGAGCCTAACCAACCTTCAGGTGCTGTTTGCGTGGCAGAACCGCCTCGAGGGGGCCATCCCGGTCACGCTCGCGTCCATGGCGAGCCTCCAGGCGCTCGACCTCTCGCACAACCGCCTCACCGGCGCCGTGCCGCCGGGGCTCTTCTTGCTGCGCAACCTCACCAAGCTGCTAATCTTGTCCAACGACCTCTCAGGCCTGATACCGACGGAGATCGGGAAGGCGGCGAGCCTCGTGCGGCTCAGGCTCGGCGGCAACCGCATCACCGGGGAGATTCCAGCGGCCGTGGGCGGGATGAAGAGCATCGTCTTCCTCGACCTCGGCAGCAACCGCCTCACCGGCGCCGTGCCCGCCGAGCTCGGGGACTGCTCGCAGCTCCAGATGCTCGACCTCAGCAACAACACGCTCACCGGAGCCTTGCCGGAGTCACTCGCCGGCGTGCGCGGTCTGCAGGAGCTCGACGTCTCGCACAACCAGCTCACTGGCCCCGTGCCAGAATCTTTCGGAAGGCTGGCGGTGCTGAGCCGTCTCGTCCTCGCCGGCAACGCGCTGTCCGGGACGATACCGGCGGCGCTCGGGAGGTGTCGCGCTCTCGAGCTGCTCGACCTAAGCGACAACCGCCTCTCCGGCAGCATCCCCGACGAGCTCTGCAGCCTCGCTGGCCTCGACATCGCCCTCAACCTCAGCCGCAACGGCCTTACAGGCACGATCCCGGCGCGGATATCGCAGCTGAGCAAGCTGTCCGTGCTCGACCTGTCCTACAACGCGTTCGCCGGCAGCCTCACGCCGCTCGCCGGGCTCGACAACCTCGTCACGCTCAACGTGTCGCAGAACAACTTCTCCGGGTACCTCCCGGACACGAAGCTCTTCCGGCAGCTCTCGGCGTCCAGCCTCGCCGGGAACTCGGGACTCTGTACCAAAGGCGGCGACGTGTGCTTCGTTGGTGTGGACGCCGACGGGCGGCCGATGTCGGTGACCGCTAGCGACGATGCGCAGCGCGCGCACCGGCTCAAGCTCGCCATCGCGCTGCTGGTGACCGCGACGGTGGCGATGGTGCTCGGGATGATCGGCATACTCAGAGCGCGCGGGGTGGGCGTGAAGGGCGGAGGCGGGGGCGGGAGCAGCGACTCGGAGGCCGGCGGCGGCGAGCTGGGGTGGCCGTGGCAGTTCACGCCGTTCCAGAAGGTGAGCTTCTCGGTGGACCAGGTGGTGCGGAGCCTGGTCGACGCCAACATCATCGGCAAGGGCGTGTCCGGCGTGGTGTACCGCGTGAGCCTGGACTCCGGCGAGACCATCGCCGTGAAGAAGCTCTGGCCCGCCACGACGGCCGCGGCCGCCGCGTTCAAGGACGCCGGCCGGGACTCGTTCTCGGCGGAGGTGCGCACGCTGGGCTCCATCCGGCACAAGAACATCGTGCGCTTCCTCGGCTGCTGCTGGAACAAGAGCACGCGGCTGCTCATGTACGATTACATGGCCAACGGCAGCCTCGGCGCCGTGCTCCACGAGCGCGGCGGCGGTGGCGCGCAGCTCGAGTGGGACGTCCGGTACCGGATCGTGCTGGGGTCGGCGCAGGGCCTCGCATACCTGCACCACGGCTGCTCGCCGCCCATCGTCCACCGCGACATCAAGGCCAACAACATCCTCATCGGCCTCGACTTCGAGGCCTACATCGCCGACTTTGGCCTCGCCAAGCTCGTCGACGACGGCGCCGACTTCGGCCGCTCCTCCAACACCGTCGCCGGCTCCTACGGCTACATCGCCCCCGGTATGTCGACTAAACCATTCTTGCAGACACGATCGATCATCCAATCCACCATTGATGAACAATCTGAAGAAAGAATTATTTTGATGATGTTGGATGCAGAGTACGGATACATGCTGAAGATCACGGAGAAGAGCGACGTGTACAGCTACGGGGTGGTGGTGCTGGAGGTGCTCACCGGGAAGCAGCCCATCGACCCGACCATCCCGGACGGGCAGCACGTGGTGGACTGGGTGCGGCGCCACAAGGGTGGCGCCGGCGTGCTGGACCCGGCGCTGCAGGGCCGGTCGGACACGGAGGTGGAGGAGATGCTGCAGGTCATGGGCGTCGCGCTGCTCTGCGTCAGCCCCGTCCCCGACGAGCGGCCGGCCATGAAGGACGTCGCCGCCATGCTCAAGGAGATCCGGCTCGAGCGCGAGGAGTACGCCAAGGTCGACGTCCTGCTCAAGGGCGGCGGCGGCTGCGGGTCGCCGGTCAAGGATGCCACCCCGACAACAATGCCGGTGGCGACCACGTCGACGTCGAGCACGCCGCCGTGCCGGCAAGGCCCCGGGAGCAGCGCCTGCAACAGCAACAGCAGCAGCTTCTCCGCCGTCTACTCCTCGTCCAAGGCCAAATCGCCATTCGATCGAGTGATCGAACCGAGTGTTGCTTAGGCGCCAAATTCTGAACAGTGTTGGTTTCCTCTGCTTGGTTGCAACTTCATTTCGTGGTGGCTGTGTAAATGGTTTTGGTTTTAATGGCGAGAGCACTTCATTAGTGTAAGTTGAGGACTTAGGAAGAATTACTTTGAAGAAGAAGAAGAAATTAGAAAACTGAGGCTTTGATTTGATGATGCCTTGTGTGTTGAGAATTGAGATAGTAGTGTTGAATAATGATCCCAAGGAATCCTGGCAGCAAATGCCATGCCATGTCAAATTAAAGGTGTAGTTTTTCCACTGGTGTTCATTCACTGGATTTCTTGAGTAAATTGGAGACCACTAGTACAAATGCCCGTGCTTTGCAACGGGCGATAAAATTACAGTTTTACTATTTTTCAGACGTCTGATTTTAAATTCGGCTCAGGCCGTTTTTTTTTGTCCGTCAGATCCGCACCAATCTCTGCGCACTGGTTTGTCCTCAGTCTCCGCGTATCGAGTCGTCCTATCGTAATTTTTTTTTATCGTTCAGCTTTTCGGGTTTGCGGGTCCTGGGTCTCGAATTTTCTATTCAGTTGGTGGGGGGCGGCTGCTTTTGTCTTGGCTGAGGAAGGGATTGGCGGAGGGAAGGCGGAGAGAAGGGGGCTCCTCGCCGGTGATTAGCGGCAGGTCGGCCAGGTGGCGATGGCGCGCGGCTTGTCCCGGCAAGGTGCGCTTGAATGCGGGAGGCGTGCTTCAGGGACGGCCGCAGGTACGGGAGATGTTGGTCTGGCGAGGAGCTCGACGGAGCTCTCCCATCATGCTCACCGCCAACAAGTGCATGTCGGTCGGGGAGGTAGTAGTCGCCGGCGGCGTTGGGGTGCAAGGTATTTTTCCCTGTTTCCCCGCTGTTATCGCTCTGCCAATTTGTCCCTGTGTTGCTCGATGTGATTTGCCTCTCCCAGTTCGATTCAGTTCATCGTCATGGTCGCTGGTCATAGAGCTCGTCGCACAGTTAGTTGGTTGTTTTGGCCAGGAATGTTTGTGATAGCTTAGTTCATCAGGAACGCTCCTGATTTTTTTTTGCGGGCACCTATGGGCGCGTGTAGCCGGTCATAGAGCTTGCCGCCGGTGTCGCTCAGTTAGCTCATTTTTAGCATCAGTTATTAGCCATCAGTCTCCATTAGATTACTTGTCACTCAGTGTCCGTAGTTTCCCATCTTTCCTGATTGTGCACTACTTTAGTGCTTATCAGTCAAAATTTATTATTTTCCATACTTCTGTGTCTTTCTCAGTACATCTTTTCTTGTAAAGTCAGTCATGTTTCTTTATTTTTTTATTTCAGTCACTTATTATCTTGTGTGAGCTTTATTCATTCTTATTCTTAGTCTCAAGTCTCAGTTTTCCTCACATGATGATTTGCTTCTTCAGTTTCAGTAGTTTCATTGTTAAGTGCCATTTTATTCAGTTTCGTCAGTAGTTTCTGTGTGAGGTGTCATTTTTTTCCAGTTTCGTCAGTAGTTTCTGTGTGAGGTGTCATAAAGAAATTACCTGTGAATAGAATTAGATCAACAAACATGGGATGTAAGAAAACACTTTCAGCTTCACATGGGTCAAGCAAGTATCGACTGTATCATACTGTTACCTTTCATTGTATTATGCTTTAGTTCCAAGAACTCAGATGCATCAACTTGTTGCCTTCCTCTGCTCTTGTTATTGATGTACAATAAGAACACACAAAATGTAAAGCCCCGTTTCAGAGACATGAAAGGACTGATAATACTGTAGTTGCATATCTCAAATAGCTATGCTGCGAGAACCGACCGCTCGCGTCGGCTCTCCAGGGAGGGCGACTCGGGCGAAGCCCAACTCCACCGCCGCCACCCCCGCCTTGCTGGCTTTGCTTGTAAAAGGATTTTTTGCTGGCATAAAAAAAGATACTGTGGTAAGGGAACTTACCGAGTAGACACTGTAGTAGTTGTTGTTGCCCAGAATTGGACACTGCATCTCAGGGGGAGTTGACGATGAACAAATTGCTGAAAGTCCAGAGCTCGTGGGCATATATGGCATGCCTGAGTTGCCTGGGACCTCTGCAAGGGTGACTGCAAAATTCCGGGTTGATGAAGAGCTGTCAAAAGTTTGTTCACTTGGCATACAGTTCTCCAGTAGCAAATTATCTGAATTGCCCATAGATTAAAGTCTGTGTGGGGAGGTATCCTGCTGTAGGATCTTCCTCAGCATTGCTTTGGCTGCTTCATTGATCATAGGCTGATACTTGATTATCTGGCCATCCAACAATGCACTTTCAGAGTTCAGGCCATCATCTTGCTTAGGTAGCCTCCTTTACTTGTTCGCAGCTACTATTCTTCTTTTGCTGTTTTCGTTCTGCTGTACAAACTGCGCTAGGAAGCCAGGACTCTGCATTGCTTTAGCCAGGAAAGACATCATTTGTTTCTATCGTTGCTCCATTCCGTGAAGATGCTTGCCCAAAGTCTGCAGTTGATGGTCAGTGGTTTGCTGTTACTGTCTCAGCCTGACAAGCTCCTGCATTAGAACATTTTTATCCCTTTTTAGCATCTCAATCTCTTCCTCCATCCCATAGACAGATTAATTGCCAATCATGAACCGTAGGAAGGGGGGTCAAGGAATCAATATTTTAACCTCTGTACCTCTCCATAACGCAATATAGCATAACATGAAGCCAACCAGCAGCAAACAGACCAGCTTTTATCTGTCAAATTCAGGTCCCAGATAAATCCTCTACTCGCTCGCCGTCCGCCCATGCATGTCCTCCACATCAGATCAGTAGCAGCTGCATCAAAGTAGTAGTAGCAGCAGCAGCATCAATCAACAAACAACAAGCAGCAGTATAATAGGCAGCTAATAGAAGCACACCAGCAGCGCACAACATACAGAGCAGCCGTCCGGATCCAGGCAAGCAGCAGCGTCCGCTCCCTCCTGTGTGTTGACTTCGGGTGAGGAAGCTCGAGGATGAGACTGGAGGAGGGAGAAGAGGAGTTGAGCGACGAGCACCGGCCGTGATGGCGGCGGCGTCGTAGAGGTGCTCGTCCGTACCATCCCTTCTCTAGGCTCTTGCCCAACAGCCGACGCGTTCGTGCTCCCGAGACGCCCTCGTCGCCTGACAGTGCTCCGAGCCACCACCGCCGCCGCCGCCGATGCTGCCAAACTACTCTCTGCAGAATCGCCAGATCCATCCGCCTCCGCTTCATTCCCGGTGCCGGCTCTCGCGAGCTCCTCCACTCGTCCTCCTGCATCAACCTGAGCCGCCATGGACGGCCGTTGCGTCCGCGTTGACTATGGGCGAGCGCGCGCGTCCGACGCATACGGCCACGCGCCGCGCCTCTCCTCCTGCTCCTCCTCTCGCAGCCCGGGCAGCGCGCCGCCCGCGCCCTTCATGTGCTGGCCGCCGTCGTCCTGCTCCCGATCCGATCGGGAACGCCGCCGCTCGATCCGCAGGCAAAAAATAAATTACGAACCGTTTTTTCTTAACACCGAGGACTGCGGGTTGAATTGCCAAAACAGCAGGGGCTTTTTTACAAAATATGCGCAACGACGGACGACCGGAAACGACGGACGAAAAACGTACCAAATAGTGGTGGTATAAGAAGCGATCCGTGCTTTATTATTATATATATATATATATATATATATATATATATATATATATATATATATATATATATATATATATATATATATATTAGGTAAAGACAAAGGGCTCCCAAGGAATTTTGTAGGGTTTTAGACGATTTGAATCCTTAGAATATTTTAACCTACATAGCTTGTTGATTCGTATGACTTCTTTTTTGAGGGGAGACAATCTAAACCATTTGAATACTCATCAACTTGAAATAGCTGATGACACCTGCCGCGTGGTTGATTCGCAGGACTAGAATCATTGATCTGCACTCTATTGTGGAGGAATATTTTCATTCGCTCGAATCTCATTGTACAATTCCTTGTTTTTCATGTGTCAAATGCTCTTTGATTCAAATTCATGTTGTTCCTAATCCTATAGGATTGAAGAGGACATGCCACTCCAATTATGTATTTTTTAGTTTTGAAAACCCTTTGAAACAAAGATGCTCTAAGTGTGCAGAGTGCTGAATGAAATGCTAGACTCTGATCGTTAGATATCTTTGGATTAATCATGGCATGCAACTCATATACTTGGCCATGCACACAAGAAAGAAGCTGCCAACATGCATGAACATATTGCTTGCGTTGGTGCACATGGGGAAGAATCCCTCCCTTAGGTGTGCCTTATTTATGTACTACCTACGTTTCTAAATATATGACGTTTTGGCAACGTCATATATTTAGGAACGGAGGTAGTAGAAGACAAGACCTCTCCATAATTTAAATTGCTGATAAAGCCCCAGTGGATTCGAACGCGGGTGGGCGGGTTCACCACAATGAACTCCTGGCACTGAGCTGGTGCTCTACGGGAGTACGTGTCGGTGAACAGTGATCATCATTCCCTGCCTTTTATAGAATACTGCTGTATTTTCATTCTGAATAACCGGTTTGTTGGGCTTCTCCTCACTAATTTACCTTTTTTGTTTATGTTTATTTATTTATTTTTCATTCTCTTTTTTATTATCTCTTTTTTCGTTCCTTATGTTTCATATATGCATATTTTTCTATTATTGTTTCTTTTTAATTTTTTATTTATTGTTTACCTTTTAGATTGGTTATTTTCATTTCCACCTTATTTCGAAAATTCACAAACATGAATACTGGGGCAAGTACTGGAGAGCCCCCACAACGCTCATGTAATTGATTAAAAAAATACTTATATAATTGGGTTGAAATTTTGACACAGGCTACCATTAGTAGGATTATAGCTTATTCGATGCACAACCAATGTGCCCTACAATCATCTTTCTTGTGTCCCAAGGACTATGTAACACTCCACGTTTGATTCGACGAATAATTCATCAACCACTTTTTGATCAACTTGGAAACCTAACATCATCCAAACATGCTCGCATACAACAGTTAGAACCGGAGGCGAATGAAGATTTACGGAGGATAAGCAACAATTCAAAATCATTGAGGTAGATGTTTAAAACATGGTCCAACTGTGAGTGCTACATCCACAGTGGATGACTACATACGAGTCTCTCAGCCATAACTCGCTAGCCTCGGGAGCACATTTGAGGTGAATGTGCAAGCCTTGCTACATGTTGTTCATTACATAGGGCCTGCCTCATTTTATGAGAGACTCCGACAAATATTAAACACAATTTCATTTAATTTATGCTTTAAGTTGATGGAAACCCACACAAAACCTTTTTGGTTTATATAAATCCAAGTCAAAAGATTTTATTGAAGAATATTTTGTTCATTGAAAGGGTTTTGAAGGAGCCTTGATGCCGCATATCATGTTTTTATAGTAGAATGGCATAGCATGCATATTCTTATGAGTACAAATAAATTGCATCGACGTAAATAGAAAATTATTGTTGAAGTGGGCACACTGAATAAAGTGTGTGCGTGTAGGCCTCCTCCTTGCTTGATGGATAACAAAAGAAACTCATACGACAATTTTTGTTGTAATCATGACACGATGCAAATGGTTTGAAATACGGATTTACCATGAGTGTACTTTGGTTGGTAGAAGATTAATGGCTAGCTAGAAGTAGGTGCTTATAAATAATAAAGAGAAAACGATTTGGCATAAGTTTGCTACATGTTTCCAAGTGTAGTTCCCCTATGAGATCATGAAGCACGGCACACACATGTCTTCGCTCGTTGCAATTCCTTGCCGGAGTCCCCTTGTTACCCCACATTGCATACATCATGGAACGAGAGTTATTAGGGAATATTCATCACTTTCTTTTTTGTACACGTCTCCTCTCATTCAAATCATGGTCATCGTAGTCATGATAGATCTGCCACTGGTCACAATCAAACTTTCGCTGTCACAATCAGGCAGCTGGTCTATCGCCCATGAAGACCATGTTCCATTTTAAGCCAACTCATCAGTCTCAGTTCGTGCTGAAAACTTGTTGTCACCAGCGCCGAGCTCTGGCACGAGTGAAGATTTCACGAACGTCCGAGCTAGACCACATGTTACCACGTTGCCAAGCAAAAATATCCTGCACTTGGTCTTCATGAGATTCATTTCATCCAATCAAACCATTTGGGACTTGGGAGGGAGGCTGGTTTTCTTAAAATAACATAACATGTGTTGAAACTCACAAATTGTATGAAAGCGCATTCACATATTTTACGCTTAACTCTTAAAAAATGCTACATATGAGTTCAAAAGATAACCAGTATGTAATTATAATGTTTTACGTGTCAAAAGTAACAGTAGGAGCGTTGCTCGAGGCTGAACAAATGCTTGTTAATTTCACTAGATTGAGATAACAACAAACCCGAATTATACTCTAAGTAAACTAGTTATACATAGGGATAGACAATAGAAGACTGATGCAACCAGATAGAGCAGACCACCTTAACATCCCGCCTCAACCACAAGTTATATCCAAGATGAGATTGCGCTTACATTTATCAAATTACACCATTGCTGACGTTTTGGTGAAACCATTCGCAACTTGACACCTTAATAGGCACAAACCATATGTCAACAACATGTTCTCGAACAAACTGAGAAACCATATGAATGTGTTTCGTCATGGCATAAAACATAGGGTTTGTAGAAAGATAGGTTGCTCCCAAATATCATGCAGTAAACATGTGATCTTCGATTAAGTTATGCTGAGGTCACCAAGAATTGATGGTACACATATAATCTTAGCTGTTGCAATTGCCAACGCCTTGTGTTCATCTTTTGTACTTGAATAGCTATAATATTGTGGCATGTTTCCTAGCGTTCCAATACAAGATTATGTCCCGAGAATGCAAAAAATCCTCCGGCTGACCTCCTATTTTCTGGAGACCAATCTTAAGTCCTAAATTCACTTTTTTCTCCTTTCTGTTTTATTTTTCTCATTTCACTTTTATTTCTTTGGTAATGACATACCTTTTTTGCTCTCTGTTCATTTTTTTATCTTCACTTCATTTTATTGATCTATTTTTCTCTAATCAAAATCTTGCCATTTTCCATTTTATTTATCTTTTCATTATTTCCTTGTAGTTTCCTTCTGGTTTTTAATTTATCATTTTCACTTTCTTCACTGCTTTTTTCTTTTTTCAGCAATACATTGATTTTTTGAAATATTCAAACATTTGATACATAATATTAAGTTTAAGTACATGAGAGCTCCCACAACGCTCATGTAATTGTGTATAAATAATGAAGACTGCTTAGATTATCAAAACCAACTTGTTTTTAAGTCCTTCGTGGAGTATCCTTCAGACATGGGTGGAGTTTATACAGATAAGGAAAACAATTCACTCTTAAGAACTTCATGAATTCCATATCTATTCAGACTTTGGGTGGTGTGGCTATATATGTCGTGCATTGATATTGTTGTAGATTTTGTGAACTAAATGCTTTTCATGAAGTCCTACAGTTGCAGGATCTGGTTGAATGATATGAGTGCTTCTCTAGGGACTGTACGAAGTTGCATTGCTATCCGAATGTACAGTGGACTTGGCTCGAATATCACTATCACGACTCACTGGAGCACAAATACCAGTTTAGTTCATGCACGAACTAGTTTACAATTAAGGACTCACAAGAGTGAAGCATGTCTGCTTTCCTTTCATTGTTGTACTGTGCTCTGCCTCAAGGCACTCACTTCATTTGCTGCCTTTCAAATGATGTACACATCCACATCACCCCAAGCTGATCGAACTGGGACAAATACACTAATGCATTGTGTGGTGAGAAACAAAGCTTCCCCATCTTGCGCTAACAGAAACCAAAGTGCTACAAGGATTAGCATTACATAAGCAAAGGCAAGGGGTAAATTCACTGCACACCACACCCCCGCATTCATGAACAATTCCAATTGACGGTAGACTTTTTTCTATAAGTAACCACATATTTCATTAGAGAATCAGATTACAAAGAGTACACATGTGGTCACCACATGAAACATACTTAGATGTCTTGCAATATTGCATCAAAGACCCCGCAAGAAGTAAAACTAGAATTTCACTCCTGAAGAATCATGTGTCACACTGAAATGTCGCCCACCATCGTCCTCCATTGTTGCCGAGGCAACGCTGAAAAGAGGGGAACCGTGTCATACCCAGATCTAGATATGCACATTTGCATAAAAGTATGCTTTTCGAGATGGTGAACCGGACCGCCGCAAGCGACGAGACCGAGGCTTTGTGGCACGTTGACCGAGACTATTAAAGCTAGTGTTACTGTTATAACTCCATGAAAAAGGGAGGACGCTACTACTGAACGTGGAGCCCCTCCTTATTTGCCCCATTCCAATGGAAAATCGTCCAATCTTTGAAGTTAGTAGTGATGACGGTATGAGGACTACCAGACTGACTCCTTCTGAAAAATAAAGAGCCCTTTTAATATGATTTCTTTTAAAAACAACTTTGTTTTCCAGAGGCTAGTATAGTGTACAGAATGTTGGGTGAAAGGTTAGTTACTGCTCCTGGCCCGACCCTGGAATTTAGGGGCCATAACCCAGGCACACACACCACATGTACTACAGAACTAGAATCCGCCAACCTACATCAGTGCAATGCAGTCGTAACCCAAAACCTAACTAGTAGAGTGAGTGAAGCAACTTTCAAAAAATACGAGTAGTACGCACTACAATTCGTCGCCTCTTGTGTCTTGCTAACACTCTGACAACTAACATAAGACGGTTTCCACACAACACGTTACACTCGATTCGACGAATAATTCCTCTCCACAACTTCTAGGCAAACTCGGAAATCACACGTACTCCAAATGTTCTCTCATACAACATGATAGAATCGGACGTGTATGAGGATTTACCGAGCAGAAGAAACTATAGCAAATTGACGGGGATTCACAATGTTTTTAACTTGGTATAACTGTGAGCCCTACATCTAGAGTGATAGGCAGAGGCTTCTCACAATAACTTGCTGGACTTGGAAGAACATTTGTGGTGAACGTGCAACCCTACTCCTCTCGATGCATGTTGTCTACTACATAAGGTGTGCTCGTTTTATGAAAGACCTAGTTAAATGAGATCGACACAGTTTGCACTCTACGCTCTTAATTGTAATCTAACTCGAACACATAGTGGACATAATTTTGATGGTGGTGTGATGTTCTAATGTTGGTAAACATTATTTTTATAACTCAATTTTGGCAAATATTGTAAGTTAATGTTAATCCAAACACCACTTTGTTGCTTTCTTTAAAGCTGAGTAGAAAGACGTCATTGTAAAAGATATTGTGCATTGAAAGGGTCTTAAAGGAGCTTTGATGTTGCATATCATATTTATAATACCTAGCTAGCTCTGGCTACTTATAAGAACTCCATGCACGACTATAAGGAAATTGACCATTTGGCATGCCCCACTAGAGTTCATGAAGCACAAAACATGCATCTCTCTTTGCTCGTGCCAGTTTCTTGCTAGAGTACTAGTTACTCTGCATTGCATAAATCTAGGAATGGGAGGCACCTGGGAATCTTACATTACACTTCCCTTTTGTCCATGTCGCCTTCCTTTTTATCCAATACTGCATATGATATTTTCATGCTGCAAGTGTTTTTCTCTGTTGCAATGGAGGAACATCATGTTGTAATGTCGCGTACTGCAAAGCTGTCGCTGGGCCAGTCGTCGTGGATTTCGGTTGTTGTGAATGGACCAACATGCTGCAAAAGGTAGGTGTGCGACATTGCAAGCTGAACATGTGACACTGCAAAACGGACGCGCAACATTGGACACTGCTACCACCTGGACGTGCGACGGTGCAACGTTGGCTGCCACAATTTTTTTACGTGGAAAAGCCACACACACACACACACACACACACACACACACACACACACACACACACACACACACACACACACACACACATATATATATATATATATATATATATATATTAAAATTTAGCGAACGGGGATCCATTGTATACACGGAATTTATTGTTGCACTTGCATGAGTGGGTTTAAAATGTTGCAACATTTTTGACAGAGCAAGGGTGCTCCACAACGCATACAAAAAAGTTATGAAGGTCTTCATTTTTGTTTTTGAACACAGTACAATCGAAGTCGCTCACATACACAAGCATACCGTCATCCCTATGAATGCACGCACGCACACCCTACCCCTAGGAGCACCTCCAGAAGACTGAGCCGACACATCATCTTGAGATTGATGAAGTCGCCATAGATGCCTTCGTAGTCGACGGGAACGTCTCCTCCCACTAAACGCACATTGCCGGAAGGCCTAGAATAAATCTAGGAAAATGCGAGCACCAGTGTCAAGTCTGGGACTTGAACTCTGGTGGGTAGGGGACACCACTGTCCTCATAACCATCCAACCACATGTTGGTTTGCAAGGTCTTCATTTTTGTTGCAAGCGTGTAAAACAAATTTGCCATATACACAGAATGTTTTGGTGCATAAGCGTGTTTCAAATGCTGCAAATTTGCCATATACACAGAATCCGGTAGGTGCATAAGCGTGTTTCAAATGCTGCAAGGGTGCTCCATAAGCGTGTTTAAATCCCAGAAAATGCGCACAATTGTTTTCTGTAAAATAAACTTTCATCATGTCGTTGTTTTAAACACTAGGACGCCTAGCACCACCGGATTCTCGACGGTGGCATTCCTCGAAACAAATTTATGCATAGCATCTTTTGAGATTCAATTAATTGATCTACAAGTATTATTATTATTTTTCCTTTTGTTACAAACAAGATAAAAAAAAATAGGCAACATTGTTAAAAAGAAGATGACCTGAATTCCCGAATCCTCATGAGCTCTGATTTGTATACGATTAATGCAACATTTTAAGTTAAGAAAAGCGGCCTTTATGAAAAAATGGCCATCCAACATACATCGATGAACAATCCATAATTTTCTATCTTATTGGATGGAGAGTACGGGTACATGCAGAAGATTACGGAGAAGAGCGACATGTACAACTACGGGGTGGTGGTGCTGGGGGTGCTGACGGGGAAGCAGCCGATCGACCCGACGATCTTGGACGGGCAGCACGTGGTGGACTGGGTGCGGCGGCACAAGGGCGACGCCGGCATGCTGGATCCGGCACTGCAGGGGCGGTCGGACACCGAGGTGGAGCAGATGTTGCAGGTCATGGGTGTGGCGCTGCTCTGCGTCATCCCTGTCCCCGACGAGCGCCCGACCATGAAGTACGTCGCCGCCATGCTCAAGGAGATCCGGCTCGAGCGCGAGGAGTACGCCAAGGTTGGCATCCTGCTTAAGGGCGGCGGTTGTGGGTCGCCGGCCAAGGATGCCACCCCGACAACAATGTCGGTGGCGACCACGTCGACGTCGAGCACACCGCCGTGCCGGCAGGGCCACGTACGAGAGCAGCGCCTACAATAGCAACAACAACAGCTTCTCTGCCGTCTACTCCTCGTCCTAGGCCAAATCGCCACTCGATTGACTGATCGAACCGAGTGTTTCGTAGGTGTGAAAATTCATTTTTGTGGTGGTGGTTCACTTGGCTGTGTAAATGGTTTTGGTTGTAATGGCGAGAGCACTTAATTAGTGTATGTTGAGGACCTAGGAGTTGCTTTGAAGAAGAAGAAGAAATTAGAACGAAAACTAAGGCTTTTGATTGATGGTGCCTTCTGTGTTGAGCTAGTGTTGAATAAAGATCCCAAAGAATCATGATAGCAAATGTCGTGCCGTGTCACGAAGTTGTTGTCCAAGTTTCTTCACTGGTGTTAATTCGTTTAGCACTTAGCTATATGTAAGTCGCCTGCAAATTCATTTTGAGCCTGTCAATTTTTTTGGCCGTTGATTCTTTGCTGTGAGATTCATGCCCCTCCTTTTTCCTGGGCTGTTTTGTGAGCTGGTTTGGGCTGTTTTTTTACTGACACATACTTTGGTCAGTCAATTTGCTACTAGGCTGAAACCCATTACCTGTTTTGCCCAACCCTCCCATCTCTCCCTTTATTTTTTTGTTTTTCTTTATTAGTTGGTTTTAATTTTTCTTTTCTTTTGTAGGTATTTTTGGGATATTGGGTGAGTGTAAATTTATACACAAAAATACTATGCAATATGTGCCAAAATTACACTATTATTAGTTGTTGTTTGCATACTAGAAAAAGTGCAATTTTAGTGCAAAGTTGTGTGCAAGTTTGTTTTAAACTTTTCTTCATTATCTTTCTTCTTAAAACGTAATACCAATGCCACTAATTCATTGTTTCATATAAATTTTATTATTTTGATTAGTTATTATTTTATTTTCTTTCTTCATCAAGGGTAATATTGTAATGACCCGTAGTTATATGAGAGCGGGGGATTATTTTGATTGTGCATTACATTCATGCATACAAATTTGGGTAAATTTAAACTTCCATTCAAACTTAGCTGAGTTACATCCAAATATAAAGTTGGACATGACCTTTGCTCTTATTGGAGTTTTGGTTTACAATTCAAATAAGATTATAAATTAAGGACTTCAGTGCCAATGTACAATTCAATACGAATTGGAAAAACATTTAAAATAACTGAGATAAGGTAAATGAAATTCAAACTTTATTATCAATAATGAGTAATACAAAGTGAATAATAAAATTTAGATAAAAAACTTTATTAAATAGTAATACAATTACAAAGTATTGTAAGATTACATGGGGTTTAGAGAAATAAGTAAAATAATAAATAAAATGAAATCTAACTAACCTTATGTATCTATCTACCTATTTATTTATACTAAATCTTTCACTTGATCTTATTTAAAACCTGCAAAACAAACATCAAAAACCTATTTTAGATTGAAAACAAGATTTAAAGAAAAGATTTTCAGTCATTTCACAAAAATGATTTCAGCCGGTTCCAAAAATTCATTTCACTCATTTCAAAAAGATTATTTCACTCATTTTAGATAGGATATTTCACTCATTTTTTTAAAAAAGTCCCTTTGCTAAAAAACCTATTTTACTCAATTTTAAAAACAAATTTTGCTCATTTAAAAAAAATGAATTCACTCATTTCTTAAAAACTGACAGTGTGAAATATATTGAAAACACTAAATCCACTCATTTCATAAGACTTATTTCCCTCAACTTTTAAATAATAATTTCACTCATTATCAGAAATACCAATTTCAGTCATTTAAAACAACATATTTGACCGATTTCAAAAATTAGATTTCATTATATCTGGAATCATTGATTTCACTTAATTCAACACACCAGTTTTAGTTATTTCAAAAAAGTGATTTCAGTTATTTCACACAATTAAAAAAAAGTTTTCACTCATTTGAAAACCGATCTCAGCCATTCAAAAAACTGATTTAACTGAATTTAAAAAATCACTCATTTCAAAGAAAACTGATTTCACTCATTTTACATTTTAGGTAGCAGCTTTCACTCATTTAAAGAAAATGATTTCCTAATTTGAAAACATACAATCTTGTGAAAATAACTTTCACTCATTTTGAAAAATCAGTTCCGCTTATTTCGATAGAATAATTTCATGAAACTCGAAAATAGATTTCACGAAGTCATTTTGCAATTTAGGTATTAAATTTGAATCATTTTCCAAAAGAACGGTTTCACTCGTTTAGAAAACATATATCACTCATTTCTAACAACAAATTTCAGTAATTTCATAAGCATCGATTTCATTTAATTCAAAACTGATTCCACCCAACTCATAATAATAATTTCACTCATTTTAAAGAAATGATTTCACCGATTTCACACAATTAAAAAAAAAGGTTTTCACTCATTAAAAAAAACCTGATTTGAACCAACTCAAAAAATTGACTTCAATCATTTAAATGCAGGTATTTCATTCATTTCAAAATACATATTTCACTCGGTTTAGACATCTGATTTCACTAATTTCAAGCTTCCTCTCTCTTCTGAAGACTTATTTCACTCATTTTTGATAGCATATTTCACTCATTTCAAGATTTCACCCACTTACAAAACCACTCTTGTAAAAAAAATCTAATTTCACTAAATTAAACTTTCACTCCATTGCAAAAAACAAGTTTCGCTCATTTCAAAAGATTATTTTTGCTAACAGAAAAGAAAAATTTCACTAGATCAAAAATAGTTCCGCTCATTGGTCTTGTTCTAAACAGTCCCCAAACTGAAATGGATTGAGCAAAATAAGCGAATTGAAATGTTGAAATATAAACATTTTTGAAATGTATCCATGATTGATCTTGTTCTAAAGGTCTTGGCGCCAGGAGTTCAAGTATATAAAAAGTTTCAAAAATAAAATTGTAGTTTAAAATATATGAATGATGAAACTTTGCAAAGGTAGAATAGAAGGTCGATTTATTGTGTGGGAGGAGAGAGAGTGGATCTGACATTTTCTGCCATGCATGCATTTGGAGGAGAGGCATAGAGAGAAAGATGTGTGTGTGTGTGTGTGTGGGGGGGGGGGGGGGGGGGGGTACGTGGGTGAGTTGATTGGCCGTACGCACGCTATAGATTACATTTTCCCTATATTCAACACAATTTCAGTTATGGAATGATGTTTTAATGTTGATAAATATTCCTTTTTATTATTTTATTTTAGCAAATATTGTAAGTTGATTGTAACCTCAATTAAAACTTTTAGCTATGCATATGAAAAGTTGAGTCAAAAGACCTTACTGTAAAAGATCATGTGCATTGAAGGAGTCTAGATGTTGCATATCGGGTTTTATAGTAGAATGCTATAGCATGCATATTCTTATACTCCATCCGGTCCTTTTTCTCCGCGTATTAGATTTGTGTAAAGTCAAACATTGCAAAGTTTGAGCAATTTATATTAAAAAGCACAACATCTACAATACCAAACATATATACTATGAAACTACATTTCATAATGAACATAACAATATTGATTTGGCATTGTGAATGTTGATACTTTTGTCTATAAGTTTGGTCAAAGTAGAGATGCTTTGACTTCTGACAAAACTTATATGCAGACTAAAAAGGACCGGAGAGAGTATCAACAAAATACAGAAAAATATAAATAAGAAAAGACTGTTGAAATATGCACATTGTCCAAAGCGTGCGCATGGAGGCCTCCTTCTTGTTCGGTGGACATATTTTTGGTGTAATCATGCTACGTTGTTACTGGATTGAAATGTGCATTCACTATGCATGTACTTTGTTTGGTAGAAGATTAATAGTTAGCTAGCTCGGGCTATTTATAAGAATTTCATGCACGACTACGAGGAAACTGGCGCTTTGGCATAAATTTCTAATATGCATTCGAGACTAGTTCCCATCCGAGTTCACGAAACGACAGAACACACATTTCTCTTGGGTCATGGCAGTTCCTTGCTTAATCAATCCATACATCTAGGAATGAGACGTAATAGGAAATGTTACATTACTACCATTATTTTGTGCATATGGAGCTATGATGTCAACAGTGGTAGTACGCGAGCCGAGCCAAGCCGGGTGCTCAGCCGAGCCACAAAACGAGGCCCGGTCCAAACTTGTCTCACCCCTCATGCAGCTCGGCTAGCTCGCCGGCTCGTGCACAGATGCAACAGACATTAGACGTCAGCGGCAATTATGAGTGTGATTAGCAATGATTGACAATATCGATTAGCACAACAATCCGCAACAGCAAATTATAGAGGCGGCAATCGCCATCACATATACATTGAGATCCTGGATAATAGAATATAAAATTATAATAGGCTGACAATCAACATGACGGCTTGTATTTTTTTTTACTAAGGGTGGATTTTATTGGCTCAAAATGAAGCATCAAGAGAATACAAACATGAAGACTTGTATGATGTGCTAAAAAAGGATTTGGGATGACCTATGTGCATATAAAGGACTTGAGAAAATTATCAGTGCTAATATATGAAGGACCTACAGGAGTGCTAATATTGTATTGATGTTGCGAAGGCAATTTCTTCTAGCACGGCGAGGCAAACGGTGACAACAGCGCCATGGTCTGGGGAGATGTGTGCCGCCCTGTTGAGGTAGGAGGCCTCAACATCAAGGATACGAGGAAGATGGGAGGGGTGCTCGAACCTAGGTGGCTATGTCGATGGCTGCAATGCCTTGCTGGTTCCAAACCTTGGGCACAATTCCCGATCAGGGTCAGGTGACACGACCGACCGTCTAGCTAGGGCGGTGAATTAGGTCATGGTAGGCAGGGGTAATAGGTACACCGCCCTATTCTGGTTTGAGGCTTTTATCGTCTCCCAAAGTATAAGCAAATGTTGGTCAACGTAGGTGCTAAGAGCATGGTTAATAGTATAGCCAGCTGATGGCTATTAAAAACTGCCATGTCATCTATAGCCATCATCTATAGTCACTCATATAGTAGTGTGGGCTATAAGGTTGGCTATAACATTAGCACTTTTTTCTACCTTCTCTCTTTCTCTTTCTTCACATGTATTGGCCTCCTTGTTTGGACGCAGCTGTTCTGCTCCCGAGCTCATGTGAGCTCGGGTGAACAGTAAATTCGAAAAAAATAGTAAAAAAAATCAAAAAAATCTGATTTTTTTTTGTTAGAAACATTGATGTTTTTTCCACATGCGTGCAAAATTTCATCACTAGATGACATTCGTGGAAAATGTGGCAAAAAAACAAAATCGATGCTCCAAAAAGTCTGTTTTTTTAGCATTTTGGAGCATCGATTTTGTTTTTTTTGCCACATTTTCCACGAATGTCATCTAGTGATGAAATTTTGCACGCATGTGTAAAAAACATCAATGTTTCTAACAAAAAAAAATCAGATTTTTTTGATTTTTTTTACTATTTTTTTCGATTTTACTGTTCACCCGAGCTCATGTGAGCTCGGGAGCAGAAGAGCACTTTCGTCCTTGTTTGATTTATACTACAAATAAAGAAAGTAAAAATATCCCGTACAAAAAAATGTAAATAAAAAAGACTGTTGAAATATGCATGTAGTCAAAAGCGTGAGCATGCAGGCCTCCTTCTGGTTTGTTGGACATATATTTGGTGTAATCATGCTTCTTTGCTAGTGGATTGAAATGCGGATTTACTATGACTGTACTTTGTTTGGTAAAAGATTAGAGCTTGCTCGGGCTACTTATAAGAATTTCAGGCACGACTACAAGGAAACTGGCGGTTTGGCATAAGTTTCTAATATGCATTCTTGAGAAGTTCCCATCAGAGTTCACGAAACGCCAGAACACACGTCTCATAGGTCATGGCAGTTCCTTGCTTGATCAGTCCATATTTCTTACCCCACATCGCATGCATGTAGCCAGCTAGGAACGAGAGTATTAGGAAATGTTAAGTTACTTCCATTCTCTTTTGCATATGGAGCATCCAATCCAACAGTGGCCGGACGCCAGTCGAGCCAAGCCGGGTGCTCAGGCGGGCAACAGAAAAAGATCCGGTCCAAACTGGTCTCCGCTTTCGTGTAGCTCGGCACAGCAGTAACATGCAGCAGACATCAGTGGTGCTTAGCACAGTGATTAGCAGCGATGCACAGAAGCGATTAGCAGAGCGATGCACGTCAGCAGAACAGAGAGGCAGCAGCCGCGAGTATATACACTGAAATCTTGGACACCGTACGTCCGTGCGCGCCGGAGAGAATGGCGAGAGTCTGCCACAGTAACTTGCCAAATAGAAGGCACAATTCTAGCAATCTACATGACGACTTGTATGATGTGCTAAACCAAGAATTTGGGATGAACCAACCATGTGAAAATAAATAACTTGAGAAAATTATCAGTGCCAACGTATGTAGGGTCTACAGGAGTATAAATAACTTTACACTTCATGCTTTGCTTGCTACGCAATTTGGTCAAATAAACTTACAAATTACTTGAGTTGTGTCAGAAAGTAAGAAATTCTGCTAAGCATTCAAATATACCAATGAAAGTTGCAGCAACATTTTGTACTGATGTCGCGAGACAACTTCTTCACGCACGGCGGTCACGAGGCAAACGGCGGCAACTCCGTCGTGGTCTGGCGAGATGTGTGCCGCCTGTTTAGCTAGGAGGCCTCGGCATCAGGGATACCAGAGGCTAACGCGCGCTTCGCCACGCCGTTCTTCACTCGTGGGATTATCTTTTTTTCTCTAGCAGGTTATTGCAGCCGATTGTTTCGTTTACGTTTTATCTGCATTGGCGGGTTTTAATTATGTTTTGGTGGTGTTTTTTTTTGTCATATATCGTGATAGGGTGCTGCTAGAGACGATATTTTTTTTGCTAAGAGGATATTGGAGTTGTTCGGTGCGCGACTGTGGTGTCCTTACACATTTCAACCTCGGTGTCAGCCGGTGGTCGTTGTGTGAGCACCTTACACTATAACGTTCACAGGACTGGCCCACGAAGCTCCCGTTTGCTCAGCTCGGCTTCCTGCTCCACTCGTTCGCATAGGATTTGTTTCCACACGCTCCACTGCTATCTTATAAAAATCCAACTATTTATTTTTGAAAAAATCATTAAATCAAAAGATGTTCGTGGATTTAAAAAAAGCTTGTGTTCTTAATAATGTTGCAAATTTAAAGAAAACATGAATTTTAAACTACAGGAAATTAAATAAAATCATGGATTTCATAAAATATTCACAAATTTGAAATAAAGTTTCGAAATTAAAAAATGTTTATGAACTTTAAAAATGTTCATGTACTTTTAAATATTCATGATTTAAAAATTATTCATCAATTTTTAAAAGTATCCGGGGATTTGAAAAAAATGTTCCTAATTTTTTAAATGTTATTATATTTTAATAAATATTCATGAATTAAAATCTCAAAAAGGAAAATTTAAAAATAGAAAGAAAAGAAAAAACAAAAAAATTAAATAATAAAAGCAATAAAAAGCAAGAACCCTCTACGAACAACACTCACCCTTACAAATGCACCCCCCCCCCCCCCCCCCCCCCAAAACAACCGACAACCCCGACGCACCAGGAGGCTCCGAACGTAGGGAGCTTGGGAAACTCCAACAAGAGTCACCAAAACAAACACCACAAATGTCCACAGACACGTTTGGACGTGTCCGCGGATAACGATAGGGGATGCAACGTTATTCTACAAATGTTTCGTATTTGTCCATTCCCATTCAGTTAGGCATTTGATCAAACACTTCGTGTGCACCAGGGGCACTGCACAAACATAACACACATCTGCAGCAACAGAGTACGAACGCCACCACACACGAGAGCTTCACATTCATGTTCGGCAGGCGACAGGACCGACACCGATATTTCTAGAGGACGACCATGGACATGTACAAAAACATGGTTGTTAGAAGGACTCGAGCCGGTCCTTCTGCATGCCCAACAATGATATGCGGGTCTCTCGAACAACTCGCAAGGTCACTCAACCGCATCGCACCAATGGGCATGGTAGAACGGAGGGTGCACCAGTGGCCAGTGGGCAAATGTATGAGTAGGGCGACAGGGGCCACCAACGGGGAGGCCATCACCATAGCGGTGGGTGTGATTGGGAGGAAACGGCGGCGGTGCCGTGGGAGTGCATGTCCATGTGCTCTGGGTGATAAAGCCAATTTTGGTTTACAGAGACTAGTAATTTAGTGTACATAACGTGGGCAAAAGTCTAGTAACTGCTCCTGGCCTGGCCCTGGGATTTAGGGGCCGCAACCCAGGCACATACACCACATGTACTGCATAACTAGAATCCGCCAACCTTTAGCTCAACAAGCATTCATGAGTGCAATGCAGCCGTAACCCAAGACCTAACTAGTGAGTGAGATAGCGAGCAAATTTAAAGAACCTTTCAACTAATAACACACACTACAAATCATAGCTCTTGTGTCTTGCTAACACTCCAATGACTAACATGAGACAGTTTCCACAAAACATGTTACACTCGATTCGACAAATAATTCCTCTCCACATCTTTTAGGCAAACAATAAAATCACAAGTACTCAATTTTTTTTACCGAGCATAAGCAACTATTGCAAATTGACGGCGATTCAGAATGTTTTAGACTTGGTGTAACTATGAGCCCTACACCTACATTGATAGGCAGAGGCTTTCCACGATAAGTTGCTGGCCTTGGAACAACATTTGAGGTGAACGTGTAACCCTACTCCTATCGATGCATGTTGTCAGCTACATAAGGTGTGCTCGTTTTATGAGAGGCCTAGGTAACATGATATCGACATAGTCTACACTCTACATTCTTAACTTTGATGGTGGTGTGATGCTTTAATGTTGGTAAACGATTTTTTTTATAACTCAATTTTGGCAAATATTGTAGGTTGATGTTAACCCAAACGCCACTTTGTTGCATTCTTTTAAGTCGAGTAGAAAGATGTTATTGTAAAAGATCTTGTGCATTGGAAGGGTCTTAAAGGAGCTTTGATATTGCATATCATATTTACAGTACCTAGCTAGCTCTGGCTACTTATAAGAACTCGATGCATGACTATAAGGAAATTGACCATTTGGTATGTCCCCCTAAGATATTGAGTCATGCTTGACACGTGTCAAATCGGGAGCGTCGGGCGTCGCTCTTTGTGTATATTTATATATTTATATTTTCTTGGTGTGGACATGAACTACTAAGCTAAAGCACCCATGCATGGACCCAATGCTAGGTCCCCTTCCCCTATGTACAAAAGATGCAAAACCTGCTTGTATCCAATACCATCTAAAACAAAGATTATGTCCAGTGGCTTATATATGCCTGATTCTAGGAAGAAGCAACCAGTGATATGATGTTTATAAGGTAGTGCAACCGTGAGCCCTACAATCACAACGAATGGATATGGGCGCGCTTCTCCATCGTAACTCATAGGTCTCAAGAGCATATCGAGGTGGACGTGCAACTCTACTCCTCTTGAACATGTTGTTCATTGCAAGGTGGTGTGCCTCATTTGATGAGAGGTCTGGTTAACATGAAAATGACAAGAAGTCTCCTGTTTACAATCTTAATTTGTAACCAAACTCGAGCATATACTCAACACAATTTCAATTATGGTGTGGTGTTTTAATGTTGGTAAATATTCCTTTTACTTATTTTATTTTGGAAAATATTGTATGTTGATGGTAACCCCAATAAAATATTTTTAGCTTTATGCAAAGTTGAGTCGAAAGACCTTACTTTAAGAGATCACGTGCATTGAAAGGGTCTTGATGTTGTATATCGAGTTTTTATAGTAGAATGCTATAGCATGCATATTCTTACATCAACAAAATAAAGAAAGTACAAATATTCCATACAGAAAAAACGTAAATAAAAATGAGTGTTGAAATATGCACATTGTCCAAAGCGTGCACATGCAGTCCTCCTCCTTGCTTGATGGACATATCTTTGGTGTAATCATACTACATTGCTAGTGGATTGAAATGCGGATTTACTATACCCGTACTTTGTTTGGTATAGAAGATTAAGAGCATCTACAGCCGCAACCTGCAAATCCGGCCCCTCAAATGCCCACGGACGCGCGGGCACTGACCGGGCACGCCTCATTTGTAGGCTTCCACACCCGCATCCCTCATATCCGAACCCTCATAACCATACTAACATATGCAACGCTACGTAAAACACGTTCATATCCCAGTTCATCGGATCAACATTGCATCGCCGGACAAAAGGAGCATAGTTCATCGGCAAATCCATACTACAAACAACTTAAAACATAGTTAAAATATAAACAGAACGGGGAAGGGCGGAGGAAATCACCATTTCCTCGCCGGCCCCTTCCCCTTCCGGTCGTCGGCGTAGTTGTGCCCCTCCTCCGTGTAGGCGTCGGCGTGCGGAGGCGCGTCGTCGTCGGAGCTGGAGCTGGAGGTGGAGCCATTCGTCAGGTCGGAGTCGGAGCTGCACCTCATGCCCGACAGCTTGCGGAGCAGGCGGTCCTGCTCCTTGGCATGGCGGGTCGCCTTCGCCTTCGCCGCCGCCTCCTTGTTTGCCTCGTGCTCCGACAACTCGATGGCGAGTCGGAGCGCCTTGGCATTCTTGTGGCGGAGGCGCCGCGCATCCGTCTCCGCCGTCGTGAAAGAGAGCGGCGGAGGACCGACGCGAGGAGCACGGCCTCAGGATCTTAAAAGTTCATTACTTTTCAAAAATGTTCATCAATTTTGGAAAACAGTTCACTAATTTTGAATAAAAGTTCATTAAATCCAAAAAAAGTTCATGAATTTTCTGAAAAACTTCATAAATTTTGAAAAAGTTACTCAAATTTGAAAAACTTTCATCAATTTTGAAATCAAAATCATGAATTTTGTGAACAAGTTCACGAATTTGATTAAACGAAAAAAAGAAAAAAATGAAAAAGAAAAAAGAACTTACAAAATTCCACCCTTAAAATACCATGGAAAAACCACCCCCAAAACCAAGTGGAACCTTCTAGAAGGTTCCTAAAACCTGTGAGAAAAAAAATCCAACATGGACCGGTCGACCAGGAAAAGTAGTGCGCGAGTTCCGCGAACGAGAACAAAAAATTAATTGGCCGAGCCCAGGATGCAAGTGGGTAGGCGCCAGTTTGCCGGAACTATTATAAATGGCGCTAAAGGCGCCAAATAGGGGATAACGAACAATCGTATACTCCCCGGTAAACCTGGGCATTCCTCGGGCCGTGCTTGCAAAAGCCCGACGGGCAAAGTCTAGGCCCGAGCCCGGCCCGGCCCGAGCGAAAAAAAAATGAAAAAGTAGGCCCGAGCCCGGCCTGAAGGGACTAAAAAGAGCAGTTTCGGGTCGGGCCAGGTCGGGCCTCCGTGTAAACTGCCTAATTTCTCAGGCCCGAGCCCGACCCGAAGTGCACGATAGGCCAAAAATTCAAGCCCGAGCCCGGCCCGAACACAGAGCCCGACCCGGCCCGGCCCGGGTTCAGGCTGGGTCGTCGGGCAGGGCTGCCCATGCCCAGGTCTACTCCCCGGTCCTCTCCCACGGGGCTTTGGGCCGGTCATTGGAATGGCGGGCGCTCTGGTTTTCTTTTCTTTTATTGTTTTTCTTCACAGTTTTTTCCATTTTTAAAAGTGTTTGGGATTTCGAAAATAGTTCCGAATTTCAAAATAATAAACAAATGTTCACGAATTTGATGTTTTTTCCCGAATTACAACAAATCTTCATGCATTTAAGAATGTTCATATTTTCAAAAATGTTCATGATCGCAAAAAAAGATCATGAATTTAAAAAATGACCACGAATTTCAAAAATATTCGTAATTTGAATAAATGTTAACAATTGGAGATTTGCAAATTTGTAAAAATCCAAGATTTGTAAAGACGTTTGCGATTTGAGAAATGTTCACCATTTCCAAAACTCTTCATGAATTCAAAAAATATTCATGATTTCAAAAAACTTTCATGATTTAAAAAATATGTTAGCAAATTTGTAGAAAATGATAGGGAATTTGAAAAATGTTCGCAAATTGGTAAAATATTGATTGAGATTTCAAGAAATATTCATGATTTCAAAAAAAATGTTCGCAATTTCCAAAAAATGTTCAAAATTCAGAAAATGTTTACAAATTCGAAAAATGTTCATAGTTTCAAAAAATATTCATGATTTCAAAAATTGTTCAAGAATTTGCTAGATGTTCGGAAAAATGAAAAGAAATAGGAATAAAAAGAATAAGAAAATCCTGAAGAAAACCAACAAAAAAAAACACATAAAAACGAAAAAAAATCTGAAGATAACCAACCGATGGGAAATACCCTGGAAACGGAAAAACTGGCCGTCCCAATATGGTGTGTGCGGTCGGGGGAGGGTACGCGTTACCTGACTCCCCCTGGACATACGCGATAATTAGGATCCGTCGGAAATTTTGATTTCGGGTTAAGGAATTATCGATTGACTAGGTTTTGATGTAACATGTAACCATCCTCCGGTGGACCTCCTATTTTCTAGACCTCCTCTCATCTTAAGTCGAAATTCACTTTTTGTTCTTTTTTCCTTTTAGTTTTTCTATTTTCCATGTATATCTTGCTTATTTCAGTTTTTTCTTTATATTTTTGTATATGTATTAACATTTTATTCATTGTCATTTTATTTTGAATTTCTTTAGTTCTCTTCACTTTCTTGTCCTTTTTATTGCTCTATTGTTTTTCCTTATTTTCATGTATTTTCTATTTTCTTTATCTTTTCATTGTCATCTTTTAGTACCCCTTATTTGGGTTCTTATTTTTGGTCTTTTTTGGGTTTTTCCTTTTCACCAATACATGGTTTTTTTTAACACATAACATTTATTACATGAATACTTGGTTGAGTACTAGAGAGAGCTACCATGATGCTCATGTACCCGAGTTAATTTTTTTGCATTTAAAGGTTCCCTTTCATAGGAAGAGAGTTTCTTCGATGCAAACTCAATGTGCTATACAGCCGTCCCTTCTTGTGTCACGAGAACGCTCCAGCGACTAAGGGTGTGCTTGGTTTGAGAATGAAGTGGAATGGACTGTCATGGTTCCATTCCACTAGAATGGGTCGGTTCCGTCCTTGTGTTTGGTATGGGCAATTCTAAGGAACAGGTCCGACCCGTGACATTCCGGTTGGCTACTGCAACCAAACACACCCTAAGACAACTTCCACCCATCACTCCACATTGAATTCAATGTTCATGCCTCTCCACTACTTCATGATCAACCGGGGAAATCACGCATCATCCAAACTTTCCTGGCTACAACATGATAGAATCAGAAGCGGGCGAGGATTTGTAGAGGATACGAAAATATGGCAAATTGGATTCGAGACAAGATGTTTTTTAAACATGGTCCAACAATTAATGAGCCCTACATCAATACTGAATGACTATATGTGTGCTTTCCCACCAAAATTCGCTGGCCTCGGGAGCACATTCGAGGTGAACAAGAACGAAATTGTCAACATGCATGAACATATTGGACATGTTTAGATATCTTTGGATTAATCATGGCATAACTCATACACTTGGGCATGTGCACAAGAAAGAAATTGTCAACATGCATGAACATATTGTTTGCGTTGGCGCACATCCAACTACTTTGGCCGGGGGGTCCGAGAGTTTGTTTTGTTTGAGAATCGGAAGTACACATTGGTGATAATCATTCCCCTGCCTTTATAGAGTAGTGTCGACTTTTGATTTCGGAGAACAGGTTTGGTTGGCTTGTCCCCACTGATTTACCCTTTTTGTTTATGTACATCTTATTTATTTAATTCTCTTTATTTTCTTATCTATTTTTTGTTCTCTATTTTTCCTATATACCTTTTTCTATTTTTGCTTATTTTTATATTTATTTCTTGTTTACCTTTTTGGTTGCTTATTTTTTATTTTCACTTTCTTTTTCTTTTTCGCCAAAACATTTTGTTTTATAATTTACAAACATGAATATTGGGTCAAGTATTGGAGAGCTCACACAATGCTCACGTAATTGGATCTAAAAAAAAGGATATTCGTGTAATTGGGTTCATTTTTGGCACTTAAAGGCGTCCATTCGTAGTACTAGAGCTTATTCGACGCACAATCATTGTGCCATACAATCATCCTTCTTGTGTCAGGCCAAACGCCCCAAGGACTATATAACACTCCATGTTTGATTCGACGAATAATACCTCAACCACTTTTTCATCAAGTTGGAAACTCTGCATCCTCCAAACATGCTCCCATAAAACATGTTAGAACCGGAGGAGAATGAGGATTTACTGACGATAAGCAACATTTGAAATCAATGCCGAGGTAGATGTTTAAAACATGGTCATGAGTACTACATCCATAGTGAATGACTACGGACGAGCCTCTCAGCCATAACTCGCTGGCCTGTGGAGCACATTTGAGGTGAACGTGCAAGCCTACGCCTATTGCTACATGTTGTTCATTACATAGGGTCTGCCTCATTTTATGAGAGACCTGGCTAACACGACTCAAAAGGTCTACTCTTTAAGGTCTTAACCAAACCTGAACATGTATTAACACAATTTCATTTAGTTTATGTTTTAAGTTGTTACAAAACCTTTTTGCTTTCTATAAAGCTGAGTCAAAAGATTTTACTGTAAAAGATTTTGTTCCTTGAAATGATTTTGAAGGAGTATTGATATCGCATATTATGTTTTTTTTTGTAGTAGAATGGCATAACATGAATATTCTTATATTAATAAAATACAGAGAGTACAAATAAATTGTATAGACGTAAACAAAAAATGATTGTTGAAGTTCGCACATTTTGTGTGCATGTCGGCCTCCTCCTTGCTCCATGGATAACAAAAGAAACCCTTACCATGAGTGTACTTTGTTTGCTAGAAGATTAATGGCTAGCTAGCTGTAGGTACTTATAAATAGTACAAAGAAACCGATTTGGCATAAGTTTGCTACATGCTTCCAAGAGTAGTTCCCCTATGAGCTAGCTCATGAAGCGAGAAACACACATATCTCTTTGCTCGTGGCAGTTCCTTGCCATAGTCCCCTTGTTACTCCACATTGCATACATCTAGGAACGGGAGGTATTAGAAAATATTTCATTACTTTCTTTTCTTCACACGGTCTCCTCTCATTCAAGTCTTGTTCGTCATAGCCATTATAGAGCTGCCATTGGTCACACTCGAGCGTTCACCGTCACAATCAGGCAGCTGGCGTACCACCCATGAATCACGTTGTCAATTTTGAGCAGCTTGACACCCTCAGTACGTGCTAATTTTTTTTTCTCAGCAACGTCGAGCTTCGTCGCGCGTGGAGAGCTCACCAATGTCCGAGCTAGACCACATGTTGCCTTGTTGGCAAGTAAAAATATCCCGCACCCAGTCTTCTTGAGATTCAGTTCATCTAGTCAAACTTTTGGGACTTGGGAGTGTGGCTGATTTTGTGGAAATAACATAACATAGGTTGAAACTCATAAATTGTATGAAAGCACATTCACATATTTTACGATTTACAACTTTCAAAATGCTTACTTGGCTGTGTAAATGGTTTTGGTTTCAATGGTGAGAGCACTTGATTAGTGTAAGTTGAGGACTTAGGAATTACTTTGAGAACAAGAAGAGGAAATTAGAACGAAAACTAAGGCTTTTGATTTGATGATGCCTTCTGTGTTGAGCTACTGATTAATAAAGATCCCAAAGAATCATGGCAGCAAATGCCATGCCATGCCATGTCACCAAGGTGTCCAAGTTTCTTCACTGGTGTTAATGGCAACTCTAACCGATCCACTATCCGGCGTTAGAGTAGGATAATTTCGGTTTTCCTCCTCTAATGCGCACCTAGCCGATCCCCAATAGCCGTTAGTGGAGGATAATTATCCTCCGGCGCCTATCCCACCCCTATTTCTACTTCACCTCTACTAAGGGTTTACTCGGCCGTGTCCTCCTTTATTTATTGGGGATCTGTTAGAGTTGCCCTAATTCACCCGATTCCTCGTGTACTTTGTTTGGTAGAAGATCAATGGCTTAGCTAGCTGTGACTACTTATATAAATTCCATGGAGGGCTATAGAGAAATTAGTGATTTGAAATAAATCTCTAAAATTCTTTCCAGAGTAGTTCCCCTATGAGCTCATGAAGCGAGGAACACACATATTCCTTGGCTCTGGGCAGTTCCTTGCTAGGGTCATTGTTACTCCACATTGCATACATCTAGAAATGGGAAGCACCACGAAATCTTATGTTACAATCTCCTTTTGTGTGTCACTTCTCATGGAATCATCATCGTTGTACCTAGGCTCGAGCTCCCAGTGACTACGGAAAGTCGATGCCGAGATATGATGTTTATAAGCGTAGTCCAACCGTGAGCCCTACAATCATAGCGAATGGATATGGGCACGCTTCTCCATCGTAACTCATATCCCTCAAGAGCACATCGAGGTGGACGTGCAACCCTACTCCTCTTGTACATGCTGTTCATTGCAAGGTGGTGTGCCTCATTTGATGAGAGGTCTGATTAACATGAAAATGACAAGAAGTCTCCTGTTTACAGTCTTAATTTGTAACCAAACTCCAGCATATACTCAACACAATTTCACTTATGGTGTGATGTTTTAATGTTGGTAAATATTCTTTTTACGTATTTTATTTTGGAAAAATATTGTATGTTGATGGTAACTCCAATAAAACAGTTTAGCTTTATGTAAAGTTGAGTCGAAAGACCTTACTGTAAAAGATCATGTGCATTGAAAGGGTCTTGATGTTGTATATCGAGTTTTTATAGTAGAATGCTATAGCATGCATATTCTTATATCAACTAAATAAAGGAAGTACAAATATTCCATACACAAAAAACGTAAATAAGAATGACTGTTGAAATATGCACAATGTACAAAGCGTGCACATGCAGGCCTCCTTGTTCGATGGACATATCTTTGGTGTAATCATGCTACGTTGCTAGTGAATCAAAATGCGGATTTACTATGACTGTACTTTGTTTGGTAGAAGATTAATAGTTAGCTAGATCGGCTACTTATAAGAACTTCATGCATGACTATGAGGAAATTGGCGGTTTGGCACAAATTTCTAAGGGAAAAGATTAGAGTCAACCGGCCGATCACGCGTACACTTCCGCCACATGCGCAGCCGTCATGTTTGATCAACCGACGCACAATCGGCAGGACCTCCACGACTGGACGCGTGCCTCTGCCACTTACAGTTTTTCTGTAACATTGTCCGTGTTGCAGAAGTCATTCCGCAACAACACCCATGTTGCAAAAAAGTTAAGACAAAAAAATTCTGCAACATCATCTGTGTTGCAGAAGTCCTTCCGCAACAACACCCATGTTGGCAAAAAGTTGAGACAAAAAAATTCTGCAGCATCATCTGTGTTGCAAAAGTTCTTCCGCAACGAAACTCGTGTTTCAAAAGAGTTCAAACGAAAAAAAAACTCTACAACAGGACCTCAGTTGCAAATGTTTCTGCAACAAGTGGTCTGTTGCAATGGTGAGGAAGGGGGCGGACCGCTGGATGGCCCCGATCAAACGGATGCGGAGGCGGCGGATCTTTTTAAAAGATCCGCCGGCCGACGCGTAGCGTCGCCCAATTTCTAATATACATTCTAGAGTAGTTCCCATTCTTTTTTTTTGTGGGGTAGAGTAGTTCCCATTCGAGTTCACGAAACGCTAGAACACACATGTCTCATAGGGCATGGCAGTTCCTTGCTTGATCAGTCCATATTACTTACCCCACATCGCATACATCTAGCCATCTAGGAACGAGAGGTATTAGGAAATGTTGCAATACTACCATCCTTCTTTGCATATGGAGCGTCGATTCCAACAGTGGCCGGACGCAAGCCGAGCCAAGCCAGGTGCTCAGGCGAGCCACGGAAAGAGGCCTGGTCCAAACATGTCTCCACCTTTGTTCTGCTCGGCTGGCTCGCCGGCTCGTGCACAGCAGCAACTGGCAACAGACTTCAGTGGCGATTATCACAGTGATTAGCAGCGATGCACACTAGAGATTAGAACTGCGATCTACAGCAGCAATTCAGAGAGGCACCAACCGCCAACACATATAGACCGAGGCGCTGGATAGCATTATAATAGGTTGGCAATCAACATGACTACTTGTATGATGTGCTAAACAAAGGATTTGGGATGAACTATGTGCATACAAAGGACTTGATAAAATTATCAGTGCTAACATATGTAGGGCCTACAGGAGTATAAATACCTTTACACTTCATGCTTTGCTTGCTACGCAATTTGGTCAAATAAACTTACAAATTACTTGAGCTGTTTCAGAAAGTAAGAAATTCTGCCAAGCATTCAAATATACCAATGAAAGCTGCAGCTACATTCTGGCATAATCGAGGTGGACGTGCAACCCTACTCCTCTTGTACATGTTGTTCATTGCATAGGTGGTGTGCCTCATTTGATGACAAGAAGTCTCTTGTTTATAGTCCAAATTTCTTACCAAACTCGAGCATATACTCAACACAGTTTCAATTATGAAATGATGTTTTAATGTTGATAAATATTCCATTTTCTTATTTTATTTTAGAAAATATTGTAAGTTGAATATTCCATGCATAGAGAAAAAGGTAAATAAAAAAGACTGTTGAAATATGCACATTGTCCAAAGCGTGCGCATGCAGTCCTCCTCCTTGCTCGATGGACATGTCTTTGGTGTAATCATACTACGTTGCTAGTGGATTGAAATGCGGAGTTACTGTGCCCGTACTTTGTTTGGTATAGAAGATTAATAGCTAGCTAGCTCGGGCTACTTATAAGAATTTCATGCACGACTATGAGGAAATTAGCAGTTTGGCATAAGTTTCTAACATGCATTTTAGAGTAGTTCCCATCCGAGTTCACGAAACGCTAGAACATACATGTCTCTTGATCAGTCTATATTACTTACCCCACATATCGCATACATCTAATCTAGCCATCTAGGAATGAGAGGTGTTAGGAAATCTTACATTACTGCCGGTTCTTCTTGCATATGGAGCATCGATGCCAACGCTGGCCGGACGCGCGCCGAGCCAAGCCGGGTGCTCAGGCGAGCAACAGAAAGAGGCCCGGTCCAAACGTGGCTCCGTCTTCATGCAGCTCGGCAGGCTCGCCAGCTCATGCACAACAGCAACAGGCAGCAGACTTCAGTGGCGATTAGCACAGTGAGTACCAGTGATGCACAACGGCGATTAGCAGAGCGATGCACGTCAGCAAATCTGAGAGGCAGCAGCCGCGAGCATATAGACTCAAATCGTGGACACCACCCGTGCGTGCCCGCTGGCGAGAATGGCTGGGCGCGTGAGTCTGCCACAGTAACTTGGCAAATATAATACACAACTCTAATAGACTAGCAATATGCGTGACGACTTGTATGATGTGCTAAACGAAGCATTTGGGATGAACTTCGTCCGCCTCATTTTATTGTTTCTTTTCTTGCTCTTTATTTTCAAACTCATATTTTTCTATTTTAAATTTTTTTCATTTTCATTTTAATTTATTATTGCCTAATTATTTCCTTTTCATTATTTCTTTCAAAATTTTCCCAATTCTTTCTACACCCAATACTTTGATATTTATTGAAATATACATAATTTGATACAAGAATAATGGGTTGAGAGCTCCCTCGTATGAGAATAGATGATCACGAGAGCTCCCCTTGCCTCCCCTTACAAAAGAAGTGGAGGCTAGGGTTTCACAAAGGGAGAGATGCGATCTCGGCTGCCGCCAGCGTAGACTTGGATGTCAAGATGGTCTCAGGGGTGCCTCATGGGTCGCCTGGGACCCCCTTCCCACGTCATCTCCTTGGTGGGCCTTATGGGCCCCTGGCTAGGCTGGTTGCCAGGCTCCCTCATGAGAGGCCACCACCTGTGCGTGGCACCATCACATTCACCCTCTGGATCCCCTACGGAGGATTGGGTTCTTGGTTCTGGTGAAGTTTCTAGGCTCTCCGTAACTCTATCCCCGATCTGGGGTGAAATAGTCGACCGGATGGAGGTGATGCCACATGGTACGAGTGGACGCACTCGTACCAGGTGTTGTCTTCTCTCCCAGAGGCTCTGTTGTGGCTGGAATGTGCTCCATTTCAAATCGAAGAAAGGTCCTAGTTTGCACAAATCTAGACTGATTTCTTGTTCAAAATAAAGAGTTAACCCCAACCAAGTTTTTTCTACATCAAAGCATGATCAAGAGGCAAACAGCCATGACCCTTGCATTGCAACGTAGGAGGATTGCTGGCCAATGTCAATATAGATTGAAATCCCTCACTTTGTTCCGAATCATAGTCCCTAACTATGACCTTTTGCAAAAGGGAAAAAGTCCATCCGCTATGTTGGCCAAAATCCTAGACTAGTATCTCAAGGATACATCTCAAGATCGGTAAATTTCTTATTTTGTGCAATATTTTGAGTTTTCCAGGTATCAATGGGATGTAAACCAGACATAAACATTTGGAACCTGGGATAGACGAACCCGAATCAAAAAATAATTTAGTTTTGGAAAAAAGTTCAAAAGTTCCTAATTTTTTGGGAACAAACATGATCGACCGTTACACTTGCGTAAATGTTTTGCAAATGAATGATTTTCATGGTATCATGGGTGAAAAAAAACCAAAATCAGCACTGTCTAAGATTTACTATTCACTCTTTTTGTTCGCATTTTTTTTTGCCAGAAGTCGACTGTGATTTTTCGTTCGCGAAACTTTTTATACGAGTACAACATATTGTCAAGTTTGTTTTTAAACAATAGAATTTTCTTGACTTTTTCGTCAATTGCTATGTTTTTCATATCTGGTTCATCTACACCCAGGTTTCGAGGGGTATTTTCCATGTTAACCAAAGAAGAATAACTAATTATGATGTCATCTTACATATGATAATTGGGTATTGATAAGGAAAATAATAACTTGCAAAAAGTTTACGACGGACATAATCTATTATTGTATACTTTGGTCCCCAGTGTGGAGAGTGTCCTCCAGACTTAGTGGTGTTGTCATATACTCCCTCCGTCCCATAATATAAGAGCGTAGCTCATGGGCGCTACGCTCTTATATTATGGGACGGAGGGAGTATATAACTAGATGACTCCTTGCATGTTGTTTGCCGGATTGTTTTACAACATATGTCAGTGAAAACTAAAAATACAAATGATTTACTGTGTTTGATCATTATATAATTGTAAAATATACTTAATAAATACAAATAGCATAATAGAAAAAAATTATCATGCATGTTGAGGTGGCCTTTTTCCTATGCATGGTTGCATGTTGTTGTGGACCATTTTCTATTCATGTTGCATGATGAGGTGTCATACTTTCATGACGAGAGAAATAGCTTAGTGAGGGGATAGCTATTTGGATATAGAAGATTTTCGATAAAAGACCCAGCCCAGCCCAGCCCATTCTAAGCTGGTTCACAGCTTCCCTCGATCGAACCCAGAGCAGAGCAGAGCACTCGCCTCCGGCGGAAAGGAGGAGGTAGAATCCGATGGATTCTGCTTCCTCTCCACGGCTGGTTGGCTGTAGAGACCACTCCGACCCTCTGCCTATCCAGCGGCCGGAGCGACCTCCTCGCTGTAGGCCGCATGCAGGAGCTAAGCTAGTCCTTCAATCGCCCGTTCCGCCGGCTAGTGAGAGAGAGATTAGTTCACCCTAGCTAGCTACCATTAGCGTCTGATCTGATTGATGGATGAACTGCTTGTATAATTATTGATGAATGGATAAACAGATTTATTTGTATCGTTCAACGCACGCCTCCAAACAGTGGACAGATCTGGTCAAGCCCGGACTCACATAAACGTTGTTTGAAAGAAGCTCTTTCTGAAAGGACACAAGCACGACATATTTTTTTGTGGCAAGGACGCATGATGCATGAGAGCATGTGGTAGAGCTTGGACTTTGCTGGGTTCTAAGAGCATCTCCAACAGGCGTTATATAAGCCGCGCGCGGGAAAAAGCGTCTTTTTTGGCGCGTGAGAGGCCGCGCGCCGCGCTTCAGCAGACGCGTGAAACTTTGGCGCGCTAAAAAAATCGGCGCACGCGGCGCGTTGTTAAAAGCCGCGCCGCGCCTGCGCCTGCGCCAACCCGCCAGCACTTCCTCCCGCGCCTCTTCCTCGTCTCTTCCAGCGCCCCGCCGCCGCCGCGCCTTCTTCCCCGCCGCCGCCGTGCCTGCTCCCCCGCCTCTTCACCATGCCGCCGCGACGCCGGAGCATCTCGGGCTTCCGCCTCCGCCCCTCCGGCATGTATTATGCGGAGATCCGCTCCGGCGATGACATACGTCTTGGGCTCGGAACGTTCGAGACCGCCCACGAGGCCGCCCGCGCGTACGACGCGGCGGCGTGGCGCCTCGGGAGGCCACGGGCGTAGATGAACTTCCCCGACGTGCGGACGCGCGAGCAGGCGCAGGAACTCGCGCCTCCCCCGCGACTAGTCACCGAGGAGGATCGCTGCCTCCTCATCGCCGAGACGGACGAGCACGCCATGGTGGTGTGGCGCGAGTGCTTCCCGCAGGATGTCGTCGCCGAGAACGAATTCTGGGCGCAGAGGAGGGCGGAGCGAGCCGCGCGTCGGGCGGACAAGCATGCGCGGAAGGAGGCGGCGGAAGCCCAGATCGAGCTAGGAGAAGCGTTGACCTGGGACTCCGATGATTCTCGGTGGGTCGACGCGTTTACGTCGTCGGACGACACCACCGAGGAGGACGAGTAGTTTTATCAGCGTCGTTTTATTAGTATCGTTTTATCTATTTTTATCTACCATCTATGAACTGGCTTGTAGTTTGGACTATGTGAGAAACTTTGCTATGAGAATTTGAACTATGTGTTGTTTCAATTTTTTCGTATGTGTTGTTCAAGTTTTTTTTCAAGCGCCGGCTGGTCGCGCGTGCTCTTTTTTACCGCGCCTGCTGAAGCGCTACAGCGGCGCGCTAAATTTTGCAGCGCCTGCTAAAGCAACCCACCCCGCGCGCGAAAATGCTATTTCGGCGCTGTAAATGTTTTTTAGCGCGCCGCGTCGCGCGGCGTCTGTTGGAGATGCTCTAACGCCAGATGCACGGGTACCCGACGTGGGTGAGTATAAAGTTGCAACACGTACGGTTTGATAACTTGATTTTGACAGGCGGTGAGCAGCCTGCTCGTTTATGATGGTGGGGCGTGGATTCGGACCAGTGGCAGATCATGGCCATGGTAGCCGAAACTGGGATGAATGGCGAGTGGCACGGAAGCCCTACATAATGTGAGATTCCCTAGTACCTCTCATTCCTAGATGTATGGAATGTGGAGTAACAAGGATTCCAACAAGAAAAACCATCACCAAGGAGAAACATATGTTCCAGGTTTCATGAAGCTACTCTAAAAAGCAACTTACAAATTTATGCCCAATCGTCTGTTTTCTTTTTGCTGTGCATGGAATTCTTATAAGTAGCCAGAGCTAGCTAACTACTCTACTATAATGACATGATATGCAACATCAAGGCTCTCCTTCAAGACCCTTTCAATGCACAACATCTTTTACAATATGGTATTATGACTCAGCTTTAAAGAAGAGTAGCTTTCCAGAGTTTTTTTTTAATATTTTTCTACTGCTTTCACTGAGCCAAGCCCGTCAAGCGCAATTGGTGGCCCCCACTGACTCTAGTAATGTAGGATAGGTACACGATGTTGCACGAGGCATTGTTCTTCTCGCCTTCCAATATCTCTCTCATCTTTCTCTCTTCAATACCCCTTCTCCTTGTGTAATGCTTTTTTTCGCGATGATCTCTTCTCAAAAAAGGACACGAGGCACTTCAATTCCACTTTCCCCAAGTTTCATTGATAATAGCTCTCTTGGTTTGTGTTTCCATCAGTACTTTACCGAGATTGATTTCATGGAATTGATCGCACACAGGCCAATCTTTCCACATTACGCTGAGCAGTAGATTCGTCTCATCGACTCGCATAACTTTCGTCATATGAATATTTTCAAGACATATTGCACCATAGAGGAAACAAAACATGTTATTTTATCAAGAATCGCTAGATCAAGTGATCTTGGCAGTTCGTTGCTAGTCCTTGTAATTCCACACAACATACAGTAGGAAAGGCGGCTACGTATTAAGGAAACTTATATTACTGCTTTGTGTGACATAAAGTCTCGTGAATCACTATTAGGTAGTTAGTAGTATTCTACATGTCGCAGTCAGGTGGTTGATACTACGTCTCAGTCAAATCAGGGATGTCATAGCCATAATCGAGTTGCCACTGTTCAGACTCGAGAAACCCTATATCCACAGTTTCTGCTATCAGAATAAGGTGTTGGTACTAATCTTGACTTGCATGTAGTTAGTTGGTTAGTGGATCAACTAGTCTGGTGCGTGCGTGGCTGGCCGTGTTGAGTGGCGCGGCCGTAGCTAGCTGGCTAGGTGCGTGCGTGGGCGTAGGGATCAATTGGGCTGGCTGCGGTGAGCGCGTACGAGCGCGTGGCATGCGCGCGGCCGGGCTATACGGATCCTAGCGCACGCAGCGGAAGCGTGGTTAGGCAGCGTTCGTGTGTACGTGCGCGCTGGTGTGCTAGCCTGGGTATAAAACCCCTTGCCTCCTTGTACTGATTTGCGACGGTGTGTTGCCGAGCCTCAGTTCGCGCTGAAGAAAAAAAAAATAGACCGTGCGTGCGGCCGAGGCGCCGTTCGTCGGCGTGGCGCCGTTCGTGCGGCATGACGTTCGTCGCCTGAAAAAATCCAGTGTACTGCTCTCCATCTTCTACCTCTGTCCGTGAGGCGAGCGAGAGCGAGGGAGGACGAGCTGGTCCGGGGTTTGTCCCAACATAAGGCACTAGCCAGCTAGCCGTCAAAATTGAGTTGTCTTTATCCAGCCGCTCCTCATTCTCAAATTTCATTGCAGCCTTATCTTCACCAATGTTGAGCTTCGACACACCTGAGAAACTCAGTAATGTCAGAGCTACACCACACGCTGCCACCTTGCCACACGAAAATCAGAAGATGAAAAACTGCAACTTGATGCAACATGAATGCAAAGAATCGCTTTGTAGACTTCAAGTGTTGTATTTCGCAGGGCAGCAATAGCATATGCTTTTTTGTTTTGTTTTTGTTCACCATAGAAACTAGCTAGGAATACGAATTTTTTTGTTCTTTTTCGCATACCCGCACCATCTTATCGATGCAACATAGTATTTTTTTTTACCCCGCCTCGTTCTTCCGCCACTTTGCCTCCACACACCCCCTATCATAAAGGGAAACGCCTGTATCCGGTCGACCGGCTCAGTGTTGGGCCGGTCGCCTCGTGACAGCGCGCACATCCCTTCGCAAGAAACCGCTGGCCACGTGCCTGGGCGGGGCCCACCTTACCTCTGACGCTCCCTTATCTTCTTTCTCTGATCGGTTGCATCTTCTTCTCCTCTTCTTTCTTCATATGCTCTTTTCTCCCTCCCATCAGCCTGGTGTTCTCTCCCTCGTCGTCGCTTGTCGCTCTCCCAACCCTCCTGCTACAACGGCGCCACCCGACGACGGTGTTGCAACCAGCACCGGCTGGAGCTGGAGAACGACGGCCACAGGCGTTGCAACCGTCACCGAACGATTCTGGAGCGAGGTGTTGTTCATACGGCGGCTAGTCAAGGGTGCTTCAACCTGCGTGGGAAAAAGATTCAACCGGCATAGGAAAAAGCTTCAACCATGGAAAAAAAATGCTACAACCGGCGTGGAGGAAATTCAAACGTGGAAAAAAAGCGTCAACCGGCGTTGGAAAAAGCTTCAACCGGTGTGAATAAAAGCTTCAACCGAAATGGGGAAAAGCTTCAACCATGGCAAAAAAGCTTCAACCGTTGTGTAAAAAGCTTCAACCGGCGCGCAAAAAAGTTTCCATCGTAAAAAGCTTCAAAAACCGGCTACGTCTGCTAACAATGGTATGAGCGGCGATGCCGAGAGCTACAACCGTCGTCATGGTGCTGCTGTGATGGGCGTGCTACGACAGCGGCGACTAGTTGCTGCAAAGACAGAGGCTTCGGGCATTCTCCCACGGCGGGCGTTGCTGCAAGGGCGACGGTTGGATGTTGGGACGGCGTCCTGCTGGAACTGGCGAGGACGGCAAGCGATGGCAAGCCGGCGGTGCTTCAAGGTGGGGGCGCTCTCGTATCCATGGCGAGCGAGGTTGCTGCGGAGACATCAATGGCAGAAGAGGATTATCTTTTCTGTTTCGTTGACGGAGCAAGAGGAAGACCACGATTCGTTTTTAGAGGTATCGTATGCTCCGAATTGATACAATCGTGCGGCTACTAGGCGACCGGCCGAAAGTTTCGGCCAGCCCGCCGGCGCCTAGTACCCGCCTATCATAAACCTTGGTCTTCCCAATCAGGAAGGGCCCACCGGCATGTGGCCCATTTGCGGAACAGGGCCACCAATTTCCAATGTCCAACAACATGACCAATTTTTTAGGCACAAATGAATCTCACCAATCCCCTACATATCCCACACCTATGGGGAATTACTCAGACATGAGAGGGAATAGCCAAACAACTCAGGGATGGATGCAAAGAAATCATCTCGATAATATCACAAAGATCCACAGTAATATGAATGATTAAAGAAGTCTCAATCTCAAGATGGAGATGAATAGAATTACAAACCCTAATCTTACAACAGGGAATTTCTCTCTCTATGGTGATATTGCGATGAATGGAATGGGGGTGAATGGAAGAGTAGGAATTGATCTTGCGAAGTCTTCCTGCTCTGGATATCTTCTCTCTCTCTCTCTCTCTCTCTCTCTCTCTATTCTGGTGTGTGTGGGGGGCGCTGCAGCACTGCGACGCTGCAGCTCGGCAGCGCAAAGGTCTGTGCGTCAGTGGTACCGGCCTTCGGTGGAAACAGTTGTACCGTTCTGGTGGCCAAGATTCTACATGTGGCGCATGGTGGTGGCGGCCTCCTTACTCTTGGATCCGAGCCGGCAGCGCGTGCTGTAGGGTGGTTGTCGACCGTGGTGCTAGCTGCACGCGTGATGGCTTCACGGTCGCGTTCGGCGGCTCTAGCCTAGAGCTCGCGCTTAGGTGGGCCAGACCTGGGCCCGAGGCGGGTTGTACATGAATATAACAAAAAACATAATCAGGTGCAACCCTACTCCTCTTGCTACATGTTGTTCATTGCATAGGTGGTGCGCCTCCCTTAATGAGAGGTCTGGTTAACAAGAAGCCTCCTGTTTACAGTCTTATTTTGTAAGCTAACTCAGAGCATATATTCAACACCATTTGAATTATGGTGTGATGTTTTAATGTTGCTAGACGTTCCTTTTTCTTATTTTATTATGGCATACGTTGTAAGTTGATGGTAACCACAATAAAACATTTTAGCTTTATGTAAAGTTGAGTCGAAAGACCTTACTATACAAGTTCATGTGCAATGAAAGAGTTTAGATGTTGCATATCGAGTTTTCATATATAAAAAATAATACAACAAAGTACAAATATTCCATGTGAAAAAACGTAAAGAAAAAAGACGGTTGAAATATGCACATTGTCCAAAGCGTGCGCATACACGCCTCCTTCTTGTTCGATGGACATATCTTTGGTGTAATCATGCTACGCTGCTAGTGAATTGATGAAATGTGGATTTACTATGACTGTACTTTGTTTGGTAGAAGATTAATAGTTAGCTAGCTCGGGCTACTTTTAAGAATTTCAGGCACAACTACAAGAAAATTCGCGGTTTGGCATAAATTTATAATATGCATTCTTGAGTAGTTCCCACCTGAGTTCCCACCAGAACACACACGTCTCATAGCTCATGGCAGTTACTTGCTTGATCAGTCCTTATTACTTACCCCACATAGCATACATCTAGGAACAAGAGGTATTAGGAAATGTTACATTACATTCATTCTTTGCTGCATATGGAGTTACGATGCCAACGGTGGCCGGACGCGAGCCGAGCCAAGCCAGGTGCTCTGGCGAGCCACAGAAAGAGGCATGGTCCAAACGTGGCTCTGTCTTCACGCAGCTCGGCTGGCTCGCCGGCTCGTAAACGGCAGCAACTGGCAGCAGCTTCAGTGGCGATTAGCACAGTGATTAGCAGCGATGCACAACAGCAATTAGCACAACGATCCACAACAGCAAATCGGAGAGGCAGCAACCGCCAGCACATATATACTGAGATCCTGGATAGCATGCGTGCGTGCCGGCGGCGTGAGCGAGCGGCCTGAGTGTAGTAACTTGCCAAATACTCCCTCTGTAAACAGTCACTAAAATAGTTACCAAAAACGTCTTATATTTGTTTACATAGGGAGTAGAATACCAAATTCTAATAGGCTGGCAATCAACATGACGACTTGTATGATGTGCTAAACAAAGGATTTGGGATGAAGTATGTGCATATAAAGGACTCGAGAAAATTATCAGTGCCAACATATGTAGGACGTACAGGGGTGTAAATAACTTTACACTTGATGCTTCACAAGCTATATAATTTGGTCAAAATAACTTACAAATTACTTGAGTTGTTTGAGAAAGTAAGAAATTCTGCAAAGCATTCAAATATACGAATGAAAGTTGCAGCAATATTCTGTACTGATGTTGCGAGTCAATCTCTTTGTTTTTTTTTGAGAGACCGAGTCAATCTCTTTGTTTTTTTTGAGAGACCGAGTCAATCTCTTCTGGCACAGCCTTGGCGAGGTAAACAGTGACAACTGCGCCGTCGTCTGGCGAGATGTGTGCCACCCTGTTGAGCTAGGCGGCCTCGACATCATGGATATGAGGAAGATTTGGTGGGCGCTCAAACATAAGTGGCCATGATCCATGGCTGCAATGTCTTGCTGGTTCACGATTCCTGATCAAGGTGAGGCGACGTGATCGGCAGTCTAGCTAGGGCAAGGAATAAGGTCATGGTAGGTGGGGGCAATGGGCACTCTGCCCTATTCTGGTTTGACATATGCTTTCATCGGCTCTCAGAGTATCAGCAACGTTCAACATTGGGTTCTAAGGCTTCTTAGCATTGACCTAGCTTGAGTATATACTCAACACAATTTCAAATATTGTGTGATGTTTTAATGTTGGTAAATATTCCTTGTACTTATTTATTTTGGCAATCATTGTAAGTTGTTAGTGACCCCAATATTTTTTTTAGTTTAATGTGAAATTGAGTCGAAAGACCTTACTGTAAAAGATCATGCACATTGAAAGAGTCTTGATGTTGCATATCGAGTTTTTATAGTAGCTAGAATGCTATACCATCCATATTCTTATATGAACAAAATAAAGAAAGTACAAATATACCATACAGAAAAACATAAATAAATAAAGACTGTTGAAATATGCACATTGTCCAAAGCGTGCGGATGAAGGCCTCCTTATTGTTCGATGGACATACACTAGTAGAAAAAGGGCCTTTAGTCCCGGTTCCAGAGGGCCTTTAGTCCCGGTTCTGGAACCGGGACTAAAGGGTCGGGACTAAAGCCCAAAACCTTTAGTCCCGGTTCGCTTACGAACCGGGACCAAAGGGGCTCCACGTGGCTGCTGCGGGAAGCCCATGCAGGAGGACCTTTAGTCCCGGTTGGTAACACCAACCGGGACCAAAAGGCATCCACGTGGCCGCTGCGGGGAGCCCAGGCAGGAGAACCTTTAGTCCCGGTTGGTCACACCAACCGGGACCAAAGGTCATCCACGCGTGAGCATCTGGCAGCAGCTGGGGTTTTTTTTTTTTTTTTGAAGGGGGGGGGGGATGTTGGGGGGTTTTGGAGGGTTAATTTAGGGGTTTCATATTGTGTTAGCTAGCTAATAGGGAGAAGTGTCCTCTCTTTCTCCGTGCTCGGTCGACGGTAGCTACTATACATATAGAGATAACTCGATGCTAGCTAATAAGAAAATGAAGGAAACCATTAATTACACAAGATCGTCATGCTGAACATATATAGAGAGAAGTGACATCTCTTTCTCCGTGCTTGGTCGAACAACAAGTTTTCGTATATCTATCCGACGGTACTACATATATACAATATAACATCTTTTACAATCCCTAACATCATCTACCTAAGATCCAATCACAAATCCGCATGGTATTCCCCGTCTTTAGGTATGACGTGGTCAAGAAAGAATCCCGCCAATTCCTCTTGAATTGCTCGTATGCGATCATGTGGTAGGAGTTCATCCCGCATCTGCCAGATCTAATTTAAAGAAGGGGGTCAATACATGCATATATATGAATAAAACTCAACACAATTGATGGTAATATATAAAATAAAATTGTGAATATTATTTACGTACTTCAAATTGTTTGTCAGAGAAGCCCCGCTCAGAGGTCGAGTGGCGAATGAACTCGCATACGTAGTATGCACATAAAACAGTCCCTTCTTTCTGGTACAAGCACTTTACGAGAATAGAGTTCAATCAAACTGATAAGCAAGCATGGTAATGATATATTGATGAAAATTTGAATCAATTAGAGATGCGCGGAACTAGCTAGTACTACTTACTTTGGGGTGCGTAAATCACAACTCTTTGTTTAGACCGGGAACCTTTCGGGTGAACTTCTTCCAAACCCTGCCAGGCAAAGAAAATGATTACTTGATATCAGTAAATTAACGAAAGTTGCATGCCGATATGGTCCCGGTATTGACTGAACTTACTTCTTGAGCATTGTAGTCATGTCCGCATAATTCTCGGGATCTTTACGTCTCGAGTCTAAGACAGTTACTAATGCCCCGTCAAGCTTAATGGATAGCAGAATAAAGTGGAAACTGCGCACGCATATATAACTCATCAATTACATTACTTAACCTCGAGTAAGCGAAACTAAGTATACAGAGAAGACAGCAATACTCACTTGAAGTTGTAAGGAAAGAGTATTTCCCTTTTGTTTTGATGTATAAGGAACGACTGTAGCAAGTTCTCCTCGGTCTCTTTGATTGAGTTTTGTACCGTCCATTCATTTACGGCATCTAGGCTAATGAACCCAACGTCGAAGATTCCTACTTTTTTGCATTCGAAGATCTTCAATCTGCATAATATAGTGAGGATAATTATATATACATGCAATGAATGAGCTGAGCTAGAGACTTAACTATAGAAGTAATACTTACAGACAGTAGGAAGTCATGAGTTGTTTGTCGAGGCCCAGTTGATTGTATAACTGAAATAACTCCACAAATTCAATAGGCATCACGGGAAGTCCAATGAATTCGTGCTCTGGTTTCACTGCCATATACATAGTGTCTCTCCCAGACTCCCTGCAGGTTTTCATGTACCACTCATGCAATTTGTACATCATCGTTGTTAGAGGAGGATGATAAGGTTTGACGAGAGGCTTCCCGTGCACGTATTTATATTCTTCTTTTGTTACCTCAGCCATTTGAAAAATTACATCATCCCCCAAGTAATCACCAGGATTGGTACCAGGCACCATCCCCGGATGATTAGCGACGATATCGCTAGACACCTTGAGCGGGGGGCACGATTTCTTCTCCTGTTCGCCGAGCTGGGGAATTGTTTTCCCACTTCTTCGTTCTGCTAACCTTGCATCACTGGAAGTACTTCCCGACCGCCGCGCTTCTTCATATGTCTTTTTAAGAATGCGGACATAGTTGGAATCCGGCGGAGGCGGTGGTGGTCGCTTCAGGGCATCGATAGTGCGCTTCACTTTCACCAGATCTAGCTTCTCCTTCGGAGGTGGAGTTTTGTTTGCAAAATGGTCCCTCACTTGGGCACGACATATGTCCTCGTTTTCCTGCTCGGTCCTCTCATATGGTAACTTTTCCACAGGCTTGAGAGATGGACCGTATCTGAATTGCCTCCCGCTTCTGCTTGTACTGCTAGCCGCCGGAGCGGCGGCGTCTCTCTTCCGTCGTTGCTGACGAGGCGGAGAAGGAGGCGGAGTGCTCCGACGCGCCGGAGTAGGCGAAGGAGGAGGCGGAGTGCCCTCATGCGTCGGAGAAGCCGGAGAAGGAGGCGGAGTGCCCTGATCACTCGCCGGAGGAGGAGGAGGAGGAGGAGGAGGAGGCGGAGTGCCCTGACTCGCCGGAGGAGGAGGAGGAGGCGGAGGCGTCCAGTTTGGAAGCTTGATGTACTCCTTCTGCCATAGACATGTACTCGTCAGAGCACGAACCAGCTGATTCTCCCCTTCACCTGTAGAGTGGTAAAGCTCGAGCTCCTCAAATCCCTCCATTACTTCATCCACCATCACAACAGCATAGCCATGTGGAATCGGAAGGCAGTGAAAAGTTCCGTTGGGTTGAGGAGGTGCAACAGAGCCGAGAGCCGCCTTGAAAGTGAGGTTATGGCATTTCGTCATAAGCTCGCAATTTTGAGCCTCCGTGATAGTATCCACGGGGTAGATAGGCTCCGTGAAGTCAGTCTGAACGGGCTCCGTGGAAGCCACGTTGCTTCTCCGCTGAGATGGCGGGGTAGCTTCGTGCCACTGAGATAGTTGGCCGGCAGCTCGCTGGCTCTCAGCTTCCTCTAGCTTTTGTAGTCTTGCACTCATCTTCTGCATGTCGCTCAGCTCCGCTTTCCTCTTTCTCTCCCGGCTTCTGTAACCGCCTGCGTCGGGAAACCCAAACTTCCACGGAACGGAGCCTGGTGTGCCTCGTGTTCGTCCAGGGTGCTCAACATTCCCTAGGGCCTCAGTCAGCTCGTCCTTCTCTCTGTCGGGAATGAACGTCCCTTCCTGCGCTGCGGTGATATACTTCTGAAGCTTCGTGACGGGTATTGCAAGTTGCTCGTCCGTCCAACGGCACTTCCCTGTTTCAGGGTCCAAAGTTCCCCCAACCCCGAAGAACCAAGTCCTTGAACGGTCTGGCCAGTTCAATGTCTTTGGTTCGACCCCTTTAGCAATCAGGTCATTCTCAGCTTTGTCCCACAACGGCCGGGCTTTGAGGTAGCCACCTGACCCCGTGTGATGGTGATACTGCTTCTTTGCAGCGTTGTTCTTGTTTGTCTCTGACATTTTCTTACTCTTGTCTGATGTCTTGTAGGCCACAAATGCGGGCCAGTGATCTCTTATCTTCTCAAATCGGCCGATGAATTCTGGAGTCTCACCTTTGTCGACAAACTTTGATTTCAACTCCTTCTTCCACCTCCTGAATAGATCTGCCATCTTCTTAAGAGCACACGCCTTGACCAGTGGCTCTATAACGGGCTTATTCGGATCCTCATCTGGCGGTAGAGTGAAATTTGCCTTCAGCAAGGTCCAAAGATCATCTTTCTGTCTATCGGTGACATAATCACCTTCAGGGGCGTCGTCCTTAGGCTTATTCCATTGCTTGATGCTGATCGGGATGTTGTCCCTAACAATAGCTCCGCACTGAGCAGAAAATGCGTCCTTGGTCCGCTTGGGTTCAATCGGTAGGCCATCGTCCGCGAGTGCTGTGATCGTGAACCTTTCATCCTTGCGCAACCTCTTCTTCGGGCCTCGTCTCGTTACCGAAGTTTGGCTCGATCCGGAGGGCTATAAAAGAAGAAAGAAGAGTTAATATATGTACATACCAAAACAATTAATGCATCAATTAGCTAGTCAGCACCTCCGGAGCCATCATGATCATGTCACCGGAGCCATCATGATCATGTCCTTCCTCCTCCATTGTTCCATCGGTGTCGTTGAGAAACGACAAGACAGCATCACCTCCGGCGAGGATTATCTCCCCCAACAACTGTTCTTGTTCCAAGTCTCTTTGATCCATAGTTTCTGCAAATATAGAAGAATATATATATAGATGAGATCAGAAAAAAATTGGATCAACTTGTGCACATCCATAATGGGGGTATTCTTGATAAATCTATGTTACCGGAGTTATCTATGTTACCGGAGGGGGTAGACGACAACGACGCTCACCCCTCATGTCATGTCCGACGTCCCTCCTCATGTCGAAGTTATCGGGGAGGGGGTAGACGACAACGACGCTCACCCCTCATGTCCGACGTCCCCCCTCATGTCTAAGTTATCGGGGAGGGGGTACAGGTGGCCTCAAGAGTTGGTCGGGCGAGCGGACCGGGAGTAAGTAACTTTTAACTCATTTTAACTCATTTTGAATATATGAACATTTTAACTTTTACGGGTAGGGGCGGGAGGGGGTTGATCGACGTCTCCCCCCCTCATGTCGAAGTTACCGGAGTTTTCTATATGAACAAAAAAAATCCACATGACATGTCCGACGAGCGGACCGCCTCTCTCTCATGCATGTCCGACGTCCCCCCTCATGACAAAAACTTTCTATAAAAAAAAGCATACATCTATGAACAAAAAAAATTCTATGAACAAAAATAAAATTGTATCAATGCATATATAAAAACTTTCTATGGATCATCATTGCTCATATATCAATGCATATATAAAAACTTTCTATGGATCATCATTGCTCATATATAAAAACTTTCTATAAACAAAAAAAGCATACATCTATGAACAAAAAAAAATCTATGAACAAAAATAAAATTGTATCAATGCATATATAAAAACTTTCTATGGATCATCCATCCATACATACATACTGCATATACATACATACATACAGCATCCATACATACATACATACATACTGCATATACATACAAAAAAAAGGCAGATCCGGCCGGGCGGTGGTGGCGGCGGTGGCGCGGCAAGTAGAGCAGGGGCACGGCGCGGCAAGCAGAGCAGTGGCGGCGGCGCGGGGGAAGGGGGGGGGGGCTCACTGTGGGCGGCGTCGGGGCAGGGGCAGGGGGGCACGGCGGGCGGCGTCGGGGCAGCAGGGGAGCGGGGAGCGGCGCCGGCGTCGGGGCAGAGGGCGTCGAGGGCGTCGGGGCAGCGGGGGCTCAGCGGCGATGGCGACGAGGAGCAGCCTGACGGCGTCGACGGGGCAGAGGGCGGCGAGGGAGTCGACGGCGAGCTCGGGCAGCCTGGCGGCGTCGATGTGCTCGGCGTCGTCGGGGGAAACTGGCAAATTTTCCCAACTCCCGCTTATATAGGGAGACGTTTGGTCCCGGTTGGTGCCACCAACCGGGACCAATGCCCACCTTTAGTCCCGGTTGGTGCCACCAACCGGGACCAAAGGTCTCTTTTCGTCAGCCCAAAGGGCGGGAAGCAGAGACCTTTGGTCCCGGTTGGTGGCACCAACCGGGACTAAAGGGTGGCATTGGTCCCGGTTGGTGGCACCAACCGGGCCAAAGGTTGGTATTGGTCCCGGTTAGTGCCACCAACCGGGACGAAAGGGTGGTGCTGCCCGGGGCCAAAAGTTTAGTCCCACCTCGCTAGCTGAGAGGGCTCGAGAGTGGTTTATAAGCGCTACTGCGCCAGCCCTCTCGAGCTCCTCTCAACTGCAGGCTTACGGGCCTAATCGCACACACCTCTGCCTGTAGGCCTTCTGGGCCTTCTGCGGGCCTGAATCCTGGCCCAACTAGATGGTTGGGTTTCTAGTCGTATTCAGGCCGTGGTGGCCCAGTAGGCGGCATTTTTTTTAATTTTTTCCTACTTTTTTTGTTTTCTTTTTTGCTTTATTTATTTTCTTTTGTTTCTACTTACAGTTTTTCAGTGATTCTTTTTGCTTTTAGGTCACAAAAATTATAAACTTTCTGTTAGTGCCATTAGTTTCCAAATTTGAATAGTTTAAATTTGAATTCTTTTAAATTGGTGTGAATCACTAGTTTGTGAATAACTTTACTATAAAAATAGATTTTTGAGTGATTCTTTTTCCTGCTATTTAATATTACTGTGTTTTATCATTATATTCAATTTGGTATTTTTTAGGTTATTTTAAATGTCTGTTTTAACCAAAAACAGATTTTGTTATTTTAGTTTGCTATTAAAGTTTCTAAAAAAATCTTTATGAAAATTCTTTTTGCTATTAATGTTTTGAACAAAAAATACTTTGATAACTTTAGTTGCATAAATTTCATATAATTTTAGTTTCATAAATACTAGAGGTTTATAAAATATTTTTAGTTGATTCCTTTTGCTAAATGACCCTGAAATTGAAAAGCACTTCAAATGAACTCTGAAAAGGTTGAAAGTTGGCATGGTATCATCATTTCACCCACATAGCATGTGCTAAAAAGTTGAGAGGGTTACGGCAAAAACTGGATGCACTTCGTGTACAAAATGGACAATCTCTTTCGAAGTATCAGGGTTTCGCACGAAAACTCATCTGTTACAAAGGGATTTCATTTAATTTCTTCACATGTAACTGCAATGATATAGTTGTGGAGAGAAAGTCTTCACTTTTTCTTCGCTTGTGTCCTTTGCTTATTGCGCCGTAACCATGGATAATCTTCATCGTTTAACAGGGTGCTTGGGTCAGCCTTGACTTTGAAGGGAGGAATTTCATGAAACTTTTCATAATCTTCAGACATGTCTGTCTTGCCCTCCAATCCCACGATGTCTCTTTTTCCTGAAAGAACTATGTGGCGCTTTGGCTCATCGTATGATGTATTCGCTTCCTTATCTTTTCTTTTTCTCGGTTTGGTAGACATGTCCTTCACATAGAAAACCTGCGTCACATCATTGGCTAGGACGAATGGTTCGTGTGTGTACCCAAGATTGTTGAGATCCACTGTTGTCATTCCGTACTGTGGGTCTACCTGTACCCCGCCTCCTGACAGATTGACCCATTTGCACTGAAACAAAGGGACCTTGAAATCATGTCCATAGTCAAGTTCCCATATGTCCACTATGTAACCATAATATGTGTCCTTTCCCCTCTTGGTTGCTGCATCAAAGCGGACACCGCTGTTTTGGTTGGTGCTCTTTTGATCTTGGGCGATCGTGTAAAATGTATTCCCATTTATCTCGTACCCTTTGTAAGTCAATACAGTCGAAGATGGTCCCCTGACCAACGAGTACAGCTCGTCAGAAACAGTGTTGTCACCCATCAGACGTGTTTGCAACCAACTGCCGAAAGTCCTGATGTGTTCATATGTAATCCAGTCGTCACACTGCTCCGGGTGTTTGGAGCGCAGAATATTCTTGTGTTCATCGACATACGGGGTCACCAAGGTAGAATTCTGTAGAACTGTGTAGTGTGCTTGAGACCAAGAATGCCCGTCCCTACATATTATTGAGTCCGCTCCTAGCGTGCCTTTTCCAGTCAGTCTCCCCTCATACCGCGATTGAGGGAGACCAATCTTCTTAAGGTCAGGAATGAAGTCAACACAAAACCCAATGACATCCTCTGTTTGATGGCCCATGGAGATGCTTGCTTCTGGCCTAGCGCGGTTACGAACATATTTCTTTAAGACTCTCATGAACCTCTCAAAGGGGAACATATTGTGTAGAAATACAGGGCCCAGAACGACAATCTCGTCGACTAGATGAACTAGGACGTGCGTCATGATATTGAAGAAAGATGGTGGGAACACCAGCTCGAAACTAACAAGACATTGCACCAAATCACTCCTTAACCTTGACAGGATTTCTGGATCGATCACCTTCTGAGAGATTGCATTGATGAATGCACATAGCTTCACAATGGCTAATCGAACGTTTTCCGGTAGAAGCCCCCTCAATGCAATCGGAAGCAGTTGCGTCATAATCACGTGGCAGTCATGAGACTTTAGGTTCTGGAACTTTTTCTCTGCCATATTTATTATTCCCTTTATATTCGACGAGAAGCCAGACGGGACCTTCATACTGAGCAGGCATTCAAAGAAGATTTCCTTCTCTTCTTTGGTAAGAGCGTAGCTGGCAGGACCTTCATACTGCTTTGGATGCATGCCGTCTTTTTCATGCACACGTTGCTGTTCCTCCCGTGCCTCCGGTGTATCTTTTGTCTTCCCATACACTCCCAAGAAGCCTAGCAGGTTCACGCAAAGATTCTTCGTCACGTGCATCACGTCGATTGCAGAGCGGACCTCTAGGTCTTTCCAATAGGGTAGGTCCCAAAATATAGATTTCTTCTTCCACATGGGTGCGCGTCCCGCATCGTCAGTCGGAACAGATAGTCCGCCAGGACCCTTTCCAAAGATTACTTGTAAATCATTGACCATATCAAGTATGTGATCACCAGTACGGAGGGCGGGCTTCTTCCGGTGATCTGCCTCACCTTTGAAATGCTTTCCTTTCTTTCGACATTGATGGTTGGTCGGAAGAAATCGACGATGCCCTAGGTACACATTCTTCCTGCATTTGTCCAAATATATACTGTCGGTGTCATCTAAACAGTGTGTGCATGCGTGGTATCCCTTGTTTGTCTGTCCTGAAAGGTTACTGAGAGCAGGCCAATCGTTGATGGTTACAAACAGCAACGCATGTAGGTCAAATTCCTCCTGTTTGTGCTCATCCCACACACGTACACCTTCTCCATTCCACAGCTATAAAAGTTCTTCAACTAATGGCCTTAGGTACACATCAATGTCATTGCCGGGTTGCTTAGGGCCTTGGATGAGCACTGGCATCATAATGAACTTCCGCTTCATGCACAACCAAGGAGGAAGGTTATAGATACATAGAGTCACGGGCCAGGTGCTATGATTGCTGCTCTGCTCCCCAAAAGGATTAATGCCATCTGCACTTAAACCAAACCATACGTTCCTTGCGTCACCTGCAAAGTCCCCCCACCTTCTCTCGATTTTTCTCCACTGCGACCCGTCAGCGGGTGCTCTCAACTTCCCGTCTTTCTTACGGTCTTCTTTGTGCCATCGCATCAACTTGGCATGCTCTTTGTTTCTGAACAGACGTTTCAGCCGTGGTATTATAGGAGCATACCACATCACCTTGGCAGGAACCCTCTTCCTGGGGCGCTCGCCCTCAACATCACCAGGGTCATCTCGTCTGATCTTATACCGCAATGCACCGCATACCGGGCATGCGTTCAAATCCTCGTACTCACCGCGGTAGAGGATGCAGTCATTAGGGCATGCATGTATCTTCTGCACCTCCAATCCTAGAGGGCATAGAACCTTCTTTGCTTCGTACGTACTGCCGGGCAATTCGTTATCCTTTGGAAGCTTCTTCTTCATTATTTTCAGCAGCGAACTAAATCCCTTGTCAGATACACCATTGTCTGCCTTCCATTGCAGCAATTCCAGTGTGGTACCGAGCTTTCTGTTGTCATCTTCGCAATTAGGGTACAACCCTTTTTTGTGATCCTCTAACATGCGATCGAACTTCAACTTCTCCCTTTCACTTTCGCATTCTCTCTGTGCATCAACAATGACCCGGCGAAGATCATCATCGGGCACATCGTCTGGTTCCTCTTGATCTTCAGCTTCCCCCATTGCAGCATCACCGTATTCAGGGGGCGGGTAGTTGTCATCATCCTCTTCTTCTTCGTTGTCTTCCATCATAACCCCTCTTTCTCCGTGCTTGGTCCAAACATTATAGTGTGGCATAAAACCCTTCTCAAGCAGGTGGAAGTGAAGGGTTTTAGAGTTGGAGAAAGCCTTCGTATTCTCACAGACAGTACATGGACAATGCATAAAACCATTCTGCTTGTTTGCCTCAGCCGCTTCGAGAAAATTATGCAGGCCCTTAATATACTCGGAGGTGCGTCGGTCACCGTACATCCATTGCCGGTTCATCTGCGTGCGTTATATAGTTCTTATTATTGAACAACATATAACTCTCTAGAGCATCTAATTAAAACACACAAGTAAGAACTTTTTTCTTTTAGAAAGAAGATAAGAAGAAGAGGCTAACCACGGTGTTGCCGGCGCCGAGATGGGCACGGGCGATCGACGGCGGTGAGGACGGGGACGGGACAGGATGGACTGCCAAACCTAGACAAATCTTGAGGAAAATGGAGCTTGGACAAGGAGCTTCGAGAGGAGAAAGCTTAAGTGTGGCTCGGGCATTTCATCGAACACCTCATGTGCATAGGAGGTGAGCTAGAGCACCACAAAAGCTCTCCCACGGCCGGGCAAAAAAACAGAGCAATGCATTGCTCTGCTCGCGGGAGGGGGCTATATATAGGCCAACCATTGGTCCCGGTTCCAGCCACAAACCGGGACCAATGGTTGTGGGCCAGGAGCGAGGCGCATTGGTCCCGGTTCGTGGCTGGAACCGGGACAAAAGGGGTCACCTTTAGTCCCGGTTCCAGCCACAAACCGGGACCAATGGTTGTGGGCCAGGAGCGAGGCGCATTGGTCCCGGTTCGTGTCAGAACCGGGACAAAAGGGGTCAGACGAACCGGGACCAATGGCCCACGAGGCCCGGCCGGCGCCCTGGCCTCACGAACCGGGACCGATGCCCCCATGGGTCCCGGTTCGTGAGTGAACCGGGACTAATGGGCTTCTCAGGGGTGGACCAATGCCCTGTTTTGTACTAGTGATATATCTTTGCTTTAATCATGCTACGTTGCTGGTGGTCTGAAATGCGGATTTACAATGCCTGTACTTTGTTTGGTAGAAGATTAATAGTTAGCTAGCTAGGGTTACTTATAAGAATTTCATGCACGACTACGAGGAATTGGTGGGTTGGCATAAATTTCTAATATGCATTCTAGAGTAGTTCCCATCCGAGTTCACGAAACGCTAGAACACACATGTCTGTGAGCTCATGGCAGTTCCTTGCTTGATCAGTCCATATTACTTACCGCACATCGCATAAATCTAGCCATCTAGGAACGAGAGGTATTAGGAAATGTTGCAATACTACCATCCTTCTTTGCATATGGAGCGTCGATTCCAACAGTGGCCGGACGCAAGCCGAGCCAAGCCAGGTGCTCAGGCAAGCCACGGAAATAGGCCCGGTCCAAACTTGCCTTCACCTTCGTTCTGCTCGGCTGGCTTGCCCTCTCGTGCACAGCAGCAACTGGCAGTAGACTTCAGTGGCGATTAGCACAGTGATTAGCAGCGATGCACATCAGAGATTAGAACAGCGATCTACAGCAGCAATTCAGAGAGGCATCAACCGCCAACACATATAGACCGAGGCCCTGGATTGCATGCGTGCGTGCCGGTGGCGTGAGCGGGGCGGCCTGTGTGAGGTAACTTGCCAAATATAGAATACAACATTCTAATAGGTTGGCAGTCAACATGACGACTTATATGATGTGCTAAACAAAGGATTTGGGATGAACTATGTGCATATAAAGGACTTGATAAAATTATCAGTGCTAACATATGTAGGGCCTACAGGAGTATAAATAACTTTACACTTCATGCTTTGCTTGCTACGCAATTTGGTCAAATAAACTTACAAATTACTTGAGTTGTTTCAGAAAGTAAGAAATTCTGCTAAGCATTCAAATATTCCAATGAAAGTTGCAGCAACATTTTGTGCTGATGTCGCGAGACAACTTCTTCACGCACGGCGGTCACGAGGCAAATAGCAGCAACTGCGTCGTGGTCTGGCGAGATGTGTGCCGCCTGTTGAGCTAGGAGGCCTCGGCATCAAGGATACTAGAGGCTAACGCGCGCTTCGCCACGCTGTTCTTCACTCGTGGGATTATCTTTTTTTTCTCTAGCAGGTTATTGCGGTCGATTGTTTCGTTTATGTTTTATGTGCATTGGCGGGTTTTAATTATGTTTTGGTTGTGGTTTTTTCTTTTTGGTCATATATCATGCTGGGGTGCTGCTAGAGACGATATTTTTTCTAAGAGGAGATTGGAGATGTTCGGTTCGCGACTGTGGTGTCCTTACACATTTCAACCTCGGTGTCAGCCGGTGGTTGTTGTGTGAGCACCTTACACTATAACGTTCACAGGGCTGGCCTACGAAGCCCCTGCTCGCTCAGCTCGGCTTCCTGCTCCACTCGTTCGTATAGGATTTGTTTCCACACGCTCCGCTGCTATCTTATAAAAATCCAACTATCCATTTTTTTTAAAAAAATCGTTAAATCAAAAGATGTTCGTGGATTTTAATAATGTTGCAAATTTTAAAAAAACCTGAATTTTAAACTTCAGGAATTAATAAAATCATGGATTTCATAAAATATTCGCAAATTTGAAATAAAGTTTGGAAATTAATTATTTTTATAAATTTTAAAAATGTTCATGTACTTTTAAATATTCATGATTTAAAAATTGTTCATCAATTTTAAAAAATATCTTGAAGACTTGAAACAATATTCCCAATTTTCTAAATGTTCTTAAATTTTAGTAGATATTCTTGAATTAAAATCTCAAAACGAAAATTTGAAAAAGAAAGAAAAGAAAAACCGAAAAAATAAAATAATAAAAGCAATAAAAAAACAAGAACCCTCAACCAACTACACTCACCCTTAAAATGCCCCCCAACAACCGACAACCCCGACGCACCAGGAGGCTCCGTATCTAGGGAGCTTGAGAAACTCCAACAAGAGTCACCAAAAAAACACCACAAATGTCCGCAGACACGCTTGACGTGTCCGCGGATAATGATAGGGGATCCAACGTTATTCTACAAATTTTTATATTTGTCCATTCCCATTCAGCTACGCATATGATCAAACACTTCGTGTGCACCAGGGGCGCTACACAAACATGCCACACATGTGCAGCAACAGAGTACCAACGCCACCACACACAAGAGCTTCACATTCATGTTCGGCAGGCGACAAGACCGACACCGATATTTCTAGAGGACGACCATGGACATGTACAAAAACATGGTCGAAAGGACTCGAGCCGGTCCTTTTGCGTGCCCAAAAATGATATGCGGGTCTCTCGAACAATTCGCGAGGTCACTCAAATGCATCGCACCAATGCGCATGATAGAATGGAGAGGGCACCAGTGACCAGTGGGCAAATGCATCAGTTGGGCGACAGGGGCCACCAACGTGGAGGCCATCACCATCGCGGCTCAGTATTTTGTAGCTAGCCGAGCCGATATTTTAGTGAATGGGTGTAAAGATGCAACATAGGTCAGAACCGAATGCACCAACAGTAAACACTAGATTCTACGAGATCACTGTAAATCCTGAAAAGAGGATCGATTGAAGTGAAGTCCACATGCATGGCAATAACAGTTGATTGGCTTTGAACAACCAGATCTGCTCGACGCACTCACCAGAGCCATCTCAATGCTTGCATGCCGACCAATGAACTTTATGCAATGTAAGTCGAACACGGAGACAGGGAACACGGTCATAAAAAGGATTTATTAATCCATGTAATTACACTCATTTGTGTGTTCAACATGCTCCAAGTCAACCTTGTGCAATGCGGTGTCTTGATAGGGCACGAGAGAAGAGGGTCGTGGGGGATGGCCTCTCGGACTGGCCAGCGGACCGGCACTGAGCAGTCGAGCAGCTCGAAGACATACGACACACGTGGAAGCTGGGAACGAAGATGGACCATCGCTCGGATGAGGAAGGAAACGCAGTCGGGATCACCCTTTGACTTTGACAGCTCGTTTGTCTCGCCCATCTTCTTCTCTCTGGAGGAGTAGGAGTAATCATCTTCGCCTTATTTTTAGATGAACCTTTTTTCCACCTTGGGTTAATTTTTGCTGGGCATGTAAAAGTATGAGTTTGTGAAATGCAAGCATTGTAATTTGCTGGGCAGCAACAACACTAGCTTGCACAAGCACAACGTACTACAACTTCCACTGGAAGCAAGGGAGTTTCATATCAAGAAAGGGAAAGGAACAGGCACATGCCACATACGAACACAAGAATGAATAGTATGAAAAAGGTCCTGGTTCTTAGCATATGCATAATGCACTTTTTTGTTCAGGGTACAAAAATAACTCCAACTACAGCATGGATCAGAAGGGAAGACATGCACTGAGACGTAGGAGGATCATTGGAGTCTTATGTTTTACTAAGAACCATCAATCATGTGGAGTGGTTTTGAAAAACGAAAAGACATCCAAAACTCCACCCATTATTCTGTCTCCCTCTCTCTTGTTCCATCGATTCGGCCCCGTACCGCTTCATCCAGGTTTTGAACATTTCCTATCCGGTTTGGAAGCACGAGGCCAATGCATGTGTTCTTGTGCTTCGTGGGCTCACACGAGAACTACTTTAGAAAGTATCTTACAAATTAATGCCAAATTGTCAATTTCTTTATGGCTGTGCATTAAATTCTTATAAATAGCTAAATTTAGCTAACTTAACCTTCTATGAAATAAAGTACACTTATAGTAACTCTGTATTTTTTTAGTCTATTTTGCAACATGGCATGTTTACAAAAAAAAATGTTGCAAGAGTCTCTCGATCCATCAAGCAAGGAGGAGGCTTACGCGCCCACACTTTTGACAATGTGGGGATTTCAATAGTTTCTCTATTATGATTTCCGTAGTTTATTCATACTTATTTTTAATCTTTTTAATATAATAATATGCAAGTTATAGCACTCTACTATAAAACATGATATGCAGCTTGAACGTTGATACATCATTTCAATGCACATGATCATTTAAAATATGGTCTTTTGACTCAGCTTTGCAGAAAGTAAAATAATATTTTGGGGTTACCATCAACTTACAATATTTTTCATTGAAGTTGTGTCAAATATGTGTTCTAGCTACGTCACAAATTAAGATTGCAAGTATTAAACTTTTTGTTGACATCATGTTTTCCCGAGGCTTGTCATAGAAGGTGGCGCATCCTATGTAAATTAAATAATTTGTAGCAGGAGGACCAGGCCAAACAAGTAATGGTGTGGAGGCATGCTTGTGGTCATTTGGTGTGGATGTAGGGCTCGTGGCTGGACCACGTTTAAAACATCATGCATCGCTGTCAATTTTCCATAGTTTCATATCCTTAGTAAATCCTTGTTTGCCTCCAGTTGTAACATGTTACATGCAAGTAAGTTCGGATGATGCGGGATTTCCGAGGTGATCAAGAAGTGGTGGAGAGGAATTATTTGTCGAATCGAATGTGAAATGTTGCATGGAAGTTGTCTCAGTTAGTCGTCGAGTCATTGGTGGGATCCAAGAAGGGGTGGTTGTGTTCTGTCTAATTGCATCTGGTTTCTATCTTGTATCCCTAAGTTTAAACCTAGTTTTATACGTGCAGAATTGACTATTGTGATCTCAAACTCACCTGAATAACACGGATTTGACCAATGCAACAATATTCGTGTGGGAGAGAGAGAGAGAGAGAGAGAGAGAGAGAGAGAGAGAGAGATAGATAGATAGATAGAGAGAGAGAGAGAGAGAGAGAGAGAGAGAGAGAGAGAGAGAGAGAGTCATTGCTTCTTAATGAGATCTGTAGTTTTCACACGTAAAACTTTAAAGGTGTGTTTTGAAAGATGTAAGTGTACAATGTGTGGATAGAGTTTCATCAAGACAATTTGTTAGTACCAAATAAGGTTCTCAGCCATCTACTCTTCATCCAAGGCCAAAACGCCATTTGATTAACTGATTGAACAGAGTGTTGCATAGGCGCCTGATTTCATTTTCGTGGTGGTGGTTACTTGTTGTGTAACTGGTTTTGGTTTCAATGGTGGGAGCTCTTAATTAGTGTAAGCTAAGGACTTAGGAATCACTTGGAAGAAGACGAAGAAATTGGAACGAAAACTAAGGCTTTTGATTTGATGGGGCCTCCTGTGTTGAGCTATGTTGAATAAAGATCCCAAAGAATCATGACAGCAAATGCCATGACATGCCATGCCATGTCAAGAAGCTGTCGAAGTTTCTTCACCGATGTTAATTCACTAGATTCCTCGTGTACTTTGTTTGGTAGAAGATTAATGGCTTAGCTAGCTGTGGGCTACTTATATAAATTCCATGGACGGGAATAGAGAAATTGGCGATTTGACATAAATCTGTAAAATGCTTTCTAGAGTGGTTCCCCTATGAGCCCATGAAGCGCGGAATAAACATATTCCTTTGCTCATGGCCATTCCTTTCTAGGGTCATTGTTACTCCACATTGCATACATCTTGGAATGGGAGGTACATGGAATATTACATCACATTCTCTTTTTGTGTGCCGCCTGTCGAGAACTGGGTGCTAGCTCAGTGGTAGGGGCACTGTCTTGTGCTCCAGGCCGGCTAGGTTCGATCCCCACGTGGAGCGGATATTCTACCACGTTTCTTGCTCTTCTATAAAAATATGTGCTGATGGGTGCTTGCCCCTCTCTGGTCTCATTTTTATTTTTGTACCTAAGCTCGAGCTGCCAGTCACTACGGAAAGTTGATGCCGAGATATGATGTTTATAAGCGTGGCCCAACCGTGAGCCCTACAACCACAACGAATGGCTACTGGTGCGCCTCCACACCAGAACTCACATGCCTTTGGAGCATAATCGAGGTGGAAGTGCAACTCTACTCCTCTTGTACATGTTGTTCATTGCATAGGTGGTGTAACTCATTTGATGAGAGGTCTGGTTAATATTAAAATGACAAGAAGTCTCTTGTTTGCAGTCCTAATTTGTAACCAATCTCGAGCATATACTCAACACAGTTTCAGTTATGGAATGATGTTTTAATGTTGATAAATGTTCCTTTTTCTAATTTTATTTTAGAAAATATTGTAAGTTGATGGTAACCTCAATTAAAACTTTTAGCTTTATGCAAAGTTGAGTCAAAAGACCTCACTATAAAAGATGATGTGCATTAATTGAAAGAATCTTGATGTTGTATATCAAGTTTTTGTAGTAGAATGCTATGCATGCATGTTCTTATATCAACATAATGAAGAAAGTACAAATATTCCATAGAGAAAAAGGTAAATAAAAAAGACTGTTGAAATATGCAGATTGTCCAAAGTGTGCGCATACACACCTCCTTGTTCAATGGACATATCTTTGGTGTAATCATGCTACCCTACTAGTGGATTGAAATGCGGATTTACTATGATTGTACTTTGTTTGGTAGAAGATTAATAGTTAGCTAGCTCGGGCTACTTATAGGAATTTCATGCACGACGATGAGGAAATTGGCGGTATGGCATAATTTTCTAATATGCATTCTAAAGTAGTTCCCATCTGAGTTCATGGCAGTTCCTTGCTTGATCGGTCCATATTACTAACCGCACATCGCATACATCTTTTTTTTTCCGACAAAGACATCCCATACATCTAGCCATCTAGCCATCTAGCTAGGAACGAGAGGTATTAGGGAATGTTACATTACTTCCATTCTCTTTTGCATATGGAGCATCGATACCAACAGTGGCCGGACGCGAGCCGAGCCAAGCAGGGAACAGAAAAGGTCTGGTCCAAACTGGCCTCCGCTTTCGTGTAGCTCGGCTGGCTCGCCAGCTCGTGCACAACAGCAACATGCACAGAAATTCTGCCTGGCATTCAAATATAGGAATGGAAGTTGCAGCAACATTTCGTACTGATGTCGCGAGGTAACTTCTTCAGGCATGGCGGTCACGAGGCAAACGGCGGCAACTGCTTCTTGGTCTGGCGAGATATGTGCCATCTGTTGAGTTAGGAGGCCTCGACATCAAGGATACTTAAGAGGCTAACGCACGCTTCGCCGCGCCGTTCTTCACTCGTGGGATTATCCTTTTCCTCTAGCAGGTTATTGCGTCGGTTGTTTCGTTTTCGTTTTATCTGCATTCGCTTGGGTTTTAATTATGTTTTGGTGGTCGTTATTTTTTGTCATATATCGTGCTGGGGTGAAGCTAGAGACGATATTTGTTCTGAGAGGAGAGTGGAGTTGTTCGATGCGCGATTGTGGTGTCCTTACACATTTCGGCATCGGTGTCAGCCGGTGGTCGTTGTGTGAGCACCTTACGCTATAACGTTCACAGGGCTGACCCACAAAGCTCCCGCTCGCTAAGCTCGGCTTCCTGCTCCACTCTTTCGCATAGGATTTGTTTCCACTCACTCGACTGCTATCTTATAAAAATCAAACTATCTTTTTGTGAAAAAAATCGTAAAATCAAAATATGTTTGTGGATTTTTAAAAATCTTGTGTTTTTAATAATGTTGCAAATTAAAAAAACATTATTTTAAAATTTAGGAAATTAAAAAAATCATGGATTTCATAAAATATCCGCAAATTTGAAATAAAATTTGGAACTTAAAAAATGTTCATAAACTTGAAAAATGTTCATGAACTATTAAATATTCATTATTTAAAAATTAGTCATCATTTTTTAAATGTTTGGGGATTTGAAAAAATGTTTCCAATTTTTTTTAAATGTTCACAAATTTTAATAAATATTCATGAATTAAAATTTCAGAAAGGAAAATTTAAAAATAAAAAGAAAAACCAAAAAAGTAAATAATAAATTAATAAAAAACAGGAACCCTCAACCAACAACACACACCCTTACAGACGCCCCTAGCAACCGACAACCCCGACCACTAGTACAAAACAGGGCTTTGGTCCAACCCAGAAGAGAGCATTAGTCCCGGTTCTGTTACGAACCGGGACTAATGGGTGCATTAGTCCCGGTTCGAGCGGCGCACGCATTAGTCCCGGTTCGAACGGGACCTTTAGTCCCGGTTGGAGAGACCAACCGGGACTAAAGGGTTTGTGACCGGCTTCGAACGGTGCCAGACCCTTTAGTCCCGGTTGGTATCTCCAACCGGGACTAAAGGCCCCCCCTTTAGTCCCGGTTGGAGACACCAACCGGGACTAAAGGGGTTGAGCGGTAGTACCGCTTGTAAGCGGTAGTACCGCTTGTACTGCTCCGTCCACTAGTTTCTGTTTTAAATTGCTTATATCTTTTAGGATATTTGATGTTTTTGAGTGATTCTTTTTGCATTGGATTCAAATTTTTGTCTAGTTTCTGTTTGTGCCATTATTTTTCAAATTTGAATTTATTCAAAAATTGCTTCAAACTCTAGATTGTGAATAACTTGAGTTTACAAATAGTTTTTAATTTAATTCTTTTTGCTCCTAGTCACGTGTTAGATTGTAGTCACAGTAAGATTTATTTGGTTATTTTTAGAATAATTTAAATTAGGATTTTAATTAAAACAATACTGTTTTGCTTATATAGTTGTTTTAGTCATTTAATTGTTGTTTTTTATTATTTTTAGTTAGTTCTTTCTGTAGATTTTAACATGTTGTAGTATGGTGCATAATGAACACACAAAAAGTCTGGAGTTGAAATAAGTTTAAAAAAATGAAATGCCTTTGTAAGAGATGGGTTTTCGTCCGAAACCCTGACACTTCGAAAGAGATTGTTCATTTTGTACACGAAGTGCATCCAGTTTTTGCCGTCACCCTTAGCACATGCTATGTGGGTGAAATGATGATACCATGCCAAGTTTCAACTTTTTCAGAGTTCATTTGTAGGGCTTTTCAATTTCAGGGTCATTTTGTAGGAGATAGGCCCTAGAGGCAGTAATAACAGTTATTTTGTATCTCCGAGTTTGTAATGAATGTTTATGATCCATGCTATAACTGCAATGATTCTTGAGTCTACAATAACCACAAGGCTTGAAGGGAAACTCATGTGCACGTGTGGTATAATAAATGGAAAAGTATTCCTAGTCATGCCTCTATGACTGGCTCAAGTATTGCATGATGATCCTGTTTTCCTGATCATGGGCATGGCTATGCCGGCAATTTTGAGGGCACAATGTTAGTAGAACACTTGTGTTGAATCGACCCAAATTGATGTTATGCTATGAGATACATTCGTCATGAGTTAATGGTTAATAACACAGAGATAGTTATTGTTTGCATAATTCCTTAGACCATGAGAGTGTCGAGTTTCTTCATGCTTGCTTCATGAACTTTGGGGTTTGTTAAACGTCATCCGTAAATGGGTGGCTATTACGGCGGCTTACGGGTTCATGGAAAAGTATGTCAAGTAACTTGATAGCTCAAGATTGGGATTTGCTCCTCCGACGATGGAGAGATATTCTCGGGCCCTCTCGGTGTTACGGTATCCATCATCGTCTGGCCAGACACATTGTGATTTGATCACTGGGATGCCGGAACACGGAAACGAGTAAAGAGAACAAAACCGGTTACGAGGTAACTTGCATAATGGACAAGTTGTTGATCCACGGGGATGCATAAATCTCACCTCGGGTTTTGTAATATATCGTGAAGCAACAGGAATAGCACACGGCAACTGGAGGTTCACTCGAATATTCATTCGTGTGGGTATAGGGTTCAATATGGGTGTCCACGGCTCCGATGTTGATCATTGATCGGAAAGTGTTCCGGGTCATGTCTATACTTCACCGAACCTATAGGGTCACACGCTTAAGGGTCATCTATCTGCTGAATACTAGACGGGGAGTCTGAGAGAAATTCACCGGAAAAGTTTCGGACGAAACGGAAACGTTCCGGAGAGGATATCGGAATAGTTCCGGTAAAACTGAAAAGTTGTTTCAGGGGATACCATAAAGTCAAATTGGTCTTGGCACATGCCTGATAATTCTTGGAGGGTGCCAGAATCGTTCTGGAAACTTTTTGGAATTTTCTGGAATGAAAACCGGAAATGTTCCGGAGCTGCCGAAACCGCTTCAGATGCTTTTCGCAGATGAAATCACTAAACCGGAATTGTTCCGGCTCGCGTTGAAAATTATTTTGGTGGGTACTGGAATTGTTCTAAGCCCACATGAATATTTTCAGTTCGATCAGACGCTGAAAAATGTCGTCGTGAATAGTGAAAGTGCTTTTTGGATATTTGTGGAAAAACACCTTTTTGGATATTTCCAAAAAGGCTTCTAGAAGGGATTGGGGAGCAAGCAAGCTCCTCATGGGGGACCCCCCAAGGGTGGCCGGCCAAGGGAGGTGGGGCTCCATGGAGCTCCACTTGCCACCCTTCTTTGCTTTATTCTTTTTAGAAAAGGCATAAAGTGGGGGCACTTTTGGTATTTGTGAATACCATTTTTACCCCTTGTTTTTCCTATAAATAGAGGGGAGGGGGCAGCCCCATATGCTTCATCCTTGCTCTCATACACATGCTATGCTTTGCTAGCTCTCTCTCTCCCTCCCACGAAAAGAGTTTTTTCGTAGAGCCGAAAGGCTGTCTGGGTTCCGGCAGGAACTAGCTCTGGACGGCGAAGCCCTGCCGAATAGCTGACACCGTATGTGTGCAACCCCGTAGAGAGATTGTAGTTTCGATCTTTTGCCCGAAGGGCTGTTCGAGTTACCGTTCGAGTTTCCGGCGTCCTCCCGAAGGGCTGTCCGGGTTACTGTTCGGGTTCCGAGGGTCCTCCCGAAGGGCTGTCCGCGACATAGTCCGGGGGACTGTCCGACCGCCTCCCGAAGGGCTGTCCGGAGAGGGAGTACATCCTTGCGGTTGGGAGGTTGTAAATCCTAGCTGCAGGGATCTGCACCGACGATCTACACCGACTCTTCTTCCGCTGCGCTTCGAGTTGGTACGGATCAGATCAAACCTTGTATGCAGTCTCCATAGTGATCCTGGGCGTGCTCGCTGTTCCGAAATTTTTTGTTTTCTGTCGCGTTCCCCAACAGTGGCATCAAGAGCCAGGCTATGCGTAGATGCAGGTTACGATCTAGAATACATGGTGATGTATGGGTATTGCATAATATAATTTTGGAGTAGATGAGATCTATTGCTGAAAATTATTTATGCGGGTAGCAGATGAAGTCTGTTACCCGATGTTCTTGTTGCTTCCCTGGAATTTGCGTTTGCTCAATCTCGAGACAGCATGGTGGAATTTCACAAAGTTCTGGCAATCCGCGATCCTGATTGATCAACGAAGTGCTATCAGTTCTTTGGGTTCCACCATAGTCAACAGAAAGATGAAATTCGCAGATGAAAGGGCATTGCAGATATGATCTGCACGGGGGTCACGCGTATGACGAAGTTTAGTATGGGGCTCGAGATTTAATTATCTCGTGTTTCATACACCCCGAGATGTTAATCTAGCAATTTTGAATTATCATACTTGATGATAAAACGTTGGTAGCTGCGGTTTAAGTCAAAACCTTAGAAGCCACGTAAAATGAAATTTTGCATAAACCGATTAGAGTCGTCTAACTTGGTTTTGCAGGATGTACATGTGATGTGGTATAGCAAAGCTCATATGAATTCGATTATGTATGAGATGACTATATGATGTAAATTTGTTAACATGACCTGCGTGTCATGATTCGGCATGATGGCTGGAGCCATATGATTGCACTTTAATGACCTGCGTGTCAACCTTATGTAATGCACTTATTTTATTAGCTATAGAGATAGCAATATTATCTGGTGCATCAACAAGGTGGTGGCAATCTTCGCGAAGGTGAACACCGACGCGAATGCCGAAGACGAAGAATACTTGACTTCTCCGTCAGAAGGGGCTATACCATATCATGCTATTATGAATTGCCTGAGATGTTTATCCCTCTTGATGCACCCTTCTTGATTGCGCGGTAGTCGCTTTTTATTAGGGTGATCTCTCACAAAAATATCAAAGTAGTTAGTGTTCACCCAAGTGTAGCACCGTCTGAAATTCGTATCTTTTCGGGGTGCGCCATGTCCACATGGGTACGAACGAATCGAGAGGAATGAGGCGGGTGAGGTCAGACCTCGCAGCAAAATCACTTGGTTGTCTTTGACGTTCAGGCAGGATCGTCTTGAGCTCGGAACACACCCATCAAAAGATGAACAAGAGTCACATGGAGATGTGATCGGCAAGTTTCCCTACCGATTGAAATTCTCGTCATCAGTGATGTCCACATCAATGGCGTTGAATTAAATGTGGGTCTTGTATCACTCATAATCAATTTTGAGAGATATTGATTTGAGTGGGAGCGCACTTTAGAATAAAATTGTTTATTCACTAGTGCAAAAATCATTATGAACAAAGTCTAAGTGAACTTGTGTTTTCCGTTGTAGATCAAATGGCTCGCAATAGCGCGTTCAACTTAGGCCCGATGTTAGAGAAAGAGAAGTTAGCTGCGAATGGAAACAACTATGCGGACTGGGTCCGTACCCTGAGGATTGTCCTCAGGAGTGCTAAGAAAGTGTACGTGCTTGACGGAACTCTTCCACCTAAGCCGGCGGCAACCGCCCCGGCAGACGAACAAAATGTCTGGGCCACTAAGGATGATGATTTCAACTTAGTGCAGTGCCTCATGCTGTCTTGCATGAGTTCAGAGCTTCAAAAACGTTTTGAATTCCATAACTCCTTTGATATGATCAAGGATCTGGATGCTCTGTACAAATTTAATGCACGGTCTGAACGTTTTGATATCATGAAAATGATGGCGGAGACCAAGATGGCTGAGGGCAGTTCAGTTGGCGAGCACGTAGTCAATATGATTGGCTACGCTGAAAGGCTTAAAACCCTGGAATTCCCACTTCCGCCAGAGCATGTTATGGACTTGTTGCTAGGTTCACTCCCCCCGTCTTATGGCGGTTTTATCATGAACTACAACATGAATGGGATGGACAAAACAGCAAATGAGGTGCTTGCCATGCTTAAAACTGCTGAAGGAGGACTGCAGAAAAATCGCAAGCAAGTGTTGCTTGTGAATAAAACTGCCAGTTTCAAAAAGAAAGGCAAGCCAAAGAAGGGCAAGGGCGCCGGTAAGACCGGCTTCCAACGCAAATCTAAGGGCGGAGCCAAGAATGAAACTGAGTGCTTCTACTGCAAGGGCACAGTTCACTGGAAGAGAAACTGCAAGAAGTATCTGGAAGATAAGAAGTCCGGGAAAACCGGAAAAGGTATAATTGTTATACAAGTTAATGTCATTGACGTTTTGCTTGCTAGCGAAAATTCTAAGTCTTGGGTATTTGATACCGGATCAGTTGCTCACATTTGCAACTCGATACAGGGGCTTCAGAAGGTGCGCAAGCTGGCAAAGAATGAAGTCGTGATGCGTGTCGGGAACGGCGCTGGGATCGCCGCTCAAGCCATCGGCATTATGCCTCTACGTCTCCCTTCAGGATTTATTTTGGAACTAAGTAACTGTTATTTTGTTCCGTTGTTGTGTAGAAACATTATCTCTGGATCATGTTTAGTGCACGATGGTTACTCCTACAAGTCTGAGAACAATGGTTGTTCACTTTATTGTAAGGATATGTTTTATGGATTTGCACCCATTGTTGGGGGCCTTTTCATACTAAATCTTGAATGTGAAAATGGTGTTTTTAACATAAATGCTAAACGCCTTAAGAAGGCTGATACCACCACCACTTACTTGTGGCACTGTCGGCTTGGCCACATCGGAAAGAAACGCATGCAAAGACTCCATAAAGATGGAGTTTTACCGTCCTTTGATTTTGAATCATTTGACACATGTGAAGCTTGCTTGATGGGAAAAATGACCAAGACGCCGTTCACGGGTCATCCTGAACGGGCGAGTGATTTATTGGAAATAATACATAGTGATGTATGTGGTCCAATGAGCACAATCGCACGGGGTGGGTATTTCTACTTTGTGACTTTTACTGATGATTTAAGTAGGTATGGCTATATCTACTTGATGAAGCATAAGTCGGAAACCTTTGAAAAGTTCAAAGATTTTCAGAATGAGGTGGAAAATCATCGTAACAAAAAGATTAAGTTTCTGCGGTCTGATCGCGGAGGCGAATATCTTAGTCATGAGTTTGGCCAACATCTGAGTGACCGTGGAATCGTTTCACAGCTTACGCCTCCCGGAATTCCACAACGAAACGGAGTGTCGGAAAGACGTAACCGAACCCTGTTAGACATGGTAAGGTCGATGATGTCTCTTACAGATCTACCGATATCTTTTTGGGGTCACGCACTACTTACTGCCGCTCACACACTAAACAGAGCACCGTCTAAGTCTGTTGAGACGACACCATACGAGTTATGGCATGGGAAGAAACCCAATTTGTCGCATCTCAAAGTTTGGGGTTGTGAAGCTTATGTAAAACGTTTACAACCGAGCAAACTCGATCCCAGATCAGACAAATGTAACTTTGTAGGTTATCCCAAGGAAACAATTGGGTATTTCTTCTACCAACCCTCCGAGTGCAAAGTGTTTGTCGCTAAAAATGGAGTCTTTCTTGAGAAAGAGTTTCTCGCTAAAGAATTGAGTGGAAGGACAGTACAACTTGATGAGATTAGTGAATCTTCGGCAACCGTTGATATGGCTAAGGAACCGGAAGTAATTCCGCAAATTATCCCTACAACCGAGCCGGAAGTTGTCGCATGTGATGCGGAAACTTCAAACAATGTTGTAACTGAACCGCGCAGATCAGGTAGGGCTATCCAGCCACCTGAGTGGTTTCATAACGAAATCTTCATTCTTGAAGACGATGAACCTGCGCACTACAAGGAAGCGATGGCGGGGCCTAGCTCAAGGGAATGGCACAAGGCCATGAAATCCGAAATGAAATCCATGTACGAAAACCAAGTTTGGAACTTGGAAGAACTTCCAGATGGCGTAAAACCCATTGGTTGTAAATGGATTTTCAAAAGAAAGACAGATGCGGATGGTAACATTACTATCCACAAAGCTAGACTTGTCGCGAAAGGTTTCACGCAAGTTCTAGGGGTAGACTACGACGAGACTTTCTCGCCCGTAGCTATGCTAAGGTCTGTTCGGATATTACTAGCAATTGCTGCTTATTTCGATTATGAAATATGGCAGATGGATGTCAAAATGGCTTTCCTAAATGGAAACCTTGAACAGGATGTATACATGATACAGCCAGAAGGTTTTGTCGATCCTAAGAATGCTGGAAAGGTGTGTAAGCTTCAGAAAGCCATTTATGGTCTGAAGCAAGCATCAAGGAGCTGGAACATTCGTTTTGATGAAGTGGTCAAAGAGTTTGGCTTCATCAGGAACGACGAAGAATCTTGTGTTTACAAGAAGTTTAGTGGGAGCGCAAAAGCATTTCTAATCTTGTATGTGGATGACATATTGTTGATTGGAAATGACGTGAATTTTCTTAGCGAAATAAAAGACTCATTGAAGAAGAGTTTTTAAATGAAAGACTTAGGCGAAGCGGCATATGTATTGGGCATCAGAATCTATAGAGATAGATCAAGACGCCTGATAGCGCTTAGCCAAAGCACGTACATTGACAAGGTGTTGAAAAGGTTCAACATGGAGAACTCCAAGAAAGGCCTACTCCCCATGTCACCTGGCACAGTGCTTTGCAAGAATCAGTGTCCTCGGACACTCGATGAGCGAGTACAAATGAATGATATTCCATATGCTTCGGCAGTTGGTTCTATTATGTATGCCATGCTATGTACAAGACCGGATGTTTCCTATGCGCTAAGTGTTAGCAGCCGGTACCAAGGTGATCCAAGATTGGAACATTGGGCCGCAGTCAAGGGTATTCTTAAGTACCTCAGAAGGACCAAGGATTTACTCCTTGTGTACGGAGGTGATGAAGAGCTCATTGTAAGTTGTTACACTGATGCAGGCTTCATGACTGACCCAGATGACTTTAAATCTCAATCTGGCTATGTTTTCATATTGAACGGCGGCGCAGTTGATTGGAAAAGTTCCAAACAAAAGACTGTGGCGGATTCTACAACGGAGGCGGAATATGTTGCTGCTTCAGAAGCCTCCAAGCAGGCTGTCGGAATCAAGCAATTTCTTGAAGACCTTGGTGTGGTTCCAAGTGCTCTGGACCCGGTGGAGATCTATTGTGATAATAGTGGCGCCGTGGCTCAGGAAAGGGAGTCATGTTCGCACCATAAAACAATGCATATTCAACGCAAATATAAACTCATTCGACATCATGTCGAAGAAGGTTTAGTGAAAGTACGCAAAGTTCACACGGATCTGAATGTGTCAGACCCGATGACAAAGCCTCTACCACGAGCAAAGCATGAGCAACACCGAATAGCCATTGGTGTTAGGGAAGCCATGTAACTGGATTATGACTCTAGTGCAAGTGGGAGACTGTAGGAGATATGCCCTAGAGGCAGTAATAACAGTTATTTTGTATCTCCGAGTTTGTAATGAATGTTTATGATCCATGCTATAACTGCAATGATTCTCGAGTCTACAATAACCACGAGGCTTGGAGGGAAACTCATGTGCATGTGTGGTATAATAAATGGAAAAGTATTCCTAGTCATGCCTCTATGACTGGCTCAAGTATTGCATGATGATCCTGTTTTCCTGATCATGGGCATGGCTATGCCGGCAATTTTGAGGGCACAATGTTAGTAGAACACTTGTGTTGAATCGACCCAAATTGATGTTATGCTATGAGATACATTCGTCATGAGTTAATGGTTAATAACACAGAGATAGTTATTGTTTGCATAATTCCTTAGACCATGAGAGTGTCGAGTTTCTTCATGCTTGCTTCATGAACTTTGGGGTTTGTTAAACGTCATCCGTAAATGGGTGGCTATTACGGCGGCTTACGGGTTCATGGAAAAGTATGTCAAGTAACTTGATAGCTCAAGATTGGGATTTGCTCCTCCGACGATGGAGAGATATTCTCGGGCCCTCTCGGTGTTACGGTATCCATCATCGTCTGGCCAGACACATTGTGATTTGATCACTGGGATGCCGGAACACGGAAACGAGTAAAGAGAACAAAACCGGTTACGAGGTAACTTGCATAATGGACAAGTTGTTGATCCACGGGGATGCATAAATCTCACCTCGGGTTTTGTAATATATCATGAAGCAACAGGAATAGCACACGGCAACTGGAGGTTCACTCGAATATTCATTCGTGTGGGTATAGGGTTCAATATGGGTGTCCACGGCTCCGATGTTGATCATTGATCGGAAAGTGTTCCGGGTCATGTCTATACTTCACCGAACCTATAGGGTCACACGCTTAAGGGTCATCTATCTGCTGAATACTAGACGGGGAGTCTGAGAGAAATTCACCGGAAAAGTTTCGGACGAAACGGAAACGTTCCGGAGAGGATATCGGAATAGTTCCGGTAAAACTGAAAAGTTGTTTCAGGGGATACCATAAAGTCAAATTGGTCTTGGCACATGCCTGATAATTCTTGGAGGGTGCCAGAATCGTTCTGGAAACTTTTTGGAATTTTCTGGAATGAAAACCGGAAATGTTCCGGAGCTGCCGAAACCGCTTCAGATGCTTTTCGCAGATGAAATCACTAAACCGGAATTGTTCCGGCTCGCGTTGAAAATTATTTTGGTGGGTACTGGAATTGTTCTAAGCCCACATGAATATTTTCAGTTCGATCAGACGCTGAAAAATGTCGTCGTGAATAGTGAAAGTGCTTTTTGGATATTTGTGGAAAAACACCTTTTTGGATATTTCCAAAAAGGCTTCTAGAAGGGATTGGGGAGCAAGCAAGCTCCTCATGGGGGACCCCCCAAGGGTGGCCGGCCAAGGGAGGTGGGGCTCCATGGAGCTCCACTTGCCACCCTTCTTTGCTTTATTCTTTTTAGAAAAGGCATAAAGTGGGGGCACTTTTGGTATTTGTGAATACCATTTTTACCCCTTGTTTTTCCTATAAATAGAGGGGAGGGGGCAGCCCCATATGCTTCATCCTTGCTCTCATACACATGCTATGCTTTGCTAGCTCTCTCTCTCCCTCCCACGAAAAGAGTTTTTTCGTAGAGCCGAAAGGCTGTCTGGGTTCTGGCAGGAACTAGCTCTGGACGGCGAAGCCCTGCCGGATAGCTGACACCGTATGTGTGCAACCCCGTAGCGAGATTGTAGTTTCAATCTTAAATTTGCCCGAAGGGCTGTTCGAGTTACCGTTCGAGTTTCCGGCGTCCTCCCGAAGGGCTGTCCGGGTTACTGTTCGGGTTCCGAGGGTCCTCCCGAAGGGCTGTCCGCGACATAGTCCGGGGGACTGTCCGACCGCCTCCCGAAGGGCTGTCTGGAGAGGGAGTACATCCTTGCGGTTGGGAGGTTGTAAATCCTAGCTGCAGGGATCTGCACCGACGATCTACACCGACTCTTCTTCCGCTGCGCTTCGAGTTGGTACGGATCAGATCAAACCTTGTATGCAGTCTCCATAGTGATCCTGGGCGTGCTCGCTATACCGAAATTTTTTGTTTTCTGTCGCGTTCCCCAACACATTTAGCTCAAAAAAATCAGTAAATGCATGAAAAATAGCAAATGAAGATAGAAAGGGTTGAAAATTGATGGCGTGGCTTTGAATGGTGCATACTGAATGCACAAAAAGTCTGGAGTTGAAATAAGTTTAAAAAAATAAAATGCCTTTGTAACAGACGAGTTTTCGTCTGAAACTCTGACACTTCGAAAGAGATTGTTCATTTTGTACACGAAGTGCATCCAGTTTTTGCCGTAACCCTCTCAACTTTTTAGCACATGCTATGTGGGTGAAATGATGATACCATGCCAAGTTTCAACCTTTTCAGAGTTCATTTGTAGGGCTTTTCAATTTCAGGGTCATTTAGCTCAAAAAAATCAGTAAATGCATGAAAAATAGCAAATGAAGTCAGAAAGGGTTGAAAATTGATGGCGTGGCTTCGAATGGTGCATAATGAACACACAAAAAGTCTGGAGTTAAAATAAGTTTAAAAAAATGAAATGCCTTTGTAACAGCTGAGTTTTCGTCTGAAACCCCGATACTTCGAAAGAGATTGTCAATTTTGTACACGAAGTGCATCCAGTTTTTGCCGTAACCCTCTCAACTTTTTAGCACATGCCATTTTTTAACACACACCCCACCACACACACACACCCCCCTGTGGATCGCCTTTTCAGTTTAAAAAAAAATAAAAGAAAATGATAAAAGATTCAAAAAAATTCAAAAAAATAGATGCCCATGTGTTATGTGTTCTAGTTGTTAGGAAAATTAACAAACATGAATTTCGATTTTTTTGCAAAAGGCCGCCGTGTTTCGGTAAAATGGCCGTAACTTTTGCATACGACCTCCGATGAAAAAGTTTTTTATATGAAAAAGCATCTACTCGAAAAGTTACATCCGAATTCAACGGCTATGCCCGTTATCGATTTTTTAGAATCCTCAAAAATCCCACAGAAAAAAAGTTACGATGCTTTTAAGATCTGGAGGCAAAAAAATAAAAAAATAAAAAAAAGTTAGCAATGGCGCACCAGTGCATAGTGCGCCACTACTATTTTCCCGCCTTCAAAATTCAAAAAAAACTAAAAATAGTAATGGCGCACCACACCTAGGTGCGCCATTACTAATTTAAAAATCAAACTCAGTAATGGCGCACCTGCCCATGGTGCGCCATTACTATTTGTTAATAATGGCGTGTTAATAGTGGCGCACCTATAGTGCGCCATTAATAGCAAAAACTGGTGCGCCACTAACAGCCTTTTCTCTAGTGGTGCTACCCCCCCCCCCGGATCGCCTTTTTTAGTTTTGTAGAAAATGGCGTGGCTTAGAAAATAAACGGCCATAACTTTTGCATACGACGTCGAAAAAAAAAGTTTAATATATAAAAAAAAATAGAGAAAAATTGGGAGTCGATTTCACCCGGGTTTACCCGGTGAAGTTTTCTCAGATTCTCAAAAATCCAAAAGTAAAAAAAGTTATTTCAAATCAAAAAAAAATTAAAAATTTTAAAAATTAATTTTATTTAAAAATAAGATGTCATATTTGGATTCCTCACATTTTTCTGATAATAATGGATATATTATTTGTCGAATTTTGATTTACAGATTTAAAGATCTTAATTATGTCATATTAAATGAATAAATGGCAAAAAATGAATAAAATAATATTATTTACTTATTTTATTTTCATTGAAATTCAATATTATTAGTACTTATTTTGTTTACTTTAATAATTGTTTAGAATTTAAAAAATTAAATCATGTGACATCAAGACCTAAGGGTTAACAGGATTGATAGCTTAAGATTGTCAGGAAAACAACAAGTGCAGACTTGGAAACTAGGGGAGATAGAACCTGAAAGTTAAGCGTGCTGGGGCTGGAGTAGTGACAGGATGGGTGACCGGCCGGGAAGTTAGACGATTTGGAATGAGTGCTGATTAGAGACTAGAAATTAAATTCTGAAGCAGTGAGGAGGGGTGATTAGAGATTAAATTGTCAAATAATTCAAAATTGTGAAAATCAGGAAAAAATTAAAAACAAATCAAAAAAATTTGAATTTTTTTTGAACCACTTGTAAGCGGTAGTACCGCTTGTAGGACGCGGTAGTACCGCTTGTGCTGCTTTAGTCCCGGTTGGTGTTACCAACCGGGACTAAAGGCTCCACCAACCGGGACTAAAGGTCCTTCCAACCCCGCCCCAGGCAACGCCACGTGAAGGGCCTTTAGTCCCGGTTCGTAAGCAAACCGGGACTAAAGGTTTTGGGCTTTAGTCCCGACCCTTTAGTCCCGGTTCCAGAACCGGGACTAAAGGCCCTTACGAACCGGGACAAATAGCCCTTTTTCTACTAGTGGACACACTAGGAGGCTTCAAATCTAGGGCGCTTGGGAAACTCCAATAAGAGTCACCAAAACAAACAACACAAAGTTCCAAGGACACGTTTGGACGTGTCCGCGGACAACGATAGGGGAGGCCGTCATTCAATGTTATTCTATTTTTTTTTTTCGTATTTGTCCATTCCCGTTCAGCATGGCATTTGATCAAACACTTCGTGTGCACCAGGGGCGCCACACAAACATGCCACACATGTGCAGCAACAGACGGCCAATGCGAGTACCAGCGCCACCACACACGAGAGCTTCGCATTCATGTTCGGCAGGCGACAAGATCGACACCGATATTTCTAGAGGCCGACCATGGACATGTGGAAATACATGGTCGGAAGGACTCGAGGTGGTCCTTCAGCGTGCCCAACAACGATACGTAGGTCTATCGAACATTTCGCAAGGTCACTCAACCGCATCGCACCAATGGGCAGGGCGGAACGGAGATGGCAGCGGTGGCCAGTGGGCAAGTGCATGAGTAGGGCAGCGGGGGCTACAAACTGTGAGGCCATCGCCATCGCGGTGCGTGTGGTTGGGAGGAAACGGCAGAGGTGCCGTGGGAGTGCATGCCCATGTGCTCTGGTGGATAAAACAAATCATAGAACATATAAAGAGCATGCTAGATTTGAAGAAAGGAGCATGCTAGATTTGAACAAGACAAAACAAATCAAAGAACATATAAAGAGCACAACCATGAACAATATGAAAAGGTCATAGTAGTTCTTAGCATATATAGATCTAGCATGCACTTTCTTGTTCAACATGCAGTTAACCCCAGCCAAGATTTCTACATCAACGTATGATCAAGAGGCAACCAGCCATAGACCTTGCGCTGTGATGTAGGAGGAACCTTGACCAAAGTCAATACAGATTAAGGTCTCTTATTTTGTTCCGAATCCTCAACCCTAAATCAGCCCCTTTTGCAAAAGAAAAAAAAGACATGTGTGTTTTGCATTCCTTCTCCTAAATTCTGGAGGAATAATTTGTAATATAAATGGGATATAAATCAAAGAAAAATAATGAATTATGTTGTTAGCTTACATATGGTAATTTTATATGGATAAGGTGTTAGAGTTGTGTCAAATATTATTGTACAAGGTAAGTTTCAGTTGAACTCTGAGTTGTATTGTGTTTAGACAGGATATGGAGTCGTGTCCTAATAGGACACTTGTATCCTAGACCTCTTATATAATGAGAGGTAGGCACACGATGTAATCTATGCCAACATAATAGCACGGGCACGCAGAGGGGGAGCCGGCGGCGTGTGCCGGCGGCCGGGGTGCGGTATAGTGATGGTGTCACGGGGAGGAGCGCCCGTAGTCAGACCCCGGGGATGTAGCCATATCGGTGAACCTCGTTAACAAATCTCAGTGTCGTGCCTCGTGTGATTGCTTGGTCCTCGGATGATCGACTACGCGCCTCGGATTTATTCTAACATAAGGAAATATCACTTTCAAGAATGTATGAAGCACACATATCTGATGTACCATCTACCCCTTCCCTTTGGCCACTGGCCCACCATGTGAACCGTTACTCTTCTGACGAAAAAGGGTTTCCCCCCGCTTTATATTATAAAGCAACCATCACCGCATACATCCGAGAAGGCCGATACAAACACACGCCACCACTGCACTCAACACACACACCCAAAGCAAGATACAAAGGTGCCGGGCACCGACAAACCACCCCTACGACTACCAAGCATACTACGAATGAGCAAAGAAGAACCGCTCTCTCCAACCGTTACTCTTTTCACATATACAGTTAATCTGTTCCCTTAATCTCCGCTTGTTTATTCCATCTAAGTACTTTTTTTTTGCGGGTGATTCCATCTAAGTACTTCATTAGTATGCTACAGCCTGAATATATATATTGTACTGTTTCGTTTGGCTTGACAGGATTGCTCAGAGCGTGAAGATCTAGTGTTTCCTCTAGCTTGCCTGAACGGACAATCAGAGGATGAAGATGGAGAGGATGTTGACAATGCTGAAAAAAATTATGAGAAATAATCCCCAGGCGAGGATTACCAGAGGTGGCAAGAACATGTAGCCAGAAATTTCTATCTTGATTTCTTTTTGCTAGCTACACACACTATGTACTACTTCTGACAGCCCTGTTAGGTTTCCTGCGACGAACAATATATCATTTTTCGTATGCCCGGACCCGGACGTACACACGTTGTTGCCTGTGATTAAATAAATCTGGTAAAGGAAACTCAGAGGCGGCAAGACGTCAGGACCTGAGTGAAGATAACTGAAGAAATTGACACTTGAAACTGAAGATTGGAACACCTACCTGTTCGCGCCAGCCTGATGACCCTGCCGACGTTTGATCTGCATCGGATGGTCTCCAGCTCTCCTTACCGTTTCGCCAGACGAGCTTCAACCTCAGTCGCAGATCGCCCATCCAACGGCTCATCGCGCACCAGGTGTCACTATTGCTTTTCAGAGGAATCACTCACTACAGTTCGCTGTAGCTCGTTTCTTCACTTTTCCGTTGCCTTATGAGGGTATAAAGCCCTCATTCTTGATCGGAGTTGGTATGATATTGTGTATAGGGTAAACAACCCTAAGCCACCACCTTGTTCTGACTGGCTCATAGGCGTCTCTGAAATCGCCGCAAGTTCTCGCCTTCGTCTCTCCAAAGATCACTATTTTTTTCTGTCTGAACTTGCGTTTTAAGTTGTAACTGAAGATTCGTCAGCTCATACTCTGAATCTTTCAAAAGATCAGCTGGACTACTAGTGTAGTATTCGGTAAGCAGTGCCTATGCATATATTAACTCTAGTGTAGTATTCGGTAAGGCCTGAAACTGCTGCCTATGCATGCTTGGGATTCTCATTGACGGTTTTGTCTCGGCAGTCATTCTGTTGTTGTGGAAGCAATCACTCGTGTTTGTATGTGGCAGCATATTTATGACTATATCATGTATTGCTCTTTGTTCACCGGATTCACCGGTGTAGAGTTCTGAAGAAACCAAGTTTTTAATATATAGTTCCCTTAAATTCAAACAACCTGGTCAGGCTTGTCTTGTCTTTTCGTCTGGATTCTGGAAGACAAGAAGCATTAATGAGTTGGAATGTTGGATGCCAGGTCGGTCATTGGCAATACTTTTAGTGTACTACTCTATGAGTGTACTTTGTTTGGTAGAATAATAATAGTTGGCTAGCTATAAAAATTCCATGCACGACTATTAGGATTTAGGAAATTGACAATTTGGCATGAAGTTTTATGTTGCTTCCTACAGCAGTTCCCCTGTTACTGTGAGCTCATGAATAAGTCCTTACTCCGCAATGCATACATCTAGGAATAAGAGGTATCAGGGAATCTTACGTTACAACTGCCTTATGCTAGACAGTGTCTCGTGAATCACAATTATGTGCAAATTCGAACATCTTTTTAAATTGTAAGAACATTTTTAAAATGTTTGACGAACTTTTTTCTAATATTTAAGTAAATTAATTTTTGGAAGATATGTATTTTGAATATTTAAAAATATTAACAAAAGTAAAAAAAGAAAAACAAAGAAAGAAACTAAAAGAATTCGAACGTGCAGCTCGTGCACTGGAAGTATGTAGATATCGCATTGTTGGGCCAGGCCCAATATCTGGGCGCTGCGGGCTACGCGTTGTTTGGGACTCATTAGAAAAGGGAGACTTATCCCCTCCCTACGACATGTTCTTCCATCTTCAGTTTGAGCATGAATGTGCTCCGTTTGCATCTTTTTTTAGAGCAAAAGGCGAGGGCACATGCAAGTGTCCCTTCCTTTACTGGTATTTTTTCGTGAAAAAGGATCCAAATCTATTATCAAAGTTCATCGGAAGTAGCAAGCATCTCAAGCATAATAAAAATTACATTGAGATTCCGAGACCATCGAACAACCACTACCGCCGCCAGAACGAGCCATTGACGTGCCGCTGTCACCGCTCTCCTATCGGAGTCAGCTTGACCTTGTTGATGACAGTTAGGAACTCTTCGTGCACATGCCCCTAAGGAACAGCATCCTGGAGCCGTAATAGTTGCCATTGAACCCTTGAATAGATCTGAGGCACCTGACACCAAATCTCATCACACGACGGAAAAACCTAACATTATCGCCCCAAGAAAACGGTATGAATCTACGCCGGAGCTCTGTTGACTACGTCCAAATGGGCAAACTCGGTGAGAATCGGTGCCCGGAAAACAAACTCAAAGAAGAAGTGTCGCCATCCGCTCGAGCACCGTACCCGCAAGGACCAAAAACCCCAACCTAAACTACTTGCCGGAGCAGAGGCACCGAGGTTCTCTTGCCAGCTACTGGCCGCTAGAGCGGCAGGTAGAGGGGAGGCGAATCCACTGGCTCACTGGTGAAGCTTGGACGAGAAAGTTTGCACTAGCCGTCAAGGGATAGAGGGGGAAAACCCAAAGACGCTCTTCACTGTTGGCTCATGCAATTTTCAATCTTCAAAGAGTAGCGTACAGTAAAAGGAAAAAGAAACCTAGTATGATTTTCAATGAGTTTTACTTTTTACTGGCCGTTATGCATCCAATTGTCTGTCCATTGTACTAGCCATTGTTTTTCTTGATATTTATCGTATTTAAGATGCCGTTTAGTGTCTTTCTTAAAAAAAAATCGGGTTGCATTAATCATGAGACAACATATTCAATCTCTATCTCCAAATATTCATGGTCCCAGTAAACACCATGTTCAGCGTAGGGTGTGCGGGTACGCCAGAAGGCTCCGTTTGAGGCCACGTTGTTTTTCGATATCCGTAAAATGACCTCAATCTTTTTCATTGGCTTGTATGACCAATTCAAGGAATCATGCCAAGTTGTTTTGGTTTTGGTTTTTTTGCATTTTCTAGAGTTTTCTCGGTCAAAAAATGCCGATAAATGGTCGGGCATGTCGCAACTTGCATACGGTGTTGGAAATTATTCAAACCGGGCATGGATGCATTTTCTGGAGTTTTCTCGGTGAAAAAGTCCCGTTTGAGAGCACATTGTATGTCGACATCCTTGAATTGGCCCATTTTTTTAATAGCCTTGTATCACCAATTTACGGCACCATGCCAGGTTGTTTGGGTTTTTGACAAGTTTGCATTTTCTGAAGTTTTCTCGGTGAAAAAAGCCCGATAAATGGCCGGACGTCACACAACTTGCATACGGTATCGGAATTCATTCAAACCTGGCATGGATGCAAACCATGAGCATGCCCACCTGCTAGCAAAAGTTGGGATCATTTTATGCATGTCCAAAAATAGACCATGTTCAACGGAGGGTTCGGGTAGGCAAGAAGGGTCCGTTTGAGAGCATGTTTTCCTGCATCCGTCAAATAACCCCAATATTTTTTTTCCATGAGCTAATTATATGACCAATTAAAGGCACCATGCTAAGTTTTTTGAGTTTTCGACAATTCTAGCATTTTTTGGAGTCTTATCAGTGAAAAATGGCCGATAAATGGTCGAAGCGTGACGTAAATTGCATACGGTGTCGGAATTCATTCAAATTTGGCATGGATGCCTACCATGGGAATGCACACCTGCTGGCAAAATTTGGTGTCATTTTATGCATGTTCAAAAATAGACCATGTCTGACGGTGAGTGTTCGGGTAGGCCAGAAGGATTCATTTGAGAGCGAGTTTTTTGGGCATCCGTCAAATGATCCCAAATGTTTTCCATGAGCTTATATGACCAGTTCAAGGTACCATGCCAAATTGTTTGAGTTTTCAACAAATTTTGCATTTGCTTGAGTTTCCTCGGTCAAAAAAGGCCGATAAATGGTCGGACATGTCGCAACTTGCATACGGTGTCGGAAATCATTCAAACCTAACGTGGGCATGCCCGCCTCTTTGCAAAATTTGGGGTCATTTGAAGGATGTCCAAAAATAGACCATGTTCAATGGAGAATGTTCGGGTAGGCCAGAATGGTCCGTCTGAGAGCACGTTGTTTTTTGACAACCTTGAAATTATCCCAATTTTTTCCATGACCTTATATGACCAATTCAAGAGACCATGTCAAGTTATTTTGGTTTTCGACAAATTTCGCATTTTCTGGAGTTTTCTCGGTAAAAAAAGACCGATAAATGGTCGGACGTGTCGCAACTTGCATATGGTGTCGGAAAATTGTTCGAACCTGACATCGATGCCTAACATGAGCATGCTCACCTGCTTGTAAAAGTTGGGATCATTTGAAGGATGTCCAAAAATATACCATCTTCAACGGAGGGTGTTCGGGTATATTTTTCCAAAAGGCTCCATCTGAGTTACAACCTCACTTGAAAATTTGTAAATTGTGACCCATTGGAAAACTTGTAGTTGTGACTCTTTTTTAATACTAGCAGTTGCGACCAGATTTAAAAACTTGCAGTTGCGACCGTCTTTTAATACTTGAAGTTGCGACCTCACTTGAAAACTTGTAGTTGCGACCCTACATGAAATTTACAGTTGCGACCCCACTTGTAAACTTGCGGTTGTGGCCCAACTTGAGAACTTTCAGTTGCGACCCGACTTGAAAACTTGCAATTGCGATCACATTTTAAAAATTGGAGTTGCGACCCTATTTGAATACATGCAGTTGTGACCCGTTTTTTAAAACCTCACAATACAACGCCATCTGAAAACTTTTAGTTTCAACACAACTTGAAATATTACCCATTTGAAAACTTGCAGTTATGGCCCGACTTAAAAACTTTGGTCACACAAATTCTTTTGACTATAAAACTTGTGGAAAAAACATTTGTACCAAAAGGGAGGCTTGGTTTTTTTATGTCATTAGAATAAAAATATAAACAAAAAAACATGACACAAATAAGATTTATAAAAATGATGAATAAAAAATAAAAATGAAATGAAATGATGAAGTAGAAAACGAAAACTATAGAAAACTGGAAAAATGGAAGAGAAAAAAAAATAGTGAAAAACCTAAACAATCAATTTTACAATATCTGGTAACAAATGAATATTAAGCTGAAAAAACAAAAAAAAAAGTACTAACAAAATAGGAAAGGGGAAATGTGGAAAAATGTTCTACTACATATAGTGAAAGAAAAAACAGCAATTAATCATGAGAAATAAAGTAAAAGAAAATCGTTACAAAGAACTGACCCCTCGAAGCTACGTAAACAAATGATAGTATACATCCCCTAAAAAAATGATAGTATACATGCGAGGAATGCAAAACCTAGCTACGATTCCCATCCTTTTTTAGTCAAATGATTCCCATCCTTCGATCACCCTGGGTAGGAAAAGAAAAGAAGCCCATATAGTCCAGCTCCGTAGACAAAAGCCAGCTATACGGGACGAGCACATTGGCTGCCTTCGACGTGTCGCTGTTCCTAGTTCTTAAAATTCCAAGCTGCGTAATGGTCAAAGTAGCTCGCTCGATCTACTGGTTCGGCTCGCTGACTGAGAACAGGATCCTTTGTTCGATTCCCGCATACAGAATTTTTTGGATTTTTCACTGTTTCGCTACAGAGACCGATCGCTGTTGGGCCGGCCCAAATGACCTCCCACGTACACCGGCCGTGTACAGGCGACAGGTGCATTCGGCAGCGCGACGACGTATATTTCATAAAAAGACCATTCTACCCTTTATTATGAATGGGTATGGGAAGATCTTCTCCGTGAATGTGTTCAGGGGGTTGTACCGAAGCGGAAGTGATTCCATATTGCAATCTCTAAAAAGACTTATATTTAGGACCGGAGGGAGTAGGTGAATTAGTTTGCATGGGTAAGTTAGTTAGCCACTGCCACCGGCCGTGCAGATCCTGGAGAAAGTCTAGGAGAGTGTTTGAGTACGTGACTTAGTGGCCTGGCTGGGCTTTAGTTCGTGCTTCAGTGTATTTAAGGGCTGTAATCATATTTGCTTTATGAAGAGAATAGTGAGAAGAAAAGGTTGGGCTGTGTGAGGTAGCCGACCACCAAAAATCTTTGTTCTCTGTGTTCCTGAGTGAGTTGTGAAGGAGTTGCGAGGTCTCAGCTCCAACAGAGGCTTATGCAGACGAGAATGGCCATGAAAATAAATGGTATGTACTGTACACAAGAGAACCCTATAGCATGGACATGGATACACATATAGAGCCGAATCCTCAGGTAATATATATTGTAAATTCGATTACTCTTTTCACATATATAGTTAATCTGTTCCCTTCATCTCCGCTTGTTCATTCAATCTTAGTGCTTCAACGGTATGCTAGAGCCTGAACATATATATCGTACTATTTCGGATTGCTCAGAGCATGAAGACCTTTTGTTTCGTTTAGCTTGCCTGACTGGACAATAAGAGGATGAAAATGCAGAGGATGTAGACAACCCTTACAAACATGAACAGGAATAATCCCCATCTGAGGACCCGACCGAAGATAACTGAAGAAATTGACACTTGAAACTGAAGATTGCTACACCTACCTGTTTGCTCCAGCCTTGATGACCCTGCCCACATCCGATCTGCATCCAATGGACGATGGTCTCCAGCTCTCCCTACCACTTCGCTAGATGAGCTTCAACGAGTCCCTCCCAAGTCGTCCCCGCAGGCGACGGGAGGGATCCCTAGCCGCCTCCCAGCGCCCCTCCTCCCAATCCACCCCTTCCCTGCCGCCGCCAGAGGGCGTGACCGGGCGAATCCCGGCCAGCGCCGGAGGCAGTAGGGCTCCTTCGCCCCCTAGCGCGTGGATCCGATGCGAGACGGATCTGGCGGGCAAGGGCGTCGCGATGCGGAGGGTCGCGGCAGCACGATCCTGCTTCCTAGCGGCTACGTTGGGAGGCGGGTGACACGGATGTGGCCTCCGGTGGTGGGGCGTACTGGGTCTTGGCGGCGTCGATCTGGCCCAGATACGTGGTCCCAAGCACCAGGCGGCGCGGGCTGCGGCCGGCGACGGCGGCCGGCTGGTGCTGTCTTCTGGGCAGTAGTGGCCGACGGCGATGGTGGATCGGGGCTGCGGTGGCGGTCCTCGGTGTTCCGGCGGCTGCGTGCGTCTACTCGGCGAGGCACCGCGCGGTTCCAGTCAGCTACTGGGTCGGGATGGCGCAACTGCCGGTGAAAATCGCGTCGACTTCGGTCTTGACGGACGATGGCGGCGTCATTGATGTCGTTTCCTCGTTGACGCATCGTCGTTGCAGGCAACGTCATCTCCCCCGAGCTGCTCCGGGGGAAACCCTAGATCTGGGTCTTCCCGGATCGGACGATGACGGCATCTTCGATGCCTTTCTCCCTCTTGGGGGCATCGTTTTGGAGTAGGTGCTGACTGGAAGGGCCCAGAGGAGGAGCGGGGTTTCATCTTCCGCATCTATGACGGCGGATCTCTGCGGCGTGGCGCAGTGGAGTCTCGGCGTCCGATGCGGGTTGACGGACTCGCACATGTGGACGGCGCAGTCTGGCGTCATGGTGGCGTCGACGACAGGCCTGGCAAGGTTAATGTGTCAGTTCCTGTTCTGAAGATGGATAGGTGGAAGATGGCGGCGGTCGCCTCTGAGAGTGCGCCAGACCGGTGTGTGCCCCAGACCCGGCATTGTGGCTTGGTTGGGGCCTACGGCTGTAGATGTTAGGCTTTGGTGCGAAGTCTTTTTGGTATTCGGCTCGGATTTTCGACACCCCTTCATCAAGTGGATAGGAGTAGCGACAGATATTGCCGAGATGGTGGCTTCAGAATTACTAATGTATTACTTTGTAAGGTCTTTGTGAATAATTAATAAAGTGGATGCATGCATCACCCAGATGCAAAGGCCGGGGGTCATCCGCCTTTTCTTAAAAAAAAGATGAGCTTCAACCTCAGTCGCAGATCGCCCATCCAACGGCTCATCGCGCTCCAGCTGTCACTATTGCTTTTCAGATGAAGCACTCACTACTGTTTACTGTAGCTTGTTTCTTTAGTTTTCCGCAGTAGTTGTTCTGACTGGGAACTGCAATCCACTGAACATGCTGATGTTAGTGGGTGTTCTTTCTATGAAATGGAGCCGGGGATGGCCCCTGATTTTCTCAAAAAAAAAAAAAAAATCTGGTAAAGGAACGTACTATATCAGAATCTTAATTCCTTGTCGTGTTTGTAGGTATGCATGTGCCCAGGGCTACGCAAAGTTATTCGGTTGTCTTGTTTCAGAACACTTGAAGCTTAATAACGTGATGATTTGTTGTGTTTGAGAATTGCAATTTTCAGGTATTCGGTGCGTACATCAGTGCATAGGCACTGCTGGAATGCTGCACATGATGCAAATATTAACTCCAGTGCAATATTTGGTTTAGCCTGAAACTGCCGCCAATGCATGCTTGGAATTCTCATCGACAGTTTTGTCTCGGTAATCCTTCTGTATTACCGGGGAAAGTAATCACTCTTGTTTGTGTGTGGCAGCATATTTATGACTATATCATGTATTGCTCTTTATTCACCGGTTCACCGGTGTAGAGTTCTGAAGGAACCAAGTTTCTAATATAGTTCCCCTCATTTCAAACAAACTGGTCAGGCTTGTCTTGTCTTTTCTTGTGGATTCTGGAAGAGAAGAAGCATTAATGAGTTGGACTGTTGGATGCCAGGTCAGTTCATCGGCAATACTTTTAGTGTACTATGAGTGTACTTTGTTTGGTAGAATAATAATAGTTGGCTAGCTCTGGCTAGCTATAAAAATTCCATGCACGACTATTAGGATTTAGGAAATTCACAATTTAGCATGAATTTGTAGGATTTAGGAAATTCACAATTTAGCATGTACGTATCTGGTTTGGCTAAATTCACAATTTAGCATATATTTCCTTAAGGTGGAAAGAAAAGAAGGGCGCAGTACGTATCTGGTTACAACACAAAAGGGTCAGTGTTCAGTTTATTGACACTAAGCAGTTCACCATGCAACTTATCTTACTTTGATTCAGTTCGACGTGTGTTCAGTTTGATTGATTCAGCCAAACCATGTCCGTCCCATCTTTACACATTCGCCAAAGAATTTCATCCCATAGCGATTAGCAAAACTAGGGTGGTGGTAGTGACGACTATATGAAACATTGATAGTTGACGTGCTCATGTATTGCTCTAGAAATGTTTTTCTCATCATGTGAATGAAGCTTCTCTGCTTTTTTCCTTTCGTTGCTGCAGTGTGCTCTGCCTGAAGGAAGACGCTTCATTTCCTCTTCTTGCTGGTGGTGCTGCTGCCGCCTCTCGATTGGACAGTCATACGTTGTGATCAAGCCAATCAATATAGAGATGACAAATTTTCACGAATGTAAACCTCCATAGCAGCAATTTCTTTGACTCCAACGATGGATATATATTCTGGTTAAATAGTACGGTTTAGCTCATACAGCAAAACGGGTTTGGTGTCAGCCTGGCCATGGGCTTCATCCAAATCGGCCCACAAAGGATGTCATTTCCCTCTCATTTGGATCTCAACTTTTTTCACTTTTTTGATATTTTTATTCTTTCAAATTAGTGATTTTTTTTCCAAGTTCATGGTTTCTTAAAAAGTTTGTAAACTTTTTCAAAGTATGAATTTTCTTTTTGAAATTCATGAACTTTTCCATTTTATTTTATTTCGAAATTATGATTTTTATTTCAAATTCGTGAACTTTTTCTCAAATTTGTGAAAAACAATCATCTCTCATGAACTTTTTCAAAAAAATTGAAATTTATTTTCATTTTTGTGATATCTTATTTTTCAAATTCATGAACTTTTCCAAATCCATAAACTATTTTTGAATTTGTGAACAATTTATTTCAATTCCCCTTTTTTTAAAAAAAATTATTTTTCTCTAAAAATGGTCAACCGTGACCTGTCGACTATAAACTAAGCGACCAAAGATCCGGAAAAACCACGCATCACGATTGCACACGGTAAATCCATAACATCTGTACCCGATTGATTCTTTGACTTCTTGGGGGTGAACTTAGCTTTGGATTTTCCTTTATTTTTGGCCTGCGTCGCCAGAGCGGCCGCTTCTGCCGGAGCAGGGGGATCAGCCTTGCGCTTCTGCTTCCGATTGGAATTTCCGCCTGCATCATTGTCGACTGCTTTTCCTTTACCACTTCGGAGGCGGTCCTCTTCTTCACCATTGGCGTACCGAGTGGCAATCTCCATCATCTTGCTCAGAGAAATATCACCAGTGCGACCAAACTTCAGATAGGGCTCTCTGTATCTAACACCAGCCTTGAAGGCGCAAACAGCCTGATGTTCGGAAACATTCTCCACCGTGTGATGCAGGGTGGACCAGCGCTGAATGTAGTCTCGCAAGGTCTCATTGGGCTTCTGAACACAATGCTGCAAATCAATCAAACCAGCCGGACGTTTACAGGTGCCTTCAAAGGTTCTGATAAACACTCGGGCCAAATCCTCCCAGCAATAGATGCTAGAGGGAGCCAAACGATTCAACCAAGCTCTGGCCGAGCCATCTAACATCAGGGACAAATGCTTCATGGCTATGCTGTCGTTTCCTCCACCAATCTGCACGGCCACTCGGTAATCATCTAACCATGTCTCGGGCTTCGTCTCGCCAGAAAACTTGCTAATTCCAGCCGCCAACCTGAAGTTGGGGGGAATCTCTGCAGAGCGAATGGCCCTGCTAAAACACTCGGGACCAGACACAACAGCTCCACTTCCACTCGGATAGTCTCCGTTATAACCATCTCTGTGGGCTCTGTCTCTGTCGACCCGTCTTTGAGCGAGGACATCCCTTGCGTCAAATCCAGGATTCCGCTCATCACCGAACGGGCGCCTATCATCATTGTGCCGGGGCACGTATGAACCACTCCGCGGAGGAGAAAACGCTCGACGGCGGTCATCGCGGTGATAACGGGGAGCAAGCTGATCTCGCCTCTGATCTCTGTACCGATCTTCACGATAACCTCCGCCTCTTTGGCGCAGAGGTGACCCAGGGCTATGGGCCGACTGAACTGTCTCCGCCCCGGGCGAATTGTTATGTAATCTGTTCTGTGACTGAGAAACAGCCGCATTCTGCTGTTGCGCTACCTCGAGCAGCGTTCTGATCTGCTGCAAACCTCTACCAGCCTCTGACCGAGACGGCTGGATAGAATATGCAATCCTTGCAGCAGCTGCAACATTCAAGACTGGAGTACGGAATACCTCGACGTTATTCCGAGATCCACTCGGAAACAACTGTCGCTGATGTCGATTGGGACGCGGTGGACGCTGTCGAGCGCGCTCGTCGAGTGCTTCCTGCATCTCTTTGAGTCGAAGGCGAGTAGCCTCCATGGCCTGGGCCTCAGCAGTCGTGCCGACGATGGGAGTATGTAGAACATCCTCATCCCGGCGCTGCTGATCATTCGACGTTCCACCAATCTCGCGCCTGGCGTGGTTGAAGCCAGGCGGCGGACTCTGATGAGAGCCAGCCATAAGAACTTCAGCCGCAGGATCGCAGCTCTCGCACTCGGAGGGAACGCCAGACCGATCTGACGCCGAGTCGAATACGCCGAGAAGTGACTCGGCGGGCTCGATGGCCGCAATCTGCGGGGACGAAGCCTGGCGGGCCGCCGCATGTCGCACCCAACGCTGTAGCCGCGAACGACCGGATCGCTTGCGGCGATGAACAGCATGGAGGGCCGACACGTACGGAGTCGACGGCTGAAGGAGAAGAACACCGCAGGAGCTTGCGCAGAAGTGCGTCGCCCCGCGACTCGGGATCGCCTCAACGTCCAGAGACGCCTCCCGGAGCCATGCCGAATCGTCGGCGATGAAAGTGAGCGCTCCAAGACGGATCTCGTGGCCCAGGAACAAATCACCGCCGGAAGACATAACAAAGGAGAAAAAAATGCAACCTCGCTGGAAGTCGCTTAGACGCCTGCCCCACGGTGGGCGCCAACTGTCGTGGGAACGAGTCTGACAGTAGAAGGTAGGGGTACGTAAGGAGAGGGCAGAGTCCTAGCTACGGCGAGGGTGTACACACAGATGTATGAGTTCAGGCCCCTCTCGTGGAGGTAATAGCCCTACGTCTCAGGTGCTCGGGAGCTCTTTGTCGAGTGTAATAGGAGTATCGTTACAGGGGGTGCGAACCAACCCTTATGCCAGAGGAGAGGGATGGCTTATATAGAGTGCGCTGCCCCTCATCAGTGTCCAGCGTTTAAGGGTCAGATCGTGCTTATAAAGACGTACGTTACTGGTAACGTACAACATAAATGCTATTAATGGTCTTGATGAACGCCCGCCCGTTAGCCTCCCTGGGGTGACTTCTGGGCTTCTGTGGTCGACTGTCTTCTGGTCCTTCCGAGTGAAAGGTAAGCGTCGAGTGAAAGGTACCTCCGAGTGTATATTGTCGAGTGACTTGTATGTCTTGGCGATTTCAGTCGAAGACTTCCTTGTAGCTCTTAAGCTTTCTGGGGCAGTGTCCTTAGGTAGGGCATGTAGGTCAGGCCTATGACCCTACCCTAGGTACATATCCCCATCATCCGCTCGATCACAGTTAAGACCAGGATGCGCGATTTCAGAACTTTCCTAAGCTGCAGCTCGTCGGCCTCGAGCACCCGCGATTCCTGCGCCGTGTTAGAACCCGATTTTCAACCGTCGGCGGGATAAAGTTAAGCAACTCCGGACGGTGGTTTGATTAGTGCTAGTCCACGGACCGATCGAGGAGGTGCTTATTACAAATTTGCATGTCGGTTTCAAAGAGATCCTGACATGACATGGTTAGTTTACTTGACTACTCCTGCCGCCGCTGATTACATTAGTGGGAAACAACGACGATTTAGCTGCTGATTTTGAGACTTTGCATGCATGCGCTGCCCTAAAAATCCAAGGCTTTGAAAGCCGTGAAAGGTGGTGTCCAAGACCAGCCAAACCAAACCGCTTTTGTCGCACTAGCTAGTGCTACGTCGGCAAAAACAAAAATAGAAAAAAAAATCTTTGAGCTGAAATCAAGGAGTAGAAATTTGGAGCTCGTGCAACCAGGGCCCGGATTCGGCGGAACTCGTGCAAACAATTCCATCGAATTGAGTATGACTGTATGTGTGATAGCATCTACTATACCAGGAATATCAATGAACCCCATTCTTGCAATTGCTCGGGATACCCTCTTTTAGTTGCTAGGTCTATTTCTTAGTTCAAGATACCTCTTACTAACTGGAATAAAAGAATTAGTAGATCTATTCCGCCCAAAATGGGAATGGGCGCTAGGGTAGCGTTGGGATAAACTTTGTGTTTGTGTTGCTCGGAGCGCTACTATTGTTTACCAGTCGTTTGGAATCTGGATTACATTATTATTATTTTGACCGGAATGGCAGGTGCTCTGCCTTTTCATTATAGTAGAGGGAAAAACTGTACAAGGGCAAAAAAACCCTAGGGGTAAAAGAAGAGAGAAAGATCTATGGGAGAGGCCAGACACTGAGAAGGCTCAGGTTGGCCCGAGAAGGAACAGAAAACTACTCCCATGCCTCCTTCAGGAGGCTGATTTCGTCATTGATAGAGTTACATAGACGCTGAACAGGGAGGCTTTCGTGGCGAAAGATACGTCGATTCCTCTCATTCCATAGGTTCCAAGCAATGTACGCTGAGGGGGTGCAGATCTGTATAGTATCTTCCTTCCGATGGTGAGTGAAAACTTTCTCCCACCATTCCACAATGGAGTTTGCGTCGAGCGCATGCCTCGCAACGATTTGGTTGGTGGAGCTGAAGGAGTGCCAGACCTCTTTGGCATAGGGGCACAAGAGGATTAGGTGAGCAGCAGTCTCAAGCACTTGGTCACAATTGCAGCAGCGATCCAGATGATGCCAGTTCCGACGTTGCAGTCTGTCCGCGGTCCATAATCTATTTTGCAGCAGTGTCCAGAGGAAGAATTTCACTTTAGCTTCAGCCTTGATCTTCCAAACACTAGCCAGCTCCGGAATCTGGATCCTAGTCGTGAACTGAATGTCATAAGCTGATTTGGCTGAGTAAGTGTTGTTTGAAGTGAGGGTCCAGACCAGGGAATCATCATCTGTGCTAGCAAGAATATTAGACTGAATCGACTGCACTTTCGTCCATAAGCAAAGGAAATCCTCAAGTGTAGCACATCAAACAGTATTATTGGACGTTCTACTGCTATTCTTCAATCAAGAAGGCAAGTTTGTGGTCTGCGCACGCTCACACGAGTGCAAGCCCAATCAATAATAATTAGTGTGTTGCCTAGAAAATTAAACCCTCCTGCTCTCCAGCTAACCATCTGAAAAGGATAAGAAGAAGAAGAAGAAGAAGAAGAAAAAGAAGAAGAAGAAGAGGACGACACTAATAGCGGCGCAACACACACGCTGGCAAGCGAGGGGGTTTCAAGCTTTTTATGCTATCGAAAGCTTGGTGTAACAATTACGTACATGCGTGGAGGCAAACCATCCGGTCGTGTCGATCTTCCAATCACACGTGCACCTGCACCTCTCAAGTTGACCAGAGCCATCTTCCCACGAAGAGATCAGCCTCTCGCGATCGAGCACATCGTTACATAATCATCATGGATTCATGGCTCGTCATTGTACAAGTTACAGTGTGATGTGACACTGGGTTGAAGGTGTCTACGTGGAATACTCCCTTCCTCGGCTTTTTCAAGTCCATTTCAAGAGGCAAAATGTGGCCATGGTGTATTTATTCGGTAGTAGTACTACTCCACATGACTTGGGTAAATCAAGACACATCATAAAACTAACTTATTATCCGCTAAAAAATGTGAAGAATATGGCTAGCAGTTGGTTCATACTGGGACTTAACCATGAGTTACGAGAATAATAGATACATATCAGGATGTTTCCCCGCACATGTGCGCATGCCACTGCACTGGCATACTTTTGCAGTTTAACCAACATAGACACCAATTTCTGTTTAGCCCAAGACGTACATTTTACGAATCTATTAACCAACATCTCTGTCGCATATGGGTCTCTGTCACACGAGGGAGAATCCAATCATGACTTGATCATTGGAAGATGAATTCACACGTACCTTTCAAAATCAACGCGTTGATGCATACTGTGCATGTACCTTTTTTACTAGATAAAGACAATTTATTTGTTGCTTTGTCTGCAATCTATTTGGTATTTACGGATGAAATGCCTATACTTAGATAGGAACATCGCCTCTACCTTGACCAAAAGGAAAAGGTCATTGATTTTTGTGAAAGCTAGATCACGTACACCACCTATTTGGAAGAACATCAGCACGCGCGCGCACACACACAATGTGGAAATAAAGGGGGAAGATATCCACGACGATGAACGTAGTATTGTATAAGCCAAGAAAAAGGAGTTGCACGGCACATTTGTTAACTCATCCATCTGTCTCATCAGTCTTGTGGAACATAGTGGAAGTGCCGCACACGCACACATCAGGACGTTGATGTGAATTGAAGCACAGGAAAAGGAAAGGTATCTACCGGTGGGGCCGAGGAGAAGGAGGGGTCTTGAAGAAGAGGACAAGCGAGAGGTGCTCGTGCAACCGTGATTTGATTGATCGATTGATTAGGCAGCCCCATGTATAAGCACATATCAAACCAACAACAAAACTCCAACACACGCACACAAATGAAAAAGCAAAGCAATAGACATATGACATGGCTCATCCGGCAAACCAATTCAGTCGCTGACCGTGCGACCACACAACTAATTTTATGACACGTCGGATGTACACGTAGCAACAACGAGGCTAGAAGCGACGACGACCATCCTAGCTTGTGAGGCGTGGCATTGGACTGACCATGCAATCCTAGTGTTGGATATGTACTCTGTATATAAAAAAGATAAGAAGACGAAGACGACGACATACATAGCGGCGCCGCACACACATGCATTCAAGAGATTGTGGGTCAACCCTTCTATGCTATTGAAAGCTTGGTGTGAAAATTACGTGCATGGAGGCGAATCATCCAGTCGTGTCGATTTCCTAGTCACACGTGCACCTGCACCTGTTAGGTTCACCGTCATTACATAATCATCATGGTTCGTCGGTGTAAGAGTTACAATGTGATGTGACACCGAGTTGGATGTGCCTACGTGGGATATTCGGGTCCTCAACTTTTTCGGGTCCATTTCTGCTAGAGGCAAAATGTCACCATGGTTCATTTGTTCGGTAGTGATACGGCACCATATGTCTTGGCCAAATCAAGACTCGGTAGAAAACTAACTAATTACACTGGAAAAAAGTTATGAAGCAATTGCTTAATACTAGGACTTAACCAAAAGTTGCGAGAATTATAGATATATCAAGACATTGTCCATGCAGATGCGCACGACTGTCCTATTCTGCTTTTACAATTTAACAATCATAGACACTAATTTATGTTTAAGACGAGACATATATTTAGGCTTACGAGTCCTGTTTACCAGCATCTTTGTCACATACGCGTCTCTGTCACACGAGGGAGAATCCAATCATGAGTTGATCATTGCAAGCTGAATTGTCACGTACATTTCAAAATCAATGCGTTGATGCATACCAGTAGTACTACTATACTTTGTTTGTGATAAGGACAATTTATATGTTGCTATATTTGCAGTCTATTTTGTATTTAAGGACGTAAAATAATAAGTACAAACAAGATGGCCGAGAAGGCCAACTCAGCAAAAAGGAAAATAATGGAAAACCAGCTTCAATGATTTCATAAGCAATCTAGCGACGACGCATATATCGACACGTCACCTGCTGTGAACATTGGAAGGATCTATTTTTTTCTCTCCTCCTGTCATCTGATCATCAAACAGCTATGTGTTTTCTTGTTTTGCGAGCAGTGCTATTTGGTGAGTGGGATGTCCGTTTTCATTTCCTGCTGCGAGCGTGTGGTACTACATATACGTAGTGCTCTGTGCGCATAGTCCTTGATGCCTGGTGACATGGCTGCACGAGTGGAATCTTAAGTTTGACAGTTAGCAGGGCCAACTTTTCCTCATTTCAAGAAAGCTCACCCCTTCAATTTGACAATTTAAAAGTTGTTAGACAAAACCTCGAGCGGCACACACACACACACTACACCATATTATCATATTTTTGTTGCAAAAGAAAAAAAGTGCATTAATTTATATGATGCTAGATCACACACGATCCATTTGGAAGAAAATAAGCACACCCACACACAGTGGCGGACCTAAAAATAAAATAAAAGGTGTGCACACTTTAAAAAAATTAAGACTATTTCAATTAGCTTGCATGGGCCTTAAAAATTAGTTAATTTTTACATGGTGAAAAATGTTTTCCAAAAATCTGGGTGTGCCATGGTACACCTGGCACACCCCCTGGGTACACCACTGCCCACACATAGTATGCAAATCAACTAAACTGCACCGCAGATCATACATTTCTTTTAGTGCTCCGGGAAATCAACTAAACTGCACTGTCGGTCAGAATGATCGACGCTGCTCCGGCCAGAATGATCGACGCTGCTCCGGCCGCCGATCGTGCGGCTGTCTGTCTGTACGATCTCTCCGTCGGTGCGCTCCTGTACTCCACGGTTGCAAGTAGTACTCGATCGCCTTTTGGTTTCGGCGGATCCATCTCCGAGAATCCAGCCACGCTACTACCCGATTCCGACCCCGATGGACGCCGAGCTGCATCTTCTCGGCGAAGGAAGATTCCTTCTCCTTTCCTGGGACTGGGAAGCAACTGTTCATTGGCCTTTCCCTTTCCTCCCACCCGCCCACCCAACAGAAGCTTTGATGATGGATCTGACGGGCCGGGGCGCGCACGGACGATGACCCCCGGCGGCAGTGGGGTGGCCGCTTGTGCTGAGCAACAAGGAGTCAAATGCTCATCAATATTTTTCTGCCGCCATTGCTTTCTTGCTTGCACGCGCGCATCGCCTCCTCCTACAGTCCTACCCTGCCCATCAATTATTGGACGCATAACAAAATTTAGGCACGCACGTACAAAAAATAAAATATATCTTCACATTGTATTTGCTTGATATTTCAGATATCAATATTTTCTTCCATAAATTTAATTTGGTCAGACCTAGCAAAAGTTTACTTAGGAATAATACTATTTTTCAGAAAGACTTAGAATCCTTACAATGACCAAACTCCCAGGAAATAAAGGCCTAGGAGAGCTCCAGTTTTTTTCCCTCAAAGTGGACCCCGCTTGTAAATCCTTGTCGGGTCGTGGGTCCTGCATGACAGTATTAGGACCGACATTGTCGCGGCCCATGTAGTACTAAGTGCATATTACCCAGGCGGGTTTTCTCTCTGTCGGTTTATCAAGCGGCTTTCAATTTTTGTCGAGCTTTTTATTATAATATTTTTCCAATTCTTTAAGGAAGTTACAATTGCGAGCGAACACGCAGCTTCGTGTCCCATACCAATTGCGTTGGCCATTTTCCCTGTCCCATTTTCAGCCAAATTTTCTCATTTCATCCGGTTTTTCTATTCAACGCTTTGAATTTTGCTAAAAAAGATAGGGATTTTTTTTTTAATTTAGAATCACAAATTTTAAGAAATATTCATGAATTTAAGTGTGTTCCTAATTTAAAAAAAATCACGAATGTGAAAAATATATTCATGAATTCTAAGAAACATGCATGAGTTTAAAAGTTCATGTATTTTTTAAAATGGTAAAGAAATAAAAAAAAATTCACGGACTAAAAATACTTATCAATTTAAAAATTGTTCACAAATATGACAAAATATTCATGCACTTTAAAATGTTAAAAAATTAGAAAAAAATTCACAATTTTTTTTTGAGTAAATGACAGTAGGAGAATCTCCTACTGTGTTTTCATATATCTATATAAATGGGGGGTTTACATAGACATATTTTGTACAAAACTCCCACTCCAAGGGTAAACCTTGGGTGGGAGGCATCACACCACTATGAAGGGCAGGAAGGGAGGAAGTCGTTGGTCAGTCAAGGGTGGCACAAAAGGAAACAATAGTGGCCCTATGAGCCTCCCTAACCCAATGCTGTAGATTGTAAAAGTCCTCCTTAAATCTTTGGAGCCAGGACCCAAAGCGGGGGCTCACCCCTCTTTCAAGTATCTTCCTAAATTTTAAAAAATATTCATAAATTTAGAAAATATTCACAAATTAAAAATGGGAAAAATCAAAAGGAAAAAATATTAAAAAATAGGAAAGGAAAAATGAGAATGAAAAAAGAAAAGAAAAGAAACCCTATAGAAAAAAAAGGAAAGAAAGAAAATCGGGAAAGAAAAAACGAAAAGAAAGAAACCGAGCGGAACCTCCCAAAACCAGAAGGATCGTTCTACATGACCGGCCCAATAGCCCCCGTGGAGTGCTATGTTTTCTCAACCGCCTCTGCGGTATGCGCGAAATATAACCCTATTAACCAGCGTATTTGTCACGCATGGGTCCCTGTTGCACGAGGGAGGTGCCATTCATTCGTACACTTTGTCTTGGTCCTATATACGTTAGTACCGACCGACGAGCTGGTGATCGAAAGCTTAATTGTCACCTTTCGAATCAATGCATCGATAGATACTCTTTGACAGGTTGCTTTTATTTTGCAAAGTATTTCATATTTAAGGATGAAATACCTGTAGTATTTTGATAGGAATGGTGCCCCAACCTTGACCCCGATAGGAGTATGCTCCTTCGCATGTCGTCCATACTAGAAGGGTTGGGCGCGCTTTGCTGCGCCGTTGGTGTTGTTGGGTTTTTTTTTAAATTACTCACTATGTTTCAAAATATAATGTGTATTACTTTTTTGTAAAGTCAAACCTTTTAAGTTTGATCAAATTTGTAGAGAAATATATCAAAATTCATAATATCAAATCGGTATGATTAGATTCATCATGAAATGAATTTCCATACTTTTTTTGGTTTAATATTGCGGATGTCGATATTTTTTGCTCTGAACTTGTTCAAAGTTAAAGAAAATTGACTTTCCAAAAAATAATACCCTTATATTTTGGAACTGATGGAAAATTTAGTTTGACGGGTGGGGAGATGATGGAGTGTGTTTTATTTTTATTTATAGTGTGGTGATTTGATGGGTCTTTTGTGATGTAGTTCTGTGTTATCCGCTAACCAAAGTTTATTTATGTGGGGAAATTTCCGCGTCGGACTGCATGTACTATATTAGTGCTACAGTATCACATGGTGACGCTTCTTTTCTCTAGGTGGTGGGAGGGTGCGTAGGCCTGTTTTTATAGGCCGGTTGCTGCTGATTGATTTGAAAAATAGTTAGCCCGATCAAAATCGTTAACCAAATCCAAAATTGAATACCTCAATTGAATGAAAGAACTTCAAAATGGGAATATAGGGATTAAAATATTTGAATTGGAGAGCTCTTGAGAAATTATTGACCCGGTCAAAATCGAGTTGATCCAATTCTAAATTGAAGGCCTCAATTAATTGTGAGGCTTAAAATCGGGAAGTGTAGTGTACAGTATAAAAGAATAGATTGGGATAGCTTTGAGAAATTGTTGACCCGGTCAAAATCGGGTGACCCAATTCTAATTGGAGACCTCAATTGAATGTGGGCTCTTCAAAACTAGGAAGCTTAGTGTTATAGAGTATATATACGATGGTTCGACGTGGTACGATAAAACAACAACACTCAACACATGCCACCCATACTTTCATACATTCAATTGTTATAGTCTAGTGACAAATTTGCGTCTGCAGACACGTCACTTTGTGAACGCCAGGGGATTTGTTCTTTTTCTCTGGTCATTCAATCTTTGAACAGCTTTGTTTTCTGGTGCTTTTTGCCGGTGCTATGTGGCGAGTGGGATTTCCAATTTAATTTTCTCCGTGCTGTCAACGTTTTAATATTCTATCTACAACGTGCTATCAGGTCTAGTGCTCTAGACACCTGGCCATCGAGCATGCATTTGTGTTCAAAGACGTAATGGTGCCATGGCTGCACGAATGGATTTCTTAATTTTGTTGAAAGAGCGTCCAATGAACTTTCCCTCATTTCAAGAAAGTTCACCCATGCCTTTTGACAATGGCACGATTAGGAAAGTTCTTAGACAGGCCTCGATCGACATGCACTACCAGCATCCTATCGCTGATAAAGGAAGAGAGCACTCTTGTGAAGGCAGATGAGATAATGCATACAAACCAATCAACAAAATGCCGAAATGTTAAGAGATGATGCATTAGGGCATCTCCAAGGCTGACCCGCAAACCGGCCGCATTCGTCCGGACCACGTGAGCCATCTAACGCCGACCTGGACCGGTCCGCGGAGCGGTCCGGACGCGATTTCTCCCGCAAACCGGAGACAAAAGTGGGGGAGCTTTGTGTGGCACCCCGGCTCAGAGGACCGGTTTACCCAATGTTTCTAACCCAGAGATCATGTCTTCTGGAAACACACAACAACTTGAAACTGAACTGAACTGAACTTTATTGATATATCTCGAGTACAAGCTCATAATTTACATCGATAGCGAGGCCAGAAGCACATCAGGTGCTATGACAATATCTACATTATTTATGAAACATAGCAGGGCCTCGATACTACTAGGTAGAACTACGGCGTAGCGGAACATAGCGCGGAAAACTCCATCCACAGGGACACTGCTGGGGACACGGCCTAGTTAGCGTAGCACGAACCATCGGGATCTCCGACCTCGGCTTCTCCTGCATCTGGCATGATACGCCAGGTGAGTACTTGGAATGTACTCGCAAGCTCACGGCAACCAAAACAATGCAGCAAACAATAGCATGGCAATGATCATATTAAGTACTTAAGTTGCTTACTCACTGTTATCGAATATCAACTTACTCTCTTCTGGGTTGTCCCACAACCCTCGGAACGCTCATAATCCACTGAGCACTTCCGAACATAAGACAAGTTCTTCAATCATTATTATCATTATTGTGGTTGACCAATCAGTTGCCTAGTACGGACTGTCCAATACCGTGGACGCGGCTATTCGAATAGATTCATACACTCTGCAGAGGTTGCGCACTTTACCCACACTATGGAGCTCCTGGCCTCCTGCTCCCATTCGGGTGGCCGGGGCTGCTCCAACGAAACCTGTCTGACCCGTGACTCCTCTATCGTACCACCGACAATCATACCCTCCCAGGGTCATGTCCTGGGTGGCCCTGTGTCACCCCGTGACACCTGCCACCGTCGTGGCCAAACTAAACTGTCCCAAATGGGGACGCCGGCAAAATAACTCAACTGGGCTCACAGGATTATCGTCGTCTACCTGATCAGGGCAGCACGCACGCATAACCCTCCCTAGTGTGGTGGTACCGATAAAAGAGCACAAAGCCAGACCAAGTCAAGGCCGTCCCATACCGGCAAATGTGGCTGCACGGGAAAGTCCGGATAGGTGGCACTAGATCAACCAATTAGGTTTAGTTTTAACAAATACTTAGCAAGCAGGGTTATTCATCCAGAATAACTTAACATGGCAGTAGCTAAGCATCAAAGTAAATTACCCTAAATTATCACATATTAAAATAATGCAAGTAATTCAATTAAATAACGAACACTATTGAAATGCTTCATGCAATGGATGACATGGCTTGCCTTGCTCTGTTGGGTTGTCCACAAACTCCTGGGCTTCAAAGCCAAAAGGATTTCCTTCTGAAAATATTTTTAAAATACAAAGGAAAATGTCACATATTACTGTTCTCTGCACCAAAAATTCTGTGAACATGGGAAAAATACCAAAATTTATCAGAAAATAGAGTAGCTCAAGACAAACCCAGAGCAAAAAGAATCAATTGATTTGGACTTATAGATAAAAAGTTGTGGACGGTCAAAGTTTCTGGTCAAATATGAATTAAAATCAGAAAATCAGAAAATCAATAGGGGGCCACGCCGAAGGCGTACTTTGCCAGGGCGCCTCCACTTACCGCTTCGGCGTGCCACTGACGAGCGGGCCCCTCTGTCAGATCTAAAAGGGGGAGAGGGAAACAGAGAGCGGCGGAGCTCCGGCGACAGTCGCCGGCGATACAGACGGCGGCGAGGTCCGGCGACTACGGGGATGGAACGAGCTCACGGAGACGAACACGCACGTACCCGTGGATTGGCGAGAGGTGGCCGGACGGCGTCGTCCCCTTCCTCTCCGGCGGCGGCAACTCTCGGGTGTCGCCGGAGATGGCGTTTCCGGCAGGGTTTCGGTCGGGCAAGAGCTTGGGCGGGGTCAGTGGAGTGAGCTGAGCTCGCGTGTGCAGTCGGTTGAGGCTGGGATGGAGTGGAACGGCGAGGAGGTGGAGCTCGGGTGGCGGTGGGTCGTCGGCGAGATGCGAGGCCAGAGGGCCTCTCGGCCTTGGCTCGATGCTCGGGAGGTCGATTGGGAGGAGGTGGATCTGGGTGAGGAGCGGAGAGAGGCCGGGGAGGCCTTTTATAGGCGGGGACGACCTCTCTGGAAGCTAGCGGAGCTCGGCCACGTCGCCGGTGCGAGGACGTCGCGCTGGCTGGCTGGGAGCGGGCGACGGGACGGAGGAGGGCAGGGAGAGTTAATGCGGCGGTGGCTGCTTGCGGAGGAAGACGACGGGCGACAGGGCAACTGTGCCCGCACGGGTGTCACAGTGCCCTGTTGCGGTGGCGGCCGGCGAGGGCGATTCCGACGAGGGGAGGGTTCGGGAGTGGGGTACGTGGACGGCATCGACGACGTCGGCACCACCAGACACCGAATGACAGCGCGGGACGACTGGAATGACCACACCAAACACGGGCGAGGTGCAGAGCGCGTGATTTGGCATGCCATTGCCGTGCTCACCACGGGCATTGGCATCTAGAGGCCACGCAAGTCTGGCGCACCTTGTCTAGCATGTTCTCCTTTGATCACTTAGCCTCTCTGTGCCACTGTCTCGACTAGATGCACTCTGGTTCGAAGTGTAGCTTCAGCTACAGTTTCTGACAGAAACTTTGGGAGAGATCTAGAGGAGAGGTGAGCTGGAGATGGAGCCAATGGAGATGTCTGGGATGATCTACTTTGGAAGGACTACAAGCTGGCAGAGTTTGAGAAACTTTCATCAAAGTTTGAATATAGTTCATGTACAACTGTTGTTACTGGAACAGAAACAAGATGAGCTTGTAGCACTCATCTGGTTGATCTGCTAGAGCTGAAAATTGGTGTGGGAGGGTTACTTGGTGGATAGATGCTGTCATAAAAATTTCAGCTCAATTGGATACCTCTGGATGGTACTTCCTTCACAGAGGTTCAAAATGAGCAGAAACTTGGCAGAATATTGCTGCTGAAAATTTGTACTGGACAAGATGATATTTTTGGATATTGTGGCAAGATAGGTTCCCTAATATCTCAGGGAATTTTCGGAGAGTTTTCTGAGTTGGAAAAATATGAGTTGCTTCACAAATGGCCAGTACTGTCCAGAAGATAAATGGAGTTTTCTGGACAAAGTTTTATACTGGACCATGGGATGTTTTTGAAGATTGTGGGAGTAGATGATGACAAGAAGGTGTGGTAATAATTTGGGATTTTTCTGACCATCAGAACTATAGGTTGCTGTTGGAAATATGCCCTAGAGGCAATAATAAATTGGTTATTATTATATTTCCTTGTTAATGATAATCGTTTATTATCCATGCTATAATTGTATTGATTGGAAACTCAAATACATGTGTGGGTACATAGACAACACTGTGTCCCTAGTAAGCCTCTAGTTGACTAGCTCGTTGATCAAAGATGGTTAAGGTTTCCTAGCCATTGACATGAGATGTCATTTGATAACGGGATCACATCATTAGGAGAATGATGTGATGGACAAGACCCAAACTGTAAACGTAGCATTTGATCGTGTCAGTTTATTGCTATTGTTTTCTGCATGTCAAGTATCTGTTCCTATGACCATGAGATCATGCAACTCCCTGACACCGGAGGAATACCTTGTGTGTATCAAACGTCGCAACGTAACTGGGTGACTATAAAGGTGCTCTACAGGTATCTCCGAGGGTGTCTGTTGGGTTGGCATGGATCAAGACTGGGATTTGTTACTCCATATGACGGAGAGGTATCTCAGGGCCCACTCGGTAATACAACATCACAATGAGCCTTGCAAGCAATGTGACTAAAAGTGTTAGCCACGAGATCTTGTATTACGGAACGAGTAAAGAGACTTGCCGGTAACGAGATTGAACTAGGTATAGTGATACCGACGATCGAATCTCGGGCAAGTAACATACCGAAGAACAAAGGGAACAGCATACGGGATTAACTGAATCCTTGACATAGAGGTTCGACCGATAAAAGATCTTCGTAGAATATGTAGGAGCCAATATGGGCATCCAGGTCCCGCTATTGGTTATTGGCCGTAGAGGTGTCTCGGTCATGTCTACATAGTTCTCGAACCCGCAGGGTCTACACACTTAACGTTTGGTGACGATTAGTATAGTTGAGTTATTATGTTGGTGACCGAAGGTTGTTCGGAGTCCCGGATAAGATCCCGGACATGACGAGGATCTCTGGAATAGTCCGGAGGTAAAGATTGATATATGTGATAATAGTGTTTTGATCTCCGAAAGAGTTCCGGAGTTCACCGGAAGGGGTTCCGGATGTTTACCGAAGTGTTCGGGTGTAGCAACACTTTATATGAGCCAAAGGGATAAAGCCCACAAGGTATTGGAAAGTGCAAAAGTAGTTTTGCTGCCGCGTAAGCGGTACTACCGCTTGGTGAAGCGGTACTACCGCCCGAGCGGTACTACCGCTTGTGTGAAGCGGTACTACCGCCCCAGCGGTACTACCGCTTGTGTGAAGCGGTACTACCGCTTGTGCGCGGCTGTGCACGGTTCGGCAGGGATCCGAGTTGGACTCTTTCCCTGCGGGCCAAACCGACCTTGTGCGGGCAAAACCGACCCGGAGGAGGCTTTTACTCCAAGTTTAGACCCCAAGGCTCAACATATAAATAGAGGGGCAGGGCTAGCACACGGGACACATCAGGATTTCCCAAGCCGTGTGCCGGCAACCCTAGCCCTCTAGTTCCTCCGTCATAATCTCCGTAGTGCTTGGCGAAGCCCTGCAGAGATTGTTCCTCACCACCATCACCACGCCGTCGTGCTGCTGGAACTCAACCACTACTTCCCCATCGCTCGCTGGATCGAGGAGGTGAAGGCGTCATCAAGCCGTACGTGTGTTGAACGTGGAGGCGCCGTCCGTTCGGCGCTAGCTCGTGATCGGATCGAGGGACGACTTGCGATTTGGATCGCGAAGACGTTCGACTACATCAACCGCGTTTATTAACGCTTCCGCTTAGCGATCTACAAGGGTATGTAGATTCACTCTCCCTCTCGTAGATGCTCATCACCATGGATAGATCTTGTGTGTGCGTAGGAAAATTTTTGTTTCCCATGCAACGTTCCCCAACAGTGGCATCATGAGCTAGGTCTATGCGTAGATGAGATCTCGAGTAGAACACAAACGAGTTGTGGGCGTGGGTGTATACATATTGCTTGCCGTTACTAGTTGATATTTGATTCGGCGGTACTGTGAGATGAAGCGGCCCGGACCGACATTACGCGTACACTTACGCGAGACAGGTTCCTTCAACTAACATGTAACTCCGTTGCATAAAGATGGCTAGCGGGTGTCTGTCTCTCTCACTTTAGTTGAATAGATTTCAATGAAGAGGGTTCTTTTAGAAGATCAAAAAGCAATCACTACACCACGTTGTGGTTTTGCGTAGGTAAGAACGGTTCTTGCAAACCCGTAGCAGCCACGTAAAATTTGCAACAACAATTAGAGGACGTCTAACTTGTTTTTGCAGGGTATGTTGTGATGTGATATGGCCAATTACATGATGAGATATATGTGATGTATGAGATGATCATGTGATGTATAGAATATCACGACTTGCATGTCGATGAGTACGGCAACTGGCAGGAGCCATAGAGTTGTCTTTAATTATTGTATGACCTGCGTGTCAATCATTAAGCGCTATGTAATGCTTTACTTTATCGCTAAACGTTAGCTATAGTCGTGGAAGCAACAGTCGGCGCGACAACCTTATGGCGACACGTTGATGGAGATCAAGATGATGGAGATCATGGTGTCATGCCGGTGACGATGGAGATCATGCCGGTGCTTTGGAGATGGAGATCAAAAGCACAAGTTCATGGCCATATCATGTCACTTATGATTTGCATGTGATGTTAATCATTTTATGCATCTTATTTTGCTTAGGACGACGGTAGCATTATAAGGTGATCCCTCACTTAAATTTCAAGATAAATTGTGTTCTCCCCAAGTGTGCACCGTTGCGAAAGTTCGTCGTTTCGAGACACGCCGTGATGATCGGGTGTGATAGACTCTACGTTCGCATACAACGGGTGTAAGCCATGTTGCACGTGCGGAACACTCGGGTTAAACTTGACGAGCCTAGCATGTACAGACATGGCCTCGGAACACAAGAGACCGAAAGGTCGAACATGAGTCATATAGTAGATATGATCAACATGAAGATGTTCACCATTGAAACCACCTCAACTCACGTGATGATCGGACTTGAGTTGGTGGATTTGGATCATGTTACACTCGAATGATCGGAGGGATGTCAATTTGAGTGGGAGTTTTTTAAATATGATTAACTAAACTCATTATCTAAGAACAATAGTCTAAGTTGTCTTTGCTATATTTATGTTGTAGATCATGGCTCGCGCAGTAGCACCCCTGAATTTTAATACGTTCCTAGAGAAAGCTAAGTTGAAAGATGATGGAAGTAACTTTGTGGACTGGGCCCGTAATCTAAGGATTATCCTTACGGCTTCCCAGAAGGCTTATGTCCTTGATGCACCGCTTGGTGATCCACCCGCTCCAGTTGAGTCTCTAGACGTTGTGAACGCCTGGCAGGCTCGTTCTGATGATTACTCAATAGTTCAATGTGCAATGTTGTATGGCTTAGAACCGGGACTTCAAAGACGTTTTGAACGTCATGGAGCATATGAGATGTTCCAGGAGTTGAAGTTTATCTTTCAGAAGAATGCCCGGATCGAGAGATATGAGATCTCCGATAAGTTCTATGCTTGCAAGATGGAGGAGAACGGGTCTATCAGTGATCACGTGCTCAGAATGTCTGGGTACTCCACCCGTCTGGCTGAGTTAGGGATGCCCCTTCCGCCAGAGGCTATCACTGACAGAGTTCTTCAATCATTGCCACCTAGCTACAAGAGCTTCGTGTTGAACTATAACATGCACGGGATGAACAAGTCAGTCGCCGAGCTGTTTGCGATGCTGAAAGCCGCTGAGTCTGAAATTCAGAAGGAGCATCAAGTGTTGATGGTCAATAAAACCACTAGTTTCAAGAAAAATGGCAAGGGTAAGAAGGGTAACTCCAAGCAGAGTGGCAAAGCAGTTGCTCCTCTCGTAAAGAAACCCAAGGCTGGACCCAAACCAGAAACTGTGTGTTTTCATTGCAAGGGAACTGGACACTGGAAGCGGAATTGCCCCAAGTATTTGGCTGACAAGAAGGCGGCCAACAACAAACAAGGTATATATGATATACATGTTATTGATGTATACCTTACCAACTCTCGTTGTAGTGCCTGGGTATTTGATACCGGTGCGGTTGCTCATATTTGCAACTCAAAACAGGAACTGCGGAATAGACGGAGGCTGGCAAAGGACGAAGTGACGATGCGCGTGGGAAATGGTTCCAAGGTTGATGTGATCGCCGTCGGCACGCTCGCTCTTCGATTACCGTCGGGGTTAGTGATGAACCTAAATAAGTGTTATTTGGTGCCTGCGTTAAGCATGAACATTATATCTGGATCTTGTTTATTGCGAGACGGTTACTCATTTAAATCAGAGAATAATGGTTGTTCTATTTATATGAGTAATATCTTTTATGGTCATGCACCCGATGTGAGGGGTTTATTCTTATTGAATCTCGATAGTAATGATACACATGTTCATAACATTGATGCCAAAAGATGTAGAATTGATAATGATAATACCACTTTCTTGTGGCACTGCCGTTTAAGGTCATATTGGCGTAAAACGCATGAGGAAGCTCCATGCTGATGGACTTTTGGAGTCACTTGATTTTGAATCACTTGACACATGTGAGCCATGCCTCATGGGCAAGATGACTAAAACGCCGTTCTCTGGAATAATGGAACGGGCAAGTGACTTATTGGAAATCATACATACTGATGTGTGCGGTCCGATGAGCATTGTGGCGCGCGGTGGTTATCGTTACTTTCTCACCTTCACTGATGACTTAAGTAGATATGGGTATATTTACTTAATGAAACACAAGTCTGAAACATTTGAAAAGTTCAAACAATTTCAGAGTGAAGTTGAGAATCATCGTAACAAGAAGATTAAATTCCTACGATCTGATCGAGGAGGAGAATATCTGAGTTATGAGTTTGGCAGTCACTTAAGACAATGTGGAATTGTTTCACAACTAACACCGCCTGGAACACCACAGCGTAATGGTGTGTCCGAACGTCGTAATCGAACCTTATTGGATATGGTGCGATCTATGATGTCTCTTGCCGATTTGCCACTATCGTTTTGGGGTTATGCATTAGAGACAACTGCATTCACTTTAAATAGGGCACCATCGAAATCCGTTGAGACGACGCCATATGAACTTTGGTTTGGCAAGAAGCCAAAGCTGTCGTTTCTTAAAGTTTGGGGATGTGATGCTTATGTCAAAAAGCTTCAGCCTGAAAAGCTGGAACCCAAAGCGGAGAAATGCGTCTTCATAGGATACCCAAAAGAGACAGTTGGGTATACCTTCTACCTCAGATCCGAAGGCAAAGTGTTTGTCGCTAAAAACGGAACATTTCTTGAGAAAGAGTTTCTCTCGAAAGAATTGAGTGGGAGGAAGATAGAACTTGATGAGGTTGTTGAACCTTTACTTCAACCTGAGAGTAGCGCAGCGCAGAAAGTTGTTTCTGTGGAGCCTACATTAGCTGAAGAGGAAGTTAATGATGATGATCATGAAGCTTTGGATCAAGTTGCTATCGAACCTCGTAGGTCGACAAGGACGCGTACTGCTCCTGAGTGGTACGGCAACCCTGTCTTAGAGGTCATGTTGTTAAACAACGATGAACCTACGAGCTATGGAGAAGCGATGATGGGCCCGGATTCCGAGAAGTGGTTAGAGGCCATGGAATCCGAGATGGGATCCATGTATGAAAACAAAGTATGGACTTTGGAAGTATTACCTGAAGGGCGTAAGGCCATTCAGAACAAATGGATCTTTAAGAGGAAGACGGACGCGGACGGTAATGTCACCGTCTATAAAGCTCGACTTGTGGCAAAGGGTTTTTCACAAGTTCAAGGAGTTGACTACGATGAGACCTTCTCACCCGTAGCGATGCTTAAGTCCGTCAGAATCATGTTAGCAATAGCTGCCTTTTTCGATTATGAAATTTGGCAGATGGATGTCAAAACAGCGTTCCTTAACGGTTACCTTAAGGAAGAGTTGTATATGATGCAACCAGAAGGTTTTGTCGATCCAGAGAATGCTGACAAAGTTTGCAAACTCCAGCGATCCATTTATGGACTGGTGCAAGCATCTCGGAGTTGGAATCTTCGTTTTGATGAGGTGATCAAAGCGTTCGAGTTTATACAAGTTTACGGAGAAGCTTGTATTTACAAGAAAGTGAGTGGGAGCTCTATAGCGTTTCTAATATTATATGTGGATGACATATTGCTGATTGGAAACAATATAGAAATGCTGGAAAGCGTAAAGGAATATTTGAACAAGAGTTTTTCAATGAAGGACCTAGGAGAAGCTGCTTTCATATTAGGCATCAAGATCTATAGAGATAGATCAAGACGCTTAATAGGACTTTCACAAAGCACATACCTTGATAAGATTTTGAAGAAGTTCAAAATGGATCAGTCCAAGAAGGGGTTCTTGCCTGTTTTGCAAGGTGTGAAGTTGAGTAAGACTCAATGCCCAGTGACTGCAGAAGATAGAGAAAAGATGAGTGTCATCCCCTATGCTTCGGCCATAGGCTCTATCATGTATGCAATGCTGTGCACAAGACCCGATGTCAGCCTTGCCATAAGTATGGTCGGAAGGTTTCAAAGTGATCCAGGAATGGAACACTGGACGGCGGTCAAGAATATCCTGAAGTACCTGAAAAGGACTAAGGACATGTTTCTCGTTTATGGAGGTGATCAAGAGCTCGTCGTAAAGGGTTACGTCGATGCAAGCTTTGACACTGATCCGGATGACTCTAAGTCGCAAACCGGATACGTATTTATTCTTAATGGGGGTGCGGTTAGCTGGTGCAGTTCCAAGCAAAGCGTGGTAGCAGATTCTACATGTGAAGCGGAGTACATCGCTGCCTCGGAGGCGGCGAAGGAAGGTGTCTGGATGAAGGAGTTCATGACAGATCTTGGAGTAGTGCCTAGTGCACTTAACCCAATGACTCTGTTTTGTGATAATACTGGTGCCATTGCTCTAGCCAAAGAACCAAGATTTCACAAGAGGACCAGACACATAAAGCGACGTTTCAATTCCATCCGCGATTACATCAAGGAGGACGACATAAATATTTGCAAAGTACACACGGATCTAAATGTTGCAGATCCGATGACTAAACCTCTTCCAAGGGCTAAACATGAACAACACCAGAACTGCATGGGTGTTCGATTCATTACAATGTAAATCACATAGTGATGTGAACTAGATTATTGACTCTAGTGCAAGTGGGAGACTGTTGGAAATATGCCCTAGAGGCAATAATAAATTGGTTATTATTATATTTCCTTGTTAATGATAATCGTTTATTATCCATGCTATAATTGTATTGATTGGAAACTCAAATACATGTGTGGGTACATAGACAACACTGTGTCCCTAGTAAGCCTCTAGTTGACTAGCTCGTTGATCAAAGATGGTTAAGGTTTCCTAGCCATTGACATGAGATGTCATTTGATAACGGGATCACATCATTAGGAGAATGATGTGATGGACAAGACCCAAACTGTAAACGTAGCATTTGATCGTGTCAGTTTATTGCTATTGTTTTCTGCATGTCAAGTATCTGTTCCTATGACCATGAGATCATGCAACTCCCTGACACCGGAGGAATACCTTGTGTGTATCAAACGTCGCAACGTAACTGGGTGACTATAAAGGTGCTCTACAGGTATCTCCGAGGGTGTCTGTTGGGTTGGCATGGATCAAGACTGGGATTTGTTACTCCATATGACGGAGAGGTATCTCAGGGCCCACTCGGTAATACAACATCACAATGAGCCTTGCAAGCAATGTGACTAAAAGTGTTAGCCACGAGATCTTGTATTACGGAACGAGTAAAGAGACTTGCCGGTAACGAGATTGAACTAGGTATAGTGATACCGACGATCGAATCTCGGGCAAGTAACATACCGAAGAACAAAGGGAACATCATACGGGATTAACTGAATCCTTGACATAGAGGTTCGACCGATAAAAGATCTTCGTAGAATATGTAGGAGCCAATATGGGCATCCAGGTCCCGCTATTGGTTATTGGCCGTAGAGGTGTCTCGGTCATGTCTACATAGTTCTCGAACCCGCAGGGTCTACACACTTAACGTTTGGTGACGATTAGTATAGTTGAGTTATTATGTTGGTGACCGAAGGTTGTTCGGAGTCCCGGATAAGATCCCGGACATGACGAGGATCTCTGGAATAGTCCGGAGGTAAAGATTGATATATGTGATAATAGTGTTTTGATCTCCGAAAGAGTTCCGGAGTTCACCGGAAGGGGTTCCGGATGTTTACCGAAGTGTTCGGGTGCAGCAACACTTTATATGAGCCAAAGGGATAAAGCCCACAAGGTATTGGAAAGTGCAAAAGTAGTTTTGCTGCCGCGTAAGCGGTACTACCGCTTGGTGAAGCGGTACTACCGCCCGAGCGGTACTACCGCTTGTGTGAAGCGGTACTACCGCCCAAGCGGTACTACCGCTTGTGTGAAGCGGTACTACCGCTTGTGCGCGGCTGTGCACGGTTCGGCAGGGATCCGAGTTGGACTCTTTCCCTGCGGGCCAAACCGACCTTGTGCGGGCAAAACCGACCCGGAGGAGGCTTTTACTCCAAGTTTAGACCCCAAGGCTCAACATATAAATAGAGGGGCAGGGCTAGCACACGGGACACATCAGGATTTCCCAAGCCGTGTGCCGGCAACCCTAGCCCTCTAGTTCCTCCGTCATAATCTCCGTAGTGCTTGGCGAAGCCCTGCAGAGATTGTTCCTCACCACCATCACCACGCCGTCGTGCTGCTGGAACTCAACCACTACTTCCCCATCGCTCGCTGGATCGAGGAGGTGAAGGCGTCATCAAGCCGTACGTGTGTTGAACGTGGAGGCGCCGTCCGTTCGGCGCTAGCTCGTGATCGGATCGAGGGACGACTTGCGATTTGGATCGCGAAGACGTTCGACTACATCAACCGCGTTTATTAACGCTTCCGCTTAGCGATCTACAAGGGTATGTAGATTCACTCTCCCTCTCGTAGATGCTCATCACCATGGATAGATCTTGTGTGTGCGTAGGAAAATTTTTGTTTCCCATGCAACGTTCCCCAACAGTTGCTTCATAACCCATAGTGATGACAGATTTTCCCAAAGGAAGGAAATGAATATTTGAGAAAGATTGAGAATTGGAAATTGATCCAGAAGGTGTGTGACAAGATTTTGGCAAGATGATGAGAGCTTGGGATCACTGAGAGAGATTCATAAGTCCAAAGTCAACTGAAAACCATCCAAATTGCAAATAAAGCCAGAAAGATTTTGAAAAGAAAAAGTTGCCAAAGACCAGGGTGTCACACTTTGCGGGAGTCCGGACCGATCCCATGCCCTCTTTTGACCGCCCTGGCCCACCAAAACCCCTCATCCCTTGCCCGCGCGCGTTCCTGACCGGCGCCACCTGCCTGCATTCATGCCGCTGTAGAGCGCGCTGCTCAGCATTGAAGACGGCTCAAGGCGGACGCGACCTCTCACTGCCTCCGCCATTGAAGCGGCGCACCGGCCGAGGGCGCCGCCCGCGACGCGTCTCCGGTGTCCGCGCCTGTTCAATGCCGGAGACGCGTCACTGGACGGGACGGGACGGATATCTACCACTCCCGTTCAATGCCGCTATCCGTCCGTATGCTGCCATTAAGCAGGCTCGCCGGCCGAGAAACCCACTCCGGTGTCCCACATTGATGCCTGGCCTCACCGTAATCCGCTATTTAAGGGCGACCACAACCGGCTATCTTCACAGCACAACACATCCACTCCACATCCTCCTCTTTTCCTCCACATCCGCCATGGCTGCCAGCGGGAAAGCACTGTGGGACAGTCTGTCGTCGGAGATGAACCACGAGGTGGCCACCCTTGCCGCCGCCTGGCGGAGCCGCCGTGCCAGGCGGATCGGGGCCGGCTTGCCGGCCAACTCGCTGATGTCTACTACGCAACTTTATTCTTGTAGACGTTGTTGGGCCTCCAAGTGCAGAGTTTTGTAGGACAGCAGCAAATTTCCCTCAAGTGGATAACCTAAGTTTTATCAATCCGTGGAAGGCGTAGAATGAAGATGGTCTCTCTCAAACAACCCTGCAATCAAATACAAGCAATCTCTTGTGTCCCCAACACACCCAATACAATGGTAAATTTTATAGGTGCACTAGTTCGGCAAAGAGATGGTGATACAAGTGTAGTATGGATAGTAGATATAGGTTTTTATAATCTGAAAATATAAAAACAGCAAGGTAGCAAGTGATAAAACGGAGCACAAACGGTATTGCAATGCTTGAAAACAAGGCCTAGGGTTCATACTTTCACTAGTGCAATCTCTCAACAGTGCTAACATAATTGAATCATATAACAATCCCTCAACGTGCGACAAAGAATCACTCCAAAGTTTCTATCGGAGAACGTAGGACGAAAACGTGTATCAACATATGTGCCTAGATTACCCCAATGTCACCACGGGAATCCGCAAGTTGAATACCAAAACATACATCAAGTAACTCAATAGAATACCACATTGTCACCACGGGTATCCACATGCAAGACATACATCAAGTGATTTCAAATCCAATATTCAATACAACATAACGAAACCTCAAAGAGCAAGACTTAATTCATCACAACAAGATAGAGAGAGGGAAGAAACACCATATGATCCAACTATATTAACAAAGCTCGCGGTACATCAAGATCGTGCCAAATCAAGAACACGAGAGAGAGAGAGAGAGATCAAACACATAGCTACTGGTGCATACCCTCAGTCCCGAGGGTGAACTACTCCCTCCTCGTCATGGAGACCGCCGGGATGATAAAGATGGCCTCCGGTGATGATTCCCCCTCCGGCAGAGTGCCGGAACAGGGCTCCGGATGAGATCGCTTTGGTATAGAGGTTTGCGGCGGCGGCGGCGTGGAAGTTTTAGGTTTCTTTTCAGGGTTTTCTATATTTATAGGATTTTCAACATTGGATTCACGCCAGGGGGGCCCATGAGGAAGCGACAAGCTCGGTAGACGCGCCCTGGGGGGGAAGGGCGCGCCCCCCAGGCTTGTCGCTTCCTCGTGAGGCTTCTGGTCTTTCCTCGAAGCTTTGGAGGTCTCTTTTGGTCCATAAAAAATCACCGTAATTTTTCAGCCCAATTCGATAACTTTTATTTCTGCACAAAAAACAACACCACGGTAGTTCTGCTGAAAACAGCGTCAGTTCGGATTAGTTCCATTCAAATCATACCAGAACCATATAAAATTATTGTAAACATGTCATGAATAATTCATAAATTATAGATACGCTGGAGACGTATCACTCGCCCGAGGTCTCCGACGACGTGGACGACACCACGATGGAGACGGGCTCCGACGACTCCGCCCCGGCTCCCGCATGTCCTGTGCACGCCGGCTTCACCATGGAGCAGGCGCAGGCGCACTTCAACGCCGCCTTGGCGGAGGTGCAGCCTGCGCCAGCGCCTGTGTCGGCGTTCCAGCAATGTACGAGGAACAGCGGTACAACCTGTTCCTCCTGGAGCAGCATCGGCTGGCGGAGGGCCAGATCTACGACGAGTGCGCGAGCGAGAAGGCCATGGCCGCCGCGAACCCCAACTTCGTCGCCGAGCAGTGTGCCATCTACGATGCCGTCCGTGCTCAAGCCGCTGCTCGCCAGGAAGCGGCCGTCGCGGTGGCGCGGCTGTAGGCGATCGCGGAGGAAAACAACGCCAGCTGCGCCTCCTACGTACCGCCGACGAACCATCAGCCGGCCTGGTGGGACGAAGACAGCGTCGGCGTCACCATTTCCGAGGATGAGTAGGGCACGGGAGGCGGCAGGGCCTGGTGTCCCATGTGGGTCGGTCCGTCTCCCGTGTTCTACTCTTCCTCGCCGGAGACCGCACGTTCACCTCACGGGTCTTATCGCCGGTGGTTATGAAGACGGCGGATGGAGGACGACACGGGTTCGGACGCCGGGCGCCACCGCCGTGTAGGATAGGTTTAGGGTCGGGTCTTTTTTTTTTAAATGTTTGAAATCTAATGAAAATTCGCCGTGTTTGTATGAAATCCGTCTAGTTTGTATGGAATCCGGACGTGTTTGCACGAATTTCATCCGGTATGTTGAAAAAAAGTTTGAAATGTATGCTGCTAGCTTGGATGGCGTCCTCCCGCATCCGTGTCCATGGACTGGTCCCCTGTCCGCGAACGGATGTGGGAGAAAATTTACGGGTTGCCGTTGGAGATGCCCTTAGGATTTAGGAATGACTGGCTGGTTTACTATCTCATCGCGAAACTAGGCACGCGCGCACGCATGTGCACAGCAAAAGTAGAGGTATCCACATCCACCGGTGAGTGGGGCCGAGGAGAGAGGGAGAGGTGAGAAGAGGACAAGCGGGAGGCGCTCGTGCAACTGCGATTTGACAGATTGATTGACCAGCCAGCCACATGTAGGAGTAGTACCCTTATTCATGTACTACATCCAAAACCAAAAACAAAGATCCAACGCACGCACGCATATGAAAAGGCAACGAAATGTGAACAACCTTGACACAAGAATCTCCCCAGAACGAACGAGTGGTACATGTTAGAGCATCTACAGGCAACCTACAACCGGTCATGCCTCAAATTTTCCTCTCCACATCCGCCTACCTTATATTCGGCACCCTATATCAATACTAAGCATGAAACGTAAGAACAACTCTACGTGATCAAAGCACGCACAACGAAGTCGGCATTAAATGGACAAGCAGATGCACATAAACAGACTGTACATCATCCAAAAGATCATCGGAGTTCATCGCCGGACAACTTCTTAACTTCAACAACTAAAAAGGATTAAAAAAACATAGGAGGGGGAGCGTCTTCACCACTTCCTCGCCGGGCATTTTCCCTTCCGGTCACCGGCGTAGCTGTAGGCGTTCGCGGCTGGTGGAGGATCTTGGTCGTCGGAGGAGGAGATGGAGCTGTGGTCGTCGTCGAAGTCGGAGTCGGAGAGGACGATCAGCACCTGCATCCGGCAGACGGCCCTGTCCTGCTGCCGCTTCAAGTTCGCGAGCCGAGTCGCCTCTGCCGCTGCCTCCTTCGCCTCGCACTTCGACTGCTCTATGGCAAGCCGGAGCGCCTTCGCGTTCTTCCGCCGTAGGAGGCGAGCGTCCGACTCCGCCGTCGTGAGCGACCGGCGGTAGACCCAAGCGAGGAGCCGCTCGTCCTAGTCGGGCACCGCCGGCATCCCGCGGCGGCGGCGCACAGACTGCTTCGCCACGTGCCTCTCCCTTGCCCACTGCCTCTCGCTGCGGGCGACGCGCACCTTCGATTCCGGAGTGCACGTGCGGGCAGGCCGCGCGGGCACTAGCACCCATCGCTGCCCCGCGCGGAGCAGCGGCCGGCTGGGGAAGGGGACGGCGTGGGGGCAGAGCGGATTGCGCCGCCCTGTCGGAGCTACGTGCGGGCCGGGAGGGGCCAACTCCGGCCGCGTCCGCGTCCGCGCCTCGCTGCGCCGGCGCGGGAGCTGCGGCGACGCTGCAGATCCGGAGCTGGCACCGGTGTCCACCTTGGACCGCTCCAAGGCAATGCAGAGGGCCAGCTCCTCGTCGTTGTCGAGGTCGGAGCCGGAGTGGCTGCCGGAGCTCGACATCTCGCTGTATTTGATTGGAATCGAAGAGGGAAGAGGAGGAGACGGAGCGAGAGAGGATAGTGAAGTGAGCTAGGTTTCGGAGAGGGGACGGTTTGGGGTTTTTTGTGGAGACGACGTGGGGTCGGTGGTGGGCCGGGCCTGTCAGCTCCGACGTGGCGGACGCGCCCAGGCCGTCCCATATCCGCCCTACATTTGGGCTGGATATGAGGGGCGCCGGACAGCCCGGGCATTTGAGAAGGCTTGGAGGCCCGGGTGGATCGATTTTTTGTGACCGGTTAGTGATCGGTCCGTCCGCCTGGGCGTGTGAGACGGGTTTAGGGCGCTCGGCTGTAGATGCTCTTAGAAGTAGATAGATGGGGTGGCTGGCTTTTGGTAGTGCATGGCCATTGTCCAAGCATGCATGTGATCCTCCATGTGAGCAAGCAAGCGAACATGTGGAGGAGTGAGTGAAAGGCGGGAAGAAGACAGAGCGAGGGACATTCCCCGCTAGCTCGTGTGCACGCGGCCGCATGTGCCTTGCGAGCCGTTGTGCTGCTTGATTTATGGGTTGATGATAGAGGTGCGACACTGGATCTGGGCGCGCACGGCCGGCTGGATATGGACATGGATCTGCACGCGCACGCGCACTGGCGACGCCGACGCCGACCCGCTGTAGCTTGCTGGCCTGCGCGCAACAACAGAAATGCCCATCAATGTGCCGCACGCGCGCGCGCACGTCGCCGTCGGTCGACCCTCTCTCTCTCTCTCTCCATGATCGGCGCCCCTCTGCTCTGCAAGGAAGAAAGGAAGGGCCACACACACACACATACAGAAATGAATGCGTGCAGTAATGAGCGTCGATGCATGGACCATGCATTCCCATCACCTACCTTACCCATAGCCAGGTCCATGCTGCCATTGCCATGGGTGCCTTGGCCCCAGCGCAGCACACTGAGCTTGAGAGCCGATGCAAATGTCAATTGTCAAACAGTACAACGCCACACGTACTAGTGTAGGTCTGCTCTCCTCTGTTGGAGTTTACGTTGTGCTACGTGCTTTGCACTGTTGCTGATGCTACGTGCACCGAACCCGGCTGGGGCTGGCCGATCCATCCATCTCCTGCTCGCTTGCCGCCTTCATTGCCCCCAACTACTCCACCTGTGCCCACACGCGCACGCGCGGGCGCGGTCACCGGCAGCAGCAGCAGACGGAGCCAGCCCAGCCCAGCCCAGCCAGAGCAGCGGCAGCGGCAGAGTGACTGTGCGAGCAGTCCTAGTCCCCCAGTGGCCAGTGGACCTACACTGCATTCAAAAGGACCCAGGCTTGTCCATTGTTACTCTGTGCAGAGCAGAGCGCGTCGCCCCACCCTCACCCAGTGCACTCCAGCTTCACGGGTCGGTCACCACCTCCGGCACCCGTTCACCCGCCCGGTCGCCACCAAGCCTCTGCAGCAGCTGACCATCGCATCAACATTTACTAGCCGTAACTTTGTGAGAAAAGTTACATCTCTCAAGATGTCAATAATTTGAGTGAGAGAGAGAAGCAGAGGACAGAGGTCAGAGGGCGCACGAGTGGGTATGCAGGGCAGGGAGGGAGATCTAGCCAGTGAAACCAGCCCCGCATGCGGTAGGGCCCAACCTGGTTTTATTTATGTGCAGTACCAGTACATGCCGCCACCCACACCCAGCAGTGGCCTGGTCAGCCATTTCATCCATCTAATCTACCATCATCCAGTCCAATAATCCATCCATCTATCTATGCGTCCAAAAGGACCATGAATCATGTTCATGTCAGTGGGTTATCAGCTAGTTAAATCACAGATCCAAGCACTAGTCATCAACCTCACGAGTACGTACATGGTCCAGCGCGAAGCACCCCATGTGCCTCCTCAGTTCCTCGAAATGCAGCCTCACTCACTAGCTCTCTCCCCGTCTAATTTTATCCGAACAAATAATTTTAATCTACACTACAGAGTACTATGTACAGAGTGTAAATCTCTTTGAGCTTGGCTAGCACTGTGCATGATTAATCAGTGGGCGGACACGAGCATGTATCTTGCACATGGCACCCATGCAATGCAAGACCTTCCTTTCCAATAATCTTTCCTTTTGCAGTCCTCATGATTGATCAGATCGGCATCAACCCACTATTCACTGGCAAATCTCCGACCAAGATCAACAACAAACGTTTTTCTTTCCTTTCGATGAGAATAAAACTACCGGGGGTGGATGGTCACTTGTATATACAAATCCTGCATAAACTACTTTGAGCAATGCTACACTTTGGGCATCTTCAGCGCCGCCCCCTAAAACAGGCATCCGCAAATGCTTATACAGGAGCCGGCTGTCCAACCGCATCCTCTCGATGTTCGCCAAGTTCATGCGCAGATTTTCATTTCAAATGCATAGCAATATGGATCAATTTTCCGGCCGCGTCACATAGCTCGTGCTCCCAAGCCAGTTGTCAACATCCGAGAACTCGCCACCGTCGTACATGCCACACGCTCTGCCGCCCACCGATTCGCCGCCATCGTTGGGATTCACCGCCACCACCTAGGGCTGGAAGAGTGAGAGAGAGAGAGGTGTAGCTGGGACAGAGTGAGCGAGGTCAGATCAGAAGAGAGGGAGACCGTGGTGGCCGCTTTGACCTGGTCCAACCGCGCGCAGTGCCTAACGGCCGTCAGTTGGCGCCGTCTCCCCCGGTGTTGACGTGACCCTGAATGTGGGTTTGAATGAATTCCGTCTTGTTTGCATGGATTATGTCTGAATTATTTTGTACCGTGGGTGGATGTTTTTGACAAGCGTTGGATGGCCGACTCTCGTATCACTACGTCCGTTTTGGGGCCGGCATCGAAGATGCCCTAATTGTACATGTAATAGACGATGAAATTTACTTGGGAGCGTTCGAAATTTTTGAAAAAAATTATGCCAGAGCTTTGGAGCATGTGTGAATGGCGTATTTTTTGCAAAAAATGACCCTTTTGCCGAATTAATCCCAAAACTGCCCCCAGCGAAACTATAGCCAAATCTGGCCCCTGGGGTCGGCGCCAAGCAACCTGGAGCCGACGTTGCGCAGTTCGGCGCCAACCAGGGCGCGCACAGGACCAGCTACAGTGTTCGGCGCCATTGTCCCTGGCGCCGACCTCACTTCGGCTCCACGGTTTTTTGGCGCCGAGCTGCAGTACTTCGGCTCCAGGTTGCTTGGCGCCGACCCCAGGGGCCAGATTTGGCTATAGTTTCGCTGGGGGGCCAGTTTTGGGATTAGTTTGGCAAAAGGGCCATTTTTGGCAAAAAATACGTGAATGGCAAGGTAAAACCAAGACAAGCACACATGGGGAGCAGCATCTCGGGGGCATACCTTTTTGACCGCCTGGCCGCAAACCAACACCCGCACGGACGGCGCGGCGCCGGTTTCGAGGCCGAGCATGCGCCTCCTATCCTATTCGTAGCTCCAGGCCTAGTCATTTTGTTGCCTTGTGAGTAAAATTTCTGGTGCTCTCGTCTTCTTGATCCGCTCCTCCCCTCCCCTCCATGGTCAAGACCTCATCTTGGAATGGGGACCCTCATCGGAAAAAGATATGGTCGTCCGTTTTTACAACAAGGGGTGGATAATCTCCTCCTCCTCCCTGTATAAAAGGGCATCCTCCTCTGCCTAACTCCTCCAGAGCAACGCTTGTTGCCAAGAAGGACACCACCAGCTCTGCCTGCCTCTTGAACCAAAACAGAGCATCCAAGAAACCGGAGGAGTGGCAGAGAGGAGGAGGAAAAGAGGATGGCGCTCCTCCTTGTGCTGGTGGGTGTTGTGGTCGGCGTGGTGGTGGCGAGCAGCCTGCTGCTGCGGTGGAACCAGGTCAGGTACGGCCGGAGGAAGCATGGGAATGGCTGCTTGCCGCCGGGGACAATGGGGTGGCCGCTGTTCGGCGAGACCACCGAGTTCCTCAAGCAGGGGCCCTCCTTCATGAAGCAGAGGAGGCTCAGGTACGTCCGTCCGCTTGAGATGTTGATGCATTCTTGCTTGCTTGCGTCTTCTTCCTCGGATTAGATTACTAGTTTGCTAGCTAGCTCTAGTGCCTGGACATGTCGCTTCGCCGGGATTTGGGGGATTTTGTTGGACATCAAGTTGGTTGGTTTGTGTTGTGGAGAACTCAGCTGGAGATGGATGCATGCTATTGCTCCAATAATAGAGTACCACTCGCTCTGTCTTTGCCAAGCTCCGGAGCTTGGGCAGCAGTAATAAAAGTGTAGTAGTAGTACTATTGTTAAGACAGAAATTGCAGTTTCTTCTATTTATCATTATCAGCAGAGCCTTCTTTTTCAAGAGATTTTTAGTAGTAGTAATTAGTACTCCCTCTGTTCACAAATGTAAGATGTTTTGACAGTTCAAAACGTCTAAATATATTTAGGAACAAAGAGAGTAGTATAGTAGTATTATATTACCAAAAAGTTAGTACCTCGTACATACATGAATCCATGAGCTACGGAAATGTGCCGGTTTGGCAGCTGCTTTCCGTTTATGAAAGGTGATCTGGAGAGGAGGAGTATCACTAGCTTTTCGCTGCTTGTCCCCCAAAAGCTCACTCACACACACGCTCACCACTGTTCCAGCTCCCAAAGCACAATTTCGATTGTAAATTACTCCTTCCGTCTCAAAATAAGTGACTCAACTTTTCTAACAGAGGGAGTATGATACCACAGATCAAAAGAGAAACACCTACCAGCCAGCTGAAAATATTGTTGCTCCTGCTACATGATACTGTTTGCTTGCTTGCCTGCCATCGGGAAGAACAGAGAATCTTTAGAATAAGCTTTTTTTTAAACGAGGAATGTTAGCATAATCCCATGCATAATGATAATCTTTGCTTGAGAATCTGAGCTATAAACTTTTCGAAACGAGGAACTAAATTGGTGGTGCGTTGCTGCAGGTACGGGCGGCTGTTCCGGACGCACATCCTGGGATGCCCCACGGTGGTGTGCATGGACCCGGAGCTCAACCGCCGCATGCTGCTGCAGGGCGAGGTCGGCGGCCTCGTCCCCGGCTACCCGCAGTCCATGCTCGACATCCTTGGCCGCAACAACATCGCCGCCGTGCACGGCCCGCTCCACCGCACCATGCGCGGCGCCATGCTCGGCCTCGTCCGCCCCGCCGCGCTCCGCACCAGCCTCCTTCCCAAGATCGACGCCTTCATGCGCGACAACCTCCGTGGATGGGCCGGTAGCGTCGTCGACGTCCAGGCCAAGACCAAGGAGGTCAGTCAGTCACAACAAAAATGCTCTCGCTTCTCGGACTGCTCTGCTCTGAAAAAAATGGTTTCACACTCAAGCATATTGGTATATCACAGAATATTGATCTACCACATTTAGGAACAAGTAAAATATTGTACACACCAAAGCAAGAAAAAAAATTCCAAAGTGGTTGTTGCTGAGTTTTATAGTAGCATCTCCTTGAATAAACAGAGTATCACTTCGAAAGAAAAATCCAAAGTGGTTGCCGCTTTTGTGGTTGTTGCAGAGTTTCATAGAAGCATCATATCTAACTGACTTTCCCTTTCCATTTCAGATGGCCTTGCTGTCTGCGCTCAGGCAGATCGCCGGCATCACGGCTGGCCCACTCTCTGACGCCCTCAAAACAGAGCTATGCACCCTTGTGCTCGGCACCATCTCGTTGCCGATCAACCTTCCGGGAACCAGCTACTATGAAGGCTTCCAGGCGAGGAAGAAGCTTGTGTCCATGCTAGAGCAAATGATCGCGGAACGGCGGTCCTCTGGTGATGCTCACGATGACATGCTGGACGCTCTCTTGAGAAGCGGCAACGATGGGACCAGGGAAAAGCTCAGTGATGAGCAGATCATCGACTTGCTCATCGCCCTCATCTACTCTGGGTACGAGACCATGTCGACGACTTCGATGATGGCCGTCAAGTACCTGTCGGACCACCCGCGAGCTCTCGAAGAACTCAGGGTATGTAGTACTGACATACTCTGCAAATCAATTTTGAAACCAGAGAAAAGTCCATGTGTTTTCTGTCTGCAAATCGATTTTGATTCCAGAGAAATGTCCATGTGTCTCTGGAATTTATTGATGACATTTTCACTTCTGAATGCAGAGAGAGCATCTTGATATCAGAAAGGGGAAATCGCCCGAAGAAGCCATCAGCTACGAAGATTTCAAGTCCATGGCCTTCACTCGAGCTGTAAGTAGACTTGAAATAAAACAGCAGAGGATAAAGTCAGAGTAGGAACTTAGTATGAACAAGATCATGATGAACTGATGGATACTTCTGTGCAGGTCATCTTTGAGACGCTAAGATTAGCTACAGTCGTCAATGGGCTCCTGAGGAAAACAACTCAGGATGTAGAAATGAATGGTGAGATATGCTTGGAAATTAATCCTACCAATTTAGCATTTCCTAGGAAAATGTTTAGTTAGTTCTAAAGCAGTATTATCGATTTCTTCCAGGGTATGTCATTCCAAAAGGGTGGAGAATCTATGTTTACACGAGGGAGATAAACTATGATCCATTCATGTATCCTGACCCAATGACCTTCAATCCGTGGAGGTGGCTGGTAAGTAAAAGAGCGAACAAAATGTGACCATCAAACCACCTAGGCCCTAGCAGAAGAAGTTCTAACCTTTTGTTGCCTACTGAAAATGTACAGGAGAAGAACATGGAGTCGCATCCACACTTCATGTTGTTCGGAGGAGGCGGCCGGATGTGCCCCGGGAAGGAGGTGGGCATGGCGGAGATCGCGACTTTCCTCCACTACTTTGTGACCCGATACGGGTCTGTTCAACCTCTTATTAGTTCACACTGATTCCATTTCTTTGAACAGCTCCAGCATTATTTACTGACAGATACTTGGCATTGGCTTTGATGTTTCAGATGGGAGGAAGAAGGCAAGAACACGATCTTGAAATTCCCCCGAGTGGAAGCTCCCAACGGGTTACATATCCGAGTTCAAGATTACTGATCTTGCAACATACATTTTGCAGAGTTTTAGGTAGATAGGGCCCAGACCGAGGTGACAAGAGTGCAATTTTGCGCCGATGGAAAGATTAGATCAGCCTTGTAAGAAATAGGAAACATAGGAATATTGTAGGTATTATAGGTTTAGGAGGCAACTGACGTAGAAGGCCACAAGAGGCAACGATGTTCTTCTTTGTGATCAATTACATATGCATGATAAGCATCACTAAATATATGTGATATGTTGGTGACTTGAATCTGATGAGCAGCAATACATATATGTGATATGTCAGATGAGTTGAATCCGAGAAGCAGCACCACATATATGTGATGTGCCAGGTGACTTATATCTGGTAAGCTGGGCTGGATTGCAGAGAAGCGAAGGGCCACAGATATGGCAACATTGCTACTCCTTCCGATCCATATTCGCTCAAACGGATGTATCTAGCACTGAAATACGTCTAGACATATCTGTTTCAGCGGGCAGTGGCAAGTAATATGGATCGGAGGGAGTAGCTGATATAGCAAACGGATTCTTTCACAAGAAAATAGGATGCGAATCAATGACGAAAAGACTTGGAGTTGGGTAATTTTTTTTTTTTAGGAAAGGAGTAGGGTAATTTGATCTTTCTAATCCCAGTATACTAGGTTCTTGTTCTCTCGCTTAAATAGTCTGTTCCCCTGTTACTTCTTGGTTATCGTCCTGTGTGGCGACCTTGCGAGCCCTGCTTGGTTAACCCCTGTTTCGTTTTTAGCTTTAGTTTTTCTTTGTCATGACAGGGTACCTGGGGTTTTTTTTTTTTTTGAGATTAGGGTACCTGGGTTTTAGATCATCTGAACAAATGTCAATTTTCTCTCCTTAATTAAATGAAATTGGGGTACGCCCCTTAATTAAAAAAAAGGCATAACGTAAACTATAACGGGCCTCCTGTTACAAGGTTAAAAACCAGAGGGTGACCCAAAACACTTGTTTTCAACCGTCGGCAGGGTAACTTACATTCATGCTGTTTGTTCGACGGTGACGGTGTCCGCGGACGTCGTGTTTCTCCCTGTAGGCTCCATCGTGGTGCTACATCTCCTTCCGTCTAGCTCCGGGTGAAAACTTGATCTTCGGATCGGACGGTGGCGACATTCCGTGGTCGTACCCTTCTTGGAGGCATTGTCTTGGAGTCCTCGGTCCGACATGGTTCGTCACACACCTTCCCGGACGATCGCTCTGGGTGGTGGCCTCCGTCGGCTCTAAGCGGTTCTTTTCTGCATATTCTATAGGTGCTTGGTAGTCGTTGAGGTTGTGTTTCGATGCCCGGCATCCTTGTATCTCGCCTTGGGTATGTGTAGTGTGCGTTTGTATCGGTGACTTGGATGTAAGATGGTTGTTTTATAATATAAAGCGGGGGGAAACCCTTTTTCGTTCAACATGATGGATTTTTGTGGTTTGATCAGTTCTAGTACACGGACAGAGGAGGTGCTTGCAAATTTGCTTGTCAGTTCCGGAGAAATCCTGCCATGGTTAGGGTACTGACTCATTTTTCTCTTAAAAAAGGAGGTCGAAACCCCAGCCTCTGCACGCTACACTTACAAACTTGATGAAGTGCTCTGAACTCACACGAAAGGACACCATCTAATCCAGTGGCCTCACCACGTCCATCAACACGTGTCCAACGTCGAGACTCCAGTGCGCCACGCCGCCGAGACCCGCCGTCGTCAACGTGGAAGATGCAACACCGCTCCACCTCTGGGCCCCTCTAGTCAGCACCTGCTCCAAAACAATGACCCAAGTGGGAGATAGACACGAAGGCGCCTCCATCGTCCTATCCAGGAGACCCATATCTAGGATTTCCCCTGGAACAGTCGGATCGAGGTGACGATGATTGCAACGACGATGCCTTCGAGAAGGAAACAACGCCGCCGTCGTCTGCCATTACCGAAGTTGGCACGGTTTTCACCGCCATTTCCGCCGCTTCAAACCACCAGCTAACTAGATCCGCGCTTAGTTGCGCCGTGGAGGGGCACGCCGCCGCCAGAATGCTGGCATGGAATTCCAGCATCCCTCGCCGCCCCTCTACGAGCCGCGGAGGGCCATGAGCCACACCTAGGACGGATTTGGGTGGGTACTAGATCCATGACACACCGCCGCCAACCATCACGAGAGAAGCACACCGGAGCTCCCGCATGCCAAGGAGGCGCCAGCCGCCGCCGCCCGACCACGGGACGCCGCCATGGCCGCCACACACGATTCCCCACTGGCCCCGCCCCAGCCGCACCCCGGGACAAAAGAATAAAGCTCTTTCAGTCTTGAAAAGGAATACATGGCCATACTTTTATTAGTGGACCAGTGGAGGTCATACCTGCAGGTGCAACAGTTCACTATTAAAACTGATCACAGGAGTTTTGCTCATTTGCAGGATCAAAGACTACATATTGTGTGGCAACATAACTGCTTAACTAAGTTTTGGGTCTTAACTATCAAATTTGATTAGTACACAAAATGTAGTGAAAATACCGCTGTAGATGCCTTATCTAGGAGGCCACATGATCCATCTCAACTGCTATTGATTTCCATTGGTCAACCTAGTTGGTTATCTGAAATAATTGATAGCTATAGTTCTCATACTAAAGCTTTGGAGATCATGCAACCGTTAGTTGTCCATCCAACCTCAAAGCCTCCCTATCGGTTGATCAATGGATTACTCAAGTATAAAGGGAGCATATGGGTGGGTCTTGTTCCTGCATTGCATCTTAAAATCATTTCTACCTTTCATGATAGTTCAATGGGTGGCCATTCTGTATTTCCTGTTACTTACAAGAGGATACATGCCCTGTTTACTTGGTCTGGAATGAAGTAATTTATTAAATCTCAAGGAGTCTTGCTTGATCTACCAAAAACCAAGCCTGAAAGAATAAATTATCTTGGCCTCTAATCTCCATTGCCAGTACCAAGGGAGGCTTGGGATACTGTTACTATATATTTTATCAGTGGCTTGCCCTCCTCTTCCCAGTCTAATTGTAAACTAGTGGTCACTGAAAAATTATCCAAGTATGGCCATTTCATAGCTCTTAAAAATCCTTTCAATCTCAAAACGTTCCCGAGGTTTTCTTCGACAATGTGTACAAATTGCATGGCATGCATAGGCTTATAGTTTCTGACAGGGATCCTATTTTCACTAGTTAGTTCTGAAAGTTACTGATTGCTAAAAGTGGCACTCATCTAAATATGAGTACTGCTTATCATCCTGTGACTGACAGTCAAACAGAAAGGGTGAATTAACAGGTGGAATGCTATCTCATATGTTTTATGAGTGCCCGACCTCAGAAGTGGGGTAAGTGGTTGTCCTTGTGTAAATTTTGGTATCATTCTAATTGTAACTCTTCCCTGGGTAAATCTCCATTTTAGGTGGTTTATGGACATGCTCCAAGATACTTGGTATCTCTGATACTGATACAATGGCTCCTACTGACTTACATCAATGGTTAGATTCTAGATAGACACTGATTGAAACTATAAGACAACATTTGCTTCGCACTCAACAAAGAATGAAACATTAGCTCATTAAAAAAGGAATGAGAGGAGTTTTTCAGTGGGTGATGCAGTTTTTGTCAAGTTACAACCATATGCTCAAGTTTCTATTCCATCCAGGGAAAATTATAAATTGGCTTTCAAGTTTTATGGTCCTTACAAGATCCTGGAGAAGATTGGTGAGGTGGCTTATAAGCTGGAGCTACCTGATACAAGAAAATACACCCTGTATTCCATGTATCCGAGCTTAATCGATACCTTCCTCAGGATACTATCATTCAACAAGTTTTTCCGCTTATTGCTTCGGCATTATGGGTTCATTTTCGAGTGCTCCAACATCGTGTGCGTCAGGTGGGCAATCGTACAATAGCTCAAGGTCTTGTTGAGTGGACCAATTCTTCGCTATCATTGGCCACGAGAAAGACTTGGAGTTCATGCGTCAGCAATTTACTCATGAGCCCACTTGGGGACAAGCCGGTACTCAACGAAGGGGGAATGCCAGCATCCCTGATCATCTAACAATGATTACTAAAGAACAGATGGTCACAACAACAATAGGCGATTGGCCTTGTAGATGAATCGACAAAGAGAGAAGGCGCAATAGCATTTGAAGACGCTCGTGAGCCGGGGCCGTGGCCCACTCGTAAGAAGATCAAACCCAGCTTTCTCTCCGACACCGTTTGGGCCCAGTAGCTATTGTAATGGTAGAATCATTTAAATAAGGAACAATAGCTTTGCAATCGTTGGCTTGGAACTGAAAGGCGGCTTCGGCCAATGCTTGTCAGCTTGTAGCTGTGCGGGTGGATGGGTCGAACAGGTACAGTGTAATCCAATTCCCAATTCAAACTCCAAACCCTAGATCGAATGAGTAACTTATGTGTTGAAATATGAGGTGGGCCTAGGGCCCATCTAACAATTTCAGAAAAATCTCTAAGGGCCCATGTGGGATTATATGGCACTAGGTGTGGTGGGAAGTTTAGTCCCATACCGCTACTGGAGAAGGAGTTGGACCTCCTTATAAGGGATTCTCTTCCACGTGCTATTGGAGCTTGAGAAGAGAAATGGTTCCCGCGCGCTCCTCCTCCGCCGCCCGCCGCGCCGCGGGTTGCGGGATTGAGCCACGCCATGCGCCGAGCTCACACCTATGCGCTTATTTTTGCTGGTCAGGAACGGAGAGTCTTTGACAGACTTGGACGTGGGTTCAGCCCACGTCTCTCCACGCGGCTGCGCCTATATATGTGAGGCGCTGCCAACCCTAGCCATCACGCGAAACAGATCACATCTGCCTCCACGCCCACGTCGTTCCCTTGCTGCTGCTGCTGCCGCCGGCGACTCCATCCCGTTCACCGCGTACACGGTTGACGGGAGAGCAGGCCTCCGAAACCCCGCCTCTCCGGATCCTGTACGGGAGAGGGGCGATTAGGTTTTTGGGGAGCGACTACGCGACTGCTCGCCTCCAATCATCTGCTTCCTCTACTTCGTCCACGTCCGCTGCATCGTCTTCATCGTCGTCATGTCCACCGACGCCGAGAGAGCCGCCGCCGAGAAGGAGAAGGCTGCTGCTGATCAGAAGGCAGCTGAGGAGGCTGCCGCTGCTGCCACGGCCAACTGGCCAACTGGAGGGTATAACTCGCTTATCCCGCTCCTACTGTTTTCTGTTGTAGCCATATTAGCGTTATACATAGATGTATCTGCTGTTAGCGTAGTATGTGCTTGCATGATCGAATATCAACATGTTATTAATTCTGTCAATGCCATGCTAGTGATTTATTCTTGGATTAAATTAATCGAAAAATTGCCTATTTACTATACAGTGTAATCCAATTCCCAATTCAAACTCCAAACCCTAGATCGAATGAGTAACTTATGACTTGAGTGGGTGGATGGGTGAAACAACTAGAGTGTAAGCCAATTCCCAATTCAAACTCCAAACCCTAGATCGAGTGAGTAGCTTTTTATTTTGTGAAAAAGATCTAGTGAGTAGCTTACACAGCCGGCTGACCTATCCATGGATCCATGCAATGACCCATCAGGCTTTTTTTTTGCATGGTAATATGTGTCTCATTCATATCATAAAGATTAAAGTACAAATCACATAATGACCGACATGACAAAACTGAAAAGGTAGCAGAACGTCTCTGAGCTTGACACCAACGCCCGTCACCTGCCTCCGGCACGACCACAGCAGCCATCGAAAGAAAAAATGATGGATCACCTCCTCACCCGAGCTCGACGCGGCTCCATCGCTGATATGCAGCTTTGCGGACCTCCAAGGTGGCTCGCCAAAGGTGAAACCATTACCGTTGAACGGATTAGACCGGGGCAACACCCCGGACACGCCATCGAACTCCAGATCTGGCACCCCCACATGACTAAGACATCGGAGGAGGAAACCATACCTGCCATCCACGAACCACGAACCCAGCACACGTTCCGTCTTCCAGATATCGTCGATGCAGACCACAATCTGCATCCGCTCCTCGACTACCTCCCAAGCTCCGCGCCGACGTTGGAGCAGACGCCGTCGCAACGGCGGAGCCTGAGGACACATGTCCACCACAAGGATGCCGCCGCCGCCACGACATCCCCGCTTGAACAGACTGGTTCCCAAATCCATCACCGACCATAGAGACGATTGCCTCGCCGGAGAAGAATCCGGAGCTTCTTTATTCAGCATCGCCGTCGCCGCCGCCGAAGCCAAGACGTCGAACGACCCAATACCCTAAGCTTCTTGGGCCCTAAAACCTAAAGCTAAAACGATCCAGACGCGTGGGATCCGGCGACCCCCCCTCAGCACCGACGACCAAAAGGTCGCCGGCGGAGGAGAGCCGCCGGAAGACGGCGCCGGAAGGAGCGGCTCTCCTGTGGCGGCGGCTAGGTTTCGCTACAGGAGGAAAACAATGACCCATCAGGCTGCCGGTGCGCGCGTGGACACACGTGTGTATGTACCCGTCTGAGCGAGCAGAAGCGCACGTATGCCGTCCGGACGGCGTTCGTCTAGGCAAAGAAACACTTGCATGGGATTCTCTCCTCGACCGTGCATGTCTTCTCCCTGGGAGGGACCAGACCCAAGACGGAACGGGCGGTCGGATAGGAGATAGTAAGTAGGAGTATACCCGTCCGTCCGTCCGTTGGGCGCAAGTGTGTGTGGTCACGCTCTCACTCAATCTCACCTCCTCTCGTCACGTCACTGGGAAGACTGTTCTTCTGTCGACAGGCAGATTTCTGGCCTGTTTCTCGCCACACTTTTTAGCTAGTTACTGACCATGCATCTGACCTGGTCGACGTAGCGACTAGCGATGGATGGGGCAGCTCACTGTCTAGCCTGGAAAAATTCCAAGCCGTCGGCAGAATTGAACTAAGGCCTCTTTGGTTTACAAGAATTTTATAGGAAAAATTTCTTTAGAGCTTTTTGGTTCGTAGGAATGGATTTCTATTATCATGTAGGAGAGGAATCAATCCTTCACATTTCAAAGAAAAAAAATATTAACCTAAACTCACTGAAAATATCTATCATATTCATCAAATGACATCTCTTTCTCTATGGGAATTGAGATACATATCATCTCTCACTCCACATGATTTTCCTGTTACTATGATATTCCATGAATCAAAGGAGGCCTAAGAATGCTCCTTCGGGATTTACCTTTGCGTTGTTTTGTTTGAGCACCAATCTTCTCTAGTATGATGTGGAACTTCATAATGTCATACTGCTAGGACTTTGTGGTTTGACTAGTGCTGGCACGCGTATCGAGGAGGTGCCTTCAAATTTGCCTGTCGGATTTGGACAGATCCTCGCAACGGTTAGTTTACTAGAGCACTCCTGCCACCACTGATTAGGTTAGTGGCAAACAACGACGATTAGCTGCTGATTCCAAGACTTTGCATGTGCTGCCTTAAAAATTCCAAGGTTTTGAAAACCTTGAAAGGTGTCGCAGACCAGCCAACCCGCTTTTGTCGCACTAGTGCTACGTCGGCAAAAACACAAATAGAAAACACACTTTGAGCTCAAATCAAGGAAAGTCATTACCATGTGTCAAAAAAATGAAAGTCAGAAATTTCAAGCTCGTGCACAGGTGTGATATTCAATTGCTATATAAGGCTATAATGAAACGGATATTACGGAAACCATATTACGTTGCTTTGGGAGAAACTGTGTGTTGTGATGAGCGCTAGTTGTCTTCGACGCCCTCTGTTTCTAAATATAAGACGCTTTTACAGTTTACATTGGTAGTAGCCGTCTGGAATCTGAATTACTTCTCAGCACTACTTCATCCAACAGTAGTGTACGCTCTACTATACTCATCTAAAATCAAGAAGGCGATTTTCTGTTTTGCGTTACTCTCACACGAGGGCGATCCCAATCAATAATAATTCCATAATAATTAGTGCGTTGCCCAGATATTAAACACCTCCTGCTCACCAGCTAGGAGTGACATGTTAGGACTTAATTTGAGATTGGTATCGAGACGACAGTCTCCCGAATTCTAGACGGTGGATATATGACGTGGCTCATAGCCCAGCCAAATCTAATTGGTGACCTCGCGAACACACGACTAATTTTATGATGTGTCTGATATACACGTAGCAAAAGCACAGCCGGACGTGACAACGACCACCCTAGCTATCGAGTTGTGACACTCTGAGTAACCGTGCAATCCTAATGTTGGATACATACTTTGTATGTAAAAAAGATAAGATGAAAAAAAAGACTACAACACGCATAGCGGCGCGTCACACACATGACGAAGCTTAGTGTGACAACTATGTGCGTGGAGGCGAATCATCTGGTCGTGTTCATTTCCCAGTCACACGTGCACCTGCACCTCTCACGTTGACCAGAGCAGCTAGCAAGAGTACGTAGGTCTACTAGTACAGGGGCGAGCACTATTATTGGATCCATAACTAAATAGGAGTATTTTCACGAGCTGGCCTCCAAAGGCAATTTCCGTATTTGAGAACGGACGTTTGGTGACCGAGCTCACTGGAGCTCGGTTTTTTGAAAAATTCAAAATTCAAACTTTTTGGTTTTAAAAAAATGTGAAAAAATTTGTGCAAGTAAACAACGATGTTATGTGTATGTGTGTAAAATTTTAGGATGAAATACGTTGAAATGCGACCTGTACAAAAAAGACAAATTCATGGCCTGGGAGGGTGAATAGTATCATGTGTTAAAAAGCCACAGATTTGTCTTTTTTGCACAGCCCTCATTTCAATGTATTTTGAACTGAAAATTTACATACATGTGTGTTATGCCTTCATGTATATCTGTATTTTTTTTCAGAATTTTTTGAAATGTAAAAATATGAATTTCGATGAAATTTCAAATTAGAATTTGGAGGCCTCCATGGAGGCCGAGCTCCAAAGGCAATTTCCGTATTTTCACATTGTATTTGCTTGTATATTCAGATATCGATATTTTCTTTCATACATTCGGTCAAGCTTAACAAAGTTCACTTAGAACAAAACTAAATCGCACTATATTTTAACATCGATGGAATGTCAACTAAATACAGGAGCACTACAACTTAATATACGGTATTACAGTGTGCTTTTAGTATTAAACAAGCATAGACACTAGTTCATGTTTAGGCCGAGGCATATATATAGGTTTACGAATACTATTAACCGATGACATTGTCACATATGGGTCTCCATCCCCTGAGGGAGAACCAATCATAACTTAATCATTGGAGATGAATTGCCACGTACCTTTCAAAATCAATGCGTTGACGCATACCGGTACTACTATACTTTGTTTTGCGATAAGGACAATTTATCTGTTGCTTTATTTGCAATCTATTTGGTATTTAAGGATGAAATACCTATAGGAGTACTTAGATAGGGATGGCGCCTCTACCTTGACCATGATGTTCAAACACCGCACTTGACCCTAGCTAGCTTCAATGATTCATTATCGCAGTCTAGTGACAAAAGCATCAATATATCGACATGTCACTTGTTGTGAATATATAGTGGGGTGATCTTGTTATTTAGCTCCTATCATATGATCTTCAAACATCTTTGTGTTTTGTTGTTTTGCCAGTAGTACTATGTGGTGAGTAGGATGTCCATTTCCATTTCCTCCGGGATTCAGGGGAAATCATACGTACGTTTGGAGAAAATGTATGTTTATTTATTGGGGGTCCTAATTGTTTTCAAGTCGTTTGGAATCTGGATTACTTCTAAGTACTACTACATCAAACAGTAGTGTAGTGCATTATACTACTAGTCTTCATTCTTCAATCAAGAAGGAAAATTTGTGGTCTGCGTCAGTCTCACACGAGCGCGTTGCCTAGAAATTAAGCCGCTCCTGTGCTCTCCAGCTAGCGGTGATAGGTTAGGACTTAATTGGGAGGTCGGTACCGAGATGACAGTCTCCCAAATCCTCGACGATTGATATACAACGTGGCTCATTGCGCAACCTAATTCAGTCGCTGACCACGCTATCATGCAACTAATTTCAAGACATGTTGGATGCACATATAGCAATAACACGACCTGAAGCGACGACGACCACACTAGCTAGCAAGGCGTGACACTACGACTGACCGTGCAATTCTAGTGTTGGATATGTACTCTGTATCTGAAAAAAGATAAGAAGACGAAGATGACGACGACAACACACATAGTGGCGTTGCACACACGCACACACGCATGCAAGTGACAGGATTTCAGGCATTTTATGCTATCGAAAGCTTGGTGTAACAGCTACATGCATGGAGACGGCTCAGCAGTTCGTGTCCATTTCCCTGTCACACGTGCACCTGCACCTCTCAGGTTGACCAAAGCCAGCTCCGCACAAAAGATATCAACCTCTCTTGATCCCATCATTACATAATCATCATGGTTCGTCATTGTACGAGTTACAGTGCGACGTGATACTGAGTTAGATGTGCATACGTGGGATACTTGCATCCTCAACTTTATCGGGTACTTTTCCGCTAGAGGCTAAATGTCACTATGGTTCATTTATTATATAGTAGTACTACTCCACATGTCTTGCCCAAATGAAGACACGGTAGAAAACTTACATATTATCCACCGCAAAAGATTATGAATATGATTAGCAATTGGTTCATACCAGACTTAACAAAAAGTTGCGGGACTAATAGATATATATCAAGACATTGTCCGCACATGTGTGCATGCCACTGCGTTGGTGCACTTTCACAGTTTAACCAACATAGACACTAATTTCTGTTTCATCCATGTACATTGTTTACGAATGTATTAAACAACGTCGCTATCACATATGCGTCTTTGTCACACGAGGGAGAACCCAATCATGACTTGATCATTTGGAAGCTGAATTGGCACGTACCTTTCAAAATCAATGCGTTGATGCATACTAGTAGTACTATACATTGTTTGCGACAAGGACAATTTATATGTTCCTTTATTTGCAGTCTATTTGGTGTTTAAGGACGAAATACCTATAGGAGAACTTAGATAGGAACGTCACCTCTACTTTGACCATGATGTACATCCACCACGCTTTTATTTTTTTGAAGGGAACAACAGAACTCTACTAAGTACTTTTTGTTGATTTTGTAAAATGATAAGTACAAACAAGATGGCTGAGAAGGCTGACTCAGCAAATAGTAAAACAAAACTAACTTCAATGATTTCATAAGCAATCTAGTGACGAAGCATGTATCGACACGTCACCTGTTGTGAACATTGGAGTACCTTGTTTTTTTCTCCTGTCGTTTGATCATCAAACAGCTTTGTGTTTTGCTGCTTCATGAGCAGACCTATTTGGTGAGTGGGATGTCCTTTTGCATTTTCTCTGTGTTGCCTATTTGCTTAACTTATTCTGCCGCGTGCGCCCATATATGTAGTGCTATACGCATGAATGTGTGTTCAATGTTCTTGATGGAGCATGGTGCTGTAGGAGATATGCCCTAGAGGCAATAATATATGTTATTGATTATCTCCCTGTTCATAATTAGGTTTATGTTCCATGCTATAACTGCTATGGTTCTCGAGTCTACAATAACCACGAGGCTCGGAGGAAGACTCATATGCACGTGTGGAATAATAAACGGTAAAATGTATTCCTAGTCTGGCCTCTAAGACTGGCTCAAGTATTGCATGATGATCCTGTTTTCCTGATCATGGGCATGGCTATGCCGGCAATTTTGAGGGCACAATGTTAGAAGAACATTTGTGTTGAATCGACCCGAATTGATGTTATGCTATGAGATTCATTCGTCATAAGTTAATGGTTAATAACACAGAGATGGTTAACGTTTGCATAATTCCTTATACCATGAGAGTATCGAGTTACTTCATGCTTGCTTCATGAACTTTGGGGTTTGTTAAACGTCATCCGTAAATGGGTGGCTATTACGGCGGCTTACGGGTTCATGGAAAAGTATGTCAAGTAACTTGATAGCTCAAGATTGGAATTTGCTCCTCCGACGATGGAGAGATATCTCTGGGCCCTCTCGGTGTTACGGTATCCATCATCGTCTGGCCAGACACTTTGTGATTTGATCACGGGGATGCCGGAACACGGGAACGAGAAAAGAGAACAATACCGGTAACGAGGTAACTGGCATAGTGGACAAGTTGTTGATCCGCGGGGATGCCAACATGTCTCACCTCGGGTATTTGTAACATATCGCGAAGCAACAGGAATAGCACACGGCAACTGGAGGTTCACTCGAATATTCATTCGTGTGGGTATAGGGGTCAATATGGGTGTCCACGGCTCCGATGTTGATCATTGATCGGAAGGGGTTCCGGGTCATGTCTATACTTCACCGAACCTATAGGGTCACACGCTTAAGGGTCATCTATCTGCTGAATACTAGACGGAGAGTCTGAGAGAAAATCACCGAAAAAGTTTCGGACGAAACGGAAACATTCCGGAGAGGATATCGGAATAGTTCCGGTGAAACTGAAAAGTTGTTTCAGGGTATTCCATAAAGTCAAATTGGTTTCGGCACATGCCTGGAAATTATTGGAAGGTACCAGAATTGTTCCGGTAACTTCTGAGATTTTTCAGAGACAAAAACCGGAAATGTTCCGGACTGCCGGAACCGCTTTAGTTGCTTTTCACAGATGAAAATCACTAAACCGAAAAGTTGTTTCGGAGTACACCATAAAGTCAAAATGGTTTCGGCACATGCCTGATAATTCTTGGAGGGTGCCAGAATCGTTCTCGGAACTTTCTGGAATTTTCGGGGATGAAAACCGGAAATGTTCCGGAGCTGCCGGAACCGCTTCAGATGCTTTTCGCAGATGAAAATCACTAAACCGGAATTGTTTCGGATCGCGTTGAAAATTATTTTAGTGGGTACTGGAAATGTTCTAAGCCCACATGAATATTTTCAGTTCGAACGGACGCTGAAATATGTCGTCGTGAATAGTGAAAGTGCTTTTTGGATTACTTTTTGGAAAGCCGCCTTTTTGGGCTTTTGCTCCAAAATATCTTGGAGATGACATGGATGGATGTGGCTGAAATTTCAGCCCCTCCACCCCTCCTTCTCCTATAAATAGAGGTGGAGGGGGCAGCCCAAATCTCACTCCTTCTCACATACAAGTGCCATGACATTTCTGGCTTCTCTCTCCCTCCCAGCGAAATAGTTTCGTAGAGCCGAAAGGCTGTCTGGGTTCCGGTGGGAACTAGTTCTGGACGGCGAAGCCCTGCCGGATAGATGACACCGTATGTGTGCAACCCCGTAGAGAGGTCGTAGGTTCGATCTTTTTGCCCGAGGGGCTGTTCGAGGGTCCTTCCGAAGGGTTGTCCGAGTTTCTGTCCGAGTTTCGGGGGTCCTCCCGAAGGGCTGTCCGTGAGGCCTCCCGGAGGGCTGTCCAAGGATCCGTCCGGTGGGACTATCCGAAAGACTGTCCAGAGGCCTCCCGGAGGGCTGTCCGAGGATCCGTCCGGTGGGACAATCCGAGGGACTGTCCCGAGTCCTCCCAAAGGGCTGCCCGGAGATCCGTCCGGTGAGCTGACGAGGGAGTACATCCTCGCGGTTGGGAGGTTGTAAAATCCTAGCTGCGGGGATCTGCACCGCCGATCGTCATCGACTCTACTTCCGCTGCGCTACGAGTCGGTAACGAAAAAGATCAAACCTTGTATGCAGTCTCCATAGTGATCCTGAGCTGGTACGTAGGTCGGAAATTTTTTGTTTTCTGCTGCGTCACCCTACAGGTGCCATAGTTGCACGAGTGGATTTCTTATTTTTGACAATTAGCAGGGCCAACTTTCCCTCATTTCAAGAAAGTTCAGTCCTTACTTTTGACAATTGAAAAGTTGTTAGACAAAACCTCGAGCGACACACACACTACATTATCATATTTTTGTTGCAAAAGGAAAAGTGCAATAATTTATACGAAAGCAAGATCATACACGTACGTTCCATTTGGAAGAAAATAAGCGCACCCACACATAGTATGGAAATCTGTGGATCGTTAAACTAATGTCAGACCCTGCAACTACAATCTAGAGTGACTTTCATAGTTTCACTATTTTCCACTCAATGTATTTTCCTTCAATACTTCTACAACATTATAAAATTTCCCGGCGCATCTAGTTTTTGACAATTAGCAGGACCAACTTTCCCCCATTTCAAGAAATTTCAGTCCTTCCTTTTGACAATTAGAAAAGTTGTTAGATAAAACCTCGAGCGACACTCACACACTACATTATCATATTTTCGTTGCAAAAGGAAAAGTGCAATAATTTATATGAAAGCTAGATCACATCCGTACGTTCCATTTGGAAGAAAAAAGGCGCACTCACACTTAGTGTGGAAATCAACTAAACTGCACTGGAGATAGATGAAGGGAGAGGAAGACATCCAGGACGACCAGTGTACTAGCAAATCTGCACTGGAGTCCATTGTATATCCATGTGCAGAAGAAATACTTTAGGAGGGTGCTCGACACGTCAAGGTGGCAACGGGGACGGGGATGACCGGGGATGACTCCACCATCCCCGCCCCGATCCCCGCCAATCCCCATACCCGTGAGCCCCGTGAAGCTTCGCAGGGACAAAACGCCCCCCATCCCCGTCAATATCGGGTACCCGGTACCCATCGGGTATCCATGGGGATCTCAAAACTGACTGGGACAGGTGAGATTGGAGAGGGCATGGTTGTTGGGAGAGGTGGAGAAAAATAGTTGTGTGAAATATCTAGGTATTAATCTATATATTGTGCATTTGTAGTACGCATGGCATAGTTTTTCGGGTATCCATGGAGTCCCCACGGGGGTAATTTTATCCCCATCCCCGCCCCGCGAGACTAACGGATACCCACCAGACAATATCCATGGGGTGAATTTGTCCCCCATCCCCGCTCCATGATGGGTAAATCCTCGTGGGTACCCGTCCCCACGGGGAATATTGCCACCTTGATCGACACGAGGGTTGAGCTGGCCTTATCCCAACAATGCGTGTTGTATCCTGATCCCCAGGCAGCTCTCTATTCTTTTTAGCCAGAAACTTGATTTTATACATCTCAAGAAATTGTGTACAAAAAATGTACATATACATATAAATGTGTTGTATATGCGTATAAATGCCCAGGAATATATATTTTCACACGCGATGTACACACAAAAAAGACAAACACATGTATAAATATTTGACCTTCCTTTTATTGTTTTAGGACCAGGATTTTGTCTTTTTGCGTAGGCCACAAAGCATGGTATTCTTTAAGAAAATTTATGTACATGTAAAAAACATCTATGTGTATCCGTGCAACATTTTTACAGAAAAAAAACTAGTAATAAATAGCATTTTTGATGTTTTCAAAATATGGTGCTCCTCGGAGCCCGCTCTCTAAAACATATGATTTGGAAAAGGGCCACATATGATTTGGACAGTGAAATCTACCACTGCATGATCTTATACTACTAGTGGAGAATCCATTTGACCGTGTGTTTTGTTACTATCGTGAAACACACATGTGCACGTACGTGGATGGGCACTATCCAAGCACTGCACAGGAAAAGGTGCGGCATCCATCCACCGGTGGGAGGGTGCGGGGTCTAGAAGAAGAAGAAGAGGACAATCTAGCGAGTGGCGCTCGTGCAACCTGATTTGATTGATTGTTTGATTAGCCAGCCCCATGTAACCGTACCTTGCTGCATACTCCAACAGGGGAACTGCATGCACGTACTGTGCAAAAAGCAACAGAAATGTGGAAAGTGACCCATGCAATGCAAGAATCGCCCTCTCTCTCTCTCTCTCTCTCTCTCTCTCTCTCTCTCTCTCTCTCTCTCTCTCTCTCTCTCTCTCTCTCTCTCTCTCTCTGAACGGGCCAATGATACGTACCACAAGTACGTGCGTGCGTGCGTTTGAGCGAGCGCAAGCGCGCGGATCAGGGAGGGAGGGAGGGCACATGTACGAGTGTGGTAGTAGAAGGCAGCCAGTAGGGTTCTTGGTTCCTCGACTGATTGGCGCCGCTCCGTCCGAGCGTGTACCTGGAGGTACGCTGGTACACTCGGGAACACCAGATCTGGGCCGGGCGCGCACGGGCAAGCTCTGCTGCGCATGAGGACACCCACCGGCGGCCGCTTGTGCTGAGCAACGAGTCAAATGCTCATCAATATCCCTGCCACGACTGCTTTCTTGCTTGCTTGCTTGCACACGCGCGCGCGAGCACATCGCTTCCTACCGTCCAACAGTGCCCGCGGCTACGGCAGAGCCCGCACGCGCACGGGCGGCAGCCGGCAGAGACACAGCCGCAGCACAGCAGCAGACCCAACAGTAGCCTGCAGGCCACACTAATTGTGTGGATCCAGCAGTGACTGCTCGCTTGTACTACTGCCAGTAAACGGAACAGCACTATTATTAGACCCATCACAAAATTCTAAGAGTGAAGTCTGTTTTAAACCCTGAGATTATAGGGTGCGATGCAAACAAACCCTCACGTTGAGATCCCTCAAGTCCATACTCTGTACTCACCGATCCCAACCTAAGCCGACCCTATACCTGTTTGGAAGGACAATCCCGACCGGGATAGCTCGTTTCTTTCACTGGCCATACGGGCCTACATGTCATACCCTTCTACTTCCACAACTTTTTTCCTCCTCTGTTGTAAAAAAACAATAATCTTTCCTCCTCTCTGCCTCTCTCTCGTGACAGTGTTGCTCGTCTCGGCCCATCGCCATTTTCCCGAAACCAGCTCCCCCGTCCGCGCGCATCCATGTTCATTGTATTTGCTTGATATTTCAGATATCGACGTTTGTTAAGTAAACCTATGTTTTGTCGGACCAAATTTGCTATTTTAAAATTATAAATATTTTTTATATTTCAGATATTTTAAATTAATGAACAAATTTTATTCATTATTTTAGATTTCAGATATTTCAGAGTAGTAATTTTTTTTAAATATCAATATTTCATATGAATTTCAGAGATTAATGAAATTATTCTATATTGAATATTTCAGATATTATTCAAATATTCATTAATTTTAACAAACGTAAAAAAATCACGGATTAAAAATGCTTATGAATATGAAAAAATATTCACGAAATTGAAAATGTACATAAATTCGAAAAAATGTTCATGAATTTAAAGTGTGTTCCCAAATTTCAAAACTTACGCATATAACTTTTTTGACGAATTAAAAATGGAAAAAGAAAACAAATATAAAATTAAACAAGAAAAGAAAATTTTAAAGGTCAAAATGAAAGAAAACCAATCGAACCAAAAGAAAAGAAAGAAAATCAAGAAAAAAAAAGAAACAACAGAACCTTCAAATACCACCCATGAGGTGCTGCATTTGCTCAACTGCCTCTACGGTATGCGAGAAAAATGAATTGTCATAACAACTCTTCAGAGAAAAATAGAATAAATTCCACAAATGAAAAACGGCGCCATAAAATGCTTGTCCCTCTAGTAAGAACTATTATGCACTACATTTTTACATGGGGGAAATGTCAATGAAATATAGGAGCATTACAACTTAATATGGAGTGCCATTCGTACACCTTCTCTTGGTCCTACATATGGAGATTACTACCAGACCGACGAGCTGGTGATCGAAAGCTTAATTGCCACCTTTTGAAATCAATGCGTTGATGGATACTCCTTGATAGGTTGCTTTATTTGCAATACATTTGGTATTTATGGATGAAATACCTGTACCATTTCGATAGGAATGGTGCCCCAACCTTGACGCCGATAGGAGTACGCTTCTTCGCATGGTCTGCATATATATACGATGGTTCAACGTGGCACAATAAGACCGCGACACATGTCACCCGTACGTTGATCTACTTCACAGTCACAGGTTAAAGTTCAGTGACAAATGTGCGTGTATCAGCACGTCACTTTTGTGGACACTGGAGGGTTTGTTCTTTTTCCGCTGATATTGGATCTTTGAACAGCTTTGTTTTCTGATCCTTTTTGTCGGCACTATGCGGCGAGTGGGATGTCCATTTTCATTTTCTCCGTGCTGCCTATGTTTTAAAATTCTACAACGTGTTATCAGCTCTACTAGTGCTCTAGACACCTGGCTCTCGAGCATGCATTAGTGTTCAAAGACCTAATGGTGCCATGGCTTAATTTTGACAATTAGGCAAACTTTTCCTCATTTCAAGAAAGTTCACGGCTGCTTTTTTTGACAATGGAAGCGTTCTTGGACAGACCTCGAACGGCATGCATTATATATTATCATCCTATCGTTGCAAAAGGAAGAGAGCACTCTCGTGAAGGCAGATGACATATGATCCATTTAGCATTGTTGGGAATACATCTTTACATTAGGAGTTACCGGCTGGAGTACCCTCCCCTATCCTATAATATAAGATGTTTTTTAACACTATATAGTGTCAAAAAAAGGCCCTATATTATGAGACAATGAGCGTATATCTTAGTTTGACCGGCCAATTGTTACCCACTCGATCTCATCGTGAAACTAGCCACAACACGTATATATGCATGTGCACATCGATGGGCACCCAGCAAAAGTAGAGGTGGGGCCGTGGAGAGGAAGATATGAGAAGAGGACAAGCGAGAGGCGCTCGTGCAACTTTGATTTGATTGATTGATTGCCAGCCACATGTAGCCCCTTCATGTGTACTAGTAGTACCTTCTTGTGCACCTCTATCGTCAACAGAAGAAAATCACCTCCGAACGAATGTAAAAGTTAGATCATCAACAGCCGTGCGCCTCAAACCCGTCTCGTAAGTCCGGACGGGCCGCCCGGTCACTGACCGGTCACGATTTTTCGACCCAGCCGGGCGCCTCAAACGGGCCTCAAACGCCCGGGTTGACCGGCACCCCCATATCCAGCCCAAATATGGGGTGGATATGAGGGCGCCCGGGCACGCCCGTCACGTCGGCCTGGCCCGTTGAAAGTACATGTAGTCCCCATGTATGGTTTTGGTAATTAAATGACAATCCTAATGGACTAACGTTTGCATTGAGATATACATTTGAAGGAAAGTTCCATTTGCAATGCATGAATAATACTGGATGAATTGATGGATGAATTCCATCAACATAAATATATGCATTGAGACTTGATAATGAATGGCAATTCCTATTAAGAAACAATGACATCAAGTTATATAGAAAGGTTTGTTCCATGGGTGATGCAAGAAGGAGATTGAATGGATTCGGAATGAATGCCATATACATATAGTTGTGCATCAAGATTATTCATGGAGCAAAGATAATTGTTGACCAAGATGAAGATCGAAGATTGAATTCAAAGATGGTCAACACACAAGCGCAAATCATGTACCACATGGGATCTTGTGGTATGGTAAGAATTTGTCAATTACGCTTTGTGTACTAACCCATTCTATGTGTTTTCTATATCTATGAGGGTTAGGTGATTCTCATGGACTTACATCAAGAGAAAGATTTCAAGTGCCCATGAGAGGATGACATCAAGAGTTGATGATCATGGTTGACAAGGGCAAGTTCAAGATAGCCATCCTGATGGATTACATGCTTGAAGCTTGTGGATGATCACATGACGAACGTATGAAGATGAATACAATGCAATGCTCCCCACATGGCTTATGGGGGAGCTATTTGAAGTCTTCACCAAGTGTAATGATCAAGATCATCGTTCTAACTTGAGCCAAGCATAAACGTCAACACCAAGCTCAAATGGAATGCTTTAGTCAAAGGTATTAGTTCCTTTGGCTTTAGTTGTGAGGATCGATGACCATCGAAAAGGATATATGCTCAAGAATGAGTTTCCGGAAGCTATCTAGTATAGTTCTTTTTATGATTCTTGAGTTATAGGGATCCCGCACTATTAAGAGGGGATCAAAGGGGTTAGTGATAGATTTTCTCAAGTCAACATCTTCTATTTCTACTTCCTCACATCATATTCCAACATAGGCATATTTCACTCCTATCCAGTACAAATACAATATGCCTATACATCTATCAAACAAAATCCAAAGCCAAATAGGTTACCCAAATACATGATAAAAGCTTTGCATAATTTGCATCCTCCATTTTGGTTGATCTTGGGTGGTTCTCTATGTGAGGACCTGGGCTTTTTCACTAGCTTCAAAACGAGCCCAAGATCATCAAAATCGGAGTCCGGATGAGAAAGTTATGCATGTTTTACTATTGGGGCGCCTGCAGTTTTTGTGTTGGCCGGATATCCGGGACTTGGCCCGGAAATCCGGCCGTAGATGTCCAGAAACCGTGTTGAAATGCTGGTTGTGTCCGCCGAATGTCCGGCACTTGGCCGGATGTCCGGGCCCCCAACTTTGGCCAGATGTCCGGGCCCTGTACTCTGGCCTCTGTTTTTCACATGCGTGTGTGTGCATTTCTCAGCCGCCGGATGTCCGGCCCGTGCCCAGATGTCCGGCCCGGCGCTGTCACTTACTCACAAACGGCTAGTTTTCTAGGCCTTCTATATATACCCCTCTACCAATCCGGTAGAGGGTTGACCACTCCACCCAAAAGAACCCTAGAACACTTAGTGGATCCCTCTCACTTCTCCTACACCAAATCATAGATCCCGGAGAGATTCGTGAGAGTTCTTGAGAGATTTTCCAATCAAGTGATAGATCCATTCCCTCTCCCTCTCTTGACCAAAGGAATTCGTGATTTGAGCAAGTCTTGAGCATTTCCTCCTTGATCTTGTTACTCTTGGAGGTTGGAGACTCCTAGGCGGTAGGAGTGCTCCGGTGAGGAATCAACTTGTGATTTGTCCCCCGGAAAGTTTGTGAAGGTTTGGAGGCCACCTCAAGGTCTACCACTAGTGGATGAGAATCGCCTTCGTGGTGATATCTCAAGGAGAATAGGGTGAGGCTTCGTGGCGTTGGTGTGCCTTCGTGGTAACATCCACCTCTCTAACGGTGACTAGCTTCCCTCCAAGGAAGTGAACATCGGGATACATCCTCGTCTCCGTGACTTCGGTTATCCCTAACCCTAACTCCTTACTTGTGGTTTACTTTGGTCACTTGACCGTGCATTCACTATACCTTGTTGTCCTCATTATATTGTGTTGGTTACCATATCATAGAGATTATTTAGGCCAACACTTTATAGTCCGCAATTCATACTTCCTACTATTGTTCTATCTTGTGACATAACTTGTGTAAGCTTGTATTGCTTACTTGTGGTTGTGTGTATTATTCATTTCCATATCTCGTGATATACATTGAGTAAGTTTGTGTGACTTACTTGTGCTTACTCATATCCTCGTTGTTCTCATCTTGTTTATCCTAAGTTGTTGGTGCACTTAGTGAGCCTAGTATATTTAGGATTTGTGCTTGAAAAGTATCCGCTTAGTTTATTTCCGCATTAGGATATAGCCAAATCCGTAAAAGATTTTAAAACGCCTATTCACCCCCCCTCTAGGCGACATCGTGGTCCTTTCACCCGCGCTGGCCCGCCCCGACCCCACATATATTCGTCCCCATCCTCTCGCGGACCAAACCCTAGCCACTTCACACTCCTCTCCCCTCCTCTTGCGGAGGCGGCTGATGCGGCGGCGCGGGCGGCCGCAGAGGAGGAAGCCATCCGCGCCCGCATTCTGAAGAAACGGCAGCGGAGGAACACGCGCGCCCTCATCCGAGAGCAGAATCGGGCGGTCCGTGCCATGGCCGGACTGCCACAGAGGGAGGAGAAGGAGGACAGCGACGGCAAGGACAGCTTCGGCGACGAGCAGATCCGGCTCGATCCCTACCATGTTTTCGACCGGTACTTCCACGAGAAGGACGGCAAGGGCACCGGGAAGGGCAAGGGCAGCCATGGATGACCTCCACCGTAGCCAAACATGCCAAATTTTGATAGTCCGATGGCATGCAGTAGTGATAGATTAGTCGGACGGAGTAGACGGCCGATGTGTGTAATGCATCGACGTAGTTGCATGAGTTTGTATGGATTTGAGATATGATAATTGAGGTGTCCGAATGTAGATTGCATTATTTGAGGAGTGTCCGGTCAGTCTCCGGGCGCGTCCGCGGGCGTTTGAGGGGCCGGATTTACAAAGTCCGGCTGTAGATGCTCTTATAAATACTTTCTACATACATCTGTTTGAACGACAAGTAATTTCGTACTGAGGGGGACTGAGTGAGCAGAGACATTCCCCGCTCGTGTCCACGCCTACGCATGCATGTGACATTATTCATTCTTTCCTGCTGCTTGATTGATGATCTGAGCGCGCACGGCTATATCGGATAGATATGGATATGGATATGCAGACGCACGCGCACGGGCGATGCCGACGCCGACGCCGACGCGTTGCAGCTTGCTGACCTGTGCACAACAAATGCCCATCCATGAATGTGGCGCACGCGCGCACGTCGCCGTCCGTCGATCCGCCATCCGTCTCGATGATCGTTGATCGGCGAGGAAGGAAGCACCAGTAGAAAAAGGGCCATTTGTCCCGGTTCCAGAGACCCATTTGTCCCGGTTCTGGAACCGAGACTAAAGGGTCGGGACTAAAGCCCAAAACCTTTAGTCCCGGTTTGCTTATGAACCGGGACCAAAGGCCCTCCACGTGGCCGCTGCGGGGAGCCCAGGCAGGAGGACCTTTAGTCCCGGTTGGTAACACCAACCGGGACCAAAAGGCATCCACGCGTCAGCATCTGGCAGGAGCTGGGGTTTTTTTTTTTTGAAAGGGGGGGGGTTTAGGGGGTTTTGGAGGGTTAATTTAGGGGTTTCATATTGTGTTAGCTAGCTAATAGAGAGAAGTGTCCTCTCTTTCTCCGTGCTTGGTCGACGGTAGCTACTATAGAGAGAACTCGACACGCTAGCTAGTAAGCAAATGAAGGAACCATTAAGTACACAAGATCGTCAAGAACATATACAGAGAGAAGTGATCGACCTCTCTTTCTCCGAGAGATTGGTCGAACAACAAGTTTTCGTATATCTATCCGACGCTACTAGCTACATATATACAATATAAGATCTCTTACAATCCCTAACATCTAATGTCAAATTCCAGATGGTATTCTCCGGCTTTATTTATGACGTGGTCAAGAAAGAATCCCGCCAATTCCTCTTGAATTGCTCGTATGCGATCATGTGGTAGGAGTTCATCCCACATCTGCCACATCTAATTTGAAGAAGGGGGTCAATACATATATATGAATGAAACTCAACACAAATCATGGTAATAAAATAAAATTGTGAATATTATTGCTTACGCACTTGAAATTGTTTTTCAGAGTAGCCCCGCTTAGGGGTCGTCGCGTTGTAGATGAACTCGCAAACGTAGTATCCACAAAAATCATTCCCGGTTTCCTGCCACAAGCACTTTACGAGAAATAGAGTTCAATCAAACTGATAATCAAGCATGATAAATGGTATTGATGAAACTAGAATCAATGGGAGATGCGCGGAACTAGCTAGTTGCACTTACTTTCGGGTGTGTAAATCGCAGCTCCCTCGACAGTGCCGGAACAATTGCGGTGAACTCTTTCCAAACCCTGCCAGACAAAGAAAATAATTACTTGATATCAGGAAATGAACAAAGTTGCCGATATGATGCGATAATGATCGATTGAACTTACTTCTGGAGCATTTCAGTCATGTCCGCATATTCCTGGGGATCTTTTCATTTCGAGTCTAAGACGATTACTACTCCCCGCTCAAGCTTAATCTCTAGCAGAATAAAGTGGAACCTGCGCACGCATGCATAACTCATGAATTACATTACATATGCACAAGACAGTAACACTCACTTGAAGTTGTAAGGAAAGAGTATTGTCTCTTTGTTTTGATTTTTAAGCAACGATTGTAGCAAGTTGTCCTCGGTTTGTGTGACATTGTTTTTAACCGTAAACTCATGTATGATATTTGGGTTAATGAACCCAATGTCATAGATTTGTGCTTTTCTGCATTCGACGATCTTCAATCTGCATAATATAGTGAGGATAATTATATATACATGCAATGAAAGAGCTGAGCTATATATATAGAGACTTAATTACAGAAGTAGTACTTACAGACAGTAGCAAGTCAAGATTGTTTTGTCGAGGGCCTTTTGATTGTATAACTGGAATATCTCGTCAAATTCAACAGACAACTGATCCATTCCAACGAGGTCGTGCTCCTCTTTAATTCTCAGCGTCAAAGTATCCCTACCAGACTCGCTGCAGGTTTTCATGTACCAATCATGGAATCTTCGCATCATCGTTGTTAGAGGAGGATGATCAGGTTTGACGAGAGGCCGCCCGTACCGGTAACTGAATTCGTCCACCTCCAACGGCTCAAACTGTACATCATCGCTCATGTAATCACCAGGATTGGTACCGGGCACCATCCCCGGATGATTAGCGACGATATCGCTAGACACCTTGAGCGGGGGGCACGATTGGTTCGCCTGTTCGCCGAGCTGGGGAATTTTTTTCCCACTTCTTCGTTTTGCTAACCTTGCATCACTGGAAGTATTTCCCGACTGCCGCACATCTTGATATGTCTTTTTAACACAGCGGACAAAGTTGGAATCCGGCGGAGGCGGTGGTGGTCGCTTCAGGGCATCGATAGTGCGCTTCACTTTCATCGGATCTAGCTTCTCCTTCAGAGGTGGAGTTTTCTTTGCAAAATGGGCCCTCAATTGGACCTGACATATCTCCTCGTTTTCAGACTCGGTCCTCTCATATGGTAACTTTTCCAGAGGCTTGAGAGATGGACCGTATCTGTATTCCCTCCCGCCTCTGCTTGTACTGCTAGCCGCCGGAGCGGCGGCGTCTCTCTTCCGTCGTTGCTTACGAGGCGGAGAAGGAGGCGGAGTGCTCCGACGCGCCGGAGGAGCCGGAGCGGCGGCGTCTGTCTTCCGCCGTTGCCGACGAGGCGGAGGAGGAGGCGGACTGCTCCGACGCGCCGGAGTAGGCAAAGGAGGAGGCGGAGTGCCCTCACGCGTCGGAGGAGACGGAGAAGGAGGCGGGGTGCCCTGATCACTCGCCGGAGGAGGAGGAGGAGGAGGAGGAGGCGGAGTGCCCTGACTCGCCGGAGGAGGAGGAGGAGGCGGAGGCGTCCAGTTTGGAAGCTTGATGTACTCCTTCTGCCATAGACATGTACTCCTCAGGGCACGAACCAGCCGATTCTCCCCTTCACCTGTAGAGTGGTCAAGCTCGAGCTCCTCAAATCCCTCCATTACTTCATCCACCATCACAACAGCATAGCCATGTGGAATCGGACGGCAGTGAAAAGTTCCGTTGGGTTGAGGAGGTGCAACAGAGCCGACAGCCGCCTTGAAAGTGAGGTTCCGGTATTTCGTCATAAGCTCGCAATGTTGATCCTCCGTGATAGTATCCACGGGGTAGCTAGGAGACGTGAAGTCAGGCTGAACGGGCTCCGTGGAAGCGACGCTGCTTCTCTGCTGAGATGGCGGGGTAGCTTCTGGGGTAGCTTCGTGCCGCTGAGATGGTTGGCCGGCAGCTCGCTGGCTCTCAGCTTCCTCTAGCTTTTGTAGTCTTGCATTGAGCTCTGAATTTCGCTCAGCTCCGCTTTCCTTTTTCTCTCCCGGCTTCTGTAACCGCCTGCGTCGGGAACCCAACCTTCCACTGAACGGAGCCTGGTGTGCCTCGTGTTCGTCCAGGGTGCTCAGCATTCCCTAGGGCCTCAGTCAGCTCGTCCTTCTCTCTGTCGGGAATGAACGTCCCTTCCTGCGCTGCGGTGATATACTCCTGAAGCTTCGTGACGGGTATTGCAAGTTGCTTGTCCGTCCAACGGCACTTCCCTGTTTCAGGGTCCAAAGTTCCCCCAACTCCGAAGAACCAAGTCCTTGAACGGTCTGGCCAGTTCAATGTCTGTGGTACGACCCCTTTAGCAATCAGGTCATTCTCAGCTTTGTCCCACAACGGCCGGGCTTTGAGGTAGCCACCTGACCCCGTGTGATGGTGATACTGCTTCTTTGCAGCGTTGTTCTTGTTTGTCTCTGACATTTTCTTACTCTTGTCAGATGTCTTGTAGGCCACAAATGCGGGCCAGTGATCTCTTATCTTCTCAAATCGGCCGGTGAATTCTGGAGTCTTCCCTTTGTCGACAAACTTTGATTTCAACTCATTCTTCCACCTCCTGAATAGATCTGCCATCTTCTTAAGAGCACACGCCTTGACCAGTGGCTCTATAACTGGCTTGTTCAGATCCTCCTCTGGCGGTAGGGTGAAATTTGCCTTCAGCGCGGTCCAAAGATCATCTTTCTGTCTATCGGTGACATAATCACCTTCATGGGCGTCGTCCTTAGGCTTATTCCATTGCTTGATGCTGATCGGGATGTTGTCCCTAACAACAACTCCGCACTGAGCAGCAAATGCGTCCTTGGTCCGCTTGGGTTCAATCGGTAGGCCATCGTCCGCGAGTGCTGTGATCGTGAACCTTTCATCCTTGCGCAACTTCTTCTTCGGGCCTCGTCTCGTTACCGAAATTTGGCTCGATCCGGAGGGCTATAAAAGAAGAAAGAAGAGTTAATATATGTACATACCAAAACAATTAATGCATCAATTAGCTAGTCAGCACAGGCTTAATTAATATATATACCTCGCCGGACTTTGCAATAGCTCCCTCCTCCGTTCGGTCACCGGAGCCGTCATCATGGTCTCCTTCTTCCTCCGGCATTCGGTCACCGGAGCCATCATGATCATTCCCTTCCTCCTCCATTGTTCGATCACCGGAGCCGTCATCCTCTCCTTCCAGACCATCGGTGTCATTGAGAAACGACAAGACATCACGTCCGCCGTGGATTATGTCCCCCAACAACTGTTCTTGTTCCAAGTCTCTTTGATCCATAGTTTCTGCAAATATTACAACATGGCAATTAATATACAAACATGAATGTCCGACGTCCGGACCGCCTCTCTCATGAATGTCCGACGTCCGGACCGCCTCTCTCATGAATGTCAAACAAGGGATTCTCTTAACCTTTAAGGGATTTAATTAACAAAATGGCGCCATTCTGAATGTGCAGAAAATGGTCCATATTTTTCCTGATCTCATCTACCCTTCTATATGTCACGTTGTCTAGTGTCAAAGGATTCAAGAAAACCAAGGCTTCATCATTAGCCGGAAGTAACAGGCGCATAATGGTACGAAGCTCTCCAAAATTGTTTTGGAACGGAGTCCCGGATAGGATAATTAATTAGCTTTTTGGTACGAAGTTCAGCAAGAGCCTTCCGAATATCGCTATTTGGAAGGCCTTTGCTGAAATTCGTACCAAAAAGCGAATTATTCTATCCGGAACTCCGTTCCAAAACAACTTTGAAGAGCTTCGTAGCATCATACGCATGTTACTTCCGGCTAATGATGAAGCCATGGATTTCTTCAATACTTTGACAGACAATGTGACATATAGAAGAATATATATATAGATGAGATCAGAAAAAAATTGGATCAACTTGTGCACATCCATAATGGGGGCATTCTTGATAAATCTATGTTACCAGAGTTTTCTATATATGAACAAAAAAAAATTCACATGACATGTCCGACGTCCCCCCTCATGTCGAAGTTATCGGGGACGGGGTGGATCGACAATGACGCTCTTTCTTCTAGGGTTTGGGTGGCCTCGATAGTTGGTCGAGCGAGCGGACCGCCTCTCTCACTCATGCATGTCCGACGTCCCCCCTCATGTCGAAGTTATCGGGGAGGGGGTAGACGACAACGACGCTCACCCCTCATGTCATGTCCGACGTCCCCCCTCATGTCGAAGTTATCGGGGAGGGAGTAGACGACAACGACGCTCACCCCTCATGTCATGTCCGACGTCCCCCTTCATGTCAAAGTTATCGGGGAGGGGGTAGACGACAACGACGCTCACCCCTCATGTCATGTCCGACGTCCCCCTCATGTCGAAGTTATCGGGGAGGGGGTAGACGACAACGACGCTCACCCCTCATGTCATGTCCGACGTCCCCCCTCATGTTGAAGTTATCGGGGAAGGGGTAGACGACAACGACGCTCACCCCTCATGTCATGTCCGACGAGGCCGGCGACGAGGACATACATCTATCTCATCTCTACATGAACATACATCTCATCTATATATATATATCATCATATCATATATATATATCATCATATCAACAACAGAAAAATTAATTGTTTCCAACAGAGCATCATATATATATCATCATATCATCTATATATATATATCATCATTTCATCAAATTATCTAACATAATGAACTATATATATATCAACAAAATCATTTATCTATCTATCAACATCATCATCTATCTCCACATGAAAATATACATCTCATAAAAAAAACATAGCAACGGGGGCTGCCGGCGACCATGGAGCAGTGGCAGAGCAAGGTGTGCTCGGGGGCACGCGGCGACGGGGAGCAGGGGACCATGGGAAGGGGGGCTCACTGGGGGGCAAGGTGTTCTGACTTCATTTGGTATTTTTCATGCATTTACTGATTTTTTTGAGCTAAATGGCCATGAAATTGAAAAGCACTACAAATGAACTCTGAAAAGGTTGAAAGTTGGCATGGTATCATCATTTCACCCAAATAGCATGTGCTAAAAGTTGAGAGGGTTACGGCAAAAACTAGATGCACTTCGTGTACAAAACGGACAATCTCTTTCGAAGTATCAGGGTTTCATACGAAAACTCATCTGTTACAAAAGGCATTTCATTTCTTCACATGTAACTGCAGTGATATTCTAGATCAAAGGCATCATCATACTAGTTGTGGAGAGAAAGTCTTCACTTTTTCTTCGCTTGTGTCCTTTGCTTATTGCGCCGTAACCATGGATAATCTTCATCGTTTAACAGGGTGCTTGGGTCAGCCTTGACTTTGAAGGGAGGAATTGCATGAAACTTTCCATAATCTTCAGACATGTCTGTCTTGCCCTCCAATCCCACGATGTCTCTTTTTACTGAAAGAACTATGTGGCGCTTTGGCTCATCTTATGATGTATTCGCTTCCTTATCTTTTCTTTTTCTCGGTTTGGTAGACATGTCCTTCACATAGAAAACATGCGCCACATCATTGGCTAGGACGAATGGTTCGTCTGTGTACCCAAGATTGATCAGATCCACTGTTGTCATTCCGTACTGTGGGTCTTCCTGTACCCCGCCTCCTGACAGATTGACCCATTTGCACTGAAACAAAGGGACCTTGAAATCATGTCCATAGTCAAGTTCCCATATGTCCACTATGTAACCATAATATGTGTCCTTTCCCCTATTGGTTGCTGCATCAAAGCGGACACCGCTGTTTTGGTTGGTGCTCTTTTCATCTTGGGCGATCGTGTAAAATGTATTCCCATTTATCTCGTACCCTTTGTAAGTCAATACAGCCGAATATGGTCTCCTGGCCAACGAGTACAGCTCATCAGAAACAGCGTTGTCACCCATGAGACGTGTTTGCAACCAACTGCCGAAAGTCCTGATGTGTTCATATGTAATCCAGTCGTCACACTGCTCCGGATGTTTGGAGCGCAGAATATTTTTGTGTTCATCGACATACGGGGTCACCAAGGTGGAATTCTGTAGAACTGTGTAGTGTGCTTGAGACCAAGAATGCATGTCCCTACATATTATTGAGTCCGCTCCTAGCGTGCCTTTTCCAGTCAGTCTCCCCTCATACCGCGATTGAGGGAGACCAATCTTCTTAAGGTCAGGAATGAAGTCAACACAAAACCCAATGACATCCTCTGTTTGATGGCCCATGGAGATGCTTGCTTCTGGCCTAGCACGGTTACGAACATATTTCTTTAAGACTCCCATGAACCTCCCAAAGGGGAACATATTGTGTAGAAATACAGGGCCCAGAACGACAATCTCGTCGACTAGATGAACTAGGACGTGCGTCATGATATTGAAGAAGGACGGTGGGAACACCAGCTCGAAACTAACAAGACATTGCACCAAATCACTCCTTAACCTTGGCAAGATTTCTGGATCGATCACCTTCTGAGAGATTGCATTGAGGAATGCACATAGCTTCACAATGGCTAATCGAACGTTTTCCGGTAGAAGCCCCCTCAATGCAACCGGAAGCAGTTGCGTCATAATCACGTGGCAGTCATGAGACTTTAGGTTCTGGAACTTTTTCTCTGCCATATTTATTATTCCCTTTATATTCGACGAGAAGCCAGACGGGACCTTCATACTGAGCAGGCATTGAAAGAAGATTTCCTTCTCTTCTTTGGTAAGAGCGTAGCTGGCAGGACCTTCATACTGCTTTGGATGCATGCCGTCTTTTTCATGCACACGTTGCTGTTCCTCCCGTGCCTCCGGTGTATCTTTTGTCTTCCCATACACTCCCAAGAAGCCTAGCAGGTTCACGCAAAGATTCTTCGTCACGTGCATCACGTCGATTGCAGAGCGGACCTCTAGGTCTTTCCAATAGGGTAGGTCCCAAAATATAGATTTCTTCTTCCACATGGGTGCGCGTCCCGCATCGTCAGTCGGAACAGATAGTCCGCCACGACCCTTTCCAAATATTACTTGTAAATCATTGACCATATCAAGAATGTGATCACCAGTACGGAGGGCGGGCTTCTTCCGGTGATCTGCCTCACCTTTGAAATGCTTTCCTTTTTTTCGACATTGATGGTTGGTCGGAAGAAATCGACGATGCCCCAGGTACACATTCTTCCTGCATTTGTCCAAATATATACTGTCGGTGTCATCTAAACAGTGTGTGCATGCGTGGTATCCCTTGTTTGTCTGTCCTGAAAGGTTACTGAGAGTAGGCCAATCGTTGATGGTTACAAACAGCAACGCATGTAGGTCAAATTCCTCCTGTTCGTTCTCATCCCACACACGTACACCTCTTCCATTCCATAGCTGTAAAAGTTCATCAACTAATGGCCTTAGGTACACATCAATGTCATTGCCGGGTTGCTTAGGGCCTTGGATGAGCACTGGCATCATAATGAACTTCCGCTTCATGCACAACCAAGGAGGAAGGTTATACATACATAGAGTCACAGGCCATGTGCTATGCTTGCTGCTCTGCTCCCCAAAAGGATTAACGCCATCTGCACTTAAACCAAACCATACGTTCCTCGGGTCACTTGTAAAGTCGCTCCACTTTCTCTCGATCTTTCTCCACTGCGACCCGTCAGCGGGTGCTCTCAACTTCCCGTCTTTCTTACGGTCTTTTATGTGCCATTGCATCAACTCGGCATGCTTTTTGTTTCTGAACAGACGTTTCAACCGTGGTATTATAGGAGCATACCACATCACCTTGGCAGGAACCCTCTTCCCGGTGCGCTGGCCCTCAACATCACCAGGGTCATCTCTTCTGATCTTATACCGCAATGCACCGCATACCGGGCATGCGTTCAAATCCTCGTACGCACCGCGGTAGAGGATGCACTCATTAGGGCATGCATGTATCTTCTGCACCTCCAATCCTAGAGGGCATAGAACCTTCTTTGCTTCGTACGTACTGCCGGGCAATTCGTTATCCTTTGGAAGCTTCTTCTTCATTATTTTCAGTAGCGAACTAAATCCCTTGTCTGATACACCATTGTCTGCCTTCCATTGCAGCAATTCCAGTGTGGTACCGAGCTTTCTGTTGTCATCTTCGCAATTTGGGTACAACCCTTTTTTGTGATCCTCTAACATGCGATCGAACTTCAACTTCTCCCTTTCACTTTCGCATTCTCTCTGTGCATCAACAATGACCCGGCGAAGATCATCATCGGGCACATCGTCTGGTTCCTCTTGATCTTCAGCTTCCCCCATTGCAACATCACCGTATTCAGGGGGCGGGTAGTTGTCATCATCGTCTTCTTCTTCGTTGTCTTCCATCATAACCCCTCTTTCTCCGTGCTTGGTCCAAACATTATAGTGTGGCATAAAACCCTTCTCAAGCAGGTGGAAGTGAAGGGTTTTAGAGTTGGAGAAAGCCTTCGTATTCTCACAGACAGTACATGGACAATGCATAAAACCATTCTGCTTGTTTGCCTCAGCCGCTTCGAGAAAATTATGTAGGCCCTTAATATACTCGGAGGTGCGTCGGTCACCGTACATCCATTGCCGGTTCATCTGCGTGCGTTATATAGTTCTCATTATTGAACAACATATAACTCTCTAGAGCATCTAATTAAAACATACATTGAAACTATGTAAAAAAATTATATGCAACAACAAATCCGATCATAACCGCAACTAAGGTACCAATTGATCCAACGGCATAATGATACCAAGCCTCAGTATGAATGGCATATTTTCTAATCTTTCTAATCTTCAAGCGCATTGCATCCATCTTGATCTTGTGATCGTCGACGACATCGGCAACATGCAACTCCAATTTCATCTTCTCCTCTTCAACTCTTTGTAATTTTTCTTTCAAGTAATTGTTTTCTTTTTCAACCAAATTTAACTTCTCGACAAGAATTTCTATGTCGGTTGGAATTTCCGGTTCACATACCTCCTAGATTAAAAAATCTATGTCACGTTGGTCGGCATAATTGTCATAAACACTAAATAAAACAAATAGTTATAAAAGATAATATATACCACATCCGAATCATAGACAGGACGAGGGCCGACGGAGGCGGATACCAAAACCATCGCACTATATAATAACAAACAATAATAAAAGTAAGAAAATTACACCAGTATCTATCTAAATCATACAAGTAAGAACTTTTTTCTTTTAGAAAGAAGATAAGAAGAAGAGGCTAACCACGGTGGTGCCGGCGCCGAGATGGGCGCGGGCGATCGACGACGGTGAGGACGGGGACGGGACAGGACGGACCGCCAAACCTAGACAAATCTTGAGGAAAATGGAGCTTGGACAAGGAGCTTCGAGAGGAGAAAGCTTAAGTGTGGCTCGGGCATTTCATCGAACACCTCATGTGCATAGGAGGTGAGCTAGAGCACCACAAAGCTCTCCCACGGCCGGCCAAAAAAACAGAGCAGTGCACTGCTCTCCTCGCGGGCAGGGGGTATATATAGGCCGACCATTGGTCCCGGTTTGTGGCTGGAACCGGGACTAAAGGACATCATTTGGTCCCGGTTCCAGCCACAAATTGGGACCAATGGTTGTGGGCCAGGAGCGAGGCCCATTGGTCCCGGTTCGTGTCTGGAACCGGGACCAAAGGGGTCAGACGAACCAGGACCAATGGCCCACGAGGCCCGGCCGGCGCCCTGGCCTCACGAACCGGGACCAATGCCCCCATTGGTCCCGGTTCATGAGTGAACCGGGATTAATGGGCTTTTCAGGGCTGGACCAAAGCCCTGTTTTGTACTGGTGAAGTTTCCTGCTTTGCGCTGATGGATCGACCCCTGACTGCAAGGAAGAAAGGGCCACACATACATAAATGGATGCAGTAATGAGCGTCTGTGCATGGACCATGCATGGCTCCATGCCCATCACCTACCTATAGCTAGGTCCATCCATCCATGCGTGCGTTGGCCCCAACATAGCACGCCGCGGTATAGCTAGCTAAGATCATCTACATCCGGATATATGAAATCTGAAACCCTATATGTCTGTGGACGCGTCTGGACAGTAACCGGTCAATCATCAAATAACGAGGAGGCAGACGCGAGGAGCTGCTCCTCCTCATCAGGCACCGTCGGTAATCCGCGTCGATGGCGAGAGGACCGTGCGACCGCCTCCGCCCTCTCCCTAACCCGCTACCTCTTGCGGCCGGCGGCATGCGCCTCCGTTTCGGGCGTACGTGTCCACGGCGCCACCGGCGCGGGCATGAGAACCCACCGTTGCCCCTAAGGAGCAGCGAACGGAGGGTTAGAAGGGCGTCCGGCTAGCGGGGCGGAGCGGGCCGAACGCGCGGAGCTATGCGTGGTGCGGGACGGCCGGTGCCGACGTTCGCGCTGCGGCGGCGGGCAATAGGGGACAGCGCAAAGCCGTTGCTGCCGCCCGTGTCGACCCGCGAGCGCTGTAGCGCAATGCAGGCCAGCTCCTCGCGGACGAAGGCGTCCCAGTCGTTCTCATTGGCGGATCCGACACCGCCGCTGCTGCCGGTGTTCAACATTGGGACGGAGAGGGGAGGGGAACAGACATGGAGTGGAGGGGTAGCGACGGAGAGTGGAGCAGAGAGTGAAGTGAAAGCTACGGTTTGCTCCGGTTTGGGGTTTTAAGTGGGGACGGAATGGGGTCCGTGCGGGGCATAGTCGGCTGTGATGTGACGGATGCGTCCTGGACTCCCCAAACCCGCCCCAGATTTGGGCTAGGTTTGAGGGACGTCGGTTAGCCGGACAGCCGCTGCCGGTTTGGGAAGCCCGGCTCGGTCACCTTTTTCTGACCGGGTCGTCCGCCCGGCTGTAGAGCACCTACGACCGAACGCCCCATATCTGTCCCAAACACCCGAGCACCCTGCTCAGTCAGTGTCCGAACAAAAAAAAAGGCACCCAACCGGACCAGGCAAATCTATCCCAAACGTCCGGGCTGACCGACAATCCTCATACTCGGCCCATACATGGGGCGGATATGGAGACGTCCAGACACGCCCGTCACATAGGACTGACCACAAGGTCCCTCGTCAAATCGCTTGAGGTCGTCCCCTCCTTGCCCAACATGCCATATTCCTCTTATCTTTTTTATCTCCTCTACACAGCCGCCACCGTAGATCCATCGCCATTGTTGCTCCACCGTCGTCTCTAATCCACGGCGCCATCACTGGAGGCCCCAACCCACAACGCCACCACTGGACAAGGTCGCCGCCACCGGACGCCGCCCCGGTACGTTCAACTCCTCCGGATATACACCTCACGTTCTATGTGTTCGATGAAATGTCCGAGCAATTTTTTTTATTCTTTTGGCAATTTGTAGGTCACCGATGGATTCGTCGTCAAATGATGGTTATGGAAACACGGGCGTTGATGAATTCATATACAATGAGATCATCGATTTCGATAAGATGCTGAAATGATGATAATGAGCATCCAAAAAAAAAATGGAGAAAGAAGAGGAGCACGTACTGAACTCCAAGGGTTTGATAAAGGGCCGGAGAGTTATTCCCCGGAATAGGATCGCTGGCGTACGGTTTCTGTACGCGGACTACTTCACAATGGACCCAACGAACCAATTTGCAACCGCAACCCTTACTTCTGAAAACTCGAATTTATGCAAACACATACATGTCGATCATCACATACAAATACAAATTATTCGTACATAAATTTACATATCCCAAAAGTTAGCAATATGCTCCTCCGCCTTGAAGTTGTCATCAACCATCCCCGTGACAGTCACTACGCGCAAGAACAAAGGCCTCGTTCGTTTGAGGGCCGGCGGATGTGCCAACCGCGGTTGTAGATGCTGTAGCCGGTGCAAATGTCAAACAGTAGAACCCCACACACAGTATGCATATGCTCTGTTCGAGTTCTGTTGTGCTTTGAAGTTGAAGTGCTAGTATTGCCGCGTGCACCGAACCCAGCCGGCCGATCCATCCATCCATCCATCTCTTGCTTCCTTGCCGCCTTCACTCTTCATTGCCAACCACTCTTCATTTCCTAGTGTTTGATGCCATAGGAAAAACAAAGGAATTGTAAAAAAAGTTAGAGTGGATGTTAGATTTTCAATGAAATGTAGTACAAAAGATTCCATTAAAAAAAATCCTATGGGATCTAATCCTATAAATCAAAGGACCGATGTAGGAAGAATTCCTAAGTATCTCAATCCTTCAAAAATCCTATAGAATTCCTTCGAATCAAAGGAGCCCTGAAAGTTTTCGAAGGTGAGGGACAGAGGAAAACGGAGAGGACATGGTACTGGAAACAGATCCAAGCCTCTGCAGCAGCTGACCATCACATCATGATTTACTCGTACAGTACTCCAGTGGACAGTGGTCAATAATTTGAGAGAGAGAGAGAGAGAGAGAGAGGACATAGTACAGAGGGTGCACGAGCGGGCAGGGAGAGAGATCTAGCCAGTGAAACCAGCCCCGCATGCGGTAGGGCCCAACTTGGTTTTATTTATGTAGTACTACAAATACATGCTGCCACCCACACGGCCACACCCACATGCACCCAGCAGCAGCAGTAGGTACCATACCCCTCTTGGCCACCCATTTCATCCATCTACCGTCGGCATCCTCAAATCCTCCTCAAACGTCGGCGGACGCACCCAATCAGTGACCGAACAGGAAAGAGAAGAAAAAAAGTGACCCAACCGGATCCGTCACAACATCTATATATGTCTGGGCTGTCCGCGAACCCTCAATTTGAGGACAAATGTAGGAAGGATATGAGGGCTCGTGGACGCGCTCGGTCAGTTCGCCACGTATGACGCGCCCACCCCGGACCACCTTTTCTCTTTCTTCATTCATTTTTTTCTTTCTCTCTCTCCATCTCCATCAATCACGTGCATGTGACCGGACATATGAGAAAGAAAATGAGGAGTGCGACTGCATGAATAGACAAATAGGGGCTTAAAATGAACACGCCCGAGCACTGCGCATCCGCGGGTGTTTAGGGTGTCAAATTTGCGAAGTCCGGCTGTAGAGGCTCTAATCCATCGATGCAAAAGTATGGTCATCATCTTCACCTCCTAAGCAAAGGCATGCTACTCCTGTGCATTATTAGCTAGTTAAATCACAGATCCAAGCATGATTAACCTCACAGTCCACACAATCATTTGCATGCATGTGAACTGCCGGACCATCTGTGACAGCAAACCACCCTTGATCCGCCTCTTCATTTTTACTTGTCTTACAACAAATATGCCTCCGATCGCCTTACAATACGTGTCAACTGTTGGTCCAAGTATTGGCTGGCCCTGGCCGGAACAATAGAGTAAAAATGGTCCAATGCGAAGCACCCCATGTGCCACCTCAAGATGAACCTTCCCTCGCTCTAATTTTATTTGAGCAACTCACTTTAACCAAGACCGCGCCCGGGCACACATGATACACAAAACCACCAAGTACAAATCTCTTTTATGCTTAGCAAGCACTGTGCATGAGCAATCAGTAGGCGGACACACGCATGTATCTTGCACATGGCGCCCATGCAACGCAGCAACTCCCTTTGTAGTAATAATCTTTTCTTTTGCAATCCTCATGATTGATCGGATCGCATCGACCCACTGCTCACTGGCAAATCTCCAACCAAGATCAACAACAAAAGTTTTTCTTTTTCGTTGAGAAAAAATCTACCGTCCCCACAAAAAAAAAAGAGAAAAAATCTACCTGCAGATGGATGATCACCTGTATATATAATCCCGGATAAGGGCCCCTTTGATAAAAAAAATTGACATTTTTATTAATTGTACAAATTGACTAACAATTAAAAAAATTGTGAGAATGGCTAAGACCATATGTTAAGTAGCACATGCATGCCCTTACAAACCCACCCATACAAAAAAATAAAATTACATTCAAATTCTTGGAGAAGCCGTAGTCTTTTTCCTCATGCATCCACCGGCGGTGCTATATGAGCATAGCTCGATATTGCCTCTGGGCCTCCGTCTCGACGGAGCAATTTTTTTTAGCCCAATTTGTAGAAGCAGCGGCCTGGAAGTCGTTGATGTAGACCAGGAGATGTCGGCGTTCGTGATCTGAGATGCAAATCGTTGCCCCGGGGAAGAAAACACCGAGAAGGGCTTGTAGAAACCCCAATGATCACGAAAGCTGGACGAATCTAGACGGGTCTATCGGAACCTATACCGACCGGATCCCAGACGACCAGTCGTAACACATCTCCACGCACCCTTGGCCGACGATGAACACACCAATGAAATGAGGAGAACATTATTCGTATAGAGGGATGGCGACGTCTTGCCTCCCTAACCAAGACCCTAAGCCAACCTAAAACCCTTTGGATGGGGTTTGACTAACTATTAATTAAGCTCAAAAAAACCTAACGACAGGGTCATGACGTGTAGGAACACCGAGTCGCGCAAAACCACAAATTAATAAAAAATTAGCAATATGCATGATGTAGATTGAAAGTCCTCGTTTGCTCTCAAGCTCAAATGAGCTCTAAAATCAGATTTTTCTTGAAAAATATGAAGAAGAAAAACTAATTGTTTCTTTCGCAAAATTTGACAAATGGTTTAAGTGCTTGAAAATTTTCATCATGAAATGATATCCGTGGAAGTCATTGCAAAAAAAAAAAAAAACCAGCACTCCAAAAATGCTTTAAAAATAGCATTAGTTTTTTTTGTCACTACTTCCATGAATGTTATTTCAAGATATATTTTTGCACGCACACAAAACATTTATCAAAGTTTGCCACAACTTTTTTTGATTTTTTTAATCTTATTCTTCATCAAGGAGCATTTAAGCTCGGGAGCAGATAGTCAGCATCTTGATATAGTAGATCATAGTCCCTCTGTTCAGAAATGTAAGACGTTTGGCAGTTCAAATTTTGTGTACAGAGGGTGTAGTTCCCAATCATCCCCTTCCATATTTTCACAAAAGGCAACCGTCAGTCAAAAAGATGATAGTAGTAGTACATGTAATGGACGGTTAAACTAATTTTGGGAGCGTTGGAAAATTTTACAAAAATTATTCCATAGATTTGCCCCGCGAAATCAAGGAGTAGGAGTAGGAGTAGCATTTGTATGTATGGCAAGGTAAAACCCCGAACAAGCACACGTGGGAAGCAGCATCTGGGCGGGACACCTTTTTGACCGGATGGCCTCTCTCCCCGCTCTACTATTTGTAGGTTTGTGTAAATTTTAAAATTTTCTCTGGTCGTAATGCCATCCGACAATCTCACCCATCGTCTCGATCCCCTCCTCCCTCCCTCCATGTCCATGGTCAAGACCTCACCTTGGAATGGGGACCCTCATCGGAAAAAGAAGAGTATTTTTCACAAGGGATAATTAGGAATCTCCTCCTGTGGTGTGTGTGGAGTGTGTGGCCTCGTTCGCCCTGTATAAAAGGAGCGGGGCATCCTCCTCTGCCTAACTCCTCCATTACACACACAGGCAAGAGCAACACTTGTTGCCAAGACAGACACCACCAGCTCTGCTCTGCCTGCCTCTTGAACCAAAACAGAGCATCCAAGAAACCAGAGCAGAGGCAGAGGAAGAGGATGGTGCTCCTCCTTGTGCTGGTCGGTGTTGTGGTCGGCGTGGTGCTGGCGAGCAGCCTGCTGCTGCGGTGGAACGAGGTCAGGTACGGCAACGGCCGGGGGAAGCACAGCGATGGCTGCCTGCCGCCGGGGACAATGGGGTGGCCGCTGTTCGGCGAGACCACCGAGTTCCTCAAGCAGGGCCCGAGCTTCATGAAGCAGAGGAGGCTCAGGTATGTCCATGGTGATGCATTTTGACATCTTCTTCCTCGGTTTACTGGCACGCCGGGATTTGGGGGATTTCTTTGGAGATCAAGTTGGTTGCTTTGTGTTGTGGAGAACTCAACTGGAGATGGATGCGTGCTATTGGTCCAATAATACAGAACCACTCACTCTGTTTTTGCCGCTCTGGCTTGTGCAGCAGTAACAAAAAAGTGTAGTAGTATTCTTGTCAGCAGAGGCTTCGTTTTAAAGAGATTTTTAAGTAATTGTATTACTGCTAAAAGTTACTCCTGCCTGCACGAATCCATGCGCTACGGAAATGTGCCGGTTTGGCAGCTGCTTTCCGGTTGTGCATAGTGATGGGGAGAGCTGTGTCCCCCACAAGGCCAGAAGCTCACAAACACGCTCATCACTGCTCCAGCTCCCAAAGTACCATTTGTAAATTATGACGACACAGATCAAAAGAGAAACATCCCCATCATGCCCTGCACTGTTTTTCTAGAAAGAAAACTGCATAATCAATGAATAAGAAAGAACAGAGAATCTTAGCATAATCATAGTGTTTGCTTGCATGCTTGCCATCGAAAAACACATAAAATATATTACCGCTACTAGCATAAGCTTATTTGAAACTATGAGGAATTAACACGTGTGTTCGCTGCTGCAGGTACGGGCGGCTGTTCCGGACGCACATCCTGGGCTGCCCCACGGTGGTGTGCATGGACCCGGAGCTCAACCGCCGGATGCTGCTGCAGGGCGAGGCCGGCGGCCTCGTCCCGGGCTACCCGCAGTCCATGCTCGACATCCTCGGCCGCAACAACATCGCCGCCGTGCACGGCCCGCTGCACCGCGTCATGCGCGGCGCCATGCTCGGCCTCGTCCGCCCCGCCGCGCTCCGCACAAGCCTCCTCCCCAAGATCGACGCCTTCATGCGCTCACACCTCGATGGATGGGCCGGCACCATCGTCGACGTCCAGGCCAAGACCAAGGAGGTCAGTACACTGCCTTCAAATCCCCTAACTACGCAGCCCACCTGTATACATGTAGAGTTGGGTGGCATGTCGGAGTACGTTAATGCCAACAACTACTACCTCCGTCTCCTTCACGATGATGCAGAGGACGGGGGTTTCAACCTCCTTTTCGACAAAATCTCCATCTCCTTATTCAGTCCCTAATCTGCTCTTTTCTGAAAAATCTGGCTATTCAGTTCAACAACATCGAGTGGAGTGAAGACCATAATGTGCCAACATGTCCACCAAAATTTCCAAATTTCGTCACCAACATCAAATAGAGCGAGAGAAGAAATTTTAACATTTCCCCAAAAATCCAGATTATTTTTTCACCATCTACGAGCAGAGTAGAGTGCAAAACTTCCTGTCTGCAGTTCACTTAATGCTTTAGAAAATCGGTCCAGAATTTGGGGATAGATGCAGCTGTTCATGTCTACTCAGTAAATCTTGTTCATAGTTCTTTCGATTGAGGTGGTGGACTGCCAGATGTATCAGTGATAAAATAGCCTTGTTTTATGGACAGCATCTCTCTGCACATTCCAAACTGGTTGTTGCAGAATTTCATAGTAGTGTAGCATCCCCTTGCAATAACAGAGTATCACATTTCGGGACAGCATCATCGCGGGTTCGACGCTTTTGTGGTTGTTGCAGAGTTTCATAGAAGCATCTCATCTCCTTGCATGGGCATGGCAACAACATATTACAGAATCTTATGTCCTCATATCATATCTAACTGACTTTGCCTTTCAGATGGCCCTGCTATCCGCACTCCGGCAAATCGCCGGCATCACCGCTGGCCTGCTGTCTGACGCCCTCAAGACAGAGCTGTACACCCTTGTGCTCGGCACCATCTCCTTGCCCATCAACCTTCCAGGGACCAGCTACTACCAGGGCTTCCAGGCAAGGGCGAAGCTTGTGTCCATGCTAGAGCAGATGATCGCGGAGCGGCGGTCATCTGGTCAAGCTCACGATGACATGCTGGACGCTCTCTTGAGAAGCGGCGATGACGGGACCAGGGAAAAGATTAGCGATGAGCAGATCATTGACTTGCTCATCGCCCTCATCTACTCTGGGTACGAAACCATGTCGACAACTTCGATGATGGCCATCAAGTACCTATCGGAACATCCGTGGGCTCTCGACGAACTCAGGGTTTGTACTTTGTACACATACTCTGAAAATCTATTTTGATTCCATGACAAAAGTCCATGTGCTTCTTGAGTTTACTGAAAACATTTTCACTTGTGAATGCAGAGAGAGCATCTTGATATCAGAAAGGGGAAATCGCCGGAGGAAGCCATCAGCTACGAAGATTTTAAGTCCATGGCCTTCACTCGGGCTGTAAGTAGGAAATCAAACACACACAAAAATGAAGTCAGTGTAGGAATTTACTGTGAGCATGGCATGATCATGATGAACTCTTGGATACTTCTACCATGCAGGTCATTTTTGAGACGCTGAGATTAGCTACAGTCGTGAATGGGCTGCTGAGGAAAACCACCCATGATGTAGAAATGAATGGTGAGATATGCTTCGAAATTGTACTACCACGTTAATTAGCATCTCCTAGGAATATATGAAGCCAGTTCTTCTAATGCTATACTATTATCAATTTCTTCCAGGGTATGTCATTCCAAAAGGGTGGAGAATCTATGTTTACACGAGGGAGATAAACTACGACCCATTCATGTATCCTGACCCGATGACCTTCAATCCATGGAGATGGCTGGTAAGTGAAAGAGCGGACAATTATTCAATTACTATCAAAACACCAGTAAAACGTACCACCATAGCAGAGGAAGTTCTAATCTTTTGTTACCTGCTAAAAATGTTCAGGAGAAGAACATGGAATCGCACCCGCACTTCATGTTGTTCGGGGGAGGTGGCCGGATGTGCCCCGGGAAGGAGGTGGGCATGGCGGAGATCGCGACTTTCCTCCACTACTTCGTGACCCGATACAGGTGTGTTCTTATTAACCCAAGCCGGTTCAATTGCTAAGGAAACAGCTCCAGTATTATTGTTTACTGACAACCGATGGTTGTCACTTGGTCTGATGTTGCAGATGGGAGGAGGAAGGCAAGAACACGATCTTGAAGTTCCCCCGGGTGGAAGCTCCGAACGGGCTGCATTTCCGAGTTCAAGATTACTGATCTTGCAACGTACATTTTGCAGAGTTTAGATAGATAGGACCCGACAGAGACGATGAGGGCGCAATTCTGCGCCGGTGAAAATACTAGATCAGCCTTGTAAGAAATAGGAAACATAGGCACATAGGGATACAGTGGGTATTACAAATTTGCTAGGTAATTGACGCCGAAGGAAGGCCACAAGATGCACCTGGTGTTCTTCTGTGTGATCAGTGAATTCCTGAACCAAAACAGGGGCATCGTACGTCTTCGCTGCCTGGTATGCTCTTGGCCTTGAAAGTTGAAACAGGCATCAGTTGTCTGTTTCCAGATACAAGAGAAATGTACAAAGAAGAATTTATGCAGCACAATGAATGAAGTAACTGTCTCGGATATGATTTGTGAGAAATTTGGGATGACACCGTCGTGGAGATGCGGTCCGGTTTTTTTTTTTTTTTGAGGCCAACATGTAGGATGAGAAGAGATCATGGAACCGCCCAACTCATAAGCTACACACAGGATGGCCAGTCCATTATCTTCTCCATTGTATCACTCCTCCCTCCCTATCTTCTCCATAGGGCAGCGCGGCAGCGCCCATCTACTCTGGCATACCCTTACATTCTCCATCCCTCACTTCCTATGGCGCGCCCTCCCTCTCTGTTCTCCCGTAGCTCTCCTCCACTTCAACTATAGAGATGATCCTCCCACTCGATTACTCTCGATCGGGGGTGGATTTTTCGGAGCCTGAGCGCAGTCGGTTTGGGGAATTTTGACCCCCTGCCGACGGTAGCGGGGGAGGGGATCCATCCGGGTGCGCCATAACTTATGGGTGGCTGACATGTGGGACATCCGCCTAGCGGCCCACATGTCAGCGACACAAAGTCACGTGCAGTACGTTAGAGGATCCGGATAGGATCCATCTGATGTGCTCTCTCTCTCCTGATCACCGTCGCCGAACGTGTATTGATGATCGGCAAGGCGGTGGCGAAGGGGTCACCTACTACCCGATCCTGCACGCCTTGCAACACTAGCTTTGGTCCAGGAGAGATGGCCTCCAATGCCATTGTCGGTTGAAGCCGCCGTTGACAACATCACAATTTTCTGCTCTCATGCACTCCTGGACGGGATATCCAGATCTTAACCGTGCCCAAGTTTGTCTTCCTACTAGTTGAGGCAAACCTCCCAATGATCTAAAGTAGAGGAAACGATTGCAAAGCCTCTATTACAACACAATTCTTAGTGTTTCAAATTTGTTGTTGTAGTTTACGGGTCGGGTGGTGTGATGAGATAGTACACTTTGTAATCAATTTAATTTTAATCTGATTACAAAGCTAGATGGTGCATTGATCAGTCGTGGGCCAGGTGGTGTGCAGCTTGGCACCGAGGTTAGGCGGAGAAGATGACGTTGCAATTTTTTGGTTGGTATTCATGGACAGTGAAGTATACTACTCCTTCCGTCCCATAATATAAGAGAGTTTCGCTCTTATATTATGGGACGGAGGGAGTATCATATAGTCTGCCACGCCATCGTCCAATCTCCACCCCTCTAGCACACACAGTCACAAGGAGACCGTGACTCTCTGTAGTCGCCATCAAACCTGTGTTGCCCCGCCGGCCTTCAGACCCTAAGAAGAACAAGACGATATCTCCAACCTTTACTTCTACTTCCTTCCTTCCCTGTCCAGTTCTGCCTGATCAAAAAACCCACACCCGCGGTTCCTTTCGCTTAATTATAGTTTTTGTCTCTATTGCACTATCGTGAGTTTGACCGAGACAATAGTAAAAAAGGAGGGAGAAGGAGGCATAAGGAATGACAAAGTTATCCTCCTTTTCTATTATTACCTCGCTGGCACACATGATAGTGCAAAAGAGACAAAAAAAAGGAACCGTGGGTGTGGGGTTTTGTATTGGATTAAGCTTGACCAGATGGAAGGATGCAAACTAAGGGTGGAGATAACTTCTTGGGGTCCAATGTCAGGCCGGGCAGTGCGGATTCAGTGGGAACCAGAGTCAATCATGGTCTCCTTGTGTTTGTCTGTATATGTAAGAGCGGCAGAGACTAGAGGGGATCTAAATTTGGTGTTTTGACCCTTTTGCCTAAGTTTATCTGGATCTGACCCCGGTTGGGAAAATTTTCGGGATCTGACCCTTTTGCTACCGCCATATGGCTTGGCGGTAGCCCAATACATGCTACCGCCAGGGTATAAGGCGGTAGGCCTGTGACGGCCGTTAACGGCCGCCTACGTGGCGAAGGGACCTACCGCCGTTGCCCCTGGCGGTTGGGTGCTCTATCCTACCGCCAAGAACCTCGGCGGTAGGCCTCTGTACAGGATAAGGTGGTGGGGTGGGGGCTGTGCTCCCCCACCCACTCATTCACCCCCATTCTCCTTCACTCCCCCGAGCTCAAGTCCTCTTCAACCCTTTTCTCCTCACACAAGGCCCTCTCAAATCTCTCTCATTTGCTTGAGATTTGTCCGGTGGATCCGGAGCACTTTCATCACCCAAGGTATATCTCTCACTCCCCCTCATTTTGGTTGGTTGGAATCATCTATTTTGATTGCATTGCTCACTTTGTTGCAAACCCTAGTTCATGATTTTGTTGTGGTGAAATGAATTTATATGATGCATTTAGGGTAATGTTTGTGCTTTGACTATGTATTGTGTGACTAGCATTGTTGGGGGTACCAAGATCTAGCATTTAGGGTTTTGTTAGGGGTTAGGGTTAGGGTTAGGGTTAAGGTTATGCCTATGATGACCGTTATAGTTACCCCTCGAATTGTAGGATGGGACCGATCGTCTTCTTTGAGACTTCTGCCGAGGCGGCAGCGAAGCGTGAACGCGAACTCATTGAGGAAAAGATGACGGAGTGTGTCGACTCCGTCGATGCGTTGAATACGGCTTCAAGGGACTTTTCAAAGTACTATGTATGCGAGTATGACGATAGCGAGAAGGTGATCGAAGATAAAGAGAAAAAACATAAACAAGCTCAGGAGAAAGGAGAAACGTCATAGACTTTATCTTTCAAGGCAAATTGCATTGTGCGCAACAAGGGATGAATATCCTCAGCTGGACTTGAAAAACCCTGGCCAGATCATTGACTGGCTAGTTAGGCAGGCATCATCGCCGATACCGAGGCAAGCTTCCCGTTGGGCTTGGGTCCTTGAAAGAAGGGATGCCATTTTTTGCAACCCGGGACTGTACGTCACAGACATTGTGTTGATGGCCGAATAAAAGGGGTTGAACTACATGATGTCATAGAGTCATTTGAACTATAATGGCATGTACCCTTTATCATTTGCTTTGTACTTTAGTTGAACTCCTCCTTATGTTTTATGTAACCTTTGTTATTTGAACTCCTTGAGAACTTCGTGTCGTATGTCATTTTAAGTAATCTATCTTGTGTGTTTGGTGTATGTCATTTGATTTAAGTTATCTTTTTGTGTATGTCATTTGAAGTTACCTAACATAACATTCATGTAGGATGGAAAACAAGTAGAGTTTGCAGATATTATATGATAATTGTGAAGAAAACCGACGCCGTAGTATGATGAGGGAGCTTGAACAATGGATTAAGAGTTGTGAGGAGGCAAACGCGGTTATGAGGGATTTCAGCAAGTATCTGGTTTGTGAGTACCCTGAAAAGCTCGTGAGAGAAAAATAGAAGATTCTTGATGAGGTGCAGAAGAAGGAAGATGATTGTAAATACTCTTTGGCAATGGAGATAGGGTTCTCCGTAAGCATTGATGAATTCCGCGAGCTCGACTTGTCAAGACCCGGGCAAGTTATTGGATGGGCAATCAAAAAGGGAGTGTTTGAGAACCCGAACCGACGTGCTCGATGGGCGTGGTTCTGCGACGTGAAGGATGTGCTGATCCATTGGGCTGGACCCAATGATATTCGACTGAGGCCTAATCCAGAGCGTGATGCACAAATTGAGCGTATGAAAATGTTCAGGAGCTATTTCCCGGTGTAGAACACTTGTCATTTGGACCAATGTTCTAAGTCATTTAAATTTGGTAGATGGAACTTGATGTAATGAACTGATGTGATGTTATTTATGCATGTCTTTGGTATTTGAACATGTGGTAGTTTGTTCATGTAATGATTTAATGAACATGTATGATTAAGATTCGCATATAGGTTCTCCTAGTTAAATATAAGGAGCACTGCTACCCTACCGCCAGGGTCCTCGGCGGTAGGGTAGCTAACCCTACCGCACAAAACCCCCCTTTTCTCGTTACAGCACGGCCCGGCCTTGTTAGCTACCCTACCGCCAGGGTCCTCGGCGGTAGGGTAGCTAACCCTACCGCACAAAAAACCCTTTTCCTCGCTTCAGAACGAGTGAGCCTTGTGAGCAGCTGCCCTACCACCAGGGTCCTTGGCGGTAGGGTAGCTAACCCTACTGCCGAGGACCCTGGCGGTAGGGTAGCTAACCCTACCGCAGAAAAACCCCATTTTCTCGCTTCAGCACGGCCGGGCCTTGTTAGCTACCCTACCGCCAACGTCCTCGGCGGTAGGGTAGCTAACCCTACTACAGAAAAACCCCATTTTCTCGGTTCAAAATGATTGAGCCTTGTGAGCAGCTACCCTACCGCCAGGGGCTCCGGCGGTAGGTTTGCTTACCCTACCGCCAGGACCCTCGGTGGTAGGTTTGAAAAACAGAGGAATACTCTGTTTTTTTGGCCTTGAACATCCACAATAATTTTGACACATAAGTCACAAATTTGAAAACAACTCATGATAAACTTGGGTCTACCTCATCACAAAGTTCGCAAATGAAATACATAGTTCATGACAAAGATTCACAAATGAAAGACATAGTTCGCTAATGCAAGACATAGTTCTCAAATAGCCGTGAAAGTGAAGGCCCTATTGGGTCGTACGAGGCCATTTCCCTTTCTTGTCACGTGCCTCATCTTCTGCTTGAGCATCGCGAGCCCTTGCAAGCTTTCTTGCCCTCTCCTCTTCACGAGCAACCTTCTCTTTGCGTGTCCTCTCCTCCTCGCGTTTCTTTCGCTCCATCTTCTCCTTCTGCCGACGGTCTTCTTCCTCGGCTCTTTGCAATGCTTCTTCAAATAGCCGCTGCCTCCTAAGACAATCTCGATATTGGTCCTTTTGAACATCTTCTGGCACATCTTGATCTATCCATGTGAAGTACTTGCAAAGAGGAGGCGGTGACTACATAGGAAAAACATATTTGTTGTTAGTAAAATATGAGTTGGAGTTCAAACAAATATGAGTATATGAAAGCATAGAAGACAAACTTGGCTCACATACCGGTGGTAAGTCGTATGCGTTAGTTGGAAGCGCACGATCATGTGCATAATTTGGACACACAAAGAATCTTCTCCCTTCCGTCCATGACTTCTTCCGGTCCGTGGACACCTTCACCTTGCAAACATCTCCACACCAACATCACGGGGTTTTCACATTTTTCTCCTTCACCTTGTCCAAGGTTGCGTTCCCCCACTTGGTAGGCATGTCCTCGAGGTCAGCACAAGGCGGCCTCGTCATGGAACCGGATGAAGCCATGCCTACAAAAAACAAGAGTTAGTTGCTAGTAAAACATATGAACAAATGAAAATGCATGGAGGCAATAAGCAAAATACCATTCAACCATCCGGATTTAGCAAAACGTCAATGGGCCTTCCTCTATCAATTCTCCGCGTCCTATTACCACCGGAACCACGACCACCTCGGCGTCCGGCTCCTCTAAGACTGGTCCATCCTCCACGCCCACCACTAGTGCCACCTCTAAGACTCGTCCGTCCTCCACGCCCACAACTAGTGCCTCCTCTAAGACTCATCCGTCCTCCATGCCCACCACTCCTACCTCCTCGTGCGGCAACGGAACCTCCTCGACGGCCACCCGTTTGAGTAGTGCTCGCGTTGCCATCGGTCCTTGGCCTTTTCATGCATCTTCTAACATTGTGTCCTGGGTCGTCACATTGTCCACAATTGTTGATGTCCGGTGGCTCCATGAAATGACCGCTACCAAATTGTTTCATTCCGGTGTATCCAGCAAGATCATCCATGTCACTCCTGAACCTCTTCTTTCTTCTTCTTCCCTTCGTAGGCACCATGAGTTCGGGATCGGGAATGATACGAGGGCCATCATACTCAGGCCACTGTGACTGATCGAGGAAAGGACGGAACTGACGTGCCCATATCAACCTCGTTGTTTCCAATGTGAACTCATGCAACCGCACAGTAGTACCATCAGATACGTTCAAGTTTCTCGCCCTGGCCGCGGTCATCAAATGCGAGCAAGGCCAATGGTACTTACGAGGCCTCTCGCACTTACACCAACGGTTTTTGAGGTGCACCTCGTACGCCACACCACCGTACATCACACCGTCACGTGTCGTGCCACCCGGCTCATCGACTTGATAGATCATTTCTTTTTCATTGAAACTAATAATTTGTTGGTGTGAAGACTTGCATGCCTGATGCTTCAACCAATCTTGAACCTTGAAGGATAGTCCATCTTTTCACCTATCCAATCGGCGGTGATTTGGGAATGCCTTAGGAAATACTCGTTGAGCTTGAAGAAAGTATATTTCACTAATGCAGTCACCGGTAATGAACGGAGACCCTTGAGCACATTGTTGAAGCATTCCACCATGTTGCTTGTCATGTCTCCGTATCTCAAACCTCCTTCGTCGTAAGCACGTGCCCACTTATGCTTCTCCGGAAGATGCCTTGTCAAGAATTCTGCCCCCCCTTTGTTCTTCTCCAACGCCTTCAAGAGTTTGTCATAGCGGCTTTTGAATGTGTCGGTGTTGAATGCCACGCAAACATGGGTAAGGTCTTTGCAAAACTCTTTGCTCTTGCATGCTCGGTAAAAGTTTGCCACGAAGTGCCTCATGCACCAACGGTGTTGGAACTTTGGTAAGCCTGGAATATCAACATCTATTGCTTTAAGAATCCCATGATGACGATCCGATATGATGCATATTTCTCTCTTGCCAATCACCTGGGTGCTAACATGGTGCATAAACCACTCCCAGTTGTCATCAAGCTCGGAAGGAACCAAGGCAAATGCCACCGGCAACACGTTATCGTTCAACGAGTGGGCCATTGCAACCATCAATGTGCCCTTATATTTGCCGGTCAAGAAAGTGCCATCAATAGATAAGACAGGCCGACAATGCCTAAATGCCACGATACATTGGCCAAAGCTCCAGAAAGCACGGTGAAACACTCCATCAATTGACTCCACCATATGGCGCATGCCCGGGTTCCGATGAGCAATGGCACCCAACATTCTCGGAAGAATATTGTAAGCGGCCGCATAATCACCATGCAGCATCCTAATAGCGTTCGCCTTGGCCATTCACACCTTCCCATACTTGACCTCGTACCCAAATCGTTCAAAGACCGAACTCATGAGTAACTTCACCTTCACGGTTGGATCGTGGGATATCTTATTCAACAATTTGTAGCCTAGATACTCAGACGTGAGTTGACGGTGTCCCTTGCTTCGGTCGGCTTTGTCCGGTGGTATGCACTCGTGAGTGGCCACACAACTCGTCAACACCCATTGCCCAGTTTCAAGAATTTTTCTTCCACGGACCTTCCATGGGCAACCTTCTTTGTCACATTTGATGGTGTAGCGCACCTTTTGGTTGGAATGACCAACAACAAATGGCCAATGGTTCCTAATGGCGTAGTCACTCAACCATATCTTGAACTCTTCCAAGCACCCAAACTTGATGCCTTTCTTCAAATTAGCATTCTCGTCCTCATCCTTGGGGACTGGATCACCGACCTTTCGGCAAGGTGATGGTTCAACCAACCCCAATCTCATGCCACCGTCAACAACGGCATTGTCGGCAAAACTAAGATCACGAAACAATGAGGGTCCTCTTTCCTTGCCCGCCACCTTCTTGAAGATTTGATTTTCTTGCGCCGTGAATCCATCCTCGTCCAATTCTTCCTCCGGACCCTCATCATCCGAGAAATACCGACACATACGGCTATAAGGGAGGTTACGATCCATGTCTTGTTGGCACACAATGACATCCAAATTACCAATGGGATTGTAATGGATCTCTCCTTCTTCCGCGTAAGCATCATCTTGAGCAATATCATCTTCATCAACATGAGAAATAGCATCATCTCGAATTACTATGGCTCTATCATTGATGTCCTCTTCATTTGGTTGGCAACTTGGTGGTTGGCTAGAAGAATTGTGGACATACACCTCGCCACTACCATCATGTATTGGGGAGGATGCATTTCGGTTCAAATCAAGTTCTAGCCGCGGAATTTCAACCTTTGTGGCAAATAATTCAAGTGACTTGTCTTGTGATCCCTCTACTCTTTCCTTGTACACATTCCAATGCAATTGGGAGGTCATTGGCATACTCTTTAATCAGGACTTTACTCCCACTCCAACATCATATCTCCCAATAAGCTTAACCTCATCAATTGGGTCAACCCAATGTAAAAAGCTTCTCACTTTCATGACAACATCCTCATAGCTTGGGCTTGTTTCAAATACCATGGGCTCTTCCCCTTCATCGGCATTTCCATTCATAAATGCCCCCTTGTCCAAATAATGAACATTAACGAGTTTATCCATCTAAGAACAATGGAAAAAGCAAGTCATCCATGGGCCGGGCAAATCATATGGATGAAGTACCTAAACTATGCATACTTTGGTATGAAGTGCATTCAAACAACAAGACAAACATAGCATCATAGGCATAACCCTAACCCTAACCCTAACCCCTAACAAAACCACTAACCCTAACACAAGATCTTGCTCCCCCAAACTATGGTAGGCACACAATACATGTTGAAAGCACAAACATAGCCCTCAATGCATCATATTGATTGATTTAACAACAACAATAGTAAGAACTAGGGTTTGCAACAATGTGAGCAAAGCAACCAAAATAGGTGATTCCAACCAACCAAATGAGGGGGAGTGGAAGAGGTACCTTGGGTGATGAAAATGCTCCGGCTCCACCGGACAAATCTCAAGCAAACAAGATGAATTAAGTGGGTGCTTTGGTGGGGGAGAGAGAGGGGGGGGGGAGAGGATGAGCTCGGGGGGAAGAAGAGGATTGGGGGTGAATGGGTGGATGTGGGGCCCACCAATTCACCCCCACCACCTTATCCTCTATCAGGACCCTACCGCCAAGGTCCTTGGCGGTAGGCTCGAGCACCCTACAGCCATGGTCCCTGGCGGTAGGCCCCTTTGCCACGTAAGCTAAAGTAAACGGCCGTCAAATGACCGTCGAAGGCCTACCGCCGAACGCGTTGGCGGTAGGGTGTGTTCAGCTACCGCCAACGACCTTGGCGGTAGCCAAAAGGGTCAGATCCTGAAATTTTTCCCAACTGGGGTCAGATCCGGATAAACTTAAGCAAAAGGGTCAAAACACCAAATTTAGCCACTAGAGGGTGGGGCAGCAGACAAGACGACAATTAGTATACTTCACAACACATGCATAGAAATCAACCGTCATCTTGTTCGCCTGGACTTGGGTACCGTGCTGCACATCAAATGGCCGGTGGTCAACAGTACTGAGCGTAGCTCAGATGGTTAGGTTCCTTGTGGAGGAACCAGTCCACCAGTGATCAAGTCTTACACTCGGTATTGGTGTTCACACTTCCTTGAATTTATTTCATGCTTTCCGGTGGTGTTCTTTCAGTGGGAGGAGACGTTCCCATAGACTACGAGGCACCTATGGTGACTTTGTCAATCTCAAGATGTGCAACATTAGTCTCTGGAAGGTGCTCATAAGGGCAGAGTGTGCGTGTTCATAGGAATGTGTCAATATGTGTGTATGTGAGCATCTGCGTTTTTAGTGTGTTTCAGAAAAAAAGTATGAATAAATGTTTTGTAAGGACCCTTGGCAATCATGCTCCTCTAGGTCGGGCCATTGGGTATGGAGATGTTATGGGCTCTATCAAGCTCAAGATAGTGCGTGGGAGAGATGACTGTGAAATTGTCAGCGGTGGCTTGAACCGACAGTGTCATCAGAGGTCATCGCTCTTGAACCGGAACTAGGGTGGTGCAAGGCATACAATAGTAGGTAAAGGGTGAGCCTTTGGTTTGTCCTTTGTGTCATACTTAAACTATCCACGATGGACCTTTTAACATGGCATATATTTCTGTGCAGAAGCTAAGATGTTCCTTTAGGTTAAGGAAAACAAATCAGGATTTGGGTTAAGGAAAACAAATCAGGATCCATCACCTTTGCCCCGCTGTGACACAGACACACATGTCATCATGATTTGGGTAAAGAAAAATAAATCTGGAAGTTCCTTTTTCAGAATGATAAGAATAGGAAGGTAAGTCGTTATATATTCAAACACGACAGTCAATACTCCAACAAGTGTTTGAATTTGTCTTAAATGTTTTGCCGAACTCAAATAATTCACGAGAAAAGAATTTAAAGTGTGTCACATTTAATGCTACTACAATTGGGCACAAATTAACAACAATAAAAACACGAGTTATCGAGAAGCTTTCGAAGGCAAGTGCTAGCTAGCAATGCATAGTACGCATTCAAGGACAAACAAAGAAATGTAGAAAAGAAGCTTTTTATAACTAATTTATGAAACAAGTGAGCTTGGTCCTATATAAATGTGTATATGGGCCTTTGAATGGGCCAAAACAAGGGGGAGACTTGTATGAGATCTCACTTTTATGTGAGATCGTGAGATCAACCTCAAAAAATCATATTTAGACATTTTGAAAAAATATGAAATTATTTGACAACATTCATGTGAGGTATGTCTACAGCTCCAAAAAAAATCAGCTCAAAACTCGATGACAAATTCGAATGTGAATAGTAGCAGTTTGGGGGGGGGGGGGGGGGGGTGAATAGTACTTTGACACTATTCACATCTGATTTTGTCTTTTTTGTTTCTATTAATGTAAGTTGAATTAGGAGCTGAAACTTTTTGAGATGGTACATCAAACATTGATGTGTGTCTACAAAAAAATTGAGAATGTTTGAACATGTAGTTTTTTTAAAAAAAAATCGATCTCATAGATCTCACCTAAGTCTCACCCCCCGGCTCCCCCCGCCCCCTCCCCCCCCCCCCCCCCCCCCCCCCCCAAAAAAAAACAACAACAAAAGTTTTTAAACTAGAGTCTAGACATACCACCAACCACACATGATTTGTAGGCATACAACACAAATAAGTTTGTCCAGCATTGGGCTAGCCCGACAGATAGGCTGCCAGCACTTGTGGAGGGTGGTACATAAATTGGCTTCGCTTGCAAAACTATTGTGAAGCAACTTTAGTGATGCCAACCAAGCATCATCATGTTTTTAAAAAATGCATCCCACGGTCCATATATAGATATATGCACCTTATTTACAAAAATATAGATATCCTGAGGTGAAATTAAGTTTAACCTCTTTCACGTGAATAGGAGAGTGAAAAAAAATCCAAGAAAAATAACAAACTATAGTTCAAACCGTAGATGTAACGCGGCTAACTTCGAAGTTGAGGTCATGAACAATTATCTAACATGGGTTGACCATTTCTTCTACAATGTTAATGTGAATTTGCGGGAGGAGGATGCTATTTCATCATGATGGTGAAGCCTACAAATAAAGAAAGCAATGGGAAAACAACAACAAAAATGGATAAACTCGAGGGAGTACTCACCGGAGCATTAAAGTGAAATTCCTCTCATTGTCGAACAATTTATTGGCCCAACAATTGACGACAACCAAGAGATCGCCATGGACTGTGAGCTCTGCCATAAATGCAAAATGTTATTCTTGGTCAAGGAAATCATATAGTTTGTCGTAGAAAAAAAACATATGGTGCATGGTCTTCGAAATCCAACCATATCTTGACACATACTTCCTACTAGAAGATCATATTAAATTGGATCTGGCTAGATCCATAATGTGTAGCAATACAGCAATATCCTGACTAAGACATGCCAGATCTGTATGGATGCAACCAGATCCAGATCTAGCCATCCATATGTCAGATCTAGTCCTATATTATGCTTGAATGCCTAGAATATAAATAGACGTCAAGAATCAAGAACCAACCGATGATAGAATACATCTTGCAGTACCTTGCTTTCGATGGGATAGATATCCATTTAGAAGCCGCCGGTATGACAAATCTTACATATCTCTACTTTGGTGGGAAGGATTTGGTTAGATCCAGCCAGATCTCACCTGATGAAATTGAATTCACCATGAGGAGGTGGCACATCTTGCAGTATCGCGAATTCGATGGGGGTATGTATCCATCTAGAATCCACCGGTGCGACAAATCTTGACATGTCTCTACTTCGGTGGGAAGGATTTGGTTAGATGTGGATGGATCTAACCACCGTTGAAACTGAATTCTCCATCCGGAGGTGATAGGGAGGAGGTATATGTGGCAAAAGGATGGAGGAGGCGCGTCCAGACACGGAGCTATGAGAGGGTGTGCATCGATGGCTTTGCAAGATAAGTAGATAACTTGGGAATTTTTGTCACATCGCTCAAGGAAAGAGATGGGGGGTTGTATATAAAAGGCTAGGCCGGGATGGGTGAGGAGAAAAGGAAAAAAAAATAAGGCAAAGAACGGGGCATGAAAAAAGGGGAATAATATAAGAACGGGGCATGAAAAAAGGGGAATAATATATAGTGCAGACCACTATATGTTAACTAGCTTCTTTGAGTTCGAGAGATTATGTGTATTTTGTTTTGTTTTGTCGACCAATATGTACAGTGTTTTTATTAGATATGGTCGAGCGAACTAGAATCCAATTGACAATAGATGTCTCTACTACTGAAGTTGTGCATGGAAGTTTGGACATTATGCGAAACCCATTTTACAATGGTGTATAGGTAGTTTGTACTCATGAGGCAAATTCACACATCGACGTCCACATACTGCCCTTCACGCCATGTTTCTGTTTCATGAGAACGTGTTTAGTGAAACGGTGCCATCTATGCACCCAATGCATTCCAACTCTTTGCACCCGTGGATACAGAATTGAGAAATGTGATCTGGCTGGAAGATGGATGCGGCCTATTTGCAAAGAAGACCTCACACTTTATTGTACTCAACCTGCACTCCGCCTTTCCCGTCGACCATTAAATCAATGTTTTTTTATTTCTTTCCAACCACAAAATGGCACATATGTTCTGCAATATTGTTGTTGTTTCAAAGATATTGTCAAGGCAAAGATGTGAGTCAAAACGGATACAAAATGAATCATTTGATTGCAAATATAAATAAATACACAAGGAGTGCGGGTTGATTTTAATAAAATAATAGAAGGCTCATTTTGCAGATATGCCACTATCCTCGCCCAACTGGGGATGTATCAGATGCTATCGAGCCTCCCGCGCTCCTGTAATACAAGCCCATGTGGAGGAGCTGCTGGACCTGTGCGTAATTATTAGACTCAGGGAGGGGGAGGGGGGGGGGGGGGTCTGCAAATTAGCCAGAGCTCCATAGATGACCGGCAGATCTGGGATCAAATGGCCGAGATCACTTTGGACCATAGGAGCAGGGCTACCACTGAGCATCTGATATTTACCGCCTCTGCTACGGAGTAGTACAACACCTCGCTGATAGCACCACAGTCCAAGACTCTCCATCCCCAACTCATTCAGAAATAATGTCACAGTCTTTACTTCTTCATTGTGCTGCATATTTGTTATCTTCTTTTTTTGCGGGTATCCGAAAGTAGAAGATGGCCACATGATACATCTGTTTCGGTCTAACAATTGATCAAACAAAAATAACACAGGATTCTACCTCAATTATTCTCTAATTAGCCTATAACACCTATATTATCCCCATGTTTCCAATTTCTTACAAGGCTGGTCTAATCTGTTCATCGGTGCGGAATCACGCTCTCATCGTCCCTGTCTGGGTCCTATCAATCCAAACTATGCAAAATGTATGCTGCAAGATCAGTAATCTTGAACTCGGATATGTAGCCCATTGGGAGCTTTCACCCGGGGGAATCTCAAGATGGTGTTCTTGCCTTCCTCCTCCCATCTGCAACATCAAGACCGAATGAGAAATATTCGTTGTATGTAAATAATAATGCTTGAGTTGTTTTCTTAGCAACTGAGTGTGGAGTAACAAAAGGAACATGCCTGTATTGAGTCACGAAATAGTGGAGGAAAGTCGCGATCTCAACCGTGCCCACCTCCTTCCCGGGGCACATCCGGCCGCCTCCTCCGAACAACATGAAATGTGGGTGCGATTCCATGTTCTTCTCCTGTATATTTTTAGTAGGCAGCACAAGATTATAACTTCCTTTGTTGTGGTGGTATGTTTGAGTGGGTAGTAAAGATCATAATTGTCCACTCTTTTGCTTACCAGCCATCTCCATGGGTTGAAGGTCGTCGGTTCAGGGTACATGAACGGATCGTAGTTTATCTCCCTTATGTAAACAAAGATTCTCCAGCCTTTTGGAATGACATACCCTAAAAGAAATTGGTAATGTCGCCTTAGAACAAACTTATATTTACATAGAAAATGCAGAAGTGGTAGGATAATTTGCAAGCATAACTCACCATTCATTTCTACATCCTGAGTAGTTTTCCTCATCAACCCATTCACGACTGTGGCTAATCTTAGCGTCTCAAAGATGACCTGCATAGAAGTATCCATGGGTACATCATGATCATACTCATAGAAAATTCCTACTCTCACTTCATTTTTGTGTGTATTTAATCTCCTACATACAGCTCGAGTGAAGACCATGGACTTGAAATCCTCGTAATCGATAGCCTCCTCCGTCGATTTCCCCTTCCTGATATCAAGATGCTCTCTCTACATTCAGCAGTGAAAAGATAATCACTAAACTCTAGAAGCACATGATCTTGTCTTTGAAATCAAAATTGTTTTTTTTTTACCGCAAAAACAATATTGATTTTCAGAGTGTGTACATACCCTGAGTTCTTGGAGAGCCTGTGGGTGGTCTGACATGTACTTGACGGCCATCATCGAGGTCGTCGACATGGTCTCATAACCAGAGTAAATGAGTGTGATGATCAAGTCGATGATCTGCTCATCACTAAGCTTTTCCCTGGTCCCATCATCGCCGCTCCTCAACAGAGCATCCAGCATGTCATCGTGAGCTTGACCAGAGTACCGTCGCTCAGCGATCATCTGCTCTAGCATGGACACAAGCTTCTTCCTTGCCTGGAAGCCCTGGTAGTAACTGGTGCCTGGGAGGTTGATGGGCAAGGAGATGGTGCCAAGCACCAGGGTGTATAGCTCCGCCTTGACGGCGTCAGAGAGTGGGCCGGCAGTGATGCCGGCGATCTGCCTGAGTGCAGACAGCATGGCCATCTGTAAGGGAAAGTCAGTCAGCTATGATATGGGGACATAAGATTTTCAGATATGTTATTGCCATGCCACAGAAAAGGCAAACGGGAATGATGATGTCCCGAAATGTGATACTCTGTTTTTTTTTTTTTTTGCAAGGAGATAGTATAAAACTTGCAACAACCACTGATTATTTTTCCTTTACGGAGTTACAGCTTTGAGTGTGTACCAATTTTTTATATGTCCCTAAGTGTGACATATCAAAATTCTGTGATAGTTCTGAGGTTGGTTACCCTTTTTTTGCAGGGCAAAGTAGTACGAAAAGCGAGCATTTCTTTGGTGCCTACTGACTGACCTCCTTGGTCTTTGCCTGGACGTCGACGATGTTGCCGGCCCATCCATCGAGGTGGGAGCGCATGAAGGCGTCGATCTTGGGGAGGAGGCTGGCGCGGATCGCGGCGGGGTGCACGAGACCAAGCATGGCGCCCCGCATGGCCCGGTGCAGTGGGCCGTGCACGGCGGCGATGTTGTTGCGGCCGAGGATGTCGAGCATGGACTGCGGGTAGCCCGGGACCAGGCCGCTGGACTCGCTCTGGAGCAGCATTCGGCGGTTCAGCTCGGGGTCCATGCACACCACCGTGGGGCACCCCAGGATGTGCGTCCGGAAAAGCCTCCCGTATCTGCAGCAGCGCATGGATTGATTCCTCATAGTAGTTTAAAAAAAACATATATGCTACTCCCTCTGTCCCATAATATAAGAACGTTTTTGACACTACACTAGTGTCAAAAATGTTCTTATATTATGGGACGGAGAGAGTATTAAGAAACTCAATACTCTCTCCGTCCCAAAAAAAACTTGTCTTAGATAAATCTAGGAAATGCATTTTAGGACGGAGGTAATAGCAAAGCAAGCAAGAAAACAATACCATTATGCTTGGGATTAGATTGAGCAATGTTATTTGTTTTAATTTATCTCTTCACCGGGATACATGTTCGGACACCGGCTAGCGAGGAAGAAAATGCATCATCATCGTCAACCATGCGAGTGAGCGGCAAGCTGACGGACATACCTTAGCCTCCTCTGCTTCATGAAGCTCGGGCCCTGCTTGAGGAACTCGGTGTTCTCGCCGAACAGCGGCCACCCCATTGTCCCCGGCGGCAAGCACCTCCTGCCGTACCTCACCTCGTTCCACCTTAGCAGCAGGTTGCTCGCAACAACCACGCCGACCACAACACCGATCAACATCAGGAGGAGCGACATCTTCTTCTCCTCCTTACTGCCTCCACTCCTCTGCCTCTTGGATGCTCTGTTTTGGTTCAAGAGGCAGGGTAGATCTGGTGGTCTCTGTCTCGGCAACAAGTGTTGTTCTTGCTTGTGTGTGCACCGGGGGAGTTAGGCAGGGGTGGAGGCCGTTTTATATAGGGAGGCCGGGGAGGCCATACGCTACAGCAAAGATTAAATGGAATGATGTACTCTCTCTAATCATCAAAAGTGGGCGCGCAATCCTCAGAGCGGCCACTAAAATAGTGATCTAAATGCTCTTATTTTCTTTACGGAGGGAGTAATTATCATCCATTTAATACTCGACACTTAAGGAGCGAATCACATGTAGATTGGTAATTAACTTACATTTAATACTCCATGATTAAGGAGAGAATCGCCTGCAGATTGGTAATATCCATCTCCATCTCCACTAATATTAAAAGCATGAGTTGGGTTGGGTTCAAACAATATCAGCCCTTCGACCGTATAAATCTGGCTGTTCAGATTTGTGTATGTTGTGTTCTCAACACCAACAACACTTTAATCGTCACCATTAATCCTCTGCAACTGACGACACATATTCACCCAGTGATGTACTCCCTCAATCGCCAAAAGAGGGCGCACAGTCCTCAACGCGGCCATTAATGAGAAAATCGCATGTAGATTCGTAATTATCATCCATTTAATACTCGACAATTAAGGAGAGAATCGCATGTATTAGATTGGTAATTAGCATCCATTTAATACTCGGCGATTAAGGAGAGAATCGCATGCAGTTGGATAATCTCCATCTCCATCTCCACTGATATTAAAAGCACGAGCTGGGTTAGATCCAAACAATATCAGCCCTTTGACCGTATAAATATGGCGGTTCAGATTTGTTGTATATTGTATTGTCAACACCAACAATGCCTTAATCCTCACCATTAATTTTGTGCATCTAATGACCCATATTCATCCCATGATGTACTCCCTCTAATCACAAAAAGATGACACACAATCCTCAGAGCGGCCATTAAAGAGAGAACCGCTTGCAGATTGGTAATTATCATTCATTTAACACTCAGTGATTAAGAGCGAATGGCATGCAGATTTGTAATTAGCATCCATTTAATACTCGACATTGGTATCTCCATCTTCATTAGTATTAATATTAAACGCACAAGTCGGGTTGGATCCAAACAATATCTGCCCTTCAACCGTATATAAATCTGGTGATCCGGATTTGTCTAATGTTTTATTGTCAACACCAACAATGCCTTAATCATCACCATTAATCTTCTGCATCTGACGACCCATATTCACCCAATGATGTACACCCTCCAATCCCCAAAAGAGGACGCACAATCCTCAACGCGACCATTAAGGAGAGAATCACATGCAGATTGGTAATTAGCATCCATTTAATACAAGGCAATTAAGGAGAGAATATGAGATTTGGAGGAAACTCAATTCCATGTGTTAAACATAAACACCAATATGATCCCTAGTCATGTCTCTAAGAATAGCTCACGTATTGATGATGATCTTGTTTTCCTGATCATGAGCATTGTTAAAGTAAAAAAGGACGCTATCAATAATGAGAACACATTGTTATTGGAATAATGGTGTTAGATAGACCCAACTTATTAATTACTGCGAGATCACATCGTTAATATGTTGTTGGTATTTTCATATAAACTATAAACATTTACTTGGTTCCTTAGACCATGAGAATATTGTATGCCAACATATTGGATGGTTACTTTCGGGTTGTCAAAAGTCACACCGTAACTGGGTGATAATAAAAGTAATTTACGGGTATATAAAAAATGTATGTCTCGGTATCGATAGTTCAAGACTGGGATTTGCTCCCCTGACGATGGCACTACTAGGGAAAACCCTATAGATAGACAGGTAACAGTGGCGCGGGGTAAATGGGCCGCGCTACTGCTACTTAGCAGTAGCGCGGTATGAAGCCCGGCGCTGCAGGTGCCCATTAGCAGTAGCGCGGGTTCACCACGCCCGCGCTACTACCAAGTGGTCCAAAAATAGTAATAGAATAGAAATTTTCAGTAAAAAAATTAGTAATAGAATAGAAAATTTTAGGTATCGAATAGGTTTTTTGAATATAAAAATGTTTTAGGTATCGAATAAAATATAAATTTTTTTAGGTATTTACATTAACCAAATACCTTTAAATATTTTAGGTATCGAATTAAATATAAAAATGTTGTTGCCAATCATATTGCGAATTATTTTTTATGTCATCATTACTTTGTTATCAAAGAATACTGTAGTGATCGTCATCAGAGCTGTTGGTCCCTGGTCATCACTTCGATGTTCGACTACTTCCTCTGCAGCCGAGTGGGTGAGCTAAAAGTCCAACTCCTCCTCCTCCGCTCTTTGTTTCATGTCACCTCGGTGGAACCTTAGCTCCATTTTAAACAAGTTATAAGACTTGATGATGTTGTTATATATGATGATATTTGGACATGTATTGCTTGTCTATTTGGACATGTGTATGATTTTGCAGGGAACACCTCCGAGTGGCCTATGTTTTGCTGGAATGTTGATTCATTTCCGTTCCGGAAAATTTCAGGCGCTCGATATGTCCTATTTTAGCAAAGGTTATGCCGAAATTTTTCGTGGATTTCGGCATGACTTGTGCTAGAAAGTAGGAAATATCGAGTGCCCTAGCCTAGCTAGGAGTAACTAGGAGTAGTTCTAGTATGTGATTTTGTTTTGTGTGCATTCTGTTATATGTAATGGGTTGACTTTCAGTCTGTTGGGGCTCCTTGTGTGATAGATTGTTCTTGGAGGAAGGATCCCGACTATTGCCGTGGGGGTCGCTTTCTCCTCTTCTCCTTGTGATAGACCTTGGTAGTGCACGAGGGAAGGGGGGATGCGACCATCACCGACGGTCGAAATATCAGTGAGGGAGTGTCCACCATATACAGTCGGAATATCAGAGAAGAAGAATCTCGACTGTTGTCGTGGGGGTCGCTTCCTCCTCTTCTCCTCGTGATATTCTTTGGTAATGCACGAGGGAAGGGGGGATGTGACCATCACCGACGGTCGAAATATCAGTGAGGGAGTGTCCACCATATACACCACCATATACGGTCGAAATATCAGTAAGGGAGAATCCCGACTGTTGTCGTGGGGGTCGCTTCTCCTTCTTTCCCGTATGCTATACCTTTTGGTAATGCACCCGGGAAAGAAGGGAGGAGCAACCATCACTGACGGTCAAAATATCAGAGAGGGAGTGCCCACCATATACACCACCAGAGTTGAGAGTTTTTCAAGGGAGACTCGAGAGACTGAAAGTCAACCCGTGCTAAATTGTGATCTGTGTGTTGAGTTCCTGCTATTTGTCGTCGATTTTAATCTTTCAATTATGAACACAACAAATGGATGACGACGATAGGATCCCCCAGTGCGATGACTGCACTGACGACGGGGGTATGTGCGACAGGCCTCACTTGGAAAATAGTAGATGCTTCTCCCTCACGCTTAAGGAGGGCTTCGAATATTTTATGGTATGTAACTTCAGCGGCAAGTATTTCTTCTTAATAAAGCATGACTTATTTTTTTTGCTTTAACGTGTAATTTCTGTTTTTTATAATTCGACAAGTGCATCCCCTACTATGCAAGACCTTATGTCTTGGAGAAGCTCTCTTTCGAAGAGAGGGAAAGTTGGACACGAAGAAAGCTCACCTTAAAACGAAACATGGTTTCATTTTTCAGGTTAAGATCGTAAATGAAGTAGGTCACATACATTTTGATTGTTCAAATTGGAAAGGATTATGCAAGGCCTACGGATTTCAGGAGGATATGAAAGTAACCTTCGATTTTGACATTCCTCAAGATGATCCTGAACATGATAAAGACATTTGGGTGGATCTGGACATGATTCCAATTCTACGTCCATGTGAGTTTGTTAAAAAAATTGTTAAATAATATATATTTCTTATTTAAAAATAGTCGTTATTAAACCCTTACTAAACTTGTTTATTTATAATTGACAGCTTATTTCCTTTCTTCAAGAGATACACGGAAGATAGTTGACAAGGCCTACTACAGTTATGGCTCAGAGCTAACTTGGAAGGAAAAGATTTCTCTTGTCAACTTTGTTAATGATATTCTGACTTTTAAGATAATTTTTGGAGCTAGCCAAAATTATAGTGGATACGTGCCACTAGTCCAAGAGTTGAACACTGGTAACATTCGTGAAAATGTCATGGTAAGATTTTTTTACTATTGTGTCACTAGTCCATCTTTTTCATACATTCTTCTTACAGTACTAGGGAAAACCCTAGCAGTAGCGCGGGTTTATGGCCCAGCAGTAGCGCGGGTACAAGCACTACTGCTACGGCGCTACAGCTAAACTTTAGCAGTAGCGCGGGTTGAGCCACCGCTACAACTAAACTTTAGCAGTAGCGTGGTCCCAACCTGCGCTACAGCTATCCTACCTAGCGTGGGTATAACCAGCGCTACTGCTATAATTTCCTGTATTTTTATTTTCTTCTGCGTATTTGTGCTGTATTTGTACAGGTTTTATAAAGTAGTCTCATCATATGATTTTATGATCATGATGAGTTATTATATCATTGGGTGAAAGAAACGAGGATTAGATTCAAGTGGATGGATCCAAAGTGACCAAGTTGGCGACCCAACTTGGTCACTTTGGATCCATCCACTTGAATCTAATCCTCGTTTCTTTCGCCCAATCGCCAACTTGGTCACTTTGGATCCATCCACTTGAATCTAATCCTCGTTTCTTTCACCCAATGATATAATAACTCATCATGATCATAATAACAACTCATCATCATCATCATAATATATAACTCATCATCATCATCATCATCATAATATATAACTCATCATCATCATCATCATAGTCATAACAACTCATCATCATAACAACTCCTCATGATCATCATCTATGAGTCATATAACAACTCATCATTCTAGCTAACACATTGTAGCACATAACTCATCATCATCATAATAACTAATCATCATCATCATAGTCATATCAACACTAGCTAATTGTTCTTACTACCTAGGACCTAGTCCTCTCTCCTAGGTAAAATAGCATAAAACAGGTAAACCGGTCCATCTCCAAAATGGAGAATGGAGATCCACCTGTCGCCAACTTCTGGCTTGCGCACACACATGTTGTCTCCAATCGGTTGCATGTGCGCCTTCATTACTTTGCTCCATTCTTTGATATTGAGCCTTCCATCTTTCAAAGAAATAGAGTATGCACTTCGGTAAGCCATCGGTGGAAACGGTCGTAAGCTAACCATGTACATACTTCCTTCGGTAAGCATCATGTGAGGCACAACCTCGCTAGGGAGCTTCTGTTGAACAATATAGTAACATATATAGTTAGCAATGTAGTTTACTTAAGAAGAATGTATGCAACGAAGTTACCATCATTAACAAAATCATGCCAAGTTTTTGGCAATGAGGTTACCATCAAGCAACTGATGGACTAGTGGCACATATCCAGTAAAATTTGGGCTGATAAACTGATTGGTCTTAAAATTCTCAACATCATCTATAAATGAGACAAGATATCCTTTCTCCTCACAATTAAGCTCGGAGTCATAACTGTAGTACGTCATGTCCACAGCTTTCCGAGTATTTTTTGAAGATAAGAAATAAGCTGATAATTATAACTAAACAAGTTTAGTAGCGATGAACACCAAATATTTTTAAATAAAAAATATAAATTACTTAACAAATTAGTTTGACAAACTCACCTTTAGGCAAAAGAGGAGGCATATCCACATCGACCCAAATGTCGATATTATCTTCAATATCTTCATCTTCAGGACGAATATCAAAAGTTATTTGCATATTCTCCTCAAATCCATAGGCCTTGCAGAAAGCTTCCCAATTAGAGCAGCCAGAATGTGAGTGATTAAGCGCATTGTAGAGCTTAACCCGAAAAGCATAACCGTGTTTAGTCCCGAGGTAAGCCCTCCTCGTCTCCATATTCTCAAGGTCTTGGAAACCGAGCTTCTGCAAGACATACGGTCTTGCATGGCACGGGATGTACTAGTCGAATTGAAAAAAACTCGGAAATTACACGTTGAAGCAAAGAATCACAAGTCATGATTAATTACGATGAAATACTTGTCGTTGCGTACCGTACAAACATCGAAGGTCTCTTCCAGCTTCACGGTGAAGAACCTACCATTTTGCAGGTGAGGCTCCCTGTCGCACAAACCTCGGTCATCGCAGCAGTAGTCGCACTCCGGGATCTTATCATCGTCGGACATTTCCTGTGTTCAAAATTCAAAGATTATAAATTGACGGCAACTAACAGGAACTCAACACACAGATCATTTTTATTCATCACGGGTTGACTGTCGGTCTGTCGAGTCTTTCCTTGAAAACTCTCATCTCACGTGGTGTATATGGTGGGCACTCCCTCTCTGACATTTTCGACCGTCGGTGATGGTCGCTACTCCTCCTTCCCCTAGTGCATAACAAAGGTCTAGCACAAGGAGAAGAAGGAGAAACGACCCCCACGACAACAGTCGGCATTCTTCTTCTCTCATATATGGTGGACACTCTCCCTCACTGATTTTTTGACTGTCATGTATGGAGCCCCGACAGACTTAAAGTCAACCCAAAATGTCATTTAATTCTCTTTCCGGCAAATCCAGGGCACTCGATATTTCCTATATATTCTAGCACAAGTCATGCTAAAATTCACGGAAAAATCCGGCATGACCTTCGCTAAAATAGGACATATCGAGCGCCTGAAATTTGCCGGAACGGAAATGAATCAACACTCCGGCAAAACATAGGCCACTCGGATTTTCCCTGCGATACAAAGATGTCCATACACATACAAAGATGTTTAAACTTGAAATTCTATCCGGATCAATTATCATTTAAAAAAAACTAGCTTCACATTGTCACAACTACTCATCTACTACTACTACATCTATAACCCGAACATTTCATTTGGACAAGAAGCATAACTAAATACCCTAGTTCTTCAAGAAAGTAGGTATCTCTCTCTCTCTCTCTCTCTCTAAATTTGGCAATGTGAGATTGACATAACTAAATACCCTAGTTCTACTCTATTCAACTTCGAGGAGAAGAGAAGGAGGAGGTGGACTTTTAGCTCACCGACTCGGGTGTAGAGGAAGTAAAGGTAGCTCCGACGACGATCACTCCCCAGGGAGACGCAACACTACAAAGCCTGCATATTCCACCGAGTGAAAATTTTAGATCATCAAATCTCATATAGCATTCTTTGATGACAAAGTGATAATGACATAAAAATAATTAAATTTTCCAATACATTTCTATATTGAAAAATAAAATTACTAAAAATTTCTATACCTAAATTTTCTTACTAAATTTTTTTATTACTAAATTTGATACCAATTTTTTTCTCAAATAGCATTCCAATACATTTCTATTACTAAAACTTTTTTATATTCAAAAAACCTATTCACTAGTTTTCTATTCTATTCAAAAGACCATTCTACGTACCTATCTACATTCTACAACAAAATTCTACCTACCTATTCTATTCAAAAAACCTCCATTCTACCTATATTTTCTATTTTATTCTATTCAAAATACCTACATTCTATTCATATAACATATATGTTCTATTTTATTCAAAAAAACATAGATGGGGGATGGAGAAGGGAGGAAAGGGATGGAGGGAGGGAGGCAGGAGGGAGGAAGGGAGGGAGGGAGGCAGGAGGGAGGGAGGGAGGAGAGAGGGAGGCAGGAGGGAGGGAGGGAGGAGAGAGGGAGGAGGCCGGGATGGGGGAGGGAGGGAGGAGAGAGGGAGAGAGGAGAGAGGGAGGGAGGAGGACGGCAGGCGACGAGGAGGAGGGAGGAGGGTGGCGAGAGGAGGAGGAGGGAGGAGGGCGTGGACGGCGGGCGGCGAGAGGAGGGAGGAGGGAGGAGGGCGGCGTGAGGAGGAGGGAGGGAGATACCTCGGGGGCGACGACGGGCGACGGCGGCGGCAGAGAGAGCGAGCGAGAGAGTGTGAGGGGAGAGTGAGGGAGAGGTAGTGGAACCGGCCGCGGAGGAAGAATAGATAGGGCTAGCTTAGCAGTAGCATGGGGTACGGGCCAGCGCTACTGCTAAGCCTATTAGCTGTAACGCGGGGTCACAGCCCACGCTGCTGCTAAGTGGGCCGGGGAGCTGGGCCCGGACTGGCCATAGTAGCAGCGGTGGTTATAGCACCGCGCTACTGCTAATGGGCTTAGCAGTAGCGTGGTCCCGCCACTCATGCTGCTACTGTGGCCAGCCCGTGGGGGCACTGCGAAGCCCACTTAGCAGCAGCGCTTGTTGGGGCACCCCGCGCTACTGTTACGTACTACTTGTAGCGCTTGTCATAGCCCCTCGCTACTGCTACTTAACAGTAGCGTGGGGTGCTCACCCCACGCTACTACTAAGCATCTACCTATAGCCCTTTTCCTAGTAGTGTTAAGTAAACTACATTGCTTACTATGTTGCTATTATGTTCTTCAACAGAAGCTCCTGAATGATGTTGTGCCTCCGCTGATGTATGTCGAAGGTGAGATGACAATTGTTTGTGTACGGCCATGGTCAGAGGGTTTGCAATGTCCATACTTGACTTCTCAAAGAGATGGAGGCCTCAAAATCAAAGGATGGAGAAAAATAGCGACTGAGCGAAGGCCACAAATTGGAGACCGGTGGATCTCTATGCTTCACTAGTAGAATGCCCTTGCGTTGCTATGGGCTACAATGCATATAAATGAAATAAAAAATTATTAAGGTCGTTGTCGTGGTTTTGTCACGGCAGATGTCCTCGTGAAAGGACTTAGTCATGAGGCCATCGCAGATAGGTGGTAACTCGAACGGGGTTGATCGGAATCGAGAGACAAGGGTTTACCCAGGTTCGGCCCCTCGCGGTGGAGGTAAAAGCCTACGTCCTGCTTTGGTTGTATTGATGATGATGATCTCGATTACAAGGGTGCGACTTGGCTAACCTAGTACTCGAGAGCTTGTAACTTGGTCCTTTAGCCCCAGGGGCTCCCCTTTATATATAGGTTGAGGCCCTGGGTTTACAACAGAGTCCGAGTCGAAGAGACGACCCGTGTCATACTCTAATTCCTACTCATCTTGTTTCACAAGTAAGAAAACTCTTTAGACGCCTTAGATGGAAATGCTCTGGGCCGTGAGCCGGCCTCCCCTGGGCGGCTTATCCTCTGGACTCCGGTCTTCTGGATCACCGCGGCCCACCTGTAGAAGCCTTCTTCTAAGTCGCCGTATAGTGACCCGGCCCTAAACGGGCGGGTTATATCCAGGGGTTATATCCCCGACATTAGCCCCCAGGTTGATTTGAATTTATTCATGTCAACCTTTAAAATTAGGATAACCCGGACTGATCTTCTAGGTCGTGGCCGGCTTACAACATGCTTCATACTTGTCATATCTTCCTTTGGAAATCCATGACTCCATTCAACTGATATCCGCGAATCTTGCGTGACGTCATTACAAATCTTGAGTGGATCTGACATGCCAAATAATCGAGGCGCCTTTTATCACGGTGTCGCCTTGATTCTCGCGCTTGCCGTTTCCCCTCCTTTCTTTCCCTTATAAATATTCCCGAGGGGGTCTCCATTTCCTCTTTACCACTTTGACCGCCCCACTGCTTCTTCTTCCTCGCGACGCATCTGCCTGTGTCTGGAGCTCTGCCGCCGTACGACCCTAACGCGCGCCGGCGACCTCAACCGCATCCTTTTCTTCACGCGCGCCGTCGTCGAGGCTGCTCGGGATCATCCCAAAACCATTCACCGCGCCCAGGTATGCTTCATTGCGTCAATCTGTAGCAGTAGCTTTACCCTAGTTCATCGGTGTTCTTGCACAGGCCGTATCGCCATTGCCGCAGTTTTAGATCTATTTCTAAATGCCTTCTTCACAGAGATATTCCTCCGCTATCTGTAGTTCCATTTTGCATCTAGGAGCCTCATTCCTTTACTAGAAATCTGGAGTAGATCAAACTCTGTTTCCACTGTATGAACTAGGTATAGTAAATATTTTTCTTTTTAAGCTGTTTTTTAGATCCATTGCAGTAATTGTTCTTGTTCGAAACTTGTTTCTGCAACACTTAGGAATAGATCGGAGAACCTTGGTCTTAGGATGAGCCACCCTTACTCTTGGCGACTCATGTCCACTTATTATGATCCGCGCAATTTTGATAATCATAGCTGAAATCCCAGTCGGGCGACTTATAACCTGGGCAACTTACTGAACATGGTGACTCGCCCCTGTGCCTTTAATCGTATGATGCAAGCTTATCATGAACATGAGTGACCCTGCCATTTATATTTTTGCATTCCTCGTTCATATTTAGGTGACTTGCTATGGCGAAGACCACAGTCTGCAACTGGGTGTGTTCTCAAGTTTCTGACCTTGTACTGAATGATTTTAAAGAGCAAGGCTTCCTACCGGCTCAGGAAGTAATTGGCTATCGAGCCCCTCAAGCAGCAGAAAATGTCCCTCACCCCCGCGAAGGGGAAGTCGTGATTTTTACAGACCATCTCCTTAGGGGTTTCTCTCCACCCAGGTCAAAATTCTTCCGGGATGTTCTACACTTCTTCAACCTTCATCCTCAAGACATTGGTCCAAACTCTGTATCCAACCCGTGCCAATTTCAAGTCTTGTGTGAGGTATATCTGCAAATAGAACCCATCGTTCCTCTCTTCAGAGAGTTCTTCTATCTCAACCGCCAAACTGAGTGCACTGATGGCCCCTGCCTAGAACTTGGCGAGGTCTCAATTCAAATACGAAGAGACGTTCCTTTTCCTTCAGCTGTTCTGCCGAGTCACCCTAAAGGTTGGAACAAAACGTGGTTCTACTGCAAGAACACAGCTCCAGCTGATGAAAACCCTCTGCCGGGTTATAGAACTGAACGCCTTCCCCCAACCTTTGAACTTCCTGGCTGGGCTTCTCAAGAAGAACGTGCCCAAGTCGCCCACGTATATCCAAGGCTGAGGGCTTTGCTAGCCAATGGTTTGATTGGTGTTGACTTGACCCGGTGTTGGCTTACCTGGAAAATCCTGCCCTTAAGCCGCCGAGACGACTTGATGTGTAATTATTCTGGCGAGTCAACCGATCCACAACGGTTCAGTCCCATTGATATGTCAGCTGATGATATAAATAAGGCTACGAAGAAGCTACTCGGGGAACCTCAAGAATTATGCAACAAGACCGGACTGAAACCATTCTATGCCCTCAACCGAGTTCCTCCAGTAAGCATTCTTGTAATCGTTTTATCCGACTTATCAATCCATAACTTAAACTTACTTGTTGATCTCGTTAACCTGCAGGTCAACTCTTCATTCTGGAACAAGAAAACGAAGAAAGCAGTCGCCAAATCCAAGGCTGTGCTGGCTCGGAAAAAGAATAAGCCGGCCGCTGAACATGAGACGGCAGCTAGGGGCCAGTCGCCATTGGCTGATGATGAATCAGAGGTAGAACTTGACTCCCTTGGCTATCTTTTTATTGAACTCGCTGACGCCTCTTATTCCCAGGGCGATGCTGATATAAGCCGGGCTGATGACATTGAGGTAATTTCTATCTCTTCCGACTCGGACACCTTTGTTCCGCAAAAGCTAAGAAAAACAGTGAGGAAAGTGCCCTTTTCTCATCCACTTGCTTACTTAGACCTAAAATTTTCTTTAAAGAAATCACAACATGCCGAATCAATAAGGCGCCAGACGCGAAGTGGCTCTGGAGAGCTTTTGGGCGGCTTATCTGACACACCAAACCCCCGCAAGCGTCAAAATGAGGTGCCTCATAGTCCAACTCCATCTCACCCGCTTGCCGGTCTTTTTAAACAACCACGTAACCCATCTGATTCGGATTATCAGGAGTCGCCACCATCATCTGGCGACTCATCTGCCACTCAACTGCCACCCTTGGTCATCAAACAAGGGTAAGTGCTTTTTACTGAGTCATGCTCTGTTATACCTGTTGTATTATTTATCTGAATCTGCTTGTGCTTTCACAGGGCCAAGGCCAAGAAGAGGAAGACTGGCGAATTACCCTTGACCCCAGAGAAAACCGGATCCGAAACTCCAGAGCTGGTGACCCCTGAAGGTCAAGTTGAAAATGCAAAGGACCAGGCTGACGAGATTGTTGAGCTGCCGCCACAGAATAAGCCGCCATCAACAAAAAAGGTGAACACTCAAACCTGTGTGACAGACGAGGTAGAAGACATCAACCCGCCGAGTCCTGACCGTGCTTTGAGTCCAACAAAGGTGGCGTAAAATGTAGTGTCGTCGTCTCCCCAAGCCGCCGACAAGGTCACCATCACAGGAGTATCCTTTAAAGCTCCAGAGCCTTCAACCGCTTTGGCGAAACATGCACTCCCAAGCCTTGAAGAACTTAGCGCGGCTGACCTTCATGAGGCGTACTTGACCCGGCTATCCACAAGCCGGGATATGGAAGCCAGCATGGTTAGCATGCTGAAGAGGAAATATGAGGTAAGAAAACATCTCTTTTCCACACTGTACATATCATATGTAGCCGCCAAGTCTTAGACATAAACATACATGATTGTGTGAAAGACTTTAAATACGCTTTCCTTCTTTTTCCTTGAACCATAGCCCCCAAGGGCCGGGTTGTTATGCATATAACGAGCTGGGGCTGAAACTTCGTCTTTTAAACTGAATTGACATGTAGCCCCCAAGGGCCGGCTTGCTTCTGTGAAATAGCCGGATCTTCAATAAGTATAGATCAAAATGTTGTGTAGCCCCCAAGGGCCGTCTTGTTTCTATGAAACAGCCGGGTCTTCATAATATTGATTCAATATGTAGAATAGAATTGACTATGATAGCCGCCAAGGGCCGACTCATTGTACTGAGATGAGTTGGAGCTGTCCTTTGATATTTGTAAAAGAAAAATGAACTTGCATTAGCCCCCAAGTGCCATGTAGATTGCTAGCAACTGCTTGGGACTTCAGTTTAGAAAAGTGTGGTTGTATCATAGTCCCCAAACACCCAAGTGGCCAATTGTGTAGGCTCATTGTATTGATGTGACCTGGTTATGACAGGATCTGCTGAATGATGCTGAGTCAAGAGCGGCCGGCTTGCAAGAGCAACTTAAGGCTGAGAAGAAGCTTCGAGCTGATGCCGAGTCAGCAGCCGCGTCTCTAGAAGAATCAGCATCAACTACCGCCGAAAAACTGAGAGTATTGACGGCCTCTCATGAGGAAGAGAAAACCTTGCTGTTGAAACGTGCTGAAGAAGCAGAAAACAAACTCAAGCCCCTTTCCGATGAACTGGCCGGGTTAAAGCATCACATCAATCACATGACCCAGGCCATCTTTGGTAAGTGACCCTCCGATTTTACTGATAACTCGCATGTGAACTGCAATCAGTAGTTGATTCATACTTGGGCAAAAAGTTGCAGGGACCCGGGCTGTAAATCTTTTTTTTGAGGGCCAATGACAGTAGGGGAACCCCCCACTGACTTTCTATTAGTTAGAATTAATTAGTACAAGTCCTGTCAGAATCATTTACAAGGGAGGAGGGAAGAGAGAAGTGAGAAGGGGGGCAAGTTATCTAACTAGGGAGAGAATCAGTACAGTGGGAAGGGGGGAAGTTACAAAATAAGGGGCTACGGGGGATCAAACAGCAGCAACAAATTGATTGATGAAGGGTATCAGGCCCTCCTTAGCCCTATAATTGAGCATCAAGAAGTCATTTTTGAACCGATCCAACCAGCTAGCATGTGTGGGCGTCACGCTTCTGAAGTGTTTATTATTTCTCTCTTTCCAGAGGCTCCACGCAGCCACAATGAAAACCTCCATGAACATAGGCTTGGACCAGGTTCTACTAGCTTCATGCAACATCTGTAGGCGATCGTCCAGATTGGCCCAATGGATCCCCAAGGTTTCCCAACAAGCAGAACTGAAAGGGCATTTAAAGAACAGGTGTTCAAGGGTCTCCTTGGGTGGGTCAGCGCATAGGAGGCACCTGGTCAAGCTGAAGGCGATGTACACCTTTCTTGAGCAACTCTATGCAGGGAGTCTGTTCACAATTATGTCAGTAATGAGACAAAAAGAGCCACCAAAATATATCAGAGACGTGTTGAATCAGCTCTCCACCGTGCCGAAGTACATTGAGGAGCTCAAGAAATCAGCCACCCGATCAGCCAACATGCTATCCCTGAGCCGAGCCAAGGCGTATGTGCCAGATATGGACTTGTCTGAGCTGGCTGGCGGGTTTTCGGAATTTAAGACGGACGGCAGTGAATTCAGTACGGCTGACTATTCCAGCTGTTTGAAATAAACTCGTGTCGTGGCGAGTCAGATTGTTGAAGAGGTGGACTTGAAGAGGTACCAGGCGGCTTATACTGAAGATAACCAACGTGTCACACCGCCAATCTTCGAGCCGATCGACCTGACTCCAGCACGCCGTAAGAACATCTTTGCTCCTGATGTTGACTTGTCAATTATCATGGGAGAGGACGCCGAGTTCCAAGCCTTGACCACCCTCGACTGGGACTTCGAAAACCTTCAGATAAGAGGAAGAGCGGAGCCGGAGCAGGATGACCCAGAGACGCAAGCCGCCAAGAAGCAGCAGGAGGGAGCTAACCCGGGAACTGATAACCCGGAGGGCGCTGAGACTGGTGCCCAGGAGTAGAGCTTCCAAAGAACTTTGACCTCATGGAGCCCAGCTGTGGCCTTGTAATAGGATAGTTGAAAACACGTGGGTGCTCTGACGTGCCTTTGCGCACTTAAAATTTTGCAGTATTTTGGATGAAACAGCTACACTGGTGTGATTGTATATTAACCCGCCAGGTCTCCTTTGGAAGAAACTATGCTTCGTTGAGTATTAGTATGGCGAGTCATATCTGCAGAAACCATCAATAGTTGATCCGTCTCTGCATAACACAGACTTAACATACCCCGGGGCGCTTAATAGCTTGTCCGGGTTGTGGTTAGCACCAGTCTAAAATAAACTGTTATGATTTTTGTTTAAACCGGCTCGTCAATGATCCGGCGGCTCATGGCCCAAAGGGGAAACAAAGATAACCCCTGTGAAATTTGAACAGAAATCGTGAATAGATATCAATGTTAAGTCGGCTTTCGAGGCACGACAATATAGACCGGCTTTCGAGGCTCGAGTCTTGCTTCAATGAAGCTGGCGTGATAGCCCATGGTTTATCCTCACTCTCTGTAAGCTGGCTCTCACGTGACATCCGATGTTTTAACCAAGACAAGTTTAGGGTCATAGAGATGATTGACTTGTCAAGAGTACACCGGGTCACCTAATCGGAGTAGCATCAAGCAGACAGGCAGGTTTAACCAAGATAATGTGGCATCAGTTGCCGGGTCAAGAGGGTGATATAGCTAAACTTGGTGAGTTGGAAGCCCCCAAGTGACCAATGATCAAAAACGAAAAGACTCATGCACAATATTTGAGATGAAACGACAGAGGCCCCGAGGTTCGAGGATGCTGGCTTATGTTTATTGACCGTAATATATACAAAGGTATGTACAAGCAACTTGAGCCAGTGGCTCTAAGTATAGTAAGGACGGAGATGAGCGATATTCCAAGGCCTATTGGTCTCCTCCTCCGACGTACGTGACTTATTGTGCTCACGTATATCCATCAGGTAATATGACCCGTTGTTAAGATTTTTGCTGATGATAAAAGGCCCTTCCCAGGTAGGGGAGAGCTTGTGCATACCCGCCTGTTCTTGAATCAAACGGAGTACTAAGTCGCCCTCTTGGAAAGTACGGCTGCAAACCCGACGGCTGTGATAGCGACGTAGGTCTTGCTGATAGATTGCAGAGCGTGCTGCTGCTAAGTCCCGTTCCTCCTCCAATGCATCGAGAGAATCTTGACGAGCCTGCTCGTTATCTTCTTCGACATAGGCGGTGACCCGGGGGGAATCGTGGCGAATATCGCTGGGTAAAACAGCTTCTGCACCGTAGACCATGAAGAAAGGCATAAAGCCTGTTGATCTGTTAGGGATAGTCCGTATGCTCCAAAGGACAGAAGGAAGCTCCTCAACCCAGCAACCCGGCGTGCGCTTGAGTGGGACCATAAGCCTAGGCTTGATACCTCGTAAAATCTCCTGGTTAGCACGTTCTGCCTGGCCGTTGGTCTGAGGGTGGGCAACTGATGCAACGTCAAGCCGGATATGCTCTCTCTGACAAAACTGCTTCATAGCTCCTTTTGACAAATTTGTGCCATTATCAGTGATGATGCTATGTGGATAACCAAAGCAAAAAATCAACTTTTTCAAGAACTTGACTGCTGTGGCTGCATCACAATTGTTGATTGGCTCGGCTTCAACCCACTTGGTAAATTTATCAACAGCAACCAAAAGATGGGTCTTTTTGTCTTTGGACGGCTTAAACGGACCAACCATATCGAGCCCCCGGACTGCAAAGGGCCAAGTGATTGGGATCATCCGGAGTTCTTGAGCCGAAACATGAGCTTGACGTGCAAACTTCTGACAACCATCGCACTTGAGTACGATATCCTCTGCATCGGCGTGTGCAGTAAGCCAGTAGAAACCGTGTTGAAAAGCCTTTGCCACTAAGGACCTTGAGCCGGCATGATGACCACAATCTCCAGAATGAATCTCGTTAAGGATCTCTCGCCCTTCATCAGGGGAAACACAACGCTGGAAAACCCCTGTGATGCTTCTCCTGTGCAACTCGCCGTTGACGATAGACATAGACTTGGAGCGGCGGACGATCTGACGAGCCATGATTTCATCTGCAGGAAGCTCTCCTCAAGTCAAATAATCCAGATAAGGAATTGTCCAGTCCGGAATAGCGTGAAGAGCCGCCACCAACAGTGCCTCCGGGTCAGGGATAGCAAGATCTTCTTCGGAAGGCAATTTGACAGAAGGATGATGGAGCACATCAAGGAAAACATTGGGAGGGACCGGCTTACGCTGAGAGCCGAGTCGCGACAATGCATCAGCCGCCTCGTTGAGCCGCCGATCAATGTGATCAACTTGATACCCTTTGAAGTGTCCTGCCACATTGGTTACCGCCTGCCGATAAGCCGCCATAAGTGGGTCCTTGGAATGCCACGTTCCTGAAACTTGTTGAGCAACCAAATCTGAGTCGCCCAAGCACCTGGCCCGGCTGAGATTCATCTCTTTAGCAATCCGAAGACCGTGGAGGAGAGCCTCATATTCAGCTGCATTGTTAGTACAAGTAAACAGAATCCTCACGACATAACAAAATTTATCACCTCGAGGGGAAGATATGACGACTCCAGCCCCCGAGCCTTCGAGCTGTCTAGAACCATCAAAATGTATAGTACAATATGTATTATCAGGCTTCTCTTCTGGGGCTTGGAGTTCAGTCCAATCATTGATGAAATCGACAAGTGCCTGGGACTTGATGGCTGTGCGAGGCACATATTTAAGATGTTGTGGGCCAAGCTCAATCGCCCACTTGGCAACCCGGCCTGTCGCTTCCCTGTTCTGGATGATATCTCCCAAGGGTGCTGAACTGACCACAGTAATGGGGTGCTCTAGGAAATAATGTCTGAGCTTGGGACTAGCCATGAAGACACCAAACACCAGTTTCTGCCAATGTGGGTACCTCTGCTTGGACTCGGATAAAACTTCGCTGACATAATAGACTGGCCTCTGGACTGGATATTCTTTCCCTGCCTCTTTCCTCTCGACAACAACTGCAACACTTACCGCTTTGTTATTAGCAGCAATGTACAGGAGCATAGGCTGTTTAGCAATAGGAGCAGCGAGGACAGGCGGCTCAGCCAGCTGCTTCTTGAGGGCTTCGAAAGCTGCATAAGTTGCATCACTCCAGACAAAGGTATCAGTCTTCTTCAACATCTGATAAAGGGGAATCGCCTTTTCGCCAAGGCGGCTTATGAACCGGCTCAAAGCAGCGATCCGACCCGCCATCCGTTGAACGTCGTTTATATTTTCCGGCTTCGCAAGCGAGGTTACTGCCTTGATCTTGTCCGGGTTGGCTTCAATGCCTCGTTCCGATACTAGGAAACCCAGCAACTTGCCTGCAGGAACACCAAAAACACAATTATCCGGGTTAAGCTTCATCTGGTAAGTCCGAAGATTAGCAAAAGTTTCCTTGAGATCATCTAGCAAGGTCTCCTTCTTCAATGACTTGACCACGATATCATCCACATAAGCATGAACGTTGCGCCCAATCTGCTTATGAAAGCAATTCTTGGCACACCGCTGATAAGTCGCCCTAGCACTTTTGAGCCCGAAAGGCATAGAGACATAGCAAAAGGCCCCAAACGGTGTGATGAAAGCCGTCTTCTCCTGATCCTCGACGGCCATCTTTATCTGATGATAGCCGGAGTAAGCATCCAGAAAACACAAACTCTCACAACCCGCCGTGGCATCGATGATCTGATCAATGCGAGGGAGGGCGAACGGGTCTTTGGGACAAGCCTTGTTGAGATCAGTGTAGTCAACACACATGCGCCAAGTGCCGTTTTTCTTTAGAACAAGCATTGGATTAGCCAACCACTGAGGGTGAAAAACTTCAGCGATGAACCCGGCAGCTAGGAGCTGGGCTACTTCTTCCCCAATAACCCTGCGTCTCTCCTCGTTAAAACGACGGAGGAATTGTCGAACAGGCTTCATTTTCGGATCTACATTAAGGTGGTGCTCAGCGAGTTCTCTCGGTACACCTGGCATGTCAGAAGGTTTCCACGCGAAGATGTCCCGATTCTCACGGATGAACTCGATGAGCGTGCTTTCCTATTTGGGATCCATACCAGTCCCAATAGTGAACTTCTTGGACGGGTCACCATGGACAAACTCAACCTGCTTGGTATCCTCGGCCGACTTAAACTTGAGTGGCGGGTCCGACTCTGCGATGGGTTTCTTCAAGGGCGTCATATTGGCCGGGTCAACATTCGCAGTGTAGAATTTCAACTCTTCCGCCGCGCAAGCTGTCTCGGCATAGGCTGCATCCCCTTCCTCGCACTCAAGGGCGATCTTTCGATCTCCGTTAACTGTGATAGTGCCGTTCGGACCAGGCATCTTGATTTTGAGGTAGACATAGCAAGGTCGAGCCATAAAGCGAGCATAAGCCGGCCACCCAAACAGGGCGTGATACGGGCTCTTGATTTTGACCACCTCAAAGGTCAAAGACTCGCACCTGTAGTTATCATCAGTGCCAAACGCGACGTCCAGCTTGATCTGCCCGATAGGATATGCAGACTTTCCGGGAACAATCCCGTGAAACACGGTGGAAGACGACTGGAGCTGTTTTTCAGACAGGTTCATCCGTCGGAAAGTGTCGTAGTACAAGATGTTTATGCTGCTTCCTCCGTCCATGAGCACTTTCATGAGTGAATAGCCGCCCACTTGAGGCGCCACCACCAAAGCCAAGCAACCCGGACTATCAACCCGGGGAGGATGGTCCTCTCTGCTCCATGTAATGGGCTGTTCCGACCAACGTAGATATTCCGGGACCGCGGGCTCAACAACACTGACGGCTCGTTTCCGGAGTTTGCGATCTCTTTTGTCAGTATGAGTCGTGAACACATGGTACTGCCCACTATTCAGCTACTTGGGATTACTCTGAAAACCAGATTGATTGCCATGCTGATGATTGCCCTACTGTTGACTTCCTTGCCCCGAATGCTGATTGCCACAGATGTTGCCAGAACCCTGGTAACCTGCACCCGAGCCGCCCGGGCCATGAAACCCTGGGTTATGAAAACCGCCGGACGAGCCGGCACCAGGCTGCCCCGGGTTGCCTCCGCCGCCGCCTTGACGGTTCTGAAAGAACTGCTCGCCGAAAGCTTGCATTATGTGATAGTTCTCCCAAGAGTGGGTTGACGGCTTATTAGGGAGGCTGTGCTTTGGGCATGGGCCTTTGAGGGCTTCCTCAAAATTACGGGGCTTGTTGCCACTATAGGATCTTCCCGAATTATTCCCCTTCGGGTATTTGTAACTAGTGTTGGTATTGGCGACCAAATCTCATCCTCCTTCCTGATTCTTACGCTTCCCTCCATTGCCATGATTTCCATTGTTCCCTGAATTGTTCTGCTGGTTACCCTTGCCACCATTGTTTTTCTTTCCCTTGCCAGTCTGGTCATCGTCTGGGCTGGGATCCTTCATGGTGTCTGACTCGGCATACCTGGTGAGGACATCCATGAGCTCGCCCATATCCCGAACCTTCCGCTTGAGTCGGCCCAGTTTCTGCACGAGCGGCTCAAAGTGGCAGTTTTTCTCCAAGATCAGAACCGCCTGAGCCACCGTGATGCTGTCAGAGGCATGAATAATTTCTGCGACCCGACGCGTCCAGTGAGGGGCCGACTCACCCTCACGTTGGATGCAGTGCTGAAGATCGACGATCGTCATCGGGCGCTTGTAGGTTCCCTGGAAGTTTTTGATGAAACGGTCCTTCAACTCCGCCCAGGTGTTAATAGAGTTAGGGGGCAAAATTTTCAACCATGTACGAGCCGGCCCCTCCAGCATCATCGTCAGGTACTTGGCGCAGACAGCGTCGCTGACATCCAGCATGTCCATGGCTATCTCGTAGCTCTCAATCCAAGCGGCTGGCTCAAGGTCAGCCGTGTAATTCGGAACCTTACGAGGGCCTTTGAAGTCCTTGGGCATGCGCTCGTTGCGTAAAGCTGGCACCAAACACGGTATCCCGATGGTCCTACTATTGGAAGTCAATTGGGTTGTGACAAGCGGCGCTTGAGCCGCCGCATTCGCTGCCTCCGCTGCTCGCTAAGCCCGAGCCGTGTCAACGATCTCCTGGGCGTTAAGGGGCTCACGGCGTGGCGGGTCATGAGGCTGCTCACGATGTTGACGAGCACTGCTAGAGACGGCCGACGACTCATCATGGCGGCTCCTGCTACGGCTCGGAAGCGGGGTAGAGTGGATTCGCTGCCGACTGTAGGTGTAGTTCGCCTGCTGAGCAACTGCAGTTTTTAACATCTCAATGGAATTCCGGGCCTCAATCTCAACCGGTGAGTTTCCCGTGATTGGGAGCGCGGCCAGGTTGGTCGCCGCTGCCACCAAGTTGTCCAAAGGGTTGGTAAAGTGACCCGCCGGCGTGAGGAAACGATGCGGAGGCGTCTGAACCGGCGGGAGTCGCTGGGCTGGCTCTTGCGGGCGCTGCTGAGCCGGTTGATGTGGTTGACCCGGCGACGGCTGCCTGCCTCCGTTCGGGGGCACAAGCGGTGCTTCTGGGGTGCCTGCCCCAGCCCCCTGAACAGGCGCATCCTGCGGCATATTAAACAGACGCATGGGCTCATAATTGGGTGGTAGACGGCTCATATGGCGCCTCTGATGAACCGCCTCTGAGGCATTCTGACGGAGCCCCATGTGCCAGGCTTCGGCTTTCAGGCGCTCTACCTCGGCCTGGACTTGAGACTGCAACTCCGCCATGCGAGTGTTTTCTGCGTTGATATCTGCCTGTACCTTAGCCATCTGCTCGTGGAGTTTAGTTACCTCCGTGTTGCGTTCCGCCTGGTTTTCTGCGGTCACCGGTGTCGCAAGGAGCGTCGCCAGGGCGGTTGCCAATTCTGTCAAGGCTTGAGCCGGCGGTACGGCTGAGCCGGCCCCTGAGTGGCCGGTTCCCGTTGCTGCGCCAGCCACCGTGGAGTTAAGGGCCGGGGCTGAGCCGGCCATATAAACTGCAGCACGGGGGGGGGGGGGGTGTCGAAGGAGTCCTGAGCCGCTGGATCGTCGGAATAGCCCCCAAGCCCGCCATCGTAAAGCGGGAGGATCGACTCGGTCTCGGCCACCGAGGACTCGCCATCAGAGTAGACGAGGGTTTCGCCTCCGGACGCCGAGTTATCTGCAAGGTCCACCCCTTGGGTGAAACCGATGAAGGCGTGCTTCCGGCCGGCTTGAGCCTGGGCGGGTTGCGCACGCCGAGCCGGCTCGAAGATGTCGGTGCAGATGTCCGGCTCGGGTTCAGATCCGCCATCCTTGCCGATGAAGACGTGGATTTTGCCGAAGGGGACCCGGTACCCCTACTCGATTGAGTCGGCCTCGGGGCCCCAGCCTGAATCGTCGATGTAGAGCTTGCCGCGGCGACTCTTGGTCATGCGGCCGATCGCGTATACCTCGATCCCTGCGGGAGTTCCCTTCAAGTACTCAACACCACCGAGCGAGAGCCCCACGGTGGGCGTCAACTATCGTGGTTTTGTCACGGCAGATGTCCTCGTGAAAGGACTTAGTCGTGAGGCCATCGCAGCTAGGTGGTAACTCGAACGGGGTTGATCGGAATCGAGAGACAAGGGTTTACCCAGGTTCGGCCCCTCGCGGTGGAGGTAAAAGCCTACGTGCTGCTTTGGTTGTATTGATGATGATGATCTCGATTACAAGGGTGCGACTTGGCTAACCTAGTACTCGAGAGCTTGTAACTTGGTCCTTTAGCCCCAGAGGCTCCCCTTTATATATAGGTTGAGGCCCTGGGTTTACAACAGAGTCCGAGTCGAAGAGATGACCCGTGTCATACTCTAATTCCTACTCATCTTGTTTCACAAGTAAGAAAACTCTTTAGACGCCTTAGATGGAAAGGCTCTGGGCCGTGAGCCGGCCTCCCCTGGGCGGCTTATCCTCTGGACTCCGGTCTTCTGGATCACCGCGGCCCACCTGTAGAAGCCTTCTTCTAAGTCGCCGTATAGTGACCCGGCCCTAAACGGGCGGGTTATATCCAGGGGATATTTCCCCGACAGTCGTCTCCAAGGTCGAAGCTCATTTCTGCCTCATACGTCCGGGCTTGTTCGGACATCAAATAGGCGCTCAGTGGTCTCCCCAAAATCCAGCCTGGACTACCAATTCAAGCCCATATGGGGGGATGTGGTTGTCCAGACTATTCACCATGTTATCTCAAACACGTGATCCCCACACAAAAACACAACCCCACGACGCACCCTTCCCTTTTCCTGTCGAACCTTCCCCTTCCCGCTCGATTTCCCGCTGTAGCGGGACATTTCTCACTGGAGCCCTCTCCATTAAAACCGTACGACACCCACGTCACTTTCGTCATGGCGCCTCTTTCCTTGACACCGTACTTCCCCACAGACCGCCAAGGAGGAGTCCCCCACCAACCATCTCGCTCTCTGTCCTGATCCCTTCCCCCCGTGTTCATGCCGATCCGCCACAGTCATCAAGGGGGACGAGGTGTGTGCCGCCCGTGACGCCCTCCTCCCCCCCCGAGCCAAGAAGGCAGATCCGATGTCTCCTGAGCCATTGCCACATCGTAGCATACAGTTGAATGTCGTGCATTATGACAAAACAAAAATATGATGTCCATTATTGGGCATGCAACTGATATGCTACCGTGTCCATTATTAACTCTTGAAGCAACCAACCAATGCATTTACGTTTCTATCCTAAGTTACTAACCAGAAAATTGTATGACTTGATAAAAAAATGAACCGCTTTCTCACGCAATTTGCTCCAAAGCCATCTCTAATGAAATGCAATTTGCCATATTTTCTAAAATAGGGAAATTATTCTGCTCAGACAACCAGAACTGAACAGACCAATCCCAACCCCCATCCCGCTCACTCTCAACCCTCGCTCTTATCACAAAATCCACTAACTCATGTTCTAAGTGCGCCAGTGATCGGTGTCCCCGTGGCAGGACATCAGGAAGGGACAAGGGCAACAACCACCTTCCTATCTTAGTGCTAGTAGCTCGTTCTAAACTGGACCCGACGGTTGAAACTTCCAGGAAAAAACTTCGAATTGGGAGGGCGATCACCATTCATCTCGGGCTCTACCACAACAGCGGAACACAAAATATTTTCGAACAATGTACCACCATTTCTATTCTTCGAGCATGGCAGTGTGAGCTTTTCAAGTGGAGCAAGGCGCGGTGATAAGGATACTAACAACTTAATAAAAGGGACTGGCTATGTAAACTACAAGGAATATAACCTCCAAGGGAGTGAGTAAATAGTTTAGGGCCTGTTTGGTTCGTGGCCGATGGTTACCATACCAAAATATTGGCATTGACCGGTGGCATAGGCTGGCGTTTGGATTGAAACCCATCTACCGAAGGCACGCCAAAATTTTGGTCGCTACGTCAGTTTTCACGCCCATGCGCTGGGAAATCAGAGGCGGGCGAATCCTTTGCCAAAATATTGGCGAGCCCTGGATTTGGTTGGGTGGGCATAGGCATAAACCAAACAGCCTCTTAACCTTCGTAATGCGCAGACATTTACTGAGACATTTTCATTCCAGTTTTTTTCCTAGAGTATGTGTAAGAATAAAATCTTATAGATTGAAGGTGGATTTTCATCCTAAAGACAAACCAGAATAAAATGTGCATTTTCTATTCATCAGCAAGTACAGTTCTCTGTAATAACAAGCATAGATGGACTGAACTGAGTTAGAGTAAATGGCATAAAATTGCCCAGTATAGTACAATTGTTGTTCATCTCAAAACATCACAGTATGAAAATTGTTCGAGCATGGGATTAAAGTGTCAACTTTTTTCCCATAGGAAAAGAACGGAGAGCCAATAGGCCATAATCACAATATGGAACAAAGAAATAGAAAAAACACTTTACAAGATGCAACATGAGCTAGAGAGGAATTCTAATAAAATAGCTAAGTGCCCGTGTGTTGCAACCGGGGCATAAACAATTGCGTCAACTCTTTCATGATTGTCAACTTATTTCTTTACCATTATATCAATTTTCTTCTTCTTCCTCTGCCCACCATCTCCACCTATCTAATACAATCTTGTAACCACACTCAATGACACATCCAGCTAAGAATCAAATTTCAATATACATGATATTTTAGTATCTTCAGAGAAGTATATTAGGATGAATATGAAATATACATAGTTCTCAATAAAGAAAGCTAATGGCAAAGTACATCGTGTTATAATTTACATGGAAGCTACATATGATAGAATTTTTTATTGTGGTAACAAAGAAAAGAAGACTACCCCTAATTTGACCAATTGTAAAAAAGCTATGAAGAAAATCGTTAACAACCTAGAAAGGCCTTAACCTCTGTATTCACTTGTTCTTCTCAAGAAATAACTTAGTACAGAGAATCCGTCACCAATTTGGGTCGTAGAGCGGAGAGTTTTTCTGAGCGGCAGGAGGCGGTTCCTCCCAGCTCCATTTGCAATAACCTACAGAGTGAATGATAATGCTGACTTGTTTGAGAAATTGTTTGCTAACAAAAGAAGCTTAGAATATTTGATGTCTATATCCATCGGAGAATAGGTAAGCTTCAGTATAACCCAGAAATAACTTAGTACATTTGAAAACAGTAGAGCTTCTTTAAATCATGGTCATACATATTCATTATCAGCAGTGATCAACATGCACTTACTGCTACTATATTTTTTCTCAAACTTTGTCGAAATAAAATTATAGTAACTCACAAAGAACTTAAAGTTAAGTAGGTAGCTAATCAATATAACTACTACAAAGAATTGTTCACATCTATTTTGTAAACACATGTAGCAAATGGTGTATCAATTAGGTCTATATCACAATTATTTGTATTCTACTTATGGTTAAAATGATGTGTTCGGCCAAAAAATCTCATTGCCAAGAGCTCCTGTTTATTTGAAACACACATCAAAGAAACTTAGATATGTGTGAACTACAAATGCACAAAATGGCCGAACAATGAATCAAATTCTTAGAAATCTGCAGAAGCAAGAGCGTAAAAACAAAATGTAGTTCTAAGATGAGGATGCAAGGAACTATCTGAATCTAATTATGTTCATCATCAGGCCTAAGCCTGGGCTTGACCTTGTTGTCTTGGCTGCTGCATGCCATGACCATTATCTCAAATTGGGGCAAACAAAAGCAAAGCCCTAATTAGTCCAGAGAAGATGAAATCAGAGAGCAATATCAGGGCATGAAAAGATCTGAAGAACACAAACCACAAGTAGAGACTCGGAGAAGACCAGACACGACCACTGTGATGTCACATCCCTTAATAATTAGATTTTTACACTATACACGTTTTACAACTGTAATTTAAACACCTGCGCGCCATCAATAAATATATTTTTACGCTATACACGAGTGAATCATGTTGTGTCATTTACATGACAGGTAAATTTAAAAAACATGTATTGATTTGGTACCACATACTCCATTTGCTCCGCCTCACACAATCCCACCAACGGCTGGCGGTGCCCATGGCCCATGGCTCCCACTAGGCGGCGGCGGCAATGCCCATGATCCCACGCGGCGGCGGTTGAAGACGCAGATAACTCCGACGCGGCGGCGGTAGCCGAAGACGCAGATGGCTCCAACGCTGCGGCGCCGAGGCGGCAGCGCCCATGGCTCCCACACAGCGGCGGCCAATGACGTACATGCCTTCCATGCGGCAGCGAGCCAGCCACCATCACTAGCTCACTCTGGTGGCTATAACTGAAGAATCCCACGTTCTGTTGTTCGTTGTTTCTTTGACTCCCGAATTCTTTCTTCTTTTGAGGAAATTGAATCTTGATTTCAGTTCTCTTCGATGATAACCGAGGGCCGAACCGAACTATCGGTGCACCAGATGATCAAATCATAGAGAACACATGATCATCGCTGAGCACGAAAGATAATTCCAGAATGAAAAACAGGGTGAGTAGAAAGGACCAGTGGTGCGTGATGCCGACAAGAGTATTTGGTAGACCGGTTCGTCCTTCTGCCAAAGGACTACGTCTGGTTGGAGGGACTTGTGATTGAACACTGGAGCAAACCTCTCTCTGTCCTATTCTCCTTCAACTGGGAGCTGATCAGACTCCAGTTGATTTCACTCGTGGTAGATGCTTATCGGTGATATCCAAACCTTCGACAAACTTCCTTCGCAAACCACAATTACTCTTGGTTGCTGAAGATCTTGCTCCGCGAAGACAACAACTCTTCAACACTCGAGCCGACACCTATCCGTCTAGAGAGTGCGCAACTCTCAAGAGTAATAGGTACAAGAACTCTAACTCGGAACTACTGTGATGCTCAACCAGTACCTAAGTTTTAGTTCTTGATTTTCTCTCGGTGGATTTTAAACTCAAATCACTCGGAGAGGGGATGCTCAATCAATCTTCTCAGAAATCTTAAGCGAAGCAGCCAACGGACAACGTTGGAGCGGGGTGGCTATTTATAGCCGCAACCTTCCCTGATGGGAAATGATCAAAATGGACATGTGAGTCAGCCAATGGCCTAACGACACGAGTCCAACGGTCGGAAATTGAGCACAATGGTAACATTCCTCGCGGAGGAAAATGCCCTAATTCCTTTATTGTACAGTGTAGGTTTATTCTTAGTTATTATGTCATAATTTCTTTATTGTATAGGGTAGATTTGTTCTTAATTCCTAGTTACCGTATATGCTATCTTTCGCTATCAGAAAAAGGGTGAAAATCTGATGCAGGCGAACGGGCCGAAACATGCCCCTCTAACGGGCCTGCATTTCAGCGGGCCATAATTGGGCCGGCCCACAACAGGCTTCACTTGGGCCTGTGCGAACCTGTCGTATGGTCCCTTCATGGACACGGTACGCCCAGGCCCATAACTCACATGGGCCTTTAGCGGGCCCAATGTTTAGTTGGGCCCATGTAGCTTTGGGACATTAACAGGTTGCATATTCTGCTGGCCTGTTATGGCCCAGAAGACACCATGGGCCTTCAACAGGCCGAAAAGCATGTTGGGCCTCAATTTTCAAGAGTCGTCCATGAGCCTTTAGCAGGCTGAAATATACCTCGGGCTATTATAGGCCCAGTTAGATGACGGGCCGTTCTCAGGCCGAAACATATCTCGGGCCTTGGTTGGCCCAATCATATTATGGGCCCTTAATAGGCCGAAAGCTTAGTAGAGGCATCAACGGGCCGAATTGTACGACAGGCCTTTAACAGGCCCAAAGTCAGGTTGGGCTGAAATATTAGAACCAAGATCACATGCCGTTAATGGGCCGAATGTCGCGTCGGACCGTATATGGCCCATGTGCAACACGGGCCATTACCAGGCCGAAAGACATACCGGGCTGAAATGGGCCCATTTCTACATCGGTCCTCTAACAGGCCGAAAACTCATTGGGCCGTAATGGGGCCCAAAGACTGAGCGAACAATTAATGGGCCCGATCTAGCGGTGGGCCGTAAATGGGCCATGTTTAAGCAGGCCGTTAGTGGGCCGGCCCACCAGTACCTGAGTAAATCTTATGGGCCTTTGGTTGGGCCGGCCTTTTTAACCTAAATGGGCCACTGTTGGGCCTTGCCACGTGTCGATGTATTATAGGCGTGTCTCGTCCATTGAATGGATGACATCTGTTGCGACGCTGAGCTGACACGTGGTTCCTCTGGCCAATGAGAATTTTACACGTGGAAAATCGCCATTGGTCCTGGCTGTTAACGAGTTATCGGATCCAAACCGGAACCCGATAGCTTAACGGCGACCCGTTACGGTGGATGCCACATGTCGGTTACCCTTGACGAAAACACTTCCATGACGCGCCATTTATCGTCATGGAAGTGGACACTTCCGCGATAATAATTTGAGTATTGTCATGGAACACTTCTATGACAGCATAGGTATGACTATCTTGATTCTATCATAAAATCGTCATGGATGTACATGCATGACAGAAAACGTGACCTACTGTGACAAATACATATCATCACGGAAGTGTTTTTTTGTAGTGTAACCCACAAGTATAGGGGATCGCGACAGTCTTCGAGGGTAGTATTTCTCCCAAATTTATCGACACAAGTGGAGTCAAAGAATACTTATGAGCCTTAGCAGTTGAGTTGTCAATTCAAGCACACATGAAAAATAATATTTATGCAGCAAAGTATTTAGTAGCACAGTAGTATGATAGTTTGATAGTAGCAGTAACAGTAGCAGTTTTGTAGTGATTGTAACAGCAGCAGCAACAAAAGTAGTAATTTAGCAAAGACAAAATGAGAAAAGCGTAGGCATTGGATCAGCGATAGATATTGAGTATGGATGACATTCATCATATAACATTCACAACCTAGTGCGATACACAATAGCTCCAATTCATCAATTCAATGTAGGCACGTATTCCGTACATAGTCATACGTGCTTATAATAAGAACTTGCATGGCATCTTTTGTCTTACCCTCCCGTGGCAGCGGGGTCCATAAGGAAATCAAAGGGATATTAAGGACACCTTTTAATAGAGTACATGACAAAGCATTAACACATGGTGAATACATGAACTCCTCAAATTACAGTCATCCTCGGAGAGTATCCCAATTATTGTCACCTTGGGTCTACGGATCAAAACAATAACAAGTGCATACAACTAGCAGATAGGATCAAGAACTCAAATATATTGATGATAACATAGAGGGTTCAGATCTGAAATCATGGTACTCGGTCCCTAGTGACAAGCATTAAGCATAGCAAACTCATAGCAACATCAATCTCAGAACATAGTGGATACTAGGGATCAAGCCGTAACAAATTGACTCGATTACATGATAGATCTTATCCAACTCCATCACCGTCCAGCAAGCCTACGAAGAAATTACTCACTCCCGGTGGTAAGCGTCATGGAATTATTGATGAAGAAGGGTTGATGATGACGATGGCGACGAATCCCCCTCTCCGGAGCCCTGAACGGACTCCAAAACAGCCCTCCCGATGAAGAACGGGAGGTGGTCGCGGCTCCGTATCGTAAAACGTAATGAAACTTCTTCTTTTATTTTTTTCTCTCGGGGAAACAAAATTCATAGGCTTGGAATTAGGTCAGACGGCCGCCCTGGAGGGGTAGGCGCGCCCTGTTGCCTTGTGAGCAACTGGTGGCCCCCTCTGGAGGTTCTTCGTTCCAGTATTTTTTATTTATTCAATAAAAAATCTCCGCAAAGTTTCGTCTGATTCCGAGAACTTTTATTTCTTCACAAAAAACAACACCATGGTAGTTCTGCTGAAAACAGCGTCAGTCCGGGTTAGTTTCACTCAAATCATGCAAATTACAGTCCAAAACAAGAGCAAAAGTGTTTGGAAAAATAGATACGATGGAGACATATCACGGTACTACGGCACGAGTACTAGCCCACCACCGTTGTCTTCTCTGTAGCCTAGAGGATTTAGCGGCACTAGAGCGGTAGTAGCACGGTAGTACTGCATGGGTGGTACTTCCGCTGTCTACTACCGCACGCACTACCGCTTATATTTTGTTTCTGTAACCCCCATTTCACTCCACAGAAGTAGAGCGGCAGTAGGGCGCGGTAGTACCGCTTAATGCGGTACTACCGTCCTACTCACCCTCTACTACCGCCGGTTCCCTGTGTCCGGGGCACCTAGCGGTAGTAACGCTAGTGAGGACGGTAGTATTGATCTGGCGGCACTACCGCCCCTCTACTTCCCTACCCTCTTTGCTACACCTAGAACAACTGCTCCAAGCGGTAGTACCGCTCCCCTGAGCAGTCGTACCACTTGTGTGCGGGTTGTGTGCGAATACCGGTTGGATTGTTCCCCCACTATATATAGGGGGTCTTCTTCCTCAAGAAGACCACCTCTTTTTCCCCCAAGCTCCATTGTTGCCCTAAGCTCCATTTTCGCCCGATCTCTCTCCCTAGCGAACAAAACATGTTGTTGCTCTAGGGTTTGGAGGAGAAAGCCTCGATCTACACTTCCACCAAGAGATATTTGATTCCCCCCACTAATCCCTTGCGGATCTTGTTACTCTTGGGTGTTTAGGCACACTAGACGGAAGAGGTCACCTCGGAGCCACATTCCATTGTGGTGAAGCTTCGTGGTGATGTTGGGAGCCTCCAGTTAAGTTGTGGAGAGAGCCTGATACGTCTCCAACATATCTATAATTTTTGATTGTTCCATGCTGTTATATTATCAATCTTGGATGTTTTTATGTACATTTACAGCAATTATATATCATTTTTTGGGACTAACCTATTAACTTAGTGCCCAGTGCCAGTTGCTGTTTCCTGCCTGTTTTTCGTTTTACAGAATATCAATATCAAACGAAGTCCAAATGCCACGAAACTTTTTGGAGATTTTTTTCTGGACATATATAACACTAGAAGCTTCGGGAGAGGGCCAGAAGACCCAGGAGGTGGCCACGAGCCAACATGGCGCACCTGGGGGGGGGGGGGGCAGGCGCGCCCTGGTGCCTCGTGGGCCCCCCTTTGCTCTGTTTGACCTAATACCCAAAAATCAGGAAACCATCAGGGGAGTCCACGAAATACTTTTTCCGCCGCCGCAAGCTTACGTTCTCGAGAGATCCCATCTGGGGTCCTTCTCCGGTACTCCGCCGGAGGGGGAATCGATCACGGAGGGGCTCTACATCAACTTTGCTGCCCTTCCGATGATGCGAGCTTAGTTTACCACAGACCTTCGGGTCCATAGTTAGTAGCTAGATGGCTTCTTCTCTCTTTTTGATCTTCAATACAAGGTTCTCCTTGATGTTCTTGGAGTTCTATCCGATGTAATCACTTTTTGCGGTGTGTTTGTTGGGATCCGATGAATTGTGAGTTTATGATCAGATTATCCATGAATATTATTTGAGTCTTTTCTGATCTCGTTTATGCATGATTATTATAGCCTCGTATTTCTTCTCCGATCTATTGATTTGGTTTGGCCAACTAGATTGATTTATCTTGCCATGGGAAGAGGTGCTTTGTAATGGGTTTGATATTGCGGTGCTCAATCCCAGTGACAGAAAGGGACATGACACGTATGTATTGTTGCTATTAAGGGTAAAAAGATGGGGTTTATTCATACGTGAGTTTATCTTGTCTACATCATGTCATCTCGCTTAGGGCGTTACTCCGTTCTTTATGGACTTAATACACTAGATGCATGCTGGATAGCGGTCGATGTGTGGAGTAATAGTAATAGATGCAGGCAGGAGTCGGTCTACTTGTCTCGAACGTGATGCCTATATACATGATCATTGCCTTGGATATCGTCATGATTATTTGCTTTTCTGTCAATTGCCCAACAGTAATTTGTCTACCCACCGTATGCTATTTTCTCGAGAGAAGCCTCTAGTGAAAACTATGGCCCCCGGGTCTATCTAAATCATATATTAAAAATCCTAAAAATACCTTGCTGCACTTTTACCTTATTTATTTTATTTTGTATTTTTATTTAATCTATCTATCTATGACATACAATTTAATCTTGCAATTTACCGCCGAGGGATTGACAACCCCTCGTTTGCGTTGGGTGCAAGGGTTTGTTGTTTGTGTGCAGGTACTGCTAACGAGGTGTTGTGTGATTCTCCTACTGGATTGATAACCTTGGTTTCATAATTGAGGGAAATACTTATCTCTACTGTACTGCATCATCCTCTCCTCTTCGGGGATAAAAACCAACGCAGATCACAAGTTGCAGGAAGAATTTCTGGCGCCGTTGCCGGGGAGACATGATCAACATCTATCTAGTACCTTTGCATAAACTATCATCTCCTTGCATTTACTTTATTTGCCTCTCATTTTCATCTCCCCCACTTCTAAAAAGTTTTTACAAAAATACAAAAATATTTTTCGTTTGCCTTTTTCTTGTTTGCTTCTTTGCTTGCTTGTCATCTTGTTTGCTTAAATATGATGCCCCAAGAAAATTATCATGATACTTCTTATTATAAAATTTTGTCTGAAATCGAGAAAAATACTAAAGATTACATGACTACTCAATTTGAGCACAACAAGTTTTTTACCGAAGAACTAAAAGAACATTCTACTTTGTTGGATGCTATCACAAAACAACTCGATGATGTTAGTAAAGAAGTTGCTAATCTTCAATCCCAATTTTCTCTTACTGAAAATTTGCTAGGAACAATTTCTGATGCGCATGCTATGCTTGTAAATCAAATGGCAGCTAAGCCAGAATGATTAGAACTTAGTAATGATGAGGATATTAAAATGATTGGTGTTTCATCTATTGATTCTTTGTTTAGCAATATTAAACTTGATGAAAAGGGGACTGAAGAAGAGTCAACTTTAGCTAAAGAGCGTCTCCATAATTCGGAGGGTGAAAATCTTAGTGAAAAAATTGATAAGAGTGGGTCTGGAGAGGTAAAAACTTTAAATAGCGATGTGCCCACTCTTTTGGATTACAAAGATTTTAATTATGACAGTTTTTCTTTGATTGAGTGTATTTATTTGTTACAATCCATGCTAAATTCAACCAACGCTTATGAACAAAATAAGGCTTTTACTAAACACATTGTAGAAGCAATGATGAAAGCGTTAGAAGAAAAGTTAGAACTAGAGATTTCTATCCCTAGAAAATTATATGATGAGTGGGAACCCACCATGAAAGTTAAAATTAAAAATTTTGAGTGCAATGCTTTATGTGATTTGGGTGCTAGCGTTTCCACAATTCCAAAATCTCTATGTGATGTGCTAGGTTTTACTAATATTGATGAATGTTCTCTTAATTTGCATCTTGCGGATTCAACCATCAAAAAGCCTTTGGGTAGAATTAATGATGTTCTTATTCTTGCAAATAGGAACTATGTGCCCGTTGATTTTATAGTACTTAACATTGAATGCAATCCTTCTTGCCCCATAAGACTTGGTAGACCGTTTTTACGAACTATTGGTGCCGTTATTGACATGAAAGAAGGGAATATAAAATTTCAATTCCACTAAAAAAGGGTATGGAGCATTTCCCTAGGAAAAGAATTATAGCACCTTATGAATCCATTATGAGGGCCACTTATGGAATCAACTTGAAAGATGACAACACTTGACATTATGCATTATGCCTAGCTAGGGGCATAAAACAATAGCGCTTGTTGGGAGGCAACCCAATGAATAAAATAATTTTTTACTTTTTACTTCTGTTATTGTGTGTTTACACAATTATGCTTCTTTTATGATTGTGTTTTTTATGTTTTAATTATTGTTTGTGCCAAGTAATACCTTTGGGATGATTTGGAAGATAGTATAATTGATGTTGTTTGGAAAACAGAAAGTTTTGCGTCCAGTGCTGGAATTTTGGTTCTGTACTGGGGCATAAAAAAAAATCTGAAATTTTTACACAGTATTGGTATATGAATTTCCCACGTTGTCCTAATTTTTCAGAATTTTTGGAGTTACAGAAGTATGGCTTTTAAATAGATTGCTACAGACTGTTCTATTTTTGACAGATTCTATTTTTGATGTGTTGCTTGCTTGTTTTGATGAAACTATGGATTGTATCGGGGGGTATAAACCATGGAGAAGTTATAATACAGTAGGTATAATGCAAATATAAAATATGAATGGGTTTGCAACAGTACTTAAAGTGGTGATTTATTTGTTATACTAACGGATCTCACGAAGGTTTTGTTGAGTTTTGTGTGATTGAAGTTTTCAAGTTTTGGGTGAGATCACGATGGATGAAGGAATAAGGAGTGGCAAGAGCCTAAGCTTGGGGATGCCCATGGCACCGCAAGGTAATATTCAAGGAAGACTCAAGCGTCTAAGCTTGGGGATGCCCCGGAAGGCATCCCCTCTTTCTTCTACCAACCATCGGTAATTTTACTTGGAGCTATATTTTTCTTCGTCACATGATATGTGTTTTGCTTGGAGCGTCTTGTGTGATATGAGTCTTTGATTTGTTCACTTTTTAGTTTGTCACAATCATCCTTGCTGAACACACCTATTTTGAGAGAGCCACACGTTATCATGATTTGTTAGAATACTCTATGTGCTTCACTTATTTTTTTTTGAGCTAGGCAGTTGCTCTAGTGCTTCACTTAAATCTTTTTGAGCACGGCGGTGGCTAAATTTTGAAGAAATAAACTCTCATGCTTCACTTATATTATTTTGAGAGTTTATAGGATTGAAATTTTGAAGAAATAAACTCTCATGCTTCACTTATATTATTTTGAGAGTTGATAAGATTGAAATTTTGAAGAAATATTTGCACTCTCATGCTTCACTTATATCTTTTTGAGAGTTGACAATAGTAATGGTAATTTGCACAAGATATGAATTTGGTCCCAAAGTGATGAATATTCAAGAGGGATATAAATAAAAACTTTCATATAGATAATTGGATATGATAAGTTTGATTCCTTGCAATAGTTTTGTGATATGGAGATGATGATATGTGAGTCATGCTAGTGAGTAATTGTGATTTAGTAAGAATATTGGTGTTAAGGTTTGTGATTCCCTATGCATGCACGTAAAGTCAATAGTTATGCAACGAAATTATATCCTACTTATGGTGCATTATTAGGTGTTAGTTATGTTCAATGCATGTTTATGACCGTTATCGCTTTTTGGTTGGTCGCTTCTCAATCTATTTGCTAGCCTTCATTTGTACTAAGCAGAAATACTACTTGTGCATCCAAACTCTTTAAACCCAAGTTGTGCCAGACGAGTCCACCATACCTACCTATATGCGGTATTCCATGCCGTTCCAAGTAAATTTGCGTGTGCCAACTCTAATTTTCAAAATAATTTTCTGTTTTGTGTGCCCGTACCGCTCATGAGGCGGAAGGGGGTGGCCAATATATTCCATGCTAGGTGGGTTATTCTCATGATGAGTGTTTATTCACTTGTCATTGCACGAGAGTGTGGCAGGTAATAGGGATGCCCAGTCCCGAAATGTGAAATGAAATGAAAAATCTTATATGATCATAAGAATAAATTCCTTGGAAAGTGTTGGTATGGAGGGCACCCGTAGATACGGCTAGCCATGGATTGTGAAAGAATGGTGGAAAAGGAATAAACTTTATTTTCTGTTTGAGAACCGCCTATAATGTGTCTAGCATGGAAGATATTGGAAATTCTTGTTCGTTTTCGTTGACAGGAAAAGCATGCCTCCCAATATTTTTATCTCTCTAATTTAAGCTTTGAGCTCTGGCACATTAGCAAATCTCTGCTTCCCTCTGCGAAGGGCCTATCTATTTACTTTTATGCAATTTTTATTTTATTTTGAATCTCCATCTTCTCTTATAAAGCACCAACTAGAGAGCACTATTGTCATACTTGTGCATTGGATGTAGCTAATATGGAGTGTGTTTCATGAATGGATCAATGATTGAGCATAATGGGCTAGGGATAACTTTCTTTAGCGTTGATATTTTGAAGGGCATGGTTGCTTGTTAGTATGCTTGAGTATTTATATGTTCATGTCAAACTATAGACTATTGCTTTGAATCATTCAAGTTCATATATCCATGCCACAAAAGAAAAAGAATATGATGAATATGTTAGGCAGCATTCCACATCAAAAATTCTATTTTTATCATTTACCTACTCGAGGACGAGCAGGAATTAAGCTTGGGGATGCTGATACGTCTCCAACGTATCTATAATTTTTGATTGTTCCATGCTGTTATATTATCAATCTTGGATGTTTTTATATACATTTACATCAATTATATATCATTTTTTGGGACTAACCTATTAACTTAGTGCCCAGTGCCAGTTGCTGTTTTCTACCTATTTTTTGTTTTACAGAATATCAATATCAAACGAAGTCCAAATGCCACGAAACTTTTTGGAGATTTTTTTGGACATATACAACACTAGAAGCTTCGGGAGAGGGCCAGAAGACCCAGGAGGTGGCCACGAGCCACCAGGGCGCGCCTGGGGGGGGGGGGCAGGCGCGCCCTGTTGGCTCGTGGGCCCCCTTTGCTCCGTTTGACCTAATTCCACCTCTATAAATACCCACAAATCAGGAAACCATCAGGCGAGTCCACGAAATAATTTTTCCGCCGCCGCAAGCTTCTGTTCTCGAGAGATCCCATCTGGGGTCCTTCTCCGGTACTCCGCCGGAGGGGGAATCGATCACGGAGGGGCTCTACATCAACCTTGTATACCCTTCCGATGATGCGTGAGTAGTTTACCACAGACCTTCGGGTCCATAGTTAGTAGCTAGATGGATTCTTCTCTCTTTTTCATCTTCAATACAAGGTTCTCCTCGATGTTCTTGGAGTTCTATCCGATGTAATCACTTTTTGCGGTGTGTTTGTTGGGATCCGATGAATTGTGAGTTTATGATCAGATTATCCATGAATATTATTTGAGTCTTTTCTAATCTCTTTTATGCATGATTATTATAGCCTCGTATTTCTTCTCTGATCTATTGATTTGGTTTGGCCAACTAGATTGATTTATCTTGCCATGGGAAGAGGTGCTTTGTAATGGGTTCGATATTGCGGTGGTCAATCCCAGTGACAGAAAGGGACATGACACGTATGTATTGTTGCTATTAAGGGTAAAAAGGTGGGGTTTATTCATACATGAGTTTATCTTGTCTACATCATGTCATCTCGCTTAAGGCGTTACTCCGTTCTTTATGGACTTAATACACTAGATGCATGCTGGATAGCGGTCGATGTGTGGAGTAATAGTAGTAGATGCATGCAGGAGTTGGTCTACTTGTCTTGGACATTATGCCTATATAAATGATCATTGCCTTGGATATCGTCATGATTATTTGCTTTTCTATCAATTGCCCAACAGTAATTTGTCTACCCACCGTATGCTATTTTCTCGAGAGAAGCCTCTAGTGAAAACTATGGCCCCCGGGTCTATTTAAATCATATATTAAAAATCCTAAAAATACCTTGCTGCACTTTTATATTATTTATTTTATTTTGTATTTTTATTTAATCTATCTATCTATCACATACAATTTACCGCCGAGGGATTGACAACCCCTCGTTTGCGTTGGGTGCAAGGGTTTGTTGTTTGTGTGCAGGTACTGCTAACGAGGTGTTGTGTGATTCTCCTACTGTATTGATAACCTTGGTTTCATAACTGAGGGAAATACTTATCTCTAATGTACTGCATCATCCTCTCCTCTTCGGGGATAAAAACCAACGCATATCACAAGTAGCAGAGCCCCAACCTTGTTTGTAAAGGATTGGTCGCCGCCTTCAAGGGCATCACTAGTGGAATCACGGCATCTTGAATTGTGCATGGGCGTGACGAGAATACGGTGGCCCTAGTGGCTTCTTGGGGAGCATTGTGCCTCCACACCGCTCCAATGGAGACGTACTCCTCCATAAAGGGAAGGAATTTCGTTAACACATCCTCGTCTCCACCGGCTCCACTTGTGGTTACTTCTAACCTTTACTTTGTGCAAGCTTGTATTGTGTTTATATCTTGTGCTTGCTTGTGAGCTTGTTGTTGTGCTTGTTGTTGTGCTTGTCATATAGGTTGAACACCTAGTTGCATATCTAGACAACCTATTTTCTTGTCAAGCCAAATTTGTTAAAAAGAGCTAAAAATTGGTAGTTGCCTATTGGTGCCTGCAAGCCAAGCAGGGTGGTGTAGCACTTTCGAGGAAGTATTCCAATGGCTAATCGCCCCAACGAAGAGCGGAGGAGAGTATTTATAGGTAGTGTTTCTGTCACACACAAGGTGTCACAGTTCTTATGTGATAACTGCTGGAGCTTCTACAAATATTGTTACTGTCCTGAATCACGAATAAACCAGTTTGAAAAATATAAAGAGAATTGTAGTAACAACTAAAAGAGCTAATAAAAGCAAACAACATGAATTAAAGCTACGGTTGTGTTTCCTGCAATGAAGAGATTAGGTGCGGAGAGATTTCGGCTCATGGTAAGAGTTTATAAAGTGTGCCAATGTGACGGTAATACCAGTTACCTTGTATTGTACTCATAGCATTTGATATAAGGGTTCTGTAGGCAGTTCTCCCTAAAATAACGAAACGCCTCCTCTAGGGATTATATCTCATTCTCTGGTCCTGCTTCTCCGTTGCCACAGAGTGGTCGTGTCCACAATTAAGGTCCTTAGACTGGAACCAAGCATCAGGTTCAATAGATCACCGTTATCTCATATTGTCTTCGGTCCTCTTAGATATCTCCACCTGTCACGTCAGAGGTCACAGATTTCCTAAACAATACGTGTTACCTGTTTAGGTCTTGAGATCATGTTGCCTGGGCCCTTAAATTAGACAACACACACAGAGTTCACCACAGCATAACAACGTACTAGATAGATCATACTACTACGAATGCGAATGACGACATATAGAATAGGCACAAATTAATCTTACCACTTACCTACATCTACCACACTTAGGGGGAATTACTCACGGATCATAAGAGGGGAATCAATCACCAAAGAGATAAATCCAATGAAAACCATATCGATAATACCGTGAAGATCCACAATAAGATGAAATGGATAATTCAAATAGTCTTGATCTCCAAATGAGATTGAGTAATGTTACAATTGTTCTCCCAATTGGAATTCCTCTTACAATAGTGAAAGGGGTGATGATGATGATGGAAATGAAAGGACCAAAGACTAAGAAGATCTTCTGTTCTGGTGGTGTGGCGGCGGCTAGGGTTATCTTCTCCCCTCGGCCCCTTTACGAAAGTTGCTTGTGTAGACGTGGTGGAGCCGATAGCAGTCCATATGACCGCTCATGCGAGCAGTTGCAGTCGTATGGAACGCCGTCTTTTACTCTGATTCGTCGGGTGAGTTCAGTTTCTTCAGGAAAGTTGCTCCTTTTGGCTTGATTTGCAACAATCTTCCTTGGTTTCCTTCCATAGATGATATTTCCTGCCAAACATTGAGGAAGTGGATTTTCTTCTCTTTCGAGGGATTAGCATTAGAAATATCTGAAGAGTAATAAGAATTCCAGTGAAACCGAGCAAAAAATCACTACTAAAACATCACAAATTATTGAGCCATCAACTCCCCCAAGGTTAGAATTTGCTCGTCCTCGAACAAAAAAGAAATCAAGAGAGTGAAAGGGAGCTTGATTGAATGGAAAGAAGTTTTACCGGCTCGACATGATACATCATGTCCATCTTCTCTTGTCCTGCAATGTCATTCAGGAAGGTATTCGCAATTGAATAGCTACACCTAAGCTCGTTGCGTACCCACGTGTAGTCTCTTATCACTAGTTGTAAGTTCTCAAACCAAATTTTGTTCGCTAACCAAGTGTTTAGGCAAGTGAGAGCATTTATCTTTAGATGGATATTTCAATTCAAACTCATTATTCAAAAGCATTAGGGAGTTTCAAATACAAAGACAATAGAGAACTCAAGTTTTTCATTGACCCCCACTAATACTTTCTAGTCATGGCTTTCAAACACTTCTCTTTATCGTTACTCCTTGGAACTTTAATTCTTAGTGACGGGGTTATGCCAAAATTTACTATATGCAATTGGTTCCACTGTGGCTTAATTTTGTGCACTATGGATCAAAATGGGTTGTCTCTTTTGAGCTCAGCGATCAGTGCTCTTATTTACCACATACACACTTGCTTGGAGAAGGTCGATCATTTACCACTCAATCTCCAAGTTCGTGACGGCATCGCAGTTACGTGAATTATCTCAACATAGAGCAGCGGGACATGAAACCAGCCCCGGGCTGGAGCTCCACGATTTTAATATCGCGAATAAGTTTTGGCATAACCTCAATCACTTTAAATATTCATTCCTCCAAGTAATTCTATCGATCGGTGCCATCAAGTCAATCAAATTCAGCATATGGAGTTGATCTACTTGAGTGCTCGTTCTCTTCGAAAATTCAAACCCCTAAGTTTCCCTTAATTTTTATTGGAACAAAAACATGCTTTACCACAAGGTTCTGCTAGCAAAATCTGAAGTTGGGAGTTATGACTAAATGATATTCAACTAACGCGGGGAACTTACTTAAGTGTAACCAGGTCAACTGAAAATTATTTCCCAAATAATAATGCGAGACAAGGGATTATGCATATGTTATACCTTCTCGCGCTGGCTCACTTCTTCCCTCAGTCAAACTTCCACTTCATTCTCTTCATTTCCAACTTGCTATCGCCGAGCAAACCTGTGGGCTTGAAGAGACACAATACAACCGAAGAGAATTCCAACAAGGCAAGACAAAATCTTGTTCCTCAAATTTATTATGCGGACTGAAATTAAACATGCTAAAAACAAAGACGAAAAGGAAAAGAAGAAAAAATAAATATACATGCATGGATAACTAGGGGATGAGCCCCCCCAAGCTTAGGCTCTCGGCCTACTCTCTAGTCCATGTCCTCGTCATTGTTACCCCCTTGGCCAAAGTGTGGCCACTACATCTGAGAGGGAGCACTAGAGGACTGGCCTCCCATGCCAGGGTGTGACTGCCAAAAAGAAAAGAGGGATTGTATGTTTGCACTGAGCAGGTGAAAGTTGTTGTTGGCCTCACGGAGGTCCGTACGGATCCCTCCTACCTGCTACTGCAGCTGCTGAAACTCAACCCTAGGCACATAGTCATGTGGCTGCCCAAAGTGAACCTGCGGTGCAGGTTGTGGTGGAAAGTTAGGTACAAATTGAGGTGCATTGCCCCATGCATCCCAACCGTAGGCTTGGCCCGCTGCTGCGGCGTCCCACTCAGGAGCGGGCTCGGGTTGAACGTTGTTCCCGAACCCAGCTGTGTGCCGGTACTCATTGATTTCATCAATGGATAGTACCCACATATCACGCGTAGAAACATTAAAAGCTTGTGGCAAGGGCAAGCGCACATCAGTAGTATTAGAGTTGGGTAGGGGGCATTTGTAACAGTGCTCCCCTTGCACACGCCCAATGAGATGTATGTTAGTCATGATCCTACGGTTGCGTACCGTAGGACCGGGGACGTGCAACATCCAATCAATATCGAGGCCAAAGTGCTCGGCAAGGCGAGTCACTATGCCGCCCACGACGACAACAACACCCCTCGGCTGCTTGTGCTACCGGACGAAGTGGTGCATCAGAAAAGCTCCCATGTTAGGCTTTGGATTGTAATTGGGGTGGAGTGCTACGTGAAGCACACACATGTCATAGCTTGACATGCCCCCGATGTTCTCCCTACCGAATATAGTGCTGGCAAGGAAAATCATAAAGTAACGAATGGCGCGGTTCTGTATGCTCGATACCTTCCGGCCGGAGAGGTCGTGCTCATCCATGACGGAGATGAGTTCCCACGTTCCCAATGCATCAGCGATGGGCACACCCCTGGTGTTGAGAATCCCTTGGTTCTCGAACCTGAAGGCGTCACACCACTACTCAAGCGTCATCGTACGCTGGACTACCCCGAGCTTGAAGGAGCAGCTTGCCGGCACCCTCGAATGCTCGAGAGTGTGCTCGAAGGTGGAGAGCACCTCCACGGTGATGTCGCGGTATGTCAAGTAATGGAAGGTGCTAAAAACTCCCATCCCGACATTGTTCGCGAGCCACACGAAGTCATTGTGGAGCCCTTGGAACTCCAAGAATGCGTCACATTTCCACTTCGTGGGCGTAATCCCCCGACTGTTCACCCGTAGGTAGTCCTTGTTGACAGCAGCACGAAGGTTGTCCCCCTCGTTCTGGACACGCTTAAAGCGCGAGCTCATGGCCTTCTTCCCCGCGGCGATCGCCGATTTCATCATTTTCTACACACAACAAAAATAACAACAGAAAAATGTAAGTCTTACATGGGGATCGAGTTCTAGTACTCCTTAGGATCGATCCTAACCTATTACTTTGAATCCTAACGCGAAAATCGAACAGAAAAAAATTCAAAATATTTGCATCTCATCTAGACGATGAATATGAATGAAATCACCATCAAAACTTGCAAATGAACAATGGATCGGTGGAGAAGCTCACCGAGGACGAAGATGCACGGATCAAATGAATGAAATCCGCGAAGAAATGAAGGATTTGAAGGGTTTTTGTTAGGTTCTGAGAGGGAGAGGTGAGGCTTGGGCGCTAGGGGGAGGAAGAAGAAGATCCCCCTGCGCCAGCGGACACCATATATGAAATTTTGGACGAAACGGACGCTCATACGGGCTGTAGCGCCCGTATGGAATGCCGTCTTGCGTTATTTTCTGCCAATCTAGGGTTTGCGTACTTGGGACGGACGCTCATACAGACGCGGGCGTCCGTATGGAAAGCCGTCTTTCGTTCTGAACTTTGAAGACGCGCGATGCAGGGCTTCAAACGGGCACTCAAACGAGCGCCGGTTCCCATTTGATAGGCCGTCTTTTCTCCTGCTCGTCCAGACGAATTCGATCGAGGGCTCAAATGACCGCCCATACGAGCGTTCGCCCCCGTTTGATATGGCGTCTTCTCTTCTGATCTTTTCTACGTTTTCGGCGAGGGTTTCATGCGACCGCTCATGCGAGCACTGGCGGTCATATGATACACCGTCATTTATGCTGAACTTCTTTGATGTTTCTGTGGTTCCCTTGTGCGACCGCCTATGTGAGCGCACGTGCTCATTTTATACGCCGTCCTTCCCTTTGTTTATTCTTCTCCTTGATTCTTTTCCTTCTCCTTTGTTTCTTCCCATCTCCTTTCTATTTCTCCTACGACACAAGATCAAAAACAATTCTTCCAAGAGATTTTCATCGTATTACTTATTAGAGCAAAACAACAAGGATAAAAATTTAACAAAATAATGGGTTGCCTCCCATCAAGCGCTGATTTTTAGGTTGCCGAGCTCAACCTTGTACCTTATCATTATGTCAAGTCTCCGGTGGCTGATACGTCCAATTTGCATCATGATTTCCTACTAATAATTATTATGTTTTTGATCATTATTTCACTTTATGGTACAATTCTTATGCCTTTTCTCTCTTATTTTGCAAGATTCACATGAAGAGGGAGAATGCCGGCAGCTGGAATTCTGGACCGGAAAGGGAGGAAACAGAGATAGCTATTCTGAACAACTCCAAATGACCCGAAAATTTACGGAGAATTATTTTGGAATATATAAAAAATATTGGCGAAAGAATTACCAGGAGGGGACCCACCAGGCAGCCACAAGCCTGGGGGGCGCGCCCCCCAAGCTTATGGGGCCCCTGGCAGGCCTCCGGCCCCCTCCTTCTGCTATATGAAGCCATTTGCCCTAGAAAAAAATAGAAGAGGACTTTCGGGACAAAGTGCCACCGTCTCGAGGCAGAACCTGGGCAGGAGCTATTTTGCTCTCCGGTGGAGCGATTTCGCCGGGGATAGTTCCCTCCGGGAGGGGGAAATCGTAGCCATCGACATCACCAACGATCCTCTCATCGTGGGAGGACCAATCTTCATCAACATCTTCACTAGCACCATCTCATTTCAAACCCTAGTTCATCTCTTGTATTCAATCTTTGTCTCAAAACCTCAGATTGGTACCTGTGGGTTGCTAGTAGTGTTGATTAGATCTTGTAGTTGATGCTAGTTGGTTTATTTGGTGGAAGATTATATGTTCAGATCCTTAATGCTATTCAATACCCCTCTGATCTTGAACATGAATATGATTTGCGAGTAGTTACTTTTGTTCTTGAGGACATGCGAGAAGTCTTGTCATAAGTAATCATGGGAATTTGGTATTCGTACGATATTTTGATGCTATGAATGTTGTTGCTTCCTTTAGTGGCGTCGTGTGAACGTCGACTACATGACACTTCACCATCTTTGGGCCTATGGGAAGGCATTATGGAGTAGTAATTATATGATGGGTTGCTAGGGTGACAGAAGCTTAAACCCTAGTTTATGCGTTATTCCGTAAGGGGTTGATTTGGATCCGTATTGACCAGATCATCAATGCCACGGCGGGTTGTGAGTGTTTATGCTTCCTGGATGCTTACTCTGGTTACCATCAGATCAAGATGAAGAAGGAGGACCAGGAAAAGACGGCGTTCATCACACCTTTTGGAGCCTTCTGTTATACGACCATGCCGTTTGGTCTGAAGTGTGCATAGGCGACTTATCAGCGCTGCGTTTAGAGCTGTCTTCACAAGCAGATCGGGCAAAATGTTCATGCTTATGTTGATGACATTGTGGTTAAATCCCGCAAGAAACAAAGCTTGTTGGAGGATCTGAAGGAAACGTTTGACAACCATCGTGTTTATCAGATGAAGCTTAACTCGGAAAAGTGTGTCTTCTGTGTCCCTCCAGGAAAGCTTCTGGGTTTTCTTGTTTCGGAGCGTGGCATTGAAGCTAACCCGAAAAAGATTAAGGCAATCACGACCCTGGCTAAACCGGCAAATCTTAATGCTGTGCAGAAGCTAGCTGGTCGGGTTGCGGCGTTGAGCCGGTTCATAAGCCGGCTTGGGGAGAAGGCAATCCCGTTATATCAATTGCCCAGGAAATCAGATAACTTCGTTTGGAGTGAGGCTACAGATCAGGCTTTCGAGGCCCTCAAGAAACAATTGTCTGAGCCGCCGGTTCTGGCTGCCCCTCATGAGAAGGAACCTATGTTGTTATACATTGCTGCTAACAACAAAGCTGTAAGCATAGCAGTTGTTGTAGAGCGCAAGGAGGACGACAAGGAATATCCAGTTCAGCGCCCGGTGTATTATATCAGTGAAGTGTTAACTGAGTCCAAGAATGGATATCCGCACTGGCAGAAACTGGTCTACGACATGTTTATGGCTAGTCGCAAATTGAAACACTACTTCCATGAGCATCCAATCACCGTGGTCAGCTCAGCGCCTCTTGGCGACATAATCCAGAACCGGGAAGCCACAGGCCGGGTTGCTAAGTGGGCAATTGAACTTGGCCCACATCATCTTAAGTATGTGCCTCGCACGGCAATCAAGTCTCAGGCTTTGGTGGACTTCATCAATGATTGGACAGAGTTGCAGGCTCCTGCGGAGAAGCCCGATACAACATATTGGTCCGTCCACTTCGACGGATCAAGGCAACTTGAAGGCTCGGGGGCTGGAGTTGTGATAACTTCCTCACGAGGAGATAAGTTCTGTTATGTTTTACGACTGATGTTTCCATGCACTAACAATGCCGCAGAATATGAGGCGTTGCTTCATGGACTCCGGATGGCCAAGGAGATGAATTTGAGATGGGTCAGATGCTTGGGCGACTCAGATTTGGTTGCCCAACAGGTTTCTGGTACATGGGATTCCAAGGATCCCCTTATGGCGGCTTATCGGCATGCGGCCACCAACATTGCTGGACAGTTCAAGGGTTACCAAGTTGATCACATCGATCGTCGGCAGAACGAGGCAGCAGACGCACTCTCTCGGTTGGGATCTCAGCGCAAGCCGGTGCCACCCAATGTCTTCCTGGACGTGTTGCATAACCCGTCTGTCAAGTTACCGACAGAGGAGGACTTAGCTATTCCTGACCCGGAGGCAGCTCTAGTGGTTGCTGTCAACGCTACACCTGATTGGACAGTCCCCTACTTGGCTTAATTAAGCCGGGGAGAACTTCCAACAGAGGAAATCCTTGCTCGACAGATCATCAGACGATCCAAGTCTATGACTATCATCAATGGTGAGTTGCACCGACGGAGCGTCACTGGGGTCTTTCAGCGTTGTGTTTCGTCTGAAGAAGGATGCGCAATTCTCAATGAGATTCATTCTGGTGACTGTGGTCACCATGCCGGATCAAGATCACTAGTCGCAAAGGCTTTCTGGCATGGTTTTTTCTGGCTCACTGCTCACGCCGATGCAGAAGAAATTGTGCGCAAATGCGATGGATGCCAGAAATATGCTCGCCAGGCTCATGTGCCGGCTCAGGAGTTGAGGATGATCCCAATAACTTGGCCTTTTGCAGTCTGGGGACTTGACATGGTTGGACCCTTCAAACGTTCCAAGAACAAGCATACACACCTATTGGTGGCTGTGGATAAATTTACCAAGTGGGTAGAAGCAGAGCCGGTCAGCCGTTGCGACGCTGCTACAGCCGTCAAAGTTTTAAAAAAGTTCATATTTCAATTTGGCTATCCGCACAGTATCATCACAGACAATGGCACCAATCTTTCCAAGGGAGTCATGAAGCAGTTCTGTCAACAGGAGCACATCCAGCTTGATCTAGCATCGGTTGCGCATCCTCAGTCCAACGGACAGGCGGAAAGAGCCAATCAGGAATTGCTGCATGGTATCAAACCCCGGCTCGTGGTGCCTTTACAGCGCACGCCGGGTTGCTGGGAAGAAGAGTTGCCTGCGGTGCTTTGGAGCATACGGACTACTCCCAACAGGTCGACAGGCTATACACCATTTTTCCTGGTCTATGGTGCAGAAGCTGTGCTTCCAAGCGATATCCGTCATGACTCGCCTCGAGTGGCGGCTTATGTGGAATTTGATAATGAGCAGGCTCGACAAGACACTCTTGATGCTCTGGACGAAGAACACGAACTGGCTGTGTCCAGATCCGCAATTTATCAACAGGACCTACGTCGCTGTCACAACCATAGAGTTCGAAGCCGTACTTTCTAGGAAGGTGACTTAGTGCTCCGTCTGATACAAGACTAGATAGGCATGCATAAGCTTTCACCACCTTGGGAAGGGCCCTTCGTGGTCAGCAAGAATCTCAACAACGGGTCATATTACCTGAATGACATACGCGAGGCAGACAAGTCACGAACCTCTGAGGAGGAGACAAGCCGGCCTTGGAACATTGCCCAACTCCGGCCTTACTACACCTAAGTCATCGACTGGGTCATATCTTTGTACATACCTTCTATCGTGTATATACCTATTTTTGATCAAATAAAATAAAGACCGGCAGCTCTGTATAAGAGTGCTGTTTCGCCTAAAAATTGTGTGTTGGATCTTTATTTGTTGATCTTGGTTACTTGGGGGCTTCCAACTCAATTGAGTTTAGCTTACAAAACCCTTTCACCCGGCGAAATGCCACAAGTTGGTTAAATCTGCCTGTTAGCAAGATGCTACTCCAAAAAAAAAGTGACCCGGTGAACGCCTGATGAATGTATCACAAAGGTGACCCTGAATTCGTCAGAGTTAAAATGCTTGATTGGTCTCGTGAGAGCCGGCTTTCAGAAAGCGAGGATAAACCAACAGGCCAAAGTGCCAGCTTCATAAAAGCAGTTCAGACTTGAGCTTTATAAGCCGGTCTTTCAAGTTGTGTTTTAAAACCGGCTTGTTACAGTCATACATGCATTTCATCTCTGCATGCATACATACATTAATACATGGCATTTATGATCATGATATGCATCAATTCAAGCTATGACTCTGTTTCAAGCTTCCAACACCGGTCTTTTTCACAAGATTCGAAAGCCGGCTTAATACTTATTATTATTTGTCTTTTAAATTTTATTCTGTTTTACAGGATCTTGTGTTCCTTGATCAAGGCTTGAGCTTATATTGACCACGAGTCACCGGGTCAGCAACACACCGGGTTATTTTGCTCAAGGATATCATGACATCCAAGTCTCTGAGGCACGAATATATGACCCGGGCTATCAATTGCATGATGGCTCATTGCTGCAAGCAGACACATACTACCAAGTATTACGGACAATCGGCGGGTTAGCGAACACCGCACTGCCTCAATATCTTCTGCAAAATATCTCCAGTATCACGTGCACGATGGCACCACAGATAAAGTTGGGTTTTACTATTCTATTACAAGCCCAGCCGGGCTAAACATTCAACAAAGTTCATGTTGGCTACCGGCCTACGAGGTCTTCGGGTCAACGGCCCCTTGTTGGCCTTCTGCATCAGTCGCCGCCGGGTCAGCCTGCGCCGGCTCGTCCTGCTCGGTCTGGAGGTCCCTTGGTGTCCACTGGATAGTGGACAAAGCTTGGAACGTTGAGTCATTGGTGATTATAGCGGAGGAGTCAATGCCAGGAGCGAAAGTTTGCTTACGACGAGGCGGAGTCAGCGAGAACGGCTTAAACTTGGGCGGGTTGATGCACTTGTTATCATTTGAGTAGCCAGGTTGATACTTGATCAAGTCCAGCTCTTCTACCATTTGAGTCACCGCCACCCGGGTTTCCTTCACACAACGTGCAAAACCCTCTAGAATGAATTCCGTGCCATCCACGTTGAATTGAGGAAAGCCGCCAACCATCTCAGCAGGATCCATCTCTGGCAGAAAGGCTTTTGCTCGTGCAAGAACCATGCCGGTCCCAGCACGAGCCGCCGATTTCACCAATTCCTGAAACCTTCGGGGAACTGTCGATAATTCGTGCAAGATATCTTTAATGCGAGGAGGAGGTGGTGCGGTCTTGTTTGCTGCCATGATGTCATTCATGCCACCGGTATACAGTTGCTCAACATATGTATATATCGCCTTCAACTTCACAAGTGGCAGTTGGACAGCATTGTCATTTCTCCTACCTGCACAAGTGGAACATATGTGCATAAGCCGGCCACTACTCAATTTGGATTTTGGCGATAGTCACCCTTGCTTACCGAAGATGGCGACCGTCATGTTGGTTATATGACGCTTCAGCGTGTTCAGTTCCTGTGTGACCGGCTCAAGTTGGCCTTTGACCTCTTCCACAAGCTTTTGCAAGTCGGCCTTTTCATTTTCAAAATCGGCCTGGGCTTTCTGCAATAGACCCGTGGCCTGGTCTATGGATTTCTGGCGATTGGCGGCTAAGTTTTCAACTCTCTCCCGGAGCTCTCTTTCTAGCTTCAACTTCTTTTGTAAGCCGGCCACAGATGACTCAGCTTCATCCAGCATTTCCTGCATATTTATTATACATCAGAAGACAGTTTATAAAGTCCCGATTCACCATAGGTAGACGACACGGCCCTTGGGGGCTACACCATGCAAAAGTTGTTATGCAAGCAAGTCCCAAGCAGCTGCAAGCATTCTACATGGCACTTGGGGGCTAATGCAAGTCATTTTTTCGCCAGTACAATGGAAGGCCCGGCTTTATCATAATGATGAGCCGGCCCTTGGGGGCTACGGGTCATTTTTTTTCTACAGCACATGATGGATATATTGAAGAACCGGCTCGTTCTTTTCATCACGAGCCGGCCCTTGGGGGCTATGGTATCGCCTTTCAATTATCTACTATTTTATAAAGTCCCAGCTCAGTATACTTTACTGAGCCGGCCCTTGGGGGCTACAATCTGATCAGATGGTTTCTAAGCAAGTCTTCAGCACACTCATATCTTCATATGCTCAAGACTTGGGGGCTTGATAAGTACATACAAATAATGAGGAACGAGGGGTATGTCATTACCTCATATTTTCTTTTAAGCATGTTTATCATGCTCGCTTCAACATCCTGGCTCTCAGACAGCCGGGTCAAGTAATTTTGGTGGAGTACTTCCACACTCAGGTTTTCAACATTTGGAAGCTCCAACTTCATTTCCCCTCTCACTGATGATAACGGCTCATCCTTGCCCAATGTCGAAGATGACGACGGCTCATCCTTGGCTATGATTTTGGCTAGAGCATTTGACGCTTCTGGAGCTTTAAAGGCCTCTCCTGTGATATGCACTTCCGTGTCACCCAATGTGTGAGAAGAAATGATATTTTCCATCTCCATAGGATTGGCGGCTCGAGCAAGGCTTGGCGGATTGGCATTCTGCGCCGGGTCATCCATGTGGCTTGGTCCTTCAAGGTTTTCTTCCATCACCGGCTCATCCGGATGAACCGGCTCAACCCTTTGGTCCTGGTTATCCTCGCTCGCATGTTCAACTTGAACCTCAGGAGTCACAACTGGCGGGTCTTGAGACTCCGGGATTGCATCAGTGGAAGTTGACTCTCCCACCTTCTTCTTCTTAATGGCTTTGGCCCTGCAGTCGTGTGAACATATTCAGAATGAAGGAATAATTATTACGGCAAAGTATAAGTTGCCAAAATGATTACCCAGGCTTAATGAGAAAAGGCGGGAGCTGGGAGGCGGTTGATTCTCCATAGGAGGGCGACGTCTCCTGATAATTCGAGTCAGAAGGATTAAGGGGTTGCCTGATAAGTCCGACTCGTGGGAGAGATGGAGTGGGGCTATGAGGCACCTCAGTTCGTCGCTTGCGGGCGACTGGCTCATCAGATAAGCCGGTGGATAACTCCCCTTCACGACTCCGGGTCTTCCTTTTGGAGGTTCCGGCGTGTTGTGTTTTCTTCAAAAGAAATTGGGGATCGAAGTGAGCATCTTGATGTGAAAAAAAGAATTTACGGACGATAACCCTGGGTTTTCTTCGTACTTTGCGGACTACAGCCCAGGTTTTCTTTCGAACAGGTATTGGGGAGTCAGAGTCTGAGGAGAACAAGGTTACCTCTGGCTCGATGGTGTGGCTAATTTCAGCTTCATCCTGAAAGAAAAAGGGGCGTCAGCAAGTTGAATAAAAGACAGCCAAGCGAGTCGAGCTCTACCTCAGCCTCATTTTCTGCAGCCGCTTCATCGGCATCGACCGGCTCATCTTCTTGCTCCACTAAAGCGGGGGCGGGGTCGGGTTGTCGAGTTTTCTTCTTTTTCCAAAACTTGGCGTCTGCCGGCATTTATGATAAGTCGGAGATTAATATTGAGATGAAAAATAAATCGAGAACAGTATAAGAAAAGTGTGAGTGCTTATTGGAGGCACAGGGTTCGTCAGGCAGAAGGGAGCTAGCCCGGTCTTGTTACACTTTTCTTGGGATTCTCCTAGCAGTTTCTTGGTGGCTTTGTTGATTTCACCCATAGACAAATTAACTTGAATGAAGCGTTGCACGTCAGCCGGCTCACCAGAATAATTGCACATTAAGTCGCCCCTCTGGCTAAGGGGCTGGATTCGCCAGCTTATCCAACATCGGGTCAAGTCGATCCCGGTGAGGCCATTAGCAGTCAAAGCTCTTAACTTGGAATAAACAGGGGCAACTTGTTTCCGTTCCTCTGCTGACGGACAACCCGGAAAGGCAATTGTGGCATTGAGCCGGTCCAATCTGTAACCCGGTAGGTGGTTTTCCCCTTGAGGAGCAGTGTTTTTGCAACAGAACCAAGTCTTGTTCCACCCCTTGGGATGACTCGCCAGCTTGGCTTCAGGAAAGGGGCTGTTCTTTCGTCTTTGAACAGAAATTCCACCAAGTTCTATACTGGGACCGTCGGTGAACTCGGTCTGATGGTTGATGTAGAAGAATTCTTATAAGAGAGGGACAGTTGGCTCTGTTTGGAGATACACTTTGCAGAAAACTTGAAACTGGCAGAGATTTGTGATTGAGTTTGGACCAGGATCCTGTGGCTGGATATCGAAAAAGTTGAGCACGTCACGGAAGAATTTTGACCCGGGCGGGCGAAAACCTCTCTGAAGATGGTCTGTAAAGATGACCACTTCTCCTTGCTTAGGTTGGGGGGAACTCTCTTCATCAAGCGCCCGCCAACTGATTGTTTCTTGAGCCGGCAAGAGGCCTTGCCCCACGAGTTCGTTCAACATGAGAGTTGAGACGTGGGATCTAACCCAGTTGCAGGCTTTGTCGGTCTTGGGAGCCATAATGATTCAAGATTTCTACAAAGTGATAACGATAAGCTGACGCGTTAGGTTCATAAGGGACAAGCCGTCGTGATGCTTGCAGGTATAACCCGGCAAAATGATAAGATGACCCTGCTTGCTAAAACAGTGACTCGGATTTATGCAAGTTAAGCCGGTAGCAGGTCAAGCCGGTACAGACAGATGCAAGCAATTGAAAACTCTTACAAGTCATATGGAGTGCATGCTGGGTCAGACGGAGTTATAACCACTACTGTTCAGATTACAAAAATTGCATGGATCTAGAAAATGGTTATAAAAGAAAGTAAAACCTAACTGATGCTGTAGCAGTAGGGATTCTTATGGAAAATATGAGGAACATAGTTGCAGATGAGATTTAAACATGCACTATACATAGAACAGGAGAGATTTTACAATCTACCAAAGTCAAATGGGGATGAATCAGATGTGCAACGTGTTCTTGAGGAAAACTGAGGATGAACTACTGATGAACTATGAAGAACTTCGAAATGACAGCGGGTACTTATAGATCTGAGAGGAGATTTGGGGGCATTGATGCTTGTGAGCGCGGCGGCCGCGGTTCTCCGGTGAGACTTGGTCGCAGCGCGGTTGTTGGCGTCGCTGCTGGCTCCGGCGGCGGCAAGGTCGAAGGAGGCGTGACGGCGTCGGAAGGTAGAAGACGAACGAAGAGATGGAGCGGTAAAAGTAAATCTAAGGCTCCCTTGTGAGAATTTATAAGGCAGTAAGAAGGGGAAACGGCAGGTGCGAAAATAGAGGTGGCAAAGTAACTTTTTGAGTAAAAGGCGCATCGATTCTTGGGTCTGACAGATATGCTCAAAAGATTTGGTGTGACATCACACCCAAGCTCCGCAGTTTTAGAAAGGTAATGTCATTGCACAAGGGGGTGAGAAATGTCATTGTAGAAGTATCACAAGCCGGCAATATCTTATAACCCGGACACAAGACAAGCACATGAGGCAAGAGAGTTCTTGCTCATACGAAGATGATTTGGACTCGTTATCAGCATGAAGATTAACATGGATAAATCCAAGTCAATCTAGGGGCTAATGTTGGGGATATACCCCACGGTATGACCCGGCTAGGAATGACTCGGCGTCAATGGCGGATCGATATCATCAGACCAGCTGTTTGGGCCGTAAGATTATGAAGTTCAAGGCCCAGTGGGCGGCTTGTGGAGCGGGCCGGCTCATGGGCGAGACAAAGGAAATTCCCTTACTTGGGAGATAAGATAAGTAGGACGTAGATTAGGGCACGGGTGGGACCGTAACCCGGACTCTGTTGTAAACCCAGGGCCTCAACCTATGCATATATAAAGGGGAGCCCCTGGGTAGAGAAACTAGGTTGCAATCTCTCGAAAGCTAGGTTAGTGAATCCGCATCCTTGTAATCAAGATCCACAGCAATATAAACAAGCAGGACGTAGGCTTTACCTAGATCAAGAGGGGCCGAACCCGGGTAACTCCATGTCTTCTCGTTCCCGATCAACCCCGTTAAGCTTCCACACTTGTGCGATGGCCTCATCTCCAAGTCCTTTCACAAGGGCATCTGCCGTGACAAAACCACGACACTATGGTTAGATTTATCTTAATTCTTTTTTCATAGTTGCGGATGCTTGCTAGAGGGGGCAATCATAAGTGGGAGGCTTGTTCAAGTAAGAACAGCACCCAACCACCAGTCCACCCACACATCAAATTATCAAAGTAGCGAACGCGAATCAAACAAACATGATGAAAGTGACTAGATGAAATTCCCATGTGTCCTCGAGAACGCTTTGCTTATTATACGAGTTCGTTCCGGCTTGTCCTTTGCTATAAAAAGGATTGGGCCACCTTGCTGCACTTTTGTTACCATTACTATTTGTTACTTGTTACGCATTATCATGCTACCGAAACTAGCTGTTACCGCTACTTTCAGTACTTGCAGAGAATACCTTGCTGAAAACCGCTTGTCATTTCCTTCTGCTCCTCATTGGGTTCGACACTCTTACTTATCGAAAGGACTACGATTGATCCCCTATACTTGTGGGTCATCAGTGGCCTAAGATTCTCTTTGCTTACCGCACATATTCGCTTAGGTGGAGGAACGTACTTCTCTTTTGCTCCTGGTTTCTTCGGGAAGTGCTTCACTATTTCTTCTTCGCAAATTCTAAAGGTTACTTTTCCTTCAGAGCAATCTAATGCGGCATCTGCGGTATTCAAAAATGGCCTACCAAGAATAATTGATAATTTTTCATCCTCAGGCATGTCAAGTATAACAAAGTCTATAGGTATAACATTCCCATCTAATCTCAGCGGAACATTCTCAGCTACTCCCACTGGCTTCTTTGTGGATTTATCTGGCATCTGCAAGGTTATACTCATGGGCAGACATTAAACTAGATTCAACTTATGATAAAGGGTCAGTGGCATCACGCTAACACCTGCCCCTACATCACAAAGAGCATTATTTATATCAAGATTACCGACTGAGCAAGATATTGAGGGTATACCTGGGTCTCCTAATTTTTCCGATATCTTGTTTTCGAAAGGATACTCCGTTATTGTAGCCACCTGTTCTTTTAGATTCATACTCCTTTTATTGTTAACAACATCACGCGTGAATTTAGCAAAGGTAGGAATCTTTAACATATCAGTCACATGCATTGACATTTTGAGATCAGCTATTCCTTGTAAAAAGGAGGAATAAAGTGCACAGTTTGAAGGTGGCCAAACAGACTTAGGGTAAGGGGGAGTTTTCTTCGTCTTACCCTTTTCTTTCTCTTTACCTCTCTTTGCCTGATTACCTCTTTCTTTGGTGGAATCAGGAGGTCGGGCGTTTCTATCCACCCTTGGTTCTTCAACCCTTCCTGTCTCCGCAGTTTCTTCTTCTTCGTTATTGTCACCATCTACTGTTTCAGCATTTGGATCAACTTCTTTTTCGGTTTCCGCTTCATGTCCGTGAGCATCTTGGTGGACCTGTTCTTCCTCACCAAAGAGAAGTTCCCTATTTTCCTGGGTTTGGCTTTGACTTTCTCTTCTTCTCTGTTCTTGCTCCTTCTCACACCACTCTGGGCCTTTAGGATCATGCGTTCTTTTACCACTACGAGTCGAAATTTCATTAGTAGAAACAAGATTCTCTTTATCTAATTGAGCAAGAATCAAAGATTGCGTTTCAGAGATTTGAGAGCATTGAGTTTCTATCATGCGAGTGCTTATCGAGGTTTTTTACCGCTTGACTCAGTCCTTCTACCTCTCAGGAAAGGTAGGTTATTACCTTTATGTTGTGATAAATACATCTTCGAAAGTCCCTGTTGAAGTTATTGATGACCCACAAGTATAGGGGATCAATCATAGTCCTTTCGATAAGTAAGAGTGTCGAACCCAACGAGGAGCAGAAGGAAATGACAAGCGGTTTTCAGCAAGGTATTCTCGGCAAGTACTGAAAATAGCGGTAGCAGATAGTTTTGATAGCAAGATAATTCGTAACAAGTAACAAATAGTAACGGTAACAAAAAGTGCAGCAAGGTGGCCCAATCCTTTTTGTAGCAAAGGACAAGCCGGAACGAACTCCTATAATAAGCAAAGCGTTCTTGAGGACACATGGGAATTTCATCTAGTCACTTTCATCATGTTTGTTTGATTCGCGTTCGGTACTTTGATAATTTGATATGTGGGTGGCACTACAAGGAAACCCCCTATAAAGCAACACATATTCTACAACGTTTTGACTGTATGTTGCAAAATTCACAATAGATACAGATAATAAGCATTGTAGCATATGCGTTTGTAGATGTGTGCTCCACAACTCCAAGTAAAGAGCCCAACGTACTAAGCTAGCCTCTTGTCTAGCCCGGCCCAAGTTGGCTTTCACGATTAATCTAGGTCATTACCTTTCCCAGCCTCCCTATTCCTCTTGATCCTATAGGCTCCCACGCCGGCCGCCGCCCCTTGACCTACCTACATCCCGGAGCGCCGCCCCTCACCACTCCCCTGCGATCCTCCGTCCCGGAAGGCAGCCCCTCACCACTCCCCCTGCAATACTCCATCCCGGCACGCCGTCCCTAGTCAACACTCCCCTGCGACCCTGCTTCCCGGCATGCCACCCCTCGTCACCGCTTCCTTACGACCAACTGCGTCTACTACCTCCACACGAGGGCCTGTGGCTACGGGCAGAGTTACCGCTACAACGACCCTCGCGATCGCGCTGCCGTGGTGAGCCGGACCGCATCTCTTCTCCCAATTTTATTTTCCCCATCTTGCTCTGCTTGACTTCAGTATAGTTGGGGATTGCTACTTATGACTTGCTAGTCCCTGATAATGACAGACAGGTTGAATTATAGATGGTTGGTGCGGAGGGGAGCTTCTAGCTGAAGCCTCTTGCTGTGATTGAATTGATTTTAGTTATGGCTTATAGGAGCCTGTCACGATCCCATGGAAGTGAAACTTGATTGTGCAGTCGTGGGTTGCTTGATTATGTGATTGACTGATTGTATAATAAGGCTTGTTGTCTTAGCCCCGTGGTTGATGATGATGATTCAAAGTTCCACTTTCTGCTTACGGTGCCACTTGCTTATGTTGTAGGCCTGATCAGTCACTCCGTCATATGGTCATATTTCTTTTCGAGACTTCAGAGCAGGTTACAATATCAAATTTCTCTACTAAGTAATAATTACCTCCACTCGGTGCAGAGAAAAGCAATCGCACTCAAGCACCGAATATGTTGCAATGGACATGACCCTAAAACTTTCTCCCTCTTTTATTTGAGGCACAGTTCAGTAACTTTTTTTTACATATTTTCATTTGCTTAAAAGACCATTTAGATCTCTATGTTCTCTGCTACTACAAATTGAGCAGCAGCTTGACAGCTTTACGCAGCTCCGTCTACTAGGCCGCTGCGACGCTGGGGGGGAAGGACATCGGTGAGGGTGTCCCAGACTAGGGGGTATTTGGGCTGCCGGCCTATCTCTCGTAGGCCGGACTAGCGGGCCGCCCTTTACTCATCAAAGGAAGGCCGGATAGTGGGCGACCCCGTGCACCAGAAGGAAACCTCCGAAGACTTGGCGTCTCCTCCAAGAAATAATTAGCGTAACCGGCATGTTTATCCCCTGGTGGCAACCGACCATATGTAACCCTAGGTCCCTTTGGTGTCTATATAAACCAGAGGGTTTAGTCCGTAGAGGCAGAGGATCATCATAACCACTTAGGGTTTAGCCCATCCGATCTTGAGGTAGATCAACTCTGTAACCTTCGTACAATCACATCAATACAATCTAGCAGGACGTAGGGTTTTACATCTTCGAGAGGGCCCGAACCTGGGTAAATCGCTGTCTCTACTTTCCCTATTACTCATTGATTCCTAGATCCATAGTTCGGACTACCTACCCGAGATCTGCCGGTTTCAGTACCGACATTGGTGCTTTCATTGAGAGCTGCGATGTAGGGTCATCAAGGATCAATGGCTCGCTTAGTCATTAGCAACAGTGCTAGCCGCAGGGACACCTTCGTTCCCGGCCAACTCTTTGCGTTCGGCAGCATCATGCTACACGCCGATCCGGCCGGTCACCTCGGCCGGGTCGACAGCTTTACCCCCGATCAGGAGATCAGGTTCGGGAACTTAGAGTTCGTCGCCGACTCCCGGGGAGATCTTATCCTTACGGGGTCCTCAGCTTCGCCTGGAGAACCCGTAAATCCTGAAGCTTTGACTTCGGGTACGGCCAGCCCCATTATCGGGACGGCCGCCACTCCGGATCCACCCTTGAGCCCGGATCCAATCTCCGTGCTCGGCTGCCGAAGATCGGCCTCAACCGAACATGACTGCGGGGCGAAGTCAAACGCTCCCGTTACGGCCATACTACGGGTTGACCCCGTAAGCTGCCAGAACTTGGGTCCGACGGATCTCTCACTACTAAACGGGATACTAGATCGGATCCAAGCCATGGGAATCACTGATGGCCAGTCCTCGGTCTACGACCAGATCGGGCTTAAAACCGATGACAGGGAAATTCATACCCCACCGGCCGCCCACTTGGTCGCCACTATCGAAGGCTCAACCGAGGGCTCGCCCCTCCCCCCGGAGCCGAAAGCGCATGGGGTGCAAGTTTCCAATCATCAAGCTTCATCCTCCAGCTCGGCAGCCGAACTCCGCTCTGGAGAGGATTCAGAGCCGAAGTCTGATTCAGCACGCAACCTCGAGTCTGCGCATCTGCGCCTGCTCAACTATCCGGATCCAGGGCTCGGCACGTCGGATTCTATGTCGATCCAGGACGCAGCCGCCAAAACCCCGGACTCACACCCCGCTGGGATCAAATTTTTATCCCACCCACCCCCCACATCGAGTACTGTCCAAGTAACTCCGGACGGCCTGACATATGGGACCTAATGGATGTAAAGCAACAGCCCGAAGAGTCAGTTCGGCAATTCTGGGCCAGATTCCTTCTCGTCAAAAACAAGATGACGGACGGTTGCAGCAAGGAAATTCTGGAGGTTTTCCGACAGAACTGCCGGACGAAGGCATCTTGAATGCCCTCGCCCGCCACCACATCCAATACTTCTCAGAGTTATCGGACATGGTGTCCAAATACTGCGCCATGGAGTATGCTCAGCAGGCTCAGCTCGAGCAAACGGACTCAATCCGTACAGAGGGATCAAACCGAGCTCGGGCAAAACGCGCACACCCTCGCCGGACACCTCAATACGAGCCGTCCGAGAAAAGGATGAAACCCCCGACAGGATCCAGAACGGTCCTTAACGAATTACTGGACAGACCATGTCCCATACACTCCGTCCTCCTCAACACAAACCCAACCCACAGCCTTCGAGCTTGTTGGGTGGTCAGGCTAGTCGCCAAGAGCGGTGAAGTCATCCTCGGAGGCTCGTACTCAAATAAATGTCCAGCAATGCCGCTTGATGATGACGCCGAGATCCTAACAACCTACGAGACGTATTCCTCAAAGAATCAGAGGAGGAGAGCCCTTCGAGAGCTCGCTCAAATTCACCATTTGGCAGCAACAGACTCATGGACAGACACACCTATCACTTTCAGCGAACAAGATCAGCCGAGGTCCCACCCTATCCGAGCTGCTACCGCCCTTGTCCTTGATCCCATAGTGGATGGATTTTGACTCCAAAAAGTGCTAATGGACGGCGGCAGCGGGCTAAACCTCATTTACGAGGACACACTAGACAAAATGCAGTTTGATAGATCCCGCATCGAGCAAAGTCACACCACCTTTCGCGGGATCATCCCCGGAAAGGAGGCACGTTATAGTGGCCTAGTTGCTCTCGATGTGGTCTTTGGAAACCCCGAGAACTACCGATCCGAGGAATTGCTTTTCCACATAGTGCCCTTTCGCACGATTTCACGCCATCCCACATTACGGGTACATGAAACTTAAGATGCCAGGGCCAAACGGCGCGATCACAGTAATAAGTGTTCCAGACAGAGCTCTTCGGGCCGAGAATAAAACAGCATCGCTTGCCCTCGAAGCATTATCTGAAGCCCTCGCAGCTAAAGAACTAACCGCGCTCTGCTCAACGGTGGATAAGGACGACGTAATCCTCGACAAAAGGCCCAAATCTACGTCCTTCAAACCAGCGGATGAAATCATCAAATTCCAAGTGCACCCAACAGATCCAAACAAGACGGCATCCATTGGAGCCCAGCTGGACCCTGCGATCGATGAAGAGTTGCGCAAATTTTTACGCGATAACTGGGATATCTTCGCGTGACACCCATCAGACATGCCAGGGATCCCGCGTAGATTAGCCGAGCACAGCCTGAACATAATTAAAGGTTTCAAGCCAGTCAAACAGGCTCTATGCCGGTTTTCTGAACCCAAGCGTCAAGCTATGGGCGAGGAACTGGCAAAGTTGCTCGAAGCCAGATTCATCCGAGATATCAAACATCCGGAGTTGTTGACCAATCTGGTCATGGTCCCTAAGAAGGACAAATCCTGGCAGTTGTGTGTCGATTTCAAGGACTTAAACAAGGCCTGCCCCAAGGATCCTTTCCCCTTGCCCCCCATAGACCAGATCATAGACGCCACTGCCGGGCATGACTCGCTGTGTTTTCTCGATGATTACTCCAGATACCATCAAATTAAAATGAAGGAGTCCGACCAAGCGGCCACAACATTCATCACCCCCTATGGGCCATTCTGTTTCAACACAATGCCCTTCGGATTAAAGAATGCAGGGGCTACATATCAACGCATGATCCAAACATGTTTGGAAAAGCAGATCGGCAAACCTGTCGAGGCATATGTGGACGACGTGGTTGTCAAAACCAAACACGTCCTTCAGCTGGTGGACGATCTCCGGCAAACCTTTGACAGTCTGCGGACTTTCGATATACGGCTCAATCCAGAAAAGTGCGTCTTCGGAGTACCGGCCGGTAAGCTGCTCGGATTCATTGTTTCCCATAGAGGAATAGAGGCTAACCCCGCGAAAATACAGGCACTGTGCCACCTGGCGGTTCCCACTGAGCTAAAACACGTCCAGAAACTGGCCGGCTGCATTGCAGACTTAAGCCGCTTCATCTCATGCCTCGGAGAAAAGGCCTTACCGCTCTACAAATTGCTCAAACGGACGAAGAACTTCGAGTGGACTAGTGAAGTGGCGGCCGCACTAGAGGAAATTAAAACGCTACTGGCTAGTAACCCCATCTTGACAGCACCCAGCATGGGCGAGCCAATGCTGCTATACATTTCGGCCACGAATCAGGTGGTCAGCGCGGTTCTCGTCGTCGAACGAGAGACAGAGGATCACAAGCTCCAGGTGCAGAAACCAGTGTACTATGTATCCGAAGTACTCACCCCGTGTAAAACGAGGTACCCACATTATCAAAAGATCGCCTATGCAGTTTTTATGGCATCCCGAAAACTCCGCCACTACTTTCAAGAGTGCTCGGTCACGGTGGCATCCGAGGTACCACTGAATGACATAATCAACAATCGAGACGCCACTGGCCGTATAGCCAAATTGGCTATAGAACTCCTCCCCTTCGAAATCGTATATCGACCGCGCCGAGCTATTAAATCTCAGGTGTTGGCAGATTTCGTAGCAGAATGGACGGAAGCCGAACTCCCTAGAGAGTACAGTACATACTCGCATTGGACGATGTACTTCGACGGCTCCAAGATGCTCGCCGAGTTGGGGGCTGGAGTGGTTCTCACATCCCCCACTGGCGACAATATTCGGTACATACTCCAGATCATGTACACGGACTCCAACAACATGGCCGAATACGAAGCTCTGTTGCATGGACTTCGGATGGCGGTGTCAATGGGCGTACATCGGCTAGAGGTACGGGGAGATTCTAATCTCGCCATCTCTCAAGTCAACGACGAATTCGACGCAAAAGACCCAAAAATTACAGCATACCACAACGCCGTCCTAAAAATCTCCGCCCGTTTTGAAGGACTGGAGTTTCACCATATCCCTAGAGACAGCAACCAAGCTGCCGATGTCCTTGCTCGAATGGGCGCCAAGCGCGACCATGTTCCTGAGAACACCTTTTTGGAATGACTCTTTAAGCCGTCCGTGGTGTGGTAGGAGGATGCCCAGGACTCGGAAGCCAAACCCTCACGAGAGCTCGTCCCTCCGCCAATCGAACCAGACGAAGGAATTATCGGGGCCTCGGCCGTCGAAACGACGTCTTCGGCCCACGAAGTCATGGGGGTAATTGCGCCATGGACCGAGCCCTTCCTCGCCTATCTCCTCCACCAAGAGCTACCCGATGATCAGACTAAGGCAAGGCGCATTATTCGGCGATCTAAAGCCTATAAAGTCCATGGGGGCGAACTATATAAGAAAAGCACTACTGGCGTCCTCCAACGATGTATATCCGAAGAGGAGGGAAGACAGCTCTTGGCCGAGATCCACGCTGGCATGAGCAGTCACCACGCAGCAGCTCCGGCCCTGGTCAGCAAGGCTTTCCGAGCCGGGTTCTTCTGGCCCACTGTGCGAACAGACGCCCAAACATTGGTCCAACATTGCGTTCGATGCCAGCTCTTTGCAAATCAGAGTCATATGCCCCCCACGGCTCTTCGGACGATACCGATTACTTGGCCTTTTGCGGTCTGGGGGCTGGACATGGTCGGACCACTCAAAGGGGGGACCAAGAAAAAGAAATATCTACTCATCATGGTAGACAAATTCACTAAATGGATTAAGGCAAAACCAGTAACCTCATCCAAGTCCAAGCCGGTCATTGATTTTATATCCGGCGTCGTGCACCGTTACGGTGTCCCACATAGCATAATAACGGACAATGGATCCAATTTTACCGCCCAGGAAGTTAAAGACTGGTGCGCTAATTTAGGCATTAAACTCGACTACGCCTCGGTATATCACCCACAGTCCAATGGACAGGTCGAGCGAGCTAATGGCCTAATTTTGAGCAGCATTAAGCCCCGTTTGGTCCGATCTTTAAAAGAATCTAACTGCCACTGGGTCGAGGAGCTCGACTCCGTATTGTGGGGCCTACACACCACTCCTAATCGATCCACGGGCTACACACCATTCTTCATGGCGTATGGGGTAGAAGCCTTCCTCCCCAGCGATCTTATTCATGACGCACCTCGAGTACGAATGTACGAAGAAAGGGAGGCCGAGCTGGATCGGCAAGATGACCTGGACGCCCTGGAAGGCGAGCGCGACATAGCTCGGGCTCGTTCTGCCTTCTATCTGCAACAGGCCAGACGCTATCAGAGCAGAGAAGTACGGGCAAAAACCTACAACGTGGGTGAACTCGTCATGTGCTTACCGGAGAAGCAGAAGCATAAACTGTCGCCCAAATGGGAAGGGCCCTTCATAATTGATCGGGTACTCGCGGGCGGAGCGTATCGTCTCCGCGACCCAAAGGACGATCGCCTCGAACCAAACCCATGGAACGCAGCTCGGCTTCGACGCTTCTACGGTTAAATCAGCGTCATCACCCTCTTCGGCTTATCCTTCTTGGATTTATATATTTTCGAATAACTAGTCTTTCCCGGGTTGTGTTCGGTTAAGCCGAGCTACGTTAAGTTTTTCTTCGGCAAACATCCTCGAATGTACCACATGCTTTCACCTGGGGGCTTCTTTCACGGAGCCGGTCATATATTATTTGTGCAACCATCAGTCTTTACATGTTGGCAACCTTCCAGTATCGTTCTAAAGCCATCATATGCATCAATTTGACTTAAGATTTGGCCAAGCTGGGTTGCCTCGCTCCTATGCTTACTCCCTACGTTCCCGATTGTTCGGCTAGGGAGTAAAGGGAGCACCTCTGCAATTGTTACGTCTGGATTACCCGGGTGCGTACCTCAGACGGGTGAAGCCAAAAGCTAGTGTTCTTAAGAACATAATTGGTTGGCCACGGGGGAAGTGAAAACAATTGGTAGCTATTGCCAAGACTCCGGGGTTATTTTCCCAAAGTAACCATCCCCGTCTATTTCGGGTATTCGGTTATACGCCCATGATCAACATGGCAACCTGAAGAAAGGAACCCATAGAGGAACTATTTTCGTCAGAAGATGTTTCTTACGTTAAACATTAATATAACATAACTCCCCGAGTGCGTTATTGTCTGTTCGCACCAAATGGCCGGATTGCCTGGTTCTCCGAAGTGTTTCTCCGATATTCTCGGACCGCATAGTAGGAAACACCCCTCGGCCCCTGGCTGAGGCACTACTAGGGAAAAGCTTATAGGTGGAGGCATAATAGTAGCGCGGGGCACGGACGAGCGCTATTGCTATTTAACAGTAGCGCGTGCCCCAACAACGCGCTGCTGCTATAACGTTAGCAGTAGCGCCGGGGGCCAAACAGGCGCTGCTGCTAACCGGGCCCGTGGTGTCCCCCGGGTGGAGCCTTTGTAGCAGCGTGGGGATACAACCCGCGCTACAACTAACTATGTAGTTGTAGCGCGTTTTACAGAGGCCACGCTACTGATAAGTTTAGTCCCACCTCGCTCCGCGAACAGGGTGTTTACCACCTTAAATATGTTAATTCTCTGACTATTACAAGCACTTGGTCTTCATTGTACTCTATGTGTAGGATCTGTGGCAATATGAATCTTCACCTGTTCCTACAGGTGAAGATTCATACTGACAAATTAGGTTCTACACAAAAAGATCATTGATGACCGATGTATTTTATGATGTTTTTTTTGACATGCTTCAAATTGGGTTGTGTTAATAAGAAAATTACATTGTTAAAAAGAAAATGAAAATGAAACAGAAAAAGAAAAGAAAATTGGGCTGTGTTAAAAAGAAAATTACATTGTTAAAAAGAAAATGAAAATGAAATAGAAAAAGAAAAGAAAATTGGGCTACCACCCCATTTAGCAGCAGCGCGTGACCCACGACCCGTGCTACATGTATTGGGCTTAGCAGTAGCGCTGGCCCTCTACCCCGCGCTACTACTAAGCTCATCTTATCCCATGGCCGTCTGTTCCTCTCTCTCATCACTCTCACTCCTCACTCTCACGCTCTCCTCTCCTCGCCGCCGTCGCCCGCCGCCTCCGACGCTCCCGCTCCTCCTCCACCGAGGTAGCTCCTCCCTCCTCCCTCCACCTCCCTCCCTCCCTCCTTTCCTCCGTCCTCCCTCCTCCTGCTCCAGCCGCCGCCCCACCTCCATCCGCCGCCCCTCCCCCATCCTCCTCCTCCCTCCTTCCCCCCCTCCATCTGACCTCCTCCTCCCTCCTTCCTCCCTCTCCATCTGCCGCCCTCCTCCCTCCTTCCTCCCCCTCCATCTGCCGCCCTCCTCCCTCCAACCGCCGCCCTGCTCACTCCCCTCCAGCCGCTGCCCCTCCTCCCTCCTCCTCCTTCATTCTCCAATTTACTTTCTAGTTTACTGAATTAGTTAAAAGTTTATTTGGTAGAAACATGTATTGGACACTTAGTTGGTAGAGATTATAACTAGTAATAGAATAGAAAATAAATTATAGTAATAGAAATTTTTAGTAAAAAAAATTACTAATAGAAATTTTTAGGTGTACAAAACTTTCAATATAGAAATGTATTGGAAAGCTATATGAGAAATTTTTAGGTGTAGAAAATTTTCAATATAGAAATGTATTGGAATGCTATATGAGAAATTTTTAGTAAGTGTTGAATAGAGTAGAACTAGGGTATTTAGTTATGTCAATCTCACATTGCCAAATTTAGAGAGAGAGACCTACTTTGTATGCTCAAGTGTGAATGCTCATGTGGCGCAGGGTAGATCACCGACGACACCCGCGCCCGGTCGACAACCATCGTCTATAGTGCGTAAACATGATGTTTTTATAGATGTAGTAGATGAGTAGCTATGACAATGTGAAGCTAGTTTTTTTTAAATGATAATTGATCCAGATAGAATTTCAAGTTTAAACATCTCTGTATGTGTATGAACATCTTTGTATTGCATGGAAAATCCGAGTGGCCTATGTTTTGCCGGAATGTTGATTCATTTCTGTCCCAGTAAATTTCAGGCGCTCGATATGTCCTATTTTAGCAAAGGTCATGCCGGATTTTTCCGTGAATTTTAGCATGACTTGTGCTAGTATGTAGGAAATATCGAGTGCCTTGGATTTGCCGGAAAGAGAATTAAATGACATTTCGGGTTGACTTTAACTCTGTCGGGGCTCAATACATGACAGTCAGAAAATTAGTGAGGGAGAGTGTCCACCATATATGAGAGAACAAGAATGCCGACTGTTGTCGTGGGGGTCGCTTCTCCTTCTTCTCCTTGTGCTAGACCTTTGTTATGCACTAGGGGGAGTAGGAGTAGCGACCATCACCGTTGGTCGAATATCTGCGAACACCACGTCAGAGAAGAGTTTTCAAGGAAAGACTCGACAGACCGAAAGTCAACCCGTGATGAGTAATCATGATCTGTGTGTTGAGTTCCTGTTATTTGCTGTCAATTTTTAATCTTTGACTTATGAACACAGGAAATGTCTGATGACGATATGATTCCTGAGTGCGACTACTGTGAAGATGACCGGGGTTTGTGCGACAGGATGCCTTATCTGCAAAACGGTAGGTACTTCACCATCGTGCTGAAGGAGACTTTCGACGTTTTTACGGTACGTAAGGACGACAAGTATTTTTCCGTAATTATGCATGACTTGTGAATTTTGGCTTCAATGTGTAATTTCCATTTTTTTATTTGAAATAGTTCATCCCATGTCATGCAAGACCGTATGTCTTGGAAAAGCTCGGTTTTGAAGATAGGGAGAGAACAGAGATGAAGAGTGCTCACCTTAGGACGAAACATGGTTTCACTTTTTTGGTTAAGCTATTTAATGCACCAAATAGCTCACATTTCGGTTGCTCAACTTGGAGAGGATTTTTCAAGGCCTATGAATTTAAGGAGGATATGCAAATCACCTTCGATCTTCGTCCCGAAGATGAAATTGACGATAATATCGACATTTGGGTGGATGTCGAGACGCTTCCAGTTCTACCTCTTTGTGAGTTTGTCAAATAAATTTGTTAAGTAATTTATATTGTTTTTAAAAAAATCATTGACGGCTTATTTCCATTGATAGCTTATTTCCATTCTTCAAAAAATGTACGGAAGATAGTAGACAGAACCTACTACACTGATGGCTCTGAACTAAGTTACCAGGAGAAAGATCATCTTATCTCATTTATTATTGATGTTGAGAATTTAAATATCAATTATGAAACTCCTCCACATTATGGTCAATACATGCCACTAGTGCACGTGTTGAACTACGGTAACATCCATGGAGATGGCATGGTAAGATTTTTTACTATTACGACAACAGTGCATCTTTTGCATACATTCTTCTAAAGCTAAACTACATTGCTAACTATGTTATTATTATGTTCTTCAACAGAAAATCCCGAAGGATTGTGTGCCTCATCTGATGTTTACGAAAGGTCGCATTGATGTTATTAGATTACGGCCAAGTCCGCCTCGGGTTCACTGCTGTTCATACAAGATTTCTCAAACCGATGAAGACATCACAATCAAAGAATGGAAAAAAGTTATGAATAATGAACGGGAGCTACTTGGAAGAAACATTGTGCGAAGCGCATGAATTGGAGACAGGATAATCTCCATTCTTCATAATGGAGAGTCAGGGGCTATGTTGTTTTATGCTATTTTACCTTAGAAAGCATAGCAGGTCCTAGCTAATACTCATGAACATGTGCTAAGAACAATTAACTAGGGTTGGTTATGACTATGATGATGAGTAGTATGACTTGTTATTATGATAACGAGTAGAAGTTGTTAGATGACTATATATGATGATGATGATGAGTATGACTTGTTATTATGATAACGATGATGAGTTATTATTATGATGATGATGCTGAGTTGTTATATGAGCATGATGAGTTATTATATATATCATTGGGTGAAATAAACATGGATTAGATTCAAGTGGAGGCAACATGGTGCAGATCGAAAGTACTACTAATCCAAACTAAAGTGATCAAGTTTGGATTAGTAGTACTTTCGATCTGCACCATGTTGCCTCCACTTGAATCTAATCCATGTCTCTTTCACCCACTGATATAATAACTCATCATGATCATAAAATCATATGATGAAACTACTGTATAAAACATGTACAAATACAGGGCCAATATGCTGCAGAAAAAAGAATACAGGAAAAATTAGTAGTAGCGCGGGCATGCATGTAGCAGCAGCGAGCTATTATCAGCAGCGCGCTCTGGAAAGAGGCGTTGCTGCTATTAGCAGCAGCGCGGTTTAATGAGCATGCTACTGCTATGTATAGTTAGCAGTAGCGCGGGTAAACCCACGCTACTGCTAAAGTTTAGCTGTAGCGCCGGTGCCCGCGCTACTGATAAGGTAAAACCGCGCGCTACTGCTAGCCTTTTCCCTAGTAGTGAGGGGGCGGAAGCCGATGGCCGGCTAAGACAACGTTTCAAGCTTGGTTTGGAGACTATTTGATGTCAAGTACATAGATACATAGAATCACAAATGTCAATCTTGATCAAGACCATCTATTATGGTCTCCAGAGCACAATCTGCCTGGGACAGCCGAGCTGCGGGCATAACCTGGTCATATACCAGATGCACAGGCACTTCTGGCCCATCTGGCCCTACTGGCCCAACCCTAGCTAAATGCTTCGGTTCCAGCTTGGTGAAGCGGGTCTTGATCATCGCCCAGGCTACCCGTGCTCCCTCTCGACACGATGACATCTTCCACAGCTCAAAGCGGCGCCGAGCACCTTTGAAGCGGTTTGCAAGTTCGGCCATCCCTTCTGGGACCACCTCGCCCGGCCACGGTGCCTTGAACATGCTCTTCATGGCTTTTCGGGCCCGCTCATGTACGGCGGATAGCTCCTTTAGCAAGTCCCGTCTGAACGAGCCGGCCTCCTCTTCGGGGCGTCCGGTCAGAAGAACTACAATGAGATGTGGCGTTGTTCATATCGCTGTCTAATACATACAGTCTATGAACTGAAAAACTAGGTTGCACTCACCGAACATGTCAGCTTTCAGTCTCCGGTTCTCCTCTTGGGATAGGGCCAGTTGAGATTTCATGCTCTTGATTTCTTTGGCCTGTTGTTGGCCTTCCGCCTTGAGCTTATCCCTTTCGTCATGACTTCGGGTCAGTACGCGGTAGCCAGCCTCCTGCTGCGACTCCGCATACCTCTGAGCTTCTCTTGCAGCATCCAGATCCTTCTGCAGCTGATTTATAGACTCGGCTGCTACGGATCCATATTTCATTAGAAAAGGTGTTCCCTACAAATCTTTATCACACACATTTAAGTTCGGCGCTTACCATGTGCCTCTCTGGTAAATTCTTGACCTCCTCTAACTCGGCTTTCACAGATTCTAACTGTGTTTTCGCCAGCCCGAGGTCTTCGAACAACTTTTTGTTTTGTTCCCGAACAGTCTGCACAATAGCACGGCATTTTAAACGATCAGAGCCTTAACTCGGCCGTTTCGCCCAAATTAAGGCTCGGGGGCTACTGGGTTAGGTAACCGATTGTAAAAACCAGTGGCATACCTACAGATTAGTAGACATGAGCTTAGCTGCCCCCTCGAGTCCTGTTCTGGTAGCTCCGAGGTACGCGTTTACCGAACTAAGATCATTAAACTCTTGATCGGAAAACGCAGAGTGCCGTAGCGACACCTTGCGCCACCGGAGTTGGTGACCTATACACCCCCTGAGTCCTCGGGATGATTGTCCTCGACAGGGACCTCCGAAGTAACGTCAGCTACAACTGGGGACCTCGGTTTTGGGTCACCTCCCGGCACCTCTTCGGCATCCTCAGGTGAAGGCGGTTCTACATGTCGCCTGCAGGACACTGCAGAGAAAATTGTTGGCCTTTTCGGCAAGTGTCAAAACTAAAGACTGTGGTGGTACGATGGATGCGTTACCTCTTCGGGCGGGACGCGGATGACGTAACTCCCGTCGGGGCTGCACATTTGGCCACCCCACGGCCATTAGCCGCTGGGGGTGCTGGTGCCGCCCGTGCAGATGTCTGTCGCGTCGTACAGCGGCCCTTGGGAGTAGGAGTCAGTGTATTCGGAGTAGCAGCTGAGTGTCTCTTTCGAGAAGAAACCCGTTGGTTACTTACAGCAGAGGAGGGAAGCACCCCGGGGTGATCGGCCAAGAGGGCCACCTTAGAGCCATCGAGGCTCTCCTGGTAGAAGACCCCCTCTTCGAAATCGATCGATGTTTCGGGGTCATCGTGGAACCCAGGATCGTCGTCACGAGAATGATTCTCCGGTTGAGGAGCAGGGCAGCTCACTATCTCGATTCAGCGCCTCCAGTTCTGTTCGGACAAATTGAAAATCTGGTTAAGAGAAATTGGCGTGCCATCCGAGCTATGAAGCATGGTTGGGCTCACCGTTTCGATGGGTTTGTAGCTCGAGAAGCCTTCCTTGGGCCTTAACCGAGCAAAGTCCTGTTCTTCTCCCTTGAAAAGGTCGGCCAGTATGGCCGCCATCGCCGCCTGATCGGCATGTCCTTTCCGTGTGTATTGGGTCGAATCATTCTCCTCGTTGTAGCGCCACAGCGGATGCACTCTCTGTTGAAGAGGTTGAACGCACCGAGCAATGGCTGCCGCCATCACGTCGACAATGGTTAGCCCATTGTGGGCTAGCCACCTCACTTGAGCGGCCAACCGCGTTACTTCGGCGCTTTCTTCTTGGGAAGAACTCTTCGGGAACCAGTTGAATCGCTTCTTCGGCGAAACAAGTGAGAATTCGGGCAACCCCCTCCGAGCTGGATCGAATAGTGGGACGTCTTCGAAATAAAACCATTCCGAGGTCCACTCCTCGGCATCTCTCTTGGGGGTCCCTACGGGATATCCCGTCCCGGCAATACGCCATACCTCGGCCCTGCCGACCTCGTAAATTGTCGCTCCTCGGGTGCAGGGGACTAGACAGAAGTATTTCCTCAACAACTTGAAATGCGCCTCGCAGCCCAGGAACATCTCGCAAAGGGCGACGAAGTCCGAGATATGTAGAATTGATCCTGGGGTAAGGTGGTGGAGTTGGATCCCGTAAAACTCCAGTAGACCAATCAGAAATGGATGAATGGGGAAACCCAGGCCTCGCAAGAGGAAGGGCACGAAGCATACCCTTTCCTCCCCGTGGGGGGTAGGGAAGTTCTCCGCAAGGGCCTCCCCATTTGTGGACATTAATCCGGGGCGGGTGGACGCGAGATCTGAAATGGGGAGATACCCGTGCGTCTCGAGGCTGCCCAGTCGCAAGCGGGATACTGAACAGTTCGCCCAATCACCTTGACGGGGGCCGTGATGGCGTGAGGAAGGGCCTGGAATGCTCGCCATTGTTTGCTGGCTATGACCTCTCGGGGATGTGAGAAAGAATAGCAGGGGGTGGGGTGCGGTAGCCTCCACGCCCTGGGCCTATTAAAAGGGCATTGTCTCCCCCAAAGAGGGGCATTTTTGTAAAAACCCATCGGGCCACTTGCATTCGCTGGATGCACGGAAATCGAGGGTCGTCATTTAATTCTAGGTGAAGAAAAGTGGTATGGCGGGCCCCACGGTGCCTCGCCAGTCGGAGGATTCTTCGGCAACCGAGCTATTGCTGGCCGAACTATTGTTGAACCAAACATAGGTGATGGAAGGAACTCGCCGCCCAAACCGAAGACCCTGGGAGCATGGAGCTGCCGAAGACTGTCAACCTCGGCATTGGAGGCTAGTTTGGGGGCTACTGAGGGTGTCCCGAACTAGGGGGTACTCGGGCTGCCGGCCTATCTCTCGTAGGCCGGACTAGTGGGCCGCCCTTTACTCATCAAAGGAAGGCCGGATAGTGGGCGACCCCGTGCACCAGAAGCAAACCTCCGAAGACTTGGCATCTCCTCCAAGAAATAATTAGCGTAACCGGCATGTTTATCCCCTGGTGGCAACTGACCATATGTAACCCTAGGTCCCTCTGGTGTCTATATAAACCAGAGGGTTTAGTCCGTAGAGGCAGAGGATCATCATAACCACTTAGGGTTTAGCCCATCCGATCTCGAGGTAGATCAACTCTGTAACCTTCGTACAATCACATCAATACAATCTAGCATGACGTAGGGTTTTACCTCTTCGAGAGGGCCCGAACCTGGGTAAATCGCTGTCTCTACTTTCTCTGTTACTCATTGATTCCTAGATCCACAGTTCGGACCCCCTACCCGAGATCTGCCGGTTTCAGTACCGACAATCGGTGCAGGGCATGGCAAGGCTGGGTACTTGTTCGATCTGAGGGCTTCTGATCCATAGTTCGCCACATATCATCCATCAGCATCTGGTGACATTAGCAGTCCGACCTGCATAAGGCTTTCTCCCCACTACAGTTGGAGTTCAAGAGCGTAAGGAAGGTAATCTGGTGATCAATCACTGTTGCTTGTCACAAAAATATGAAAACATCATTGAGTACATCTACCACGAGCTATGCTTGACATTTAAAAAGAAGTTTATGTGAGCTTAATGTCATATCAATTTTTTGTACGCAAGCAGATCTTGCGATTTACTTATGATTTATGAACAGAAAATGTTTACTGCGTAACCCCTAAATAGAGTAGAAGAGAAACAAATCTTATAAAACTATCCTGAGATGAGTAGTACTAATTTAGTCAAGTGACATGTTAGATAAAATTCTACACCTATTACAACTTATCTGACTTCTGTATTTTTTAAAGATAGCTGAACTAGATTGTTTTCCAGGAATACAAAACCATGGATCTTTTCCATTTATTCACTTGGCTTTTGGAATTTGATTGATGTCCCCTTCTCCTATTATTAACAACATATACCTACAAGGTTCTCTCTGCTGGTTTGCCAAATTCTAGACACTTCTTTTGTGGTCCATGCTTCCTCTTTATACTATGCTTCCCTACATGCGTAGTATCACTCCTTTATTATCTTGATGTGATTTTCCTTTACAAGGAAGAATACACACCATGGATCTGGATATATACTAGCTATTTTATTACGAGTTGGTGGTAAAGATGAACTAATGGTTGATCCGCCCTGCTGTCTTCGCTGCATTTCATGCAAATTCATTGGGTCGGTACTGGGAGTACCTCATTTATGATGGATCTTATGCTTCAAAGCTTCTTTTTATTGTCTAGTATGTTTTATTTGTACTAATTCAGTAAATTTATTTTATCTTTTGGCTTAATATGTACCAGGTATTGATATAATAATATTTTGTTACTTGATTAATGGTCAAACATACTGCTTCAGTATCTTCCAGTAGGTGCCTCAGAATTACGCAGTTGATCATACCATACTGCTACTCGAATAAAAATGTCTATCTTTGTGTTCTACACTGAAGCAATCATATGAAGTTTAATTATTTTAAGTGTTCATCACCAAAACTACTTTATTGGTAGTGAAAGGCTTCATAGAATTTCATAGATGTTGCACTTCATGAGATTAACCTGTAGAAGAATGTATTCATAACCATATGACGTGTGTGATGTTGGGTTGTAGCCATTGTATGCTGAAAGGCTTCTTATTTTTTTTTTCCTTGCTTCCTTCCATTTTCTTCTATGTGCATTAACTAGACGTATGTATTACAATGTGGCATTGTTTGAGCATTTTACATTCTTTACACGCTTCCATTATTTCCTGCCCCATTTATACTGGTATGTCCTTTAAATAGCAGGCAGGTACATGTGTCATGGCCACAACATAACTCAGTGTTAGCTGGCTTATAATCTCTTATCCCTTGAAAGACTTAGAAAATGGCATCTCATGGGACAACATAAGAGACCATATAGTAGAGGAAAATATGCAAACACGACAGGTCTTGGCCTCTCAACCTTTTCTGTTATATGACATGTTTCTATTGATTTTTTTGCTCGACATGATTCTGCCAATGGTAACTTTGATTTTCTCTAACAGGCAAGAACAAAAATATTTTTAATGTGCATAAAAAATCATGGGTAAGTTGTGATCCTAAATTTGAACTTGATGGTGCTGAAATTACTAATGAATTCTAGGTAGTGCATGTTGATATGGCACATGTGAAAACTGAAGATTTGGTACGGAGTCGCAAAAACTGCAATACTCTTGGTACAGAATTTTTTTTGCATGGCAACCTTTGTAAGTGACTAATATCCTGCCTCTATCACTACTTGCATCATGTCAATGCATTGTGTGTTAACAGTTCATTTTGTTTTTTTTGTTTGGAGATTCAAAAGATAAATGGATGATTATATGGGTGTGGGCGGGAAGTATACTACAATGATGATGATGATGTTCCTGTTCATGATGATGAAGATGGATGCTTTCAGTTTTAGTTAAGTTGTAGGGATGATGTTCCTGTGAACGATATTCCTCGATTATGTTTTAGTTAAGTTGTAGGGATGTTGATGGATGCTTTCAATTTAAGTTTCGCTGTCAAGTAAACATTTAGATTATACATCCCATTTGGATGATTTTCCTCGTGTAATATCCACTATTGTAATCCAACAGTTTTATCTAATATATGATTTCTTCCTTTCGTGAGTATACTCTCTTGTTTTTCTTCACTTCAAATACATAATTATCACCATTATGTGAAGCATTAATTTAATTGCTGGCAATATGTATAAGAAATAATATTATTCACATTATATACGAACCAACACTTGAAGCATTGCAAATTCTCCGTTGCCAAGCAATGATATTTTGATTCCTGTACATTAAGCACCAACATATAGAAGTGTTGCACAAGTCTGTTTTATGTGTTGTATTATTGCAATGGTCCCTTTTACCAACGATAGTATAAGCGTTGCATTATGCGCTAGCAACGCCGGATAAGGCTACGCATCCCAAACTGTTGGTAAAGATACTAACAACGCATATATGGACTTTTAGATACGGAAAAATGCGTTGCTAGAGGGGAGTTCCTGTTGTAGTGTGGACCGGTGCTTGGGTGCTGTTCTTACTTGAACAAGCCTCCCACTTATGATTACCCCCTCTCGCAAGAATCCGCAACTACGAAAGAAGAATTAAGATAACTCTAACCATAGCATGAAACATATGGATCCAAATCAGCCTCTTATGGAATAGTTCATAAACTAGGGTTTAAGCCTTTGTCACTCTAGCAACCCATCATCTAATTACTACTCCACAATGCCTTCCCTTAGGCCCAAAGATGGTGAAGTGTCATGTAGTCGACGTTCACACGACACCACCAAAGGAAGCACAACATACATATCATCAAAATATCGAACGAATACCAAATTCACATGATTACTTATGACAAGACTTCTCCCATGTCCTCAAGAACAAAAGTAACTACTCACAAATCATATTCATGTTCAAGATCAGAGGGGTATTGAATAGCATTAAGGATCTGAACATATAATCTTCCACCAAATAAACCAACTAGCATCAACTACAAGATGTAATCAACACTACTAGCAACCCACAGGTACCATTCTGAGGTTTTGAGACAAAGATTGAATACAAGAGATGAACTAGGGTTTGAGATGAGATGGTGCTGGTGAACATGTTGATGAAGATTGGTCCTCCCACGATGAGAGGATCGTTGGTGATGTCGATGGCTTCGATTTCCCCCTCCCGGAGGGAAGTATCCCCGGCGGGATCGCTCCGCCGGAGAGCAAAATAGCTCCTGCCCAGGTTCCGCCTCGAGATGGCGGTGCTTCATCCCGAAAGTCTTCTCTTGATTTTTTTTCTAGGGAAAATAGCTTCATATAGTGGAAGGTGGGAACCAGACGCCAGCCAGGGGCCCCACAAGGCATCAGGGCGAGCCCAGGGGGGCCGCGCCCAGTTGCCTTGTGGGCAACTGGTGGGTCCCCTCTGATATTTTTTTTCTCCGGTATTTTTTATATAAATCTCTGTTAAATTTCAGGTCAACTGGAGCTCTGTAGAATAGGTATCTCTGATGTGGCTATTTCAGGTCCAGAATTCCAGCTGCCGGATTTCTCCCTCTTCATGTAAATCTTGCAAAATAAGAGAGAAAAGGAGTAAGAATTGTACCATAAAGTGAAATAATGATTAAAAACATAATAATTATTCATAGGAAATCATGATGCAAATTGGACGTATCAACTCCCACAAGCTTAGACCTCGCTTGCCCTCAAGCGAAAAGTCGAAATCGATAATCATGACCACATGTTTAGAGAGAGAGACATCGATAAAAATAAAATACGGACATGGAGAATCATGATCTTGATTATAACAGCAATATATCATCATAAAACTTCTCATGAAAAAGTGGCAATCATCCACAAGTTAAAGTATGAACCGTAAACCGAATTGAAAACTAACAAACTATGATCATCATATTATCAGAAAGAGTCTATGTAAGAGCTTTGTTTAGAAAGTTCACATACTCAACTATCATTTAGTCTTCTATGATTGCTGAAACTCACGTCATACTTATGAAGCAAAAGTTTCAGTCAAACACATAGAAAGATAGGGGCTTATAATTTCGCCTCCCAATGTATTTACCTCAAGGGTAATGTCAACAATAATAACTCATGATCACCTATATTCAACTGGATATATATGCATGGATCAATCCCCACCACATGATGTTTGCCAAAAGAGAAAATAAAAATGGAATAAAGGAGAATACTATTGACTCTTGCATAAAAGTAAATACATAAAGTAAAAGATAGGCCCTTCACAGAGGGAAGCAGAGGTTGTCATGCGCCTTTTGTTTTTGGATGTGCAAGCTCTTAATGTAAAGGAACGTCACTTTATATTGCCCCTTGTGATAGCAATCTTTATTATGCAGTCTGTCGCTTTTATTACTCCACCATCACAAGATCGTACAAAGCTTATTTTCCCTTACAATAAAAGTTCATACATATTTAGGAGCAATTTTTATTGCTTTTGCACCGACGACAACTTACTTGAAGGATCTTATTCAATCCATAGGTAGATATGGTGGACTCTCATGGCATGAAACTGGGTTTAAGGTTTTGGATGCACAAGTAGTATCTCTACTTGGTGCGGATTCTTGGCTAGCAAAGATAGGGGGCAAACACCACATGTTAGAGGATCCAAAACAATATAACTTCTATGTGAATATAAGCAAACATGACCCATTACGTTGTTTTCCTTATCCAACGTCAACTAATTGACATAGAATATTTGATGAGGGCTCACAATCATAAAATATGTCCAAGATAGTATATTTATATGTGAGACCACTCTTCCTTTATTACTTTTTCATGAATTGCTACAATGACCAATGCTATGTTTGTCAACTTCCAACAAGTTTTATCAATTATACATCTTTTATGTGAAGTCATCACTCCCCATGGGATTAGCATATGATCTTATTTTTGTTCTTTCTTTATTTCTAAGATTGGATCATCAAAAGCAAAACACTCAACTCAAACTACTCTTTATTATATAACTTTCACACACGATTACATAGATAGATAGATCACAAAGCAAGCACTCGAAACTAAATCATACTAAAATTTTATTCCTCTAAATTATGAAATACCTAAGGATCGAACTAAGATAGATAATGATGATGAAAAAGTGATGGTGATACGATACCGGGGCGCCTCCCCCAAGCTTGGCACAAGCCAAGGGGAGTGCCCATACCCGTGTACTCAAGCCTCCTTGTTCGGTGATGGTGGTGATGGTGAGGTGGTGGGCTTGTCCTCCGTCTTCCAAGGCATAGGCTCTAAATCATAAAAGGACGAACGTGTTTCCGGAGTCCTGAAATTTGCACCTAAACTCATACCTTTGAACTTGGCCTCATACTCAAAATTTTGGTTTTGTAGATCATATATTGGGGCCTGAAGATAATCAATCCGATCATTGAGCTTGAAGATGACGTCCCCAATATTCTTGCCATCCACCTTGTGCTCACGGATGAACTCCGTGATCATGGAGTGGTTAGCACAGAGTCCGCGCTCCACCAAGCCCTAGCACTTGAAGATCTCCTGTTCCACCGCTTCCAGCCTAGCCTTCTCGCTCCCGGTCTTCTTAGGTCCTTGAACGTCCCAGATGTGGAGCACCCCCTCACGCATCTCAATGGCTTGAGGGTGCTTCATCACCTCCGGTAGGTACGGATTGATGACCTTCTAGTAGAACTTGTCCTTGGACGAGCTTGGAGACGTGATGGTGACCTAGATCTGCCAGAAAAATAGCCCGAAACAAGAACAGAGGAGAAACTTGCGATACAGTGGTCAAAACATACGGGAGTATATATAAAGAATTTTTATCTTGCAAAACAAGCATACGGCAGGAAAACGGAGTCGGGAAGGCACACGTGGGGCCCACAAGGCATCATGGCGCGCCCCGGGGGGGTCGCGCCCTATTGCCTTTGAGCGACTCATGGGTCCCCTCGGCTGTTTCTTATTTTTGTAATTTTTCTAATATTCCAAATCTGACAGAAATAATTTTTATGGATTTTTTGGAGTCGGTTTACTTACCGTATCACATACCTACCCCTTTTCATGGTTCTGGACCGTTCCGGAAGGACTCTTCTATGTGCTCTCACTACACCACAACACTGATGTCAGGACAGAAAAACTGCCGGGAGAAGGCTCTTTAAAGGGCAGACAAACTGCCGGGACAGTGGTTCTCCCGGCAGATAGAACTGCCACGAGAACGGCTGCCGGGGATTACTTCTCCCGGCAGATAAACTTCTCCCGGCAGTTTCTCTGCCCCGACCCATGTATTTGCCGGCAGTTCATTTTCTCCCGGCAGATTAGTCGAGGCATGTGAAACTGCAATTACCGGCAGTTAAACTGCCTGCACAAGCATGTTTACCCGGCAGTTATTATGCCCGCATGTTGATTTCACTAGCGAAATGTTCTGGGCATCCCTATTATGTAATATCCATCCACTATATATGTCTAGGCAATCAGGACATATCACACAATTTATAGATGCACTTCAATCAAAGTAACATATAGGCGTCATCGAAAACCTTAAACTTCATTCGATAAACATAACAACCATATATAAGGAGGTTGTGCCACAAAAGGAGTTCGTATATATGTTTGCCACACAACCAAACTAAAGTAGTGCCACAAGAGATGTACATATGCTTCTAGATGTGTGCCACACCAACAAAATGAGCTTAACAACCACCAAAATGGACACAGAAAAAATCTCTAGGTTTAACAAACAAGACACTGGACATTATCACTCCGCCAACTTAATTGTAGGTCTTCCAAATCTTCAGCAGCTTGAAGATCTTCCAAACCTTAGTGAACTTGTGCACCTTTGGGAAACCTGCAATAGATCAGAAAATGTTACATACAATAGTTGCATTTAGAACTTATGGAAGATGTTACAACAATCACATATAATAGCCGCAGATGTTCTGAAATATAGAGCAACCAGTAACATCTCTAGAGTAACCATTACTATAGTAGAGAACATGTCCTGGACATCAACATTTCCATTTTTTATCATCTTAACAGTAGCAAACTGATCTTCTCATCAAAATGTAGTGTGCAAAGTCGGTACAGATATTAACATGAAGATGTTACAACAGTCGCATATGTTCTGAAACATGGAGCAACTAGTAACATCTCTAGAGTAATCTCTACTTTAGTAGAGAACATGTCCATTTTTTATCATCTTGAGAGTAGCAAGCTTATCTTACATCTCATTCAAATATAGTATGCAAAGTCTGTACAAATATTAACAGTAACTAGTAGGTGTACCTATCTTGTACAGCAGAAGTGAGGCTATTCCTGTACCAAAGTAAAGCAAACAGAATTGATGACAATTTTGATTGTTTTTTGCATTTTGAAACACAAGCACAAGGCCACGATCACACACTGAACATTACACAAGCGCATTTTGAAGCTATTGTACTAAACAAGCACATATGCAAAGTTACAGATGCAGCTTCAAGCAGGATCAGGAATTCAGTGATATAAGTTACTGCAACAAGCAAAGTGGTATTAGCAGGTTACATGCACAAAGTTACTGTAGTAGCCAGCGGATTAGGTTAGCTTATATTTGGGCTTGCTCTTCCTTCTAAGCTCTCTGCATCTACTAGACAAAATAAGAGGGGAACTAGCTGGAGCGTATATTTCAGGATCTTTTAATGGGTAGTTGTTTAGTTTCCTGGTTCCATGCTTTTGTTGGACAAGTTACAAATGAAGGTCCCCTAAAATGGTAGATTAGTGGACAAGCCCACAGATTTACAAATCCAGTGAAACACTACGAACATTTGGTTCGATAATAAAGAGTTTTTTATTGTAACACTTTCCTACATCTCGCACAACAAGTTGAATGAGCCTAGAAAATTAAACCAAGGCTTTCTACAGACAAACAAGCTGAAATACTTTATGTACATGAAAGAAAGAGGATCCAATTATGAGAAATGAATCAAATTGAAGTTGTGAGCATGGAATCCAATGAAACTCATTTCTCTACATGGCAGAGTCTATCGTGCACATGAAAGAAAGATGATCCAATTGCAGATTATATTTGTAATGGACGAAAATAAGTACTGTAGGAGTATCTTTTTTTATACCTTCTGTAGGAGTATCTATATATACAAAAGTTAATCATTATCCCCGCGAGATCAGAGTAACCAAATTTATTCAACTGACCTCTCTACAAATTCATGGCTGATGGACACAAAAGCCCAAAACTGCATGCCAAGCATAGCATGTTTATACTTCTGAAACATAGCACGATGTAGTGTACAATGAAATAAACTAAATTGCTATCATAAATTCACAACAAGAACAATTTTGTTGGCTGCTACACACTGGCATTAAAGACAACAGACAAGAGCTTAAAGTGTCACCGAAGACCACTAGCATGTGAGCACCTATCTAGTTCACTATAATTAGAATCCACAATTATAAGTTAGTACAATTTATATCAAAACTTTGACACTTTGTACTAAAGCTTGTTATTGGCAAAGTTGTTATATTATTAAGCAAAGAACAAGAGCTTGTTATTAAATTATACTTTGACATCTTGTATGTGAGCTTGTTGTTTATACTTTGATATCTAGTTAAGCAAAGAACAGCAAACAATAGCTTACAGAATACCTATTTATATTGTACAAAATACTAAACAATGTAGTGCCAGGTCAACCACTTTTTACACATGAAAAAGAAGTACTAGACTATGCGTAGGAATACAAGAGAAGGCAACACCTATCCTCTTCATAAATGGTTCTATGGCAGGCAGACCAACAACTCTGTGTCAAGTACTGCCCAATAACACAAGACTAAGCTTCAGAATACACAGGGGATGCAAAAGCTCAGTTCTGAATACACAGGGCATGCCTATCAGAAGATGCACGCTGATCACAGAACAAGCAATCTAAAAAGTTTATTTCAGTGAAAGCACCAAGTGAAAATTACAGAACAGTTTGTAAGAATTACATATAGGAAAAAAGAGCAAGGTACTCAGCTAGCCTCATGACCCATTTCTTCCATTTTTCCTACTTAGGAGCATAGCTCCCAATTTCCATTACTGAAAACTGATAAAACACAACCACATGTCTCAGGTTCGTCCCCCTCCAGGGGTACCCTCAAAACATCAGAAACTACACCACACACACCAGCACTACTACCAAAACTGGACGCAGAACCTAAAAACCGAGCATCCAAAAAGTTCTAATTATAAGCAACAAAAAAATAGTCTTAGTGCAGAGCAAATTTATTGCACTTGTAGATTCCAAAAAATGTAACTAAACTGCAGAAGAAAAGTAGAACAGAGGGACTAGAATTTTGCACATTATACAATTTTTACAGAAGAAAATCTACAATCCTACGGATCCACAAGCAAAAGCTAAACCACAACACTATAAGGTCTGCACAGTATAATGATATTTTCCAAAGTCCAAACTGATCTCCATGCTCCCACAGTTTATTTTTGACAGATAGTAGCCTTAAAACATTCCAATATCAATAATCATCCTAGTACAGGGTCAGCCATTAACAGCAAAGGATATCACAAGCCCCTATAATTGTGCACCCTGTAGTCCAAAAACATGCAGATATATTCTGCAGCCGCAATCCTTAAATCCTAGGAGTTGGACGGTCGAGGGGATTACAAATGCGCAGAGATGAAGACGAACATTTGATTCGGATTTATGTCAAAGAGAAACATACAGAGAGAAGGAAGGACGGAAGGGGATGCTCACGGGAAGGTGGGAGGTGGGCTCCCACTCGTGGCCTATTGAGATCGACCCTCCGCTGCTTGCGGTAGAGCTGCTTACGGGAGAGGAGGCGGATCTGCTTAGTGCTCGGGTGAAGAGGAAGCAGCCTGCTCGGGGGAGGAAGCTCTCAGGGTGGTGGCGAGGGAAGGCATCCCGCAGAGGGCGGTCGGCAGCAGTGTTGTGGTTGGGGGTGGCGCAGGGGCTGCGGTGGTGATTGGGGGCGGCGGATAACGGTGTCCTGGATTAGGGGGTGCTAACCTAGCCGGCCCGTCTCCTCGGGTGGGCCGATATGCCCCCGTACATAAGCAAGATGGACTCTGGAGGCCGCAGAAGGGAGACGTGATTAAGGCTATCTCTACCAAAGACTTGCAGTACACTTCAGGATTTCTCGAGCCACCTTACTCCAAGATACCGACCTTGTAACCCTAGATACCCTCCCTGGCGTGTATATAAGCCATAGGGTTTAGCCCGTAGGTAGATCAACGCAATATCAAACACCTAGCCTTAGAAGTTAGACACATATTACGATCTCGAGGTAGATCAACTCTGTACTCGATACATCTCCATTAATATAAACAAGAGTAGGACGTAGGGTTTTACCTCCATCAAGAGGGCCCGAACCTGGGTAAACATCGTCTCCATTGTCTCTGTTACCATCGATCCCAGATCCGCAGCTCAGGACCCCCTACCCCGAGGTCTGCCGGATTTTACACCGACACTGGTGCTTTCATTGAGAGTTCCGCCGCGTGATCACCAGAAGGATTGATGGCTCATCGGCAGATCAACTGCATCAACGGCTGTGGGGACGTCTACGCCCCCGGACAGCTTTTCGTCTTTGGCAGCATGGTATTTTGCGCCGACTCGACGGGTCGTTTGATCTCTGTCGAGAACTATGCCCCAGGTCGGATCGTGACCTTCGGTGGCCTCGAATACACAGCGGATTCCCGCGGAGAGCTCGTCTTATCAGGATGGACTCCCAGCCGGATCGAGAGCTCGGCCGATTCTGGAGACTCGACTCCGGAACCGAACCCCATCATGGTGTCTCATGATACCTCGGACGCCGCTGCCCCGGCCAGTCTCTCTCCGACCGCCAGCCCGGAGATAGATCCGGCACCCACTTCTGAAGCTGCGCCGGTGCCAGAGTCGATCCCGGCGCAGAGTTGGGATCCATGTTCAGACTCCCCTTGCACCGGAAGCGCATCCGGTTACACACCGGGGCTACTCCAAATCAGCCCTGCCTATGGCGTATCCATGGATCCCGAGGAGCTAGCTCAGCTTGATGAGATGCTCGACCGTATCCGGAGCTTGTCCATCTCGGACGGCAAGACTTCGGTTTACAATCAGATCGGACTTAAAGCCGACGACAGGGAAATTTATACCCCACCCACCACCCACCTAGTCGCGACGGTCGACGATTTAACCGACGTGTTGGACTACGGTGAACCTTCCGACATGGAGGAAGACGCGGACATTGACACCACCTTGCCCCCGGTAAACACGGGCAGGTGGGCTGCCACATCCACCTACGATGTGTACATGGTGGACACTCCCAAATCCCCTCCAAGACATCGGCGAAGGCGCCGAAAAGGAAATAATGGGGAACCCAGTGGCAACGACGCGACAGCCAACAACAACAACGATGTGGAAGACGGTGATGCCAACGACCACGAGGAGGACATTCAAGCCTCCCCCGCACGGAACGGCACACCCGACAGACATCTTGGGGACTCGGCACCGAAGACCCTGATGACCTCTTCGAAGGGGCCGACGACAATTACATGCCAGAGTCCGAGGAGGATGAGAACCTCGGCACCGAAGACTATATCGTCCCTAAAGACCCCTTCGAACAAGAAAGATTCCGGCGACGCCTCGTTGCGACGGCCCGGAGCTTAAAGCGCAAGCAACAGCAGCTGCGGGAAGACACGGACGCGCTAAATGAAAAGTGGGTTGAAGTGCTCTCCGCCGAGCAAGATATGGAGAACTAACGCCATAGTGCGCCGAAGTCCTACCCACGAAGGCGCCTCCTACCATAATTCGATGAAGAGCTCGTTGATGACCTCGACCGGCCCCCTAGAGACCGGGACAGGCCAAGACGAGAAGACCATGGTGAAAGACAACCTCCACGCCGTCATGGTAAAGACCCCGCGGACAATCTGGATCCTCGTGACGCTAGACGTCGCATTGAAGAAAATAGGGCCCCTCCTCGGTCCATCTATGGATCACGAGGACGTACGCCCGCGGGGCCTAACGGCTACGATGCCTGGATGGACAGGAACGGCCGCGCCCGAGATCATGCTTACTCACGGCTCTCTCCTGGGATCCGACGAGATCCTCCTAGGTCCCGAGGTCCGGCCCACCCGATCTGCTTTACAGACAGGGTAATGGAACATCAATTCCCGGAGGGGTTTAAACCCATAAACATAGAATCATATGATGGCACCACGGACCCAGCAGTTTGGATCGAGGACTTCCTCCTACATATACACATGGCCAAAGGAGATGATCTCCATGCCATTAAATACCTGCCTCTCAAGCTCAAGGGGCCGGCGAGGCATTGGCTCAACAGCCTCCCACCTAATTCTATCGGCAGCTGGGAAGCCCTAGAAGATGCTTTTTGAGCAAACTTCCAGGGCACGTATGTTCGACCTCCGGACGCCGATAACCTCAGCCGTGTCACCCAGCAGCCCGACGAATCAGCTCGGAAGTTCTGGAACAGGTTTCTCACCAAAAAGAACCAGATCATAGACTGCTCCGAAGCCGAGGCCATCGCTGCGTTTAAAAATAATATTAGAGATGAATGGTTGGCTCGACAACTCGTCCAGGACAAGCCGAGAACTATGGCTGCCTTGATGTCATGGTGAAATCACGGCAGATGCCATGAGATGGCTAAAAGCGAGGTTGGCACGTGCATGCGAGAGACACAAGATGTACCCAGGTTCGGGGCCCTCCGGGGAGGTAACACCCTTAGTCCTGCCGATTGGGTTGGTAGGCTCAGAGGCCACAATGGTTACAATGGTGCTCCTGGAGCTGTTTGAGCGGAGGAGGCAGAAGGAGCTAAGTCTCCGTTCGGCCTCTCCTGTGTGTGTGTATGCATCGGGGAAGAAGGAGTGAACTGACTGAACTAAATCGAACTGAACTCCACCCCTCTGCATGGAGGCCTCCTGGGGGGTCTTATAGCTCGACCCCCCCAGGGTTACATGGGTAAACTACGCGCGCCGGGACCCGGACATCGGCGTCTGGAGCCGGCTGCGGGCCCGCCGGCTGCTGGGCCCCGCCGGCTGCGGCGCCCGAGGGCGGCGCGACACTGTGGCCCGTCGCTTCGAGCGTCACGGAGTGGACGGGGCGTGCGCGTTTCTGCAGAGGCGTACAGGAGTGGTCGGCACGTGCGCGCTTCTGCCGAGGCGTGCAGGAGTAGATGGCGCGTGCGCGCTCTGCAGAGGCGTGCCGGAGCGGGCGGCTTCGCGGGGGGCTGCACTGGCGTGCTGGTGCTGACACCGGCCGTCACGTCAACTGGGTTGGCAGCTTTGCCGGCGCGCCCTCCCGAGACGGATTGCACTGTAGCCATGTTCTCCCCTAGTGGGGGGCTGTCTTGTCGCCGGATGCAATGGGATGGCCGCCGACCTATCGCCAGCCGGCTAGCGGGGAGCCGGACCCGGCCCAGGGCCGGGCTTAGCCGGCTAGCGCCGAGGAGCAGGCCGGTTCGCCAGCCGGTGGGGAGGGGCACGGGCTGCCCTGATGTTTTTGTAAAGGGGCTCCGGGTTCGCTCGCCTACCCAGGGGTCATCCCCCCGACAGTAGTCCCCGAAGCTGTGAAGGCTCGCCGGCTCCAAGCGGGAGAGGCTTTGCAGCTTCTTCCCCCCGAAGGAGTGCGGTAACGTGACGAGATTGTGCCGGCTTGAGGCCGCCATCTGCCGGCTTCCGGGAGCCGGCTTGAGGTACTCGGTTTCGCCGGAGCCTGAGCGGCTTGGCCGGCTGGTCCCGCCGGTATGGGGGAGCACGCCAGTCGCCAGACGAAATCTTGCCACGTGCAGCCCAGCGGCTGAAGAGGCCTACCAGGCCACGCGCACGACGAGACGTCGCGGTGGGCTGGGTCCCGCTGGACCGCAGTCTCGGCCCGCGCGCGGGATTTACTGCGGCCGTACGCGCCTGTTGGGGTTCCCGGGGCAGTTAAGGCGCGTCTTAACATGCCCGTGTATTGCGGGGGAGTGGGGATCGTGGGCGCAATCGATCCCACTCCCCCACGCTCGTGCACGGTCTTTAAATGGGAGGGGAGGGGGAGAGGCCGAGGCACTCGCTCCTCTGCCCCCGCCCGTCGCTTCGCTTCCGCCTCCCCTTCTTCCTCCTCGCGCACACTGCTGCCTCTCGCCGTCGCCCACGCACCGTCGCCCACCAGGCTCACCACTGTTGCCCGCCAGGCTCGCCACCGCACCACGCTGCGACTCGCACGGCCGTCGCCTTCTCGCTCCACTGCTGCTTTCTTGCTCCCTCCTCTGTGCTTCTCCCGCTTTCGCTAATGGCGCCGCCGAAGGGCTCCTGGGAGGGGTCGGTGGTCACCGATGATGACATCGAGTATCTTCTGCGCACGAGGCGGCGGCCACCGGCGGCGGAGGTGGAGGCGCGCGTGCCCGGCGAGGAGACGGCGCCGGAACCGTGGAATGGCGAGGTGGTGGTGTTCTACACCCACTTCCTCCGCGGGCTCGGGCTCCCGACGAGCGTCTTCTTCAGGCGCTTCCTCACCTTCTTTGGCCTCCAGCCGCACCACCTGGGGCCGAACGCCATTCTGCAGCTCGCCGGCTTCGCAACGCTGTGCGAGGGCTACGTCGGCATCCTCCCGTATGTGGAGCTGTGGTGCCGGCTGTTCTACCTCAAGCAGCAAGGAGCGGCAGCCGGCGTCATGGCCGAGTGCGGGGCGGCCGTAGCAGTGACCCGGACGGCGGGCCCTTTCCCGAAGCTGCCGCTCGAGGAGTCCGCCAAAAAGTGGCAGAATTCTTTCTTCTACGTGAAGAATGTCAACCCGGCCAACGACCGGATCAACCTCCCTCCATTCGTCGATGCGCCCCCGGCTGAGAAGCTGAACTGGGGGTACAACCCGAAGAGCCCCTCCGCGGAGATCTTGGGGATCTGCAGCCGGATCAAGGAGATGACGGACCGCGAGGGGCTCACCGCCGTGGACCTCATCGCCGCCTTCATCGGTCGCCGGGTGCTGCCGCTGCAGAGGCGGCCGCACCGGATCTGCGACATAAGCGGCCGACGCGACCCCTGCCGGCTGTCGACGAAGGAGCTGATGGCAAAGGAGATCGCCGTGCGCGTCAATGACGTCTCTGCTGCCGGGCTCAAGGTGAAGAGTGGCAGTTCGGCAAGGAGCCGTACAGCCGGGACGACCCGGCGCCAGCGGTAAGTCTCTGGTCCTTATTCTTCACCGCGTCCGCCCTTCTCATGCGTCTTGACGCCCTGGGACGGCTGCAGCGCTTCCCGAGCCAGCTGGTGAATGACGGCCCGAGTACCATGGTTCTGCAGCCGGACCGGGCCGAGTCGGCCCTGGAGGACGAGGAGGCCGGCAACGAAGGAGCCGAAGGCGGCGAGGAGAATCCGGCGGACGCGGAAGCCGGTGGCTCCGCTCAAACCGGTACGTCTCTGATCCCGGATGTTTTGCGTGAGTGGCCGGATGACGACGAAGATGACAAGGACGGGACGGGCGACGCAGCTCCTCAGGGCGCGGGAGCGGGTGACGAGGCCGCCCCCAGGGGGCGACAGAAGAGGGCATCCGGGGAGCCGGCTGGCTCGAGCCGGCCGCACGGGAAGCAGCCGGTCGAGGCGCGGCCAGCTGCGAAGCGCCCGGCTGCGGCGCAGGCGGGCACCCTGAAGAGGTCCGCCAAGAAGGCGCGCCGGATGGCGCCGCCGGCGGGCCCAACGCGAGCGGTTCCCGTGGCCATAGGGTAAGTTTCTTTTTTGCAGTTGGAGTTGCCGCTTTATTTGCCGCTGTTGCCGTTCTTTCTTTTCTTTTCCTCATCTCTCTCGCGTGACGTCCAGGAGCGCACTCGAGCTGGCGGAGGCTGCCACGGCAGCGGCGGCCGCGGAGGAAGCCGACCGGCGACGGGGTCGAAGCGGCACGGGGGAGAGCGAGGCGGGGGAGACCCCCGAAGAGGTGCTCGCGGCCCGCCAAGCCGGCTCCGCCTTGGAGGACGCCCAGCGGGACGCCTGGAGGGCCCGGGCCGAGGCCGAGAAGGAAGTTGCCGAGGCATCGGCCAAGGCGTGGAGCGTCGCCGTGGCCGAGGTCGTGGCGAGGCGGGCGCGGGTCGCGGAGGAGACCGCGTGGCCGGAGTGGACGGCGTCGTCGCCGCCGCCATCGCCGGTCGCGGAGCATCGCTCCAAGACGGTGGATGATACGGCCCGCCGGGCGGAGGCGGATGCTCGTGCGGCCGCCGAGGACGCCGCCGGTCGCGGCAAATCCGGCGGCCACGAGCCGGAGGCCAACCCGACGGCCGACCAGGAGGTGCCGCCGGCTGTAGACCCGGTCGACGGAGCCGGAGGCGGAGGCGGAGGGGACCACGAGCCGGAGGCAGCGCCGGGCGGAGGAGGAGCGCCGCCGCCAAGGACGGAGACCGCGCCGGAGAGCTCGCGCGCCCTGGTGACGACGGAGCCGCGGGCCGCGGGGCTTAGCCTCGAACCGAGGCCAGCCGGCAGCGGAACCAGCGCCGGGTCCGCTGTTCAGCCGCAGCGGACCTGGGCGGCGAGCTCCAGCGAGGCGACAAGCGGCGCCCCCCGGAGCGAGCTGGAGGCGGCGGTGGACTCTCTGCGGCTGCAGATTGCCAACCACCACAGCCAGTGGCAGAGCATTGCCCAGGCGGAGAGCGGCCGGCTGCGCCAATTGGAGCAGACCTTCGCGGTGAGTTCTTTTGCTTTTCGTGCCTTCTTGCTTTTTGTTTTCTTTTCGACCGGCTTGGTCGCTTTCCAGTGGGGGCGCGTCAGCGCACCCACTGGGTGTAGCCCTCGAGGCCCGGGCCGGCTGCGTAGCAGGCGGGTCGGGCCTTTTCAGGCGTCAGTCCATCTACAACCAGCGGGTGGCGGCGTACAACCGCCTCCTGGGCCGGTTCCGCGCGGCCAGGGACTAGCTGGCGGCCAAGGAGGGGGAACTTCGCCAGGTCCGAGGTACTGCTTCCAACTTCTTTCTTGCGTTCTTCTAGTGGGGGCACGCCAGCGCTCCCACTGGGTGTAGCCCCCGAGATCCGGGCCGGTTTGCGCAGCAGCCGGGTCGGATCTTTGCTTTTTGTCCGGCTTCTAACCGGAATCCGGGTCCACATGCGCAGCCGCAGCAGTTGTCCCGGCGGAGATGGAGACACTCCGACGCCAACTGGCGGAAGCCGGCCAGCTCCATGACCAGGCGGCCGGGGAGCGCGACCGGCTGCAGGAGGAGGCGGCCCGGGCTGTCCGGGAGAGGGACGAAGCCGCCGCCGCCCATAAGGCCGAGCTGGACCGGCTTGCCGAAGAACGCCGCCAAGCGGTGGCGCGGCAGGAGGAGGCAGCGAAGAAAGCCGCCGAGGAGGTCAGCCAGCTCCAGGCGGACTGCGACCGCAGCGCCAACGCGCTGGCGGCGAGGGAGCGGGAGGCGCTGCAAGATGCGCGCTACATCGAAGAGCTCCTCACGCGTAAGTGCTTTCGCTTTCGTCTTTTTGCTTCTTTCTGTTTTCCGCCCTTTGGCATCTTGGTCCATCTTCCACCCCTTCTCTTCCAGGGTTCTTCCCCGAGACCCAAGGGTCGGCCGAAACGGCGGTGGCCGCCCATCGGCAGGAGCAGATTGCGGCGGGGGCCGCTATCAAGGAATACGCCGCCTGGTTGTTGGCGGAGATCACCGTGGCCGCCAAGGCTCGCCTGGAGGTGGTGGAGCGCCAGATGAACCGGCTGTTCGAAGCCGGCTTGTCGATGGTGGCCGCGCTGTGGCCGGGTGCGGTGGCGCCGAGCAGCGTGAGTCGGCAGGCGCGTTGGCTGGAGGCCGGCACGGCGCGACTCAACGCGTGGAGGGCTTCCGCATCACGAGCCGGCGCGGAAATGGCGCTCGGGGTCGTGCTGTCGCGGTATCCCACCATCCGCCTGGACCAACTGCGCGCTCGGAGGGCTGGGGCGGAGGCAGACTTGGCGGAGCGGGAGATGGCGATCGCCGTGCAGGCTAGCGACATCGCGTCGTTCGCCCCGTACGGGGACTTTGTGCCGGAGCGGGCGCCGGACGGCGTGCAGCTTCCCGCCGACGACTTCGGCCTGGAGCTCGAGGACCCGGAGGGCAGCTCAGCCGAGACGATCGCCGACGCGGACGACGACGCAGGCGAGCTGGACGACACCGCCACCACGGAGGACCCGACGCCGAGCGACGCCGATGAAGCCGCAGCCTAGGTTTTTTTTAATTTTTCATGTTTCTTTGGAACTCGGAACTTTTGTTAGCCGGCAGATCCACCCACTGGGGGGTGTAAGTTTAATGTAATGACCTTATTGGCCGCGGGCCTTGCTGTATATGTGGATGCATGCTTGTTTCTCGTGTTCTTGCGCCTGCCGTGTGGCAGTTTCGCTTTTGTTCTTTTCCCTTAGCCGTTTTCCTGTTTGCTTCCGCCTTCGTCCTTCTCCCCGCCAGCCGGACAGCCGGGAGCCGGTCTGTAGCTGGGACGGGGAGCCGGACTCAGAAGAGAGCGTCTAGTACTTGGGCCTTGGGATTCGAGCGCAAGCGAAACACCCACTGGGCCGGCTGGCTGCAGCCGGCGACGCCGGCTGGAGCGCAGCCGGTCTGTGCGGCAGAGCGTGAAGCGAGAGGGGCCGGGATAGCCGAGCCGGTTGTTCGTACTTAACCGTTTTTCGCGTGCGGAAGCTTGCAGCCTTTGGCTCTTGCCAGCCTTGAACAGCCAGGAGCCGGTCCGTGGCTTATGGTAGAGAGGGCTTTGGCGGTACGCACGTTACAAATCGGGTTGAGGAGAACGCGGCACGGGCTAGCCGGCGAGCCCCCGAGCCCCCGAGCCGGCCATGCCGACCCGGCGGGAGGGAGGCGAATGCGGTAAAGTGCGAAAAGAAAAACTCGGTAGAGATGAAAAGGTAGCCCCAGAGCGTCGTTCGGGGGACCCGCTGCTTTCATTAACTTCAAAAGGGGTAGTGATACATACATACATGGCTCAACTGTAAAACGGACGGAGGAGCTCCGCGTTCCAGGGGCGTTCCGTCTCTTCGCCGGAGGCGTCTCTCTTGCGCTTGCTTCGCTTCGCTTTTGCGTTGTTGCGCAAGGCCTTGCTGATGATGAAGGGACCCTCCCATGGGGAGGACAGCTTGTGTTGGCCGGCTGTTCGCTGGATCAGCCGGAGCACGAGGTCGCCCTCGCGGAAAGCGAGGGGCTTGATCTTCTTGCTGTGGTAGTGGCGTAGGCTCTGCTGGTAGATGGCTGACCGGCTGAGGGCCAGCAGGCGCGCCTCCTCGAACAGGTCGACGCCATCTTCGCGTGCTGCCGCGGCTTCCACTTCCGTGTAAAGGGTGACGCGAGGTGAGTCGAACTCGATATCCGTGGAGATGATTGCCTCTGCCCCGTAGACGAGGAAGAATGGAGTGAAGCCGGTTGAGCGGTTGGGGGTGGTTCGGAGACTCCATAGGACGGCCGACAGCCCGTCGATCCAGCTGCCGGGTGAACGTACGAGCGGCTCGACGAGTCGCGGCTTGATGCCGGCCAAGATGAGGCCGTTTGCCCGCTCCGCCTGGCCGTTGGACTGAGGGTGGGCGACGGAGGCCAGGTCGCGCCGGATGCCGGAGACGGAGCAGTAGCGTGCTAGCGCGCCTTTGGCGAAGTTGGTGCCGTTGTCAGTGATGATGCTGTTGGGGACGCCTTAGCGGTCAGCGATGTCGGTGATGAACTTGACGGCCGTGGGGCCGTCGAGTTTCTTGATCGGTCTTGCTTGGACCCATTTGGTGAACTTATCGACGGCTACCAGAAGGTGCGTCATGCCGCCCCGGGCGGTTTTGAAGGGTCCCACCATGTCGAGGCCCCAGACGGCAAAGGGCCACGCGATGGGGATGGTTTGGAGCGCCGAAGCCGGCTGGTGGCTCTGGGCCTTGAAGCGCTGGCAGCCTTTGCACTTGAGAACCAGCTCCTCGGCGTCCTTCAGTGTAGTCGGCCAGTAGAAACCGTGGCAGAATGCTTTAGCCACCAGGGACCGGGAGGCGGCGTGGTGCCCGCACTCGCCCTAGTGGATATCGAGCAAGATCTCGAGACCCTTGGCCGTCTCGACGCATCGCTGGAAAACGCCGGTTGTGCTGCGCTTGACGAGCTCGCGGTTGATGATGCTGTAGGCGGAAGCCCGGCGTTGCACCTACCGAGCCTCGACCTCGTTCGCCGGGAGCTCGCCGTTCGCCAGGAACGCGAGGATTGGTTGAGCCCAAGACGGCGCCTCAAGCACCGTGAGGACGGCCATTTGCGCGGGTTCGGACGGGTTGGGGGGCGGCGAGATGGTGCCAGCAGCCCCCGAGTCGGAGCCGGCAGCCCCCGAGCCGGAGCAGGCAGCCCCCGAGCCGGAGCAGGCAGCCCCCGAGACGGAGTCGGCAACCCCCGGGCCGGGCGAAGGGCTGTTGGGTCGGCCGGGACGAAGATGGACTCCGAATCCGGAGACGGCTTGATGGACGGCTTGCGCAGGTGCTCGAGGGAGACGCCGGTTGGGATTGCTTGCCGGCTGGAACCAAGCTTCGCTAGAGTATCGGCCGCCTCGTTCTCATTGCGGGGGACGTGGAGGAACTCGCAGCCGTCGAAGTTGCCAGTCATCTGTTGGACTAGGTTGCGGTAGCTGGCCATGTTGGAGTCCCTAGCATCCCACTCGCCGGAGACTTGCTGGACCACCAGATCGGAGTCGCGGAAGCAGAGGATGCGGCGGATGCCGATTTCTTTGGTCAGCCGGAGGCCGTGGACTGTGGCTTCGTACTCGGCGACGTTGTTGGAGGCGGCGAAGTGGATTTGCAGCGCGTAGCGCAGCCGGTCGCCCTTGGGGGAGGAGAGCACGATGCCGGCTCCCAAGCCGGACGCCATATTCGAGCCGTCGAAGTGCATGCGCCAGTGTGTTGCGTCGGGAGCCGGTGGCAAGTACAGGGTCTCCGCCCAATCGACAAGGAAGCCGACCAACGCCTGCGACTTGATGGCGGTGCGAGGCTCGTAGAGGATGGTGTGGCCGGCTAGCTCGATGGCCCACTTGGCGATCCGGCCAGAGGCATCCCGGCAGCCCATGATCTCGCCGAGAGGGGCCGTGCTCACCACGGTGACGGCATGCTCTTGGAAGTACTGTCGGAGCTTCTTGGCGGCCAGGTAGACGCCGTAGCACATCTTTTGATAGTGGGGGGAGTTCTGCTTGGAGGTGGAGAAAACCTCGCTTAGGTAGTACACAGGGCGCTGGACCGGCTGTGCCTTGCCTTCCTCGGGGCGCTCCACTACCAGCACTACGCTGACCACGCGGGTGGTCGCCGCGATGTACATCAGGAGTGGCTCCTTCTCAGCAGGCGCGGCCAAGACGGGCGTTGTAGAGAGCATGCGCTTGAGGTCGCGAAAAGCTTCGTCCCCCTGGTCGGACCACTCGAACGGCGTCATCTTCTTCATCAGCTGATATAGGGGTAGGGCCCTCTCCCCCAGCCGGGGTACGAACCGGCTGAGAGAGGCCAAGCAGCCGGTGAACTTCTGGATATCGCGCAGCCGGGCCGGCTTGCGCATGCGATCGATGGCCTTGATCTTCTCCGGGTTGGCCTCGATGCCGCGTTCCGAGACGAGGAAACCAAGGAGCTGGCCAGCCGGCACGCCGAAGACGCATTTCTCCGGGTTGAGCTTGATCTGGTACTGGCGCAGGTTTGCGAACGTCTCCCTGAGATCCTCAAGGAGGGTGAGGTGCTGCTTGGTCTTCACCACAATGTCGTCGACGTAGACGTGCACATTCCGGCCGATTTGTGGCAGGAGGCATTTCTGCATGCAGCGTTGGAAGGTGGCGCCGGCGTTCTTCAAGCCGAACGACGTGGTGATGTAGCAATACGCCCCGAAGGGGGTGATGAAGGACGTCTTGAGGGCATCCGCCGGGTCCAGCTTGATCTGGTGGTAGCCGGAGTAAGCGTCCAGGAAGGACAGGAGCTCGCAGCCGGCCGTGGAGTCGATGACTTGGTCAATCTGGGGAAGGGCAAACGGGTCCTTGGGGCAGGCCTTGTTCTGGCTGGTGTAGTCGATACACATACGCCAAGTGCGGTTCTTCTTCAGGACGAGGACCGGGTTGGCCAGCCACTCGGGGTGGAACACCTCCATGATGAACCCGGCTCTGAGCAGCCGAGCGATCTCTTCGCCAATGGTTCTTCGCTTCTCTTCGGAGAAGCGGCGCAGCGGCTGCCGGACCGGCCTGGCATACAGCCGGACATGGAGTTTGTGCTCGGCGTACTTCCTCGGAACGTCCTTGGGGGACCATGCGAAGAAATCCCGATTCTCACGGATGAAGTCGACGAGCTCGCCTTCCTATTTGCTGTCAAGGCCGGAGCCTACGACGACGTATTCGCTGGAGTCGGGGTTGGATGTGTCGAGCGAGACCTTCCTCGTGCCCTTGGCCGGATTGAAGGACCCCTCGTCGGCCGGCTGCTTGAGCGGAGCCGGCATGACCGGCTGCTCGCCAGCCAGCGCGATAAGGCGGTCGAGCTGGCGCCTTTCCTCGGCGATGACCAGCGACTCGGCCAGCTTGGAGCCGGCTTTGGTGCACTCCAGGGATTTTTTGTAGTCGCCGGTGATGGTGATGATGCCCTTGGGACCCGGCAGCTTCATCTTGAGGTAGGCGTAGTGCGGAACCGCCATGAACTTGGCCATGGCGGGCTGGCCCAAAATCGCGTGGTAGGGACTGGCGAGGTTGACCACTTCGAACCAGATCGGCTCTCGGCAGAAATGTGCGCTGCTGCCAAACAGCACGTCCAGCCGCACCCGGCCGATGGGGGAGCACAAGGCGCCTGGCACGATGCCGTGGAATACCATCTGGGTTGGCTGCAGCTGGCCCTCCTCGACGCCGATCTTGACCATGGTGTCGCGGTAGAGGATGTTGATGCTGCTGCCGCCGTCGATCAGCACCCGCGAAAAGTGGCAGGTGCGCTTCTCAGCGACGAAGGTGGGGTCGAGGACGAGCGCGTAGCCACCAGGCATGGGCATCACAGCCGGGTGATCCTCCCGGGTCCAGCTGATAGGACGGTCGGACCAGTACATGTACTGGGGGACCGGGGGGACGACGGCGTTCACCTCGTGCTGGTACTTGCGCTTGCTGTGCTTGTCGTCGCCTTCGCTGGTGAAGACGACATAGGCCGCGTCTTGCTGCGGATAGGGGTCGTTGGCGAGGGCGCCAGCTGCCGAAGGCGGCGGAAGAGGCGGAAGCGGCGGCTGCTGCGGGCCGGCTCCGGGTGGCGGGGGTGGAAGGTTGCCCTTCAACAGACGTTGGGTGAAGCTGCACTGCCGGAGCGTGTGCGTCGACGGCTTCGCGCCGCTGTGGTTCTTGCTGGGGGTGTCGAGCATCTCCTTGAAAGACAGCTTGGGCTGCGAGGTGGCCTTGCCGGTGCGCGGACGCTGGCCGGCTGTTTGTTCAGCCTGCCGCTCCCCTTCCACCGCGCCTACTTGCTGGTTGCTGTAGCGAGGAGCCGGCTGCTCGGCCTTCCGCTTGTTGTTGTTGTGGTTGTCTTGCCGGTGCTGGCTGGTTTCGCCCGCCGGCTTCGGGGTGGCCGGCTGGACCGGGACCTGCTTGGCATCATCGTCGACTGTAATCTTTACACGCATCGCGGAGTCGGCCGTGGCGTACTTGTCCGCCACCGCCATGAGCTCCGCCAGGCTGTTCGGCTCGTCGCACATTAGGCGGTGCTTGAGCAAGGTGCCGTCTCGGCACCCGTCGACGAAGTACTGGATGGCTTGCACCTCGTGGACGCCTTCGCAGGAGTTGCGCAACTCGGTCCACCGCATGAGGAAGTCGCGGAGGGGCTCGCCCGGGTTCTGAACGCACATGGAGAGCTAGCGAGGCCGACTAGGACGCTTGTACGTGCTGGTGAAGTTGCGCACGAATGCATCTTCGAAGTCTAGCCAGGAATTGACGCTGCCGGCCCTCAGGCTGTTAAGCCACGTCCGAGCCGAGCCGAGCAGCATGAGGGGAACGTAGCGGACCGCCACACGCCGTTTGCCGCCGGCGATGCCGACAGCCGTGGTGTAGTCCGTTAGCCAGTCCTCCGGCTTGGAGACGCCGCTGTACTTGGGGGAGTCGCGGGGCAGCGAGAAGCCTCTGGGGAAGGGCTCCTCGCGGATGCGGGGACCGAAGCACGCCGGACCGACAAAGCTCTCCTCCTCGAGAAGCGTGGACCATGCCAGTCGGTCGATGCGGTGGCGGGCGTCGGTTTCGTCGTAGGGCTCGCGGGGACCCAGCCGGCTTGCGACGGGGCCGTGTGGCACCGCGCCGGCGGAAGCCGGCCGGGGTTGTCGAGGCGGCGGGAGAGGAGGTTCCAGCCGCTGGGTACGATCGTCACCGGCAGCCTTGTTGGCAACGCCATCGCCAGTGGCCGCGACGCGGTTATGCCGGCTCCGGCTTGCCCGGTGCCGGCCAGAGCCGCGACTCGTCGAGCCAGCAGGGGAAGACGCCTGCTGCGTGTCCCGAAGAGCCCTCTTCGGGTCTCTGGTTTTGCCTGAGGTGGAGGCGGATGGTTGGGCCGGGTCGAGACGCTGCTGCTGCTCGTTCGCCACGGTGATGAGGTCGCGGATGCGCTGCTGCTGCTGCAGCAGCTCCTCGCCCTCGAGGAACGCGAGATCCGCCATGGCCTCCTGTGCCGCGCGCATGTTCTTTTCGGGAGTGTCGTAGACGGGCCGGCCTGCGCCTAGCGCGCGGCCGATTGCACCCCCACGGATTCGCACCTCCGCAACCCGGCTGGGCGCAGCAGCGGTCGGTGTGAAGCCGTGGGCGCTATCGTACTCTCGCTGGTCGGACTCCAGCCGGCGTCGCGTTGCCGCGAGCTCCGTGGCCTCGACCAGCAAATGCTCGCGGTCCTCATTGAGCTGAACCGCCGCTGTCGCCGTGTCGGCGTCGGGCGAGATGGGGGCCCGCAGGCTCCGGATCGTCTCTTGGAGCGGGTCGGTGCGGCGATGAGGGGCCGCAGCCGCGGCAGCGGCGGCGGCGGCGGCCGCGACAGCCTTCTCCTTGGCGCGCGGGGAGCCGGAACTGGTGCTGATGGTTAGCACCTCCGCGCGAACGCAGAGGTTCGCGCCGTCATCGGAGGCGGCGCAGCCAACGGGGACGGGCGAATCGGTGAAGCTGTGTACCTTGCCAGGAAACACGTCGGGGACGAGCGTGATGAAGAAGTGCAACACGCCGAATGGGACGACGAAGCAGCCTGCGGGGCAGGCGGCGTTCACGTCTGATACGGCGCCGCAGCCGGCCGGGTTGGCCGTGCGAGGCGCACGGACCAAACCGTGCACGATGCGCTCGCCGGAGCTGGTGAAGGGCCTCGTCCGGAACTTGACTCTGGTCGACGCCGCGAGCAGCCCCACAGTGGGCGCCAACTGTCGTGGTAAAATCACGGCAGATGCCATGAGATGGGTAAAATTGGGGGGCTGCGTGAGGACGCCGGTGGGTTCCGAAAGCGAGGTTGGCACGCGCATGCGAGAGACACAAGACGTACCCAGGTTCGGGACCCTCCGGGGGAGGTAACACTCCTAGTCCTGCCGAGTGGGTTGGTAGGCTCAGAGGCCACAATGGTTACAATGGTGCTCCTGGAGCTGTTTGAGTGGAGGAGGCAGAAGGAGCTAAGTATCCGTTCGGCCTCTCCTGTGTGTGTGTATGCGTCGGGGAAGAAGGAGTGAACTGACTAAACTAAATCGAACTGAACTCCACCCCTCTGCATGGAGGCCTCCTGGGGGGTCTTATAGATCGACCCCCTAGGGTTACATGGGTAAACTACGCGCACCGGGACCCGGACGTCGGCGTCTGGAGCCGGCTGCGGGCCCGCCGGCTGCTGGGCCCCGCCGGCTGCGGCGCCCGAGGGCAGCGCGACACTGGGGCCTGTCGCTTCGAGCGTCACGGAGTGGACGGGGCGTGAGCATTTCTGCAGAGGCGTACAGGAGTGGTCGGCACGTGCGCGATTCTGCCGAGGCGTGCAGGAGTAGACGGCGTGAGCGCGCTCTGCAGAGGCGTGCCGGAGCGGGCGGCTTCGCGGGGGCCTGCACTGGCGCGCTGGTGCTGACACCGGCCGTCACGTCAACTGGGTTGGCACCTTTGCCGGCGCGCCCTCCCGAGACGGATTGCACTGTAGCCATGTTCTCCCCTCGTGGGGGGCTGTCTTGTCGCCGGACGCGATGGGATGGCCGCCGACCTATCGCCAGCCGGCGAGCGGGGAGCCGGACCCGGCCCAGGGCCGGGCTTAGCCGGCTAGCGCCGAGGAGCCGGCCGGTTCGCCAGCCGACGGGGAGGGGCACGGGCTGCCCCGATGTTTTTGGAAAGGGGCTTCGGGTTCGCTCGCCTACCCGGGGGTCATCCCCCCGACACCTGACCTCACTGATGACCCACTTTTGCGCGGGAGAAGATAGCTGGCTCGCCCAAAGTACTCACAACGGCGAGGCAGGCACCTCGGAAACTCGCGACGCCAATGGAAGGCCAAAGCGCAATAAAAACAAGCGCAGGTATAAAAATGGCGGAAGCGATACTGAAGACGCCGCGGTCAACGCAGGGTTCACCGGACCTAAATCCGAGCAAAAATGAAAACCCTATAAAGGGAATAAAGACGGACCTAGCCAGCTTGACAGACTCCTCGACCACCCATGCGGGATTCACGGTACCCAGGAAAAACCAGCAACCCACACTAACAGGAACTGCTGGGTGTTTAAGCAAGCCGGCAAGATAGCGGCAGAGGGTCAAAATAAAACCCAACACCGCAGCGACGACGAGGATGAACCTCGGCAGCCCAGTAATGGAGGGCAGAAGAAGTTTCCCAATGAGGTAACAGAGGTCAATATGATCTATGCCACCCACATCCCTAAGAGGGAGCGGAAACGTGCACTTCGGGACGTATACGCGCTGGAGCCAGTCGCCCCGAAGTATAACCCATGGTCGGCCTACCAGATCACCTTCGACAAGCACGATCATCCGACCAGCATCAGGCATGGTGGATCTGCGGCACTAGTTCTGGACCCTATTGTTGATGGTTATCATCTCACACGCGTCCTGATGGACGGGGGAAGCAGTCTTAACCTCATCTACGAGGACACGGTTCGGAAGATGGGCATTGACTCATCTCGGATAAAGCCGAGCTCTACCACCTTTAAAGGTGTCATTCCGGGCATCGAAGCCCGTTGTACCGGGATAGTCACCCTCGAGGTAGTCTTCGGTTCGCCCGAGAACTTCAGAAGCGAGGAGTTAATCTTCGACATTGTACCCTTCCGGAGTGGATACCATGCGCTCTTAGGACGCACGGCCTTTGCACGCTTCAACGCAGTCCCCCATTACGCCTACCTCAAGCTCAAAATGCCGGGACCCAACGGTGTCATCACAGTCAATGGTAACACCTAGCGTTCACTCCAGACAGAGGAACAGACCGCGGCTTTTGCAGCCGAGGTCCAAGCGTCCGAGGAGGCAGCCCGCAGCGATAAACGCGCTGCTCGCTCTTTGAAGCGAGCCCGGGCTGCACAAGTCGACCTCGGCTAGCTACCCCCGCAACCGAAATAGGGATGCGGGCTCCTCGCGTGCCCTAGCTGCGGACACTACGTCCCCAGGGTGCACAACTTCGCACTCAAAATTCCCTGGGACGCCGAGGAGCCAATACAACTACCCACGCATCACGCGCGGATCAACCACATGATGACAATGCTTAGCGCCCCTGCATAGACAGGCATCTGTAAAAGAAGTAGCCGAGCATCACTACGTCTCTGTGGCCTTAACCACAGAACGATGCCGGTAAATACATCCCTTTGAGGAACTCGGCTATCAAACACTTCGAGTGTATAAAGGGCCAGTCAGGCATCAACCTTCGCAAATCAGCCGTCATTAATCAAGAGCGATCTGTTCAATAGTTCGGAAACGCAGACGTGCGGCAGGCTTCGGTCCGGATCCTTTAAATCCATCGGTAATTATCCGACCTGTTTTTTCCTCTTTCTTCCTTACTATTCACATTGTACTCTTTCAATTACTCTCGTCACAACTGGGCTTGTACATGATTGACACTATGATATAAAGAAACCGTGCCCTTTCAAGGTCTTTATCGTATTTCTTTATCAGTATAGCTCCGGGACGAGGAAGTATTGAAAAAAAAGATGCAATTGTATAAAGAAAGTCCGATGTATTCGCCGTCCCGGATTTTTGGCCTTATATGCATCAGTTTCGAACCTAGATTTTGGTCAATTGTTGGGTTGCCCGGCTCCTATGTGTACCCCTTATGTTCCCGATGTATTCGGCTAAGGGCGTAACGGGAGAACCACTGAGATTGTGCTGCCAGGTTAATTGGCATGGCGCCTCAGTGGAGAAAGCCGAAAACTAACTATCTGGGTAAGCGCAAACTGGTCTGCCATCCGGAGACCGCGTCAAGCGATGTGACGATAGAGATCACCCGTGTCAAACGAAGGGCTTTTATTTCTAGCCGAAGTGTGCCATGGCCTCGAACTCGGCCGCATTGGCCGCACACTCCCTACGCCGGGGGCTGGTCCTCAGCCCCCACAGTCAAACTCCAATGACTAAATGAAAGATGTCAAGCCACTATAGTCCGATTGCCTAGTTCCTTTAAGTCATTGACCGCCTCCGGGTACTGAGACGTCGGCCATGGGTCAGATATGCCTTAAGGAGCACCCTCTGTATAACCTACACGGGGGCTGAAGCCGATGACTGGCCACTCTCATTTTGAACAGTCATATTGGAGGCACAATTGAATTATAAAATAAAAACACATGGAATTTCAAGCCATCTTCATTCAAGCACAGGATAAAGTCTTTACATTATACACTTCGGCATTCCGAAGCATCACCTAAAAATACAGAGTATCCTTGGGGCACATGGCCTCAGTTGCCCGAGCTCCCGCCTCAACCTCGGCGAAGAACTGCTCGGCGGTCCGCGGCTTGTCGGCAGGAGGGCCAGCGGTGCACGTCTCCGCATCCACCTTGCGGAAGTGAGTCTTCACGCAAGCGTATGCCCTCCGCGCCCCTTCGAAGCATGCGGACCTCTTCCAGCATTCCACGCAGGGCACAGCATTTTGGAGACGGGTCGCCAGGCCGAAGAGACTCTTCGGCATGGCTTCGGCAGCCAACAAAGCGACGCAGAGGTCCTGGAGTGCCGGCCTTGTTATACGGAACAGCTCGACCAGCTGCTTCACTCGATGATTCAGCAGCTGCCCAGACGGCGACCCTAGGAATTGACCCCAGAAGGCTTTCTCCGCCTCATGGCCCGCCAGTTGACCGAAGTACGCCACCGCATCCTCCACGCTCTGCGGGAGATCCTCGAAGACCTCTGCGGAACGCCACACTTGGGTAAGCTCGACATACCCTTTGCCGCCAAACGCACACTGCAGCAGAAACATCTTACCCGAGGCAATTTGCTCCACTTGCTGGAGCACCTCGCCGTCCGCTCGGGCCGAGGTCTTGAGCTCGGACTGGGCATGCTGAAGCTTCTCGAGCTCCTCTTTCGTTCGCTGCCCCTCCTCCTGAAGTTTGTCGCTTGCTTCAAACACGCCCTTCAGGGTCTCCTCGACCTCTAGCACCCTGGCCTGGTGCTTCTCGGCGGCCCGTGCCTTCTCGGCTGCGGCGGCAGCAGCCTTCTGCTGCCGCACCTCCTTTCGAGCCCCTTCAAGCTCGGCCTTGAGTGTCCCCAGCTCCACTGTCAGCACAGATAAAGCCTTAGTTTCTTTCTTTAAGCATAAATTATACCTCTTCATCCGAAATCTAAAAAGCAAGTTCCAACTCGCTCACCTTGGGATCGCTCAAGTCTCTGGTTCATCTCCGCCATCTCTTCGGAGACGGAGTCCGGAACCGAGGTCGAAACCTGTAATGAAATAAATCCTTGTTAGAGGGAAGCATGTTTAGACCATTTATACCCTCCGGGACAGCCGCTTCGAGTAGCATCCTGGGGGCTATTCAACAGGCTCCCACTTACTAACACGCGGTTTCTTGAAACCGACTTCGGGCTCGGGGGCTACTCATTTACCACGCCCTTTAGCAGGCTGTGCTATTATGTCCTCGGACAAAGATTAGAAAATAAACAACTCAAAGCAAACCAAATTCGTAGAAGGCATACCTCAAAACCTGCTACGAGGCTCTTGAAAACCTCACGCAGGCCGGCCTCTGCGGACCGGTATCCTTCCAGCGCCATGCCTATCAAGGCACGGTGCTCCTCCTTGAGGGAACAACCCTTCAGGGCCTCCTCCGCCTCCTCGGCCCACCCCATGCCGATCCGTCCTTGGACAGCAGGCTGGGATGGAGGGATGAGCTTGGATGAATCCACCCGAGGAGCCTCCGCCTGTGAAGGCGGTGCCGGGGTAGACTCCGGCTGGGCCAATGACTGGCGCGGCCCTTCTTCTGTGACCTCGGGGTGCTCCAACCTCGGGTATTGTCGGGCCGAGGCTTCGACCTCGGCCATTATTGCCACCTCACCGGCTCCTGCCGTGTTGACTTCGGGAGCCAAGGTGGATGTCGCCTCCCCCGGACTGACCTGCGTCGGGGGAGAAGCAGCGGGCTCTGGGGTCCCGCTGGCGGACGGCAACCCGCTCGAAGAGCTGCTGGGGATCACCTTCGGCGGACTGCGTATGAAAAGTTGCTTCTGTAAAATTCCCCTTATTGAAACAATGACAAAAGTAATGGAGACAAGGATAAGCGCTTACCCTCGAGGTGCTGGCTTCTTCCTCCCCTTTGCAAGGGGGTCTTCTTCTGAGTCACCAGAGAGCTCGGCTCTCTCCGGTGACTTATGGGCAGCCTCAGATGAGGGCCGCCTCGGCCTCTTCAAGCCCTTCGGCAGCATGCCCACGTCGGCGTCTGTTAACGCCGACCTCTTCCCCTTCAGGGGCTGTACTTCCTCCTCTCCTTCCTCGGCGCCGCCGTCTTGAGCGACGGAGGTGTGGGTCTCTTCTGACCGGGTGACCGAGGTCCCCCGGGTCCGAGCACTGGACTTCCCCGCCTGGGATTTCGCCCCTTTGGAAGCCACCACATGTGGCTCCTCGGTCAGAAGTGCCGAGAGCAAGGGAGGTCGGGGTTGTTCCGGCAATGGGGCAGGGCATCGTACCCCTTGCACCCATGCTAGCCAGTTCTGCAGAGTATCAAAATGCGACGATCCAAGTAAAAAACTTTGCCTATGCATGAACAGTACAAGATTGAAGTGTGGAATCACTCACCGGGGGAGCATCGTAGCCGTGCTCGAGGCCGCGGTCCTCTCCCTCCTTGGGAATCTTGTCCTTGGCCAGCTTCATGAGCTTCGTCCTCATAGTGGCCAAGGTGGAGCGGAAGAAGGTGTTGATGGTGTCCATGTCCTCGGGCTTCTGTGCCCACATCGGGGTAGCCCGAAGTTGGAGGGGAAGGATACGGGGGTTGAGCATGACGTTGATGACGTCGGCCAGCTCAGCCTTCCCCGTGGTGATCCACCACACGATCCTGTCGACCAGGATCTCCACCTCTTCGGGCTTCCCCCAGGCGACTCCCTTTTCCTTCCAAGACTTGGGTTCCTTGGGAGGCCCGGCCGAGAAGGCCGGGACCTCGGTTTGACCAGCGGCAAAGGACTCGGTGATATAGAACCACTCCCTTTGCCACTCCTTTACTGTTTCGATGAAGGTGCCCTTGAACTAGGTGGCCCCCTGGTTCTTGCTAATCATGGCCCCCCCGCACTCCGCGAGTTCGGAGCCACTTGGCTTCGGTTTGATTCTGAAGAGCTTCAGCCACAGGCTGAAGTGTGGCTCGCAGCGGAGGAAGGCCTCGCAGACTGTTATGAAAGGGCGATGTGGAGGATGGAGTTGGGGGCTAGGTGATGGAAGTCTAACCCGTAGTAAAACATGATCCCGCGCATGAAGGGGTGCAGCGGGAACCCCAGGCCTCGGATGAGGTGGGGGACGAAGACCACCCTCTCCCCGGCGTTGGGAGCGTGTACCAGCTCATCGGCCGATGGAGCGCGGGCGGCGATGGCCGGGGCTAGGTACCCCGTGTCGCGCAGCTCGGCGATGGTCACCGCCGTCACGGTGGAGCCGTCCCAGTGCCCCTTAAGGGTATCGGCCATGGGTGGTGAGGGAGTCAAAACTTGCGAGAGAGAATGGCGTGTGTGCTGGATCTGGGCGCTAGAGCTAGACGAAGCAGCAGCAGCGAGGGAGGAATGGGAGCGTAGGCTATTGTGCCGTTCTCCCCTTTGCTTTTATAACCTGTGAAAGGTCAAGAGCCCCCCGCTACGCCGATAAATTCGTGATCATTATCAAAAATGCCGTTGAAACAGACGGGAGGAAACAAAAATCTTGTTGATATCCCTAAGAAAGCGGGCACGATCTCTGCCTCGACGGGACGTGCCAGTAAAAGAGCCGCCTCAAAACGCGAATTGAGGGGAAGCAGTAAGTGCTCGAACTGTTGTGGGAAAAGTCTCTCCGATAAAGCTGTCAGGCCGGATTGGATTGTTCATACCGAAACAGCAAGCCTTCGAGGCTAAGATACCCTTTCACCTCGGGCAGGGTACGAGCTCGGTTGGACCGCGGATGTTGATGCTCTGTTAAAGAGAATCTGAAATGTAAAGTGGAACTTGTCTGTCAAGGCGGAGACTCCGGATCCGAAGTAATCGAAGGTCGTCCTCGGCGTAGAAGACCAGTTCGGGGGCTACTGACGGTGTCCTGGATTAGGGGGTGCTAACCTAGCCGGCCCGTCTCCTCGGGTGGGCCGATATGCCCCCGTACGTAAGCAAGATGGAATCCGGAGGCCGCAGAAGGGAGACGTGATCAAGGCTATCTCTACCAAAGATTTGCAGTACACTTCAGGATTTCTCCAGCCGCCTTACTCCAAGATACCGACCTTGTAACCCTAGATACCATCCCTGGCGTGTATATAAGCCATAGGGTTTAGCCCGTAGGTAGATCAACGCAATATCAAACACCTAGCCTTAGAAGTTAGACACATATTACGATCTCGAGGTAGATCAACTTTGTACTCGATACATCTCCATTAATATAAACAAGAGCAGGACGTAGGGTTTTACCTCCATCAAGAGGGCCCGAACCTGGGTAAACATCGTCTCCATTGTCTCTGTTACCATCGATCCCAGATCCGCAGCTCAGGACCCCCTACCCCGAGGTCTGCCGGTTTTTACACCAACAGTGGAGGAACTGCGGCACTGGTGGGTGACGGCGGCAGTGGTGGTCTGGGTGGAGGGCAGCCGCAGGCGCAGGGAGGGCACGGGTGGCGGTGGCCTGTGGAGGGCATGGGTGGATAGGGCGTCCAGATTTGGGGGAGGCGCTGCGGTCTATTGGAGTCGTGGAGGGCCGGCGCGTCCGCTCTTATTTTTGGGCCAAAATTTTCGTCATTCGCGCGCTTTTCCTCGCTAGCCCGCGCTAAGGCCCGATACAAGTTTGGTCTCGCGCCGAAGACGGTGCCCCGGCAGATTACGGGCCGCTGTTTAATTGTTCTGGCAGACAATGGGCCCTAAATTGTACTGGCAGTGCTTTTGATGTCGTTGTTCAAGTTCTCCCGGCAGTTTTTCTGCCCTGAGATAGTTGTACCGGCAGAAACTAATGTCCCGGCAGTTCTTTTGCCCTTGGTTAGGTATTTCTCCCGACAGTTAACTGCCCCCAATCAAGTGTTGTGGTGTAGTGTCTTCCGGTGTAATTGTTTCAATAATATTTGTTTCAACATTAATGGGAGTACCTGAAATATAATGCTTAATTCTTTGCCCATTCACCACTCTCGGATTATTGCCTTCGGAGTTGTTTATTTTGATGGCTCCGGAGCGATAAACTTCTTCGATGATATACGGTCCTTCCCATTAAGAGAGAAGTTTTCCTGCAACAAATCTGAAACGAGAATTGTATAATAGAACATGATCACCTACTTTGAACTCCCATTTTTGAATTATTTTGTCATGCCACCTTTTAACTTTTTCTTTAAACAACTTAGCATTTTCATAGGCTTGGGTTCTCCATTCATCTAAAGAGCTAATATCAAATAACCTCTTCTCACCGGCAACTTTAAAATCATAGTTAAGTTCTTTAATTGCCCAATATGCTTTATGTTCTAACTCAAGAGGTAAATGACATGCTTTTCCATAAACCATTTAATACGGAGACATACCTATAGGATTTTTATATGCAGTTCTGTAAGCCCATAATGCATCATCAAGTTTCTTAGACCAATTCTTTCTGGACCTATTAACGATTTTTTGCAAAATCAATTTTATTTCTCTATTAGTTAATTCAACTTGACCACTAGACTGAGGATGATAAGGAGATGCAATTCTATGATTAACATCATATTTAGCAAGCAACTTACGGAAAGCACCATGAATAAAATGTGAACCACCATCAGTCATTAAATATCTAGGGACTCCAAACCTCAGGAAAATAACTTCTTTAAGCATTTTAATAGAAGTGTTGTGATTGGCACTACTAGTTGGAATAGCTTCTACCCACTTAGTAACGTAATCAACAGCAACTAAAATATGAGTATACCCATTGGATTTAAGAAAAGGTCCCATATAATCAAAACCCCGAACATCAAATGGTTCAATAACAAGTGAATAATTCATAGGCAGTTCCTGACATCTACCAACATTACCAATTCTTTGACATTCATCACAAGAAAGGACAAACTTACGTGCATCCATGAAAAGAATAGGCCAATAAAAACCAGAGTGTAGTACCTTGTGTGCAGTTTGGTCTCCCGCATGGTGTCCTCCATATGCCTCGGAGTGACACTTACGTAGGATTTGTTCCTGTTCATGCTCCGGTACACAACGTCTAATAATACCATCTACTCCTTCTTTATATAGATATGGGCCATCCCAAAAGTAATGTCTTAAATCAAAGAAAAACTTTTTCTTTTGTTGATATGTAAAGCTAGGTGGTATATATTTAGCAACAATGTAATTAGCATAGTCTGCATACCAAGGAGTATTACGAGGAGCATTTATCATAGCTAATTGTTCATCAGGGAAATCATCATTAATAGGAAGTGGGTCATCAAGAACATTTTCCATTCAAGACAAATTATCAGCTACGGGATTCTCAGCTCCCTTTCTATCAACAATATGCACGTCAAATTCTTGTAGCAAAAGAACCCACCTAATAAGTCTAGGTTTAGCATCTTTCTTTTCCATAAGGTATTTAATAGCAGCATGATCAGTGTGAATATTAACTTTGGAATCAACAATGTAAGATCTAAATTTATCACATGCAAACACAACTGCTAAAAATTCTTTCTCAGTAGTAGCATAATTTCTTTGAGCACTGTCTAGGGTTTTACTGGCATAATGTATAACATTTAATTTCTTATCAACTCTTTGTCCTAGAACAGCACCAACAACATAATCACTAGCATCACACATTATTTCAAAGGGTAGGTTCCAATCAGGTGGTTGAACAATAGGTGCAGAAATTAAGGCTTTCTTAAGTACTTCAAAGGCTTCCACACAATCATCATCAAAAATGAATGGAACATCTTTTTGTAAGAGATTTGTAAGAGGTCTATAAATCTTAGAAAAATCTTTTATAAACCTTCTATAGAAACCAGCATGACCAAGGAAACTTCTTATACCTTTGATATCTTTAGGACAAGGCATTTTCTCAATAGCATCAACTTTAGCTTTATCAACTTCAATACCTCTTTCAGAAATTTTATGCCCAAGGACTATACCTTCATTCACCATAAAGTGGCATTTCTCCCAATTCAAGACAAGATTAGTTTCTTCAGATCTCTGCAAAACTCGATCAAGGTTGCTTAAGCAATCATCAAAAGAAGTTCCGTAAACGGAAAAATCATCCATGAAAACCTCAACAATCTTTTCACAAAAGTCAGAGAATATAGCAGTCATACATCTTTGAAAGGTAGCAGGTGCATTACATAAACCAAAAGGCATACGACGATAAGCATAAGTTCCAAAAGGACAAGTAAAGGTGGTTTTCTCTTGATCTTTAGGTGACACAGGTATTTGAGAGAAACCAGAATAACCATCTAGGAAACAAAAGTGTGTGTGCTTAGATAATCTTTCTAACATTTGATCAATAAAAGGCAAGGGATAATGATCTTTTCTAGTAGCTTTATTTAATTTCCTGAAATCAATTACCATCCTATAGCCAGTTACAATTCTTTGTGGAATGAGTTCATTTTTATCATTAGGAACAACGGTAATACCTCCTTTCTTAGGGACACAATGAATAGGACTTACCCATCTACTATCAGCTATGGGATAAATTATACCTGCTTCCAGAAGCTTTAATATTTTAGTTCTCACCACATCCTTCATTCTAGGATTCAGCCTTCTTTGATGTTCAACAACGGGTTTAGTATCTGGCTCCATATGAATTTTATGCTGACATAAAGTGGGACTAATGCCCTTAAGATCATCGAGAGTATATCCAATAGCGGCACGATGCTTCTTCAGAGTTTTAAGTAATCTCTTTTCTTCATGCTCTGAAAGGTTAGCACTAATAATAACAGGATATATCTTCTTTTCATCGAGATAAGCATATTTAAGAGTGTCAGGTAATTGCTTCAATTCAAACACAGGATCACCCTTGGGTGGAGGTGGATCTCCCAAGGTTTCAACAGGCAAATTATGTTTAAGGATAGGTGCTTGTTTAAAGATTAATTCATCTATTTCATTTCTTTCATTCATATTCATATCATTCTCATGCTCTAACAAATATTGTTCTAAAGGATCAGTAGGAGGTACAGCAATAGAAGCAAGACCAATAATTTCATCCTTGTTAGGTAATTCCTTATCATGAGGTTGTCTATGAAACTTAGAGAAATTAAACTCATGAGACATCTCACCAAAATTAACACTGACAATTTCTTTAGTGCAATCAATCTTAGCATTAACAGTATTCAAGAAGGGTCTACCAAATATAATGGGACAAAAATCATCTTGTGGTGATCCAAAAACAAGAAAATCAGTAGGGTATTTCATTTTACCACACAAGACTTCAACATCTCTAACAATCCCAAGTGGTGAAATAGTATCTCTATTCGCCAGCTTAATAGTAACATCGATATCTTCAATCTCAATAGGTGTAATATCATTCATGACTTCTTGATAGAGAGTAAACGGAATAGCACTCTCACTAGCACCAATATCACATAAACCATGATAGCAATGATCTCCAATTTTAACAGAAATAACAAGCATGCCAACTACAGGTTTGTTTTTATCTTTAGTGTCTAGCTTAGCAATTCTAGTTGCTTCATCACAGAAATATATGACATGTCCATCAATATTATCAACCAAAAGATCTTTAACCATTGCAACACTAGGTTCAACTTTAATTTGTTCATAAGGTCTAGGTGCTCTAATATTACTCTTATTAACCACAGTTGAAGCTTTAGCATGTTCATTAATCCTAACAGGGAAAGGAGGTTTCTCAATATAAGCAGTAGGCACAACTGGATCAACATGGTAAATGATTGTTTCTTCTTTAACACTAACAGGTTCTTCATTCAATTCAATAGGTGGATGATATTTAAACCATTTCTCCTTAGGGAGATCAACATGAGCAGCAAAAGATTCACAAAAGGTAGCTACTATCTCAGAGTCAAGTCCATATTTAGTACTAAACTTACGAAAAGCATTAGTTTCCATAAAAGATTTAACACAATCAAACTCAAGATTTATACCTGTCGATTTCCCAATCTTCAGAGTTACGTTTAATTCTTTCCAGAAGATCCCATCTGGATTCAATAGTTCTCTTCATAAAGGAACCAGTAGAAGAAGTATCGAGCATGGATCGATCATTATGAGAAAGCCGAGCATAAAAGTTTTGAAGAATTATTTCTCTTGAGATCTCATGATTGGGGCATGTGTGCAACATATACTTAAGCCTCCCACAAGTTTGAGCGATACTTTCTCCTTCACGAGGCCAAAAATTATATATATAATTCCGATCACGATGAACCAAATGCATACGATAAATTTTCTGGTGGCATTCCAGCTTCAAAAGGTTCCAGTCCCATGTTTCAGTATCATCACATAGCCTATACTATGTCAATGCCTTTCCCTCCAAAGATAAAGGGAATACTTTCTTCTTATTGATACGTCCATTTTGCATCAAGTTTTGCTACTGTTATTTATAGTGTTTTTAATCAATATAACACTTTGTGGAGCAATTCTAATGCCTTTTCTCTCTTAATATGGAAGATTTACACAAGGAGGGAGATTGCCGGCAGCTGGAATTCTGGACCTGAAAAACCTATGTCAGAGATACCTATTCTGCACATCTCCAAATGAGCTGAAATTTTATGGCGAATTATTTTGGAATAAATAAAAAATACTGGAAAAAGAAATACCAGAGGGGGCCACCCAGGTGCCCACGAGGCACCAGGGCGCGCCACCCCCCCCCCAGGCGCGCCCTGGTGGCTCGTGGGGCCCCTGGCCCCCATTTTCTGGTATAAAAGCCCATTTTCCCTAGAAAAATTATAGATAAGACTTTTGGGATGGTGCGCCACCGTCTCGAGGCGGAAATTGAGCAGGAGCACTTTTGCTCTTCGGCGGAGAGATTCTGCCGGGGATACTTCCCTCCGGGAGGGGAAATCGTTGCCATCGACATCACCAACGATCCTCTCATCGTGGGAGGACCAATCTTCATCAACATCTTCAACAGCACCATCTCATCTCAAACCCTAGTTCATCTCTTGTATTCAATCCTTGTCTCAAAACCTCAGATTGGTACCTATGGGTTGCTAGTAGTGTTGATTACATCTTGTAGTTGATGCTAGTTGGTTTATCTGGTGGAAGATTATATGTTCAGATCCATTATGCTATTCAATACCCCTCTGATCTTGAACATGATGATGATTTGTGAGTAGTTACTTTTGTTCTTGAGGACATGGGAGAAGTCTTGTCATAAGTAATCATGTGGATTTGGTATTCGTTCGATATTTTGATGATATGTATGTTGTTGATTCTCTTAGTGGTTTCATGTGAACGTCGACTACATGACACTTCACCATCTTTGGGCCTAAGGGAATGCATTGTGGAGTAGTAATTAGATGATGGGTTGCTAGAGTGACAGAAGCTTAAACCCTAGTTTATGCGTTATTCCGTAAGGGGCTGATTTGGATCCACATGTTTAATGCTATGGTTAGATTTATCTTAATTCTTCTTTCGTAGTTGCGGATGCTTGCGAAGGGGGTTAATCATAAGTGGGAGGCTTGTTCAAGTAAGAACAGCACCCAAGCACCGGTCCACCCACATATCAAATTATCAAAGTAGCGAATGCAAATCAAACCAACATGATGAAAGTGACTAGATGAAATTCCCATGTGTCCTCGAGAACTCTTTGCTTACTATAAGAGATTGTTCCGGCTTGTCCTTTGCTATAAAAAGGATTCGGCCACCTTGCTGCTCTCTTTGTTACTATTGCTACTTGTCACTTGTTACAATTTATCTTGCTATCAAACTACTCATTACCGATAATTTCAGTGCTTGCAGAAACTACCTTGCTGAAAACCGCTTGTCATTTCCTTCTGCTCCTCGTTGGGTTCGACACTCTAACTTATCGAAAGGACTACGATTGATCCCCTATACTTGTGGGTCATCAAGACTCTTTTCTAGCGCCGTTCCGGGGAGTGAAGCGCCTTTGGTGAGTGGAATTTGGTAAGTAAACATTTATATTATGTGCTGAAATTTATTGTCACTTGTCACTATGGAAAGTAATCCTTTGAGGGGTTTGTTAGCGGTATCTTCACCTCGACCGGAAGCACAAATAGTTGCTCCTCAACCTATTGCACCTACTGAAAATATTTATTATGAGATTCCTTCGGGTATGATAGAGAAACTGCTAGCTAATCCTTATGCAGGAGATGGAACGGTACATCCTGATATGCACTTGATCTATGTGGATGAAATTTGTGGATTGTTTAAGCTTGCAGGTTTATCCGGAGATGGAGTCAAGAAGAAAGTATTCCCTTTATCTTTGAAGGGAAATGCATTGACATGGTATAGGCTATGTGATGATACTGACACATGTGATTGGAACCGATTGAAACTGGAATTCCACCAGAAATTTTATCCTATGCATTTGGTTCATCGTGCAGAATTATATATATAATTTTTGGCCTCGTGAAGGAGAAAGCATCGCTCAAGCTTGGGGGAGGCTTAAGTATATGTTGCATACATGCCCCAATCATGAGCTCTCAAGAGAAATTATCTTACAGAATTTTTATGCTCGGCTTTCTCATGATGATCGAACCATGCTCGATTCTTCTTCGACTGGCTCCTTTATGAAGAAAACTATTGAATTCAGATGGGATCTTCTGGAAAGAATTAAACGCAACTCTGAAGATTGGGAACTCGACAAACGTAATGAGTTAGGTATAATACTTGAGTTCGATTGTGTTAAATCTTTTATGAACACCGATGCTTTTCACAAGTTTAGCACTAAATATGGACTTGACTCTGAGATAGTAGCCTCCTTTTGTGAATCCTTTGCTACACATGTTGAACTCCCTAAGGAGAAGTGGTTTAAATATCATCCACATATTGAATTAAAAGAAGAACCCGTTAGTGTTAAAGAAGAAACAATTGTTTACCATGTTGATCCAGTTGTGCCTACTACTTATATTGAGAAACCACCTATTCCTGTTAGGATTAAGGAACATGCTAAAGTTACAACTGTGGTTAACAAAAGTAATATTAGAACACCTAGACCCTCTGAACAAATTAAAGTTGAACCTAATGTTGCTATGGTTAAAGATCTCTTGGTCGATAATATAGATGGGCATGTTATATACTTCTGTGATGAAACAGCTAGAATTTCTAAACCAGATCCTAAAGATAAAAACAGACCTGTATTAGGCATGCCTGTTGTCTCTGTTAAAATATGAGATCATTGTTATCATGGCTTATGTGATTTGGGTGCTAGTGTGAGTGCTATTCCGTTTACCTTATATCAAGAAATTATGAATGACATAGCACCAATTGAAATAGAAGACATTGATGTTACTATTAAGCTTGCAAACAGGGATACCATTAGTCCACTTGGGCTTGTTAGAGATGTTGAAGTCTTGTGTGGAAAAATAAAATACCCTACTAATTTTCTAGTCCTTGGTTCTCCACAAGATAATTTTTGTCCCATTATATTTGGTAGACCTTTCTTGAACACTGTTAATGCTAAGATTGATTACGCTAAAGAAACTGTTAGTGTTAACTTTGGTGGTACATCTCATGAGTTTAATTTCTCCAAGTTTCGTAGACAACCTCATGATAAAGAATTGCCTAGTAAATATGAAATTATTGGTCTTGCTTCTATTGTCGTACCTCCTACTGATCCGTTAGAACAATATTTGCTAGACCATGAAAATGATATGCATATGAATGAAAGAAATGAAATAGATAAGATGTTCTTTGATCAACCACCTATTCTCAAACATAATTTGCCTGTTGAAACTCTTGGAGGTCCTCCTCCACCTAAGGGTGACCCTGTGTTTGAATTGAAACAATTACCTGATACATTTCTATATGCTTATCTAGATGAAAAGAAGATATATCCTGTTATTATCAGTGCTAACCTTTCAGAGCATGAAGAAAAGATATTACTAAAAACTCTAAGGAAGCACCGTGCTGCCATTGGATATACTCTTGATGATCTTAAGGGCATTAGTCCCACTCTATGTCAGCATAAAATTAATATGGAGCCTGATGCTAAACCAGTTGTCGACAACCAACGACGATTAAATCCTAAGATGAAAGAGGTGGTAAGAACTGAAATATTAAAGCTTCTAAAAGCAGGTATAATCTATCCCATAGCTGATAGTAGATGGGTAAGTCCCGTTCATTGTGTCCCTACGAAAGGAGGTATTACCGTTGTTCCTAATGATAAAAATGAACTCATTCCACAAAGAATTGTAACTGGTTATAGGATGGTAATTGATTTTAGAAAATTAAACAAAGCCACTAGAAAAGATCATTACCCCTTACCTTTTATTGATCAAATGTTAGAAATATTGTATAAGCATACACACTTTTGCTTTCTTGACGGATATTCTGGTTTCTCTCAAATACCTGTATCACAAGCCGATCAAGAGAAAACCACCTTTACTTGTCCTTTTGGAACTTATGCTTATAGGCGTATGCCGTTTGGTTTATGCAATGCACCTGATACCTTTCAAAGATGTATGACTGCTATATTCTCTGACTTTTGTGAAAATATTGTTGAGGTTTTCATGGATGATTTTTCCGCTTACGGAATTTCTTTTGATGATTGCTTAAGCAACCTTGATCGAGTTTTGCAGAGATGTGAACAAACTAATCTTGTCTTAAATTGGGAGAAGTGCCACTTTATGGTAAATGAAGGTATTGTCTTGGGGCACAAGATTTCTGAAAGAGGTATTGAAGTTGATAAAGCCAAGGTTGATGCAATTGAGAAAAAGCCATGTCCTAAAGATATTCGAGGTATAAGAAGTTTCCTTGGTCATGTTGGTTTCTATAGAAGGTTTATTAAAGACTTCTCTAAAATTTCTAGGCCTCTTACTAATCTTTTGCAAAAAGATGTTCCATTTGTTTTTGATGATGATTGTGTAGAAGCCTTTGAAACACTTAAGAAAGCCTTAACCACTGCACCTATTGTTCAACCACCTGATTGGAACTTGCCTTTTGAAATTATGTGTGATGCTAGTGATTATGCTTTTGGTGCTATTCTAGGACAAAGAGTTGATAAGAAATTAAATGTTATCCATTATGCTAGTAAAACTCTAGACAGCACTCAAAGAAATTATGCTACTACGGAGAAAGAATTTTTAGCAGCTATGTTTGCATGTGATAAATTCAGATCTTACATAGTTGATTCTAAAGTAACTGTTCACACCGATCATGCTGCTATTAAATATCTTATGGAAAAGAAAGATGCTAAACCTAGACTCATTAGGTGGGTTCTCTGAGAATCCCATAGCTGATAATTTGTCTAGAATGGAAAATGTTCTTGATGACCCACTTCCTATTAATGATGATTTTCCTGATGAACAATTAGCTATCATAAATGCTTCTCGTAATACTCCTTGGTATGCAGATTATGCTAATTACATTGTTGCTAAATACATACCACCTAGCTTTACATACCAACAAAAGAAAAAGTTTTTCTTAGATTTAAGACATTACTTTTGGGATGACCCACACTTATATAAAGAAGGAGTAGATGGTATTATTAGACGTTGTATACCTGAGCATGAACAGGAACAAATCCTACGGAAGTGTCACTCCGAGGCTTACGGAGGACACCATGCGGGAGACAGAACGGCACACAAGGTATTACAATCAGGTTTTTATTGGCCTACTCTTTTTAAAGATGCTCGTAAGTTTGTCTTATCTTGTGATGAATGTCAAAGAGTTGGTAATGTTGGTAGACGTCAGGAAATCCCTATGAATTATTCACTTTTTATTGAACCATTTGATGTTTGGGGATTTGATTATATGGGACCTTTTCCTAAGTCCAATGGGTATACTCATATTCTAGTTGCTGTTGATAACGTTACTAAGTGGGTAGAAGCTATTCCAACTAGTAGTGCTGATCATAACACTTCTTTTAAGATGCTTAAAGAAGTTATTTTCCCAAGGTTCGGAGTCCCTAGATATTTAATGACTGATGGTGGTTCACATTATTTTCACGGTGCATTCCGTAAATTGCTTGCTAAATATGCTGTCAACCATAGAATTGCATCTCCTTATCATCCTCAATCTAGTGGTCAAGTTGAATTGAGCAATAGAGAAATAAAGTTAATTTTGCAAAAGACCGTTAATAGATCCAGAAAGAATTGGTCTAAGAAACTTGATGATGCATTATGGGCTTACAGAACTGTATACAAAAATCCTATGGGTATGTCTCCGTATAAAATGGTTTATGGAAAAGCATGTCATTTACCTCTTGAGTTAGAAAATAAAGCATATTGGGCAATTACAGAACTCAATTATGATTTTAATCTTGCCGGTGAAAATAGGTTATTTGATATTAGCTCGCTAGATGAATGGAGAACCCAAGCCTATGATAATGCCAAATTGTTTAAAAAAAAAGGTCAAAAGATGGCATGACAAAAGAAATCAAAAACAGGAATTCAAAGTAGGTGATCATGTTTTATTATACAATTCTCATTTGAGATTCTTTGCAGGAAAACTTCTCTCTAAATGGGAAGGACCGTATATCATCGAAGAAGTTTATCGCTCCGGAGCCATCAAAATAAATAACTCCGAAGGCAATAATCTGAGAGTGGTGAATGGGCAAAGGATCAAGCACTATATTTCAGGTACACCTATTAATGTTGAAACTAATATTATTGAAACAATTACACCAGAAGAATACATAAGAGAGACATTCCAGAACACTCCAGAACGCTGAAAAGGGGTAGGTATGTGATACGGTAAGTAAACCGACTCCAAAAATTCCATAAAAATATTTTCTGTCAGTTTTGGAATATTAGAAAAAATACAAAAATAAGAAACAGCCGAGGGGACCCACCTGGTGCCCACGAGGCACCAGGGCACGCCACCCCCCCAGGCGCGCCCTGGTGGCTCGTGGGCCCCACATGAGCCTTCCCGACTCCGTTTTCTCCTAGTTTACTTGTTTTGCAAGATAAAAATTCTTTATATATACTGTTAGGATCGAGAGTATATCGACCAGAGGGGGGTGAATGGGAGATTCAAAAAAAAATCTTGCGAATGTTTTGAACTGATCCCAAACACAGCAGCGGAAATAAGTTTCGGTAGAGATGTACTTAATCAATCACGCTATTGAGGAGCATATCTATCGATGTAGGAAGCAATAATAGTTCGAGCATATAATATCACAGGTTTGACAATTATGATGGTAATGCAATATATGAACAGATGCAGCAGCATGAGGGAAAACAAGTTATGAATTTCGAAGGAAATGCAAGGGAAATAGTGACGAGGTGAGTGGATATGGCACTGATTGAAATCACACTAACATGCAGAAGTGCGAAGAGATATAAATTTGACTGAGACGACATAAATGAATGATGAGAGTGCAAAAGATAAGTAACGAACTTTGATAGATCCGATAAAACTATCGACACAGAGCACGAAAGTAAACTGCTGAAGAATATGCAATGAAGTAGAATGAACCGGTGGTGCTCGATGGCGACAGGTGAATTTGGTAGCATAGTTCGCCCTTCTGCCAAAGGACTACGTCTGGTTGGAGGGGTTGTGATTTAACACAGAAGATAAACTCTCTTCGCCCTATTCTCCTTCAACTCGGAGCTTATCAGACTCCAGTTGATTTTACTCGTGGTAGATACTTGTCAGCGATCTCCAAACCTTCAACAGACCTCTTCACAAACCACAATGACTCTTGGTTGCTGAAGATATAGCTCGGTGAAGACAATTACTCTTCAACACTCGAGCCGACACCTATCTGTCTAAAGAGTGCGCGGCTCTCAAGAGTAATAGGTACAAGAACTCTAACTCAGAACTACTGTGATGCTCAACCACTGTCTAAGTTTTGGTTCTTGATTTTCTCTCGGTGGATCTTAAACTCAAATCACTCGGAGAGGGGATGCTCAATCAATCTTCTCAAAAATCTTAAGCGGAGCAGCCAACGGGCAACATTGGATCGGGGTGGCTATTTATAGCCGCAGCCTTCCCTGAAGGGAAAAGACCAAATTGGACATGTGGAGCAGGCAATGGCCGAACGACACGAGTCCAACTGTCGGAAATTGAGCACAACAGTAACATTTCTTGTGGAGCAAGTAATGCTAACTCCTCAGTCTGAAAGATATCTCCGGCAGCACCGAAGAACAACATCTTCTGCTGGCAGGTAATCATTCGAAGCATAAAGAGATTTCTCTCAGTCTTGCATAGGTTTGGGCTAAGCATCACAGCGGATCTAAGCTTCGAGAACCTATACCCCTCTTAATAGTACGGAGGTCCTATGACTCAAACAAGTGAAAGAAGAACAACGAGATGAATGCTACGTCTTCACTTCGTCTTCGACTTCCATCGCTGCAGTCAATTTTCTTCGGACAGAATCACCGAACCAATTGCTTAGCATCAGCAATAAATTTTCGAGGGGTTAACTCCTTCACATCAATCTTCTTGCCTACATGTCTTCAATGGATGTAGCTCATTCTTCTCTGCTGCACAGATATTCTTCGGTGAAGTTCCTCGAACTTGACACCGGAGACAACATTCTGTTCGGTACTGCATGGACTATTTCTCTCTGTGTGCACTAGCAAACAAATCAGTCCATGCCTGTTTCTGTCAACAATCTCCAAAACACAAGAGGGCAAATATTGCACCAACAATCTCCCCCTTTTTGGACGATTCTTGACAAAATAGAACACATCGAAAGATAGGTAAAAGTATGAAATGGAATGCGAAGGGTAAAGAAAGACGAGAGATAAATACAAAGATAAAACACGCTCCCCTGAAGGTATGCATCATTTTGAGTATGCATAGGAGATAAGACAGAAGGTAGCGAGGTGAATCTTCATATGAGTGACATTGACAAATGATCTCATTCATAGTCTCATCCAATGCACTCGACGGTGTCTGAGGTATTTCCTGCCACACACAACCTTTGAAATAGATTTGTTAGATAGTGAGGATATTTTGAGTTGAGTTGTGGCAATGGATAAGCCATGAAGATTTTCTCAGAACACAGTTTGAATCCACACGAGATATAGGTTCCCTGCAAGTTAGATACTCGAAGAAAAACATAGCAAGGGAATCACAAGTATATTGCTCAGAGTAGATATGCTTCAGACGAGGTTTTCCTGCAACAAGGATGATACGATAGAAATATGCGAGGAAAAACAGCTTATGAGACAGATAGAAAGAATTCTCGTTTGAATCATGAGTAAATTCACTCTGAAGCAACCTTTCTTCTCCTGCATCATTAGAAAGCGAAAGATAATCATAGTAGTATATCAAAGATGAAGATGCATGAAGTTTCAAGGAGTGAGATATCTCTTTTAGAGAAACATGATTTCCAATCCTCCTTGAAATGCTTTCCAAACCTCCTTGCAAGATAGATAAGTATCAAGGATAATTATTGCAAGGAAGTATGCTTTCGATAGCACCTGCAAACAGATAACTGGAGGCAAATAGCATTGCAGGGGTTATTAATGGTACATGACGACGCAGTATACCATCACCACAGGCGGTGAGACCAAGTTCCATGACCAAAAGCAAAAAGTTCAACGACTGAGACCAAATTGTTGGAAGGAAAAGCAAATGGCGAATTGAAACACCCTGCAAATATCTCGCTTATCTATCTCTCGATGTTCTTCTCCCCCTTTTTGTCAACAAGTGTCAAAAAGGAAAGAGAATGCATGCGAGGAACTACTCATCTGAAGAATCCTCAGTACTCGAACTATTCGGCGAAGTAGAGCGAGCGATGGTCGAGGCCGAAGCAGGAGTTGGAGTCGCAACATGGGCTTCGGGGTCAGCTTCGGAAGTAGCAGCGCGAGGTGCATCTGGCTTGAATATAAATGTGCCTGATGTATCTTCAAGTTCATCATCTGGTTCAACAAACAGCAGGTCGGTGGAGGTGGAATGCTGAGGAAGCACTGGGGTTTGCCTTCGGATACGAGGAACATCAAACAGCTCCAGATAATCATATACTTTCTCGATACCCTTGGCAGATAGTTGTTTGCGAGAATAATGCTTGTGCAGAACGGTCCAGGAGTGCTTCTTTTCTTCTTTCTCATATAGAAGATCTTGCCGAGCATAATTGTGAAGCAGATTTATCTCAGTCATCATTTCCAGTTTTACTTTGCGGTCGAGCTTGATGTGACTTTCCAGGGCTTGCTGAGTGCGAAGACAAATCTCATATAGTGAGGGATTTTCTTCACGAGGAATTTCGACTGTTGCCTTCTTAACCTTCGGAGCTTTAGCAGAGGCAGAGGCAATAGCATCAATAGGTGTCTTCCCTTTGCCAATGTCCTTCACGATCCGGAGAGTGTCCCGGACTGGTGGAGTGTAAACTTTCGGGACATGTGGGCAGAAAAACTTTTTGTCAGTAAGCTGCTCAATAGAAAACATGACCCATGGTGCATATGGCTTCAAAGCTTGAGGGCTATCAGCTGCATAGGCCAAGTATCAATGATGAAATCCGGAATGTCAAACCGAATGACATGAGCTGTTGCTTGAAGAGCATTCGCCACGATGCCATGAATGGTTTCTGGCCTGTTTGTTGGCGTGAGGGAGTTGCAGAGGATATAGAACAATACTTTGTTCTCATAGGCCAGATTCTTAGGATTTGACTCGGTACATTCATCACCAACAAGTTTGGGGTCCATCAGCATAAGAAGTTTGGCTTCGGATACATCCCAGCAGTGCAGTCTGTGTTCGCGAGTTGCATCAAATTCGCACCGAGGAAGATTCAACAGTGCTAAGAACTGGTCAGCGGAACATTTGATCTTTTCTTCTTCGGTCATCCATTCGAGGATCCAAGTACTGCTATTTGCAAAGTCCCCTGAGATATAGAGAGTGCCATAGAACTGAAGAATTACTTCACGATTCCAGCCATGATAGAAACGAAGGAAGCTCTTCAGGAAGACTTGTTCAATCTGCTCGATGGTTTGATGGAAGCAAGGTAAACTTTCGAGCGCTATAAAATCCAGAAAATCTTGTGCTTGAAGATGCGATTCTTGTAGTACAGAATGCGAGCATAGTACACGGCCTGTTCCTTCGTCCAAAATCTTGGTGACAAGGAAGTTCTTTCTCCATCATATGGGCTGGTCCCAAAGAATGCAAGTTTCGAATGATGAACCTGCTCATTGAAAGCTGGACCATTCAGGCCATCATCGATAGGAAACAAAGGGTAGGTTTCCAAGGGGTTTCTCAGTTGTTCTTCATTTGCCATAAACCGGGTCTGAATGTCATCAGGTGCAGGCACACCTTCTTCAATAGGCTTGAGAGGAGCACGTGGCATCCTCAATTTTTCTTGCACAGATTGCTTCGAAGAACTTGACTGACTATCGTTTTTGCTGGCCGGAACTCCTTCATCAGCTTTCTGGCTTTCGGGCACAAGGGCCTTATCTTTCTTTGTACTATCTTTGGTTGAAGGCACAACGACCTCTTTCTCAGACGCTTGAGACACAACTGGTGGTATAATTTCTTCTCGATCCATCGTCTCATCAGATTTCTTTTCCTCCTCTACCATCTTTGGTGCACTGGTGAGTGGAGCTGGATCAACATCCATCCGAGTAGGGGTACCAGATGATGCGATCGGGGTTGCTTTCTCTCGGGAAGCATTTAGCTCCCCCTCAATCTTGTCATTCTCCTCCTTATTTGGTTCGGAGGGCTCTGCTTGCGATGTTCTCAGCGGCAATGAATCTGCCTTCTCAACTTCAATTTCCTCATCAGTCTCATCAACTGGTGCTTGCTGCTTAAGGGAAGCATTTTCTTCATTGGTCTTTTCCAGAAAAATATCAACAACATCAAGTTGTTCTTGGACCTCCACGGTGACAGCTTGCTGCATAGGTTCATCTTCGTGAGGTGGAGATGGTGGAACCTGCTGCAAGGGTGCACTGGAGTTCAGTGGAATAGGATCAGCAGCAACATTCTGAAGGCGGCGGTCTTTATTTTCTTTCGGTTTGCTGATTCTCGCCCTAGCCTTTTGATGTTTTTCTTCTTGAATTCTTCTTCAAGCAAGATCTGCCTTGCGGTCAATCTCCTTGTTTCTTCTGTCACACAACTGAGCTACCTCCATGTGCAAACGCGAGTGTCAATCAATTTTCTCATTACGCATGACACTGAGGACCTTGGTGAGTTCAACAATTTCTTTGTTCAGCTCTTTTCTTTCGGATTCAGATTTGGCCTCACTCCTCATTTTCTCGACAGCTTGCTTGTCTTTGACAACTTTATTCAGTTTCTTGGAGATTTTCCTCAGCTCGATGAAATGCTTCGTTACCATTTCGGTAACATCACCAGGCAGTCCCAGACCGCTTACATCATCAGATTTTGCATCATATGCAGCACTGTCAATCACATCGATCATGAACTTGAAATCATACTTCTGTTCCTCTGTGGAAGCAGGAACAGTGAGCCTGGCCTTCTTAGCAGATACATCAGCTTTTTCTTCAGACTGCAGCTTCCTCTTCGCTGCAGTGTTTGTCAAAGTTCTCGGAGCTACAGATCCCGAAGGTTTGTCAGTGAAGGGAATGGGTGCATGCCTTGGTGATTTCCTTGGAGAGGGTAAAACTTTCACTAGAGAGGGGCTCTTGGATGGCTTGTTAAGAATGGCAAGTTGATCATACAGTGGAATCTCATCAGGGATATCTTCGCTGGATGACTCATCAGACGAGTCAGAAACTGCCTTCTTGATTCTCTTGGTGACCGTTTTCTTTCGAGGTGCACGAGGGGAAACAGATTTCCTAGACTTGCTTCCCTTGGAAGCATATGCACGATCCTTCTTCTTCTGTACGTCTTGCTGGGTCAGCGCGACATTTTTCGCTTCAACTTGGTTTTTCCTAGCTTCCCTAGCATCACGCTTGGCTTTGGCCTTCGCCCTCTTAGCCACTTCCTCGGGAAAATCAGCGATGGTTTTGAGGGAGTCAGGGTGAGCATTTGAAGGCTGTGGTGGTCTGACTTTTTCATCATCGGGGCCAATGCAATTTTTCGCAATGCAGTCGTTCCATGGTGGTGTGAAAGCAAACGGAATCTGGTACTTCTTGCGGACATTTTCATATCTGTACCATTTGCCTGCCCAGTGGCGGCGAATTCTTTGAAGCCTGTTGTTGCGGTCAGTCGTTGATTCACCACCTGGTGGAGTTCTGTAACTATCCGGATCAGACATTTCTGCAGTAGCATTCTTTTCTCTACCACGACGACCCTTTTTAGGATTTCCATCAGAGAAGATGGTTAGGGCATCTGTGACCAATTCATCCTCGGGATGACTGTGAACAGAGGGAATTTCCTCATCAACTTCTTCGGATTCAGACTCTTGTTTCTTCTTCGGAGCCTTGGGTGCCTTCGAAGATTTTCCTCCTCCAGTCATTCTCATTCGTTCGGACCTTGATGGAATCTGAGGCAATTCTTCTTCAGAATCTGAATGCTCTTGCGAACTCTGTGCCATGACCAACCTGTGAAATAGAATAGATACGAGGGAAAAAGGGTAGGGTCATAAGCATGCACAGAAAAGATTTTGAATGAAAATGATTTTGAGGGAGTCCAAAAAGGAACTCATGGCAATAAATCCAAAAAGATATCCTTGATAGATTTTACAAGCTAGCCACAGAAAATTCTAGGCAGGTTGATAGCCAACTAATCTTTCGGATAATTACACATGAACCCTAGGTTGAGGAAAACAAGTATGAGGAAGGTCTACAAACCGTACAAGTCAAATCCTACTGATTCCTAAAGATCTACCGCGGTGAAATAAATCAAGGAATATAGCATCGGTAAGAACTGCCCTTATAATAGACATACGGAAAGGAACAGTTCCGGATCCAAGAGCCCTAACATGGCAACTTAAATCAACTACGGCAATGCGGGAGGGAAGATTACCGCACCGACATGATCAACAGCGACGAGATTTCACCAGAGCAGCACGGCGAAGCTTCTCGACGGAGTTGCTACGAGCACAGGCTTGGGTGGAGGTGGAATGAGGGTTTGAGGAACTGAGGAAGAAGACGCGGTGAGGGATATTTATAGCTGGAGAGCTGAACCTCCTCTCCGAAATCTACGGCCCACAGTTGCGGGACATTCCGCCTTCGACGGACACGATCACGATTGTGGAGATCGTGGGCACGTGGCAACCGTTCTCTACGAGAAACTCGGGAAGAGAGCGGGAGTACGAAAGGTTTGAAGAAGGGCTAAACGCCAAAAATGGATAAAAGTTCGAAGTTGATTTCTTTCGCGACCAAGGACGTCGAAGAGAGATTTTCTTCAGATCAAATTGCATGCTCACGATGGACGGCATAGATTTGGATGAGAAAGAATAGAAGGATAAAAGGGTCTGAAACAAAACACTCAGCCAGAAGAGAAGATACACCAAACTAGGAACTATGAGTGAGTTGTTCATCGGACAAAACACAAACACGGCAACTCGAAGACAAACAACAAACTGAAAACAAATAAACACAAAGAACCAGCGCCAACAAGATAGATCTCAGGGTTAAGGATAAACGAGTAGAATCCCTGAGAGAGAGTTCCTACAAGAAGAGTCAGTTCTTTCTCGCAACCCACACTTGTGTGGGCAGCGCAGACCTCATTTGTCTTGACTGAGCAGGGACGTTCCTTCGTTGATCTCTGTAGTTCGCCTGTGCATTTCGAGAGTAATCATATGAATATGCATTGAAATTGTTTCCAGAGACATGAGCATAATAATTTGAGGAGGTACGCATGTACTCCTTTTGTCGAAAGTTTGACTGATATCCATTCGAGGAAGTTGCAGTGCTAATTTTTGAGTGATTATCATTTCCTTGAAGAGAGTTACTCTGCATATTCAGGTTAGCAGTGACAGATAAATTTTCAATGATGCACTTCTTCACCCAGATTTGCTTCTTGGGTGAACCAGACCTGCAGTTAGTCCCAACATACCGAGCGAAAACCTTACCATTCTGTTGTTTGAAGAATTTGTAGTTTGAGTCATCAGACTCGTCAGAAACAACAGAAATGGGAGAGTCATATCCAGACAGAAGTCCAGGTTCGAGAGTTTTGCTTTTAGCAAGAACCCAACTCGTTCAAGGATATTGCTCGGGAGTCCAGTAGGTTCCATCAACGTTGAGTTTCCTTTCGAAACCCAATCCTTCCTTTCGGGGGTTTTTGTGCAGTATTGACTTCTTGAGCACATCACAGAGAATTTGATGCCCCTTGAGACTCTTTAGCATTCCTGTTTCAAGCAAGTTCTTTAACCTGCAATTTTCATCAGAGATAGCAACAAATTCCTCGGAAGAGGGGTTAGAATTATCATTCGTAGTACTTGCAATATTCTCGATGACAGCATTGGAAGTTTCAGCATTCGAATCAGCATTGCTACGTTCTAGGCATTTTGAGCAAGGAGGCACAAAATCATCAGGAAGTTTTTTAGATTGCTCGGTGAAGAGAGAAGCTTTTTCTTTCGCAAGAACGTTATAAGACTCTTTTAGTGACTCGAGTTCTTGATTCCTGTTAAGGAGTTCATCTGATAGACTCTCGTAGTCGACTACAAGAGAATCATATCGATTGGAAAATTTATCAATCGTTGAAGAAAAAGCATCATGCTCTTCAGTCAACTCTTGATTCTTCTCCATCTCTTCGACCAGTAATCCTTCGGATTTCCTGAGATTCCTCTCAAGTTTTTCAAGCTCATCTTGTTGAGATTTGGCAATCTTAACCAGTTTAGTATAGGCAATGTATTCAGAAGAATATTCAGTCATAGATTTTTGGTGCTTTGCTGATACCTGATCCTTTGAGGTTTTTGCCATGAGACAGAGTGCAATTGGTTCATCATCACTTGAAGCATTATCATCATTGTCTGATTCGAGTGATTTCTCGGAGGATTCATAAGCAACGAATGCATTGCCTCTTCCTAGACTTCTGTGCAGCTCTTCGTCTTCTGATTCAGATTCGGATGTCTTATCTTCAGATTCCATATACATTTCAGCACACACTCTAGTTAGCTGCGATATTCTCTTCATCTTAGATTCAATGGTTGCTTTGGCTTGCACGTCAATGACTGGTCTCTTCGAAGAGGATGAGAAAGATTCATTTTTCTTCGAGAGCTTAGTGTGACGGTCCACTCGAGTGAATCCAGTGCAGCGAACAAAAATCCATCTGTTGCTAGGTTTTTCATTTAGTTCCCAGCAAGGACAGTCTGCTATGAAGTGACTGAATTGTTTGCACTTGAAGCACTTCATTTCTTTCGGAGGTAATTTTCTTGAAGATTCAGGCAAGTCAACTTCGTCATCATTTGTGAGACACAGATTCTGATTTCTGAGATTACCTAGTCTTTCTGTGAGCATTTCTAGTTCTCTTGTGATAGAGTGTTGATTCTCGACATCTTCTTCTTGTGAGCTGCCATAGTGGGAAAGAGTTTCCCCTTCACTTTCCGAAGAAGATTCTTGATGCCCATTTTCAAGTTCCATCTTTTCTTCGTGAATAGACAACAGCGTCATGACTTCGACGTAGTGAAGTTCTTCATAGTCTGATCTTTGCTTGTTTCAGCTACGATTGGATCGAAGGTTGCATCAAGAGCACTCAGCAGCTTGTTGACCACATCTCTATCGGTGATATCTGTTACTCCTTGTTGATGAAGTCTTTCAACAATATTTGTTAACCGATCAGTGAGTTCCATAGCACTTTCCCTACGAAGACTTCTGAAACCAGCAAACATGGCACGAAGCATATCAGTGTGTGGATCTGGTCTGACAATGAATTCTTCATGAACATTTTTGATGGCATCCCAGAGTTGCTTGGCAGTGTCAAGCTTTCGGAACCGAATGAAAATGTCTTTCGAGATAGATAATATCTTTTGCTTGAGCATTCAACCACATTACAACTTTTTCATCGGAAGTGAGAGCATCAGGGTGCTGAACGGTGTATCCATTTTCCACAATCTGCCACAGTTCTATCTTGATGGCTTGAAGTCTGATTTTCATTCACTCTTTCCAGTAGACATAGTCATTTCCATCGAAGATAGGAAACCTTTCAGAGTGCGAGGATCTACCTACATACGACATACTCAAAACTCCAAGGTTGTTAGACCTTTAATAAACAGAGACAGGGAGTACCTGCTCTGATACCAATTGTTAGGACCGAGAGTATATCGACCAGAGGGGGGTGAATGGGAGATTCAAAAAAATCCTTGCGAATGTTTTGAACTGATCCCAAACACAGCAGCGGAAATAACTTTCGGTAGAGATGTACTTAATCAAGCACGCTATTGAGGAACATATCTATCGATGTAGGAAGCAATAATAGTTCGAGCATATAATATCACAGGTTTGACAATTATGATGGTAATGCAATATATGAACAGATGCAGCAGCATGAGGGAAAACAAGTTATGAATTTCGAAGGAAATGCAAGGGAAATAGTGACGAGGTGAGTGGATATGGCACTGATTGAAATCACACTAACATGCAGAAGTGCGAAGAGATATAAATTTGACTGAGACGACATAAATGAATGATGAGAGTGCGAAAGATAAGTAACGAACTTTGATAGATCCGATAAAACTATCGACACAGAGCACGAAAGTAAACTGCTGAAGAATATGCAATGAAGTAGAATGAACCAGTGGTGCTCGATGGCGACAGGTGAATTTGGTAGCATAGTTCGCCCTTCTGCCAAAGGACTACGTCTGGTTGGAGGGGTTGTGATTTAACACAGAAGATAAACTCTCTTCGCCCTATTCTCCTTCAACTCGGAGCTTATCAGACTCCAGTTGATTTTACTCGTGGTAGATACTTGTCAGCGATCTCCAAACCTTCGACAGACCTCTTCACAAACCACAATGACTCTTGGTTGCTGAAGATATAGCTCGGTGAAGACAATTACTCTTCAACACTCGAGCCGACACCTATCCGTCTAAAGAGTGCGCGGCTCTCAAGAGTAATAGGTACAAGAACTCTAACTCAGAACTATTGTGATGCTCAACCACTATCTAAGTTTTGGTTCTTGATTTTCTCTCGGTGGATCTTAAACTCAAATCACTCGGAGAGGGGATGCTCAATCAATCTTCTCAAAAATCTTAAGCGGAGCAGCCAACGGGCAACATTGGAGCGGGGTGGCTATTTATAGCCGCAGCCTTCCCTGAAGGGAAAAGACCAAATTGGACATGTGAAGCAGGCAATGGCCGAACGACACGAGTCCAACTGTCGGAAATTGAGCACAACAGTAACATTTCTTGTGGAGCAAGTAATGCTAACTCCTCAGTCTGAAAGATATCTCCGGCAGCACCGAAGAACAACATCTTCTGCTGGCAGGTAATCATTCGAAGCATAAAGAGATTTCTCTCAGTCTTGCATAGGTTTGGGCTAAGCATCACAGCGGATCTAAGCTTCGAGAACCTATACCCCTCTTAATAGTACGGAGGTCCTATGACTCAAAAAAGTGAAAGAAGAACAAGGAGATGAATGCTACGTCTTCACTTCGTCTTCGACTTCCATCGCTGCAGTCAATTTTCTTCGGACATAATCACCGAACCAATTGCTTAGCGTCAGCAATAAATTTTTGAGGGGTTAACTACTTCACATCAATCTTCTCGCCTACATGTCTTCAATGGATGTAGCTCATTCTTCTCTGCTGCACAGATATTCTTCGGTGAAGTTCCTCGAACTTGACACCGGAGACAGCATTCTCTTCGGTACTACATGGACTATTTCTCTCTGTGTGCACTAGCAAACAAATCAGTCCATGCCTGTTTCTGTCAACAATCTCCAAAACACAAGAGGGCAAATATTGCACCAACATATACTCCCGGACGTTTTGACCACCGTATCGCAGAAATCTCTTCTGTTCTTGTTTCGTGCTATTTTTCTGACAGATCTAGATCGCCATGGCTCCCCAAAAGCTTCGTACCAAGCACCGTATTGTGCAACCGTCGCCGGGAAAATGCCCCTATAGTGAGGTTTACTGCGAGTGGTCGTCGGGGGAGGAGGACAATGGCAAGGAAGACAAGGTCGAGGAGGTTGCGGGAACCCAGGCTCCAGAAGGAGGGAAAGCCATCCCTATGGAGGAGACCGCAGAGAAGGGAGATATACTTCAACCCTTATATGATCATCTCTCCCCATCCGTAATTGAAGCCCTAAGAGTCTTTGAAATAGTTTCTGTTCAGAATACATCTCTCACTCATGAAGTTATTTTGTTGGAAGAGCAAAACATCGCCCTTCGGAGCATCGACCGTAGATTGATGTATCTGCTACATCTGAAAGACAAGCTCGCCACTTCATCATTACCACCATCATCGAAGAAAGAAACTTGAGCACACGGGTATGGCCACTCCCCTTGGCTTGTGCCAAGCTTGGGAGAGATGCCCCGGTATCGTATCACCATCACTTTTAACATCTTTACCTATTTTTAGTTCGATCCTTAGTTATTTCGTGATCTAGTTGAATAAAAGTTTAGTATGATCTATTTTCGAGTGCTAGTTGTGTGATCTATCTATCTATGTAATCGAGTTGAGAGTTATGTAATGAAGATTAGTTTGAGTTTTTGCTTCTTTACTTTTATGTCTCAATCCTAGCAATGAAAATAATGAAAAAGATCATATGCTAATCTTATGGAAAGTGATGACATTACATAAAGAAAAGTATAAGTGGTAAAATTTATTGAAAGTTAACAAGCATAGCATTAGTCAATGATGCAATTCATGAAAGAATTAATAAGGGAAGAGAAGATTCACATGCAATTACACTCTCTTGGACATCTTTTATGATTGTGAGCCCCCATTAAGTATTTTATGTCAAATTGTTGACGTTGGACAAGGAAGACAACGTAATGAATTATGTTTGCTTATATTCACATAGAAGCTATATTGTCATAGATCCTCTAACATGTGGTGCTTGCTCAATATCTTTGCTAGCCAAAAATTTGCACCAAGTAGAAATACTACTTGTGCATCCAAAAACCATTAAACCCAGTTTCATGTCATGAGAGTCCACTATATCTACCTATGGATTGAATAAGATCCTTCAAGTAAGTTGTCATCGGTGCAAAAAGCAATAAAAATTGCCTCTAAATATGTCTGAACTTTTATTGTAAGGAAAAATAAACTTTGTACGAACTTGTGATGGTAAAGAAATAAAAGCGACAGACTGCATAATAAAGGTTGCTATCACAAGGGGCAATATAAAGTGACGTTCCTTTGCATTAAGAGCATGTGCATCCAACAATAAAAAGCGCATGACAACCTCTGCTCCCCTCTGCGAAGGGCCTATCTTTTACTTTTATGCATTTACTTTTATGTATTTACTTTTTATGCAAGAGTCAATAGTGTTCTCCCCTATTCCTTTTTTCTCTCTTTTGCAAGCATCATGTGGTGGGGAAAGATCTAGGCACATATATCCCGTTGGATATGGGTGATCATGAGTTATTATTGTTGACATCACCCTTGAGGTGAATAAGTTGGGAGGCGAAATTATAAGCCCCTATCTTTCTATGTGTCTGGCTGAAACTTTTTGCTCCATATATATGTCGTGAGTGTTAGCAATCATAGAAGACTAAATGATGGTTGAGTATGTGGACTTGCTAACAAGCTCCTACATGAGACCCTTCCTGAAAATATGATGAATTGCAATTGCATTGTTGACTGAGAACATAGTTTGTTAGTTTTCAAGAAAGTTTATGCCTTATACTTCGTTGTTGTGATGAATTGTTACTTGCTTATGAGAAGTTTTATGATAATAAAAATTGTTGTTACAATAATGATCATGATGCTACTATGTTCGTATTTTGTTTTTATCGACACCTCTCTCTCTCTAAACATGTGGACATGATTATCGATATCGGCTTTCCCTTGAGGCCAAGCGAGGTCTAAGCTTGGGGGAGTTGATACGTCCATTTTGCATCATTTTTTGCTACTGTTATTTATAGTGTTTTTAATCAATATAACACTTCGTGGAGCAATTCTAATGCCTTTTCTCTCTTAATATGCAAGATTTACACAAGGAGGGAGATTGCCGGCAGCTGGAATTCTGGACCTGAAAAAGCTAAGTCAGAGATACCTATTCTGCACATCTCCAAATGAGCTGAAATTTTACGGAGAATTATTTTGCAATAAATAAAAAATACTGGAAGAAAGAAATACCAGAGTGGGCCAACCAGGTACCCACGAGGCACCAGGGCGCGCCACCCCCCCCCCCCTCCCCAGGCGCGCCCTGGTAGCTCGTGGGGCCCCTGGCCAGCCTCTGGCCCCCATTTTCTGGTATATAAGCCCATTTTCCCTAGAAAAAATATAGAGAAGACTTTCGGGACGGTGCGCCACCGTCTCGAGGCGGAACTTGGGCAGGAGCACTTTTGCTCTCCGGTGGAGAGATTCTGCCGGGGATACTTCCCTCCGGGAGGGGGAAATCGTCGCCATCGACATCACCAACGATCCTCTCATCGTGAGAGGACCAATCTTCATCAACATCTTCAACAGCACCATCTCATCTCAAACCTTAGTTCATCTCTTGTATTCAATCTTTGGCTCAAAACCTCAGATTGGTACCTGTGGGTTGCTAGTAGTGTTGATTACATCTTGTAGTTGATGCTAGTTGGTTTATCTGGTGGAAGATTATATGTTCAGATCCATTATGCTATTCAATACCCCTCTGTTCTTGAACATGATGATGATTTGTGAGTAGTTACTTTTGTTCTTGAGGACATGGGAGAAGTCTTGTCATAAGTAATCATGTGAATTTGGTATTCGTTCGATATTTTGATGATATGTATGTTGTTGATTCTCTTAGTGGTGTCATGTGAACGTCGACTACATGACACTTCACCATCTTTGGGCCTAAGGGAATGCATTGTGGAGAAGTAATTAGATGATGGGTTGCTAGAGTGACAGAAGCTTAAACCCTAGTATATGCGCTATTCCGTAAGAGGCTGATTTGGATCCACATGTTTAATGCTATGGTTAGATTTATCTTAATTCTTCTTTCGTAGTTGCGGATGCTTGCGAAGGGGGTTAATCATAAGTGGGAGGCTTGTTCAAGTAAGAACAGCACCCAAGCACCGGTCCACCCACATATCAAATTATCAAAGTAGCGAACGCGAATCAAACCGACATGATGAAAGTGACTAGATGAAATTCCCATGTGTCCTCGAGAATGCTTTCCTTACTATAAGAGATTGTTTCGGCTTGTCCTTTGCTATAAAAAGGATTGGGCCACCTTGTTGCACTCTTTGTTACTATTGCTACTTGTCACTTGTTACAAATTATCGTGCAATCAAACTACTCGTTACCGATAATTTCAGTGCTTGCAGAAACTACCTTGCTGAAAACCGCTTGTCATCTCCTTCTGCTCCTCGTTGGGTTCGACACTCTTACTTATCGAAAGGACTACGATTGATCCCCTATACTTGTGGGTCATCACTTAACTCCATCTCCGAATAAACCTAAAAGCTTAAACAATCCACAAATTTCATCCACATAGATCAAGTGCATATCAGGATGTACCTTTCCATCTCCTGCATAAGGATTAGCTAGCAGTTTCTCTACCATACCCAAAGGAATTTCATAATAAATATTTTAAGTAGGTTCAATAGGTTGAGGAGAAACTCTTATTGCTTTCGGTCGAGGTGAAGATACCCCGAACAAGCCCCTCAAAGGATTACTTTCCATAGTGACAAGTGACAATAAATTTCAGCACGTAACATAAATGTTTCCTTACCAAATTCCACTCACCAAAGGTGCTTCACTCTCCGGCAACGGCGCCAGAAAAGAGTCTTGATGACCCAAAAGAATAGGGGATCAATCGTAGTCCTTTCGATAAGTAAGAGTGTCAAACCGAACGAGGAGCACAAGGAAATGGCAAGCGGTTTTCAGCAAGGTATTCTCGGCAAGTACTGAAAATAGCGGTAACAAATAGTTTTGATAGCAAGATAATTCGTAACAAGTAACAAATAGTAACGATAACAAAAAGTGCAACAAGGTGGCCCAATCCTTTTTGTAGCAAAGGACAAGCCGAAATGAACTCGTATAATAAGCAAAGCATTCATGAGGACACATGGGAATTTCATCTAGTCACTTTCATCATGTTTGTTTGATTCGCGTTCGCTACTTTGATAATCTGATATGTGGGTGGACTGGTGCTTGGGTGCTGTTCTTACTTGAACAAACCTCCCACTTATGATTACCCCCTCTCGCAAGCATTCGCAACTATGAAAGAAGAATTAAGATAACTCTAACCATAGCATGAAACATATGGATCCAAATCAGCCTCTTACGGAATAGCGCATAAACTAGGGTTTAAGCTTCTGTCACTCTAGCAACCCATCATCTAATTACTACTCCACAATGCCTTCCCTTAGGCCCAAAGATGGTGAAGTGTCATGTAGTCGACGTTCACACGACACCACTAAAGGAAGCACAACATACATATCATCAAAATATGGAACGAATACCAAATTCACATGATTACTTATGACAAGACTTCTCCCATGTCCTCAAGAACAAAAGTAACTACTCACAAATCATATTCATGTTCAAGATCAGAGGGGTATTGAATAGCATTAAGGATCTGAACATATAATCTTCCACCAAATAAACCAACTAGCATCAACTACAAGATGTAATCAACACTACTAGCAACCCAGAGGTACCAATCTGAGGTTTTGAGACAAAGATTGAATACAAGAGATGAACTAGGGTTTGAGATGAGATGGTGTTGTTGAAGATGTTGATGAAGATTGGTCCTCCCACGATGAGAGGATCGTTGGTGATGTCGATGGCTTCAATTTCCCCCTCCCGGAGGGAAGTATCCCCGGCTGGATCGCTCTGCCAGAGAGCAAAATAGCTCCCTCCCAGGTTCCGCCTCGAGATGGCGGCGCTTCATCCCGAAATTCTTCTCCTGATTTTTTTTTCTAGGGCAAATGGCTTCATATAGTGGAAGGAGGGGGCCAGACGCCAGCCAGGGGCCCCACAAGGCATCAGGGCGCGCCCAGGGGTGCCGCGCCCTGTTGCCTTGTGGGCAACTGGTGGGTCCCCTCTGATATTTTTTTTCTCCCGTATTTTTTATATATTCAATAAAAAATCTCCGTGAAATTTCAGGTCAACTGGAGCTCTGTAGAATAGGTATCTCTGATGTGGCTATTTTAGGTCCAGAATTCCAGCTGCCGGCATTCTCCCTCTTCTTGTAAATCTTGCAAAATAAAAGAGAAAAGGCATAAGAATTGTACCATAAAGTGAAATAATGATTAAAAACATAATAATTATTCATAGGAAATCATGATGCAAATTGGACGTATCAGTTATCTTGATGGAACTTGAATTTGTTCATCGTCTCCTGAAGTTCATTCTCCTGGCAATAAATACTGAATATATCCACTTTTTCATTGATAACTTGTTCAATAGGCTTACCTTTCTCTTGAGTAACCTTCCTAAATTCTACCATGTCTTTATTATGATATATTTTCCCTTTTGGCTTAGCTGAATCCTTGATATTCCATTGTTCCCGTGCAGTTGCAATTTTCTCAATATGTTCATTTCCTTCTTCCAGGGTTAATGACATAAATTGTCCTCCTGCACTCAAATCAAGAATAGATTTTGATTCCTCGTTAATTCCATGATAAAACATATGAAGTATAACATATTTAGCATAACCATGGTTAGGACATAGGCTTAAAAATCTAGAGTATCTCTCCCAAGCTTTACTCAATGTTTCACCATCTTCCTGGACGAATAAGGTGAGGTTCTGTCTCAATTTAGTAATCTTCGAGCTTGGAAGAAAATTAGCCATAAACCTTTCAACACACATAAGCCAACTGGTTATACTCCCTTGAGGCAATCGATTATACCATTTTTCTGCATCATCCTTCAAAGAGAACCTAAAGAGCCTTAATAATACGAATTCTTGTGATACATCTTTCAATTTAAAAGTTCCACATAAGGTGTCAAAGAACATAAGATGTGCTTGAGGGTCTTCTGCTTCAGTTCCAGCAAAGGCGTGCTTCTAACTTCTTCAATAAGATCACAGTCAATCGAATACTCTTTAGCATAATTAGTAGGTTATACTATAGGAGATCTAGAAATAAATACTGGAGCACAATGATCCCTGATAGTCTTCTTGGGCTTTGGAGTAATCAACATTTCTGCAAAGAAAGTGTTAAGCTCAACCGTTTCACTATTTTTGTATTTTTCTATTAATGAAGCTTGTTGCTCCTGAGGAAAACGAGCAATATAATATGGTAAATACGATTTTCCCGAATGAGTAGATCCCCTGTGAATTACAAGAAGCATCTACAATAACAACACCTGCAAAAAAACAGTTACGAAACTAATACTCTGCGCTTAGCTCCCTGGCAACGGCGCCATAAAGTGCTTTGCTGCCTGCAAGCCAAACAGGGTGGTGTAGCACTTTCGCAGAAGTATCCCAATGGGTAATTGTCCTAACGAAGAGCGGAGGAGACTATTTATAGGTAGTGTTTCTGTCCCACACAAGGCGTCACAGTTCTTATGTGAAGTAACTGCTGGAGCTTCTGCAAATATCGTTACTGTCCTGAATCACGAATAAACCAGTTTGACAAATATAAAGAGAATTGTAGTAACAACTAAGAGATCTAATAAAAGTAAACAGCATGAATTAAAGCTACGGTTGTGTTTCCTGCAATGAAGAGATTAGGTGTCGAGAGATTTCGGACAATGGTAAGAGTTTATAAAGTGTGTCGGTGCGACGGTAATACCAGTTACCTTGTATTGTACTCATAGCATTTGATATAAGGGTTCTATGGTTCTCCCTAAAATAACGAAACTCCTCCTCTAGGTATTATATCTCATTCTTTGGTCCTGCTTCTCCGTTGCCACGGAGTGGGCGTGTCCAGAATTAAGGTCCTTAGACCGGAACAAAGCATTAAGTTCAATGAATTACCGTTATCTCATATTGTCTTCGATCCTCCTAGATACCACCACCTGTCACGTTAGAGGTCACAGATTTCCTAAACAATATGTGTTACCTGCGTAGGTCTTGAGATCATGTTGCCTGGGCCCTTAAATTAGACAACACGCATAGAGTTCACCACAGCATAACAACGTACTAGATAATCATACTACTACGAATGCAAATGACGACATATATAATAGGCACAAATTAATCTTACCACTTACCTACATCTCCCACACCTAGGGGGAATTACTCACGCATCATAAGAGCGGAATCAATCACCAAAGAGATAAATCCAATGAAAACCATATCGATAATACCGTGAAGATTCACAATAAGATGAAATGGATAATTCAAATAGTCTTGATCTCCAAACAAGATTGAGTAATATTACAATTGTTCTCCCAATTGGAATTCCTCTTACAATAGTGAAAAGGGTGATGATGATGATGATGATGATGATGGAATTGAAAGGACCAAAGACTAAGAAGATCTTTGAAAGTTCTTCACATCCCCTCTTCTTCTGTTCTGGTGGTGTGGCGGTGGCTAGAGTTCTCTTCTCCCCTCGGCCCCTTTACGAAAGTTGCTTGTATAGACGTGGTGGAGCCGATGGCAGTCCATACGACCGCTCATGCGAGTGCTTGTGGTCTTATGGAATGCCGTCTTTTACTCTGATTCGTCAGGTGACTTCAGTTTCTTCAGGAAAGTTGCTCTTTTTGGCTTGATTTGCAGCAATTTTCCTTGGTTTCCTTCCATAGATGGTATTTCCTGCCAAACATTGAGGAAGTGGATTTTCTTATCTTTCGAGGGTTTGGCGTTAGAAATATCCGAAGAGTAATAAGAATTCCAGTGAAACCGAGCAAAAATCACTACTAAAACATCACAAATTCTCGAGCCATCACATATTCAACCCCCCCCCCCACCTCTAGTCAACCATATCGATCCTTTCAAACGATATTCTCAAGGAAAAGATGTGAGATACAAAATGAATCATTTGGTTGCAAATATAAATAAATACGCAGATTTATTAATAGGAAAGGAGTGCGGGTTGATTTTAATAAAATAATAGAAGGCTCATTTTGCAGATATGCCACTATCCTCGCCCAACTGGGGATGTATCAGATGATGTCGAGCCTCCCGCGCTCTCGTAATACAAGCCCATGTGGAGGAGCTGCTGGACTTGTGCGTAATTATTATACTTGGGGGGGGGGGGGGGGGGGGGGGGGGGACGGTCTGCAAATTGGCCAGAGCTCATATTTACCCTAGGAGCATCAAATGGCCGAGATCGCTTTGGACCATAGGAGCATCTCATATTTACCCTCTCCCAGCCTGATCCTCTCCTTATATTTCCTATCCCATGGCTTAAATAGTGCACAAGTAAGGGCAGTGCACATGATATGTTCTCCCTGCTTCATCCTAGCATTTCGGATGGCCCTTGCATTGGACAGTGGTACCAGCGCCTCTGCATCCCCAACAGGGCGCTCCAACTCCTATGCTAGCTCCCAGTTCAAGGCTGCATCACGGTCCTCCCACCGCCGCATGATCATGGCCATAACATCCCCCGCACCGCCCTGCTCCCTCGCAGCCACATTCTCTTCTCCCACCGGTGTTATGGATGACGGCGTGGCACCCCATGACGGAACGCCTAGTTGTGGTGATGCTACGATCAACGGAACAGTACAACCCTTTGTACAAGGATACACCTCCCTGATAGCTGCACCACAGTGAAAGTATCTGGTGCACCGGTGCTTGTGGTGCTACCGGTGCACCGGACGCTTGAAAATGTTCGGAAAAATCTGAAAAAAAAATTAGCACATTAACACAACATCGTGCTACCGGTGCACCAGATACTTTCCGATGCACCACAGCCCAAGACTCTCCATCCCCAACTAATTCAGAAATAATACCACAGTCTTTACTTCTCCGTTGTGTTGCATGTTTGTTATCTTCTTTTTTTGCCCGGGGGGGGGGGGGGGGGGGGGGGGGGGGGGGCATATTTGTTCTCTATACACCTATTCTTTTATCTGAAAGTAGAAGCTGGACACATGATACATCTATTTCGGTCTAAGAATTGATCGAACAAAAATAACACAGGAGCATTCTACCTCAATTATTCCCTAATTAGCCAATAACACCTATATTATCCCTATTTCTTACAAGCCGGGTCTAGTCCGTTCATTGGCACGGAATCACACTCTCATCGTCCCTGTCTGGGTCCTACCAATCTAAACTATGCAAAATGTATGCTGCAAGATCAGTAATCTTGAACTCGGATATGTAGCCCGTTGGGAGCTTCCACCCGGGGGAATTTCAAGATGGTGTTCTTGCCTTCCTCCTCCCATCTGCAACATCAAGACCGAATGACAAATATTTGTTGTTAGTCAATAATAATGCTGGAGTTGTTTTCTTAGCAACTGAGTGTGGAGTAACAAAAGGAACAGACCTGTATCGAGTCACGAAATAGTGAAGGAAAGTCGCAATCTCAACCGTGCCCACCTCCTTCCCGGGGCACATCCGGCCGCCTCCCCCGAACAACATGAAGTGTGGGTGTGATTCCATGTTCTTCTCCTGTATATTTTTAGTAGGTAGCACAAGATTAGAACTTCCTCTGTTGTGGTGGTATGTTTGAGTAGGTAGTAAAAATCATAATTGTCCGCTCTTTTGCTTACCAGCCATCTCCATGGGTTGAAGGTCGTCGGGTCAGGGTACATGAACGGATCGTAGTTTATCTCCCTTGTGTAAACATAGATTCTCCAGCCTTTTGGAATGATATACCCTAAACAAAATTGGTGAATCATGGGTAAATGACAGCTTTGTTGCATTAGAACAAACTTCATATTTACATAGAAAATGCAGAAATGGCAGGATAATTTGCAAGCATAACTCACCATTCATTTCTACATCCTGAGTAGTTTTTCTCAGCAGCCCATTCACGACTGTGGCTAATCTTAGCGTCTCAAAGATGACCTGCATGGTAGAAGTATCCATGGGTACATCATGATCATACTCATAGTAAGTTCCTGTTCTCACTTCATTATTGTGTGTGTTTGATCTCCTACATACAGCTCGAGTGAAGGCCATGGACTTGAAATCCTCGTAGTTGATAGCCTCCTCTGGCGATTTTCCCTTCCTGATATCAAGATGCTCTCTCTACATTCAGAAGTGAAAAGACAATCACTAAACTCTAGAAGCACATGATCTTTTCTTTGAAATCAAAATTGTTTTTTGCCCGCAAAAACAATATTGATTTTCAGAGTATGTGTACATACCGTTAGTTCTTGGAGAGCCCGTGAGTGGTCGGACAGGTACTTGACAGCCATCATTGAGGTCGTCGACATGGTCTCATACCCGTCGTAAATAAGGGTGATGATCAAGTCAATGATCTGCTCATCACTGAGCTTTTCCCTGGCCCCATCGTCGCCACTTCTCAATAGAGCGTCCAACATGTCGTCGTGAGCTTGAATAGAGGACCTCCGCTCCGTGATCATCTTCTCTAGCATGGACACGAGCTTCTTCCTCGCCTGCAAGCCCTGGTAATACCTGGTCCCTGGAAAGTTGATGGGCAAGGAGATGGTGCCGAGCACAAGGTTGTAGAGCTCTGTATTGATGGCATCAGAGAGCGGGCCAGCGGTGATGCCGGTGATTTGCCTGAGCGCAGATAGCAAGGTCATCTAAAAGGGAAAGTCAGTCAGCAACGATATGAGCACATAAGATTCTGTGATATATTATTGCCATGCCCATGCAAGGAGATGCTTCTATGAAACTCTGCAACAACCACAAAAGCGGCAAATGGGAATGACGATGTCCCGAAATGTGTTACTCTGTTTTTAGCAAGGAGATAGTATAAAACGTTGCAACAACCACTTTGGATTTTTCCCCCTTTACTGAGTTACAACTTTGAGTGTGTACCAATTTTTTATATGTCCCTAAATTTTTTATACTAACTGACCTCCTTGGTCTTTGTCTGGACGTCGACGACGGAGCCGGACCATCCATCGAGGTGGGAGCGCATGAAGGCATCGATCTTGGGGAGGAGGCTGGTGCGGAGCGCGGTGGGGTGCACGAGGCCGAGTATGGCGCCGCGGATGACCCGGTGCAGCGGGCCATGCACGGCACCGATGTTGTTGCGGCCGAGAATGTCGAGCATGGACTGCGGATAGCCCGGGACCAGGCCGCTGGACTCGCCCTGGAGCAGCATGCGGCGGTTGAGCTCGGGATCCATGCACACCACCGTGGGGCACCCTAGGATGTGCGTCCGGAAAATCCTCCCGTATCTGCAGCAGCGCACGGATTAATTCCTCGTAGTAGTTTCAAAAAAAGCTTATATGATATAGAGTATTATATATTCTTTCGTTTCTTAATATATTACCTTCTTCCCAAAAAACTTGTCTTAGATTTATCTAGATACGAATGAATCTAACACTAAGACGTGTCTAGATACATCCATCCGTATCTAGACAAATGTAGAACAAGTTTTTTGAGACAAAGGAAGTAGCAAACTAAGAAAAAAGTTTGTCTCTTCACCGGGATACCTGAAATCCCGGTGAAGAGACATGTCCGTCCGGACATTGGTAGCTACTACTCTAAGAAAGAAAATGCATCATCAAGATCAACCATGCGAGCAACCGGCAAGTTGACGGACGTACCTGAGCCCCCTCTGCTTCATGAAGATCGGGCCCTGCTTGAGGAACACGGTGGTCTCGCCGAACAGCGGCCACCCCATTGTCCCCGGCGGCAAGCACCTCCGGCCGTACCTCACCTCGTTCCACCTTAGCAGCAGGTTGCTCGCAACAACCACGCCGACCACAACACCGATCAACACCAGGAGGAGCGGCATCTTCTTCTGCTCCTTACTGCCTCCACTCCTCTGCCTCTTGGATGCTCTGTTTTGGTTCAAGAGGTTCAAGAGGCAGGGCAGATCTGGTTGTCTCTGTCTCGGCAACAAGTGTTGTTCTTGCTGTTAGGAGTTAGGCAGGGGTGGAGGCCGTTTTATATAGGGAGGCCGGGAGGCAACACGCCACACGCCACAGCATCCATTTATTACTCGGCGATTAAGGGGAGAATCACATGCAGATTGGTAATTACCATCCATTTAATACTTGGTGATTAAGGAGAGAATCGCATGCAGATTGGTAATCTCTGTCTCCATCTCCATCTTTCATCTTCACCATTTTAGTACTAAAAGCACGAGTTGGGTTGGATCCAAACAATATCAGCGTATAAACCTGGCGGTTCAGATTTGTCTATGTTGTATTGTCAACACCAACAACGACTAATCCTCACCATTAATTATCTTCATCTGATGGCCCGTATTCATCCAATAAGGTACCCTCTCTAATCACCAAAAGAGGGCGTGCAATCCTTAGCGGCCATTAACTTGAGAATCGCATGAAGATTGGTAGTAGTAATTGTAATTCATTTAATACTCGGACAGGGGTGATGGGCGACCAACGGTGGGCGGTTTCCTTCGCCCCCGATCTCGGCTCCCGTCGTCTGAATCTCGACGCCGGCAAACTGGTTCTCCGGCATGATTCGCTCCGTATGGTTCTCCTCAACGAGCGGGGACACACGGTAGATGCTCTGTAACACCCCCATGTAATTGAGCTACAGTAATCACCTTTTGATAGTGCCAAGTCAGGATGTTTAATAGTGCTTGATCATCATTTGCATCATATCTCATTTCAAATTCCAATTCAAATTGAAATTGAAATTTAAAGTGAAAATAAAAGTTGCTCCAAATTGGAAACTAAAATATTCATTAAATAGAAAATAATACATAATTAATTATGTTAAGAAAAACAACATCACCTAAATTACCTAGATGACCCTAACATCATCAAAACAGTACCAAACAGAGATATTTAATACCTTTTTAATTAATTAAAATTCAAATGAAAACCTATGGGCTCCAAACCTTTTTCTGGCAGTGAGTTATATTGCCTAGCAATTAAATGGACAATTTACATATTTTAGAAAACTGAAATGGTGGCCAAACTGTTTACTAAACAGAAACTAAAAAGGAAAACAGAAAAGAACAACAAAGAAAAGCAAAAGGCCAACGCACCTGGGCTCTAGTCAACCGCCGCGGCCCAGCCCACCTCGCCATCTCCCCCTTCCTACTGCTCACGCGCGCGGTCGCCCGCGCCCGACCGCGCCCGTCGCCGGCTAGCCTGGAAACCCTAGCCGCCCCTGAGATCTTTTCCCCCTCCTCCCTTGCTCGCCTTCGAGCTCGCCCGAGAGCTCCTCTCGTCGCCGCCGTCGATTCGCCGCCTCGAGCCCTCCCCGCGCCCACCTTGGCACCTCTACAGGCTCACCGTGAGCCTCTGCTTCCTCTCCTCTCTCTCCCGTCGCCGTTAGCTGCCCGTAGCCGCCGCTGCCATCGCCGCCCGAAACCGCCTCGGCCGACGAGCTCGTCGCCATCAAGCTCAACTGAGCACGGCATCGTGCTCAGCACACTCGCAGCAGCCGAACGCGCCCGCTCGCAGCCCTTGACGTGCCCGCAGTCGCCGGATCAAAGCTCGCCTGAACGCGCCGCCGCTCGCCGTCGACGTAGCGCTCCACTCCAGCCATCCCAGCTCGCGAGACCGCCACAGATCGACGCGCCTCACTCCCCTCTTTCGAACGCCGCCTCGCGCGCGCGAAACGATGGCCGGAGCGCGAAATCCGACCGCTGCCCGAGCCGCGCCGCCGTGAAGATGGTCGCCGGAGTAACTCCGGCGACGTCGCCGACGACGTTCGATGTGGCGCCACCTGGCCCACCCCTGTGATGCTGACTGGTGGGTCCGCGTGCCCAGTTGACCGAGTCAACTCGGCTGACTGGGCACCTGTGTCACTGACACGCGGGTCCCACCCCGATTAAACATTTTTAAAATAAATAAAATGTTAATTAAAACATTAATTAATCTGTTAATTAATTAGTTAATCTAATCTGACACTGACATATGGGCCCACTAGCTAATAAGGTTAATTAGTTAAATCAACTTCTGATTAATTAGCTGAGTCACTGACCAGTGGGACCCACTGGTCAGGTTTGACTCTGGTCAGCCGGGTTTGACCCGCTGACGTCACATTGACATCATCATTCACTATTTCGGATAATTCTAATTAAATTAATTTCAGAAATTCCAGAAAATGATTAAAACTTTGAAAAATCGTATAAAATAAACCATAACTCGGATGAAAATAATTTATATATGAAAAATGATCAGAAAAATATGAAGAATCCGAATATGTGGTCAAAATGCTTGACCATCACTCCTATCTAGGTGAACATGGAACTTTTTTGCCCGTAGTCGATAAATGAATAGTGCATAACCTTAATAAAATAAATCCAAATAAATTCCTAAATTATCTAAAGCAGTTAGATAGGCGTTATATCATCTCTGCATATCATTTAGGCATGTCTTGCATCGCTATTGCATTGTTGCCATGAATTTATTGTTTCTTCCCCCTCTTTCTCTCCCGATAAACGCCGAGACCGCCGCCGACGCAGCTGTGTACGACAACGCTCCAGACGAGCAGCCTTCCGACGACCAGCCCCTCTCAGCAGATCTTCCAGGCAAGCAAAACCCCCTTGATCATAAGATATCGCCCATTCCTTCTCCCTTATGCTTGCATTAGAATTGCTTCCGTTGTTATTCCAATAACTCTTATTCTGATGCATAACCTGATTTTGTCGCCTGCTATTGGTACCTACCTGTTGTCCCATGAGGCTTAGTTAGCTATGCTATTGATTCATCTGTGGGCCTTCACCCTTGTCCGTTTTGCCATGCTTGATATCGGGCCGTGATCACTCTGCGTGATGATCACGGAAATATTACATATTGCAATACTTAAACTGCTAAAGTCGGGCTGGTGTAACATCCCCATGTAATAGCTACAGTGATCACCCTTTTGATAATGCCAAGTCACCATGATTAACAGTGCTTAATCATCATTTGGATCATATCTCATTTCAAATTCCAAATCAAATTGAAATTCAAATTTAAAGTGAAAATAAAAGTTGTTCAAATTGAAAACTAAAATGTTCATAATATTGCAAATAATCCAGAAGCAATTATAAAAATATAGTCAACATTAATTGAATTAGTTAAATGACCCTAACACCCTAAAACAGAAACAAAACAGCCATATTTAATACATTTATATTTAATTAAAATCAAATGAAATCATATTGACTCCAAACCACTTTCTGGTAGTACATAATATTGCACTGTAATTATTGTGCTAAGTCAGATATTTTACAAAACTAAAATTGTGGCTAAACATTTAACAAATCAGAAAGGAAAAATCAAATTAGAAAAGAAAAAGAAAAAGGCACAGGACTCACTGGCGCGCTGTGCCTTGAGTGCACAGTGCAAATCGGCCCAGCCTGCCAGGGCCTTCTCCTTCCTCCCGCCAGGCCGCGCTTCGCCATGGCCGTCCGAACGGCGATGGCCAGCTGTTGGCCATCCCGCGGCTCCCCCGTGCGGTTAAGGGCCTCCCCGAGCGCCTCTCGTCCTCCCCGAAACCCTAGCCCCCTCAGTTTTCCCCCTCGCCCGTATTTGAGCTCGCCCAAAAGCTTCAGTCGTTGCCGTCGTCGATCCCGCGCTCTCCGTCGACCTCCAGCCTCGCCGACATGCCGTAGTTCATCGCCGTCGTCCGCTACGTCGATTGGTGCACGCCACTGGAGCCGGGAGCCCCCACCGCGAGCGCTACTTCCTCTTCTTCCTCCTCGGGCATCTTTGCCTCCATCGCCGATTCGCCGCCGACGAGCTTCCCCGAGCTCGCTGACGCACACCTGCAGGCTCACGGTAAGCTTGCGCGCATTTCCCCTCACTCCCCTGCCTCTAGTCATCGCCGTAGCCGTCGCATTCGACATGGCCGAATGCTCCGCCGCCCGCACTCGTCGCCGGCGAGCTTCCGGCGACCATTTGGTCCTACGCGTATGCCCAACAGCTTCGCCGCAACGCGTAGGCCTCGCCTACCCCTTTAGTTTCTTCGCGCGCACGCTGCAACGCCGAGACCGTGCACCGCCCGAGAAGCCGCCGCCCGCCGTCGTCGCCGTCGCCCATTCCGGCCACCGTTGCCGCCGTGACCCCCACCATCGGACGCGGCATGAACTGCTCGTTCCAGAGAGCCATAGCACGCGCGAAATGATGCCCCACAGAACGAATCCTAGCTCGTCGGAGTTCATCGCCGCACTCGGGCTCGCCGGCGTGCTCCGGTGGCCGGCGTCCGACGTGGCCGACCGGGTCCCACCCTCTGTGACGCTGACTCGTGGGGCCACGGGCCCAGTTGACCGAGTCAACTCGGCTGACTGGGCACCCGTGTCACTGACACGCGGGTCCCACCCCGTTTAAATGATTTTAAATAAATAAAAATATTAATAAATCGGTTAATTAATTAATTAATTAAGTTAATCGCTAATCAGTGACATGTGGGTCCCGCGTGTAATAAACTGATTTTATAAATAAATAAAGTTAATTATTTCGTTAATTAAACTAATTAACTAATTAGTCACTGACAACAGGGTCCACCTGCTAATTACCTATTTAACTAAATTAACTACTGTTAAGTCTAAACAGTCTATGACAGATGGGCCCCATCTATCAGGTTTGACTCTGGTCAGACAAAGTTGACTGCTGACGTCACAATGATGTCATGCTGACGTCAGCATGCACTGTTTCGGATAATTCGATTTAATTAAATTCCTGAAATTCCAGAAATTGTTTAAAACTTTGAAAAATCATATAAAATAAACCGTAACTCAGATGAAAATAATTTATATATGAAAAATGATCAGAAAAATATGAAGAATCCGAATATCCTACCAACATACCTGCACACCCCTCTAACATACTGAACATGGGACTTTTTGCCCGTGTTCAATAAATGAATAGTGCATAACTTTAATAAAATAATTTCAAATAAATTCCTAAATTATCTAATACAGTTAGATAGGCATTATATCACCTCTGCATATCATTTACGCATGTCATGCATCGCTGTTGCATTATTGCCGTGTATTTATTGTTTCTTCCCCCTCCTTCTCTCTCGATAGCCCCCGAGACTGCCGACGACGCTGCAGTGTACGACGACCCTACCGACGACCAGGCCCCTTCAGCTGAGCTTCCAGGCAAGCAAACCCCCTTGATCATCCAGATATCACCCATTCCTTCTCTCTTATTCTTGCATTAGAATTGCCCCTGCTACTGTTCCGATAGCTCCTATTCCGATGCATAGCCTGATTTTGTCGCCTGCTACTGATACATTACCTGCTATCCTATGATGCTTAGTTAGATATGCTATGCTTCATCGGTGGCCCTTCACCTTGTCTGTATGCCATGCTTGTTACCGGGCCGTGATCACTCTAGAGGATGATCGCGGAAATGTTTACATTGCAGTAGTTAAATTGTTAAAGTCGGGCTGGCCCAAGGGTGCCCGCGAGAGAATAACATTAAAGACGGGTCGGCTCCAAGAGCACCCGCGCGTCATGTATTACCAAGTCGGAGCGACAGGAACCCTATTCGTCTCTGCGAGTTACTAAATACACCTAACGGATTTGGGTATTTGATCTGAGTGGGTCGTTGGCCCTATACGCACTACCACCACGTGGGATAATGGTTATGGGACCCTCTACATCGTAGTATCAGCCGAAAGCTCTTCAGACGTCAAAGCTCACAGATGCGGGCTGGTTAGGGTGGGCTGGTTACGTCACTGGTGTATTCAGTGTCGCGCCTGGGCCCCGACCACCCACGCAACATGCAGGAGTGCAAAGGGTGATGGCCCAAGACCCCTTCGCACTTAGGATTTAGATGGCGTGTTGACCTCTCTGCCGAGCCTAGGAAGGACTGCGTCGTGTCGATCTCCCGAGGCCGGGCATTACCCAGCAAGTGTGTCCGGCCAGATGTGATCGTGCGTGTTGGGTAACAGTAGTGCACCCTTGCAGGGAAGTTATCTATTCGAATAGCCGTGTCCACGGTAACAGGACGCTCGGAGTTGTATGTTGATCCACTACAACTACAAATGGATACTGTTACAAAGATAAACTGTTACTACTGCTCTCGGGATCACTTTCTCGCAGGATAGTCGAGGAAGGATCTCAGGGAGTTACTAGAATATGATTGATTATATATTATCTTGCTCTACTCTCTTCTATTGCTGCAAGAATTGCTTCAAGATGCTAGTCTTCGATAGGCTAGGCCTCTCCCCCCCTGTTCCAGCATTTCTGCAGTTTAGTCCAAAGATATAGCCCCATTCCTTTGATACCGATGCATATTTAGTATAGTTCTGATGTCAGTCTTGCGAGTACTTTGGATGAGTACTCACGGTTGCTTTGCTATCTTTTTCCCCATACCCACTTGATGCAATCAGACGACGGAGCCCAGGAGCCAGACGCCGCCACAGGAGACTACTACCAGGAGAGCCCCGGAGGCACGTACTACTGGGTTGAGCCAGCCGACCAGGAGTAGATTCGGAGGCTCCCAGGCAGGAGGCCTGCGCCTTTTTGATCAATGTCGTTGTTTGTGCTAGCCTTCTTAAGGCAAACTTGACTAACTATGTCTGTACTCAGATATTATTTGTGTGTATGACTTATGTATTCGGGTCCTCGTGACCCCTGGTTTGTAATATGAAGATTTATGTTTAAATTTGAGTTTAGAGTTGTGTTGTGATATCTTCCCGTGAGTCTCTAGTCTCGATCGTGCACGTTTGCGTGTATGATTAGTGCACGGTTGAGCAGGGGCATCACAAGTTGGTATTAGAGCCGACTACCTGTAGGAAGCCCCCTTTCGATTCCTTGGTCGAAGTTGAGTCTAGTCTTTGCAAAACGATTTTTCTAACATGGCTGTGTGGCTTACGGGCCCACGTCGCCAATGGGTGGTATTAGGATCTTTTATTCCTCTTCTATACTCTGGGACTCTGAACTCTCTTCTTTTCGGGTTAAATGATTTTGCTAACTCTGACACTAGGTTCTCGTAATCACATTCACCCGGAGAGCTGGATTATCTGCAACTAGTCCTTTTCCTTTGAACTGGTTAATCTGATAACCACCTTTTTCTTTTCTCTTGGTCTGTTTAACCTTCCTTTCCAAGTTATCATATGCTCCTCACACTGTCTTTTGACATTCTGCACTATCTTATTTCAGATGCGTCCCGCAAGACAGCTTGTCCGTCTGACCGTGGCTCATGATGCGACTGGATTTCCGGCCATTTTGGTCGAACTTCTGACCAGGCTGGGATATCGCTGGTATCCCGAGTACACGGTTTATGAGGATTACCGCGAGTTCAACCAGGAGAAGTACCATGCTAAGGTTTGCATCTTTGATCGGCAGGACATCTCCGTCACTGAGTTGCACACCTTTCACGGTGTTGGAGTGACTGTCGACATGGCAGTCCATGATGCTGCCTATACTCCTATTGCCCGTCTCCGTGGAGAACACAGCAGTCGCTTGGAGCATACTGCCTTCAGATACATCCCGTATGCTCCTGTTGGGGATGAGACTGGATACTACACTGATGTGAGTACGCCGTACGTGTCGCGTCGCTATGACCCGCAGGTTTTGGTACAGTACACTCAGGCTCTGGACCGCACTGCTCGAGCTCTTGCTGTCGAGTTGCACGCTACTCGTGCTCGTCTTTACGACGCTCTGACACAATTGCTGCCAGCAGTCAGTGCACGGATGCACCCAGAGTACATTCTTTACCCGCGCAGGACGGAGATGCCACCAGGTCTCGAGTGACCTACTGTTGGAGGTTATACACCTCCACGTGGTCCTCTTCTTCCAGTTCGGGACCAGGTTCTGCATCAGAGTGTTCACGGAGCGCAGGATCCTTCTGTCGAGGGTACCCTGCCACGTCACCTGCAGCTGCCTGGCTTCAGTGGTTTTCTCCGACGCAGATGTAGCATATTGCCATGTCACGTTGTTGTATCCCTCCACCGCGTGCCTGCGCGCCGCCTAGTATGTCTAGCTATTAATTTTGCGAACTTATGTTGTCCGCGTGTAACCGATTATGTGTATGGATCTGTATGTCTTAATTGACTACTGTTATGTATCTATTGCACTACTTGTTCATTGTCGTGTTACATCATGTTTGTCTCTAAACACTTGCAGTTGCTTTTACTAAACTACCCCCTGTTAAATCTTTAGCAGGATGGTTAGACCAGGTGGTCGTGGTCGTGGCCGTGCTCCCGAGCAGCCACCACCGCCAGACTATATGGCAGCTATGATGCAGCAATTTGAGCTGAACCGCCAGTTCATGGTTGGAATCATGGCTCAGTTTCCGCAACAGAACCAGAATGCTCAGAATCCGGAACCTGCCCCAATAACTCTGCAGAAGTTTGTGCGACTCAACCCTGCTATTTATCGCACCTCTGAGCAGCCACTGGATGCTGATGACTGGCTTCGCGACATCACCTACGAGATGGAGTCTGCCAATGTCGCCCCTGCCAACTTTGTCACCTTCGCGTCCTACTTCTTGAAGGGTGCCGCTGCTCAATGGTGGCACACCCACAGGAGTTCGCTACCTGTTGGGACAGTCATTACTTGGAACGAGTTTCAGACTGCTTTCCGTGCCCGCTACATTCCTCAGGGAATCATGGACCGGAAGAAAAGAGAGTTTCGCAACCTCACTCAGGGCAGTAAGACCGTCGAAGCTTATCAGCGGGAATTCCTTAACCTGTCCCGCTATGCAGAAGAAGACGTTGCCACAGATGCTCGTAAACAGGAGAAGTTCCATGATGGACTCCACCCAGACCTCAAGCTTGCCCTTGCTGTTCATAACTTTGCCGACTTCGCCACTCTTGTGAACAAGGCTATCCAGGTCGAGACTGCTCAGATGGAGCACAAGGAGTCGCAGAAGCGCAACCGTGACATTGGCTCATCTTCGAGCTCAGGACAGAAGCGTCGGGTCTGGATTCCCAACAGCGTGTATCGTCCAGCTGCTCCTGCGCTCAGGCCTTCTTATGCTGCACCCCGTCTGCCTCCTCCACCGCCGAGGCAGCCGAGAACTCAAGCTGCTCCTCTTCGTCCTGAAGACGGTCTGTGTTTCAAGTGTCGCAAACCAGGTCACCTTGCCAAGGACTGCCGCCAGAATCAGAATCAATTGGCCTTTCCTCGTAATGGCCGTGGCAATGGCCGTGGCAACAACCAGACCCGCAACTATAATACCGGGCCTGCTACTTATGGACATGGACAAGCTTACCACGTCGATATTGAAGAAGTTCAGGATCAACCTGATACTGTGATGGGTACCCTTCTCGTTAACTCAGTACCTGCTTCTGTTTTATTTGATTCTGGAGCATCGCATTCATTCATGTCAGGAACATCTGCATTCATGCATGGCATACAATATGAAGAGATGCATACTCCATTGGTCGTTAAAACCCCTGGAGGCCGTTGTCAAACCTCCATGATGGCGCACAATATCCCTGTTGAAATCGAAGGATTGGAATTCCTTGTTTCACCCATCATTTTGAATTCTTCCAATATAGACCTCATCCTGGGAATGGATTGGTTGAAAGCTCACATTGCTTCAATCAATTGTGCCACTAAAGTCGTCCAACTCCTACACCCCTCCGATGAGATAGTAAACTACACCGCCCGAATTACTCGGAATGCCGAAGCTCAGATTTATGCTCTGAACGCTTTGAATGCTTCACCACTTGAGGGAATTGAGAACATTCCAGTCGTTTGCGAGTTTTCGGGCGTCTTTCCAGAAGAACTTCCAGGGATACCCCCTGTTAGAGCCGTTGAGTTTGTCATCGACTTGAAAACGGGCACCACTCCTATTGCCAAGCGCCCATACAAGATGCCGCCGCATGAACTCCTTGAGCTTAAGGAGGAAATCGACAAGTCACTTAAGAAGGGTTTCATCCGCCCCAGTTCCTCTGCTTGGGGAGCACCATCTCTCTTTGTTAAGAAGAAGGATGGAACTAACCGATTGGTCCAGGACTATCGGCCTATTAACCAAGCAACAATCCAGAACAAATACCCACTTCCCCGGATCAACGATCTTTATGATCAGCTTGCTGGATCCTCTGTGTTCTCTAAACTCGACTTAAGGTTGGGTTACCATTAGATCCGAGTTCGTAAGGAGGATATTCCGAAAACAGCTTTCGTTACTCGTTATGGATCATACGAGTACACCGTTATGTCCTTCGGATTAACTAATGCTCCAGCAACCTTTTCTCGATTAATGAACTATATCCTCATGGACTATCTCGACAAATTCGTCGTGGTTTATTTGGATGATATCCTTATATTTTCCAAGAATGAAGAAGAACACGCCGAACATCTTCGGCTTGTATTGGAGAAACTTCGAGAACACCAGCTTTATGCCAAGTTTTCCAAGTGTGAATTCTGGTTATCTGAGGTGACTTATCTTGGTCATGTGATTTCCAAAGATGGCATTGCCGTTAACCCAGAACGAGTTCAGGCTATTCTTGACTGGAGTCCACCGAAGAATGTTAAGCAAGTCAGAAGTTTTCTCGGTCTTGCTAGCTATTGCCGACGTTTCGTCGAGAACTTCTCCAAGAGTGCTAAACAACTGACTGATCTGCTTTACAAATGCGTTAAATTTGAATGGACAGAAAAGTGCCAGGAAAGTTTCCAGACACTTAAAGATAAGTTGACATCTGCCCCAGTGCTAGCACCCCCAGATACTCGCAAGGACTTTGTGATATATTGCGACGCATCCCGTCAAGGATTAGGCTGTGTCCTAATGCAAGAGCGCAAAGTAATTGCTTATGGCTCTCGTCAATTGCGTCCCCACGAAGATAAGTATCCAACACATGATCTCGAGTTAGCAGCAGTTATCTATGCTCTGAAGCTATGGCGACATTACCTTCTCGGTAATCGTTGCGAGACATACACGGACCACCAAAGTCTGAAATATCTGTATACGCAACCAGATTTGAATCTCCGTCAACAAAGATGGCTCGAGACAATAGCCGATTATGACATGGATATCTCTTATACCCCTGGCAAGGCTAATGTAATGGCCGATGCTTTGAGCCGCAAGTCTTATTGCAACAACCTCATGGTTCCGCAAGCACAACCTCTTCTCCACAAAGAGCTTCGCAAGTTAAACCTTCACATTGTTCCTCGGGGTTATCTCAATACCCTGGTTGTTGAACCAGCTCTCGAGGACCTCATCAAGCATATACAGAAAGCCGACTCTAAGGTCGAGAAGATTAAGCGCGATCTCAAAAGAGGAAAGCCCTCGTTCTTCACTGTTGATACTGAAGGCACCTTGTTCTTCAAGAATCGCTTAGTGGTTCCTAGAAAGGACAATCTGGATCTGACCCCGCGCGTCATGAAAGAAGCTCATGATACACCTCTTTCAATTCATCCTGGTAGTACCAAGATGTACCAGGACATTCGACAAAGATACTGGTGGCCTGATATGAAGTGAGACATTGCTCGCTATGTTGCTGAGTGTGATGTTTGCCGTCGCATCAAAGCAAAACATCAAAGGCCTGCTGGAACTCTGCAACCCCTTGATATTCTTGAATGGAAATGGGACAAAGTCGAAATGGATTTCATTACTGGATTTCCCAGATCACAGAAGGGTCATGATGCTATTTTTGTCGTCATTGATCGATTCTCAAAGGTTGCTCACTTTCTGCCAGTCAAGGAGACAATCACTGCTAGTCAGTTAGCAGACTTGTATGTTTCCAGAATCGTGTCACTCCACGGTGTTCCGTTGGAGATCAGTTCAGACCGTGGCAGCCTCTTTACCTCAAGAGTTTGGAACAGTTTCCAAGAAGCTATGGGAACTCATCTGTCCTTCAGCACCGCTTTTCACACCCAGTCCCAGGGACAAGTTGAACGAGTCAACCAAGTGCTTGAAGACATGCTTCGAGCTTGTGTCATCTCATTCGGTAAGAAATGGGAGGAATATCTCCCATATGCTGAATTCTCTTACAACAATAGCTATCAGGCTAGTTCGAAGATGGCACCCTTTGAAGTTCTCTATGGATGTAAGTGTCGAACCCCTCTGAATTGGTCAGAAACTGGGGAACGTTCACTCGTTGGACCGGACATTATTCAGCAACCTGAAGAACAAGTCCGCATTGTCCGTGATCATTTGAAAGCTGCCCAGTCTCGTTAGAAGAGCAACTATGGTCGAAAACACCAGGTAATGGTCTATCAACCTGGCGAACAAGCTTACCTTCGTGTCACTCCGATGAAAGGCACTCATCGATTTGGGATCAAGGGCAAGTTAGTTCCTCGCTACATTGGCCCGTTCCGTATCCTCGCCCGTCGAGGAGAAGTGGCATACCAACTGGAATTGCCGCCGAACCTTTCTCAAGTGGATGATGTCTTTCATGTATCGCAACTCCGACGCTGCTTCAAGGATCCTATCCGAGCAGTGGATCATGAAATGCTTGAATTGCAAGAGGATCTTTCTTATCAACAGTATCCGATCCGCATTCTTGATCAAGCTGAACGTTGAACTCGTCAGAAGGCAATCAAGTTCCTTAAAGTTCAGTGGTCGAATCATTCTGAAGATGAAGCCACTTGGGAACGCGAGGATCATCTTCGTGAAGAATACCCCGCTCTCTTTCAGCCTTCCTCTCAATTCTCGGGACGAGAATTTCTTTTAGAAGAGGAGAATTGTAACATCCCCATGTAATAGCTACAGTGATCACCCTTTTGATAATGCCAAGTCACCATGATTAACAGTGCTTAATCATCATTTGGATCACATCTCATTTCAAATTCCAAATCAAATTGAAATTCAAATTTAAAGTGAAAATAAAAGTTGTTCAAATTGAAAGCTAAAATGTTCATAGTATTCCAAATAATCCAGAAGCAATTATAAAAATATAGTCAACATTAATTGAAGTAGTTAAATGACCCTAACACCCTAAAACAGAAACAAAACAGCCATATTTAATACCTTTATATTTAATTAAAATTCAAATGAAATCATATTGACCCCAAACCACTTTCTGGTAGTACATGATATTGCACTGTAATTATTGTGCTAAGTCAGATATTTTACAAAACTAAAATTGTGGCTAAACATTTAACAAATCAGAAAGGAAAAATCAAATTAGAAAAGAAAAAGAAAAAGGCAGAGGACTCACTAGCGCGCTGGGCCTTGAGTGCACAGTGCAAATCGGCCCAGCCCGCCAGGGCCTTCTCCTTCCTCCCGCCAGGCCGCGCGTCGCCATGGCCGTCCGAACGGCGATGGCCAGCTGTTGGCCATCCCGTGGCTCCCCCGTGCGGTTAAGGGCCTCCCCGAGCGCCTCTCGTCCTCCCCGAAACCGTAGCCTCCTCAGTTTTCCCCCTCGCTCACTCCCTCGCCTGCATTTGAACTCGCCCGAAAGCTTCTGTCGTCGCCGTCGTCGATCCCGCGCTCTCCGTCGACCTCCAGCCTCGCCGACATGCCGTAGCTCATCGCCGTCGTCCGCTACGTCGATTGGTGCACGCCACTGGAGCCGGAGCCCCCACCGCGAGCTCTACTTCCTCTTCTTCCTCCTCGGGCATCTTTGCCTCCGTCGCCGATTCGCCGCCGACGAGCTTCCCCGAGCTCGCTTACGCACACCTCCAGGCTCACGGTGAGCTTGCGCGCATTTCCCCTCACTCCCTTGCCTCTAGTCATCGCCGTAGTCGTCGCATTCGACATGGCCGAATGCTCCGCCACCCGCACTCGTCGCCGGCGAGCTTCCGGCGACCATTTGGTCCTGCGCGTGTGCCCAACGGCTTCGCCGCAACGCGTAGGTCTCGCCTACCCCTTTAGTTTCTTCGCGCGCGCGCTACAACGCCGAGACCGTGCACCGCCCGAGAAGCCGCCGCCCGCCGTCGTCGCCGTCGCCGATTCCGGCCACCGTTGCCGCCGTGACCCCCACCATCGGACGCGGCATGAACTGCTCATTCCAGAGAGCCATAGCACGCGCGAAATGATGCCCCACAGAACGAATCCGAGCTCGCCGGAGTTCATCGCCGCACTCGGGCTCGTCGGCGTGCTCCGGTGGCCGGCGTCCGACGTGGCCGACCGGGTCCCATCCTCTGTGACGCTGACTCGTGGGGCCACGGGCCCAGTTGACCGAGTCAACTCGGCTGATTGGGCACCCGTGTCTCTCACACGCAGGTCCCACCCCGTTTAAATGATTTTAAATAAATAAAAATATTAATAAATCGGTTAATTAATTAATTAATTAAGTTAATCGCTTATCAGTCACTAACATGTGGGTCCCGCGTGTAATAAACTGATTTTATAAATAAATAAAGTTAATTATTTCGTTAATTATACTAATTAACTAATTAGTCACTGACAACAGGGTCCCACCTGCTAATTAACCTATTTAACTAAATTAACTACTGTTAAGTCTAAACAGTCTATGACAGATGGGCCCCATCTGTCAGGTTTGACTCTGGTCAGCCAGAGTTGACTGCTGACGTCACAATGATGTCATGCTGACGTCAGCCTGCACTGTTTCGGATAATTCGATTTAATTAAATTCCTGAAATTCCAGAAATTGTTTAAAACTTTGAAAAATCATATAAAATAAACCGTAACTCGGATGAAAATAATTTATATATGAAAAATGATCAGAAAAATATGAAGAATCCGAATATCCTACCCACATACCTGTCACACCCCTCTAACATACTGAACATGGGACTTTTTGCCCGTGTTCAATAAATGAATAGTGCATATATAATTTTAATAAAATAATTCCAAATAAATTCCTAAATTATCTAATACAGTTAGATAGGCATTATATCACCTCTGCATGTCATTTAGGCATGTCATGCATCGCTGTTGCATTATTGCCGTGTATTTATTGTTTCTTCCCCCTCCTTCTCTCTCGATAGCCCCCGAGACTGCCGACGACGCTGCAGTGTACGACGACGCCACCGACGACCAGGCCCCTTCAGCTGGGCTTCTAGGCAAGCAAACCCCCTTGATCATCCAGATATCACCCATTCCTTCTCTCTTATTCTTGCATTAGAATTGCCCCTGCTACTGTTCTGATAGCTCCTATTCCGATGCATAGCCTGATTTTGTCGCCTGCTACTAATACATTACCTGCTATCCTATGATGCTTAGTTAGATAAGCTATGCTTCATCGGTGGCCCTTCACTTTGTCCGTATGCCATGCTTGTTACCGGGCCGTGATCACTCTGGAGGATGATCGCGGAAATGTTTACATTGCAATACTTAAACTGTTAAAGTCGGGCTGGCCCCAAGGGTGCCCGCGAGAGAATAACATTAAAGACGGGTCGGCTCCAAGAGCACCCGCGTGTCATGTATTACCAACTCGGAGCGACAGGAACCCTGTTCGTCTCTGCGAGTTACTAAATACGCCTAACGGATTTGGGTATTTGATCTGAGTGGGTCGGTGGCCCTATACGCACTACCACCACGTGGGATAATGGTTATGGGACCCTCTACGTTGTAGTATCAGCCGAAAGCTCTTCAGACGTCACAGCTCAGAGATGCGGGCTGGTTGGGGTGGGCTGGTTACGTCACTGGTGTATTCAGTGTCGCGCCTGGGCCCCGACCACCCTCGCCACGTGCAGGAGTGCAAAGGACGATGGCCCAAGACCCCTTCGCACTTAGGATTTAGACCGGCGTGCTGACCTCTCTGCCGAGCCTAGGTAGGACTGCGTCGTGTCGATCTCCCGAGGCCGGGCATTACCCAGCAAGTGTGTCCGGCCAGATGTGATTGAGCGTGTTGGGTAACAGTAGTGCACCCCTGCAGGGAAGTTATCTATTCGAATAGCCGTGTCCACGGTAACAGGACGCTCGAAGTTGTATCTTGATCCGCTACAACTACAAATGGATACCGTTACAAAGATAAACTGTTACTACTGCTCTCGGGATCACTTTCTCGCAGGATAGTCGAGGAAGGATCTCAGGGAGTTACTAGAATATGATTGATTATATATTATCTTGCTCTACTCTCTTCTATTGCTGCAAGAATTGCTTCAAGATGCTAGTCATCGATAGGCTAGGCCTCTCCCCCTCCCCCTGTTCCAGCATTTCTGCAGTTTAGTCCAAAGATATAGCCCCATTCCTTTGATACCGATGCATATTTAGTATAGTTCGGATGTCAGTCTTGCGAGTACTTTGGATGAGTACTAACAGTTGCTTTGCTATCTTTTTCCCCATACCCACTTGATGCAATCAGACGACGGAGCCCGGGAGCCAGACGCCGCCACAGGAGACTACTACTAGGAGAGCCCCGGAGGCACGTACTACTGGGTTGAGCCAGCCGACTAGGAGTAGATTCGGAGGCTCCCAGGCAGGAGGCCTGCGCCTTTTTGATCAGTGTCGCTGTTTGTGCTAGCCTTCTTAAGGCAAACTTGACTAACTATGTTTGTACTCAGATATTATTTGTGTGTATGACTTATGTATTCGGGTCCTCGTGACCCCTGGTTTGTAATATGAAGATTTATGTTTAAATTTGAGTTTAGAGTTGTGTTGTGATATCTTCCCGTGAGTCTCTGGTCTCGATCGTGCACATTTGCGTGTATGATTAGTGCACGGTCGAGCAGGGGCATCACAGCTGGCCCCAAGGGTGCCCGCGAGAGAATAATATTAAAGACGGGTCGGCTCCAAGAGCACCCGCGTGACGTGTGTTACCAAGTCGGAGCGACAGGAACCCTGTTCATCTCTGCGAGTTACTAAACACGCCTAACGGATTTGGGTATTTGATCTGAGTAGGCCGCTGGCCTTATACGCACTACCACCACGGGGATAATGGTTTAATGGGGCCCTCTACGTCGTAGTATCAGCCGAAAGCTCTTCAGACGTCACAGCTCAGAGATGCGGGCTAATTGCTGGGGTGGGCTGGTTACGTCACTGTGTATACAGTGTCGCGCCTGGGCCCCGGCCAGTCTCACAACGTGCAGGAGTGCAAAGGGCGATGGCCCAAGACCCCTTCGTGCTTAGGATTTAGACCGGCGTGCTGACCTCTCTGCTTAGCCTAGGTAGGACTGCGTCGTGTCGATCTCCCGAGGCCGGGCATTACCCAGCAAGTGTGTCCGGCCAGATGTGATTGAGCGTGTTGGGTAACAGTAGTGCACCCCTGCAGGGAAGTTATCTATTCGAATAGCCGTGTCCACGGTAACAGGACGCTCAAAGTTGTATCTTGATCTGCTACAACTACAAATGGGTACTAAGTGATTACAAAACTTTTACTACTGCTCTTGGGATCATTTTCTCGCAGGGTAGTCGAGGAAGGATCCCAGGGCTTTACTACAATATGATTGATTATATATTATCTTGCTCTACTCTCTTCTATTGCTGCAAGAACTGCTTCAAGATGCTAGTCTTCGATAGGCTAGGCCTCTCCCCCTCTGTTCCAGCATTTCTGCAGTTTAGTCCAAAGATATAGCCCAATTCCTTTGATACCGATGCATAATTAGTATAGATCTGATGTCAGTCTTGCGAGTACTTTGGATGAGTACTCACGGTTGCTTTGCTATTTCTTTTCCCCATACCCGTTTGATGCAATCAGACGATGGAGCCCCGGAGCCAGACACCACCGCAGGAGACTACTACCAGGAGAGCCCCGGAGGCACGTGCTACTGGGTTGAGCCAGCCGGCTAGGAGTAGTTCGGAGGCCCTAGGCAGGAGGCCTTCTCCTTTTCGATCAGTGTCGCTGTTTGTGCTAGCCTTCTTAAGGCAAACTTGACTAGCTATGTCTGTACCCAGATATTATTTGTGTGTATGACTTATGTATTTGGGTCCTCGTGACCCCTGGTTTGTAATATGAAGATTTATGTTTAAATTTGAGTTTAGAGTTGTGTTGTGATATCTTCCCGTGAGTCTCTGATCTCGAGCGTGCACGTTTGCGTGTATGATTAGTGCACGGTCGAGCAGGGGCGTCACATGCTCGCTTTCTCCATGAGGGGGAGAGGATTCTGTTTCGGATTTGGGTCCAGTTCCCGTGCCATGTGACTAGGGTTGACCACCCGATCTCGTCGCCATGCATGCCTCCACCTACCGCTGGGTCTTGCATGCATGTGGATGGGCCATGGCCGCATGCAGCCGTCAGATGTGCTACACCTGGCGTGGGTGGGGGCGGTGGAGATCGGGTGTCATGGTGGCCCGACCGCCATGAGGGTCCCAGTTCTTGCCTCAAATCGGAGATATCTAGTGAGCCCCCGAGGGATTCCCCACCTAATCCCCTCCATTCTCCCATCGATTTGCACCTTGAGCATCTATTCGGGCACCTCTGGGCCAGATCTAGGGCTAGCCCTCCCACACCCCCGGCTGATACCTTCGGGTGGTGGCCTGGCAAGGTCGCCGGCGACGCGCGGTCTTTTGCGCAGGTGGCTAGGGGTTCGCCGCTTACGAGTGGTACTCCGATATCTCCGATGGGAAACCGTGGCGGTAGATACGGGGGGCGACGAGAGGGCGCTGGTCGCGGGAACCTCGGTGGAGGTCGCAAACCGGCGCCACCTACCCAGGCGCGCAATCTGGTGTGGCAGCGCCAGGATCCGCCACCTACTGCCGGTGGGGCGAGATCTGCTGGGTCTGAAGCTGGCGACCGCTGGGAGATGGCGGCGCGCACCCAGGGTGGAGGCGCCAAGGAGTGGCCCAACCCGCAGCCTGTGGCGTCTACGGCGGTTCCTAAAGGGGGCCGCCTGCTCCCGCTCCTGTCCCGCAGTCTGCTCCAAGCAATAAGGCCGTCGACGAGCTCTGCCATAACTGCAACCTCCCAGGTCATTTCGCTGCTCGCTGCCCTACTATTCGATGTGAAAAGTGTGGAAAGCTTGGACATATGGCACAATTATGTCAGACTCTTAGGCCTTGGGAATGCATTCCATCTATGTGTGGCTTTCAGTCTCCTGGCCAGGGATTCTTCTATTTACTTGATCTGTATTCAGCTAAGCAAGCTGTTGAGAAAACCAACAATGTTGTTATTACTATTGTTGAGGGGGGTGCCTCGATGAAAGATATTGAAACTGAGTTTAATGGTTTCTTTGCTCACATGCCTGAGAAAAAAAGATGGCGCTGTACTGCCCGTCCCATAGGCCCACACAGTTTGTGATGCGTTTTACTAATGCTAGAGAGGTTGAGAGAGCTTGTTGCTATGGTAAACGTCTTCCATTAAAAAATGGCTTAGCAGTGGTATGCATAACTCCCTGGTTGGCTTCTATGGGTGCTAAGGCTGATTTGCAAACAGCATGGGTAAGGGTTAGGAATGTCCCCTTGGAGAAAAGGTGTGTGGAACATGTTTCCTATGCTGGTGGGCTAGTTGGTGTAACTTTGGAAGTTGATGCTGCTACACTCCACAAACCTGAATATGCTCGGATACTGCTTGGCTGTAGGGAGGTGGAAAAAATTCCTCCATCTGCTGAAGGGGTGTTGGGGAGAAAATTTTATGATTTCTTTTACGAGGTTGAGAAAGTGGTGGTGGGGAGTCCTGAGAAAAATCAATCCTCCATCCCCGTTGATAACAATTCCTCTCCAAATTCCTCTAAAAGGGCCAGATATGATATGCATACTGTAGCATCTTCAGTCCTGGGTGAGGCTAGTGCGTCTGTCGTAGGGAATTCTAATTCCTAGACTTATGACAAAAGTACACAACGCCTAGCTGTCATTTCTGAGATGGAGGAGGAGGATGAGAGTGAGGAGGGGGATCATACAGAGCTGTTGATTGAAACCATGGCCAAAGAACATGAGGCTAGGGTGCAGTCTGATTATAGCTCACCCGTGGTTGATGTTTCCTCAGATGACAAATCTGTTGGGATGGATGTTAGCTCCTCCTTTGGTGGGTCTCCAATCTCTTCTAGTACTGTGAAAGTAGGTGCTTGGGCTATCATTTCTACGCTTATTCCTCCTTCCCCTGCATTTTTATACCACTCTGAGACTCCTTGTGGGGGCGTTTTTCCTCCTTTGTCAGATTATGTGACATGGCCTGCTCTGCCTCGAGTGGTGGAACTTGAGGAAGGATCAAATGTTGAAGGCAGGGCTTGCAGTGAATACACAGTTGAATCTCCGACGGGATCGCCTATTCATGTGTATATGTCTCCTGAAAAAAATGAACATGCTCCGCCCAATCAATACCAAAAGTTGACTCGAGTGGAGGAAATGGCTACTGGTCGGCTTAAGAAACGCAACTTAGATGATACGGAAATTCCCAATTCTAACAACCAGTTTTCAGTTTTATCTAATACTGCTTTGATGTTGCTTGCTTCTCTTATGGGAGTGCAAATTCCTGATGATAACTTTGCTACGATAGACATCTTGCGTGAATTAGAAGTATCTAGGCAGACGCTCTATGATATTAATTCTGAAAAAAAACTTCCAGTCTTACTGTTAATGATGGCCTAGGTAATGTGGTCCCTCTTTCTTTGACTTGGGATGCTGATGGTAAAGAGGATATGGATTCTTTCATGCCTGTTCCATTGAGACAGAAAAAAAAGAAACCCTCTCGCAGGAAAAACAATGACTATTGCATCGCCTAATAATTGTGCTAGGCCTCTGACTAGAAGTCAGAAGAAGGGTGAGAGATAAACCTGATCGTTACAAATGATAGGGATCTTTTGGAATTGTAGGGGGATAGGGAAGAAAGGCATGTCTACCTACCTCATTGATATTATTAATGCCAATGGTGTGGATTTTATTGGTCTCCAAGAGACTATGAAATCGAATTATAATCCTTCCTTTTTTAGGAAGATTGATCCTGGTCAGAATTTCCATTGGGAATGGATTCCCTCTACTGGCAAATCTGGGGGAATTCTGTGTGGGGTGAAAATAGATAAATTTGAGGTCCTTGGTGTTAATTGTGGCAAATATATTCTGCAAGTCAATATGTTTGACAAAAGCAAAAAATGTGCTTGGTCCTTGTTGACAGTTTATGGGGCTGCTCATGATGAGCACAAGCCTGAATTCTTGGCTGAGCTATCCTCCTTCTGCCATAAAACTAGGATGCCTTATTTGGTGGGGGGAGATTTTAATATTCTTAGACATAATGGTGAAAAAAATAAACAATCATCTATGTCACATTTTTTTACTGTGTTTAACTCTGTCATACACTTACTGGGATTGAGAGAGATCTTCATGTCTGGGGGTGCTTTACTTGGTCCAATAAGCAAGAACACCCCACCCTGGAAAAACTGGACAGAGTGTTGATGTCTCCTGAGTGGGAAGGTATGTATCCCCTAGTATCTGTTCATAAGCTGGTCAAAGAGTTATCTGACCACAATCCCTTGGTGCTAGATGGTGGCAATGCTTCCCCTAGAGCCCCAGGCAACAGGAGCTTTAAATTTGATATGGTCTGGCTTAGTAATCCTGAATTTCTTTCTATTGTAGCTGACATTTGGTCCAGGCCGGTGTATACCAATGACCCTATTGATGTCTTGAATATCAAATTGAAGAGGTGTAAAAAATTCTTTAAAGGGTGGGGATCTAATATTTTTGGCCATTACAAAATCAGAAAAAACCTTATCAAACTTAAGCTCGAGGAACTGGAGTTGCTCGAGGAAGCTGGAGACTTATGTGGGGAGGCTCATATTAGAAAACTGGATATCCTAGTGGAACTTAACAAAATGTATGTGGAAGAAGAGCTCTTTTGGCATCAAAAATCTCATGAAAGGTGGCTACTGAAAGGGGATAATAACACTGACTATTTTCATAAAGTGGCAAATGGGAGGCGTAGGAAAAATACTATGCTTTCTCTTGAATGTGGAGATATAGTGATTGAGGGGACTAAAAACCTTCTGGCCCATGCCACTGAGTTTTACAAACATTCGTTTGGGCCGGCCCCAGGTAATCTTTGTCAAGTTGACGCCTCCTTGTGGTCCGAGGAGGAAACCTTGTCTGCAAGCGACAATGAAGACTTAACTCGTCCTTTTACCCTTGAGGAAATTAAATCTGCTCTTTTTAGTATGGAGCCTAATCGGGCCCAGGCCCAGACAGTATCCCTGCTGAATTCTACCAACATTGTTGGGAGGTAGTATGTGCAGACTTGTTTAGGTTGTTTGAGTGGTTTTACGAAGGTAAGTTGGATGTGCAGAGGCTGAACTATGGTATTATTACACTGTTTCCTAAATCCTCCGATGCTAGTAGGATCCAACAATACAGACCTATCTGTTTGTTACGCTGCCCTTATAAATTGATCACCAAGGTCATGGACATTAGGGTCAGCAAATACGCTCCCAAGCTCTTTAGTATTCGGCAGAATGCTTTTATTAAAGGGAGACATATTACGGATGGTATCTTATCTCTGCATGAGATCATGCATTATACACACATCAAGAAGCGTGTGGGTGTGATCCTTAAACTCGATTTTGAGAAAGTGTATGATAAGGTCAATTGGGACTTCTTGCTTGACTGTCATGTTAAACGTGGATTCAGTACTAAGTGGTGCGGATGGGTCTCGCAGATCTTGCGTAATGGCACGGTTAGTGTTAAAATTAATGATGAAATGGGACCTTACATCGAGAGTGCCAAGGGGGTACGACAAGGCGACCCTTTCTCCCCCTTTCTGTTTAACCTAGCTGCGGAGTGTCTCACTAAGATGGTGCTTTCTGCACAGAAAAATAACCTTTTCCAAGGTCTAGCCTCTGACCTTGTAGATGGTGGGGTAGGTATTCTGCAATATGCAGATGATACGGTGCTGTGCTTTTCCCATGATGTTGACAAGGCTCTTAATGTTAAATTACTGCTTTATCTGTTTGAGCTTATGTCGGGCATGAAAATTAATTTTGAAAAAAGTGAAGTTTTTACTATTGGAGGGGACAATGATACTGATAAGCTTTATGCAGATATGTTTGGTTGTCAGAAAGGGACCCTGCCTATGAAATATCTGGGAGTCCCAGTGACTTATGTTATGCTTAAAAACGATGACTGGGATTTTTTGGATGCTAAGTTGATCAAAAGGCTTGATGCCTGGATTGCTTATGCAGCATCTTCTGGGGCCAGATTGACTTTGTTGATTTCCAGCCTGGATGGAATTCCCTCTTACTTTATGTCCATGTTTCTTTTTAATAAAACCTTTATTGAAAAAATGAACACTCATTGGAGGAGGTTCTTTTGGAGGAAGGGCAAGAAAAAACGTAATTATCATATGGTCAAGTGGACCAGGATATGTCGATCTAAAAAGATTGGTGGGTTGGGTATCAAAGATTTGCATAAACAAAACATTAGCCTCCTTGTGAATTGGTGGTGGAAACTTGAAACCGGTGATGGACTATGGCAGCGTATAATTCGTGCTCGATATTTTAGGAACAAAACGGTAGCTACTGTACAAAGTCGGTTTACTGATTCACCCTGCTAGAAAGCTATTATGAAAGTCAAAGATGTATATATGACTGGGAGAAAAATTAGAATTAATAGTGGAAATATAGTAAGGGTCTGGCACGATCCTTGGCTTCTTGAAACTCCTTTGAAGGCTAATTTCCCTGTCTTGTTTGACATATGCCAGGATCGGGATAGTACTCTTGGCGCGTTTGTTGATGCTGATTGTAAGCTCAGGTTCAGACGCAGGCTGTTTGCTGAGTTGGCAAACCAGTGGGAGATTATAGTTTCTGGGGCTAGGAACTTTCCTTTAGGCAATTCTACTGATACTATAGCTTGGGCTCTTACCAGCAAAGGGGTGTTTACCACCAAATCAGTGTACGAGTGGCTGGAAAAGGACCTGTCTAGCCCCAACTATAAATGGGTTTGGAAGGCCAAGATCCCCCTTAAGATCAAAAATTTCCTATGGCAGTTGTTTCAAAATGCCGTGCTTACGCGTGATAATATGCGTAAAAGGAATTGGACTGGAAACCCCTGTTGTTCCTTTTGTCATGATATCGAAACTGCGAATCACTTGTTCTTCGGCTGCTCATTTGCTCGATCAGTTTGGGGTTTTTTTGGCTTGGCGCGTGGGGCGTCCTGCTGTCCAACTTCTCTTTGGCAAAGTTGGGCTTGGCTATATAAATTCTTCCCTAGTGGCAAAAAGTATTACATGATGATTATTGTTGCCATCTGTTGGGGGATTTGGTGTATTCGCAACAAAGTTACATTTGATAAGCATATTGTCCGCACTCCCATAGAAGTTGTTTTCACTACGTGTTCTTTCATGATGTACTGGGCAGGGCTCTTGAAGGAAAGTGACAAGGTGGGATTCCAGGCTGGGGTCAAGAAGATGGCGCAGGTGGCTGCTGCTTTGGTGGACAGATCTAACAGGCGCGGCCAGCTTATGTTGGGAGATGGTGCTGGATCTCGTATCGGCTAGCTGGTGGTCTGTGCTTAGCCTTTCTCACTGGGGTTTGATGTCCGCTGAGTTTTATGTAGTGTCTTTGGGTAGCTCTCGTGCTCTGTGGCGCTCTCCTTTTGATAGTTGCCTCCAGGATTGTATGTTGGGCAGTTGTTGGTGTTATCAGGTTTTTGCCCCATGGTGGATGCTCTGTTTTAGGGTCATCTACAGTGGGTTTCCTGATAATGCTCCAGCTCGCTCCCCCCTTTCGGTCTCCTATTTGCTTCAGTAGTTGGGTCTCCTTTTGGTCTCGTTTCTTTCATCTAAACAGATTTGGACCTGATGTATTTCCGTTAAGCAATTAATGGAAAGGGGTGTGAGCCCGGTTGGAAAAAAAATTAATACTCGGCCATTAAAGAGTGAATCACATGCGGATTGGTAATTAGCATCCATTTAATGCAATTAAGGAGAGAATCACCTGCATATTGGTATCTACATCTCCATTATTAATTAATATTAAACGCACGAGTTGGGTTGGATCCAAACAATATCAGTCCTTCAATCGTGTAAATCATGCGGTCTAGATTTGTCTAATGTTGTGTCGTCAACACCAACAACACCTGTGAACCAACCTGTGGTTGGATGGTTATGAGGACAATGGTATCCCCAGCCCACCAGGGTTCAACTCATGATGCTCGCATTTTTCTAAAAAAAACACAAACAACGCCTTAATCCTCTGTATCTGACGACCCATAGTCACACGATGATGTACTCCCTCCAATCGCCAAAAGAGGACGCACGATTTTCAGTGCGACCATCAAGGAGAACACAATGATGTACTCCCTCCAATGGCCAAAAGAGGACGCACGGTCCTCAGTGCAACCATCAAGGAGAGAAGCGCATGCATATTGGTAGCTGAAAGGATCAGTATTGTCGACTAGAGGGGGATGATGAGGCGACTAACAAAATTTTGAGTTTTTTTCTTCAAATTTTAGGCTCAACAATAAAATAAGTTGTTTAGATAGTATGAAACTAGATGGACAACCGATATAACAAGCAGAACAAGCAAGTAAGAGTAAACACAAGGTAGTAGCTTTCATCACAAACTAAAGGAACGAGATAACCGCAAGTGAAGACGATGAAGACAAAGATGTGTTTCTGAAGTTCCCTCCTTGGGGGGAGGGGGTACGTCTCTGTTGGAGGGGTGTGGAGGCACAATGCTCCCCAAGCGTCCCAAGAAAATCATGCAAGATATAGTATAGGGCATTAATGAAGGAGAGAGTAAGGCAAGAGGTGAATGGGAGGTTCCAAAAAGTTCTAGAAAAACTAGCAAAAAACTCCCGAATAATATTTGAGTTCATAAACCCTCTAGGATTGGCCAAGGGGGCAGCCCCATGTGGGCCAAAAGAGGCCCAAAGGGGTGCCACCTTAGGACGGAAGGGGGGGGGGGGGGCAAATTAGACATGGGGAGGGGCAATCACTTCCCCCCTTGGTTCAGGAGAATAGGGGAGGGATTCCGGTGTGCGTGCGTGTGTGTGTGGAGAGAGAGAGAGAGAGAGCTCCCAAAGAGTACATCAACTCCAAGAAGGATCTCTCTCACATACCTACGTTATAGTCCCAGTCTAATTGGTCTAATAGTTGGGACTCCTAATTAGACGGGAATGTAAGCGTTGTCGGGTTATTACTTCGGAACGCGTGAATGTCTCGAAGGGGTCGTCTACTTCGACTCTTGACCGGCGGATCGTCTCGAAGAAATTCTCGTGGCTAGGGGGTATAAACCTACCCACGGGAACTGTCGCGCTTCACCGACAGAATAAACTACTTCCGCTACTTTGCTCGTCGATGAGATTGATCTTACCCGCACCTTCATAATGTTCCTGGGTGTGATCATGTACCATCAATTTTTGTTGCGTAACATGTTGGCCTACACACGGTCCTCCCACCGTCATGGGATCACGACCGTAGCATCCCCGCACCGCCCTGATCCCTCGCGACCTCATTCGCTTGTCCCACATGTGTTTAGGAAGACCGCGCCCCATGACAGTACGCCTAGTTGTAGTGATGGTATGGTGAAGAGAGAGCATGCTCTCTGTTAGTCACCATGACTACGCCAACGGAGCAGAGCAACAACTCCCTCCGCACAACGAACAACACATCCCTGATGGCCGTACTGCAGCCCGGCACTCTCCAGCACCAAACTCATTCAAAAATTGTATCTGAGACTCTACTTCCTTCATTTTACTGCATATTTCTTCTTTACACTCGTATTGTTCAGACAATTGTATTTTTATCTATCTATCATTTGACATGCACATGCAGCCCTCGAAACGAAAAAGAGAGTTGAAGCTATCCACATCATACGCCTTTGTCCATTTCAGAATTGGCAGAACAAAAGAACACAGGAGCATCTTGTTGCCTTCTACCCCAGCCACCTAGTGAACCTATAAGATCTATACTATCCCCATGTTCCTATATTTGTACAGGCGTCAAATTTCTAATCTAATCAACGTCTTTGTCTTTGTCATATCTATCTATACTCTGCAAAACGTTTGTTGGAAGAGTTCAGTAATCTTCAACTCGGATATGCAGCCCATTGGGAGCTTCCACCCGGGGGAATTTCAAGATTGTGTTCTTGCCTTCTTCCTCCCATCTGCAACATCAAACAAAATGCAAGCATCTGTTGTTAGTAAAAAATAACGCTGGAGCTGCCCTTAGCAATCGGATCGACCTGGATTAATGAGAGGTTGAACATACCTGTATCGGGTCACGAAATAGTGGAGGAAAGTCGCGATCTCCGCTGTTCCCACCTCCTTCCCAGGGCACATCCGGCCGCCTCCTCCGAACAACATGAAGTGCGGGTGCGATTCCATGTTCTTCTCCTGTATATTTTTATTAGTAGGTAAAAAAAGGTTACAACTTCCTTTGCTATGGTGGTATGCTTTACTTGTGTTTTGATGGTAATTAATATTTGCCACTCTTCTACTTACCAGCCATCTCCACGGATTGAAGGTCATCGGGTCAGGATACATGAAAGGATCATAGTTTATCTCCCTTGTGTAAACATAGATTCTCCAGCCTTTTGGAATGACATACCCTGGAAAAAATCGATAATACACCGCATTAGAACTGACCTATTGTTTTTCTTAGAAAATGCTTTAGTAGCAGAGTAATTTCCAACCATAACTCACCATTCATTTCTACATCCTGGGTAGTTTTCCTCAGCAGTCCATTCACAACGGTGGCTAATCTTAGCGTCTCAAAAATGACCTGCATACAAGTGTCCATGAGTACATCATGATCATACTCATACTATTATACTACTACTCTGACTTCATGTTTTGTGTTTGATCTCCTACTTACAGCTCGAGTGAAGGCCATGAACTTGAAATCATCGTAGCTGATGGCTTCCTCCGGCGATTTTCCCTTCCTGATATCAAGATGCTCTCTCTGCATTCAAAAGTGAAAAGATCATCAGTAAACTCTAGAAGCCCGTGATGTATGCCATGGAACCGAAATTGATTTGCAGAGTATGTGTGCATACCCTGAGTTCTTCGAGAGCCCGCGGATGTTCTGACAGGTACTTGACAGCCATCATGGAGGTCGTCGACATGGTTTCATATCCGGAGTAGATGAGGGCGATGAGCAAGTCAATGATCTGCTCGTCGCTAATCTTTTCCCTGGTCCCGTCATCGCCGCTTCTCAACAGAGCATCCAGCATGTCATTGTGAACAGTTTGACCGGCAGAGGACCGCCGCTCCGCGATCATCTGCTCTAGCATGCACACGAGCTTCTTCCTTGCCTGAAAGCCTTGGTAGTAGCTAGTCCCTGGGAGGTTGATAGGCAAGGAGATGGTGCCAAGGACAAGGGTGTACAGCTCCGTCTTGAGGGCGTCAGAGAGCGGGCCGGCGGTGATGCCGGCGATCTGCCTGAGTGCGGATAGCAAGGCCATCTGAAAGGGAAAGGGAAAGTCAGTTAGATATGATATGAGGACATAAGATTATGTCATCTGCTGTTGCCATGCCCATGCAAGGAGATGAAATGCTTCTAAGAAACTCTGCAACCACCACAAAAGCGGCAAACGGGTAATGATGATGTCCTGAAATAGTGAAATGTGATACTCTGTTTTTGCTACCACCACTTCGTCCATAAAACAAAACAAGGCTATTTTATCACTGATACATCTGGCCGACCACCACCTCAATGAAGAGAACTTACTGGCGTAGCAATTAGTGGAGAAATACATTGCCAGAAATTTGAACAGGATTTTCTCGGTAGACATGAACAGATGCATCTATCACAAAATTCTGGACAGAGTTTGCAAACCATTGACATCAAGCTTTCAGGTTCTAAGCTACTGTGGACAATTTTTCAGAGCAGAGCAGAGAGCAAGGCATTAACGTACCCCGACATGCCAGAGTAGTAGTTGCTGGCATTAACCTACTCTCTGCATGTACTCTACTCCCTCCGTCCCAAAATATAAGAGAGTTTTTGACACTACACTGGACCGAGGGTTACTATCTTGATGAAGCTGAAAGAAGAGAAGGCTGACCTCCTTGGTCTTGGCCTGGACGTCGACGACGTTGCCGGCCCATCCGCTGAGGTGGTCGCGCATGAAAGCGTCGATCTTGGGGAGGAGGCTTTGCCGGAGCATGGCGGGGCGGACGAGGCCGAGCATGGCGCCGCGCATGACACGATGCAGCGGGCCGCGCACGGCGGCGATGTTGTTGCGGCCGAGGATGTCGAGCATGGACTGCGGGTAGCCGGGGACGAGGCCGCCAGCCTCGCCCTGCAGCAGCATGCGGCGGTTGAGCTCGGCGTCCATGGACACCACCGTGGGGCAGCCCAGGATGTGCGTCCTGAACAGCCTCCCGTACCTGCAGCAGCGCTTACATTAATATCCCATGTTTTTCTTACTGGCAAGCAAGCAAGCAAGCAAAGACTATGATGGGGATGATGGATGGAACATGGAAGTGTAAGCTGGTGATCCTCTTTTTTATTTTTGATGATTTACAAATGGAACTTTGGGAGCTGGACAGTGATGAGCGTGTGTTATTATGTGAGCATTTGGGGGACAAGCAGCTATAAAATGATGCTCCTCCTCCTCCTCCTCCTCCTCCTTTCCAGATTACTTTTCTCAGCCGGAAAGTTGCTGCCAAACCGGCACATTTCCGTCGTTGATGCATTCGTGTGTGTGAGTGAGTACACTTGTTATTCTCGTAAAGAAAGATGTACTACTAGTAGTAGTAAAAATCTAGTGAAAATAGAGTGGCTCTCAATTATTGGACCGAAAGCTGGCTACGCCGGCGGCAACATCCATCTGAACCCAGCAGCAGCGACCGGCATCCATCTCCGGTTGAGTTCCCCACAACCAACCAGCGTAGTACTTCTCCCCAACAAAATCCCCCAAATCCCGGTGAAGAGACATGTCCAGACTCTAGCTAGCAAGCTAGTAATCGGAGGAAGAAGACGCAAGAATGCATTATGTACCTGAGCCTCCTCTGCTTCATGAAGGCCGGCCCCTGCTTGAGGAACTCGGTGGTCTCGCCGAACAGCGGCCACCCCATTGTCCCCGGCGGCAGGCAGTCATCGCCATGCTTCCTCCGGCCGTACCTGACCTCGTTCCACCGCAGCAGCAGGCTGCTCGCCACCACCACGCCGACGAAAACACCAACCAGCACAAGGAGGAGCGCCATCTTCTTCCTCTCTGCCACTCCTCTGGTTTCTTGGATGCTCTGTTTTGGTTCAAGAGGGAGAGCAGAGCAGAGCTGGTGGGTGCCTGTGTTGGCAACAAGTGTTGCTCTTGCTTGCTTCTTTACTGGCGGAGGAGGGAGGCCCTTTTATATAGCGAGTGGAGGGGGGTGCCACAGCCCACAGCAAGGAGGAAGAGATTCCTCCTCTGCCTGCCTAATTATCCATCCACCCCTTGGTGTAAAGACGGACGGACGGACGACCATTTCTTTTGTGATGAGGGTCCCCATTCCAAGGCGAGGTCTTGACCATGGAGGGAGGAGCGGATCAAGACGATGGTCAGATCATCAGATGGCATTGACAACTGCGACGCGCACCGCACCAGAGAAAATTGTACACAAGCCAACAAAATAGCGGTGATGGAGATAGAGGTGGTCTGGTGGAGCTTGCAGAGCGGCGCAGAGAGAGAGAGATAGAGAGAGAAATGAGTAGGAGGCCTGCGGCTAGGGATGTAGATAGGATAGCAGGAGGCGCATGCTTGGCCTCGAAATCGGCGCCGCGCAGCGCCGTGCGTGTGCGTGTCGGTTTGCGCCCATCTGGTCAGAAAGGTATCCCGCCGAGACCATGGGATCCCATGTGTGTGTGTGTGTTTTCTCGCGAATGTGTGGTTCTTTGGGTTTTATTACTTCCTTGCCATACACACATGTATGGATGAAAACAAAGTTGAAAGATTTCGCTTTGCCGATGGAAAAAAGGAAACGGAAAGGATATACAGAAACGAAAATGGAAATATAACTTTTTACGTAAAAAAGGGAACAAAAACTTAAACATTGTTTCCGGCAAAACATATAAGGAAAAAGAGCTTTCTATTTCCGTGAATATGGAATTTTCATTTGTAGTACTTGCCAATGGTTGCTTTGTAACTCAATCATTAAACAACACACAATGAGACAGTGAGCACAATGGCTTATATGAGGCTCAACTTAGGGGGGCGTTTGGTTGGCCAGGGCGGTTAGACACGGGCGTCCGGTTTGCGGAAAAAAGTACGTTCGGACCGCCCGGCGGTCTGATACAGTCCCGCGTTGGATGGCACAACACGTGCGGACCGTGTGGTCCGAAAGTATGCGGGCGGTTTGAGGGTCCGCGTTGGAGATGCCCTTATACTATAACACCCATGTACTCAACTAGAGCCACACAATTTCCAGTACTACAATAATACTTTGCTAAGTCACTTACCTAATCATATTATTTTATAGCATGTCAAAAATTGATCAAGTGTTCTAGTTTGCTTATGTTTTTCTCTATGGTTCAAGGGGTTTTCAAGTTCCGGTCAACATCTGCTTTCCATGCCATGTTCGCTCTGCTTTCGCACCGTGTTTGTTTCTGGTATCATCTGTTTCCATATGCATTTCCGTGGTTTTGTGTATTATTTTCTGCTTTCGTAAAAAATGAAAACAAACGTGGTAGCACCCAGTTACATCAATTTTCGCTCTGTTTTCATCCCTACACGGGCGGAGGTGGATGCACTCTTCGCGGACATGAAGTCCGTCGAGGAGCCAGAGCAGCGGGAGGTGGCCGTCCACCAGAAGGCAAGTCCATCCTGCACTGCCAGCACGAATGTCGTCTACGTCTCCGACGAAGTGTAGAAGTAGGCTAGGTTTATCTATATAGTACTACGTAGCTTTTGTGTTGCATGTGTAGTAAGATATTTGAGGTGCTCGATTGCACCACACGCAAAATGAGGGGTGACCGGGCCCTCTCCACGGATGCGCTCGGACGCGTCCGCGGATGTATGAGGGGCTGGATTTGCTATATCCGGCTGTAGATGCTCTAAATTGCAAGCTAAATGATCACCATCGTAGAATTACGTCGAAGACTCCCAAATGTGATATGCAATAGATAAATTGGTTCCCCTAAACTATGACTTCTAAAAATTCCAACAAGTTAAAGAAAAAGGAATTATCTTTTAGAATTTAATTATTCCAAAAAAATTGATACTGCAAGCATGCATTTTCTTTATACTTACATGAAATATGTATGGCGGATATTTCCCTTGATCAATGGACGGCTAAGAAGGAACGACGTTCATCTTGTCAACCTAAAAGAGCCTCATAAGAGAGATTCTAGTGAAAACAATGATTTATCCAGGATTGTATATATAGGTGATCATTCCTCCACAATCAAAATACGAGCGTTGTTGATCTTGATCGGAGATTTGCTTGTGAATAGTGGGTCGATGTTGATCCGATCAATCATGAGGATTGGATAGGGAGTTGTTGCGTTGCATGGGTGCCATGTGCAAGATACATGCTGGTGTCCGCCCACTGATTGCTCATGCACAGTGCTAGCCTGCTTAAAGAGATTTATGCTTAGTGGCTTTGTGTACTTGTGTGGCTGGGGCAGTGTAGGTTAAACTTAGATTGCATTTTGTGGTGGCACGCACATGTGGTGGTTTGCATTGGACCATTTTTACTCTATAGTTCCGGCCGGGCGGCACTTGGATCAAACAGTGGGCACATAATTAAAGGCGATCGAAGGCATGTTTGTTGTTGTAAGAAAAATGAAAATAAAGAGGCGGGTCAGTGGTAGTTTGCTGTAACGGATGGTCCTTCAGCTCACATGCATGCAAGTGATCATCACTAGTACAAAACAGGGCTTTTGTCCCGGTTCCAGAGGTCCTTTAGTCCCGGTTCTGGAACCGGGACAAAACGATCGGGACTAATGCCTAAAACCTTTAGTCCCGGTTGGCCTACGAACCGGGACCAAAGGTGCTCCACGTGGCCGCTGTGAGGAGCCCAGGCAGGAGGACCTTTAGTCCCGGTTGGTAACACCAACCGGGACTAAAGGAGCTCCAAGTGGCCGCTTCGCAGCACTCAGGCAGGAGGACCTTTAGTCCCGGTTGGTAACACCAACCGGGACCAAAAGGCAGCCACGCATCAGCAGCTCGCAGGTGCTGGGGTTTTTTTTTTTTGAAAGGGGGGTTTAGAGGTTTTGGAGGGTTTAGGGGTTTCATATTGTGTTAGCTAGCTAATAGAGAGAAGTGACCTCTCTTTCTCCGTGCTTGGTCGTCGCTAGCTACTACATATAGAGAGAACCCGACGCTAGCTAGTAAGCAAATGAAGGAAACCATTAATTACACAAGATCGTCATGAACATATATAGAGAGAAGTGACCTCTCTTTCTCCGTGCTTGGTCGAACAACAAGTTTTCGTATATCTATCCGACGCTACTACATATATACAATATAACATCCCTGACATCATCAAGCGCCAAACTCCCATTGAATTTCCGTATGGTATTCTCCCTTTTCATGTATGACGTGGTCAAGAAAGAATCCCGCCAATTCCTCTTGAATTGCTCGTATGCGATCATGTGGTAGGAGCTCATCCCGCATCTGCCAGATCTAATTTAAAGAAGGGGGTCAATACATATATATGAATGAAACTCAACACAATTGATGGTAATAAAATAAAATTGTGAATATTGTTTACGTACTTCAAATTGTTTGTCAGACAAGAAGCCCCGCTCAGTGGTCGAGTCGCGAATTAACTCGCAAACGTAGTATCCACATAAATTATTCCCGGCTGCCTGCCACCAGCACTTTACGAGAATAGAGTTCAATCAAACTGATAATCAAGCATGATAATGGTATTGATGAAACTAGAATCAATGAGAGATGCGCAGAACTAGCTAGTACTACTTACTTTGGGGTGTGTAAATCGCAGCTCGTTCTTCAGACCCGGAACCTTTCCGGTGAACTGTTTCCAAACCCTGCCAGGCAAAGAAAATGATTACTTGATATCAGGAAATGAACGAAAGTTGCCGATATGGTCCCGGTATTGATTGAACTTACTTCTGGAGCATTGCATTCATGTCCGCATAATCCTTGGGATCTTTACGTCTCGAGTCTAAGACAGTTACTACTCCCCCGTCAAGCTTAATGGATAGCAGAATATAGTGGAACCTGCGCACGCATAACTCATCAATTACAGTACTTAACCTCGAGTAAGCGAAACCGAATATGCACAAGACAGTAACACTCACTTGAAGTTGTAAGGAAAGAGTATTTCCCTTTTGTTTTGATGTCGAAGGAACGCTTTTAGCAAGTTTTCCTCGGTCTCTTTAACTCTATTTTGTACCGCCCATTCATTTACGGTATTTGGGCTAATGAACCCAATGTCATAGATTTGTCATTTTGGGCATTCGACGATCTTCAATCTGCATAATATAGTGAGGATAATTATATATACATGCAATGAACGAGCTGAGCTAGAGACTTAATTATAGAAGTAATACTTACAGACAGTAGCAAGTCATGAGTTGTTTGTCGAGGGCCTCTTGATTGAATAACTGAAATAACTTCACAAATTCAACAGGCATCATCTAGACTCCAATGAGGCCGTGCTCATCTTTAATTCTCACCATCAAACAATCGGACCCATTCTTCCTGCAGCTTTCCAACTACCACTCATGCAATCTTCGCATCATCGTTGTTAGAGGACGATGATCAGGTTTGACGAGAGGCTTCCCGTGCTCGTATCTAAAGATCTCTACTACCTCAGCCGTTTCAAACTGTACATCATCGCCCACGTAATCACCAAGAGTGGTACCGGGCAGTAGCCCCGGATGATTAGCGATATCGCTAGACACCTTGAGCGGGGGGCACGATTGCTTCTCCTGTTCGCCGAGCTGGGGAATTGTTTTCCCACTTCTTCGTCTTGAAGCACTGGCAGTACTTCCCGACCGCCGCGCTTCATCATATGTCTTTTCAATACAGCGGTCATAGTTGGATTGCGGCGGAGGCGGTGGTGGTTGCTTAAGGGCATCCAGAGTGCGCTTCGCTTTCACCGGATCTATTGTTTCCTTCGGAGGTGGACGTTTCCGTTCAAAATGGGCCTGCACTTCGGCAGCACTGATGTCCTTATTTTCCTCGTCAGTCCTCTCATATGGTAACTTTGGAGGAACCCTGAGGCTTGGACCATATTTGACTTTCTTCCCGCCTTTTGTACTGCTAGTCGCCGGAGCGGTGGCGGCTCTCTTCCGCTGTTGCTGAGGCGGCGGAGTCCGCTGACGCGCCGGAGGAGGCGGAGGAGGAGGCGGAGTCCGCTGACGCGCTGGAGGAGGCGGAGGAGGAGGCGGAGTCCGCTGACGCGTCGGAGACAGCTGAGGCGGAAGAGGACTCTGCTGAGGGGCCTCATCCGGCTGAGTCTGCTGAGGGGCCTCATCCGGCTGAGCTGGAATGTGAGGAGTCTGCTGAGGGGCCTCATCCGGCTGCGTCTGCTGAGGCGGAGTCCAGTTTGGAAGCTTGATGTACTCCTTTCTCCATAGGCAGGTACTCCTTAAGGCATTTTCCAGAAGATTATCCCCTTCACTTGTAGGGTAGTCAAGCTCCAGCCCCTCAAATCCCTCCATTATTTCATCCACCGTGACAATAGCATAGCCATGTGGAATCGGACGGCAATGGAAAGTTCCCTCAACTCGAGGAGGTAAAACAGAGCCGACCGCCGCCTTCAACGTCAGGTTCTGGCATTTCGCCATTAGCACACAATGTTCAGCATCCGTGATACTATCCACGGGGTAGCGAGGAGCCGTGATATCAGGCTGAAGGAGCTCCGTGGAAGCCACGATGCTTCTCCGCTGAGATGGTGGGGTAGCTTCTGGGGCAGTGTCGAAGGAAGGATCTTCGTGCCGCTGAGATGGTTGGCCGGTAGCTCGCTGGCTCTCAAGTTCCTCTAGTTTCGCTAATCTTGCATTGATCTTCTGCATTTCGCTTGCTTCCGCTTTCTTCTTTCTCTCTCGGCTTCTATAACCACCGCTGTCGAGAAATCCATGCACCCACGGAACGGAGCCTGATGTGCCTCGTGTTCGTCCAGGGTGTTCAGGATTCCCAAGGGCCTGTGTCAGCTCGTCATTCTCTCTGTCGGGATGTAACCTTCCTTCCTGCGCTGCCTGGATTGCTTCCTCAAGCTTCTTGATGGGTATTGCAAGTTGAGCTTTCGTCCAAACACACTCCCCTATGTCTGGGTCCAAAGTTCTGTAGGAGATATGCCCTAGAGGCAATAATATATGTTATTGATTATCTCCCTGTTCATAATTAGCTTTATGTTCCATGCTATAACTTCTATGGTTCTCGAGTCTACAATAACCACGAGGCTCGGAGGAAGACTCATATGCACGTGTGGAATAATAAACGGTAAAATGTATTCCTAGTCTGGCCTCTAAGACTGGCTCAAGTATTGCATGATGATCCTGTTTTCCTGATCATGGGCATGGCTATGCCGGCAATTTTGAGGGCACAATGTTAGAAGAACATTTGTGTTGAATCGACCCGAATTGATGTTATGCTATGAGATTCATTCGTCATAAGTTAATGGTTAATAACACAGAGATGGTTAACGTTTGCATGATTCCTTAGACCATGAGAGTATCCAGTTTCTTCATGCTTGCTTCATGAACTTTGGGGTTTGTTAAACGTCATCCGTAAATGGGTGGCTATTACGGCGGCTTACGGGTTCATGGAAAAGTGTGTCAAGTAACTTGATAGCTCAAGATTGGGATTTGCTCCTCCGACGATGGAGAGATATCTCTGGGCCCTCTCGGTGTTACGGTATCCATCATCGTCTGGCCAGACATTTTGTGATTTGATCACGGGGATGCCGGAACATGGGAACGAGAAAAGAGAACAATACCGGTAACGAGGTAACTGGCATAGTGGACAAGGTGTTGATCCACGGGGATGCCAACGTGTCTCACCTCGGGTAATTGTAACATATCGCGAAGCAACAGGAATAGCACACGGCAACTGGAGGTTCACTCGAATATTCATTCGTGTGGGTATAGGGGTCAATATGGGTGTCCACGGCTCCGATGTTGATCATTGATCGGAAGGGGTTCCGGGTCATGTCTATGCTTCACCGAACCTATAGGGTCACACGCTTAAGGGTCATCTATCTGCTGAATACTAGACAGGAAGTCGGAGAGAAAGTTTCCGGAAAAAGTTTTCGGAGACAGCGGAAAAGTTCCGGAGAGAGAGAACACCGGAAGAGTTTCGGTAAAACCGAAAAGTTGTTTCGGAGTGTACCATTAAGTCAAATTGGTTTCGGCACATGCCTGGAAATTATTGGAAGGTACCAGAATTGTTCCGGTAACTTCTGAGATTTTTCAGAGACAAAAACCGGAAATGTTCCGGACTGCCGGAACCGCTTTAGTTGCTTTTCATAGATGAAAATCACTAAACCGAAAAGTTGTTTCGGAGTACACCATAAAGTCAAATTGGTTTCGGCACATGCCTGATAATTCTTGGAGGGTGCCAGAATCGTTCTGGAAACTTTCTGGAATTTTCCGGGATGAAAACCGAAAATGTTCCGGAGCTGCCGGAACCGCTTCAGATGCTTTTCGCAGATGAAAATCACTAAACCAGAATTGTTTCGGAGCGCGTTGAAAATTATTTTAGTGGGTACTGGAAATGTTCTAAGCCCATATAAATATTTTCAGTTCGACCGGCCGCTGAAAAATGTTGTCGTGAATAGTGAAAGTGTTTTTTGGGATATTTATGGAAAAGTCACCTTTTGGGATATTTTCCCAAAAGGTTTCTAGAAGGCTTGGGGGCTAAGAAACCCTACCCCTTGGATTTCCTATAAATAGACGTGGAGGGGCTGCCTCCACACTCACTCCTTCTCACATACAAGTGCCATGACATTTCGGGCTTCTCTCTCCCTCCCAGCGAAATAGTTTCGTAGAGCCGAAAGGCTGTCTGGGTTCCGGTGGGAACTAGTTCTGGACGGCGAAGCCCTGCCAGATAGATGACACCGTATGTGTGCAACTCTATAGAGAGATCGTAGTTTCGGTCTTAGTTCGAGAGTGCCTCCCGAAGGGCTGTCCGAGTTACTGTCCGTGTTTCGGGGGTCCTCCCGAAGGGCTGTCCGAGTGACCCACCCGAAGGGCTGTCAGTGAGGCCTCCCGGAGGGCAGTCCGAGGATCCGTCCGGTGGGACTATCCGAAGGACTGTCCAGAGGCCTTCCGGAGGGCTGTCTGAGGATCCGTCCGGTGGGACTATCCGAGGGACTGTCCAGAGGCCTCCCGAAGGGCTGTCCGAGGATCCGTCCGGTGGGACTATCCGACGGACTGTCCTGAGGCCTCCCAAAGGGCTGCCCGAAGATCCGTCCGGTGAGCTGACGAGGGAGTACATCCTCGCGGTTGGGAGGTTGTAAAATCCTAGTTGCGGGGATCTGCACCGCCGATCGTCATCGACTCTACTTCCGCTGCGCTACGAGTCGGTAACGAAAAAGATCAAACCTTGTATGCAGTCTCCATAGTGATCCTGGGCTGGTACGTAGGTCGGAAATTTTTTGTTTTCTGCTGCGTTACCCTACAGTGGCATCAAGAGCCGTGCTATGCGTAGATGCAGGTTGCGATCTAGAATACATAGAGATGTATGCGTGTTGCACAATATAATTAGGTAGTAGATGAGATCTATTGCTGAAAATTATTTGTGCGGGTAGCAGATGAAATCTATTACCCGATGTTCTTGTTGCTTCCCCTGAATTTGCGTAGTCGTGATCTTGACGGCATGGTGGAATCTCACAAAGTTCTGGCAATCCGCGATCCTTTCATGCTGCTCCTGAGTATGCTGATTGACAGATCAACGAAGTGCTAACAGTTCTTTGGGTTCCACCATAGTTAAAGAAAGATGGATGTTTCGCAGACGAAAGGGCAATGCAGATATGATCTGCACGGGGGTCACACGTATGACGAAGTTTAGTATGGGGCTCGAGATTTTATTATCTCGTGTTTCATACACCCTGGAAAGTTAATCTAGCAACTTGAATTATCATACTTGATGATGGACGTTGGTAGCTTCGGTTTGTTTCGAAACCTTAGAAGCCACGAAAGATAAAATTTTGCATGAACCGATTAGAGGCGTCTAACTTGGTTTTGCAGGATGGTTTGCATGTGCATATGATGTGGTATAGCAGTGCTCATAATAATTTGATTATGTATGAGATGACTATATGATGTAATTTGATTAACATGACCTGCGTGTCATGATTCGGCATGATGGCTGGAGCCATATGATTGCACTTTAATGACCTGCGTGTCAACCTTATGTAATGCACTTATTTTATTAGCTATAGAGATAGCAATATTATCTAGTGCATCGACAAGGTGGTGGCAATCTTCGCGAAGGTGAACACCGACGCGAATGCCGAAGACGAAGAAATGAAAGACTTCTCCGTCAGAAAGGGCTATACCATATCATGCTATTATGAATTGCCTGAGATGTTTATCCCTTATGATGCACCCTTCTTGATTCCGCGGTAGTCGCTTTTTATTAGGGTGATCTCTCACAAAAATATCAAGTAGTTAGTGTTCTCCCAAGTGTAGCACCGTCACGGCACCTAACTTTTCGGGGTGCGCCATGCTAACATGGGTACGAACGATTAGGGATGTGTGAGGCGGGTGAGGTCAGACCTCGCAGCGAGATCACTTGGTTGTCTTGACGTTCTAGCTTGAAAGTCCTGAGCTCGGAACACGCCCATTGAAAGATGAACAAGAGTCACATAGAGATGTGATCGGCATGTTGGCCTACCGATTGAAATTCTCGTCATCAGTGATGCTCACCATCAATGGCGTTGAATTGAAATGTGGATCTTGTATCACTCACAATCAATTATGAGAGATATTGATTTGAGTGGGAGCGCACTGAAGAATTAACTTGTTTAATTCTCGGTGCAATTAATTTTGAACACTGTCTAAGTGTGGTTTGCATCATAGTTGTAGAATAATGGCTCGCGTTTCCACCTTCCCTATTAAAATTGAATAGCTGTTAAATATCTGGTTAAAACTTTACGGTTGGTAACGTAATGTGAGGATTGTCCTCTAGAGTGCCGAGAAGGATTTTGTCCTATCGCATGCTTTCGGTATTCTCCCGCTAATGCTATGGATCATATGACTCTCGTCCTTCGATCCAAAAGCTAGAATTCCTTTTCAGTCAAAGTGCAAAATGTTTGCTTCCATGAGACCCGAACTTCGAAAGTTTGGATAGTTATGTGATATTCATGGAATCTGAAAATCATTTTCAGAGACAGACAAAGGCTAAAAGATATGAGATATCCAAAGCAATGTTTGTTTGCAAACTATTAGTAAAGGAGTTTACTATGCATTAGACTGATAAGAGAGGGATCCAGGAGAACGCCTGTCATATGATGAAAGGTGAATAAAACAACAACTTAAAGAGAAAGGAAGTGTCCGAAGGGTGTTAGTAAGACTTTCACGCCTAGGAAGTCTGGGGCTAACGCCACTCTTAAGTTGGATGCTTCTTCTGAGAGTAGGAGAAATACTAAAAGTTAAACTGTTAGAAGTATAAAGGCAAAATGAAAGAAGACTGGAATATCTAGCTCATGTATGAATGTCATACAAGTTTTTGATGTATAGAAGGCTGGTCAAAGATATAGTTCTTAGGAATTATGGTTAAAACATGTTAATCACTAATTCTTGGGTATTGTGAGTTAATCACAAAGATACCCGCTCGATTGCATTCTGTTGCAACTCGATGTAAGAACTACTATGGCCTGAAAGACTAGCCAGGGATGAGGTTTAGATACACGCAGGGAACATAGTAAATATTACTATGCCTTCCATCGGTGTATTCCCTATGTATTTATTTTCATAATTCATTTTAGAGTTTCACACTCTAGCCCTTTGCATAAAGTATCTTGCAACAAGGTTGTTCATAAGAGAACTTTTGATGTTCGGTGTTATGAATAACATGAGGGCCATACTTTCATTATGAATGAGATGTATGTTATGAATATTGATAATAATACATTACCTCTGGGTTTACTTTCATAATTCATTTTAGAGTTTCATACACTCTAGCCCATTGCACAATGATTGTTGCAAAAGAGTTGTTCATAAAACAACAATTGTTGTTCAGTATTATGAATGACATGAAGGGCCATGCTTCCACCCTATATGGGATGTATGTTATGAATATTGATGGAGATATGATACATCCATAACACTGACGCTAAATGTCGCAAGACTAAAAGAATACCACACAAGTGTGGCACTGCATTTGGTCACATTGGAGAAACCCGCATGGAAAATTCCATTATGATGGATTTTGAAGTCGTTTGATTTTGAATCATCTGACCTTGCAACTTTCCTCTGAAAAGTGAAGTGACTGAAATACCGTTCACAGGCCATAAGGAATGAGCATAGAACATATTGGTGATCATACATTATGATGTGTGTAGTCCAATAAATGTTATTGCAAGTAGTGGATTTATCTATCTTCAGAAATGACTCAAGTAGATATATGGATATTACTTGATAAGACGTGAGTCTGGATCTTTTGAAATCATTCGAAAGGTTTTCAAAATGAAGAAGAAAATATTGTAACAAGAAAATTATGTTTCTACAATTCGATTGCAGAAAGGAATATTTGAGTTACAAGTTTAGCGAATGTCTGATGAGTTGTGAAAGGGGTTTCATAACTTGCACCTCCCGGAACACCACTGCAAGTGGAGAGTCCGTGAAGATGTAATCGAACCATTTATGACATGGTAAGATCAAAGATGACATAAATAGATTTGCCATTATCCCTTTTAAAGTGATGCTTTAGAGACTGTGGCTTTTACACTGAAAAGAGCTCCATCGGGTCTGTTAAAATGACGCCATGGTATGGTACGCCCAACCATGTTATATCTTTTCTTAACATTTGGAATATGGGGCTTGTGTAAAAGGTTACAAACCTATTCCAAATCAGACAAGTGCTACTTTATAAGGTTATCCCAAGTCATTGGGTATTCCCCCACCACTATACCGAGGCAAAGGATTTTGCCGCAAAATGGTATGCTTTTAAACAGAATAGTTCTTACAAAAGGTGAGTGGGAGGACAGTGCAACTCGACGAGATAAACAGTATCTTCGTCATCAGATCAAAGGAAAGGAACCTTGGAAGTGATTCCGGAGTTTCCTACTGCGACTGATACGGAAGTCTCTACAATAAAATGTATGGACTTCGGTCGAACTTGCAGCTGAACCATGTAGGCAAAGCTCGTGCAAACCTATCAGGTGCGCAAACGAGATATTGTTGTTAGACAACAGTATACCTACAATACACAAGGAAGCGTTGATGGGCCCTGACTCCAGAATTGGCTAAATGCCAATACAATCCGAGATAGTTTCCATATAAGTGATTCAAGATTAAAATCTTGATACACCTTTCGGAAGACTTAGAGTCTAACGAATATTTATGGAACTAAAAACTGATACGGATAAAATGTTTTATCCATAAAGCTCGACTTGTTGCAATAACAAGTTCAAGGAGTTGACTACGATAAGATTGTCTCACCGTAGCGATGCTTAAAGTCGGTTCGGGTTGAACTAGCAATTAATACATATTTCAATCATGAGATATGAAACATGGATGACAAAAGGATTTCCATCTGATGGAAATAAAACCTAGGACTTGTATGTGATACAGTCCAAAGTAATTTGTCGATCCAGATGATGCGAGTAAGTATGCAAACTTCAGAGTTCCAGCAATGGACAGAAGAGAGCAAAGTGGAGTTGGAATCTTCGTTTTTGATGGAATGGTCAAAAGGGTTTGACTTTATCAAATGGGTATCGAAGATGCTTGTGATTCAAGAAAGTAAGTGGGAGCATAATAATATTTGTAAAAACCGTGTGTACTTGACACATTGTTGATTGGAAATAAATTTCTTGACACGAATTATTACTTCATTTGAAAATAGCTTTTCGATGAAGTACTTAGGCTCAATAGCCTCAATATTAGGCATGATGATCTATGGAGATAGATTTACCTAATGGGGCTAAGCAATGAATACATATTGACAAGATGCTAAAACCTTTTAGCATTTAAAACGCCAAGGAGTGATTCTTGCCGAAGTCACATGGAAAGAGTTTTTGCAAGACTCAGTGTCCCAAAACACTGATGAGTGAAATACATGATGGAGATTCCACACACTCTTGTGTTTGGATTAATCATGTATTCCATGGTATGTATAACAACCAGATATGTCCGATACTCTAAAGTTGTTGCGAGTATGGATACCAAAGTGATCAAAGTACTGATCATAGGACAATAGTGAAAGATGTCATTGAGTACTAGAGTAGTAGTAATGACATGTTTTCTCGCAAGCAGAGATTATGAAGTGCTCGTTGTAAGTAATTACATCGATACAGTCTTCATCAATGCTCCATGCGATTTTCGATTTAAGTTAAGGGTTTTTGTGTAATACACAATATGGTGGCACGGTAGTTGGAAATTGTTCCAAACAAGATACTGTGGCGAATTCTATAACAAAGGCTAAGTATGTTGACGCTTAAGAAGCGACAAAGAAGTTGTTGAATCATATAGTTCATTCATGAACTTAGTATGGTTCCAAGATGGCTTTGGTCTATGGGACACTATTGCAGATAGTTGCTCCATAGCTCAGTCTGAGGAATCAGGTTTCGACCAATGATTCACACATATGCAAAGTCAAGTCCACACAAAATATGAATTTTGTGAAAGCATGAAAACGCGAGGGTATGCAAAGTTACACACGGAGCTGAAGTCGTCAGATCCGTTGGACATCAGGCTATACCACAAGCGAAGCATATTTTTACACCAGTATGCCATAGGTGTAAAGTGCATTAGCATTGACTAGATTATTGACTCTAGTGCAAGTGGGAGTCTGTAGGAGATATGCCCTAGAGGCAATAATATATGTTATTGATTATCTCCCTGTTCATAATTAGCTTTATGTTCCATGCTATAACTTCTATGGTTCTTGAGTCTACAATAACCACGAGGCTCGGAGGAAGACTCATATGCACGTGTGGAATAATAAACAGTAAAATGTATTCCTAGTCTGGCCTCTAAGACTGGCTCAAGTATTGCATGATGATCCTGTTTTCCTGATCATGGGCATGGCTATGCCGGCAATTTTGAGGGCACAATGTTAGAAGAACATTTGTGTTGAATCGACCCGAATTGATGTTATGCTATGAGATTCATTCGTCATAAGTTAATGGTTAATAACACAGAGATGGTTAACGTTTGCATGATTCCTTAGACCATGAGAGTATCGAGTTTCTTCATGCTTGCTTCATGAACTTTGGGGTTTGTTAAACGTCATCCGTAAATGGGTGGCTATTACGGCGGCTTACGGGTTCATGGAAAAGTCTGTCAAGTAACTTGATAGCTCAAGATTGGTATTTGCTCCTCCGACGATGGAGAGATATCTCTGGGCCCTCTCGGTGTTACGGTATCCATCATCGTCTGGCCAGACATTTTGTGATTTGATCACGGGGATGCCGGAACATGGGAACGAGAAAAGAGAACAATACCGGTAACGAGGTAACTGGCATAGTGGACAAGGTGTTGATCCACGGGGATGCCAACGTGTCTCACCTCGGGTAATTGTAACATATCGCGAAGCAACAGGAATAGCACACGGCAACTGGAGGTTCACTCGAATATTCATTCGTGTGGGTATAGGGGTCAATATGGGTGTCCACGGCTCCGATGTTGATCATTGATCGGAAGGGGTTCCGGGTCATGTCTATGCTTCACCGAACCTATAGGGTCACACGCTTAAGGGTCATCTATCTGCTGAATACTAGACAGGAAGTCGGAGAGAAAGTTTCCGGAAAAAGTTTTCGGAGACAGCGGAAAAGTTCCGGAGAGAGAGAACACCGGAAGAGTTTCGGTAAAACCGAAAAGTTGTTTCGGAGTGTACCATTAAGTCAAATTGGTTTCGGCACATGCCTGGAAATTATTGGAAGGTACCAGAATTGTTCCGGTAACTTCTGAGATTTTTCAGAGACAAAAACCGGAAATGTTCCGGACTGCCGGAACCGCTTTAGTTGCTTTTCATAGATGAAAATCACTAAACCGAAAAGTTATTTCGGAGTACACCATAAAGTCAAATTGGTTTCGGCACATGCCTGATAATTCTTGGAGGGTGCCAGAATCGTTCTGGAAACTTTCTGGAATTTTCCGGGATGAAAACCGAAAATGTTCCGGAGCTGCCGGAACCGCTTCAGATGCTTTTCGCAGATGAAAATCACTAAACCAGAATTGTTTCGGAGCGCGTTGAAAATTATTTTAGTGGGTACTGGAAATGTTCTAAGCCCATATAAATATTTTCAGTTCGACCGGCCGCTGAAAAATGTTGTCGTGAATAGTGAAAGTGCTTTTTGGGATATTTATGGAAAAGTCACCTTTTGTGATATTTTCCCAAAAGGTTTCTAGAAGGCTTGGGGGCTAAGAAACCCTACCCCTTGGATTTCCTATAAATAGACGTGGAGGGGCTGCCTCCACACTCACTCCTTCTCACATACAAGTGCCATGACATTTCTGGCTTCTCTCTCCCTCCCAGCGAAATAGTTTCGTAGAGCCGAAAGGCTGTCTGGGTTCCGGTGGGAACTAGTTCTGGACGGCGAAGCCCTGCCGGATAGATGACACCGTATGTGTGCAACTCTATAGAGAGATCGTAGTTTCGGTCTTAGTTCGAGAGTGCCTCCCGAAGGGCTATCCGAGTTACTGTCCGTGTTTCGGGGGTCCTCCCGAAGGGCTGTCCGAGTGACCCACCCGAAGGCCTATCAGTGAGGCCTCCCGGAGGGCTGTCCGAGGATTCGTCCGGTGGGACTATCCGAAGGACTGTCCAGAGGCCTCCCGGAGCGCTGTCTGAGGATCCGTCCGGTGGGACTATCCGAGGGACTGTCCAGAGGCCTCCCGAAGGGCTGTCCGAGGATCCGTCCGGTGGGACTATCCGAGGGACTGTCCTGAGGCCTCCCAAAGGGCTGCCCGAAGATCCGTCCGGTGAGCTGACGAGGGAGTACATCCTCGCGGTTGGGAGGTTGTAAAATCCTAGTTGCGGGGATCTGCACCGCCGATCGTCATCGACTCTACTTCCTCTGCGCTACGAGTCGGTAACGAAAAAGATCAAACCTTGTATGCAGTCTCCATAGTGATCCTGGGCTGGTACGTAGGTCGGAAATTTTTTGTTTTCTGCTGCGTTACCCTACAAGTTCCCCCAACCCCGAAGAACCAAGTCCTTGACCGATCTGGCCAGTGCAATGTCGCTGGTTGGACCCCTTTAGCAAGCAGGTCTTGCTCAGCTTTGTCCCACGTAGGCCGGGCTTAGCTGTAGCCACCTGACCTCGTAACATGGTGATACTTCTTCATTGCAGCATTTAGCTTATTTGTCGCTAACCTTTGCTTGCCCTTGTCCGATTTCTTGTAGGCCACAAAAGCGGGCCAGTGATCTTTTATCTTCTCATATGGACCGGTGAATTTTGGAGTCTTGTCTTTCTCGACAAACTTTTTGTTCAAATCTTTCTTCCAGTTCTTGAATAGTTCTGCCATCTTCTTAAGAGCAAACGCCTTGACCTTATTCGGATCCGCCTCTGGTGGTAGGCTGAAATTTTTCATCAGCGAGGTCCAAAGATCATCTTTCTGTCTATCTTGGACATAAGAAACTTCAGGGTCCTTCTTCTTATTCCATTCTTGGATGCTGATCGGGACGATGTCCCTAACAACCACTCCGCACTGATGTATAAATGTGTCCCTGCTCCGCTTGGGAGCAATCGGTTGGCCATCTCGACCGACTTCTTCGATCGTGAACCTTTCATCCTGGCGCAACCTTTTCTTCGGGCCTCGTCTCCTTACAGAAGTATGGCTCGATCTGGAGGGCTAATTAAAAGAAGAATGAAGCGTTAATATATGTACATACAAAACAATTAATGCATCAAGTCAGCAGAGGCTTAATTAATATATGTATATATACCTCGTCGGACTTTGCAACAGTTAAGGCTCCCTCCTCCGTTCGGTCACCGGAGCCGTCATGATCTCCTTCCTCCTCCATTCGGTCACCGGAGCCGTCATGATCTCCTTCCTCCTCCATTGGATCACCGGAGCCGTCATCCTCTCTTTCCTGACAATCGGTGTCGTTGAGAAACGACAAGGTGATATCACCTTCGTTGCGGATTATATCCCCCAACAACTCTTCTTTTTTTAAGTCTCTGTCCATAGTTTCTGCAAATATTACAACATGGCAATATACAACCATGAGAGATGGATTAGTGGCAAACATAGACCTAGCTAATCACAACAAGGAATCATATGCATATATGAGCAATGGATTAGTCACAAACATCATGCAAAGTTATCGGGGGTTATACTTTCGAGAGAGGATACTTTGCGGACCGCCCCCCCCCCCCCCCCCTCATGTCGAAGTTATCGGGGATATGTTGAATTCCCGAGAGAGTTAGGGATGTTCTAAGGTGGCACTACACGATATAGGTGAAGGGGGATAACATCCGGGAATGTTTTCCCGAAGTCTGCATTTTCGGACAGATGAACCGGAGGGGGACGGTTCCAGGTTCGCTATGCTAGCTGCTTGTGACAGACGAACAGAGGGCATATTCCGATTCGTCATATTTTTCTGATCGATTTTCATATATAAATTATTTTCATCGGAGTTACGGTTAATTTTCTAGGAATTTCTAAAGTTTTACCAATATCCTAAAAATTCTGCTAAGTCTGAGAATTCCTCAGCTTTAAACAGCACTTAGTTGTTTTCCAAAGGCTACAACTATTGTTCTGTACATCCTATGGGTTAGTGCCTTATATCAATATTGATCACTCTCCTATGATCTACAGGATAGTATCAATGGCATCTCTGCTAGAGTCCATTAGCTTGCTCAAAACTTTGTTTGAAAAGTGCCACTTGATATTAATTCTATGAACATAAAAAATTCTATGAAAAAACTTCATCATATGGGGGCACTTGCTCAAAATCTACATACATACATGTACATATCGGGGGCACTTGCTCAATATCCTGAAAGTGCCACTTGATATTAATTCTATGAACATAAAAAATTCTATGTTCATAAAATTCATCATATCAATATTTTCTATATACATACATCCATCCATACATACATACACATACATATACATCTAAATTATATATGAACAAAAAAAATTAATAAACAAAAAAAATATTAATTCTATGAACATAAAAAAGTCTATGAACAAAAAAAATTCATCATATCAATATTTTCATCCATCCGTCCATACATACATATACATCTACATTATATATGAACAAAAAAATACATAAACATAATTAATAAACAAAAAAATGGACAGCGGGCCGGGGCGGCGGCGGCTCACAGCGGGGGCGGCGAGGGCTCGGGGAGGAGGGAGAGCGCGCGGGCTCGGGGGCGGCGACGGCGACGGCGACGGCGGGGGCGGGGCAGGGGCGCGGGCTCAGGGGCGGCGACGGCGACGGCGACGGCGGGGGCGGGGCAGGGGCGCGTGCTCGGGGGCGGCGACAGCGACGGCGACGGCGGGGGCGGGGGCTCGGGGGCGGGGCAGGGGCGCGGGCTCGGGGGCGGCGACGGCGACGACAACGGTGGGGCAGGGGCGCGGCGACGACGTCGGGGCAGGGCGCGGCGAGGGGAGCGGGCGACGGCGTCGGGGCAGCCTGGCGGCGTCGAGGTGCTCGGCGTCGTCGGGGGAAACTGCAGATGAACTCTGAAAACTTCCTAAGTGCTGCTTATATACCCAGAGAATTGGTCCCGGTTCGTGGCTCCAACCGGGACTAAAGGCCCCCCTTTAGTCCCGGTTGTAGCCACCAACCGGGACTAAAGGTCATTTTCAGCAGCCCAAAGGGCGGGAAGCAGAGACCTTTAGTCCCGGTTGGTGGCTGCAACCGGGACTAAAGGGGGGCCTTTAGTCCCGGTTGGAGCCACGAACCGGGACCAAAGGCCTGCGGCTGGCACGGCGTCGGGCGGGTGGATGTTTAGTCCCACCTCGCTAGCTGAGAGGCGTCGAGAGTGGTTTATAAGCGCGGCTGCGCCAACCCTCTCGAGCTCCTCTCTTATGCAGGCCTACGGGCCTAAACACACACTCTCTGTCTGTGGGCCTAGTGGGCCTGCTGCGGGCCTGCATCCTGGCCCAACTAGCGGGTTGGGTTTCTAGTCGTATGCAGGCCGTGGTGGCCTAGTAGGCGGCAATTTTTTTAATTTTTTTTTACTTTTTAGTCCCGGTTTGTTTTTTAATTTATTTATTTTCTTTTGTTTCTACTTACAGCTAAATACTTAGAGTTTTTGAGTGATTCTTTTTGCTTTAGGTCACCAAAATTATAAACTTTCTGTCAGTGCCAGTAGTTTTCAAATTTGAATAGTTTAAATTTGAATTCTTTGAAATTTGTGTGAATCACTAGTTTGTGAATAACTTTACTTTAAAAATAGATTTTTGAGTAATTCTTTTTCCTGCTGTTTAGTATTAGTGTGTTTTATCATTATATTCAATTTGGTAATTTTTAGGTTATTTTAAATGGGTGTTTTAATCAAAAACATATTTTGTTATTTTAGTTTGCTATTAAAGTTTCTAACAAAAAATACTTTATGAAAATTCTTTTTGCTATTAAAGTTTTGAACAAAAAATACTTTGATAATTTTAGTTGCATAAATTTTATTTAATTTTAGTTTCAAAAATACTTTTATAATAACTAGAGGTTTATAAAAGCTTTTTAGTTGATTCTTTTTGCTGTTGAAGAATATTATAGTTTTGTTTTAGTTGATCATAACAAAAAGGTTGAAAGTTTAATTGATTATTTTTAGTTCATTCTTTTTGCTATTAGAGTTTTGTAAAAGCTTTTTAGTTCATTCTTTTTGCTATTAGTTCATTCTTTGAGCTAAATGACCCTGAAATTGAAAAGCAGTACAAATGAACTCTGAGAAGGTTGAAAGTTGGCATGGTATCATCATTTCAGCCACATAGCATGTGCTAAAAGTTGGGAGGGTTACGGCAAAAACTGGATGCACTTCGTGTACAAAATGGACAATCTCTTTCGAAGTATCAGGGTTTCGGACGAAAACTCATATGTTACAAAGGCATTTCATTTTTTTTAACTTATTTCAACTCCAGACTTTTTGTGCGTTCAACATGCACCATTCAAAGCCACATCATCAATTTTCAACCATTTCTGACTTCATTTGCTATTTTTCATGCATTTACTGATTTTTTTAGCTAAATGACCCTGAAATTGAAAAGCAGTACAAATAAACTCTGAAAAGGTTGAAAGTTGGCATGGTATCATCATTTCACCCACATAGCATGTGCTAAAAAGTTGAGAGGGTTACGGCAAAAACTGGATGCACTTCGTGTACAAAATGGACAATCTCTTTCGAAGTATCACGGTTTCGGACGAAAACTCATATGTTACAAAAGGCATTTCATTTCTTGACATGTAACTGCAGGGATATTCTAGATCAAAGCCATCATCAGAATAGTTGTGGAGAGAAAGTCCTCACTTTTTCTTCGCGTGTGTCCCTTGCTTATTGCGCCGTAACCATGGATAGTCTTCATCGTTTAACAGGGTGCTTGGGTCAGCCTTCACTTTGAAGGGAGGAATTTCATAAAACTTTTCATAATCTTCAGACATGTCTGTCTTGCCCTCCACTCCCACGATGTCTCTTTTCCCTGAAAGAACTATGTGGCACTTTGGCTCATCGTATGATGTACTCGCTTCCTTATCTTTTCTTTTTCTCGGTTTGGTAGACATGTCCTTCACATAGAAAACCTGCGCCACATCATTGGCTAGGACGAATGGTTCGTCTGTGTACCCAAGATTGTTGAGATCCACTGTTGTCATTCCGTACTGCGGGTCTACCTGTACCCCGCCTCCTGACCGATTGACCCATTTGCACCGAAACAAAGGGACCTTAAAATCATGTCCATAGTCAAGTTCCCATATGTCCACTATGTAACCACAATATGTGTCCTTTCCCCTGTTGGTTGCTGCATCAAAGCGGACACCACTGTTTTGGTTGGTGCTCTTTTGATCTTGGGCGATCGTGTAAAATGTATTCCCATTTATCTCGTACCCTTGGTAAGTCAATACAGTCGAAGATGGTGTCCTGGCCAACGAGTACAGCTCATCTCCAACAATGTTGTCACCCATGAGATGTGTTTGCAACCAATTGCCAAAAGTCCTGATGTGTTCACATGTAATCCAGTCGTCACACTGCTCCGGGTGTTTGGAGCGCAGAATATTCTTGTGTTCATTGACATACGGGGTCACCAAGGTAGAATTCTGTAGAACAGTGTAGTGCGCTTGAGCCCAAGAATGCCCGTCCCTACATATTATTGAATCCGCTCCTAGCGTGCCTTTTCCAGTCAGTCTCCCCTCATACCGCGATTGAGGGAGACCAATCGGCTTAAGGTCAGTAATGAAGTCAACACAAAACCCAATGACCTCCTCTGTTTCCCGGCCCATGGAGATGCTTCCTTCTGGCCTAGCACGGTTACGAACATATTTCTTTAAGACTCCCATGAACCTCTCAAAGAGGAACATATTGTGTAGAAATACAGGACCCAGAATGGCAATATCGTCGACTAGATGAACTAGGACGTGCGTCATGATATTGAAGAAGGATGGTGGGAACACCAGCTCGAAACTGACAATACATTGCACCAAATCATTCTTTAACCTTGGTAGGATTTCTGGATCGATTACCTTTTGAGAGATTGCATTGAGGAATGCACATAGCTTCACAATGGCTAATCGAACGTTTTCCGGTAGAAGCCCCCTCAATGCAACCGGAAGCAGTTGCGTCATAACCACGTGGCTGTCATGAGACTTTAGGTTCTGGAACTTTTTCTCTGCCATATTTATTATTCCCTTTATATTCGACGAGAAGCCAGACGGGACCTTCATACTGAGCAGGCATTCAAAGAAGATTTCCTTCTCTTCTTTGGTAAGAGCGTAGCTGGCAAGACCTTCATACTGCTTTGGATGCATGCCGTCTTTTTCATGCACACGTTGCTGGTCCTCCCGTGCCTCCGGTGTATCTTTTGTCTTCCCATACACACCCAAGAAGCCTAGCAGGTTCACGCAAAGATTCTTCGTCACGTGCATCACGTCGATTGCAGAGCGGACCTCTAGGTCTTTCCAATAGGGTAGGTCCCAAAATATAGATTTCTTCTTCCACATGGGTGCACGTCCCTCAGCGTCATTCGGAACAGATTGTCCGCCAGGACCCTTTCCAAAGATTACTTGTAAATCCTTGACCATATCAAGTATGTGATCACCAGTACGGAGGGCGGGCTTCTTCCGGTGATCTGCCTAACCTTTGAAATGCTTGCCTTTCTTTCGACATTGATGGTTGGTCGGAAGAAATCGACGATGTCCCAGGTACACATTCTTCCTGCATTTCTCCAAATATATACTTTCGGTGTCATCTAAACAGTGCGTGCATGCGTGGTATCCCTTGTTTGTCTGTCCTGAAAGGTTACTGAGAGCAGGCCAATCATTGATGGTTACAAACAGCAACGCATGTAGGTCAAATTCCTGCTGTTTGTGCTCATGCCACACACGTACACCTTTTCCATTCCACGGCTGTAAAAGTTCTTCAACTAATGGCCTTAGGTACACATCAATGTCGTTGCCGGGTTGCTTAGGGCCTTGGATGAGCACTGGCATCATAATGAACTTCCGCTTCATGCACAACCAAGGAGGAAGGTTATAGATACATAGAGTCACGGGCCAGGTGCTATGATTGCTGCTCTGCTCCCCAAAAGGATTAATGCCATCTGTGCTTAACCCAAACCATACGTTCCTTGCGTCACCTGCAAAGTCCCCCGACCTGCTCTCGATTTTTCTCCACTGCGACCCGTCAGCGGGTGCTCTCAACTTCTCGTCTTTCTTACGGTCTTCTTTGTGCCATCGCATCAACTTGGCATGCTCTTTGTTTCTGACCAGACGTTTCAGCCGTGGTATTATAGGAGCATACCACATCACCTTGGCAGGAACCCTCTTCCTGGGGCGCTCGCCCTCAACATCACCAGGGTCATCTCGTCTGATCTTATACCGCAATGCACCGCATACCGGGCATGCGTTCAAATCCTCGTACTCACCGCGGTAGAGGATGCAGTCATTAGGGCATGCATGTATCTTCTGCACCTCCAATCCTAGAGGGCATAGAACCTTCTATGCTTCGTACGTACTGTCGGGCAATTCGTTATCCTTTGGAAGCTTCTTCTTCATTATTTTCAGTAGCTTCCCAAATCCGTTGTCAGATACACCATTGTCTGCCTTCCATTGCAGCAATTCCAGTGTGGTACCAAGCTTTGTGTTGTCATCTTCGCAATTTGGGTACAACCCTTTTTTGTGATCCTCTAACATGCGATCGAACTTCAACTTCTCCCTTTCACTTTGGCATTGTCTCTTTGCATCAACAATGACCCGGCGAAGATCATCATTGGGCACATCGTCTGGTTCCTCTTGATCTTCAGCTTCCCCCGTTGCAGTATCACCGTATTCAGGGGGGTAGTTGTCATCATCCTCTTCTTCTTCGTTGTCTTCCATCATAACCCCTCTTTCTCCGTGCTTGGTCCAAACATTATAGTGTGGCATGAAACCCTTCTCAAGCAGGTGGACGTGAAGGGTTTTCAAGTTAGAGTAATCCTTCGTATTCTCACAGACAGGGCATGGACACAATACATAAAACCATTCTGCTTGTTTGCCTCAGCCACTTCGAGAAATTTATGCAGGCCCTCAAGATACTCGGAGGTGCGTCGGTCACCGTACATCCATTGCCGGTTCATCTGCGTGCATTATATAATTAAGTGTATCAAAAACCATTACAGAACATCATGAATAGAGAAGTGACCAAATTAATACAAGTTAATCATCACATTAAAACCAAAGTACAGTAGTGATCAAATGTTATTACTGAAAAAATAAGTACATAAAGTTCATACATATATAGTTCTCATAAAACAACATATAGCTCTCTAGAGCATCTAATTAAAACATACATTGAAACTATGAAAAACATTTAAATGCGATCATAATCGCAACTAAGGTAACAATTGATCCAACGGCATAATGATACCAAGCCTCATTATGAATGGCATATTTTCTAATCTTTCTAATCTTCAAGCGCATTGCATCCATCTTGATCTTGTGATCATCGACGACATCGGCAACATGCAACTCCAATTCCATCTTCTCCTCCTCAATTCTTTTCAATTTTTTCTTCAAGTAATTGTTTTCTTTGTCAACTAAATTTAACCTCTCGACAAGAGGGTCGGTTGGAATTTCCGGTTCACATACCTCCTAGATAAAAACATCTATGTCACGTTGGTCGGCATAATTGTCATAAACACTACATGAAACAAATCATAATAAAAGATAATATACCACATCCGAATCATAGACAGGACGAGGGCCGACGGGGGCGGATACCAAAGTCATGGCACTATATAATAACAAACAATAATAAAAGTAAGAAAATTATACAAGTATCTATCTAAATCATACAAGTAAGAATTTTTTTTTCTTTTAAAAAGAAGATAAGAACAAGAGGCTCACCACGGTGGTGCCGGCGACGAGATCGGCGTGGGCGATCGACGGCGGTGAGGACGGAGACGGGGACGGCACCCTACACATGTGCAGACTCTAAGAAGTTAATTTCAGCTCAAATTGTGCATCTAAATCAAAAGAACTCCCACATACACACCTCCACTAAAACCCACAAACCACTCTACTTCTACAACATTTGAAATGAGCTAAACTAGCAGTGAGAGATGAAACGATGAAGTTGCTAACCTTTTAGAACAGTTGTGTAGTTGGTGCACCGCCAAACCTAGACAAATCTTGGGGAAAATGGAGCTTGGAGGTCGAGCTTGGAGAGGAGAAAGCTTAAGTGTGACTCGGGCATTTCATCGAAAACCTCATGTGCATAGGAGGTGAGAGCAGAGCAGCACACACCTCCCACACCGTCCGGCCAAAAAACAGAGGAGTGAGCGGGCAGGGGAGAGCATATATATAGACATCTCTTTAGTCCCGGTTCGTGGCTAGAACCGGGACAGAAGACACACCTTTAGTCCCGGTTGGTGGCTGGAACCGGGACTAAAGGGGTCAGACGAACCGGGACTGGTGCCTGCCGTGGCCCGGCCGGCGCCCTGGCCTCACGAACCGGGACTGATGCACCCATTGGTCCCGGTTCGTAACAGAACCGGGACTAATGCAATTATCTGGCCTGGACCAAAGCCTTGTTTTGTACTAGTGCATATGGGCTTCGTTTCGTGTCGTGAGGTTAATCATACTTGGATCTGTGATTTAACAAGCCAATAATGCACGGGACCAGCCCATATGATGTGCCTTTGCTTAGGGTTGTTGAAATATATTGCCCACCTCCCTCCATCAGTTCGGACTTTTGAATGAGTTGGTTGGAGTATTAATTCAATATGGTATCAAAGCCACAAGGTCTCGGGATCAAATCCTAGCCAACGCACTATTTAATATAAAAATAGTTGCGATCTAATCTCGATCCCACGTCTAAGGCCTTCCTGTACGTCCACAGCCTAGACGTAAGGGAGAGTGTTAAAATACGTTGCCTAGTCCTTTTCATCAGTTCAGAGTTTTGGTTGCGTTGGCTAGTGCATGAAGCTTAATATGGTATCCGAGCCAAGAGGTCTTGAGTGTTGAAATATATTGCCCGCCTCCCTTCATCAGTTCGAACTTTTGAGAAACTTGGCTAGCGCATCTGTTCAATAAGGGCATATTCAACCCGGACCCTCAAATAACCCGCAAACGTCTGGATCAAACTGTCCAGGACACACTTTATCATCCAACGCAGACACGTATTAGTCCGCGTCCGTTTTCCCGCAAACTAGATGCAATCCGGAGGGCTTTGGGAGAGTTCGTACCTCCGCCACATACGCATCTGACAAGCAGTCTCACTCAAAACTCCTCTTGCGAGGAAGAGTACGACATGTGACACGGAAGTGGGCATGTTTCGTGTCCCATATGGCCCGGCGACCCCAAGCTTCACTCCGTTGAGCCCGCTGGACGTGGGGAAGAATAGGACGTGAAACACGGACGCTCCACGGCCGGCGAAGATTTGGACTAGGTTAAAAAAAATATAATGTCTCCTTATGTTCAATGAATATATCAAAAATGTCATGAAATTGGTCTGGTTTAAACGAAGATCCTTTTGATGTGTTAGAGAAATAGAGAGGGCTGGTGGAATAAATAAGTACGTATGGTACTGCATGCGGGGCTGGTTTCAGTGGCTAGATCTCCCTGACCTGCATGCCCACTCGTGCGCCCTCTGTCCTGTGTCTCTGTGTCTCTCACATTATTGACCCCCATGAGTACTGTGTACAGTACGAGTGTGAATATCGTGAATTTTCACTCACAAAGTTACGGCTAGTAAATCATGATGTGATGGTCAGCTGCAGAGGCTTGGATCTGTTTCCAGTACTACTATGTCTTCTCCGTTTTCCCCTGCCCCTGGCCCTCAAAACTTTTCAGCACAAATAATGAGCTGATTCATGTCGACTTAACCCTACCGTGAGGCGACTTAAAAAGCTGGTAGTACGTACAGTATAATTGATGAATCCCTGTTGGCCCGGTGGGTCATACAGGTTGGCGAGATATCCAGTCCATGGCTGGATTAGTCGTAGGATCGAAACCACTGTTTTCGCGAGAGATTTTGAGTAAATAGATAGATTGGCGCGTGCCGGGACATGGTCACTCCTTGCGTGCTTTAAACTTGGGTGAACCTCATCAAAATATTCATTCCATTTGGTGTGTTGCACGTACCGTGCGTACGTACGGTATGGAGCACAGTGTTGGAGCCTTGGAGGGCAGGCAGGAGGTCATCGTTCGGTGCATGCATCCCATCAGATATCTATATATGCGTCCATGTGCCTGTTTGACCCGAGAGTGATCGAAGGGGCCGGGATGGGCCGGGGCCAATTTTTGTGTTTTGACCTTTTTCGAAAAGTTTAGCCGGATCTGACCCCGGTTCGAAAGTTTTTTGAGATTTGACCCTTTTCTCTACCGCCATGGTCCTCGGCGGTAGGGTTGTAAAGGCTACCGTCAGAAGCCTCGGCGGTAGCTCACTCATCCACGTCAGCAAGAGTAAACGGCAGCCGTCTCCTGCCGTCCAGCCTACCGCCAGAGTCCTTGGCGGTAGGCTATGCAACCCTACCGCCAACGACCCTGGCGGTAGCTGCCGAAAAGTTATAAACCCGCGGGGCGGGGCGCGGGGCCCACCCACGAACCCCAGCCCCCATCTTCTCCCCTGCGCCCACGCCGCGCCGCCCAGCACAGAGAGCAACTCCTCTCTCCCCCCTCCACTCCCCCTTCCACTCCCGCCTCCGATCTTCTTCGTTTCTTCACCATTTTTGCGAATCCCGATGGCTCCGAAACGAGAAAATTAAGCTCTCTCAATCCCTCCAATTAGTTTTAGTCAAAACGCTTTCGATTTGTGACGCCCCTGCTCGACCGTGCGCTAATCATACACGCAAATGCACACGATCGAGGTCAGAGACTCACGGGAAGTTATCACAACACAACTCTAAACTCAAAATAAAATAATACAAGCTTTATATTACAAGCCAGGGGCCTCGAGGGCTCGAATACATAAGCTCGCGATCAAGCGTCAGCGGAAATAACATAATATTTGAGTATAGACATAAGAGGGAAACAAGTCTGCCTTAAGAAGGCGAAAACAAACAACGACTCTGATCGAAAGAGGCAAGGCCTCCTGCCTGGGAGCCTCTGAATCTACTCCTGGTCGTCGGTCTCCACGTAGTAGTAGGCTCCACCGGAAGTGTAGTAACGGTCGTCGGCGGGATCAGCTGGCTCCTGGGATCCATCATCTGGTCCCAGCAATCGGGTATGGGAGAAAAGAGTAGCAAAGCAACCGTGACTACTCATCCAAAGTACTCGCAAGACTGACATCAGAACTATGCTAAGTATGCGTCGGTATCAAATGAATGGGACTATATTTTTGGACTAAACTGCAAAAATGCCAGAACAGAGGGGAAGACCTAGCCTATCGAAGACTAGCATCTTCAGCGTCATGCAGCATTAGAAGAGTGCAGATTAGTAGCATAACATAAAGTAACAAGCATGTAGAAGCAAAGTCCAGAGATCCTTCCTCGTCTCCCTGCGAGAAAGCGATCCCGGAGCTTACAATTAGTTAACATGTATCCAGTTTAAGTTGTAGTAGATAGGGATACAACACTGAGCGTCCTGTTACCGTGGACACGGCTATTCGAATAGATAACTTCCCTGCAGGGTTACACTACTGTTACCCAACACGCTCGATTAACTTTGGCCGGACACACTTTTCCGGGTTATGCCCGGCCTCGGCTGATCGACACACCGTAGCCCTACCTAGAGCTCAGCAGAGAGGTCCCCGCCGGTCAACATCCTAAGTGCGCAGGGGTCCTGGGACCATCGCCCTTTGCACTCCGGGTCGTTGCGCACATGGTTAGATCCAGGCACCACCTCTGTCCTGGATGGCGCCGATCCTGCCGTGCCGCAATGCTGAACTGGACGTCTGACAAAGCTTTCGGCTGATACATACGACGTAGAGGGTCCCATAACCATTATCCCACGTGGTGGTAGTGCGTATATGGCCAGCGGCCAACTCAGATCAAATACCCAAATCGGTTAGCGCATTATTAGGAGCTCGCGGTGACGATCAGTACTCCTGTCGTCCCGTCTCGAGGAAGTGCAACAGGGGTCAAGCCCATCCCTCTCTAGGGCGGTCTCTGCATGCCCGGCCACGCCTCGTAATTATCTCGCGGGTACCCTCTTGGTCAACCCGACTTCACATCTCTCGCGGGTACCCCTCGGGGCCTACCCGACTTTACCCATTATCTGTAGTAAAGTCAAGTAACCGTGTGTTCATATCATCAAGAGGGAATCCGAGGAATCACCCTCGTTAGATTCCTACTCGATGTAATCCGTCAAGGAGAACCAGGAGGAATCACCCTCGATGGTCCCCACTTGAGGGGTTGTACGACAGAGTCATCATCGGGAAAGGGGAGAGCGAGGAATCACCCTCTGCAATCACCATCGATGTGCTATACTACAGAGATATCATCAGGAGTGCAGTACGAGGTATCACCTTCGGCACTCGATAGTCGCCCTGCAGAGCCGTACAACTAAGGGGGTGTGCGGTGATGTGATGGTATCTGCACCTTGATCACAATGATCGAGGTACTGGTAACAAAGCGGAGCAACAGGGACAAGGGTGAGGGGTCACTGATGGTTCACTAACAACCTATACTAAGCAGTTTAGGATGACAGGTAAAGTAACAACAGCAGGTTACAAAAAGCAGGCTATGCATCAGAATAGGAGCAATCAATTACAGTAGCAAAACATAATGCAAGCATGAGGGAGAAGGAATAGGCGATATAGGAATGATCAAGGGGGTTTTGCTTGCCTGGAAGCTCTGCTGAAAAGGAAGCAGGGTCGTCGGTGACGTAGTCGATCACAGGGGCAGCGTCAGTCTCGGAGTCTATAGGAGAGGAGGGGGGAAAAAACAATAAATACAAGCAACAAATGCAATCACAGATGCATGGTATGGCAGCACACTATTCGAGGAGTGTCCTAATGCAGTACTACGCAAGTTAGTCGGAGTGGGAAACATCTGGAGGTGTTTTACCAGCTCCGTGCAATTATCGATACACTGAACCGGAGGGAACGGTTCCATGTTCACTAGGTTAGAGGGGTGTGGCAGGCATGTGGGTGGCATATTCGGATTCTTCGTATTTTTCTGATCATTTTTCATATATAAATTATTTTCATCCGAGTTACGGTTTATTTTATATGATTTTTCAAAGTTTTAAACGTTTTCTGAATTTATTTTAATTATTAAATTTCAATTATCCGAAACAGTAATGGGTGATGTCAACATGACGTCAGAGTGACGTCAGAGGTCAACGGTGGACTTTGACTGGTCAAATTGACCAGTGGGTCCCACCTGTCATTGACACAGGTTAATTAAACAGAATTAATTAGTTTAATTAGGTGGTTAGTTTAATTAAGTTTAATTAGTTTAATTAAACCAGATTAATTAATTAATTAATTAATTAATTTTATTTATTTTATTTCATTTTTCTTTTCTTTCCTTTTTCTTTTTCTGGGCCGGCCCCACCTGGCAGTGGCCTAGCCAGACATGTCCACGGCTGTGCCCTTCCAGGGCCGGACATGTCCGCGCGGCCGAGACAACGTGCGCGCGCGCACGACAGAGGCTGGCCACGGCGCGGCTGACATCGGCGGCGAGCAGCGGCGGCAGAGGGGCAGCGAGCGAGGGGCGGCCGCGACGTGGGCGGGCACAGGCGGGCGCGGGCGGCTGGAGGAGCGCAGGCAGCGGCAGCGGGCGGCGGCGGCACTGCAGGCGGGTGGCGCAGGGCAGCATCGAGGCACGCGCGGCGGAGGCGCGGCTCGGGCGCGGCGACGCGGGAGGCGAGGCGAGCGGGAGGAGGCCACGGGCGGCGCGGCGACCGAACGGGGGAGGAGGGTGGAGGCGGACGGGGCTCACCCCGGTGCAGGGGTCCGGCGGCGAGGCTCGGGGTGGCCGTCGGGGAGGGGACGAGGAGGCGACGAGGACGGGGCGGCGGGGTGGCGTCGGGGATGAGCGACGGCGATGGCGTGGCGACGAGCGGCGGGCGAGGGAGAGAGGGGATCGGGAGAGGGGGTGGGGGTTAGGGTTTCGGGGCTGCTGTGGGGGGGGGGGGGTTAGGCCATATAGGCCGTGGCTGGGCCGGCCTGGGCGGCTTGGTGGCCAGCTGGGCCGAGGCCCGGGGGGGCTTTTATTTTTCTTTTACTGTTTTATTTTTAGTTTCTTCTCTGTTCTGCATTTTAATTTAGCCATCAAAGCAATTATGAAAAATATGTAGTTGGGCTCAGAAATTAGTATGCAATATTCCTCTCTGCCACAAAAGTTTGGGGGTATTATCATTTCATTTGGATTTTATTTAAATACAAAAGGATTAAAAGTGGCTGTTTTGGGTACTGTTTTGGGTACATTTAAATAATTCAAATAATGTTGATCTTATTTTTATAATTACTTTGGGATTATTTGTAATATTATGAACAATTTAGTTTTGTAATTTGAAGAAATAATAATTTGACTTGTGTTTTGAATTTGAAGTTGAATTATTTCCTAGAAGCAATTTATTTAGGATGATAATGATGACATGGCAACTTAATTAACTTAATGAAAGGGTTGAGATCTGGGGATGTTACACGATTCGATGCATTATTTGGTACAAATCAACCCTATTTTCCTACTAGATTTTAATTTTGGTTGATGCTAGGTTTGCTTAGCTTGACTCTATATGATGTATTGGGTTGAATATGAACTCTAGTAACTAGTTGGAGAGATTCTATGTAGTTTCCATATGAACCCTAGTTCATCACCAATTTTTTTGAATGAATGGTCATATGATGGATGTTGGAGGGATTGTAACTAGTTGGCTACATATGATGGATGTTGTTGAATGAATCAATCATATACATATAGTACAATGTTTGAATATGATGGATTTTGGTGAATTATGCATATGCGTATTTATATTATTTTTTATAAATGTTGAATGAATAAATGAATGAATGATGGTTGAATGTCGTTGAATGAATGATGCTGGTTGAATATGATTCATTTGCATTGATCATTTATATTGGATGAATATGATATTAATGTTGGTTGACTATGTGATAATTGATGAAAATGATATGATTCATGTTGGTTGAATATGATTCATTTATATTTGAACTTGATATGTTTCATGTTGATTGAAAATGATTCAAGTTGGTTGCAAATGATATCATTTATATTTGAACTTGATTCATTTCCAATTGTTTTAGGTGCCCCCCCCTCTTGCGCCCGAAATCGACGTGAAGTGCACCATGCTTGACCATGCTTTCGACAATGGTCATCGCGCCCGTTTTATGGAGAATGGAGTGGTAATATCTATGATCAAGGTTTTGTATTGGTTATTATGAGAAATGAAGTTACAAACTATTTCCGTTTACATTTTGGCAGATGCTACCCCCATTGCGGATGAGGGGCCACACCAAGGCCCTTCAGATGCAGTATGACGAGCGGTACACGCCGTATTTCAGGAGATCACGACTACTGGGTTTCGTGCTTCAGTTCAAACAAAAGCTGCCGACGCTCGTCCACTCGGCTCTCACGACATTGATCGATCGGTGGCGCCCCGAGACGCATAGTTTCCATCTCCCATGTGGTGAGATGACAGCGACACTCGAGGACTTCGCCATGATCACGGCCCTACCGATCCAGGGCCTTGCTATCACTGGGCGAGTGGAGAGGACCAACTGGCGGGGCAGGGTCATCGCCCTCATCGGCGACTGCCCTCCGATGAATTGGAACAGAACATCTAGTGTGCCACTCAAGTGGCTCCAGGAGAACCGGTCCATATTCCCGCAAGATGCCGATGAGCGGACCGTGGAGCAGTACGCGAGGGCCTACTTGTGGTACCTTCTGACGGAGGTCGTGTTTCCAGACTGCTCGGGGGATAGCGCCCTATGGATGTATCTCGGCTTCCTGGAGGACTGGGATGCGGGGTACAGCTGGGGGTCCACCGGCCTCGCTTACCTATACCGCTCGGTACGATAAAAAATGTTTATATTCGTTTATGGACATATGTATGCTGCTTTAGATTGTGTTATCTGATCATCATTTGATGTTTGTAGCTGGACGACGCAACGCAGAGGGCCGAAGCGACCTCCGGCATGTGTGGATTTGTCTGGGCCCTCTCTATTTAGATGTGGGAGCGGTTACCGGTCGGCCATCCTGAGAGAGATGACCGGCGTCCATGGACAGAGTATGGCAAAGAAGGCGACAGTGCTCAATACCCGACCGTCGCGTACGCTTGGGACAAGGTGAAGGTCTACACGGGCAAGGGCAGTACGCTGTACAAGATCTTCACCAACGAGCTGGACAACCTGTCAGCTTACCAGGTATGCCAAGTAGCTTACCAATCGTTATGTAGCCACTTTCACTGTTCTTACCAATCCTTTTGTAGGTCAACTGGTGGCCGTACCACGACCGAGAATGGGGGTTCGAGCTCAACTCGATGTGCCTCGAGGACAGGCTTGCCTGGCGGTGCATTGTGACGTTGATATGTGTGTATGCCGTCGAGTGGCACTTACCACAGCGTGTGGCCACGCAGTTTGGTATCTTCCAAAATACCCCACCGGCTAAACCCACCGACACCGGTGGCTTCGACCTTCACTGGTGAGGATATTGTTCTCTATTTGCCATGTTTTCGTTTCTGTTTGACGTTATCATGACGTCCACTGCTTCTTATGCCTTGCAGGAAGAGTAGGCAGCATTGTCAGTCCATCACAGACTGGGGGCACGAGCACGCGGATCACGTGAAAGCGTGGGACGAGAGGAGGTATCGCAAAGACGGCAAGAGGAGAGCGGTTAACTGGGACGCGTACGGTGAAGAACACATGAAGTGGTATGACGATGGCGTGAAGTTCCGTCTGCGCCTGAGGCCACAGTGGACGGAAGCCGATATCGCCGATTTGGAGGAGGATGACTCCGAGGATGAAGCCTACCGTGACCAGCTCAGAGAGCTCAAAGGTGATTTCAGGGAGTATGCACCCATGATGAACAGAGTGGTAAGTGGTCTTCTCTATTGTTTTGAGCTGTCAGCGGTTGGGTGAAAACTGCTTTAGACAGTGTCACTTGGCCTTTGACATGATGCTTACATGTGCAGGCTTCGGAGCTCAACAGAAGCATTCTTGATGGCTCGAACGCGCTTGCGTATGACCCCGGAATCGTGGAATCTGACACCAAGCTGAGGGATACGATGAAGGTAACATCGAGCCTCCTAGCCATGTTATACTTTAATTGTAACCTAAAGTTGATCCGTATTATGTTCTTGGTGGTTTGCTATTGCAGAAGTTCATGACCCGTTGTCGTAAGATAGTGGGTATGCTTGGGTGCGCTCGGCCGGTCGATGTCCATGATCCTGCTCATGGAGGGTCGATGCGTGCTATCGCTTCATCGAGCCACGCCGGCAGAGCTTCCTCTACCCATACCGCCTCGTCGTCTCGCGTTGTTGAGGAGGAAGATGAAGAAGATGACGAGGAAGAGGAAGAAGAAAACGAGGAAGAAGAGGAAGAGGAGGAAGAGGAGCAAGCCGATGAAGGAGGTGATGAGGAGGAGGAGTACGACGACGATGACAGACCTCCACCGACTCAGCCAACCCAGGAGAGGAGAGGGAAACAGCTGAAGAAGGACTGAAAGAGTCCATCTCCGTTTAAGAAAGAGTGTACTCGTCGTCGCACGAAGAAGCCGGACGAAGGCCGCTCGAAGAGAAACAAGGAGTGTACCGCCAAGAGGGGGAGGAGCAAGTGATATGGTCGTGTTGGTGATGTCGCTTAGTTGAACTAGTTGTGAACAAGAACTTGTATGCTATGTTGGTGATGTCGATATGGTACCTTTTAACTATGTTGAACCTATTTGATATGTTGATTTGATACCTACCTATTTGGTGTTGTCGATTTGCTACCTACAATGTGTGAGATCATCATATTTCGATTTGCAAACAATATTTGCTGCTGTGTTGAACTATTATTCATATTTGTAGTTGAAATGATCAACATCTTCTCAAAAAATAAGTGACAGAGGACCCAACCGCCAGGCTCTCCGGCGGTAGGGTCTCACAGCCTACCGCAGTATATTTGGGTTAGCCCGTTACAGTACACCCTACCGTCAGGCTCCCTGGTGGTAGGGTGTGATACCCTACCGCAGAAATTTGTGCATTTGCGGTTACAGAACCCTGGCGCGCGCAGGGGCTGGCACACCCTACCGCCAAGACAGGTGGCGGTAGCCTTAGCTACCCTACCGCTGTTAAAAATGGCGGTAGAGCCGTTACGCCACGTCAACCCCTATAGGGTTGGGTCATGGTGGCTGCCGTTAAGCTACCGCCACTTGGTCTCGCCATGGTCCCTGGCGGGGTCAGATCCCAAAATACTATCGAACTGGGGTCAGATCCGGCTGAACTTTTCAAAAAAGGTCAAAACATGAAAATCAGCCACGGGCCGGCGGATATGATGGCGACACACGGACACACAATTCATGTCGCTCGTGCTACATCATCATCATGGTGGCGGAGAGGGTGATCGACCCGTACGTACGTGAAGCCGGAGAGCATGGCAAAGGCTCTCCGACGCGTACAAGACAATGTGCAGTTGCTGCTCTGGCTGGGCTACTGCTGCTGACCGCGCCTGCGCGTGCGCGTGTGGGCATAGTTGGACGTATGAGTGGTTGGGGGCAATGAAGGTGGCAAGCAAGCAAGCAAAGCAGGAGATGGATGGATGGATCTGTCACGGTCCTAGGCCCAGCTCCGCACACTCGCCCTGCGTTCGGACGTTTCCTGGGCGCATCGGCACCAGCCACAAGCATTGAGCCCAACCACGTTCCCAAAATACCGGCCTGAAGGGAGGGTGGCACTCGCCTTATAAGCTGGTCCTAGCCTCCTCCTGCGAGCGAGGTGGGACTAAAGTCACTAGCAACCGGCACCGGACCGTCCGAACAAAACTAGATGACATTGATAAGAGGGTTGAATCTCTAGGGCTTACAGCTCATGATAGAAAAGAACAAAAAGAACTTAGAGAACAGTTGAATAGACTGCTGAAACAAGAAGAAATGAAGTGGTTACAGAGATATAAAGATAAGGAGATTACTGATGGTGATAGTAATACCAGATATTATCATGCCAGAGTGAATGGGAGAAGGAGAAAAATAGAATTATTTCTCTAGAACAAGAGGAGGGGGTGATTGAGGGAGACGACCATCTGATTCAATATATCACTGATTTTTATAAAAGCCTTTTTGGGAAACCCGAAGAAGAAAATATAACTCTTACTAAACAGAATCTTAATAAAATCTCAAAGGAGGAAGAGGAGAAACTGATAGAACCTTTCACTTTAGAAGAGATTAAGGAGGTGGTTTTTGGGATGAAAAGAAATAAAAGCCCTGGTCCTGATGGATTTCCTGCTGATTTTTATCAAGATTTTTGGGATCTTGTGAAGTGGGACCTGAAGGAGATGATAGATGGTTTTGCTAGAGGAAAAAATAATATTGCTAGACTAAACTATGGAATTATAACTCTGGTGCCTAAAACTAAAGATGCCAAACAGATCCAGAAGTTTAGGCCAATCTGCCTGCTAAATGTAAGTTTTAAAATCATCACAAAAGTTTTGATGAATAGACTGAACAGATGTGTGGCTCCAGTGATTTCACCTACTCAAACAGCTTTCATTAAAGGGAGATATATCATGGAAGGGGTTGTTATCTTACATGAAGCTCTGAACACAATTCATACCAAAAAACAGAGTGCTCTGCTGTTCAAGGTAGATTTTGAGAAAGCTTATGATAAGATAAAGTGGCCTTTTGTGATACAAATGCTCAAAATGAAAGGGTTTCCTGACAAATGGTGTGATTGGATAATGCAAATAATGAGAGGGGGTCATGTGGGGGGTTAAGGTCAATGACAAAATTGGGACATGTTTCAAAACCTTTAAGGGGCTGAGGCAAGGAGACTCTATGTCCCCTCTGTTATTTGATATTACAGCTGATGCCTTGGCAGTTCTATTAAATAATGCCAGAGAACATGAAGTAATTAAGGGAGTGTTGGCTGGGGGAGAATCTAAAGGAGTAAATATGCTGCAATATGCTGATGACACAATCTTTCTGATGTAGGATGATATAGATAGCGCCAGACATTTAAAATTCATCTTATGTGCGTTTGAACAGATGTCAGGGTTGAAAATAAATTTCCATAAGAGTGAGTTATTCCTATTTGGGGAGGCCACTAATAAAAGACACACATATCAAGAGATCTTCACTTGTAAACTGGGGGAGATGCCTATGAAATATCTTGGTATGCATGTCTCTGAAATTAGAATTGGTAATAAACACTGGAATGGGGTGGTGGAGAAAATTGAAAAAAGATGTGGTTGTTGGCAAGGGAAATTGTTGGGATCTATTGCTAGTAGGATCACATTGGTACAAGCATGCTTGACTAATATTCCTTTGTTTATGATGTCATTTTACCCAATGCCTGTTGGTATAGAGAAAAAAGCTGACTTTTATAGGGCAAGACTTGTATGGCAAGAAGATGAGGATAAAAAAATATCATTTGGTAAACTGGAAAACATGCTGCCTGCCCCAAGATTATGGGGGGCTGGGGATTCTTAACTTAGACATAATGAACAAAGCTATGCTGGCTAAATGGTTCTGGAAGATGGAAAATGAAGAAGGCTTATGGCAAAACATTCTATTTCAGAAGTATGTAAAAGATAAATGCATCTCTAGAATTAAAAAAAAACTGGTGATTCACAATTCTGGGCTGGCCTGTTAAAAGTAAAAGACATTTTTTACAGATTTGCTAAGAGGAAAATTGGAGAGGGAAATGAAACTAGATTTTGGGAGGATATATGGGTTGATGATCATGCTTTAAAAGATGATTATCCAAGATTGTATAACCTGTGCTTTGATCACAATATCACTGTGAAGGAGGCCATTGCTAAGGGATGGAGTAACTTCACCTTTAGGAGAACATTGTATGGTGAGTCTTTAGAAATGTGGGACAGTCTAAAAATCTAAAAAGAAGATGTGAGGAGATTGAGATGGGGGAGGGAAGAGATAAGATAGTATGGACTCTTACTGGGGATGGGAAATTCACAGTTAAATCTTTGTATAGGAAGTTGGTGGCTGATAACTACAATTTCCCACAGAAATTTCTGTGGAAAGTAAAAGTCCCAGCTAAAATAAAAGTGTTCTTATGGTTAGTTAATAGAAAAAGTATTTTAACTAGAGATAATTTGTTGAAAAAAGGTTGGAAGGGCCCAAAGGGTTGTGTCCTGTGTGGTAGAGATGAAAATATTGATCACTTATTCTTTGGTTGTTCTGCGGCTCAAATGATATGGAGCCTAGTCAGATGTGCACTGAGTTTGAAATCCACCCCTAAATCTGTTGATGATTGCTTGGGTAGATGGATTAAAACTTTTGGCAATATGGACCAAAAATTAGCTTTAGTTGGGGTTGCAGCTATGTTATGGGCGATTTGGAAATGTAGAAACGGGATCATTTTTTATAATAAGAATTACACTGATCCTCTGATTCTGATCAAAATGATGACACATTGGATATTGACATGGTCTATTTTGCAGACAAAAAAACAAAACAAAAGACTGCTGGAGCTGGGGGCAAACCTACTAGAACGGGTAGCAAGTGAGGTTTACAAAGCGTCACAAGGGTGGAGATACAATGTGCCAAGACTGGAGTGACGTTGCGAGCTTCTCCTGTCGCTGGGATGTTCCCCTGATCTAGTTCTTGCTAGTAGTTTTTCCTGTTATCTCTTTTGCGTTTTGGCCTTAGAGCCATGTCCTATAAACTCTTGCACTGGGATCTTGTTTTTATGTCGTTTCGTCGCTTGGGGGGTCAGTAGAGCGCAGGTCTGGAGGGCGGCCTCGGGCTGCTCCTCCCCCGGCCTTCCTTCTGGCCTCGGTAGTGGTAGATTAGTTGGTAGTTTCTTTTGCTCTCTGTCTGCAACTGTTGGTTGTAGCGAATGTTGGTTTCTCTAATAGAAATCGGAGGGGGGAAACCCTTCTTTTATCAAAAAAAATCAGACACCGGTGGCCGTTGTCCTGCGCAGCGCAACAGAGCTTGCCCGTGCGCGCCCGGCCCAGATCTGGCGTCGGGGAGGGGAGCTCTCTCCCGACTGTTGTTGATCGGTGGGAATAAAGAAGGGCCAATGATGAACTCCGATTGTTTCCAAAGAATGGAGAATGAATCTTCCTTGGCCGAGAAGATGTAGCTCGGCGTCCATCGGAAAGTGCAATGCATGGCCGGATTATCGTGGATCCACCAAAACCTCCAACTGTGGGGTACATACAGCGCCAGCGCACCAAGAGACGTAAACCAGCTGCACGCTCGGCAGCCGGAGCAGTGTCAATCAAGCAACAAATAGGCAAAAACGACAAAATTGACTTGAGTACGAAAAGAATTCACAAACTGAACTGTGTTTGAAAAAAATTCACCCAGCTGACCCTTTTGTGCAGCGCCCGACAGTCAGGTGCTGCACTCCACTGTGCAGCGCCTAACTCTCAGGCGCTGCACATCTGATATCTGCAGAAGCAGGTCTGTTTCATTGCACATCTGATATCTGCAGAAGCAGATCAGTTTCATATCAACAATATGACAATTTCAGTAGTTCTACATCTCACATAAAACAGTAAGGATCAACAATATGACAGTTTGGGATCTAAGACATCTCACATAAAACATAACAGTTTGTGATGTAAGACACGTCACTACAACAAAGACTTAACGTCACTTCAAGTTCAACAAAGACAAGAAGTTCACAAAGAACCGACGACTAGTTCTATTTCGTAAGAAAACGACGGCGATTAGTTCGTTCAGCGCGTTGTATTGCCGCCTCTTCCCCTCTTGCTGGTTATCTTCTTCCTCCTGGGACGAGCAACCAGCTCCGGTGCCTCCTCCTCCTCATCGTTCACATCATCATCCTCCAAGCTCGCCATCCGGGAGCTCCCAGCAAGCGCCCTCTTGCCTCCAGTGTTGTAGTCTTCGGGCATGTAGCGTTTGAATCCCTTCCTAGGCTTCAACATGTATTGTGAATGAACTTGATAGTCCTGCAATGTCGTGTCATCGTCAACCTATCATACAAGCAAATGATATGGTAAAGAACGTGCGTCATAACGAAATGACCAATGCATCAAAGATATGAATATGTGCTATTTTCATACCTCTTGGGTGACCACACCCTCATCCTTCAAATGAGCTGTCGAGGTAGTCTCATCCTCCAGATGAGTCCCATGGTCAGATGGTGTAGCGGACCTAGACAGCTCTGGTTCTGAATATTCGGGGTCATGGCAACCAATAAGGTTGGCCAACCGCCTTAACCTTTGGCCCTGACGCTGTAACATGGACAAGTGAATGAGATATCCAACTTTGCTACATATGTAACATGAACAACTTAATGAGATATGTACCTTCATGAATGATCGAAGTGCACCTTCCTCATTGCCTTGTCCAACCGGGGTTGTGTCCAGAATATTCTGGGTTTCATCAGCTGCTTTCTTGATCTGCTTACAATGTTCACGGGAATGAAATAAACATGTTAGGAAAGTAAAGTTATGTAATAGGGCCAACGGGAACGCGAAGAGGGGAACACTTTACCACAAAGTTGATCACTGGAGCATGAGGGACTCGGGTGCCTTCCCTAACATATTTGTTGTATTCAGTCTGGGCTAGCTCATCAAAGACGGTGGGTTCTTCCAAAATCTCGTCATCATACGCCGGCTTCAATATCTCCACACGAGTATTTGCAAGATACCATTTAAGGTAGTTGCTGAAGGCGACGAGCAGTGCTCACGAAGCTGGGATCATGCAGTCGACTGAGCTCACTCCACACTTAGCTCGAACATGGTGACATACTTCTTATGATGTTTGTCCCAGTCCTTGATCTTTCGCTGCTTTTTCCTATCCAACCTGCATGTTAACAAACCAAATTTTAGGACCAACAAAAAGGAGTTGCAGATGCTAAGTGCACAAGGGTCATTCTCTCTTACCTGTGAAGCATTTTGTCCGTGTCCTCCCATTCCGGCGGGTGACCCTGGAACAGACCAAACTGGCGGAACACACTATGTGGCATGTGAAGCTCAACCGCCCAGTTGCATATGAGCGGGCACCGCATAAGCCAAAGATGCCTATCCCGCAAGCACATCGGATTCAGGATGAATTCTCCTGCATTACCTAGTCTATCCTTGGCGCCATATGGCTCCCATTCCACCTGGAACATAGCACAACAACGCATCATTGATATCGAGTTTTCATAAAAGCACGAGAATGAGTGATGTAATGTCAATGTTTATCTGCTCAGCCATAATCGTGTCCAACTCGTTGGTGTACTGCCTATACATGAGAGTGACATCGCTCGTCATCTCGGATACCACATCCCACTTGTAAGCCCAAGTGGGGAGCCGTAGTTCGTCCTCTTTGTCGTCCCATTCATTGAACTTGACGTCCTTCGGGCGTCCGACCGGTAGGCGCTCCTAGCTCCATACCGAGAGTACGAGCATACAACCACCAATACATCCGTCCTTCGAGATCCTACAGCAAGCATCGTCCAACTGCACATAAAGGAAAACATGGTTCACTCAAGAGCAAGATTGCATTCATAATGTAGAAATGAAGTGAAAAACAAACAACTGACTACCTGTCGGTACAAGTAGGCCAGTGCCGCCGAACCCCAACTCCATTGGTTTTCGAAGACGGTCAACGCCTTAATCCACATCCATGGAGCGTTCTTGCCAGTGGCGTCAGCAAACAAAGTCCTGGAGATAACGTATCACATGTAGACACGAGCATATGTCTGGATCACATCATCATTAGCATCTCCAGGGCAATGCGCAAAGTTTGCTACAATCCACGTGAAAGGAGCTCCGGCTGCGACTCTCTCCTTCCTCTTCTCTCCCTCTTCTACCGGAGCCTCTGGAGGAGCCATACCGATAAGGGCCTCCATCTGCTGGTGCCACTCATCAGAATCGGTGCTCATACAGAGAGGCTTCCCCTCGATAGGAAGACCAGTGATCAAGGCGACATCCTGGAGCGTCACGGTCATCTGCCCGGTTCGAAGATGGAAACTGTGCGTCTCCGTCCTTCACCGGTCAACAAGCGCGGTGATTGCTGCACCATTCAGGTTCGGCGTCGACCGGCTGACCAGCTGAATGAACGGGAGGAGTCCTGTCTGCCTAATGTATGGTGTGTACCGCTCATGGTAAGGCATGACAGCACCAGAGACCCCGTGAGACCGAATCTTCAGAGGTTGAAGGAACTGCAAACACGCAAATCAGATGATTACATATAGGCATGCCTATTTGAACTAGACACATATTTCAAAATACCAACTACTATGATTATTACCTGTTTCTTCTCCGACATCATGTAGGCCCGGTGTTGAACGTCATAGTAATCTTCGAGAAGTCAAACCATCCTATAATTTTGAAACAGTAAATATACATGACAAAACTAAAACACTTTCTATTCATTATTTCACATGCGAGCATTTTTCATGTATACATACTAAAACACTAGGTACTAAAAGAAATTTAAACACTAGAGTTCAAATGTGACTTCCTAAAACACTTCCTATGTGACTTCTTTTCCATATATACTCAACAACAAAACATGCGCAAACTACGGTTAAATACTAATGTAATACTCAACAACCAAATATGACTTCCTATGTGACTTCTTTTCGATATATACGTACAAATTTGTATGGAACCAAGATTGACAATGCAAATCAACAACATTAGGGTTCCAAAAAGATTGCATATCATCTCGAAATCCTAAATCACACAACACTATTTCAATGTATCATATAAATTTCTAATCCAACCAAATCAAGGGTTTCACCCTAACTTGTAAACAAATCTAAAAACAAAGTGAACAATTTTATGGATACAAAGAAGGGGATCAGAGGAATTTACCTTGTATGAGGAATGAGGAAATAAATCCACGGCCGAACCCTTCAGATCGGAAGAATTTTGGAGAGGGGATAGAGAGGGGGAGAGGAGATGGCCGCCGCCGCACTCCTCTGTGCGGTTACTGGAACGAAGTAATGGGGGGTACGGATGGGGGTGGCGGGCCGCGGCGGTTTAAGTCATTGTGCAGCGCCTAAGAGCTAGGCGCTGCACATGGTAGTGTAGCGCCTAGCTCCAAGGCGCTGCACTGCTCGGTGCGGGGCCTAAATGTGCCACGCTGGCCAGGCGTGCAGTGCCTGAGAATTAGGCGCTGCACAATGGAGTGCAGCGCCTGACTGTCGGGCGCTGCACAAAAGGGTCAGCTGGGTGAAAAAATTTCAAACACAGTTCAGTTTGTGAATTCTTTTCGTCCTCAAGTCAATTTTGTCGTTTTTGCCGCAGTGCGCCTATTGGATTTTTGTTCTTGGTCTTGAGATGCGTGCACATGCAGGAAGGTACATGGTGCTAGCTGCCTGGCTAATCAATCCATCAAATCAGGCTGCACGAGTGCCTCTAACTTGTCCTCTTCTTCTAGAATCCAGACCCCCACCTCTCCTTGGCTCCACCCAACTGGTGGATGGATACCTTTCCTTTAGGGCATCTCCAACGGCAATCTGCAAATTTTTTTCTACACCCGTCGCAAATAGGGGAAATAGTCCGCGGATACGGATGCGGGAGAACGACATCCAACCCTAGCCGCATACTTCCGGCCTTTCCCATATTTTTTCAAGTCCGCACAATCAAATAGCCGCATGCTCAAATAGCCGCATGCAGCACTAGTTCAAATTTAAAAAAGTTCAAATATTACATCCCAACATTGTTGTCAACTTTAATCGCCCACTGATGCTCAATCAAATCTTCCTTCAGCTGCTCATGAGTTGGTCGATGCCTAATTTGTTGATGCATTTGAATAAACTCTTCAAATGTGGCCAGATTCTGGTCCGGACGTTGGATAGGATCACCAATGTTCTCAAATTCCAGAGCTACGGCAGCATCGTCACCCTCATCCTCGATGATCATGTTGTGCATGATCACACAACATGTCATCACCTCCCACAAGGTTTTTGGATCCCATTGTTTAGCGGGTCCACGAACAACTGCAAAACGGGCCTGCAGAACTCCAAATGCCCTCTCGATATCCTTTCTAGCTGCTTCTTGTCTTTGGGCAAAGTGAGCCTTTTTCTGGCCAACTGGGTTTGAGATGGTGCTGACAAAGGTAGCCCATGGAGGATAGATACTGTCAACCAGATAGTAGCCCATGTTGTACTCATGTCCATTGACAGTATAGTGGCAAGGAGGAGCTTTTCCTTCAGTCAGCCTCGCAAACAACGGTGATCGCTGCAGCACATTGATGTCATTGTGAAACCCGGGCATGCCAAAGAAAGCGTGCCAAATCCAAAGATCCTGTGATGCAACTGCTTCAAGAATGATGGTGTGCTTCTTAACATGACCCTGATATTGCCCTTGTAAAGCCTTCGGGCAGTTCTTCCATTTCCAGTGCATGCAGTCAAGAGATCCAAGCAAACCTGGCCATCCTCTTGCTTCTGAGATTGCGAAGAGCCTCTCGGTGCCTGCCACGGTTGGTTCTCTCAGGTACTGAGGTCCGAACACCTCCACCACGGCAGTTGCAAACCTGACCATGGCATCTCCTCATGTGCTCTCAGACATCCGTAGGTACTCGTCCTACGAATCAGCGGCCGTGCCATATGCAAGCATCCGGAGGGCGGCCGTGCACTTCTGGTAACCAGGGAAGCCAATCGTTCCCACGGCGTCCTTCTTCGGGATGAAATAGTCATCGTAGGACTGGACGCCATGGTACAAACGATCGAAGACAGTCTTGCGCATCCGAAAACGCCGGCGAAAATGGTCAGTGAATAATGCATCGGGGGCAAAGTAGTTGGCCATCAGTGTCAAACGGCCGCGTGCCCTGTTGCGGTTGAGCATTCGATGACCCTTGATCTAGCCCTTGAAATTGAGAACATGCTCCTCCGCACGCTCCGCGTCTTCAAGGACCGCCTGCATCATCGCTGTCTCATTGGAGTACTCCTCCTCGTTCGACGAGCCGTCGGACGACTCAACATACTGCTCATATATGTACTCCAAATCGGAATTCATTGGTAGAAAGATGAAGGGACAGCTGTTTTTAGCTCCGGCGATTCATCGAACAGTTGTCGGGCATGGTGAGAATAGCAGTAGCGGATGGTACCTAGCGGGGCGGTCGGAGGACGGGGGTTGAACGGAGACAGACGAGAAGCGGGGTGGAGCACTGCTGGAGCGCTGGAGGTGACGGAGACGTAGAATTCCGACAGGGGTGTGGCATGGTGGCTGGGGTGGTGGAGCGGCGGCGAAGGCGAGAGAGAAAGAAGGAAGGAGAGAAAATGGGGAGGATGTAGTCGCGGGGTCCGGGGAGTGTTTTGGGTGGGCCGGGGTGTCGGATTTCTACGTTTCGCGTGTCCAGACTCCCGCAAAGCTCCCCCACTTTTTGTTTCCGGTTTGTGGGAGAAATCGCGTCCGGACCGCCACAAGGACCGATACAGTCCCGCGTTAGATGACTTTTGCGGTCCGGACAGCGCGATCCGGACGGTTGTGGGAGGTTTGCGGGTGACTGGGAAATCGACACGACCTGCTGATTCGCCCCCACTTATGTACCTATTGCACCAGGATTTCCACGGTAAAAGGCATGAAACCCCGTCGCTTGCATAGTTGTCGTCGTCGTCTTCTTATCTCTATTCAAATGCAGAGTACATATCCAACACAGAGATAGCTCGCAAGCTAGGTTGGTCGTCGTTGCTACGTGTATGTGAGGCACGTTTTAAAATTAGCTGTACGATCGTACGGTCAGCAACCAATTAGGGCTGCGCAATGAGCCACGTCATACACTATATATCCGTGCTCCATTGAATCCTGTCCCTAGCTGTGCGTTTCATTATCTGGTCAATTGAGGATCTCAAGTGGTCTGCCGTTGCGCACGCGTTCGAAATTTCTAAGTGACTTTCCTTGATTTCAGCTCAAATTGTGCTTTCTAATTTTGTTTTTTGCCGACGTAGTAGCACTAATGCTAAAAAGGTGGTTTGGCTGGTCTGCGACATCTTTGGTGTTTTTCAAAGCCTTGCATTTTTAGGGCAGCGCATGCATGCAAACGCTCGTAATCAACAGCTGTGATCGTCGATGTTTGCCACTAACGACCTAATCAGTGGTGGCACTGTGGCAGGAGTGCTCTAGTAAACTAACCGTGGGAGGATCTGTCCAAAACCGACAGGCTAATTTGCAGGCACCTCATCGGTCTGAGTGCCAGCACTAGTCAAACCACAAAGTCCTGTCAGTATGACATTACGAAATTAAACGTCATACTGTACTAGAGAAAACTTGTCCTCGAACAAAACAACACATCTCTAGTTTAATCCTGCCGACGGTTTGGAGTTTCGCCTAGTGAGCTGGCCCATCCATTGCTAATCGCTATGTACGTCAGATCAATCGGTTGGCCAAAACGGGCCAGAAAATCTGCCCCCGGTCAAAACAAGAACAGGCGTGGTACTCCAGTAACGTGACGAGAGGAGGTGAGAGAGGCCACACGTGCGCCGCGACGGATATACCCGTCCTATGAACTCGGCTTTGGCGCCTGCCTTTGGAGTACCAGCTACACACCGGCGTGTACCAGCCAGCTAGATAGCAGTCCAATTGGTTTACTCCGTGTCTGGAGTACGCAAAGTCTATCTGGTCCAATTGACACTGTCTATCTCTGTATACTTGCTCTTGTTGCTTCACACTCCAGCAAACTACTCCCTCCTATCCAAAACAAGTGTCACCTTAGTTCATAATCGCGACACTTATTTTGGATCGGGCTAAGCCCGGGGGCCGACGGCAGTGGCGGAGGATTTCCTCTCTCCCGCGTCTCAGGGGTGGTGCGGGGCTCCTAGGCGTGTGGTGGCGCGGCCGATCCGATTTTTGCGGCGCGGCGGAGATGGCTGCGGCAGGCGGCGGCGTGGTGGCCGGCCCTGCCTCGGGCGGCGGCTACAGGCGCGGCGAGCGGCCCAGTCACGGACGGCGGCGTGGGCTGCGGGCGCAGCGGCCGGCCCTGTTCGGGCGGCTGTGGCGGCTGCGGTCGGCGGCGGCGGCCGGCTAGGCTGCGGTGGCGCGCAATCTGCATTCGGATCGGCGGCGGCGGCGTGGAGGGCCTGGTGGTCTCGTCGGCGGCACCTCCGGTCAGATCTGTTCTGGCCGGTGCAGCCGGCGGTGGTGGTCATCTCTTCCGTCGGAGGTGGTCGGTCTGAGGCTGGGTGTTCGGATCTCGGGATCCGTCATCTAGTTCCGGCTACGAGTCAGGGAGACATAGTTGCCGGTGTAAACCGAGCCGACGGCGAGCGATGGCGGCATTCTGCGCCGTTACCTTGATGAAGGCATCGTCGTGTAACTACTGTCAACCCACTCGTGCTGCTCCGGGGGAAACCCTAGGATCTGGTCTTCCAGATCGGACGATGGCGGCACTGCGGTGTCGTTTCTCTCTTGGGAGCATCGTTTGTGGAGCAGCGCTAGAAGACAGATGCAGGCGGTGGAGCGGCTTCGTCTTGCATGGAGTTTCGGTGGAGATGTCAAGTCATGCCTGGCCGACAGGTGCTACGCTTTGTCATGCCTGGTCGGTAGGTGCTACGCACGACAGATCTTCCAGAGGCTTCAAGCTGTGTCGGCTGGTGGTACTTGGCGGCATGGTGCTGAGGTGTACCGGCGGCGACCGCGATGTCCTCGGCAGTTCGCGCGCAGGGAGGTGGTGCCATTGGGCGCCGTGGTGGCGTCGACGGGTGGCCGGACTGGCAAGGATAATGCGGATCTCTTTCCTGAAGATGGGTCAGCGGGACGATGATGATGGCGGCTTCTAAAACGTATGTATGTGGTGTACGCTTTAGATTTGCTGCACCGGATGTAGGTTCCGATACGTTATGTGGATGGATCGGCGACGACACCGATTTTAGATATGGAGAGTGAGAGCACTTCACATTATCGAGTTTGTAGGTTTGAGTGGTGGCTTCGGGTGGCTTGATGTAAGTTCTTGTCAGACCTTGTTGAATAATTAATAAAGAAGGCTGCATGCATCAATTGATGCAGAGGCCGGGGGTTTTAACCTGCTTTTAAAAAAAACTTATTTTGGATCGGAAGGGTTAGCTTGAATCTTTACAGAGAGGCCCTCCTCGTTGATCACCAACTGCTAGCATGAACAGTCCGAGCATGTATGCATAGAATACTCCATATACACACTAGTAGAAAACAGGGCTTTGGTCCAAGCTCGATCTACACATTAGTCCCGGTTGCATTACGAACCGGGACTAATGTGAGCATTAGTCCCGGTTCGAGCGGCTAGGGCGCCGGTCGGGGCTCGGCAGGCATCAGTCCCGGTTCAAATGGGATCTTTAGTCCCGGTTGGTGTCTCCAACCGGGACTAAAGGTTACACCAACCGGGACTAAAGGGGTTCTGAAAGTTTCTTTTTTGTTTTTCCATTTGTTTTCTGTTTTTAGTTTCTGTTTTAAATTGCTTATATCTTTTAGGATATTTGATGTTTTTGAGTGATTCTTTTTGCATTAGATTCAAAATTTTGTCTAGTTTATGTTTGTGCCATTAGTTTTCAAATTTGAATGGTTTAAATTTGAATTTGTTCAAATTTGCTTCAAACCCTAGATTGTGAATAACTTGAGTTTAAAAATAGTTTTTAATTTAATTCTTTTTGCTCCTAGTCACATGTTAGATTGTTGTCATAGTAAGATTTATTTGGTTATTTTTAGAATAACTTAAATTAGGATTTTAATTAAAACAGTACTGTTTTGCTTATATAGTTGTTTTAGTCATTTAATTGTTGTTTTTTATTATTTTTAGTTAGTTCTTTCTGTAGATTTTAACATGCTGTAGTATGGTGCATATTGAATGCACAAAAAGTCTGGAGTTGAAATAAGTTTAAAAAAATGAAATGCCTTTGTAACAGATGAGTTTTCGTCCGAAACCTTGATACTTCGAAGGAGATGGTCCAGTTTGTATACGAAGTGCATCCAGTTTTTGCCGTAACCCTCTCAACTTTTTAGCACAAGCTATGTGGGTGAAATGATGATACCATGCCAAGTTTCAACCTTTTCAGAGTTCATTTGTAGTGCTTTTTAATTTCAGGGTCATTTAGCTCAAAAAATCATTAAATGCATGAAAAATAGCAAATGAAGTTAGAAAGGGTTGACTCTGGCTTGGTTAACCTTAGTTGTGACTCTGGCTAGGACGGTGCTAGCAGATGTAGTCGACGGTAGGATTGGATAGACACCAACCCGGACTAAAGGGGTTCTGAAATTTTCAAACTCTACAATCATATCAAAATGTTCAGCACGAGAAGCCGGTTTCGATTTCAACGCCGTAGGCCGTTTTGCAAATTTTTAGAATCCTCAAATTCTGAAAGGAAAAAAAGTTATCCTCAAATTTAAGTTTTTCAAATTTTTGGTCAAACAGTGGTCAAACTACTTATTCAATAAATATTAGTGTTACTAAATAATTATTGTTTTTTAGAATAATAGTTTCAAACTCAAACAGTGAAACGTGTGACATCATGCTCAAGGGCTTAATAGGATTGATATGATACATATAACAATAAGGTATAACTTCTGATAATAATAAGATTGTCATATTTGGATTCCTCACATTTTTCTGATAATAATGGATATATTATTTGTCGAATTTCGATTTACAGATTTAAAGATATTAATTATGCCATATTAAATGAATAAATGGCAAAAAAAATGAATAAAATAATATTATTACTTATTTTATTTTCATTGAAATTCAATATTATTATTACTTATTTTTTTATTTTAATAATTGTTTGGAATTAAAAAAATTAAATCATGTAACATCAAGACCTAAGGGTTAATAGAATTGATAGCTTACTATTGTCAGGAAAACAACAAGTGCAGACTTGGAAACTAGGGGCGATAAAACCAGGAAGTTAAGCGTGCTGGGGCTGGAGCAGTGAGAGGATGGGTGACCGGCCGGGAAGTTAGACGATTTGGAATGAGTGCTCCACGTTGGAGCAGTGAGGAGGGGTGATTAGAGATTAAATTGTCAAATAATTCAAAGATTTGAAAATCAGAATAAAACTTAAAAACAAATCAAAAAAATTCAAAAAAAAATTAAAAAAAAATTCAAAAAAATTCCTTTAGTCCCGGTTGGTGTTACCAACCGGGACTAAAGGTTAGTCCCGGTTGGTAACACCAACCGGGACTAAAGGTCCTCCATCCCCCGCCCCAGACAGCGGCCACGTGGAGGGCCTTTAGTCCCGGTTCGTAATGCAACCGGGACTAAAGGGGGGGGAGGCTTTAGTCCCGATTGCGCAGTCCCGGTTGGGCAACCGGGACTAAAGGCCCTCCCAAACCGGGACTGAAGGCCCGTTTTTTACTAGTGACAATATGTGGACCTAAGGTGGTGCAACCGGCAACTCAGCCTGCCTGCATGCATGCATGTTACTACTATTTGATTAACAAACCTGATGATTCATTCATGCGTGCATCTACCAGACCAGACCAAATCATCTCTCCTTTTTCGTTGCTGCTGAAGGAATGATAATAGAGGCTCACTCTCTCAGTCTTTTTTCTCTTCCCGCCGAAATCGAGAATCTTTACCACATGGCATATGTGGTAAGCTATCCAAAAATCCCAACATATCGAAGCGAAATCGAAAATCTTTGAAGATGGAGATGTAGCATGTGGTTTTCATGATTAATGGAGCCGGGCCGACGAGGCCGTTTGCTCTAAACAAAAAAAAAAGACAGAGATGGATCATTCAAGCTGAAGCTGACCAACGTGTCCAAACCGAGATCCAGATGTGTCGCAGACGAAATGGCATCCATCATGGGCTGATTTGTCTTAGGCCCATGGCCGGCAATGACAGGCCGTGAGGTTTTGGTGCTCACGTCCGATCTTCAGATACCCCTCAAAAAAACGTCCGATCTTCAGATCACCAAGATCCTTGTGTCATCGGACTATGCAACAGTGGTAAAAGATATCAAGGCTGGCGAAGGAGGGCGATATGGTGCTCTCATCGAAGAGATCATCGCTGGATCAAGGGAGTTTGAAATCTGTAATTTCATTCACGAAAGTAGAACTACAAACTATGGAGTTGATAGCTTAGCTAAATATACCCCTTATCTCTATATACATATAGACATGTTTGGTTTCTTCAACCACGTGACATTGTAACGATTCCACTGAACTTATTTGAATAAAGAATCGTTATCCCCCTCAAAAAAAATTTAGCTGTATGGCCTAACTTTCAAAGTGGTTTCATAGAATTGTCTATTTGAACGAGGGCCACTATGATATATGGAGTACTATTGCATCTATTTCTATCGTCCCTTAGATTTAGCCAGGACATATGAAGTGCACTACCAAATAAAGGACCCTTGGTGACAATTTATATCCTAGAAATGGACCTGAAAAAAATTGAGCACTAGAATTTCCCACATAGACACCTCCAATCTAGGTTCACATCACACTGTAACTCATACAACGATGAACCATGATGAGTATGGAATGACGGGCTCCGTACCGGAGAAATCTTAGAGTGACCTCTGCATGCGTGACTGTGAAATGGACACGACCGACCTGTTGATTCGCATCCACACACGTAGCTGTCGGGGACGAAGCTAGACAAAAAAATCTGATGGTGTCAGCTTCATAACAGTCGGGTCATCTATGAACAAAAACCAATAATAAGTGCAAAGATAATGAAGGAATCTGAAAAATTACAGGTGTCAGCTGGCACCAGTCCGTCTATGACAGTTCCGTCCCTAGTAGCTGTTAGATCAAGCTTTCGACGGGTTAGGGGGCGCCCGCAATTTTTCGGACCGGGCCGTCCGAACAGTATTAGCCATCCAACGTGGATCACCAAATCGTTCCGGACAGGTCCAGACGTTCCAAAATGAGGGGAGCTCTAGGGAGTTCGGGTATTCGCCACGTCAGACTCTGACACCCACCCAAAACCCACCCGGAGTCGGCGCATTTTCACAATCCTGCCGTCCTCCTTCGCTCTCTATCTCCAACTCCCGGAGACCGCCGCCGCCGCCGTAGCCCCCGGTCGCCGCCCAGGCCTTGCCTGACCCCTGTCGACCCCGTGCAATCCTTGCCAGACACGGACACCGTACCCCCCGGATTCGTTCACTGCCCAGGCACCTTCGGCCCCTGGGGAAGACATCCATGGCTAATCCCGTGCCAGGCATGTGTTCGGACAAATCCATAGTGCAATTTTTTTACGTTCTCATTTGTTTAGATTGAAGCAAGCACGATGGATTCAGACGAGGATTACTTCTCCTAGTTCATGGATTCTTCTTCATCAGATGATGGCAAAGATGAGGATGAAACGACGATGTTGAGGGAGATTCTTGATAGGGCAGGGTGCCTATGAATCTGTATGCCGACTACTTTGTCCATGGAGCGCTATTATAAATCTATTTTCGACGTCCATTTCAGATGCGGTGACCGTTGTTCATGCACATCTACGCAAATGTCAGGCTTATGATGACTACTTCATGCTAAACAAGGATGCCATGGGTCGTATTAGGTTCTCAGTTTACCAGAAGTGCATGACTGCTATGAGGATGCTTGTGTGTGGCACAACTGCAAATTCATGGGACGGGTACCTCCAGATATCTGAGAGCACATGCCTGAAGGCCATGGTTAGATTTGTCATTGCATTGGTCATGGTGTTTGGAATGGGGTACTTGAGAGAACCAACTAATGAAGAACACCAAGGCTCATGGCACTTGAAGAATCAAGAGGGTTTCCAAGTATGCTCGGAACTCTAGATTGCATGCACTCGAAATAGAAGAAGACTCATATGCTCAATAAGGGCAATACCAGGGCCATAATGTAAAACGATCATCATCATTTTTGAAGCAGTTGCATCACAAAACCTCTTGATTTGTCACTCTTCTTTAGCATGCCAGGGTCTCACAATGACATCGGTCTCCATTGTTAGCAAGGTTCTGTCTGGCCGAAGCTTCTCTGTGCAACTATACCATTAATGGGCATGTGCACCATGAGGTACTATCTTTGTGATGGTATCTATATTGCGTGGGCAACCTTTGTTGAAACCATCTCCGAGCCACGGGGTAATAAAAAATGACAATTTGATGCAAGACAAGAAGGTGCTAGAAAGGATATGGAGATGGCATTGGGAGTGATCCAAGCCCATTTTTGCACTTATTCGCGGACCTGCTGAACAACGGGATCGAGGGACATTGTGGGAGGTGGAGACAACTTGTGTGAGCATGCATAACATGATTGTGGAGGATGAGGGTGAGGCAGTTCGCCAGGGTCTGGATTTTGAACAGATGGGTGATCATGTCCAGCTTTGGGAGTAGAATCAAACATCGTTTGAGCAATTTGTCCAAATGCATCATTAGATTCGCAGTCAAGAAATTCATACACAACTTTGGAATGGTCTGATTGAGCATTTGTGGGCGTTTCATATGAACAAATAGATTATGTGTTCGAATAAATTGAATTCAAAATTAAACTATTTTGTTTCAAATTTTATGTTTGGATTTTACTATTTTTATTTTAATTATTGTTGCGATGAAATATTTATCTTTGAGTTATTGATGCAGTGTGGTATTTAACTTTGATTATTTTTAATATTTGTAGTATAGGAAAAAAACCAAAGGCGTCGTATATTTATTTTAGAGTACAATGGTTGGATGGCCTCCTTCCGACCAGCTGGTCACAGACACATGCGAACGTGTCCATGAACATTGAGAGCGTCCGTCTGCTAACCGCGTTGGAGTCTGGAGGATTTTTGTTGTTGATGTGGCTGGCTAGCTAAAATCTATCAATCAAATCAAGATTGCACGAGCACCTCTCTTGTCCTCTTCTCCTTGGCCCCGCCCACAGGCCTGGATGGATACCTCTCCTTGTCCTGTGCTTGACTGCTCGTCGTCGACGTGCGGACAAAGACGCTGGTAGCTAGCTAGGGTGAAGCTCAGTGTGTGTGTATCATGGTCAAGGTAGAGGTGCCGTTCCTATCTAAGTGTAGGTATTTCGTCCATAAATACCAAATAGATTGCTAATGAAGCAACAGATAAATTGTCTTCATCGCAACCAAAAAAAAGTATACTAGTATGCATCGACACGTTGATTTCAAAAGGTACGTAGCAATTCGGCTTCAAATGATCAATTCATGATTGGGTTCTCCCTCGTGTGATAGAGACCCATATGTGCGACGTTGGTTAATAGGATTCTCAAACTTGGATGTATGTCTCGGGCTAAACATAAACCAGTGTCAATGCCAGTAATGGGGTAAAAGTACATTCACACAACGGAAAAAGTCCATTTTAAACCCTGAACTCGTAGACGTTCGGCGAAACGAATCCTCAAGTCGAAATCCCGGTCGATTGCACCCTGAACTATGCAATCCCGGTCTAAATTGAACCTTCGAGTCGTTTGGATGGCCGGGATTGGTGGGATTTCGCTGAGGGCGCACACCTGCACCCCGCTGGGCCGGCCCGCTTTAGTTTTTTTCCGTTAAGAAATAAAAATTCACAAAGGGCGCTACACCTTGCTCCTGCTGGGCCGGCCCGCTTTTGTTTTTTCGTTAAAAAAAAGCGCACGGTGAGGCTCGAACACGCGAGCCCGTTGGTGTGGCTCGAAAAGCAATTGCGCGTAAGCCGGCCGGGGGCTTCCTGCTGAATTCGCTTCCGTATTGGTGCTGTGGAATGTGTTCCGTTCTGGAAAGACGAATCCAGTTTCGGGTCAACCTGATCTACCTAGCAATTGTACCTACTGCTGGCCGGGATTGCTTGCTTGCTTGCTCCAGTTTCGGCTCAGCTTTGATCCAGTTCCGTGTGGTTTACCTCTCCTGAACTCATCTCTGTCCAGGCAACAACTCGTTGCCATTTTTATTTTGTCCAGGCAATAACTCATCTCTTTAAGTATGTATTTTTAAATTTCCTCTAAAAGAAGTATGTACATCCTTTTAAGTATGTACTTTTAAGAACGGAGGGAGTACCTTTTAATGCAACGACAGACATGCATGGTGGGGATTTTTTAAACTATATAAAAACCGGTGGCTATCTTAGTAGGAAATAGAGTTCCTTATTTTGAAAATTTGTTCAGAATGTTTTCGTTCTATATTTCTTATAACTTTTTAAACAAATGTTCGAGATTTAAAAAAATGTGTCTGTTTCAAATATTGTTCACAAATTTAAAAAATATTCGTGTGTTCTAATTTTGTTTCGGAGATTCAAAAAATATTCCTATATTTCACAAAATTCTACATATGTTCGTGTTTTCAATAAAAAATCAGTAGTTTAAAAAATGTTTCCATTTCAAAATTGTTTGCAAATTTTAAAAAACGTTCGTGTTTTGAAATTTTGTTCGGGAGTTTTGAAACATGTGCATGTTCCAAAAGTTTGCTTGAATTTTCCAAATTTAGTTTGGTAAATATGTTTATAAATTTGAAAAGTGGTTGCTTTTCATAAAACACTCATCTTTTTTTTCAAAAAAATATTTTGAGTCCGAAATTTTAAAAATATTCGAGTGTGGAGATGATTCTTATTGTTTTGTGCTGCTACATAAACAGATTTGCTAGCTAGCTCAAGTGGTAGTACCACTTCATCTGTAGCTGCAGATCCTGGGTTCGAAACTAAGCGTGCGATTTTTTAGCGTTACAGGCTCTTCCGCCTGTGCGTACGTCCACAATTCTGCCCAAAGAGCGACAGAAAAATAAAGACAGATTTTTTTGAGCAAACAAAAAAAAAATGGGTTGGCCAAGCGCAGAGGACGGGTGCTCCTTGGCCCACCAGCTAGACAAATCCCGGTTGACATTTGCCAGGGTTTGATTTAGACCGGGATTGCATAGTTCAGGGTGCAATCGACCGGGATTTCGACTTGAGGGTTTGTTTCGCCGAACGTCTACAAGTTCAGGGTTTAAAATGGACTTTTTTCTTCACACAATGGCGCGTGCACGTGCGTGATCAATGTCTTGATATATCTACTGTTTCCATAACTTATAGTCAAGTCCCTTTAACCAACCATGGATCATACTCATAACATTTTGCGGTGGATAATGTGTTAGATGCTAACCACACTACGCGTCGTAAGGCTTGAGCAAAGTGACAATTGAAAAATAGAAATTTTGTAATACTCATTCCGAGTATACAAAACGATATTATTTGCTATCTCCTAATTCCTACTGATGAAATTATCTTCTTTTGTTTGTTTTTTTCGGGGAAAAATTATCTTCTTTTGTTTAAACGACCCCTCTACAAACATACCAAAGGGTCATGTTTAACTCTTAAGCGTGTACAATAATTAGAGGTACTGTAAAAGGCCTCATCAATTGTTTACCTCGAACGAAGGCCTCAGTGACAAAAGGAGTAGTACAGCATCTGTTTCTACTGTCTCCTGATTTAGCCAAGACGTACCCAGTACTGCAGAATAAATGAACCTTTGGTGACATTTCTCTTTCGAAAATGGACCTGAAAAAGTTGAGGACCCAAATATCCCACGTAGGCACACCTCCAACCAGTGTCACGTCACATTGTAACTCGTACAACGAATGTTGATGATTTCACAATGATGGGCTTGGGATATGCTCTCTGGTCAACCTGAGATGTACATGCACGTGCACGTGTGACTGGGAGATGGACACGATCGACCTGGTTGATTCGGCTAGCTTTCCATGGCTTCAACCCCGTCGCATGCATGCATGCGTGTGCGGCGCCGTCTTATGTGTCGTCGTCTCCTTATCTTCTTGAGATACATGCATACGAGCATATCCAACACTAAGAATTGCATGGTCAGTCGGAGTTTCACGTCTCACTAGCTACTATGGTGGTCGAGGTCGCTTCTGGCCGCACCATTGCTTCATATATATATACTCCTCCCTCCGTCCAACGCTCTTATATTATGGGATGGAGGGAGTATATATCCGACACGACTTCAAAATTAGCTGTGTGGTCGTGCTATCGTTAGCGAATGAATCGGCTTGAGCAATGAACCACGTCATATTACGTACCCATCGTCAAAATTTGAGACTGTCACGGTACCTACCTTATAATTAAGTCCTAACATGTCACTGCTAGCTGGAGGGGTTTAATGTCTGGGCAACACACTAGTTATTGGGATTGCACTCGTGTGAGAGTGACATGGACTATAAATTTGCTTCAAAGGCTATTCGTGCTCCTGTTTGATGGAGCAGGAAGTAGCGCGTAGTACTTTAACTAACCTTGTTTTAAGAAAACAATAGAAAAATGATTTACTAAAAATTCTGTTAGGGTTAGGCTTACAGTACATCTTTATTTGGGCATTGAAAGCCTTAAACCGATTTGTACTAATCCATGTGTGGCTTACCAACCCTCATGTATTTTGCTGGTACCCATCGCAGAGAAAATGCATTGACCGGGAAAGTGGTAACGAAATTGTTGAGGATAACAAAATCAAGTTTATACGAAAACGACTAACAATAGTTTTCCCATAAAGCCGGCTTTTAGGTTTTACAAGAAACCAATATAGATATCCTCGAGTTAGTCGGAGAAAAGCTAAACAAAGTTTTAGTGTGTTATATGTCGCTAAACGGCCGGGTGTAGTACATAAATCTTTTAAGTAATAAAGCGCACCTTTTCGAAAATATGTCGCTAAATGAGTTTAAGGAAAATTTGTTTCCTTAATAGTCGTTACCAAACAACCACGTAGTATTTGATAGAGTACTACTCACACACCAAACGACATGTTGTCCACAACAGGTGACAACAAATGGTGGCATGCCAGGGGGCCTATTGCCCCCCTCCCCCGCGCACGCGCGCGCGCGCACACACACACATCCCACTACATCTTCACCACTAAAACCTATCAATGGGTTTGCAGCCGTCGAGCTAGACACCGTGAAACAATCGTATGACCCAGATGATAACCACGTTGGCATTTGCAAGAATGGTATGCACACCACCATCCTCATCTCATTCCGGCATACAACTCATGTTAAGTGATACCACCATTGATGAAGTATTCTATATGGCCTGGATCGACTACCACTAGTACAAAACGGGCCTTTAGTCCCGGTTGGGAAGGGCCTCTAATCCCGGGTCACCAACCGGGACAGCCCAATCGGGACTAAAGGCCCCCACCCTTTAGTCCCGGTTGGTCACAAACCGGGACTAAAGGCCCCCCACGTGGCCGCGCTCGTGTGCTGGGGCTGGGGACCTTTAGTCCCGGTTGGTGACACCAACCGGGACTAAATCCCTGCCACTTTAGTCCCGGTTAGTGACACCAACCGGGACTAAAGGTTTAGGGGTTTAGGGGTTTAGGGTTTATTGTTTATTCTTCCTTTTCATTTTGTGTTTTCCATTTAATTCTTTTTCATTTCAAACATATTTTACGCTACTACGTACTGTACACGTTATGCATATATAATAGAATTTCTCGTAGAACATCATAGAATTTCTTGTACGACCATGCATACACACACATATATATATATATATATATATATATATATATATATATATATATATATATATATACAATTTGGTATATACAATTTCTCCTACAATTTGCAGATCATTACATGCAGGCATTAGGTGAAATGGTATACTCCGTCGGGAGATATGACCTGCTCAAGCAAAAATCCCGCCATTTCCTCTTGAAGTGCTCGTATGCGGTCCTTTGGTAGGAGCCTATCCCGCATCTCCAACATCTTTAAAGAAGGAGATCAATATGAATATATTAGTTGTGTGTATATATATTAGATCATGATAAAAAAAATGTGAATAGTGTTTACGTACCCAAAGATATCTTTCATCTTTGTTCTTTTCGGTAATAGAGCGAATGTTCTCGAAAACGTAGTATGCACATAGATTTGTCCCCTTTTCCTGCCTCATACAGTACTTTACGAGAATAGAATTCAATCAGATAATAATCAAGCATACATGATAATGGTATTGAAACTAGAATTAAAGAGATGCGCGGACGTAGCTAGTACTACTTAATTACCTTGCCCCGTCGCCATTTCAGCTGTGGTTTCCATTGACCGACAACCTCTTGGATGAACTTTTTCCAAACCCTGCCCGACAAAAAAAATGAATAAAGGAGTTATTAATTACTTGATATCAGGAAATGAACTAAAGAGGCCGACATAGTGCGATAATGATTGAAATTACATGTCGAGCATGAACTTCAGGCTTCTGTATTCTTCAGGGGCTTTACCTAGTGAGTCCAGTACTTCAACAGTTCCCTCGTCAACTCTAATGATTAGCAGGATCCAGTGGAATCTGCGCACACGTTTGTATAAACGGGCATGCATAACTCATCAACTACACTTAACATCGAGTAAGCAAAAATAGAATTTGTAGTACAAGACAGTAACACTCACCTGAAGTTGTAAGGAAAAAGTATTTCTGGTCTGGTATTTAGTTTCTTCAAAAACATTAGCAAGCTATTCTCTGTGTCTTTGGAGTAGTCTTGTATCGTATTTTCATTAACGGTATTTGGGTCAATGAACCCAATGCCATAGACTCCATCTCTGTTCATTTCAAAAATCTTCATTCTGCATAATACCACAGAAAAGAATATAGTCAGGATAATTACAGGCAATGAACGAGCTGAGCTAGAGACTTAAATTACAGAAAGAAATCACTTACAGACAATAGCAACTGACAAGAGATTTGTCGAGTGCGTCTTGATTGAATAACTGAAAAATTTCTAGAAATTCAATCCACACATCATTTCCATGGAAGTAATGCTCTAGCTTGACTTTCACCACGAGGCTCTCTCGCCCGGCATTTACTTCTCTCAGGTACCATTGATGCAACTTGCGCATTTGCGTTGGTAGAAGCTCCTCCTCGTCAGGTCTGACCAGAGGGTTCCCGGGGACATATTTCCATGCTAGTTCCTTCGGATCCATCCTGGGGAGTTCCTCGATGCCTAGGAGTTGTTCAACAGTGATACCCATCTCTCTAGCCGCCATCTCTGTATCAGTTTCGATTACCGCCTTATCGGTACTCACCTTGAGCGGGGGGATCGATTGCACTGCCTGTTCTCCTAGCTGGGGAACAGTTTTCCCGCTTTTATTACTACCTATAAGGCTCGACTGCTGATTTTTTTGTTGATGATATGACTTGCTAATAGAGCGTTCATAGTCTGATTGCCTTTTCTCCACAGCCGGTTTAGCAAGATTCAGAAAGTGTTGTACGACTTTCTCAGGTATTTTCTCCTTCGCCGGCGGGGGCGGTTTCGGTGCAAAATGGGCCTGCACTTCGGAATCCACTTGGGCTTTGGTTTCGTCCTCAGTCATCTCGTAAGCCAACTTCTTTTTGGCAGGAGGCTCGGGTTTCTTCTTTGGTGCTCTCTTCCGCTTTGGAGTCGGCCCACGCGGCGGAGATCGATATCGCGTACTCGCGCTGGGCTCCGTCTCGAGGTGGGGTGGATTCGGCTGACGCGGCGGAGATCGATATGGTGGCGGACTCGCGCTGCGCTCCGTCTCGAGGTGGGTTGGAGTCGGCTGACGCGGTGGACTTGGAGGAGGAGTTTGGAAATACGATGCAATCCTTTCACCATACAATGATACCACGTATGGCTTCTCCCAATGTCTGCTCCCCTTGACTCCAGGAAAGTCAAGCTGTAGTGAGTCATATGCTGACAGAACTTCATCCACCCCGACACGAGCATAGCCAGGTGGAATCGGATTGCCGTGGAAGGTTGCTTCAGGGGGATTTGGTAAAGCATAGCCGTCCGCCACCTTCATGGATATGTTCTTCACTTTCATGTGTAGCTCACAACTTGTCGTCTCTTCGATATCATCCACAGGGTAGCGAGCCAGCAGTGCATCATCGGCCGGGACCCCCGTGGAACCCACGCTGCTTTTCGGCATAGATGGGACAGTGCAATCCAATGCTGGATCTGCTTGCTGCTGCCGCTGAGACGCCCTTTCCAGGCTAAGTGTGTCGATCTGCTCCTGCTGCCGCATGAAAGCGCGTTCCAACTCAGACAGCCGGTCTGCATCCTGCTTCTTCTTGTCTTCCTCCTGCTTCTTCTTTCTCGCACGGCTTCTGTAACTGACGTTCCAGTCCGCAAACCCCTCAACCCACGGAACAACGCCTTTGCCTCGTGTTCGTCCCGGGTGTTCAGGATTCCCGAGGGCGCGTGTAAGCTCGTCGTTCTCTCTCTCGGGCTGGAACACCCCCGTTCGAGCCGCTTCTATTGCATCAAGTAAAGCGTCCGAGGCTTCTTTAAGACTTGCCTGCTCAATAATCTCCCCTGTCTTTGGGTCCAACTTTCCCCCATGCGCATAAAACCAAGTCCTGCACCTGTCGGGCCAACCCAATGTTTTTGGAGTGACCCCTGCAGCAATCATCTTTTCCTCAGATTCATCCCACTTAGGCCGACCAGTCTTGTAGCCACCTGGCCCCAGAATATGGTGAAACTGTTTCTTCTCAGCATTGATCTTGTTTTTCCTCGACCATTCCTTAGCTGCTTCCGATTCCTTGAACTCCACAAATAAGTCCCAGTGATCTTTTGCCTTCTCCAGTGCTCCAGTGAATTCTGGAGTCTTCTTTCCTGCTTCGACGTACCAGGCCCATAATCTTTTCTTGTGGTTGCGGAATTGTGTGGCCATCTTCTGAAGAGCACTCTTCTTGACTTTCTCCCGTTCTGCATCTGTTAAATGCTCTGGTAGGGTGAAATGTGACATGAGCGTTTCCCAAAGCAGATATTTTGCTCTTTCATCGACAAAACTAACTCCTCGATCTCCCTTTGGCTTATTCCATTCTTGAACGGAGATCGGGATTTGGTCCCTGACAATGACTCGGCACTGACGAGTAAATTTGTCCGCATTCTTTTTAGGAGCAAGCGGTTCGCCATTTGGTTTGATCTCATCGATGTTGTACTTTATGCCAGCCTGCAACTTTTTGGCCGGGCCTCGTACTGCCCTGCTTGTAGAAGATTTGCTCGATCCGGAGGGCTAAAAGAAGAAAGATTCGTTAATATATATATATACAAATCAATAAATACATGTAATGATCACCAGAGGCCTTAATTATATATACCTCGCCGGTCTTTGTTAATTGAAGATCATTTCCTTCGCCATCATTGTTTGTGTGGCCTTCGTCTGTTGGTTCTTCCTCAAATATTCCCTCACCGGAATTGTTCAGATATTGTGAGCCATCATCTTCAGGTTCACCCTCTGGGTTTCGGATCATGTCGAACATGATATGCTCTTGATCATGGTCGTCTCTGCCGCTAGCGTCCATAGCTTAACTAATCCAGAAGAAAGATAAAACAATTTAGTATTCAAATTAGAATGCACCTCGAATAATATCACTAATACATCTCGAATAATACAGTTAATGCATCATAGAATATTATCGAATATAATCTCGAATACATCTCGAATATTATCACTAATACATCTCGAATATTATCTCGAATACATCTCGAATATTATCACTAATGCATCATCGAATATTATCGAATATAATCTCGAATACATCTCGAGTATTATCACTAATACATATTGAATATTATCATATAACATCACTAGCTAATACAGCTCGAATATTATCGAATAATCCAGTTGACTCGCGGTTCCTGAGGCGCGGGCGGTGGACACCCAAAGAGAAGGAACCATCACAGGATCATAGCTCGGGTGAGATCCCTGAAGAACCTGCCAGGTATTGGAGAACCTGACGTCCAACGCAACCATGTAGCGACGGACGTGCTCGTCCTCCTCCCTGACACGGCGACGTACCACCTCCTCGAGGGCCGGCTGCCTCCGCACCGATAGTGGCCCACGCGACCGCCACCAAAGAAGCTCCGGGTCAACGACGGGAGCCCGATTCCTCACCAAGATGCGCGCCCCGGAAGGTAGCACCTCTCAGTGCCAGCCCGGCGGAGCCCAGTCCCGGACATGGCGCCTCTCAAGCAGGTTGTCGCCGCCGAGTCGACGACGAGGATGCGGGCCGGGCATCGTCGACGTCGAGAACAAATTCTTATGAAAACAAATTCCTATGCAACAATTATCATTTTATTATGCTACTCATATTTAATAAACTTTTACAACTATAGTAGATGGGAAAATTTGAACAACATTTTATAGCATTGATCCATCTAACATTCATCTAATTAACATTCATCTACACACAAAAATACATAATAAATCCATCTAATTAACATTCATCTAATTAACATTCATCTACACACAAAAATACATAATAAATCCATCTAATTAACATTTCTTTAAAAAAAAGAGAACCTAGGATCTTCTCAAAACACAATTGCCATTCACAAAATTCCATCAAGCATTTCTTCTATCTTAGGACAGTACCCAACATCATTTCTGTGCACAAATTCAGAAATTGGGCAAATTAAGTTCAGAGATTGCACTGCCGTGCACTTCACTCTTCCTCTCCTTCCTCTCCTTCACAGATTTGCCTCTGGCTCGTGCGCATCCACGGGATGCGGCAGGGGGGCGCGGGGTTGCCGGAGCCGACAGCAGCGAGCACATCCGTGGCGGCGCGGGCGGCGGAGCGCGACGGGGACAGAGGGAGGGGGAGGCCTAGGCCTTACCGGCGTTGCCGAGGAGAGGGGCGGCGAGGCTCGGAGGAGACCGACGAGGAGGAGGTCGGAGACGAGGAGCGGCGATGGCGACGAGCGGTGTGGATCGCCAGAGAACTTGGGTAGCCTGGCGGCGTGGTGATCGATTTGTCTCCTGGGCGGTGGAAAACGCTAAGTGACAGTTATATAGGATCGACCTTTAGTCCTTTAGTCTCGGTTCGTGGCTGCAACCGGGACTAAAGGTCTATTTTCGGGCGCGCGGGAGGGGGCCTTTAGTCCCGGTTACAGCCACGAGCCGGGACTAAAGGTCTGTTTTCGGGCCCAAATTAAGCGCGGGAGGGGGGCCTTTAGTCCCGGTTGGTGGCTCCAACCGGGACTAAAGGGTTGGTCCTGGCGTGGTGGAAGTTTAGTCCCACCTCGCCAAGCGAGAGGCACTCGCACCAGTTTATAAGCCCCGCTGCGATAGCCGTCTCGAGCTCCTCTCTAAAGCAGGCACTATATGCCTAACGTTTGCCCTGCCCTGTGGGGCCTGCTAGCCCTGCGGGCCTGTATCCTGGCCCATATTGGGTTTCTAGTCGTATGCAGGCCGTGGTGGCCTAGTAGGCAGGCATTTTTTTTCTTTTTTGCATATGTTATGTCAACTTTTTAGTCCTGGTTGGTGGATCCAACCGGGTCTAAAGGTCTTTTCCAGTTTTTTTTGTTTTTTGCTTTATTTTTTTTCTTTTGTTTCTACTTACAGCCAAATATTTAGAGTTTTTGAGTGAATCTTTTTGGTTTAGGTCACAAAAATTATAAACTTTCTGTTAGTGCCAGTAGTTTTCAAATTTGAATAGTTTAAATTTGAATTCTTTGAAATTTGTGTGAATCACTAGTTTGTCAATAACTTTACTTTAAAAATAGATTTTTGAGTGATTCTTTTTCCTGCTGTTTAATATTAGTGTGTTTTATCAGTATGTTCAATTTGGTAATTTTTAGGTTATTTAAATAGGTGTTTTAATCAAAAACAGATTCTGTTTAGCTCTTTTAGTTTTATAGCTCAAAAAATCATTAAATGCATGAAAAATAGCGAATGAAGTCAGAAAGGGTTGAAAATTTATGATGTGGCTTTCAATGGTGCATGTTGAATGCACAAAAAGTCTGGAGTTAAAATAAGTTTAAAAAAATGAAATGCCTTTGTGACAGATGAGTTTTCGTCCGAAACCCTGGTACTTCGAAAGAGATTGTCCAGTTTGTACACGAAGTGCATCCAATTTTTGCCGTAACCCTCTCAACTTTTTAGCACATGCTATGTGGGTGAAATGATAATACCATGCCAAGTTTCAACCTTTTCAGAGTTCATTTGTAGTGCTTTTCAATTTCAGGGTCATTTAGCTCAAAAAAAATCAATAAATGCATGAAAAATAGCAAATGAATTCAGAAAGGGTTGAAAATTGTTGACGTGGCTTTGAATGGTGCATATTCAACGCACAAAAAGTATGGAGTTAAAATAAGTTTATAAAAATAAAATGCCTTTGTAACAGATGAGTTTTCGTCCGAAACCCTAATACTTCGAAAGAGATTGTCCAGTTTGTACACGAAGTGCATCCAGTTTTTGCCGTAACCTTCTCAACTTTTTAGCACATGCTATGTGGGTGAAATGATGATACCATGCCAAGTTTCAACCTTTTCAGAGTTCATTTGTAGTGTTTTTCAATTTCAGGGTCATTTAGCTCAAAAAAATCAATAAATGCATGAAAAATAGCGTTCCTTCGCGTTTCAAATGCCAAAACACATATATACCCTAACTATTACAAAGATTCCCTCCGGTTTGTCCGAAGTGGGACTTTCCAGATAAGTCCGGAAACTCACTAGAGAAGAAAGTGATGACGGTGAAGCCGGTCACATCCCAGAGTGGGATATTGGGGTATAAAACTTTTTCTTCGCTTTGCGCCGTAACCATGGACAATCTTCATCATTTAACAGGATGCTTGGGTCAGTCTTCACTGTGAAGGGAGCAATTTCATGAAACTTTTCATAATCTTCTGACATGTCTGTCTTGCCCTCCACTCCCACGATGTTTCTTTTCCCTGAAAGAACTATGTGGCGCTTTGGCTCATCGTATGATGTATTCGCTTCCTTATCTTTTCTTTTTCTCGGCTTGGTAGACATGTCCTTCACATAGAAAACATGCGCCACATCATTGGCTAGGACGAATGGTTCGTCTGTGTACCCAAGATTGTTGAGATCCACTGTTGTCATTCCGTACCGCGGGTCTTCCTTTACCCCGCCTCCAGTCAGATTGAACCATTTGCACCGAAACAAAGGGACCTTCAAATCACGTCCATAGTCAAGTTCCCATATCTCCTCTATGTAACCATAATATGTGTCCTTTGGCCTATTGGTGTTTGCTGCATCAAAGCGGACACCACTGTTTTGGTTGGTGCTCTTTTTATCTTGGGCGACCGTGTAAAATGTATTCCCATTTATCTCGTACCCTTTGAAAGTCGATATAGTCGAAGATGGTGACTTGGCCAGCAAGTACAGCTCATCTCCAACAGTGTCGTCATGCATGAGACGTGTTTGCAACCAACCGCCGAATGACGCCATGTGTGTACGTTTGATCCAGGGCTCAGACTGCTCCGGGTTCTTGGAGCGTACACTATCCAGGTGTTCCTCGATATATGGAGCCACCAAGCTGGAATTTTGTAGAACTGTGTAGTGTGCTTGCGCCCAAGAATGCCCGTCCATACATATTACTGAATCCTTTCCTAGCGTGCCTTTTCCACCCAGTCTGCCCACATGCCGCGATTCGGGAACACCAATCGGCTTAAGGTCAGGAATAAAGTCAACACAAAACTCAATGACCTTCTCTGTTTCATGGCCCTTGGAGATGCTTCCTTCTGGCCTAGCACGGTTATGAACATATTTCTTTAAGACTCCCATGAACCTCTCAAAGGGGAACATATTGTGTAGAAATACAGGACCCAGAATGGCAATCTCGTCGACTAGGTGAACTAGGACGTGCGTCATGATATTGAAGAAGGATGGTGGGAACACCAACTCGAAACTGACAAGACATTGCACCAAATCATTCTGTAACCTTGGTAGGATTTCTGGATCGATTACCTTCTGAGAGATTGCATTGAGGAATGCACATAGCTTCACAATGGCTAATCGAACGTTGTCCGGTAGAAGCCCCCTCAATGCAACCGGAAGCAATTGCGTCATAATCACGTGGCAGTCATGAGACTTTAGGTTCTGGAACTTTTTCTCTGCCATATTTATTATTCCCTTTATATTCGACGAGAAGCCAGACGGGACCTTCACACTGAGCAGGCATTCAAAGAAGATTTCCTTCTCTTCTTTGGTAAGAGCGTAGCTGGCAGGACCTTGATACTGCTTTGGATGCATGCCATCTTTTCCGTGCATACGTTGCTGGTCCTCCCGTGCCTCCGGTGTATCTTTTGTCTTCCCATACACGCCCAAGAAGCCTAGCAGGTTCACGCAAAGATTCTTCGTCACGTGCATCACGTCGATTGCAGAGCGGACCTTTAGGTCTTTCCAATAGGGTAGGTCCCAAAATATAGATTTCTTCTTCCACATGTGTGCGTGTCCGTTAGCGTCATTCGGAACAGATTGTCCGCCAGGACCCTTTCCAAAGATTACTTTTAAATCCTTGACCATATCAAGTATATCATCACCAGTACGGTGGCGAGGCTTCTTCCGGTGATCTGCCTCACCTTTGAAATGCTTGCCTTTCTTTCTTAAGAGATGCTTGATCGGAAGAAATCGACGATGTCCAAGGTACACATTCTTCTTACATTTATCCGAATATATACTTTCGGTCTCATCTAAACAGTGCGTGCATGCGTGGTATCCCTTGTTTGTCTGTCCTGAAAGGTTACTAAGAGCAGGCCAATCATTGATGGTTACAAACAGCAACGCTCGTAGGTCAAATTCCTGCTGTTTGTGCTCATCCCACACACGTACACCTTTTATGTCCCACAGCTGTAAAAGTTCTTCAACTAATGGCCTTAGGTACACATCAATGTCGTTGCCGGGTTGCTTGGGGCCTTGGATGAGCACTGGCATCATAATGAACTTCCGCTTCATGCACAACCAAGGAGGAAGGTTATAGATACATAGAGTCACATGCCAGGTGCTATGATTGCTGCTCTGCTCCCCAAAAGGATTAATGCCATCTGCACTTAAACCAAACCATACGTTCCTTGCGTCATCTGCAAAGTCCCGCCACTTTCTCTCGATTTTTCTCCACTGCGACCCGTCAGCGGGTACTCTCAACTTCCCGTCTTTCTTACGGTCTTCTTTGTGCCATCGCATCAACTTGGCATGCTCTTTGTTTTGGAACAAATGTTTCAACCGTGGTATTATATGAGCATACCACATCAGCTTGGCAGGAATCCTCTTCCTGGGGCACTCGCCCTCAACATCATCACCAGGGTCATCGCGGCTGATCTTATAGCGCAATGCACCGCATACCGGGCATGCATTCAGATTCTCGTACTCCTCACCGCGGTAGAGGATGCAGTCATTAGGGAATGCATGTATCTTCTGCACCTCTAATCCTATAGGGCAGACAGCCTTCTTTGCTTCGTACGTACTGTCGGGCAATTCGTTGTCCTTTGGGAGCTTCTTCTTCATTATTTTTAGTAACTTTTCAAATCCCTTGTCAGATACACCATTCTCTGCCTTCCATTGCAGCAATTCCAGTGTGGTACCCAGCTTTTTCGTGTCATCTTCGCAATTTGGGTACAACAATTTTTTGTGATCCTCTAACATGCGCTGCAACTTCAACTTCTCCTTTTCACTTTCGCAGTTTCTCTTTGCATCAGCAATGGCCCGACCAAGATCATCAGCGGGCTCATCTGATGCCTCTTCTTCAACTTCTTCTTCTTTATTCTCTTCCCCCATTGTAGTACCATCGTATTCAGGGAACTCAGGATAGTTGTCATCATCCTCTTCTTCTTCATTCTCTTCCATTAGAACCCCTCTTTCTCCGTGCTTGGTCCAACAGTTATAGCCGGACATGAAACCGGACGTAAACATGTGGACGTGAATGACTTTTGAGCTAGAGTAATTCCTATCATTCTTACAGACACCACATGGACAGTACATAAAACCATTCCGCTTGTTTGCCTCAGCCGCACGCAGAAAACTATGCACGTCATTAATGAACTGGGGAGAGCGTCGGTCATCGTACATCCATTGCTGACTCATCTTCATTACACAACACCGAAAAGACCAAATTAATACAAGTTCATACATAAAGTTCATACACACTTATTCTCATAAAAGAACATAAAACTATCTAGCTAAAGCATTTAAATGCAACAACAAATGCGATCAAAATCGCAACTAAGGTAATAATTGATCCAACAGCATAATGATACCAAGCCTCTTTGTTAACGGCATATTTTCTAATCTTTCTAATCTTCAAGCGCATTGCATCAATCTTGATCTTGTGATCATCGACGACATCGGCAACATACAACTCCAATTTCATCTTCTCTTCTTCAATTCTTTTCAATTTTTCTTTCAAATACTCGTTTTCTTTTTCAACTAAATTTAACTTCTCGACAAGAGGGTCGGTTGCAATTTCCGGTTCACATACCTCCTAGATAAAAATATCTATGTCAACTTGATGGGCATAATTGTCATAAACACGAAATGCAACAAATAGTTATAAAAGAGAATATACCACATCTGAATCATAAACCGGACGAGGGCCGACGGGGACGGATATCAAAGTCATGGCACTATGTATAACAGACAATCATACAAGTAAGAAAATTATACAAGTAACTATCTAAATCATACAAATAAGATTTTTTTATATAAAAAGGATAAGAACAAGAGGCTCACCAAGGTGGTGCCGGCGATGGGACGGTGCGGGCGATCGACGGTGGTTAGGACGGGGACGGGAAGGCACTAAGTAAACCAAACCTACACATATGCAAACTAAGAAGTTAATTTGTGCTCAAATTGCATATAAATCAAATAAACTCCCACATAATTACTCCCAAACTAAAACCCACAAATCACTATACTTATAGAGCATTGCACGAGCTAATCTAGCAATGAGAGATGAAAGGACAAAGTTGCTAACCTTTGTGAACACTTGGATAGATGGGGTGCCTTCAAATCTTGACAAATCTTTGGCAAAAATGGAGGATGAGCTCGAGCAAGGGGAAGAACAGAGGAGAGAAAGGGGAAAACAGAGAGAATGGGCTCGGGCAGGAAGAAGAAGGGTTTATATAGGGAAGTCTTTAGTCCCGGTTGGTTATACAAACCGGGACTTAAGGTCCACCTCTAGTCCCGGTTTGTGATACAAACCGGGACTAAAGGGGCTCGTGGGGCCCCAGCCTGACACCAGCCTGCCACCACCCCTTTAGTCCCGGTTTGTCTAGTCCCGGTTTGTGATACAAACCGGGACTAAAGGGGGTCGTGGGGGGCCCAGCCTGACACCAGCCGGCCACCACCCCTTTAGTCCCGGTTTGTATCACAAACCGGGACTATAGGTAGAAAATGATGCCCGTGCCCCCGACCGCTCCTAGCCGTTGGAACCGGGACTAATGGTCACATTAGTCCCGGGCCGTAATCAAACCGGGACTAAAGGGGCGGACGAAAGGTCTGTTTTCTACTAGTGTACAATGGTACATTGCGGTGGGTGTGGGTGTGCATTATGAAGAACGGGACCAAGCCTACCACCGTCATCCACAACCGCTCATCGGACCCCCCCCCCCCCCCCCCCCCCCCCCCGAATGTTAGTCGGCAATAAGGCATACTTGGCTACTCGGAATATAATACTATCTCAACCTCGTTCACATGTGGATCATGATGGTAGAGATTCTCAGTGATGACACCAACCCCAACAAGTGGTGTCCGGGTGGAATCTAAGGGTGGTTATTGGCGAGTCGTGCCCTGTCAGCCCGACCCTCGGGTTGTTCATCGGCTGTTGGTATCTCAAATCCCAACAAATACACTTCATTTGATCATGATCTTAGTAGCTCAAGTATTCACGTTTTCCCTTGAATCTTATAAGCTATGCATTTTTATTACCTGGTCAATTGAGGATCTGAAAGTGGCCAGCCCTTGTGCATGAGCTTGAAAATTTCAAATGTGTGTCCTTGATTTCAGCTCTTGGTGAGTTCTCCATACATTTTTTGGTAGACGTATCACTAGTGCGACAAGTTAATAAGTGGTTTGGCTGGTTCACAATACCTTTTGGTGAATTTCAAAGCCTTGGATCTTAGGGCAGCGCAAAGGCTCGGAATCAGTAACCTAATTGTCTTTGTTCGCCACTAACCTAATCGGTGGTGGGAGGATCTGTCCAAATCCGACAGGCAAATTCACAGCCACCTCATCGTTCCGTGTGCTAACCCTAGTCAAACCACGAAGTACTGGTAGCACGGCGCTACTCACAAACGTCACACTAAAAACTTTGTTTCAGACAAATATCATGAACGTAAAATGTTGCTAAAACAAAAAACAAGTGTTGAGTTTGAAACCGTAAAAAGGGACCGATTCCAACCCTCCATCGATCGATGACCAACTCCAATGCAAATATGCAATGGACAGTGCATGCATGCAGATGCATAGGATGCTCCTCCTGCATGTTACTACCACTAGATCTCTCTCGCGCGCGCGCTCTGAGATCAACGCCAGCAGTCCCCATGCGACCATGTGCGCGTGAGTTGCACAATCTCTCATCTTAATTTCCACACTAATAGTACTCCCTCCGTCCAAAAATACTTGTCGGAGAAATGGATGTATCTAGATCTATTTTAGTTGTAGATACATCATTTCTTATTCATTTTGACAAGTAATTCCGGGTGAAGTGAGTAGTTTACTGCTCCCATCGAATCAAAATCGAGAACCTTCAGAGATTGAGACGGAGCATCGAGGCCGAAGCTGGTGTAGGTGTTCGATCGAGATACTAACGAGTGAGACGATGGCACCCATCCCTGGGCTGATCTGAGCAACTGTTTGTCCGAAGCCCATGGCCGGCACCACACAGCTCATGTGGCTAGTTTGACGGGCCCACCGTGCTATCGACCCCGAACGCATGTTCGGCAGGAGCGCAGCTATGCATCACCTATTGCCAGTCCAAAGGAGGTCTCGCCTCAATGGCGCACTTTCCTTGCTACTATTTGGCCGGTCCAAGTAACTTCTTGCAGTTTAATTTTTTTGTTCATATTTTTGAAAGAAAAATTCTAAATACATATATTCCAAAGTCTTAAAATTACTTCAAAAAATAAAATAATAAATGTTATCACAGTGTAAAATTTGTTAGCTTAGTTTTGAAAAAATGTTGATAGCATTAAAATAAAATTTCCATCGTATTTAAACATTTCAAAAAAATGTACAGGGTATTTAGAAAAAACAGTTTATACAAGGTAAAGAAAATGTTTGTGTAATTCAAAAAAAACTATTTTGTACTATTAAAGAAAATGTTACATTTAAAAAAAATGCTCCCAGTTTAAACAATGTATGTCACAATTAAGAAAATTACAAACAATCTAAAAATATGTTTGCATTGTTTTTAAAAATGTTTCCTATCATTCAAAAAACATATTTCAATGTGTATTTAAAAAATGTTTAACACGTGTTCAAAAAAATAAAACACACACACACACACAAACACACAAACAAACACACACGCACACACACACACACACGGAGAGAGGTAGAGAGAGAGATTTCAATAATTTATATAGAAAAAAATGATAAATTAATAAAAAAAATTAGGAAGTAAAGGAGAAATATGTATGAAAAAAGTACAGATCAAAACATATGTTTTGATTTTTTTTAAATAATGTATTTGAAAGCTGTTAAACATGTATAAAAAAATATTCCTGATGGATACGAAATATTTACAATGTGTGTAAAAAAGTAGACATGTGTTGAAGAAAATAAAAAGAAAATACCCCGCAAAAATAGAAAAAGAAAACCCAAATCCAACAGAAAAAACTAATAAGAAGGAGAAAAAAACTCGAGCTAAAGTCGCTAGACTGTGGGTCAGCACACTCCCTCGCGCCCTGAGGCGAGACTGGGTTAACATGAGCCGGCCCATGTACCAGTGTCCTCGGTAGGGGCGAGAAATAGCACAGCCAGTTCGACAAGGCACATCCTATTTGGCGCTTCAGGCACCCGTTACAGTGAATTTTGCAAACGGCCGCCTGAAACACTCCAAGCTGGGCCGGCCCATCCTATTTTTTTTCCTGTTTATTGAAACATCAAGTTCGAACCCGGAATCCCTACATTGCGAGCGCTCGGCACTAACCACTGCGCCACTCAACGCTTCGTGCCACCTACCTTCTTTTTTTCCTGTTATTTATTTTCAGTTCGCTTTATTATTCGTTTTTGTCTTCTTTTTTTCTTCTTACTTTTTCTATCTTTTTTTCTTTTTTCTGATTCTTCTTTCCTTCTTTTTCATCGCATTTGATGAACTTTTTCATTTTTGAATTGAACATTTGTTCAAATTCGATGTTTTTTTCTTTTCAAACCAATGATTTTTTTCATTTTTTGATTATTGATGAACTTTTTTCAATTTCGCTGAACTTTTTATCAAATTCAACGAACTTTTTTTCAAAATTTGATAAACGTTTTTCAAATTCGGTGAAGTATTTTTAAAAATTGATGAACATTTTTCAATTTGTGAACTCTTTTTCAAAGTTGTTGTCCATTTTGTGAAACTTGATGATTTTTGAAGAACTTTTTCAAGATCAATAACTTTTTTTCAAAATCAACGAACTTTTTTTCAAAATCGATGAACTTTTTTTCAAAATTGAAGAACTTTTTCCAAATTTGATGAACTCTTTTATCAAAATCGGTGAAGTTTTGTAAAAATCGATGAAAAATTTCAAATCAATGAACTCTTTTTTTAAATCAATGAACTTTTTTCAAATTTGTGAACATTTTTTCAAATTTGATGAACTCGTTTTGCAAATTTGTGTACTTTTTTCAAATTCGTTCACTTTTCTTATTTTCCAGTTCGGGAGTTTTTTAATTTTATTTTTGTGAATTCTTTTCAACTATATTATTCTTTTTTCAAATTTTATGAACATTTTCCTAAAGTCAATAGTCAACCTATCAGCAGGTGACCAGTTCAATCACGGAGATCTCACGTTCGAGCGTGCGCAACGATCGTTTTTTTACGAGAGCTCAACGACTGTTAGCGGAACGAGCGGAACTGCCAGCAATTTTTTTGCGTTTAACAGGCCGGCCCGCTCCGCGTCGCGCATGGGCGCCAGCGTCGCTAAGCGGCGCAGAGAGCGACGAATAGGATGTCCCATTCGACAATGCCTAATTGACGCTCAGTGTCCAAGTGTTGACCCGACAGACAAGGGTCTCTACGATGAGCCGGCCCATGTACTAGCCGATTTCCTCCGATAGTGTAATTCATTTGGGTTCTTTTTTTTTGTTTACTTTCTTTTTTAATTTTTACAAATTTCAAAAGGTTCTTCTTTGGTTTTCTACTATTTAGCCGCATGGGGCTCTCGTCGGGAGTGGGCATCCTCTGTGGCCAGCTTGACCGGCCCACGATGCTACCGAGCCGGAACATCTGTTCGGCAAGGGCGTGGCTATGTACCACCTGTTGCTACGAGTCCAAAGGTGGTCTCGCCTAAATGGCGTACTTTGGGTGCTATTATTAGGCCGGTCCAAGTAGCTCCCAGCAGTCAGCCTTTTGAATTTTTCTTTGTCTTATCGAAAGAAATATTTTTTCTATATATATATAAACCACGAATTTTAAAAATATTAATGCAGTGTAAAAAATTTGTTACCGTAGTTAAAAAAGTATGATAGCATTGAAATAAATTTTCGTTGGATTAAAAAAATTCTTACACATTTCAAAAAAATGTACATGATATTTAAAAAAGGTTATATGATGTAAAAAAACCTATTTTGTACTATTCAGAAAACTATTTTACAGTTCAAAAAAAATGCTCCCACGTTAAAACAATGTACGACAAAATTCAGAAAATATTAAATAATATTTTAATTTTTTTTTTGCATTGTTATACAAAATGTTTTGTATCATTCAAACAATAATGTTTCGATGTGTATTTTAATATTGTATAACACATATTCGCAAAAACTTCTAAGACATACATTTAGAAAAATGAAACTAATTTATTTTGAAAATATTAAATGTGTATAATTTTGTAGATGTATATGAGAAATGTGAAATGTGTATGAAAAAATGTAGTCCTTCCGTAAACTAATATTAGATCGTTTAGATCACTACTTTTGCGATCTAAACGATCTTATATTAATTTACAGAGGGAATACACAATCCAAACAAATGTTTGAATTTTTTTGTTAATATTGAAAAATATTAAAATGTAGTGGCTAACTACCTCGCTCCCAGAAAAAAACTCGAGTCAAAGGCGCTACAGTAGTGGCTAACTCCCTGTCACCCATAGGCAAGACCGAGATACCTCTCGGTACGGGAGAGAAATAGCACTGGCGGTTCGACAATGTCTAATCTACGCTCAGTGCATCCCAAGTGTTTACCAGATGCACAAGGGTTGCTAGCATGAGCCGGCCCATGTACCAGCCAATTTTTCCTCGATCATGTAATTCATTTGGGTTCTGTTTTTTGTTGTTTCTTTTTTGTATTTTTACAAATTATAAAAAGTATTTTTCGGTTTTCTACAATTTAGACGCATAGGGCTCTCGTCGGGAGTGGGTATCTTCTGTGGCCAGCTTGACCGGCCCACCATGCTACTGACCCGGATCATCTGTTTGGTAAGGGCGCGCCTATGTATCTCCTGTTGCTACGACTCCAAAGGTGGTCTCGCCTCAATGGCGCACTTTTGTTGCAATTATTAGGCTGGTCCAAGTAGCTCCCAGCAGTCAACCTTTTGAATTTTTGTTCGTATTATCGAAAGAAATATGCTATATATATTCTCCAAAATGTTAAAATTACCTATAAAAATATAAATAAACAACGAATTGTAAAAATATTAATGCAGTGTAAAACATTTAGTTTAAAAATAAGTATGATAGCATTAAAATAAAATCTTTGTTGCATTTTAAAAATGTTCACACCATCCAAAAAACTGTACATGATATTTAAAAAAAGGTTTTACCATGCAAAAAAATGTTAGTTTAATTCAGATTATTTTTTGTATTATTCAATAAATATTTTACTGTTCAAAAAATGCTCCCACATTTAAAAGATGTACGTTAAATTTTAAAAAGTATTAAATAATATGTAAAACATGTTTGCATTGTTATACAAAATGTTTCGTATCATTCAAACAATAACGTTTCGACGTGTATTTTAAAAATGTTTATCACATATTCGCAAAAACTTCTTCAACATGTATCTTTAAAAAATGAAAATAATTTATTTAGAAAATATTAAACGTGTATAATTTCTTAGATGTATATGAGAAATGTGAAATGTGTATGAAAAAATGTACTCCCTCCGTAAACTAATATAAGATCGTTTAGAGCACTACTTTAGTGATCTAAACAATCTAATATTAGTTTACAGAGGGAATACATATCCAAACAAATGCTTGAATTTTTTTGTTAATAATGTATTGAAAAATGTTAAATGTTTTTTATTTTTGTTTTTCTATTATTTAGACACATGGGGCTCCCGTCGGGAGTGGGTATCTTCTGGTTTCTTTAGCCCTTTTTTCTTCTACTTGTTTTCATTGTGTTTTCTCAGGTTTCTTTTTTCCTTTTCTTTGTTTTCTTTCTTTGTTGTGAAAAGGTCAAGAACGTTCCAAAAAATTGGGAAACAAATTAAATTCATAAATACTCCCTCCGTCCCATAATATAAGAGCGTTTTTTACACTAAAAAATGTTCTTATATTATGGGATGGTGGGAGTATTTTTTAAAAGTTATGAGCATTTTGAAATCCATGAAAGTTTTTAAATATATGAACATAATATTTAAAACAATACGAACAGTTTTTGAGTTCACGATCATTTTTTGGAATCCCTATTGTTTTTTTTTTAAATTAGCAGATATGATGCTTGTTTGTCATACTAGCAACAGTTTTGTGAGGCAAGGGACACAATTCATGAACATTTTTGGAATTCATAAATACTAGCAAAAATTTTGTGAGGCAAGGGACATAATCCAAAAAATATTTTTTGGAATTAATAAATACTGGCAGTAGTTTTGTGAGGCAAGACCAGAAACTGAAATTTTTCTGTGTGCCAAATGATTGTCATGTCGGCGCCGCAACCTGCCTACAGTAAAATTGATTCTGCCTACAGTAAAATTGTTTCTGCTCTGGATACTCAGCCCACAGAAATAAGAAATGTGGCACTCACGTTGTCAACGTCCACCGCCAAAAACCGCTTATTCATGAACTTGATGCAGCAGGCTCGTTTGATTCACTGTAGGAGTTCAGAACAGGAAAGCACAAGCACAAAGAAAGGTAGCGAAACACTGAAACTTATGAACCCACGAGGATGCATTGCTACTGTTTTCTGTTTCAAGTGATTCAGTCTATTTGGTATTAAAAAAATGGCCCCTCACGCCTCATAATAATCAACTTCGGCGTATAAAAAAAATGCCCAACCCTAGTACTGCTGGTCCACTGGTTGCACTATTTTTCCTACCGAAATCAAGCCTAACAGGGCGACTCGGGCGGTCTAACAGGCCCACAACGGACCAGCAGCTGGGTCCAATGGGGCTAAGAGTTGTGCTATTAGAGGAGTTCAACACCTCAACCACGCCCCGTTATTTAAGCCGGTCCGCGCCACCATCAGCTTCCGAGGTGGGACTAAACCTCAGCTCTGCAGGCGCCGCGGCGTGCACGGGGCTTGCGTTGCCACGTTCGTGGGCCGGCTAACATTCCGAGCCCACCGCGGTCGCCCCCTCCCCCCGCGCGCGACCTCTCCCCCGCCAACTGGGCCGGCTCACAGTCCACCCGCGCAGTCGCCCCCGCCCCCCGCGCGCGCGGCGCACCTGCTCACATGTTTAGTCCCACCTCGGAAGCTGGGGGGTGCGCCGACCGGCTTAAATAGCCGGGCGTGCATGAGGTGCTGAACTCCTCTGTTAGCACACCCTCCCAGCCCCGTTGGACCCAGCTGCTGGCCCGTTCGTGGGCCGATTTGACCACCCGAGTCGCCCTCTAAGGCTTGATTTGGGTGGGAAAATATACCTACTTCTGGTCCAGCAGCTGCTGGTCGGGCATTTTTTTTTCGACGAGGAGGGTCGGGCCGGGTCGGAACATATACAGTAATGGTCATTAAGCAGTAACTAACAAAATAAACAGTACTTAAAAACTATGAACTCATTCACACAATAGTACAAAAAACATGGCAATTCATTCAATAAATATGATAGATGTTCACATGAATATTTTGAGCAAACATAAACAAAACGCTTATTAAGTTTTCTGGCGCACACACGTATAAATAAACAACAACATAGGTTATTCCGACATGACTCATGCAACCAGTTTTCTTCTTCCCACGAACGAAGCTGCTTCTCTACGCCCGATTCCTGAACGAAATATAAAGAACCATGTGAGAAAATATAGTCGGTAAAACCAAACAAGCAACAACAACAAACAACAACAACAACAACAACAACAACAAAGCCTTTAGTCCCAAACAAGTTGGGGTAGGCTAGAGGTAAAACCCATAAGATCTCGCGACCAACTCATGGCTCTGGCACATGGATAGCAAGCTTCCACGCACCCCTGTCCATAGCTAGTTCTTTGGTGATACTCCAATCCTTCAGGTCTCTCTTAACGGACTCCTCCCATGTCAAACTCGGTCTACCCTGCCCTCTCTTGACATTCTCCGCACGCTTTAGCCGTCCGCTATGCACTGGAGCTTCTGGAGGCCTGCGCTGAATATGCCCAAACCATCTCAGGCGATGTTGGACAAGTTTCTCTTCAATTGGTGCTACCCTAACTCTATCTCGTATATCATCATTCCGGACTCGATCCTTCCTCGTGTGGCCACACATCCATCTCAACATACGCATCTCCGCCACACTTAACTATTGAACATGTCGCCTTTTAGTCGGCCAACACTCAGTGCCATACAGCATTGCGGGTCGAACCGTCGTCCTGTAGAACTTGTCTTTTAGATTTTGTGGCACTCTCTTGTCACAGAGAATGCCAGAAGCTTGGCGCCACTTCATCCATCCAGCTTTGATTCGATGGTTCACATCTTCATCAATACCCCCATCCTCCTGCAGCATTGACCCCAAATATCGAAAGGTGTCCTTCTGAGGCACCACCTGCCCATCAAGTCTAACCTCCTCCTCCTCACACCTAGTAGTACTGAAAACGCACATCATGTACTCAGTTTTAGTTCTACTAAGCCTAAACCCTTTCGATTCCAAGGTTTGTCTCCATAACTCTAACTTCCTATTTACCCCCGTCCGACTATCGTCAACTAGCACCACATCGTCCGCAAAGAGCATACACCATGGGATATCTCCTTGTATATCCCTTGTGACCTCATCCATCACCAAGGCAAAAAGATAAGGGCTCAAAGCTGACCCCTGATGCAGTCCTATCTTAATCGGGAAGTCATCAGTGTCGACATCACTTGTTCGAACACTTGTCACAACATTATCGTACATGTCCTTGATGAGGGCAATGTACTTTGCTGGGACTTTGTGTTTCTCCAAGGCCCACCACATGACATTCCGGGGTATCTTATCATAGGCCTTCTCCAAGTCAATGAACACCATATGCAAGTCCTTTTTTTGCTCCCTGTATATCTCCATAAGTTGTCGTACCAAGAAAATGGCTTCCATGGTCGACCTCCCAGGCATGAAACCAAACTGATTTTTGGTCACGCTTGTCATTCTTCTTAAGCGGTGCTCAATGACTCTCTCCCATAGCTTCATTGTATGGCTCATCAGCTTAATTCCACGGTAATTAGTACAACTCTGAACATCCCCCTTGTTCTTGAAGATTGGTACTAATATATTCCGTCTCCATTCTTCTAGCATCTTGTTTGCCCGAAAAATGAGGTTGAAAAGCTTGGTTAGCCATGCTATCGCTATGTCCCCGAGGCCTTTCCACACCTCAATGGGGATACAATCATGGCCCATCGCCTTGCCTCCTTTCATCCTTTTTAAAGCCTCCTTGACCTCAGACTCCTGGATTCGCCGCACAAAACGCATGATGGTCTCATCAAAGGAGTAGCCCAGTTCAATGGTAGAACTCTCATTCTCCCCATTGAACAGCTTGTCGAAGTACTCCCACCATCTATGCTTAATCTCCTCGTCCTTCACCAAGAGTTGGTCTGCTCCGTCCTTGATGCATTTGACTTGGCCAATATCCCTCGTCTTCCTCTCTCGGATCTTGGCCATCTTATAGATGTCCCTTTCGCCTTCCTTCGTGCCTAACCGTTGGTAGAGGTCCTCATACGCCCGACCCCTTGCTTCACCGACAGCTCGCTTTGCGGCCTTCTTCGCCATCTTGTACTTCTCTATGTTGTCTGAACTCCTATCCAGGTATAAGCGTCTGAAGCAATCTTTCTTCTCTTTAATCGCCTACTGGACATCCTCATTCCACCATCAGGTATCCTTATCTTCCAAACAAGCAACATAACAAAAATAAGAATGTAAAACTTACTTCTCGTTCAGACTACATGTCGCCTTGTTATGACCTGGGAAATGACACAGACTGCACAACGGACCACTTTTCTTCTCTCTAAAATCTTTTGGTCTACCATTTTTCGAAACGTCGGGGCCCCCCTTTGACCGCCCTTTCTTAGGTGCACCCTTCGTCAAAACTTTCTCAGGATCACGTATACCAGCTGCACCTTGTTCTGCTTGACTTGCCTGCTTCGCTAATAGAGCACACCTTCTACGTCCTATGAGTTCCTCTTCCGGAATCTTTTTCTTCGCTATTATATCGTCCAGACACTTCATCAATTCATCAAACAAGAAGGGATTATTTGCTGATTTTATGCTCACTTGACTGTACCGTTCTCTCTCCTCTGGCCCAGACCAACCCCAGCCAAAAAGATCACTCTTGCGCTGCACCGGCAACCCATCTCTTGCATTTTTCGACAGCCGATGGAGGACACAGCACTTTGGTATTTCAGATAATTTAAGATGATGCAGAACAAAGAGAATGTGTTTGCAAGGCAGCCCTTTCCTAACCATCCCGAGACAGGTGCATGATATAGTTTCTTCTGAGTTACCTGGTTGATAGAGAACATTATACCTGAAATTGTGGTTATCCTGCCATGTCACGATGAATGTCTGACGGTCAATTCCCATGAGTGTCTCAAATATCTCTGGCTGTCCCATCTTCTTCAGATCATCTTGCAGAATATTCAGTAACTCACGGCGGCAGCATGCTCCTCAATGGCCTTATATTCAGTAACTGGCGGTGGTAGACTCTGATTAGCTTCACATTCATCGTGCACCTCGTTCTCACGGAGACGAACTATGCAGTTCTCATAACGCACTACCAAATCAACTATGGTCATACCGTAGTCGAGGTGAAGGTGAAGGCAGGAGTTGAGGCTTTCGCTCCTCTGGTTACTACGCATACCAAGAAAAAAGCCATCCGAAAGATATGACGCTGCCCAAAGTCTCCTCTTCCAATACATCCTGTTCAGCCACTCTTCAGTTTTATCCGTCTTCCATTTATCGACGAAGGCGGTCCATCTCTGCTTAAAGTTGTCTTGAGAGGTGGCATAGTACAGGAGCGATCTGAACTCATCCAGTGACTTGTAATGTAGGTGCCTCTGCATATTTTTCTCAATATGCCACGAGCAAAGACGATGGAACACATCTGAAAGGACACTCCGAATCGCTCGGATCATTGCAGCGTCACCGTCTGTGATTATTGACTTTGGCTTCTGCTGACAGTTTGCCCTCAGAAAAGTCTGAAGCAGCCACACATACGTCCCTTCGGTCTCGTCAGAAACAATGGCGCAACCAAAAACGGTTGTGCAACGGTGGTTATTAACACCGACAAAGGGGATGAACAGCATACCATATCTGTTCATCTTATATGTGCTGTCAAACACGACCACATCTTCGTAGTCCTGATAGTCCCTCCGCGACTGTGCATCACACCAGAACATACTCTTCAACCGTCCTTCCTTAGCAAGCACGTCCTCGAAGAAGAAGTCTGGGTCCTTCGCCTTTCTGCTCCTCATAATGCCCACTGCCGTCTCAGCATCACCCTTCGCAATGAGCTTCATCTTCTCTCTGCAGCACAGATTGTACACGCCCCACCTGATAAGTCCGCACTTATCGTACGAACCGTACCTACTGATGAAGTTGTCCACCATTATATGCTTCCTGATTCCAGCCCCTTGCATAGCCAGTATCTCTGCCCTCGTGCCATCTCCAATCCGTCTGTGTGACCACAAAAACGGGACCTCGTCGGGTCGAGCCAGCCCGTGGTTGTGATCGTCCACGAATGACGCGACCCACCAAACTCCACGTGCTCTGTCCAATTTCACGACCATCTGTGCACCACACTCGCATCGAGTCTCGGGTCTAAGCCTGCGGGTGCGACCCTCCATGGTTATGAATTTGCTCTGCCTTCTTCCTGCCATGGAGCAAAGGAACCGCCTGTACCGTATAATTCCTGAAGCACCCTTCCCTCGTTTCACCTTCTCTCTCCTAATGCTGAACCCACGCTCTTTGGCGTGCTTGTTGTAGAATATGTATGCATCCCCTTGGGACCGAAAAGTCATAGCCATGACCTTCCAATGCGTGTCCAACATCTGCTGCTGGTATTGAGCCTCCTCAATGTCCATCTCTGCTTCGTCGTCCGCACCACCAGGACCATCTGAGCCCTCCTACAAAATTACATACGAAACTGTGTCAGTTTTTATCATTATTACAAACTACAGCGCGCGGTACAAAATGTTTGAACCAACCTGGCTCAAGTTATCGGCCCACGATTCCTGAAAATTATTCTGCTCATTCTCAACGTCCACATCTTCCTGTAAATTAAAAAAACAGACAAATAATTACACATACGGTACTACGCCAATTGAAAAATGGAATCAAAATAGACTTCACTTACGTTTTCACTGTTTGCACCATGTTCATTATTTTCAAAATCCTCCGACGGTAAGATATCATATGATGACCACGATTCAGTATCGCTGCTGTCATCATCTTCATTACTAGCATCGTTATCGGTCCGACTAACCTTATTCGTACCATTATCATCGGCCGTAAATGAGGTTTCTTTGTCCATTCAAACACACGTTACTACCAACACTGCACAACATTGAAAAAATCATTATCGCACGTTAAATTCTAAGTTCATACAGTGGGTCATACCGATGTAAAAATTGCAACATTTAAACTATGAGGATTTAAAATGATTTCTTTCTAAAGCTAACTCATTTTCATACGTGGTACAAGGGTTAGATGACAAACCTTGGGCGGCGGTGTCGATGGGGCCTTCAGGCAGGGGCTTCCGGCGTGATTCAAGACGGCGGCGACGTGGAACACGACGAATCCACCCGCGGTATTAATGGACGGATCCACGGCGCAGGGCGAGTGCGGTCACTGCCGGCGTTGGACGAGTGCGGTGTCCGGCGTGGGACGTCGGGGCGGTTACAGGCGGTGGACGCGGCGTCGGACGTCAGGGCGGCCACTGCTGGCGTGGGACGTCGGGGCGGTTAGAGGCGGCGTGGAATGTCGGGGTGGTTAGAGGCGGCGACCGCGGCGTGGGACACGAACAACGTGATTGGAACGAGGCGCCGGCGACGGCGCTCTTCCACACGTCAGGCGACCCGCGGCGATCCACCAGATCAAATAGCAGTCGCATGATCGCCGGGCGGCAGGCCTGATCGATCGCCGTTTTTTTCCCTCTGGGCGTGCGGCACGCAGGATCGAGCGTGCAAGTTTTTTGTTCCTACGCACGTGTATTCGTACGGCCGGGGTACACCTACGATACTAGGTGGGTATACGTTTTGTGCAAATGACCTCACTGCCCTTATACGTTTTGTGGGGGGGGGGGGGTTGTACCGAAGCGCTTCTCTTCAAGTTTTCATAAAAGTTTAAGCAGCTTCTGATTTGCCTCATCTCATTGGAGATATCATATAAAAAACTAAAGTCATCGTTTCCTTATAAAACATTCTTAAGAGTTGCTCGACAAAAACATTATAAACACATGTGACTCTCGAAATCAATCCATGGTTCTTGTTTCATCTAGACAGAGAAAGAAACACAGCAGCATAATGAAAAATAAGTTCTCATGGAATGCGTGCTTTCGTACAAGATATCATAATATTTCAAGTTTCCGTAAAAGTTTAAGCAGCTACTGATTTGGCTCATCTCATTAGAGATATCATATGAAAAAACACAAGCCGAAGTTTCCTTATAAAAACAATCTTAATAGTTGCTCAGAGAAAAACATTACAATGACATGTGACCCTCGAAATCAATCCATGGTTCTTATCCCAACAGAGAAAGAAACATGGCAGCATATAATGAAAAATAAGTTCTCGTTGGATGTGTGCTTCCGTACCTCATCCGTCTGCTCCATGAGAGGACTACCTCCAACCGCATCCTCTCCAGATTTTCCTTTCAAGTTCTGCTTTTCGGCGAGCACAGCACTGGTTGCCCGCAAGCTTCGTTTCAAATTCTCGATTCCTACTTTGATGCTCTGGAACTCCAGTGTGTAATCTAATGCATCAATATCTCTGTCATGTTCACTTTCATGCCTCCTGCATTTCACGAGATCCAACTGAATCTAAACGTATGCTCATCAGTAGGGACGCGTGCGTGTTTATAAGAGACAGAGATTACAAGGTGCGGCGGTGGTTAGGGTTTTAGCCCCTACTCCAAGCTATACAAGAGATAAGGCTACTGGCTAACCACCTGCCTTGTGGTACAAGCACACACATGCACACACATTTACAATCGTGACAATGTCACGTACACATAAGCTAAGCCTATCGTTTAACACCCTCCCTCAATCTAAACGTGTCAAGGTTGAGATTGCTCTTGAAGGCTTGAAGCTGTCGCGCCTGTAGGGGCTTCGTAAAACCATCAGCAACTTGGTCACCTGTTGGTATAAATCTGATGTCCAACAGTTTCCTTGCAACTCTCTCTCGAACAAAATGAAAGTCAATCTCTATGTGCTTAGTTCTTGCATGGAACACTGGATTGGCAGAGAGATATGTTGCACCAAGATTATCACACCACAAACAAGAGACATGTGGTCTTGCAACCCCTAGCTCATCTAGTAGAGTTTCTACCCACATTACCTCAGCCGTTGCATTTGCCAACGATTTGTATTCCGCTTCGGTGCTGGAACGGGAAACAGTTGCTTGTTTCTTGGCATTCCAGGATATGAGATTTGAGCCAAAGAAAACAGCAAACCCACCAGTAGACCTCCTATCATCAGGGCAACCTGCCCAATCTGCATCAGAGAAGGCACTTACTGTGGTTGATGATGACTTACATATTTTCAGTCCTGTCCCAACACTTCCTTGAATATACCTTAATATTCTCTTTACAGCTGTCCAATGCAAGGAGGTAGGAGAATGCAAAAATTGACAGACCTTATTAACTGAGAAGGATATGTCAGGCCTTGTCAAAGTTAAATACTGAAGTGCTCCAACTACACTTCTATATTTGGTCCCTTCTTCTAGACTTAACAGTTCTCCTCCATGCAATGACAGTTTTTCAGTGGTAGACAGAGGTGTGCTACATGGTTTACAATCCTTCATGCCTACACGTTTAAGTATGTCCGTGGCATACTTCTCTTGGGTTAGCAAGATGCCATCAGGTGCCTTTTTTACTTCAATGCCTAAAAAATAATGCAGCTCTCCCAAGTCCTTAAGAGCAAATTCACTTTTCAAGTTTTTAAGTAGAGCTGAGGTAGCTTCTTGTGAGAAGCTAGCAACAATTATGTCATCTACATAAATGAGCATGAAAATGGTCACCTTCCCTTTGTTGAAGAAGAACAAGGAGGTGTCCCCCTTTGAAGGTCGAAATCCAAGTTGTTGCAGCTTTGTGCTCAACCTTGAATGCCAAGCCCTGGGTGCCTGCTTCAGACCATACAGAGCTTTATCTAGCTTACACACATACTGTGATTTAGTGCAATCCACAAAACCAGGTGGTTGTCTCATGTAGACCTCTTCCTCGAGAACGCCATGTAAGAACGCATTCTGTACATCCAACTGGCGAAGGCTCCATCCCCTGGAAACAGCAATAGACAGAACAAGTCTGGTAGTAGCTACTTTAACAACTGGACTAAACGTGTCTTCATAATCAATGCCATATCGCTGTTTCAAGCCTTTAGCAACTAGCCTAGCTTTGTATCTGTCTATATTGCCATCTGAGTTTCTTTTAATTTTATACACCCATTTACAGTCTATGATATTTCTTGTCATACCTGACCGTTCCATCCTTTGGGATCAAGGGTTTAAAAATACCTCGCTGTGCCCGTGTACCTGGGCGCTCAGAATTGGTGGCCACAGACAATCCCGTAGCCGACTGGGCTGCCTGGGAATCTCCCTCAACTGCCGTGCGATCGGGTGTGGGATCGCTCGAACGAGATAACGACGAGGCCGGCTGGCGCACGGTACACGCCCTGGGGACCACGTGCCAGCGCCATCATTGCGCAGTGGGTTGGACGCAGGCGCGCCCGACCCAGTCGATGGACGCCAGCTCGCGCTGGGTGACGCACCAGGTCCGGTCCGGCCCGACCGCTCGATGGACGCAGTCCGCGTGTCGGACGCAGACAGGCCACCCGTGGACCCAGCGGTGGGTGGAGTCGGCGGATCCTCCTGGGAGTCTGCGCGCGCGATAGCTGCGCCAGATCCTGCGCCGCCGGATCTCTCGGGATCGGCGCCCGCAGCAGGTTCACCTTCGTGTCTTGTGCCAGGCCCCCTTGGCATTATATGCTGCATAAAATCATGCTGCACAGCTGCGTTTTCTTCTGCATTTTTTTGAATCTTTTCTGCATCATCAAGATCAAGATCAGTAGCACCATTAATCATATGATCAACAACTTTTTCGCCCCCTTGATCAGTAGGATTTAGGAGCTCCTGTGGTAGCAAAAGAATTTCAGCACGTAACCGAGAACCCGCATTAGGATGCAAGTCGGAGAAGGGAAAACTGTTTTCATCAAACACCACATCACGAGATATATATATACTCGTCCAGTGGAAATATCCAAGCACTTGTAGCCTTTGTGGAGGTTACTATTGTTGGAAATATGCCCTAGAGGCAATAATAAATTGGTTATTATTATATTTCCTTGTTCATGATAATCGTTTATTATCCATGCTATAATTGTATTGATTGGAAACTCAAATACATGTGTGGGTACATAGACAACACTGTGTCCCTAGTAAGCCTCTAGTTGACTAGCTCGTTGATCAAAGATGGTTAAGGTTTCCTAGCCATTGACATGAGATGTCATTTGATAACGGGATCACATCATTAGGAGAATGATGTGATGGACAAGACCCAAACTGTAAACGTAGCATTTGATCGTGTCAGTTTATTGCTATTGTTTTCTGCATGTCAAGTATCTGTTCCTTTGACCATGAGATCATGCAACTCTCTGACACCGGAGGAATACCTTGTGTGTATCAAACGTCGCAACGTAACTGGGTGACTATAAAGGTGCTCTACAGGTATCTCCGAGGGTGTCTGTTGGGTTGGCATGGATCAAGACTGGGATTTGTTACTCCGTATGACGGAGAGGTATCTCAGGGCCCACTCGGTAATACAACATCACATTGAGCCTTGCAAGCAAAGTGACTAAAGAGTTAGCCACAGGATCTTGTATTACGGAACGAGTAAAGAGACTTGCCGGTAACGAGATTGAACTAGGTATAGTGATACCGACGATCGAATCTCGGGCAAGTAACATACCGAAGAACAAAGGGAACAGCATACGGGATTAACTGAATCCTTGACATAGAGGTTCGACCGATAAAGATCTTCGTAGAATATGTAGGAGCCAATATGGGCATCCAGGTCCCGCTATTGGTTATTGATCGTAGAAGTGTCTCGGTCATGTCTACATAGTTCTCGAACCCGCAGGGTCTACACACTTAACGTTTGGTGATGATTAGTATAATTGAGTTATTATGTTGGTGACCGAAAGTTGTTCGGAGTCCCGGATAAGATCCCGGACATGACGAGGATCTCCGGAATAGTCCGGAGGTAAAGATTGATATATGTGATAATAGTGTTTTGATCTTTGGAAGGGTTCCGAAGTTCACCGGAAGGGGTTCCGGATGTTTACCGAAGTGTTCGGGTGCAGCAACACTTTATATGAGCCAAAGGGATAAAGCCCACAAGGTATTGGAAAGTGCAAAAGTAGTTTTGCTGCCGCGTAAGCGGTACTACCGCTTGGTGAAGCGGTACTACCGCCCGAGCGGTACTACCGCTTGTGTGAAGCGGTACTACCGCCCAAGCGGTACTACCGCTTGTGTGAAGCGGTACTACCGCTTGTGCGCGGCTGTGCACGGTTCGGCAGGGATCCGAGTTGGACTCTTTCCCTGCGGGCCAAACCGACCTTGTGCGGGCAAAACCGACCCGGAGGAGGCTTTTACTCCAAGTTTAGACCCCAAGGCTCAACATATAAATAGAGGGGCAGGGCTAGCACATCAGGATTTCCCAAGCCGTGTGCCGGCAACCCTAGCCCTCTAGTTCCTCCGTCATAATCTCCGTAGTGCTTGGCGAAGCCCTGCAGAGATTGTTCCTCACCACCATCACCACGCCGTCGTGCTGCTGAAACTCAACCACTACTTCACCATCGCTCGCTGGATCGAGGAGGTGAAGGCGTCATCAAGCCGTACGTGTGTTGAACGCGGAGGTGCCGTCCGTTCGGCACTAGATCGGAAGGATCGTGATTGGATCGCGGGACGCTCGGCGATTTGGATCGCGAAGACGTTCGACTACATCAACCGCGTTTATTAACGCTTCCGCTTAGCGATCTACAAGGGTATGTAGATTCACTCTCCCTCTCGTAGATGCTCATCACCATGGATAGATCTTGCGTGTGCGTAGGAAAATTTTTGTTTCCCATGCAACGTTCCCCAACAGTGGCATCATGAGCTAGGTCTATGCGTAGATGAGATCTCGAGTAGAACACAAACGAGTTGTGGGCGTGGGTGTATACATATTGCTTGCCGTTACTAGTTGATACTTGATTCAGCGGTATTGTGAGATGAAGCGGCCCGGACCGACATTACGCGTACGCTTACGCGAGACTGGTTTTACCGCTGCGTGCACTTGTTGCATAAAGGTGACTGGCGGGTGTCTGTCTCTCTCACTTTAGTTGAATCGGTTCAATGAAGAGGGTTCTTTTAGAAGATCAAAAAGCAATCACTACACCACGTTGTGGTTTTGCGTAGGTAAGAACGGTTCTTGCAAACCCGTAGCAGCCACGTAAAATTTGCAACAACAATTAGAGGACGTCTAACTTGTTTTTGCAGGGTATGTTGTGATGTGATATGGCCAATTACATGATGAGATATATGTGATGTATGAGATGATCATGTGATGTACAGAATATCACGACTTGCATGTCGATGAGTACGGCAACTGGCAGGAGCCATAGAGTTGTCTTTAATTATTGTATGACCTGCGTGTCAATCATTAAGCGCTATGTAATGCTTTACTTTATCGCTAAACGTTAGCTATAGTCGTGGAAGCAACAGCCGGCGCGACAACCTTATGGCGACACGTTGATGGAGATCAAGATGATGGAGATCATGGTGTCATGCCGGTGACGATGGAGATCATGCCAGTGCTTTGGAGATGGAGATCAAAAGCACAAGTTCATGGCCATATCATGTCACTTATGATTTGCATGTGATGTTAATCCTTTTATGCATCTTATTTTGCTTAGGACGACGGTAGCATTATAAGGTGATCCCTCACTTAAATTTCAAGATAAATTGTGTTCTCCCCAAGTGTGCACCGTTGCGAAAGTTCGTCGTTTCGAGACACGCCGTGATGATCGGGTGTGATAGACTCTACGTTCGCATACAACGGGTGTAAGCCATGTTACACGTGCGGAACACTCGGGTTAAACTTGACGAGCCTAGCATGTACAGACATGGCCTCGGAACACAAGAGACCGAAAGGTCGAACATGAGTCATATAGTAGATATGATCAACATGAAGATGTTCACCATTGAAACCACCTCAACTCACGTGATGATCGGACTTGAGTTGGTGGATTTGGATCATGTTACACTCGAATGATCGGAGGGATGTCAATTTGAGTGGGAGTTTTTTAAGTAATATGATTAACTAAACTCATTATCTAAGAACAATAGTCTAAGTTGTCTTTGCTATATTTATGTTGTAGATCATGGCTCGCGCAGTAGCACCCCTGAATTTTAATGCGTTCCTAGAGAAAGCTAAGTTGAAAGATGATGGAAGTAACTTTGTGGACTGGGCCCGTAATCTAAGGATTATCCTTACGGCTTCCCAGAAGGCTTATGTCCTTGATGCACCGCTTGGTGATCCACCCGCTCCAGTTGAGTCTCTAGACGTTGTGAACGCCTGGCAGGCTCGTTCTGATGATTACTCAATAGTTCAATGTGCAATGTTGTATGGCTTAGAACCGGGACTTCAAAGACGTTTTGAACGTCATGGAGCATATGAGATGTTCCAGGAGTTGAAGTTTATCTTTCAGAAGAATGCCCGGATCGAGAGATATGAGATCTCCGATAAGTTCTATGCTTGCAAGATGGAGGAGAACGGGTCTATCAGTGATCACGTGCTCAGAATGTCTGGGTACTCCACCCGTCTGGCTGAGTTAGGGATGCCCCTTCCGCCAGAGGCTATCACTGACAGAGTTCTTCAATCATTGCCACCTAGCTACAAGAGCTTCGTGTTGAACTATAACATGCACGGGATGAACAAGTCAGTCGCCGAGCTGTTTGCGATGCTGAAAGCCGCTGAGTCTGAAATTCAGAAGGAGCATCAAGTGTTGATGGTCAATAAAACCACTAGTTTCAAGAAAAATGGCAAGGGTAAGAAGGGTAACTCCAAGCAGAGTGGCAAAGCAGTTGCTCCTCTCGTGAAGAAACCCAAGGCTGGACCCAAACCAGAAACTGTGTGTTTTCATTGCAAGGGAACTGGACACTGGAAGCGGAATTGCCCCAAGTATTTGGCTGACAAGAAGGCGGCCAACAACAAACAAGGTATATATGATATACATGTTATTGATGTGTACCTTACCAACTCTCGTTGTAGTGCCTGGGTATTTGATACCGGTGCGGTTGCTCATATTTGCAACTCAAAACAGGAACTGCGGAATAGACGGAGGCTGGCAAAGGACGAAGTGACGATGCACGTGGGAAATGGTTCCAAGGTTGATGTGATCGCCGTCGGCACGCTCGCTCTTCGATTACCGTCGGGATTAGTGATGAACCTAAATAAGTGTTATTTGGTGCCTGCGTTAAGCATGAACATTATATCTGGATCTTGTTTATTGCGAGACGGTTACTCATTTAAATCAGAGAATAATGGTTGTTCTATTTATATGAGTAATATCTTTTATGGTCATGCACCCAATGTGAGGGGTTTATTCTTATTGAATCTCGATAGTAATGATACACATGTTCATAACATTGATGCCAAAAGATGTAGAATTGATAATGATAATACCACTTTCTTGTGGCACTGCCGTTTAGGTCATATTGGCGTAAAACACATGAAGAAGCTCCATGCTGATGGACTTTTGGAGTCACTTGATTTTGAATCACTTGACACATGTGAGCCATGCCTCATGGGCAAGATGACTAAAACGCCGTTCTCTGGAACAATGGAACGGGCAAGTGACTTATTGGAAATCATACATACTGATGTGTGCGGTCCGATGAGTATTGAGGCGCGCGGTGGTTATCGTTACTTTCTCACCTTCACTGATGACTTAAGTAGATATGGGTATATTTACTTAATGAAACACAAGTCTGAAACATTTGAAAAGTTCAAACAATTTCAGAGTGAAGTTGAGAATCATCGTAACAAGAAGATTAAATTCCTACGATCTGATCGAGGGGGAGAATATCTGAGTTATGAGTTTGGCAGTCACTTAAAACAGTGTGGAATTGTTTCACAATTGACACCGCCTGGAACACCACAGCGTAATGGTGTGTCCGAACGTCATAATCGAACCTTATTGGATATAGTGCGATCTATGATGTCTCTTGCCGATTTGCCACTATCGTTTTGGGGTTATGCATTAGAGACAGCTGCATTCACTTTAAATAGGGCACCATCGAAATCCGTTGAGACGACGCCATATGAACTTTGGTTTGGCAAGAAGCCAAAGCTGTCGTTTCTTAAAGTTTGGGGATGTGATGCTTATGTCAAAAAGCTTCAGCCTGAAAAGCTGGAACCCAAAGCGGAGAAATGCGTCTTCATAGGATACCCAAAAGAGACAGTTGGGTATACCTTCTATCTCAGATCCGAAGGCAAAGTGTTTGTCGCTAAAAACGGAACATTTCTTGAGAAAGAGTTTCTCTCGAAAGAATTGAGTGGGAGGAAGATAGAACTTGATGAGGTTGTTGAACCTTTACTTCAACCTGAGAGTAGCGCAGCGCAGAAAGTTGTTTCTGTGGAGCCTACATTAGCTGAAGAGGAAGTTAATGATGATGATCATGAAGCTTTGGATCAAGTTGCTATCGAACCTCGTAGGTCGACAAGGACGCGTACTGCTCCTGAGTGGTACGGCAACCCTGTCTTAGAGGTCATGTTGTTAAACAACGATGAACCTACGAGCTATGGAGAAGCGATGATGATCCCGGATTCCGAGAAGTGGTTAGAGGCCTTGAAATCCGAGATGGGATCCATGTATGAAAACAAAGTATGGACTTTGGAAGTATTACCTGAAGGGCGTAAGGCCATTCAGAACAAATGGATCTTTAAGAGGAAGACGGACGCGGACGGTAATGTCACCGTCTATAAAGCTCGACTTGTGGCAAAGGGTTTTTCACAAGTTCAAGGAGTTGACTATGATGAGACCTTCTCACCCGTAGCGATGCTTAAGTCCGTCAGAATCATGTTAGCAATTGCTGCCTTTTCGATTATGAAATTTGGCAGATGGATGTCAAAACAGCGTTCCTTAACGGTTACCTTAAGGAAGAGTTGTATATGATGCAACCAGAAGGTTTTGTCGATCCAGAGAATGCTGACAAAGTTTGCAAACTCCAGCGATCCATTTATGGACTGGTGCAAGCATCTCGGAGTTGGAATCTTCGTTTTGATGAGGTGATCAAAGCGTTCGAGTTTATACAAGTTTACGGAGAAGCTTGTATTTACAAGAAAGTGAGTGGGAGCTCTATAGCGTTTCTAATCTTATATGTGGATGACATATTGCTGATTGGAAACAATATAGAAATGTTGGAAAGCGTGAAGGAATATTTGAACAAGAGTTTTTCAATGAAGGACCTAGGAGAAGCTGCTTTCATATTAGGCATCAAGATCTATAGAGATAGATCGAGACGCTTAATAGGACTTTCACAAAGCACATACCTTGATAAGATTTTGAAGAAGTTCAAAATGGATCAGTCCAAGAAGGGGTTCTTGCCTGTTTTGCAAGGTGTGAAGTTGAGTAAGACTCAATGCCCAGTGACTGCAGAAGATAGAGAAAAGATGAGTGTCATCCCCTATGCTTCAGCCATAGACTCTATCATGTATGCAATGCTGTGCACAAGACCCGATGTCAGCCTTGCCATAAGTATGGCCGGAAGGTTTCAAAGTGATCCAGGAATGGAACACTGGACAGCGGTCAAGAATATCCTGAAGTACCTGAAAAGGACTAAGGACATGTTTCTCGTCTATGGAGGTGATCAAGAGCTCGTCGTAAAGGGTTACGTCGATGCAAGCTTTGACACTGATCCGGATGACTCTAAGTCGCAAACCGGATACGTATTTATTCTTAATGGGGGTGCGGTTAGCTGGTGCAGTTCCAAGCAAAGCGTGGTAGCAGATTCTACATGCGAAGCGGAGTACATCGCTGCCTCGGAGGCGGCGAAGGAAGGTGTCTGGATGAAGGAGTTCATGACAGATCTTGGAGTAGTGCCTAGTGCACTTAACCCAATGACTCTGTTTTGTGATAATACTGGTGCCATTGCTCTAGCCAAGGAACCAAGATTTCACAAGAGGACCAGACACATAAAGCGACGTTTCAATTCCATCCGCGATTACATCAAGGAGGACGACATAAATATTTGCAAAGTACACACGGATCTGAATGTTGCAGATCCGATGACTAAACCTCTTCCAAGGGCTAAACATGAACAACACCAGAACTGCATGGGTGTTCGATTCATTACAATGTAAATCACATAGTGATGTGAACTAGATTATTGACTCTAGTGCAAGTGGGAGACTGTTGGAAATATGCCCTAGAGGCAATAATAAATTGGTTATTATTATATTTCCTTGTTCATGATAATCGTTTATTATCCATGCTATAATTGTATTGATTGGAAACTCAAATACATGTGTGGGTACATAGACAACACTGTGTCCCTAGTAAGCCTCTAGTTGACTAGCTCGTTGATCAAAGATGGTTAAGGTTTCCTAGCCATTGACATGAGATGTCATTTGATAACGGGATCACATCATTAGGAGAATGATGTGATGGACAAGACCCAAACTGTAAACGTAGCATTTGATCGTGTCAGTTTATTGCTATTGTTTTCTGCATGTCAAGTATCTGTTCCTTTGACCATGAGATCATGCAACTCTCTGACACCGGAGGAATACCTTGTGTGTATCAAACGTCGCAACGTAACTGGGTGACTATAAAGGTGCTCTACAGGTATCTCCGAGGGTGTCTGTTGGGTTGGCATGGATCAAGACTGGGATTTGTTACTCCGTATGACGGAGAGGTATCTCAGGGCCCACTCGGTAATACAACATCACATTGAGCCTTGCAAGCAAAGTGACTAAAGAGTTAGCCACAGGATCTTGTATTACGGAACGAGTAAAGAGACTTGCCGGTAACGAGATTGAACTAGGTATAGTGATACCGACGATCGAATCTCGGGCAAGTAACATACCGAAGAACAAAGGGAACAGCATACGGGATTAACTGAATCCTTGACATAGAGGTTCGACCGATAAAGATCTTCGTAGAATATGTAGGAGCCAATATGGGCATCCAGGTCCCGCTATTGGTTATTGATCGTAGAAGTGTCTCGGTCATGTCTACATAGTTCTCGAACCCGCAGGGTCTACACACTTAACGTTTGGTGACGATTAGTATAATTGAGTTATTATGTTGGTGACCGAAAGTTGTTCGGAGTCCCGGATAAGATCCCGGACATGACGAGGATCTCCGGAATAGTCCGGAGGTAAAGATTGATATATGTGATAATAGTGTTTTGATCTCTGGAAGGGTTCCGAAGTTCACCGGAAGGGGTTCCGGATGTTTACCGAAGTGTTCGGGTGCAGCAACACTTTATATGAGCCAAAGGGATAAAGCCCACAAGGTATTGGAAAGTGCAAAAGTAGTTTTGCTGCCGCGTAAGCGGTACTACCGCTTGGTGAAGCGGTACTACCGCCCGAGCGGTACTACCGCTTGTGTGAAGCGGTACTACCGCCCGAGCGGTACTACCGCTTGTGTGAAGCGGTACTACCGCTTGTGCGTGGCTGTGCACGGTTCGGCAGGGATCCGAGTTGGACTCTTTCCCTGCGGGCCAAACCGACCTTGTGCGGGCAAAACCGACCCGGAGGAGGCTTTTACTCCAAGTTTAGACCCCAAGGCTCAACATATAAATAGAGGGGCAGGGCTAGCACATCAGGATTTCCCAAGCCGTGTAACGGCAACCCTAGCCCTCTAGTTCCTCCGTCATAATCTCCGTAGTGCTTGGCGAAGCCCTGCAGAGATTGTTCCTCACCACCATCACCACGCCGTCGTGCTGCTGAAACTCAACCACTACTTCACCATCGCTCGCTGGATCGAGGAGGTGAAGGCGTCATCAAGCCGTACGTGTGTTGAACGCGGAGGTGCCGTCCGTTCGGCACTAGATCGGAAGGATCGTGATTGGATCGCGGGACGCTCGGCGATTTGGAACGCGAAGACGTTCGACTACATCAACTGCGTTTATTAACGCTTCCGCTTAGCGATCTACAAGGGTATGTAGATTCACTCTCCCTCTCGTAGATGCTCATCACCATGGATAGATCTTGCGTGTGCGTAGGAAAATTTTTGTTTCCCATGCAACGTTCCCCAACAACTATAGCCAAGGAATGCGCATTGTTTGGAACGAAATTGAAGTTTATGTGTATTGTATGGTCGTAGATTGGGCCAACAGGCGCATCCAAAGATACGAAGAGATGAATAGTTTGGAGTTTCACCAAATAATCTGGTGAGAGGGGTCTCAAAATTTATGACCTTGCTTGGCATCCTATTGATTAGATAGGTGGCGGCTATGAAGGCTTCATCCCAAAACTTTAGGGGCATGGAAGCTTGAGCAAGCAAAGATAGACCAACTTCAACTATGTGACGGTGTTTTCGTTCGGCCGAGCCGTTTTGTTGATGTGCATGAGGACATGAGACATGGTGAGAGATGCCAATTTTTGTGAAGAAGGAGTTCAACTTCTCGTACTCCCCTCCCCAATCTGTTTGAAGGGCAAGGATCTTTCGATCAAACTGTCTTTCGACAAGATTTTGAAAGTCATGAAATTTTTGAAAAACTTCAGACTTGTGTTTTATGAGGTAGATCCATGTGAATTTGCTGAAGTCATCGATGAAACTCACATAGTATTTTTTTTCTACCTACGGTTTCAATGGCAGGACCCCAAACATCAGAGAAAATAAGTTCCAAAGGAAATTTTGATTCACTCACAGATTGAGGATAAGGTAATTGGTGACTTTTGCCTTTCTGACATGCCTCACATACAAGCTTATTATCATCACTACTAGCACATGGGAGTTTATTTCCACTAATGATCTTCCTAACAAGAATGGAAGATGGATAACCTAAACGTCGGTGCCACCAATCCGAAGATGGCTTGGTGACACTGAGCACTTGCTTCTTGACGTTTGTCCCAACGTGCTTGACAGCATAGAGACCTCTCCTACCCCTACCTCGAAGAAGAACCCTCCTCGTTTCCAGATCCTTTACAAGAAAAAAGTGAGGGTGAATTTCAACAAAGGTATCATTATCAAGGGCAAGTTTGCTTGCTGAAATTAGATTTTTTGTAGCCTCCGGAACATGAAGAACATTGTTTAGATATAGATCATGATCTGGGGTAGAAATAGTTGCATGACCAATATGATCAATATGTTGGGGAACGTTGCATGGGAAACAAAAATTTTCCTACGCACACACAAGATCTATCCATGGTGATGAGCATCTACGAGAGGGAGAGTGAATCTACATACCCTTGTAGATCGCTAAGCGGAAGCGTTAATAAACGCGGTTGATGTAGTCGAACGTCTTCGCGATCCAAATCGCCGAGCGTCCCGCGATCCAATCATGATCCTTCCGATCTAGTGCCGAACGGACGGCACCTCCGCGTTCAACACACGTACGGCTTGATGACGCCTTCACCTCCTCGATCCAGCGAGCGATGGTGAAGTAGTGGTTGAGTTCCAGCAGCACGACGGCGTGGTGATGGTGGTGAGGACAATCTCTGCAGGGCTTCGCCAAGCACTACGGAGATTATGACGGAGGAACTAGAGGGCTAGGGTTGCCGGCACACGGCTTGGGAAATCCTGATGTATCCCGTGTGCTAGCCCTGCCCCTCTATTTATATGTTGAGCCTTGGGGTCTAAACTTGGAGTAAAAGCCTCCTCCGGGTCGGTTTTGCCCGCACAAGGTCGGTTTGGCCCGCAGGGAAAGAGTCCAACTCGGATCCCTGCCGAACCGTGCACAGCCGCGCACAAGCGGTAGTACCGCTTCACACAAGCGGTAGTACCGCTTGGGCGGTAGTACCGCTTCACACAAGCGGTAGTACCGCTCGGGCGGTAGTACCGCTTCACCAAGCGGTAGTACCGCTTACGCGGCAGCAAAACTACTTTTGCACTTTCCAATACCTTGTGGGCTTTATCCCTTTGGCTCATATAAAGTGTTGCTGCACCCGAACACTTCGGTAAACATCCGGAACCCCTTCCGGTGAACTCCGGAACCCTTCCGGAGATCAAAACACTATTATCACATATATCAATCTTTACCTCCGGACTATTCCGGAGATCCTCGTCATGTCCGGGATCTTATCCGGGACTCCGAACAACTTTCGGTCACCAACATAATAACTCAATTATACTAATCGTCACCAAACGTTAAGTGTGTAGACCCTGCGGGTTCGAGAACTATGTAGACATGACCGAGACACCTCTACGGCCAATAACCAATAGCGGGACCTGGATGCCCATATTGGCTCCTACATATTCTACGAAGATCTTTTATCGGTCGAACCTCTATGTCAAGGATTCAGTTAATCCCGTATGCTGTTCCCTTTGTTCTTCGGTATGTTACATGCCCGAGATTCGATCGTCGGTATCTCTATACCTAGTTCAATCTCGTTACCGGCAAGTCTCTTTACTCGTTCCGTAATACAAGATCCTGTGGCTAACTCTTTAGTCACTTTGCTTGCAAGGCTCAATGTGATGTTGTATTACCGAGTGGGCCCTGAGATACCTCTCCGTCACACGGAGTAACAAATCCCAGTCTTGATCCATGCCAACCCAACAGACACCCTCGGAGATACCTGTAGAGCACCTTTATAGTCACCCAGTTACGTTGCGACGTTTGATACACACAAGGTATTCCTCCGGTGTCAGTGAGTTGCATGATCTCATGGTCAAAGGAACAGATACTTGACATGCAGAAAACAATAGCAATAAACTGACACGATCAAATGCTACGTTTACAGTTTGGGTCTTGTCCATCACATCATTCTCCTAATGATGTGATCCCGTTATCAAATGACATCTCATGTCAATGGCTAGGAAACCTTAACCATCTTTGATCAACGAGCTAGTCAACTAGAGGCTTACTAGGGACACAGTGTTGTCTATGTACCCACACATGTATTTGAGTTTCCAATCAATACAATTATAGCATGGATAATAAACGATTATCATGAACAAGGAAATATAATAATAACCAATTTATTATTGCCTCTAGGGCATATTTCCAACAGTCTCCCACTTGCACTAGAGTCAATAATCTAGTTCACATCACTATGTGATTTACATTGTAATGAATCGAACACCCATGCAGTTCTGGTGTTGTTCATGTTTAGCCCTTGGAAGAGGTTTAGTCATCGGATCTGCAACATTTAGATCCGTGTGTACTTTGCAAATATTTATGTCGTCCTCCTTGATGTAATCGCGGATGGAATTGAAACGTCGTTTTATGTGTCTGGTCCTCTTGTGAAATCTTGGTTCCTTGGCTAGAGCAATGGCACCAGTGTTATCACAAAACAAAGTCATTGGGTTAAGCGCACTAGGCACTACTCCAAGATCTGTCATGAACTCCTTCATCCAGACACCTTCCTTCGCTGCCTCCGAGGCAGCGATGTACTCCGCTTCGCATGTAGAATCAGCTACCACGCATTGCTTGGAACTGCACCAGCTAACCGCACCCCCATTAAGAATAAATACGTATCCGGTTTGCGACTTAGAGTCATCCGGATCAGTGTCAAAGCTTGCATCGACGTAACCCTTTACGACGAGCTCTTGATCACCTCCATAAACGAGAAACATGTCCTTAGTCCTTTTCAGGTACTTCAGGATATTCTTGACCGCCGTCCAGTGTTCCATTCCTGGATCACTTTGAAACCTTCCGACCATACTTATGGCAAGGCTGACATCGGGTCTTGTGCACAGCATTGCATACATGATAGAGCCTATGGCTGAAGCATAGGGGATGACACTCATCTTTTCTCTATCTTCTGCAGTCACTGGGCATTGAGTCTTACTCAACTTCACACCTTGCAATACAGGCAAGAACCCCTTCTTGGACTGATCCATTTTGAACTTCTTCAAAACTTTGTCAAGGTATGTGCTTTGTGAAAGTCCTATTAAGCGTCTCGATCTATCTCTATAGATCTTGATGCCTAATATGAAAGCAGCTTCTCCTAGGTCCTTCATTGAAAAACTCTTGTTCAAATATTCCTTTACGCTTTCCAGCATTTCTATATTGTTTCCAATCAGCAATATGTCATCCACATATAATATTAGAAACGCTATAGAGCTCCCACTCACTTTCTTGTAAATACAAGCTTCTCCGTAAACTTGTATAAACTCGAACGCTTTGATCACCTCATCAAAACGAAGATTCCAACTCCGAGATGCTTGCACCAGTCCATAAATGGATCGCTGGAGTTTGCAAACTTTGTCAGCATTCTCTGGATCGACAAAACCTTCTGGTTGCATCATATACTACTCTTCCTTAAGGTAACCGTTAAGGAACGCTGTTTTGACATCCATCTGCCAAATTTCATAATCGAAAAAGGCAGCTATTGCTAACATGATTCTGACGGACTTAAGCATCGCTACGGGTGAGAAGGTCTCATCGTAGTCAACTCCTTGAACTTGTGAAAAACCCTTTGCCACAAGTCGAGCTTTATAGACGGTGACATTACCGTCCGCGTCCGTCTTCCTCTTAAAGATCCATTTGTTCTGAATGGCCTTACGCCCTTCAGGTAATACTTCCAAAGTCCATACTTTGTTTTCATACATGGATCCCATCTCGGATTTCATGGCCTCTAACCACTTCTCGGAATCCGGGCCCATCATCGCTTCTCCATAGCTCGTAGGTTCATCGTTGTTTAACAACATGACCTCTAAGACAGGGTTGCCGTACCACTCGGGAGCAGTACGCGTCCTTGTCGACCTACGAGGTTCGATAGCAACTTGATCCAAAGCTTCATGATCATCATCATTAACTTCCTCTTCAGCTAATGTAGGCTCCACAGAAACAACTTTCTGCGCTGCGCTACTCTCAGGTTGAAGTAAAGGTTCAACAACCTCATCAAGTTCTATCTTCCTCCCACTCAATTCTTTCGAGAGAAACTCTTTCTCAAGAAATGTTCCGTTTTTAGTGACAAACACTTTGCCTTCGGATCTGAGGTAGAAGGTATACCCAACTGTCTCTTTTGGGTATCCTATGAAGACGCATTTCTCCGCTTTGGGTTCCAGCTTTTCAGGCTGAAGCTTTTTGACATAAGCATCACATCCCCAAACTTTAAGAAACGACAGCTTTGGCTTCTTGTCAAACCAAAGTTCATATGGCGTTGTCTCAACGGATTTCGATGGTGCCCTATTTAAAGTGAATGCAGCTGTCTCTAATGCATAACCCCAAAACGATAGTGGCAAATCGGCAAGAGACATCATAGATCGCACCATATCCAATAAGGTTCGATTACGACGTTCGGACACACCATTACGCTGTGGTGTTCCAGGCGGTGTTAGTTGTGAAACAATTCCACATTGTCTTAAGTGACTGCCAAACTCATAACTCAGATATTCTCCCCTTCGATCAGATCGTAGGAATTTAATCTTCTTGTTACGATGATTCTCAACTTCACTCTGAAATTGTTTGAACTTTTCAAATGTTTCAGACTTGTGTTTCATTAAGTAAATATACCCATATCTACTTAAGTCATCAGTGAAGGTGAGAAAGTAACGATAACCACCGCGCGCCTCAATACTCATCGGACCGCACACATCAGTATGTATGATTTCCAATAAGTCACTTGCCCGTTCCATTGTTCCAGAGAACGGCGTTTTAGTCATCTTGCCCATGAGGCATGGCTCACATGTGTCAAGTGATTCAAAATCAAGTGACTCCAAAAGTCCATCAGCATGGAGCTTCTTCATGCGTTTTACGCCAATATGACCTAAACGGCAGGGCCACAAGAAAGTGGTATTATCATTATCAATTCTATATCTTTTGGCATCAATGTTATGAACATGTGTATCATTACTATCGAGATTCAATAAGAATAAACCCCTCACATCGGGTGCATGACCATAAAAGATATTACTCATATAAATAGAACAACCATTATTCTCTGATTTAAATGAGTAACCGTCTCGCAATAAACAAGATCCAGATATAATGTTCATGCTTAACGCAGGCACCAAATAACACTTATTTAGGTTCATCACTAATCCCGACGGTAATCGAAGAGCGAGCGTGCCGACGGCGATCACATCAACCTTGGAACCATTTCCCACGCGCATCGTCACTTCGTCCTTTGCCAGCCTCCGTCTATTCCGCAGTTCCTGTTTTGAGTTGCAAATATGAGCAACCGCACCGGTATCAAATACCCAGGCACTACAACGAGAGTTGGTAAGGTACACATCAATAACATGTATATCATATATACCTTGTTTGTTGTTGGCCGCCTTCTTGTCAGCCAAATACTTGGGGCAATTCCGCTTCCAGTGTCCAGTTCCCTTGCAATGAAAACACACAGTTTCTGGTTTGGGTCCAGCCTTGGGTTTCTTCACGAGAGGAGCAACTGCTTTGCCACTCTGCTTGGAGTTACCCTTCTTACCCTTGCCATTTTTCTTGAAACTAGTGGTTTTATTGACCATCAACACTTGATGCTCCTTCTGAATTTCAGACTCAGCGGCTTTCAGCATCGCAAACAGCTCGGCGACTGACTTGTTCATCCCGTGCATGTTATAGTTCAACACGAAGCTCTTGTAGCTAGGTGGCAATGATTGAAGAACTCTGTCAGTGATAGCCTCTGGCGGAAGGGGCATCCCTAACTCAGCCAGACGGGTGGAGTACCCAGACATTCTGAGCACGTGATCACTGATAGACCCGTTCTCCTCCATCTTGCAAGCATAGAACTTATCGGAGATCTCATATCTCTCGATCCGGGGATTCTTCTGAAAGATAAACTTCAACTCCTGGAACATCTCATATGCTCCATGACGTTCAAAACGTCTTTGAAGTCCCGGTTCTAAGCCATACAACATTGCACATTGAACTATTGAGTAATCATCAGAACGAGCCTGCCAGGCGTTCACAACGTCTAGAGACTCAACTGGAGCGGGTGGATCACCAAGCGGTGCATCAAGGACATAAGCCTTCTGGGAAGCCGTAAGGATAATCCTTAGATTACGGGCCCAGTCCACAAAGTTACTTCCATCATCTTTCAACTTAGCTTTCTCTAGGAACGCATTAAAATTCAGGGGTGCTACTGCGCGAGCCATGATCTACAACATAAATATAGCAAAGACAACTTAGACTATTGTTCTTAGATAATGAGTTTAGTTAATCATATTTTAAAAAACTCCCACTCAAATTGACATCCCTCCGATCATTCGAGTGTAACATGATCCAAATCCACCAACTCAAGTCCGATCATCACGTGAGTTGAGGTGGTTTCAATGGTGAACATCTTCATGTTGATCATATCTACTATATGACTCATGTTCGACCTTTCGGTCTCTTGTGTTCCGAGGCCATGTCTGTACATGCTAGGCTCGTCAAGTTTAACCCGAGTGTTCCGCACGTGTAACATGGCTTACACCCGTTGTATGCGAACGTAGAGTCTATCACACCCGATCATCACGGCGTGTCTCGAAACGACGAACTTTCGCAACGGTGCACACTTGGGGAGAACACAATTTATCTTGAAATTTAAGTGAGGGATCACCTTATAATGCTACCGTCGTCCTAAGCAAAATAAGATGCATAAAAGGATTAACATCACATGCAAATCATAAGTGACATGATATGGCCATGAACTTGTGCTTTTGATCTCCATCTCCAAAGCACCGGCATGATCTCCATCGTCACCGGCATGACACCATGATCTCCATCATCTTGATCTCCATCAACGTGTCGCCATAAGGTTGTCGCGCCGACTGTTGCTTCCACGACTATTGCTAACGTTTAGCGATAAAGTAAAGCATTACATAGCGCCTAATGATTGACACGCAGGTCATACAATAATTAAAGACAACTCTATGGCTCCTGCCAGTTGCCGTATTCATCGACATGCAAGTCGTGATATTCTATACAAAACATGATCATCTCATACATCACATATATCTCATCATGTAATTGGCCATATCACATCACAACATACCCTGCAAAAACAAGTTAGACGTCCTCTAATTGTTGTTGCAAATTTTACGTGGCTGCTACGGGTATCTAGCAAGAACGATTCTTACCTACGCAAAACCACAACGTGGTGTAGTGATTGCTTTTTGATCTTTCTAAAAGAACCCTCTTCATTGAACCGATTCAACTAAAGTGAGAGAGACAGACACCCGCCAGTCACCTTTATGCAACAAGTGCACGCAGCGGTGAAACCAGTCTCGCGTAAGCGTACGCGTAATGTCGGTCCGGGCCGCTTCATCTCACAATACCGCGGAATCAAGTATCAACTAGTAACGGCAAGCAATATGTATACACCCACGCCCACAACTCGTTTGTGTTCTACTCGAGATCTCATCTACGCATAGACCTAGCTCATGATGCCACTGTTGGGGAACGTTGCATGGGAAACAAAAATTTTCCTACGCACACACAAGATCTATCCATGGTGATGAGCATCTACGAGAGGGAGAGTGAATCTACATACCCTTGTAGATCGCTAAGCGGAAGCGTTAATAAACGCGGTTGATGTAGTCGAACGTCTTCGCGATCCAAATCGCCGAGCGTCCCGCGATCCAATCATGATCCTTCCGATCTAGTGCCGAACGGACGGCACCTCCACGTTCAACACACGTACGGCTTGATGACGCCTTCACCTCCTCGATCCAGCGAGCGATGGTGAAGTAGTGGTTGAGTTCCAGCAGCACGACGGCGTGGTGATGGTGGTGAGGACAATCTCTGCAGGGCTTCGCCAAGCACTACGGAGATTATGACGGAGGAACTAGAGGGCTAGGGTTGCCGGCACACGGCTTGGGAAATCCTGATGTATCCCGTGTGCTAGCCCTGCCCCTCTATTTATATGTTGAGCCTTGGGGTCTAAACTTGGAGTAAAAGCCTCCTCCGGGTCGGTTTTGCCCGCACAAGGTCGGTTTGGCCCGCAGGGAAAGAGTCCATCTCGGATCCCTGCCGAACCGTGCACAGCCGCGCACAAGCGGTAGTACCGCTTCACACAAGCGGTAGTACCGCTTGGGCGGTAGTACCGCTTCACACAAGCGGTAGTACCGCTCGGGCGATAGTACCGCTTCACCAAGCGGTAGTACCGCTTACGCGGCAGCAAAACTACTTTTGAACTTTCCAATACCTTGTGGGCTTTATCCCTTTGGCTCATATAAAGTGTTGCTGCACCCGAACACTTCGGTAAACATCCGGAACCCCTTCCGGTGAACTCCGGAACCCTTCCGGAGATCAAAACACTATTATCACATATATCAATCTTTACCTCCGGACTATTCCGGAGATCCTCGTCATGTCCGGGATCTTATCCGGGACTCCGAACAACTTTCGGTCACCAACATAATAACTCAATTATACTAATCGTCACCAAACGTTAAGTGTGTAGACCCTGCGGGTTCGAGAACTATGTAGACATGACCGAGACACCTCTACGGCCAATAACCAATAGCGGGACCTGGATGCCCATATTGGCTCCTACATATTCTACGAAGATCTTTTATCGGTCGAACCTCTATGTCAAGGATTCAGTTAATCCCGTATGCTGTTCCCTTTGTTCTTCGGTATGTTACATGCCCGAGATTCGATCGTCGGTATCTCTATACCTAGTTCAATCTCGTTACCGGCAAGTCTCTTTACTCGTTCCGTAATACAAGATCCTGTGGCTAACTCTTTAGTCACTTTGCTTGCAAGGCTCAATGTGATGTTGTATTACCGAGTGGGCCCTGAGATACCTCTCCGTCACACGGAGTAACAAATCCCAGTCTTGATCCATGCCAACCCAACAGACACCCTCGGAGATACCTGTAGAGCACCTTTATAGTCACCCAGTTACGTTGCGACGTTTGATACACACAAGGTATTCCTCCGGTGTCAGTGAGTTGCATGATCTCATGGTCAAAGGAACAGATACTTGACATGCAGAAAACAATAGCAATAAACTGACACGATCAAATGCTACGTTTACAGTTTGGGTCTTGTCCATCACATCATTCTCCTAATGATGTGATCCCGTTATCAAATGACATCTCATGTCAATGGCTAGGAAACCTTAACCATCTTTGATCAACGAGCTAGTCAACTAGAGGCTTACTAGGGACACAGTGTTGTCTATGTACCCACACATGTATTTGAGTTTCCAATCAATACAATTATAGCATGGATAATAAACGATTATCATGAACAAGGAAATATAATAATAACCAATTTATTATTGCCTCTAGGGCATATTTCCAACACAATAGCCATACCTGATCCGTTGGCCGTATGAATCTGCTCGTTGCCGGTGTACCTTTCCCGCATGGTCAGCTTCTCTAGATCACCGGTGATATGATCAGTGGCACCACTGTCCATATACCAGTTGGTGTCCACCCCATACTGTGGTGCAGTCATGTTTGCCAAGCGCTCTTCTCCCCCTTGGTAGGAAGAGTCGTAGCGCTTCCAGCACTTCCACGCTAGATGGCTGACCTTGCCGCAGATCTGGCACGTCAGCTTGGCGGTGGAGTTGTTGTTGTAGTTCCCACCGCCACCGCTGCTGCCTCCACGGTTGGGTGGCCTGGAGGAGTTACCGCGGCCGCGATCACCGCCACCGCCTTGCTTGCCACGGCCGCGGTCACCACTACCGCCGCCGTTTTTGTTGTTGAAGCGCCCGCGCCTAGCTACCACCACGAAGATTCATGCGGGTCTCGAAGCTCAGGAGCTGCGAGTACAGCTCCGGGACCTTGACCGGCTCGACCCGAGAGCACATGGCAGAAACCACGGGGTCGAACTCCTCATCGAGTCCAGCAAGGATGTGGGACACAACATCTTCCTCATCCACCTTTTTTTTCTGAAGCAACTAGTTCATCACAAAGGGTTCTGACCTTACCAACGTATTCAGTGATGGTGGAGTTGCCCTTCTGAAGATTTGCGAGGGCGATCCTGACGTTGACGGTCTGCGCACGGGTCTGCGATGCTAGCATCCCCTGCACGGTGTTCCACAGCTCTGCTGCGGTGTGGCAGGTCGCCACTTGGACGGCCATCTCGCGCGGCAGCGTGGTCAGCAGGTAGGAGAAGACCTGCTGATCTCGCGCATACCACACACCAAACTCCGGGTTGGCGGCCTGGGACTTGGTCTTGCCGTCGTCGCCGATGACCTCAATGGTCATGGGTGGCACCGGTTGCTCGACGTCGAGGAACACCGCCATCTGCGCTCCCCTGATGGCCGAGAGCACGGTGGCGCACCATAGCGCCTTGTTCCCTCTCGTAAGCTTCTCGGTTGCGATGTGTGCAAACGGAGATGAGGGGAAGGAGTTCGCCGAGGAGCTTGCCATGGATGAATTCGAGGTAGGCTCTGATTACATGAAAGAAATAGAGATCGGAAGCGTATGCTCATCAGCAGTGACGCGTGCGTGTTTATAAGAGACATAGATTACAAGGTGCGGCGGTGGTTAGGGTTTTAGCCCCTACTCCAAGCTATACAAGAGATAGGGCTACCAGCTAACCACCTGCCTTGTGGTACAAGCACACACACGCACACACATTTACAATCGTGACAATGTCACGTACACATAAGCTAAACCTATCGTTTAACACCAACAATTTGGTGCAAAGTTGGCTACTCTTATCAAGCAACGACAAGCCTTGTGTCTGCAAGTTGTCCACTTTGGCCTGAAGCTCCTGGCCAAGACGAATTGAGGAAAAGCTTGATCCATTTTCAGTGCCTTGTAGACGATTTAAGAGTGCAATGTTCTCTTGCCTAAGAGATTCTACTTCAAGATGACAAGATTGAACTTCACCTCTCAACTTCTGCTCCACTCTTGACAATCTGATGAGTTCAATCTGCATCCTATTCTTTGTCTCGCAGCTGGACCAAACAGATTCCTTATCCAATTCAGCACCGAATCCCTGTCTCAAGCCAACAATTGTTTTTTCTTGTTCATTGCATATTGTCTGTAGCCTTGCAACCACTTGGTGCAATGCCTTGTTATCACCCTCCTTATCTTTCAAGAATCCCCTGATATGTTCCTTCTCCTCTGCAGCCTTAGAAAAATGAGCATGCAACTCTATTGAAGAATTGTGGAGATTGTTGTGCTCATTTTTTACTTCCTCTAGCTCATCAGTTAGTTTTATGTTTTGCATTTCCAAACTTGCAACCTTATCAGATGCATCAACTTTGTATGCTTCAAGAGAAGTGAGTTCTCTCTGAAATGAGACATTTTTCTCAGCAAGTTCTCTCACCCGTTCACGCAGTCTCTCTTCTTCAGATTGAAATCTCAACAGCCTAGCTGACCAATCATTTGACCTTCTGTCAATCTCTCTCTCCAAAGTACTCTGTACTTCAGTCTTCTCCTTCTCCAGCCTTCGAGCTCTGATCTCAAGTTCTTTCACTGATTGTTTGTACTTCTCTTTGGCATTAAACCTTTCTGCAAGGTGTGCCTTAATCTGTAAAGACAATTCATCTGCCAGTTGTTTCCTGTCTTCAGTCAAACACTGAATCAAATGGAACATTTCATTTGAGCTTAATCGCTTAAGCTGATGATTGTCTCCAGAAGGAGTTATAAACCTCTCTTCAACTTCTTTTGCCCTTTGAAGCAACTTATCATCAGTTTCTTGCCCTTCTGGGGCGAAATCCAAGTCATGATCATGAAAATATTGTGGGGCATCATGAATAACTTTTGAAGGTTGCATATCTTGGAAATCCTCATAGATATCTTCAACAGATGGAATACTTTCTTCAACAGGCCTGCTGTTGGGAGGTTTTTTTTTTCTTCTTTTTATTTTTTTCAAATCTAATTTAAGTTTGTTCTAATTTTTTTGTTCTTTATCAATTTTGTTTTTTATTTTCAATTTTCTTCATACTTCCTAATAACAAAAAAACACAATCAACCATCACATAAAACCTCAAATGTCACTCAAACTTAGGAAATTTAAACGAAATCTTACATAATTTAAACGACATTTGATAAAACTTAAATTAAAAAGTTCCTAATCTAATCATCTACGACGCCGAGGTCGTCGTCCGAGCCGAGGTCGCCCAAGCTGCTGCTGCTGCTGCCAACGTAGACGACGGGCGGCGCCAAGGAGTCGGCGACGGTGGCGTTCCACCCCGGGAAATCCGGCGGGTCCTCCGGGTTCGCGGTGGCCGGCGCGGCGCGGACGTACTCCTGGAACAGCGACGGTGGCGGCGGAGCAGCGCCGGACTTGCGGATCGCCTTGAGGAAGCCGGGCGTGTCGTCCGGGTCGCCGGCCTCGGCCGCCAGTCGCCTTGACTCGGCCAGCAGCTCCGGCTCCGGCAGCGGCTCGGGAGGAGGGGCGTGGCTGGAGCTCGCACCAGAGTAGCCCGCCACCGTGCGCCCGCGCTAGCGACGGTCACCACTTGCCCCTTCACAGCCTCGGCGCACGGGCGCGCGGTGACCACCCTGCAGCAGAACGGGCATGGCAGCACGGGGCGGCGCCGGGGCGATGGCGCGAGCAGCCCGGGCGCGGAACGGGGCGACGACTTCCTCATATGTCTTGCCGTCCCAAAGCCCGCGCCGGCGGCGGATGCTGTACCTCACCGGCGGCCACGCGCCGTCATAGGCCACCAGCCGCGCGGCGTGCTCCTCCTGCAGGATGTCCGGCCATGCACGGCTGTTGACGACGTACCTGGGGTCCTCCAGCTTCTCCGGCGGCAGACGGCCGCGGTAGGCGGAGACGGCGCGCAGGAACTTCGGCGTGCCCACCTCCGGCACCGGCGGCACCAGCACGCCCGCCACGCTCAGCCGCCAGTCGCTCAGCATGCGGACGTGCGGCGCGGCGGGGATGCCCAACGTGGCGAGCTCCTCCGCCTCCTCCGTGCTCAGCCGTGGGCACGTCATCACCGGTGCTGGTGGATCGCGGCGAGCGAGAGAGCGGGGGCGAGGGAGGGCGAGAACGGGTGGAGTGGCTACTTGTAGCCGGTGAGGGGCGGGGCGCTGTGAATTAAAGCGGGGCGTTGGGAGGCGAGGCGACGGCAGGCGTTAATGCGGCAGAGGCATGTGTATCCGCGTCGAGGGCGACTGCGGGCGCAGGGGTGTTAAGACGGGCGTTGATGGCGGCGAGGAGGCGCAGCGACGGGCGCGTGGGCAAATAAGAACAGTCGACAGTGACGAAATAACTCTCCAACCATGTGTACCAAACCTAATTAACCCTACTCCCTCTATCCATCTATATAGGGCCTAATGCGTTTTTCGAGGCTAACTTTGACCACATGTTTGAGGAATAGTATATGACATGCAAGTTACACAAAGCACACCGTCAAATTTGTATGTGAAAGGAGCTTCAAATGATATAATTTTCACATTATACATCTCATATACTATTAATCTTATCAATAGTCAAAGACGGTCTCAAAAAACGCATTAGGCCCTATATATATGGATGGAGGGAGTAGTTGGGCATGCATTTGGTACTCCAGATGGATCGATTTGGGGTGCACTACAGCGCATACTAAAGGCTCTGTCCTCTCGATCTTCCCTAATATAGGAGCTTAATTAATATAGGATGAAATGGTTGGGTGGTCCTGTCCTGGTTAGCAAGTTGATCTGGATAGGGATTGTTCATCATATCAAGATTGGTAATTAATAGGGCATGTGAAGAATGCCTTTGGTCAGCTGGTTGTTCCATGAAAGCCAAGCATATGGGTTTGGTGACTGATTCTCCTTCTTATATCTTGCCGGGATCAAGCTCCAAATATCTAGCAGATGCTCTGCTTTGCACTTTTCCTTATCTTGCACCTTTTGGCTGCATTGATTGCGAAAAAAGCTGGAGCGCAGCACATGAATTCAGGACTACTGCATATTATATTATGCACATAGTACTGCTACCACAGTATACTTGGATTTAAAGTATCATATGTTGTAGATTCCAAAGAGAATCACAAATAGTAGGATAATACAAAAACAAGTTTTTTTTAATCTTTTACACACTGATACCTCCAAAATGTTTAAAGTACAAAGTATATTCCTGCAACATACTGAAAGATTTTGGAGTATTTTAATCAGCAAACTTATGCTGAATTAGTACAAGAAGAGGTACACAGTGCCTATCTGTAACGAAATTTCTCAGAAGATGCAGAAGTGGATCTGAAAAGCAATGACATAATTTGCTTTCCTTGACGCGCCTTGTATCCCAAAGATTTTGGAGTGACGTAGAGGCGCCAGATACATATACATCTGGATATCCCTATCCCTTGCACACGACACATTCTCTAGTCTCTTTTCCAGTACAGAATCGTATGGACCTATCCAGGTGCCATCTACTCATCTCCATCTCATTATCTCTACGATCTTTTTTCTTGTACTTGGTCTGAAAGAAAAAAAATTACTACTACTTGCTCCAGGGTCCAGATACCTCGTGACATGGAGGCGCGGGAGTTCGTAGCCAGCCCACCAGTGTTCGAGTCTCGGCTCGAGCGCTTGGTGCTCACGGAGTTTTCTACTATAAAAAAAAGCCAACAGGCTAGTCTAGCCCGGGTTAGTCTCGTTTTTTTTTTTTTTTGACATGGAGTGTGTAGGAAACGTGCGTGCGTGTGTGGATTTAAATTATCACACGTTGACACATGTGGCGTGACGTGGAGGGCTGACTACTGGATGGAATGAGACTTCTGGTTACAACCTTCTCCCGCGTGGCCCACCAAGCCACTCCACTCAAACTCTGGTTGATAGTCTTTTGAAATCCGTTGCAATGATGAGTGATTACATGATCCTCGCATCGAGCTCCAAAAATATGATATTAAAGTGTGCTATCATATTTCATTAATACGTTGATTTGTAAACAATTCACCATTCAAGTCTACTGAATATCCATATTCAGCTCAAAAAAAAAAAATCCATATAGTATACCCGCAAAACAAAAAGAATATCCATATAGTAAACAATTCACCATTCATGTTACCGAGACTTTCCATGCATCTCTACTGAATATTCAACCAACTCGTACCCGCAAAAAACAAAAAGAATATTCAACCAACTCAGCCTGCTGGAACCTTTTTTTTGGGATGGATGCAGTTTTGTTGGCCATGGGCAACCTTTTCAGCCAGCAAAAATATGGAAGGAAATTGCATAGCTCGCATTACGCTATTTTTTTTAAAATAATACACTTTTTTAATAAATTATAGAAATATTACGCTGTTTTTATTTTTTAAATAATACAGCTTCGGCCGCACCGAAGCCAATTGGCTCCAGTCGGGTTTGCTGGGGCCGACAGGTATCCTATCGGCTTCGGCGAAGCCGATTAGGTTCCAGTCGGCCACGGCGAAGCCAATTGGCCACTCGGCCGCAGGCGAACGCTCCAGCCGGTTTTAGTGTGACTATTTAGCAGTAATTGGTTTCGCCGAAACCAATTAGTTCCTATCGGCTTTGGCAAAGTGGACAGGTGCATGCAACCATTTTTTTGTTGAGAAAAACCACCTTGGCTAATCCAATAGACAAAAAGGACTACCTCTAGACCAGATTAACAAAAAAGACCCCCTGAGCTGTGCCGGCAGCCGCGCCAGCCGACACGTGGCACCTGCCGCTATGGGACCAGGCGGCAGCCAAGTTTCCCGCTTATATCTCCCGCCATATTTTCCCACTTCTGAGTTCCCGCGTATATCTCGCGCCACCGTTTTCCGTGTATATCTCCCGCCATAGTTTCTCGCTTCTGATCTCCCGCCTATTCTTCTCTTCTCAACCTATAAAACCCCCTCCACACTAAGGTGGGTAAGCAGTCCAGTGTAGTCTCGTAGTCTCGTCAAGATGTCCGGTTATCCTTTTGATCGTAGTTTTCACCCTAGTATGTCCCAATGCCTTCTCCGTTTAGCCGGCGATTTCAAGATAGACAATAGAATAGTTCAATGGGACGAACTCCTCGGTAGTGACACCCTACTGAATGAGTTGGGTCACGCATTAACTAGGTGCGGGTGGCCTTCAAGGACTTTTGAGGAGATACGTAAAAAACTTCTCAGGTTGCATGGAAGATGGAAGAAGCAACGGCATATGAGTGAATCGTACCTAAAGTATGCAGCAGAACATACTTTTTTATGGAGTGTCGACAGCGAGGACAAAGACGTTATCTTCATGCCGAGCACCAAGGCCGAGACTACCGCATCGTCGAAGGGCAAGAGTTCTGCATCGGCGGAGGATGACGATGATGCCTTCATGTAATTTTTAAGCTGTATTTGTTAAGTTCAGTTCTACCGTTTAATTCAGATGTACTTGTATTATTAGTTTGTACTGTCTTATTGTAGGAGCATTATCTTGTATCTTAATTTGATGTTGTAGTTGTTGTGCGACGTTGGTTAATTAGTTTGTAGTATCAGAATTATCCCCGCTAAACTAACTGAACACTAAAATAGAATAGGCATATGTCTCATACATAAGTAGATAGTTATTTGTCTCATACATAGAATAGGCATATGTCTCATACATAAGTACATAGTCATTTGTCTCATACATAGAATAAGCATATGTCTCATACATAAGTAGATAGTCATGTCTCTACTGATAGAGAGAAGCGTCACCGAAGACATCTGGCACGGCGATCAGTAGTGTAGTAGGCATCATTCAGCCATACCTGTTGGGTGCCCTAACGTTACGAAGAGGAATCTCGGACCCGTCCTGGTCATACTGTGTATCCTGTGTGGGGCCTGATGGAGGAGTCGAACACATGTCCATCCACTCGTTGTGCTGCGACATGTAATCATGTATGTTCTCCCCGCCTTCCTGATCACTCTCCCACGGGGATCCAGACATAGACGCCTCATGTCCGAACATAGACGCCTGATATCCGTAGGCTCCTACAGGAGGGAACATCAGTACAGAACAAATACGTAGTCCCAATTGTTATTGAAAAGAATAATTATGAAGAGACATACCAGCTGGCTGTGGTTGCAACACGAAGCCCGCCGTGGGACCCTGCTGCTATGGGTGTGGCTAAAACGTGAAGCCCGACATGGGACCCTGATGCTGGTGCTGCCACGCTGAACTTCCCGCCTGGTCAGGAGGGGGTGGCCTAGTCGTCGATTTTTGTGCTAGTCGTGGACGCGGATGATGTCGGTACTATGTGGGTTCTTGATGGTGCGTGGAGAGACACGGTTGCTGCTGCTGTGTGGGGGGACGCGGGGGGGGGGGCATTGTAGGGGCTGCTGGTGAACAATGTTCAAAGTGCGGGTGCACGTGATAGCCTCGTAGACAGCTCGTATCTTCTGGTCTCCTTTGGAACTTGGTACACGTGCTAATATGGTCCAACATTTCACCTACGCCAAGTGGTGCATCAAGGAGAACAAGTTAACCCAGGCAACTCTCGCGAAGACAGATCCTGCTCATTTATAGCGTTTGAAAAAATTACATTTACAATTTTCTCCAAATGATCTGAATTTTGTACCACATTGTCTGATGGTCATGTTGATCATCCGTACCAAGTGGGACAAGTAGTGGATGGGTGCAACTAGCCCAAACCAAGACCAAACACCTTCTGACATAATCTTAAAAACCAAGTTCAGGCCATTCCCACTATTCTCCTTGAGCTAGAATCCAATCTACCATGACACAGATACCCTACGTGTTGATCATGCCAAGTCTCGTGTATGGGAGAACATGATAACCCGGTCAAACCTCCTAAAATCACCTGCTGATCATTTCCATGTCTGGTCAGCTTTGCACTGCCAAACATGTCTAAATGTGCACAAACTTGGTACACCTGCTAAGTTGGTCTAACATTTCACCTACACCAAGTGGTGCATCAAGGAGAACAAGTTAACCCGGGCATATCTCGCGAAGACAGGTTCTGCTCATTTATAGAGTCTGAAAAAATTACATTTACAATTTTCTCCAAATGATCTGAATTTTGTACCACATTGTCAGATGGTCATGTTGATCATCCGTACCAAGTGGGACAACTAGTGGATGGGTGCAGCTAGCCCAAACCAAGACCAAACACCTTCTGACATAATCTTCAAAACCAAGTTTAGGCCATTCCCACTATTCTCCTTGAGATAGAATCCAAACTAACATGCCACAGATGCCCTACGTGATGATCATGCCAGGTTTCATGTATTGGAGAACATGATAACCCCGCCAAAACCCCTAAAATCACCTGCTGATCATTTCCAAGTCTGGTCAGCTTTGCACTTCCAAACATGTCTAAATGTGCCCAAACTTGGTACACCTGCTAAGATGGTCTAAGTTTTCACCTACGCCAAGTGGTGCATCAAGGAGAACAAGTTAACCCGGGCAAATCTCGCGAAGACAGATTCTGCCCATTTATAGAGCTTGAAAAAAAACATTTGGAATTTCTCGAAATGATCTGAATTTTGTACCACATTGTCAGATCATCATGTTGATCATCCGTACCAAGAGGGATAAGTAGTGGATGGGTGCAACTAGCCCAAACCAAGACCAAACACCTTCTGACATAATCTTAAAATTCAAGTTTAGGCCATTCCCACTATTCTCCTTGAGCTAAAATCCAAGCTACCATGCCACAGATGCCCTACGTGATGATCATGCCAAGTCTCGTGTATTGGAGAACATGATAACCCCGCCAAAACCCCTAAAATCACCTGTTGATCATTTTCAAGTCTGGTCAGCTTTGCACTGCCAAACATGTCTAAATGTGCCCAAACTTGGCACACCTACTAAGATGGTCTAACATTTCACCTACGCCAAGTGGTGCATCAAGGAGAACAAGTTAACCCGCGCAAATCTCGCGAAGACAGGTTCTGCTCATTTATAGCGTTTGAAAAAAATTACATTTACAATTTTCTCCAAATGATCTGAATTTTGTACCACATTGTCAGATGGTCATGTTGATCATCCGTACCAAGTGGGACAAGTAGTGGATGGGTGCAACTAGCCCAAACCAAGACCAAACACCTTCCCACATAATCTTAAAAACCAAGTTCAGGCCATTCCAACTATTCTCCTTGAGCTAGAATCCAAGCTACCATGACACAGATGCCCTATGTGATGATCATGCCAAGTCTCATGTATTGGAGAACATGATAACCCGGTCAAACCTCCTAAAATCACCTGCTGATCATTTTCAAGTTATGTCAGCTTTGCACTGCCAAACATGTCTAAATGTGCACAAACTTGGTATACCTGCTAAGATGGTCTAACATTTCACCTAAACCAAGTGGTACATCAAGGAGAACAAGTTAACCCGGGCAAATCTCGCGAAGACAGGTTCTGCTCATTTATAAACCTTGAAAAAAATACATTTACAATTTCCTCCAAATGACCTGAATTTCGTACCACATTGTCACATGATCATGTTGATCATCCGTACCAAGTGGGACAACTAGTGGATGGGTGCAACTAGCGCAAACCAAGACCAAACACCTTCTGACATAATCTTAAAATTCAAGTTTATGCCATTCCCACTATTCTCCTTGAGCTAGAATCCAAGCTACCTTGACACAGATGCCCTACGTGATGATCATGCCAGGTCTCGTGTATTGGAGAACATGATAACCCCGCCAAAACCCCTAAAATCACCTGCTGATCATTCCCAAGTCTGATCAGCTTTGCACTGCCAAACATGTCTAACCTTGGGTGCAACTTGTTTCGGCCATTCCCACTAATTTCGTTGAGGTAAAATCCGAGAAATCATGTTCCGGCTGTTTCGGAAGTGTTCTTCCACTCGTCATTTGAAAGCGCTGATTTTGCTCGTTGAAAAATTTATTACACTCATTTAAAAAATGCATTTTAACATTTATAGGTTATTTCATAACACCGACATCAATGGTGACAGCATATATGTATAACCGTCATTTAAAAAACAGGAAACAAAAATCACACACTTGGAAACAATGTACACATATATGTATGACAACAATTGTTCATGAATTCAAAACAATGCTTTTACTCATACGAAAAAAATGGTTGCATCACTCTCAAAACACAATGATTTAAATTCAGTAAAACAAAAATCCCTCTTTTTCTAGAATTTTATTCCAATCATTTAGTAAACAAAAATCCACTCGTACAGCAGATCGGGAGTGATGTTTCTCTGAACAGTCGAAAAAACACATTTCTATGCTTCTGAAAAAATGGTTTCGTTCAGATCAAAAAAACTAAAAAAATGTAAATTCAGTCATACAAAAAATAATTTTCACTTGTCCAGACCATAAAAAAATAACTCATTTGAAAATCTTCTTTCATCCAGATCAAAATCATAGTACACTCATCTAAAAAATGCATTCCGGGAGGAACTAGAAGATGCATTTTCAAATGTTTCCCAAGGAGTTTGTTTTTTTGATTGGGAGACGCAAGTGTCTGCGTTGCGTGGCTCGCGGCAGGCCATGTATTTGACCAGAGGCGCAGGCCACCGTTGGCAGGGTCAGGCCAAGCACGCGGTTGCATTGGATGCCCGTTTTAATAGTAAACAGTGACACAAGTACCGACACGATCTGTTCCACTGTGCTATACGTGAAAAGCTGAGTGGTAGGCATGGGGGTAGGGGTATGGCGCTGCGCTGTACTCAGAACGTGGGTGCTTGAAAGGTGCGCGTGGCTTTGACTGAAAATCAAACTTATTCCATTGCATATTACCCTAAAAAGTTCGAGGGTACAGCATAAAGCTTAAAAATACAAGGTCTTTGTAAGAGTGGAACGACGCGGTACTACTACTCCATTGCCCATGTGTTAACTATATCGGCGATGTTCACCGGCAGGGCCGCCTGGTTCTCATTCATTTGCACGAGCTCCGCGAGAATCTCCTGGCGCTCTGCAACGATGGCGCCCTGGATGATCAACAGACAGCAATTCTTAGTAAATCTATGAAATATAATAAAACACAAACGTGCGAAGGGAAAAAATGGTTTACTTGTGACATATCCGCCATCACATTCCTCCCATCAAAGTGTTTGGCCACGCGAGTAATCCACACCCTCGTGTCCCTCCTGCAAAAGTGTGTTGAGTAAGTACACAGATTTATCAGGACATCCGCATGTTCCAGGATAAAACTTACAGTCGCACTGTGGTCGGTGAGGTGGCGTGGAATATTTTCTCCCACCTGATGCAGTCAACCTTCCAATTGTTGAACAACTTGTAAACAAGGGTGAAAAATGCAACATGCAACTTGTCAGCGACAGCTTCTAGAAGTTCCTTGCGTCGCTGTGTGGTACAGCTGCCATACGAGGGATCGAAAATGTTGATTGTCTTCCGCTGCATGTCCCAAGCGTACAAGCACCATCCGAAATCGAAGATTGTCGGCAAGAAAAACTGCACAAACAAAAAAAGATGAGACGTGTGCGGTAAGTTGCAAAGCATTTTGGCCGTTATGTCGCTTACCATGGTGCACTCCGCGATGTTGAATGACACGTCAGGCCCAACGAGTTGCGCGCGTACCGACAGCAGAGTCCAAATTTCTTCTCCAGCGAGTGTGGCAGTCTGAGATAAATATAGAAATAAATGCCGTCAGATAATTATGAGGAAGGTATGCGAACAAAATGTTCTGTTTAGAGCACTGACCGCTATATCTGGCTCTAGAAATTTGCGCCAGCGTGGAGTGTTATTAGGGTAAAGGATTGACCCGTCGATCTGGTCTTGGCGGCGAAAAATCAGCGCACACACCTCGTGGTCGAGTTGGTCTTTTCCTGCGATCTGCATCATGAGTGGCCGCGGGGTGATGGAAATGTACCTCGGCGTGGCGTGTGATATAATTGGCCTATGTATAATAATGTTAGATCGATGAAGAACGCAGATCAAACACGCATTAACCTCTTGGGGGGTAGGGGGTGGGCTTTGCACGTACCTTTCGAGCTCTTCTGGTGATATGGTGTTTAAAAAAACGTCAACCGCTTTCCATACGGAGACCAGGACGGTAGGACGATCTCGGCCGTCGTTCCAGTGCGGCGTGGCATACGCTGCATGTATGGCTTCATGCTTGGGCGGCAAGTCGCGCGATGACTGGCCAAAAAGCACTGCGCCGGCGGGGTGCGTGGCATCTCCGTCCAGCATCATAATCAACCCCGCAAGCCCGTCCCACTACCCTTTCTGTTCGTCTGCTGGAGACTGGCTGATAACCAAGCTCTTGGACGGGGCAAACCTGACCGGTCGACACTGGTGGTCTCGTGGTCTGACGAAGCAAACGAGTCAAACGAACCAAATGTGTAAGCTTGACACGTCGAAAACATGCGTGTAATTGAGCAGATGAAAAAAAAAAAAGCGGAAATTACCATGCACGACTGCTGCTTTCATTTTTTTTTTTGGAGCTGATGAGCCTGAGGAGGTAAACATCTTGCCAGTAGAGCTTTCTCCTATGTAAAATTATGGTTGTTACTCTGGTGAAAAGTTGTGCTTAACGAGGCAAGATTGGTTGGACGTACCGTCGGACTCTGACATATCCAATTTGCGTCGGTAAATGTTGGTGCACTGTGGAGATTCAGCATTGGGTGGATTTGTAATGATGATGCATGGCAGCGTACGGAGGCTGCAACAAATGCATCCCTCGCCAAGCTCGCTGACAAGTGCGTTCAGAAACGCGGTGTTTTCGTTAATCAAACCAGCTTTCAGTGTGTTTGCAAGCCTAAAAGTGGTGGCGTTATGCCTCTTCATCAGCATCCCGACCCTCGAACTAGCCTGGTTTTGCATACGAATGTGACGTGAACGAATCATTGTTTTTGCTCGAGTCATGGCCGTCAAGAGAAAAAAACGAAATTATGCATGGTCCCGCTTACCAGCTTCGGGTAATTTGCCTTCAGGTAGGTGGAGAAGTCGCCGCCAGTTGGAGTGCGGGCGAACCAAGGGGCTGGAGTCGCTGGTGATGGTGGGACCCCGTGGGCCACGTGTGGCAGCCTGAAGGAGATGAACATGCTGGTTGTCCGGGACACCGGATCCGGAGGTGTGTCCCACGCGCTCCTGGCGTAGCACACCTGCTCTGCACTGCGAATCTGTGGAGGTCAAATTAATCTTTGTAAGCACATGCAGTTCGTAAAAATGCGAGCTATTTGTTAATGCTATGAATGACAAGTCAATCAAGAAAAAAGACCATTGCTCCGGAGAAGTCTTGATTCCCTTTGTAATGCCCGACGCTACATTGAACGATCATACGCTTGTACTGCGTTTCGTCAAATGCGGCTATTCGAGGGAATGTGATGCGCGGGAGGTTTAGTAATCCAAGATCAAGATTATCTAGGTAAAAAAACCTACGGGGAAAAATAATTTGTTAGACGCGAAAATTTGTGAAAAATGGACCAAATCCCAAAACTGACCTGCAGGAAAAAATGGCAGGCATCCCGTCCTGCCTTGATATCTGCTTGCTTTGACTCTTAAGCATGCAGCCATGAGCTCTTCTAATATGTACTCGCACCAGTTAAACTCGGCGACATGATCTGTTTGTGCGACCGCACCCCAATAGTGACTGTTCGTGCGATCGTGGCTAGGTGATGGGGCGAGCAAATAACCAACAACAAACATGACAAAAGCCATCTTGAATGCGTCAATGTCGTGATTCGAGCTACCCTTCTCTAATGGTCTAGACAGGATTTCCTCAACGGCCGACAAAAGGTCTTTCCCATGCTGGCTAATGCCTAGGAAATCACGCACGAAAGTTGTGTCCGCGCCAGAAGCTTTCTGCATATGCAAAGGACCGCACGGCACACCTAAAATCTTGTGCACGTCAGATGCCCTAAACGATATTTGCCGCCCAGGACGAATGTATATGGTCCTGGATACTTCATCGACTCTAGACATGAGCCATATGCTTAACTTTAAATTCATCCTAGGGATGAGTGGCACGACCAAAATGCCTCCAAACTCTATCTCCTCAACCAGAGATTTTTTGAATGCATCAAGGGAATCTACCATGGCACATACTTTTGTGGGAGACGATCTTGATGTAGGAGATGGAGAGTAGGTTGCGTGCACATGATCATGTTGTCGTTCGTCCCCTGAGACTGCATGGACTCGTCCATCTGTGAAAGCAATAGCAGACGCGGGGTGAGTAAAACGTATAAGTATCAGGAAGCGGGCTGCCTCGCGGCCCGTGCGTGGGTGACTGACCCCGACTGACTGACACACCCTATGCGGACTGGATGTGGCTGGCTGGCCTCGGGGCAGGGAGGGTTGGGTTGGGGGTGGACCGGTCCGGTGGAGCACCCCACGCCGTTTTCCCCTAGTTCTCGACGGAAACCGGCCAGATCATCGGGGATATCGACTGGAAAGGGAAAGCGGTCTGCGGTCGAGACGATGCGGCGCGTACGTGCAGGGCGCAACTCATTTTGGGCTCGTGCGCGTCAGAGTACCGTGTGGTCGTATCGAAGGACTCCGCCGTGGTATCGTGCAGCTCGCCGCCACGTAGCGGTCGGTCGGTCGGCGATGCCCTTGCCTTGGCTTGTCACGTTGCCTCTCGTCGGGTCTCCGTCCTCGCCCAACTTCTGATGCATCGGTCGTGATCGTGCGTACAGTACGACCTTTGGCACCGGGCTAGCAACAGTAGCGTTAACGCCTCCCTCTCTCTCTCGGTCGCCTTGATGGTCACCGGTTAACCAGAGGGCCTATTTTTGTTTGCGAAAACAACAGGGACTGTTGATTCCTACTGGTCATCAGCGAACCACCAAACCGCTTTCACTACAAACTTTGATATAGTGGCATCACGTCCATGCTATACTCTGCCTTCGATCGATAGCAAAGCCATGCTATCGATCCCGTTCTGTGCGCGCATGTGCGACGGACGGAATATTCCCGCGAGCATGTGCCCCGTTCTGGATAAGGCAAAGAAAGACTTGCGGTTGAGACTTGCTACTACTGGTAAACGCGGTGTTCTATGTACTAGGGGTTGGGGCGCGCCCGTGGCGCGCCTCCTGAGGGGGAGTTGTGCGGTGCCAGCTAGTGGGCGCTGCTTCCACAGAGTTTTTTGTTCTGATTAGGGTATCTGACGTTGCTGTTAATAAAGGAACTGAGATTTGGAGCAGATGATAGCAGTAGAAATAAAATAGATATACACATCTTAACAGGCGGATGTCAGCCATCTGACTGAGAAAAGTACAGTTTACATACGCAACAGCATAGGTTTAGTATCCTCAAAAGGATCAAATAGCAGGGTCCAAAAGTAAACCATAGGTTAATCACGGAATAGAGCATAATTAGGAGTACTTAGTGCTAGATTATATTCACACAGGACTTGCGGTGTCTTCGATGGTTTGTCTAGAGGCGGTGCACGATGAGAACAAGGCGGCGCTTTGAAGTGACCCTGAAACGAAAAGCGCAAATATGTCCTTCGCGAATGTTGGCGCGGCGACAAAACTCGGACCAGTTGGTGGTTATAGTTGCCCTCTTGTCAGTTCCTAGCATGATGCGACATTTGGCGAGCAGACGCCCATTTGCGAGCTTGACCATGAGTGTATCATTATGTGGATCAATGTAGTCCAGCAGGTTCTGTTCAGTATAGTGTACCTGAAAATACTGTTAGGAGAAAGGCAGTGAATTTCATAAACATAAGAGTGTTGTGTGATATGGAAGATAGAGTGTGTTTTTGAGGTTACCATGCGCTGGCCTGGCTTGGCAAATGTTTTATTGATTGTGCACACATAGTAGTTGATGTCTGGCTTTTTGCGCAAGAACATAGCAAAGAGAGCGTCTACGTGGCGTTGATATAGCTTAACCTCATTACCCCAGTAACAGTGATTGTCAAGGTCTCCACAGTGCTGGATCCCACCAGGTGTTCCTGCATTGAGTTGAATGTAGGTGAGAAGGAAGTTAAGTAGCATTTGCAACAGCTGTAAATATCATAGTTTGTTTGGGAATAGAAATTTTAGTTATGTAACACCGTAGGTTGGGGCTTAGGCATGAAGTCATATAAGTGAGCTAAAGATTATTTTTGAAAACCAGAGAAGTTGAAGTTCTAGAACATAGCAGATGGTCAAATTGGTTTGTAAAATTGAGAAAGGAGAAACGATTTTTCAAAGATTGACACCAGCACTGTCATTGGAAGCCATCAGAAGGCATGCTGAAAGTAATCAGTACAAAAGGATACAAAGATTGAGTAAGGAAGAGTAGAACAGAGCAGTGTGATTGCAAAGTTTGTGAAACAGGGATGCTTAGAACAATCTGTACGAAAGGAATTAAAAAATGATGTAGCACACGTAGTGAATAGCTGAAGGCAGTAGACAAAGAAATACGCTCATACATGTTGGATTATGATGCTACGAGTCTGCTGTTTCATATATAAAATGTTAAAAGTAAGGTATGTGCTCACCGCGGATGATATACTCTGGATGCTCATCCTCTTCACTCTGTTCATCGTATGATTATAATTTAGCGTTAGAAATGTGAGATGTGATTATTCGCACTGCAAATGGTGTACCATAAGAATGATAGAATGAAACTATTTACTTGGAAAGAAAAGTAAAATGGAAGGCGATGGTGATTAATCTTTAACATGTTTTGGTGCTCATAAAATTGCGCACAAAGCTAGTGAGCTAGGTTCTCGAAATTAGGTTGAATTACTCTGTGTAGTGGGCGAAGTTTATAGAATGGCACAGACGGGAAATAAGCAACTATGTAAATAATTTGCTTAAGACGCATTTAGTTGGTGATATTATAGAACTTTTTCATTTCCTGAAAGTATCTACTCATGTATCATATGTACTCCATGGCGCATAAGATGCCAACGAAGCTGGTGAGTAAATAGGCATACAAAGAATATGGAAAAACGGTGCTAGCATTTACAGAAGTTGTGATGCATGTATATGGTCACAGATGTATCATTTATTCTTATAGTTGTTCTAGATTCACATAATGACATATGTAGCAACTAAGTGAGACAGCAGATCGCGAGAGAGCAAACCATGGCCTCAAAAGTTGCAGATCTAAAAAGACGCTATGAGTGGAGTAGGCGAAAAAAAGCGGTTCATTTCAAACTGTATGACTAAAACCGATGGGAGAATATTAGCTTGCAAAAGTATAAAGAGGCAGGATAAAGATTAGAGGGCGGATTCGCTACCTGCTCGGATGCGGAGCGATTTGGCGTAGTGGTCGCAGACGAAGAGGAGGCGTGTCGACGGCGACCTTCGCGCGCCTGACGCTGCGTCGGCTCCGCATAGCCATGGTGCTTGGTGAGGTGCCGGAGATAGTCGCGGCAGATCCTGCACATCCGCATGGTGGCGGATGTAAACCCTGGAGGCGTTGGATTTTTTTTTGAAAGGTGGAGGCGTTGGATTTGGCGTGGGAGGAAATGGGGATAAGTAGCAAAGCAAACAACACGAACCCTGAAACAAGGCGATTCGCGCTGACACTCTGCTGCGCCGCCGAGCAACAGAACGTTCACGCGCAGCAGCACGATCCGCAGCAGGATCAGTCCAGCTCATATCGTGTGCACCTAACAACAATACTAAGGAACTAAATTCTGCTTTGGCGCAGGAATACGAAGATGAAGACGTGAAAGGAAGAACCAGAAAGTAATACGAACATGAAGATGTGAAAGGAAGAACGAGAAAATAAATAGCAGTGTAATTATCACAGATGTGTACCTCAGGTCGAAACACGAGGTAGCTGGGAAAGCCAATCACCAACGAGAAACAACAACCACGTTCCCTGATGAACATAACATAGGCTCAGGTCGCCGAGCATAAACACAAACAGGTAACGAGCAGTAATCCATGAAGAAATAAGCGGAATGAAATTGAACTCAAAAAGAAACTTAATCATAGAAAAGGTACAGATCAACGTAAAGATCAACAGATAAACCCAAAGATTCAAACAAAGGACCATCTAATTTGTATAGATAATAAATTCACCCAAACCAAACTATAGAAAAGCAACGGATCAACCTAAAGATCAAAGCAAAGTCCATCAACTTTTTATAACTAATCAATGTAGCCAAACTAAACTACCTTCTTATCTACTGTAATGGAACACAGATCAAAGCAAAGTCCATCAACTTTTTATAACTAATCAATTTAGCCAAACTAAACTACTTTCTTATCTACTGTAATGGAACACAGATCGAAGCAAAGTCCATCAAATCAATTTAGGCAAACTAAACTACTTTCTTATCTACTGCAACGAAGCACAACAAACGCATGCACGGTCTACACAGCAGCCTGCACGATGGCGTGACCAGACAAGAACAGGAGTTGAGCCGTGAAACAAACAAAATAGGCTCTGGACGCATGCACGCACTGGACGCATGCAGCAAAAAGGAATTAAATACAGCAGGCAGAACATGTCTTACCTTGCCAGAGAATGATACGGACGTCAGGAAACCTGGACAGAAATGCAAACAAGCAACAAAGAACATTTCAGCTCACAGACATTTCATCGAACAGAAGACGAGCAAGAAAAACCTTACCTCTTCAAGCAGCAAGCCGAGCGGTAAAGAAGAAGCTGAATGACCCTGCAGCAAGAAGATAAAGAGAAGTGAGAAGAACATCACCTTTGCGGGTTAGGAAAGGTAAAGCAAAGCGAGCACATGCATGAAAAACCAAGAACGACGGCGACGTTGGTAGGGAGAAGAAGAACACGAACCTCAACCGTACGCGACAACCGAAGGAAGGTGCGCCATCGCGAAAACCCAACCAAAGACCGGTGTGCTAACAGGAAAACCAGCAAGGAGACGGCGGGGTGAACTGGAAGCAGCAATGGCGAGAAGCGATTGAAAGGAGGGCGAGGAAGAGAGAACTGATGGCCTCGTCTGTTGAAGAAAAGGGGCAGGGAGGAAGTAAACAGCAACCCACAGAATTGCTTTACACACAGAGAAAGCAACGAACCCACCACAGGAACACAAACACGTAGCTACGCAGGCCCACAGTCAGCGGCACGGTAAGGAGAAGCGCAGTTGGATCGAGGCCGGCTCCTCGCACCGCACAGGACGAACGGACGAAGCGGAGAAGCCGCGCACCGCCCCTCCACGAAAAGCAAACAGTACCCCTGCACGGCCCTGGCAGGTTCACCACCCAAAGCGCTGTAAAAATCAAAAGAACCCACGTACACCAGCCCCCTCTGGCTGACAGATGGGACCACCGCACGCAGGGGCCAGCTGCAGCGACGCGGGCACAAAGAAACGACGCGTGCGGCCCTCACCGTGAAGGAGGCTTCCTTTTACCCAGGGGCAGCCCAACCGCAGCGCTTTGTCCGGCGGGCAATACAGCTGCGCTCACCCCTCTCACGCACCCAACACACTGTAAAGCGGGACCAACCCATGGCGGGGGCCAGAAACGCAACTGGGTACAGCTATGGCGGGTAAAAAAGCAGCGGCACACCCCTCAGGCCTTCACCCACCACGCCGCGTCGCACCACCCAACGAGGAAACTGACAGTGCGGGCCCAAGGAAACGACGGCCCACAACGCATAGGCAAGCAGCCAAGAGCACCCCTCCTCGTGAAAAGCTGCACGGCCAGCCATGCACAGCCATGAACCAACGTACGCACACGTCGATTGACTCCAGTAACACGCGATGGAGCGGCTCCAGTAAAAAACGCAGCGATTGCATCCAGCGAGTCCAGAGTAACAGCGCCACCTTGATGACATGGCACACGCGAGAGGGCTCCCAGAGGTTCGCTCTTGGAGAGTGTAATGACTGTACAGCAGCAGCTGGCCTTCCTTCTCTTGGGCGTGCAGCAATCAACGACGCAATGCCTATTTATACCCGTGTGTAAAACTCTGTAAAATGCCCCGCCAAGTCGTTCACTTTAGTCCACCGTCAAGTCGTTTACTTTAGCCTTCCTCAAGCTCACCTATTTATACCCCGCATAGTCGTTCACTTCAGTCCACCGTCCCCATCCCAGTCCACAACCACAGTGCGAGAAGCAGATGCCCGGAGGAGCAATGGAAGAAGGAAGAGCTGCAGCACTTGAGGCGTAGAAGCGCCTCCTGCGGAGGGCCCGCCGGCTCGTGTCAGCCGCCGCACGCGGCCTTCTAGCCGGCGCGGTGGTAACGCTGGCCATCCTTTCGACCGGCCACCCGAAGATGAACAACGCCCGCATCGCCCGCTCAGCCGGCCAATCGGAGATGATCAATGGCCAGCTGCCCCGCTCAGCCTTCGCTCTTGGACTCGAACAAGAATATCGTTTAGATCATTGTGGGAGGGGGGGCAGGGGGCCATAGCCCCCCTCCCACTTATATTAACATGAAGCCACATAAAAATTATGTCTTTATGGCCCAATTTTATCCCTATATTGAATAATAATATATACATTATCACCAGAACAATCCTTATCTTGATCTCATTCAAGGCCAACATTGGTCTAGAAAAGCTCCATCTGCATTATACAAGCCAGCATGAGAAAACTTGCATCACTGTATACAGAAATCGACAATCACAATTGTAATCAAGGCAAGAATGAGACTACTTACTGTAGACCACCCACGCGTCGTGCTTGGTAGTAACACACAAATCCTCCAATGTTAACCTGAGGGTATCGCCCATGAAGTATTCTGTGGAAGACGAGTAAATTGCAAAAAATCACCATAATTGTGGACCCTAAATCAAAAAACCATCACCATTCGTTTTTTTTTTTTAGCAAAAACCCACCACTATTGTGCTGACAGTTTGAACGCTGATTGGTCAATTAGAGCAATTTGATTGAAAATCTGACGAGTAGGTCCCACTGTCACGTGCCACGTGGCGCTGGTGAAGACGGCGCTCGTCACACCGTTTGAATCACCCGTTAGGTTGACTTAGGACCCACCCCACTACAGTCAGCGTTGCCCCCGCCGATGGGGTCGATACCGCAGCGCCGCCCTCGTGCGCGCCGGCCGGCCCCGCCGCCACGTCTGCGCAGCTCGCACCGCCGCCGCTGCTCCTTGCGCCCGCCGCCCGCCACCCTCTTTTCCTCATCCTCTTCTCTCTCTGTGCGCGTCTGCAAGCCACATAGCTGCGGCCATGGCTCGGTCGGAGGTCAAAGCCGGTGGATCTTATGCCGCACGATCTAAAGCTCCGATTAGCCCCGGACCACATTCTTTGCTTCCTCGCGTCTCCAGGAGGTTCGTCAGGTGCCGCGCCGAGCTGGGCAAGATCGGGAGCTTGGCGACGACGAGCACCGAGCCGTGGAGCGAAGCCGTCGAGGTGAGCCTCATCAACGCCGGAACCCGTCGTCGTTCGCGCGCGAATACATACGCACGTACAGGTGTACAACAAGCTGCTTGATTGATTCATACGGAGGCTAGCCAGCTATGTACTGGCGGATGGATTGACCACCTCCGGGAGCACCCGTGCGCATGGCGAACGGCGAGCCCGGCGCTCGGACGCGTGCAGCGGCCCGGAGCAGCACGATGGCCAGGGCGTGAGCCGGGGTCTCGGGCCTGCACGGCGTAAAGTACGCATGCACGGCGGCTCGGACGCAGAGGCGGCGCGGTGGTGGCCACCACGCGGCGGTGACAGCGCACGGTGGCGGCGACAGCTCGGCCGAAGTATGCGGCCAGCACGGCGATGCCCGTGATCAGGGAGGAAGAGGAGCATGGGGTGGCCGTGGACGTAGTCAAGGACCTTGAAGACCCAGTGGCGCACTACCCCGGCGGCGCGGCCGCCTCTTGCCACGCTGCCTGCTAGGTGTTCGATCAAATGCAAGGAGACAGAGGAGGGTCTCTGAGAGCTCGACCATGGCGGAAAGGAGGCGTCCGGGCTACTGCTAATCCATTTGAGCATGTAGGCGCGTGCACAGCTTGCACGAGGTGCAGCAGCATAAGAACTCCGTGGTCCAGTGCCGGCGCTGGTTGGCTTCCGACGAGCCGAGCGTCGTCCGGAGCGGCGTCCATGGCGGGCAGGAGCTGCAGCGGCGGGCGGTGCGCCATGTCCGACGGTGGCGCAGGGCTCGGGCGGTGGGCGAGGGGGACCCAGCTGCACCGGCGGGCGCGCGTGCGGGCAGACCCAGCTACCGTGGCTGGCGCTGCCGCGCGAGTCAAAGCCCCTATCGACTTAACAGTATAGGCTAACGGTGTGACATTTGACTGCCACGTCAGCACTTACAACTGGGTCCCATCCATCAGATTCTGCGTTAAAAGCTGCTTATTGATCGATTAGTGTTTTTTGCAAAAGGATTACTGAATACCTGGTGGTTTTTGCAAAAAAAAAAAAAACAAATGGTGGTGTTTTTTTGATTTAGGGTCCAGAATTGTGGTGGTTTTTTGCAATTTACTCGTGGAAGACAGATGCACAATTATGCTCTCAGAGGCCTCACAAAAGAAGCATCTACCTGTTAGAATCATTTGTAAAGGCAATACTCCATCGATTTAAGTCACAGAAATGCCTTTCTGATTACAAATTACTCGAGATCGAGGCCGGGGCAGCTTACAGGGCTCATCTTCATTGTAATGATCTATGGGGAGGCACTGAGGTGGCTTTGCTGAATCTCCTTCGCGTAGGAGGCCGCGCTTGCGCGGTGCGTCGCTGGGCAGCAGCGAGAGCGCCCTGATGTACACGAGATGGGCTGCGTCCAGAAAGGCCCCATCCTGGGATACATATTTTCTTCATCACCCTCCGTAGTAGTCTGAGCAGTAGCTGCTGTCGCCATCATGGAGATGGGTGGATCCACGTCGGTCAAGGCTGAGAAACTCCCCATTGCAGGATCGCGAGAGAAGGTGGTCGACGGCAAGTGGCGCAGGAGGTACATGATATCGCAGACGCGGTGGTAACTTAGCGGCGTGTTGGCTTGCTACAGATCATCCAGGATCGGGTTGAGGAGGGGGAGGGGCGAAAACATGTTTTAGAACACCTGCACCCAGGCCCGTCTATCCTGGCCATCCATTTCCGCATCGCGATTTGTGCAAGTACATTTCTTTTTTTTTGTTTTTCTCACATAGAACATGTTTTGAACTTCAAACTTCCGCAGCACAACAAAGCTGTCTAACTAGAATCTGGGATAAAACTTTCAGATTTTTTCGTCCAACATAAATATACAAATTAAGATTTGTTTGGTTAATTTTTTTTCTTATTTTTAGTATTTATGTCGGACCAAAAAATATGAAAGTTTTATCTCACGTTCTAGTTAGAAAGTTTTGCTGTGCTGCAAAGTTTGAGGTTCAAGACATGTTCTATATGAGAGAAACAAAAAAGAGAAATTTTCATGTAGAATGTTAGTTGTGTCGCACAGATCTCAAAGCAACATTGAAGAGCTAACATAGATGGGCCTCGGTGCAGGTGCTCAAAAAATCTGCGTCCGGGGGAGGGGCACGCTCCACGCCATGAACCGCGCGAGCTGCTCCGGCACAGGGTACTTGGCTTCACGCGCGGCTAGCACGAGGGCGGTCTTGGCCCTGCCCGTCGAGCATGCATCATTGCTGGCTTGCTGCCGCGGTGGTGGTGGACGAGGAAAACGGCGAGGTCGTGGCCGGCGAGGCGGAGGAAGCGTGTCGCCTGGGCTTTGTCGAGATAGCGGAAAGTAGCACCGCAGGAAGACGACGGCGCCGGCGTGGGACCTGCGCGCGACGTCCAGGAAGCTGTCCTTGGAGAAGACCTCCAAGGGCCGCACCTCCGGGGCGATGAGGGTGCCGTGGACGGCCAGGACGAGGGCGCTGAGGACGATGTTGGCGACGGGGCCGGCCGCGAGACCGACGGTGAGGCCGCCGAAGTAGATGTAGCGGGCGAGGCTAGGCATCTCGGCGATGGGCAGCCGGCGCATCGCCTCGAGGTAGAGAGCGGCCATCTCGTCGAAGTACTCTGGAGGCTGCGGCGGTGCCAGGGGCCTGGGCCGCCAGTCGCCGTGGACGGAGGTCCACTTGGAGCAGTCTTCGTCGCCATCCTTCTTCCCGGCGGCGGTGCTCCAGTCGTTCCAGACACGAACCCGGTACATGTCGCGGCGGATGCCTCTCATCAAAACTCATCGGCAGATCCATGGGACGTAGCCCCGCGGCGGCGGTTAGGCTTCTCGATCTCCGACTCTAGCCCACGTTTTCGCTTTGGTTTTCGTTTTCGTTTTCTTTTCCCCAGCAAAAGAAAAGCCTCCGTTTGGGGCACTGCTAGCCGCCGGCGCGCCGGCCCAAATTTGGGCTGGTCGCTCCCTAGCCGCTCGATACCAGTCACCCTGGCCGATGGATCTAAAAAAAAAAAAACGGTTCGCCCAGGTTCTTCCTCCTCACATCTCACGCAGCTCACCCTCCTCCCGGCATCTCGCGCAGCTCCCCCCCCCCGCCCCCGGCATCTCGCGCAGCTAACCCCCGTGTCGCCGCGCTCACCCTCCACCTGCGCCCTGCCCGCGCTCGTCCTCGGCCTCGTGCTCGCCGGCAACCTGCCTTTCTCCTGTCGCCGGTTGGCTGCAGTTCGTAGCAATGGTTGTAGCAAAAAAGCAACGCTTGCAGCTTTGCGCGAGTATGGTTGTAGCTTGTGCGAAACACCGTGGTAGCATTCTCCGATGATAAAGTATCGATGGTTGCAGCTCCCATGAGCATAGTTGTAGCAGCGCCGATTCCAGTCACCGGTCATCGCCACGAATGGTGGTAACAATCGATGTCGTCGATAGTAGCTTCCTGGAAGACGATTGCAGCTTTTTTCTTTGGTCGCCGGTGCTCGCAGCACTATGGGTTGCAGCTCCGTGCACCACCGTTGTAGCTTTTCCAGAATATTGTTGTAGCTTTTCTCTGGTCGGTCGGTCGTAGCTCGTCGTCGCGCCCCAACCAGCATCGAGCATTGCTGGTTCCAGCAAACTTCTCACCGATTGCAGCAAAAAAAGTCGCCGGTTCCAGCACTTAGAGGTTTGCTCGCAACCATGGATGTAGCAATTTTGATCGCCAGTTCCAGCAAATCCAGGTGCCGGTTCCAGCAAAAACAACATGCCACTATCGTTGCTTCCGCGGGTTGTAGCAAAAAAGACAGCCGGTTCCAGCATCCGGTGTAGTCGGTTGTAGCAAAAAAGTTTGCCAGTTGTAGCTCCCATCCTGGCCGACTCCAGCACCGGCAGTGAGCAGCTTGTAGCATCCCCATGGCTCGGCCCGATGCATCGTCGCTCTGTAGCTCCTGCTTGGTAGCACCACTTGCTGGGGATGGAGGAGGAGAGAGATGGGTGAGAGGAGGATGGACATGGAGAGCACTGACGAAGGGAGAGGGATGAGAGAAAACAAAGAAGAGGGCAGACGGGGGAACGAGTGGCTGACGGCTCTTGTGAAGAGACAAGGTCGAGACAAGGAGAGGACAGCGCGGCTATAGCTCAGCGTGTGGGACGCGTGAGACGTTTGATTTGCTCTGATCGAACGATCCGTGCGCGATAGGCCGAAGCTTCGGCCGGCCTGCCGGCTACAAGCGTTTCCCTTTCTTTAATCTCTCTCTCCATCTCTCCCAGCGAAATCCATCTCTTCTTTCCTTGCTTGCTTCTCTCTAATAATCTATCTAAAGAAAAATAAATAAACCAACAAACAAACGCCCTTGGATTCCGATTCGATCGAGGTCTCTCCGGCCGGGGCCTCCCGTACGTACGTCCAGAACACAGTGGCGGAGCCAGGATTTCCAACGTGGGTATGCATGGTGAATTTTTTTTGCTTCACAACAATGTAAGAAATAAAAAAGTTCATAACACCGATGTTGATCTTGAACTTGGTTTTCAACGTCGATAGATAACAATGTTGGTGTTGATGTCGAACTTATCTTTGGCGCCTTTGAAGCAGCTCTGTCCCACAAACGCTTCAAATCACCGCCCTTGTTATTCATTTTTCACACCTATACAAAAAAATGCATGTTACATAGTGATGGTGGCATGGTGGGAAGTCTTACAGATTTGAATGTTCATAATTCAGAAATTAAGATGCTTGAAATTCACCTTGTTTTTCTTCGACTTCTTCACAAATTTTATAGCCAGCCAATGCAAACCGAATTCAATATTTACTGGATGCTACAATAGATTAATCAAAATAAAATTAGGGAATGAAGATAATCCTCTATTCTTAGCAAACAATTAAGACAAATCAATAATAAACACTCCCTGACTCGCAAAAATCAACCTGACAATGGGAGAACTGCCCACGCCGCCGTCGTTGCCGACTTTCTTGCTAGATGGCAGATGCGTGTGCGCCGCTGCAGCCTGCAGGGGACGCTATGAACAGGCGCGAAGGAGATCCATTCGCGGCGGCTTCCGATGGCCGATGCGGGCATGCGGATGCGGCGCGGGGATGTGCCCCAATTCCTCGATGCGGCGCAACAGCGGTTGAATCAGCGAAATCGTCGAGTTGAAGGCTCCTAGTCGAGTTGTCTCCTCGGCTTCAAATCGAGCAGCATTCTGCCTCGAAAGATACGGCCTAGTAGCAACCTACGAGGTTTAATTTCGTAATAATTTGTAAGAGATTGTGAAAACTTAAATAAGATAGAATTTTTTTATCAATTTAACATTTTGGTTGGTTTCACGTAAGAATGTACGCTAATACAAAAATATATTAGTGAATTTGAAATATATTCTTGAAATATATTTTTTATGGATTAAAAGGTAGTGGATTCAAAAAAATGTTCATGAATTTGAAAAATGTGTGTGAATTTGAAATATGTTCATGAATTGGAAAAAATGTTCGAGAATTCAAAAAAAGTGGACTCAAGAAATGTTCGTTAATTAAAAACAATGTGAATTTTAAAAACATTTGACCAAACTTTAAGATCGCGGGCGAAACTTGAGCGATCGCGGCGCAATCGCTGGCTGGAAGGCTTCCCGCGACGCTATGCCTTAAAAAACACGATCTGGCGCCAATCAGGCGATCGCGGGGCGAAACAGCGCGAAACGCCTTTGCTCTCGCTCCAATTTCGCTGGTACAGGCCGAAATAGAGGCCCAAATAGAGCACGGCCCAAGTTTGCCCCGATATAGAGCAGCTCCTCCGAGAAACCTAGCTCAGCGTTCTTCCCATTCCCTCCGAAAAGGTTGCGGCGGCTGAGCGGTTCTCCCATTTGTGCTCGGCGGGCCGGCGGCTGCTTCGCCGGAAGTCGGATGCAGTGGCTGGCGATACGGCAAGGCGGCGACCAGTGCTCTAGGCAGCAGCCGCGACCGGTACGGCAGGGCTGCGACCACGCCTCCGCAAGGCAGCTCCAGTGACACCACGCTGCGCAATGCTGCGACGGCGACGAGGGGCCTCTGCAGGGCGACGTCGATGAGTCCGCACTCCACAATGACATCTCATTCTCAAACGGATCCAACTCCCAGTCCCAGTGCATCTCCAGGAGGTACAAGAGTCCTCTGATCCTCTGTATCATTTGCTGATTCAGTACAAGCAACAGAACATGGCGGGCTCTTGGATTGCACGACCTGTAGCTTAGATTTTCAACATATCTTCGAATTTATACTGAAATTCCTCTGTTTTTCTGCTGAAAATACTCTGTTTTTTCTAGACAAACATGCACATGTACTGTTGCCGCTAAATGGCATAGCGGCCGCTATCGCCCGCTATAGCAGCGGTAGCGTTTGGAGGAGTCAGCCGCGAAATGCTTTTGCCCGCGATCTTAAACTTTGCATTTGACAGTTCAAAACAATTCATGGATTAACGAAATTCACAGATTTTTTAAAAAATGCCAGGATTTGGAAAAAAAAAACCTTTGTGAATTCAAAATATGTTCACAAACTGGACGAAGTTGGTGAATTCAAAAAATAGCCACGGATCTAAAAATGTACATGAAATAGAAAAAATGTTCAAAAATTTGAAAAAAAGGGTCACGGATTTATAACATGTTTGCGAATTAGAAAAATTGTACGAGGATTGAAAAAACTATCGATGAATTTAAAAAATGTTGAATGCAAAAATGTTGGCAAATTCACAAATTTTATAATTTTTTGTGGATTTGCAAAAAAAGCAAATTTGGAAACTGTTTGTATGTTTGAAAAAAGTTCAGCATATTGAAAAACCATCATTAATTTGAAAAATTTCTGCCAATTTAAGAAACATATCTGAATTAAAAATGTCAAAAGAAGAAAAACAGAAGAAAAACTAAAAAAACATTGATAAAAATGAAGGAAAGGTTCCTAAAATCAACACAAAATCTTCCATAAACCGTTCTTGCTGATAACACAAGCGTTTCGGTTCCAATGGAACGGCCCACCTTGGTACAATAGTGGGCGATCGAGAGGGATACCGTTATAAGCGATAAGCAGGACATATCATTTTCGACGGGGTAGCCGTGCGTTCTCCCGGGACATTGATCCGGCGCATTGGGCTGGCCAGTCGTGGTTGGGCCCATCGGACGATAGCGCCTACAGCGCTCCAGCACTAGCTCCGGAACTTGCAGTGGTTTGTGCTCGTCCGAAATCCGATATAGTTCCTGATGCATGGTTCTTGACGACCATAGCTACGACACATAGACCAAGTGGATCTTGGCATGTTCCGATAGTTGCAGTCAATACGTTAGATTCTCCATAGGTGCCAACAATTGATAGGAGCTGAAATACCCGACGAACTTGGTATTTGCTTGCTGCATCGGTGAAATTTGAATGTAGGGTTGAACTCAAAGATAAACCTAATCACCGGCGACAATGAGCGATTAGAATGTTTGCGATCTGCAAACTCCTTCATTTTCTGTTGAGCTCGATGTAGATATTGGTTTGCGGTCTTCAATCCATTTGTGCAAATTGGCTGCCACGGGACATATGAGTCTGTGACGCCAAAGTAATCGCGGGTGATGCCCATACAGAGGGAAGAACATCATCATCCCGATAGCGGAATCATGTGTACCCGAATTTCATCAACGGAATCCACTTATGAACACTGACTAACCTTTTCTTGTTTGAAACACTTACCCCTTCAAAATATTGGATATGGAGGAAGAGCACGGTCCACCTTATAATATACACCCCCGTTCACAAATATCAGATGTTTTAGTTATTTTAATATGGACTATATACAGACTGAAATGAATGAACAAACACAATAAAACATGTCTATATAAATCTAATTGAGGAAAAAGCTGAAACATCTTATATTTGTGAACGGAGAAAGTATTTAAAACACACTGAAGTGAACGGAAGCAACTCAAAGTACGAAGAAAGGAAAAAAGAGGGAGAACAAACAAAAGCAAAGTGAAGAGCTACGTCCTTTTTCCCTTCTATATTCCAAAATACCAGGTGTATAAGCTTTAAATCAACATTTTAATACTTGACCGCTAAATATATTTGATTGAAGCAATTTCTTGGAGAGCAATACCACAACGTACATAGACTCAAATTGTAATTAATACCACAAGATGGAGCATTGCAATTCAGTGCAGTGGTAGCAGCACAGCAGGGTGATTGAAATGGAAACTCGAAATACAATCCAACAATACTAGTACTTCTCTGAGCAACCTGACGCTAAGCATCACCCAAGGTTATTACATCCCTCATGATCTAGCTGGAACTAGAAGAGGATCACCCACACCAGTAAAAGAGTAGCCAGCGACACCTGCGCCGGCGCCGGAGCACCCGCGAATCGTCAGCTGGCCGCCGCCGTCGCCATGGATGTCGTAGGTCATCGTCCTGCCCGTCTGCAGCAGGCTGCCTAGGACGGACCCGCCGGTGGCCGACGGCAGTATGGTGAGGCACATCTGCCCGCCGCTGACGTTCCAGAAGTAGTTCTGAGCCTTGAGCTCCATCGTCGCGTGGGCGCCGTCGTGCTAGCTTGGGAACCTTCAGCTTGGAGAAGTGCTGCGTGAGGAAGCACAGGCTGTGGCCGGCCCAAGCGTTAACCAGAGCCAGGCCTTGCGATCGGATCCTGCTCATGAGCTCCCGCCTCAGAACCTTGTAAGCGGCCTCCTCGAGGTAGGTGAAGGGAAGGGTGGTGCTGAGGAACACGCCGCCAGAGCCGTTCGCCCGGACGTGGAAGGTCCCCGCCGGTATGTCGGTGAGGAGCTGCCCGTCCACCTGCAGGCCGGTGAGGTTGACGTAGTGCAAGTAAGGGTTCTGGTTGGGCCTGGCCGCCAGCAGCGGCGTGTGGCTGCCCTTAGCGTCGGCGTGGTGTCCCCAGCCCCAGCTAACGAAGGCCTTGCCGTTGTCGGGGTCGTCGGGGAGCACGAAGAAGTAAGAGAACCTGGAGATCTGCCGCTGCAAGACGAGGGAGAGGGGGCCCCTGCTGAATCCGACGAAGCCGGAGACGCCGTCGAGGCCGTCCCGCAGCGTAACGTTGACGCTGCAGCCGAACACCATGCCGCTGAAGACCCTGTTCCCCAAACCGAACGTTTCGGTGGCGAGGTAGCCCGTAGCCGGACGTGTTGCCGGCGCCGTAGATGGGCTCTACGTACCCGCAGCGGGCTGCGCAGCCGTGGTCGCCGGGATGGCAAATCCGGTCGGCGTAGTGGATGGCCCATCACACCAATCGACGGAAGAAAGCGAAATCCACATCCGCACGGGAAGGGAAGAGAAGGAGAAACACTCACGAGGCCGGAAAACAGTCGGAACGAAGGGATTGGATGGAGGGTCAACAGCGGCCAACCTCCTCCAGCCGCCGCTTGCCCTCAAGCCGGCGCTCCGGGGGAACCGCGCCATAAACCGCTGCGCCGTGAAGAAGACAGAAACAAAAGAGGCCGCCCCAAATTCCCACCTCTCCACGCGCTATTTTCCCCTCTCCATGGTCCACGGACGCAGCAGGACGGGAAGGGGCAACAGCGGGATGGCGCGTGCGGGATCACAATGCGCGAACTCGTCCGAGGTGCCGAGGGAGGGAGAGGACATGGAGCAGCGATGCAGGGGTGGGCCACGAGCGCCAAACAGTGCCCCGAAAAAAATCTTAAAGCAACCACCATCGTTCCCACCTTCCAGCCCATCCCGATTCCCACGTCCAGAAAATATCCCCATCTCTTTACCTCTCACGAGCGACGGCGGCGATGTGGCGAGCAGCCGGTTGGATCACACCGGCGGCTGTGAGCTTGGGGGTTACAAATAATTGAGATTTGGCAAAGGGAAACGATGGAAAGGAGAGCTGCTGCTTTAAAAAAAAGGGTGGCAGGTAGCTAACTGACAAAGTAAGCTCGGCCCCCGCGTCGCTCCATAGGGGCGACTCGGGCGGCGCCCTAATCTCGCGGCCAGCAGCCCTCCCTTCCGATCCGTTCTCCTCGCCGTCGCCAGAGGGGACCGGCGGCGAAGCCTTCTCGGCCCCCAAGGACGGCGGCGGCGGGGCGTGCCTGCTCAGCCTCCTCCTCTCCCGCTCCCCCCCTCATCGCGGGCTCCGTCGCCATCTGCCGTCTCCGGCCGCTTCCTGCGGATCTGGCGTGCGGCACGCCGGATCCGGTCGCCCCAGCGCCTGGCGGCTGTGGTTGTGTTGGCTTGGGTTTGGGTCGCCTCCGGTTGCACAAGTGGCTTCGGCCCTCCCCGTCGGTCTGCTGCTGATCCGGTGAATGACTTTCGGTGGTGAGTTTTTATCTCTTGATCCGGTGAATGACTTTCGGTGGTGAGTTACAAATTATGGACGATGACCTGACGCGGAGGAATGTTGTTGGAGTGGCGGCGGTCAAATTGTAGCTGCTTGGATTGTGGAAAGCGGCGGCGACAACACATGTGTGACTTGATGGTGGTGCTGCGAGCACCCGGTCTTGAGCTCCGGGGCGAAAGCCTAGGTCAGACCCGAGTGGTCATCCCTGACAATGGCGATGTTTTTTTACATCGTTACCTTGTTGGAGGCATTGCACGGATATGTTCGGACTGTTTCTTCAGGGTGAAAACTTTAATTCTGGCCTTTGTGGTTGGATCCGGCGACGGCGGCGCTTGAGTGTCGTTTCCTTCTTGAAGGCGTTGCTGTTGAAGATCCTCGTCGTCAATGTGGTGTCAATGGTTGGTGCGGATATGGTCGCAGTTCTAGTTTGTCGATCGCTGATCTGATCGCTTTGGGGCTTTTTTATTTCTTTTTCTTTTTCACACCTACACATAGCTTTTGGTCTTATGACTTTGCTAGCTATTGGTGTGTTTCCGCGTGTGTGTTGGGTTGGCTGTGTGCATCCTAGTTATGCAGAAGCCGGGGGTGTGCTCATTATATTGTATCCTCTTATGCTTCTTTTGAGCCAATAAAATCCACCCATTGTCGAAAAAAGAATAGGGTCTCCAGATTTGCTGCGTACAACCCAGGTCGTATATGATTTTTTCCCATCAGAACCCTGCATTTCAAGGGAGCTTGGAGTTTTTAGGGATTTGAGGCCACGAGTCTTCAAGGATGCAAGACCTGCTCCTGTGTTGTGCCTGATCATCTTCGGCCTCCACGTCAGTGAAGACGGAGGCCACGTCGATGTGGAACGTTTTGGCGACACAGAACCTTTATTGCCAGGTTGAGAAACCGCCGGGGCATCATCCTTCTTCCCTCGAGCTCAGAAAATATGCTGACCAAAGCTGGATGACACCTCTCTCCCTCCCTCCCTCCCTCCCTCTCTCTCTCCCTCCCTCTCCCTGTCCTGCACAGGCATCAGGATTCAGGAGAGCGAGAGAGAGTGTGTGTTTTATTTCAAAATGATAGTTACAGTGAAGAGGCGAGAATTCCTCAATACATGCTCGTTTTGGCGAAATGACATAAATCTCAATCTCTCTCTCTCTCTCTCTCCCCCCCCCCCTCTCTCTCTCTCTCTCTCTCCAAGCTTGGTCAGGGAGAGGTAGATCCAGGGAAAGGTTGATTTGCCTGGATCTAATATGGAAAGCAAACCAACCGCGGTAGATCCAGGGAGCCAATGAAACCAACCGCGGTGGATTCAGGGAGGCAATGGACAATGGGGGGCGGTAGAGTCACCGGTGATGGCCAGGTGGAGTCGCCGGCGGTGGTAATGTGGATTCAGGTTTTTGTCCTACTTTGAAAAGGTAGCCTAGGGACGAGGGCACTCTTTTTTAGAAGACAACTATGTGTACATATTTTCCTTCCGAACGGCATTCTGCAACCAGGATAAAATGTAGCATCGCAACAGCTGAAAAATCAAGGCAATAGAATTCGAGGCATTTTAACGGCCATTCAACCAAAGACGATGCTGTCCTGAAAAGCAAAAAAAAACTGTACAGGTTTACACGTGATGTACATCAACAATTCCTTTTTTTGTCCTTTCCTCCGTTTTTCGGTAAGAGGAACCGTGACAGATTTTCCACTTCCCCACAAAAAAATTCCATGTATCCGGCATTCCTGCCCTGATCTCTGTTGTCGCTTTGTTCCATACTTGCATACGGACGACGTTTCGCAAACCAGAAGAAGCTCAAAGAACGAACACTTGGCCAAAGTTGACAGATGAACAGCGGCTGCTCCGCGCACCCAAATGATTTTTGTTCAATCGAGCACCTGGGCCACGAGCACAATAATGAGGAATTTACTTACTAACATGTACTGTAAGTGCATATCAACGTCTTTCTTCATTGTCCATAGAATATTTCGAGCAAACAAAATTCAGACAGAAAGGATTCCTGGTTGCATATGATTTTTCCAACTAGCGCCATCTATAGTCAAAAGAAAGTGTACCGATCTAAGTTTGATTTTGTATTTGACTTGCATGATCCGCGATGTATCAATAAGTGCATGTTGCACAACCATGTTCACAAATCTGGGGATAACCCAGAGTAGCAAAACTGGCATATTAGGCATGGCCCAATTTAGTGCCTGACTGCATCCCCCACAAACTGAATTCAACGGGGGCACTACAAATCTACAATGCCAAGATTTGGGTATGAACAGTACCTGAAATTATGTGCATTTTCTGAAATTTTTGTCTAAAAAGACCACCTGCGGAGTGTTATTGTCAAAAAAGACCACCTGCGAGTGGCATTGTCAAAAAAGACCCCCTGCCGCCAGCAGTGGAGGCGGCTGGCCGGCCCGGTGGGACTTGCCGCCACTGGCGGCAGGGGGGAATCCCTGGCGGCCGGCCGGTGTGTGGGACCTGCCGCCACTGCCGCTGGCGGCAGGGGGGAATCCCGTTGCGCGTTGTGCTGCGCCGTAACGGACGGCAGGTGGTGGGCCCTGCCGCCAGCAGCCTCGGCGGCAGGCATTGTGCGCCGTCGCTAGCCGACGCGCCTCCCTGCGCTGAAAACGAGGTTAACCACACTGAAAACGAGGCACGGATGCGCGGGAAACGGCCGACGAGATGCTGATTCCTGCTGTCTAAGCTTTATCTGATTGCAAAATTTGCGTGCTGCTGCTGATTGCTAGACACTGTCGACCGACACTTCAGTGCTAGACACTACACTGCAGCAGGTACTGTGCATGCAGGCGCCGAAAGCGACGCAGGACGGCGCTGATAACGAGGCTGAAATGCACGCGCGAGAACGCTGCTTTTATAAAGGATGCCGATTCCCGCTGCTTGTTCGAGATAGCGTTGCTGTTGCTGCGGCGGACGCGAGAGCAAATTCTAACGCGGTGTGCCGACACTACAGTGCCCGTACTCTTTTTATACACGATGCCAGCGCTCTCTCGCACACACACCCTGTCTGCTCTCTCACACAGACACACTGCCTACTCTCTCGCACGCACACACTAAGTGGAGTAATTTGATCAAGGTATGATCTTTGCAATACATGAATTTTTTTGTGCATGCACGTTGGAAAGTAGTTAGTATTTTAGCCCGTTATTAGCTATGCGATGTTTACTTTTGAAAGTTATAAACGTTTTCATATGAGATATTTTATAGCCCGTCATTTGCATTTAAAGTAATATTTGTTAGAACAGTATGTTGAAGATGTTGTTATTAGGATTTATGTTAAACGTTTTGGTTTTAAATGTGTTGTTATTTCATGTGTTGTTATTTAATGTGTTATGTTTTTTTACATGCAAGATTAAACGTTTTTTAACAGGCATGATTAAATGTGTTGTTATTTCATGTGTCATTTTTTAATAGTCAGCATGAGTTTGCCTTGCTCGGATCAAAGCATTAGGCCTAAGAAAATGAAGAGTGCGACTTTGCCTCGGGGGATGGAAGTACTTCGTTGTTGGTGTGGCGATCTCTGCAAGGTGAGGGAGGTGACGAATTTTTCAGATTGGTTGGGCATGAAGTTTTTCATGTGCGCCAATTATGAGGAAGATCCACCCGTTGCTATTTCACCGTACGTCAGGCCTCCGGTATGTTTCAGTCATCAAGAATAAAGACGTTGTTGATATTATTATTGATTTGATATTTCTATTTCTATTTTTGTTGTAGTCTCCTCCGTCTCTGTGCATGTACTATCGTTGGATTGACACGAAAAAACCAGACTAGGTGGTGACCGAGATTCGTGAAAGAAGTCGTCGTGCATGGGCAAGTTTGGACGTGGAAGAGCGCCGCGCGAAGGCGGCAGCAGAGGAGAAAGCAGAGCAGGAGAGAGAGTGGCAAGAGTATTGTGTGAAGCAGAGGGCTTTTCTTGATGAGATGAAGAAGAAAAACCGAGAAGAGGGACTTCGACTGGCGGAGGTTTACCGACAGCGAGAGGAGGCTCGTGAGGCTGAGAGGCAGATAAAGAAAGAAAGGGCTCGTGCAGCCAAGGCAGCAGAAGAAGCTGGTGAGGGAAAAGGAAAATATCCACGTTGGACTCAGTAGATTTATGTTATTGTATCCTAAAATTCGCATTGCAGCAAGTTGTATCTTAAAATTCGCAGCAAGTTGTATCTTAATTTTTACGTATCTTATTTTATGTATGTTATTTTCGATGCATCTTAATTTCAACAGTTTAATGTATCTTATTTTATGCATGTTATTTTCGATGCATCTTAATTTCAACAGTTTAATGTATCTTATTTTATGCATGTTATTTTCATTTTTTTTTATTTCCCGCCCTACTTTCCCGCCATTTTATTTCCCGCCCTACTTTCAGTGTACTGTTTACTTCAGTTGTAATGTGTAATTCAGTTGTAATGTTTAATTCAGTGGTAATGTTTAATTTCAGTTGGATGCATTTAGTTCGCAGTACAAGTGTTATCTCTCTAAACCAATTGACCACTAAAATAAAACATGAATATGTCTCATACATAAGTTGAAAACAAATTAGTCCTCACACATGAGAATAGTCTGAAAGTTGGAAACTGACATATCTAGATACAATAGTTCGCACACATAGATAGACGAATCACCCTACGCGACGACGGCCAGCTGGCCTTTCCCGACGACCGGAAGGTGACAAGCAATTAGGGGGTCGGTGTTCACGAAGACCACGACCGTACTGCCCCTCTTCTTTCTGTGTCTGCGACTCATGCATAGGTGGTGGAGCCTGCAATCCATATTGAGATGATGATTCGAAATTATAGGTGTATGGTTGTGACTGGGAAGGGATATAAGATGGGCCAATAACGTCCTCCTCGAAAAAGTCATTCAATAATCCTGGGACACGGTCAAGATTGTATGGATTAAGGGATTCCGTGAGTATGTCTTTGTTTACGCCACGCTGGGTTTCTTCATCTTCCCATGATGTATCATTACTTTCCTGCACAGAAAAACCGTATGTAAATAAAAGTCATGTAAATGTTGTACACTTGTAATTGCTTGTTATGGTTGAACATACCTGAGCGGTGTTGTAGCTTTGTGATCCCTCGCCCCTAATGTGCTGGTTTATGTCAGGAAAACGAGTCTCCTCGGGCATCCTGATCCCTCGCGTGGAGGGATACGGCTGAGATCCGTTGCCTTGGGTGTATGCGCCATATCCTGTGTCCGCATTTTGGTCCACGAAATGAGTCTGCTCGGGCATGGAATCCAAGCCTGCAACATTTACCTCGGTGTATGCCCCTGTAGTGGCAGAGACGAGTCATGTCGTGGAAATGTCGTTGTAGTATTTGGACCCTCTCCCCACCGCCTGGATGACGACGGCGCTGCACTCGTTCTAGCTGACCTCGGTTTCGGCATGTTGTACGCTCCAGTGTCAACATCGTTCCGTCTACCGCATCTCATCGTTTTGGCGACGAATTCACCAATTTTTTTAAGGCAGACGTTCGACCTGGTGTGTCTCGGGCTTGCATGCCTTCCCTCGCCATCTCCCCGACTTCGTTGCAAATATCAATCTAAAAAAATAGGTTGTTGGTTGCTTGAATTGTTCATGAAATGATGGACTTGAATAGTAAGTTGTTGATGATTACCGTGTGGTCACGATAGTAAGCTGATGATGTGTCTACCCGTCTCTGCAACTGTTCCATATGTGTGGGATGTGTTGGCATCGTAGGTGGTTGATACGTCAGTCGAGTACGCGTGCTCATGCAGTACCACTCGTAATACGCTTGCGTTGTAGTCGCGTCGTACGGTCTGCATAATTAAATAATTACATCAACTTGTTTTTATGTACATAAATTACCGTAAATAAAATTTACCTATGTTCATGCACTATCATTTCCAGTGCTTCATTATTCCACTGGTTTACCCATTGAATGTTCTCTTCACGGTAATCGACACCAGTTCTGCCACTATTGTTGATCCTGAAATTTACGTAACAGAACGTAAGTTTTATGAATTAAAAAGACATTAACTATTTACGAAGGTCGCATCTTACTTATGAGTACGTTCGTCGATACATCTTGGAACAGGTGGCGGAATATCTTGATGTAGATCGAACTGTCTCATGACACGGTCAGGATTGTACGGTTCAACAAACCACATACATAGTAAATTGCAACGAGTCATCCAGAAGCCACTATCTCTCACGCATTCCACTGGGATGGATTGCGAACCAAATACCATGTTAATGTGTAGCTCAGTACACGGGTTCCATGTGATTAGTGAGTCCTCAAGAAGCTCAAACTCATCATGGTATATGGGGTAACAACTTTTTGCAATTTTTGTAGCCCATTTTTTCTTACCGAGCGTCCACCGGCTGGACATAGTTACAATGCCCTCACCACAGTCGTATGGGGTTACGGGATTTACTATCTGGGGTCGTCCAACAGGTAGGTATTCCCATGACCACAACTGTAGAAACTCGTACGAGACACAAAGTAATGGAGCTTTAGCTGCGAATGAAGATTTCTGAGTGGCATCACACAACCCTCTATATGTGTGAGAAAGTATAGCAGAACCAAAGCTGTATGTTGGAACCGCGGGTAAAGGTTCGTCCACTATCTTTGCGGCAAAGTAGATGAGACCAGGGAGGACTACCTCACCATGAGAATTAGGAAACATCACACCAAATAGCCACAAAAAATATGCAAACAAGTGTCTCTTCCTCGTCTCAAGATCAGCGTAGCTAGGTAACGTTTCAAAGTTATCAAAAAGCCAGCTGAGTGGGACACCCCGAGGCGGACCAGGACGTTTTGATTTTGGCATTGTAAGCCCAAGACGGAACGAGACATATTCTGGCCAAGTTGCAGGAACTAGTGGAGGGACCACAGGCTCACATCTAATTGGTAAAGCTGTGATCATTGACACATCTTTTAGTGTAGGTGCGAGCTCTCCGCAGCGAAAGTGAAAGCTGTGGGTCTCAGGTCTCCAACGGTCAACGAGGGATGTCAAAAGCGATGGGTCAGAAGTGAAAGTGCCTGGACGAGTTGCGATGTTAGCAAAATGAAGGAGTCCATAAGCCTGAAGGTGTTCACGGAAATAATTGTGTATTGGCCATGTGTTCTTTACGGTTCGAAGCCTGAAGGTCTGAGGAGGATTTTCATGATTCGGGTTTAAGAAATGGTGGCAACGGTGGTGGGCGTCGTGATGCAGCTGCAAAAGCGCTGGCATTTCGGCCATAACCTGCAATCACGATTAAATGAAATTAAATATCCGAAGATTACATCAAGATTAAATGTAATTAAATATCCGAAGATTAAATCACGATGAAATGAAATTAAATATTCAAAGATTACATTACATGAAGATTAAATGTAATTAAATATCCGAAGATTAAATCACGATGAAATGAAATTAAATATCCGAAGATTACATTACATAACGATTAAATGTAATTAAATATCGAAGATTACATCACGATGAAATGAAATTAAATATCCGAAAAATACATAGCATGATTAAATATCATGCGGTGTTGTTGGTACGATACGGACATTCCCTACGCGAGTGTCCAGGGCACCTGCAAACGCGACATCGCCTTTCTTCTCCCGACTGGCTATGGTCCATGTCATTGCGATGACGCCTAGACTGACGCCGTCCCGAGGTGGTTCTCATCAACTCGGGATCAGGAACCCATTTGGACCCGTCTGGCCACAATAGCTTGTAGTTCATATCAATGCCCCATGCCCAGAACTCACCGTTCCAAGTGTTGTATAAATTGTGCATGTTAAAGAACGGCGATACGTAAGGTTCGACACTGATTTTTTGATCGGCAGCTGCCCGGAGTACGTGACTGCAAGGGTATCCCAGAAGCTTGGGCTTGTTGCAAGTGCACTCACAAGAGGTTGTGCCAAGGGTCACAGCTTGTTTTTTTGATCCTCTATGGTGACCCTTAACATACTTGGCTCGCACATTGACTTCCCATTTATTCCTAAGTGCATCTACCTTCCTGCAACCATGGCTTTGCGACTTCTTTGCTTTCTCATCAAGATGTCGTTGCATCTTCTCAGACCATGGCTTGTTCAAATCAACCAGTGCCTTGGCGACTGTGACTCTGTCTGCAAAGTATGACACAGTCCGGTTCCAAGTTTCATCGATTAGGGCTGTGATAGGTAGGGCCCTCACCCCTTTAAGAACACCATTGTACACCTCTGACATGTTGCTTGTCATTATACCGTACCGAGCCCCACTGTCGTGAGACTGCGCCCACTTGTACAAATCGGGACAATTCTTGCTGATCCACTGGCTCAAATTTACTGCTGTCCGACGGCCCCTCCGGTCTTCTCTCTCCGGCAGGGATGCACGCTCGATCTCACCATTGATACCTGCCCAGATAGCAGTCATTTTGGCTTCAGTTTTCTGCATGCACATCCTCTTGAATAGCTTGAACCAATCTTTGTTTTTGAATTTGGAATAAAAATTAGCTGCCAAATGCCGCATGCACCACCTTGTCTCCAGATCGGGCCAATTCCAGTCTGGATCTTCTGAAGCCTTAATTATGTCGAGTGCGCTTAATAGCCCAGTGTTGCGATCAGAGATGATGCAAACCCCTTTGCGATCTTTGACGACCCCCATCTTCAGGCAACTCAGGAACCACAGCCAGCTATGTTTGTTCTCGCTCTCGACTATTGCATACGCAATAGGTAGAAGTTGATTATTTGCATCTGCAGCAATTGCCACCAAGAGTGTGCCCTTGTACTTTCCAGTGAGAAATGTACCATCGATTGATAAAACCGGACGACAATGCTTGAATGCTTGTATAGTCTGGGCGAATGCCCAGAATAAGCGGTCCAGGATTAGCTCGTCCCGGTTCATTGGGTTTGGACGTTGTTTCCGGAAAACTTGAGTCCCCCTGTTAGCAGTTGCTATCTGATGCAGCATTCTGGGGGCAAAAGAATATGCCTCCTCATAGGTTCCATACAACCTCTGGAATATCTTTTCCTTTGCATGCCTTGCCTTGCTGTAGCTGACACCGAAGCCAATCTGATCAGCTGCAGTTTTTTGCAAAGCCCTAATACTAATATTAAGACTTTCCTGCACAGTCGTTTGCATGATCTGTGACACAAATTCTGCAGTCACATTGCGGTGGTCTGGAAGAGTGCCGGTTTGCTCACAGCCATGTTCCACTATTTTTGTGACATGCCATGGCTGACATACTCCAGGCTTAAGGGGAGCAATAACTCTTCCGCGGCAACCATTCGACTAGTGATGGATGCATATGACCTTCAACTCCTTTTTATCAGACTGCATCACTTTATGCTACCGGTGTATGGCAATTGCATAGCTATTCATTGCTTGGTAAGCAGATTTCTTATCTGGGAAAATCTGCCCAACGGCCAGACTTCCCGCTTCCAGGCCAGAAACAGAGTGAAATTCATTGGTGATGCTCATAACCTGTAAAAACTCAGGGTTCATTGGTGGAGCGACCGCCTTCTCAGGAGGAACAACTTCATCATCATCTGATTCCGAAGAGGCAGAAGAATGACCATCATCGTCATCATCTAGCGCCTCCGGCAATCCCTCCACGTGTTCGCTCATGTCAACGACCGCAGACCAGTATCCTGTGTCATACACTTGTTGGCCGCCTGTCGGTTCCGATGGACCGGCGCTGGGGGCTACAGTGATTGCCAACTCGGCCTCACGAGCCCCGCTACTGCACTCGGCGACATCAGTGACAGAAATGAACTCCACATACACCATGGGCTATCCAAACATGGAGTTACTGGGATTGCTTGCAAACCCCATGTACGACGCCCAGGCTTTTTCACCAGTAACCCGCCGCAGAACCCAACGGGAAACTGTCCCATAATTTCCTCCGTCAACCACGAAAGCCTCCAAGGTCATTTTTTTCCCATCCATCGCTGAACCAAACACCGATCGGATGCACCTTCTAACTGCCGCATACCCTACATTAACCATGTCTCTCACTACAACCGTAGTCATCCCGCACCTAGATACATCCACACCGGAAGGACCGTCGCGTACGATGTCCCCATAGAACACTAACAAATTTTCCATAGTACCTAACGAGCATCAATATTTACATCGTTAGTCAATTTATATTCTAATAACTTACGGTAATAATCGTTTATTTACATATAATAATCCGACTAATATTCACAACACAACAGTGACATCTTTCACAGCAGTACATCAACACAAAAAATTGTTCAGAAAATTACACCACAACATTTATACCTCTTGTTCAATAAGGATATCCTTCCGAATAGAAAAATCCGTTACCGTGAATATATCACCGGTAATATATCAACGGGGTCGACCTATGATCACATGAAAAAAAAATTAGACGCATAAATTTTTTCTGCTGCCAACAGTTTCAAAATAGCAGTAGCATGCATGTGGTCATCACATATAAAGAGAAACCGAAGACCGAAAAACAATTTCATCAATCACGTCATCTCCTCCTAGTTTGCTACCCAGACGATATTTTCTTTACCTAATTACATACATCATCAAGGATATTAGCATTTATCTTGCATTTCATGTACGGTTTCCTACTCTATCAAATTAGCTAATAAAGTCTACGTATGATTTCCTTACTACAACACTTATTAAAAAACATGACACATGAAATAACAACACAAATTAATTATAGTACATTCATTTTCTTAATTAAAATTTTAAGAACTTCTTGCATGTCTAACTAAAATGATGCATCTTAAAGGCTTAACGCTGACTGACAATACAGTCAAATATTTGTTATCAAGATTCCGGCTCTAACGCAACCAAAACCTTTAACATAAGTCCTAATTACGCCTTACTAAGAACAATAACAACATCTTGCATGTTCAAAAATAGTACTAATGGACATAGCTAACATTGATGTATAACATCTTCAACATACTATTCTAACAAATATTACTATAAATGCAAATGACGGGCTAAAAAATATCTCATATGAAAACGTTTATAACTTTCAAGAAATAAACATCGCATAGCTAATAACGGGCTAAAATGCTAACTAATTTCCAACGTGCATGCACAAAAAAATTCATGCATTGAAAAGATCATACCTTGATCAAATTACTCCACTAAGTACTTCACTTCCCACGGCAAATCGTACTCCTGAAGCTCCAAATTACTTCACAAAGTGTTGAAATACTACCTAAAACAACAGATAATACATACTTAAAAACTAATGAAACAAAGTAAAAACATCATGCATGCGAACACAACCAACAAAAATGGACTGCTCTTACCTTGATCTTTCGTTTCGTCAACTACAACATATTCAAAATCTTACTCTAAACCGTCCTAAATCGCGACTAAAAGTCTATACCAAGCTGTGTCCTTCAGACTTAGAACGAGAGAGGCAACAGTCGTGTGTCGAGAGAGAGCAGGCACGCAGAGCAGCGGCCTCACATATAAAGCAGCACCATCTAGCACTGTAGTGTCGGTCGGCAGTATATACCAATCTGCAGCAGTGTCTAGCAATCACGCAAATTTCGCAATCAGTGTCGCACGTAGACAGCAGGAATCAGCATCCAGTAAAGAAGAGAAAGCAGTCGGCCGTTTTCCGCACAGCAGCGCCTGGGAATCAGCGCCGTCGTCGCGTCGCGCAGCGCCTGGGAATCAGCAGCAGCGCCGCCTCGTTTTCAGCGCCTGGCGTCGGCTAGTGGCAGCTGCCGCCGGGGCTGGTGGCGGCCGGGCCCGCGCTGCCGCCGAGGCTGCTGGCGGCAGGGCCCACCACCTGCCGTCCGTTACGGCGCAGCACGACGCGCAACGGGATTCCCCCCTGCCGCCAGCGGCAGTGGCGGCAGGTCCCACACACAGGCCGGACGCCAGGGGTGGTGGCGGTAGGTCCCACCGGGCCGGCCAGCCGCCTCCGCTGCTGGCGGCAGGGTGGTCTTTTTTGACAATACCACTCCGCAGGTAGTCTTTTTAGACAAAAATTCCATTTGGACAAGAAATCAGTTCATATTCAACGTCCGCTGCTGCTGCTGCTTGTCTCCAGGGCACAACACTCCTTGAGAGATTCTTGAGCTTCAGGCTCCATGCCTTGAGAAAGTAACGCTGCTGCTTGAAGGTAAAATGCAGTCGGCCATGCCGGAGATATTACTAGCGCTTGCATTGCATCACTGAGAGCTTGTTCTGCCATGTCATTCATCAGATACGACAGGCAACGCCGAGCAAAAATGGTGGGGGAAACCATCGTACCGACTTCAATGAACTGCATGTCAAAAATCGATAGAAATGAGCAGAGTCAACATTGGTTTAGATTGCTTCACAGACCAGAAGTCGTTCCTGCTAAATAGAGACTTAGAAATTTACTGAGAAGTGAAACCTACCTGGGAGTAACAATCGATGGCAGTAACAAAATCCTTTTGTCGAAATGCACTGTCACCCTTCTTCTTTGAGGTTAATGTGTCTTGCATTTGATTGGTCCACATCTGAAATGAGAGCTGCAGCAAAGAAGAGGGGACAAAGATCATGTAACAGCAAAGCAATTTTGACAGTTTGAGTAAAACAAAAGTCTACACTAAAAACATCAGAAATGGGGGAGCACAGTTTAGAATACACATGTAAATACAAAAATAAAGATAGAATAAACCTAGTTAGGAAAGAAATACACAATAAAGCAATTTTGACAGTTTCGGTAAAACAAAATGGCATACACTCAACAACATCATACACTAAACAACAGTAAAGCCTATTAAAAGTAAGGAGTATATATACAGTCGTGTGTGTGCGTTTTTTCTTTTGCAATGAATATACAGGCATGGATGGCGTGTGTACATACTACATAGGGCCAGGGAAAGGAATGTACAGAGAAAGAAATATTATTTACAAGATTAGGCTAGAGAATCTATCCAAGTGGCGCGGGGAGTCTTAGACTCCTCCCAAAATCTATGCTCCTTAAAACAGGCCTTCCAAGAATAGACGGGGATTTTTTTTTTTTGAAGGTTTTTGCATTGCTCTGCTTCAAAATGTACAAATCCAAAAATCCTTTTAAAAGACAAAGTTTCAGATCTGAAATAGTGGTAGTATCTGACTAGTTTTAGGTTCGGAACTACTACACGTCTGATACTTGGTGACCTAGGTATGATGGAGGAGCGCCCGTAGTCAAGCCCCGGGGATGTAGCCATATCGGTGAACCTCGTTAACAAATCTCGGTGTCGTGCAAGTGTGATTGCTTGGTCCTCGGATGATCAACTACGCGCCTCGGATTTATTCTAACAAGTGGTATCATTAGCTATGAGCATATACAGGTCTATAATAAGGAAGCCATACAGAGAGATTTGTTTTGGACCAAAAGAGGACCGAGTCCTCGTGCGACACGGACGGAGGCAGATCAAATCGGCAAAGAAAAATCCAGCTTGATACGTGTACATCGGAATTAGCAAGGGCATAGGCAAGGCAATTGCTAGCATCTAGGGAGTTGAGCCAAAGGAGCACTTCACGCGAGACCAACTGGTTAGTTGATTTCTACCAGTGCGTGGACGTTCTGTTCGTCTACTTGGAGATCACGGGAAGTCTGCTCGATTATTTTTCACGAAGTCAGCCGTACAAAGGACCATGGCGCCAAAGGGTACCAGGTTTGAGGTGGAGAAGTTCGATGAGACTAGAAACCTTGGGTTATGGCAGACAAGAGTGAAAATTGTGATGACACAACAGAGATGCTTGAAGGCGTTGCGGATTGTCAAGCCAGCTAAGATGGAATTATCATGTGATGGATGAAATTTCGCGGAAGGCGATTTGGGAGCCTCGAGCGTGTCGTGCAGTCGAACGAGTTCGGCTGGGTCGGACTAGGCAGTCTGACGGATCGACGCAAGTCAGTTGGAACAGAAGACGGTGTTGGGATCGACGAGGACGACGTAGGAGCGTGATGCTGATGGTGACCGACTTCTGGCGTGGAAACACGTGGCGCAAGTCCAAGGGCTTGTGTGGCTTCAACAAGACTATGGCGCGGGATTGATTCAAGATGGTGCACACATGGAGCTTGAAGTCGACGGGGCGCGAGGGTGGACTGATCATCTACCATGGAGTCATGTTGAAGGTGGAGCTGGAGTCTGACGGAAGACTTCACTCGGTGCTGATTGAGGGGCTACGGCGTAAGTCGATAGAGAGTCGAAGCCTATTCAGCAGGGAAAAAAAGTGAGAGTCACGTAGTTCGGACTGGAGCCCAGTGGTCTGATGGAAGCGTGAAACTCGTCATCGGTCGGTGATGATCGGTGGTACTCTGCAGTGGGGGTTGAGTGGTGTGGGTCCGCGGCCCTTGAGACTCGACCTGGACAGCGGAGGCTCGACGCGGTAATAGCGGTGAGGCGTGCGGTATGCGCGGGGCATGGAGACAGGCCAGGGCTCTGGTGGTCATACATGTGGTGAGACAACTGTGAATTTGACTCTGGATGACGACAAGCAACGGTGAAAGTCCTTCAAGTTTCAGACAGACGATCAAGGAAGAGCAGTGATGTTGAGTCCAGGTAACTCTTATGTGTGTGACACCCAATATGTGAGTTGTTCACTTTCATGCAGGTCAGTGTCGGTGTGTGATGACGTTGAACGGATACCCCGGAAGTTGGGAACACAAACTAGAGTAAAGAGAAACTCAATTTTGCTCGGGCGTTGACTGTGATCAAGAAAAGAAGGGACTACAAGTTGTAGGTGAAGTCATATGTAGTCTTTGGCGTAGCAGCGGTACTCACGGGATAAGCTCAAGTCCAATGTACATGGAAGTTTGACGCATTGACGAATTCATGGCGGTGGGGAATATTCGTCAAGGTGGATTTTGTTAGAGTTGTGTCGAATATAGTGTACAAGGTAGGTTACAATTGGACTTGTAGTTGTATTGTGTTTAGATAGGATATGGAGTCGTGTCCAAGTAGGACACTTGTATCCTAGGCCTCTCATATATAATGTGGGTAGACACACGATGTAACCTATGCCAACATAATAGCACAGGCACGCAGGGGGAGCCGGCGGCGTGTGCCGGCACCCGGGTGGCCGGTGTGCGGTATTGTGACGGTGTCACGCGGAGGAGCGCCCGTACTCAAGCCCCGGGGATGTAGCCACATCGATGAACCTCGTTAACAAATCTCGGTGTCGTGCTCGTGTGATTGTTTGATCCTCGGATGATCAACTACGCGCCTCGGATTTATTCTAACATGCCATACGCATGGATGGTTGGATCTGATGCATCATACACAAATCGGATGAAAACTATCGTATGTATAGCACCACTCTTTTACATTTTCAAATGCTGCAACTCTTAAAAAGTGCCGCATAAGAAACTTTGATGGACAGGCTAGCATACACAGGCAAATAAAGGAACAAATCATGAATAGGTCAAATAAGAAATCTGTTTATTTAGGAATATATGCTAACGGAAAGAGGTCAAAGACTAAAACTTCTCCCTGAAAAATACGTGATTATACTTTAATCCAATCAACCAAACTGCATTTATCATGCCACCAAAAGAAGTTCTTACACTAAAACTTCTTCCGAAAGATATCATATTATAGGTTGGGTCAAAATATAAAGTCCACCACATAAAAGTATTGATGATTTTATTAGTTACCTCATTTGCCGTTCCCACATCATCCTTGTACCCCGTCTTTTCTAGAATTTCATGTATTGCTGTCAGATCCTTTCTTGAACAAGCTTCAGCAAGAGGAGAAAGAGACAATGATTGGACAGATGATGCACCAGCTTGGGGCATGTTGAATATAATGTTTATTTAGGAAACATAGGATAGCGTAGGATTTATTCTATCTTGCCTTGTACTCCAAGATAATCATGTACTCCTATATATATATGCCACGAGGCTCAAGCAATAAAACAACAATTCCATCAAATCCCTCTCTATCCCTTCTAACATGGTATCAGCCTAACCGATCCAAACCCTAGCCGCCGCCCACCGCTTCCGCCCCGCGCGCCGCCCCCGGGGCGGTCGGCTTCCATGAACGCCGTCGGGGGCCGCGCCGCCCGTACCTAGGGTTTGTCCGCCGGTCGTGTTGATCGGCTGCCCTAGAGTCTTTTTCCCGATCCTTTGATCCGGATTTTTCTCTCTCGCCGGTCACCTTGATCGGCGTTTACTTTTTGGTTTACCGATCATAGATCGGATTGCGTCGCCCGCCGCCGCCATCGACCTCCGTGCGCCTCTACTCCAACACCGGCGCGACCCGCCGGCTTCTTCACCGACCCGACGGCCTCGCGCGATGCGGCGGCCCATCACAGCCACCGTTTGCGCGTCGGCTCGCCCGTCGATCTACGCCGGCTGTCGCCGCCCTACTCCGACCGAGACTCCTGCGCGCCCACCCGGCCTCCGCCCCGACCCGGCGGCCTCGCGCCATGCGGCGGCCCATCACAGCCGCCGTTCGCGCGTCGGCTCGCCCGTCGATCTACGCCGGCTGTAGCCGCCCTGCTACGACCGGGACTCTGCCACCACCCCGCCTCCACCGAGCGGCGTCCCCGACCTCGCGCACGATCGGATTGATCACCCGCCCGCCGCCGCGATCCGCCTCATCTGCGCCGTGCGACCGACCTGGCCCGTCGGTTGCGCGCGCCTCTGCAGGTCTCGTGAAGACCGTCCCGAGTACAGTGCGCCCCTACACCGATCGAGCATCGGGCTGCCGCTGCGTCGCCCCGTCGGGCCGCAGCGCCGTCGCCCAGTGGTTCTCCCTGTGGCTGCACCGATCCGCGCCGCCGCTGCGTCGCCCCTTCGGGCCGTAGCGCCGCGGCATGTCACTAGTAGAAAAGGGCCCATTTGTCCCGGTTCCAGAGGCCCATTTGTCCCGGTTCTGGAACCGGGACTAAAGCCCAAAACCTTTAGTCCCGGTTCTCTTACAAACCGGGACCAAAGGGGCTCCACGTGGCCGCTGCGGGAGCCCAGGCAGGAGGACCTTTAGTCCCGGTTGGTAACACCAACCGGGACCAAAAGGCGGCCACGCGTCAGCAGCTCGCAGTCGCTGGGGGTTTTTTTTTTTGGAAGGGGGGGTTTTGGGGTTTTGGAGGGTTAATTTAGGGGTTTCATATTGTGTTAGCGAGCTAATAGAGAGAAGTGACCTCTCTTTTTCCGTGCTTGGTCGACGCTAGCTACTACACATATAGAGAGAACTCGACGCTAGCTAGTAAGCAAATAAAGGAAACCATTAATTACACAAGATCGTCATGAACATATATAGAGAGAAGTGACATCTCTTTCTTCGTGCTTGGTCGAACAACAAGTTTTCGTATATCTATCCGACGCTGCTACATATGTACAATATATAACATCCCTTACAACCATTTCAATTTCACATGGTATTCTCCGTGTTCAGGTATGACGTGGTCAAGAAAGAATCCCGCCAATTCCTCTTGAATTGCTCGTATGCGATCATGTGGTAGGAGTTCATCCCGCATCTGCCAGATCTAATTTAAAGAAGGGGGTCAATACATATATATGAATGAAACTCAACACAATTGATGGTAATATATAAAATAAAATTGTGAATATTGTTTACGTACTTCAAATTATTTCTCAGAGGAGGCCCGTTCAGAGGTATAGTAGCGAATGAACTCGCATACGTAGTTTCCACATAAATGAGTGTTGGGTGCCTGCAACAAGCACTTTACGAGAATAGAGTTCAATCAAATTGATAAGCAAGCATGATAATGGTATTGATGAAACTAGAATCAATGAGAGATGCGCGGAACTAGCTAGTACTACTTACTTTGGGGTGTGTAAATCGCAGCTCCTTCTTCAGACCCGGAACCTTAGCGGTGAACGTTTTCCAAACCCTGGCAGGCAAAGAAAATGATTACTTGATATCAGGAAATGAACGAAAGTTGCCGATATGGTCCCGGTATTGATTGAACTTACTTCTGGAGCATTGCAGTCATGTCCGCATAATACTTGGGATCTTTACGGAGCGAGTCTAAGACAGTTACTAATGCCCCGTCAAGGTAAATGGATAGCAGAATATAGTGGAAGCTGCGCACGCATAACTCATCAATTACATTACTTAACCACGAGTAAGCGGAACCGAATATGCAGAAGACAGTAACACTCACTTGAAGTTGTAAGGAAAGAGTATTTCCCTTTTGTTTTGATGTGTAAGGAACGTTTCTAGCAAGTTGTTCTCGGTATCTTCAGCCGCCTTTCGTACCGACCATTCATTTACGGTATTTGGGCTAATGAACCCAACGTCGAAGATTCCTGTTTTTTTGCATTCGACCATCTTCAATCTGCATAATATAGTGAGGATAATTATATATACATGCAATGAACGAGCTGAGCTAGAGACTTAATTATAGAAGTAATACTTACAGACAGTAGCAAGTCATGAGTTGTTTGTCGAGGGCCTTTTGATTGTAAAATTGAAATAACTCCACAAATTCAACAAGCAGCATGTCGACTCCAGGGAAGTCATGCTATTTTTTAATTCCGACTAACAAACTGTCTTTCCCAGACTTCCTGCAGGTTTCCATGTACCAGTCATGCAATTTTTGCATCATCGTTGTTAGATGAGGATGATCAGGTTTGACGAGAGGCTTCCCGTGCTCGTATCTAAAGACGTCTACTACCTCAGCCGTTTCAAACTGTACATCATCGGGCAGGTAATCATCAAGAGTGGTACCGGGCAGTAGCACCGGATGATTAGCGATATCGCTAGACACCTTGAGCGGGGGGCACGATTGCTTCTCCTGTTCGCCGAGCTGGGGAATTGTTTTCCCACTTCTTCGTTTTTTCGCTCTTGCAGCACTGGAAGTACTTCCCGACTGCTGCGCTTCAGCATGTGTCTTAGTAATTATGCGGTCATAGTTGGAATCCGGCGGAGACGGTGGTGGTCGCTTCAGGGCATTGATAGTGCGCTTCACTTTCACCGGATCTACCTTATCCTTCGGAGGTGGAGTTTTCTTTGCAAAATGGTCCCTCAGTTGGGCACGACATATGTCCTCGTTTTCCTGCTCGGTCCTCTCATATGGTAACTTTTCCAGAGGCTTGAGAGATGGACCGTATCTGAATTGGCTCCCGCCTCTGCTTGTACTGCTAGCCGCCGGAGCGGCGGCGTCTCTCTTCCGTCGTTGCTGACGAGGCAGAGAAATCTGACGCGCCGGAGGAGCCGGAGCGGCGGCGTCTGTCTTCCGCCGTTGCCGACGAGGCTGAGGAGGAGGCGGACTGCTCCGACGCGCCGGAGTAGGCGAAGGAGGAGGCGGAGTGCCCTGACGCGTCGGAGGAGCCGGAGAAGGAGGCGGAGTGCCCTGATCACTCGTCGGAGGAGGAGGAGGAGGAGGAGGCGGAGTGCACTGACTCGCCGGAGGAGGAGGAGGAGGCAGAGTGCCCTGACTCGCCGGAGGAGGAGGAGGAGGCGGAGGCGTCCAGTTTGGAAGCTTGATGTACTCCTTCTGCCATAGACATGTACTCCTCAGAGCATGAACCAGCCGATTCTCCCCTTCACCTGTAGAGTGGTCAAGCTCGAGCTCCTCAAATCCCTCCATTACTTCATCCACCATCACAACAGCATAGCCATGTGGAATCGGACGGCAGTGAAAAGTTCCGTTGGGTTGAGGAGGTGCAACAGAGCCGACAGCCGCCTTGAAAGTGAGGTTCCGACATTTCGTCATAAGCTCGCAATGTTGAGCCTCCGTGATAGTATCCACGGGGTAGCTAGGAGACGTGAAGTCAGGCTGAACGGGCTCCGTGGAAATGACGCTGCTTCTCCGCTGAGATGGCGGGGTAGCTTCTGGGGTAGCTTCGTGCCGCTGAGATGGTTGGCCGGCAGCTCGCTGGCTCTCAGCTTCCTCTAGCTTTTGTAGTCTTGCATTGAGCTTCTGCATGTCGCTCAGCTCTGCTTTCCTCTTTCTCTCCCGGCTTCTGTAACCGCCTGCGTCGGTAAACCCAACCTTCCACGGAACGGAGCCTGGTGTGCCTCGTGTTCGTCCAGGGTGCTCAGCATTCCCTAGGGCCTCAGTCAGCTCGTCCTTCTCTCTGTCGGGAACGAACGTCCCTTCCTGCGCTGCGGTGATATACTTCTGAAGCTTCGTGACGGGTATTGCAAGTTGCTCGTCCGTCCAACGGCACTTCCCTGTTTCAGGGTCCAAAGTTCCCCCAATCCCGAAGAACCAAGTCCTTGAACGGTCTGGCCAGTTCAATGTCTGTGGTACGACCCCTTTAGCAATCAGGTCATTCTCAGCTTTGTCCCACAACGGCCGGGCTTTGAGGTAGCCACCTGACCCCGTGTGATGGTGATACTGCTTCTTTGCAGCGTTGTTCTTGTTTGTCTCTGACATTTTCTTACTCTTGTCCGATGTCTTGTAGGCCACAAATGCGGGCCAGTGATCTCTTATCTTCTCAAATCGGCCGGTGAATTCTGGAGTCTTCCCTTTGTCGACAAACTTTGATTTCAACTCATTCTTCCACCTCCTGAATAGATCTGCCATCTTCTTAAGAGCACACGCCTTGACCAGTGGCTCTATAACTGGCTTATTCGGATCCTCCTCTGGTGGTAGGGTGAAATTTGCCTTCAGCGCGGTCCAAAGATCATCTTTCTATCTATCGGTGACATAATCACCTTCAGGGGCGTCATCCTTAGGCTTATTCCATTGCTTGATGCTGATCGGGATGTTGTCCCTAACAATAACTCCGCACTGAGCAGAAAATGCGTCCTTGGTCCTCTTGGGTTCAATCGGATGGCCATCGTCCGCGAGTGCTGTGATCGTGAACCTTTCATCCTTGCGCAACCTCTTCTTCGGGCCTCGTCTCGTTACCGAAGTTTGGCTCAATCCAGAGGGCTATAAAAGAAGAAAGAAGAGTTAATATATGTACATACCAAAACAATTAATGCATCAATTAGCTAGTCAGCACTGGCTTAATTAATATATATACCTCGCCGGACTTTGCAACAGCTCCCTCCTCCGTTCGGTCACCGGAGCCGTCATCATGGTCTCCTTCTTCCTCCGGCATTCGGTCACCGGAGCCATCATGATCATGTCCTTCCTCCTCCATTGTTCGATCACCGGAGCCGTCATCCTCTCCTTCCAGACCATCGGTGTCGTTGAGAAACGACAAGACATCACGTCCGCCGAGGATTATGTCCCCCAACAACTGTTCTTGTTCCAAGTCTCTTTGAGCCATAGTTTCTGCAAATATTACAACATGGCAATTAATATACAAACATGAATGTCCGACGTCCGGACCGCCTCTCTCATGAATGTCAAACAAGGGATTCTCTTAACCTTTAAGGGATTTAATTAACAAAATGACGCCATTCTGGATGTGCAGAAAATGGTCCATATTTTTCCTGATCTCATCTACCCTTCTATATGTCACGTTGTCTAGTGTCAAAGGATTCAAGAAAACCATGGCTTCATCATTAGCCGGAAGTAACAGGCGCATAATGGTACGAAGCTCTCCAAAATTGTTTTGGAACGGAGTCCCGGATAGGATAATTAATTAGCTTTTTGGTACGAAGTTCAGCAAGAGCCTTCCGAATATCGCTATTTGGAAGGCCTTTGCTGAAATTCGTACCAAAAAGCGAATTATTCTATCCGGAACTCCGTTCCAAAACAACTTTGAAGAGCTTCGTAGCATCATACGCCTGTTACTTCCGGCTAATGATGAAGCCATGGATTTCTTGAATACTTTGACAGACAACGTGACATATAGAAGAATATATATATAGATGAGATCAGAAAAAAATTGGATCAACTTGTGCAAATCCATAATGGGGGCATTCTTGATAAATCTATGTTACCGGAGTTTTCTATATGAACAAAAAAAAATTCCACATGACATGTCCGACGCCCCCCCTCATGTCGAAGTTATCGGGGAGGGGGTAGACGACAACGACGCTCACCCCTCATGTCATGTCCGACGTCCCCCCTCATGTCGAAGTTATCGGGGAGGGGGTAGACGACAACGATGCTCACCCCTCATGTCATGTCCGACGTCCCCCCTCATGTCAAAGTTATCGGGGAGGGGGTAGACGACAACGACGCTCACCCCTCATGTCATGTCCGACGTCCCCCCTCATGTCGAAGTTATTGGGGAGGGGGTAGACGACAACGACGCTCACCCCTCATGTCATGTCCAACGTCCCCCCTCATGTCGAAGTTATCGGGGAGGGGGTAGACGACAACGACGCTCACCCCTCATCAAAGAACTCATATCATCAACAACATCATCATTGCTCATATATCCATGGATCATATATAAAAACTTTCTATGAACAAAAAAAAGTTCTATGAACAAAAAAAAATTCTATGAACAAAAAAAAGTTATATGAACAAAAAAATTATACATCAATGCATACATATCCATGGATCATCCATATACATCTGCATACACATCTGCATACATATACATCAATGCATACATATGAACAAAAAAAAGGCAGAGGCGGCGGCGGCGGCGCGGCAAGCAGAGCGCGGCCGGGGCGGGGGGGGCGGCGGCGTCGCGGCGGGAGGCCGGAGCACGGGCGGCGTCAGCATCGCGGCGGGCAGCGGCGTCGGGGCGCGGGGGGGGGGGAGAGGAGGGGAACGGCGCGGCGGCTCACAGTGGGAGCGGGGACGGCGTCGGGGCAGCTCGGCGACGGCGACGACGGCGAGGTGGGGCAGCCTGACGGCGTCGGGGCAAGGCTCGGCGGCGACGGCGACGAGGAGCAGCCTGGGGGCGTCGGGCGGAGAAGAACAAGTGATTTCGAGAAACTGCTAAGTGTGGGCTTATATACACAGAGCATTGGTCCCGGTTGGTGGCACCAACCGGGACCAATGCACCCCTTTAGTCCCGGTTGGTGCCGCCAACCGGGACCAAAGGTCAGTTTTCAGCAGCCCAAAGGGCGGGAAACAGGGACCTTTGGTCCCGGTTGGTGGCACCAACCGGGACTAAAGGGGTGCATTGGTCCCGGTTGGTGCCACCAACCGGGACCAAAGGTCAGTTTTCAGCAGCCCAACCGGGACTAAAGGGGTGCATTGGTCCCGGTTGGTGCCACGAACCGGGACCAAAGGGTGGTGCTGCCCGGGGCCAAATTTTTAGTCCCACCTCGCTAGCTGAGAGAGCTCGAGAGTGGTTTATAAGCGCTGCTGCGCACACCCTCTCGAGCTCCTCTCAACTGCAGGCTTCTGGGCCTAATCTGTCACTGCCTGTGGGCCTATTGGGCCTTCTGCGGGCCTGAATCCTGGCCCAACAAGCTGGTTGGGTTTCTAGTCGTATTCAGGCCGTGGTGGCCCAGTAGGTGGCATTTTTTCAAAAAAAATCTAGTTTTTTTGTTTTGTTTTTTGCTTTATTTATTTTATTTTGTTCCTACTTACTGTTTTTCAGTGATTCTTTTTGCTTTTAGGTCACAAAAATTATAAACTTTCTGTTAGTGCCATTAGTTTTCAAATTTGAATAGCTTAAATTTGAATTTTTTGAAATTTGTGTGAATCACTAGTTTGTGAATAACTTTACTAAAAAATAGATTTTTGAGTGATTCTTTTTCCTGCTATTTAATATTACTGTGTTTTATCATTATATTCAATTTGGTAAGTTTTAGGTTATTTTAAATTTCTGTTTTAATTAAAAAACAGATTTGGTTATTTTAGTTTGCTATTAAAGTTTCTAACAAAAAAAATCGTTATGAAAATTCTTTTTGCTATTAATGTTTTGAACAAAAAATACTTTGATAATTTTAGTTGCATAAATTTTATATAATTTTAGTTTCAAAAATACTAGAGGTTTATAAAAGCTTTTTAGTTGATTCCTTTTGCTATTAGAGTTTTATAAAAGCTTTTTAGTTGATTCTTTTTGCTATTGAAGAATATTATAGTTTTGTTTTAGTTGATCATAACAGAATATTTTAATTGATTATTTTTAGTTCATTCTTTTTGCTATTAGAGTTTCATAAAAGTTTTCTAGTTCATTCTTTTTGCTATTAGTTCATTCTTTGAGCTAAATGACCCTGAAATTGAAAAACACTACAAATGACTCTGAAAAGGTGAAAGTTGGCATGGTATCATCATTTCACCCACATGGCATGTGCTAAAAAGTTGAGAGGGTTACGACGAAAACTGGATGCACTTCGTGTACAAAATGGACAATCTCTTTCGAAGTATCAGGGTTTCGGACGAAAACTCATCTGTTACAAAGGGATTTCATTTTTTTTGAACTTATTTGAACTGCAGACTTTTTGTTTGTTCAAAATGCACCATTCAAAGCCACATCATCAATTTTCAACCCTTTCTGACTTCATTTGGTATTTTTCATGCATTTACTGATTATTTTGAGCTAAATGACCCTGAAATTGAAAAGCACTACAAATGAACTCTGAAAAGGTTGAAAGTTGGCATGGTATCATCATTTCACCCACATAGCATGTGCTAAAAAGTTGAGAGGGTTACGGCGAAAACTGGATGCACTTCGTGTACAAAATGGACAATCTCTTTCGAAGTATCAGGGTTTCGGACGAAAACTCATCTGTTACAAAGGGATTTCATTTTTTTGAACTTATTTGAACTCCAGACTTTTTGTGTGTTCAAAATGCACCATTCAAAGCCACATCATCAATTTTCAACCCTTTCTGACTTCATTTGGTATTTTTCATGCATTTACTGATTATTTTGAGCTAAATGACCCTGAAATTGAAAAAGCACTACAAATGAACTCTGAAAAGGTTGAAAGTTGGCATGGTATCATAATTTCACCCACATAGCATGTTATAAAAAGTTGAGAGGGTTACGGAAAAAACTGGATGCACTTCGTGTACAAAACGGACAATCTCTTTCGATGTATCAGGGTTTCGGACGAAAACTCATCTGTTACAAAAGGCATTTCATTTCTTCACATGTAACTGCAATGATATAGTTGTGGAGAGAAAGTCTTCACTTTTTCTTCGCTTGTGTCCTTTGCTTATTGCGCCGTAACCATGGATAATCTTCATCGTTTAACAGGGTGCTTGGGTCAGCCTTGACTTTGAAGGGAGGAATTTCATGAAACTTTTCATAATCTTCGGACATGTCTGTCTTGCCCTCCAATCCCACGATGTCTCTTTTTCCTGAAAGAACTATGTGGTGCTTTGGCTCATCGTATGATGTATTCGCTTCCTTATCTTTTCTTTTTCTTGGTTTGGTAGACATGTCCTTCACACAGAAAACTTGTGCCACATCATTGGCTAGGACGAATGGTTCGTCTGTGTACCCAAGATTGTTCAGATCCACTGTTGTCATTCCGTACTGTGGGTCTTCCTGTACCCCGCCTCCTGACAGATTGACCCATTTGCATTGAAACAAAGGGACCTTGAAATCATGTCCACAGTCAAGTTCCCATATGTCCACTATGTAAACATAATATGTGTCCTTTCCCCTATTGGTTGCTGCATCAAAGCGAACACCGCTGTTTTGGTTGGTGCTCTTTTGATCTTGGGCGATCGTGTAAAATGTATTCCCATTTATCTCGTACCCTTTGTAAGTCAATACAGTCGAAGATGGTCCCCTGGCCAACGAGTACAACTCATCAGAAACAGTGTTGTCACCCATGAGACGTGTTTGCAACCAACTGCCGAAAGTCCTGATGTGTTCATATGTAATCCAGTCGTCACACTGCTCCGGGTGTTTGGAGCGCAGAATATTCTTGTGTTCATCGACATACGGGGTCACCAAGGTAGAATTTTGTAGAACTGTGTAGTGTGCTTGAGACCAAGAATGCCTATCCCTACATATTATTGAGTCCGCTCCTAGCGTGCCTTTTCCAGTTAGTCTCCCCTCATACCGCGATTGAGGGAGACCAATCTTCTTAAGGTCAGGAATGAAGTCAACACAAAACCCAATGACATTATCTGTTTGATGGCCCATGGAGATGCTTCCTTCTGGCCTAGCGCGGTTACGAACATATTTCTTTAAGACTCCCATGAACCTCTCAAAGGGGACCATATTGTGTAGAAATACAGGGCTCAGAACGACAATGATATCGTCGACTAGATGCACTAGGACGTGCGTCATGATATTGAAGAAGGACGGTGGGAACACCAACTCGAAACTAACAAGACATTGCACCAAATCACTCCTTAACCTTGGAAGGATTTCTGGATCGATCACCTTCTGAGAGATTGCATTGAGGAATGCACATAGCTTCACAATGGCTAATCGAACGTTTTCCGGTAGAAGCCCCCTCAATGCAACCGGAAGCAGTTGCGTCATAATCACGTGGCAGTCATGAGACTTTAGGTTCTGGAACTTTTTCTCTGCCATATTTATTACTCCCTTTATATTCGACGAGAAGCCAAACGGGACCTTCATACTGAGCAGGCATTCAAAGAAGATTTCCTTCTCTTCTTTGGTAAGAGCGTAGCTGGCAGGACCTTCATACTGCTTTGGATGCATGCCGTCTTTTTCATGCACACGTTGCTGTTCCTCCCGTGCCTTCGGTGTATCTTTTGTCTTCCCATACACTCCCAAGAAGCCTAGCAGGTTCACGCAAAGATTCTTCGTCACGTGCATCACGTCGATTGCAGAGCGGACCTCTAGGTCTTTCCAATAGGGTAGGTCCCAAAATATAGATTTCTTCTTCCACATGGGTGCGCGTCCCGCATCGTCAGTCGGAACAGATAGTCCGCCAGGACCCTTTCCAAAGATTACTTGTAAATCATTGACCATATCAAGTATGTGATCACCAGTACGGAGGGCAGGCTTCTTCGGGTGATCTGCCTCACCTTTGAAATGCTTTCCTTTCTTTCGACATTGATGGTTGGTCGGAAGAAATCGACGATGCCCCAGGTACACATTCTTCCTGCATTTGTCCAAATATATACTGTCGGTGTCATCTAAACAGTGTGTGCATGCGTGGTATCCCTTGTTTGTCTGTCCTGAAAGGTTACTGAGAGCAGGCCAATCGTTGATGGTTACAAACAGCAACGCATGTAGGTCAAATTTCTCCTGTTCGTTCTCATCCCACACACGTACACCTCTTCCATTCCATAGCTGTAAAAGTTCATCAACTAATGGCCTTAGGTACACATCAATGTCATTGCCGGGTTGCTTAGGGCCTTGGATGAGCACTGGCATCATAATGAACTTCCGCTTCATGCACAACCAAGGAGGAAGGTTATACATACATAGAGTCACAGGCCATGTGCTATGCTTGCTGCTCTGCTCCCCAAAAGGATTAACGCCATCTGCACTTAAACCAAACCATACGTTCCTCGGGTCACCTGTAAAGTCGCTCCACTTTCTCTCGATCTTTCTCCACTGCGACCCGTCAGCGGGTGCTCTCAACTTCCCGTCTTTCTTACGGTCTTTTATGTGCCATTGCATCAACTCGGCATGCTTTTTGTTTCTGAACAGACGTTTCAACCGTGGTATTATAGGAGCATACCACATCACCTTGGCAGGAACCCTCTTCCCGGTGCGCTGGCCCTCAACATCACCAGGGTCATCTCTTCTGATCTTATACCGCAATGCACCGCATACCGGGCATGCGTTCAAATCCTCGTACGCACCACGGTAGAGGATGCAGTCATTAGGGCATGCATGTATCTTCTGCACCTCCAATCCTAGAGGGCATAGAACCTTGTTTGCTTCGTACGTACTGCCGGGCAATTCGTTATCCTTTGGAAGCTTCTTCTTCATTATTTTAAGTAGCGAACTAAATCCCATGTCAGATACACCATTGTCTGCCTTCCATTGCAGCAATTCCAGTGTGGTACCGAGCTTTCTGTTGTCATCTTCGCAATTTGGGTACAACCCTTTTTTGTGATCCTCTAACATGCGATTGAACTTCAACTTCTCCCTTTCACTTTCGCATTCTCTCTGTGCATCAACAATGACCCGGCGAAGATCATCATCGGGCACATCGTCTGGTTCCTCTTGATCTTCAGCTTCCCCCATTGCAGCATCACCGTATTCAGGGGGCGGGTAGTTGTCATCATCCTCTTCTTCTTCGTTATCTTCCATCATAACTCCTCTTTCTCCGTGCTTGGTCCAAACATTATAGCATGGCATAAAACCCTTCTCAAGCAGGTGGAAGTGAAGGGTTTTAGAGTTGGAGAAAGCCTTCGTATTCTCACAGACAGTACATGGACAATGCATAAAACCATTCTGCTTGTTTGCCTCAGCCGCTTCGAGAAAATTATGCAGGCCCTTAATATACTCGGAGGTGCGTCGGTCACCGTACATCCATTGCCGGTTCATCTGCGTGCGTTATATAGTTCTCATTATTGAACAACATATAACTCTCTAGAGCATCTAATTAAATCATACAAGTAAGAACTATCTAGAACAACATATAACCAAAACCATCACACTATATAATAACAAACAATAATAAAAGTAAGAAAGTTACAGAAGTATCTATCTAAATCATACAAGTAAGAACTTTTTTCTTTTAGAAAGAAGATAAGAAGAAGAGGCTAACCACGGTGGTGCCGGCGCCGAGATGGGCGCGGGCGATCGACGGCGGTGAGGACGGGGACGGGACAGGACGGACCGCCAAACCTAGACAAATCTTGAGGAAAATGGAGCTTGGACAAGGAGCTTCGAGAGGAGAAAGCTTAAGTGTGGCTCGGGCATTTCATCGAACACCTCATGTGCATAGGAGGTGAGCTAGAGCACCACAAAGCTCTCCCACGGCCGGCCAAAAAAACAGAGCAGTGCACTGCTCTCCTCGCGGGCAGGGGGGTATATATAGGCCGACCATTGGTCCCGGTTTGTGGCTGGAACCGGGACTAAAGGACATCATTTGGTCCCGGTTCCAGCCACAAACTGGGACCAATGGTTGTGGGCCAGGAGCGAGGCCCATTGGTCCCGGTTCGTGTCTGGAACCGGGACCAAAGGGGTCAGACGAACCGGGACCAATGGCCCACGAGGCCCGGCCGGCGCCCTGGCCTCACGAACCGGGACCAATGCCCCCATTGGTCCCGGTTCGTGAGTGAACCGGGATTAATGGGCTTTTCAGGGCTGGACCAAAGCCCTGTTTTCTACTAGTGTGTGGTCCCCGCCGCCGCCCTGAGGCCGTCCCCGTGGTTGCACCATGCCGCGCGCTGCCGCTGCGTCGCCCCATCGGGCCGTAGTGCCGCGGCCCGCAGTCAACCGCCGCCCCGAGGCCGTCCGCTCCAGGCCGTCCCCGAGGCTGCACCGACCCTCGCGCTGCCTCTGCGTCGCCCCGTCGGGCCATAGCGAGCGTGGCACGCGGTCCATGCAACCGTCCCGAGGTATTCCCGCCGTCGCCCCGACCCGCCCGCCCGCCGCTGCGTCGCCCCTTCGGGCCTTAGCGCCGCGACCGACGGTCCCCTCCGCCGTCACCGCGCGTCGACTTTTCGTGGTATGCGCCGCGCCGCCTCCATCACCGCGCGTCGACTTTTCGTGGTATGCGCCGCGCCGCCTCCCCTGGCGCGGGAACGCCACCGTCCGCGCCGGTCTTCGTCACACTCTCGGGTTCTTTGCCTACTTCGAGCACCGCCGCCGCGCTCCTAACTAGCCGCCGCCGCCGCCGCTCTTCTTCGGCCGCCGCCGCCGCCGCCGCCGACCGTCCACCCCCTTCGTCTACGTCCAGCACCAGCCCGTCGCCAGCGTCGCCATCATCTTCCCCGACCACTTCGTCTACTCCGACCACCGTTGGTGACATCGGCCCCACACCGATTGGCGCCACAACAGTCGTCGAGTCTTCTTCTCTGCTGGTCCTCCGACTCCTCGACATGGCATACAGCTCGTGCAGGTCCCTCGTCTACGCATGCCCGGTGCTGGCAACACCGATGCGTCCCTTCGTCCACGACGTGTCCCCGGGCCTGGCAAGCCTGGTCGGCACTTCGTCAACTTCGTCTTCGTCCGTCTACGCATGCCCGATGCTGGCAACACCGGTGCGTGCCTTCGTCTACGATGTGTCCCCGGGCTTGGCAACCCTGGCGCGACGCGTCGTCAACATCGTCTTCTCCCCGGCGCACCACTACTTCGACACCACTGCGCCCATGACTAACTCGGCGCCTCCTTGCGTCCGTGGCTCCACGGCGACTTCCTCGACACCGGCCACCCCGACTGGACATCGACCACGACGTTCTTCGCACGACTACCTCGACCACGGCTCCACCACCCTACGCTCTCGGCTACCACGACAACGGCACAAAGGGCTACCGCCTTGCTTGAGCAACCTCGTCGGTTTCCACTCCAGCCACGACTTCCGCGATGCATCGACCGTTACGACTGTGGGGGGTGTCCGTCGACTTACCTTCGGATTCTTCTTCAGTCTCACCGTCTGCGTCGCTACCGTTGTGACTGCGGGGGGATGTTGAGTATAATGTTTATTTAGGAAACATAGGATAGCGTAGGATTTATTCTACCTTGCCTTGTACTCCAAGATGACCATGTACTCCTATATATATGCCCACGAGGCTCAAGCAATAAAACAACAATTCCATCAAATCCCTCTCTATCCCTTCTAACAGGGCATATCCATGAGTTCATAAGATGGAGTCTGCAAAACAGATCGACACCACTGCAGTTATAACAATATATACTTCAAGTCCAATGCTGATTGGAAACCAAATAACTAATAAGTTAGTGTTTGTCAAATCTACATTTTTCACATTAAAATATTAAAATATGTTACCGGCTTAGTTGACCCTTGCTACGTTCAATTAAACTGTTAGGCTAGGAAAACTGCCAGAAAAAGACTATAAAACTGGGAGAGGGAAATGATTTATTTTAATTACTGAAGCACAATACACATACCAAAACCCCTGATGGCATTTTCGCACCAAACTTTAGAGGAAGATAACTTGAATTCAATTGTTCTCGACAGAGTAAGGAAAGTTCTCCTCAACATCTTTCTGAAGAGGAGCCAATGCTTGAACCATAGATCTTACATTCGGCCGTTCTCGGGGTTCATAGTGCAGGCACCTTGAAGCTAATCGTACCAGTTCTGTTCCTTCCTCATTTGAAAATTAACCCTCTAAACACGAGTCTGTAAGCATGCTAAAATTCCGATCTCGAATCAGATCAAGGGCCTGCAGATATTAACTAGCATCAATTAGTTTGGTAAAATGAAGATATAAACAACTACTCCCTCCATCCAGAAATACTTGTCGGAGAAATGGATAAAGTTCTAGCCATTGTTCTAGGAAATTATTCTTTTTATCCTGTTATTGAAGTGTTGTTTTCCTATACTTAGTTTAAAGATCCCAAACAGTCAATCCTTTTCTGGCATGCAAAGTTGATGGAGATAAGGACTTGTATTTATATTCTTCACACTGTTAAATGGAGATAGTGAGTGCAGGACAGTGTCTTCATACAAGAAATAGCTTCATATTGCTTCATGCGCATGAAGACCAGAAGGCAGTTGGAAGAAAAACTAAGAAATCAACTAACTCCCTGGTCAGCCCACCTATCAGACAGCTTTGTCAACATATAATCTACATGTCATACTATAGAAGTAAATAAAACAATAAGTGTATAATGATGCCGAAGAAGCTCAAAGTATAATAAATGTATAAATGCATAATGATGCCAAAGAAGCAAAGTAGGATAGAAAATGATGTGGAAGAACTAAAGCTCAAAGTTGTTACATGGCTCGGAGGAATATGCTTCCCACTAAGAACGTCCAGCAGTAAAGTGCCAAAGTTATATATGACACTTTCAGGTGTTATACGTCCTGCAAGTAAAAGTGTAAACTGGAAAGTGTGAGGGTAATGTTAGAGGTGAACTGTGGTCTAAGAAATGACAATGTGTTATTTTTGGGAGCACTCAACTGTTTATACATGGTTAAAGAGACATGAATTTATCACCTAGACTGCCTAGTACAAGGAACTTAAATGAAACATTATATGATCTTCAAAAAAGTTAACATTCTTGATTGTGAAGCTAGCATTGAACCTAGGTTCTGTAAAAAGGGCAAACTGTCAATATCATGAAGGGGTGACTGCACACACTATCTCAACCATGAATTGTAGCCTTGAGATCTATGCAGATCATCTCCCCTTATAATTATCACGTGTGAAGATCTCAAGGTATATGCATGGTTCAGATCATATAGTAAGCCATGCCAGTTAAAATTTACAACTACTGAGTATATTTTACTTCACAGATCAAACCATTAGGGTGCAAAAACATTCTGAGAATCTAATATAGGGTGTTACTAAAACGGTGCTATACTATGACATAACATAATAGGAGTATTAAGGAAGCTGAACCCACCCTACTGTACAATGGTTAAGGATGTTCCACAAGCAGAAATAAACTCAAGGTATAATCTCAAACTACACAACTAAATCATTAGAGCATAGCAGCTTTGCAAGAAAGCTCAGTACCAATGTGGTCTGACAAGAAAGATGCTACTAAGATCATGCAGGGACTGCTACATAAAGGCGAGCTATAGGGTTTTAGCAACATAAAAAGGAACCAACCAGTTCTCATGTATTCAGGAGGAGTAAATGCCAGATCGGTACTGTAACTTTTGCCATCCCGGCTATTCTTCATAAGGCCAAAGCATGAAAGTCTAGGGTTACAATCCCGCAACATGTAAACAATGTATAAATCAACCAATGCAACAGAAAACACACATATAAACAAAGTTTACCATGCAGGCAAAACAATTTGCATGATACTCACATCATCAAACAGAACTCTGTAGGCATTAAGATCATGGTAGAGAGCATGCACGCCCCTTACTGGTGCAATATTCTAAAGCCTCAGCAAGATAGAGAACAACCCTTAATCTCATGGGCCATTTCATCGCTTGGGTTTCTCCCGTCAAATGCATACAATAATCAATAATGGAGAAATATTACATCATTAATCAAGTAAGGCATTGAAGACAATGTAGGTCCGGTAATTAGGGGTTACACATGATGCAGTGATTGGAGGTAGAGGGAGGGTGTCTGCGGATAGTCCCAGTCCACTTAAAGGTCCAAAGTGGTAGTTTGGCATAATACAAGTGTGAGAATCTTTCAAGAAATATTTGAGTTGCATGACCTAATGTGTCTAGAAAAGATAATCTTATTACTCCGATGTCCTATGTAACAATTACCAACAGTCATTAGGAACAATGTTTAGAAAATGAACAATCCGCACAATTTCTTATCAAAATTCATTTGCAAAATTTAGACATGAACAGAGACTGATCATTAACAGATGTGACATCATGAACCTATAAGTACTTAAGCTTATAGGTTGAGAACAATAATAGATAACAATAACAAACTGTGCTAAACATAATTACAACCAGGAAATGCAAGGCGACTCACAGTGGAAAAGATGTTTTGCTAGTGTATCGTTAGGCATGTACTCTGCAACAAGCAACCTCTCGTCACCTTCGCAGCAACAGCCAAGCAGATTTGCTAACCTTTTGCTCCGGAGCTGACCAACTGATTTAGCTTCTTCCTGAAGCATAATTATTTCCCCAAAAGATATTGGCAAATCTTAGAAAATTACTGGAACTGTATGGGTCAAGCAAAAAATGTATCAACAAACAGGATTTTGTTTTGACTTTTGACACAAAAAAAAATGCCATCCACTGTCCTGCTATAAACAGAGCAAAAACTTATATATATTACTAGCCATCTAAATAAAGATATCACCCTAAAAGCAAAAAAAAAGTGAGATAACTGATAGCTGAAGGGTCATATAAAGCACTGGAAAAAGGAGTAGACCTAGTACAGTAAGGAAATACACAACCTTGTCAAATAGATTAGCATGTGATGCAAATTATGATAGCAACGCAATAGAGCTTGTAAAAATGCTGAATCATTGATTTGCCAAGAGCATTAGTAGAACACAATGATGGGAGTATGGGACAAGTAGTGGCTGGTAATGAAAAATATGTATTAGTAGAACACACTGGTTTAGCATTGGAATCTAATAATCGTACAAAAAGAAAAATATGTTGGCCAAACAGTTGGTAGATGCCACCCTTTCATCTGCTAGCCATCATAAGAATCCATCCAAAAGCAAAATAAGTAAATTAACAAGCATGCATATCATGTCATCCCAGGAACAGGTAGAAATCAACAACCTCCATGATAAGAGATCATTCTCTATCATTCTCAAATTGCAAAGAATCTACGGGCAGCACAATAACTAACCAGCAACGAACTAGTGCCATCAAGGCATTAGTAACACCCACCAGACGCACATTGTTACTAGAGAGGATAAGCGAAGGCGAGGCATGTTGAATATATGAGCAAATTACTACAATATTTAATCCGAGTAAGCAGAAAATAAATCATGACAGCAAGAGCATAGATTAAACTAATCATGCAGACTAGCATCGTAAACGAGTAGATCGAATCTACGGCACAGACTAGACACAAAACTCTAGCATGATCTCAAACAGAGAAGACAAGATTACGTACGGAGCAGCGGGAGTAGAACCGCCAGTGTTGATGTTGTCGGCCATGTCGTTGAGGAAGAGGCTGCCGAGATCGGGGAAGAAGTCGTCGTCGAGGAAGACGTCGCTGGCAGCAGTCGCGCGAGTGCGCTCCCCAAAAACCTGATCGCCCCTCTCCCGTACAGGATCACGAGAGGCGGGGTTCCGGAGGCCTGTTGTCCCTTCTCGCGGTGCACGCCGGAAGGAGGGATGGAGAAGACTTGTATGGCGGCGCAATGCTCTGGAACGGTGCGAAACCATATGTTGCGACGGCGGCTAGGGTTGGCAGGGACCTCGCGTATATATATGCACGGCAGGGTAGAGAGACGTGGACTGGACCCACGTCCGAGTCGGTTACAGCCCACGATCCGACGTCTCAGATCGTGGCGCGTCTGTTAAGGACTCTCCGTTCCTGACCGGCAAAAATAAGCGCATAGGTATGAGCTCGGCTCGGCTCAATCCCGCAACCCGCGGCGCGTCGTGACGAGGCGTGGCGTGGCGTGGCGAGGCGAGCGAGGAGGAGGAGTGCGCGAGGGCCTCTTCTCTTCTCATTCTCTTACAAGTGCTAGAAGAGCTCACCTTACAAAGAGGTGTAGCTCTCTCTCCACTAGCGGGGTGGGACTAAACTTTAGTTCCACCCACACCACACCAACAGCCAACACAAATGGGCCATGAGAGTTTCAGATTTTTGGATGGGCTTTGGGCCAAAGGCCTGATAGCAAAAAATCCAACAATCCCCCACAAAGTCTCATTGGCACATTTCATCATTTCTTAGTTCCAAAACATTGTTTTATATACCGGTCTTGATGGAGACTGTTAAGTTGAACTTCCATTTCGAGATTTATGCTACACTAGATCACGACTTGAATAGTGGACTATGCCTTGAACTACAAGTTTTCTGCGAGTCTAGTTTCACACAAATCCTTGACCGGTACTGGGCTACCGCAAGGCTTCCCCGCGGGTGGAGCGTATACGTCATACTCCAAGGCCTTTCATGAATTTATTAGAGAACACCCAATTCTCACAGACTGCGACGTTTACAGTCAAATTCATATAGGTGTGTTCCTCAGGAGATGTTCTGCAGGACAACATCTCTGCTTACCCAAATAAGCCACTTGGAACACATTAAGATAGGTATCAACCTGCCATGCAGATTATGAGAGTATTGCATCTTCACGGAGTGGGATAGCAAATATAGGGATACTTTCATTCTAGCTGTCCAACAGCTTGTCTCTCACTTCTACTTCACGGGATCTCCGATCACATAGAGTGGGTTACCACTATGGACAGCTCATATGGTGGGTCTCAAACCCATCTCCATCGATGCATTTTCTATCACATTACGTGATAAACCCTTTGTGAAGGGATCTGCCAAGTTTTTAGACGTTTGGATATAATCCAACGCAATAACTCCGAAGTTCTTCATTTTTCTGACAGATTTCAATCTCCTCTTCACATGCCTTGAGGACTTCATATTATCCTTTGAACTGTTTATCTTTATGATCACAGTTTGATTATCACAGTTCATCAGGATAGCGGGTATTGGTTTTTCAACCATAGGTAAGTCCATCAAGAGCTGACGAAGCCAATCTGCTTCAACAGTGGCTGTGTCTAATGCTGTGAGTTCTGCTTCCATAGTTGACCTCGTTAAGATGGTCTGCTTGCAAGACTTCCAGGAAACAGCGCCACCACCAAGTGTAAAAACATAACCACTTGTGGCTTTAATCTCATCAGCATCAGATATCCAGTTTGAGTCACTATAACCCTCCAGTACCCTCGGGTACCCGATATAGTGAATCCCATAGCTCGCAGTGCCTTTCAAATAGCGCATAACTCTCTCAAGCGCATGCCAATGATCATCTCCCGGGTTTGATACAAACCGGCTTAGTTTGCTCACAGCAAACGAGATGTCAGGCCTCGTGGCACTAGCCAAGTACATAAGCGAGCCAATAATCTGAGAATACCTCAGTTGATCTCTAGCAATTCGTCGATTCTTTCGAAGCAACACACTAGCGTCATATGGAGTTGGAGAAGGCTTGCAGTCGCTATACCCAAAACGACTCAAGACCTTTTCCACATAGTGAGATTGAAGCAGTGTAATCCCACCATTCTCATCTCTCAGCAGCTTGATGTTCAGAATAACATCAGCTACTCCTAGATCCTTCATCTCAAAACAGCGAGATAAGAAATCCTTAACCTCCTTTATTTGATCAAGGTTGGTTCCAAAGATCAGTATGTCATCGACATACAGACAGAGAATAACTCCTTCGCCCCCACCATGGCGATAGTATACACACTTATCAGCTTCGTTTACAACAAAGCCTGCAGCAGTTAATGTCCTTTCGAACTTCTCATGCCACTGCTTAGGAGCTTGCTTAAGGCCATATAAAGACTTCAATAACTTGCACACTTTTCCTTCCTGACCAGGTACTATAAAACCATCAGGCTGATCCATGTAAATTTCCTCATCCAACTCTCCATTGAGGAAAGCCGTCTTAACATCCATTTGATGAACGAGAAGACCATGTGAGGCAGCCAGTGATAGTAGCACCCGAATAGTGGTCAGTCTAGCCACAGGTGAGTAAGTATCAAAGAAGTCTTCACCTTCTTTCTGGGTATAACCCTTGGCAACAAGCCGTGCCTTGTACTTTTCAATTGTACCATCAGGTCTAAGCTTTTTCTTGAACACCCACTTACATCCCACGGGTTTGCACCCATAAGGACGATCAGTGACTTCCCAGGTTTCATTAGCTAAGATGGAGTCCATCTCGCTCTGGACAGCTTCCTTCCAGTAGTCAGCATCAGAAGATGCATAGGCTTCTGAAAGAGTCCTGGGTGTATCATCCACGAGGTACACAATGAAATCATCACCAAAAGACTTTGCAGCCCTTCGTGTCTTACTCCTTACAGGAGTTTCATTGTCATCCTCCTCAGGATTCTCAACGTGTTCCATCGCAATGGTGGGTTCAGGAATTACAGAAAATTCCTGAGTAGATAGAGTAGGTATCTCTTGATTTGATGAGTTAGGCATATCCTTCATAGGAAATATGTCCTCAAAGAAAGTCGCATCATTCGACTCCATAATCGTACCAACATGCATGTCAGGTACCTCAGATTTTATTATCAAAAATCTATAGCCAATGCTATGAAAAGCATAGCCCAGAAGAACACAATCCACGGTTTTTGGTCGAAGCTTACGCTTCTTGGGAATTGGTATATTGACTTTCGCCAAACAACCCCAAGTACGTAGATAAGAGAGTTTCAATCTTTTCCTTTCCCATTCCTCAAATGGAGTAATGGTTTTATGCTTTGTGGGAACTCGGTTTAGGACATGACATGCAGTCATTAGCGCCTCCCCCCACCATGCCTTGGAAAGACCCGATGTATCTAACATGGCGTTAACCAAATCAGTTAGAGTTCGGTTCTTCCTTTCGGCCACCCCGTTTGATTGAGGTGAGTAGGGAGGCGTCCTCTCATGGATTATACCATGTTCCGCACAAAACGAATCAAATTCATTGGAAAAATACTCTCCACCACGATCAGACCTAAGCCGTTTAATTTTCCGATCAAGTTGGTTTTCTGCTTCAGCTTTATAGTTTTTGAAGAAGTTTAAAGCCTCATCTTTTGATTTCAGAAGATACACATAACAATATCTAGTGGAGTCATCAATCAACGTCATGAAATATTTCTTTCCACCTTTTGTCAACACGCCATTCATCTCGCAAAGATCAGAATGGATAAGCTCTAGTGGCGCTAAGTCTCTCGCCTCTGCAGTCTTATGAGACTTGCGAGGTTGCTTAGCTTGCACACACACTTGGCACTTGGAGCCCTTGACAGTAGTGAATTTCGGAATTAAACTCATATTGGCTAGCCGCGTCATGCAACCAAAGTTAATATGACAAAGTCGCGAATGCCAAATATTAGACTCATTATCGTGGCAAACATTATTAATAACTTTAGTGCAAATATCTGACAAAGACAGGCGGAACAAGCCTCCGCAGTCATAGCCTTTTCCAACAAATTGTCCATACTTAGAAATAACAACTTTATTGGACTCGAAAACCAACTTGAAACCATCTCGACACAAACGGGAACCGCTGACGAGATTTTTATTGATAGAGGGCACATGATGAACGTTCTTCAGACGCACGATCTTCCCCGAAGTAAACTTCAGATCGACCGTACCGACCCCTCGAACAGTGGCATGTGACCCGTTCCCCATCAGCATGGGAGAAGTCCCTGTGACCTGGTAAGAAGAAAACATAGAGGCATCAGCACAGACATGTACATTTGCACCGGTGTCAATTAACCAATCTGGAGAATGACAAACTGAAAGGATGGTAGGAAGAATACCGTACCCAGAATCCTTCATATCAGCATCGCCGATGACAACATTAGCGGACTTGCCGCTCTTCTCATGTTCGCGCTCCTCATAGCGGTTAGGACATCTCGGAGCCCAGTGATTAGGATCACCACAGACATGGCATAGTCCCTTCCCCTTCTTATGAGAATTCTTCTTGAAGTTGGTAGATTGTGACGGCTTGTTCTTTGCAACAAACTTGCCTTTGCCCTGAGATTTGTTCTTGTTGTTTTGGGGCTTGTTGAGATGGAAGTTCTTCTTCTGCACCACGTGGGCACTAGAAGCTCCCTCAACAGCTCGAGCACGTGTGTCTTTCGCTCTCGCCTTCTCTTCAACATCAAGAGTTCCAATGAGATCTGAAACGGAAAACTCCTGTCTCTTGTGTTTCAGAGAAGTAGCAAAATTGTTCCACGAAGGTGGAAGCTTGGCAATGATGCCTCCGGCCACAAACTTGTCCGGCAACACACACTTGAAGTACTCAAGCTCCTTCGCGAGAGACTGTATCTCATGAGCTTGTTGAACAATAGAGCGCTCATCAGTCATCTTGTAGTCATAGAATTGCTCCATGACGTACAACTCGCTGCCAGCGTCCGAGGCCCCAAACTTGGCCTCGAGCGCAGCCCACATGTCCTTGCCGTTGTTAAACGACATATACGAATCCACAATGGAATCGTCAAGAACACTCAGAAGGGTGCCCTTGAAGAGGGTATCGATCTTCTCAAAAGCTTCCTGCTGTGCAGGATTAAGATCGCCCTCGGGCTTACCCTTGGTGGCGTCATAGCAGTACATGGTCTGAAACCAGTAGACTGCTCTCGTGCGCCACCTCTTATATTGCACCCCCTTGAAGGTGGGCGGCTTCAGATGCGCAACAAAGCCACTTGGAGTAAATTGCCTATAATCAGGTTTTTGGATTGTTGAATATATGAGCAAATTACTACAATATTTAATCCGAGTAAGCAGAAAATAAATCATGACAGCAAGAGCATAGATTAAACTAATCATGCAGACTAGCATCGTAAACGAGTAGATCGAATCTACGGCACAGACTAGACACAAAACTCTAGCATGATCTCAAACAGAGAAGACAAGATTACGTACGGAGCAGCGGGAGTAGAACCGCCAGTGTTGATGTTGTCGGCCATGTCGTTGAGGAAGAGAGACGTGGACTGGACCCACGTCCGAGCCGGTTACAGCCCACGATCCGACGTCTCAGATCGTGGCGCGTCTGTTAAGGACTCTCCGTTCCTGACCGGCAAAAATAAGCGCATAGGTATGAGCTCGGCTCGATCCCGAGGCGAGCGAGGAGGAGGAGTGCGCGAGGGCCTCTTCTCTTCTCATTCTCTTACAAGTGCTAGAAGAGCTCACCTTATAAAGAGGTGTAGCTCTCTCTCCACTAGCGGGGTGGGACTAAACTTTAGTTCCATCCACACCACACCAACAGCCAACACAAATGGGCCATGAGAGTTTCAGATTTTTGGATGGGCTTTGGGCCAAAGGCCTGATAGCAAAAAATCCAACAAGGCATGTACCAGGAACTGGCGCCGGTCGGGCCAGGCGGAGCGGTTGAAGGGCTTGACGGCGATGCGGCGCTGGGCGTCAAGCTTCCCCTTGTAGACCACGTTGGGCGCCTTCTCGCCATGCTCGGACGCGATGTTCTCCACGGCGAAGCCCGCCGTGGCCAGGCGCAGCTGCTCGAAGGTGTACTGCTGGAACTCCGGCAGCTCATACGCCTCCCCCTGCTCGTCCTCCTCTGCGCATCAAAAGTCGCCCCAGTCAGATTACTCCAATCTCTAACAAATCAGAGGCGAATAAGCTCCCTAAATCCTTCCCCTGCCGGGAATCCCGGGGGCTAGCGGAGCAAAAATCGCGGAAGCCGACAAGCTCCCGAAAAGGGAAAAGCGGCCGCCAGAAATAGCGAGCGGAAAATCTCGAGAGCTAGTAGCCGGGGCGAGCAAGCAGAGCGAAGCAAGCGAGCATGGAGCATTACGACCGGTAGTAGTAGGCACGCACCGGAGCCGGTGGTATTATTCGCTAATACTGCTGTTTATTAATGGGTTTTTAGTAGTTTTATATACCGACATGCCTATACTGTGTGTCTAGTAGGGTTTAATTGCGCGGTAATTTTTAGTACTAGTACTAACAAGTTGACATGATACCTACTCCACTACTGAGAGAGTAATACGAAGTAATAAATTATTGTGCTACTACCTCCGTCTTGGTTTATTGGTCCCCTTAGTATTTTATGACAAATTTTGACCATAAATTTAATTAAGAAAATAATAATGCATGTCACAAAAAATTATCCCAAATGCTGGGCGAGACGCGCGCGCGATACGGTCGTCCCGAGTGGCCGATGCTCGACCGTCCATCATCCCCACAGTCATGCCACGTGGACAGATAGAACCGACCAAGGGGGTGAGAGAGAGCGGTGAAACGAGCCCCACCCATTCGGAACGAGATCCTCTGACGTAGAGGAGAAAACTGCAGAGGGAAGTTGTTGCTTGTCGTTCGCTGGATGCGCATCGGACGGCAGCGGCTCGAACGCACTGGGAACGCAGCGAAACAGTCGGCCCAAAGCCCATATCAACGAACGGGAGAGGAAAACAGTGAGCTCCCAGCTCAGAACAAAAAAAATCCCCTTATCACTCGCCGTCGCCGTCCGCTCATCGGCACGCCCAGCTCCGCCTGCGTGGCCGCCACCACCTGATCCGTGGCCTCCGGCGCCGCCGCGGTCGTGCGCGCGTTGGAAGTTGGTCTCCACGCAGAGGAGGAGCAGGAGACCATGTCGGCCTGGTCGCCGCGCTCGAGCTCTGCGCTGCCGCTTCCCTGGGGCACGCTGGGCGCGTCCTCCAAGCGGAGGAGCAGGAGTGGTGTCGTCCTGGTTGCCGCACTCATCCTCTGTTGCCACCGCCGTTGCGCATGCTGGCCGCCGACCTCCGAGTTGCTGTTATGTGACTGAACTGAACAGATTGTAAAGGAATTATGTGTATGCTCGAATGTTGTGAATAAATGAGTGTTCAAAGATTGTTCAGATAAACATTGTGCATGTGCAAATTGAACAGGAGTACATATGCAAAAATCTGGACTGAACTGAATGTCAACTGTTGCTCCAAACCGAATTGAACAGGAGTACATATGCAAATCTCTAAACTGAATTGATTGCCAACTGAAATTTTTCTTTGTGACACCATTAAGTGTAAGGTTTCTGCTAGGTGTAGTGTGTGGTTGTGTTCCAAAACCAGCCCCGACACTTTGAGATTTCCCTTCTTCCGGTTCATTTTAAGATTCATGTGCACTTCACAATTGGTTCTAGTTTCAGTTCGAGGGCACTTTGTCAAATGATCCCTTTTGTCTTGTACTCGTTGACCCTCATTTGCACAAACAAATTTACATGATGTAACCTTGCCATCGGTTGAACTTCTGTTTGTATACCTTTTCCTAACCTCAAAGCCTTTCTGCCCACCGTAGCTAAGCCAATATGACCAAGCCTCGTCTGAGTTTCTAAATTCCATGCCAACACATTGTACCAAACTAGGCAATACAACTCTGCAAAGTAAAAACAACACGAGTAAGGGGATTGTACAAGTGCAGAGAAAATATTGGGACTAATAATGTTGAAAAAGAAATTATGTAAAAGAACTATCACTGAATTAGTGTTCTAGTTTGCACTTGTATATGTGCAGAAATTATGTAAAAGAACTATCACTGAACTATTGAGAAAATATGTAAATCTGAATATGTGCAGACTTGTATATGTGCAGAAATTATGTAAAAGAACTATCACTGAACAATTGAGAAATTATGTAAATCTGAATATGTGCAGACTTGTATATGCGCAGAAATTATGTAAAAGAACTATCACTGAACTATTGAGAAATTATGTAAATCTGAATATGTGCAGACTTGTATATGTGCAGAAATTACCTATTGGAATCGGAATCATGGTGGGCTGTGTTGGCATGTTCTTCCATCTCGGTTGCTTCTTCCATGAGAGAAAAGATGTTTGATCAAGTTCAACAAGTTGGTTCTTCCATGAGAAAAACGGAAACTTGATCGAGTTCCAAAGCAACCTGATGGTGGAAGTTCGATCAGTTGTAGTGTTTTTATTCATGTGAAAGATGGCATGACAGGAGCAGAGTATAAGGACTTACATGATATTGACGAGCAGAGCAGGGCGTCCACCTCTGGGCTCCGGCGATCTCGTTCTCGTCGACTTGGCGCCGTCTCTGTACTCTTCGCGCCTTTTTCTGTCTTCTCGCGCCCTTTTTTCCCTCGCCTGCGTCGCTCGCTTCGTAGTGGGCCGCATGGGCCGCTCATTTTGGTGCTGATCTGAGCGAACCAGAGAGCTGGAATTTGCTGCCGTCTGATGGCTGATGGACGGTGCCAAGCGAAGGACGTCCCTCTGACCTGGAATCGCCAAAGTCAGAGGATCTCGTTCCACCCATTCGCCCCCGTCGTTCCCCTTTCCTCACCATTCCACGCGAACACAGGGGAAGAGAAATCCCTAGGTTTGTCAGCGAGCCCGGCCGGCGGGAGATCTACCAGCGACAGCGACCACCAGTGCGGGTGGGGAGGTCCGAGCAATCGACCAAGCGGTGCACGCACACGGGGAGAGAAGAGGTGGAGAAGTTACCGGTCGCGTGAGGCGGCGAACGTCGGCGAGGCGGACTGCTACGTCTTCGAGGGGAGAAGGTGAGTCCCCGCCACACAGCCATCCCTCCTATTTTTTCAACAGCGATTCGTCTGCGCCATGACTGGTAGATTTGCATCGTCGACATCCACGTCGGCGGAAGGGATAGGGAGGGGAATTAGATGGGGTGGGGGTTGCTGGAATCTAGAGAAATTCTGAGCGAAACTCAAAGTCCGGCAGCCAATCCACAGCTATAGGGCTTAGTTATGTGTCCCCGCGCGCAAATCCATCTCCCGCGTGCATTTTTTGGAGGCGACAAGGCAATACTGTATGTTTCTTTAGGCAATATATAGAACAGGCAAACAACCCAATAGCTAGGCAATACTGTATGTTTGTTTAAGCAAAATAATAGTGGAGTCAACTGTTGATTTCAGGCGATAGAATAGGTTTTTGAACCTTTTATTCAGGCAAAATAGATGGAGTGTACAAGTGGGCATAGTGTATAATTGTAGGCAAAAACAACAACAGACATGAATTAGGGTTGTTCATAAGTAGGATATAAATTAGGCAACAGAGAGAGGATACTACTTAGGGGAGCTTTTGGAGATGGCAGGCGTTGTGTGTGTTTTCCCAGTGGTTATAAATAGGCAGCAGGATGGTAGGCAAGCACAGAGGAATAAGCATGCAACAATACACTTATTTTTGTTCAGCATATATATATGTGCCAATTAGTAAGCAAAATGCTGTAATATCTGTGATCATATAACTAGAACCTACCACTTATTTTCCAGTAGGCAACAAAATTAGGATCATGTTTTCTGTGCAGTTAATATGTCAGTCAATATATGCGTTCAGTAGGCAATATTGTCAAATGCGCACTCATTTAGGCCCAATTCTCAGATTTCGGGAAATACAGAGGGGTGAGGGGTTGTTGGAATCAAGAAATTTTCAGAGCGAAACTCAAAATTCCGACAGCCAATCAACAACTAGAGGTCTTAGATATGTCTCCCACGCACAAATCCACACCCCGCCGTTTTGGATTAGGGATGGAGTAGAGGTGCAGCAGCCCACAGTCATGGAGAGGGGGGAAGTGCACCAGCTCATAGCCGTTTGGATTTTCGGTGGTAGGCAACAATTCATGTCGCCATCCCATCAGATCCCAGGGATGTAGGCAATAATATGCAGTGTTTTCACATTTTAGGCAATAGAAGATTTCAAACTAGGCAATAATAGTGGATCAGGCTGTGTACGAAAGTACAGGGGAGTGTGGGGTGCATGTTTTTCTATTTTGCCTAATTATGTCCTCCGTGCTTGCCTACATTTTATATCAACTAAAGAAAAACACTCAGAGCACCTGCCATCTTCTAGGCAATATAATATGTTTTCTCAGGCAATATGATGTGTTTTTTTTCAGGCAATACAATGTATTTTTCTAGCTTTTGATCTGTTACTATAAGCAGGAGTTACAAATTGATCTCTCTAGAATCTGTGGTAGCACAAGTCTATATTATTCTGCAAATTCCCTCCTTCTATTCTTAGTGCTGTTAAATAGTCAGTTAAGTTCAGTCAAAAGTTTGCTCTATTATCTCTGCTGGGATCTGTTCCTACCATTTTACTTGAGATATCTGTTGTTGTACAGATTTAGTGAAGGTTTCTTAGATGAAATCATGAAATAGTATGGTTGCTCTGGGTTTTCTATCTTTTTTTATCTATTTTCGAATTCAGTAGATGTGCAGATTTAATAAAGTGCAGTACTTGAGCATAGGCACTTCTCTATGAGAGAATAATGAGCATGTGTAAGTGTAGGGCTGGCCTTTTCATAGGTAGCAGCCTCAGTTTATCTTCAAGGAATTATTGTATTTCCAGACATTATTGTAGGCATTTTTGGATATATGGAGGCATCTTTTTAACTGTAGGTTTTCAGACATTTTGTTTGTACGCTTTTTGGGGTGATACGTAGGCATCTTAATTGTAGTTTCAGACATTATTGTAGGCATTTTTTAGATATATGCAGGCATCTTTTCAACTGTTGAATTTCAGGCATTTTTGTTTGTAGGCATCTTTGGTTAATACATAGGCATCTTAATTGTCTACGTATATAATTAGGGTGGTGTTTGAACAACAAAGCGCTGCCGAAGCCCCTACACGCAGTCGCCTCGCGCGACAACACAGTCGGCTACACAGAGGGAACTAACTCGCCCCCCTAACACAGCCGCCCCACCATGCGCCCCTCTGAGAGCCAACTCGACAAAGCCTCACTTGCTAGTGTCGCTCACAACACCACTAAAATAACAACACGAAGTCGGCATTCTCCCTCTTCATGTAAATCTTGCAAAATAAGATAGAAAAGGCATAAGAATTGTACCATAAAGTGAAATAATGTTTAAAAACATAATAATTATTTATAGGAAATCATGATGCAAATTGGACGTATCAGTTATCTTGATGGAACTTGAATTTGTTCATCGTCTCCTCAAGTTCATCCTCCTGGCGATAAATACTGAACATATCCACTTTTTCATTGATAACTTGTTCAATAGGCTTACCTTTCTCTTGAGTAACCTTCCTAAATTCTTCCATGTCTTTAATATGATATATTTTCCCTTTTGGCTTAGCTGAATCCTTGATATTCCATTGTTCCCATGCAGTTGCAATTTTCTCAATATGTTCATTTCCTTCTTCCAGGGTTAATGACATTAATTGTCCTCCTGCACTCAAATCAAGAATAGATTTTGATTCCTCGTTAATTCCATGATAAAACATATGAAGTATAACATATTTAGCATAACCATGGTTAGGACATAGGCTTAAAAATCTAGAGTATCTCTCCCAAGCTTTACTCAATGTTTCACCATCTTCCTGGACGAATAAGGTGAGGTTCTGTCTCAATTTAGTAATCTTCGAGCTTGGAAGAAAATTAGCCATAAACCTTTCAACACACATAAGCCAACTGGTTATACTCACTTGAGGCAATCGATTATACCATTTTTCCGCATCATCCTTCAAAGAGAACCTGAAGAGCCTTAATAATACGAATTCTCGTGATACATCTTTCAATTTAAAAGTTCCACATAAGGTGTCAAAGAACATAAGATGTGCTTGAGGGTCTTCTGCTTCAGTTCCTGCAAAGGCGTGCTTCTAACTTCTTCAATAAGATCACAGTCAATCGAATACTCTTTAGCATAATTAGTAGGTTATATTATAGGAGATCTAGAAACAAATACTGGAGCACAATGATCCCTGATAGTCTTCTTGGGCTTTGGAGTAATCAACATTTCTGCAAAGTGTTAAGCTCAACCATTTCACTATTTTTGTATTTTTCTATTAATGGAGCTTGCTGCTCCTGAGGAAAACGAGCAATATAATATGGTAAATACGATTTTCCCGAACGAGTAGATCCCCGATGAATTACAAGAAGCATCTACAATAACAACACCTGCAAAAAAACAGTTACGAAACTAATACTCTGCGCTTAGCTCCCTGGCAACGGCGTCAGAAAGTGCTTTGCTGCATGCAAGCCAAACAGGGTGGTGTAGCACTTTCGCAGAAGTATCCCAATGGGTAATCGTCCTAACGAAGAGCGGAGGAGAATATTTATAGGTAGTGTTTCTGTCACACACAAGGCGTCACAGTTCTTATGTGAAGTAACTGCTGGAGCTTCTGCAAATATCGTTACTGTCCTGAATCACGAATAAACCAGTTTGACAAATATAAAGAGAATTGTAGTAACAACTAAGAGATCTAATAAAAGTAAACAACATGAATTAAAGCTACAGTTGTGTTTCCTGCAATGAAGAGATTAGGTGTCGAGAGATTTCGGACAATGGTAAGAGTTTATAAAGTGTGTCAGTGCGATGGTAATACCAGTTACCTTGTATTGTACTCATAGCATTTGATATAAGGGTTCTATGGTTCTCCCTAAAATAACAAAACTCCTCCTCTAGGTATTATATCTCATTCTCTAGTCCTGCTTCTCCGTTGCCACAGAGTGGGCGTGTCCACAATTAAGGTCCTTAGACCGGAACCAAGCATTAAGTTCAATGAATTACCGTTATCTCATATTGTCTTCGATCCTCCTAGATATCACCACCTGTCACGTTAGAGGTCACAGATTTCCTAAACAATATGTGTTACCTGTGTAGGTCTTGAGATCATGTTGCCTGGGCCCTTAAATTAGACAACACGCATAGAGTTCACCACAGCATAACAACGTACTAGATAATCATACTACTACGAATGCAAATGACGACATATATAATAGGCACAAATTAATCTTACCACTTACCTACATCTCCCACACCTAGGGGGAATTACTCACGCATCATAAGAGGGGAATCAATCACCAAAGAGAAAAATCCAATGAAAACCATATCGATAATACCGTGAAGATCCACAATAAGATGAAATGGATAATTCAAATAGTCTTGATCTCCAAACGAGATTGAGTAATATTACAATTGTTCTCCCAATTGGAATTCCTCTTACAATAGTGAAAAGGGTGATGATGATGATGGAAATGAAAGGACCAAAGACTAAGAAGATCTTCGAAAGTTCTTCAGATCCCCTCTTCTTCTGTTCTGGTGGTGTGGCGGTGGCTAGGGTTCTCTTCTCCCCTCGGCCCCTTTACGAAAGTTGCTTGTATAGACGTGGTGGAGCCAATGGCAGTCCATACGACCGCTCATACGAGTGCTTGTGGTCCTATGGAATGCCGTCTTTTACTCTGATTCGTCAGGTGACTTCAGTTTCTTCAGGAAAGTTGCTTCTTTTGGCTTGATTTGCAGCAATCTTCCTTGGTTTCCTTTTATAGATGGTATTTCCTGCCAAACATTGAGGAAGTGGATTTTCTTATCTTTCGAGGGATTAGCGTTAGAAATATCCACTAGTAGAAAACAGGGCTTTGGTTCTGGCCAGATCAGAGCAATAGTCCCGGTCATGTTACGAACCGGGACTAATGTGAGCATCAGTTCCGGTTCGAGCGGCTAGGACGCCGGCCGGGCCTCGGCAGGCATCAGGCCCTTTAGTCCTGGTTGGTGTCTCCAACCGGGACTAAAGGTTAGTCTTCAGTCCCGGTTCTAGACACCAACCGGGGCTAAAAAGATGCCTATATATATCCTCGCCCCTGCCCGCCCTCTCCTCTGTTTTTTGGCCGTAGAAGGTGGGAGGTGTGTGTGCTACTCTGTTCTCACTTCTTATGCACATGAGGTGTTCGATGAAATGCCCAAGCCACACTTAAGCTTTCTCCTCTGTTCTTCCTCCAAGCTCGACCTCCAAGCTTCTTTTTTCCCAAGATTTGTCTAGATATGGCGGTGCACCAACTATCCAAGTGTTCTAAAAGGTTAGCAACTTCATCCTTTCATCTCTCACTGCTAGTTTAGCTCATTTCATATGCTCTAGAAGTAGAGTGGTTTGTGGGTTTTAGTGGAGGAGTGTATGCGGGAGTTTATTTGATTTAGATGCACAATTTGAGCTCAAATTAACTTCTTAGTTTGCACATGTGTAGGGTTCCGTCCCGTCCCCGTCCCCGTCCTCACCGCTGTCGATCGCCCGCGCCGATCTCGTCGCCGGCACCACCGTGGTGAGCCTCTTGTTCTTATCTTTTTTTTAAAAGAACAAATTCTTACTTGTTTGATTTAGATAGCTACTTGTATAATTTTCTTACTTGTATTATTGTTTGTTATTATATAGTGCCATGGTTTTGGTATCCGCCCCCGTCGGCTCTCGTCCGGTCTATGATTCGGATGTGGTATATTATCTTTTATAACTATTTGTTTCATTTAGTGTTTATGACAATTATGCCGACCAACTTGACATATATGTTTTTATCTAGGAGGTATGTGAATCAGAAATTCCAACCGACCCTCTTGTCGAGAGGTTAAATTTAGTTGAAAAAGAAAACAATTATTTGAAAGAAAAATTGAAAAGAATTGAAGAAGAGAAGATGAAATTGGAGTTGCATGTTACCGATGTCGTCGATCTACACAAGATCCAGATGGATGCAATGCGCTTGAAGATTAGAAAGATTAGAAAATATGCCATTGATAAAGAGGCTTGGTATCATTATGCTGTTGGATCAATTGTTACCTTAGTTGCGATTTTGATCGCATTTGTTGTTGCATTTAAATGTTTTACATAGTTGTATGTTGTTTTATGAGAACTATGTATGGACTTTATGTATTTATTTTTGCAGTAATAACATTTGATCACTACTGTACTTTGGTTTTAATGTGATGATGAACTTGTATTAATTTGGTCATTTTTCTATTCATGATGTTCTGTAATGGTTTTTGATATACTTAATTATATAATGCAGATGAACCGGCAATGGATGTACGGTGACCGACGCACTTCCGAGTACATTACAGGCCTGCATAATTTTATCGATGTGGCTGAGGCAAACAGTCAGAATGGTTTTATGTATTGTCCATGTGTTGTCTGTGAGAATACGAAAGATTACTCTTCCTCGAAAACCCTTCACTTCCACCTGCTTAAGAAGGGTTTCATGCCCCATTATAATTGTTGGACCAAGCACGGAGAAAGAGGGGTTATGACGGAAGACAATGAAGAAGAAGAGGATAATGACAACTATCCTATGTTCCCTGAATATGGTGATACTGCAACGGGGGAAGCTGAAGATCAAGAGGCACCAGATGTGCCCGCTGATGATCTTCGCCGGGTCATTGTTGATGCACAGAGAGAATGCGAAAGTGAAAGGGAGAAGTTGAAGTTCGATCGCATGTTAGAGGAGCACAAAAAACGGTTGTATCCAAATTGCGAAGATGGCAACACAAAGCTCGGTACCACACTGGAATTGCTGCAATGGAAGGCAGAGAATGGTTTATCTGACAAGGGATTTGAGAAGTTACTGAAAATAATGAAGAAGAAGCTTCCAAAGGATAACGAATTGCCTGACAGTACATACGAAGCAAAGAAGGTTCTCTGCCCTCTAGGATTAGAGGTGCGGAAGATACATGCATGCCCTAATGACTGCATCCTCTATCGCGGTGAGGAGTACGAAAATTTGAATGCATGGCCGGTATGCGGTGCATTGCAGTATAAGATCAGACGAGATGACCCTGGTGATGTTGAGGGCGTGCGCCCCAGGAAGAGGGTTCCTGCCAAGGTGATGTGGTATTCTCCTATAATACCACGGTTGAAACGTCTATTCAGAAACAAAGAGCATGCCAAGTTGTTGCGATGGCACAAAGAAGACCGTAAGAAAGACGGGATGTTGAAAGTACCCGCTGATGGGTCGCAGTGGAGAAAAATTGAGAGAAAGTGGCCGGAGTTTGCAGATGACGCAAGAAACTTATGGTTTTGTATAAGTGCAGATGGCATTAATCCTTTTGGGGAGCAGAGCAGCAATCATAGCACCTGGCCCGTGACTCTATGTATCTATAACCTTCCTCCTTGGTTGTGCATGAAGCGGAAGTTCATTATGATGCCAGTGCTCATCCAAGGCCCTAAAAACCTGGCAACGACATTGATGTGTACCTAAGGCCATTAGTTGAAGAACTTTTACAGCTGTGGAATGGAAAAGGTGTACGTGTGTGGGATGAGCACAAACAGCAGGAATTTGACCTACATACATTGCTGTTTGTAACCATCAATGATTGGCCTGCTCTCAGTACCCTTTCAGGACAGACAAACAAGGGATACCACGCATGCACGCACTGTTTAGATGACACCGAAAGTATATATTTGGAGAAATGCAGGAAGAATGTGTACCTGGGACATCGTCGATTTCTTCCGACCAACCATCAATGTCGAAAGAAAGGCAAGCACGGGAGGACCAGCAATGTGTGCACGAAAAAGACGGCATGCATGCAAAGCAGTATGAAGGTCCTGCCAGCTATGCTCTTACCAAAGCAGAGAAGGAAATCTTTTTTGAATGCCTGCTCAGTATCAAGGTCCCGTCTGGCTTCTCGTCGAATATAAAGGGAATAATAAATATGGCAGAGAAAAAATTCCAGAACCTAAAGTCTCATGACTGCCACGTGATTATGACGCAATTGCTTCCGGTTGCTTTGAGGGGGCTTCTACCAGAAAATGTTTGATTAGCCATTGTGAAGCTATGTGCATTCCTCAATGCAATTTCTCAGAAGGTAATCGATCCAGAAATCCTACCAAGGTTACAGAATGATTTGGTCCAATGTCTTGTCAGTTTCGAGTTGGTGTTCCCACCATCCTTCTTCAATATTATGACGCACGTCCTAATTCACCTAGTCGACGAGATTGCCATTCTGGGTTCTGTATTTCTACACAATATATTCCCCTTTGAGAGGTTCATGGGAGTCTTAAAGAAATATGTTCATAATCGTGCCAGGCCAGAAGGAAGCATCTCCAAGGGCCATGAAACAGAGGAGGTTATTGAGTTTTGTGTTGACTTTATTCCCGACCTTAAGCCGATTGGTGTTGCTCAATCGCGGCATGAGGGGAGACTGAGTGGAAAAGGCACGCTAGCACCGAAAGCAATAATATGTAGGGACGGGCATTCTTGGGCGCAAGCACACTACACAGTTCTACAAAAATCTACCTTGGTGGCCCCGTATATCAATGAACACAAGAATATTGTACGCTCCCAACACCCGGGGCAGTCTGACGACTGGATTACATGTGCACACATGTCGACTTTCGGCGGTTGGTTGCAAACACATCTCATGAGTAACAACACTGTTGGAGATGAGCTGTACTTGTTGGCCAGGACACCATCTTCGACTGTATTGACTTTTCAACGGTACGAGATAAATGAGAATACATTTTACACGATCGCCCAAGATAAAAAGAGCACCAACCAAAACAGTGGTGTCCGCTTTGATGCAGCAAACACCAATAGGGCAAAGGACACATATTATGGTTACATAGAGTAGATATAGGAATTTGACTATGGACGTGATTTTAAGGTCGCTTTGTTTCGGAGCAAATGGGTCAATCTGACAGGAGGCGGGGTACAGGTAGACCCGCAGTACGGAATGACAACAGTGGATCTCAACAATCTTGGGTACACAGACGAACCATTCGTCCTAACCAATGATGTGGCGCAGGTTTTCTATGTGAAGGACATGTCTACCAAACCGAGAAAAAGAAAAGATAAGGAAGCGAATACATCATACGATGAGCCAAAGCGCCACATAGTTCTTTCAGGGAAAAGAAACATCGTGGGAGTGGAGGACAAGACAGACATGTCAGAAGATTATGAAAAGTTTCATAAAATTCTTCCCTTCACAGTGAAGACTGACCCAAGCATCCTGTTAAATGATAAAGATTATCCATAGTTACGGCGCAATAAGCAAGGGACACACGTCACACGCGAAGAAAAAGTTATAGCTGCAAAGTGCCACTTCGGACAAACCTGAGGGAATCTTTGTAAGAGCTAGCTAGGGCATTTTGGCATTTGAAACATGATTTTAGAATAATTATTTATTAAGTTATGAAATTTCAATTATTCCTATCCTTTTAGTATTTTAATTATACAGAGGAGTTAATCAATGCAATTATGTCCAAACAAAATATGAATGTCTTCTGAGCATTCCAGATAAGTCGCTTGAGGTTGACAGGCATAGGCCATACACACCCTCACCAGTTGTAGTGATTTCAGTCCCAAGTTTTGCAAGGTTGATCATACGCGGTTAGTTCCGGTTGGTGGCTCCATATAAAATAACAAGGTTAATATAGACATGGCTTAAACGTCTTGACATAGATGAATACAGCAGAAGCATCGGAGATGATAAGAGAGAAACGTTGTATGACATAAAGTTGGAGGTCCAGATGAGGAGTTCTCTAGTTGCTTTCTGGTGAAACTGAGGACAACATATCAGATGGCCATTCTCGAGAATAGTCTATTGTTTTGACACATCTCATGAATATCCAGGCACCTTTATATTATCTTATATCAGGAGTACAAACCCACATTATGAGTATGTTGGGTTATACTCAAAGGGCTTTAGATTCCGGAAGAAAGATTTTGACAGCATTGATCGCCTTGTGTCATATTTTCAAAAACATATTGACAAACCTGATGCTGGCCCTTCAATGCGAAATGTTGCGGCAATGGTACCTATGAAAAATAACTTGATAGAACTATTTGTCACTATCTGATGAAAATCTATATCATCAAATAAAGTTATATAAAATTCTAGTTATGATCAACTAAAACAAAACTATAATATTCTTCAATAGCAAAAAGAATCAACTAAAAAGCTTTTATAAAACTCTAGTTATGATCAAAATAATATTAACTTAAAATTATATAAAAGTTATGCAACTAAAATTTTCATAAAGTATTTTTTGTTAAAAACTTTAATAGCAAAAAGAATTAAATCAAAACTACGCATGTATGCTACTGTTTTTGAATCTGTTTAAAAGAAAACTAAAACTAAAATATCCTAAAAAGGTGTAAAACCAATAATAGGAAAAACAGATTTAGTCCCGGTTGGTGCCCCCAACCGGGACTAAAGGCCTACCTTTAGGCCTTTAGTCCCGGTCCGAGCCACCAACCGGGACTAAAGGCCTGGGTTTCGCGCCCTTTGGGCTGCTGAAATTTAGCTTTAGTCCCGGTTGGTGGCTCGGACCGGGACTAAAGGTAGGCCTTTAGTCCCGGTTGGGTATTTAACCGCGCCTTCTCCCTCCCCCCAATCTTCCTCTCCACTCCAGCCCCCGACGCCGAACCACACCACGATGCCGCCAGGCTGCCGGAGATCGCCGTCGCCTCCGAGCCATCCCCGAGCCCGCTGACCGTCGCCGGACCTCCTCGCCCTCCTCCCCGAGCATCGCCGCCCCCGAGCCCGCTCGTCGTCTCCGCCCCCGAGCCCGTCCGCTCCTCGTCGCCGCCCCCGAGCCCGTCCTCGTCGTCGGCGCCCCCGCTCGCCAGACCTCCTCGATCGCCCTCCTCCCCGAGCCTCACCGCCCCCGCTCCCCGGGAACGCCGCCCACGGTGAGCCAACCCTCTCCCTCTCTGTCTAGGTTTATTTTTTTAATTTTTTTGTTGATAGATATGTATAGATGGATGTATGTTGCATAGATGGATGGTTAGATGGATAAAGTGCATTATGATGATCTTGCTGGAAAAATGTGAAGAAAAAAATTTGACACTCGAGAAAATTTAGGATTTGAAATTTGATGATGATCTTGCTATCGATAATGTGAATTGTCAAATAATGTGACACCTGACTGGTAACTTGATCAAATAATTGCTGGATATAGCATTTTTGTATAGATATAGGTCAATGTAGTAGAGTTTAGCAATATTGATAAAAGAAATAAAAGAAAAGGAAAGAGAAAGAAAATGAAAGGAAATTAAAAAAGAAAAAGAAGTTAGTAGTAAAAATGTGCTATCTTTTGTTAAAATGTGGATATGTGTGGAAATATTTGCAAATGGAGTAGTTATTTGATAGGTGTATAAAAAATATAGACATGTGGTGAGAGAAAAAAAGAAAAACTAAAGAAATCTGATGCAAACAATGAAATAAAGGCGAGCCGGCGCAACGTCTCACAATGAACGAGAAATGGACCTGATTTGTTTTCATAGGAATTTGTTCTCGGCGACGATGCCCGGCCCGCATCCTCGTCGTCGACTCGGCGGCGACAACCAGTTTGAGAGGCGCCATGTCCGGGACTGGGCTCCACCGGGCTGGCACTGGGAGGTGCTACCTTCCGGGGCACGCAGGTTCGTGAGGAATCGGGGTCTCATCGTCGACCCGGAGCTTCTTTGGTGGCGGTCGCGTGGGCCACTATCGGTGCAGAGGGAGCCGGCCCCCGAGAGGGTGGTACATCGCCGTGTCAGGGAGGAGAACGAGCACGTCCGTCGCTACATGGTTGCGTTGGACGACAGCTTCTCCAATACCTGGCAGTTTCTTCAGGGATCTCACCCGAGCTATGATCCTGTGATGGTTTCTTCTCTTTGGGTGTTCACAGCACGCGGCTCAGGAACCGGGAGTCGACGTCCAGTTTGATTGGGCAAGATGTTTAGTGATATTATGTGATATTATTGTTGCATTAACTGGATTATTCGAGATGTATTAGTGATATTATATGATAATATTATTGCATTAACTGGATTATTCGAGATGTATTAGTGATATTATGTGAATTTGTTTTAATAATGTGATTTTTTAATCGAGATGCAAATAGACATGGAAATGTGAATTTGTTTTAATAATTTGTTTATAGCATTGAAATAACTCGCAAGTCTTTGCAGAAACTATGGACACGACAGAGACTTAGAACAAGAAGAGATGTTGGGGGAAATAATCCGCGACGGAGATGATGATATCACCTCACAGTTTCTCAATGACGACTCCGATGGTGAGGGAAGAGAAGATGACGGCACCGGTGATCGAATGGAGGGAGAAGATGACGGCTCCGGCAGTGTTGGAGCCTTAACTGTTGCAAAGTCCGGCGAGGTATATTAATTAAGCCTCTGCTGACTAGATGCATTAATTGATTTGTATGTACATATATTAACGCTTCTTTCTTCTTTTAGCCCTCCGGATCGAGCCAAACTTCTATAAAGAGACGAGGCCCGAAGAAAAGGTTGGGCGAGAATGAAAGGTTCACGATCGAAGAAATCACTGCAGATGGCAAATCGACTGCTCCCAAGCGGACCGCAGACCGATTTATAAGTCAGTGCGGAGTTGTTGTTAGGGACAGCATCCCGATCAGCATTCAAGAATGGAATAAGCCAAAGGCGGACGATGGAGTTTCTTATGTCGACGATAGATCCAAAGATGAGCTTTGGAATACGCTCATGACAAATTTCAGCTTACCGCCAGAGGTGGATCCAAATAGCAATGTTGTAGAGCGAAAAGTCAAGGTGTGGGCTCTTAAGAAGATGGCCGAACAATTCAAGAACTGGAAGAAAAGATTGCACGAAAAGTTTGTCCTGAAAGAGAAGACTCCAACATTCTCCGGTCAATATGAGAAGATGAAAGATCACTGGCCCACATTTGTGGCGTACAAGACATCGGAGAAAGGTAAGAAAAGGTCACTGATAAATAAGCAAAATGCTGCAAAGAAGGAATATCACCATGTTACGGGGTCAGGTGGCTACAAGGTTGCCCGGCCTACGTGGGACAAAGCTGAGAACGACCTGCTTGATAAAGGGATCCATCCAGAGACATTCAACTGGCCCGAACGGGCAAGGACTTGGTTCTTCGGGCATGGGGGAACTTTGCACCCAGAAACAGGGAAGTGTGTTTATACGAAAGCTCAACTTGCAACACCCCTCAAAAACATTCAGTATGCAATCCAGGCCGTGCAGGAAGGGAAGTTCCATCCCGACAGAGAGAAGGACGAGTTGTCACGCGCCCTCGGGAATCCTGAACACCCTGGATGAACACGAGGCACATCAGGCTCCGTTCCGTGGAAGGTTGGGTTTCCCGACAGCAGAGACACTTATAAAAGCCGAGGGAGAAAGAAGAAAGAGGATGCAGACCGGCTGCAGAAGGTAGAAGAAAGATTAGCGTTGCAGGAGAAGCAAATAGAGGCACTTAACAGCCAGCGAGCTACCGGCCCATCATCTCAGCTGCCCGAAGATCCTTCATTCGATACTTCTCACGGAGCTACCCCACCATCTCAGCGGAAAAGCAGCGTGGCTTCCACGGAGCTCGTTCGGCTGCCCATAGATGATATCACGGCTCCTGATCGCTACCCCGTGGATGATATCACAGAGAGGGAACATTGTGATCTACATGCGAAATGCATAAACATAACCTTGAAGGTGCCGGTCGGTTATGCCTTACCTCGTGTACCTGATGGAACTTACCATTGCTCTCCGATTCCAGATGGCTATGCTGTTGTCGGGGTGGATGAAGTTACCAACGGATTTGAGCAGCTGGAGCTTGAGTACCCTACAGGTGAAGTGGAGACTCATCTGGGAGATGCCATAAGGACTACCATTCTATGGATAAAGGAACACATCGTGCTTCCATACTGGACGCCGCGTCAGCAGACTCAGACGGAGGAGGCCCCTCAGCAGACTCCTGACAGTCCAGCTCTATCTCCGCTGCCTCAGCCGTCTCCGCCGCGTCAGCACACTCCGTCGCCTCAGCTGTCTCCGCCGCGTCAGCGGACTCCGCCGGAGGAGGCCCCTCAGCAGAATCCGCCGCGTCAGCAGACTCCGCCTCCTCCGCCGCCTCGGCACCGGCGGAAGAGATCCGCCGCCGCTCCGGCGGCTAGTAGTACAACAGCGAAAAAATCCAGAGCAGGTAGCGTCAAGAAGGCTCCTGCCAAGTTACCATACGACATGACTGAGGAGGAAACCAAGGAGATCGTGGCTGCCGACGTGAAACGCCAGCTTGCACCGACTCGTCCAGATCCAACTGAGAAAATAGATCCGGTAAAAGTGAGACGCTTGCTGGAAAACCTTACAAAACCACCGCCGCCTCCGCTGCTATCAAACTATGACCGCTCTATTGTAAAGTCATATAGAGATCCACAACAGCGGTCGGGAAGTAGCATTAGTGCAAGGGGGAAAACAATTCCCCAGCTCGGCGAACAGAAAAACCAATCGTGCCCCCCGCTCAAGGTGTTTACCGATATCGCTAATGATCCGGGGGTAGCGGCCGCTGATCCTGGTTTCACTCTTGGTGATTACTTAGGCGATGAGGTACAGTTCGAAATGGCTGAGTTAGCCTTTAAATTCGAGCACGGAAAGCCTCTCGTCAGACCTGAGGAGCTCCCGCATCTACCAACGATGATGCGAATATTGCATGACTGGTACTTGGAAGCATCAAAGCAAGGGAGCAACTATATCATTGCGGGAATTAAAGATGCGCATTACTTCAATGGAGACGAGGATATTTTCATTGAATTTGAAGAATTATTTCAGTTATACAATCAAGACACCATCGACAAATCTATCGTCAGTTGCTATTGTTTGTAAGTATCATTTCTGTAATTAAGTCTCTAGCTCAGCTCGTTCATTGCATGTATAATTATCCTCACTATATATATTATGCAGAAAGAAGATTCTCGAATGCAAAAGAGGACAAATCTATGACATTGGGTTCATTAACCCAAATACTATTCATGAAGCTACGGTAAAATGGAACGACAAGGATACAAAGAAGATCTTGCTAAGGGCGTTAATTAAACAACAAACCAAAAGGGAAATACTATTTCCTTACAACTTTCAGTGAGTGTTATACTGTCTTGTACATATCATTCTGTTTCGCTTACTCGATGTTAAGTATAATTGATGAGCTATGCGTGCGCAGGTTCCACTTTATTCTGCTAGTCATTTAGTTTGACGCAGGAAAAGTACTTGTCATGGATTTGTTACGTAAAGACCCTAAGATGTGGGAGGACCTGCGTGATATGCTCCAAAGATAATTTCAATCATTATCGCACTATATCGGCAACTTTCGTTCATTTCCTGATATCAAGTAATTAATAACTCCTTTATTCATTTTCTTTGCCGGGCAGGTTTTGGAAAGAGTTCACCAAGCAGGTTAGGGGTGAATGGAGAGAGGAGCTGCGATTTGAACAACTCAGTGTAAGTAGTACTAGCTAGGTCCGCGCATCTCTTTGATTCTAGTTTCAATACCACTATCATGCTTGATTATTATTTTGATTGAACTCTATTCTCGTAAAGTGCTCGAGGCAGGGATCCGGGAATAACTTCTGTGGATACTACGTTTGCGAGTTCATTCGCCAGACGACCTCTGAGACGGGCAGATTTCTTGAAAAACTTGAAGTACGTAAACAATATTCACAAATTTATTTTATTACCATCAATTGTGTTGAGTTTCATTCATATATATATATATATATATATATTGACCCCCTTCTTTAAATTAGATCGAACGGAAGCGGAACGAACTCCTACCAAAGGCTCGCATACGAGCAATTCAAGAGGAATTAGCGAGATTCTTCCTTAAAGAAATCATAGCTAAAACCGAAGAATACCATCGAGAATTGGTAGTGAATGTTGGTAATTAGATATTAGGGATCGTAAGAGATGTTACATTGTATATATGCATGAACGTGTACTATACGTAGTAGCGTCGAATAGATATACGAAAACTTGTTGTTCGACCAAGCACGGAGAAAGAGAGGTCATTTCTCTCTATATTCATGACGATTTGTGTAATGGTTCCTTCATTGCTCTATGTAGTAGTTAGCGTCGAGTTGAATGGAAAACGTATAATAAAAACGAAAACCCTAAATGTAAAAGAATTGAATGATAAACACAAAAAGAAAATGGGGAAACACAATATGAAACCCCTAAACCCTCCAAAACCCTAAACCCCTCATTTCAAAAAAACAAAAACAAAAACCCCAGCGCTTGGCAGGTGCTGACGCGTGGCTGTCTTTTAGTCCCGGTCGGTGTTACCAACCGGGACTAAAGGCCCTCCTGCCTGGGCGCCCCACAGTGGCCACGTGGAGCTCCTTTAGTCCCGGTTCGTAACACAACCGGGACTAAAAGTGGGGGCCTTTAGTCCCGAGTGCTTAGTCCCGGTTGCAGAACCGGGACTAAAGGCCCTTAGGAACCGGGACTAATGCCCTGTTTTCTACTAGTGATCCGAAGAGTAATAAAAATTCCAGTGAAACCGAGCAAAAATCACTACTAAAAGATCACAAATTCTCGAGCCATCACATATTCAACCCCCCCCCCCCCATCTAGTCAACCATAGCGATCCTTTCAAACGATATTCTCAAGGAAAAGATGCGAGTCAAAACGGATACAAAATGAATCATTTGGTTGCAAATATAAATAAATACGCAGATTTATTAATAGGAAAGGAGTGCGGGTTGATTTTAATTAAATAATAGAAGGCTCATTTTGCAGATATGCCACTATCCTCGCCCAACTAGGGATGTATCAGACGATGTCGAGCCTCCCGCGCTCTCGTAATACAAGCCCATGTGGAGGAACTGCTGGACTTGTGCGTAATTATTATACTTGGGGGGGGGGGGGGGGGGGGGGGGTCTGCAAATTGGCCAGAGCTCCTTAGATGACTGGTAGATCTGACATCAAATGGCCGAGATCGCTTTGGACCATAGGAGCATCTCATATTTACCCTCTCCCAGCCTGATCCTCTCCTTATATTTCCTATCCCATGGCTTAAATAGTGCACAAGTAAGGGCAGTGCACATGATATGTTTTCCCTGCTTCATCCTAGCATTTCGGATGGCCCTTGCATTGGACAGTGATACCAGCGCATCTCATCTGCATCCCCAACAGGGCGCTCGAGCTCCTATGCTAGCTCCCAGTTCAAGGCCGCATCACGGTCCTCCCACCGCCGCATGATCATGGCCATAACATTCCCCGCACCGCCCTGCTCCCTCGCAGACACATTCGCTTCTCCCACCGGTGTTAAGGACGACGGCGCGGCACCCCATGACGGAACGCCTAGTTGTGGTGATGCTACGTTCAACGGAACAGTACAACCCTTTGTACAAGGATACACCTCCCTGATAGCTGCACCGCAGTGAAAGTATCTGGTGCACCGGTGCTTGTGGTGCTACCGGTGCACCGGACGCTTAAAAATGTTCGGAAAAATCTGAATTTTTTTTTTTGCACATTAACACAACATCGTGCTACCGGTGCACCAAATACATTCCCATGCACCACAGCCCAAGACTCTCCATCCCCAACTCATTCAGAAATAATACCACAGTCTTTACTTCTCTGCATATTTGTTATCTTCTTTTTTTGCGCCGGGGGCGGGGGGCATATTTGTTCTCTATACACCTATTCTTTTATCTGAAAGTAGAAGCTGGCCACATGATACATCTATTTCGGTCTAAGAATTGATCGAACAAAAATAACACAGGAGCATTCTACCTCAATCATTCCCTAATTAGCATATAACACCTATATTATCCCTATTTCTTACAAGCCTGGTCTAGTCCGTTCATCGGCACGGAATCACACTCTCATCGTCCCTGTCTGGGTCCTACCAATCGAAACTATGCAAAATGTATGCTGCAAGATCAGTAATCTTGAACTCGGATATGTAGCCTGTTGGGAGCTTCCACCCGGGGGAATTTCAAGATGGTGTTCTTGCCTTCCTCCTCCCATCTGCAACATCAAGACCGAATGACAAATATTTGTAGTTAGTCAATAATAATGTTGGAGTTGTTTTGTTAGCAACTGAGTGTGGAGTAACAAAAGGAACATACCTGTATTGAGTCACGAAATAGTGAAGGAAAGTCACAATCTCAACCGTGCCCACCTCCTTCCCGGGGCACATCCGGCCGCCTCCCCCGAACAACATGAAGTGTGGGTGTGATTCCATGTTCTTCTCCTGTATATTTTTAGTAGGTAGCACAAGATTAGAACTTCCTCTATTGTGGTGGTATGTTTGAGTAGGTAGTAAAAATCATAATTGTCCGTTCTTTTGCTTACCAGCCATCTCCATGGGTTGAAGGTCGTCGGGTCAGGGTACATGAACGGATCGTAGTTTATCTCCCTTGTGTAAACATAGATTCTCCAGCCTTTTGGAATGACATACCCTAAACAAAATTGGTGAATCATGGGTAAATGACAGCTTTGTCGCATTAGAACAAACTTCATATTTACATAGAAAATGCAGAAATGGCAGGATAATTTGCAAGCATAACTCACCATTCATTTCTACATCCTGAGTAGTTTTTCTCAGCAGCCCATTCACGACTGTGGCTAATCTTAGCGTCTCAAAGATGACCTGCATGGTAGAAGTATCCATGGGTACATCATGATCATACTCATAGTAAGTTCCTGTTCTCACTTCATTATTGTGTGTGTTTGATCTCCTACATACAGCTCGAGTGAAGGCCATGGACTTGAAATCCTCGTAGTTGATAGCCTCCTCCGGTGATTTTCCCTTCCTGATATCAAGATGCTCTCTCTACATTCAGAAGTGAAAAGACAATCACTAAACTCTAGAAGCACATGATCTTTTCTTTGAAATCAAAATTGTTTTTTGCCCGCAAAAACAATATTGATTTTCAGAGTATGTGTACATACCCTTAGTTCTTGGAGAGCCCGTGAGTGGTCGGACAGGTACTTGACAGCCATCATTGAGGTCGTCGACATGGTCTCATACCCGTCGTAAATAAGGGTGATGATCAAGTCAATGATCTGCTCATCACTGAGCTTTTCCCTGGCCCCATCGTCGCCACTTCTCAATAGAGCATCCAACATGTCATCGTGAGCTTGAATAGAGGACCTCCGCTCCACGATCATCTTCTCTAGCATGGACACGAGCTTCTTCCTCGCCTGCAAGCCCTGGTAATACCCGGTCCCTGGAAAGTTGATGGGCAACGAGATGGTGCCGAGCACAAGGGTGTAGAGCTCTGTATTGATGGCATCAGAGAGCGGGCCAGCGGTGATGCCGGTGATTTGCCTGAGCGCAGATAGCAAGGTCATCTAAAAGGGAAAGTCAGTCAGCAACGATATGAGCACATAAGATTCTGTGATATATTATTGCCATGCCCATGCAAGGAGATGCTTCTATGAAACTCTGCAACAACCACAAAAGCGACAAATGTGTTATTCTGTTTTTAGCAAGGAGATAGTATAAAACGTTGCAACAACCACTTCGGATTTTTCCCCCTTTACTGAGTTACAACTTTGAGTGTGTACCAATTTTTTATATGTCCCTAAATGTGATATATCAAAATTTTGTGATAGTTCTGAGGTTGGTTACCCATTTTTTTCAGGGCAAAGTAATACGAAAAGCGAGCATTTCTTTGGTGACTACTAACTGACCTCCTTGGTCTTTGCCTGGACGTCGACGACGGAGCCGGACCATCCATCGAGGTGGGAGCGCATGAAGGCATCGATCTTGGGGAGGAGGCTGGTGCGGAGCGCGGTGGGGTGCACGAGGCCGAGTATGGCGCCGCGGATGACCCGGTGCAGCGGGCCATGCACGGCACCGATGTTGTTGCGGCCGAGAATGTCGAGCATGGACTGTGGATAGCCCGGGACCAGGCCGCTGGACTCGCCCTGGAGCAGCATGCGGCGGTTGAGCTCGGGATCCATGCACACCACCGTGGGGCACCCTAGGATTAATTCCTCCCATATCTGCAGCAGCGCACGGATTAATTCCTCGTAGTAGTTTCAAAAAATGGTTATATGATATAGAGTATTATATATTCTTTCGTTTCTTAATATTACCTTCGTCCCAAAAACTTGTCTTAGATTTATCTAGATACGAATGAATCTAACACTAAAACGTGTCTACATACATCCATCCGTATCTAGACAAATGTAAAACAAGTTTTTTGAGACGAAGGAAGTAGCAAACTAAGAAAAAAGTTTGTCTCCTCACCATGTCCCGGTGAAGAGACATGTCTGTCCAGACATTGGTAGCTACTACTCTAAGAAAGAAAATGCATCATCAAGATCAACCATGCGAGCAAGCGGCAAGTTGACGGACGTACCTGAGCCCCCTCTGCTTCATGAAGCTCGGGCCCTGCTTGAGGAACACGGTGGTCTCGCCGAACAGCGGCCACCCCATTGTCCCCGGCGAACAGATTGGTAATTACCATCCATTTAATACTTGGCGATTAAGGAGAGAATCGCATGCAGATTGGTAATCTCTGTCTCCATCTCCATCTTTCATCTTCACCATTTTAGTACTAAAAGCACGAGTTGGGCTGGATCCCAACAATATCAGCCATTCAACCGTATAAACCTGGCGGTTCAGATTTGTCTATGTTGTATTGTCAACACCAACAACGCCTAATCCTCACCATTAATTCTCTTCATCTGACGGCCCGTATTCATCCAATAAGGTACTCTCTCTAATCACCAAAAGAGGGCGTGCAATCCTTAGCGGCCATTAATTTGAGAATCGCGTGAAGATTGGTAGTAGTAATTGTAATTCATTTAATACTCGGCCAGGGGTGATGGCGACCAACGGTGGGCAGTTTCCTTTGCCCCCGATCTCGGCTCCCGTCGTCTGAATCTCGACGCCGGCGAACTGGTTCTCCGGCATGATTCGCTCCGTATGGTTCTCCTCAACGAGCGGGGACACACGGTAGATGCTCGCTTTCTCCATTAGGGGGAGAGGATTCTGTTTCGGACTTGGGTCCAGTTCCCGTGCCATGTGGCTAGGGTTGACCACCCGATCTCGTCGCCATGCATGCCTCCACCTACCGCTGGGTCTTGCATGCATGTGGATGGGCCATGGCCGCATGCAGCCGTCAGATGTGCTACACCTGGCGTGGGTGGGGGCGGTGGAGATCGGGTGTCATGGTAGCCCGACCGCCATGAGGATCCCAGTTCTTGCCTCGAATCGGACATATCTAGCGAGCCCCCGAGGGATTCCCCACCTAATCCGCCCCCCATTCTCCCATCGATTTGCACCTTGAGCATCTATTCGGGCACCTCTGGGCCAGATCTAGGGCTAGCCCGCGCACACCCCCGGCTGATTCCTTCGGGTGGTGGCCTGGCAAGGTCGCCGGCGACGCGCGGTCTTTTGCGCAGGTGGCTAGGAGTTCGCCGCTTACGAGTGGTACTCCGACATCTCCGATGGGAGACCGTGGCGGTAGATACGGGGGGCGACGAGAGGGCGCTGGTCGCGGGAACCTCGGTGGAGGTCGCAAACCGGCGCCACCTACCCAGGCGCGCAATCTGGTGTGGCAGCGCCAAGATCCGCCACCTACTGCCGGTGGGGCGAGATCTGCTGGGTTTGAAGCTGGCGACCGCTGGGAGATGGCGGCGCGCACCCAGGGTGGAGGCGCCAAGGAGTGGCCCAACCCGCCGCCTGTGGCGTCTACGGCGGTTCCTAAAGGGGGGCCGCCTGCTCCTGCTCCTGTCCCGCAGTCTGCTCCAAGCAACAAGGCCGTCGACGAGCTCTGCCATAACTGCAACCTCCCAGGTCATTTCGCTCCTCGCTGCCCTACTATTCGATGTGAAAAGTGTGGAAAGCTTGGACATATGGCACAATTATGTCAGACTCTTAGGCCTTGGGAATGCATTCCATCTATGTGTGGCTTTCAATCTCCTGGCCAGGGATTCTTCTATTTACCTGATCTGTATTCTGCTAAGCAAGCTGTTGAGAAAACCAACAATGTTGTTATTACTATTGTTGAGGGGGCTGCCTCGATGAAAGATATTGAAACTGAGTTTAATGGTTTCTTTGCTCACATGCCTGAGAAAAAAAGATGGCGCTGTACTGAAAGAAAGAACCTGAGAAGTGCTTAGTTGGAACTCTTTACCGGGATCATAGGGGCTATGCTCCCCTCTCTCTGTCTCAGTCCCAGCCAATGGCATAGCCTTGAATAAATAAGAATTGAGAAGTATGAAATGTGGGCATCATAACAAAAAAGGAAAAAGACCGAACCAGTAAGACTAATGTCTACTTATTTATACCTTTGAGAGGTCCACTTAGACTATTATGATTTTCTCTTTAGCTACGTAGGTTATATAAGATTCAATTCAATCTAACAAGCGGACTGGACTACCTTCGGTGCCCGTCCCATTAGCCCCACACAGTTTGATGCGTTTTCCTAATGCTAGAGAGGTTGAGAGAGCTTGTTGCTACGGTAAACATCTTCCATTGAAAAATGGCTTAGCAGTGGTATGCATAACTCCCTGGTCGGCTTCTGTGGGTGCTAAGGCTGATTTGCAAACAGCATGGGTAAGGGTTAGGAATGTCCCCTTGGAGAAAAGATGTGTGGAACATGTTTCCTATGCTGGTGGGCTAGTTGGTGTAACTTTGGAAGTTGATGCTGCTACACTCCACAAACCTGAATATGCTCGGATACTGCTTGGCTGTAGGGAGGTGGAAAAAATTCCTCCATCTGCTAAAGGGGTGTTGGGGAGAAAATGTTATGATTTCTTTTACGAGGTTGAGAAAGTGGTGGTGGGGGGTCCTGAGAAAAATCAATCCTCCATCCCCGTTGATAACAATTCCTCTCCAAATTCCTCTAAAAGGGCCAGATATGATATGCATACTGTAGCATCTTCAGACCTGGGTGAGGCTAGTGCGTCTGTCGTAGGGAATTCTAATTCCCAGACTTATGGCAAAAGTACACAATGCCTAGCTGTCATTTCTGAGATGGAGGAGGAGGATGAGAGTGAGGACGGGGATCATACAGAGCTGTTGATTGAAACCATGGCCAAAGAACATGAGGCTAGGGTGCAGTCTGATTATAGCTCACCCGTGGTTGATGTTTCCTCAGATGACAAATCTGTTGGGATGGATGTTAGCTCCTCCTTTGGTGGGTCTCCAGTCTCTTCTAGTACTGTGAATGTAGGTGCTTGGGCTATCATCTCTACGCCTATTCCTCCTTCCCCTGCATTTTTATACCACTCTGAGACTCCTTGTGGGGGCGTTTTTCCTCCTTTGTCAGATTATGTGACGTGGCCTGCTCTGCCTCGAGTGGTGGAACTTGAGGAAGGATCAAATGTTGAAGGCAGGGCTTGCAGTGAATACACAGTTGAATCTCCGATGGGATCGCCTATTCATGTGTATATGTCACCTGAAAAAAATGAACATGCTCCGCGCAATCAATACCAAAAGTTGACTCGGGTGGAGGAAATGGCTACTGGTCGGCTTAAGAAACGCAACTTAGAAGATACGGAAATTCCCAATTGAAAGATCGTGGATGTAGCCTAGAGGGGGGGGGGGTGAATAGGCGCTTTAAAATAATTACGGTTTAGGCTTGAACAAATGCGGAATAAAACCAGCGTTTAATTTTTCAAGCACAAAACCTAAATCGACTAGGCTCACCTATGTGCACCAACAACTTATGCTAAGCAAGATAAATAACTAAGTGATAGCAAGATATATAACAAGAAACAATATGGCTATCACAAAGTAAAGTGCATAAGTAAAGGGCTCGGGTAAGAGATAACCGAGGCACGCGGAGACGACGATGTATCCCGAAGTTCACACCCTTGCGGATGCTAATCTCCGTTAGAGCGGTGTGGAGGCACAATGCTCCCCAACAATGCCACTAGGGCCACCGTATTCTCCTCACGCCCTCGCACAATGCAAGGTGCCGTGATTCCACTAAGGGACCCTTGAGGGCGGTCACCGAACCCGTACAAATGGCAACCCTTGAGGGCGGTCACCGAACCCGTACACTTTGGCAACCCTTGGGGGCGGTCACCGGTACCCGTCAAATTGCTCGGGGCGATCTCCACAACCTAATTGGAGACCCCGACGCTTGCTCGGAGCTTTACACCACAATGATTGAGCTCCGAGGCACCACCAAGCCGTCTAGGGCGCCAAGGCACCCAAGAGGAACAAGCTCTAGGGTGCTCAAACACCCAAGAGTAATAAGCTTCTCAACTACTAACTTCCACGTATCACCGTGGAGAACTCAAACCGATGCAACTAATGCAATGGCAAGAACACACGAAGTGCTCAAGTCCCTCTCTCTCAAATCCCACCAAAGCAACAAAAGCTATGGAGGAGAGTGAGAGGAAGAACAAGGAGAACACCAAGAACTCCAAGATCTAGATCCAAGGGGTTCCCCTCACTTAGAGGAGAAAGTGATTGGTGGAAATGTGGATCTAGATCTCCTCTCTCTTTTCCCTCAAGAAGGAGCAAGAATCATTGGAGGGATTGAGAGATAGGCAAGCTCAAGAAGGTCAACAATGGGGGGAGAAATGAGCTCAAATGATAAGATAACCGTTGGGGAAGAAGACCCCTTTTATAGGGCCACCCCAAATCCAACCGTTACCCGTGCTGGACGCGTACAAGCGGTACTACCGCTCTTGCGAGCGGTACTACCGCTTAAGCGGTAGTAATTCAAAAACAGCAGGCGAGAACACGGGACTGGAGCGGTAGTGCCGCACCAAGCGGTACTACCGTCCACCCAAGCGGTACTACCGCTAAACCGAAACGAGCAACAGAAACTTGCACACTCTGCGAAACACAAGCGGTAGAGCAGCGGTAGTGCAGGGCGGAAGTACCGCACCAAGCGGTACTACAGCCCAGCAGAGCGGTACTACCGCTCTGAGCGGTACTACCGCACTACAGCCGCACTACTACCGTTTAACAGAAAACGGCAACAGAGACGTGCACAGAAGGAAACCCCGCAAGCGGTAGTGGCGGCGGTAGTACCGCCAGAGCGGTACTACCGTGCTACTACCGCTCTACTACCGTGAATGGCAAACTGGCAACAGAGAGTTGCACGCTCGGGGAAACCCCAAGCGGTAGTGCCACGGAAGTACCAGCGGTACTACCGCATAAGCGGTACTACCGTGGGCACCAGCGGTACTACCGCTTGCAAGCTACTGAAAATCCACAGAAAACAGAGGATACAAATAAAACCAGAACTGCCATAACTTCTGCAAATGAGCTCCGAATTGAGCAAACTCAAGCTTGTTGGTTATAATAAGAAGTGGCAGGGGAGATATGCCTAACATATAGAGATGAGAAACCTCTATGAATGAAGAACCGGCATAAACTCCAACATCGAAAACATCATAGAAGATGCATATATGAACTCCGTTTTCGATGAACTCGAGCTTGTCATGAAGATGACCATGTTGGAAATATGCCCTAGAGGCAATAATAAATTGGTTATTATTATATTTCCTTGTTTATGATAATCGTTTATTATCCATGCTATAATTGTATTGATTGGAAACTCAAATACATGGGTGGATACATAGACAACACTGTGTCCCTAGTAAGCCTCTAGTTGACTAGCTCGTTGATCAAAGATGGTTAAGGTTTCCTAGCCATTGACATGAGATGTCATTTGATAACGGGATCACATCATTAGGAGAATGATGTGATGGACAAGACCCAAACTACGAACGTAGCATATGATCGTGTCAGTTTATTGCTATTGTTTTCTGCATGTCAAGTATCTGTTCCTATGACCATGAGATCATGCAACTCCCTCACATCGGAAGAGTACCTTGTGTGTATCAAACGTCGCAACGTAACTGGGTGACTATAAAGGTGCTCTACAGGTATCTCCGAGGGTGTCTGTTGGGTTGGCATGGATCAAGACTGGGATTTGTTACTCCATATGACGGAGAGGTATCTCAGGGCCCACTCGGTAATACAACATCACAATGAGCCTTGCAAGCAATGTGACTAAAGTGTTAGCCACGAGATCTTGTATTACGGAACGAGTAAAGAGACTTGCCGGTAACGAGATTGAACTAGGTATAGAGATACCGATGATCGAATCTCGGGCAAGTAACATACCGAAGAACAAAGGGAACAACATACGGGATTAACTGAATCCTTGACATAGAGGTTCGACCGATAAAAGATCTTCGTAGAATATGTAGGAGCCTATATGGGCATCCAGGTCCCGCTATTGGTTATTGGCCGTAGAGGTGTCTCGGTCATGTCTACATAGTTCTCGAACCCGCAGGGTCTACACACTTAACGTTTGGTGACGATTAGTATAGTTGAGTTATGTTGGTGACCGAAGGTTGTTCGGAGTCCCGGATAAGATCCCGGACATGACGAGGATCTCCGGAATAGTCTGGAGGTAAAGATTGATATATGTGATAATAGTGTTTTGATCTCCGGAAGGGTTCCGGAATTCACCGGAAGGGGTTCCGGATGTTTACCGAAGTGTTCGGGTACAGCAACACTTTATATGGGCCAAAGGGATAAAGCCCACGAGGTATTGGAAAGTGCAAAAAGTAGTTTTGCTGCCGCGTAAGCGGTACTACCGTTTTGTGAAGCGGTACTACCGCCCAAGCGGTACTACCGCTTGGTGAAGCGGTACTACCGCTCAAGCGGTACTACCGCTTGTGAGCGGTACTACCGCTTGTGCGCGGCTGTGCACGGTTCGGCAGGGATCCGAGTTGGACTCTTTCCCTGCGGGCCAAACCGACCTTGTGCGGGCAAAACCGACCTGGAGGAGGCTTTTACTCCAAGTTTAGACCCCAAGGCTCAACATATAAATAGAGGGGCAGGGCTAGCACACGGGATAGATCAGGATTTCCCAAGCCGTGTGCCGGCAACCCTAGCCCTCTAGTTCCTCCGTCATAATCTCTGTAGCGCTTGGCGAAGCCCTGCAGAGATTGTTCCTCACCACCATCACCACGTCGTCGTGCTGCTGTAACTCAACCACTACTTCACCATCGCTCGCTGGATCGAGGAGGTGAAGGCGTCATCAAGCCGTACGTGTGTTGAACGCGGAGGTGCCGTCCGTTCGGCGCTAGTTCGTGATCGGTTCGAGGAACGACTTGCGATTTGGATCGCGAAGACGTTCGACTACATCAACCGCGTTTCTTAAACGCTTCCGCTTAGCGATCTACAAGGGTATGTAGATTTACTCTCCCTCTCGTAGATGCTCATCACCATGGAGAGATCTTGTGTGTGCGTAGGAAATTTTTTGTTTCCCATGCAACGTTCCCCAACAGTGGTATCAGAGCTAGGTCTATGCGTAGATGAGATCTCGAGTAGAACACAAACGAGTTGTGGGCGTGGGTGTATACATATTGCTTGCCGTTACTAGTTGATATTTGATTCGGCGGTACTGTGAGATGAAGCGGCCCGGACCGACATTACGCGTACACTTACGCGAGACAGGTTCCTTAAACTAACATGTAACTTCGTTGCATAAAGATGGCTAGCGGGTGTCTGTCTCTCTCACTTTAGTTGAATCGATTTCAATGAAGAAGGTTCTTTTAGAAGATCAAAAAGCAATCACTACACCACGTTGTGGTTTTGCGTAGGTAAGAACGGTTCTTGCAAACCCGTAGCAGCCACGTAAAATTTGCAACAACAATTAGAGGACGTCTAACTTGTTTTTGCAGGGTATGTTGTGATGTGATATGGCCAATTACATGATGAGATATATGTGATGTATGAGATGATCATGTGTTGTATAGAATATCACGACTTGCATGTCGATGAGTACGGCAACTGGCAGGAGCCATAGAGTTGTCTTTAATTATTGTATGACCTGCGTGTCAATCATTAAGCGCTATGTAATGCTTTACTTTATCGCTAAACGTTAGCAATAGTCGTGGGAGTAACAGTCGGCGCGACAACCTCATGGCGACACGTTGATAGAGATCAAGATGATGGAGATCATGGTGTCATGCCGGTGACGATGGAGATCATGCCGGTGCTTTGGAGATGGAGATCAAAAGCACAAGTTCATGGCCATATCATGTCACTTATGATTTGCATGTGATGTTAATCCTTTTATGCATCTTATTTTGCTTAGGACGGCGGTAGCATTATAAGGTGATCCCTCACTTAAATTTCAAGATAAATTGTGTTCTCCCCGAGTGTGCACCGTTGCGAAAGTTCGTCGTTTCGAGACACGCCGTGATGATCGGGTGTGATAAGACTCCACGTTCACATACAACGGGTGCAAGCCATGTTGCACACGCGGAACACTCGGGTTAAACTTGACGAGCCTAGCATGTACAGACATGGCCTCGAAACACAAGAGACCGAAAGGTCGAACATGAGTCATATAGTAGATATGATCAACATGAAGATGTTCACCATTGAAACCACCTCGACTCACGTGATGATCGGACTTGAGCTGGTGGATTTGGATCATGTTACACTCGAATGACCGGAGGGATGTCAATTTGAGTGGGAGTTTTTAAGTAATATGATTAATTAAACTCATTATCTTGAACAATAGTCTAAGTTGTCTTTGCTATATTTATGTTGTAGATCATGGCTCGCGCAGTAGCACCCCTGAATTTTAATGCGTTCCTAGAGAAAGCTAAGTTGAAAGATGATGGAAGTAACATTGTGGACTGGGCCCGTAATCTGAGGATTATCCTTACGGCTTCCCAGAAGGCTTATGTCCTTGATGCACCGCTTGGTGATCCACCCGCTCCAGTTGAGTCTCTAGACGTTGTGAACGCCTGGCAGGCTCGTTCTGATGATTACTCAATAGTTCAATGTGCAATGTTGTATGGCTTAGAACCGGGACTTCAAAGACGTTTTGAACGTCATGGAGCATATGAGATGTTCCAGGAGTTGAAGTTTATCTTTCAGAAGAATGCCCGGATCGAGAGATATGAGATCTCCGATAAGTTCTATGCTTGCAAGATGGAGGAGAACGGGTCTATCAGTGATCACGTGCTCAGAATGTCTGGGTACTCCACCCGTCTGGCTGAGTTAGGGATGCCCCTTCCGCCAGAGGCTATCACTGACAGAGTTCTTCAATCATTGCCACCTAGCTACAAGAGCTTCGTGTTGAACTATAACATGCACGGGATGAACAAGTCAGTCGCCGAGCTGTTTGCGATGCTGAAAGCCGCTGAGTCTGAAATTCAGAAGGAGCATCAAGTGTTGATGGTCAATAAAACCACTAGTTTCAAGAAAAATGGCAAGGGTAAGAAGGGTAACTCCAAGAAGAGTGGCAAAGCAGTTGCTCCTCTCGTGAAGAAACCCAAGGCTGGACCCAAACCAGAAACTGAGTGCTTTCATTGCAAGGGAACTGGACACTGGAAGCGGAACTGCCCCAAGTATTTGGCTGACAAGAAGGCGGCCAACAACAAACAAGGTATATATGATATACATGTTATTGATATGTTCCTTACCAACCCTCGTTGTAGTGCCTGGGTATTTGATACCGGTGCGGTTGCTCATATTTGCAACTCTAAACAGGAACTGCGGAATAGACGGAGGCTGGCGAAGGACGAAGTGACGATGCGCGTGGGAAATGGGTTCCAAGGTTGATGTGATCGCCGTCGGCACGCTCATTCTTCGATTACCGTCGGGATTAGTGATGAACCTAAATAAGTGTTATTTGGTGCCTGCGTTAAGCATGAACATTATATCTGGATCTTGTTTATTGCGAGACGGTTACTCATTTAAATCAGAGAATAATGGTTGTTCTATTTATATGGGTAATATCTTTTATGGTCATGCACCCAATGTAAGCGGTTTATTCTTATTGAATCTCGATAGTAATGATACACATGTTCATAACATTGATGCCAAAAGATGTAGGATTGATAATGATAATACCACTTTCTTGTGGCACTGCCGTTTAGGTCATATTGGCATAAAACGCATGAGGAAGCTCCATGCTGATGGACTTTTGGAGTCACTTGATTTTGAATCACTTGACACATGTGAGCCATGCCTCTTGGGCAAGATGACTAAAACGCCGTTCTCTGGAACAATGGAACGGGCAAGTGACTTATTGGAAATCATACATACTGATGTGTGCGGTCCAATGAGTATTGAGGCGCGCGGTGGTTATCGTTATTTTCTCACCTTCACTGATGACTTAAGTAGATATGGGTATATTTACTTAATGAAACACAAGTCTGAAACGTTTGAAAAGTTCAAACAATTTCAGAGTGAAGTTGAGAATCATCGTAACAAGAAGATTAAATTCCTACGATCTGATCGAGGAGGAGAATATCTGAGTTATGAGTTTGGCAGTCACTTAAGACAATGTGGAATTGTTTCACAACTGACACCGCCTGGAACACCACAACGTAATGGTGTGTCCGAACGTCGTAATCGAACTTTATTGGATATGGTGCGATCTATGATGTCTCTTGCCGATTTGCCACTATCGTTTTGGGGTTATGCATTAGAGACAGCTGCATTCACTTTAAATAGGGCACCATCGAAATCCGTTGAGACAACGCCATATGAACTTTGGTTTGGCAAGAAGCCAAAGCTGTCGTTTCTTAAAATTTGGGGATGTGATGCTTATGTCAAAAAGCTTCAGCCTGAAAAGCTGGAACCCAAAGCGGAGAAATGCGTCTTCATAGGATACCCAAAAGAGACAGTTGGGTATACCTTCTATCTCAGATCCGAAGGCAAAGTGTTTGTCGCTAAAAACGGAACATTTCTTGAGAAAGAGTTTCTCTTGAAAGAATTGAGTGGGAGGAAGATAGAACTTGATGAGTTTGTTGAACCTTTACTTCAACCTGAGAGTAGCGCAGTGCAGAAAGTTGTTTCTGTGGAGCCTACATTAGCTGAAGAGGAAGTTAATGATGATGATCATGAAGCTTTGGATCAAGTTGCTATCGAACCTCGTAGGTCGACAAGGACGCGTACTGCTCCCGAGTGGTACGGCAACCCTGTCTTAGAGGTCATGTTGTTAGACAACGATGAACCTACGAGCTATGGAGAAGCGATGATGGGCCCGGATTCCGAGAAGTGGTTAGAGGCCATGAAATCCGAGATGGGATCCATGTATGAAAACAAAGTATGGACTTTGGAAGTATTACCTGAAGGGCGTAAGGCCATTCAGAACAAATGGATCTTTAAGAGGAAGACGGACGCGGACGGTAATGTCACCGTCTATAAAGCTCGACTTGTGGCAAAGGGTTTTTCACAAGTTCAAGGAGTTGACTACGATGAGACCTTCTCACCCGTAGCGATGCTTAAGTCCGTCAGAATCTTGTTAGCAATAGCTGCCTTTTTCGATTATGAAATTTGGCAGATGGATGTCAAAACAGCATTCCTTAACGGTTTCCTTAAGGAAGAGTTGTATATGATGCAACCAGAAGGTTTTGTCGATCCAGAGAATGCTGACAAAGTTTGCAAACTCCAGCGATCCATTTATGGACTGGTGCAAGCATCTCGGAGTTGGAATCTTCGCTTTGATGAAGTGATCAAAGCGTTCGAGTTTATACAAGTTTATGGAGAAGCTTGTATTTACAAGAAAGTGAGTGGGAGCTCTATAGCGTTTCTAATATTATATGTGGATGACATATTGCTGATTGGAAACAATATAGAAATGTTGGAAAGCGTGAAGGAATATTTGAACAAGAGTTTTTCAATGAAGGACCTAGGAGAAGCTGCTTTCATATTAGGCATCAAGATCTATAGAGATAGATCAAGACGCTTAATAGGACTTTCACAAAGCACATACCTTGATAAGATTTTGAAGAAGTTCAAAATGGATCAGTCCAAGAAGGGGTTCTTGCCTGTTTTGCAAGGTGTGAAGTTGAGTAAGACTCAATGCCCAGTGACTGCAGAAGATAGAGAAAAGATGAGTGTCATCCCCTATGCTTCAGCCATAGGCTCTATTATGTATGCAATGCTGTGCACAAGACCCGATGTCAGCCTTGCCATAAGTATGGTCGGAAGGTTTCAAAGTGATCCAGGAATGGAACACTGGACGGCGGTCAAGAATATCCTGAAGTACCTGAAAAGGACTAAGGACATGTTTCTCGTTTATGGAGGTGATCAAGAGCTCGTCGTAAAGGGTTACGTCGATGCAAGCTTTGACACTGATCCGGATGACTCTAAGTCTCAAACCGGATACGTATTTATTCTTAATGGGGGTGCGGTTAGCTGGTGCAGTTCCAAGCAAAGCGTGGTAGCTGATTCTACATGCGAAGCGGAGTACATCGCAGCCTCGGAGGCGGCGAAGGAAGGTGTCTGGATGAAGGAGTTCATGACAGATCTTGGAGTAGTGCCTAGTGCGCTTAACCCAATGACTCTGTTTTTTGATAACACTGGTGCCATTGCTCTAGCCAAGGAACCAAGATTTCACAAGAGGACCAGACACATAAAGCGACGTTTCAATTCCATCCGCGATTACATCAAGGAGGACGACATAAATATTTGCAAAGTACACACGGATCTAAATGTTGCAGATCCGATGACTAAACCTCTTCCAAGGGCTAAACATGAACAACACCAGAACTGCATCGGTGTTCGATTCATTACAATGTAAATCACATAGTGATGTGAACTAGATTATTGACTCTAGTGCAAGTGGGAGACTGTTGGAAATATGCCCTAGAGGCAATAATAAATTGGTTATTATTATATTTCCTTGTTTATGATAATCGTTTATTATCCATGCTATAATTGTATTGATTGGAAACTCAAATACATGTGTGGATACATAGACAACACTGTGTCCCTAGTAAGCCTCTAGTTGACTAGCTCGTTGATCAAAGATGGTTAAGGTTTCCTAGCCATTGACATGAGATGTCATTTGATAACGGGATCACATCATTAGGAGAATGATGTGATGGACAAGACCCAAACTACGAACGTAGCATATGATCGTGTCAGTTTATTGCTATTGTTTTCTGCATGTCAAGTATCTGCTCCTATGACCATGAGATCATGCAACTCCCTGACATCGGAAGAGTACCTTGTGTGTATCAAACATCGCAACGTAACTGGGTGACTATAAAGGTGCTCTACAGGTATCTCCGAGGGTGTCTGTTGGGTTGGCATGGATCAAGACTGGGATTTGTTACTCCATATGACGGAGAGGTATCTCAGGGCCCACTCGGTAATACAACATCACAATGAGCCTTGCAAGCAATGTGACTAAAGTGTTAGCCACGAGATCTTGTATTACGGAACGAGTAAAGAGACTTGCCGGTAACGAGATTGAACTAGGTATAGAGATACCGACGATCGAATCTCGGGCAAGTAACATACCGAAGAACAAAGGGAACAGCATACGGGATTAACTGAATCCTTGACATAGAGGTTCGACCGATAAAAGATCTTCGTAGAATATGTAGGAGCCTATATGGGCATCCAGGTCCCGCTATTGGTTATTGGCCGTAGAGGTGTCTCGGTCATGTCTACATAGTTCTCGAACCCGCAGGGTCTACACACTTAACGTTTGGTGACGATTAGTATAGTTGAGTTATGTTGGTGACCGAAGGTTGTTCGGAGTCCCGGATAAGATCCCGGACATGACGAGGATCTCCGGAATAGTCTGGAGGTAAAGATTGATATATGTGATAATAGTGTTTTGATCTCAGGAAGGGTTCCGGAATTCACCGGAAGGGGTTCCGGATGTTTACCGAAGTGTTCGGGTACAGCAACACTTTATATGGGCCAAAGGGATAAAGCCCACGAGGTATTGGAAAGTGCAAAAAGTAGTTTTGCTGCCGCGTAAGCGGTACTACCGTTTTGTGAAGCGGTACTACCGCCCAAGCGGTACTACCGCCCAAGCGGTACTACCGCTTGGTGAAGCGGTACTACCGCTCAAGCGGTACTACCGCTTGTGAGCGGTACTACCGCTTGTGCGCGGCTGTGCACGGTTCGGTAGGGATCCGAGTTGGACTCTTTCCCTGCGGGCCAAACCGACCTTGTGAGGGCAAAACCGACCTGGAGGAGGCTTTTACTCCAAGTTTAGACCCCAAGGCTCAACATATAAATAGAGGGGCAGGGCTAGCACACGGGATAGATCAGGATTTCCCAAGCCGTGTGCCGGCAACCCTAGCCCTCTAGTTCCTCCGTCATAATCTCCGTAGCGCTTGGCGAAGCCCTGCAGAGATTGTTCCTCACCACCATCACCACGCCGTCGTGCTGCTGTAACTCAACCACTACTTCACCATCGCTCGCTGGATCGAGGAGGTGAAGGCGTCATCAAGCCGTACGTGTGTTGAACGCGGAGGTGCCGTCCGTTCGGCGCTAGTTCGTGATCGGTTCGAGGGACGACTTGCGATTTGGATCGCGAAGACGTTCGACTACATCAACCGCGTTTCTTAAACGCTTCCGCTTAGCGATCTACAAGGGTATGTAGATTTACTCTCCCTCTCGTAGATGCTCATCACCATGGATAGATCTTGCGTGTGCGTAGGAAATTTTTTGTTTCCCATGCAACGTTCCCCAACAGACCAAAAGCTCAAAGACTCACAAAGAGAAACACCAAACACAAACCAAGAAAGATGATGCAAGGATGCAATGGTTTGAGCTCTCTACGAATGATACGATAAAGCTACTCACTTGAGAGCCCCCCTTGATAGTACGGCTATCGATCCTAAAACCCGGTCTCCCAACTACCACCATGAGACCGGTAAAATAGAAAACCTATCAAGGGCAAACCTTTGCCTTGCGCATAGTCCACTTGAGCTAGATGATGACGATCTTGACCTCCTCAAGTTGGACCACCTTTCTTGATTGCGCCGGCTCGATGAAGACTAGTTGATTGCTCCCCCATACTCCACTATGGGTGAGCCACTCTTTGGCACATCTTCACAAGTCCATTGTCACCACAATGGACGGCAAGCTTCAAGCATGTGATCTCTTCGTGATGCTCCACTTGAACTTGCACACCGCAATGTTGATGACGATCACCACTTGATGTCATCCTCCATGGGTTGAATGAGATCTTCCTCTTGACGCAAGCCCATGGAAACATACCTAACCCCACATAAAACTCTGGCATAGAACATGGGTTAGTACACAAAGCGTAATGGACAATGCTTACCATACCGTGAGATCACTTGATCCCACTCGGTACATCTTCTATGCTTTGTGTGTTGATCAACATGACCAATCTTTGGATAACTCCATGAATAACCTTGGTCAACACATATTCTTCTTCTAATAACCTTGAAACCAACAAATGGTCTTCAAGCAATGCCTATGGACAAACCCTTCAAATATAACTCAAGGCAACCATTAGTCCATAGAGATTGTCATCAATTACCAAAACCAAACATGGGGGCAGCACATGTTCTTTCACCAATTCTAACAACCAGTTTTCAGTTTTATCTAATACTGCTTTGATGTTGCTTGCTTCTCTTATGGGAGTGCAAATTCCTGATGATAACTTTGCTACGATGGACGTCTTGCGTGAATTAGAAGTATCTAGGCAGACGCTCTATAATATTAATTCTGAAAAAAAAAACTTCCAGTCTTACTGTTAATGATGGCCTAGGTAATGTGGTCCCTCTTTCTTTGACTTGGGATGCTGATGGTAAAGAGGATATGGATTCCTTCATGCCTGTTCCATCGAGACAGAAAAAAAAGAAACCCTCTCGCAGGAAAACAGTGACTATTTCATCGCCCAATAATTGTGTTAGGCCTCTGACTAGAAGTCAGAAGAAGGAAAAGGACGGTGGGGCTGCTCTGAATCCTAGCAGACCCACCAGAGTGTGAGATAAACTGATCGTTACAAATGATAGGGATCTTTTGGAATTGTAGGGGGGTAGGGAAGAAAGGCATGTCTACCTACCTCACTAATATTATTAATGCAAATGGTGTGGATTTTATTGGTCTCCAAGAGACTATGAAATCGAATTATAATCCTTCCTTTTTTCGGAAGATTGATCCTGGTCAGAATTTCCATTGGGAATGGATTCCCTCTACTGGCAAATCTGGGGGAATTCTATGTGGGGTGAAAATAGATAAATTTGAGGTCCTTGGTGTTAATTGTGGCAAATATATTCTGCAAGTCAATATATTTGACAAAAGCAAAAAATGTGCTTGGTCCTTGTTGACAGTTTATGGGGCTGCTCATGATGAGCACAAGCCTGAATTCTTGGCTGAGCTATCCTCCTTCTGTCATAAAACTAGGATGCCTTATTTGGTGGGGGGAGATTTTAATATTCTTAGACATAATGGTGAAAAAAATAAAAAATCATCTATGTCACATTTTTCTGCTGTGTTTAACTCTGTCATACACTTACTGGGATTGAGAGAGATCTTCATGTCTGGGGGGTGCTTTACTTGGTCCAATAAGCAAGAGCACCCCACCCTGGAAAAACTGGACAGAGTGTTGATGTCTCCTGAGTGGGAAGATATTTGTCCCCTAGTATCTGTTCATAAGCTGGTCAAAGAGTTATCTGACCACAATCCCTTGGTGCTAGATGGTGGCAATGCTTCCCCTAGAGCCCCAGGCAACATGAGCTCTAAATTTGATATGGCCTGGCTTAGTAATCCTAAATTTCTTTCTATTGTGGCTGACATTTGGTCCAGGCCGGTGTATACCAATGACCCTATTGATGTCTTGAATATCAAATTGAAGAGGTGTAAAAAATTCTTTAAAGGGTGGGGATCTAATATTTTTGGCCATTACAAAATCAGAAAAAACCTTATCAAACTTGAGCTCGAGGAACTGGAGTTGCTCGAGGAAGCTGGAGACTTATGTGGGGAGGCTCATATTAGAAAACTGGATATCCTAGTGGAACTTAACAAAATGTATGTGGAAGAAGAGCTCTTTTGGCATCAAAAATCTCATGAAAGGTGGCTACTAAAAGGGGATAATAACACTGACTATTTTTATAAAGTGGCAAATGGGAGACGTAGGAAAAATACTATGCTTTCTCTTGAATGTGGTGGAGATATAGTGAATGAGGGGACTAAAAACCTTCTGGCCCATGCCACTGAGTGTTACAAACATTTGTTTGGGCCGGCCCCAGGTAATCTTTGTCAAGTTGACGCATCCTTGTGGTCCGAGGAGGAAACCTTGTCTGCAAGCGACAATGAAGACTTAACTCGTCCTTTTACCCTTGAGGAAATTAAATCTGCTCTTTTTAGTATGGAGCCTAATCGGGCCCCAGGCCTAGACAGTATCCCTGCTGAGTTCTACCAACATTGTTGGGAGGTAGTATGTGCAGACTTGTTTAGGTTGTTTTAGTGGTTTTACGAAGGTAAGTTGGATGTGCAGAGGCTGAACTATGGTATTATTACACTGTTTCCTAAATCCTCCGATGCTAGTAGGATCCAACAATACAGACCTATGTGTTTGTTACGCTGCCCTTATAAATTGATCACCAAGGTCATGGACATTAGGGTCAGCAAATACGCTCCCAAGCTCTTTAGTATTCAGCAGAATGCTTTTATTAAAGGGAGACATATTACGGATGGTATCTTATCTCTGCATGAGATCATGCATTATACACACATCAAGAAGCGTGTGGGTGTGATCCTCAAACTCGATTTCGAGAAAGCGTATGATAAGGTCAATTGGGACTTCTTGCTTGACTGTCATGTTAAACGTGGATTTAGTACTAAGTGGTGCGGATGGGTCTCGCAGATCTTGCGTAATGGCACGGTTAGTGTTAAAATTAATGATGAAATGGGACCTTACATCCAGAGTGCCAAGGGGGTACGACAAGGCGACCCTTTCTCCCCCTTTCTGTTTAACCTAGCTGCGGAGTGTCTCACTAAGATGGTGCTTTCTGCACAGAAAAATAACCTTTTCCAAGGTCTAGCCTCTGACCTTGTAGATGGTGGGGTAGGTATTCTGCAATATGTAGATGATACGGTGCTGTGCTTTTCCCATGATGTTGACAAGGCTCTTAATGTTAAATTACTGCTTTATCTGTTTGAGCTTATGTCGGGCTTGAAAATTAATTTTGAAAAAAGTGAGGTTTTTACTATTGGAGGGGACAATGATACTGATAAGCTTTATGCAGATATGTTTGGTTGTCAGATAGGGACCCTGCCTATGAAATATCTGGGAGTCCTAGTGACTTATGCTATGCTTAAAAACGTTGACTGGGATTTTTTGGATGCTAAGTTGATCAAAAGGCTTGATGCCTGGGTTGCTTATGCAGCATCTTCTGGGGCCAGATTGACTTTGTTGAATTCCAGCCTGGATGGAATTCCCTCTTACTTTATGTCCATGTTTCTTTTCAATAAAACCTTTATTGAAAAAATGAACACTCATCGGAGGAGGTTCTTTTGGAGGAAGGGCAAGAAAAACGTACTTATCATATGGTCAAGTGGACCAGGATATGTCGATCTAAAAAGATTGGTGGGTTGGGTATCAAAGATTTTCATAAACAAAACATTAGCCTCCTTGTGAAATGGTGGTGGAAACTTGAAACCGGTGATGGACTATGGCAGCGTATAATTCGTGCTCGACATTTTAGGAACAAAACGGTAGCTACTGTACAAAGTCGGTTTACTGATTCACCCTGCTGGAAAGCTATTATGAAAGTCAAAGATGTGTATATGGCTGGGAGAAAAATTAGAATTAACAGTGGAAATATAGTAAGGGTCTGGCACGATCCTTGGCTTCTTGAAACTCCTTTGAAGGCTCATTTCCATGTCCTGTTTGACATATGCCAGGATCGGGATAGTACTCTTGGCGCGTTTGTTGATGCTGATTGTAAGCTCAGGTTCAGACGCAGGCTGTTTGCTGAGTTGGCAAACCAGTGGGAGATGATAATTTTTGGGGCTAGCAACTTTCCTTTAGGCAATTCTACTGATACTATAGCTTGGGCTCTTACCAGCAAAGGGGTGTTTACCACCAAATCAGTGTACGAGTGGCTGGAAAAGGACCTGTCTGGCCCCAACTATAAATGGGTTTGGAAGGCCAAGACCCCCTTAAGATCAAAATTTTCCTATGGCAGTAGTTTCAAAATGCCGTGCTTATGCGTGATAATATGCGTAAAAGGAATTGGACTAGAAACCCCTGTTGTTCCTTTTGTCGTGATATCGAAACTGCGAATCACTTGTTCTTCGGCTGCTCATTTGCTCGATCAGTTTGGGTTTTTTTTTGGCTTGGCGGGTGGGGCGTCCTGCTGTCCAACTTCTCTTTGGCAAAGTTGGGCTTGGCTATATAAATTCTTCCCTAGTGGCAAAAAGTATTACATGATGATTATTGCTGCCATCTGTTGGGGGGTTTGGTGTACTCGCAACAAAGTTACATTTGATAACCATATTGTCCGCAATCCCATAGAAGCTGTTTTCACTGCGTGTTCTTTCATGATGTACTGGGAGGGCTCTTGAAGGAAAGTGACAAGGTGGGATTCCAGGCTGGGGTCAAGAAGATGGCGCAGGTGGCTGCTGCTTTGGTGGACAGATCTAACAGGCGCGGCCGGCTTATGTTGGGAGATGGTGCTGGATCTCGTATCGGCTAGCTGGTGGTCATATCGTGCTTAGCCTTTCTCACTGGGGTTTGATGCCCGCTGAGTTTTATGTAGTGTCTTTGGGTAGCTCTCGTGCTCTGTGGCGCTCTCCTTTTGATAGTTGCCTCCAGGATTGTATGTTGGGCAGTTGTTGGTGTTATCAGGTTTTTGCCCCATGGTGGATGCGCCGTTTTAGGGTCATCTACAGTGGGTTTCCTGATAATGCTCCAGCTCGCTCCCCCTTTCGGTCTCCTATTTGCTTCAGTAGTTGGGTCTCCTTTTGGTCTCATTTCTTTCATCTAAACAGATTTGGACCTGATGTATTTCCGTTAAGCAATTAATGGAAAGGGGTGTGAGCCCGGTTGGAAAAAAAATTAATACTCGGCCATTAAGGAGTGAATCGCATGCGGATTGGTAATTAGCATCCATTTAATGCAATTAAGGAGAGAATCACCTGCAGATTGGTATCTACATCTCCATTATTAATTAATATTAAACGCACGAGTTGGGTTGGATCCAAACAATATCAGTCCTTCAATCGTGTAAATCATGCGGTCCAGATTTGTCTAATGGTGTATCGTCAACACCAACAACACATATGAACCAACCTTTGGTTGGATGGTTAGGAGGACAATGGTATCCCCAGCCCACCAGGGTTCAACTCATGATGCTCGCATTTTTCTAAAAAAAACACCAACAACACCTTAATCCTCTGTATCTGACGACCCATAGTCACACAATGATGTACTCCCTCCAATCGCCAAAAGAGGACGCACGATTTTCAGTGCGACCATCAAGGAGAACACAATGATGTACTCCCTCCAATGGCCAAAAGAGGACGCACGGTCCTCAGTGCAACCATCAAGGAGAGAAGTGCATGCATATTGGTAGCTGAAAGGATCAGTATGGTCGACTAGAGGGGGATGATGAGGCGACTAACAAAATTTTGAGTTTTTTCTTCAAATTTTAGGCTCAACAATAAAATAAGTTGTTTAGATAGTATGAAACTAGATGGACAACCGATATAACAAGCACAACAAGCAAGTAAGAGTAAACACAAGGTAGTAGCTTTCATCACAAACTAAAGGAACGAGATAACCGCAAGTGAAGACGATGAAGACAAAGATGTGTTTCCGAAGTTCCCTCCTGGGGGGGGGGAGGGGGTGCGGAGGCACAATGCTCCCCAAGCGTCCCAAGAAAATCGTGCAAGATATAGTATAGGGCATTAATGAAGGAGAGAGTAAGGCAAGAGGTGACTGGGAGGTTCCAAAAAGTTCTAGAAAAACTTGCGAAAAACTCCTGAATAATATTTGAGTTCATAAACCCTCTAGGATTGGCCAAGGGGGCAGCCCCATGTGGGCCAAAAGAGGCCCAAAGGGGCGCCACCTTAGGACGGAAGGGGGGGGGGGGGGGGCAAATTAGACATGGGGAGGGGCAATCACTTCCCCCCTTGGTTCAGGCGAATAGGGGAGGGATTCCGGTGTGCGTGCGTGCGTGTGTGTGTGGAGAGAGAGAGCTCCCAAAGAGTACATCAACTCCAAGAAGGATCTCTCTCACATACCTACGTTATAGTCCCAGTCTAATTGGTCTAATAGTTGGGACTCCTAATTAGACGGGAATGTAAGCGTTGTCGGGTTATTACTTCGGAACGCGTGAATGTCTCGAAGGGGTCGTCTACTTCGACTCTTGACCGGCAGATCGTCTCGAAGAAATTCTCGTGGCTAGGGGGTATAAACCTACCCACGGGAACTGTCGCGCTTCACCGACAGAATAAACTACTTCCGCTACTTTGCTCGTCGATGAGATTGATCTTACCCGCACCTTCATAATGTTCCTGGGTGTGATCATGTACCATCAATTTTTGTTGCGTAACATGTTGGCCTACACACGGTCCTCCCACCGTCATGGGATCACGACCGTAGCATCCCCGCACCGCCCTAATCCCTCGCGACCGCATTCGCTTGTCCCACATGTGTTTAGGAAGACCGCGCCCCATGACAGTACGCCTCGTTGTAGTGATGGTATGGTGAAGAGAGAGCATGCTCTCTGTTAGTCACCATGACTACGCCAACGGAGCAGAGCAACAACTCCCTCCGCACAACGAACAACACATCCCTGATGGCCGTACTGCAGCCCGGCACTCTCCAGCACCAAACTCATTCAAAAATTGTATCTGAGACTCTACTTCCTTCATTTTACTGCATATTTCTTCTTTACACTCGTATTGTTCAGACAATTGTATTTTTATCTATCTATCATTTGACATGTAGCCCTCCTGCATGGTTCGAAAAGAAAAAGAGAGTTGAAGCTATCCACATCATACGCCTTTGTCCATTTCAGAATTGGCAGAACAAAAGAACACAGGAGCATCTTGTTGCCTTCTACCCCAGCCACCTAGTGAACCTACAAGATCTATACTATCCCTATGTTCCTATATTTTTACAGGCATCAAATTTCTAATCTAATCTATTCATCAGCGCAGAATCGCGCTCTCGTCGTCTTTGTCTTTGTCATATCTATCTAAACTCTGCAAAATGTTTGTTGGAAGAGTTCAGTAATCTTGAACTCGGATATGCAGCCCGTTGGGAGCTTCCACCCGGGGGAATTTCAAGATTGTGTTCTTGCCTTCTTCCTCCCATCTGCAACATCAAACAAAATGCAAGCATCTGTTGTTAGTAAAAAATAACGCTGGAGCTGCCCTTAGCAATCGGATCGACCTGGATTAATGAGAGGTTGAACATACCTGTATCGGGTCACGAAATAGTGGAGGAAAGTCGTGATCTCCGCCGTTCCCACCTCCTTCCCGGGGCACATCCGGCCGCCTCCTCCGAACAACATAAAGTGCGGGTGCGATTCCATGTTCTTCTCCTGTACATTTTTAGTAGGCAAAAAAAGTTTAGAACTTCCTTTGCTATGGTGATATGTTTTACTGGTGCTTTGATGGTATAATTAATATTTTCCGCTCTTCTACTTACCAGCCATCTCCATGGATTGAAGGTCATCGGGTCAGGATACATGAACGGATCATAGTTTATCTCCCTTGTGTAAACATAGATTCTCCAGCCTTTTGGAACGACATACCCTGGAAAAAATCGATAATACACCGCATTAGAACTGACCTATTGTTTTTCCTAGAAAATGCTTTAGTAGCAGAGTAATTTCCAACCATAACTCACCATTCATTTCTACATCCTGGGTAGTTTTCCTCAGCAGTCCATTCACAACTGTGGCTAATCTTAGCGTCTCAAAAATGACCTGCATAGATAGAAGTGTCCATGAGCACATCATGATCACTCTCATATTATACTACTACTCTGGCTTCATTTTTGTGTGTCTGATCTCCTACTTACAGCTCGAGTGAAGGCCATGGACTTGGAATCATCGTAGCTGATGGCTTCCTCCGGCGATTTTCCCTTCCGGATATCAAGATGCTCTCTCTGCATTCAAAAGTGAACAGATCATCAGTAAACTTTAGAAGCACGTGATCTATGCCATGGAATCAAAATTAATTTGCAGAGTATGTGTACATACCCTGAGTTCTTCGAGAGCCCGCGGATGTTCTGACAGGTACTTGACAGCCATCATCGAGGTCGTCGACATGGTTTCGTATCCGGAGTAGATGAGAGCGATGAGCAAGTCAATGACCTGCTCGTCGCTAATCTTTTCCCTGGTCCCGTCATCGCCGCTTCTCAAGAGAGCATCCAGCATGTCATCGTGAGCATCACCAGAGGATCGCCGCTCTGCGATCATCTGCTCTAGAATGGACACGAGCTTCTTCCTTGCCTGAAAGCCTTGGTAGTAGCTGGTCCCCGGAATGTTGATGGGCAAGGAGATGGTGCCGAGCACAAGGGTGTACAGCTCCGTCTTGAGGGCATCCGAGAGTGGTCCGGCTGTGATGCCGGCGATCTGCCTGAGTGCGGATAGCAAGGCCATCTGAAAGGTAAAGCCAGTTAGATATGATATGAGGACATAAGATTCTGTGATCTGCTGTTGCCATGCTCATGCAAGGAGATGAGAATGAGATGCTTCTATGAAACTCTGCAACAACCACAAAAGCGGCTAACTGGTAATGATGATGTCCCTAAATGTGATACTCTGTTTTTGCAATGAGATACTATGAAATTCTGCAACAACCACTTTGGAATGTGTAGAGTGATGCTGTCACTACAACAAAGCTATTTTTATCACTGATACATCTGGCGTCCACCAGCTAGTATTCACAAAACAATTAACAAACGAAATGTATTTGAACAAAATTTTCTCGGTAGCGTGAACAGATGCATATATCCCCAAATTCTAGACTAGCTTTGTAAAACATCCAGCTTTCAGATTCTAACTAGGCAACTATTCAGAGCAAAGCTTTGGGGGACAGAGAAATTAACATGGAGGTAGTTGTTGGCATTAACGTACTCCGACATTCCACCCAACAGTCTCTACATTTTTATTTCATTTTGCAAAAAAACTGTCTCTAGATGTGCAGGTGGCCTGCGTGCTATACCTCCTTGGTCTTGGCCTGGACGTCGACGACGCTGCCGGCCCATCCGCTGAGGTGGTCGCGCATGAAGGCGTCGATCTTGGGGAGGAGGCTGGCACGGAGCGCGGCGGGGCGGACGAGGCCGAGCATGGCGCCGCGCATGACGCGGTGCAGCGGGCCGTGCACGGCGGCGATGTTGTTGCGGCCGAGGATGTCGAGCATGGACTGCGGGTAGCCGGGGACCAGGCCGCCGGCCTCGCCCTGCAGCAGCATCCGCCGGTTGAGCTCAGGGTCCATGGAAACCACCGTCGGGCAGCCCAGGATGTGCGTCCTGAACAGCCTCCCGTACCTGCAACAGCGCCTCTTACATTAATATTCCTCGTTCAGAATAAGATTATATCCCATGTTTTTCTTATTGGCAAGCAAGCAAACACCATGATTTGTAGAGAAAGGGGAAAGGAAGGGCAAGATGGGGATGATGGATGGAACATGGAAGTATCAGCTGGTGATCCTCTTTTTTATGTGAGATAATTTACAAATGGTACGTACTTTGGGAGCTGGAACAGTGATGAGCGTGTGTTGTTATGTGAGCTTTTGGGGGACACGGCTTGATGCTCCTCCTCCTTTACACAGCCGGAAAGTTGCTGCCAAACCGGCACATTTCCGCCGTTGATGGATTCGTCTGAGTGAGTACACTTATTATTCTCGTAAAGGAAGATGTACTACTAGTAGTAAAAATCTAGTGAAAATAGAGTGGCTCTCAATTATTGGACCGAAAGGTAGCTTCGCCGGCGGCAACGTCCATCTTTTCTCAACCCAGCAACAGCAACCGGCATCCATCTCCGGTTGCTCCAACAAAATCCCCCAAATCGCGGTGAAGAGACATGTCCAGACTCCAGACACTACTAGCTAGCTAGCAAGCTATTAATCTGAGCAAGAAGACGCGAGAATGCACCACAAGACCATCACCGATTATGCATACCTGAGGCTCCTCTGCTTCATGAAGGTCGGCCCCTGCTTGAGGAACTCGGTGGTCTCGCCGAACAGCGGCCACCCCATTGTCCCCGGCGGCAAGCAGCCATCGCCCTCCTTCCTCCTGCCGTTGCCGTACCTCACCTCGTTCCACCGCAGCAGGCTGCTCGCCACCACCACGCCGACCACAACACCAACCAGCACAAGGAGAAGCGCCATCCTCTTCTTCTACCTCTCTCTGCCTCTGCCTCTGCCTCTTGGATGCTCTGTTTTGGTTCAAGAGGCAGGCAGAGCCGGTGGTGTCTCTCTTGGCAACGAGTGTTGCTCCCTCTTGCCTCTGTGTGTGCTGCAGGAGGTAGGCAGGGGAGGAGCTCCTTTTATATAGGGACGGGAGGCCACACTCACTCCACAGCAATGGAGATTCCTCCTCTGCCTAATTATCCACCCCTTGCTGTAAAAAATGGACATCCATTTCTTTTCCGATGAGGGTCCCCATCCCAAGGCGAGGTCTTGACCATGGAGGAGCCGATCGAGACGATGGTCAGATGGGATGACAACTGCGACGCGCACCGCACCAGAGAAAATTGTGCAGAAGCCAACAAAGGATGGAGGTGGTGGAGCGGAGCGGCGCAGAGATAGAGATAGGATGGGATGGGATAGGAGGCGCATGCTTGGCCTCGAGATCGGCGCCGCGCAGCGCCGTGCGTGTGCGTGTCGGTTTGCGGCCATCTGGTCAAAAGGTATCCTGTCGAGACCATGGGATCCCATGTGTCCTTCTTTGGAGGGTTTGGTTTGGTTTGGTTTTAGGGCATCTTGAGCAGACCTTCGTCCGTAGTTCGGACCGAGCAGTTTGTGCGTAGTTTGTCCTCCAAGGCAGGCAGGTTCATATTTGTTCACGTACGCGTCTATTTGTCTGAATTACCGTAAACCAAATGTACACTGGGGGAACTTTGTGGGAGTCTGGACTGCCGTCACGTACAACTCGGACACCCCAACTTCACTCAAATCCTCGCCCCCGGCCCACTTCTCTTCTACTCCGTCCCTACCCCCTACTCTGCATTCGCATCCTCTTTTTCCGCGGCCCAGGCATTGTCGGACGTCCGTGACCCCCACCCACGCGCCTTCCCCTTTGTTGACGCCATTCATGGCAGACAGCACGCCTTGGTGTTCGGTCAAATGCCACTTAGCTTTTTTGTTGAACTTGTCTTTGTTTTCTAGACTAAGCACAATGACGGAGTACTCGGTGATGGACAATGAGTTGTTGTGCGATCCATAGAAGGTCGTATCTGCGGCCTTTGTACACATGAGGCAAGGGGGCTCGATGTTTTGGCAAAACGTGTGTGCTTCGTTTCTGGAGCAAAAGCACATCACATCCTACGACTTGCATGTGATCCATGATCGCAATATGAAGTCACTAGCCCATCGGTGGTACACCATCTCCAACTCTATTATAAAGTTACGCTCTGCAGGTGCACGAATGGAGAAAATGTGGCCACCAGACTCGTGAAACATGGATATCGCAAGTTTTGCATCTTGTTGCTCTACATGTTTGTCAATTTATTGATTCACTCAATGTTGCAACTTGATAATCATCACATTGTATAGCCCGGACGTGTTGTCGTGCTATGCCACATGACCGAGGTGGGGCCATTTACTTTCATACATTTTTGGCTGAAGCTCAAGGGGCACAGTGCTTTGCCGGACTTGTGTTGATTCTGACTCGAGTATCGTTGAATTTGGAATCGATGAATTCAAAAAACTTATTGAACATCCGGCTATGTCAGACGAAATATTTACATTTCAACAATTGTTGTATTAGGGATATTTGCAAGTTATTTATGGATGAATTGTGTTATTTTCTATAATTATTTCAAGTATGGCGAACTAAAAGAAACTGGGACGGACGTTTAGGGGACAGGGTTGGATGACCGGCTGCCGTATCCGTGTCCGTGTGTCCGTTTTGATGGCTAGCGTTCGAGAGGCCCTTAGAGCATCTACAACCGGGCGCCCCAAACCCGCCTCAAACGCCCGGGCGGACGGCCCGGTCACTGACCGGTCACGAAAATTTGACTAGACGGGCGCCTCAAACGGGCCTCAAACGCCCGGTCTTACCGGCACCACTCATATCTAGCCCAAATATGGGGCGGATATGAGGGCGCTCGGGCGCGTCCGCCTCGTCGGACCCGGCCCATGCTGGCCCACCCGACCCCCACATATATTCCTCCCCATACACACATGCCAAGTCCGGCTGTAGATGCTCTTACTACCTTGCCATACACACATGCCACGATGTTGATTTTCTTTTTCGGGGAAAAGCTGAATTTAACGGTGCATTGCACATTTCTGCCTCTATTTTTTTTGACCTTGATTATAATTAATACTAGTCAATTTGAATAACAAAATAGATGTGCCATCTTTACCCTAAATATTCTTTCTGGCATAGCCACTTGGTGTTCATATCCTTTCTTGGAAATGTATAACTTGCTTTTCCACTCTTAATGTACACGGCAGGCAACTTAGGTTGCCTTTTGAATAGTACATATATATAGTACCAATTGCAAATTCATGTAGCATGTAAAACAACGCTAATTATCGGTCAATTTTTCAATATTTAGATCGAATATCTAATTACTGACCTAATACCATATGGGGAATGGAAACAAATTTTGAGTCGGACACAATTTTTTGGTTTCTGACAGATCATTAGATAATTTATTACTAAAAAGGCAAAACCAAAAAAACTATCTTGTGAATTTGTTTGTGCGTGAAACTATTATAGGATATATATGCCACTTACTATGGAGTAAATATTCACAATTTATGATAGAAGAATAAAGCAAAGGTGCAAATATCTTGACCTGTCGTTGTGGTAAACTGCAAGCTAAATAATCACCATTGTAAAATTTGCTTACATCGAAGACTCCCAAATGTGATAGGAAATAGATAAATTGGTTCCCCTAAACTATGACTTCTCAAAATCCCGACGAGTTAAAGAAAAAGGAAATATGTTTTAGAATTTAATTACTTCAAGCATGCATTTTCTTTATACTACATGAAATATGTATGGCTGAAATTTCCCTTGATGAATGGACGGCTAAGAAGGAACGTTCCTCTTGTCAACCTAAAAGAGCTCCATAAGAGAAACTCTAGTGAAAACAATGATTTATCCAGGATTGTATATGTAGGTGATCATTCCTCCACAATCAAAATACGAGTGTTGTTGATCTTGATTGGAGATTTGCTTGTGAATAGTGGGTCGATGTTGATCCGATCAATCATGAGGATTGGATAGGGAGTGGTTGCGTTGCATGGGTGCCATGTGCAAGATACATGCTTGTGTCTGCCTACTGATTGCTCGTGGACAGTACTAGCCTGCTTAAAGAGATTTATGTTTAGTGCTTCTGTGTATGTGTGTGGCTGGGGCAGCGTAGGTTAAACTTCATTGCATTTTGAGGTGGCACACACATGGGTTGCATTGGCACACACATGGCCGGCACTTGATGAAACAGTGGGCACGTAAATAAAGACGATCTAAGGCATATTTGTTGTTGTAAGAAATATGAAAATGAAGAGGCGGATCAAGGGTAATTTGCTGTCACAGATGGTCCTGCAGCTCACATGCATGCAAGTGATCATGTGGGCTCTGTTTCGTTGTGAGGTTAATCATACCTGGATCTGTGATTTAACAAGCTAATAATGCACTGGAGCAGCATGCCTTTGCTTAGGGCATCTCCAACACGGACCCTCAAATATCCTGCAAACGTCCCCATCGAGTTGTCTAGACGCACTTTGCCATCAAATGTGGACTCGTATTTGTGTCCGTTTTCCCGCAAACTAGACGCAATCCAGGGGGCTTTGCGGGAGTCCGGACCTCCGCCAGGTACGCGTCTGACAAGTGGTCCCACTTAAACCCCTCCCACGATACCACTTCAACCGTCCTCACATTAATGTTGGTTCAAAGCGGACGCGACCACTCTGCAGCACGCCGAGCATTGAAGGGGCACACTGGTCGAGAGTGTCGACCGCGCCGTGTCCGCTCGCTTGCTCTACATGACGCGTTCAATGTCGGTTCAGACCGACGCGACTTTACTAGGCGACGAGACGGCTTCCTACATCATTGTAGCCGGCTGCCTATCCGTCTGCCCGACCGGCATTGAACATGCACGCCGGCCGAGAAACCCATCGCCCACGCCTGCATTCAAACCGCCACTACACTTGACCGGCGCCCGCTATATAAACACGTCTGCGCACAGTGCAAACTGCACAACCTCCGCTTTTCTCCTTCCTCCTCCATCCACGACTGTCGATGCAATGAGGGTGACCGGCAATGCGCTGTGGAAGCGGCTCTCATCGGCGCAGAAGCACGAGATGACAGCACTTGCAAACGGCTGCCAGGCCTGGCGTACGCGACGCATAGAGGCCGGACTGCCTCCAAGCTCGTCGTAGGAGAGTTCGGAGGGTGACGACCGGACGATGGAGGAGGCGTTCGATGACAAGCTCACACCCAAGTTCGAGCGTGCGACGGTTGCCGGGCTCACTATGGCGCATGCACACTACAAGGACGTCATGGCGGAGGAGGAGCAGCCGACGTAACTAGTGCCGCCGGACTCCGTATTTAGGATGCTGCAGGAGGAGCAATGGTATAACCTCTGGCTCCTCGAGCAGCACCGACTCGGTGAGGGATAAAACATCTTTGAGCCGGCGAACGAAGATGTCGTCACGGCCACGGTCGCGGAGAATCCGGTCTTCCTAGATGAGCAAAGAGCGTTGTGCTAGTCCATGCGCAAGGCCCGCGACATCCTCCGCGAGTGATGGCGGCTGCACGTCTATAGGCGAAGAGTGACACCCTGTTCGCGGATATCGATGTGGAGGCGGAAGCAGAGGCGGCGCAGGTGATCGCAGATGGGAACGTTGCTGCCTACACGACAACTCCGCGTCGTTCATGCGGTTCACCCAGGTCGCAACAACCACGAGGCTAGTCCGTCCACGTCGATTGTGGGCATCACCCCAACCGGTGATGTCCACATGATGGATCTCTGGCGAGAAAGAGTAGGACATGGGACACAGACATGGGCACATCTCGTGTTCCATGTGAATTGGCGACCCACAACTTCACTTTCCGAAGCTCACGACCGTTGAGCTGGCCAGACATTGGGAAGAATAAGACGTGGGACACATATGCCTAAACGACCGGCAAAGATTTAGATTTTATTTGCATAATTTTTTTTTGTTTGTTCAAATTCCATTTGACATTTGTCAGGACATTTGATGGATATGGTTGTACCCATATCCGTGTCCGCGGACGTATAGTGACTACGGTTTGAGGGACGGCATTAGAGATGCCCTTAGAGCATCTACAGCCGAGCGCCTCAAACCCGCCTCGAACGTCCGAGTGGATGGCCCGATCACTGACCAGTCAAAAAAAAAATGCGACTCGGCTGGGAGCCTTAAACCGGCCTCAAATGCCCGGGCTGACCGACACCCCTCATATCCAGACCAAATGTGGGGTGAATATGGGGCGTCCCGGGCACGACTGAGTGTGTCCGCCATGTCGGAGCCGGCTCACGCTGGCCCACCCCGACCCCACATATATCCGTCCTCATCCGCTCCCCGGACCAAACCATAGCCACTCCACTCCCCTCCCCTTCACCCCCAAGCTCACTTCCGGCAAACTCCGGCCTTCTCCGACATGGCTGGCAACGGATCTGAGTCCTACACCTACAGATCCGTCGACCCCAAGATCATCCCACGCGGCCCTGAGGAGGAAATGGCCGTCCGGCTCGTGCTCCGCCGCGCCCGGGAGGAGGCCGCTCGACGGCAGCGCTCGGACTCCTTCCGTTGAGAATCCATTTGCGTCCGCCCAAATGGTGCATGGATCCGCCACGAGGTGTGTCGCCACTGCCTCACCGGAGGCGGTGCGGTTCGTCTTGCGTCCGAGTGCGGTGGCGGACGCGCAACCCCTCTGTTGGTGCGCTGACACTGAGGGGAATGCACCATGGGCGTCGTCCAACGCAAACAAGGCGCGGCATGCCCCGCGTGCGAGGCAGCGGGCGCGGGAGGCGACGGCAGCACTCGCGACGGTGGACATTGGCGAGGCGGAGTTGTATTCTCCGGTGCCCCGTATGGTGCACCAGTCTGGGCGACGCAACCGCGTCATCGTGGATGTCGCCGGCTCCTTCCAGGACGGATCCACCATCGATCTCACGTCCACCGGTACCGTCAAGGTTCCGGGCTCCGACGAGGAAGAGTAGGGCATGGGAGACGGCGGCGCCTTGAGTCCCGTGAGCCGGCTCGTGTCCCATGTCCTACTCTACCTCGCCGGTGACTGGACCAACAATCTGGGGAGCGCAGCCGGCCGCCGGACATTGCCACGGCGGAGTCGGAGGAGCTTCGCTTAAGATTAGGTTTACGTTGCATGTAATAGTATAGATTTGAGATATAATTTGAAGTATCCGGGTGTGGAATCGATTATTTGATGTGTGACCGATCCGGACGCGTCCGCGGGCGTTCGAGGGTCGGATTTGGGGTGCCCGGGCTGTAGATGCTATAAGAAGATGAAGATAATGAAGATCCTTTTGGATGGATGGATTATTGTACTGGATGAAGGTTCATGGATGGAATTGCTGGCCAAGGGGCAAGAAGGGATACCCATTGCTGCTGCGTGCATGTGGGTGTGGCCCTGTGGCCGTGTGGGCAGCAGGACAGCACGGCAATAAACCATGTTGGGCCCTACCGCATGCGGGGCTGGTTTCAGTGGCTAGATCTCCCCGCCTGCCCACTCGTGCGCCCTCTGTCCTCTGTCTTTGTGTCTCTCAAATTATTGACACCCTTGAGTACTGTACACTACGAGTGTGAATATCGTGATTTTGCCACAAAGTTACGGCTAGTAAATCTTGATATGATGGTCAGCTGCAGGGTTGGTCCTATTCCAGTACTACTACTGTTTTCCCCTGTCCCTGACCCTCAAAAACTTTGAGCGGTCATGATCTGCTGCTGCATGCTAGCGCCACGTCATTTTCAGCATAGTTGATTGCTGATTCCTCTCGACTTAACCCAGGACGCGACTTAAAAAGCTTTTCTAGCACAGTACGGACGCAGACGCTCATATATATATATATATATATATATATATATATATATATATATATATATATATATATATATATACATACATACGCACACACTCATCTCTATGAAGCGCACACACCCTATATTTATGAGCACCGTACGCACACACTCAATAGTTTATTTGAGCGCTTTAAACTTGTGTGAACCAAATAAGAATGTGGCTTTCATTTGGTGTTTAGCACGTACTTGTGCGTACGGTAGGGAGCACACTGTTGGAGGTCATCAGTGCGTGCATCCCATCATCTGGCCATGTGTCCATCTGCCTGTTTGACCCGAGAGTGATATGCCGAATATATGGGACCGGCGGATATGAATATGATGGTGACACACGGACACACACTAACAATGCACACTACAAACGAATAACAATGCACAGTACAAAAATGAGAAATTACCTCCTCCCTTTTCCTTTCGGATTTGCTATTCCTTTCCCCTTCCTTTCCATCTTCTCGCAATCTGGCCGCAGCTGCGCTTTGAAAGAATGTACAGGCAATTAGCCTTTAGCAACATGACATGGTTCAAAAATCAAAAAACATCAATTTTGAGGGCAATTCTATGGATCAGAAGCTGCTGCTGCTGCTGATTCCTGCTCGTTGCCTCGTTCAGCTTGGGAAGTTGGGCTGTTGCTGCTTGCCGCCGTCAGCTGCCCGCCTGCCCCGCCGTCCCCTGCCCGCCTGCCCAGCCGCCGCCTCCCCGCCTGCCCCGCCGCCGCCGTTAGCCGCCCCGCCTTTGGCCGCCCCGCCCGGTCCTGGCGACGGACCAGCCGCCGCCGTTAACTGGACCGCGGCCCTGCCTGAACCTGCACTCCGCCGCTCAAATGTCGTGGCCGCCGCGCTAGTGCCTAGGGTTTGCATTGCGTCGCGTGGGAGTGGGTCGAGTGCGTCACGTGGCTGTGGGTTGCGTTGTGTCGCGTCGCTGTGGCCGTTGGCTTGGCCCATTGCGTCGCGTGCCTCGGTGGCTGGGTGCCCGGGTTAATTGACTCTGCCTCACCGTTGGCCCATTAGTATTAGTAGGTATAATTTTTTTTGCTCCAAATCAAGGTATGGCAGGTGCCATACCCTGCCCACCGGGGAGGTCCGCCCGTGCCCGTCGGCGTCGGCGTCGGCGTCGCCCGTGCGCGCCCAGATCCGGCCGGTGTTGCACCTCCCTCTATCATCAATCAAGCAAGCTGCAGCAAAGAACAGTGGGTTGCAAGGCACATGCGAACGCGTGCACACGAGCGGGGAATGTCCCTCGCTCTGTCTTCTTCCCGCCTTCACTCACTCCTCCACATGCTTGCTTGCTTGCTCACATGGAGATGGAGGATCACATGCATGCTTGGCCAATGGCCATGCACTACCAAAAGCCAGCCATCCCATCTAGGAGTATCTCCTCTATCTATCTACTTGTAACTTGTACCACTCGTTCGTTCTGGGGAGATTCTTGTGTCAAGGTTGTAGTAGCACACATTTCTGCTGCTTGCTGCCTTTTCATATGGAGGCGTGCGTGCGTTGGATCTTTGTTTTTGGTCATGGATGTACTACATGGAGAAGGTACTACTGGTACTCAATCAGTCAAATCACAGTTGCACGAGCGCCTCTCGCTTGTCCTCTTCCCCTCGGCCCCACCCACCGGTGGATGGATGGATACCTCTCCTTTTCCTCTGCTCACTGATCTGCACATGTGTGCCTGTGGTATATAGTTTCACGATGACACGGAGTAACAATTTTCCAGTCAAACTAATATATACGCAGTACTCCAGCCACCCTAGTGCATGAATATCTTAACACCGTCTCTTGGTACTCCTCCTGATGCATATCTACATATTTTGATGTACCATCTCCAATAGTGATGAATGGATCATATGCCATCTAGATTCACAAGACAAGAGCGCTCTCTTCCTTTTTGCAACCAAAGGAAGGATGATGTATATAGTGCGTGTGCCGCTCGAGGTCTTTCTGGGTAGAAATGTTCCATTGTCAAAAAGCAGGACTGTACTTTCTTGAGATGAGGAAACAAAAGTTGTTGGCCTAATGGAAATTTGTTTAAAAATTTCGTTTGTGCAGCTATGGCACTATAAGGATCTTTTAGCACATGCATGCGCAAAGCACTAGTAGAGCTGATCGCACGATGTAGAATATGAAACGAGGAGAAAATGGAAATGGACATCCCACTCGCCACATAGTACCGGCAGAAGCGACCAAAAAGCAAAGCTGTTCAAAGATTGATTGACAGGGGGGAAAGAACAAGTCCCTCCCTGTTCACAAAAATGAAGTGCTGATAGATGCAAATTTGTCAAAGACTCTAACAGCTAACCTTTTGAACGGATGAAAGTAGTACAGGTATTTCATCCTTAAATACCAAATAAAAAAAAGGAGCGTACTCCTGTCAAGGTTGGGGCGCCATTGCTATCAAAGTAGTACAGGTATTTCATCCTTAAATACCAAATAAACCGCAAATAAAGCAACATGTCGGGGGGTACCCATCGATGCATTGGTTTTGAAAGGTGGGAATGAAGCTTTCGATGACCAACGTGCCGTTCATGTACTAATCTCCGGATTGGCTCCTCCCTCGTGTGACTGTGACAGAGACACCATGTGTGACAAAGATGTAGGTCAACAGGGGACCTTTAACTAATGGTACTCACGGTGCATTGCATAAGTTGTAACTAAATGATACTACCCGGCCCTTGGAAGAATTCGGTGAATAGTTTGGGTCCTAGATCAAACATTATTCAGTTTTGATGAGGTTTATGGGTGAAAAAGTCACTAACATCGATCAACAATAGAAAAATGGCATGAAACATAATACAACATGAAAATGTGTTTTATATGTACTATATGGATACACTAATAATGATTTGGTACTCGTCCGTGTTAGAAGGGATGGAGAGGGATGATTGGCGTAATGCGATGGATGTTGTATTGAGCCTCTCGGGCGGTTTATATAGAGTACATGGCTTGGAGGTCAAGAAGCCTCTCCTAGAGATAAGGCAGGAGATGATTACAATCATAGTCTATCATATACAGAGATATGCCTGAAAGATCGTGGATGTCGCCTAGAGGGGGGGGGGGGGGGGTGAATAGGCGCTTTAAAATAATTACGGTTTAGGCTTGAACAAATGCGGAATAAAACCAGCGTTTAATTTGTCAAGCACAAAACCTAAATCAACTAGGCTCGCCTATGTGCACCAACAACTTATGCTAAGCAAGATAAACAACTAAGTGATAGCAAGATATATAACATGAAACACTATGGCTATCACAAAGTAAAGTGCATAAGTAAAGGGCTCGGGTAAGAGATAACCGAGGCACGCGGAGACGTCAATGTATCCCGAATTTCACACCCTTGCGGATGCTAATCTCCGTTTGGAGCGGTGTGGAGGCACAATGCTCCCCAAGAAACCACAAGGGCCACCGTAATCTCCTCACGCCCTCGCACAATGCAAAATGCCGTGATTCCACTAAGGGACCCTTGAGGGCGGTCACCGAACCCGTATAAATGGCAACCCTTGGGGGCAGTCACCGAACCCTTATAAATGGCAACCCTTGGGGGCGGTCACCGAACCCGTACACTTTGGCAACCCTTGGGGGCGGTCACGGGTACCCGTCAAATTGCTCGGGGCGATCTCCACAACCTAATTGGAAACCCTGACGCTTGCCCGGAGCTTTACACCACAATGATTGAGCTCCGAGGCACCACCAACCGTCTAAGGCGCCCAAGCACCCAAGAGAAACAAGCTCTAGGGTACCAAGCACCCAAAAGTAAAAAGCTTCTCAAACTTCACTTCCACGTATCACCGTGGAGAACTCAAACCGATGCACCAAATGCAATGGCAAGGGCACATGGAGTGCCCAAGTCCCTCACTCTCAAATCCCACCAAAGCAACGAAAGCTATGGAGGAATATGAGAGGAAGAACAAGAAAGAGAACACCAAGAACTCCAAGATCTAGATCCAAGGGCTTCCCCTCACATAGAGGAGAAAGTGATTGGTGGAAACGTAGATCTAGATCTCCTCTCACTTTTCCCTCAAGAACTAGCAAGAATCATTGGAGGGATTGAAAGATAGCAAGCTCGAAGAAGGTCAACAATGGGGGGCAAACACGAGCTAGAAGGATAAGGTTCAATGGGGAAGAAGACCCCCTTTTATAGGACATCCCGAATCCAGCCGTTACAGCCGTTTTTGCACTGCAGCGGTATAACCGCTTGAACCACCGGTACAACCGGTATTCACGGGTTCACACTGCAGAAGAGCCCCAGGCGGTACAACCGGTGGAGCCACCGGTCGGCCGGAGCCAACCAGAAACTACCGCTCCACCATCGCCCAACAACCGCCTCTCATACAGAAGGGGTTCACCCCATAGCGGTGGTTGGGGCGGTGGTTGTGCCGGTGCAACCGCCAGACCAGCGCTCCTGTGGTGGCTAAGTCTGGAGCGGTACAACCGCTCCAGACACCGGTAGTACCGGTTCGCCTTAGCCGTCCGGGAACTACCGGGCCACCACCACCCAGCCACAGCTCCAATATAGAAGGGAGTCCGGTAGTGGAGCGGTGCTGGGCCGGAACAACCGGTCAAGCGGTACAACCGCTTTTACAAGCGGTACAACCGCTCGGTACAAACAAAAACACTGCCACAAAGAACAGAGGATACAATAAAACCTGAACTGCCACAACTTCTGCAAATGAGCTCCGAATTGAGCAAACTCAGGCTTGTTGGATAGACGACGACTAGTACTATCCAAACTCAAGCTTCTTTGGTTATAGTAAGAAGTGGCAGTAGAAAAGATGCCAATGAAATAGAGATGTGAAACCTCTATGAATGAAAAACCGGCAAACACTCCAACATCGAAAACATCATTGAAGATGCACATGAACTCCGTTTTCGATGAACTCGAGCTTGTCATGAAGATGACCATAAGCTCTAAAACTCACAAAGAGAAACACCAAAGAAGAACCAAGAAAGATGATGCAAGGATGCAATGGTTTGAGCTCTCTACGAAAGATACGATCAAGCTACTCACTCGAGAGCCCCCCTTGATAGTACGGCTATCGATCTTATAACTCGGTCTCCCAACTACCACCATGAGACCGGCAAAATAGAAAACCTATCAAGGGCAAACCTTTGCCTTGCGCATAGTCCACTTGAGCTAGATGATGACGATCTTGACCTCCTCAAGTTGGACCACCTTTCTTGATTGCGCCGGCTCGATGAAGACTAGTAGATTGCTCCCCCATACTCCACTTTGGGTGAGCCACTCTTCGACACATCTTCACAAGTCCATTGTCACCGCAATGGACGGCAAGCTTCAAGCATGATCTCTTCGTGATGCTCCACTTGAACTTGCACACCGCAACCTTGATGACGATCACCACTTGATGTTATCCTCCATGGGTTGTATGAGATCTTCCTCTTGATGCAAACCCATGGAAACATACCTAACCCCACATAGAACTCTTACGTAGACCATGGGTTAGTACACAAAGCGTAATGGACAATGCTTATCATACCATGAGATCACTCGATCCCTCTCGGTACATCTTCTACGCTTTGTGTGTTGATCAACTTGATTCACTCTTTGACTTAGTCTTGATCAACCACTCACATGACCAATCTTTAGATAATTCCTTGAATAGCACCTTGGTCATCACTTAATCTCCTTGAAACCAACAAATGGACTTCAAGAAAAGCATATGGACAAACCCTTCAATATAACTCATGGCAACCATTAGTCTATAGAGATTGTCATCAATTACCAAAACCACACATGGGGGCACCACATGTTCTTTCAATGCCTATATACTCTAACATCCCCCCGCAGTCATAGCGGTAGTGTCGCAGACAACAGGAGTGTCGCGGACGCTCAGACTGGAGAGAATAGCAGCCGACGGGCTGACATCCCCACGCAGTCGCAGCGGGAACGTCGTGGACGGTGTCGCGTCGCGGACGCGTGGACTGTAGAGGAAGCCGACGAGTTGCTCAAGCGAGGTGATAGCCCTTTGTGTCGTTGTCGATGTAGCCGAGAGCATAGGGTGGTGTAGCCGTGGTCGAGGTAGCCGTGCGAGGGACGCCGTGGTCGATGTCGAGTTGGGGTGGCTGGTGTCGAGGTAGTCGCCGTGAACTGGGAAGAAGAGCGGCGGTGGTGGCCTAAGGAGGCGGCGGCGGCGGTGCTCGAAGTAGGGGAGGAAGAACCCGACAGCGCGACGAAGACCGGCGCGGACGGTGGCGTTCCCGCGCCTAGGGAGGCGGCGCGGCGCATACCACGGAGAAGTCGACGCGTGGGGACGGCGGAGTGGACTGCGCGCCGCGGCGCTATGGCCTGAAGGGGCGACGCACCGGCAACGCGCGGGTCGGGGCGACGACGGGGAAGACCTCGGGGCGGCGGCAGGGACCGCGTGCCACGTTGGCTACGGCCTAATGGGGGCGACGCAGCGGCAGCGCGAGGGTCGGTGCGGCCACGGGGATGGCCTGGAGCGGACAACCACGGGGCGGCGGTGGACCGCGGGCCGCGGCACTACGGCCTGAAAGGACGACGCAGCGGCAGTGCGCGGGTCGGTGCAGCCATGGGGAGAACCACGGGGCGACTGCAGGGACCGCGTGCCACGCTCGCTACGGCCTGATGGGGCGACGCAGCGGCAGCGCGAGGGTCGGTGCAGCCACGGAGACGGCCTGGAGCGGACGGCCTCGAGGCGACGGTGGACCGCGGGCCGCGGCACTACGGCCCGAAGGGACGACACAGCGGCAACACGTGGGTCAATGCAGCCGCGGGAAGAACCACGGGGCGGCGGCGCTGCTGCCCGACGGGGCGAAGCTACGGCAGCCCGTTGATCGGTGACGAGGCGTGTATACTCGATGACGATCTTCATTGAATTTGATGCAGTACGTGCAGTTGATGAGACCGAACGGCTTGCGCAGACGACGGGACGTGCGACCTCGGTCCGCATGGGATGGAACGCACAGGAACAGCTAGCGAGCCATGGAGTTGCACGACCGGCCAACATGCATACTATATCCATGGAAAGCGGCCACGCGGGCTGCATCCATGCACGACCGGCCAGCGCGAGTTCCCGAGCAGCACCACGCTCATGGGACGCGTGAGTGGTCGCAAGCGACGCGGACAAGACGGCGGTCCAGCGCACCCAGCGCAACTTCACGAGCAGACAGCCGGACCAGCATACCAGTCGCGCGGCGAAGCAAGGCGTCGTGTGGCAACCGGATCCCGTCGGAATCGATGAAGATGCTGATGAAGTAGACGCGCGTTGTACAGCGACGGGCGACGCAAACCAATTTTAGATCGAAAAATAAAAAATAAACGCCGATCAATGCGACCGGGCGAGAGAGAAAATCCGGATCAAAGGATAGGGAAAAAGGACTTTTTAGGGCAACCGATCAACTGGATCGGCGGACGAACCCTAGGTACGGGCGGCGCGGCCTCCGGTGGCGATCATGGAGATCGGCCGCCCCGGGGGCGGCACGGTGCGGAAGGGGCGGCGGCTAGGATTTTGGATCGATATTAGGCTGATACCATGTTAGAAGGGATAGAGATGGATGATTGGCGTAATGCGATGGATGTTGTATTAAGCCTCTCGGGCGGTTAATATATAGTACACGGCTTGGAGGGCAAGAAGCCTCTCCTAAAGATAAGGCAGAAGATGATTACAATTATAGTCTACCATATACAGAGATATGCCTATATACTCTAACTGTCCGTGGTATCCAAGTTAGTGTGGCCTGCGGCATCCTGTTGGGTCGGCGGCTGCTGCGGCTCTGTCTGCCTGCTGCCGCCCGTGCGTGCGCATGGGCGTGGGCGTGCGGGGCTCTGGCATGGCCGCACAGGCACAGTAGGACTGTAGGAGGCGATGCGCGTGTGCAAGCAAGCAAGCAAGAAAGCAATGGCGGCAGAAAAATATTGATGAGCATTTGACTCCTTGTTGCAGCTCAGCACAAGCGGCCACCGCACTGCCACTGCCACTGCCACTGGGGGGCGTCATCCAGAGCAGCAGAGCTTGCCCGTGCGCGCCCGGCTCAGATCTGGGAGGAAAGGCACGCCAATGAACTCGGATTGTTTCCCAGGAAAGGAGAATGAATCTTCCTTGGCCGAGAAGATGCAGCTCGGCGTCCATCGGGGCTGTGTGACCATCATCGGAAAGCGCAAGCATGGCCGGATTATCCAAGATGAATGGATCAACCGAAACCTCCAACTGTGGAGTACCCGAGCAGAGCACAGGAGCGCGCCGACGGAGAGACGTACAGACAGACAGCCGCACGCTCGGTGGCCGGAGGAGCGTCAGTCAAGCAACAATGAGGACTGGCTGGCTAGTGGCAGTCTCTTCCTCTCTCTCTCTCTGGTGATCTGATCCACATGCTCACATGCACGCATCCATTGCCCGGCCATCCTATCTGCATCTGCTTCTTTCTAACTTGTACTCCTACTAGTACCACTAGCGTGTTCAGTTCAGAGAGAGCGGGTGGTTCTTTCTTGGGTCGATCAAGCAACAATGGGAGTCTCTTCCTCTCTCTGTGACCCACATGCTCACAGGCACACATCCAATCTGCAACAGCTTCTCCCCGCAAAAAAAAAAAAAAAAAAAAAACCTAGCCTGTTCAGAGAGAGCTTTCTTGGGTCACTTTCAACGCTTGTGTTGCTTTTCACACGTAGTACGTGTGCAGTGTGCGTGTTGAATTTTTGTTCTTGGTCTTGAGATGTGTGCACATGCAGGACATTAAGGTACATGGTGCTGGCTGGCTGGCCAATCAATCAAATCAGGTTGCACGAGCGCCTCTCGCTTGTCCTCTTCTTCTAGAATCTAGACCCCTGCCTCTCCTTGGCCCCGCCCACCGGTGGATGGATACCTCTCCTTCATCCTGTGCTTGGATAATGCCCAACGACGTGCACATGTCTGTGTGTACGCGCGGCAGCTTCAGGAGAGTAACAAATCACGCGGTCAAACAAATTCCCCACCAGTAGGTTAGAGCATCTACGGACTTTGCAAATTCGGCCCCTCAAACGCCCGCGGACGCGCCCACTGACCAGACACCCCTCAAATAATGCAATCCACATCCGGACACCTTAATTATCATATCTCAAATCCATACAAACTCATGCAACTACGTCAATGCATTACACACATCGGCCGGCTACTCCGTCCGGCTAATCTATCACTACTACATGTCATCGGACTACCAAAATTTGGCATGTTTGGCTATGCTGGAGGTCATCCACGGCTGCCCTTGCCCTTCCCGCCGCCCTTGCCGTCCTTCTCGCGGAAGTACCGGTCGAAGACGCAGTAGGGATCAAGCCGGATCTGCTCGTCGCCGGAGCTGTCCTCGCCGTCGCTGTCCTCCTTCTTCTCCCTCTGTGGCAGTCCGGCCATGGCACGGACTGCCCGATTCTGCTCTCGGGCGAGGGCGTGCGTGTTCCTCCGCTGCCGTTTCTTCAGAATGCGGGCGCGGATGCCTTCCTCCTCTGTGGCCGCCCGCGCCGCCGCATCAGCCGCCTCCAGAAATCCTGTAGAATTCCTTTGAATCAAAGGAGCCCTTAGTTGATTTCCACGCTATGTGTGAGTTTGCTTATTTTCTTCCAAATAGACCGTATGTGATTATCTTCATATAAATTATTGGGCTTTTGCTTTTGCAACAAAATATGGTAATATAGTGTGTGCGCCGCTCGAGGTTCTGCTTTTGTTCAACAACTTCTCAATTTTCAAAAGTAAGGATGGAATGAACTTTCTTGAAATGAGGAAAAGTTGGTCCTTCTATTTGTCAAAGACAAGAAATCCACTCGTGCAGCTACGACACCACGCATCAATGACTATGAGCACACATTGACACATGCATGCGCAGAGCACGACCGCATACACGGAGTACCGCACGATCGCAACAGAGTACGTTTTAAAAATGGCATATATGGAGTATAGGCGGCACAACGGAAATGAAACGGACATCCCACTCACCAAATAGTACTGCTCACAAAACACCAAAAAACAAAACTGTTTGAGGATCGGATGACAGGAGAGAAATAACAAGACCCGCTTCTGTTCACAGCAATTGGCGTGTCGATATATGCCTTGTCACTAGACTGCATATGAAATCATTGGGTCAAGCGCGGTGCGTGAACATCATCTTCGTGCTAGAGGCGCCATTCCTATCTATGTACTCCTATAGGTATTTCGTCCTTAAATACCAAAATAGATTGCAAATAAAGCAACAGATAAATTGTCCTTGTCGCAAACAAAGTGTAGTAGTACTAGCATGCATCAACGCACTGATTTTGAAAGGTACGTGGCAATTCAGCCTCCAAATGATCAACTCATGATTGGGTTCTCCCTTGTGTGACAGAGACCTATATGTGACAAAGACGTCGGTTAATAGGATTTGCAAATGTAAATATGCGTATCAGCTTAAACGTAAATTAGTGTCTATGCTCGTTACAGTATTATATTGTAAAAGCACACTAGCGCGGTTGTGTGCCCACGTGCACGCATAATCCCCGCAACTTATGGTTGAGTCCTAGCTAGTGTTAACCAATTGCTTCATCTCTACTCCTAACTAGTAGAACGCCCGTGCGTTGCTACGGGCTATAATGCATATACAAATGATTAAGATTGTCTCTAAGGTCAAAGCTCATTTCTCTCTCATACTTCTTGGCGTGTTCGAATATCAAACGGGCACCCAGTAGGCTCCTCAAAATTCAACCGTCTAACAGTCCAAGCTCCCCCAAATCCAGACCATATGTGGGGGAAAATTGTTGTTGTCCGGACCATCTACCATGTTATCTCCAACACGCGGGCTCAACACAAAAACCTACCCCATGAGGCACCCTTCCCTTTTCCTGTCGGACCCTCCCCTTCCCGCTTGATTTCCCGTCGTGGCGAGACATTTCTCGCTGGAGCCCTCTATTTTAAAAACGGATGACGCCCACCTCATCTTCGCTGTGCGTTGTATGCGCATTGCTAGAGGGGCATATACATTATAGTATTCAACATTAATTTTCTCTAATAATTTTTTTAAAGATCCTCATGTACATCAAGTGGCATTCTCGGCTTTCTTTTACCACTAAATCACTCTGCCTCCTCTTCTTCTTCTTCCACCCACTATCTCCATCTCTCCAATCCAAGCACCCATTCAAACATGAAACGGTGTAGTTGGGGCATCTCTCTCTCCCCCTCTAGTCCACTCTCTCTGCGGTTTGGGTATATTTCAGAATGTTCTGGTGTTAGCAAGGTGTGCAGGTAGATTTTTGTTGTGTCATGGCAAGCTACTCTCCCTCCCTCTCTCTCCTTCACCCTCTCCCTCCCCCTTCCTCCCTCCCTCCCTCCCTTCCACTCTCTCCCCCTCCCCCCTCGCTCTCTCTCCCTTCCCTCCCCTCTCTCTCTTTCTCTCTCTCCCTCTCCATGTCTCGTATATATAGTATCATTTCCTTTTCACGTCGGTGCACTTAATATGACCATCCATACGCATTATAAATTGCCATGTCTTTAACAACAAGAAACTTCTACACTATGATAGCATACTTCAAGACATATTTAATATGCATTATCGAAAATCTAGGAACTAAATAGCTAGAATATACCAATTAAAATGATAGCATATCTCTTACACATTAGGTAATATATTTCATAATGGAAACTTGATTCATTACTCCATCAACTTAAAATGCACATGAACTGTATGCACCTCATGGTGATAATATATGCTCGTAGAAGAAGGGTGGACGTGGAGGCAGTCCGTGATATAAAGGTTGTCGAAGAACACAGAAAGATATCACAGTAATTGTGCCGAGGTTGCCGGGAAGAAGAAGAGAGGACAAGACAAACATGGTTTTTGTGACTGGCATAAAATGAACTGGATTGGTTTTTGTGACTGGCATTCTGTGGTCTTGTGGGAACAGCCTAGCATCAAATTCACGTTTTCTTTAGAAAAATAAATCACTACCGTGGATGATAAAGTTTAGTCCAGTACCAAACATTAGCTAGCCAGTACCTCTGGTTATTTTGTTCCAATAACTGAAATTATCAGACAACATGGCAAGCCAAAACACGTTTGACAATCCATGTGTTAAACAATCAGGCATGAGAGAATATATTGCTAGATATTATTGTAGAAGCGGCAAGGATGCGTTGTCTTAACAATCTGACATCAGATGTCCTGTACTTTTTTTTTTTTGCATCAGTGATCACCTGTACTTCAGATCTCCTGTAGTACTTCTTTCTTGCTTCAGCGATCACCAAGCATTAGCTTGCCAGCGCCTATGATTATTATAGTTATTCCCTTGTTTGATTAATTCAAAAACCTGCTCCCAGACCATACAAGCAATCAAGGCTCTCTTCATGCCCTAGAATAATTTCAGAAAGAAAAAAACATCAGTACCCACGTTTAGGTAAAGAAATCGAGCACCTTTTGGAAACTTAATCACAGATTTGCAGTCTAGGGGCCCTGCGACGTAGGTCCTTTGGCGTTCCTGCGCAGTGGATTTTGATGTAACTGCGGCGTTGTTAAGCAAGGAATAAAAATAATGCATATGTACAATTTACTTTCGAAACATGTTCCGTAACAAGTGACTACTATCTGCATTAAGTTAATTGACAAAACATGGTGCACAAAAAAATTCATAACTTGTTAGTTGAGAAAATTAAACACCATACTTCTTTTCGCCACGCAGCTTTGGAGAACCACCACCAAATTCTGCACAGGGGTGGACATGCCATGGAGAAGAGTAATTCATCAAATACCCCTACCTAAATAAAATAAGAATTTGAGCGACAAAATGGGCAAGGAGAAAATATCTAAACGACCGCGAACAATATATCAGAAGGCATGACCAGCAGTGGATAGTCTGAGGTCTCGGGCTCTCGGCAGTGCATCGATTACCGCCCAGGAAAATAGCAGCAACACACCAAGGGCAACAGCAATCAAGGATTGCATCCCCTTTGGCCATACGGTGGTCCATACTCCAAATTCCCGGAAGAACAACAAACATTGAAAAGTTGAAATCAGGAGTAAAGAACATATCAAAAGGGTTCAGAATTAGAAAGGAGAAAATACAATAGTCAGTACAAAAACAAATAGGTCTCTGTATCATGAACTCCGTACATACAAATCGCTAAGAAGATCCTATGATCGACTACTCCTGCAAGGATGTCAGGGCATGCTGCACCTCTTACTTCTATACACATCAACAGATCAACATGTATGCGCTGAATGAAAAGATCCTCATGAAACATATACAAAGGGGGGGGGGGGGGGGGGTAAAAAGGGATCTAAGGAGAGAAGAACTACCATACTGAGGTGCAATCTACCTAAACCTGAAAAAAGAAAATAGAACCATGTATGCATACTTGTACCCTTTCTAAAATCATGAAACACACCATAACTATTTTAACTTTATTTATTTAGCAATCAGTACACCATAACCTTTTTTTTATGAAACGAAGATACCCATATGTGGAAGTTATTAATTACCTATACCCATCAAAAGTTGAATAAACAGTAGGTTTTTAAGTCGTACATGGACCAAATCAATTTCGTGACTGGTTTTAAGGTTGCAATTGAACACTTACAGACATAGACGGCTCAAATCAATCTTTGTTAATCAATCAAACAACCAATTTGAACATACATATAAGAATCTAACTTTCTTGTGTGTCTTCATGAAGAAACAATATCTCATTATCAATCAATGAAGAAACAGTCACACCACTTACATCAGAAACATATGAGCTAGCCTATCCGCAAAAATTAATTAAATGATCTACCACTTCAGGGGCTAAAGAATGAAATTGCAGACTAAAAACCAAAAAGAGGGACAAACAATGTAATTTGGGACAGTGGTGTTGATAGCAGGTGCCCAAAATAAATGGCAGGTTTACCTTGCAGGAGCGAGAAGGTGGATTTCTCGGAGTGGGACTCAGATCCTGCTGCCCCACAGTATGGAAGGAAACCCTCAACTTTGCTGACAAACTGTTCGAAGGATTGCAAAGCTTGATCAGATTGCAATAGTCCTCCACCTGACATTAAGACAATAACTCAAATTTAGAAGGCCATTAGAGATCAGAATACGTGTAAGTGTGCAGTAGGCAACATCAGGCTACACTCTTTGTTCATATATATGCATTAAAATTACTTAAAGTGCTTAACAACAAATAATTATCGCATAACTTGTAATAGAAAGTTTGCATCTACGCAAACTGATCTACCAAGTGTATTGGAAGTTCAGAAAAAAAATCATTGTTCACTGGCTAGAATTGATCGGCGCAAGCATACTCACGGTCGGGCCGGGCGCGAGGCTTGAGCGCGTTGGGGAACTAGCAGAGGTGGAAGCCCAGGTCATCGGAGAGGAGTCCACCATGAGTTTGGGCTGCGTTGCCCTTTAATTCCTTCCTCTTCTTCTTCCCAAGGGGCCGGCCGAATCAGGACATCAGGGAGGCGAGGAACGACACCCACGACGGCGGACATGGCCTCGGCGGCGCGGCGCAAGCAGAGCAGACAGCGGCGCGGCTAGGGCACAGGGGTGGGAAAAAGGGGAAAATTGATAATTAACAAATAGAATATATCATTCTGTGAGATGAATGGGGAAAGACGCACCGGCGGCAACAACTACGTGAGCATCCTGGGGCCGAACTTTTGCGTGCTGAGCTCCGCCGCCGCAAGGCACCGTGCCTGGAATGCCCGGAGCAGTCCGACAACAGCGACGTGGAGGAGCCGATGTGGACCAGGTCACCAGGTCGGGGACGTAGACGTCGTGGCTTCACCCGCCGAGTGCGCCCACCTGGAGCCCCGGCCCTACATCACCATGCCGTCTCCGGTGAGCCGTGCACGAGCACGACGACGTGGCTGCCGATCTGCTTCTCCTCCTAGTCCATGGCAGTGGTGGTGGCTCCGACGATCTTGTGCTCGTGACGACGGTGTCACGCTGACGGCATGCTTCCTTATAATTACCATAGAAGAGATAGTTTATGGCCTTACCAGAGAAAAGATTTCGTGAGTTTATGGCAGAGATTGTTGGGTTCTGAGAGTTTATAGCCTTATCATACATGGATTGATTGGTTACCCTAATTAGCATATTTAAGATTTCTTGAGTTTATGGCCTTACCATACCAGAATTGATTGATTACCATAATTAAATACGTTGGGTATTAGCGGCTAGACGAGAAAACCAGTAAGAGAGGAAAACCGGTTGGGGATGGTGGGAGGTGGGAGGAAATAAAACCGGACGAAAATAAAACCGGTGTACTAGGCTACCAACTGCTCCATTAGGAGTAGAGATGGAGCACTTGGTAGCCTAATACGGTTTATTTTCGTCCGGTTTTTCTTCGTCCCACCTCCCACCACCCCCTCCCACTGGTTTATTTTCGCCTCACCTTCCACCACTGATAACCCACAAGTATAGGGGACCACAACAGTTTTCGAGGGTAGAGTATTCAATCCAAATTTATTGATTCGACACAAGGGGAGACAAAGAATATTTGCAAGTATTAGCAGTTGAGTTGTCAATTCAACCACACCTGGAGACTAAATATCTGCAGCAGAGTGATCAGTAGCACAGTAGTATGATAGTTTGATAGCAATAGCAATAATAGTAACAGTAACAGTAGCGGTAGCTGCAATAGTAGTAGCAATTGTGATAGTAGTAGCAACAGTAGTAACTTAGCAAGGAACAATATGTGAAAAACTCGTAGGCATTGGATCGGTGATTATGTTGGATAACATTCATCATGTAAGAGTCATAATCTAGTGCGACACAGAACTAGCTCTAATTCATCAATGTAATGTAGGCATGTATTCCGTATATAGTCATACGTGCTTGCGATAAGAACTTGCATGACATCTTTTGTCCTACCCTCCCGTGGCAGCGTGGTCCATAAAGAAACTAAGTGATATTAAGGCCTCTTTTTAATAAAGAACCGGAACAAAGCATTAACACATAGTGAATACATGAACTCCTGAAACTACGGTAATCACCGGAAAGAATCCCAATTATTGTCACCTTGGGGTATGCGGATCATAACACATAGCAGGTGCGTATAACTTGCAAGATCGGATCAAGAACACAAATATATTCATGAAAATATAAAGGGTCCAGATCTGAAATCATGGCACTCGGGCCCTAGTGACAAGCATTAAGCATAGCAAAGTCATAGCAACATCAATCTCAGAACATAGTGGATACTAGGGATCAAGCCCTTCCAAAACTAACTCGATTACATGATAAATCTCATCCAACCCATCACCGTCCAGCAAGCCTACGAAGAAATTACTCACTTCCGGCGGTGAGCATCATGAAATTTGTGATGAAGTATGGTTGATGATGACGATACCGGAAGACCCCCCTCTCCGGAGCCCCGAACGGACTCCAGATCTGGCCTCCCGATGAAGAACAGGAGGTGGCGGCGGCTCCATATCGTGAAACACAATAAAACTTCCTCTCTTATTTTTTTCTCTGAAATTATGAATTTATAGACCTGAGATTAGGATCAGAGGAGCCACGCGGGCCCCACAAGCGACCAGCGCGCGCCAGGGGGGTGGCGCACCCTGGTGCCTCGTGGGCAGCAGGTGGCCCCCTCCAGTAGGTCTTGGCTCCAGTATTTTTTATTTATTCCATAAAAAATCTCATAAAGTTTCGTCCAATTCCAAGAACTTTTATTTCTGCACAAAAAACAACACCATGGTAGTTCTGCTGAAAACAGCGTCAGTCCGGATTAGCTTCATTCAAATCATGCAAATTAGATTCCAAAACAAGAGCAAAAGTGTTTGCAAAAGTAGATACGACGGAGACGTATCAACTCCCCGAAGCTTAGCTCATTGCTTGTCCTCAAGCAATTCAGTTGACAAAATGAAAGTGATAAACAAAAACTTTTATGAACTCTTTTGTTCTTGTATCCGTATATAAGCTTAAATAGTACCCAAGTTTTCAGCAAAGATCATGACTAACCATGCAAATGATAACTCTTAGAAATTATATTCACTCATATCAATGGCTTAATCAACTAGCGAGCAATAATAAGATATCTCAAATGGCAAAACTTTGTCAAAGCAATAATGATATAATATGACAACATGGTATCTCGCTAGCCCTTTTTGAGACCGCAAAACATAAATGCAGAGCACCTCCAAAGTTCAAGCAGTGACTAAACATTGTAATTCATGGTAGAAAAGATTCAGTCATGAAGCACACAACATTAACTAAACACAATGCATGAGAATGACAATAGTGCTCTCAGGACTGGTGCTTATTTGAGAAGGTGATGACTCAACAATAAAAGTAAAATAATATAAAAGTAAATAGGTAGGCCCTTCGCAGAGGGAAGCATGGATTTGCAGAGGTGCCATAGCTCGAAGCTTAGATCAGAGATAAATATAATTTTGGGAGGTATGCCTTTCCTGTCAACGTCACGACCGAGAGTTTTCAATATCTTCCATGCTAAACAAATTAGCGGCGGTTCCCAAGGGGTAAAGTAAAGTTTACTCCCCCTCCACCAACAAACACAAGCCATGGTTAGCCGAATCCTCGGGTGCCCTCCATACCAACAACTTTCCGGGGGAGTTTGTTTTATTATTTTGCAATTTTAATAATGGGACCGGGCATGCCGATTACCAGCCCCTCTTGTATAAGGACAAGTGAATAAACACTCATCATGAGAATAACCCGCTTAGCATGGAAGATATTGACCGCCCCCTGTCGCTCCATGAGTAGTACGGGCACACAAAACAGATATTCATTTGAATATTTAGAGGTGACACATGCAAATTTACTTAGAACAACAGGGTAATACCGCATATAGGTAGATATAGTGGACTCATCTGGAATAACTTTGGTTTAAAGGTTTTGATGCACAAGCAGTATTCCCGCTTAGTACAGGCGAAGGCTAGCAAATAGGTTGAGAAGCGACCAACTAGAGAGTGAAAACGATCATAACCATGCATTATGAATAATCAACATTGAATACTAGCATGAGTAGGATATAAGCACCATGAACATAAATATCGTGGAGGCTATGTTGGTTTTGAATCAACTACACATGTGAACATATGCCAAGTCAAGCCACTCGAAACATTCAGAGGAGGATACCATATCATCATACTACATCACAAAAGTTTTAATGCATGTTGACACCCAAGATAAATCATTATCCACTCCTTGCTACTTAAGCATGGCATGAGCAACCATAATCTCTAATTGTCATCATAAACATGTTTAATTATAATATGCTGAATCATGGATACTCAGTTAAACATATTTACAAAAATAAAAACAAGTTGAGTTCATACCCGCTTTTCCTTGCCACAGTCACTTCATCAAATCATCGTCATTATTGCTTTTCACTTGCATGACCGAACGATATGAAAATGATAATAGTGCAAGAGTGTCGTGGACTAAACTGGAATCTGTAAACATTTTATTCAAAGGAGAAGACAAGGTAATATGGGCTCTTTGTTAGATCAACAATAATGCATACGAGACCCACTCAACATTTTCATCGTGATCTTCTCCTTACAATGACTCAACAAAAGAAAAGAATTTCAGAGAAACACACTGAAATATTTTTGGAGTTTTAGTTTTTTCTTGAAGGAAACAAATTAAAGAAAACAAAACAAAAATGAGAAAAACTATTTACACGGGAAAGCTCCCAACAAGTAAAAGAAGAAATGGGAAATCTTTTTGGGTTTTGTTTTAATGCTACGACTAATTAAGCTAGAAATAAAAACCGAAAAGAAACGAGGAATATTTTTGGATTTTCTGAAAGTTTTTCAAATACGCAAGAAGAAGGCGAGACAATAAAACTAACATGGATTATACAATGGAAAAGTATGAACACCGACAACTGGAATAAAATGTGTGGACATGAATATAATGTCGGTGAGAGATACGTACTCCCCCAAGCTTAGACTTTTGCCTAGCTTGGTCTACGGCCATGGCTGTCCTGAATAATAATCGAAGTGATAGCTCGTAGAGGCGTTCTGAGCCGCCTCCTAAGCCCGACGGACAGCTTCAACTGCCGCGTTGTACTCGTGCACCTCGCTCTCTAATAGAAAATATCTCTGTTTGTTCTGAAAATCAAAGAGGGCAGGAGCAGGCAAAGCAACATACACATAACGGTATTTATCAAAAACTAAGTTATATTCATATCCATGTGTGTCGTGTTTTAAAAACTTATGTTCCCGCATAGCTTCGAAATTCAAATATTTATAAGGTACGAGGGGATCATTGAAATTGGGCGAGACCCCTAACTTTGCAGCTAAGCGGGAGGCATAAATTCCTCCATACAAATCACCATTACCCGCATTACCCTACAGTCTACTTGCAACAATAGCCCTAAGATTATAACGCTTGCTACCAGTCAAAGCTGTATGAATGAGACTCAGATCAGGGGCGCAAAGTGCACTGCAGTCTTGCTTACCAACAACACATTTACCATTGAAAATTGCAAAATACCGAATAGCGAAAAAGTGAATGCTAATTATTCTGCCCTGCATAACTCCCCTATGCTCACCGTTGCAAAGGCCATTAAGAAACAACTCATAATCAGATTTCGATGGCTCATCTAATTTAACGAACCCCAATATGGAATTTTGCACGCATCACAGAATTCTTCTAGAGACATATTATAGGATTTATCATAGAGATGAAACGAAACTCTAGAATTACGAACATTATATGCAAAATGTTGAGTGAATGAATGAGTGAGGTTGTAGTGCTGCGGAGGCTTATCTGCGAGGAAGGTGGAAAGCTCAGTGTTCTGAATATATTGCTCGAATTTCTCCTTAATCCCTGTACCCCACGAACATTATACTTTGGTTGAATTTTACGGGGAATTATTTTGGAATATATGTGATTTTTGGGAGGTGGAATCAACGCAAGGCGGTGCTCGTGGGCCCCATGAGGCACCAGGGCACGCCAGGGGGGGCCCGGCGCGCCGTGGTGCCTCGTGAGGCCCTCGTAGGTCGGTTGGTGCTCTTCTTCGAGCGCAAGGAAGCTAATATCCGAAAAAAAATCGTGTTATAATTTCAGTGCAATCGGAGTTACGGATCTCCGGGAATTTAATAAACGGTGAGGGGCGAGAAAACAGGAACGCGAAACAGAAGAGAACAGAGAGAGAGATCCAATCTCGGAGGGGCTCCTGCCCCTCCGCCGCCATGGCAGCCATGGACCAATGGGGAAACTCTCCTCCCATCTAGGGGGAGACCAAGGAAGAAGAAGAAGGAGGGGGGCTCTCTCCCCCTCTCTTCCGGTGGCGCCGGAGCGCCGCCGGGGGAATCATCGTGACGGCGATCTACACCAACAACTTCGCCGCCATCACCACCAACTCCCTCCCCCTCTATGCAGTGGTGTAACACCTCTTCTCCCCGCTGTAATCTCTACTTAAACATGGTGCTTAATGCTACATATTATTATCCAATGATGTGTTGCCATCCTATGATGTTTGAGTAGATTCTTTTTGTCCTATGGGTTGATTGATGATCGTGATTGGTTTGAGTTGTATGTTTTATTTTGGTGCTGTCCTATGGTGTCCTCCGTGTCGCGCAAGCGTGAGGGACTCCCGATGTAGGGTTTGCAATACGTTCATAATTCTCTTATGGTGGGAGGCTAGAGTGATAGAAGCTTACACCCGAGTAAGGGGGTTGTTGCGTATGGGAGTAAAGGGGACTTGATACTTAATGCTATGGTTGGGTTTTACCTTAATGATCTTTGGTAGTTGCGGATGCTTGCTAGAGGTCCAATCATAAGTGCATATGATCCAAGTACGGAAAGTATGTTAGCTCATGCCTCTCCCTCATATAAAATTGCAACAATGATTACCGGTCTAGTTATCGATTGCCTAGGGACAAATCATTCTCTTGTGTTACAAAAACTTTCTACTAAACAACTAACTTTTATTATCTTGCAAATTACTCATAGTTTTATTCTCGTAAAGTACTTCTAGTTTTATTCTTGCAAACCTATCCTATCACCTACAAAATAGTTTCATACTTGTTCTAGGTAAAGCGAACGTTGAGTGCGCGTAGAGTTGTATCGGTGGTCGATAGAACTTGAAGGGAATATTAATTCTACCTTTAGCTCCTCGTTGGGTTCGACACTCTAATTTATCAAAAAAGCTACAATTGATCCCCGATACTTGTGGGTTATCAACCTCCTCCTCGAAGAACTCCTCCGAAAAAAGTTCATTTTCCTAAGGGCAAATTTGTGAGAAAATTTGGGCCGCAAATTGATATCAATAAAACTTCACAAGATTGATAGTAACTACTCATATGGATGTCTAGAGGCTATATCAAGCATTCAAACTACTTGGAACTCAAAGAATTCAACATGCAAGCTCATTTTCAGTAGCACCAAGAGCAGCTAATTATGCAAAATATAATCCACTAGAGCAAAAACTAGTCGGAACAATGGAGGAGTCACATACCAAGTAACAATCCCCCAAAACAGTTTCAGAAACGGAGCTCCGAACAAAGAGATCGAAAATCTCAGGTTTGGCAGCAAGAACACGAGAGAGAGAGAGCTACCAGGAATTTTTGCTAAAGGTAAGAGACGAAGTGGGCTGAAGGGATAAGTGAGGGGGTCCCTGTGGGGCCCATAAGCCACCAGGGCACGCCCCATGGGGGTGGCGCGCCCTGGTGCCTCGTGGGCAGCTGGGGCATCCCCCTGGTATGATTTAAGTGCCAAAAATTCTTAAATATTCTATAAAAATTCATGTCAAAATTTTATTGCATTCTGAGCACTTTTATTTTTGGGCCATTTTTTTATTGCACGGATAATTCAGAAAACATGATAATCATGGCATTTTATTTTATTAAACTATAATTAACAAAAAACAAAAAGTGGGTACAGAAGGTTGTGCTTACTAAATTCATCGACCACATGCCTCTCAAAAAGAATCCATTAATAAGGTTGATCAAGTCTTATTAACAAACCATTTCCGAGTAACATGAAACCGAAGAACTTTCGTAAAACACTAGGTTACCTCAACGGGGATGTGTACCTCCCCAATAATAAGAGTTTCATATTTCTTTTTGACAGTAGGAAGAGGGCGTTGAAAACTTCCAATAGTAATTGTCGGAGTCTTTTCAATAACATGAATACCATTTACTTGAAATTGTTTCTTCGGAAAATGCACCGTATGTTCATTACCATTGATATGAAAAGTGACCTTGCTTTTGTTGCAATCAATAACAGCCCCTGCATTATTCAAAAAGGGTCTACCAAGGATGATCGACATGTTGTCGTCCTCGGGCATATCAAGTATAACAAAGTCCGTTAGGATAGTAACATTTGCAACTACAACGGGCACATCCTCACAAACACCGATAGGAATGGCAGTTGATTTGTCAGCCATTTGCAATGATATTTCAGTGGGAGTGAGTTGATTCAAATCAAGTCTTTTATATAAAGAGAAGGGCATAACACTAACACCGGCTCCTAAATCACACAAAGCAGTTTTGACATAATTTCTTTTAATGGAGCATGGTATAGTTGGTATTCCTGGATCTCCTAGTTTCTTAGGTACTCCGTCCTTAAAAGAATAATTTGCAAGCATGGTAGAAATTTCAGCTTCAGGTATCTTTCTTTTATTTGTGACAATGTCTTTCATATATTTAGCATAAGGGGCCATCCTTAAAATATCAGTCAAACGAGTACGCAAAAAGACTGGCCTAAGCATTTCAGCAAAGCGTTCAAATTCTTCCTCATCCTTTTTCTTAGATGGTTTAGGAGGAAAGGGCATGGGTTTTTGAACCCATGGTTCCCTTTCTTTACCATGTTTTCTAGCAACGAAGTCTCTTTTATCATAACGTTTATTCTTAGGAGGTGGGTTATCAAGATCAACAGCAGGTTCTATTACAACATCATTATCAGGTTCTCTATCATTATCTGGTTGGGCATCCACATGAGCATAATCATTATTATTATCATCAGGTGAATGTTCATTACCAGATTGTGTCTCAGCATCGGAAATAGAAACATCATTACTATCCTCTAAGGGTTTTTCTACCTCAGGTTCACTAGAAGTATGCAAAGTCCTATCATTTTGCTTTTTCTTTTTCTTTTTAGATGGACTAGGTGCATCAACCTTAATTCTTTGAGAGTCTTGTTCAATTCTATTTGGGTGACCTTCAGGATAAAGTGGCTCCTAAGTCATTCTACCTTCTCTAGTCATTACTCTAACAGCATGATCATTCATATGGTTGTTCATTTCATTGAGCAATTCACTTTGAGATTTAGCAACTTGTTCTAACTGGGTTTGAACCATAGATGCATGTTTACCTACACCTTTAACATCATTCGCAATTCTAAATAACAAGTCACTCAAGCGATCAATCATGTAGGCATTTCGTTTCAATTGTTTCATAACATTTGCATTGAAATGATCTTGCTTAATAATATAATTGTCAAATTCATACAAACATTGACTAGGAGGTTTGTTATAAGGGATATCACCTTCATCAAACTTTATAAAAGAATTTACCTCTACTACCTATGGCGGTGTGTCAAGACCATGTATTTCTTCAATAGGTGGTAGATTCTTAACATCTTCAGCTTTAATACCCTTTTCCTTCATACATTTCTTTGCTTCCTGCATATCTTCAGGACTGAGAAATAAAATACCCCTCTTCTTCGGAGTGGGTTTAGGCGGTGGTTCAGGAAGTGTCCAATCATTATCATTCTTCAATATATTATTCAATACCTCCTCAGCTTGTTCAATAGTTCGTTCTCTGAAAACACAACCAGCACAACTATCTTGGTAATCCCTAGAAGCATCGGTTAGTCCATTATAAAAGATATCAAGTATTTCATTTTTCTTAAGAGGATGATCAGGCAAAGCATTAAGTAATTGGAGAAGCCTCCCCCAAGCTTGAGGGAGATTCTCTTCTTTAATTTGCACAAAGTTAAATATTTTCTGTAAAGCAGCTTGTTTCTTATGAGCAGAAAAATATTTTTCAGAGAAGTAATAAATCATATCCTAGGGACTACGCACACATCCAGGAGCAAGAGTATTATACCATTCCTTAGCATCACCCTTTAATGAGAAAGGAAACAACTTAAGAATATAGTAATAGCGAATTTTTTCCTCATGAGCGAATAGGGTGGCTATATCATTTAATTTAGTAAGATGTGACACAACGGTTTCAGTTTCATAGCCATGGAAAGGATCAGATTCAACCAAAGTAATTAACTCAGGATCGACAGAGAATTCATAATCCTTATCAGTAACAAATATGGGAGAGGTAGCGAACTTAGGATCATATTTCATTCTCTCCCTCATAGATTTTTCTTTCATTTCAGCAAGCAATTTTATAACTTCATCTCTATCATTACAAGCAAGAATGGCTCTAGCCGTCTCCCTATCAAAGCAATGTTCATCAGGTGTTTCAACTCTAGTAGGAGAGCTAGGAATAATAGGTGAATCATAATTTTCAAGAGTTTCAACATTTTCAGTTTCTTTAGCTTTAGCAATTTGTTCATAAAGAAATTCACCAAGTGGCACAGCATTATCAAGCATAGTACTAGCATCATCATAAGTATCATTCATAGCAGAAGTGGTATCATCAATAGCTTGCGACATATCAGAATTGATAGCATGTGGTGGTGTTGCAAGCTTACTCAAAACAGAAGGTGAATCAAGTGCAGAGCTAGATGGCAGTTTCTTACCTCCCCTCGTCTTAGAGGGAACGATCTTGGTCTTAGCATCCTTCAGATTCTTCATAGTGATCAACAGATATAAATCCCAAGTGACTCAGCAAATAGAGCTATGCTCCCCGGCAATGGTGCCAGAAAAAGGTCTTAATAACCCACAAGTATAGGGGATCGCAACAGTTTTCGAGGGTAGAGTATTCAACCCAAATTTATTGATCTGACACAAGGGGTGCCAAAGAATATTTGCAAGTATTAGCAGTTGAGTTGTCAATTCAACCACACCTGGAGACTAAATATCTACAGCAGAGTGATCAGTAGCACAGCAGTATGATAGTTTGATAGCAATAGCAATAATAGTAACAGTAACAGCAGCAATAGTAGTAGCAATTGTGACAGTAGTAGCAACAGTAGTAACTTAGCAAGGAACAATATGTGAAAAACTCATAGGCATTGGATCGGTGATTATGTTGGATAACATTCATCATGTAAGAGTCATAACCTAGGGAGACACAGAACTAGCTCCAATTCTTCAATGTAATGTAGGCATGTATTCCGTATATAGTCATACGTGCTTGCGATAAGAACTTGCATGACATCTTTCGTCCTACCCTCCCGTGGCAGTGGGGTCCATAAGGAAACTAAGGGATATTAAGTCCTCCTTTTAATAGAGAACCGGAATAAAGCATTAACACATAGTGAATACATGAACTCCTGAAACTACGGTAATCACCGGAAAGAATCCCAATTATTGTCACCTTGGGGTATGCGGATCATAACACATAGCAGGTGCGTATAACTTGCAAGATCGGATCAAGAACACAAATATATTCATGAAAACATAAAGGGTTCAGATCTGAAATCATGGCACTCAGGCCCTAGTGACAAGCATTAAGCATAGCAAAGTCATGGCAACATCAATCTCAGAACATAGTGGATACTAGGGATCAAGCCCTAACAAAAATAACTCGATTACATGATAAATCTCATCCAACCCATCACCGTCTAGCAAACCTACGAAGGAATTACTCACTCCCGGTGGTGAGCATCATGAAATTGGTCATGAAGGATGGTTGATGATGACGATACCGGAAGATCCCCCTTTCCGGAGCCCCGAACGGACTCCAGATCTGGCCTCCCGATGAAGAACTGGAGGTGGTGGCGACTCCGTATCATGAAACGCAATAAAACTTCCTATCTTATTTTTTTTCTCTGGAATTGTGAATTTATAGGCCTGAGATTAGGGTCAGCGGAGCCACGTGGGCCCCACAAGCCACCAAGGCGCACCCGGGGGGGGGGGGGGGGGGGGTGGTGCGCCCTGGTGCCTCGTGGGCAGCAGGTGGCCCCCCTCCAGTAGGTCTTGGCTCCAGTATTTTTTATTTATTCCATAAAAAATCTCTAAAAAGTTTCGTCCAATTCCAAGAACTTTTATTTCTGCACAAAAAACAACATCATGGTAGTTCTGTTGAAAACAGCGTCAATCCGGGTTAGCTTCATTCAAATCATGCAAATTAGAGTTCAAAACAAGAGCAAAATTGTTTGGAAAAGTAGATACGACGGAGACGTATCAACCACCGCCTCCCGTTAAAAACAGAAACAATTCCTACCATACTTCCTCTCGTTTTTCTATCCTGGTACTTCCCATCACGTATGATTCTTTCCTTCTTGGGTAAAGATCTCCCTCTTCCTGATTTTTAAACAATCATATCTTAAGTTTCCTTGCTTACGCGCACACTTCCCAAATCACAAAGCAGTCTAAAATCTTTCCTTTGGACAATCATATCTTAACTTTCCTTGGAGCACACTTCCCAAATCACAAAGCAGTCTAAAATCTTTCCTTTGGTCTCATCTAGATCGTGTCCCTCTATCCCAAACTCTTCCTCACCCCCACGACTGCTAGGACTAGCCCGTGGACGTGGTGGCCTTGCGGACTAGGGATGATGCGGCCGGGGCTCGGTCCACTCGATGACTTCTCCGTAGCCGAGAAGGTAGTGGCCGGGGTCGGTGGATCCCACTATGGGATGGGCAAGGCGGTAGACGGCCGGATCCTCAGATGGAGGTATGTGTGCTTGCTTGTTGATGTGTGTCTGTTTGAAGTGCTTGCTGCTGATACGTCTCCAACGTATCTATAATTTTTTATTGTTCCATGCTGTTATATTATCAATCTTGGATGTTTTTATATGCATTTACAGCAATTATATAACATTTTTGGAGACTAACCTATTAACTTAGTGCCCAGTGCCAGTTGCTGTTTCCTGCCCTGTTTTTGTTTTACAGAAAATCAATACCAAACGAAGTCCAAATGCCACGAAACTCTTTGAAGATTTTTTTCTGGACAAGATAAACACTAGAAGCTTCGGGAGAAGACCAGACGCCAGAGGAGGTAGCCACGAGGCACCAGGGCGCAGCTGGGGGGGGGGGGGGCAGGCGCGCCCTGGTGCCTCGTGGGCCCACCTCAGCTCCGTTTGACCTAATTCCACCACTATAAATTCAGGAAAAATAAGAAACCCTCACGGGAGTCCACGAAATACTTTTTCCGCCGTCGCAAGTTTCTGTTCTCGAGAGATCCCATCTGGAGGCCTTCTCCGGTACTCCGTCGGAGGGGGAATCGATCACGGAGGGGCTCTACATCAACCTTGCTGCCCTTCCGATGATGCGTGAGTAGTTTACCACAGACCTTCGGGTCCATAGGCAGTAGCTAGATGGCTTCTTCTCTCTTTTTGATCTTCAATACAATGTTCTCCTCGATGTTCTTGGAGTTCTATCCGATGTAATCACTTTTTGCGGTGTGTTTGTTGGGATCCGATGAATTGTGAGTTTATGATCAGATTATCCATGAATATTATTTGAGTCTTCTCTGATCTCTTTTATGCATGATTATTATAGCCTCATATTTCTTCTCCGATCTATTGATTTGGTTTGGCCAACTGAGTTGATTTATCTAGCCATGGGAAGAGGTGCTTTGTAATGGGTTCGATCTTGCGGTGCTCAATCCCAGTGATAGAAAGGGACATGACACGTATGTATCGTTGCTATTAAGGGTAAAAAGATGGGGTTTATTCATACGTGAGTTTATCTTGTCTACATCATGTCATCGTTCTTAAGGCGTTACTCCGTTCTTTATGGACTTACACTACTAGGGAAAACCCTAGCAGTAGCGCGGGGTTTTGTCATAGCAGTAGCGTGGGCGGGCGCGCAACTGCTACGGCGCTAACGCTAACTCTTAGCAGTAGCGCTGTTCCACCCGCGCTACTGCTAACAGAGTTTAGCAGTAGTGCGTTTAGGTGAACCTCGGTACTGCTAAAAGCTGCAGCGCGCCTGTTTACCACGCGCTACTGCTACACACATACCCCGCGCTACTGTTACTATTGTCTGTAATTTTTTTTCTGCAGCATTTTTACTCTGTTTTTAATAGTTTTTATACAATAGCCTGTCATATCATACACACAATAGTCTCATCATATCATACACATGCAAATAGTCTCATCAAATCATGTCATCATCATCCAACACAAATGATGTCTCTCATCATCATCGATCTCGAAATAGTGATACAAGTTATGATATGTCTCGAATACATGCAACTACATCGTCATCCCATACACATGTTTCATCATCCATCTAAACGATGACATAGAAGAGAAGAGCTATCACTATGAGTAAGAGCGGAATTATGCAGTACATGAGGCGCCGGTTGTGATTCCTCTCTCGCGCTAGTGTGAACCTCAAGTAACTAGCTTCTGCTTCTTGTCTGTTATCGAACCCTTTATGGCTGCCGCCCGAGAACCGTGACACTTGGGCCTGACATTCGGGCCACTCATCGTACACTCCCAGAACCCTCCCTATGTACACGGCATAGCACTTCTTCGCCATCAAGGACCTATGTACCTATTAGAGATGCGTCTTCATCAAGCGAATTCAACAATAATATGCAACATAATATATTTGAGCAACACTAAAAGAAAGAGTTAGCTAATAGATGCAACATATACTAAACATAATTAATCAACGCAGGTTAATCGTACCCAAACTAATTAACTAGATGTACGCAGGTTATCGTACCCAAACTAACAAACTAGCGTTATGCAAGTTCAGCAGGACCGTTGACATCACAAAGTTTCATCGCTACAGAAACTACAAGTTCAACCGACACATCATCATCGACATCGTCAATCACTGGAAGTTCCATCCATCCATATCCGGGAGGATGCACCCTAGCTTCGTGAATGGCGTCAGGTCCTGACGTTGCATGCCTATGCGAATTCTGATGTCAGCTCGCGATATAGGGCCGTGGTGGAGCATCCCCTTCTCTTCGATGACTTCTTTCATGATGATCGTTGCAATGTCCTTCTGGATGCGAAAGAAGTCATCTCTGAGTTTATAATCCAGTTCGTCTCCTAAGGATTCTGCCCATTTGCGGATATGTTCATCGTTTCTTGTTGTCATGCGAAGCTGTTGGTGATCCCTTCTGAACTCCATCATGAGATGGAGGAGGTAGAATCCATCATTCTTGCTTGTTGTCGGTTGATGGATGGAGCAGAAGCTAGTTTTATGCGAGAAACCCGGATTGTTCTTCCTTTGTTTCCTGATCTCCATGTGGCCACCCCTCATGCTGAAGCCGTGGAGAGCATCATCCAGAATATCCATTATGAGGGTGTAGTCTTTCTTCTCAAAGTTTCTGGACGAGTCGAAATACACGGCGTGGGAGACTCGTGGGAAAAGAATGATAAGGACGGCGCGCCCGTTGCTGCGGAAAATAAATACACCTCAAATTAGTCTCCATATGAGCAAAGGAATGATTGAAACGTACGAAAGGGTTGTCCGGCAATGACTTACATTGGATGATAAGGCAGGAGAATCGTTTCCTTGTCCTCATTCGTTACCATGAAGTATTCGATGTAGTCCCTAGCAGCTTTACGTTCAAACTCGCCGAGACTCTAGAAGGACTCATGCATGTAGTATGGATCTGCCACCGAGATTTGCGAGATTTGTTCTCTCGTGATGATGAAGTTCATATGTAGCGCAAAAAGGCGGATGATCATAAAATCGAGCCACCTCATGAGAAACATCTCAAAGATGTGATCAAACCGCAGGAAGAACACCTCCGCGGGCAGTGTGTCGATGTAGCACTTGGCCTGAGGCACACGAACCGCGTAAAGCGGATATCCTGGATCCTCCGAGGCGAGAAGGATTTCTCAGTCGACAGCACATGGTCGTGCAGTCTCCTGAGATCCCTTGATATGCCCTCTAGCGGTTTCGGCGGTAGGATCGGCTCGCCCGCGACATGGTACATCGCCGCACCTTTGACCGGTACACGGTCTGCAAAATCGGTCGGCTGGCTGCTAGAAGCTTTGGCAGCTTTGGCGGCAACAGTGCCTCTCTTCGGCGGTCTCTTCCTCTCCTTTTTCTTGGGTTGACTGTCCAGACCCTTCCTTACCCCCGCAACCAGTGTCGTCGGGCTAAGCACTTTACGACCCTCGGCTAGATGACCCTGCGTTGAGGCGGCATCTGGAGGCGTGTCCTGTGAGGATTGCATGAAGAGAGACTTCTTGCAATCAACCCTAGGACATTCCTGCCCGGGCACATCATCCATCTCCTCATCCGCATGCTCATAGCCCGACTCATATGGCTGACTCATCATTTGTCCGTCGTCATAGGCGGCGCCGGTATTGAGGAACCGGAGAGGGTCCTCCTCCTCCATCTCATCATCCATTCCTTGTTCCACGGGGCCGATGACATCATCCACTATTGGACCCCCTTCCTCGCGTCGTCCGCCGCTCTCACCCGGCACGAGAGGCGCTGGTAATTGCGTAGGCGGGGTGGTGGTGTTCATACCTTGCTGATGTGTGGTCATTAGTGTGCTCTCGGCTGCCTCCAGACGAAGAAGATTCTTCGGCCACAGCAGAATCCAACCCTTGCATTCTCCAAGCCGCATCGGGGTCTCGTCCTCCTCTCCCCCGAGCCGTACTGGAGGAGTCAAATCCTCGTGGCCCGCTTTCACACTCGACAAGGTAACCCTGAAGTTGCCAACGGGGATCGGCTGGCCGTGGAACGTGAGTTCCTAGGGCTTCGTTATCACTGCCTTTCCCACGTCCACCTTCTGGCCGTTGATCATGTAGAGTACGGTGCACGGGGTTTCGTCGGCCTGCGAAGACATGTCTGCGGCGTAAGACATCCGAAAGGCAACGAAAAACGGAAGATTATATATATGTTGGTGCGACGTGTAATTACCGTGAGGGAGTCGAGGTCAGCCAAAGACGAAGGCCCGCCTAACATGCCAGAGACAGAGGACGGGCTGCTATGAGCGGGTGCGGGAGCAGGCGCGGGTGCGGGACCTTGTGCGGTAGCGGCAGCAGGTGGTGGTGGTGCGATGTTCACCGAGTTGCTCCCAACGAAGCTGGGCATGGGAAAATCCGGTGCCGTCTTGTCTGGATTTTGCTTCGTCCAGTCGATAATAGCCGGAATCAAGTTAGTAGCGAAATCATTTCTGCAGGCAGCTACAGCTGCATTGACTGCCTGTTGGACCAACTCATTTTTGGTCGCTTCTGCGGCCTCAGCTGCTTTTTTCTCGGCCTCAGCTGCATTTTTCTCGACCTCAAGCTTCACCTTCTTGTCAATGTTCAACTGACTGAACTTCTTTTTCTGCTTTTTGGCCTCCGGGCCCTCGTTGTAGTAGTACTTCCACGTTGCGCCATCTCCGACGCCGTGCACATGTCCATATTGCGGCCGCTGGTCCAAAGGGAATCCCTTCAGTTGGTTCAAGGCCCGGTTGAGAGAGGTGTCCCACTTGGGCCTCATCGATGACTGAGATGACGAGTCGCTTTCGGCCGCAAGCCTGTGTTGCTCCTTCTGCAAAAGGAACGTGAACCGTTTACGAATGTTACTACAACGTGTAGTCGACTTGATCAGAAGCTAAATGTAAGGTGGTAAAAGAATAATTACCAGTAATCTAATCAATTTCCTCGTGATCGGGTCCGTGTACCAAACCTTCTTTTCCTTGTCCCACTTGTACCGGGCCCTGATGAAGTCACGCTCCTGCGGGTCGGTGAACTCCGCGTAGGGGTTTGGGATCCTCGCGGCTTCACGTTCCGCGTCCTCCTTATCCCATATGGGCCTCTAGCCAATGTAGCCACGGCTTCCGAGGCGTTGGTTCCCCGTGTTCCTTTGCTGAAGTCCCTTGTATTTCTCAGACTTAATCTTGGCTGCCTCGGTAGCGGAAGTGTCCTTGAACTTTTCGAACTCCTCTGCCGTAAGTGTCGGATTGTCCGCCAAAATCTTGGACAGGGGTTCGTTAGCATCAATCGCTTGTTTCACCCTCCCTTTTCAGGCGGCCAAATCGTTGCTGAACATGCCCATGGCGTGGTTATTGATATCTTTCATGGCAGCATCATCCCACGGGTTTTCTATGTGGTCATCCCGGCCGGGGAACTGGAATCTCTTGTGCAGCTTCGTTAGGAGCAAGTGCTCCAGATGTGGTTTCTTCCTTAAGTCATTGTCGTTGATGCTTGCGGTTTCCCGTAGGATGCATCCGACTTGGTTGCCGTAGCACTTGCGAGCTTCATCCGGTGCTATTGGCTCGAATTTGTCGGGGTGCATCTCTGTGACCTGGATTCTTCCGATGCCGAGTTTGTTAGAGCGTTGTGTCCTCTGCTTCTTCTGCTTCTTCTTTTCGTTACCGGCTTCGGCGCCGGTACCTTCGGCGCCAGTCTCGGCGCCAGTACCTTCGGCGCCGGTCTCGGTGCCGCCATCGGTGCCGGTGCCATCGGTGTCGGTGTCGACGGCAGTACCATCGTCCGCTATGACCAGGTCGCCAGCAAACCTTCTGTTTGCTGACTAGACAAAAAGTCGAGGTAATCATGTTCACGGTCATATTGTATGTCGTCGGCAGCGTGGTCAGAAGCCCTGGTTTCATCGTTGTTCGACATGTTTCCTACGATTAAGTCTTCTCGTTTAATTCTTAAACTATAATAAAATGAGTAATGACATAAAAAAAAGGCCTATGGTTTGCCGGAATGCCGTTTCATTCCCGTCCCAGGAAATCCCGGGCACTCGATATGCCTACTTTCTAGCACAAGTCGTGCCGAAATTCACGGGAAATTTCGGCATGACCTTTGCTAAAAAGTGGACATATCGAGTGCCTGAAATTTGCCGGAACGGAAATGAATCAACATTCCGGCAAAACATAGGCCACTCGGATCATTTCCCTGCAAACAAGAAAAGCCAACATAGGCAACAATAGCACATCATCCCCATCATTTGGCACATCATATGGCAACAACAGCAGCCAACATCATTTGGCACTTCAATTATTCAAAATATGTTCACCATCAACAACCAACATCATGTATATCAAAGAAATTCATGCACTTTAATTATTCAAAGAAATTCACCATAAAGAAATTCACCATCAAAATATGTTTTAAATTCCTAGGTACTGTCCTAATATAAAACAGCTACTATCCTAATAAAAAAAACCAGCTAAATTCCTATCTACTAGGGTTAACTAATTTTGCATCTTTTCCCCCAATCTTTAAAAAGCAAGCACACTCTCACTCACTTACTAACATTACACTAGAATTCTGTTAACTAAATACCTAAAACACCTAAAATACCTAGAATTCATTTAACAGGAACTGGAAACCCTAACCCTAGAATTAACTTAACTAAATACCTAAAATATCTAACCCTAGAATTAAATTAACTAAGCACCTAAAATTCAGTTCACTAAAACAGCTAACCCTAGAATTCAGTTAACTAAAACAACTAAACACCTAAAATACCTAACCCTAGAATTCAGTTAACTAAACACCTAAAATTCAGTTAACTAAAACACCTAACCATAGAATTCAGTATACTAAAATGAGAGAGAGAGAGAGGAGGGGCGGGGACTTACAGCGGTTGTCGGGGGAGACGACAGCGGGGAGGTGGAGGTCGGGGGAGACGGTGGCGAGGCAGCGACGAGGCTGGCGCACCGGAGGGGGCGACGTCGAGGAGGGCAGGGGCGCGGCGAGGGCAGGGGCTCCGATGGCGCTCAAGGGCAAGGGCTCCGGCGGCGCTCGAGGCTGGGGCGCGGCGAGGGCAGGGGTTGCGGCGGTGACGAGGGGAGAGACAGAATCAGTGCGAATTGGGGGAGGAATGAGGAGGAAGGGAGCCCGCGCGGTGCGGTTAACTCAAACATAGCAGTAGCGCGTGTCTGGAACCGCGCTATAGCTAACTTAGCTGTAGCGCAGGATACCCAAACCGGCGCTACAACTAACTTAGCTATAGCGCGTGTCCACAAACGCGCTACTGCTATAGCTATCTTAGCAGTAGCGCCTCTTTGGTTAGCCCGCGCTACAACTAAGTTAGCTATAGCGCGGTTCCAAACACGCGCTACTGCTATTCCTTTTATTTTTCTTTTCATTTTCTCCTTTTGCTTTTTCTTTTCATTTTATTTTTCTTATTTCCTTTCTCCTTTTTCTATTTCTTTTCATACCCTTTTCTAATCCTTTCATTTTCTTCTTTCCTTTCTCATTTTTCTATTTCTTTTCTTTTCCGAAAGACGACCGAGCCGGGAAGAAGGGGATCGGATACAATGTATATAACTCAGGCGACGATATATATTACACATCATTTGACCGATAACGATTAACTGCGTACACAAAATAAATACATATATATAAATGATGGTTTCTCAGCGTCGACGTTTTCGTTTCTGAGTGAGCTTCTTTCCCTTCTTGTTCGCTGTCGAATAATTGAGACCCTCGTTGTCACTTTTCCTTTCCCATAGAGTACGATCTTTCTTGGGTAATGTAGTATTGATTCTTCTTTTGACGTATGCTTCATCGTCATCGTCATCTTCCCTCTTCGGGTTGCCGTACTGGTCGTAGTCTTCCTCGTTGGCGACTCCATCCATTCCGATGATGTTCCTTTTGCCTCTCCTCACGGCAACACGGCTGGAATTGCTCGGGTCGGTTATGAAGAATCATTGTGTCACGTGCTTAGCGTGTACCCATGGCTCGTTTTTTGCGATGGCGTTCACGGTAGCGCTCTTGGCGTCAGGTATAGACATGGTAGTGAAATACCGGTTTTCTCTTTCGACGTTCTTAGCCCATCTGACACGGAACATCGTCGCATCGTGTAGTCCAGAGTAGCCAAGCTCCCAGATCTCTTCGACCCTTCCGTAGAATCTTTCAGTTGCGGCATTGTCGCCGGTCATGCATTCCATCGTCACCACTGAGTTCTGAAAATCACTGTTTATATCTTTGGCCTCCGTGTAGAACGTCTATCCGTTGATATCGTATGCCTGATAGGTCGCGAGGTTGGCCGCGGGGCCATGTGCTAAGGCGTATATGAGCAATCCGTCCGTAGAGCCCTCTTCCGGGGGATTAGCAAGAACATGCTCTTTGAACCAAGGCAAAAAAGTGGAGTTGTGCTCTCTAATAACTTCGGCGTTCGTCTTGCATAGCCCCCGGTCACGGTACTTCTTTGCGATGGTTTCTTTGTGCAGTGTCGTGAGAGGATCTACCACGTCTAGGTGATGTAGCACTACTAAGTTTGCTCTGTCAAAGTCATTGCGTCGACCCGAGTGGTCCACATGCAGTTCCCTCCGGCCGTTGGTGTGACCTTCTCCTCCGAGCCTCCCAAGGTGCTTGTTAACGGGCAAATCAACAATAGGGTCTCCGCCATATAGATAATTCTCGCAGGAAGAGGTGCACTCTTGGGTCAGATAGCCCTGGATGATGCTTCCATCCGGACGGGACATGTTACGAACGAATCCTTTGATGACCCCATTCATCCTCTCAAATGGCATCATGTTGTGCAGGAATGTCAGCCCGAGATCTATGATGTCGTCCACAATGTGGACACACAGATGCACCATGACGTCAAAGAACGCGGGCGGGAAGTATATCTCAAGCTCATTTAGTATCACAACGATCTCTTCCTGTAGCCTTCGGAGCTGCTTCACACTAATCGACTTTCGAGAGATAACGTCGAAAAAGTTGCAGAGACTAATAAGTGTGTCACGGACGTGCTTGTCCATTATCCCTCTAAGGGCAACAGGAAGTATCTGCGTCATCATCACATGACAGTCATGAGACTTCATCCCGCTGAACCTTTTCTTCTTGGTGTCTAGAAATTTGCTTATCTTCCCACAGTAACCGGAACTAACTTTGATTCCGGTAAGGCAGTTGAAGTTGATCGATCTCCTTCGGACTTAAGGTAAAGCAAGAAGGGGGGCAATAATTCTCTTCCTTCTTGTTGACTTTTTTGCCCTGGTCCCGCGCCTCCGTCTCCGTCTCCGTCTCCTCCGACTTTTTACGGGGCGGCATGTGGAGATCTGCCCTGATGTTCAAATCTTCCAAGTCTCTTCTTGCCTTCGGCCCTTCCTTGTCTTATCCGGCATGTTCATCAGTGTTGCAAGCAAGCTCTCAAGGACATTCTTCATGATATGCATTTGATCAAGGCAATGAGGCATGTCGAGTTTGGGCCAGTACTCCAAGTCCCAGAAAACAGACCTCGTTTTCCATACCTTCAACAGCGGCTCCGGTGCCTTTTTCATCTTTCCCGGCGCGGGGCACTATTCCCAATTTTTCAACAGCTCATCGATTTCGGCGCTGCTCCTCTTACGTGGAGGTCCTCGATGCTCAGCCTCACCATTGAATAGATATCCACGGTTTCTCCAAGGGTCGTCCTTCGCGAGCCATCTTCGATGCCCCATGTACACGATTTTCCCAGACCCGCCATCTTTCGTTAGCTGCTGAGACGTTGTATCATCCATGCACCGCGTGCATCCACAATATCCGTGGCACACCTGGCCTGCGACATATCCGTAACCGAGATAGTCGTGCACCGTCGTCATCAGCGCGGCTCTCATATAGAAATACTCGCCATTGCTGGCGCCCCATGTCTTGGCCGGTGTTTTCCATAACGTGTCTAACTCCTCTTGAAGTAGCCCCAGATACAGATTAATATTATTCCCTGGTTGTTTCGGCCCTTGAATCAGCATGCTCATGTGTATGTACTTTGTCTTCATGCACTTCCAGGGGGGAAGGTTGTACATCCATACAAACATGGACCATGTGCTATGGTTGGTGTTCTGGTTGTCAAATGGATTCATGCCATCGGTACTCGCGCCAAGCACGATGTTACTTGGATCACATGCGAAAAATTGATATTCGGCGTTGAACGCTCTCCACTGGCTTGCATCCGCGAGGTGTCTCAGCTTCGGATCATCTCCATCGTCGGGCTTCACCCTCTCCGTGTGCCAGCGCATGAGCTTTGCTTCCTTAGGATCTATGAAATAACGCTGCAGACGGGGAGTGATCGGTAGGTACCATACAACTTTCTGGGGAGATTTCTTTCCGGCCTTCTTGTATCGAGAAGCATTGCACATCGCACAGTTGTTTTTTTCCGCGTGCTCCTTCCGATAAATGATGCAATCGTTGATGCATGCATGGTATCTAATGTGCGGCAGATAAAGAGGGCACACGATCTTCTTGGCCTCATCGACACTAGTAGGACACAGGTTCCCTGCGGGAAGAACCTTCTTTAGATACTTGAGAAGCTCATCGAGGCTTCTGTCGGTCCATTTGTTTTTAGCCTTCGTCTTTAGAAATTCGAGTGTGAAACTCAAGCGGGTCACCTCTGGATCGCAACCATCATACAATGGAGTCTTCGAGTCTACTTCCAGTTGCTCCAGCTAGGCTTCCTCTCTAGAAGCAGCTCTGTCGCTACTCATCTTCTTGCGAAGCAGGTCTCGAACATGATGGTCCCGCACGATTGAACTTAGTAGCGACGAAGGCTGCGGCGTGTCCGCGTCTTCTCTGGCACCATTTCCGGCCTCTTCTCCGCCACCATTTGCGGCCTCATCTCCGTCGCCACCATGTCCGGCCCCTTCTCCGCCGCCATGTCCGGCCTCTTCTCCGCCGCCATTGTCGGTCATCTCTTCGTCTGGCCCCATGTCGTCATTGGCTACCCGTCGGTGTCCTCATCCTCATCATCTTCACTTATCCACTGAGTATAGCCATCCATGAAACCAGTCATGAGCAGGTGCGCCTTCAAACGACCATCCTTATAGGGGTCGAGCCAAACTCCTCCTTTGCATCTTCGGCACGGACATAAAATCTCTGTCCGGTTATTTTCATACATGTCCTGCACCACCGATCGCAACCACCTTTCCACCATCGATCCACTCACCATCATGATCGCCTGCGCCGTAATAATAAGCAAAATGATTATAAAAATGCATGCATGCATCAAAGTCATACAAAAATTCGGCATGACCTTCCCTAAAAATAGGACATATAGAGTTTGCCCGAAATTCGCCGAAACGGAAATAAATCAACATTTCGGCAAAACATAGGAAGCTCACGCACAATTAAATGGATAGATCTAGTTGGGGACGTAGAAAGGTCACTTCATTAAATGGGTAGATCTACATAGCTAGTTGGGGAAGGAGATGGCTCTAACTAGTGGAGGGGGTGGTAAAGTGAGGAAAAGAGAAAGGGGTTGCATTAATGGAGGTGTGGTGTAGTTAGGGGCATTAAAGAGAGAGAAAGAGAGGTAGGAGAAGAAAGAGAGTAATGGGGGGAGAAGCAAGGTGAGGAAGAAGCAAAGTGAGGGAGAGAGGAGGGGGGAGGGCAAAGTGAAGGGAGAGAGGAAGGGGGAGGGGGGAGAGGGCTAAAAAGGTGGCTGCTGTGCCTTAGCAGCAGCGCGGTCCTGAAGGCCGCGCTGCTGATAAGCGGGGCCCACCATGTAGCACAGTACAACTTTAGTTGCAGCGGTGGGTCTGCAACACGCGCTACTACTAAAGTTTTAGTAGTAGCGCGCTTCAGGCGGGCCGCGCTGCTACTATACATAGCCTGGTGGCTAAGGGGGGCTCAGATAGCAGTAGAGCCTTTCCTCCTAGCCGCGCCTGAGCAGTGACCGCGCTACTCTAAATTAGCAGTAGCGCGTTCCACAAAGGCGCGCTACTGATAATCCTCCACCTATAAGGTTTTCCCTAGTAGTGTTAATACACTAGATGCATGCTGGATAGCGGTCGATGTGTGGAGTAATAGTAGTAGATGCAGGCAGGAGTCGGTCTACTTGTCTCGGACGTGATGCCTATATACATGATCATTGCCTTGGATATCGTCATGATTATTTGCTTTTCTATCAATTGCCCAACGGTAATTTGTCTACCCACCGTATGCTATTTTCTCGAGAGAAGCCTCTAGTGAAATCTATGGCCCCCGGGTCTATCTAAATCATATTACTAAAACCCTAAAAATATTGCTGCCATTTTCTTTTATTTATTTTATTTTGTATTTTTGTTTCAATCTATCCATCTATCATATACAATTTAATCTTGCAATTGACCGCCGAGGGATTGACAACCCCTCATTTGCGTTGGGTGCAGGTACTGCTAACGAGGTGTTGCGTGATTCTCCTACTGGTTCGATAACCTTGGTTTCATAACTGAGGGAAATACTAATCTCTACTGTGCTGCATCATCAGTTCCTCTTCGGGGATAAAACCAACGCAAGCTACAAGTAGCAGGAAGAATTTCTGGCGCCGTTGCCGGGGAGACATCATCAACATCTATCAAGTACTTTTGCATAAACTCTCATCTCCTTGCATTTATTTTATTTGCCATTTGCCTCTCGTTTTCATCTCCCCCACTTCTAAAACGTTTTTTACAGAAATACAAAAATATTTTCCGTTTGCCTTTTTTTCTTGTTTGCTTGTTTGCCTTTTGCTTGCTATATCATTATGGCTAGTTCTCCTCCCGATTTGCCTCTCCCTCCTTATCTAGGAGAAGGTTCGGGAATTTTGAATTTTAAGCATTTGAGTGATGAATCTTTAAAAGAAGCTTGGGATAGATTGCTAGAAATCCAAATAAAAGCTAGGCCCAAGAGCCACATTAAATTACTTCTTAGAAGCTTTTATGTCGGTCTACCTCTTGCTCATAGGCGTGTCCTAGATTTTATGTTTGAAAATGATTTTCTTGGAAATAATGCTTTTGACACCTATGAAAAGATGAAAAGTATTTTTGGACAACCAAAGATAGAAACAATTGAGCCTACCACGCTAGTAAGCTATCGTCAAACTGAGTTAGTAAAAGAAACTAAGGCTAGCATGGAATCCAATTTTGGAGGTATATTTAATCTTCTTTCCAAAGTAAATTGCAATATGGTGTCGCACAATAGAAGGTTTGATACTTTGGAGCAAAAGGTGGATGCTTTTTGTGTTTTGAAGGAAATAAAAATTCTTAGCACCAAGCTTGATCACTTGGTTCATATTATTGTCAATTATAAAGAAGGTGAAATAGATATTGGTAGGTTCCCTAAAACCAAAGATGACAATACTTGAAACTATGCATTATGCCTAGCTAGGGGCATAAAACAATAGCGCTTGTTGGGAGGCAACCCAATAAATAAAATAATTTTTTCTGTTATTGTGTGTTTTCACAATTAGGCTACTGGTATGATTGTGTTTTTGTGTTTTTAATTAGTGTTTGTGCCAAGTAAAGCCTTTAGGATGATTTGGAAGATAATATAATTGATGCTGTGTGGAAAACAGAAAGTTTTGCGTCCAGTGCCCGAATTTGTTTTCTGTACTGGAGCGTCAGAAAAATCTGAAATTTTTACAAAGTATTCGTATATGAAGTTCCCACGTTGTCCTAATTTTTCAGAATTTTTGGAGTTACAGAAGTATGGCTTTTAAATAGGTTGCTACAGACTCTTCTGTTGTTGACAGATTTTGTTTTTGATGCACTACTTGCTTGTTTTGATTAATTTATGGATTGTATCGGGGGGTATAAGCCATGGTGAAGTTAGAGTACAGTAGGTATAATGCAAAAATAAAATATGAATGGGTTTGCAATAGTACTGAGAATAGAGATTTATTTTGGTATACCAACGGATCTCACGAAGGTTTTGTTGAGTTTTGTGTGATTGAAGTTTTCAAGTTTTGGGTGAGATCACGATGGATGAAGGAATAAAGAGTAGTAAGAGCCTAAGCTTGGGGATGCCCGAGGCACCCCAAGGTAATATTCTAGGAAGACTCAAGCGTCTAAGCTTGGGGATGCCCCGGAAGGCATCCCTCTTTCTTCTACCAACCATCGGTAATTTTACTTGGAGCTATATTTTTATTCGTCACACGATATGTGTTTTGCTTGGAGTGTCTTGTATTATATGAGTCTTTGCTTTGTTTGCTTTTTAGTTTGTCACAATCATCCTTGCTGAACACACCTATCTTGAGAGAGCCACACGTTTATCATCATTTGTTAGAATACTCTATGTGCTTCACTTAAATTTTTTGAGCTAGGCAGTTGCTCTAGTGCTTCACTTAAATCCTTTTGAGCACGGTGGTGGCGAAATTTTGAAGAAATAAACTATCTTGCTTCACTTATATTATTTTGAGATTTGATTAAAATTTTGAAGAAATGAACTCTCATGCTTCACTTATATTATTTTGAGAGTTGATTGAAATTTTTGAAGAAATGAATTCTCATGCTTCACTTATATTATTTTGAGAATTGATAAGATTGAAATTTTGAAGAAATATTTGCACTCTCATGCTTCACTTAAATCTTTTTGAGAGTTGATGATAGTAACGGTAATTTGCACAAGATATGAATTTGGTCCCAAAGTGATGAATATTCAAGAGGGATATAAATAAAAACTTTCATATAGATCATTGGATATGATAAGTGTGATTCCTTGCAATAGTTTTGCGATATGGAAATGATAATATGTGAGTCATGTTAGTGAGTAATTGTGATTTAGTAAGAATATTAGTGTTAAGATTTGTGCTTCCCTATGCACGCACATTAAGTCACCAGTTATGCAATGAAATTATATCCTACTTATGGTGCATTATTCGGTGTTAGTTATGTTCAATGCATGTTTATGACCGTTTTCGTTTTTGGGTTGGTTGCTTCTCAATCTATTTGCTAGCCTTCATTTGTACTAAGCGGAAATACTGCTTGTGCATCCAAAATCCTTAAATGCAAGTTGTGCCAAATAAGTCCACTATACCTACCTATATGCGGTATTTCAATGCCGTTCTAAGTAAATTTGCGTGTGCCAACTATAATTTTTAAAATATTTTTTCCGTTTTGTGTGCCCGTACCGCTCATGAAGCGGCAGGGGGTGGCCATTATTTTCCACGCTAGGTGTGTTATTCTCACGATGAGTGTTTATTCACTTGTCATTGCACGAGAGAATGGTTGGTAATAGGGATGCCCAGTCCCATAATGAAATCAAAATTAATAACAACAAAATTCCTTGAAAAGTGTTGGTATGGAGGGCACCCGTGGATACGGCTAGCCATGGATTGTGAAAGAATGGTGGAAAGGAAATAAACTTTACTTTCTGTTTGGGAACCGCCTATGATGTGTCTAGCATGGAAAATATTGAGAATTCTCGGTCGTTTTCGTTGACAAGAAAAGCATGCCTCTCAAAATATTTTTATCTCTCTAATTTAAGCTTTGAGCTCTGGCACATTTGACAAATCTCTGCTTCCCTCTGCGAAGGGCCTATCTATTTACTTTTGTGCAATTTTTATTTTATTTGAGTCTCCATCTTCTCTTACAAAAGCACCAACTAGAGAGCACTATTGTCATACTTGTGCATTGTGTGTAGCTAATATTTGAGTGTGTCTAATGAATGGATCAATGATTGAGCATAATGGGCTAGGGATAACTTTCTTTAGCGTTGGTATTTTGAAAGACATGGTTGCTTATTTGCATGCTTGAGTATTTATATCTTCATGTCAAATTATAGACTATTGAGTTGAATCATTCCAGTCCAATGTCCATGCTATAAAAGAAAAGAATATGTGATGAATATGATAGGCAGCATTCCACATCAAAAATTCTGTTTTTATCATTTACCTACTCGAGGACGAGCAGGAATTAAGCTTGGGGATGCTGATACGTCTCCAACGTATCTATAATTTTTTATTGTTCCATGTTGTTATATTATCAATCTTGGATGTTTTTATATGCATTTACAACAATTATATATCATTTTTGGAGACTAACCTATTAACTTAGTGCCCAGTGTCAGTTGCTGTTTTCTGCCCTGTTTTTGTTTTACAGAAAATCAATACCAAACGAAGTCCAAATGCCACGAAACTTTTTGGAGATTTTTTTCTGGACAAGATAAACACTAGAAGCTTCGTGAGAAGACCAGACGCCAGAGGAGGTGGCCACGAGCCACCAGGGCGCGCCTGGGGGGGGGGGGGGGGGGGCAGGCGCGCCCTGGTGCCTCGTGGGCCCACCTCAGCTCCGTTTGACCTAATTCCAGCACTATAAATTCAGGATAAATCAGAAACCCTCAAGGGAGTCCACGAAATAGTTTTTTCGTCGCCGCAAGTTTCTGTTCTCGAGAGATCCCATCTGGAGGCCTTCTCCGGTACTCCGCCGGAGGGGGAATCGATCATGGAGGGGCTCTACATCAACCTTTCAGCCCTTCCGATGATGCGTGAGTAGTTTACCACAGACCTTCGGGTCCATAGGCAGTAGCTAGATGGCTTCTTCTCTCTTTTTGATCTTGAATACAATGTTCTCCTCGATGTTCTTGGAGTTCTATCCGATGTAATCACTTTTTGCGGTGTGTTTGTTGGGATCCGATGAATTGTGAGTTTATGATCAGATTATCCATGAATATTATTTGAGTCTTCTCTGATCTCTTTTATGCATGATTTTTATAGCCTCTTATTTCTTCTCCGATCTATTGATTTAGTTTGGGCAACTGAGTTGATTTATCTTGCCATGGGAAGAGGTGCTTTGTAATGGGTTCGATCATGCGGTGCTCAATCCCAGTGACAGAAAGGGACATGACACGTATGTATCATTGCTATTAAGGATAAAAAGATGGGGTTTATTCATACGAGAGTTTATCTTGTTTACATCATGTCATCGTTCTTAAGGCGTTACTCCGTTCTTTATGGACTTAATACACTAGATGCATGCTGGATAGCGGTCGATGTGTGGAGTAATAGTAGTAAATGCAGGCAGGAGTCGGTCTACTTGTCTCGGATGTGATGCCTATATACATGATCAGTACCTTGGATATCGTCATGATTATTTGCTTTTCTATCAATTGCCCAACAGTAATTTGTCTACCCACCGTATGCTATTTTCTCGAGAGAAGCCTATAGTGAAATCTATGGGCCCCGGGTCTATCTAAATCATAATACTAAAAACCTAAAAATATTTCTGCCATTTTTTTTTATTTTGTATTTTTGTTTCAATCTATCCATCTAGCATATACAATTTAATCTTGCAATTGACCGCCGAGGGATTGACAACCCCTCGTTTGCGTTGGGTGCAAGGATTTGTTGTTTGTGTGTGCAGGTACTGCTAACGAGGTGTTGCGTGAATCTCCTACTGGTTCGATAATCTTGGTTTCATAACTGAGGGAAATACTTATCTCTACTGTGCTGCATCATCCCTTCCTCTTCGGTGATAAAACCAACTCAAGCTACAAGTAGCAGCTGCCATGGTCGAGATGCATCTGTGGTTGACGTCAACTTGCTCAGGACGGTGTGGTCCACGTGCTCAACCACAGCGACAACCACCAGGATGGCGGTGGCCACACGGACGACGACGTGCTCATGCAGGGCGGCCTCCTGCCGGTCCACGACGTGCTCCCGGGTGGCGGCACGCATGAGGTCGTCCACATCTGCTTCAACAAGACGCCGGCGTCCACATGGAGGACGAATTGCTTGCAGAGGGTGGCGTACACCGGGACAACGGCGTGTTGCCGACCTCGCAGAGGGCAACATCCACCTGGACGATGCTGTGCTGGTGGAGTGTGGCGTCCAGCCGAACGACGGCAAATAATGTGGCGAACGACGACAGCAACCAGCCACTCACTGATAGGTGTCCGTTCGGTACTAGGTTTGGCATGAACACAATTTGATTGACATGGAAATGCAAACTTGTAAGAATATACCACAAGTCTTTAGGCTTGTCACTTAGTTAGTTACACGTTGATTTGGGTGGCTGGAAATTAATTTATCTCCGAAATAAAATCAACAAGATTTCATGTTGTGAAGAATAGTACTATCTTCTACTCCTCCAACCTTTCGTACGATCTCTATTCTCCTCCACCGATTTTTTCCCAAAGAGATCACACCTCCTGGCTGTTTTTCTTCCTCCCAGCAGAAAACCGGGCGAGAAGAATCCGTGGTTATTTCATTCCACCGAAGGAAGGATCTCGCCACACCTCAATCGATAATTTCCAAAGATAGCCCACCTCCCATTTTTAATATTTCCTACCGATTTCCTGCCAAAACGAATGGCCGGAAAACCCAAAAAACAACGGAAACGATAACGCCCGAACGTCAGATTTTTGACGATTCGGGCCGAACGCGTTTTCTAACGTCGGATTATTTGCACCGATCTTAAAGCAGAAAAGATAGACACGTCAGCCAGAAAATTTGTTTGCTGAAACAGGCACTCGACCCAAACGTATTCTCTCCTCCCACTCGCGAGGCATCTTCTCCCTCGCGCCGCTCTTCTCCCACTCCACTCCTTTCTCCCTCGCGCGCTGCAGTCCCCTCCCGATCGGGCCAGAGCCGCCGCGACCGCGCACTTCCGGCGAGGATCCGGTGAGACGAGCCCGCAGCCCCTCGCGCCTCTTTCCTCTCCTACTCCCCCTCAGTCCTTCCTCCTCCTCTGTTTCCCTCTCTCAGATCTCATCTTCTCTGTACAGGAACCATGGCGGGAGGTCCATTTCCTCACGTGTGCGGCTCGGGTCTCCGCGGCGCCGCCCATCTTCGAACGGATCCGGCGTCCGCGTCCTGTACCGCCTCGCATCCGACCAAGCCGCCGCCGAACATGCCATCGCTGCGGCGAGCACCATCTCCGGTAGGATCCGGCGGGTCCAACCCCTGCAACAGCGACTCGCGCCGTCCGCGGGGAGCCTCTGCAGGTCATCTAACTAGTCCTGGGCATGGAGCTACGCCCAGGCGGCGGCCTGCCATGGCTGTCAGGAGCCCCGCCATCGTCGAGGTAGAACGCTGCTAGTGCGTTTAGGTATTTTTTTCTCAAGGCATGTTGCATCGTCATCTGCGTCCATCGTCGGCCAGTATTTCTAGCTCTAGATTTCTCAACAAGACTCAACTACCTCAGATTTTTTTTTGATTCAGAAGGTTTTCTAGATTACTGATGGAGAAGATTCATACTAGGACTACTGATTTGCCATCCCCCTGTATATTTTCATTTGAATTAAATTTGCCATACGCCGATTTTTGCATTGAAATGGGAATGGCTATACTACTGATGGAGAAGATTCATGTGCTCCCTTTTGATGTTTTTGACATGATTTTAGGAAAACATTTTTTTTGCCATCATGCATGCTACTCACATGGCAAAACATAGAATTAGAACCGTAGAATTATTTGTCTCTCTACAATTTGCCATGGCAACTTCCTGATGATAGCTTAGAATTATTGTCTCTATCTACAATTTGCCATGGCAACTTATCTGATAACACAACTTAGAATTTTTTTTCTATCTACATTTTTGCCATGGCAATTTTTGATAAAGACTTAGAATTATTTGTGTCTCTACATTTTGCCATGGCAACTTTCTAATAACAACTTAGAATTGTTGTCTCTATCTACAATTTTGCCATGGCAAATTTTCTGATAACTAACTTAGAATTAATTTCTTTTATTTGCAACCATGGCAAGTCTAGTCCATACATCTCGGTAAACTTAGTGCATGGACCATGGCAATATAGTCTTTTTTTGCCATGGGCACTTTTCACACATTTTTCCTTGGCATGTTATATAGTGACGATTTTAGTTGCTGTGATGGCAATTTTTCACTCAAGTTCACTATCTCCAAAATTGCCATGGCAATTTTAGCTTGTTTTTTTTCTGCCATGACCATGGAATTTTTTTTCTTCTTCTTTTCGCAACTTGCCAAAATTTCCTTTCTATGTAACGATGGCAAGTCTAGTCCATACATCATGGCAAACTTAGTGCATCGACCATGGCATGATGGCAATTTTCGATCCACATTTTTTGGTGTCTTTTATGTATATAGTAGAATACCATGTCAATAAATTTAACCCTTTTTTGCCATCACAATTTTCCCTTAATTGGCATGGCAAATTTAGCTAAATCGCATGGCAATTTTTAAATTTTATTGCCATGGCATTTCTTACTCTTTTATTTTGCCATGGCGATTTTGCAAAAAAAAATTCCTTGGCTAAATTACCTATATCGACATGGCAAATATTTAACTATTATTACCATGGCAATTTTTACTCTTTATTTGCCATGGAAATTTTTATTTGCCATGAAACTTTTTAATTATGGACCATGCCAAATGACCATGGCAATTTTTTAGGGACAATGTCGAACTTTTTTTCGGCATGGCAGAAATTGTTAGTGAATTTGCCATGGCAAATTCACTAGATGTCCCATGGCAAGTTTCTTTTTTTAGACAATGTCAAACTTTTTTTTATTATGGAATACAGCAAATTCACTAGATGTCCCATGGCAAGTTCACTTATATTCCCATGGCAAGTTTCTTTTTTCAAGACAATGTCAAACTTTTTTTTTATTATGGAATACGACAAATTCACTAGATGTCCCATGGCAAGTTCACTTATATACCCATGGCAAGTTTCTTTTTTCAAGACAATGTCAAACTTTTTTTCATTATGGAATACGACAAATTCACTAGATGTCCCATGGCAAGTTCACTTATATGCCCATGGCAAGTTTCTTTTTTCAAGACAATGTCAAACTTTTTTTTATTATGGAATACGGCAAATTCACTAGATGTCCCGTGGCAAGTTCACTTATATGCACATGGCAAGTTTCTTTTTGCAAGACAATGTCAAACTTTTTTTTATTATGGAATACGGCAAATTCACTAGATGTCTCATGGCAAGTTCACTTATATGCCCATGGCAATTTGGAATAATGGCAAACTTTCTTCTCCTTATACCATGGCAATTTCACTTTTTATGGACCATGGTAAATTTCTCTTTGGTTCGACTATGGCAAACTTTTTCTTTGATGGACCATGGCAATTTTCACCGAATTTTCACAGTTTAGAAAATGGCAATGGCAATTACTTCACCTTTTTTTTTGCCATGAGCTAATGACACTTTTTACATGTTCTCTTTCTGCATTATAATCAACTTACAAATTTGTCATTACAAAGATCATTTCTTTTTCATAGCCATGTCAATGTTATTAGATCATTTGCCATAATTTTATAGATTTTGTTTTTTAACTTATCAATGAACTATGTTCATAGACATTTAAAAAAAAATTGCCATGTCAATGTATTTTTTGTCTTCTCAGAATGTGTCGTCAGCTAGAGAATAAAAAGTTCAAAATTTTCCATGTACATTTTTCGTCTATACTTTTGCCATGATAACAAGTTTGCTGTAATTTCTTGGAATCATGGCAACCTGAATTGGTCGATCACGGCAATTTTATATTCAAAATATATGAAACTTAATTTTCATAGCCATGGCAATTTATTTCTAGTTCGATGACAATTTTAGTTTCTTAATAGACAATGGCAAATTTTATTTTTACCCAAGAGCATGGCAAATTTATTTTTTAAGACATGGCAACTTTATTTTCATATGCACAGCTACTTTAGTTTTTCATGGACCCGTGGCAAATTTATTTTTCATGCCATGGCAAATTTGGTGTTGACAGCTCACTATTGGCAACTATATGATTTTTGTTCAACACACATGGAAAATTAGTCTACCATCGCAATCAGTTTTCGCCATGCTTTTTTCTGTTGAAGTTGCCATCGTCCCATTTTTTGAATATATCTTGGTAATTATTATTTTCATTTTTTCATTATTCTCAGAAAAAGCTGGGCTGTTCTTTTTTCGTGGGGCCCATCTGTAGTACCATTTTTGGGCAATTTTTCACTAGTTTATGTTCAAAGTTGATTGTAATGGGCCTAGAGGCCACGACGGGCTGGTTGGCTTGACTGTTCGGGCTACAAGCAGATCGAACCGAACGATTGTGTTCGATCGGATCGCTGCTCCCTGCCGAACCTTTCGTTCGGTCTGGGATGTCTCCAGACCGAACGTCAGGTGGATATCGGGGTCCAAAAACAAAGCCCACCCCACCCGTTCCTCCTCCTTTCATACTAGCCGCATGCACGATCTGCAAGGAAAGAAAAACACACGTGAATACGTGATGCCGCCGCCGCCCCGGTGAGCCACGCCTAGCAGAATTGGAGGACGACGGCGGCAAGTAGTGGGTGGCCGGATGGAAGTTGCAGGTATTTCTCATCTCCATGCCATCCTCAACATCAGAGATTTCCTCGCCATCACTTCTCTACTCTATCCGAGGGATCGTTCCTATCTCACCCTTTTTTCTTTCTCTAGGTCGAGATCGAGATATAGAGGGGCTGACCGGGAGTGATGCCGGTGGGGTGGTGGATGTGTGTGGCGGCGTGGTTGGAGCGCGAAGAGGGGCGTTGACGTCGTGGTGGAGGCGGACGTCGCCATGACCGAGCGCTGGGGAAGCTGTTGGTGTCATTGTGCACGCGGTCGGGCGCCTCCTCTAGCAGAGTCAGACATCGGTCGGGTCATGGCTGGTAGGCGAGCTAACAGTCAGGGCATGCATCGTCCTCACTAAGTCGCCGTCGGCCATAGAACGATTTTGTGGTGCACAAGGGAGGCACGAATAGTTGCCAAGTTCCCGGGTTGATGGGATCGAGGAATGGAACGAGGGTCGAGGATCGTTGTGTGCCAAAGACGGCAACGACGAGGGTATACATCTTTCAAACGCCCGACAGATGGATCTCGTCCCTAAATCAGCGTGAGAGTCTCAAAAAAGATATAGTCGATTGATTCCATTGTACTGGTACTGAGGTAGCATATCGCTAATTAGATGGCTTTGATCCTAGCTGCAACAACTCTTTAAGAGCATCTACAGCCGGGCGCCTCAAATCCGTCTCAAACGCCTGGGCGGGCTGACCGGTCACAAAAAATCGACCCGGCCGGGCGTCTCAAACGGGCCTCAAACGCCCGGACTGACCGGCACCCCTCATATCCAGCACAAATATGGGGCGGATATGGGGCGGTCTGGGCGCGTCAGGGCGCGCCCGCCACGTGGGCTTGGCCCATGCCTGCCCCACAAATATCGCCGTCCGGAAAACCCTAGACCGCAGTCAATCCCAAATCCACTCACTCCCCTCTCCGTCCACTCCACTTTCGATCCCCTCCAAACGCATCCGATGGCCGGCGACCGAAGCAGCGCTGCCTCCGGTGGGGACCCCGGCTCCGACGACGACTGGGCTAGCCTGCTGCGCGAAGCGGAGCCCGACGATGTGGAGGAGGTCGCCCTCCGCATCGCATTGAGGCGTTCGGTCATCGACCAAGGCGGATCCGGCAGCGGCGGATCCACTTCGTCAGCGCCCGGCACCCGTCGACGCAGCGCCGGCGATGTCGCCGGCCCTTCCCGCCCGGCGCGCAGCTCCGGCCACTACGCTCCGCTCCTCCAGGTACGCCGCCCACCACCAGCACCCTCTGCTCCGGAGGTGGTCCCCGGCCACCGCTGGGTCCTCGTGCCCGCGCCGGGCCAGCGCGCACTCGGACGCCCGAGTCGGAGGCACGAGCAGCCCGGCGCCAACGGCAGCGGGTGAGGGAGAGGGCAGCGGCGTCCGAGTCGATGTCCGTGCGCCGGCCCCCCGCGAGCGCGCCGGTCGATCCTGAGGCAGCGCTCCTCGCGTCTGTCCTCCGCCGCTCTCTCACGACGGCGGAGACGGATGCGCGGCGCCTCCGCCGCAAGAATGCCAAGGCGCTCCGACTCGCCATCGAGTCGTCGGAGCGCGAGGCAACAAAGGAGGCGGCGGCGAAGGCGAAGGCGGCCCGCCATGCGAAGGAGCAGGACCGCCTGCTCCGCAGGCTGTCGGGCATGAGGTGCAGCTCCGACTCGGATATGACGGACGGCTCCACCTCCAGCTCCGACGACGACGCGCCTCCGCACGCCGACGCCTACACGGAGGAGGGGCACAGCCGCGCCGACGACCGGAAGGGGAAGGTGCCGGCGAGGAAATGGTGATTTCCTACGCCCTTCCTCGTTCTGTTTATATTTTATCTATGTTTAAGTAGTTTGTAGTATGGATTTGCACTGTCCGCCGTTGAACTCTGATGAATTATGTTCCTTTTGTTTGGCTGATCCGATGAACTGCGCTTTGATCATGTGTTTTACGTAGCGTTGCATGAATTGCATGGTTTTGAGGTTTCGGATATGAGGGACGCGAGTGTGGAAGACAAAATAGAAGGCGTGCCCGGTCAGTGCCCGTGGACGCACCCGTGCGCGTCCACGGGCGTTTGAGGGGTCGGATTTGCCCATCGCGGCTGTAGATGCTCTAACTGCGTTGGCTATACATGGCAGCCCTTTATCTATGTTGTCCATGCATGGCATCCAGCAAAATATTCAAGAGAAGTTCTAATTGTCCTTCAGGGCAACAACAAAATGTCTACCGCTGAAGTTGTCACAACAGCTTGAGGCAACATTGACAAGAGGGAGCCGCCGGCCTATTCACTTCAGCACTTCGGCGCCACGTCTCCGCAACAACGCCGCCGCTGACTGCCGCGGCAGCTCGCCTGGTCGGTTGCACAAAGCCGGCTTTCTGGTGCGACACAACGGAAGCACGATATGGGACTATGGGCCGCCGGGCACCACGTTCATGACGGTGGAAGGCGGATGCCATGGACTCCTGGTAAGTCTCGACATCTCCATGAATCAATCTTTCAATCCAGTTGCCGATGGCGAGTTGGGTCGAGATCCAATGTTTGAGGTAGCTGAATCGAAACCGTGAACCTAGGGTTCCGGGGTCGCGTTCCTGCCATCGAATCATGTCATCCCCTGTGTCGTCTCCAAACCCCGATCCGGGCCGATGTTGCCGGTACACGGTACGTGGCACCGTTCTCCGTTTCCGGCAACTACTATGATTGACTTAACCAGGCTGGAGCCGAAGGACACAGAGTCTTATCGCATGATCGGCCATGGCGCACATGGCCGGATGCATCTTCTTCGACACCTTTCCATCTCTGTCCAACCTGGTAGCGATTTCGTCACGTGAGATGATTGCTAGATCAGACATTTGTTTTAGAGTGTTCCCGGTTGAGTGTGTGCACGATTTGCCAAATTGCAGTTGATCCCGGTTAGACTTTCTTGATTCTAGGGAATATTTAGCTATGTAGATGCAAAGAGTTCCAGCACATCTTTCTAGAATCGTGCATGCATGGGCACATGTTAATGCGATCAAGGCATTAGTTGTTTTCGCCTGTACATCAGTCATTCGATAAATTGCCGGAGCAGTAACACTACTTGTTAATTGCTTTATATCTCGATTTTGTTTTGTTGTTGAAGGCAGCAAGTGCAAACAGTCAGGAGCAATTTAGTATGCGACCGCCGTGGGTGATACTGAATTTGTGGTTATATAATGGAAATCATGTACACATATTTCTGAATTATAATAATATAGTCACATGTATGTATATATTTTTTGGTATTTTGTGGCAACGCATGGGCACACATATTTCTGAACAAATTATAACATATGCAAGAATAAGTATCAGAATGCCATGGTGCCCATGTCAACTCTAGCAGCGGATTAAGAACTTTACCATGTGAAGTCATTTTTTGTTTTTATACAAAGTATAACCATTAATTTGTGTGCTCCAGGGTGATGGAGTAAATGAGTCAGAGTTAATTGCAAGAAACCACCACATTTGGGGCTTCTTCTGCGGAAAACAACGTGGTCCCTAATTTTTTGCAAGAGCCACCGCACATTCGGTAAACTTTTTGCAAATTGCACTGATCGGTTGATTTAGAGCGTTTGACGTCGTTTCCGACAGGTGGGACCCGAAATAGATGATGTGGCGTAACGGACAGGCGGACAGCGCCATTTGCTTAATACGATGCTGTCGGCTCACGTCGGAAAGACCGACCGCGTCACTCTCTCTCGCTCGCTCCCCTCCCGCGTGCTCCCCAGATGGCGACGGCGAAATCAGGCGGCGGTGGCGCTTCCGCTGGCAAAGCTCCAGGCGGTGGTGATGGAGATCCACCCGAGGTGTGCGGGAGCTCTAATCCTTCTCAGGCGCCGCCTCCTCCCCAACCGCCAGCGCCGGCAAAATCAATTGAGTACGCGGCGGCTAGTGCGTTCGCCGAGGCCGTGAAGGCAAATCCGACGGGTAGCCACAACTTTGCCTACTCCTTCGGTGGCGTGGTGTAAGTTCTCCATCTCTACTCTCTCTTGTCCCGATTTGGATTCTAGGGTTAGGGTTCTACTGTTCTAGGGTTAATAGGTTGTACTGTTTTACAGTTCTAGGGTTCAAGGGCGTTAGGATTGTGCTTATAGCACTTTAGTTGTTATATTGTCATTGTTAATTAATTGAATTACAATGAGGAGCTGTGACTGCGATTTAAATCAAATTCAGTAAATGTGTGCCACTGTGACTTACAATGAATTAAATTAGTTTGTGTAAATTGTTGTAATATTTGGGTATGAAATTTAGAATAACATTTTAACTCAACTTTTGACTTGTATTTCAGTTAACAGAATTTTGAACTGTACTTTTGAGTGACATTTCAGTTAACTGAATGTTTAACTATAGTTTTGAGTGACATTACAATTAACTGAATAGTTAATTGTACTTTTGAGTGACATTTTAGCTAACTGAATTTTTAACTGTAGTTTTGAGTGACATTTCAGTGAACTGAACAATGACTGTAAATTATGAGTGCACATTGAACTGAATTGTTTAACTGCAACCTATTTGTAGATTGGATGATGAAGTTTGGGAAGTGAGATTCCATTTCTTCGACAGAGATAATTTGGAAAGAACTATTAGCTTATCAGACATAACATACTGGAATTTGATTGCACTAATAGAGATAGAAGGCTATAGTTCCAGAGATTTTATGTATTATGTCAGAGATCCAGGTGTTGGGGTGTCAGGAATGGAAGAATTAACTGATGATGACAAGGTGGATGAAATGCTGGATGACATAGCTAGTAAAGGAAACAATGTGGTTAATACAATTGTTATGAGAAGTGATGCACCAACACTAGCTGATTTGAACATTGGTCATGTTTATGAAGAGCAGGTTCCCTTGTCTGAAATAGGTGTACCACTTGTTTATGAGATAGATACATCAGGAGTGCTTTTCCCTAGTCCATTGAAGCCCAAACCACAACCAATCAAGGTTAGTAACTGATACGTCTCCAACGTATCTATAATTTTTGATTGTTCCATGCTGTTATATTATCAATCTTGGATGTTTTTATAAGCATTTACAGCAATTATATATTATTTTTAGAGACTAACCTATTAACTTAGTGCCCAGTGCCAGTTGCTGTTTTCTGCCCTGTTTTTGTTTTACAGAAAATCAATACCAAACGAAGTACAAATGCAACGAAACTTTTTTGAGATTTTTTATTGGCCAAGATAAACACTAGAAGCTTCGGGAGAGGGCCAGAAGACCCAGGAGGTGGCCACGAGCCACCAGGGCGCGCCTGGGGGGGGGGGGGGTGTGGGGGCAGGCGTGCCCTGGTGCCTCGTGGGCCCCCCTTTGCTCCGTTTGACCTAATTCCAGCACTATAAATTCAGAAAAAATCAGAAATCCTCAGGGGAGTCCACGAAATACTTTTTCTGCCGCCGCAAGTTTCTGTTCTAGAGAGATCCCATCTGGAGGCCTTCTCCGGTACTCCGCCGGAATGGGAATCGATCACGGAGGGGCTCTACATCAACCTTGCTGCCCTTCCGATGATGCGTGAGTAGCTTACCATAGACCTTCGGGTCCATAGGCAGTAGCTAGATGGCTTTTTCTCTCTTTTTGATCTTCAATACAATGTTCTCCTCGATGTTCTTGGAGTTCTATCCGATGTAATCACTTTTTGCTGTGTGTTTGTTGGGATCCGATGAATTGTGAGTTTATGATCAGATTATCCATGAAATTATTTGAGTCTTTGCTGCACTCTTTTATGCATGATTATTATAGCGTCGTATTTCTTCTCCGATCTATTGATTTGGTTTGGCCAACTGAGTTGATTTATCTTGCCATGGGAAATGGGAAAAGGTGCTTTGTAATGGGTTCGATCTTGCGTTGCTCAATCCCAGTGACAGAAAGGGACATGACGCGTATGTATCATTGCTATTAAGGGTAAAAAGATGGGGTTTATTCATACGTGAGTTTATCTTGTCTACATCATGTCATCGTTCTTAAGGCGTTACTCCGTTCTTTATGGACTTAATACACTAGATGCATGCTGGATAGCGGTCGATGTGTGGAGTAATAGTAGTAGATGCAGGCAGGAGTCGGTCTACTTGTATTGGACGTGATGCCTATATACATGATCATTGCCTTGGATATCATCATGATTATTTTCTTTTCTATCAATTGCCCAACAGTAATTTGTCTACCCACCGTATGCTATTTTCTTGAGAGAAGCCTCTAGTGAAACCTATGGCCCCCGGGTCTATCAAAATCATATTACTAAAACCCTAAAAATATTGCTATCATTTTCTTTTATTTATTTTATTTTTTATTTTTGTTTCAATCTATCTATCTATCACATACAATTTAATCTTGCAATTGACCGCCGAGAGATTGACAACCTCTCGTTTGCGTTGGGTAAAAGGATTTGTTGTTTGTGTGCATGTGCTGCTAACGAGGTATTGCGTGATTCTCCTACTGGTTCGATAACCTTAGTTTCATAACTGAGTGAAATACTTATCTCTACTGTGTTGCATCATCCCTTCCTCTTCGGGGAAAATACCAACGCAAGCTACAAGTACCAGGAAGAATTTCTGGCGCCGTTGCCGGGGAGACATCATCAACATATATCAAGTACCTTTGCATAAACTCTCATCTCCTTGCATTTACTTTATTTGCCATTTGCCACTCGTTTTCATCTCCCCCACTTCTAAAACGTTTTTACAAAAATACAAAAATATTTTACGTTTGCCTTTTGCTTGTTTGCTTGCTTGTTATCTTGTTTGCATAGTCACGATGTCTCAAGAAAGTACAAAATTGTGTGATTTTTCCAATACTAATAATAATGATTTTATTAGTACTCCGATTGCTCCTCCCGCCGCTAGTGCGGAGACTTGTGATATTAATGCCGCTTTGCTAAATCTTGTCATGAAAGATCAATTTTCCGGTAGTCCTAATGAAGAAGCTGCATCCCATCTTAACACTTTCATAGAATTGTGTGACATGCAAAAGAAAAAAGATATGGATAATGATATTGTGAAATTAAAATTATTCACATTCTCATTGAGGGATCGTGCAAAAATTTGGTTCTCATCTTTACCACGAAATAGTATCGATTCTTGGGATAGGTGTAAAGATGCTTTTATTACTAAGTATTTTCCTCCTGCGAAATTTATTTCTCTTAGAAATCAAATTATGAATTTTAAACAACTTGATCATGAACATGTTGCCCAATCTTGGGAGAGGATGAAATTAATGATAATAAATTGCCCTACTCATGGTTTAAATTTATGGATGATCATACAAAAAAATTATGCGGGATTAAATTTTGTTTCCATAAATCTTTTAGATTCCACAGCGGGTGGTACTTTTATGGAAATTACTTTGGGGGAAGCTTCTAAATTGCTTGATAATATTATGGCAAATTATTCACAATGGCATACTGAAAGAACTCCTACTAGTAAAAAGGTGAATTCTATTGAAGAAATTAATGCTTTGAGTGATAAAGTTGATGCGCTTATGAAATTGGGTGCTAGCGTTTCCACAATTCCTTTGTTCTTTGATTGAGTGCACTTCTTTGTTACAATCCATGTTAAATTCACCCAACGCTTATGAGCAAAACAAGGCTTTTACTAAACACATCGTAGAAGCGATGATGAAAGCGTTAGAAGAAAAGCTAGAAATAGAGATTTCAATTCCTAGAAAATTATATAATGAATGGGAACCCACCATTAAATTAAAAATTAAAAATTATGAGCGCAATGCTTTATGGTATTTGGGTGCTAGCGTTTCCACAATTCCAAAATCTCTATGTGATGTGCTAGGTTTTACCAATATAGATGAATGTTCTCTTAATTTGCATCTTGCAGATTCTACTATTAAAAAACCTATGGGTAGAATTAATGATGTTATTATTCTTGCAAATATAAATTATGTGCCCGTTGATTTTATTGTTCTTGATATTGAATGCATCCTTCTTGCCCCATAATACTTGGTAAACCGTTCTTACGAACTATAGGTGCCGTTATTGATATGAAAGAAGGGAATATAAAATTTCAGTTTCCACTAAAAAGGGTATGGAACATTTCCCTAGGAAGAAAATTAAAGCACCATATGAATCAATTATGAGGGCCACTTATGGAATCAACTTGAAAGATGACAATACTTGAAACTATGCATTATGCCTAACTAGGGGCATAAAACAATAGCGCTCGTTGGGAGGCAACCCAATGAATAAAATAATTTTTCTGTTATTGTGTGTTTTCACATTTATGCTACTGGTATGAATGTGTTTTTGTGTTTTTAATTAGTGTTTTTGCCAAGTAAAGCCTTTAGGATGATCTGGAGGATAATATAATTGATGCTGTTTGGAAAACAGAAAGTTTTGCGTCCAGTGCCCGAATTTTGTTTCTGTATTAGAGCGTCAGAAAAATCTGAAATTTTTACAAAGTATTGGTATATGAATTTCCCACGTTGTCCTAATTTTTAATAATTTTTGGAGTTACAGAAGTATGGCTTTTAAATATATTGCTACAGACTGTTCTGTTTTTGACAGATTCTGTTTTGATGCAGTACTTTCTTGTTTTGATGAATCTATGGATTGAATCTGGGGGTATAAGCCATGGTGAAGTTAGAGTACAGTAGGTATAACGCAAAAATAAAATATGAATGGGTTTGCAACAGTACTTAAAGTAGTGATTTATTTTGTTATGCTAACGGATCTCACGAAGGTTTTGTTGAGTTTCGTGTGATTGAAGTTTTCAAGTTTTGGGTGAGATCACGATGGATGAAGGAATAAGGAGTAGCAAAAGCCTAAGCTTGGGGATGACCGAGGCACCCCAAGGTAATATTCTAGGAAGACTCAAGCATCTAAGCTTGGGGATGCCCCGGAAGGCATCCCCTCTTTCTTCTACCAACCATCGGTAATTTTACTTGGAGCTATATTTTTATTCGTCACGTGATATGTGTTTTCCTTGGAGCGTCTTATATTATATGAGTCTTTGGTTTGTTTGCTTTTTAGTTTGTCACAATCATCTTTGCTGAACACACCTATATTGAGAGAGCCACACGTTTATCATCATTTGTTAGAATACTCTATCTGCTTCACTTAAATTTTTTGAGCTAGGCAGTTGCTCTAGTGCTTCACTTAAATCTTTTTGAGCACGGAGGTGGCTATATTTTGAAGAAATAAACTCTCATGCTTCACTTATATTATTTTGAGAGTTTATTGAAATTTTGAAGAAATGAATTCTCATGCTTCACTTATATTATTTTGAGAATTGATAAGATTGAAATTTTGAAGAAATATTTGCACTCCCATGCTTCACTTAAATCTTTTTGAGAGTTGATGATAGTAACGTTAATTTGCACAAGATATGAATTTGGTCCCAAAGTGATGAATATTCAAGAGGGATATAATAAAAAAATTATATAGATCATTGGATATGATAAGCGTGATTCCTTACAATAGTTTTGCGATATGGAAATGATAATATGTTAGTGAGTAATTGTGATTTAGTAAGAATATTAGTGTTAAGGTTTGTGATTCCCTATGCATGCACGTCAAGTCAATAGTTATGCAAAGAAATTATATCCTACTTATGGTGCATTATTCGGTGTTAGTTATGTTCAGTGCATGTTTATGACCATTTTCGTTTTTTGGTTGGTTGCTTCCCAATCTTTTGCTAGGCTTCATTTGTACTAAGTGGAAATACTGCTTGTGCATCCAAAATCCTTAAACCCAAATTGTGCCAAATGAGTCCACTATATCTACCTATATGCGGTATTTCAAGGCCGTTCCAAGTAAATTTGCGTGTGCCAACTCTAATTTTCAAAATAATTTTTCCGTTTTGTGTGTCCGTACCGCTCATGAAGCGGCAGTGGGTAGCCATTATTTTCCATGCTAGGTGTGTTATTCTCACGATGAGTGTTTATGCACTTGTCATTGCACGAGAGAATGGTTGGTAATAGGGATGCCCAGTCCCACAATGAAATCAAAAATTAATAACAACAAAATTCCTTGGAAAGTGTTGGTATGGAGGGCACCCGTGGATACGGCTAGCCATGGATTGTGAAAGAATGGTGGAAAGGAAATAAACTTTACTTTCTGTTTGGGAACCACCTATGATGTGTCTAGCATGGAAAATATTGGGAATTCTCGGTCGTTTTCGTTGACAGGAAAAGCATGCCTCTCAAAATATTTTATCTCTTTAATTTCAGCTTTGAGCACTGGCACATTTGACAAATCTCTGCTTCCCTCTGCGAAGGGCCTATCTATTTATTTTTATGCAATTTTTATTTTATTTGAGTCTCCATCTTCTCTTATAAAGCACCAACTAGAGAGCATTATTGTCATACTTGTGCATTGTGTGTAGCTAATATTTGAGTGTGTTTCGTGAATGGATCAATGATTGAGCATAATGGGCTAGGGATAACTTTCTTTAGCGTTGATATTTTGAAAGACATGGTTGCTTGTTAGCATGGTTGAGTATTTATATCTTCATGTCAAATTATAGACTATTGCTTTGAATCATTCAAGTCCAATGTCCATGCTACAAAAGAAAAGAATATGTGATGAATATGATAGGCAGCATTCCACATCAAAAATTCTATTTTTATCATTTACCTACTCGAGGACGAGCAGGAATTAAGCTTGGGGATGCTGATACGTCTCCAACGTATCTATAATTTTTGATTGTTCCATGCTGTTATATTATCAATCTTGGATGTTTTTATAAGCATTTACAGAAATTATATATCATTTTTGGAGGCTAACCTATTAACTTAGTGCCCAGTGCCAGTTGCTGTTTTCTGCCCTATTTTTGTTTTAGAGAAAATCAATACCAAACGAAGTCCAAATTCCACGAAGCTTTTTGGAGATTTTTTATTGGCCAAGATAAACACTAGAAGTTTCGGGAGTGGGCCAGAAGACCTAGGAGGTGGCCACGAGCCACCAGGGCGCGCCTGGGGGGGGCAGGCGCGCCCTGGTGCCTCGTGGGCCCCCCTTTGCTCCGTTTGACCTAATTCCAACACTATAAATTCAGAAAAAATCAGAAACCCTCAGGGGAGTCCACGAAATACTTTTTCCGCCGCCGCAAGTTTCTGTTCTGGAGAGATCCCATCTGGAGGCCTTCTCCGGTACTCCGCCGGAGGGGGAATCGATCACGGAGGGGCTCTACATCAACCTTGCTGCCCTTCCGATGATGCATGAGTAGTTTACCACAGACCTTCGGGTCCATAGGCAGTAGCTAGATGGCTTCTTCTCTCTTTTTGATCTTCAATACAATGTTCTCATCGATGTTCTTGGAGTTCTATCCGATGTAATCACTTTTTGCGGTGTGTTTGTTGGGATCCGATGAATTGTGAGTTTATAATCAGATTATCCATGAAATTATTTGAGTCTTTGCTGCACTCTTTTATGCATGATTATTATAGCCTCGTATTTCTTCTCCGATCTATTGATTTGGTTTGGCCAACTAAGTTGATTTATCTTGCCATGGGAAGAGGTGCTTTGTAATGGGTTCGATCTTGCGTTGCTCAATCCCAGTGACAGAAAGGGACATGATGCGTATGTATCATTGCTATTAAGGGTAAAAAGATGGGGTTTATTCATACGTGAGTTTATCTTGTCTACATCATGTCATCGTTCTTAAGGCGTTACTCCGTTCTTTATGGACTTAATACACTAGATGCATGCTGGATAGCGATCGATGTGTGTAGTAGTAGTAGTAGATGCAGACAGCCTATATACATGATCATTGCCTTGGATATCATCATGATTATTTGCTTTTCTATCAATTCCCAACAGTAATTTGTCTACCCACCGTATGCTATTTTCTTGAGAGAAGCCTCTAGTGAAACATATGGCCCCCGGGTCTATCAAAATCATATTACTAAAACCCTAAAAATATTGCTACCATTTTCTTTTATTTATTTTATTATGTATTTTTGTTTCAATCTATCTATCTATCACATACAATTTAATCTTGCAATTGACCGCCGAGAGATTGACAACCTCTCGTTTGCGTTGGGTGTAAGGATTTGTTGTTTGTGTGCAGGTGCTGCTAACGAGGTGTTGCGTGATTCTCCTACTGGTTCGATAACCTTGGTTTTATAACGGAGGGAAATACTTATCTCCAATGTGCTGCATCATCCCTTCCTCTTCGGGGAAAATACCAACGCAAGCTACAAGTAGCAGTAACACACAGGAGAGCTCATGTTTGTTGAAGCTCAAGGGCCATTCTGAACCAGAATTTGCATTGGACTTTGGTGATGAGAGACATGAGTATTTCATGGAGACAGACCAAGAGCAAGAGCAGATTGAGCAGATGATGGAGCAGAAGAGGAATGAAGAGATTGAGAAGTTCAGGAGCAATAAGAAACAAAGAGAGAAATACAAGGCAGCCAAAAGAAAACTTCCAGAGTTGCTTGCTGAAGAGTACACTGATAGTGACAGTGATAGTGAACTTCTAGGAGATGAGGACATACTAGCTAAGATTGAGGCAATGAAGAGGCATAGAGATGACCCACTCAATCACTTTGAAGGAGACACTGATGTGGAAGAGCTATATGAACCAAATGAGGAGGGGGGGGGGAGGATGAAGCAGCAGAGGATGAGGCAGTACAGGAGGAGCCAACAGAGGAGAGCATGAGAGGAGGAAGCAGCAGCACTGGAGGAAGTCAGAGGAAGGGGCCAACAACCAGATCTCATGCAAGTCTTGATCCAATCATAGAGGAAGATTGGTTACCTTCCTCTGATGAGGAGAGCAACCCAGGTGACTTAAGTCAGGAAGAGAATGATGGGGCTCAGCTACCACCTTTTAAGCAACCAAATTGTGGGAAGAGTAGGGCCAAAAAGAAGAAGCCCAGAATTTGGTATGATGAGAAGAGAGAGAACCCACAGGAGCAATTTGTCAAGAAACTATGTTTCCTAGATGTGAAGCAATTCATTCTTACATTTCACATCTCACAGAACAGGAACTACTCCTTTCATAGGAACTGTTCAGATAGGGTTATTGTAGTTTGAAGTACTGAAGACTGTCCTTTTTTCATTGTTGCTTCTCAAATTGCACATGAGAGGACATTTTGTATAAAGAAAATGAACTTGTATCACAATTGCCCTGCTGTAGGAGAGAGCACCAAGGTGACTGCAAGGTGGTTGGCACATGAATGTGAGCAACAGTTGAGGTCAGACATCAACACACCAGTCCAGACAATAATGGACAATTTGAAGAAAAAAATGGAATAGAAGTGTCCATTCACATGGCCTATAGGGCAAGGAAAGCAGCTAAGAGTGTTGTCCAAGGAGATCAGAAGGCACAATACACAAGGATAAGGGATTACCTACAAGCTATGTTGGATACCAATCCAGGCAGTAGATGCATTGTTACAACAAAGCATCTGAAGGCACATCCTAGCATAAATCCTAGATTCCATGGATTGTTCATGTGCCTGAATGCTTGCAAAGAGGGTTTCCTAAATGGCTGCAGACCCTTTATAGGTACTTATGTTGTTCTGTTAGTGTCCTCATAAGTATTTATGTTGTTCTGTTACGAATGTGATATGTGCTACTGTAGGAGTTGATGGCTGCTTCATAAAGTTGACCATAGGGCAGCAAATCTTGGCTGCAACTGGAAGAGATGGTAATAACAACATTTATCCCATTGCATTTGCAATTGTGGACAAGGAAGACACCACAAGTTGGTCCTGGTTTCTAACACAACTTAAGTATGCTCTTGGTGGTGAGTCAGGGAAGTATGGCTACTACACTATCATATCTGATAGACAAAAGGTACCTCATACATGAGCATTATTTTTATGTAGTACAATTTCACATTACACCTTGCTTAGTAGTGTCACAATGTGTCTTGTTACATCATATTTAAACATTAGTTCTTTAAAACAGGGCCTTCTTAAAACAATAAACAATGTATTCCCAAATTGCCCACAGAGATTCTGCCTTAGACATATTTATCAGAACTTTCAAACTGCTGGCTTTAGAGGTGAAGAGTTAAAGAAATACATGGATCAGGCTAGTTATTCATACACTAAGCATGGATATGATGTAGCAATGGATGGCATGAAAAGAGAGTGCGAGGTAGCTTGGAAATGGCTTACTAAGATACCCAAAATACATGGGCTAGACATGCCGTGGACAAAAACTGTAAAACTGACTTGGTTGTCAACAATATTAGTGAAGTTTTCAACAAGATGATACTAGATGTCAGAGGCAAACCAATTAAAACCATGGTTGATGGGATCAGGAAGAAGTTGCTAGTTAAGTTCAATGCCAATAGGACAAAGACTGAGACAGCAAAGTGGCAGATATGCCCAACATATGCTGAAAAGCTGGAAGAAGCAAAACATCATTCCAGATATTGTCAGTCAATCAAAGCTGGACCTGATCTATACCAGCTTACAAGTGGAGAAAGTTCATATGCAGTGAATCTGCAATTGTATACATGTGGTTGTAGGAAATGGGACATGACTGGGGTTCCTTGCAATCATGGTGTTTCTGCAATTCACAAGGCTAAACTACACCCAGAAGATTTTCTCAATGATTTATTCAAGAAACCCATGTACCAAGAAGCCTACAATCCAATTTTCTACCCTGTGCCTGGGCCTGATCTATGGCCAAAGACTGGGACCCCTGACATAGAGCCACCAGTTTTCAAAGAAAAGCCAGGAAAGAAGCAGACTAATAGGAGAAAGAATCAGTTTGAGAAGCCAGCTCCCAAGGAGACTTCTAGGATGCGTTCAATCACTTGTAGTAATTGCATCTTGACAGGGCATAGGTACACTAGTTGCCACAAAGCTCTTAAGCCAGTCCTGGCAATGAGAAGGAACCAGCACCAGGTTGTTTTGTACAAACCTCAGTTACTGCTAATATTTTTAATATTATGTTCTAATCTGTCTATGTTGTCACTGTAGGAAAACAGGAGAGTTGATCCAACAAGGGCAACAACCAGAGCAGCTCCTGCATTGCCTAGGGCAGCTACATCAGCTGCTGCAGCAGCAAGGGCAGCAGCTAGAGCTCCACCAGCTCCTAGGGCAGCTACATCAGTTGCTGCAGCAGCCAGAGCTCCACCAGCACCAAGGGCAACTCCATCAGCTCCTGCAGCACCAAGGGCGCCAAGTAAGCCTCCACCAGCTCCAAGGGCAGCTCCATCAGCTCCTGCTGCAACTAGGAGAGCTGCAAGGGTAGCAAGTACTGCTGCATCTTCTGCTGCTAGGCCAAGTACCTCTACAGCTTCTGCTAGGCCAAGGGCAAGGAAAAAATTCATACCACCAAGAGCTACAAGTACTAGAAGAGTCAGAAAACCATCTTATAAGATGTCTGAGTGGTTCAATTGTTCTAAGGGCAGCAAGTAAGTTGATGATGTTGATGTTGAAAATAGCTGTTACTTTGTGATGTTGAAAACATGTTTATTCTGCCTATTTTGGCTAGTTTGTGATGGCACAATGTAAGTTACCTAATTATGCTTGTGATGAAGACTTTGATGATGAGGCTATGAGAACTATGATTTTGTGTTTATGATGATGATCATGCTGTTATGATGATGATCATGTTGTTATGATAATGATCTTCTTGTTATGATGATGACCTCGGCGTTGACAAAACCCTAAATGGATCACTTTGGTCATTTAGGGTGCCTCGGCGTCGACAAAACCCTAAATGGAACACTTTGGTCATTTAGGGTGCCTCGGCGTCGACAAAACCCTAAATGGAACACTTTGGCCATTTAGGGTGCCTCGGCGTCGACAAAACCCTAAATGGAACACTTTGGTCATTTAGGGTGCCTCGGCGTCGACAAAACCCAAAATGAATCACTTTAATGTTTAATATTCTATGATATATTATAGCCGCCGAATGTTAACACAAAGCCAAAATTAAATTTTGAGTCGTGGGAGAGGGACACTAGTGGAAAAACGGGATTTAGTCCCGGTTGGAAACGGCCTTTAGTCCCGGGTCACCAACCGGGACAACTAAATCGGGACTAAAGGCCCCCACCCTTTAGTCCCGGTTGGCCACGACCCGGGACTAAAGTCCCTCCACGTGGCCGCGAGCGCGCGCCGGGGGCTGGAGGACCTTTAGTCCCGGTTGGTGACACCAACCGGGACTAAGGCCCCTCCACGTGGCCGCGAGCTAGCGCCGGGGGCTGAAGGACCTATTGTCCTGGTTGGTGTCACCAACCGGGACTAATGATTTTGTGTTGGGATTTAGGGTTTATGGTTTATTGTTCCTTTTCATTTTGTGTTTTCCATTCAATTCTTTTTCATTTCAAACATATTTTACGCTACTACATACTATACACGTTATGCATATATAATATAATTTCTCGTACGACCATACATATATCATATAATTTTGCGTACGACCATACATATATATATATATATATACAATTTGGTATATACAATTTCTCCTATAATTTGCAGATCATTACATGCAGGCATTAGGTGCAATGGTATTCTCCGCTTTCAGATATGACCTCCGTAAGCAAAAATCCCGCAATTTCCTCTTGAATTGCTCGTATGCGGTTCTCTGGTAGGAGCTTATCCCGCATCTCGTCAATCTTTAAAGAAGGAGATCAATATGAATATATTAGTTGTGTGTATATATATTAGATCATCATAAAAAAAATTGTGAATAGTGTTTACGTACCCGAAGTTGTCTTACATCTCTGCGCCATTCGGTCGTAATGCGAATGTTCTCGCAAACGTAGTATGCACATAAATTAGTCCCCTGTTGCTGCCTCATGCACTTTGCGAGAATAGAATTCAATCAGATAATAATCAAGCATGATAATGGTATTGAAACTAGAATTAAAGAGATGCGCGGACCTAGCTAGTACTACTTAATTACCATGGTCTGTCTCCATTTCAGCTTCGATTTCCATTCACCGACAACCTCTTTGATGAACCGTTTCCAAACCCTGCCCGGCAAAGAAAATGAATAAAGGAGTTATTAATTACTTGATATCAGGAAATGAACGAAAGAGGACGATATAGTGAGATAATGTTTGAAATTACCTGTCGAGCATCAAAACCACGCTGGTGTATTCTCGAGGGTCTTTACCTAGTGAGTCCAGGGTTTCAACAGTTCCAACGTCAACTCTAATGATTAGCAGGATCCAGTGGAACCTGCGCACACGTTTATATAAGCAGGCATGCATAACTCATCAACTACACTTAACATCGAGTAAGCAAAATAGAATTTGTAGTACAAGACAGTAACACTCACTTGAAGTTGTAAGGAAAAAGTATTCTGTTCTGGTATTTAGTTCCTTCATAAACCTTAGCAAGTTCTCCTCTGAGTCTTTGGCGTGGTTTTGTATCATAATTTCATTAATGATATATGGGTCAACGAACCCAATGTCATAGATTCCATCTCTTTTGCATTCGAAAATCTTCATTCTGCATAATAGCGTACAAAAGAATATAGTGAGGATATTTACAGGCAATGAACGAGCTGAGCTAGAGACTTAAATTACAGAAAGAAATCACTTATAGACAATAGCAACTGACGATAGATTTGTCGAGTGCGTCTTGATTGTATAACTGGAAAATTTCTGAAAACTCAATCATTATCTCGTTTTCATAGAAGTAATGCTCTTCCTTGACTTTCACCATGAGCATCTCTCGCCCGTTCTTTATTTCTTTCATGTACCACTCATGCAATCTTTGCATTTGTGTTGATAGATGCGGATCTGCTCAGGTCTGACCAGATGGTTCCCGGGGACATATTTCCATGCTAATTCAGCCATGGGGACTTCCTCGGTGCCTAGGAGTTGATCAACACTGATACCAAAGTCTTTAGCAGCGTCGGTTACCTTATCGGTAATCACCTTGAGCAGGGAGATCGATTGCATTGCCTGTTCTCCGAGCTGGGGAACTATTTTCCCGCTTTTATTACTACTTGTACGTCTCGACTGCTGCATTTGTTCCTGATATGACTTCCTAATAGAGCGTTCATAGTCTGATGGCCTATTCTGCACATGTGCCGGGGCTCGCTCTAGAAGTTCCACAAAGTGCACTATGGTTTTCGAAGGTATTATCTCCTTTGGCGGCGGGGGCGGTTTCGGTGCAAAATGGGACTTCACTTCAGAAGCCACGACCGCTCTGGTTTCCTCATCAGTCATCTCGTAAGCTAACTTCTTTTTGGCAGCAGGCTCGTCGTTAGCTTTCTTCTTTGGTGCTCTCTTCCGCTTTTGGCCCTGCTGCTGGGACATAGGGGGTGGAGTCGGCTGACGCGGCGGAGATCGATATGGCGGACTCGCGCTGGGCTACGTCTCGAGGTGGGGTGGGGTCGGCTAACGCGGCGGACTTAGAGGTGTATTGCTACTCGGAGGAGTCGGTGGCCTTGGCGCCGAGTTTGGAAACACGATGCATCACTACTAGGAAAAGGCCTGCTAGTGGCGCACCTGTTTTGGCTACTAATGGCGCACTACAGGTGCGCCACTAGCATCACGCCATTAGAATTTTTTACTAATGGCGCACCACGGGTGCGCCATTAGTATCTGGTATACTAATGGCGCACCACGCAGTGCGCCATTAGTATATCCCACGGTGCGCCATTAGTATGCCTCCCAGGGGGCCATATTTACCCATTTTTTTTAATTTTTTTTTGAATTTGGAAGGCGGGAAAATAGTAATGGCGCATATTCTAACCTCCACGGTGCGCCATTACTATTTTGAATTTTGAATCTGGATCTGGATCGTGATTTTTTTGCTCGTTTTTTTTGCTCTTTTTTTGCCTAGTTTTTGCTCGATATTTTTTCAAATTTCGTTCTCATTTTTGGATCTTGTACGTTCTTTTTGCCGAGCTCCACATGTGGCCGGAGAGGAGCTCGCCGGAGAGGAGCTCGCCGGAGAGGAGTTCACCGGAGAGGAGTTCGCCGGAGAGCATTTCGCCGGAGAGGAGGAAGGAGAGACCGTGTGGAGGAGAGGAGGGAGGAGGAGCTCACCGGAGAGGAGGAGAAACCGTGAGGGGAGGAGAGGAGAGGAGGGAGGAGGAGAAGGTCACCGGAGAGGAGCTCACCTACATCGCCGGAGAGGAATGGTAGGTCGCCGGAGAGGAGGAGGAGGTCGCCGGAGAGGAGTGGGAGGAGGTCACCGAAGAGGAGTGGGAGGAGGTCACCGAAGAGGAGGAGGTCGCCGGAGAGGAGGCAGCCGGAGAGGAGGAGGGGAGTATGATGGAGGAGATGGAGTGGGGGAGAGGAGGAGGTGGAGTGGAGGAGAAAAATGAAGAAGAGAGGAGGAGAGAGGCCGGCCAGCCCTATATATACGGCATAGTAATGGCGCACCGTGGGCTGGTGCGCCATTACTAACTTTTTTTTATTTTTTTGATTTGTTTTGAATTTGGAAGGCGGGAAGATAGTAATGGCGCACCATGGGCTGGTGCGCCATTACTAACTTTTTTTTTATTTTTTTTACTTATTTTGAATTTGGAAGGCGGGAATATAGTAATGGCGCACCTAGCAAACCGTGCGCCATTACTAAGTTTGATATTTTTTTGAATTTTTTTGCCTCCAGATCTTGAAAGCCCCGTAACTTTTTTTCTGTTAGGTTTTTGAGGATTCTAAAAATCTTCAACGGGGTTCCCCCGGTTGAATTCGGATAGAACTTTTCGAGTAGATGATTTTTCATATAAAAAACTTTTTCATCGGAGTTCATATGCAAAAGTTATGCCCATTTTACAAATTCTCGAGAGATTTTGCAAAAAAAGTCGAAATTCATGTTTGTAAATTTTGCTAACAACTAGACCACAAATCATATGGGAATCTTATTATATTTTATCTTTTTGACATTTCTATCATTTTCTTTTATTTTTTTTAAAACTGAAAAGGCGATCCACGGGGGGGGGGGGGGGGGTGCATTTGGTGAAAACTAGGTAAAACTGAAAAGGCGGTTACTAATGGCGCACCACCCACAAATGCGCCATTAGTAACCCTGGTTACTAATGGCGCACCAGCTTGAGGTGCGTCATTAGTAGTTTTGTAAAAAAAAATTATATATATATATATAGTAGATATATAGTAGTGGCGCACTGTGTTGGAGGTGCGCCATTACTAGTTAAACTAGTAATGGCGCACTCTGCCATGGTGCGCCATTAGTATTTTTGGAAAATAAAAAAAAACATTTGTTACTAATGGCGCACCAACTCATGGTGCGCCATTACTATATAGTAGTGGCGCACCAAGTGTCTGGTGCGCCATTAGTGGCCATATCATCTATAGCCCTTTTCCTAGTAGTGCATTCCTTTCTCCATACAATGACACCACGTATGACTTCTCCCAGTGTCTGCTCCCCTTCACCTCCAGGAATGTCAAGCTCTAGTGAGTCATATCCCGACAGAACTTCATCCACCCCGACACGAGCATAGCCAGCTGGAATCAGATTGCCATGGATGGTTGCTTCAGGTGCATTCGGTAAAGCAAAGCCGACCGCCACCTTCATGGATATGTTCTTCATTTTCTAGTGTAGCTCACAACTTGTCCTCTCTTTAATATCATCCACGGGGTAGTGAGCCAGCAGTGCATCATCGGCCCGGACCCCCGTGGAACCCACGCTGCTTTTCCGCATAGATGGGACGGTACTATCCAATGTTGGATTTGCTTGCTCCTGCCGCAGAGACGCCCTTTGCTGGCTAATTGTGTCGATCTGCTCCTGCTGCCACATTAACATGCGTTCCAACTCCGCGTTCTTTGTTTCTACCTTCTGAAGCCGGTCTGCATCCTGCTTCTTTTTTCTCTGACGGCTTCTATAAGTGTCGTTCCACTCCGAAAACCCCTGAACCCATGGAACAACGCCTTTGCCTCGTGTTTGTCCTCCGTGTTCAGGATTCCCGAGGGCGCGTGTAAGCTCGTCGTTCTCTCTCTCGGGCTGGAACAACCCCTTTTGAGCATCTTCTATTGCTTCAAGTAAAACGTCTGAGGCTGTTTTAAGATCTGCCTTTTCAGTAATCTCCCCTGTCACTGGGTCCAACTTTCCCCCATGCGCATAAAACCAATTCCTGGACCTCTCGGGCCAATCCGCTGTTTTTGGAATGACCCCTTCAGCAAGCATCTTGGCCTCAGCTGCTTCCCACTTAGGCACGCCTCTCTTGTAGCCACCTGTCCCCAGAACATGGTGATACTCTTTTTTCGCAGCATTTATCTTATTTTTTACCGACCTTTCCTTAGCTTCATCCGATTCCTTGTACTTCACAAATACGTCCCAGTGATCTTTTATCTTCTCTAGTGCTCCAGTGAATTTTGGAGTCTTCCTTTCTGCCTTGAGGTAGTCGCTGTATAATCTTTTCTTCTAGGTCTGGAATTGTGTGGCCATCTTCTTAAGAGCAAACTGCTTGACTTTCAACCGTTGGCCATCTGTGAAACCCTCTGGTAGGTTGAAATGTGACATGAGCGTATCCCAAAGCAAAATTTTCGATCTTTCGTCGACATAACTAACTCCTCGATCTTCCTTTGGCTTATTCCATTCTCGAATGGTGATCGGGATGTTGTCCCTAACAATAACTCCGCATTGATTTATAAATGTACGGGCATTCTGTACATGAGCAATCGGCTCGCTATCTTCTGCGACTTCATCGATGTTGTACTTTATGCCATCGCCCAACTTTTTGGCCTGGCCTCGTACCCTTCTAGAAGATTTGCTCGATCCGGAGGGCTAAAAGAAGAAAGATTCGTTAATATATATATACAAATCAATTAATACATCTAATGATCACCAGAGGCCTAATATATATATACCTCGCTGGACTTTGTTAATTGTCTAACATTATCTTCGCCATCATTGTTTGTTTGCCCTTCGTCTCTTGGTTCTTCCTCAAGTCCCTCACTGGAGTCGTTCAGAAATTGTGAGCCGTCATCTGGTTCATTCTCTTGGTTTTGGGAGGAGCGTATCATGTCGAAGATGATATCCTCTTCATGGTCTCTGCCGCTATCGTCCATAGCTTAACTAATCCAGAAGAAAGATAAAACAATTAGAATGCATTCAATAAGCAAAAACTGAATCATAGTATCGAGAAGAACAATACCGGAGATGCAATCAATACACAGCAATCCAGGGAGGTAGGCGGCTGGGTGCGAGGTATGATATTGTCTTATTCAAACTCCACATAAGGCATTTCAAATGTCATTTATTCAAATTATCTTATTCAAATTTCAAACTCCATATAATATGATGCTGTGGATTGTGCTAATGCAACTAGCAACAAGTGCAATGAAGTCCATTTGAACCAAGGGTTCAAATGCAAACTCCAATTTAAGCATTTTAAATGCCATTTAGATGTTTTCACTTATACAGCAAGTATAAGTTGGTTTTTCATGCATGAAAATTTTACAGATGGATTCCTTGAATTTTTCTGATAATTTTTCATATATAAATTATTTCATTCTGAGCTACGGTTAATTTTCTATGAATTTTTGAAGTTTAAACAATTTACTGGAATTTATAAATCATTTCTGAAATATAATTTCGCCAGAATAGGATTATGACGTCAGCATGAGGTCATCACTGCGTCAACAGGTCAACTGGACTGCCCCTGGTCAAATCTGACCAGTGGGGCCCACTGGTCAGTGACTCAGTCACTAACTAAGTTAATTAGGGTTAAAATAAAGCTAAACTAAAGATTAGCCGGGGCAGGGCCCACATGTCAGCGACCCGGGGTGGTCAAACCTCCGGTCAAAAGGGGTCAAACCCACTGGCGACTTGACGCCGGCGGGGGCAGACGCGGCGGCGAGCTGCGGGAATCGCCCTCCGGCGTCCAAATGGATGGCCGAGGCCATCTACGTGAAGCCCAGGCCCGTGCGCACCCAACGGGACGAGCGGGGCTAGCGGGGGTGGCCAGAAACGTCACCGACGTCGACCCAGGCGGCTGCCGGAGCTCGGGTGACCTCGGGGTCGAGGCTACGGTGGCCGTGGCGTTGCGTGCGCGGCACCTAGGGCATCTACGCGGAGCGGCGAGCGTGTTGGACGTGCGCCCAGGACCAAATGGTCACCGGAGCGTCAGCGGCGGCGGGTTTGGGCGCAGGTGGTGCAATGGCTACGGTGTGCGACAGAGGAAACAGAGAGGGGGGTTCGAGGGAGAGGCTCACGGCGATTCCAACGGTGCGGACGGCGAGCTCGGAGGAGGACCGGAGCGAATGGGGTGGCGGAGGCGATCTCGGCGGTCGGAGGTTGAAGACGAGCGGCCTGGCGGCGTGGTTCTGTTTCCTTCTCCTGGGCGGTGGCTAGCACTGGGACACCAGTTATATAGGTGCGACCTTTAGTCCCGGCTCCAGCCACGAACCGGGACTAAAGGTCCTTTAGTCCCGGCTCCAGCCACAAACCGGGACTAAAGGCCAACCTTTAGTCCCGGCTCCAGCCATGTACCGGGACTAAAGGTCCTTTTCGGCGGCCCAAATTCCGCGCGGGAGAAGGAACCTTTAGTCGCGGCTGGTGGTTGCAACCGGGACTAAAGGTGTCTTTTTAAAGTGATTCTTTTTGTGTAGAAAACTTTAGGTAAAACTCTTAGAATATTTAGAGTTTTTGAGTGAATCTTTTTGCTTTAGGTCACAAAAATTATAAACTTTCTGTTAGTCCCTGTAGTTTTCAAATTTGAATAGTTTAAATTTGAATTCTTTGAAATTTGTGTGAATCACTAGTTTGTGAATAACTTTAGTTTAAAAATAGATTTTTGAGTGATTCTTTTTCCTGCTGTTTAATATTAGTGTGTTTTATCAGTATGTTCAATTTGGGAGTTTTTAGGATATTTTAAATAGGTGTTTTAATCAAAAACAGATTTTGTTTAGCTCTTTTAGTTTTATACCTTTTTCCTTTGTTTTAATTATTTTAGTTTATGTTTTCTTGTTATTCTTTTACCAAATTATATTATGTTTCTGTTAATCAACATGAGGAGTAACTCAAATTTTTACCAGAGCTCACCCTAGTCATATTCTACCTCCAGTAACTCTCTCTCTTCCATAGCTCAATAATTGAGGGGTGAAAACCCTCCCTTTACCTCTCTGGACAGCCACTATAATTAAAATACTGAAAGGACGGGAAGAATTGAAAATTCATAACTTAATAAATAATTATTCAAAAATCATGTTTCAAATGCCAAAATGCCCTAGCTTTTTTGTTGGATTCCGACGCTCCGGACTACACCTAGGAACACCCAAAACACATATATACCCTAACTCTTACAAAGATTCCCTCCGGTTTGTCCGAAGTGGGACTTTCCAGCTATAAGTCCGGAAACTCACTAGAGAGAAAGTGATGACGGTGAAAACGGTCACATCCCAGAGTGGGATCTTGGGGTATAAAACTTTTTCTTCGCGTGTGTCCCTTGCTTATGATTGCGCCGTAACCATGGAGAATCTTCATCATTTAACAGGATGCTTCGGTCAGTCTTCACTGTGAAGGGGGGAATTTCATCAAACTTTTCATAATCTTCTGACATGTCTGTCTTGTCCTCCACTCCCACAATGTTTCTTTTCCCTGAAAGAACTATGTGGCGCTTTGGCTCATCGTATGATGTATTCGCTTCCTTATCTTTTCTTTTTCTCGGTTTGGTAGACATGTCCTTCACATAGAAAACCTGCGCCACATCATTGGCTAGGACGAATGATTCGTCTGTGTACCCAAGATTGTTGAGATCCACTGTTGTCATTCCGTACTGCGGGTCTACCTTTACCCCGCCTCCTGTCAGATTGACCCATTTGCACCGAAACAAAGGGACCTTAAAAGAAGGTCCATAGTCAAGTTCCCATATCTCCTCTATGTAACCATAATATGTGTCATTTTTCCTATTGTTGTTTGTTGCATCAAAGCGGACACCACTGTTTTGGTTGGTGCTCTTTTTATCTTGGGCGATCGTGTAAAATGTATTCCCATTTATCTCGTACCCTTTGAAAGTCAATATAGTCGAAGATGGTGACTTGGCCAACAAGTACAACTCATCTCCAACAGTGGTGTTATTCATGAGATGTGTTTGCAACCAACCGCCGAAAGTCGCCATGTGTGTACGTTTAATCCAGGGGTCAGACTGCCCCGGGTTCTTGGAGCGTACAATATCCATGTGTTCCTCGATATACGGAGCCACCAAGGTGGAATTTTGTAGAACTGTGTAGTGTGCTTGAGTGAAAGAATGCCCATCCATACTTATTACTGAATTCTTTCCTAGCGTGCCTTTTCCACTCAGTCTCTCCTCATGCCGCGATTGAGGAACACAAATCGGCTTAAGGTCAGGAATAAAGTCAACACAAAACTCAATAACCTCCTCTGTTTCATGGCCCTTGGAGATGCTTCCTTCTGGCCTAGCACGGTTATGAACATATTTCTTTAAGACTCCCATGAACCTCTCAAAGGGGAACATATTGTGTAGAAATACAGGACCCAGAATGGTAATCTCTTCGACTAGGTGAACTAGGATGTATGTCATAATATTGAAGAAGGATGGTGGGAACACCAACTCGAAACTGACAAGACATTGGACCAAATCATTCTGTAACCTTGGTAGGATTTCTGGATCGATTACCTTCTGAGAAATTGCATTGAGGAATGCACATAGCTTCACAATGGCTAATCAAACATTTTCCGGTAGAAGCCCCCTCAATGCAACTGGAAGTAATCGCGTCATAATCACGTGGCAGTCATGAGACTTTAGGTTTTGGAATTTTTTCTCTGCCATATTTATTATTCCCTTTATATTCGACGAGAAACCAGACAGGACCTTCATACTACTCAGGCATTCAAAAAAGATTTCCTTCTCTTTTTTGGTAAGAGCGTAGCTGGCAGGACCTTGATACTGCTTTGGTTGCATGCCGTCTTTTTCGTTCATACGTTGCTGGTCCTCCCGTGCCTCCGGTGTATCTTTTGTCGTCCCATACACGCCCAAGAAGCCTAGCAGGTTCACGCAAAGATTCTTCGTCACGTGCATCACGTCGATTGCAGAGCGGACCTCTATGACTTTCCAATAGGGTAGCTCCCAAAATATAGATTTCTTCTTCCACATGGGTGCGTGTCCGTTAGCGTCATTCGGAACAGATTGTCCGCCAGGACCCTTTCCAAAGATTACTTTTAAATCCTTGACCATATCAAATATATCATCACCAGTACGGTGGCCAGGCTTCTTCCGGTGATCTGCCTCACCTTTGAAATGCTTGCCTTTCTTTCTTAAGAGATGGCTGATCGGAAGAAATCGACGATGTCCCAGGTACACATTCTTCTTACATTTATCCAAATATATACTTTCAGTCTCATCTAAACAGTGCGTGCATGCATTGTATCCCTTTTTTGTCTGTCCTGAAAGGTTACTAAGAGCAGGCCAATTATTGATGGTTACAAACAGCAACGCTCGTAGGTCAAATTCCCGCTATTTGTGCTCATCCCACACACGTACACCTTTTATATCCCACAACTGTAAAAGTTCTTCAGCTAATGGCCTTAGGTACACAACAATGTCGTTGCCGGGTTGCTTAGGGCCTTGTATGAGCACTGGCATCATAATGAACTTCCGCTTCATGCACAACCAAGGAGGAAGGTTATAGATACATAGAGTCACAGGCCAGGTGCTATGACTGCTGCTCTGCTCCCCAAAAGGATTCATGCCATCTATACTTATACCAAACCATAAGTTTCTTGCGTCATCTGCAAACTCCGGCCACTTTCTCTCAATTTTTCTCCACTGCGACCCATCAGCGGGTACTCTCAACATCCCGTCTTTCTTACGGTCTTCTTTGTGCCATCGCAACAACTTGGCATGCTCTTTGTTTTGGAACAAACGTTTCAACCGTGGTATTATAGGAGCATACCACATCACCTTGGCAGGAACCCTCTTCCTGGGGCGCTCGCCCTCAACATCACCAGGGTCATCGCGGCTGATCTTATAGCGCAATGCACCGCATACCGGGCATGCATTCAAATTCTCGTACTCCTCACCGCGGTAGAGGATGCAGTCATTAGGGCATGCATGTATCTTCTGCACCTCTAATCCTAGAGGGCAGACAGCCTTCTTTGCTTCGTACGTACTGTCGGGCAATTCGTTATCCTTTGGAAGCGTCTTCTTTATCAGTTTCAGCAACTTTTCAAATCCCTTGTCAGATACACCATTCTCTGCCTTCCATTGCAGCAATTCTAGTGTGGTACCTAGCTTTTTCTTGTCATCTTCACAATTTGGGTACAACAATTTTTTTGTGATCCTCTAACATGCGCTCCAACTTCAACCTCTCCTTTTCACTTTAGCAGTTTCTCTTTGCATCAGCAATGGCCCGACCAAGATCATCAGCGGGCTCATCTGATGCCTCTTATTCAGCTTGCCCCATTGTAGTACCATCGTATTCAGGGAACCTAGGATAGTTGTCATCATCCTCTTCTTCTTCATTGTCTTCCATTACAACCCCTCTTTCTCCGTGCTTGGTCCAACAGTTATAGCCGGACATGAAACCGGACTGAAGCAGGTGGCTGTGAAGGATTTTTGAGGTAGAGTAATCCCTATCATTCTTACAGACACCACATGGACAGCACATAAAACCATTCTGCTTGTTTGCCTCAGCCACACGCAGAAAACTATGCACGCCATTAATGAACTCGGGAGAGCGTCGGTCATCGTACATCCATTGCCGGCTCATCTTCATTACACAACATCGAAGTGACCAAATTAATACAAGTTCATACATAAAGTTCATACATACTTCTCATAAAACAACATACAACTATCTAGCTAAAGCATTTAAATGCAACAACAAATGCAATCAAAATCGCAACTAAGGTAATAATTGATCCAACAGCATAATGATACCAAGACTCTTTATTAATGGCATATTTTCTAATCTTCAAGCGCATTGCATCCATCTTGATCTTGTGATCATCGATGACATCGGCAACATACAACTGCAATTTCATCTTCTCTTTTTCAATTCTTTTCAACTTTTCTTTCAAATAATCGTTTTCTTTTTCAACTAAATTTAACTTGTCGACAAGAGGGTCGGTTGCAATTTCCGGTTCATACCTCCTAGATAAAAATATCTATGTCAACTTGATGGGCATAATTGTCATAAACACGAAATGAAACAAATAGTTATAAAAGATAATATACCACATCCGAATCATAAACCGGACGAGGGCCGACGGGGACGGATATCAAAACCATGGCACTATATATAACAAACAATCATACAAGTAAGAAAATTATACAAGTAACTATATAAATCATACAAATAAGATTTTTTTTTAAAAAAAGGATAAGAACAAGAGGCTCACCAAGGTGGTGCCGGCGACGGGACGGCGCGGGGCGATCGACGGCGGTGAGGACGCGGACAGGAAGGCAGTAAGTAAACCACACCTACACATATGCAAACTAAGAAGTTAATTTGAGCTTAAATTGCATATAAATCAAATAAACTCCCACATAATTACTCTCAAACTAAAACCCACAAATCACTATACTTATAGAGCATGAAACGAGTTAAACTAGCAATGAGAGATGAAAGGATGAAGTTGCTAACCTTTTAGAACCCTTCGATAGATGGGGTGCCTCCAATCTTGACAAATCTTGGCAAAAATGGAGGATGAGCTCGAGCTAGGGGAAGGAAACAGAGAGGAGAGAAAGGAGAAGCTTGGACTCGGGTTGGACGAAGCAGCTTTATATAGGGATATCTTTAGTCCCGGTTGGTGATACCAACCGGGACTAAAGGTCTATCTTTAGTCCCTGCTCCTCTCGGGACTAAACCCAAAGCGTACACCACATGCACACATTTTAGAAGCCGCCATCATCATCGAACCGCTGACCCATCTTCAGGAAAGAGATCCGCATCATCCTTACCAGTCCGGCCATCCGTCGACGCCACCACGGCGCCCAACGACACCACCTCCCTGCGCGCAGACTACTGAGCACGTCGCGGTCGCCGCCGATACACCGCAACACCATGCCGCCAAGTACCACCAGCCGACGCAGCTTGAAGTCTCTGGAAGATCTGTCGTGCGTAGCACCTGCCGAACAGGCATGACATAGCGTAGCACCTGTCGGCCAGGCATGCCTTGACATCTCCACCGAAGCTCCATGCAAGACGAAGCCGCTCCACCTCCTGCCTCTGTCGTCCAACGCTACTCCACAAACGATGCTCCCAAGAGAGAAACGACACCGCAGTGCCGCCATCGTCCGATCTGGAAGACCAGATCCTAGGGTTTCCCCCGGAGCAGCACGAGTGGGTAGACAGTAGTTACACGACGATGCCTTCATCAAGGTAACGGTGCAGAACGCCGCCATCGCCCGCCGTCTGCTCGGTTTTCACCGGCAACTATGTCTCCCCGGCTCGCAGCTAGGACTAGATGACGGATCTCGAGATCCGACCACCCAGCCTTCAGGCCGACCACCTCCGACGAAGGAGATGACCACCTCCGCCAAGCCCAGGGTCACCGCCCCAGGCGTCCGCGTGATGATGGGGGAGAACCGATCTGGGATGGGAAACTCCAGATCCGCCGCCGCCAGCCACTATGGCCGCCCCCCCGCTGCCCCCACAGCCGTGGTGGCCCAGCCGCCGCCGGAATCCCATCGGGCCGCCGCCCAATCGTGCCAACTCCGCCTCCACGCCGGGCGCCCAGGGTCGCCGTCGCATCTCGGCCAGAGATCTCCTCGCGGAGAGAGGAGGAGAGCCCGCCGTCTGTCGTCCACTGGGCTAGCTTCGCTCGCCGGCCTCCTCCGGCGGCGGCGGGGACGGAGGGAGGGAGGGAGGGTCGGGGGCGGCGGCGGCTAGGGTTCGCCCGAGCCGCCCCCTGGAGGCGACGCGAGCGCGATTCTTTTAAAATGGGAGAGATTTTCACTTCCCGGCCTCTGCACCAACTAGGGATGCATACGGCATTTTAGTATGAGTACCAAGATAAACATGGTCCTCAGAATTTCCATTTCCAGGGTGACATATGAAGTACTACTGCATCTATTTCTATCGTCTCTTGATTTAGCCAGGCCATATGAAATACAGTACTCTTCCTCAAAAAAAAATACACTACCAAATTATTGAACCTTGGTGACATTTTACATCCTGTAAATGGACCTCAAAAAATTGACGGCGGGAATATGCCACATAGACACCACCAAGCCAGGTTCACATCACACTGTAACTCATACAACTCATACAACGACAAACCAAGATGATTATGTAGTGATGGGCTCCGGTCCAGAGAACTTGAGAGGACCTCCGCGTGGGTGACTGTTGTTGGAACTGATTCCGGCAGATCCCTCGATATGGTATCCCGGCTAGGTGAGTAGTCCGGATGAGAAAGAGAGCAGGTCAAGCACGTATAGAGGATCAGATCGGGTGCACATGAGATCAACGATTTACACAGGTTCAGGCCCTCAGTATCGAGGTGGTATCCTAGTCTTGCATGTCTGATTGTATTGTTGTTGTTTCGTATGAGTGATGTAGGTCAGAAAAGACGGAGGAAATCATCAAGCGCGCGCGGGGGGGGGGGGGGGGGGGCAGTGCGATGAGAGTGGGGAGAGTGGGAGGAGGAAAAGGTGGTTACTAGCAGGCAGTGACATGTCGACCTGCCCTCGCACCAAGATTCACGCGACCGATCCGGCGGCTCGGGGTTATTAATGCATTGTGATATTTATCTTTGATTATTTACAATTTTTGGGTACATAGAAAAAACCCAAAGAAGACAGATATTTGGAATATAAGGTTGGATGTCCTCCTTCCGACGGGCTGGTCACGAACCCATTCGAACGTGTCCATAAACATTTTGGGGAGTCAATATGATGACCGCGTTGGAGAATGAGCCTGGCTCGAATGGCAGGCGACTGTACCTGCAACAGGTGCTACAACGCTAGGACGCTGGCCGAGCACACGAGCGCAGCCGCACGCTCGGTCGGATAGGTGCCAATCAGTCAAGTAACCAATAACACTAGCGGCTGCATTGTACTCCCACTGCTTCGTAATGTAGTGCATATAGATATTTTGAAATGTCAAACCTCACAAAGTTTGATCAAGTTTGTGAAGAAAAATATCTACGTCTAGAATGCTAAACATATATCATTAGATTCATCATAAGATGTAGTTTTATATTTTTGATATTGTAGATATTTTTTTCATAAATTTGATCAAATTTTATAAAATTTAATTTTTTAAAAAAAATATATAAGCAGAAACGGACAGAGTATATAGTTGTACTATGCACATGCAGTGCACGTACCGCCCACACGAGCGAGGAACCTCCCTCTCTCTCTCTCTGATCCACATGCAATCGCTTGCTCACATGCTCACACGAGCATGCTAACTTGAGTGATTGCTGTGCAAGAGTGGGCGGCTGATTCTTGGGTCACTTTCCACACTTGTCCTGCCTTTTAGATAGACGTGTGTGCAGCCGTGTGCGTTGGATTTTTGCTGTTGATCTGGCCGGCTAATCCATCAGTCAAATCCATCGTCGTGCATGCTACTTTTCCTTGTGCATGTGCATATATGATGTACTTTTCGGTAAAAGAAATACTCCAGGCCAGATTTGCTACGTTGGTCATCGTGGATGTCTTCCTCCCTCCCTCTCTTGGAGCACTCACTCGGAATTTCGGAAATGCATGCATGCATGCATGATCACCAGTGCAGATTTGCTACGTTGGTCATCGTGGATGTCTTCCTCCCTCCCTCTCTTGGAGCACTCACTCGGAATTTCGGAAATGCATGCATGCATGCATGATCACCAGTGCAGATTTGCTCGGCCAGCCCTCCACACTATGAGCGAGTGCGTGCGTGTGTTTATTTTCTTACAGATGGGTTCTAGTACGTGATCTAGCTTTCACAGATATAAACGACGACCTTTTCCTTTGGCAACAAAAATATTATACTACATACTCTCTCCGTACCGGTGCATTAGTCACATTACGAAAACCAAATAATCACAATTTTTTTAGGCGCGGTGCATTAACTATCCATCTCGTTCCCTGTTTTTTTTTCCAAAAAAAAAGAAATCAGCCAATAGGAGATGTGGGGGCGTGTATGCATTCATTGACTTGAGACTACTTATCACAACATGCAGTGCTCCATTCTCTGCATGCAATTGTATTAATTAGCGAATAAACATCAAGTTCTCTCGTTTTTCCTTCACCTTGATCGCGGTGCACAACTAAGATGACTAATACACCGGTACAGAGGGAGTACCAATAGTCCTTGCATGCCGCTCGAGGAGGTCTGTCTAAAACCTTTTCCATAGTCAAAAGGGATGACTGAACTTTCTTGAAATGAGGAAAAGGTGGCCAAGCTAATTGTCAAAATTAAGCGATCCATTCGTACACGCAGCTATAGCAAAGGACGGCTTGCTTCCCCATGTTCGGCAGCGCCGCTCATCGGAGTGAGCACCGTCGGGATGTGCTTCAGTCGGAGGGAAAGGGGACGACGGTGGCTGCGACCGGGCAAGACACCGGCTGTGTACGCCGGCGTCGCCTCGGCGGTGGCCTTTATGGGACCCAAGCGGCGGCGGCTTTCCATGTTCTACTTCTCCTCGATGATGGCGGCGGGCGCGGACGTGCTGGACGCCGCCTCGTCAATCTCCGCGAAGCCGACTGCTTTCTCCGCCGCCAGGGCGCGATTACGTGAACGTTGACGGCGGATGGTGCGGTCGCAGGCACGGGAGGAGCGGTACGACATGACGTCGTCCATGGCAGCCACGATGCCCGTGCCGCCATGCTCCCCCGCGTGCCAGCCTGGAGCAACTCGCCACTCCTCAATGAGCTGGCTTGGAGCTGGAGTTGTTGAATGACACGCCGGCTTAGAGCTTATGCCTCCGTGAGCTGGCCTGCAGCGGCCTAGACCGTCGAGGGAGGTGGAGCACAGAGTTGCCTGGCTCTTATCCGGCGGGCTAGACGGGCCACCCAGCTGGCTTTTATGCTGGAGAACTCATCTTCCTGCTCGCCTGGGCCATGGAGATTGTGGAGAAAATGTGCAAGGAGGAGTTGGGAGCGGAGTGTGGTGTGATTTTTGCCAGGCGTCTGGCATCGTTTAAATAGCGGACGGATGGCCGGAGCCAACCGGCGTTGTGTTTAATGACGGGCGGCTCGCGAACGGACGTATGCCCGGAGTAGGTTTCTCAGCACACGCGCGGGTTTAATTGGGGAAAGCGAGCAGCCTGTGACCCGTTTGAATGCGGCGAGGAGGCGTGTTCAGCCGGGCGTGCAGCGGGCGGCGCTCTCTCGACTGGCGCGCCGTTTCAATGCCGGGAGTGAAAGGTCGCGTCCGTTCTGCGCCGGCGTCTATGCGGACATTTTATGCTAGAACGTCTATAAGCAAATGGCTGTAATTCTGATCATTGAGTAATACAAAAGTACTCCTTCTATAAACAAATATAAGACGTTCTAGACAACATAGGGAGTATTATTTGCAACATGGGTATATTGGAGTTACCGACGCAAAAGGCCTCACCTGGAACGAGAGCCTCGGTGACATGTGGAGCGCCATATCTATTTCCACTGTGTCTTGATTTAGCCAAGACGTACTCACGCAGAAGTACTACCGAATAAACGAACCTTTGTGACATTTCTCTTCGACCTGAAAAAGTTGAGGACCCAAATATCCCACGTATGCGCGTCCAACTCAGTGTCACATCACCTTGTAACTCGTACAACGAATGTTGATGATTGTATAATGATGGGCTTGGGATATGCTCTTTGGTCAACCCTTTTTTGAGCTATTTGGTCAACCTGAGAGGTACATGCACGTGTGACTGGGAGATGGACACGATCTACATGGTTGATTCGCCTCCACGCACGTAGCTGTTGCGCCTAGCTTTTCCTTGGCATAAACCCCGTCGCGTGCATGCACGCGCGTGCGCGGCGCCGATTTATGTGCTGTCGTCCTCTTCTTATCTTCTCCAGATACATGCATATGAGCATATCCAACACTAAGAATTGATGCTACTATGGTGGTCGTGGTCGCTTCTGGCCGCACCATTGCTTCATGTATATATATCCGGCACGTCTTTAAAATTAGCTGTGTGGTCGTGCGGTCAGCAAATGAATCGGGTTGAGCAATGAGCCACGTCATATTACGTACCCATCGTCAAAATTTGAGAGACTGTCACGGTACCTACCTTATAATTAAGACCTGTCAAAAAAAAAGCCTACCTTCTAATTAAGTCCTAACATGTCACTGCTAGCTGGAGGGGTTTAGTGTCTGGGCCACGCACTGGTTATTGGGATTGCACCCGTGTGAGAGTGACATGGACTAATCCATGCGTGGCTTACCCACCCTCCTGTATTTTGCCGGTACCCATCACAGAGAAATTGCATCGATGGGGAAAGTGGTAGCGAAATTGTTGAGGATAATAAAATCAAGTTTATACGAAAACGACTAACAATAGTTTTCCCATAAAGCTGGCTTTTAGGTTTTACAAAAAACCAATATAGATATCCCCGAGTTAGTTAGAGAAAAGCTAAACAAAGTTTTAGTTTGTTATGACGCTAAACGAGTTTAAGGAAAATTTGTTTCCTTAAGGGGTTGTTTGGATAAGGGGTATATACAAAACTGGATTCCTCAAAACGTTATTTCAGTTGTAACCGTCTAAAACCTAGTTTGGATTATCTAACAAAATCGAGAATAAGGATAAATGAGTTTTACAAAAACCTAAAAACCCAGTTTTTAGAAGAAAAAAAACGACTAATAGACGTTTTTCTAAAAACGAGTTTATACCATGGCCGGAGTCAAGGATGACCAGGACGCCTTGCATGTAGTTGGCCACCAGCGCTGCGACGTCCACTGCCTGATAGCTAGAGGGGCGAGGTCAGCACCTTGTCGGAAACCCATGGCCGACATATTGTTCGCATTTCTAAAAGTTACTTCAAAAATAAAAAACCACGAATTTTAAAAATGTTAATGCTGTGTAAAAAATTGTTAGCGTAGTTTTAGAAAAATGTCGAGAACATTAAAAACATATGTGCATAGCATTTAAAAAATGTTCGCACATTTCATAATAATGTACATGATATTTAAAAAAAGTATACTATGTAAAAAAAATGATTGTGTAATTAAACAAATCTATTTGTACTATTCAAAAAACGTTACATTTTCAAAAATGCTCACATGTTTAAAACAATGTATTACATTTAATAATATATTACATACAATGATACAATGTAAAAAAATGTTTGCATTGTTCTAAAAAACTGTTTCGTATCATTCAAAAAAAAAGTTTCAACGTGTATTTGAAAAATGTTACCACATATTAAAAAAAATTACAAATATGTATTTGAAAGGATGTTAATAATTTACATAGAAAATATTAAACCTGTATAATTATTTTTAGATGTATACGAGAAATGTGAAATGTGTATGAAAAAAGTACACATCAAAGAATATGTTTGATTTTTTTGTTAATAATGTATTTGAAAAATTTTAAACGTGTATAAAAAAATTCTGATGTAGACGTAAATTTACGGTATGTATGGAAAAAGTAGACATGTGTTGAAGAAAAAGAAAAAAAATCCAAAGAAAACCGATGCAAAAGAAAAAACTGATAAGAAGAACATAGAGAAAAAATACACAAGCCAGAGACGCAACATTAGTGGGTCGGCTCACTCCATCGTGCCTAGAGGCGAGACCGGGTTACCCATCGATACAGGCAAGAAATAGCACTGGCGGTTCGATAATGCCTAATTGACGCTGAGCGCGTACAAGTGTTGACCAGACGCACAAGGGTCGCTAGCATGAGCCGGCCCATGTACTAGCCGATTTTCCTTCGATCGTGTGTGATTCATTTGGGTTCTATTTTTTTTGTTCCTTTTGTATATTTTGGTTTTTCTACTATGTCTTTTTCTTCTAATGTTTACAACTTTCAAAAAACAAATATATTTTAGTTTCTCTACTATTTAGATGCATGGGGCTCTCGTCGAGAGTGGGTATCTTCAATGGCTAGCTTGACCGGCCCATCCGTGCTATCGACCCGGAACGCCTGTTCGATAAGGGCGCGGCTATGTAACGCCTATTGCTACGAGTACAAAGGAGGTATCGCCTCAATGGTGAACTTTCGTTGATAATATTGGGCCGGTCCAACTATCTCCCTGCAGGTTAGCTTTTTCATTTTGTTTGTATTTTTGAAAAATATTCTAAATACATATATTCAAAAAAATTAAAGTTACTTCAAAAATATGAAAAAAAATAATTTGAAAAATTTCAATGCAGTGTAAAATATTTCTAGCATAATTTAGAAAATATTGGTGGCATTAAAACGTATGTTCGCAGCATTTAAAAAGTGTTCACACATTTCATAAGATGTACATGATATTGAAAATAATTATACAATGTAAGAAAAATGTTTGTGTAATTAAAAAAATCTATTTGTACTATTAAAAAATGTTACATTTTAAAAAAAATGCTCACTTGTTTAAAACAATGTACGTTACATTTAAAAATATATTACATACAATGTAGAAAATTGTTTGCATTGTTCTAAAAAATATTTCATACTGTTTGAAAAAAATGATTCGACGTGTATTTGAAAAATGTTACCATGTATTCAAAATATATTCAAAATTATGTATTTGAAAAGATGTTAATAATTTACATAGAAATTATTAAACGCGTATAATTGTTTTTAGATGTATACGAGAAACGTGAAATGTGTATGAAATTGCTAGCATATTTTTAAAAAAAATTGGTGGCATTTAAACATATGTTCGTAACATTTAAAAAATGTTCACACTTTTTGTAAAAATGTACATGATATTTTTAAAAAAGTTTATACAATGTAAAAACTGTTTGTTTAATTAGAAAAACTATTTCGTACTATTAAAAAATATTACATTTAAAAAAATACTCCCACATTTAAAACCATGTACGTTACATTTAAGAAGAAGAAGAAGAAGAAGAAGAAGAAGAAGTGTTGCAGCCTTCAGGTTGAAACACGGAGGCATGGGTAGGCTGGAAACTTGATGCAACAGGCTCAATTGAATCAAAGTGGGAGTAGGAAAAAAAATTACACATCTTGCACACCGCCGGTGAGATGGGGATCACCTTTGGGAGGCAATTCCGCAGTATGGTAGGCCGGTGCCGGTGCCGGTGCGTAGGTTGCACACTGCTGGTGAGACAAGGGTCTTGGCAAAGTCCCACAACTTCTTGCCGGGACAGCTGGCGTCAGTGACGGCCTGAAAAACTCCCTCCATGAAGTAGCCCACCGCAAGGCATCGACATTCTACCGCGGCGGCTTCCAACTCCCGACAGCACGACTCCTTTGAGTTCACGTCGCCTGGCGAGATATCTTGGGTGCCACAGCCACGCTGGATCACGTACTCATGGCAACTTCGAAGTGGTTCTTCTGGAAAGCCTCTCGTCCCTGGCAAGCAGGCATAGGAGGCTGCGGCTGCAGCGAGAATGGCGAGCAAGACGGTGGCCGAGAAGAGGATACGGTTGGATGCCATTCTTGATAGCTTTCTTTGATGGTGGATCTTGGCTAGACGTATTGCATGTATATATACACGTGATGCCGACAGTAACCTTTGTAGTGTCGTGTGGAATATATTATAGATGATGGGATGACATGGATGAAGTGGAGTGTCTTGATTGCTAGAACATAATTTAATGGGCAATGCAAGTGATTGGGTTTTTCCCTTTTGCGTGAAAGCAAGGAAGGCTTTGTGGTCGATAGAGTCTTAACTTTCTAGTCATGGATGATCTTGGCTCCGTGCATCCCATTCCTTTCTTGACGTGGCATTCTTTCCTTCTATGTCTAAATTTTAGACCACTTCACGATAGGCATCGACGTCCTCGTGTCTGCCGATCACCTGCAACTCGTTGGTTTCTTTCTTCCATTCGTTTTTTTTTTTTGAAAAGGAGGTTAACCCCCGGCCTGTACATGCTCTGTCAGACCTCGAAGAAATCATAAAAAGGGTAAAATGCCACAACCGGCAAAGATAGGACAAGATGACTAAACACCTAGCCTATTATTGGACCGCCATCCAAACCGGTTGTATATATCCTGAGCTACCATCTCCCATTGGGTAGACCCAGTAACCAAAGGCTCCCTGACTTGCGCAGGATTAAGTAACGACCACGTACGGATCCAAGTTGTGGCCTTGTAGATTACCTGCAAAAAATTAAAATGAGTTTGTCTATTAAAAACCATATCGTTTCTGCAGTTTCATATAGCCCACAGTAGCGCACATACTCCTATCCGAATATGTGTCGCAGTAATTGGATCAACCCCATTTAGCCACGTCCCGAATAACGTGTGAATACTATTTGGAGGAGTAATAGTAAAGGCTATATGAGCCTAACACCATAATATTGTAGCCATCGGACACTCGAGAAAGAGGTGTTTAATCGACTCATTTTGATCACAAAAGCAACAACGTTGACTACCCTCCCAACTACGCTTTGCCAAGTTATCCTTAGTGAGAATCACTTCCTTATGAACAAACCACATGAAGACTTTGATTCTTAAGGGCACTTTAATTTTCCAAATATGTCTCGATATAGGGATTGGACCAGAGTTGATTAAGTCAACATACATAGACTTCACTGAAAACAAGCCATTAGTCGATAGTCTCCAGTGAATGGTATCTGGCTCATCAGAGAGGTGAACGTCCATCAACCTTCACACAAGATGTAGCCAAGCGTTCCATCGGTCACCCACTAACGATCTCCGGAACTGTATATTTAAAGGTGCAGACTGTAATACGGTAGCAACATAGGCATTCATACGCTGTGCAATATTGTACAAGGACGGATATTGTGTGGCGAGCGGTGCCTCCCCTAGCCATGTATCCTCCCAGAATCTAGTAGTATGAACGTTTCCAATGATGAATTTTGTCCTGTGGAAGAAGGCTGCCTTCACTCTCATCAACCCCTTCCAGAAAGGAGAATCATTTGGTCTAACGGTTACCTGGGCCAAGGTTTTGGACTGGAGGTACTTGTTACGTATTAACTTACCCACATGCCTTCAGTCTCAATAGAGAGCCTGTATAGCCATCTGTTAAGTAGGCATTTGTTCTTTACCCAAATAACTAAACGGTAGGGTACCAAGTTCACAGCCAAACAATTGTCTATAAGCTTCTTGTTCATTCTTGGTTCTCCCAAAGCAGAACAATTCACTTTTGTTAAAGTTAATCTTCAGTCCCGACAATTGCTCGAATAGGCATAACACCAGCTTCATATTTCTGGCCTTTGCCATATCATGTTCCATGAAAATAATAGTGTCATCGGCATATTGTAGTATGGACACTCCACCATCAACAAGATGTGGCACTAGTCCTCCTGCTTGGCGCTCCTCCTTAGCTCTACCTATGAGAATTGGCAACATATCTGCCACTATGTTGAACAAAATAGGTGAAATGGGGTCCCCCTGCCTTAGACCCTTTTGCGTCTGAAAGTAATGACCTATGTCGTCATCCACTTTAATTCTGACACTGCCTTTTTGTACAAAAGAATCGACCTGTTTCCTCCATGCATCGTCGAATCCCTTCATACGTAAGGCCTGTTGGAGAAACAACAATTTAACCTTATCATACACTTTTTTGAAATCCACCTTAAACACCACCCCATCTAGTTTCTTTGAGTGAATCTCGTGGAGTGTTTCATGTAGGACCACCACACCCTCTAGTATGTTTCTGCCCGGCATGAAAGCTGTCTGAGTTTTTTTTTTGACGGGAAAAAAAAATCCGCGTCAGTCGGTTTGTACCAACTTTTGTAAAAATCTTAAAGCTTACATTAAGCAGACATATTGGTCTAAACTGCTCAATGCGCACTACCTCCGCCTTCTTTGGCAACAATGTTATTGTTCCAAAGTTAAGGTGGAATAGCTGAAGTTGGCCATTAAACAAATCATGGAACATTGGTATGAGATCACCCTTAATAATATGTCATCATTTCTTATAGAACTCTGCTGGGAATCCATCCGGACCCGGTGATTTATTATTCTTCATCTGCGATATTGCCTCAAACACCTCTTTCTCTGTGAATGGCGCGGATAAAACCTCATTCTCGTCTGTCCCGAGTTGAGGGATATCCTCTACCCTATCTTCATCGAGAGACACAAAGCTGTGCTCATAAGCACCAAAAAGCTGTTTATAATAGTTAGACATGTACAATTTTAGGTTCTCATGCCCTACGATTGTACCCTCATCCTGTTCTAGCTGGTAAATTTTCTTTTTCTTGTGTTTTTCATTTGCAATCAGGTGGAAAAACTGTGTATTGTCATCCCCTTGGACAACCTGTCTCACTTTCGCTCGAAGTGCCCATTTCATCTCTTCTTCTCTGAGTAGCCCTCGTAGTTTCTGCTCAGCTTCCCTCTTGGATGCCCATTCGGCCGCATCTAGTAAGGTGGATTCAGCCTTCAAGTCAAGTTCATTTATAAGATTGACAAGCCTATCCTTTTCCACCTTATAGATTGCACTTTCATTTTTGGCCCATCCCCTCAGGAACTGTCGCAAATGCCTAATTTTATTTTGCCATCGCTCGACATTAGACCTCCCTCCTGTTTCTGTAGCCCATTCCTGGGCTATTAGGTCAATAAAGCCCTCTCTCTCGAACCATGCTAGTTCAAATGAGAAAACATTCTTGTTTCCAACATGGGCCGTGTAGGGAACGCAGCAGAAAACAAAAAATTTCCGACCTACGTACCAGCCCAGGATCACTATGGAGACTGCATACAAGGTTTGATCTTTTTCGTTACCGACTCGTAGCGCAGCGGAAGTAGAGTCGATGACGATCGGCGGTGCAAATCCCCGCAACTAGGATTTACAACCTCCCAACCGCGAGGATGTACTCCCTCGTCAGCTCACTGGACGGATCTCCGGGCAGCCCTTCGGGAGGCCTCGGGACAGTCCCTCGGATAGTCCCACCAGACGGATCCTCGAACAGCCCTTCGGGAGGCCTCTGGACAGTCCCTGGGATAGCCCCACCGGACGGATCCTCGGACAGCCCTTCGGGAGGCCTTTGGACAGTCCTTCGGATAGTCCCACCAGACGGATCCTCGGACAGCCCTCCGGGAGGCCTCTGGACAGTCCTTCGGATATTCCCACCGGATGGATCCTCGGACAGCCCTCAGGGAGGCCTCACGGACAGCCCTTCGGGCGGGTCACTCGGACAGCCCTTCGGGAGGACCCCCGAAACTCGGACAGTAACTCGGACAGCCCTTCGGGAGGACCCTCGAACAGCCCCTCGGGCAAAAAGATCGAACCTACGACCTCTCTACGGGGTTGCACACATACGGTGTCATCTATCCGGCAGGGCTTCGCCGTCCAGAACTAGTTCCCACCGGAACCCAGACAGCCTTTCGGCTCTACGAAACTATTTCGCTGGGAGGGAGAGAAGAAGGCCAGATCATGCATGGCTTGTGTATGTTGAGAAAGAGTGTGTCTTTAGGCAGCCCCCTCCACCCTTATTTATAGGCCAAGCCCAAGGGTAGCTTCTCCAAGAAGCTAAGGGGAAAAGTACCAAAAGGCCCTCAAGGTAGCTTCTCCAAGAAGTCACCCAAAAAGCACTTTCACTATTCACGGAACCATTTTTCCGCGACCGTTAAATCCGAAAATATTTCTGTGGGTCTTAGAATAATTCTAGTACCCACACAAATGATTTTGGACGCGTTCCGAAACAATTTCGGATTAGTGATTTTCATCTGCGAAAAGCAAACAAAGCGGTTCCGACAGCTCCGGAACATTTCCGGTTTTTTTTCTCCGAAAAATCCCAGAAGTTCCCAGACCAATTCTGGCACCCTCCAAAAATTTCCAGGCGTGTGCCGAAACCATTTTGACTTAATGGTATACTCCGAAACAACTTTTCGGTTTTACCAAAACTATTCCGGTGCTCTCTCTCCGGAACTTTTCCGTTGTCTCCGAAACTTTTCCGGTGACTTTCTCTCAGACTCCCTGTCTAGTATTCAGCAGATAGATGACCCTTAAGCGTGTGACCCTATAGGTTCGGTGAAGTATAGACATGACCGGAACTCTTTCCGATCAATGATCAACATCGGAGCCGTGGACACCCATATTGACCCCTATACCCACACGAATGAATATTCGAGTGAACCTCCAGTTGCCCTGTGCTATTCGTGTTGCTTCGCGATATGGTACAAATACCCGAGGTGAGAATCATCGGCATCCCCGTGGATCAACACTTGTCCACAATGCCAGTTACCTCGTTACCGGTTTTGTTCTCTTTTCTCGTTTCCGTGTTCCGGCATCCCTGTGATCAAATCACAATGTGTCTGGCCAGACGATGGTGGATACCGTAACACCGAGAGGGCCCAGAGATATCTCTCCATCGTCGGAGGAGCAAATCCCAATCTTGAGATATCAAGTTACTTGACATACTTTTCCATGAACCCGTAAGCCGCCGTAATAGCCACCCATTTACGGATGACGTTTAACAAACCCCAAAGTTCATGAAGCAAGCATGAAGAACTCGATACTCTCATGGTCTAAGGAATTATGCAAACGTTAACTTCCTCTGTGTTATTAACCATTAACTTGTGACGAATGAATCTCATAGCATAACATCAATTCGGGTCGATTCAACACAAGTGTTTTCCTAACATTGTGCCCTCAAAGTTGCCGGCATAGTCATGCCCATGATCAGGAAAACAGAACCATCATGCAACACTTGAGCTAGTCATAGAGGCATGACTAGGAATACATTTTACCGTTTATTATTCCACACGTGCATATGAGTCTTCCTCCGAGCCTCGTGGTTATTGTAGACTCGAGAACCATAGCAGTTATAGCATGGAACATAAACATAATGATGAACATGGAGATAAACAATAACATTTATTATTGCCTCTAGGGCATATCTCCTACAGACTCCCACTTGCACTAGAGTCAATGATCTAGTCAATGCTAAAACACTTTACACCTATGGCATACCGGTGTAAAATATGCTTCGCTTGTGGTATAGCCTGATGTCCAACGGATCTGACAACTTCAGTTCCGTGTGTATCTTTGCATATCCTCGCGTTTTCACGCTTTCACAAAATTCATATTTTGTGTGGACTTGGCTTTGTATATATGTGAATCACTGGTCAAACCTTGATTCCTCAGACTGAGCTATGGAGCAACTATCTTCAATAGTGTTCCATTGACCAAAGCCATCTTGGAATCATACTAAGCTCATGAACGAACTGTACGATTCAACATCTTCTATGTCGCTTTGAAAGCGGCAACATACTTAGCCTTTGTTATAGAATTCACCACAGTAACCTGTTTGGAACGATTTCCAAACACCGTGCCACCATATCGTGTATTACACAAAACCCTTAACTTAAATCGAAAATCGCATGGAGTATTGATGAAGACTGTATCGATGCAATTACTTACAACGAGCACTTCATAATCTCTGCTTGCGAGAAAACATGTCATCAGTGCTACTTTAGTACTTAATGACATTTTTCACTGTTGTCCCATGATCAGTACTTTGATCACTTTGGTATCTATACTCGCAACTCCTTGGGAGTACTGGACATATCTGGCTGTTTTACATACCATGGAATATATGATTAATCCAAACACGAAAGTGTGTGGAATCTCCATCATGTATTTCGCTCATCAGTGTTTTGGGACACCGAGTCTTGCAAAAACCCTTTCCATGTGACTTCGGCAAGAATCACTCCTTGGCGTTTTAATGCTAAAATGTTTTAGCATCTTGTCAATATGTATTTTTGGCTTTAGCCTATTAGGCAATTCTATCTCGTAGATAAATATGCCTAATGTCAAGGCTATTTAGCCCAAGCACTTCATCGAAAACTATTTTCAAGGAAGTCCTAATTCGTGTCAAGAAATTTATATTATTTCTAATCAACAATGTGTCAAGCACACAAGGTTTTAAGAAATATTATTATGCTCCCACTTACTTTCTTGAAACCACAAGTATCTTCGTTATCCATTGATTAAAACAAACTCTTTTGACTTATTTCATCAAAAACAAAGATTCCAACTCCATTTTGCTCTCTTCTGTCCATTGCTGGAACTCTGAAGTTTGCATACTTACTAGCATCCTCTGGATTGACAAAATACCTTGGACTGTACCACATGCAAGTCCTAGGTTGCATTTCCATCACATGGAAATCCTTTTGGAATCCATGTTACATATCTCATGATTGAAATATGTATTAATTGCTAGTTTAACCCGATCTGACTTTAAGCATCGCTACGGTGAGACAATCTCATCTTATTCAACTCATTGAACTTGTTATTGCAACAAGTCGAGCTTTATGGATAAAACATTTTATCCATACCAGTTTATAGCTCCATTAATGTTCGTTAGACTCTAAGTCTTCCGAAGGGTTTTATCAAGATATAATCTTGAATCATTTATGGAAACTATCTCGGATTATATTGGCATTTAGCCAATTCCGGAGTCAGGGCCCATCAACGCTTCCTTGTGTATCGTAGGTATACTGTTGTCTAACAACAATATCTCGCTTGCGCACCAGAGAGGTTTGCACGAGTTTTGCCTACGTGGTTCGGTTGCAAGTTCGACCGAAGTCCATACATTTTATTGTAGAGACTTCCGTATTAGTCGCAGTAGGAAACTCTGGAATTATTTCCAAGGTTTCTTTCCTTTGATCTAATGACGAAGATACTGTTATCTCGTCGAGTCGCACTGTCCTCCCACTCACCTTTTTGCATGAAACATTTTCTTCAAAATCACACCGTTCTTTGTAGCAAACATTTTTGCCTCGGTATAGTGGTGGAGGAATTCCCAATTACTTGGGATAACCTACAAAGTAGTACTTGTCTGATTTGGAAAAGGTTTGTAAATATTTTACACAAGCCCCATATTCTAAATGTTAAGAAAAGACAAAGCATGGTTGGGCGTACCATACCATGGCATCATTTCAACAGACCTGATGGCGCTCTTTTCAGTGTAAAAGCCGCAGTCTCTAAAGCATTACCTTTAAAAGGGATAATGGCAAATTGATTTATGTCATCTTTGATCTTACCATGTCATAAATGGTTTGATTACATCTTCACGGACATTCCACTCACAGCGGTGTTTTGGGAGGTGTAAGTTATGAAACTCCTTTCACAACTCATCAGACATTCGCTAAACTTGTAACTCAAATATTCCTTTCTGCAATCTAGTTTGCAGAAATATAATCTTTCTTGTTACAATAATTTCTACTTCATGTTGAAAACCTTTCGAATGATTTCAAAAGATCCAGACTTATGTCTCATCAAGCAAATATCCATATATCTACTTGAGTCATTTTTGAAGATAGATAAATCCACTGCTGGCAACAACATTTATCAGACTACATACATCAAAATGTATGATCACCAATAAGTTCGTTGCTCGTTCCTTATGGCCTGTGAACGGTATTTCAGTCACTTCACTTTTCGGAGGAAAGTTGCAAGTGTCAGATGATTCATAATCAAACAACTTCAAAATCCATCATTATGGAATTTCTGCATGCGGGTTTCTCCAATGTGACCAAATGCAGTGCCACACATGTGTGGTATTCTTTTAGTCTTGCGACATTTAGCGTCAGTGTTACGGATGTATCATATTACTATCAATATTCATAACATACATCCCATCCTTGACGGAAGCATGTCCCTTATGTTATTCATGATTCCGAACAACAATTGTTCTTTCATGAACAACACTCTTGCAACAAACATTATGCAAATGGGCTAGAGTGTATAAAACTCTAAAATGAATTATGAAAGTAAATACAGAGGTAATTTATTATTATCAATATTCATAACATACATCTCATTCATAATGAAAGTATGGCCCTTATGTTATTCATAACACCGAACATCAAAAGTTCTCTTATGAACAACCTTCTTGCAAGATACCTTATGCAATGTGCTAGAGTGTGTAAAAATCTAAATGAATTATGAAAATAAATACAGACGGTAATACACCGATGGAAGGTATAGTAACATTTACTATATTCCCAGCGCGTATCTAAACCTCATTCTGGCAAGTCTTTTAGGCCGTAGTAGTTCTTGCATCGAGTCGCAACAGAATGCAATCGAGCGGGTATCTCTGTGATAAACTCACAATACCCAAGAATCAGTGATTAACATGTTTAATCATAATTCCCAAGAACTATTTCTTTGACTAGCCTTCTATACATCAATAGCTTGTACGACTTTCATACATGAGCTGGATATTCCAGTCTTCTCTCTTTTTGCCTTTATACTTCTAACAGTTTAACTCTCAGTATTTCTCCTACTCTCAGAAGAAGCACTCAACTTTAAGAGTGGCGTCAGCCCCGGACTTCCTAGGTCTGTAAGTCACACTAACACCCTTTGGACATTTCCTTTCTCTTTAAGTTGTTGTTTTATTGACCTTCATCACATGATAGGCGTTCTACTGGATCCCTATGTTTTTAGTCAAAAGCATAGTAAACACTTTTACTAACAGTTTGCAAAACAAACATTGCTTTGGATATCCCATATCTTTTAGCCTTTGTTTGTGTCTGAAAATGATTTTCAGTTCCATGAATATCACATAGCTATCCCAAACTTTTGAAGTCTGGGTCTTATGGAAGCAAACATATTGCACTTTGACCGTAACGGAATTCTAGCTTTTGGATCGAAGGACGAGAGTCATATTATCCATAGCATTAGCGAGAGAATACCAAAAGCATGCGATAGGACAAAGTCCTTCTTGGCACTTTTGAGGACGATCCTCACATTACGTTACCAACCGTAAAGTTTTAACCAGATATTTAACAGCTTATTCAATTTTAATAGGGAAGGTGGAAAACGCGAGCCATTATTCTATAACTATTATGCAAATTACACTTAGATAGAGTTCATAATTAATTGCACTGAGAATTAAACAAGTTAATTCTACAGTGCGCTCCCACTCAAATCAATATCTCTCATAATTGATTGTGAGTGATACAAGACCCGCATTTCAATTCAACGCCATTGATGTGGACATCACTGATGACGAGAATTTTAATCGGTAGGCCAACTTGCCAATCACATCTCTATGTGATTCTTGTTCATCTTTCGATGGGCGTGTTCCGAGCTCAGGACGATCAAGCCAGAACGTCAAGACAACCAAGTGATCTCGCTGCGAGGTCTGACCTCACCCGCCTCACACTTCCCTAATCGTTTGTACTCATGTGGACATGACGCACTCCAAGAAGTTAGGTGCCGTGACAGTGCTACACTTGGGAGAACACTAACTACTTGATATTTTTGTGAGAGATCACCCTAATAAAAAGCGACTACCGCGCAATCAAGAAGGGTGCATCATAAGGGATAAACATCTCAGGCAATTCATAATAGCATGATATGGTATAGCCCTTTCTGACGGAGAAGTCTTGTATTTCTTCGTCTTCGGCATTCGCGTCGGTTTTCACCTTCGCGAAGTTTGCCACCACCTTGTCGATGCACCAGATAATATTGCTATCTCTATAGCTAATAAAATAAGTGCATTACTTAAGGTTGACACACAGGTCATTAAAGTGACAATCATATGACTCCAGCCATCATGCCGAATCATGACACGCAGGTCATGTGAATTTACATCATATAGTCATCTCATACATAATCAAATTTATATGAGCACTGCTATACCACATCATATGCACATGCAAAACCATCCTGCAAAACCAAGTTAGACGCCTCTAATCGGTTTATGCAAAATTTCATTTTACGTGGCTTCTAAGGTTTCGAACAAACCGCAGCTACCAACGTCCATCATCAAGTATGATTATTCAAGTCGCTAGATTAACTTTGCAGGGTGTATGAAACATGAGATAATAAAATCTCAAGCCCCATACTGAACTTTCTCATACGCATGACCCCCGTGCAGATCATATCTGCATTGCCCTTTCGTCTGCGAAATTTCATCTTTCTCTCTAACTATGGTGGAATTCAATGAACTGTTAGCACTTCGTTGATCAATCAGGATCGCGGATTGCCAGAACTTTGAAACTCCACCATGCTGTTATCAAGATCAGAAATATGCAAATTCCAGGGAAGCAACAAGAACATCGGGTAACAGATTACATCTGCTACCCGCACAAATAATTTCAGTAATAGAACTCATCTACTACAAATTATATTGTGCAATACACATACATCTCTATGTATTCTAGATCGTAACCTGCATCTACGCATAGCACGGCTCTTGATGCCACTGTAGGGAACGCAGCAGAAAACAAAAAATTTCCGACCTACGTACCAGCCCAGGATCACTATGGAGACTGCATACAAGGTTTGATCTTTTTCGTTACCGACTCGTAGCGCAGCGGAAGTAGAGTCGATGACGATCGGCGGTGCAGATCCCCGCAGCTAGGATTTACAACCTCCCAACCGCGAGGATGTACTCCCTCGTCAGCTCACCGGACATATCTCCGGGCAGCCCTTCGGGAGGCCTCGGGACAGTCCCTCGGATAGTCCCACCGGACGGATCCTTGGACAGCCCTTCGGGAGGCCTCTGGACAGTTCCTGGGATAGCCCCACCGGACGGATCCTCGGACAGCCCTTTGGGAGGCCTCTGGACAGTCCTTCGGATAGTCCCACCGGACGGATCCTCGGACAGCCCTCCGGGAGGCCTCTGGACAGTCCTTCGGATAGTCCCACCGGACGGATCCTCGGACAGCCCTCCGGGAGGCCTCACGGACAGCCCTTCGGGCGGGTCACTCGGACAGCCCTTCGGGAGGACCCCCGAAACTCGGACAGCCCTTCGGGAGGACCCTCGAACAGCCCCTCGGGCAAACAGATCGAACCTACGACCTCTCTACGGGGTTGCACACATACGGTGTCATCTATCCGGCAGGGCTTCGCCGTCCAGAACTAGTTCCCACCGGAACCCAGACAACCTTTCGGCTCTACGAAACTATTTCGCTAGGAGGGAGAGAAGAAGGCCAGATCATGCATGGCTTGTGTATGTTGAGAAAGAGTGTGTCTTTAGGCAGCCCCCTCAACCCTTATTTATAGGCCAAGCCCAAGGGTAGCTTCTCCAAGAAGCTAAGGGGAAAAGTACCAAAAGGCCCTCAAGGTAGCTTCTCCAAGAAGACACCCAAAAAGCACTTTCACTATTCACGGAACTATTTTTCCGCGACCGTTAAATCCGAAAATATTTCTGTGGGTCTTAGAATAATTCCAGTACCCACACAAATGATTTTGGATGCGTTCCGAAACAATTTCGGATTAGTGATTTTCATCTGCGAAAAGCAAACAAAGCGGTTCCGGCAGCTCCGGAACATTTCCGGGTTTTTTTCTCCGAAAAATCCCAAAAGTTCCCAGACCAATTCTGGCACCCTCCAAAAATTTCCAGGCGTGTGCCGAAACCATTTTGACTCAATGGTATACTCCGAAACAACTTTTCGGTTTTACCGAAACTATTCCGGTGCTCTCTCTCCGGAACTTTTCCGTTGTCTCCGAAACTTTTCCGGTGACTTTCTCTCAGACTCCCTGTCTAGTATTCAGCAGATAGATGACCCTTAAGCGTGTGACCCTATAGGTTCGGTGAAGTATAGACATGACCGGAACTCTTTCCGATCAATGATCAACATCGGAGCCGTGGACACCCATATTGACCCCTATACCCACACGAATGAATATTCGAGTGAACCTCCAGTTGCCGTGTGCTATTCCTGTTGCTTCGCGATATGTTACAAATACCCGAGGTGAGAATCATCGGCATCCCCGTGGATCAACACTTGTCCACAATGCCAGTTACCTCGTTACCGGTTTTGTTCTCTTTTCTCGTTTCCGTGTTCCGTCATCCCTGTGATCAAATCACAATGTGTCTGGCCAGACGATGGTGGATACCGTAACACCGAGAGGGCCCAGAGATATCTCTCCATCGTCGGAGGAGCAAATCCCAATCTTGAGATATCAAGTTACTTGACATACTTTTCCATGAACCCGTAAGCCGCCGTAATAGCCACCCATTTACGGATGACGTTTAACAAACCCCAAAGTTCATGAAGCAAGCATGAAGAACTCGATACTCTCATGGTCTAAGGAATTATGCAAACGTTAACTTCCTCTGTGTTATTAACCATTAACTTGTGACGAATGAATCTCATAGCATAACATCAATTCGGGTCGATTCAACACAAGTGTTCTCCTAACATTGTGCCCTCAAATTTGCCGGCATAGTCATGCCCATGATCAGGAAAACAGAACCATCATGCAACACTTGAGCTAGTCTTAGAGGCATGACTAGGAATACATTTTACCGTTTATTATTCCACACGTGCATATGAGTCTTCCTCCGAGCCTCGTGGTTATTGTAGACTCGAAAACCATAGCAGTTATAGCATGGAACATAAACATAATGATGAACATGGAGATAAACAATAACATTTATTATTGTCTCTAGGGCATATCTCCTACAGGCCGGTCAAGAGTCGAAGTAGACGACCCCTTCGAGACATTCACGCGTTCCGAAATAATAACCCAACAACGCTTGCATTCCCGTCTAATTTTTTTAGAAAAGGAGTCCTTCTTTCTTCCATTCGTGTGCCTTCTTTCCTAATGATGTCATGCAAGAAACACTAGTGTACATAACACAACATCACATACATGCAAAAATCATCATGTCAAAAGGTATATTGGCCCGTAGCTACCGGCCCGCACCTTAGGTGAAGGGCACATCACACACGACACATCACACACAATTGTCAGCCTACGTGTGATTTGGCCACATTGCATACGCGTTTACGCCGCCAACCATTTGTGATGAGGGACTGGTTGTGTTTGGATTGTGAACAAATAGTACCTTACTAATTCTTTGGGTATGACAAACTATAATCAAAATATTGGTCTTTGTTTGAATGAGTGACAAATTTTAGCATGCCAATGCTCCTTTCTCATATCTAGTTCATATTTTTAGACAATGTTGGTCAATCTATGGGCAAGAGAAAGATGGATAAAAAATTTGGCTAGCCGTTCTTTTGGTAGGGCAACAATCAAACACACTCTATACACCCTAATTTCCATACAACCCAGACGCACCCAGAGACACATCTATACGACCCAAAAACATACGTTCAGCATATGTATGCCAAAGTCTTGTCTTGACGTCTAATATATAAAACCGCTGACCTTTTTGGCATGTCCACGAATATGGCCCTCCCTGCATCTCCAAGATGCATGGCCTATAGGCACTTCCAAGAACTGGACCTTAACATTATCATTCACTTCTATCAATGCCGAGGAGAATGTGACACCCGCATGTGAGAACATATAGATTAACGTAAATATAACTAAAATAGAAATCCTCACAGAGCTTAGCATCACCAGTCACTCCGGACACAGTAAACTACTCCAGTGGTCGACCTATGTCCAGGCCAGTGGCCACGGCTACCCTAAGCCCTGGGAAAATTTGTGAATAATTGTTTGGGAGCTTAGATCGGAAAAAGGTTTTTTACCCACTATCCCCGCCCCCTCCCCAGACATCTTTGTGTAGCTCCACCACTGACACAAGTCTGCAAATCTCTACAATTATCCTGGTTTTGCTAGACTATTAAGAAAACAGCTATAAATTTCCAAATCATCACTAGCAACCGCCAAATCTGAGACATCGAGACTGAGATCCAAGCAACACAGAAAAAAAATATATCTTGATGAAAGCGGCTATTAATATTTACTCATAAACAACCATTTCTAAATCAAATGAGGTCACCTGAGAAGAAGACAAAGAGAGAGGGTCTAGACTCTAGAGAGGGCGCAGGGCATACGATCGATTGCGCAGTCCTTCGGGTGGAAGAGAATCATTGATCTCCGTGGCGGCGGCGGGAGGAGAGTGGGCTCCTCGCTATAAAATTTGGTGGGAACCATAGGATGGTATGTTTGTTTTCTCTTTTGTATAAGGAAAACACAAATTTTATGGAAGTCACCTCTCCACACCAGCGGCGGCCTCCTCCGGTCCAATTCGTCCCAAGCATCTACTCAAGATCTCCCGCCTTAGTTGTCGCCGTCGTGCCAAGAGGCGAGACCGAGTTACCTCTCGGTACAGGTGAGAAATAGCAATGGCGGTTCGACAATGTCTACTTGACGCTCAGTGCGTCCAAGTTTTGACCAGACGCACAAGGGTCGCTAGCATGAGTCGGCCCATGTACTAGTCGATTTTTCTTTGATCGTGTGATTCGTTTGGGTTCTATTTTTTTCTATTTTTTATTTTGTTTTTTATACTATGTTTTTGAATGTTTAGAAATTTCAAACACAAATATATGTTGGTTTCTCTACTATTTGACGCATGGGGCTCTCGTCAGGGGTGGGTATCTTCTATGACTAGCTTGACCGGCCCACCATGCTATCGACCGGGACGCCTGTTCGGTATGTATCTCCTATTGCTGCGAGTCTAAAGGAGGTCGCGCACTTTCATTACTATTATTGGGCCGGGCCAAGAAACTCCCTGCAGGTTAGTTTTTTTTATTTTGTTCGTATTTTTGAAAGAACTAAATACAAATTCCAAAATATTAAAATTACTTCAAACATATAAAAACTAGGAATTTGAAAACTATTAATGCAGTGTATAAACAATTGTTAGCATAGTTTAAAAAACATATGTTTGTAGCATTAGAAAATATTCACACAGTTTGAAATAACGTACATGATATTTTATAAAACTTTATACAATTTTTTTCGGTTAATTCAAAAAAGGACTATTTCTTACTATTCAAAAAATATGTTACATTAAAAAAAATGCTCCAATGTTTAAAAAAGTGTATGTTACATTTAAAATCATATTATATACAATCTAAAAAAATGTTTGCATTGTTCTAGTTTTTTTTACTATCATTAAAAATAAATTTTTATGTGTATTTGAAAAATGTTAATACATAATCGTATTTTTTTTATTTTTTGGAATAATGTATTTGAAAAATGTTAAACGTGTATAAGAACATATTCCTGATGTTTATGAAACAATTACAACATGTATGAAAGAAGTAGACATGTGTCGAAGAAAAATAAAAATAGAAAGAAAAACCAAAGAAAACTGATGCAAAAAAATCGCTAAGAATAATGTAGAAAAAAAACTCGAGGCAGAGGCGCTACAATAGGGGGTTGGATTACTCCTTCGCGCCTAGAGGCGAGTCAGAGTTACCTAATTGATGCTCAGTGCAAGTGTTGACCAGACGCACAAGGGTCGCTAACATGAGCCGGCCCATGTACAAGCCGATTTTCCTTCGATCGTGTGATTCGTTTGGGTTCCGTTTTTTCTTTTGATTTTTCTACTATGTTTTTTTATGTTGACAAATAAAAAAAAATATTTGACTTTTCTACTATTTAGACGCATTGCGCTCTCGTCTGGCGTGGGTATCTTCTGTGGCTAGCTTGACCGGCCCACCGTACTATCGGCCCGAAACATCTGTTCGATAAGGACATGACTATGTATCGCCTGTTCCTGAGAGTCCAAAGGAGGTCTCGCCTCAATGGCACACTTTCTTTGCTATTATTGGGCTGGTCCAAGTAGCTCCCTACAGGTTAGCTTTTATATATTCTTCATATTTACCTCTCAAAAAATGTTCATATTTTTGAAAGAAAAATTCTAAATACATATATTAGAAAATGTTAAAATTACTTAAACTAAAAAACAGCGAATTTTAAATTTTTTAATGCAGTAGCTAATTTGTTAGAGTAGTTTGAAAAATTGTTGATAGCATTAAAAAAAATGTTCGAAGCATTTAAATGATGTTCACACATTTCAAAAGAAATTTCATTATATTTCCAAAAAGTTTATACAATGTAAAAAATTGTTTGTGTAATTAAATAAACAATACCTAGTTCGTACTTTTCAAAAAAATCATTAAGAAAAAATTCTCACACGTTTAAAACAATGTAGGTCACATTTTTAAAAATATAAAATGTTAATTTTTTTTGTATTTCTTAATTTTTTTTCGTATCATTAAAAACATAATGTTTCAACATGTATTTGAAAAATGTACACGTACTTTTTTTTCATAAACATGCATTTTAAACAATCTTAATAACTTATTTAGAAAATACGAAACATGTTTAATTTTTATAGATGTACTATATGAGAAATGTGAAATGTGTATAAAAAAAGTAAATATCAAAACATATGTTTGATTTTTTTTGTTAAAAATGTTCTTGAAGTATGTTAAAGGTGTTTAAAAAAATGTTCCTTGTGTACATACAAAATCTACAATGTGTATGAACAAAGTGGACATGTGTTAAAAAAGAAAAAAAACCGATGCAACCAAACAAACTCGAGCCAGAGACGCTACAGTAGTGGGTCGGCCCAATCCCCTAGAGCCCAGAGGTGAGACCGAGTTACGTCTCGGTCCGGGCGAGAAATAGCACTGGCGGTTCGACAATGCCGAATTGGTGCTCAGTGCGTCCAAGTGTTAAACAGATGCACAAGGGTCGCCTGCACAAGCCGACCCATGTACCAACTGGAATCATGTGATTCGTTTTGGTTCTGTCTTTATTTTGGTTTTCTACTTTGATTTTTTAATGTTTACAACTTTCAAAAAGTTCTTCTATTTTAGTTTTTCTACTATTTAGACGCATGGGGCTCTTGTCAGGAGTGGGTATCTTCTGGTTTCTTGAGCTTTTTTTTTTCTTCTTCTAGTTTTTGGCGTGTTTTCTCAGGTTTCGTTTTCCTTTTTTTTGGTAAAAAAAGATCATGAAACATTCTAAAATTTGGGATTTTTTTAAGTCGTGAATATTATTAAAAGCTGTGAGCATTTTTTAAATTCATGAACATATTTAAATATTTGAACATAATCTTTAAAACAAAACAAACAGTTTTTTTAGTTCACGAACTTTGTTTGGAATCCACAATATTTGAAAATATAGCAGATATGATGCTTGTGTGTCATACTAGCAACCGTTTTGTGGGGCATAATGCATGAACATTTTTTGGAATTCATAAATATGAGCAACAATTTTGTGAGGCAAGAGACATAATTCAAAAAATATATTTTGCAATTCATAAATACTAGCAGTAGTTTTGCGAGACAAGCTCACTACCAGAAACTGAAATTTTTCTGTGTGCCAAATGATTGTCATGTCGGCCCCGCAACCTGCCTACAGTAAAATTGGTTCTACTCCGGGTACTCAGCCCACAGAAATAAGAAATGTGGCACTCGCATGGTCCACCGCCAAAAACCGCTTATTCATGAACTTGATGCAGCAGGCTCGTTTGATTCACTGTAGGAGTTCTGAAAAGGAAAACACAAGCATAAAAAAATGTAGCAAAACACCGAAACTTATGAACCCACGAGGATTCTACTATATATTCATGCGCAATTTACACGCTTATTCATGAACCATCCGTCACATGCTTAACTACACATCTAGCACACCGTCGGCGAGACGGGCATCGTCGCTAGGAGGGAGGCCGCAGTATGGCCCGCCGGTGATGGTCGGCAGGTTGCACTCTGCCGGCTCGACGAGGGACAAGGTGAACTCCCACATGTCCTTTCTAGTGCACCTGGTAGGGACGCCCTCCAAGCGGAGCATCTCCTCCATGAAGTCCTGCATTGCGGTGCACCGGCAGTCTTCCGAGATGGCTTCCAGCTCCCGGCAGCACGGATCCTTGGAGGCCACGTCGCCCGGCGAGGTCTGCTGGGAGGTTTTGCAGGTCTTCTGAACCACGTACACGCGGCAGCTTGGGAGTGGCTTGGGCGGGATGCCCGCCCCTGGCCTGCAGGCGGGCCGCGAGGATGGAGAGCAGGACTAGGGCCGAGAGGAGGACATGGTTGGATGCCATTCTTGATAGTTGGTGGATCTTGGCTAGACGTATTGCATGTATATATATACACGTGGTGCTGCTAGTAACCTTTATTAAGGCAACCTTTATTAAGACTGGAGTGTCTTGTGGGACACATTTTGGTTGATGGGGATGACAACGATGAAGTGGAGTGTCTTGATTAATTTGTTGGAACAGAATTTGGCGGGGAATGCAATTAGTTTTTTTTTTTCCCTTTTGCGTGCAAGCAAGGGAGGATTTGTAGCCGCTGGAGTCTTAACTTTGTGATCTGTCTATTTCTCTAGTGATCTCTACTCTTACTTAAAGTGAACTTTCAGTTGGTTCATGTGTGTATGGCTTTTGCCTTCTCAAACCAGAAAACACGCGAGCATTGTTCCATTCCGGTCAATTACTTAGTGATCTAAACGCTCTTATATTTGTTTACAGAGGGAGTGCCATGTAAATAACTTGCAGAAAAATATCTCAAGACATTGAGTGGAAGTACTTCTATTATGAGCACGAGTGTCCAGCTAAATTTTAGATCACTTCACGACAAGCGTGGACGTCCTTATCTCTGCCCGTCACTGTGCAATTATTAGTTTCTTGCTTCCATTTGTGCACATTCTTTTCTAACGATAGCATGCAAGACAATGCAACAACACATCTCATACAGGTAAAACTCCCTATCGCAAAAGGTATATTGGCTCATAGCTACCGGCCTACCGCTTATGTCAAGGGCACGTAGCACACGATTGTCAACCCATGTGAGATGTGACCACATCGCAAACGTGTATGCGCCGCGAGCCGTTTGCGGTGAGGGACTATACACCCTCATTTCCATATAACCCAGAGACACATCTATACAACTCATAAACATGTCCAACGTATATATGCCAGTCTTAGATTGAAGTCTCTATATAAAACCTGATACCCTTTTGGCATCTCCATGAAATGAGCCCTCCTTGCATCTCCAAGATGCAGGGCCTATCGGCACCAGTAAGAAGTAGTGGACTCTAACATTACGGTACAATGTATTACCGATTTGAAGTTGTAGTACTCCCTCCATTTTTATTTAGTCCGCATATTAGGTTTGTCTAAAGTCAAACTTTATGTACTTTCAACAAGTTTGTAGAAAAATATATTAAGATATACACCACCAAATCAATATCATTGGATTCATCATTGCATATATTTTCACATCATATAAATTTGTCACTGTAAATGTTCATATTGTTTTCTACAAAATTGATCAAACTTTATAAAGTTTGACTTCAGTCAAAGCTAATATGCGGAGTAAATAAAAACGGAGGGAGTATTAAGCTGATCCAACGACCGAGATAGATCAGCTTAGAGTTTAGTTGAGGAAAACTTTGTAATTTTCTACCAGGCTAATATTCTGGTCTTGTTCGGCTAGTTGGGGATAGATTTGTGTCCACGAACCCATGATGGATTTAGTGCCTCCGATCAATCGAGCAGCAAAACGTCGTGCACCTCGCCTATCTCGCGACCATTCCCAATTACGCCGCCGCAGGTCTTACCTCCTGTTGCGCAACCGTCGTCAGATGAGACGAGGCCCTGAATGCTATGCAGAAGGTCGACGAGGAGGGCGACCCCATAGACCGCTGCTCCTTTTCAGCACCCACAATGAAGAAACTTCTAGGAGCTTGCCATGCAAAACTGCACTACGAAACATCAATCAGTCACAATGGTGGATGGTTCCAGCATCAGTGGGTGCTGGTTGCAGCTTTTTTGACGGACACAGCGCCAAGTGTCGCCGGTGCCAGAATCCGTGGCAAGCCGGTTCTAGCATCGGTGGTGCTGGTCGCAACTTTTTTCAAAGGACGCAACGCAGAGCGTCACCGGTGCCAGCATCTATGGCAGCCGGTTTCAGCATCGGTGGTGCTGGTTGTAGCTTTTTTTGGCAGACGCAGCGCCGAGCCTCGTCGGTACCAGCACCCGTAGTGGATGGTTCCAACATCGATGGTGCTAGTTGCAGCATCCTGCGGTGGTCGGTTCCAGTATGAGGGCCACGTCGTATCGCCAGCGTCGCAGCTCCTGGCCGCCGTGCCCACAGTGTGCGTCCACCGCCGTTGAAGGAGAGTCCATGGCGGAGGTTATTGGGAAGAAAGAGAATATGCGCTAGGGGAGCACGAGAGCTCTCGAAAGGACACTAGTAGAAAACAGGGCTTTGGTCCTGGCCAGATCAGAGCATTAGTCCCGGTCGTGTTACGAACCGGGACTAATGGAGTATCAGTCCCGGTTCGAGAGGCTAGGACGCCGGCCGGGCCTCGGCAGGCATCAGTCCTGGTTCGGCTGGGACCTTTAGTCCCGGTTCCATCCACCAACCGGGACTAAAGGGTAGGCCATTAGTCCCGGTTTTAAACACAAACCGGGACTAAAGTTTTGTCTATATATATCCACGCCCCCCCCATCTCCTCTGTTTTTTGGCCGTGGAAGGGTGGAGGTGTGGGCTACTCTATTTTTTTGCCTATATATGCACATGAGGTGTTCGATGAAATGCCGGAGCCACACTTAAGCTTTCTTCTCTGTTCTTCCTCCAAGGTCCATTTTCCTCAAGATTTGTCAAGGTTTGGCGGTGCACCAACTATCCAAGTTTTCTAAAAAGGTTAGCAACTTCATCCTTTCATCTCTCACTGCTAGTTTAGCTCATTTCAAATGCTCTAGAAGTAGTGTGGTTTGTGGGTTTTAGTGGAGGAGTGTATGTGTGAGTTTATTTGATTTAGATGCACAATTTGAGCTCAAATTAACTTCTTAGTTTTCACATGTGTAGGGTGCCGTCCCGTCCCCGTCCCCGTCCTCACCGTCGTGGATCGCCCGCGCCGATATCGTCGCCGGCACCACCGTGGTGAGCCTCTTGTTCTTATCTTTTTTTTTAAGAAAAAATTCTTACTTGTATGGTTTATATAGCTACTTGTATAATTTTCTTACTTGTATTATTGTTTTTTATTATATAGTGCCATGGTTTTGGTATCCGTCCCCGTCGGCTCTCGTCCGGTCTATGATTCGGATGTGGTATATTATCCTTTATAACTATTTGTTTCATTTAGTGTTTATGAAAATTATGCCGACCAACTTGACATAGATGTCTTTGTCTAGGAGGTATGTGAACCGGAAATTCCAACCGACCCTCTTGTCGAGAGGTTAAATTTAGTTGAAAAAGAAAACAATTATTTGAAAGAAAAATTGAAAAGAGTTGAAGAAAAGAAGATGAATTTGGAGTTGCATGTTGCCGATGTCGTCGATCTACACAAGATCCAGATGGATGCAATGCGCTTGAAGATTAGAAAGATTAGAAAATATGCCATTGATAATGAGGCTTAGTATCATTATGCTGTTGGATCAATTGTTACCTTAGTTACGATTTTGATCGCATTTGTTGTTACATTTAAATGTTTTACATAGTTGTATGTTAGTTTCAATGTATGTTTTAATTAGATGCTCTAGAGAGCTGTATGTTGTTCTATGAGAACTATGTATGAACTTTATGTATTTATTTTTTCAGTAATAACATTTGATCACTACTGTACTTTGGTTTTAATGTGATGATGAGCTTGTATTAATTTGGTCATTTCTCTATTCATGATGTTCTGTAATGGTTTTTGATATACTTAATTATATAATGCACGCAGATGAACCGGCAATGGATGTACGGTGACCGACGCACCTCCGACTATATTACGGGCCTGCATAATTTTCTCGATGTGGCTGAGGCAAACAAGCAGAATGGTTTTATGTATTGTCCATGTATACTGTCTGTGAGAATACGAAGGATTACTCTGACTCGAAAACCCTTCACTTCCAACTGCTTAAGAAGGGTTTCATGTCACACTATAATGTTTGGACCAAGCACGGAGAAAGAGGGGTTATGATGGAAGACAACGAAGAAGAAGCGGATGATGACAACTATCCTATGTTCCCTGAATACGGTGATACTGCAACGGGGGAAGCTGAAGATCAAGAGGCACCAGATGTGCCCGATGATGATCTTCGTCAGGTCATTGTTGATGCACAGAGAGGATGCGAAAGTGAAAGGGAGAAGTTGAAGTTTGATCGCATGTTAGAGGATCACAAAAAAGGGTTGTACCCAAATTGCGAAGATGGCAACACAAAACTCGGTACCGCACTGGAATTGCTCCAATGGAAGGCAGAGAATGGTTTATCTGACAAGGGATTTGGGAAGCTACTGAAAATAATGACGAAGAAGCTTCCAAAGGTTAACGAATTGCCTGACAGTACGTACGAAGCAAAGAAGGTTCTCTGCCCTCTAGGATTAGAGGTGCAGAAGATACATGCATGCCCTAATGACTGCATCCTCTACCGCGGTGAGGAGTACGAGAATTTGAATGCATGCCCGGTATGCGGTGCATTGCGGTATAAGATCAGACGAGATGACCCTGGTGATGTTGAGGGCGAGGAACCCAGGAAGAGGGTTCCTGCCAAGGTGATGTGGTATGCTCCTATAATACCACGGTTGAAATGTCTGTTCAGAAACAAAGAGCATTCCAAGTTGTTGCGATGGCACAAAGAAGACCGTAAGAAAGACGGGAAGTTGAGAGTACCCGCTGATGGGTCACAGTGGAGAAAAATCGAGAGAAAGTGGCCGGACTTTGCAGATGACTCAAGGAACTTATGGTTTGGTTTAAGTGCAGATGGCATTAATCCTTTTGGGGAGCTGAGCAGCAATCATAGCACCTGGCCTGTGACTCTATGTATCTATAACCTTCCTACTTGGTTGTGCATGAAGCGGAAGTTCATTATGATGCCAGTGCTCATCCAAGGCCCTAAGCAACCCGGCAACGACATTGATGTGTACCTAAGGTCATTAGTTGAAGAACTTTTACAGCTGTGGGACATAAAAGGTGTACGTGTGTGGGATGAGCACAAACAGAAGGAATTTGACCTACGAGCGTTGCTGTTTGTAACCATCAATGATTGGCCTGCTCTTAGTAACCTTTCAGGACAAACAAACAAGGGATACCACGCATGCACGCACTGTTTAGATGAGACTGAAAGTATATATTTGGATAAATGTAATAAGAATGTGTACCTGGGACATCGTCGATTTCTTCCGACCAAGCATGCCTTAAGAAAGAAAGGCAAGCATTTCAAAGGTGAGGCAGATCACCGGAAGAAGCCTGTCCTCCGTACTGGTGATGATATACTTGATATGGTCAAGGATTTACAAGTAATCTTTGGAAAGGGTCCTGGCGAACAATCTGTTCCGAATGACGCTGACGGACACGCACCCATGTGGAAGAAGAAATCTATATTTTGGGACCTACCCTATTGGAAAGACCTAGAGGTCCGCTCTGCAATCAACGTGATGCACGTGACGAAGAATCTTTGCGTGAACCTGCTAGGCTTCTTGGGCGTGTATGGGAAGACCAAAGATACACCGGAGGCACGGGAGGACCAGCAACGTATGAACAAAAAGACAGCATGCATCCAAAGCAGTATGAAGGTCCTGCCAGCTACGCTCTTACCAAAGCAGAAAAGGAAATATTTTTTGAATGCCTGCTCAGTATCAAGGTCCCGTCTGGCTTCTCGTCGAATATAAAGGGAATAATAAATATGGCAGAGAAAAAATTGCAGAACCTAAAGTCTCATGACTGCCACGTGATTATGACGCAACTGCTTCCGGTTGCATTGTGGGGGCTTCTACCAGAAAATGTTCGATTAGCCATTGTGAAGCTATGTGCATTCCTCAATGCAATTTCTCAGAAGGTAATTGATCCAGAAATCCTACCAAGGTTACAGATTGATTTGGTCCAATGTCTTGTCAGTTTTGAGTTGGTGTTCCCACCATCCTTCTTCAATATTATGACGCACGTCCTAGTTCACCTAGTCGACGAGATTGCAATTCCGGGTCCTGTATTTCTACACAATATGTTCCCCTTTGAGAGGTTCATGGGAGTCTTAAAGAAATATGTTCGTAACCGTGCTAGGCCAGAAGGAAGCATCTCCACGGGCCATCAAATAGAGGAGGTCATTGAGTTTTGTGTTCACTTTATTCCTGACCTTAAGCCGATTGGTGTTCCTGAATCCCGGCATGAGGGGAGACTGGGTGGAAAAGGCACGCTAGGACCGAACACAATAATATGTAGGGACGGGCATTCTTGGGCGCAAGCACACTACACAGTTCTACAGAATTCTACCTTGGTGGCCCCGTATATCAATGAACACAAGAATATTCTACGCTCCAAACACCTGGAGCAGTCTGACAACTGGATTACACGTGAACACATGGGGACTTTCGGCGGTTGGTTGCAAACACATCTCATGGGTAACACCACTGTTGGAGATGAGCTGTACTTGTTGGCCAGGACACCATCTTTGACTGTATTGACTTTCCTGATGGAAATATGCCCTAGAGGCAATAATAAAGTTGTTATTATTTTATATTTCCTTGTTCATGATAAAAGTTTATTATTCATGCTAGAATTGTATTGACCGGAAATTTAAATACATGTGTGAATACATAAACAAATACCGTGTCCCTAGTGAGCCTCTACTAGATTAGCTCGTTGATCAAAGATGGTTAAGGTTTCCTAACCATAGACATGAGTTGTCATTTGATAACGGGATCACATCATTAGGAGAATTATGTGATGGACAAGACCCATCCGTTAGCTTAGCATATGATCGTTCTGTTTATTGCTACTGCTTTCTTGAATGTCAAATACATGTTCCTCAGACCATGAGATCATGCAACTCCCGGATACCGGAGGAATACCTTGTGTGCTATCAAACGTCACAACGTAACTGGGTGATCATAAAGATGCTCTACAGGTATCTCCGAAGGTGTCCATTGAGTTGGCATGGATCGAGACTGGGATTTGTCACTCCGTGTTTCAGAGAGGTATCTCTGGGCCCTCTCGGTAATGCACATCATAAGAAGCTTGCAAGCAAAGTGACTAAGGAGTTAGTTACGGGATGATGTATTACGGAACGAGTAAAGAGACTTGCCGGTAACGAGATTGAACTAGGTATGGAGATACCGATGATCGAATCTCGGGCAAGTAACATACCGACGGACAAAGGGAATTACGTATGTTGTCATTGCGGTTCGACCGATAAGATCTTCGTGGAATATGTAGGAACCAATATGGGCATCCAGGTTCCGCTATTGGTTATTGACCGGAGAGGCGTCTCGGTCATGTCTACATCATTCCTGAACCCGTAGGGTCCGCACGCTTAACGTTCGTTGACGATATAGTGTTATATGAGTTATGTGAATTGGTAACCGAATATTGTTCGGAGTCCCGGATGAGATCCCGGACGTCAAAAGGAGTCTCGGAATGGTCGAGAGGTAAAGATTTATATATGGGAAGTCATATTTTGGGTTCTGGAAAAAAGTGCAGTTTTTTCGGTATCGTACCGGGAAGCTTCCAGAAGGTTCCGGAGGATTCTGGAGGGGTCCGGAAGTCCACAAGTGGGTCCACCACGTCCCAAGGGCTGGCATGGGCTAAGGGGAGGCGCCCTGGCCTTATTGGGCCAGGCGCACCAAGTCCTCAAAAGCCCACGCAGCTAGGGAAGGAAAAAGGGAGAGTCCTAGTAGGAATAGGATTGGACTTTGGAGTCCAAGTCCACGTGTGTACTATTCACGGTTACTGTTCACGTGGCACTATTCCTTCTACTCCAAGCCCCTACACATATATAAATAGAGGAGAGGGGGCGCCCCAAAGGACACAACATTGTCTTAGCCGTGTGCGGCGCCCCCCTCCATAGTTCCGTCCCTCGGTCATATTTTCCTAGTGCTTGGGCGAAGCCCTACGGAGATAGCATTACCATCACCGTCACCACGCCGTCGTGCTGCCGGAACTCATCCACTACCTCGCCGTCTTGCTGGATCAAGAAGTCGAGGACGTCACCGAGCTGAACGTGTGCTGAACGCGGAGGTGCCGTACGTTCGGTACTCGGTCGGTTGGATCGTGAAGTTGTTCGACGACATCAACCGCGTTGTTCTAACGCTTCCGCTTACGGTCTACGAGGGTACGTAGACACACTCCCCCTCTCGTAGCTATGCATCTCCATGGATAGATCTTGCGTGTGCGTAGAATTTTTTTTGTTTTCCATGCAACGTTCCCCAACAGTGGCATCATGAGCCAGGTCTATGCGTAGATGATATGCACGAGTAGAACACAAAGAGTTGTGGGCGGTGATCGTCATACTGCTTACCACCAACGTCTTATTTTGATTCGGCGGTATTGTAAGATGAAGCGGCCCGGACCAACCTTACATGTCCACGTACATGAGACCGGTTCCACCAACAGACATGCAACTTGTTTTGCATAAAGGTGGCTGGCGGGTGTCTGTTTCTCCTACTTTAGTTGAATCGAATTTAACTGCGGCCGGTCCTTGTTGAAGGTTTAAACATCAAACTTAATAAATCACCATTGTGGTTTTGTGCCGTAGGTAAGAACGGTTCTTGCTAGAAGCCCGTAGCAGCCACGTAAAACTTGCAACAACAAAGTAGAGGACGTCTAACTTGTTTTTGCAGGGTATGCTGTGATGTGATATGGTCAAGACATGATGTGATATACGTTGTTGTATGAGATGATCATGTTTTGTAATTTATCGGCAACCGGCAGGAGCCTTATGGTTGTCTCTTTATTGTATGAAATGCAAGCGCCATGTAATTGCTTTACTTTATCACTATGCATAAGCAATAGTTGTAGAAGCAATAGTTGGCGAGACGACCACGACGCAACGATGGAGATCAAGGTGTCGAGCCGGTGACAATGGAGATCATGACGATACTTTGGAGATGGAGATCAAAAGCACAAGATGATGGCCATATCATGTCACGTATTTTGATTGCATGTGATGTTTATCCTGTATGCATCTTATTTTGCTTAGAACGACGGTAGCATTATAAGATGATCCCTTCACTAAATTTCAAGATAAAAGTGTTCTCCCCGAGTATGCACCGTTGCTAAAGTTCGTCGTTTCGAAGCACCTCGTGATGATCGGGTGTGATAGATTCTACGTTCACATACAACTGGTGTAAGCCAGTTTTACACAAGCAGAATACTTGGGTTAAACTTGACGAGCCTAGCATGTACAGACATGGTCTCGGAATACTGGAGACCAAAAGGTCGAACATGAGTCATATAGTAGATATGATCAACATGGAGATGTTCACCATTGATGACTAATCCATCTCACGTGATGATCGGACATGGGCTAGTTGATTTGGATCATGTATCACTTAGTTAACTTGAGGGATGTTAATTTAAGTGGGAGTTCATTAGTAATTTGATTAATTGAACTTAATTTATCATGAACTTAGTCTTGATAGTTTTTGCATATCTATGTTGTAGATAAATGGCCTGTGCTACTGTTCCGTTTAATTTTAATGCATTCCTAGAGAAAGCTAAGTTGAAAGATGATGGTAGCAACTACACGGACTGGGTCCATAACTTGAGGATTATCCTCATTTCTGCACAGAAGAATTATGTCCTTGATGCACCGCTAGGTGATGGACCTGCTGCAGGAGCTGCTGCAGACGTTGTGAACGCCTGGCAGGCTCGATCTGATGACTACTCGTTAGTTCAGTGTGCCATGCTCTACGGCTTAGAACCGGGACTGCAAAAGCGTTTTGAACGTCACGGAGCATATGAGATGTTCCAAGAGCTGAAATTGATATTTCAAGCTAATGCCCGGGTTGAGAGATATGAAGTCTCCAACAAGTTCTTTAGCTGTAAGATGGAGGAGAACAGTTCTGTCAGTGAACACATACTCAGAATGTCTGGGTACCACAACCACTTGACTCAGCTGGGAATTGATCTTCCGGTTGAGAGTGTTATTGACAGAGTTCTTCAGTCACTGCCACCAAGCTATAAAGGCTTCGTGATGAACTATAATATGCAAGGGATGGAGAATACAATTCCCGAGCTCTTCGCGATGCTGAAATCAGCAGAGGTAGAAATCAAGAAGGAGCATCAAGTGTTGATGGTTAACAAAACCACTAGTTTCAAGAAAAAGGGCAAGGGAAAGAAGGGGAACTTCAAGAAGAACGGCAAGCAAGTTGCCGCTCCTACGAAGAAACCCAAAGCTGGACCCAGGCCTGAAACAGAGTGCTTCTACTGCAAAGGGACTGGTCACTGGAAGCGGAACTGCCCCAAGTATTTGGCGGATAAGAAGGATGGCAAAGTGAGCAAAGGTATATTTGATATACATGTTATTGATGTGTTCCTCACTAATGCTCGCAGTAGCGCCTGGGTATTTGATACTGGTTCGGTTGCTCATATTTGTAACTCGAAACCGGAGCTACGGAATAAGCGAAGATTGGCTAAGGACGAGGTGGCGATGCGCGTCGGGAATGGTTCCAAGGTTGATGTGATCGCCGTCGGCACGCTACCTCTACATCTACCTTCGGGATTAGTTTTAGACCTCAATAATTGTTATTTGGTGCCAGCGTTGAGCATGAACATTATATCTGGATCTTGTTTATTGCGAGACGGTTATTCATTTAAGTCAGAGAATAATGGTTGTTCTATTTATATGAGTAACATCTTTTATGGTCACGCACCTTTTGTGAATGGTCTATTCTTGTTGAATCTCGATCGTAGTGATACACATATTCATAATATTGATGCCAAAAGATGCAAAGTTGATAATGATAGTGCAACATACTTGTGGCACTGCCGTTTAGGTCATATTGGTGTAAAGCGCATGAAGAAACTCCATGCGGATGGACTTTTGGAATCTCTTGATTATGAATCATTTGATACTTGCGAACCATGCCTCATGGGCAAGATGACTAAAACTCCGTTCTCCGGAACAATGGAGCGAGCTACTGATTTGTTGGAAATAATACATACCGATGTATGCGGTCCGATGAATGTTGAAACACGCAGCGGGTATCATTATTTTCTAACCTTCACAGATGATTTGAGTAGATATGGGTATATCTACTTGATGAAACACAAGTCTGAAACATTTGAAAAGTTCAAAGAATTTCAGAGTGAAGTAGAGAATCATCGTAACAAGAAAATAAAGTTTCTACGATCTAATCGCGGAGGCGAATATTTGAGTTACGAGTTTGGCCTTCATTTAAGAAAATGTGGAATTGTTTCACAACTCACGCCACCTGGAACACCACAGCGTAATGGTGTGTCCGAACGTCGTAACCATACTTTATTGGATATGGTGCGTTCTATGATGTCTCTTACCGATTTGCCACTATCGTTTTGGGGTTATGCATTAGAGACAGCTGCATTCACGTTAAATAGGGCACCGTCTAAATCCGTTGAGACGACACCATATGAACTATGGTTTGGCAAGAAACCTAAGCTGTCGTTTCTTAAAGTTTGGGGATGCGATGCTTATGTGAAAAAGCTTCAACCTGATAAGCTCGAACCCAAAGCGGAGAAGTGCGTCTTCATAGGATACCCTAAAGAAACAATTGGGTACACCTTCTACCACAGATCCGAAGGCAAGGTCTTTGTTGCCAAGAATGGGTCCTTTCTAGAGAAGGAGTTTCTCTCGAAAGAAGTGAGTGAGAGGAAAGTAGAACTTGATGAGGTAATTGTACCTTCTCTCGAATTGGAAAGTAGCTCATCAGAGAAAACCGTTCCCGTGATGCCTACACCAATAAGAGAGGAAGATAATGATAAAGATCATGAAACTTCAGATCAAGTTACTACTGAACTTCGTAGGTCGACCAGAGTACGGTCCGCACCAGAGTGGTACGGTAATCCTATTCTGGAAGTTATGTTGTTAGACAACGGCGAACCTATGAACTATGAAGAAGCTATGATAAGCCCGGATTCCGACAAATGGCTTGAGGCTATGAAATCCGAGATAGGATCCATGTATGAGAACAAAGTATGGACTTTGGTGGACTTGCCCGATGATCGGCAAGCCATTGAGAATAAATGGATTTTTAAGAGGAAGACGGATGCTGATGGTAATATCACTGTCTACAAAGCTCGACTTGTCGCGAAAGGTTTTCGACAAGTTCAAGGGGTTGACTACGATGACACTTTCTCACCCGTAGCGATGCTTAAGTCTGTCCGAATCATGTTAGCAATTGCCGCATTTTATGATTATGAAATCTGGCAAATGGATGTCAAAACTGCATTCCTTAATGGTTTTCTCAAAGAAGAGTTGTATATGATGCAACCAGAAGGTTTTGTCGATCCTAAGGGTGCTAACAAAGTGTGCACGCTCCAGCGATCCATCTATGGACTGGTGCAAGCATCTCGGAGTTGGAATATACGCTTTGATGAGGTGATCAAAGCATATGGTTTTGTACAGACTTACGGTGAAGCCTGTATTTACAAGAAAGTGAGTGGGAGCTCTGTAGCATTTCTAATATTATATGTGGATGACATATTGTTGATTGGAAATGATATAGAATTTCTGGATGGCATAAAGGGATACTTGAATAAGATTTTTTCAATGAAAGACCTCGGTGAAGCTGCTTATATATTGGGTATCAAGATCTATAGGGATAGATCAAGACGCTTGATAGGACTTTCACAAAGCACATACCTTGACAAAGTTTTGAAGAAGTTCAAAATGAATCAGTCAAAGAAAGGGTTCTTGCCTGTCTTGCAAGGTATGAAGTTGAGTCAGACTCAATGCCCGACCACGGCAAAAGATATAGAGAAAATGAAAGTCATTCCCTATGCCTCTGCCATAGGTTCTATTATGTATGCCATGCTGTGTACCAGACCTGATGTGTGCCTTGCCATAAGTTTGGCAGGCAGGTACCAGAGTAATCCAGGAGTGGATCACTGGACAGCGGTCAAGAATATCCTGAAGTACCTGAAAAGGACCAAGGACATGTTTCTCATTTATGGAGGTGATGAAGAGCTCGTCGTAAAGGGTTACGTCGATGCAAGCTTCGACACTGATCCGGATGACTCTAAGTCACAAACCGGATACGTATTTATATTAAATGGTGGAGCTGTCAGTTGGTGCAGTTCTAAGCAGAGCGTCGTGGCGGGATCTACGTGTGAAGCGGAATACATAGCTGCTTCGGAAGCAGCACATGAAGGAGTCTGGATGAAGGAGTTCATATCCGATCTAGGTGTAATACCTAGTGCATCGGGTCCAATGACAATCTTTTGTAACAACACTGGAGCAATTGCCATAGCCAAGGAGCCCAGGTTTCACAAGAAGACCAAACACATCAAGAGACGCTTCAACTCCATTCGTGAATATGTCAAGGATGGAGACATAGAAATTTGCAAAGTACACACGGGTCTGAATGTATCAGACCCGTTAACTAAGCCTCTTCCACGAGCAAAACATGATCAGCACCAAGACTCCATGGGTGTTAGATTCATTACTATGTAATCTAGATTATTGACTCTGGTGCAAGTGGGAGACTGATGGAAATATGCCCTAGAGGCAATAATAAAGTTGTTATTATTTTATATTTCCTTATTCATGATAAAGGTTTACTATTCATGCTAGAATTGTATTGACCGGAAACTTAAATACATGTGTGAATACATAAACAAATACCGTGTCCCTAGTGAGCCTCTCTTAGACTAGCTCGTTGATCAAAGATGGTTAAGGTTTCCTAACCATAGACATGAGTTGTCATTTGATAACGGGATCACATCATTAGGAGAATTATGTGATGGACAAGACCCATCCGTTAGCTTAGCATATGATCGTTCTGTTTATTGCTACTGCTTTCTTGAATGTCAAATACATGTTCCTCAGACCATGAGATCATGCAACTCCCGGATACCGGAGGAATACCTTGTGTGCTATCAAACGTCACAACGTAACTGGGTGATCATAAAGATGCTCTACAGGTATCTCCGAAGGTGTCCATTGAGTTGGCATGGATCGAGACTGGGATTTGTCACTCCGTGTTTCGGAGAGGTATCTCTGGGCCCTCTCGGTAATGCACATCATAAGAAGCTTCCAAGCAAAGTGACTAAGGAGTTCGTTACGGGATGATGTATTACGGAACGAGTAAAGAGACTTGCCGGTAACGAGATTGAACTAGGTATGGAGATACCGACGATCGAATCTCGGGCAAGTAACATACCGACGGACAAAGGGAATTACGTATGTTGTCATTGCGGTTCGACCGATAAGATCTTCGTGGAATATGTAGGAACCAATATGGGCATCCAGGTTCCGCTATTGGTTATTGACCGGAGAGGCGTCTCGGTCATGTCTACATCATTCCCGAACCCGTAGGGTCCGCACGCTTAACGTTCGTTGACGATATAGTGTTATATGAGTTATGTGAATTGGTAACCGAATATTGTTCGGTGTCCCGGATGAGATCCCGGACGTCAACAGGAGTCTCGGAATGGTCGAGAGGTAAAGATTTATATATGGGAAGTCATATTTTGGGTTCTGGAAAAAAGTGCAGTTTTTTCGGTATTGTACCGGGAAGCTTCCAGAAGGTTCCGGAGGATTCCGGAGGGGTCCGGAAGTCCACAAGTGGGTCCACCACATCCCAAGGGCTGGCATGGGTTAAGGGGAGGCGCCCTGGCCTTATTGGGCCAGGCGCACCAAGTCCTCAAAAGCCCACGCAGCTAGGGAAGGAAAAAGGGAGAGTCCTAGTAGGAGTAGGATTGGACTTTGGAGTCCAAGTCCACGTGTGTACTATTCACGGTTACTGTTCACATGGCACTATTCCTTCTACACCAAGCCCCTACACATATATAAATAGACGAGAGGGGGCGCCCCAAAGGACACAACATTGTCTTAGCCGTGTGCGGCGCCCCCCTCCACAGTTCCGTCCCTCGGTCATATTTTCATAGTGCTTGGGCGAAGCCCTGCGGAGATAGCATTACCATCACCGTCACCACGCCGTCGTGCTGCCGGAACTCATCCACTACCTCGCCGTCTTGCTGGATCAAGAAGTCGAGGACGTCACCGAGCTGAACGTGTGCTGAACGCAGAGGTGCCGTACGTTCGGTACTCGGTCGGTTGGATCGTGAAGTTGTTCGACGACATCAACCGCGTTTTTCTAACGCTTCCGCTTACGGTCTATGAGGATACCATAAAGTCAAATTGGTTTTGGCACATGCCTGATAATTCTTGGAGGGTGCCAGAATCATTCTGGAAACTTTCTGGAATTTTCCGGGATGAAAACCGGAAATGTTCCGGAGCTGCCGAAACCGCTTCAGATGCTTTTCGCAGATGAAATCACTAAACCGGAATTATTCCGGCTCACATTGAAAATTATTTTGGTGGGTACTAGAAGTGTTCTAAGCCCACATGAATATTTTCAGTTCGATCAGACGCTGAAAAATGTCGTCGTGAATAGTGAAAGTGCTTTTTGGGATATTTTTGGAAAGCCACCTTTTGGGCTTTGCTCCAAAAGATCTTGGGGATGACATGGATGGATAGGGGCCAATTCTGGGGGCCCACATGAGGGTGTGGCCGGCCACATGGTGGACTCCTTCATGGAGTCCCCCTTGTTCCTTGGTTTCACCTTTTAGGTCCTTGGGAAGGACTTCTTTCCATGTGGGTTTTGGGTCTTCTTGTAAAACCACCCTACCCCTTGGGTTTCCTACAAATAGGAGGTGTGTGGGCTGCCATAAGAGACATCCTTGCTCTCATACACAAGCCATGCATGATCTGGCCTTCTCTCTCCCTCCCAGCGAAATAGTTTCGTAGAGCCGAAAGGCTGTCTGGGTTCCGGCAGGAACTAGTTCTGGACGGCGAAGCCCTGCCGGATAGATGACACCGTATGTGTGCAACTCTGTAGAGAGATCGTAGTTTCGGTCTTAGTTCGAGAGTGCCTCCCGAAGGGCTGTTCGTGTGACCGTCCGAGTTTTGGAGGTCCTCCCGAAGGGCTGTCCGAGTGACAGTCCGAGTTTCGGAGGTCCTCCCGAAGGGCTGTCCGCGACACCGTCCAGGGGACTGTGCGACCGCCTCCCGGAGGGCTGTCCGCGGGGCAGATGAGGGTATACATCCTCGCGGTTGGGAGGTTGTAAAATCCTAGCTGCGGGGATCTGCACCGCCGTTCGTCATCGACTCTACTTCCGCTGCGCTACGAGTCGGTAACGAAAATGATCAAACCTTGTATGCAGTCTCCATAGTGGTCCTGGGCTGGTGCGTAAGTCGGAAATTTTTTGTTTTTTGCTGCGTTACCCTACAGTGGTATCATAGCCAGGTTATGCATAGATGCAGGTTGCGATCTAGAATACATAGAGATGTATGGGTGTTGCACAATATAATTAGGTAGTAGATGTGTTCTATTGCTGAAAATTATTTGTGCGGGTAGCAGATGAAATCTGTTACCCGATGTTCTTGTTGCTTCCCTGGAATTTGCATATTTCTAATCTTGATAACGGTATGGTGGAGTTTCAAAGTTCTGGCAATCCGCGATCCTGATTGATCAACGAAGTGCTAACAGTTCTTTGAATTCCACCGTAGTTAAAAAGAAAGATGAAATTTCGCAGACGAAAGGGCAATGCAGATATGATCTGCACGGGGGTCACGCGTATGACGAAGTTTAGTATGGGGCTCGAGATTTTATTATCTCGTGTTTCATACACCCCGCAATGTTAATCTAGCGACTTGGATTATCATGCTTGATGATGGACGTTGGTAGCTTCGGTTTGTTTCGAAACCTTAGAAGCCACGTAAAATAAAATTTTGCATGAACCGATTAGAGGCGTCTAACTTGGTTTTGCAAGATGGTTTGCATATGCATGTGATGTGGTATAGCAGTGTTCATAATAATTTGATTATGTATGAGATGACTATATAATGTAAATTGATTAACATGACCTGCGTGTCATAATTCGGCATGATGGCTGGAGCCATATGATTGCACTTTAATGACCTGCGTGTCAACCTTATGTAATGCACTTATTTTATTAGCTATAGAGATAGCAATATTATCTGGTGCACCGACAAGGTGGTGGCAATCTTCGCGAAGGTGAAAACAACGCGAATGCCGAAGACGAAGAAATGAAAGACTTCTCCGTCAGAAAGGGCTATACCATATCATGCTATTATGAATTGCCTGAGATGTTTATCCCTTATGATGCACCCTTCTTGATTGCGCGGTAGTCGCTTTTATTAGGGTGATCTCTCACAAAAATATCAAGTAGATAGTGTTCTCCCAAGTGTAGCACCGTCACGGCAACTAACTTTTCGGGGTACGCCATGGATGCATGGGTGCGAACGATTAGGGATGTGTGAGGCGGGTGAGTTGAGACCTCGCAGCGAGATCACTTGGTTGTCTTGACGTTCAGGCATGAGTGTCATGAGCTCGGAACACACGCATCGAAAGATGAACAAGAGTCACATGGAGATGTGATCGGCAAGTTGGCCTACCGATTAAAATTCCCGTCATGAGATGATGATTCTATGGCGATGAATTGAAGTCTGGATCTTGTATCACTCAAAATCAATTATGAGAGATATTGATTTGAGTGGGAGCGCACTGTAGAATTAACTTGTTTAATTCTCAGTGCAATTAATTATGAACCCTGTCTAAGTGTGATTTGCATAATAGTTGTAGAATAATGGCTCGCGTTTCCACCTTCCCTATTAAAAATGAATAGCTGTTAAATATCTGGTTAAAACTTTACGGTTGGTAACGTAATGTGAGGATTGTCCTCAATAGTGCCGAGAAGGACTTTGTCCTATCGCATACTTTCGGTATTCTCCCGCTAATGCTATGGATGATATGACTCTCGTCCTTCGATCCAAAAGCTAGAATTCCTTTTCAGTCAAAGTGCAATATGTTTGCTTCCATAAAACCCGAACTTCGAAAGTTTGGATAGTTATGTGATATTCATGGAATCTGAAAATCATTTTCAGAGACAGACAAATGCTAAAAGATATGAGATATCCAAAGCAATGTTTGTTTGCAAACTATTAGTAAAAGTGTTTACTGGGCATTTGACTGATAAGAGAGGGATCCAGAAGAACGCCTGTCATATGATGATGGTGAATAAAACGATGACTTAAAGAGAAAGGAAGTGTCCGAAGGGTGTTAGTGAAACTTTCACGCCTAGGAAGTCCGGGGCTAACGCCACTCTTAAGTTGGGTGCTTCTTCTGAGAGTAGGAGAAATACTGAAAGTTAAACTGTTAGAAGTATAATGGCAAAAGGAAAGAAGACTGGAATATCCAGCTCATGTATGAATGTCATACAAGTTTTTGATGTATAGAAGGCTGGTCAAAAATATAGTTCTTAGGAATTATGGTTAAACATGTTAATCACTAATTCTTGGGTATTGTGAGTTAATCATAAAGATACCCGCTCGATTGCATTCTGTTGCAACTCGATGTAAGAACTACTAAGGCCTGAAAGACTAGCCAGGAATGAGGTTTAGATACACACAGGGAACATAGTAAATGTTACTATACCTTCCAACGGTGTATTCCCTATGTATTTACTTTCATAATTCATTTTAGAGTTTCACACTCTAGCCCATTGCATAAAGTATCTTGCAAGAAGGTTATTCATAAGCGAACTTCTAATGTTCGGTGTTATGAATAACATAAGGGCCATACTTTCGTTATGAATGAGATGTATGTTATGAATATTGATATTAATACATTACCTCTGTATTTACTTTCATAATTCATTTTAGAGTTTCACACTCTAGCCCTTTGCATAAGGTATCTTGCAAGAAGGTTGTTCATAAGAGAACTTTTGATGTTCGGTGTTATGAATAACATAAGGGCCATACTTTCATTATGAATGAGACGTATGTTATGAATATTGATGGTAATATGATACATCCATAACACTGACGCTAAATGTCGCAAGACTAAAAGAATACCACACAAGTGTGGCACTGCATTTGGTCACATTGGAGAAACCCGTATGGAAAATTCCATTATGATGGATTTTAAAGTCATTTGATTTTGAATCATCTGACACTTGCAACTTTCCTCCGAAAAGTGAAGTGATTGAAATACCGTTCACAGGCCATAAGGAACGAGCAACAAACTTATTGGTGATCATACATTTTGATGTGTGTAGTTCAATAAATGTTGTTGCAAGTAGTGGATTCATCTATCTTCAGAAATGACTCAAGTAGATATATTGATATTTACTTGATGAGACGTAAGTCTGGATCTTTTGAATTCATTCATAAGGTTTTTTTAAAATGAAGTAGAAGTTGTTGTAACAAGAAAATTATGTTTCTACAATTCGATTGCAGAAAGGAATATTTGAGTTACAAGTTTAGCGAATGTCTGATGAGTTGTGAAAGGGGTTTCATAACTTGCACCTCCCGGAGCACCACTGCAAGTGGAGAGTCCGTGTAGATGTAATCGAACCATTAATGACATGGTAAGATCAAAGATGACATAAATAAATTTGCCATTATCCCTTTTAAAGTGATGCTTTAGAGACTGCGGCTTTTACACTGAAAAGAGCTCCATCAGCTCTGTTGAAATGACGCCATGGTGTGGTACGCCCAACCATGTTATATCTTTTCTTAACATTTGGAATATGGGGCTTGTGTAAAAGGTTACAAACCTATTCCAAATCAGACAAGTGCTACTTTGTAAGGTTATCCCAAGTCATTGGGTATTCCCCCACCACTATACCGAGGCAAAGGGTTTTGCCGCAAAACGGTATGCTTTTAAAGAGAATAGTTCTTTCAAAAGGTGAATGGGAGGACAGTGCAACTCGACGAGATAACCAGTATCTTCGTCATCAGATCAAAGGAAAGAAACCTTGGAAGTGATTCCAGAGTTTCCTACTGCGACTGATACGGAAGTCTCTACAATAAAATGTATGGACTTCGGTCAAACTTGCAGCTGAACCGCGTAGGAAAAACTCGTGCAAACCTCTCAGGTGCGCATACGAGATATTGTTGTTAGACAACAGTATACCTACGATACACAAGGAAGCGTTGATGGGCCCTGACTCCGGAATTGGCTAAATGCCAATACAATCCGAGATAGTTTCCATATAAGTGATTCGAGATTAAAATCTTGATACACCTTTCGGAAGACTTAGAGTCTAACGAATATTTATGGAACTAAAAACTGATACGGATAAAATGTTTTATCCATAAAGCTCGACTTGTTGCAATAACAAGTTCAAGGAGTTGACTACAATGAGATTGTCTCACCGTAGCGATGCTTAAAGTCGGTTCAGGTTGAACTAGCAATTAATACATATTTCAATCATGAGATATGAAACATGGATGACAAAAAGATTTCCATCTGATGGAAATGAAACCTAGGACTTGTATGTGATACAGTCCAAAGTAATTTGTCGATCCAGAGGATGCTAGTAAGTATGCAAACTTCAGAGTTCCAGCGATGGACAGAAGAGAGCAAAGTGGAGTTGGAATCTTCGTTTTTGATGAAATGGTCAAGGGGGTTTGACTTCATCAAATGGGTATCGAAGATGCTTGTGATTCAAGAAAGTAAGTGGGAGCATAATAATATTTCTAAAAACCTTGTGTACTTAACACATTGTTAATTGGAAATAAATTTCTTGACACGAATTAGGACTTCATTTGAAAATAGTTTTTCAATGAAGTGCTTAGGCTAAATAGCCTCAATATTAGGCATGATGATCTATGGAGATAGATTTACCTAATGGGGCTAAGCAATGAATACATATTGACAAGATGCTAAAACCTTTTAGCATTTAAAACGCCAAGGAGTGATTCTTGCCGAAGTCACATGGAAAGAGTTTTTGCAAGACTCGGTGTCCCAAAACACTGATGAGTAAAATACATGATGGAGATTCCACACACTCTTGTGTTTGGATTAATCATGTATTCCATGGTATGTAAAAACAAACAGATATGTCCAATACTCCAAAGTTGTTGCGAGTATAGATACCATAGTGATCAAAGTACTGATCATGGGACAACAGTGAAAGATGTCATTAAGTGCTAAGAGTAGTACTGATGACATGTTTTCTCGCAAGTAGAGATTATGAAGTGCTCGTTGTAAGTGATTACATCGATACAGTCTTCATCAATGCTCCATGCGATTTTCGATTTAAATTGAGGGTTTTGTGTGATACACAATATGGTGGCACGGTAGTTGGAAATTGTTCCAAACAAGATACTGTGGCGAATTCTATAACAAAGGCTAAGTATGTTGATGCTTAAGAAGCGACAAAGAAGTTGTTGAATCATATAGTTCATTCATGAACTTAGTATGGTTCCAAGATGACTTTGGTCTATGGGACACTATTGCAGATAGTTGCTCCATAGCTCAGTCTGAGGAATCAGGTTTCGACTAATGATTCACACATATGCAAGGCCAAGTCCAGACAAAATATGAATTTTGTGAAAGCGTGAAAACGCAAGGATATGCAAAGTTACACACAGAGCTGAAGTCGTCAGATCCGTTGGACATCAGGCTATACCACATGCGAAGCATATTTTACACCAGTATGCCATAGGTGTAAAGTGCATTAGCATTGACTAGATTATTGACTCTAGTTCAAGTGGGAGTCTGTAGGAGATATGCCCTAGAGGCAATAATAAATGTTATTGATTATCTCCCTGTTCATAATTAGGTTTATGTTCCATGCTATAACTGCTATGGTTCTCGAGTCTACAATAACCACGAGGCTCGGAGGAAGACTCATATGCACGTGTGGGATAATAAACGGTAAAATGTATTCCTAGTCAAGCCTCTATGACTGGCTCAAGTATTGCATGATGATCCTGTTTTCCTGATCATGGGCATGGCTAAGCCGGCAATTTTGAGGGCACAATTGTTGGTAGAACACTTGTGTTGAATCGACCCGATTGATGTTATGCTATGAGATACATTCGTCATAAGTTTATGGTTAATAACACAGAGAAGTTAATGTTTGCATAATTCCTTAGACCATGAGAGTGTCGAGTTTCTTCATGCTTGCTTCATGAACTTTGGGGTTTGTTAAACGTCATCCGTAAATGGGTGGCTATTACGGCGGCTTACGGGTTCATGGAAAAGTATGTCAAGGGACTTGATAGCTCAAGATTGGGATTTGCTCCTCCGACGATGGAGAGATATCTCTGGGCCCTCTCGGTGTTATGGTATCCATCATCGTCTGGCCAGACACAGGGTGATTTGATCACAGGGATGCCGGAACACGGGAACGAGAAAAGAGAACAATACCGGCAACGAGGTAACTGGCATTGTGGACAAGTGTTGATCCATGAGGATGCCGATGTTTCTCACCTCGGGTAATTGTAACATATCGCGAAGCAACAGGAATACCTCACGGCAACTGGAGGTTCACTCGAATATTTATTCGTGTGGGTATAGGGATCGATATGGGTGTCCACGGCTCCGATGTTGATCATTGATCGGAAGGGGTTCCGGGTCATGTCTATGCTTCACCGAACCTATAGGGTCACACGCTTAAGGGTCATCTATCTGCTGAATACTAGACAGGGAGTCTGAGAGAAAATCACCGAAAAAGTTTCGGACGCCGGAAAAGTTTCGGACAGCGGAAAAGTTCCGCAGAGAGGTCACCGGATGAGTTCCGGTGAAACTGAAAAGTTGTTTCAGAGGATACCATAAAGTCAAATTGGTTTTGGCACATGCCTGATAATTCTTGGAGGGTGCCAGAATCATTCTGGAAACTTTCTGGAATTTTCCGGGATGAAAACCGGAAATGTTCCGGAGCTGCCGAAACCGCTTCAGATGCTTTTCGCAGATGAAATCACTAAACCGGAATTGTTCCGGCTCGCGTTGAAAATTATTTTGGTGGGTACTAGAATTGTTCTAAGCCCACATGAATATTTTCAGTTAGATCAGACGCTGAAAAATGTTGTCGTGAATAGTGAAAGTGCTTTTTGGGATATTTTTGGAAAGCCACCTTTTGGGCTTTGCTCCAAATGATCTTGGGATGACATGGATGGATAGGGGCCAATTCTGGGGCCCCACATGAGGGTGTGGCCGGCCACATGGTGGACTCCTTCATGGTTTTGGGTCTTCTTGTAAAACCACCCTACCCCTTGGGTTTCCTATAAATAGGAGGTGTGTGGGCTGCCATAAGAGACATCCTTGCTCTCATACACAAGCCATGCATGATCTGGCCTTCTCTCTCCCTCCCAGCGAAATAGTTTCGTAGAGCCGAATGGCTGTCTGGGTTCCGGCAGGAACTAGTTCTGGACGGCGAAGCCCTGCCGGATAGATGACACCGTATGTGTGCAACTCTGTAGAGAGATCGTAGTTTCGGTCTTAGTTCAAGAGTGCCTCCCGAAGGGCTGTCCGTGTGACCGTCCGAGTTTTGGAGGTCCTCCCGAAGGGCTGTCCGAGTGACAGTCTGAGTTTCAGAGGTCCTCCCGAAGGGCTGTCCGCGACACCGTCCGGGGGACTGTGCGACCGCCTCCCGGAGGGCTGTCCGCGGGGCAGATGAGGGTATACATCCTCGCGGTTGGGAGGTTGTAAAATCCTAGCTGCGGGGATCTGCACCGCCGTTCGTCATCGACTCTACTTCCGCTGCGCTACGAGTCGGTAACGAAAATGATCAAACCTTGTATGCAGTCTCCATAGTGGTCCTGGGCTGGTGCGTAGGTCGGAAAATTTTTGTTTTCTGCTGCGTTACCCTACAGTACGGAATGACAACAGTGGATCTCAACAATCTTGGGTACACAGACGAACCATTCGTCCTAGCCAATGATGTGGCGCAGGTTTTCTATGTGAAGGACATGTCTACCAAACCGAGAAAAAGAAAAGATAAGGAAGCGAATACATCATACGATGAGCCAAAGCGCCACATAGTTCTTTCAGGGAAAAGAAACATCGTGGGAGTGGAGGACAAGACAGACATGTCAGAAGATTATGAAAAGTTTCATGAAATTTCTCCCTTCAGAGTGAAGACTGACCCAAGCATCCTGTTAAATGATGAAGATTATCCATGGTTACGGCGCAATAAGCAAGGGACACACGCGAAGAAATAGTTTTATACCCCAAGATCCCACTCTGGGATGTGACCGGCTTCACCGCCATCACTTTCTCTCTAGTGTGAGTTTCCGGACTTATAGCTGGAAAGTGCCACTTCGGACAAACCGGAGGGAATCTTTGTAAGAGCTAGCTAGGGCATTTTGGCATTTGAAACACCATTTTATAATAATTATTTATTAAGTTATGAAATTTCAATTATTCCTATCCTTTCAGTCACATGTTTTGCAAGGTTGATCATACACGGTTAGTCCCGGTTGGTGGCTCTATATATAATAACAAGGTTAATATAGACATGGCTTAAACGTCTTGACATAGATGAATACAGCAGAAGCATCGGAGATGATAAGAGAGAAACGTTGTATGACATAAAGTTGGAGGTACTATGTGGTTTCTGTGATCGGAGATGATAAGAGAGAAACGTTGTATGACATAAAGAAAATATAACATTATTAGGTTAACTGAAAATACTATGAATCTTCTAGAAGATTCATAGTAAGGGTCTATCTCCTTCACATAGGGAACATTGGTGTCGGCTTTTTTTGAATCACTATGCGTCTTTGCATCAAAATAAATTAGGTTAACAAAAAGTATCGGAATTTATGGTGAATATGTTGCGGCAATGGTACATATGAAAATAACTTGATAGAACTAGCTATTTTGTCACTATCTGATGAAAATCTATATCATGAAATAAAGTTATATAAAATTCTAGTTATGATCAACTAAAACAAAACTATAATATTCTTCAATAGCAAAAAGAATCAACTAAAAAGCTTTTATAAAATTATAGTTATGATCAAAATAATATTAACTTAAAATTATATAAAATTTATGCAACTAAAATTTTCATAAAGTATTTTTTGTTAAAAACTTTAATAGCAAAAAGAATTAAATGAAAACTAGGCATGTATGCATCTGTTTAAAAGAAAACTTTAGAATTAAAACCAAAAATAGGCATGATCTCTTTCATTAACACAGAAAGAATATGAAAGTTTTGCATTTTTTAGAATTTCATATATTTTGTTGAAATTATTTGATAATCATGTGTATTACACATAAGTGAGTATGTATAAAAATTAGGATGTGATTTGAAGGTGGTTAAAAAATTGACATAACATATGCAAAAAATAAAAAAAATGAAAAATGCCCGCCTACTAGCAGGAGAATTCACACACCACGGCCTGCATACGACTAGAAACCCAACTATATATGGGCCAGGATGCAGGCCCGTGGGGCACGAATTTTTGCTGTCAGTAGGACCCACAGGGCAGAGAGGGGCCAGGTCAGACGATGAGCTATCTGTGCTTTGAGAGGAGCTTGCAACGGTAGCCGCAGGCGGGCTTATAAACCGCTGCGAGCGCCTCTCGCTTGGCGAGGTGGGACTAAACTCCCACCGCCCCTCGGCTGTGCCAGTACCAACCCTTTAGTCCCGGTTGGTGGCTCCAACCGGGACTAAAGGCCCCCCTTTAGTCCCGGTCCGAGCCACCAACCGGGACTAAAGGGTTGGGTTTCGCGCCCTTTGGGCTGGTGAAATTCACCTTTAGTCCCGGTTGGTAGCTCGGGCCGGGACTAAAGGTAGGCCTTTAGTCCCGGTTGGAGCCACCAACCGGGACTAAAGCTCGGGCTATATAAACCGCGCGCTGCCTTCTTCCTCCCCAATCTTCTTTCTCTCTCGCTCCTCTGCCCCGACGCCGAACCACCGCACGCCGCCGCCAGGCTGCCGCGACGCCCTGCCCCGAGCCGTCCCCGAGCCCGTTGACCGTCGCCGGACCTCCTCGCCGTCCTCCCCGAGCATCGCCGCCCCCGAGCCCGCTCCTCGTCGCCGCCACCGATCGAGCCTCCTCGTCGTCGCCGCCCCACGGTGAGCACCCTTTCCCCCTCCTCCCCCTCTTCCCCAAATGGATGGATGGATGGATTCATGGATGGATGTATTGATCGATCCCTCCAAATATTTTTTTGTCAGATCCTTTTAGTTTTGATGCATTATTTGGCAGTAGGTGAACCCTAGTTCATCACTTTGTTTGAAATTTTGTGATGTTAAATTTGTTTAGTATGGATATGAGGTAGTAATAGAGGTGTGTTGATGAATGTATGGATATGTTGTAGTTAATTTTTTTAATTTGTATGGATATGTTGGACTTGGTTTTTTCTCAATGTGTATGGATAGATGCATATTGCAATTAGTGGATGAATGCATATGTATGCTTATATATAGATTGCAATGTGTGTGCAATGTGTATGGATATATATAGATTGCAATTAGTGAGCATATAAACAAATTGAAGAACAATTTTTTTGCATTAGAGTTCATTTTGTCTTTTTTGTATGTTTTAATGCAAGCATCTTTTGGGCAATCTTTGAATATGAAGTAGGAGCTTTTTGATGTCATCTTGCTAGTAGATTTTAGTTCATGCCATGTTAGGACCTGTAGTGAGTGCTACAAGCTTGTAAACTTACTATCTATTCATTTCTGCCATATATGCCATGCTATTTTTCTCTAAGTCTGAAACTGGCAGTATTAATACTTTGCATTTTGCCTTGAGGTTTGCAACAAATCTGTGCATCTTTGGATCATGATCAGTAAGGGTGTTTTGTTGAGGGTAATTAGTACATGCTTGCCATGCTCTTTGTTGCCATGAAAAACTGTTGTAGCATATATTTTACTTGCCTCAAAGGTTGCATCATGAATCTGTTTTCTGCCACTATGCAAATATCACTAAGTCTGAAAATCTAGGGGTCATTTGAATTAGTTCAGTAATTAAGCATGTTTTGCCATGTGTTACATCTCCGTGGAATTACAGGTTGTGGTGTTGCATCTCCGTGGAGTTGGTCCCTGATAGTCCCTTCGATGTTCGACAAAAGGTGTCCATTTGTTGTATGTTGAGTTTTGTTCATAGGAGGATGGTTGGTTCATTTGTTGAGTTGTGTATTCATCTTGTGTATAAATCTTGTATTCATCTTGTATTCATTTTGTATTCATCTTGTGTATAAATCTTGTATTCATCTTGTATTCATTTTGTATTCATCTTGTGTATAAATCTTGTATTCATCTTGTACAAATATCGTCGTAACTTCGACATGAGGGGGGGGTCGTTAAAACATAACCCCGATAACTTTGATTTTGAGGCATATGAAAACCTGATTTGCACGTCGGACAGGCATGAGAGAGGCGGTCCGCAAAGTATCCTCTCCCGAAAGATAGGACAACTCATCAGATATGATTCTAGATAATGTCCAATGCCTCATATCTCGAACATAGTTATATTGGATAATTGATCTTCATATAAATGAAGCATAAAAGTTTAGCAATCACTTACAAATTTTCATGTTGTTCATTGACTTCGACATGAGGGGGGAGGGTCGTTAAAACATAACCCCGATAATTTCGGTATAACTTCGACATGAGGGGAGAGGGGGTCATTAAAACATAACCCCGATAATCCACTAATCCATTGCTCATATGCATATGATTCCTTGTTGTGATTAGGTCTATGTTTGCCACCAATCCATCTCTCATGGTTGTATATTGCCATGTCGTAATATTTGCAGAAACTATGGAACACGACAGAGACTTAGAACAAGAAGAGGCGTTGGAGGAAATAATCCGCGACGGAGATGATGATATCATCACCTCCCAGTTTCTCAACGACTCCGATGGTGAGGCAAGAGAAGATGACGGCTCCGCCAGTGTTGGAACCTTAACTGTTGCAAAGTCCGGCGAGGTATATATATTAATTAAGCCTCTGCTGACTAGATGCATTAATTGTTTTGTATGTACATATATTAACACTTCTTTCTTCTTTTAGCCCTCCGGATCGAGCCAAACTTCTATAAGGAGACGAGGCCCGAAGAAAAGGTTGGGCGAGAATGAAAGGTTCACGATCGAAGAAGTCGATCCAGATGGCAAACCGACTGTTCCCAAGCGGACCCAAGACCGATTTATACATCAGTGCGGAGTTGTTGTTAGGGATAGCGTCCCGATCAGCATCCAAGAATGGAATAAGAAGAAGGACGATGGAGCTTCTTATGTCGACGATAGATACAAATATCAGCTTTGGAACTCGCTCATGATAAATTTCAGCCTACCGCCAGAGGAGGATCCAAATAACCCAGTTATACAGCGAAAAGTCAAAAAATGGGCTCCTAAGAAGATGGCAGAACAATTCAAGAACTGGAAGAAAAGATTGAACGAACAGTTTGTCGAGAAAGACGAGACTCCAGAATTCACCGGTCAATATGCAAAGATAAAAGATCACTGGCCCGCATTTGTGGCGTACAAGAAATCGGAGAAAGCTAAGAACAGGTCACGGACAAATAAGCTAAATGCTGCAAAGAAGCAGTATCACCATGTTACGGGGTCAGGTGGCTACAAGGTTGCCCGGCCTACGTGGGATAAAGCTGAGAACGACCTGCTTGCTAAAGGGATCCAACCAGCGACATCGAACTGGCCCGAACGGGCAAGGACTTGGTTCTTCGGGCATGGGGCAACTTTAGACCCAGAAACAGGGAAGTGTGTTTACACGAAAGAACAACTTGAAACACCCGTCACAAAGATTCAGGAAGCAATCAAGGACGTGCAGGAAGGGAGGTTCCATCCCAACAGAGAGAAGGACGTGCTGTCACGCGCCCTCGGGAATCCTGAACACCCTGGACGAACACGAGGCACATCAGGCTCCGTTCCGTGGGTGCATGGGTTTCCCGACAGCACTGGTTATAGAAGCCGAGGGAGAAAGAAGAAAGAGGAAGCAGACCGGATGCAGAATGTAGAACAAAGATTAGCGTTGCAGGAGAAGAAACTAGAGGCACTTACCAGTCAGCGAGCTACCGGCCCACCATCTCAGCAGCACGAAGATCCTTCATTCGATACTGCCCACGAAGCTACCCCACCATCTCAGCGGAAAAGTAGCGTGGCTTCCACGGAGCTCGTTCGGCCTGATATCACGGCACCTCGTTACCCCGTGGATTATATCACGGAGAGGGAACATTGTGAGCTAATGGCGAAATGCATCAACCTAACCTTGAAGGTGGCGGTCGGCTATGTCTTACCTCCTAGACCTGATGGAACTTTCCATTGCAATCCGATTCCAGATGGCTTTGCTATTGTCGGGGTGGATGAAGTTACCAACGGATTCGATGGGCTGGAGCTTGAGTACCCTACAGGTGAAGGGGAGACTCATCTGGTAGATGACCTAAGGACTACCATTCTATGGAGAAAGGAATACATCGTGCTTCCACAATGGACGCCGCGTCAGCAGACTCAGCCGGAGGAGGCCCCTCAGCAGACTCCTCACAGTCCAGCTCTATCTCCACTGCCTCAGTCGTCTCCGCCGTGTCACAACACTCTGCCGCCTCAGCTGTCTCCGCCGCGTCAGCGGACTCTGCCGGAGGAGGCCCCTCGGTAGAATCCTCCGCCACCTCAGCTGTCTCCGCCGCCTCAGCGGACTCCGCCTCCTCAGCAACGGCGGAAGAGACCCGCCGCCGCTCCGGCGGCTAGCAGTACAACAACGAAGAAATCCAGAGCAGGTCCAAGCGTCAAGAAGGCTCCTGCCAAGTTACCATACGACATGACTGAGGAGAAAAACAACGAGATCGTGGCTGCCGATGTGAAACGCCAGCTTGCATCGAAACATCCAGATCCAAAGGAGAAAATAGATTCGGTAAAAGCGATGCGCTGTCTGAATGCCCTTAGGCGACCACCACCGCCTCCGCCACTATCACACTATGACCGCTGTATTGTAAAGACATTTGATGAAGTGAAAAAGTCGGGAAGTAGCAGAAGTAGCAGTGCTGCAAGAAGTGGGAAAACAATTCCCCAGCTCGGCGAACAGGAAAAACAATCGTGCCCCCCGCTCAAGGTGTTTCCCGATATCGCTAATGATCCGGGGGTAGCGGCCGCTCATCCTGGTTACACTCTTGGTGATTACTTAGGCGATGAGGTACAGTTCGAAATGGCTGAGGTAGCCTTTAGATACCAGCACGGGAAGCCTCTCGTCAGACCTGAGCAGCTCCCGCATCTATCAACGATGATGCGAAGATTGCATGACTGGTACTTGAAAGCCTACAAGGAAGGGACCGACAGTATCTTCGTGGGAGTTAAAGATAAGCACTACTTCAATGGATTCGAGGCGTTGTACATTGAATTTGAAGAATTATTTCAGTTATACAATCAAGACACCCTCGACAAAACTATCGTCAGTTGCTATTGTCTGTAAGTATTTTTTCTGTAATTAAGTCTCTAGCTCAGCTCGTTCATTGCATGTATAATTATCCTCACACTATATTATGCAGATTGAAGATCCTCGAAGGCAAAGAAAAAATCTATGACATTGGGTTCATTAACCCAAATACCGTAAATGAATATACGGTACAAAAAAACCCCGATGATACAGAGAAAAACTTGCTAAAGGCGTTCCTTGGACAACAAAACAAAAGGAAAATACTATTTCCTTACAACTTCCAGTGAGTGTTACTGTCTTGTGCACATTCTGTTTCGCTTACTCGAGGTTAAGTGTAATTGATGAGTTATGCGTGCACAGGTTCCACTATATTCTGCTAGCCATTCAGCTTGACGCGGGACTAGTAATTGTCTTGGACTCGAGACGTAAAGATCCTAAGGAGTGGACGGACATGAGTCAAATGCTCCAGAAGTAAGTTCAATCATTATCTCACCATATCGGCAACTTTCGTTCATTTCCTGATATCAAGTAATCATTTTCTTTGCCAGGCAGGGTTTGGAAAAAGTTCACCAACCAGGTTACGGGTGACTGGAAAAAGGGGCTGCGATTTTCACACCCCAAAGTAAGTACTACTAGCTAGTTCCGCGCATCTCTCATTGATTCTAGTTTCAATACCATTATCATGCTTGATTATCATTTTGATTGAACTCTATTCTCGTAAAGTGCTTGTGGCAGGCACCCGGGAATAATTTATGTGGATACTACGTTTGCGAGTTCATTCACCACAAGACCTCTTAGCGGGGCAGATCTTCAGAACAATTTGAAGTACGTAAACAATATTCACATTTTTATTTTATTACCATCAATTGTGTTGAGTTTCATTCATATATATATATATATATATATATATATATATATATATATATATATATATATATATATATATATATTGACCCCCTTCTTTAAATTAGATCTGGCGGAAGCGGGACGAACTACTACCAACTGATCGCATACGAGCAATTTAAGAGGAATTGGCGGGATTCTTTGTTGAGCATGTCATACCTACAGACGGAGAATACCATCGGGATTTGCAATGCGATTTTGGTAATTAGATATTAGGGATCGTAAGAGATGTTATATTGTATATATGCATGAACGTGTACTATATGTAGTAGCGTCGAATAGATATACGAAAATCTGTTGTTCGACCAAGCACGGAGAAAGAGAGGTCACTTCTCTCTATATATTGATCATGACGATGTTGTGTAATGGTTCCTTCATTGCTATATGTAGTAGCTAGCGTCGAGTTGAATGAAAGCATAAAATAAAAATGAAAACCCTAAATGTAAAATAATTAAATGGTAACACAAAAAGAAAAGGGGAAACACAATATGAAACCCCTAAACCCCTCCTTTCAAAAAAAAACCCCAGCGCCTATCAGGTGTTGATGCGTGGCTGCCTTCTAGTCCCGGTTGGTGTTACCAACCGGGACTAGAGGTCCTCCTGCCTGGGCGCCCACAGCGGCCACGTGGAGCTCCTTTAGTCCCGGTTCGTAACCCAACCGGGACTAAAAGTGGGGGCCTTTAGTCCCGATTGTTCAGTCCCGGTTGCAGAACCGGGACTAAAGGCCCTCTGGAACCGGGACTGATGCCCTGTTTTCTACTAGTGGGAGGGCGTCGGTGGAGCGCCGGGGCGTGGGGACATCAGAGAGTGGAGGGAGGCTGGAGGGAGCACAGGAGCTCAAGTTGGGCCATGGCGGAGCGCACGCGGGAGATAGTAGAGGATGAGGGTGGGTTCAATGCTTGGTGAAAAAATGAGTGGCCAGTGTTCTTCGGGGAAAGAGTCAAAGAGGGGATAGAGCGGTGCCCGCATCACGTTGTTGCCTCTCCCATGTGTCGGATCTTGCCAGATCAGACCCCTCGCGCGCGACCGGCGCTAGATCCTGGCCGGTAGGCCTGAAGGCCTAATTTACGTTTTTTCTTTGCGAACAAACATGTGGTTGGATGGTTAGGAGGACAGTGATATCCCCAACCCGTCAGAGTTCAAGTCCTAAGAGTTGACATTGGTACTCGCATTTTCCTGGATTTATTTCAGACCTTTCGGCGATGTGCGTTCAGACGTTCCCGTCGACTTCGAAGGCGTCTGTGGCGACTTCGTCAATCTCAAGGTGATGTGCTGGCCCAATCTATCGGAAGTGCTCATAAGGGTAGGGTGTGCGTGCGTTCATAGGGATAAATGTATGTGCGTATGAGCGTCTGCGTCTGCACCGTGTTCAATTTTTTTTTTTTACGTTTTTTAGGCGTCATATCTCAAGAGCAATCACCTACGCGAAATATGGGCCACTACACGATATATTATGGGCCTAACTGCCAGCGTATGCGAACGCGCTCAGGTTGTCTTGGCCTCTTAGGTCTTCTCATGTTCTTTTGCCCTTCTAATCTAATTAAAACTCATAATTACCCCTCAAAAAATTAAAACTCATAATTCCCTCAGAAAGAAAAAAAAATGAATACTCATAAAAAATCCATCTCCGTCTGCTCAACAAAAATCTATCTCCATAACAAATCTATCGCCGTGGTTCCGCTCCTCCGAAACAAGTTCATCGCCGACGGGGAAGCAGTAAAGAGAGAACCGGCGATGTGGCGGAGGCTCGCCATGGCCAGAAGCCGCGGAGGAGCGAAGGCCGCCGGATCATCGTTGCGGCAGGCCGCCACCACTCCCAGCACCAGGTCTGCACGCCCACCCTTGCCCTAACCTCGACTGTCTCCTTCTCTATTTACCCCTGTCGATTTGAGTTACGATCATAGAAGAACTCATGTATATATAATGGCTAGTAAAATTAATGTACTCTAGCTTGTTAAGGGTACAGGTCGGATGGTCGATGGAATTTTATTGGTCCTATGCGACTTACACACTTCGGATAGCATACTTGCATCAATGATTATTCTTAGGTGACGTGCCAAAGTAGGAACTGGAAGCATACTTCCCCCTCTTTCGGTTCATATGACCTACGCGCGTCCCTAGATTACAAACATGAGATATGTGCCGCAAAAAGTATAACGTTGTATTCGTATTCGAAGGAAGTTTCTAATGGTGTGGTTTTTATGATATATATATAACTCTTATTACGTTGATCAAATTAATAATTTAGAGATATGCGTCGCCTTACAAACCGGGGAGGGAGTAGTAAATATATATGCACACAGATATAGAAATTGTCCACATAAACTGGGAAGCATGTTATCACACTTTCATATTACCAAGTTATAATTTGATATATGCCTTCATCTGAAAGATACTATGTAGAATATGCACCCCTAGAGTGAACCTCCTCCAAACCTAGCGATTATACAGAGCCATGATCCCATGCCTTCCAAAATATTCTACCACGTGTAAGTCATGATACCATCAAAGGCCAGGGATAGTGCTCCTTCCCATATTTCTACCAACAAGTGTTGACTTGATCGGCATCCGGGATCGCCTAGTTAAAAGGATGATATTGTACTGTTGTAAATATCATGAGATTTTACATTTACAATAATATACTTAGAGTTCTTCAATGGATAAACATACTTGCTCACAATGGTCTTCATTAATATCCTGCATCATTTCTAACATTTTCGTAATTCTGTTCTACCCTAGATCCCCACCATCGCCAATTATTACCATGGTGCTTGATGACGATGACCTCCTCCGTGAGATCTTGGTTCGTCTAGTCTTCCCCGCCAGCCTCGTCCATGCCGCCCTCGTGTGCAAGCGCTGGCTCAGCATCACCTCTGACCCTGCTTTACTTCACCGCTTCCGCAATCTCCACCCACCTCTCCTTGGCTTCTACCTGAAATGTTGGAAATTCTCTCTCCTAAAGTTCATGGTGATGCCTCGCATCAAGGGGCTTGACACCATGATCTGCCGCACCAGATCGGCCTTCGATGCCTACTCCGATACGTGGGGGGTCCTTTATTGTTCTCAGAACGGCCGTCTTCTCGGCAGATTTCACCGGCTCAATAGTACTACAAATGTCCTGCTCAGTCCATTGAACCTTGAGAGGAACATTGTGACCCTACCGCCACTGCCGTCCATTGACCTCGAGCGAGGCATGTTCTACCGTGCTACTGAGTACCTTCTCAATGACAAGTCATGCTTGGGCGCCACATTAGTGCTTAGCCAGGACAGAACCACTGTGCACCTGTATGAATTACTAGATGGTGTATGGAAGAACCATACCTCGTCTACATTAGAGGGGGGGGCCGTGTCTACTTCCGGTGTCATGATTCTACTCACCATACGCTCTACATCGTGTGCTCCAGACCCAAGATTCTTGTGTTGGATTTGTTCTCCTCGGTTCTCTCGGTGATCGACCTGCCAGATGGGCTCGAGTGCAAGTATGACAATTTTGGGCTGTCACAAGCAGATGATACTGGATTTAATCTCGTTCATCTAAAAGAATTTGAGCTCCACATTTGGCTATGCACCCACAAACGCAGCAGCAACAACAACAACAGTATCTGTGACAACTGGTTGTGTTGGCGCGGAAAATCGCACCGCGCAACACAAGATAATGCCCGCACTTTCGCGGCGAGGGGCGGATGCTTTCCGAGCAAAGCAACAAAGAGGGTTCCTCAATTTCGAAGAGGAGAACGGATGCTTTCCGAGCAAAGCAACAAAGGTAATCCGCGCACTTTCGTGGCGAGGGACGGATGCTTTTCGAGCAAAGCAACAAAGATAAACCGAGCCCTAGGGTTGCTAGAACATCGGCGATAAAGACGGTAAAGTAAAGATACGTAAAAAGAGTAGATTGAATAGATCGATTGTGTGTTGTTCAATCGGCCATCACCTCTTCTATTTAAGAGGGGGTTGGACTTCCCGTACAAGCAAAGGATTCATCTAGGCTTTCCTTACAAGAAATTACATCAATTCACGTCCTAGATTTCCTTCCAAAGGGTCAAAAACGCTATCCAAACTCGGACTCTCCAAAATCTGCCCGAGTCTGCGCGACGGCAAGCGGTAGTACCGCTCTGGGCACGGTAGTACCGCTCTGGGCGGTAGTACCGCTCTGAGCATAGCTAAGTACCGCTCTACTACCGAGTAAGGGTCTCAGAATACCAGAAGAATTTTCATAAGCGGTAGTAGACGCGGTAGTAAAATACGGTACTACCGCTTAGCGGTACTTCCGCTTATGGGAGCGGTACTACCGCCCTGGAGGGACAGGGCCGCACTCAGATGGCTCTAACTTTTGCATATGACCTCGGATTTAGACGATTTTTATATCAAAATCAACCGTTTCGACGAGACGCACAACTTTCATGTTGAAACGTTTTCCATAAGAGGCCATCTTAATTGAGTTTCATGCCATTCTTTAATCTGGTGTCAACATGAGCATCTCTGAACTTGTCATAATTATTGCATAAGAGCTCCGTCTTGAACCATCTTCATATGAATTTTGATCTTCTCTAAAAGGGTCATCCAATGGTGATTTACAATCATAATTTTGACTTCATCTTGATATAACTTCAAGCTACTCTTTATGACCGTGCCACTTTTGAGCGTCAACACATGCCCCCCTGTTTTTCGGCAAAGCAAGCGTGCCGAAAAAATAACTTGTACCATGTTGGTTCTAGGAACGATGTCAACACTCCATCGGCCATTTTGCATGTGCTTAGGGCGATAAGTATATATCGGCCATTACTTGTTTGAATCTTTGATGCAAACTTGGGTGAAACCCTCTCAATTTCATTAACAATCTGGTGATAAAGTTCCATAGATATGTATCTCAAAGCCATCCTCCGAACCATATTGTTCACCCTTCTGCTAGGTTCTTGCAGGTAATCAACAATGAGTTTTCTTGAACCCTTGATTTTGCCTGAAGCAATCATTAATCATCATCGGCCAATAAAATCCAGCACGTCGTAACAACCATTTCATCTTGGGGGCCGACTGATGAGTGCCACAAATTCCTTCATGAACCTCTCCCATAGCAACTCTTGCTTGGTTCTTATCCAAGTATTTTAAAAGAACATCATCCACCGTTCGGCGATAAAGATTATCATCTATCATCGTATATTTGAAAGCCTTACGCCGAACGGTCCTGTCCACCCTTTTACTAGGATCACGCAAGTAATCAATAATGGGCTTCCTCCAGTCTTGATTTCCACCTGCACTAGAATTTTCGTTAGTGGCCGAATCAGTAAGCTCTGGTTCGGCCTCTTCATTGGCGAAGCTAGTCATCGGCCTTTGATAAATATAAAACATGCCATGATCAACATGATAGCCAGATGCTTGCTGTGCCAACTCATTTGCTCTCCAATTATCATGTCTAGATATATGAGCAATGTTAAAATAATCCAAAATAGAAATTATATCTAGATACTTATTAAGATAAACATTAAGTGATTCGTCCAAACACTGAAAAACTTTGGATATTTGTTGTACTACTAATAACGAATCACCAAAAGCCTCAACATGTATAGTACCTATAGCAAGTAAAAACTCCAATCCGAATAACAATGCATATTCGGCTTTGATCATTTGTGCATAAATATTTTAAGCGGTATAAGGCATCACAAAATAGCACCATAAGGAGATATATAAACAACACCAACACCTTGGCCATTGTTATGAATTCAACCATCAAAACATAATCTCCATAGTAATAGAGAGACAAGGTTAATATCAATATTATGCATGTCATAAATCCGATGCTCAATAATAAAATTAACAATGATTTGGCCTCTCATAAATTTGGAAGATTTGTAGGCCAAATCATATCAAAGCAAAGCATAAGCCCACTCACCAATTTTGCTATGAATTGGTCGCAACATATTTTGAATGGCATCGGTCATAATATCTCAACTCCATGCAAGCATATAAATTTCCATGCGCACGGACCTTGTCTCACTTTCCAATCGAACTACGGACGATGTTAGAATACTACACCGACCATGTATTGACATATTCTTAGGACGATAGAAAAATATCGGCCATTATAATAAGTGACATGTAGAATTCATCCACCAAAGCATGTATAGCCGAAATAAACAAATGAAATAACAAATCAAATATTTTGGCCATTTGAATGATCAACAAAAATATTACTAATCAAATGTGTAGTGATTTGGTAACACCCTATCATGATGTAAGAAATTGTATTGCATCCATGGATCAAAATAAGCCCATGGAGGGTAACCAATCATACCTGGGGATGAATTCCATGGTAAAGGTATCAATGGCATGGTTGGAGAATATGAATGATGTGCTAACCGAAGATTATTTTTCGTGGACGAAAACCTTCGGCCTAATCTCTTATGAGATGCTTTTTCTTTCTTCACTTTTGTTGTATTTGTTACAATAGCATCTTGCACATCATTTTCTGTTTGATTCCCTACGGCCAACTCATCATGTGTACTAGCCGAGTTAGGCTTCCGAATAGTGCTAGCCGATTTAGGCTTCCGAGTAGTGCTAGCCGATTCAGTCTTCCGAGTAATACTAGCCAATTTCGGCTTCCGAGTAGCACTAGCCGATTCAGGCTTCCGAGTAATACTGGCCGATTCAGGCTTCTGAATATTACACGATGATACAACATCCGGCCGTGCTTGTATGTGCAACTCGGTGGGTGTCGCATTAGCAACAACTCCTTTTGGGACCGATTCCTGTTCACCAACACGGCTTGCTTCTGAATCCGGTGAGTCCCGAGTGGTTTGGTGCATACCGAGTTGGTTCCGAACAGTTCGGTGGATTCCGAGTTGGTTCTGAGTTGTTCGGTCAGTTCCGAGTGAATTCTGAGTTGCTCGGTGGATTCCGAGTTGTTTCCGAGCAGCTCGATTGGTTTCGGGTTGTTTCTGAACAGTTCGGCTGATTCCGAGCTGGTTCCGAATAGTTCGGTTGGTCCCGAGCTCAGTTTCCTGCTCGTCCTCCTTTACCCCCGTCAGCTTTGCAGAGCTTTGCTTGGGGACCCACGCCATCTTTCTCTTCTCTAATTCCCCGGCTCTTAGCCGTTTCAGCTGCCACACTTGCCAATGTGATGAGATGAGTGGGCGTCCCGGCTGTAACCTTGCTTTATGCACTGGCAACTCTCTGCCTACCTTGAGTACTTCCAGCTCGGTTTGTATTGACTCCACAACTGGGTCCTTGAAAGTTACTCGTTTCACTTCCTTGCCCTTTGTAGCCAACATTTTCTCGGCTGGCTTTTGATTACTTGGAGCCGAGTCTGAAACAACATCCTTTCGGCCATCTCTTTTCACTTGGTAGACTTGCTTGACCACCTCTTTCTTCCTCCATGAGCTCCTGGCCGATTCCTTTTGAGTGAACCGGTCTCTGTTACGCAATTGTTCATCAAATGTAGACCCTTTTGGAGCTGCATAATCTTGGCGAGGTGATTCAAAACGAGATGGATAATGTTCCCTTGTATCACACCCGTCCCATGATGGATATGGATTCATATAAGCATAGGGAGGTATCCATGACGTTGGTATTGGCAGCCAAAAATAAGGATATGAATATGATGCATTGGAATTACCACTTTGCGAATACCGGTCTTCAAATTTGCGCCTAGGGGGTGATCTTGATGCTTTTGAATTATTTGGCCGATAAGCACTCTTCTCTTCATTTATCTTCTGATATTTTTCCAATAGTTGCGCGAAAGTGACTTTCGGCTTTTTACCCTTGTGCTTATTCCATCCTTTGCCTCCTTTGGTCTTCCTTGCATCGATCTTAGGATTTGCTTGTTGCCCCCCAGTACTCGGCGTCTTCATTGTAACCTTGACAGAACCTTTGCCTTCAAGAATATCATCATTGTGCTCATGAATAATTTCTGTACTTGAAAGCTTGATCCCATCACTTGCAGTTTTTACCTTCTTATCTTCAAATGAATCGGCTTGTAGTAACCGATACAATACCCTTTTACCATCAGGATTAATAGGAACGGACTAGTCATCCCTTATTGTTTCAACAAGTCTCAATCGTCCTTTAATGGCCGATTTAGCTATCTGTCGAAACATGGTGCAATCCTCAAAAGTATGCTCGAATGACTCGTGCAATTTACAATACACTCGCCCTTGGATTGATGGCTTGACATGGTGATCCAGAATTCTAATATAATCATTCTTCAGCAACAAATCAAAGATCTGATCACACATGTTTGGATTGAAGGTAAACTTTTTGTTTTCTAGCCGATCTTGGTGTAAGAACGGCTTTGGAAGTAAGCAAATGAATGGTTCAGATTTGGCATCACCCCATTTGGCTATGCATTGTGTTTCGCACTCTTTCTCCGATGACTTTGAATAAAGAATTATGCTGTCATCGGTTTCCTCAACAGATTCAAACCTTGGCTTTATGTTTCTGAAACCAAAACTGTTACAACATATATGTCTCATTCGAGACCAAATGCAAGCCAAGTAAGAAATAATCAAAGTTGCCCATATGAAAATAAAGCTTAACCTGTATGACGGGAACAACCTTGATTGAGACAAATTATAACTCGGCGTGTAACTCGATGGGTGTTTGTTCCGAATTAGATGTAGCTCGGTGTGTGTCATCTCCGAGCTATGAATGACTACGTTCTTTACCTCCGAGTTATAAGTGTCTCGAGTTATAATTTCACTACTAGCCTCTATGAATGGTACGATATGTTGACTGGCATGATTAGTGAACAAACTATTCCTAGCAGACAAGTTACTCATCTTGATCGGTCTTTCAATATTACTTAAAATCATGAAAGTAGATGCATCAAAAATACAATTATGACCGGATCGAGAAGCGAGTAAACTACTGGTTAGGCATACCTCCTTGAAGATGTTGGGAGAATGTGATGCTAGCACGGGAACAATACTTTGCCCCTCTTCTGGATAATTCTCCAACACTTCATTTTCCTTTTCTAGCTGTTGTGCCGGATTACTCGGAGGTTCCTTGTTAACCAAACATTGTCCGGCCTCGCTTTCTAGCTCTTGATGTTCATCGATGACTGAATCTTGTTCGGTCATGTCTTTCTGCTTTTGATGCCCATCATCTTTAGCACATAACTCAGAGGGTAGCACAAAAACTCCCTTGTATTCAGAAAACTCAAACACGGCTGACTCATTGACGAAATCTTCCTCTGCAGGCTCAATGGATTCGGTATGTATGCATGACTCGGCTTCATTAGCCATCTCGAAGGTAATAGCCGAGTCAACATTGTTCTGTTTGGCTCGCAGAGCTTCATTTTCTTGTTTCTTTAACTCGGAGAGCTCGTCATGATTGCTGCAGTAAGGAATAGACGAGTCGTCCGAGTACTGGTGTGTTTGTTCCCGAATTGTGAGCAACTTAGTACGCTCTTGTTTCCGAGCTGGAGTAACTCGGTTCTCTGTTGTTTCCGCGTTGGAGCAACTCGGTGCTGTTGCCTCCGAGTTGGAGCAACTCGGTGATGTTGTCTCCGAGTTGGAGCAACTCTGTGCTATTGTCTCCGAGTTGGAGCAGCTCGGTGTTGTTGTCTTTTTGATGGCGTTGTTCCTTGTCTTCTGGTATTCAGCCAACTTCCATCTTACCATCTCAGCCTTCCGTTCTTCAAGCACGCGCTTAATTTCTCGCCGGTTTTCTTCTTCAAGCGTGACAGGGCTGATGTCATCCGAGTTAACGTTGCTTCCGTTCTTGGAGTCGGTATTCATGATTGTCAACTCGGTGTATTTTTTCTTATGTTGCTCTCGGTAGATAAAATTAAGCTTCTTGAGCTCAGTGGCACATTCTTCCCTCCAATCACGTGCTCCTGCATAGGAATGCCCCCCAATGCTTTTTGTCTCTTTCGGCAATGACGTGTTGCCGAAACTTTGCACTTGTATAGGGGATGTACCATAGGCTGCAGTACTAGATAAAAGCACATTAGCTCCTTCTGAATTTCCACTTGGTCGGTTATAACCATTGTAAAGGTTTGGAGCCGAACTATGAGTATCACTAGCTGCATACTGTGTTGAAAAGTTAGTATCATAAGGTATAGCATATGATGGTTGAGAGTAATTGGTCAAATAGCTAATAATAGCGTGTCCAATTTCTCTATCCGTCGGCATGTTTGAAGGTGAATCCACATACTGCAAGTTATTTGCCGATGAATATGGAGATGAAACACTTGATTGCATGCTATTAAAATTTCTAAGATCGGGTGTCTCATATTGATTGATCGAACTCATCATGTTACTCATCGGCAGGTGAATTTCTGGAATTGCCAATGCATGAGAATTCGGATTTATACACTGCAAGTTGCTAGAATAAGTTGAAGCATATAGGTTATTTTGCATCGGCTTTTGCACATAGTAAGAACTAGGGTTAGCCGATACAGTACACGTATCACTAGATCTAGCAACATTAACACAAGAGTAATTTGAATCTACGTAAGAAAATTGAGGATTCATGATACCGTTGTAGATTGCAGCCTCTTGATGCGCTCCGAGGTGCGTATGTCCTTGTTCCACTTCGTCCGAGTTAGATGTAACTCGGTCTTGTCCTTGTTCTTCTTGTCGCCTAGTAGATCGAAAGTACTCGGCGTTCTCGTCCCCAGCGGAGTCGCCAATTTGTTTTGGCGCGGAAAATCGCACCGCGCAACACAAGATAATCCCCGCACTTTCGCGGCGAGGGGCGGATGCTTTCCGAGCAAAGCAACAAAGAGGGTTCCTCAATTTCGAAGAGGAGAACGGATGCTTTCCGAGCAAAGCAACAAAGGTAATCCGCGCACTTTCGTGGCGAGGGACGGATGCTTTTCGAGCAAAGCAACAAAGATAAACCGAGCCCTAGGGTTGCTAGAACATCGGCGATAAAGACGGTAAAGTAAAGATACGTAAAAAGAGTAGATTGAATAGATCGATTGTGTGTTGTTCAATCGGCCATCACCTCTTCTATTTAAGAGGGGGTTGGACTTCCCGTACAAGCAAAGGATTCATCTAGGCTTTCCTTACAAGAAATTACATCAATTCACGTCCTATATTTCCTTCCAAAGGGTCAAAAACGCTATCCAAACTCGGACTCTCCAAAATCTGCCCGAGTTTGCGCGACGGCAAGCGGTAGTACCGCTCTGGGCACGGTAGTACCGCTCTGGGCGGTAGTACCGCTCTGAGCATAGCTAAGTACCGCTCTACTACCGAGTAAGGGTCTCAGGATACCAGAAGAATTTTCATAAGCGGTAGTAGACGCGGTAGTAAAATACGGTACTACCGCTTAGCGGTACTTCCGCTTATGGGAGCGGTACTACCGCCCTGGAGGGACAGGGCCGCACTCAGATGGCTCTAACTTTTGCATATGACCTCGGATTTAGACGATTTTTATATCAAAATCAACCGTTTCGACGAGACGCACAACTTTCATGTTGAAACGTTTTCCATAAGAGGCCATCTTAATTGAGTTTCATGCCATTCTTTAATCTGGTGTCAACATGAGCATCTCTGAACTTGTCATAATTATTGCATAAGAGCTCCGTCTTGGACCATCTTCATATGAATTTTGATCTTCTCTAAAAGGGTCATCCAATGGTGATTTACAATCATAATTTTGACTTCATCTTTATATAACTTCAAGCTACTCTTTATGACCGTGCCACTTTTGAGCGTCAACAGGTTGTTAGTTCATACTATTTGTGTGCGTGAAGTGTTCGCAAGTTTGAGAATGCCAACTAGAGCACTAGGGAATGGAAAAATTGCTGGTGTCAAGCTGCACGCAGTCGGGGACAATGCGGAGTTCGTATTCTTGGAGATATGTGGTGCTGTCATCTACTTGGACATTGCGAGCAGGGCAGCAGAGAAGGTGTACACGTTGGCGCCGGGTGATGGAGACATTTATAAGATCCATCCTTTTATGATGATCTGGCCTCCTACTTTCCCCCGCCCTCAAATCACGACTGGACCAAAAGGAATGGTGCAGCCAGAGAGAGACCCAACCAATGCCAACCAACAGGTACATATCCTTGCATGAGATCAATTGTGTTGCCTTTGCGTGCATGATTTGTTTAATTGTGTTGATTGTTCCAGGGAGACTGGGAGAAGCCTCCACTTTGAGGTCCTCCGTCTAGGTAATACACATATACTTCACATGTTTTCTTCTTTGCTCTCAGCTGCAATCAATACAAAGTTCCAAGTTGTTCTTACTCATTTTATTTCTGTACTAGATGGCTTGCAACAAACGTCAGTGCGTCGGATCAGAATGAATTGCTACCTGGTCTGTTGATGTAGTTCGTCCAGGGCGTGCAAACATGAAGTGCATAAATGGTACATGTGTGATACAGGAAATGCTGCCTCCTTCAGGACAGGGAGGATGACGACGATGATATGCAGTGTAATTCTGCAAATCAATCTTCCGCTAGTTTTAGCTGAAAGGGACTACACATTTTGTTGATCGACATTGCTGATGTTCTTGTTAATAGCGTGTGTGCGTTGCTCATGATGATTACTTCTCGTTGTGCAAAGTGGCGTAATTTCGAGAGAAGTAATTTCTCTTTTATGGAATATTGCTGGCTTTCTTCTTTTATGTTTATCCGTCACTTTTGATCGTTTTTATTTGTTCGTAACTCGTAAGTAATCTTAAGTGTACTGATGTACTGCTCTTTCTTTTTTTCTTTCTGATGATGAATCTTAGGTGTACTAGTTTTAAGTCTGTTTTATGAATTCCAGCAAAACTATAGCAATTTCAGTGTTTAACTTGGGAAAACCTCGTGAGATCACGACGGCACTCGACTTTAAGACGAAACTTTGAAAAGAAAAAATGTGGCTGTTCTTTCCACTGCCCACGATGGAAACAACTCGGCGACATGGTGAGCCCCATATCTGGCCATTGTGGCACCCCTCCCTCCTCACACCCACGACTCTCCCGCGAGCATCCAGGCGGCTAACCCTAGCGCCGCCGTTGAACCCCCACTCCTCCCTTCCTCTCCCTCGCCGCCGCCAGGGGGCGCGAGCGGGCGAAGCCCAGTCATCGCCGCCGCCAGGGGGCGTGAGCGGGCGAAGCCCGGTCATCGCCGCCGCCGGCGAGGCCCCTTTGTCTCCTCGCGCGAAGGGTGCGGCGCGGGCTGGATCTCGCGTGCCGGGATGCGGTGCTAGATGCCGGGCGCTGCAGCGTGGCGGCGCTCTAGAGTTGGCCGGCGATGGTGGCATGGCGGCTGTGTGACGGGCGGCATGGAGGCGGTGCAGGCTGGAGGGTAGTGAAGACGGTGGCTGCTTCGCGGCAGTGCGTCCAGATCCGCCTCTGGCATTGCGGGTCGCGGGTAGCCTGGGTCACGGGTGGTCTCCCTCGCCGTGGCTTGCTGGCGATGGGTGCCAGTTGCTGTTTTCTGCTTGTTTTTTATTTTACAGAAAATCTGTACCAAACGGAGTCCAAATGCTACGAAACTTTTTGACGATTTTTTTCTGGACATAAGAAACCCTAGAAGCTTCGGGGGAGGACCAGAAGACCTATGAGGAGACGACAAGGCAACAGGGCGCGCCCTGGGGGGTAGGCGTGCCCTGATGCCTTGTGGGCCCCTCGTGGCTCCGTCTGACCTAATTCCAGCGTTATAAATTCTAAAATATTCCAAAACCCCCAGAGAGCCACCCGAAACAATTTTTCCGCTGCCGCAAGTCTCTGTTCTTCCGCGATCCCATCTAGAGGCCTTTTTCGGTACTCTGCCGGAGGGGGAATCAATCACGGAGGCCTTCTACATCAACCTTTCTGCCCTATGTGTGAGTAGTCCACCACAGACCTACGGGTCCATAGTGATTAGCTAGATGACTTTCTCTCTCTCTTTTATCTTCAATACAATGTTCTCTTCGGAGATCGATCCGATGTAATACTCTTTTGCGGTGTGTTTGTTGGGATCCGATGAATTGTGGGTTTATGATCAGATTATTCATTGAAAGTAATTGAGTCTTTTCTGAACTTCATTATGTATGATTGTTATAGCTATGTAATGCTTTTCGATTTATGGGTTATCTTTGGCCAAGTTGATTCGTTGACCTTCAGTGGAAGTGGTGCATAATAGTAGATTCAATCTTGCGGTGTCCTCACCCAGTGATAGTAGGGGTAGCAAGGCACGTATTTGTATTGTTGCTACTAAGGATAAACGACGGGGTTTAATCATATTACTTGGTTTTATTCTATCTACATTATGTCATCTTGCTTAAAGCGTTACTCTGTTTGTCATGAACTTAATACCATAGATGCAGGCAGGAGTCGGTCGATTGGTGGAGTAATAGTAGTAGATGCAGGCAGGAGTCGGTCTACTTGTCACGGACGTAATGCCTATATACATGATCATGCCATGAATAACGTCATAACTATGCGCTTTTTTATCAATTGTCCAACAGTAATTTGTCTACCCATCGTATGCTATTTTTATGAGAGAGATGCCTCTAGTGCTTCGGCCCAAACTGTTGTGCTATGCCTTGAGCATCGACCGCCACGCTGGGCCGTCACGCACGTCTCAGTGATGGGGGCTCAAATGTAGGAATAGATGTTTCATTTTCTTATTTTGTGTGTGTTGTTTTTATGATTTTGAGTTGGAAGCATTGAAAGGTCAACCATATATCTCTACTCCTAATGTCTCAGTTGGTAGGCCGTTACCCGCGGGTTTTTTTTCGCCTCACCTCCCACCACCTCCTCCCACTCGGTTTTTTTCCCTCTCATTAATTAAAAAACCAAACCGCCCACTAAAAACCGTAGTGCGCCAGAAAAGGGAGGCGCATTGATTTCCCTGCCAATAAAAAGGAATCGCCTTGATTTGGCTATCAAAAATATAGAATCGTCATGATTAGGCTTCCAAAAACAAGGAAGCGCCTTGATTTGGCTTCCAAAAAAGAGGACGCGCCTGTGACAACACCGCCCCTCGGAACCTCCGGTGACGGCGTCGTCCCACGTGCTCCGCCGCGCCTGAAAGGGCCACGCCGGACTCCTTGCCACGGAGACGTCTTGAGGGAGCGAGCTCGGACTGCTGCGGCGGCCGCAGCGGCGACACCATAACCTGGTACGTCTTCCTGCCAAGAGCCGGCGCTGACTTTACCCTGCTTCTATCCGTGTCCTCCGTATCCGCTGCTGAACATGGTATGACTCTTTGGAGTCTGTACATCACGATTCTTATACAATGCTTCAGCTATGTAGCATTACATGCTTCAGGCAGGTACATTTGTTGCTCCTCATTTACTTGCCATCCCTTATCTATCTTCATAGCATGTCCAATAATGCTCGCCGGTAATCTACTAAATTGATCACATATATAAGATGCAGACCGTTATAATGTTTAATATTTATTTTTTGTGTCACAGCAAAGACTCTGGCTTCTTTGTCCTACAGGAGATGGCCCACCAGCTTGGTTGTTTGTGTAGCATGACCTGGATGAGCACTAGCGTAAGTACATATACGATGAGTTTCGGTGTGCCATTTATTATCCAACCACTTTATTAAATGATTGAGGTTTTGCATCTTTCCTAGGATCCAATACAGCTCAGGAGGCAACTGAAGATGGACCGATGCATGCAGAAATGTCAAAAATAATTTCCTATACATCAGCTTTGTTAGGGATCGAAACGATAATTATCTATTCTTTGATACGAACAATTAGATAATATATTGTCTTCTATATACGTACATTTAAAAACTTTATGGTGTTTTGGTATTATTAAACTTTGGTTTTGCTACCATATTGTTGGATTATTAATTGATTTTGTTGCAACGTTGCCAATAAATTTTTTGTTTGTCTGCCATGAATGAGCAGTGAGCCCCAGTTGATAACTGGTAGGAGGCATTATGTAGGCATGCACATTTTTGGTTACGGTTCGCGATGCAAGATGATATGAGTCGCCACAGTTTATTGTTTTTCCTAAACTAGGCAAATGCCTGTGCGTGCAACGGATATTTACATCCTTTGGCGGCATCATTGTATTTTGCTACCATTATAAACCATTCTTGTTCTTGTGCTCCACCTACTGTCTTTGCCTCTCCTATATACAAATCGGAATGCCGCATCCAGCTTGCAACCCCCTATCACTTCCACTGCCATTGAATTTTAGACACGCTACCGTCGTTATACCATTCAAAAAATATAAAGAAAACAATGGGCAGACACATTAATAAATTATACTTCTAGAAATCCTAGAACTCCCACATGAACGCTCAAGCAGCCCTAAGTTTTATTATCTTTTTTAGAACGTAGCAGCCCTTCTTTAACAATAAAGTCCTAGCTCGTTCATCCTGTTCAAGCTGTCTCTGTTAATGTGATGTACATTTGATTTTTTTCACGATAGTAGATGTACAATTTTCCAGTGGCGTGAGTACGTGAAGGTCTGATCGGGTGTGATCGATCAAACATCTGTGATGGGTTCAAATATATTTAATATAGAGTGCATGAAAAAAGGGAAAAATGATGTGCAAGGTGGGAGAATATATCATGTCATGCATACGATTCAGGAACGCTGGCTCGATGAGCTCACATGGGCCATAGAGATAGATCCCTGCTAGAGGACAGATGTTTGATCGATCGAGTTGACCTTGAAGATGGATAACGTTATTAATGCTATAGTACATCTCAATCAAATAAAGCTACAGAAAGATATCATCGCATGCAATCAGGAGTTATGATTTTTCCTAAGAAGAGATAATTGACTTTTGTCTATGGAATCAAGCATTGCCATATGCATCAGCCAGAGGATCACGCTGAGGAGGAAAAGAACAAAAAAATCTGCGGTGTTTCTTTCTATATTTGGGACGTCCGTGCCAGCGTTTATATCCTCTGCATATTCTTCTGCTACACAATGCGAGAACTGGTCCAATTGCTTTCCTTTTTTTTTTCTGCTTTATAAGGAAATATATCTGGTCCAGGTCTGAAAATTCATGCAGTCATGCGCCCATACACGTGGGATTGGAAAAAATATTAATTGTGGGCCCGACAGTTAAATCAGGAGGAAATTACTGGAGACAGACTTAATACCTCCGGTGTTGAAAATCAGGTGGAATCAAAAGTTTGCTTATTATTTGGCTTTCAAAAAAGAAAGTTGGCTTATTATTTGGAAGGCACTTAAATCTCGAAAATGTAGCTGTCAAACAGGACGTGAACCCTTCATTTGGTAAATCGTATAAGTTCTTTTTTTTTGCAGGCAAAGAAAGGGTTTTATTCCTCGATAATAGTGTTACAGTCGGTTAATACAAGATTAGAAATACTGTCTGGGACACGGCGCAACCAACAGGCGGTGCTACCTCCAGAACGACCAATATTAGCTAGACTATGAGCAACACTATTTTGATGACGCTCGAGCTTCTGCGGAATAAACCCACGCGGATCCAGGAGTTTCTTGATTTACATCATAAGGTGTCCATAAGCAGATCTTTGGAGTGAATCATCCGTCAATGCTGAGCCAGCCAAACCGGTTTCTTTAACATAAGAACCATCTACTGATAGAGCCACCCAGCCCGTAGGAGGTTTAGGCCAAGGCTTCTTTCCTTCCCGCTCATGAACCAATCTGCGAGGCCTCTCTCCCACGGTCATTTTTCCTTTGATGATCTCCTCAATACCATAATTCTGTGCTTGACTATAGGAACTTAGGTAGCTAGTCAGAAAAGTTCTGGAGATATCAGGCGGTGGAGTCGGCTTATCATGGACCATGTCATTCCGTAGACTCCAGATCCGCCAAAGTAACATGATTACCATGGCTCGTACATCTTCATTTTGAGCCTGCAAGGTACTAAACAGCCATTCTTTACCCGTGTCCAGAATTTGCTCCTTTGCTGGCAACGGCCAGACTTGGCGCATCACTTCCCAGAGCTCATGTGACTTAGGACAGATAACCAATGCGTGGTAGGAGCTGTCGTCAGTCGCTGCACACATCCGGCATGAGGCCGAGACTGGGATGTGATGTCTCGCCATACACGCACTTGTGGGCAGCGCATCGACAAGTACTTTCCACGCAAAGGAACGCATTTTACTAGGAACTCTTGCTTGCCAAACCAGATTCCAGCATGGCCGATCACCCTCGGGTCTGCTGCTGCATGCGCCACCACCATGCTTCTGTATATGTTCTTGCATTGCTAAATGGTACGCCGATTTAACACAGAACTTGCCAAACTTTCCAGGGAACCAGGATAGAAAATCATCGTCCTAACTTGGCGAGGTTCGGATCCCTCTAATGATCTGCACATCCGCCGGTATAAAAAATTCCTGCAGTAATTCAATATCCCAATTCCCATTCTCCTTGATGAAATCAGACACTTTGTTTAAGCGGCACCTCCCCTTCTGAGAAATAGGCCTCAAAAATGGGCCTCTCGGAATCCAGGGGTCTCTCCATGTTTTAATTTGTTTCCCATTGCCAACACGCCAAATCATGCCCCTTTTTACTAACTAGTCCATGTTCAATACCGCGCCAGACAGCCGACGCGTTTCCAGTAAACACTGTATCCACCAGATTACACATAGGATAGTATTTAGCACTAACACTACCGGAATTAATCTCTATGCCGACGGCCTTATGCCGTCAGCATACACCTATGCCGACGGCTGCCGTCGGCATATCCCCGTCGGCGTCGATCTCGACGGCGTAGTCTTGTCAGACCGTCGGCATAGAAGTGCCGTCGGCATAGACGGTTATGCCGACGGCATCCGTACGGCCGTCGGCATAGAAACCCCGTCGGCAAAAATATCCGCAGGACGGGCACTGACGGCGCCATGACCTGGCGGCACCAATAAAATCAGAACACGTGGCGCAGCTAAGCCGACGGCAAGGCCGTCGGCATAGATATAAATCTATGACAACGGCCTTGCCGTCGGCTTAGCTGCGCCACGTGTCGCCTTACCCAGCCTTCAGGCAGTGTCCTATGCCGACGGCCTAACCGTCGGCATAGATTTATATCTATGCCGACGGTTAGGCCGTCGGCATATACATGCCACGTGCCAATCGTTGGGATATCCTGGTCGTGGCTATGCCGACGGCAATGCCGTAGGCATAGTTCTCCTCTGTTTTTTTTAGAGCTGCTTTGTTTTTGCATTTACAATTCAAATTCACAGCACAAATTCACAGCACAAATTCACAGCACAATTCAAATATATTCACAGCACAATTCACATCTAGATAATATGAAAGATCATCATCTCAAGATCATCATCATCATCATCTCAAGATCATCATCAGCATCATCGTCGAAACTTAATAAACATGAGTACGAGACATGGACATCATCATCGTCATCTAAAGAACACTAGGAAGAAGTATGGAACATGGAAAACATCATCATCTAGCGAAGATTAGCATCATCGCCGCCAGCACCGCCAAGACGAGCACCACCTAGCCAGACCGGAGTGACTGGGCTCTCTGAACCAGGAGTCGAGCCACGAAATGATCCACCGGTTCCCTACATATTTGAAAAGAGATTGTAAGGGTAAATAGGATAGTGTTGAATCAACGAGAACTAGTTGGTGAATAGTTAGGCAATGTACTAACCGGAGTCCCACTGCCTAGTGCCACCCATTCATCGAACGTGGGCACATGTGGGGGTTCTCGAGAAGGTGGTGGTGCGGGTCCCATTGGTGGTGGATCCGTGCGGTTTTGCATAGACGACCACATAGCCTAGTTATTAGTTAACGAAGCAAACACGAAGGTTAGAAGAAATGAAAGTGCAAAATTTAGGTTGGTTCTAAGTGGGCAAAACTAACCACCATCATCAGACGGTTGTAATCCTCGTTTGCCTTTACTCGTTGCAAGTACTCCCGCACCTCGACATGCTTAAGCTCGACAAAGGCCTTATATGCCTACAAATTTTAGGTTGTTTGTAAGTGGGCAATGCTGAAAATAAAGTGAGAAAGTGAGAAAAAAAGAAGATAAGGGGGGAAATACTGACAGCATGCTGGCTAGCTAAGCTAGGATGCGAACGGCCTGTACTGCCGCTCGGGCTCGGGTTGGTAGCTCGGAGCCGTGTGTAGGAAACAGAAGGAGTGATCACGCCATCGAGGCACGGGTAGCGGCCATGATACTTCGGCTGGATGGCCACCACCGCCATCTCGTCGGTCTGAGACAGGATGGGGTCAGCAACATCCGAACCAGGATTTAACCTGGTAAACGACTCCGAGTAGGACTCCAGGTTCTTCTCGGTATTGCCGTAATACTTGCTCTCGCCGTCCTTGCGCTTACTCCGCGCACGGGCCAGCTTCCACGACTCCATATCTGAGAGCGGCTTCTTCAACTTGCCCTCCTGCAACGTCAAACAGAAGTTAGCCATACATAAGAACATGACGGTAAAAAGAAAAAAAAGAATGTATCCTAGTAAACCTGGATGGCCTTGTAGCCCCAGTGGTTCCTGTTTCCTTGGCCGTGTGTTCCGTCGGTTCCACGATTAGCCCGGCTCTTTGTGCTCTTGGCAGCAAACTCTTCATCCTCACCGAGCCACCTATCCACCAAACTCGCCCATCCGTCATCCTTTCCGTAGCACCAAGTAGGAATAACCTAAATAATGGAAGCATGACATATCATCACGAAACAATGAAATTGACTGTTTATACGTCGGAATGAAAAGTCTGTAATACTTACCATCATGTACTGCTCCCTGCTCAAGGTAAGCCGCTGCTTCTGCGCTTCTTTCTTGGTCATCTTTTGACCAAGGTAGTTGTGGTAGTAGTGCGAGATGGCAACCCAGCGCACCTCGTACTAAATCTGGCGAGTTTTCTTCCTCGCAGCCGCCACCAAGACCATGTCGGCTCTGGCCTTGTGCTCCTCAAGAACCTTATAGAATTGCTACAATCATGCATGAAACCAGAATGAAACAAGGCATGAGTTAGGTGACTCGATGATAAAGTATGAACGAAACTCAAGACGAGTGATTCTAAAGAGAAGTTACCCAAAATTTATTGATCACGGCCTTAGCGGCCGTCCCGTACTCCGCGAGGCTGGCAGCCTCGTAGTGGTCCCAGCTCGTGGCCAAAACCCGCAGCTTCGGGTCCCTGTCTGGCAGCGGGCAGAATAGGCCCGGCCAAAAATCCTTCAACAGGATAGTGATAATGCCGTTCGGTTTACGGCCCTCTCCAAGAACTTTCCAATTGCTGCAAAAGAAACAAAAAATTAGCATGTGTACAATGCAAATGTTAGTGTGTGTTCAAACTATGATTGAGAGGCACTTACTCTGTCCCCGCGGGTTCAATGAGCCACTTCTTCTCCTCGGTAGCAGGAGGTGTAGGTAGTTCTGCAAAACCACGCAGCCACCCCTTCGGATCACCCGGCGGCAAGTTACCCCACACCTCGCCACCACCCTCCCCTCCAGAACCCTCCCCTCCACCACCCTCCTCCTCGCCCTCCTCCTCCTCCTGAACGAACTCCTCCTCGCCCTCCTCGTCCTCCTCCTCCTCACGAACCTCCTCAGACTCAGAGGGTGCCTCAGTATAGGAGGTCATCGAAGACGACCCCCCTATGTCGGACACGGACCGTAGTTTCTTGACCGGACCGCATCTCGACCCACCCCCTCCTCCTCTAGGGGCTCTCCCACCACCCCCTCCTCCTCTAGGGGCTCTCCCACCACCCCCTCCTCCTCTAGGGGCTCTTCCCCCAACCCCTCGACCTCCCTGTGAGGTGTCATCCTCAAGTAGTCGGGTGGGAGGCTGACGGGGTCGTCCACTCCGACTAAGACCTCCTTTTAATTTGCTTAGGAAACCCGCGCCACTGGACTTGCCCATGATTAGCAAACCTGCATTGAGAAGAGAATAAACAGTTAGTAAGGATAACAAATAAATATGCATACAAAAAAGCACATTAAGCATACAGAAAAGAACATTAACAAAATATGCAATGTATAAGCATGCTATATATATATATATATATATATATATATATATATATATATATATATATATATATATATATATATATATATATATATATATATATATATCTTTTTTGGCAAAGGAAGGAAGCATATTAATAAATCATACAAAAAAACTTACATTTCCTAGAACCCATATGAATCATCACTATTGTAATCTATTTGTCGACCGGTCTCATCATCACTATCACGCATATCGTCTTCGTTGTCTGACGGAGGTGGAGGCTCTTCCTCGTCGTCAGCGTCTTCATTTAACTTCTCAAGCATAATTATGTCTCTTTGATTCACAATTGCCTCACCATCATTCCGTGCATCGTCATCGTTTGGGTCCACATCAACATAACCCAAGTCATCATCATCCTTGTTTCGGACCAAATCATCATGTTGCTCTTGAAAGAACACTCCCTCGTATGTCATGGGGTTTATGTTGTAGTAATCATCATCGTTCGGGTCCGGTAGCTTACCATGTGGCGACACCTTGAACACAACTTCCCAACCCTTTAGATACTCTTTCTGGCATGGGTAGGGCAGATAATAAACTTGTGTGGCCTGGGTAGCCACAATAAAGAGATCAGCTCCGGCATAGACGGTTGATGGTTTAACTTCGACTAAACCAACGGAAGGCGTATGTCTCAGACCCTTATTGGGGTCGAACCATCGGCATTTGAACACAACGAGACTTAGGGTTTCGCGCCCACGGTTGAATGTAAGGTCGTAAATTTTTCCCACCCTTCCATAGTACTCCACTTTATTATCTCCTTCGGTGAAGACTCCAGTATTTATAGTTTTGGGATCAGGCCGACTGTTCTGGTGCTCCTCTGTATGGAAGCGATAACCATTCACGTCATACTTTTCGCATGTCATGACCCGACTGTTAAAACCCATGGAAACCCATCTCAATTCTTTATCCATTGATGTGTTCGGATCTTTTCCCTACAAGTTTAATTGAAATTGTAGGGTGCATTAGTTCCGATAACTAATAAATGTTGGGTGCACTAGGTAATAGGGAAGTATGAAAATTTACTTTCTCCATGAACCAAGCAACAAAATTTTTCCTTCCATCGGCACCCTTTCGAAGAAGAGTAAGTGCCTCCGCTTCAGTAGGAGGCATCATTCCCGTCCACTCTTCATCAACGAATCGACTAAAAGAAGAAAAGCGGTATTAGATCGAGGCAAAGTGAACATAACGAATTGACTAAAAGAATGGTGCAACGGTATTACCTCATCCACTCATCCTCAACTTCCTTGATGTTGTGCAAGACATAGAACATTACGTCCTCCCACTCATGCCGTGGCATGATATAAGGTTTCGAGCATCCATCCCTGCCACCTTGCCCGCTGAATAGAGGGAGCTTGGGTTTATACTTGGGCTCTTCTGTATTGTATCGAGACACCTTATTATGCAGAGTGGGAACGTGGTCTGGATAGTACGCTGTCCTGAGATCTGCCACCTCCTCTAGGATAACTGCCTCAGCTATGGAAGCTTCAATCTTAGCTTTGTTTCCACATTTGTGTCGAAGATGCTTGTTCTGTCTCTCAGGGCTGTACTGCCAACGATTCTGCACAGGGCCCCCCAACAATACCTCATTCGCGAGGTGCAAAATGAGATGTGTCATCGGAGTAAAGAAGCCTGGCGGAAAGATCTTCTCTAGCTTGCATATCAACTCCGGCGCCTTCTTATGCAATTCTTATCATCTTGGGACATACTTCTTTCGCACAAAGCGTGCGGAAGAAATGGCTTAGCTCCGCAAGCACACGCCAGACACGCTCGGGGACATAGCCTCGAACCATCACCGGCATAATCCGCTCAATCCATACATGATAGTCATGACTCTTGAGCCCGGTGACTTTGTCTGTTAAAAGATTGACTCCGTTACTTATATTCGATGCATAACCATCAGTGAACTTCACGACATGTTTCAGCCACTTGAATGCCTCCATCTTATCATCCTTTTTAAGGACGAAGTCAGCATCTGGCTTGAACCAAGATTTTCGACCGCCTGTGGGAGGCCGCATGTTTAGATGTGGCCTATCACAAATATTCTGTTGATCGACTCTAGCATTAACGTTATCCTTTGTCTTATCAGGAATGTTGAGGATCGTGTGAAAAAGGGCCTCTGCGACATTCTTTTCGGTGTGCATCACATCGATGTTATATGGAAGTTTGAGGTCCTTGAAATAGGGAAGCTACGTGAAGGGGGTAATGTGAGTCCAGTTGTGCGTCTCACCATATCCTTCAAAACCTTTGGCTTTTCCTTTGCCTTTCCCTTTCCCCTCGCCCTCGCCTTTGCCTGTGCCTTTGGCTTTGCCTTTGCCTTTGCCTTTGCATTTGCCTTTCCCTTCGCCGGCAGGCTCAAGATCTTTCAGCTGAGCAAGCACATCCGCACCCGAAAACTTTGGAATCTCGTTTACTTCATGGACACTAGGCCTTTCGTGAAGTTCTTCTTGTCTTCCCTGTCAGGATGGTCTGGAGGGAGGAACTGTCGATGCAGGTCAAAGGCAACATACTTGCCACCCTTCTTCAGCCAAATGAAACGCAAGGCCTGCATGCACACTGGGCATGGCATCTTCCCACTTGTACACCATCCGCAGAATAGGGCATAGCCGAGAAAGTCATGCATGCAATACTGCAGCCAAACTTTCATCAAGAAATTTTTCTGCAGATGTCGATCGTATGTCAACCTCGGGAAGTACCAAGAATGGTGCAAATCATCCACCAACGGCTGCATAAACACACTCAAATTCTTTCCCGGATATTCAGGCCCCGGAATTATCAGCGACAGGAACATGGTCTTGCGTTGCATTATGGCGCTGGGAGGGAGATTCAGCGGAATAACAAACACGGGCCAGCAGCTGTACGGATTAGACGACATACCATATGGATTGAACCCATCACCTGATATAGCAATTCTGACATTCCCAGCCTCGGCTGCTTCCTCAGGGTATTCTGTGTCGAATGACTTCCATGCTTCACCTTCTGATGGATGTACGATTTTATCTGCATGGTACCTTTTTCCTTCCTTGTGCCACTTCATCATTTTGGCAGACTCCTCGGTGATGAAAAGGCGCTGCAGTCTTTCTATGAAATGGAGATACCGAAGAACCTTTCCAGGGATGGCTAGCTGCTTCTTCTCACCCTGCTCATCGAGCACCTCAATATACCGAGAGGAACCACACTTCCTACAGTAGTTGTCATTCGCATACTCGTGCCTAAACAAAAGTCAATTCTTTGGACAAACATGTATTTTCTCATAATCCATAGAGAGCGCCTTCATGATTTTCTTCGTAGCATACATGCTTTTCGGCAGTTCATGGCCCTCAGGGAGGCTGTTAGCCGATACTCCCAGAAATGCTTCGAAGCAACCTCGGGTACAGCCGTACTCTGCCTTGACTACCATCAGTTGCGAGATGGCATCCAGCTGAGAGAGCTTGGCACCCTCATAAAGAGGTTTCTTTGACGAGGCCAAGATATCCAGGAAGGCCTTTGCGTTTTCCTCCGGCTCCTCCGGTTCATTCGCTGAAAGTGTCGCAGCTGCCGTCTGTGCAGCACAGACATCATCTAGCATGTCTCTAACCCCATCGTCCTCATGACCAGCGATGCATTGTCGTATCACCTCCTCTCTACCACGGTCCCGCTGGGCAAAGTTTATTGGCATGTTAAAGTTTGGCATAAATCCATTCGTGCGAAGGTGCAAAGTCATCTCCTCCTGATCTCTACGGATACGTCTCTTACAGTTGGCACAGGGGCATTCTGGCACCATTCTCATTGGACGACGGAATATCTCCTTCAAAAACACATCGGTTCTCTCGGCCCACTCTGTTGTTACTTGATTCCGACGGAAAAAACCACTGTACATCCATTGATTATCTGCCATCTCTGCTTTTTGGGAGGCACACACCAAAATTAAGGATTCATTTAAATTAATCACATCAATGTTTTATTTTCTACCGGGTTGACGAGAAACGACATTGAATCCACCTACATCTCTAATAGGTAAAGATGGGTCCTAATCCCACCCGAGGATGTGTAGATTGAGTACGTTCTCCTTGCTCTACCCCATTCCGAGACAAAATTTCGGCAGCACCTCCCCGCTGTTCTCCAGATACACGTCCCGGCAAAACCCGAGAGAATGTGCACCCGGAGAACAACGGGGAGGCGCTGCCAAAATTTTGTCTCGGAATGGGGTAGAGCATGGAGAACGTACCCAATCTACACATCCTCGGGCTGTCCGTGGAAAACGCTGGACAATCCGAATGAGTTACGGTGATAAATATGCAATTGAATGCATATTTATCGATGCAACCCTTTCGGACGGGAGACGCCTAGGTTACGCGACTTGACGTGAAAGTGAAATCTAGTGACATGAAAAAAAAGCGGAGGAGGAGATGGAATTGTAGCTCACCCTCGGATGTAGAGGATGTAGTCGATCAGCGGAGGGACGATCGTGGACCAACACCTCAAACGTCGACGATCACTCCACGGAGATGCAACACCACAAATCCTGTAAGTTCCACCGAGTGAAAAAAATTTAGGTCATCGCATCACATAAAGCATAGACACTTCAAACTATGAAAAAAAACATAGTGCTAATGACATCTAGTGAAGATTTTAGATCATCATGATACTTCAAATCCTAATTTCTCTGTCAAGTGTGAAATTTTGTTCTTTAATTTTTTTTAGCAAGATGATTATGATGAAGTAACCACTCATCATATCCCAATTTTGGAGCACATCTCACATAGCTATTTAACAACATCTCAAATTGCAAAATAAAGCTTCAGATTACCAAATACTAAATCGCAGCACACATCAAACCCTGAAATCAGTGGCGGAGCCAGGAATTTGCTCCTTGGTATTCATTGTAATTTTTATTTTTTTTGCAATGCAATAGAAACTGGCAATGTGACCCCCAAGTCTGAGAATACAAGTCTTGATCCATCCTCCCAAGTCCATACATAAAATTCTGCCTAACATAGTACAGCCCACTTAATACTGTCATAGGATTTAGTATATCAGACGAAATCTAACAAATGATATGTGTTTAAGCATCTACAGAACAGACTCTGCAAATGTCATGTTGTAGGTTTATTTTAATTCCACCTCTAACAGGGCCTAATCTCCCATATGAAAATACTGTACCCAGGAAACTATATTTCTGGACAGCAAACTAAATAGACGGCTGCTCTCAAACTGTACATCCAAACGAAGCAAATGAGTACTCTACGGAAACCTTAGAACATGCTTTACAAATCATATGTAGAAGCCAACTCGAAATTCTGAGCATAACTAACTCGTTTTTCAGTTAGAAGCTTGCTGCCCAAAACTGTCAGGTAGTGCAGTTTTTTTAACTGAACCAAGTTCAGTGTACCGCGAGAGGAATCCAACATACAGGAGCAGTTCTAATTCTCCTGTGTAAGCAACTACAGAATATATATGAAACAACTGCCAATCTGAATACCATAGCTAGCGAACTGAACTACCAATAGTTCAGAAACTAGTTTCTAGATGGCTGGAATGTCATGACCAAAACCAGGACTCCTATTTCATTTTTGGAAATGATCAGTAGGATAACTCCCAGCTAAAGAGTTGAACTCTAAAAAAAAATGAACACAGTGTAACCATTTACAAATCATAGAGCTAAATTTCTGCAGTTTTCTTTTCATCAAGCAATATAGAGCTAAATTTCATCAAGCAATCAGTGGCAGCAGCTAGCTAGGTCGGGAGCAGCCGAGCAGGGGTGCCAAGTAGACGGGGGAGCACAGACGAGGAACAAACCATGGCGGCGGTGGTGCGGACGCGGGCAGGGCAGACGCGGGCACGGCGACGGCGGTTCGGCCGAGGCCAGAGCAGCAGAGGGAGGGCGCGGGGTCGGGGCGGCGCCGACGCGGGCAGGGCGGACGGGGGCAGGGCAGACGCGGGCACGGCGACGGCGGTTCGGCCGAGGCCCGAGCAGCAGAGGGAGTGCGCGGGGTCGGGGCGGCGCCGACGCGGGCCCGCGAGGTGGCGGCGGCGGCGACGAGGTGGCGGAGGACGGCCGGCGGGCGGGGAACGGGCAGAGCTCCGGCGGCGATGTGGCGGAAAGGGTGGCGGCGGTGTGGCAGAAAGGGTGGCGGCGGCGGCGGGTCGTCGGGACGATGGGGATGGGGATGGGGAATGGGGAATGAGCGGTAGGGGAGCACCTCGAGCCGTGCCACGTCATCGATCCGCGGCATCCGGGGCATCTGGGCATAGCTATGCCGACGGTTTTGCCGTCGGCATATCTCGAGCCGTGCCACGTCATCGATCCGTGGCATCGGAGGCATAGCTATGCCGACGGCATAGTTATGTATTATTATTTTTAATTTTTTATTCTTTTAATTTTTTAATTTTTTATTTTTTTTTCCTAAACTAAATTTGATTAATTTAAATGTGTATTATCGCACGGAGGGGGGAAACGGCCACATCCGGGTTTCCCTCCGTGTCGGCCCGACGCGGCTGTTTCCCCTCTCCAAGTGCCGGTGGCAGCGCAGTCCGTGAAGGGGGTCACACTCCGGAGCCGCGTGCGGGGTGTTTTCACCTGCCACCACACTTCCAGACATGTATGAGGGCCCAGCGCAAGATTTGGTGGCATAGCTACCCCACGAAGGCCCCCGACCACACCCGTAGACGTGCGAAGAACAATCCGCACAGAGGGAATTTTTCAGATACTTCTTGATCTTAAAAAATCTTGAAAAAATACCACACATCCTGTATCACATGTGCCAGCACCGTGTAAAAAATTCATGATTTTATCACCCTCCGGGTGTTCAGGAATATTCAAGCAGCACCGAAACCTGCAGGACGTCACTTCGGTCCCATCGCCGTCCGTGAGGGGGCCCACACTACGGAGACGCGTATTGACTCTTCAGACATGCCACCACACCTTAAGACATGTATGTGGCCCCGACGCGATGATCTGGTGGCATTGCTACCCCCCAAGGCCCCCGGCCTGCCTAACCCCGGCCCCGTTGACCCGGAGATCTACCCTTTGACTTTCGACGGACGGCCTTTGACCGATGGACTTCTTCACCTGGTTCCCACAGGCCAGCCCATGGGAACACTTCAGAACAAGGTCTGGGTCAAACCAACCACAAGATTCCCTCCGTGTCGGCCCGACGCGGCTGTTTTCCCTCTCCAAGTGCTGGCGGCAGCGCAGTCCGTGAAGAGGGTCACACTCCGGAGCCGCGTGCGGGGTGTTTGCACCTGCCACCACACTTCCAGACATGTATGAGGGCCCAGCGCAAGATTTGGTGGCATAGCTACCCCACGAAGGCCCCCGACCACACCCGTAGACGTGCGAAGAACAATCCGCACAGAGGGAATTTTTCAGATACTTCTTGATCTCAAAAAATCTTGAAAAAATACCACACATCCTGTATTACATGTGCCAGCACCGTGTAAAAAATTCATGATTTTATCACCCTCCGGGTCTTCAGGAATATTCAAGCAGCACCAAAACCTGCAGGACGTCACTTCGGTCCCATCGCCGTCCGTGAGGGGGCCCACACTACGGAGACGCGTATTGACTCTTCAGACATGCCACCACACCTTAATGTAGGGTAACGCAGCAGAAATCAAAAAAATTCCGACCTACGCACCAGCCCAGGATCACTATGGAGACAGCATACAAGGTTTGATCTGTTTCGTTACCGACTCGTAGCGCAGCGGAAGTAGAGTCGATGACGATCGGCGGTGCAGATCCCCGCAGCTAGGATTTACAACCTCCCAACCGCGAGGATATACTCCCTCATCTGCCCCTCGAACAGCCCTCCGGGAGGCGGTCGGACAGTCCCTTGGACGGTGTCGCGGACAGCCCTTCGGGAGGACCTTCGAAAACCGGACGGTCACTCGGACAGCCCTTCGGGAGGACCCTCAAAACTAAGACGGTCACTTGGACAGCCCTTCGGGAGGCACTCTCGAACTAAGACCGAAACCACAATCTCTCTACAGAGTTGCACACATACGGTGTCATCTATCCGGCAGGGTTTCGCCGTCCAGAACTAGTTCCCACCGGAACCCAGACAGCCTTTCGGCTCTACGAAACTATTTCGCTGGGAGGGAGAGAGAAGCCAGACAAGTCAAATGGCATGTGTATGAGAGCAAGCATGATCTGATTTTGGAGAGCTCTCTCCACCTCTATTTATAGGAGGAGCAAGGGGTAGAGGAAAGACCAAAAGGACCTTCCTAGGATCTTTCCACCACATGCCACATAAGGGTGTGTAGAATATATCCACCATGAGGTGGAAGGACACCTTAAGGAGGGCCCCTTCCATGCCATGGCCGAAATTTGCAGCCTCTTTGGAGGGGCTCCACCTCCCTTTCACACACCAAAAGTGGTTTTCTTCTAGAAGAAAAACCCCATTTGCAAATCAGCCCAAAAAGTGTTTTTCACTATTCACGAAGACATTTTTCTGCGTCCGTTAAAACCCAAATTATTTCTGTGTGCCTAGAATAATTCTAGCACCCACCAAAACAATTTTGAACGCATTCCGAAACAATTTCGGAATAATTTTTCTTCAGCGAAAAGCAAACAAAGCGGTTCCGGCTGCTCCGGAACATTTCCGGTTTTTGTCCCGGAAAATTCCCAGAAGTTTCCAGAACACTTCTGGCATCCTCCAAGAATTTCCGGGCGTGTGCCAGAACCAATTTGACTTAATGGAATACCCTGAAACAACTTTTCAGTTTCACCGGAACTATTCCGGTGTTCTCTCCGGAATGTTTCCGTTTCGTCCGAAACTTTTTCGGTGATTTTCTCTCAGACTCCCCATCTAGTATTCAGCAGATAGATGACCCTTAAGCGTGTGACCCTATATGTTCGGTGAAGTATAGACATGACCGGAACTCTTTCCGATCAATGATCAACATCGGAGCCGTGGACACCCATATTGACCCCTATACCCACACGAATGAATATTCGAGTGAACCTCCAGTTGCCGTGTGCTATTCTTGTTGCTTCGCAATATGTTACAATTACCCGAGGTGAGATTTTCTGCATCCTCGTGGATCAACAACTTGTCCACTATGCAAGTTACCTCGTTACCGGTTTTGTTCTCTTTTCTCGTTTCCGTGTTCCGGCATCCCTGTGATCAAATCACCCTTGTGTCTGGCCAGACGATGATGGATACCGTAACACCGAGAGGGCCCGAGAATATCTCTCCATCATCGGAGGAGCAAATCCCAATCTTGAGCTATCAAGTTACTTAACATACTTTTCCATGAACCCGTAAGCCGCCGTAATAGCCACCCATTTACGGATGACGTTTAACAAACCCCAAAGTTCATGAAGCAAGCATGAAGAAACTCGACACTCTCATGGTCTAAGGAATTATGCAAACATTAACTTCTCTGTGTTATTAACCATTAACTTATGACGAATGAATCTCATAGCATAACATCAATCGGGTCGATTCAACACAAGTGTTCTACTAACATTGTGCCCTCAAAGTTGCAGGCATAGTCATGCCCATGATCAGGAAAACAGAACCATCATGCAACACTTGAGCTAGTCTCAGAGGCCAGACTAGGAATACTTTTTACCGTTTATTATTCCACACGTGCATATGAGTCTTCCTTCAAGCCTCGTGGTTATTGCAGACTCGAGAACCATAGCAGTTATAGCATGGAACATAAACATAATTATGATCATGGAGATAAATAATAACATTTGTTATTGCCTCTAGGGCATATCTCCTACAGACTCCCACTTGCACTAGAGTCAATAATCTAGTCAATGCTAATGCACATTACACCTGTGGCACACCGGTGTAAAAATGCTTCGCATGTGGTATAGCCTGATGTCCAACGGATCTGACAACTTCAGTTTCGTGTGTATCTTTGCATGTCCTCGCGTTTTCATGCTTTCACAAAATTCATATTTTGTGTGGACTTGGCTTCGTATATATGTGAATCACTGGTCAAACCTTGATTCCTCAGACTGAGCTATGGAGCAACTATCTTCAATAGTGTTCCATTGACCAAAGCCATCTTGGAATCATACTAAGTTCATGAACGAACTGTATGATTCAACATCTTGTATGTCGCTTCAAAAGCGGCAACATACTTAGCCTTAGTTATAGAATTCGCCACAGTAACCTGTTTAGAAACGATTTCCAAACACCGTGCCACCATATTGTGTATCACACAAAAACCCTTAACTTTCGCCGGACGGCCTTTGACCGATGGACTTCTTCACCTGGTTCCCACAGGCCAGCCCATGGGAACACTTCAGAACAAGGTCTGGGTCAAACCAACCACAAGATTCCCTCCGTGTCGGCCCGACGCGGCTGTTTCCCCTCTCCAAGTGCCGGCGGCAGCGCAGTCCGTGAAGGGGGTCACACTCCGGAGCCGCGTGCGGGGTGTTTGCACCTGCCACCACACTTCCAGACATGTATGAGGACCCAGCGCAAGATTTGGTGGCATAGCTACCCCACGAAGGCCCCCGACCTCACCTGTAGACGTGCGAAGAACAATCCGCACAGAGGTAATTTTTCAGATACTTCTTGATCTCAAAAAATCTTGAAAAAATACCACACATCCTGTATCACATGTGCCAGCACCGTGTAAAAAATTCATAATTTTATCACCCTCCGGGTGTTCAGGAATATTCAAGCAGCACCGAAACCTGCAGGACGTCACTTCGGTCCCATCACCGTCCGTGAGGGGGCCCACACTACGGAGACGTGTATTGACTCTTCAGACATGCCACCACACCTTAAGACATGTATGTGGCCCCGACGCGATGATCTGGTGGCATTGCTACCCCCCAAGGCCCCCGGCCTGCCTAACCCTGGCCCCGTTGACCCGGAGATCTACCCCTTTGACTTTCGCCGGACGGCCTTTGACCGATGGACTTCTTCACCTGGTTCCCACAGGCCAGCCCATGGGAACACTTCAGAACAAGGTCTGGGTCAAACCAACCACAAGATTCCCTCCGTGTCGGCCCGACGCGGCTGTTTCCCCTCTCCAAGTGTCGGCGGCAGCGCAGTCCGTGAAGGGGGTCACACTCCTGAGCCGCGTGCGGGGTGTTTGCACCTGCCACCGCACTCGTCGAAACAATCTGACGGATGTACATATAAGTTTTGTCTCGTTTGGCCAAGGAATGAAAAATATAGAAAATAGTCAAAACAAAAGGGTGTTTTCTGTAAATCTGAAGCAAACATGATTTAAGTTTGTTCAAATTTGAAAACATAGTATAGCAATAGAATCTTTACAAGATTTTGATAACAAACCATATTAAATTTGTCAAATCGATGCAAGTATCAATTACTTATGATTTTAAAAAAGTATAAGGACCTATATGCAAAAGTACATGAGGTCACAGTTATAACATACTCAAAAAGAAAAACAAACTAGATATTCATAATCTATGGAAAATTCTACCCCAAATCGATATATAATGTGTGTATGTTTAAGTTTAGATAAGTCAGATTTCAACCTAAAAATGAAAATAAAGTAGATAAGTCAGATTCATTAGTACTGCCACGTGGCAGTTCCTGGTGCTTCCTGGCCGAAGGCTATGCCTACGGCAAACCCATCGGCATAGGTGAAAAGATATGCCGACGGCAGCTCGGACTATGCCGACAGCCTCTGTCAGTGCCGTCGGCATACCTCCGACGGCGTCAGCTGGCCGTCGCAGGTGGGGTCGCCTGGGCCGCTTATATGCCGACGGCTGGGCTATACCGACGGCCGCCGTCGGCACAGTCTGGTATATGCCGAGGGCCTATGTATGCCTACGGTTGCCGTCGGCATATGTCTGGTTGTGCCGACGGCTTTTCTATGTCGACGGCTGTCCACAGGCCGTCGGCATACGTCTTCTTATGCTGACGGCCCCGACAAAATGCCGTCGGCATAGAAAGTGTCGTCGGCATAGTGGGTTATGTAAGAAGTCTTGCAACCAAACTCTCTGGATTCATGATTAATCTCCAAGCTTGCTTAGCCAAGAGGGCTTGATTGAATGCCCTCATATCAAGAAAACCCATACCCCCCATGGATTTAGGTAGTATCATCTTGTCCCATACCAACCAAGCCATTTTCCTTTTACCTTCCTCCACTCCCCACCAATATTGTCTAATGAGTCTAGACAGATCATCACAGACTGACATAGGCAACTTGAACACGCTCATGACATATGTGGGTAATACTTGTGCTACTGCCTTTATCAGAATTTCCTTGCTGGCCATGGACATATATTTCTCACTCCAATCCACTAATCTTTTTACAAGTTTTGCTAATAAAGGTTGCAACAAACCTTTACTCATTCTGCCTTCTGGAACCGGTAAACCCAAGTACTTTGGCTCGAATACCTCCTGTGTGATGTCTAATATTTGCTTAACTTCATTAGAGATTGACACTTGACAATTGTCCGCAAACAAGATGGAACACTTGGCCGGGTTAATAAGTTGTCCCGTCGCACGTGCATACGTGTTCAACACCTCTTTGACAATCATAGCTTGGTCAGATCTCGCCCGAAAGAAAAGGAGAGTATCATCTGCAAACAAAAGATGGGAGATCGCCGGTGCTCTTCTGCAAATCTTTAGAGCCTCCAAGCCATCTTCCCACATAGCTTTATTCAACAAAGCAGAGAGCGCATCAGCCACAAATAAGAATAAAAAGGGAGATAGAGGATCACCCTGCCGGAGACCCCGAGTGGGGGTGAATTGTTCCAATAGCTTCCCATTAAACTTGACGCAATACTTGACTGATTTCACACACACCATAATGCGATTAACCCAAGTAGAAGAAAAGCCCCATTTGAGTAGGGCCTTCACCAGAAAATCCCAGTCCACCCTATCATAGGCCTTTGACAGATCCAATTTATAAGCACAGTATGACTCCTTCTGGTTAGCAGTTTGGATATGATGGATGCACTCAAAGGCAATAATTGTATTATCGAAAATAAGCCTTCCAGGGATGAACGCACTTTGATTTTCAGAAATCAATTCCGTCAACAAAGGGCGGAAACGGTTTACCAAACATTTGGACACTACCTTATAAATGACATTACACAAGCTTATTGGTCTGAAATCCTTTAGGTCAGCTGGAGAAGCAACCTTGGGGATTAGGACAATAGCCGTGTCGTTTACTCCCGGTGGCATAGACCCAGTAGCAAAAAATTCCAGCACTGCCGCCGTAATGTCCTCCTTCAACACATGCCAATTTCGCTGAAAGAACCGGGCCCGGAAGCCATCCGGTCCCGGTGCCTTGATTGGTCCGATTTGAAATAGAGCATCCGCAACTTCTTTTTCAGAGAAAGGTGCATCGAGTGCTTCATTCATCTGCTGTGTTACTTTGGCTTCTATGCACCCAAGAAGGTCCTCAGAATTGAGCGTTGGGTCCTTGGTGTAAAGTTCCTGAAAATACGACTTAGCCATGAGCTCCATCATGCTAGGAGTAGAGCACCATGAACCATCTTCCTTGCGGAGGCGACGGATTAGATTTTTCCTCGCCCTCCAAATCGCTTTCCTATGAAAATATTGGGTGTTTCGGTCACCTTCTTTCAGCCACATAATCCGAGATCTCTGCAACCACATCATTTCCTCTCTATATAACAGCTCATCCAGTACGTACATCTTCTCCTTAATCACCAAACGGTCGGCATTACTCAACTGGAGTTCCTCCAATTCTGTTCAAAGAACCTCAATCTGTTTTGAAACTTGACCGAAATTGTTCCTGCTCCACTCTCGAAGATCCTTCATAACATCTTTCAGGTTTGCTGCAACCTGACCCAAATTATAGGCCCTTCTTTTAGTCCAAGCTTTCGCAATAATGTCAGGCAGGGCGGCGTGTCATTCCCACATTATTTCATACCTGCCTCCGCTGTGTCGATGTTTGTCTGGCTCCAGCACTTCCACTTCAAGGAGAAGCGGGCAATGATCGGAGGCCGACGACATAAGGTGCTTAACTCGCGTATTAGGGAACAAATCTCGCCACGCCTCATCTGCACAGCATCGATCTAGGCGCACTTGAACATTCCTGACCGCAAATTGGTTGTTATTGTAAGTGAAAGGCATGCCACTGAAACCCAAGTCTACCAGCTCGCATAGTTGCAGACAGTCCCGAAATGCTTCCATTTGAGCTGAACTGCGTGCAGTGCTTGACAGGTGCTCATGTTGCCACATGCATTCATTGTAATCTCCACAAACAACCCAAGGTTCACTTGATACAGAACGTAGCCTGGCCATATGATCCTACATAAACCTTCTGTTTTCAACTCTTGGTTCTCCATAAACAAAAGTTGCTCTCCATTGCTTATCAACTCCCGGGTCAAAAATCCTCACATCAATGAACCGGCTACAAGCCTCCAGGACCGTCACCTGCAGCGATTCATCCCAAAAAAGTCCAAGTCCACCACTTCTACCTTCTGGATCCACACCTCTAAATCCTCGAAGACCAAGTCTCCATTTGATTCTTTCCACTTTCACAGCAGCCTGCCTCGTCTCGCAAAGGAAGACGAGTTTGGGGTGATTGACCCTAGCTAGGGCCAATAGGTCACGAACTGTCCGGCGGTTCCCCACCCCCCGGCAGTTCCACACTAGGTGATTCATTGATCCCGGCGGTCCCCATCGAGTGGGTCCGCCGATGTTCTTGAGTTGTTGCCACTGTGACCATCAATCTTTGCTCTCTTACTATCCTGACTATTGGTGGGAGAATCACTGTCCTCCTCCTCATGCTCCTTTTCTGTTAATAACAACGGCAGAGACACAGGCTGTTTACCAGAGACGTCATTATTCATGTTCCCATCCATGTTTAACCGCTTCTTGGGGTTCCTGTCATTATGCACAACAGATGCCCCCAAGTTCTTCACCGGGCTAGGAGCTGTATCACTTATATCATCCTTCTTACTATTGGCACCATGGCCACCCTTAGGTGTCTCTCTGTATGTACTCCTACCTGCTCCTCCTCTTAAGTCCCGAGGGAAATTAGGAGGATCTGCATATAACCAATCTCCGAATTTCAGATCTTTCTCCGCATAAATCCCATTACCACACTCCTTGTACTCATGGCCTATCTTGCCGCAAAACTTACAAAATCTAGCCAGTTTCTCATATCTGACCGCAAACACTTGCCGTTCCTTTCCTCTGACTATGCTAACGAACTTAGTCAGTGGTTCACGAACATCATGCTTAACACGCACTCTAATATAATCCCCGCGGGAATTGCCTTGTAACCTCACCTCCAAAACCTCCCCGGCATTCTTGATCAGCTTTTCAACAATTTCCTTCTTACAGTAACCGTCAGGTAGTTTATGAATTTGTAGCCAGATTGGTATATGGAAGAACTCAACCTCCTCTGCCTTGCTTAATCCATCATAAGGATTGAGAAGGGCAGCCATGTTCCTGAAAATCCACGGACCTCTCTCCATGATCCTCTCCCAGTCACCAAGGCACGAGGCTTGAACGACGAAGAGGTTGGCCCCCAACGGCCGGAAGCGCACCTCTTGAGCCAGGTTCCACGCTGCACACATGTCCTTGAAGAAGGCCGCTTGACTGAAATTCTTGTCCGTATGAACCCTAGCAAGGGCAAGCCATCTCACACTTTCATTGATTACTGGGTCTTCCTCATCTATCACGAGGTCATCGAACTCTTCTCCATCCAGATCGAGTTGACTGAAAAAGTCATCCAGATCGCTAGGGTTCGCCCCCCTAGCACCGCTGCTTGTTGCCGACTGGACGTCGGGTGGAGTCGCCATCGCCACAGGGCTGGCGTGGTCCCGGGGGTGGGCTCTCGTGGCCAGAAGGTGGCCGCGAGGATTGGGAACTCCGGCGGCGATGCAAGCGCCTCGGAGGAAAGAAACCCTCTTCACTCCCGACGACGGCGAGGCCGTCCGGAGTGGAGAGAGGCGCGGATCTGGCCGGCGGAAGCGGCGACGCTGCGGCCGCCCTCTGATTCGCCTCCTCGGTCCTGTAGCTGGGGAAAGGTATCTGAAACAAGATATACTTTTACACCTAGGCATTGATTCAACAATAACAAAAAACCAATCCAAATAACTACTATGAAGTTGATCGTAAATCGTATAAGTTCTTGCCAGTGCATAATATAAAAATACTTATTTATCATAGAGATTACAAGCTCTTTTTGGTCATTTGATGTGAGATCTACTACTGTGAAAATATACATATATTATAGACACCAAGACACTTGTCCCATTTGAATTTCCGTTTATTTTAAGTTACGTTTGTTCTGAACCTTGTTATGCCTTTTTTCAGCACAATATGGATACGAAGCTCTCGACCATTCCCGATCGAGATTAGCCTCCGGATCATCCGAGACACCATCCAAGATGATGGACTTGTCCATCCGTTTTGCTTCAATCTTGCAGTGCGTAAGATTACTAGCGACGCAGCAGAGAGGAGCGCAGGCACTGACTCTGTTGGAAAGACACACTTTTTTAATTTGCAATTCCATGAGCAAGCACGGGCGCTAAGGCAGACTTGGTTATCCCAAGAAGAGCGCACCAAGGCGCTGATTGACACTGTCGTGCTCGAGCCTTTTCCCAAATACGACGTGTTCCACACCCCTACAATTGTAAGTATTCTCATTCTTATGAATTAGTTTGTTTACTATGTTTGCCATTTACCTTTGTCTACCAAATGCAGTATCTTCTGCCGCTGGCACTCGTGGACTCCTCCTACGGGCTACTTGCAGTGAAAATGGAAATGAATAGGACTCTCGTGATTGATTATTCGAACGAGGCATTATTTCATTTAGAGGACTTTCATGACACAGAACTTCAGAGGGAAGCCCTATTAGTGAAGCAAGAATTCAGCATTATATTGCAACAGGAGGTCCCCGGTAGGAACGCCCAACTTGTGGAATGGCCCGAACAAGAGAACATTCATGTTGCACCTCGGCGGTAATATTTTAAATTGGTCATGCACATTAGATGCACACCGATATAGCTATTAAAATATGGAGGGTTTTTTGTGACAGCATGGACTCAGGATTCAAAGTCTTACAGGAGATGGCCCACCTGTATGAAACTCTCGGGCATAACAATGGGCATAACATGCCCAGGACTGAGGTAAGTGCATATGTAATTAGGGACCACGTGCCATATATTTGCTAAATATATGTTGTGACTTTGTTTTTGCATATTTTCAAGGATCCAGAACAACTCAGGAAGCGCCTCATGGTCCAGATGCTGATGGTCAGGGAGAATGAAGCAAATCATAACATTCCAGAGGAAGTTAGAGCAGCGTTGAGAGTCATTAGCGGCTAAAGAGGACTGCTGCATGAATAAATGCCGAAAAATAATTACTTATTAAGCTGCTCGCTAGGGAATAACCTGTTTGATGGCATCAGATAATTAGATAACATTTTGTCTTCTATGTATGAAGTTTAAAGAGTTATTGGTCTTGGCACCCACTAGCTTCGTATTCGCTATAACAGTGTCTGCTTGTTTTGGTTCTATCTATTTATTTTGTCTTGTATGTATATTTTGTTGGTGTATACCAGACCGGTTTGGTGGTCAAGTGAACCGGACGCATTTTTGAGTGGACCATGCCAGGTTCACATGGTACTCAAAGACCGGCAAGTGAGGTTTTCAGTCATGCCGTGCCTCGCATCCTATACTAACTCATATCGTATACTCCATCCATACACGCACTGCTATACGATATGAGGTTTACTTCGTCGGAAATCATCACATACCAGCTAGCGAATATTCAACTTAAAAATATGATGGTGATAAGGCACGTACCTCACATTGCCTTTAATCTTCAAGTTCTCCTCGATCTTCCTCTCTCCCCATGTTCGCACATGATCCAAATTTCTCTTTCATGCTCATGATGTTTCTGATAACGCGCTGATTTACTTTTATGTGTTCCTGAATAGAGTAACCAAATTAAGTGAAAGTGGGTTTTCTTCTTGACTACATAAAGTAGAAGACGGTACCAGCATTTTCCCAAAAACAGAAGACATTACCAACATTTTCCGACAAAGAGGGAGGGGGAGGAAGGAATTTATTATTAAGCTACTCTAAGGGAGTCGCATCTTTTTCGAATATAAGATAATTGACAATATTTTGTGTTCTATGTATGAAGTTTCTTTTGACTATATCTACTACTACTACTATTAGAAGAGAGAACTTTCTCTAAATAGAATAGCCAGAATTAGTGAAAATGGACTTTAATTATTATGCAATTGTGACCGTGTTATATTCTCTCTACCTGTGAAATTTAGCATGCATTATTAGTTGGATCATTACTCTCTATGTATACATCAGCAAATTATTATTTTTATGAAATTACACTGCAAGTGAATTGTATTTCAATTATTATCCGATTGTTACAGCTATCTTTTCTATATATGCAAAATTTAACATACATTATGTTCATATATAACTCCAGCAAAATATTTCAGAAGCCCGTGGCAACGCACGGGCATTCTACTAGTAAATTTTCTAAAGTTCAACCCATCACTAGTCGGGGAAAACCCAAGAAAATATATGTCACCGGCATTTTGAAAATATACATCTCCAGCAATGTGTTTCCAAGCCCAATATCTCGCGCCCACATGTTTCCCTCTCATTTATGCCGCCCAATACACGTAAAGTGTTTCATGCCCTCTTATCTCCCGCCATGAATTTTGGAGGCCAAGTATGGAAAATGTGCCCATGATGGCCGGCCCTTGGTTGCTGAATGGTGGGGAAGAAATCGCGGTAAAATGGAGAGGCGGTCCCGGGCCGACACGATGGACAAGCGTATGCCCCGGGTGCTGGAAGAGGTGAACGTCCTGCTGCAGAGGATGCGCCCCCACTTCGTCGACGACCCCGACGCCCTCAAAAAGTGTGAAGAGTATGAGAAAGATGTCTGTTATGCGATTACACATAACCTCCATGGCACCCTCATGACTCCCGTGTGTATCCCGGTTAGTCATCTCCCCCGCACATACTCTCTACATCTCTTGCATGCACTGGCAATAATTTGAATTTGATGTTCGGTTTCAGAACTCCGTCGCATACGAAGCAGCTGATGCAGAGGAAGGCATGGTCTAGGACCATTGCTGGCAGGGTATCTGGGGCCTGGAGAAGCTGAAACAGGCTGCCACAGTGCCTCCCACAAGGAACAAGAGAACAGTTAGAGCCGGCGCAATCGTTGCCGGTGTCGCCGCCGCGTTTGCTCTCGGGCTTGCCCTCGGACGAACTCAGCTCCATAGAAGCACGACCAATGAAATGGAACCTAGCTAGCGCCAACGCTGCAGGTTCTCTGAAGTTTTTCAGTCAGTCATATTCCCCGCGCTATTCAGTTAGTCATATTCCCCACGACGCAGGAACAAATTCATTTAGCCATTTTCCCGCAAAAAGGAAAAAGGAATATTTAGTTTGCCATTGACCCCTCCTTGTGAAAGTATGATACGGTCTGAACATTCGTATTGATGTGCTTTTTCTGGGCATGAGTACTATGTAATCGCTACAACTTTGCTTGACTAATCTGTAAATTTCTGTCCAGGTGACCAAACAGACCGACAGTTAAAGGTCATCGAGTTGTTTCCATTGACAGTGCAAAAAAACATATATTATTTCCACAATTTATCTGTGGCGGGCATAAGTTTGGCCCGCCACTGTTGCCTGATAAACAAGTGGCGGGCACTTAGTGCGCGCCCGCCACTGGTAGATTACACCACGCGGGCAAAGTGGAAGAGTTTATGTGTGGCGGGCGTGTATTTCTGCCCGCCACTGCTCTTCGGATACCAGTAGCGGTTTCCTTTTGACACCCGCCACTGCTACTTTGCCAAAATAGCTGTGGCGGGTATCTTGTCGTGCTTGACACCAATTTGAGGCCACGTATAAGCCTTTTGCCAGTAGTGATAGGCACCAATAGCAAGCAAACACTTGAGCAGCAATCAATATGACAAGAGAAACACCAAATCAAGGGGAGACACAAGGATTTACGTGGAAACCCCTTGCGGGGAAAAACCACGCGCGGCAGCGAGCAATCTTCCACTATAGAGATGAATCTGGTACAAGGTGGAAACCAACAAGGAGGAGAGGTTCCAAATCCCTAATTTTAGCACCCAGATTTTGGTTAGTTTTGTAGATCAAATGGCCTCGCTTATCTCCCTAACCCTAGAGCTCTCAAAAGAACATAAAAGCTTAACTTTTTGTCTATTCCCCAGCTAGGTGAAGAGGACTAAATAAAAAGCTTTTCAGAGACCCCCCCTTAGCTTGGTAACAATGTCAAACGGTCCCTATTTCAGTCTACAACATGCCTATGTGCTGTTTTGCATTTTCGATGGCCAAAATGGCTTCCAAATGATGAAATGGTGAAATAAGAGCTGCAGATTATCACAAGTTAGCACAGCAAAAAGGTGTCACTGAAATCCAAACGTATATCTTCAATGGACCACAACAGTTGACGACACAGGCAGTGGCAGACCTGGAGTACTATTTATGTTTTGTTGTTTGCCCCTTTCTTCTGCATCCTTGTGTACCTCCTCCATCGAACCTACCAATTGGTATGTAGCTGTGGAGCCAGACACGGTGAGTTGTCCTATAACACCGACAATAACCACGCTAGCCTTGATGTGAATGACGTGCACAACACCTAGCTAGATAGAAGTTTGAGAGGGGGGGGGGGGTGTAAATAATGAAGATCTAGGGGCAAAAGGTTACTTTCTTTTCCAATATAAGTCCCTTAGTTTTACCTTCACATTTCTTTCCAAGACCGGGGGAGGGGGGCATTTCCCCCCTGAACTTACATGAGCTCTTTGACGGTACCTATAAATTTAAATGGGCCGTCCATTTATGCTAATCCAACAGTCATGTTTTATTATTACTAGATGACCCGTTGCGCCAAATGGCGCAGTGTCCCATTTAAAATAACTAGTGCTTTGAAAAGGTTGGCCTTTGTTTGCAAAATTAGGTTTTAGCAACCACTAGGATATCAATTGAAATACTTGTAGACAAAAATTTAAGGAGTTCTCTTTGAAAATACATACCGAGCATGCACAATTTGTAATTGATCACATTTGAGAACATGAGACTGAAACAACTGTTACCATAGCTAATACCTTGCATTTAGGATAGTATATAATAAGATAGAATCAATGGATTCATTCTTCCATAAGGATTTGGTAAACTTCATTACACTTGAACAGAGCAAACAAAATATTTCTTCATGAGGAAGTATCTTCGATTTACTCCTCATTGGCTATTGCCACCAAGAAGTGTCTGAATGCAAGATGAAAGATGCATTCACATATATTTTTCTAAGATCCCATGGAGTTGTTTTGACCCACTGTTCTATCAGGCGGTGTATTCTTATATTCTAGGAAAATATGAAACTCATACAAAAAGAAAACATGAGACATAGATGGAGATACTCTTCAAGGCAAAGTATTTGACTAATGAACACAGAAATTTGCACATTTCATTTTTTTCCAGAGTAAACATGGAGATGGCATACAACAACAAAGCAACAACAATCTTGGACGGCAGGCCCAGCTGAGCGAACGAAAAATCGAACGCAGTCAACACATAGTCAAACTGTACTACGGGCTGAATACCAAAAAACACAGGGACTTTTTTACAAAATTATTGACGGTGAACGGGCAGAAGCAATCCGTACTTTATTAGTAGGTATAGATTCGTTATACTATCACCCATGCAGAGCAGAACCTTTCTTGGTTATGTCGATGCTCTGAGCAAATGCTCTGGCAACAGGAATATGATTCGCAACTAAATCTTTCTTACAGTGTCACCGAAATGAGCGCAATATATTAAGAGAACAATTCAACTTAGCAACATGAGAAGGAAATTGACAAGAAAGCCAAGTAAGACTAACAATATTCCATCCAAAAAAAAGTAAGACTAACAATATCTGTCCAGATCATATACAAGTAAAAAATAGTGAGAAAAATATATTTAATGATCTCTTGAGATGAGGTGAGAAGGAAGAAGGGAAAATGAAGATGAATGAACTGCGCTATGTTCACAACCAGTGGACAGCTGAACATATTCACAACGGGAGTTTAAGTTTCAAATAGCAGCAGTAGCATTAGCACGCTAAATTGCGCTATACATCTTAGAATGATGCTCCTCCAAACGCTATAGCCCTGCTATATATAACACCGAGCTCCCCGAGATAGCGCGCTATTTAAAGGTATGGAGTTTAGAAGAAAAGGTTATAGACATCAAAAGACAAAACATTGAAATTCATGAACCACGACGGTTCCTGTTACTCATGCACAATTAAGACGCTTATTCAGGAGGAACCATCGAATTACACATCTCGCACACCACCAGTGAGGCAAGGATTACCACTGAGAGGGAAGTCAGCAGAACGGCCCACCGGTGATGGTGCGCAGGTTGCACACCGCCGGGGAGACGAGGATCTGAGCGATGTTATTCAGCGCCTCATAGCTACAGTTCTCGGCGAAGCTGCCGTGCAGCAAGGTGACCATCCCCTCCATGAAGTAGCTCACCGCGCTGCACCGGCAGACACTCGTGATGTTGGCCAGCTCCCGGCAGCACGCCTCCTCCGAGGCCACCCCGCCCGGCGAGATGTACCGGGTGCCGCAGCTCTGCTGGATCACGTAGTCACGGCAGCTCGGGAGTGGGTTGACTGGGAAGTCGCCCATCCCCGGCACACAGACATCGGTGGCCGTGGCCGTTGCGAGGGCGACGAGCAGGACGGTGGCCGAGAGGAGGACATGGTTGGATGCCATTGTTGGTAGCTAGCTAGCTTTGATGGTGGAAGGAACAGGTTTTTGTATGATGCATGGGGATAGTGTGGAGTGTACGCCTTGATTAATTTGTTGGAACAGAATTTGGAGGGAAGTGCAAGTTTATTTTTGTGTGGAAGCAAGGAGAGATTTGTTTGTAGCAGCTGGAGTCCTAACTTTCTGGTCATGGTTTATCTCATTGTCATCATGCGTGGCATTTCATGCATTAGCAGCGATGTCGATGACATAGTTGATGTGCGCAATCTTTCCTTCTCATGGAACAGATTTTGGATGGAATATACTATGGCAGAGATGAAGTGGAGTGTGCTGATTAGTTTGTTGGAACAAAATTTGGCAGGAAATCGAAGTTCTTTTATTTTTTGACATAAGCACCAATACAATGTAAACCTACACCTACTAACAGCTTCGAACAGCTTACGTAAAATTCCTAACTAACTAACTCTCTCCCCTCCTGAATTTCACGGGGGTGGGCCTCTTCCTCCCCCATCTCCAATCATAATTTGCCATCTAGCTCCGCATGCACACATAGTATGTACCGAAGATTGAGTCGTGAAACTTTAAGGTTGAAAGTCATCACAAACATATTTGTTATTTGCAGAACACCATCTTATATAGAAGAAAAAAAACACTAATAACCAACCCATTCCACTAGCCACCCAATCAAGTCGTTGCATCTCGAGTTGCTGGTAATTCCGGACTAAGATTATTTGTATTTCAAATTGAAATTCGGAATCTTGAATTTTGAGTCTAAAGTATTGTTTCGAATTGTAGATTTTGATTTCTCTAATTCATAGTTTTTAATTGAGTATATACAGTAAAAATTATTTCAGAACCGATAAACTAAAACTAGTAAACATTCATATTCAAATGTTGAAATTTTGAAATATCCGGTACTCCTTCCATTCCTCTTTATAGTGCGCCGTTGTGTGTAGCGTTTATACCAACACGCGAGCTGGCGCTCTCATTTGGACAAGAAGTGCCCCTCCGCCCGCTCACTCTGTCACAGCACATGGATGTCTGCTGCTGCACTCCCATGAACCAGCCGAGAGCTATTATGGGCCAAAGCAGCCTCGCTGTACTTAGGCCCACTACATTTCGGAATCTAGCCCAAAAGACCATACACACTAGAATATGGAATGGAGGGAGTACGGAGGACCTGTATACACTAGGAGCAGGCAAGAACCAAAATGTGTGTTTTGAATTCTAAGCTTCATTAGATACTACACTGGAACGAGCTATATAAAACAAAACACCATTAATGCTGACTTACAACTTACCGTGTACAAAAATATTTCGGCCCTGGTGCAGGAACTACGTGCAAAATCTCATATTTCGATGCATCACATGTGTGAACAATGGCACCCGAAAGCCCCGCTTCAGATAGCCAACCGAAGCTGTTATTTGAAAATAGTTGTGGCAAGAAAACCGGTCCAGGTTCTTCTGTCATGCACATCTCTCACCACATTAACTAATTATGTTTGACTATTGTCTCATCGATTCCTTCGGTTTGAAGTTGTCCTCTTATTAGCTTGTTTGGCAGAGGTTTTCTTTGCCTTTGGGTTCGGGTTTACTCTCTGAATGACCCGTCTGGGTTCATCAGGCTTCTCATGCGGATCAATCTCCCCGTATTGTATTGGCTTAATAATAACACCAGGCTTCTTCACAATCTGAAAGATAGGATATAAAACAGTAAGTCAAGAGTCTTTTCCTATTTTGGTAAGAGTAGTATTATAATCAAGAAAATATGTGTAACTATCTAGGGAAGAGAAGTTTTGTTGTGGAGAGAGAATATTAATAATCGTCAAATATATCTACTTATTCCACAATGTTAAATTTTATAAACAAAATGAGAATCCTAAACGAGCACTTTAAACTAACACCTTGGTTGCATATGCACCAGAAATTAACTTTCAGTGTGAATTGAACAAAGCCACCCGCTCCAAAAAACCCATTAATACATTTAGATGTACTCACCGCAGGACGGTTAAGAGCATAAACTGATATTGCTGGGTTGAAATCTGGTCCAAGAGGCATACGTATGCTATTTTCATACACATCAGTTGAAGTGTACGGGAAAGGAAGATTTGGTGCTAAAAGCTTTTCAGCCTGCAAAAAGCAGAGTGGTCCAAATTATTGCTTAATAGCAACAGTTCAAGGTTAAGTAACATCTTATATTAGTAACAAATATTGCTATATAACAGTGCACATATTTTACCTTCTTATCAACATGTTCAGAAATAATAACGTGTTCTAGGCGTGCATCCTTCCTCCCCTCTAAGGCTTTTTCCCTCTCCCTTTTGGCATCTTCGTGTTCTTTCACCATCCGAGAAGAAAGTCCTCTTTTCCGTTGTACGCCTGTCCACTGCCCCCAATCAGGAACAAGTGCAGGCTCTTCGGGCTCAGGATTCTCTTCATTTAAAGCTGCCGCTTTGTCTTTCTCAAACTCGGCTTCGACATCATCACCGGCAAAGGCTTGACGTATAAGCTCGGCTTGCGACGGAAGTTCATAATTCTCCTTTCCATCAGAGGTAGTCAAGAAACCGTCGACCATCTCTTCCTCAGAATCTGAATCGGAATCATCAAGTTGCTACCCGAAAAATAAAACAATGAGTAACAGTAATCAACTTGGTTAAGAACCAACATCAATGCTGAAGACAAACCTTAGGGTTTGGATCCACAGAAGGAATCTGAACTTTGGATTTATTGCTACTCTCTTTCAAATTGGTACCACCACTCGCTTTGCTACTTTTGACCTGGTCAAGGACAGAAGTTAAAGATATGGAAAGAGAAATATGGCAAGGAATCAAAGAGATTTCAACACAAGGTGTCAGTTTAACATCCGCTAACATTCCAACTTCAATATCTGCCTTGGGCCAGATATTTTTCGGATACCATCAAATCTCTACATGGATATACTAAGATTTCTGCAATAAAATTCATATGATAAGGCGAAACTGTAATGGTTAGAGCATCTTACAATGAATAGATCATTTGATTGTTCATCGTCGAGCAGTGCAGTCCCAAGTTGTACATCATCTGCCTTCTTATTTACTTCACTGCTGTTGTAATATTGACCAGAGTCAGAGTCATACTCAGTGTCACTGTTTGTGCCAGCATCACCTAATTTTGCCCTCTTGTTTGCCTCTTCATGTGCCCTTTTCACAGGCCCAAAAGTTCTTTTACCAGTCACCTTCATCAAATCTACATTCTCTTCGGTGTTGTCATCCTCCAGTTTCCTCAAGGATTCCTCCACTTCTTCATAATCTAGCCATGTTTCATCATAAGTTGCATCTGCACGCTTTTTCATAGCACGCTCCTGTAGTGTAGATAAGAAAATAATCATGACAATAGTTGTGATGCAACTAGAGCAACGCAAGCAATGTTGCATTTAGTAATAAAGTAAACAAATGCATAAACAGAATGACACAATGTAAAACTGAAAGCGCACCATGAAAGGCAATGAAAAAACTCCAGACTTTGGGATCTCATTATCTTCTTCAATCACTCTAAGAATCTTCTCTTTCCCTCTGTTCAGAATCTCTGCTTCCAATTTGCTTTCATCTTCATCATCGTCGTCATCAGAACTTTCATCACTACTACTGGAATCATCTTCTACAGAATTCATTTTTCTAGTAAGAAGAGCATGCTGTTGGAGTTGCGCTGTAATGGCATCTCGAGGGGCTTCATCTTGAACAGACAATCCACGCTTCACGATTCGCTTTGCCCATTTCGAATTATTCTTGTGCTTCAGTGTCATCCTTTCCTGAATGATAGATCAGCAAACTGATCACTTATCATCAGGGAGATATAAAAGGGAAATTGTCGGAATAAACTATGAAGTACCTCTGCGTGCTTGAATTCTAGATTCCTAGCAGACTCTTTAGCAGCTTCAGGATCTGCGTCCAAGTCTGCTGAGAATGCCTTCAGTTTGTCCGTCTTCGACAACCGGTGATATGTCCTGGACTTGATCTTCTTCACACGTTTTGCTTTCATCTCATGACGAAACAGAAGGCTGCGCATTTTAGCAAGACGATCTTGACGCTCTCTCACATCTTCCACATCCATCTACACAAATACATGAACTTATTCAACAAAGCAACCTCTGAACTCTGAAGCTTGAAGATTACATACTATTACCACTAAATATGCTCAGCCAGAAAAACAGTAAGCATCAACACTCATAAAGCACATAACTAATCAATTGAAGTGAGATAAAGCGACATGCCTTGTTAAGCTCCAAGATCTTGGCATCATCATTCCTGTGTGCTTCCATAATTCCTGCGCGGCTTATAGCCCCAGCCATCTGCTTCTCAAACGGCGTCCTCGGCTCAAATTTGCTAGCGATTGCCCCAACAGTATTGGCACCCAAGTTCAGATCATCTTCGAAGTAAAGTGTGGGAGCCTCCCGGTTGCCCTTCACCGTGCATGCCCATTTGTTGATATCCTTCTTGGCTACCCCATATGCCGCACGACGGGCCAGCGCGGCCCTCTGTGCGCTCGGAAGTGGGGGTTGCACGGGCACCGGCTTCTTCGCCTGCTGCCGCTGGACCATCTTACATACCTTGCTATACCCCGGCTTATCCCGGATATCATCCAGGAGATCATGGATCGTTGCCGGACCAACTCCATCTCCCGGCTGCAAAGGCAGCTCCAGTGTCTGCTTCTTCCTTTTATTCTTCTCCTTCTTCATCTTACTGCCTATTTAATAACGATGCAAACCAGTTAAATTTCCATCATGATCATTAGAATGTCCTGGCAAATTAAGACCAAACTCTGATGCACCACATCATTTAGCTTCAACATCTTCTGTTAAAACTTAAAAGACCTACAATAATGTGCACGAGCTAGCAAGTATTCTTTACAGAGCGAGTGCTACTTTAAGAAACAAAGAGCAATTCAGCACCGAGCGACCGAATATTGTCCAATCCAATATATGCACCAAGTATATCAATCTCATGTTAATTATGTATATCTAACTAATATGACCCAAATATATTACCATCGAACGCTGCTCTAGGCATTCCCGTGGTTTCCTCGAGTATCCTCATCTGCTTCTCCTCGTCGCCATCCCCGTCGTCGTCGTCGTCTTCCATATCGTCGCCACCATCCGAAGTCACATCCTCGTCCTAAAATACGCGCACGAAATTTCACGTACTTATAGCTAATTTGCTGATCCAAATCACGCGTACGAGAGAGAGAGAGAGAGAGAGAGAATTGCTGGCCACGAACCACCGCATTGGCGGCGCGGGCGAGGTGGGTCCAGTACTGGAACATGGAGGCGCCGTCGCGGCAGTCGTACTCGTGCGCCTCCTCCTCGGGCACCCCCTCCTCGTGCTCGTACAAGTCGTCGCCCACCGCGTCATCGTCGTCGTCGGAGCCTCGGTCGCGGGTAGGTCCCGGCGACTCGAGCTCCAGGCGCAGCTTGTTGGGGAGATTGGGCTTCGCTCCGGCCATGGTGTCGGTGTTGGCTGCGATGCGTGCTCGAGCTTAAGGCGGCGGCGGCGGCAGGTGGGAAGAAGACGGCGATGCCATGGTGGGGCTCTTTATATCTTTTCGTGGACCTCTAAAAAAATCTTTCGTGGGGCCCACTTCAGCGTGATACACATGTTTTTTTAATTTTCTTTTGATTCTATATCTGCCTTGTTTGTTTGCAACCACGCTGGAGAAGACCTCCACCGCCGGCTCTCCCTACACCCCGTGTCGAAGCTCGACAACTGAACCGACGAGTTTCTACGTACCATGGCACCGCTCGGCGCCCGCCAATGGAGGGAGCGCCACGAGATAGGGAGGAGGCAACAACAGAAAGTGGACGAGGGGCAATGACGTGTTCAACAACTCCAAGGAACGAGGATGAGCGGTGAAGGGATGATCACGTTAGTCACGTGTGCCGCAGCAAAATCGCATGAGACGGCCGCGACGGGCGGGCATCATTTTGGAATCGGACCGCGGTGGTGCGGAGTGAGTTGTCGTCTATCCAACAACCGCAAGCCGAAAACGGCGGCGGCACGGCGAGATGACCGTGGCGGGAGGAGGGAATTGGGCGGAAAAGTTTCCTCTCGCCAAAACCATCTTTCCTTATATATATATAATAATAAAGCACGGATTGACTCCGTGGGTTCATCGTCACAATACGCATCTTCCCATGAGTTTACGCTTTCACTTTGAATTTAAAACATATACGCGAGGTGGTACTAATAAAATTTGGTACGTCGCACGCTAGGCTCGCTCGAGCTATTGATCCTTTTATTACGGGCCTTCTCTTACATTGATCCTTTTATTATGGGCCTTCTCTTATGGGCCGTCCTTGACTTTTTCAATATAATCAATCCGCGGTCCTTACATAAGTAAGGAAAAAGTAAACGAGCAGGGTGGGAGTCGAACCCACGACCTCCGAATGCAAACCTCAAACCAACAACCACTTGCATCGGGGGAACTTTCTGCTTATACCAGTAGAGTTTACGTCATTTCAATTAGTATCTCTCCGTCCACTTGAAAAAAAACTCTTCGATTTGGGCCTATAGGATCCGCTTGGAGTTGTTATTGGGCTTCCTGTGACAGTATTGAAAAGAAAAACTCCTGAAAGCGCACGCACACGCGCACATCTCCTTCTTCTTCCTCTCAACACGCACGAACTCCTCCTGACCAGCGTTGGCCGCCGCCGATCTGGACTCTCCGGCTTCATTCCGGCCCTTGTTCTGCTTCCACTCCCCAACCGCCCCAATCCTACCCGGCGCCACACCCAGCCTCCTCCATGGCGATCTCCTCACGCTGGCGGTCATGTCCGATTTGGATCGGATTCAGCGCCATGTCCGTGCAGGAGAACTACTCCAACACGATTGCCATGGGTGCCCGACCCGGATTTCACATACTTTCGGTGTCATAAAAATAAAGCCTCCGCCGAATTAGATCATAAGGTCTGAAGGTGAACAGAACAATGTCGCCTCCGCCGACTTCGCGTGAAGACCATCCGCCGTCGTTTCCGTCGACTTCGCCGCCGGTTGCGTCCTTGGACCAGAAGCTCCATCAAATTCCGTCGACCATCCGCCGTCATTTCCGTCAACTTTGCCGCCGGTTGCGTCCTTGGACCAGAAGCTCCATCAAATTCCGTTGAAATTGCAATTTTCGTCGAAACGTCCAATGTCGCCGCCGAGTTCGCCGGAGGAAGAAGCGCCGAGTTCGCCGGAGGAACAAGAACGTCCGTCCAACCGTCCAATGTCGCTGCCGGCGGCTACACCAGAGGTATATATCCCCTTGATATTCATTGGATGAAATTCCCTGTTTTAGATGTTGTTTCTGCCCCTGCCTCTGACTATGCTAGCTTTATATTGCTTAATGTAGGAGCTTTTTATTTCTTTTTAGTTATTCAGTGATATGGGGCAGGGCATCTGAATGAACCAATTCGTGTTGAAAATAACTTAGGCATCAAGTCCGCCAGGTTTGAGATGCTCACAGAAACATGTCAGTTTCGAGCAGCTATTTTCAGTTGACAGTATACTGAATAATTTGACAGTGAATAATTTCAGCCTTTCAGAAAGGGCCGCTATTTAGCTATTTTCAGTTGACAATATACTGAATAATTTGACAGTGAATAATTTCTGCCTTTCAGAAAGGGCAGCTATTTTCAGTTGACAGTATACTGAATAATTTGACAGTGAATATTTTCAGCCTTTCAGAAACATTGCCCATGATGTTAATATGTTGACTAGGGGTCTTTTGTAGCTTCTTTAATGAAAATTGTAGCAGCACAATATCCTCCTGCACATATTAATTTGCAAAGTGAAAATAACGTTTGATGGACGCTGCTGGGATTCGATCCCAGGTCTGCCATGCGAGGTGGTACTAATTTAGGGGAACGACCTGGCGCGCTTCGAACGAATTTTCGTTCATGCGTACGTAGCCGCCCTGTTGGGCCTTCTGGCCCTCCAGACACATGAAAGGGAATCAAACTCAGTACCTCCTCCGAGGCACAAGTACAACCAAGCATGTTTGGAGCCCCTCAAGAAAAAAAAACCAAGCATGTTTGATGCTTAATAGTCCCACCTCGCCTTTGTAAACATAATCAGACCGGTTAATATACCAGGCAGCTCGGGAATCAACAAACCAGCAGTAAAAAAGATGAGCTAATTAAGTACCGAAGGGAAGCGAAGAAGAATTAACCCAGCAAAGAAAGGGAACGAAGGAACAGCTGGCCCAGATTTACCGAGAATCAAGAGGAGCGACTGGCCATGATTGTCAGAAAATTGACACGGCGCAGGTCAACGGGCAGACGTGCTAGCTCGACCGCGTGCGTTCTTCCTTGACGGAGGAAGAGGAGGCAGCGGGCCATGCGGGAGGAAGATCAGGAGCCCGGTCGTTCCCCTCACTTTTATGGATTTTGTGAGGATATGGCAATTGCGGACTGCCCGGTCATACGGGGACAAAGTGGGGGGTCCCCGGGTCGCGATTGGGTGACATTTTTTTCATCTCTCTTCTGTCCGGATAGTGACCGGGCTATTCTCCCGGACATATGGGAAGATATTTGGGTGGTCCGGTCATATTAATCCGGGTTGTGACCTGTATGGCACCATTACCAGAAGCTGCCGAAGATAACATGCTTACTGAGTTGGTATGTATGATATTTATTTTCACCCGTTGCAACGCACGGGCATTTGTGCTATAGTTGTAAAGTGCAATTTATATTCTCAACTCTGGTCTTTGACTTCTCTACTGCCGCTGGAGAACCAAGGCCTGGTTGGCAGTCCAGGGGGTTGTTGATCAGTCCAAACGGCCACGTGAGATCTAGAGTGAGGTTGAGATGTCCGACAAGGCAGGATATAACTTAATCTCTACTCCTAATGTCTCACTTGGTAGGCTAGCCTCCACGGTTTTATTTCGTCTGGCTTTTTTTCGTCTGATTTTTTTTCGTCTCACGTCCCATCACATCTTTTCACGTTGGTTTTTTCATCCTCCCAATAAAAACTTTTCTAACCAGACACATTACAAACGGGCAGGAACAGATAACACGTTACCAAACCATGAAATCCAATTTCATGGCAATCAATTCCAAATCTTAACTTTCCTAACACATAGATCCATGCCTTTCCTAACAACCAAATATCTCTACTCGATCGGTAGGCACCCTCCCCTCCGATATTTCCTCTCATCCGATCCGAAAGTTGCCAATTTTTATGCATCCATTCTCTCCCAACATATCTGGACGGAATCAATACTTTCCCAAACAACTGAATCAAATATTCTCAGGGGCCGCACCACGATCCACCGCTCCGATGCTTAACAACTCGCTTCCGAGGACCCGTAAAAAAACACGCTTCCGAGGCGAAGGCGGCCGGGACTCAGATGTGGTATAGCATGTCCGCGTCCAGCAAATTCTCGGGGGCCATGTTCCTTGCTCTCGGCCGACGTCCCTCCGCGTCAGGGCACGCACCTCTGGCGCTCCCATACCTGCAGTCCTGCGCACGGACATAGAGCTCACCACTGTCTGCGACGCCACGGAAGCAGCGGCCGATCGTCGACGCCGGCCGTAGGCATGTCAGTCGCAGTGGACAGCCCCTTCTGCGTGTCATCCAACTTGGAGGGCCTTGCTTCGTCTTCATGCAGCATGTGCAGATCGAACTTGTCGAGGATGGTGCTCGAGCTGGATTTGTTCTGGAAGACGATCTCATCATCTATCTACGAGCAATTCGACACAAGAAAACAGGCACGCCAAGTGGCCGTGAATGGCCAAGAACCACCGCAATCCGTCACGATCGCGTGGCAAGATACAGAGGGAAGGGAAGCAGGATTGGGATGTGAGATAGAGATACAGCCAGCAAAAGGGGCGAGGAACAGAGAGGTAAGTGAGATTCAAAGTTTAGATCGTGGCCGTTTCTTTCCTCTGGTTAATTAGCCTACCGAGTGTTCATGTCCGGCTCATATTTTCGCATCTAATTGCACTACAATTTTCGCATCTACAAATGCCTTGTCATAGTTTTGCCCTATGTATTATTTTTGTTTGTCGTAATCATATTTGTATATTGTTCTGGAAAAGTGAATATGTACTTGTAGAGGAAATCTGAATGTGGCTGTGAATTATGTCCAAATTCCCAAGTCCTGATGAGAACATACACCTACGTGGATCCAAGTCCGAGTTGGGAGCGACATCGATCTGATGAACGTGCAAGGAATTTCTGAATCCAGCACTTCTATTTGAGTATATGTTCGTTGGTTATTCAATACAATTGTTCGTACAATAGCAGGTTTTTTTTTTCTTTTAGCACGAATTCCAGTAGTTGTGTTTGCTTCTTTTGAAGGCGGATCTTGGATTCTTTCCAATAGTTGTGTTGCGAGAATTTCCAATTATTTGAGTATCTGTCCTATAGCTGCCTTCAAAGAAGAACATGAGGCTGGCTACTGCATCTGTCCTAGCATGAGGAACTTTGCTACAGTCTTTGTGGACAGGTTGATGACAGGAGCTGAAGTACGTTTGAACAAATGTTTTCTTGGAGCTGGCGCAGAGGTGCCGAGCATCGGCGGATCAGAGTGGCCGAGGTTGCAGTTAATCGACCAGGACGAGACATGCATCTTGGAGCTGGCGCAGAGGGAGGAAGACGCAGGTTGGTCTGGCCCGTTGGCCTCGCAAACGAATTGGTCTGTCCTGTTAAATGTTTTCACTCCTTTTTTTTCTCCTTCCGTGTCTTGTTCTTCCCATGAAGGTCACATGCCTAACTTATTGCTAGACCTTGTTAACTCACCCACTTGATGTTAAACTCTGTATGTGTAACTAGAACTAGCTAACTCAATGATTCGATGTTAAATTAAAGTACCAATCAGGCATGTTCACTCTTTTGTACGTGTGTGCTCTTGCATTACTTACGAGATCTTGTTGTATACGATGATCCATTGTCAGCTATACAACTTTTGAATTTTGTCAAATTCAGTTCAGATTTAAAAAAAAATTCCACCTCTTTTTGCATGGATAATGTGTTTGGTGTTTAAATGATGACTATGTGAAATTCATAGGCACTGTGAGGTCAGAAAGGATTCCATTTTGATTCTTTTTTTTCATTTTGGTTCAGAGCTGTTAGCTGCTACACCCACATACACACTTGGCACTCCAAAATTAAGCAGGAAACTTTATTGCCGGTCATTTAAAAATTCAGTGACAACTACTGACACACGAGCTTCAGTTTTTAAGTGGAGATAGTAGATGAGGCAGATGAAAGTTCTACCCCTCTGACTGAAACAGGAACTAGCTGATTCTTATTAAACAAGATGTATCATGAGAGACTTGGAAACCAGCAGGGGCACACACGCACACAGATAGGTTTTGGCTTGCTGCTACTACGTGTGCCGTCGCCACCGAGGGCAGTTTGCTGATTCCAAGTTTCCGATCGATCGAACTCTTCGGTGACCAGAAAATGAGAATAGGATGGGCCGGCGATGTACAGACCTCAGGTGCTCGGCCGCACGGTCGGCCGCATGGTTGCCATAACCCATAAGGGGTGAAGAAGCAAGAAAGGAAGGTTAGTTTACTCTCCTCTAATTCTTTTTAGTTCTTTTTGAGAAACTCTCTTCTCTGATTCTGATTGTCTTAGTTAGTCCTTGGAAATCTCCCAACATTAGATTAATTTATGCATTAAAAATATAAAAAGTACAATAGTAGAAACTATAATCATAGAAACTAATTAGAAAATTTCAGATTCGTCCATGTAGAAGAGGAAGAGAACCGAATCTATTCATAAATTTTACAAGCTAATTGATTCAATCTATCAATGTCCATGCGAACATGATGGTAATGCAAATACGAACAATGTGGAAACTAATTCATTGGAAGTAATGTTATTTTCCTTTCTTTACCACGTACCTTCAAATATTATGACGCTAATCTCAAATAACATTACAAGGGCCTGAATGCTTCAGTACTGGAATTACACAAGGGCCTTCCAGGCTTGCAGACATTGTTCATATAAATTGTTATTCCTGCTAAAATTGACATAGTAATCCTACGTGCACCTGAACATTTTTGCATAGATGTATTATGATAGCTATGTCGATACTCAATATTGTATAACATGTTCTTTCAGAAGTTGAAAATCACAAACTGCAGAAGCAAGCCTGAGATGAGCCTATAAGGTTGGTGCAAAAAACAAACTTCCAATTCCGGGCTTCTCTGCAAAACATACCATCTGCTAGGTTGCAGCAGCATGTCAGTCTTGTTTTTCTTGCAGCAACATGCGCGGAAAGCTAATGGGGTTAACGGAAGATGAGAACAGTCAAAGGTTATCGTATTCCTTGGGTTAGTTGATTCAATGTTTTGTGATGTATATGAAAATGCAACTTCCATTTGTCTATGTTATGGCTCTATGTGACAGAAGACCCTGCTTTATCCTTACTACCAAATCTGTCAATTTGTGTAGTGCTTTATGATAATTTTGTTGGTTTGTTAGTGTGGGAAAGAGTGTCTCATCGCTACAATACTTGTGGAGTTAATGACTGGTACATACAATCTCAGGATTACCATATGACATCCTTACTTGCCAAACCGATGTTATACATACATCGTTGTTTAATGTGCATAATATATTTGCTGGAATGGTTAATGTTTTTCCTTGGGTGACAACTAATGCACTAGCTTTGTTTTTTTGTAAGAGTGATATCAGCTTTTCCGAGTCAGATAATTATGTCATAAGTGCTTAACCTGATCACTTTGTAAACTTGCAAGCCACAAATTTCATTCTGTAAGGAAGTGAATGACCTTCTCATTTTCTATGATGTTTCTCAGTCCTAAGTATTTGCATAGTCCGAATTGGAGTTACTTTGTTTACACTCACTAGTAAAAGTGCCCGTGCGTTGCACCGGGTTAGATTTTCAATTTTCGGATCATGAATTTTGTATTTGAAAAGCACCTCACCCCCCCTCATGTCCTCCGTGAACATCTACTATAGCTCTACACCGGATTTTTGTAAGAGAAATATCAATTCCAATTTATAATATATTTTAGGAATATCTTATTTAATATTTTTATAAGATTTAACATCCACATACTGCAAGATGACCAGCATGATTACGGAATTTAAATATATTCATTACAGTTAATTTTTTTTTAAGAAACATGACTGAATATTTTTCTAAACCCTTGTGGTTGTATAAAAAGATCGCACCCACCGATCCAAACAGACACACCCGATATATATAAACTAATTCACCGAAAGAGTTTTCCATAAAAATAATGATTTGGACAATGTCTATATTTTCATTTTGAGGAGAACGCCTATTACTTGACCAAATGGGCTTTTCGATTAAAAAATAACAAAATAGACACACCCCCAAGCGCTCCCTCTCAGTTCTCCTCATCAGGATCTTACCCAACAAATTGGAGGATCGGTGCGAAACTAAAATGTGGGCCTTAGCTATTAAAAGGCAATTACGGGGAAAACATGTTTCTATCCCTAGCTGTCTAATTTGGAATAAAATCTCCGAGTATCTTTTACTATACGTACAACTCTTTATCAGAATTATTTTTACCCATAGTGAGTGCAGTCACAGTAGAAGAAGAATGGAAGCTCTTTATCAGAATTCTTTTTACCCATAATGAGTGCAGTCACAGTAGAAGAAGAATGCAAGCTCTTACTATCAGCCGATGAGCAATGAGGTAGTGTGGTGCATGAGTAAATGAAAAACCAAAAGATTTCTATGCATGAGTAGTAAACTTGCATATCTTACATTGTGTTGTTCTTGTATTTGATGCAAAGATGTAATAATTTCAAATCTATCAGTCCTAAAGAGTGCAAACTGTCCATATACAGGCAATGTAATGAAGATGGAAGCTATGGTTGCAGACACAATGGAAAGTTCATGTCTTTTTCAAAACGACAGAACCGTATTTAGCTTGGCATGAGATTGGATGTACCTCAGGTGGAGCACGGGCTGTACGGCGAGATTGTAAGAGGGCGTAGAAAAGCGACTTGTAGTGCAAAGCTGACTTACAAAGCTAGCCAAGCCAGCGGAAGGCGTGTGTTTATATTTGTAGCAGCACGGCGTGTGTAGCTAATTAGGATTCGGACTATTGCTAAATAAAGCAAGGGGAAGCCGTGTCTTTGTCTCGGACTCTTATACGTACCAAATTAGGATTCTGCTTGCTATTTTTTTTGTAACAAAAAACGTGTATTGTTATGTACGTTTCTTATATTCCTATAAAATAGGGACTGCGGGGGGGCGACGACGGTGAGCCGACAGAAGCACTCCGTGCTTTATTATTAGGTAAAGATTTTGCCGTGTCGGTTCACCAATGGTGCAGCGGACTTGCAGCGATGGTGACAACCGTGGTGTTACTGCTGTGGCTGCTGGTGATTGTAGCTCAGCCTGAGACCAAGCAGCACCATCCTGCATATTTTCAGATTTTTTTCGTAAGTGCAAAATTTATTTATGTTGTTTTGTATAGATTTGGAGAATAATATTCATACTTGATTGGTTATGTAAAGCAGTAGAAGCACAAGCTATAAAAAAATATTTCACTCTTTAACACATTTACTTATGAGATTGATTATTTGGTACATCTTTAAATGACATGATGGTACTTAGGGACTGATAACACTCATACAAAAGTTACTTTCAAATAGAGTTGCTGAAAACTACTCCTAATTAAATGTATTAGTATATTTTGATGCAATGTCGCTCATGAAATGTTTGTAGCTAAAGATGTACTCCTACCTTGATTGTTTTAGATGATTTGTTAGAATGCCATTCAAGAGAATGTGATTAACAAAGATATTAATGCCTTCTTTGATATATATGATTCGAGAGTTTCTGGCTGATGAGTTGTGTAGGGTCGACATGAGTAAACAAACTTATTGTGCCTTAAAAGGTCCGACGGCGGTGATCGGATTACTCTAGCCAGCGCTGAGCATTCATGTATCAGGAACAACAAGGTATTTATTTCCCTCAAACTCACTTTCTTATGTTCAGATGCACATTGTATATTAACTCATTGTTGTAATCTTTTTACGCCTGTGCTTACTGTTAAAAGAATGGGCCATTAATCAACCATTCAAAAACTGGTGGCCACATATGGCTCTGCGCAAGTTCCCGTAAAAAAGGCTCTGAGCAACTTTTAGGATCGGGTCATTCACAATTTATCCCGCATGTGATTCATCCTGATATTTGATGTTAAAGTGTAAATTGTATGTGTGCGCGCTTAGGCTTTCTCTTCGGTTGGTGGTCGAATAGGAAGTTGCTTGCTTCCTTTTATGTCATAGTTCACAGGTAATTTGAGCACACATATTTGTCATTGAGACTTATGTGAGTTGCTTTCATGGCTATGCACGCTGATCCAAATATATATTGCAGAGACTACTCAAAGTCAGATCGGAGGAATGCTCACACTTCGGTGTAGAAATTGGTATGTGTAGCATGTTATTGTTTCCCGTTCTCCTTTTTTATGTCAAGAATGAAATATTATGTGATGTGGCCTCACAATGTATCATTCTAGAAGCTATCTGCAAACAATGTGTAATCTGATGTGTTTTATTCTTTTAACTTATCAAGTTTCTATGCATGTTTTCTGTGCTATTAAAATTGTCCTTAACATGAAATATCTTCCTGTAGGTCAAAGATAAATCTCAATTGTTGTACTTTTTCAAAAGTACGCAACAACATAGATTGTGCTAAGTATGATGGAAAGCACAATATATGAAGACACTTGTCGACATAAAGTAGGATTAGGATGTGACGCCCCTGCTCGACCGTGCACTAATCATACACGCAAACGTGCACGCTCGAGATCAGAGACTCACGGAAAGATATCACAACACAACTTTAAACTCAAATTTAAACATAAATCTTCATATTACAAACCAGGGGTCACGAGGACCCGAATACATAAGTCATACAAACCATAATATCTGGGTACAGACATAGTTAGTCAAGTTTGCCCTAAGAAGGCTAGCACAAACAGCGACACTGATCGAAAAGGCGAAGGCCTCCTGCCTAGGGCCTCCGAACTACTCCTGGTCGGCTGGCTCAACCCAGTAGTACGTGCCTCCGGGACTCTCCTGGTAGTAGTCTCTTGTAGTGGCGTCTGGCTCCGGGGCTCCGTCGTCTGATCACATCAATCGGGTATGGGAAAAAAAAAAAGCAAAGCAACCGTGAGTACTCATCCAAAGTACTCGCAAGACTGACATCAGAACTATACTAGATATGCATCGGTATCAAAGGACTGGGGATATATCTTTGGACTGAACTGCAGAATGCCAGAATAGAGGGGGAGAAGCCTAGCCTATCGAAGACTAGCATCTTGAAGCAATCTTGCAGCATCAGAAGAGAGTAGATAGCATATTTAAATTAACAAGCATGTTGAAGCAAAGCCCAGAGATCCTTCCTCGACTCTATGCGAGAAAGCGATCCCGGAGCTTATAATTAATTAACATGTATCCAGTTCAAATAGTGGTAGATCGGGATACAACACTAAGCGTCCTGTTACCGTGGACACGGCTATTCGAATAGATATCTTCCCTGCAGGGGTGCACTACTGTTACCCAACACGCTCGATTACATCTGGCCGGACACACTTGCTGGGTAATGCCCGGCCTCGGGTAATCGACACGACGCAGTCCTACCTAGGCTCAGCAGAGAGGTCAACACGCCGGTCTAAATCCAAAGTGCGAAGGGGTCTTGGGCCATCGCCCTTTGCACTCCTGCACGTTGCGTGGCTGGTCGGGGCCCAGGCGCGATACTGTATACACAAGTGCCGTAACCAGCCCACCCCAATGATCAGCCCGCATCTCTGAGCTGTGACGTCTGAAGAGCTTTCGGCTGATACATATGACGTAGAGAGTCCCATAACCATTATCCCACGTGGTGGTGGTGCGTATAGGGCCAACGACCCACTCAGATCAAATACCCAAATCCGTTAGGCATATTTAATAACTCGCAGAGACGATCAGACTACCTGTCGCTCCGACTTAGTAAAACACGGATCACGATCAGGGTGGTCTCCGCCTGCCCTGTCGTTCCGCCACAATAATCTCTCGCGGGTGCCCTCCTGGCAAGCCCGACTTCACATTTCCCCGCGGGTACCCCTCGGGGTCGACCCGCCTGTAACAAAGGTCAAAGTAACCGTGTGTCCAAGTATCGAGAAGGAATCCGAGGAATCACCCTTGATGGATTCCCACTCGAAGTATCAGTCAAGGTGAACCCAGAGGAATCACCCTCGATGGATTCACACAAGAGGAGTTGCACGACGAAAGCTTTATCGGAGGTGATGAAAGAGGAATCACCCTCGGTAACCCACAACCGGATAGCTATTCTATAGAGGCATCATCGGAAGTGAGATAAGAGGTATCACCCTCGGCACTCGGTGGTAGCTCTGCAGAGTCGAACAACTTAGGGGGAATGTGCGGTGATGTGTTGGTCTCTGACCGTCGATCATTCTGATCGAGTCTCCGGTGGAAAAGCGTGGCGACAAGGACAAGGGTGTGGGGCCATAGATGTATCACTAGCCAGTCTATACTAAGCATATAGGATAGCAGGTAAAGTATCAACAACAGGTTACAAAATCAGGCTATGCATCAGAATAGAAACTATCGAAACAGTAGCAGGGGCAATTCTGATGCAAGAATAAGAGGGAAAGAGTAGGTGATATCTGGATGATCAAGGGGGTTTGCTTGCCTGGAAGCTCTGCCGAGAAAGAAGGATCGTCGGTGGTGTCGTCGTACTCCTGGTCTACCGGAGTCTCAGGGTCTACCGAAAAATAAAGCAGGAACAGAAATAAATAACTCGGGCAATCAAATGCAACATTATGCATGGCATGGCAAAATGGAGTGATGGTGTGACCTATTGCATTACTAAGCATTTTAAATGAAGCGGGAAAATATTTTGGAATATTTTCCCGATTCCAGGTATTACTCTCGGTATTGATCCGGTTGCCAAAATTCAATGTTCATTGTGACAACGATGTTTGTCATGCATGTGGATGATATATTCGGATTCGTTATATTTTTCTGATCGATTTTCATATATAAATTATTTTCATCCGAGTTAGTATGAATTAGCTATGATTTTTCGAAGTTTATTCGATTTTCTGAAATTTCTGAAATTGTTCTAATACGAGTTTGACCAAGTCAAATTTGACTGGTCAAATAGAGAAGGGGTGGCCCACATGTCATAGGCTATACCTAACCAAAATAAATAAATCTAACTTATTTAATGGGGGCCTACATATCATCTACTACTAAACTAACTTAGCACTAATTTAATCCTAAGCTAGACTAACCTAAGCACTCACACACAGCGCACACGCTCACGCACACACACACGCTAACTACACAGGGCCGGCCACACACTCACACACGCACACACAGCACACACTGCACGCACACAACACACACACACAGAACACGCACACACACACGGCCATGGCCATGACCATGGCCGGCAGCTAGCGGCAGCAGCAGGCAAGGAGCAGAGCAGCAACGAAGCAGGCAGAGCAGTAGCTTAGCAGCGGCAGCAGCTGCAGCAACTAGTAGCAGCAGCGGCTAAGCAACAGCAGCTAAGCGGCAGCAGCTACAGCGCGGCAGGCAGTAGCAGCTCAGCAGCAGCACCGCAGCAGCTAGCGCATGAGCAGCAGCAGCACACCAAGCAGCAGTAGGGACAGAGAGCAGCGGCAGCAGGGCACGTACGCGTACGCGCGAGCACGGCGAGCACGGGGACGGCGACTACAGGCACGTATCGAGCCGGGGAAGAGGGGGAATCGGATGAGGAGCTCACCGCGGAGCTCATGGACATGGTTAGGAGTCGCGGGGACGACCAGACGAGACGAGCCCGACGACGAGATGTGGCGGCCGTGCGAAGAAGATGACGCGATGGCGAGGCAGCAGGGCGTCCGAGCTCGAATCGGTAGGCGAGGGCGAAGGAGACGTCGATGGGGAAGCTCCAGGACATCTTGGCGCGACGAGGGGAGGCCGGTGGTCGCGACGACGACGATGGCGCGGCGGCAACTGTTCGGGTACGAGCCTCAAATCGACAGAGAGGCGCGAGGGAGGGGAATGAGAGGATTAGGGTTCATCCATCGCATCGGGAGGGTCTTATCCATCTCGGGGGTTGCTAGATGGTCGACACGGCGCCAGCGGCGGCTGGATGGCTGCCACGCCATGCCCTGCCTCCTCCTCTGTTACGAGGTAAGAGAAAGGCCGGTTGCGGGCTGGGCCACAGCGCACTGTTTCACTAGAGCCCAGTTACACAGTAGTTCTTCTACGTTTTTCTTTTTCTTTTCTGTTTATTATTTTCTTTGTTGTTTTGCATTTAATTCTTATATCAAATGACTTTTGCAAAATGTGTAACCTTGCCACATAAATACTATGCATTATTTAGCACTGTCACAAAAAGGTTTGGGATTATTTGAATTCATTTGATTTTTGTATAAATGAAAATGGATTAATTAGTGCTGTTTTGGTACTGTTTTATATGGATTAAGGGTATTTTAATAATTCAAATAATGTTGGTTTATTGATGAAAATTATTTACTGATTATTTGCAAAATTTTGAACTATTTAGTTTTGCAGTTTGAAGAAATATTAATTTGACTTATATTTGAATTTGAATTTGAGTTACCTGAATGCATTTCCATTAAAATGATCATGATGACATGGCAATGTAATTAGCTTAATGATAAGGTTAGTATCTAGGGATGTTACATAGGACAAGATGCTGCTAGGGGGATATGAATGATGGACATGATCAAGATCTTCATGCCACAACAGGTTGACATGGAGTGGAGAGGAGCCAAGGTATGGGTGGGGTGGAGAGAAACTGGAAGAACAAGGAGGAAGATATTTGAAGGGAAAAAGGTAGAAATCAGAAGGACACACATAACATCCAACTGTATAAATATATTACTAGAGCTGGTAGCTATGTTGGTCCCTCTTAACCTTGTTAGTTGAATTAGTTCTATATGTAGTGTTTGGTTTTAACAGTATGTATGATCTAGCTGATTCTATACACAAGATGTGTCAAATAGTAGAAATCCTTGGGAGCATTAACAACATAGTGTGAGGAGCATTAACAAAATGTATAGAACAGTAAAAATCTTTGCTCTTTTTACATGCTTATCGCAACTCTAAAATAATACTCGGTAGGTATGTTTCAACTTTAGAATTACACAAGTGCACAATTTGACAATTTGTATTACATGATGCTTAACCCACTGGCCTACAGTGTTGTTTTAATATTAGGAAATGAAGGAACTTTGCCATGAGTATGTTGATTGCGGTCCCTTAAAACTGAAATATTTGGTCAACATCAAATAATTTGACTACATGTTACCCTAAAAAATGACTATTCGTCTCAAAAAAAATATGACTGTTGCATCCATCCTAAAAAATGGTCCCACTTACTATCAACAATAGGGGAACCTGGACTGTCCAGCCGGTTGAATTTTGGGGAGCCTGTTGGGCGCCCATTTGATATCCGAACACGCGCGGACGTATGAGGGAGAAATGAGCTTCGACATTGAAGATGACATTAGTCATTTGTTTGATTTATTTATATATAGCCCGTAGCAATGCACGGGCATTCTACTAGTGTTGGTAGGAGGTCGGTGGAGTAAAGAAACCCTATATGCCAAGTGTAAAATTCTTCATGCCCATGCGTGCGAATGTGCGATCACAGACTGACAAATCCCCTTCTGCTATATGGCTAGCTCGAGCGCCTATCGTACTAGTAGAACTGAAATGCTAGTCCTGGGTTTGGCGAGCCTGTCAACCTCTCCCACCATACTAGAACGTCGAAGCGTAAAAATGGCACCAAACCTATATATCGGACGAGAAGTTACTTAAAATTGACTAGATTTTCGTTATTCTCCTCTCTCTCTCTGTTTCCCTTATGGTCTTGTCTCCAAGTCCATCCTCTCCTAGATCGGTTCAAGTGTCGTATTTGGGTTGGTAGCTAGGATGTAGGTCATGCCATCATTTGTGCCGTATGCTGGTATACATGGTGCCAACAACGGGAAGTTAATCATAACATACACTCCAGTCCGGCCACATGCGGTAATGGTCGTAGCAGATCCCAAGTGGTCTGCTCCTAAGCCCGGCTGGGTTAAGTTGTGTACTGATGGTTCATTTGCTGTTGATGGATCGGCCGGTGCCGGAATGGTGTTAAGAGACGACAAGGGAGCCATCATCTTCTCTTCTTGTAGGCAGTTATTTTGTTGCCGGGATGCACTTGAAGCTGAATTATGTGCATGCATGGAAGGCTTATCTTTCTCCATCCAGAGAAGTGAGTTACCAGTGCAGATCGAGATGGATTCTATAATTGCAGTGAAATTGATCCAGGCTTCAGAGGTTGACAGATCGGTATATTCATCCATCATCAAGGAGATTAGATATCTTATGTCTCTACGTGAAAATTGTATTACTCATGTAAGTTGTAGCCAAAATAAAGTTAGTGATAGCTTAGCTAAATTTGCTCGTATTGAGGGTAGAACCATGACTTGGTTAGGTTCTGGCCCTCCTGAGGCTTTGGAATTGGCTGCGATTGATTGTAAGGACTTTGGTGATGAGTAATACAAATTTCTACCTGCAAAAAAAAAAAAAAAAAAAAAAAAAAAAGGGAAGTTGATGAATAAAAGCCGTTTCCCCGTACGACTGGCGTCATGCGGCTTTAACAAGGGTAGGCGTACTCCTGCAGGATACGCTTCTCGCTGAGTATTACGGGTCCTCACCTTATCCTCGGAGCTGAGGGCAGGCGTGTAATTTTCAGCACCAAATCCCCCGCGCTTCTTTCTCACCGAGCTCACACGGGAGCTCCACACCGGACGGCGGCGGAGGAACCTCGGCGACGGCGGCGGCGCTGGTCAGTCCATTATCCTCTCCTTGCTCTCACTCCTCCCTATCCCCTCTTCATGTGCGGCGCCCCTCATTCACCCTCCCATGGCGCCCCGCCCCCCTTCCCCATTCCCACGGCGCCCTCCCTCTCCGCTCTGCGGCGGCGCCACTCTAGCCCTCCCCTGCTTCAACCCCTCAACACGAACAGGGTCTCACCTTCTAACCATTTCTCTCCTTTTCCAGGTTCTTTCGATTTCAGTGCAGCAGCAAATCGAGCCAAGAAAAGGTAACGCCAGCACCATGTGTTCTGTCTTTTTTTTTTCCTGTCATGAATTCTGTGTGCAGATGCTGCTACTGTGTGTTCTTAATTTGTTTTCTCTTAAAATTCATGGCATCCTGTACAGGGTTACAATATGTGGCACCCTTGATTTTCGTTGTATGTCTTGGCATAATGGCAGTGTGACACACATTACTTTCATTTAGCCCAATACTGACGTCCAAACATTTCTTCAGTGCATTGAGGACTGTTTGCTCAAGGAGAGAGCTGTCCGTCCATCCATGGCGTCTCTTCTTCTCCCTCCCCAGTTTGCTTTCTCCCTGCCGTATTACTGCATCAGGTGATATCTCACTTCCCCGCTGTACCTCTCCCTCAGCCCCGGTAGGTTTCGTCAGCGGCATACTTCATCAGGGAAGGAGATGTTTTTCCTTCTGACGAATCTGAATATGTCGCCATCAAAGTGGTGGAGAAACATGGTTACATGAACATTGCAGATTTCTTTTCAATCTTGTCTTGCATATATGGTGCTTCACTGCGAGCCTGGGATTGCTGCCAACTTGTCAGTCACATTTTCGGTTTATTATATTTTCTTCATTCCCATGGTCAGCTCGTTGATCTTAGAAAAAGTAAGACGTTAAAATTATCCACAAGTGTCATGTGTCATTCACCAACGATATCTTACCAACGCTGCCTAATCTGAAAAGTGAGGTCATGCTCAATTGCGTCCGTGTGATGACGTTAGGTCTATACCGTACCAACACTTCCTTCCGTTTTAACTGATAGCTACTTAATCCCTTCAACCATGGACTTCCCTAATTTGGTCGCTCATCACAGGGGTCAGTTACATTATAAGCCCACCATTTGGGGAAAGAATATGACGAAGACTAAAATGGGGTTGCTTCACCGAAATGTGAGTTTTGTGTCAAAGAAGAGTTCTCAAGATGTAGAAGAAGGCTCAAGTTGTGAGGATAGTGATACTGAAACCCCAAAGGCAAAGAAGAAACCTGCGAAACGTGGAAGAAAGAAAGCCACCATAGATGCATCTGACGGGGACACAAAAGAAGGCCAAAGTGACACTGAAGATGCATCCCCTGAAGAGCCTAAGATAGTTAAAAAGAGAGGTCGGAAGAAAGGTAGTGTGCATATTTTGCATTCAAGAGTACACTTCTTATTGTATATTGGTCAATGGGCTTTATGATTTTGCTAGATCACATCCCTTAGCAATTCAACTTCTCTCCTGTGTCGCAGCTGCTACTACTGCATCCTCCACGGAGGAGGCTGACAAGCCAAAAGAACCAAAGAAGAGGGGCAGAAGAAAAGTTAAGACGGTTGAACAATTAAGTGACGATGAAGGAGAAGATCAGAGCAAAGATCTGTTGCCCTCTAATGAAATGGAAGTTCACAGTTCAGCCAATGATCTTGAAAGTAAAGTAGAGGCATTGTTATCACAAGATATTGAAGAGGTTGACAAATTAACGCCTCTTGTCTGCTGCTTTGGACCAGCCAAGTACTCATTTATTCCTTCTGGAAGACCTGCTAATAGGCTGGTGGATCGTGAGATTCATAGTAGAATGAAGGATATGTTTTGGTCTCCTGATGAATTTGTGAGGGCACCTGGAGGGTCATCATCCAATGTTGCCCTAGCTCTAGCAGCTCTTGGAGGCCGGGTTGTGTTCATGGGAAAATTAGGCGATGATGAGTATGGTCAAAGTATGCTGTATCACTTGAATGTCAACGGAGTTCAAACTCGAGCAGTTAGTTTGGATCCTTCAGCGCCAACTGCCATGTCCTTGATGAAGGTGACCAACAGAGGTAGCTTGACCACAAGCTGTGTTAAACCATGTGCGGAGGATTGTTTTCAGCAATCTGATATCAACCCAGATGTTCTCAAAGAGGTAAGACGATCCCATCAAAATAAAGCTCCAATGACACCATATCCTACATTCTTGTTATTACTTACTTTGTATGGTAATTCCTGATTGATGCTTAGTTAATGATCTTAAAAATGATTTGTACCTAATTCACCTTAGGAAGACTTTGTGCGTAATTTGTTTTAGATAGAAGATGCAGAAATATTTCCAGTTTGTTGTTTTTCGGCAGAGACTTGTGCTATGTTTTTTTGATGACTTGATGAAAATCAGAATTGCATAAAAACCTATGTGATAGTGAAGTGCTGACTGTCGCTCCATATACTAAAAACCTGTAGGATAGTATCTTCGCTACAGTTGAGCACCTAATAGTTTTTTCCCCCAAATTAAAAGAGTATATCAAGAATTTATAGGGAATAACTAGTTCAAACTTCAGAGGCTAAAGGTCTCTGCGTAATATCCACTCTGATTTTAGGTAAATCAAGTAGTTATAATCTGTTTATTTTTAAAGTGGACGGATGCAGTATATGTCTTAACAGAGATATGACCTTCTTATGCTTTTAATGCAGGCTAAGATGTTTTACTATAATTCGTCAGCTTTGCTAGAGCCAACTACACGGTCATCATTGTTAAAAGCAATCGAGGTCTCGAAGAAATTTGGTGGGATAACATTCTTTGATCTTAATCTTCCAATGCCACTATGGTCATCTAGTAAGGAGACCAAATCACTCATCAAGGAGGCGTGGGAAGCTGCTGATATAATCGAAGTCACGAAGCAGGAACTTGAGTTCCTATGTGGCATTAAACCATCTGGGAAATCTGACACGAAAGACGAGAAATCCGAATTTGCACACTACAGCCCAGAAGTTGTTATGAAGATATGGCATGACAATCTGAAGGTCCTCTTTGTGACCAACGGGACCTCGAAGATACACTACTACACAGAAAAACACAATGGCTCGGTTCGTGGGACAGAAGACGCGCCGATTACTCCTTTCACCAGTGAAATGTCGCAATCAGGAGACACCATTGCCGCAGGTACCACATATGATACATTTTTTTTCTCTTGACTTGTGCGGAATATGGCACTAATTTCACACCATCGAGAAAACATTATGAATTGTCAGCACAATACTTGATACTTCCTAACTTTACTGTGTGGATAGGGTATGCATTGCTCATTTGTTATAATAACGCTATTTTTTTGTCTTTATAAATCTGGATATCAACACATGTTAGCTGAGATGATTAATGACGCTTCATCTTTTATGTGTTTTTGTAATACTCCTGATGTTTGTGTGAACTAAATACAGTTGAGGTGACAAGATGTGTATATTGCTTCTTCTTTTTTCAGCCCTGATGAATATGCTGTCGATCAACCCTCACCTGGTGACGGACAAGGTCTACTTGCACAAGACAGCGAAGCACGCCATCAAATGTGGCGTCATCGATCAGTGGCTGGCCGCGCGGGAGCGGGGATTCCTTCCCAGAGGGATAGCAGAACCAAGCAGCGAACATGACGAAGCGAGGTTCATCACGGAGAGGGAATACCGTACCATCCCCGACACCATGCAACCCACGAACCCGTCGGACAGCGAGCTCGCGCACGTGGAGTGAAATGAAGAATGTGTAGGAAGGAAGGAAAACATATGTGCACTACGCAGCGTTTACGTGCTCTTAGTTGGAGTTGGTGTTGAGAAGGATTAGCTTAAACCTGCAGTTTCTTGCCTAGGTTCGCAACTGGAGTTAAGTGTTCAGGAGGGTTAGTTTTAGACCTGCAGCTTTCTAGGTTGGTATGTTTTTCTTTTTCAGATAGAAGAAACACTAGTAGGAAGTTGATGAGGTCTGAGGTTTCCATGGTAGCTGCTGCTGCCCTGTACTAGTGTTGAAAGCCCTGTGGGTTGTGGGCTGTGCTGTGGTTCATTGTCCTAATAACATCCTATATGAAATGCATGTGCCAGTCAGGTACTTGTTAGAAATCTTAGCTCCCAATACATGAAACCAAAGAGACCTGCCGTTCAATTCAAAGTTTGTACTAGCTTTAGATGTTGTTGGCTGTGTTATGCCTAACTTGGCCTAGTATTTCAACTGTTTTGCTAACTGGAACGTCAGGAAATGTTATTGCTAAGTATTTCATATATGATGATGACCATTCCCAGATCCCAAAGTGGGAACGATTTCATTTACTCGCGTCAAAGTGGAATCGACACAAGTTCGGTTTGCACATGTAGGATGTGTTTGGTAGAGTGCATGGAGGGTGCATGTAGGGATGGCAGTTTTACCCATAGATATGGGTACCCGCGGGTACCCTACCCAAAATCAATGGGCATGGGCATGACTTGGGGAGGTTTTGTACCCATGGGTAATGGGTATCCATACCCGCAAAATACATGGGCAGGGTATGGGTATGAAATTACGCCCATGGGTAACCCAATGGATACCCAGATAAAGTTAATAGAAGAAAATAAATCCTATGACATGTGGGGTCAACATCCAACTCCTTGGCACACCCTAAGTCTCGATTCCTTAAATCGGTCATAGCTCATAGGCCCGTAATCACATGCTCGCCACTCCTCTTACAACCTATGGGACCCTCAAAAAGATGAAATCTCGACTCTTCGCTATTGGATTCCTGTCCAACTCTCGATCCAACGACCCCCCACTCCCACCACCACCTCCCATTGCGTCAGGCTCATACTCCCTTAATGCCTCCAAGAGGCCACCACCGTAGAAGTTTGTGTTAGTGCTATACTGCTCGCCCATCATCACTTGAATTTCAAAGCCATTTATCTACCTTTAAAAAAATTAAATGCTATATATTGTACCCACTGGATACCCATTGGGTATAGGATACCTGATGGGTATGGGCATGGGTGCCAATTTATGCCCATGGGTATTGAAATGGGTGGGTACAGAAAGTTTCTGTGGGTATGGGTTTGGGCAGAAAAAGGTTGTACCCGCCCATACCCTACCCATTGCCATCCCTAGTGCATGAGCTCAACAGTTCCCTCCTCGACCCACTTTTGGGTGTTTGGTAGCCTGCACGGGGCCTCCTCAGCATGCACGAGCTCAGCCCAAATACCCTCTTAGCATGCACGAAGAGAGAACACCCCAACAGCCGTTTGCTGGTCAGCATGCATGAGCGAAGCGAGCAACAACGTGTTTAAAAAATGTTCAAAATTTCTAAAAAATAATTTAATTTTCAGAAAATGTTCAGAGTACCAAAAATTGTTCAGATTTTCAAAATTTGTTAAAATTTTCAAAAAATGTCCAGATTTTCAAAATTTGTAATTTTTTTCAAAAAATGTTTAGAATTTCAAATTTTGTTTAAATTTTCAAAAAATGTTTGGATATTTAAAATTTTTTGATTTTTCAAAAAATGTTCAGATTTTCAAAGTTTGTTTAAATTTTAAAAAATATCAAAAATTTAATTTTTTTAAAAAAACCTTTAGAATTTCAAAAAATGTTATTTTTTCCATGTTTCAAAAAATTGTTGACATTTTTCAAATGTTTTGTTCACTTATTTGAAAATACCGGTTGTTACAATACCGACCGACATGTCTAAGCAGATGCAAGCTGCCAAACAGAGTCTCAGCTTAGCATGTCTCAGCACATACACCGCTACCAAACAACAGCAAATGCATGTACTCAGCATGTCTACACTCAGCATGTATTAGAGGAGAACAACCATGCTAGGTTGGGAATGCTACCAAACACACCCGTACAGACTATACAAGGAAAATATATGCACATTCTGGCTGTCCTTCACAAGCGTTTCAGACTTCATTTTTCTTATATATAATCTTACATTCTGACCATGCAACAGTAATATATATTTGTATGCAAAATGCATAGTGTGGCATGTATTACTATCTGCAATGCCATGTGGGCCAGAGCATTTTGTTGAAAGATTATAACTAAATAGACCACATTTTCAAGACTCAAGTGCTGAATAAAAATCAAAGTGATGCACATACACTTTGTCTGTTCCTCCTACTTCAAAGCTCATGCCGGATATAATAATTCTTACCCCACTCAGTTGTAACAAACAGTGATAATTAAGCTTCCACCAAAAGCATAGACATATTTAGTAAGACAGCATATACAGAGCACATGCATCTCCTTTTGGATATAGCATGTTCAACCAGGAACATACGGAATCAGCGATGCACAATGGACCAGGTGACCTTCACCAGCACACAATGGACCAAGTGACCTTCACCAGCATCTTATAGTTGCCGCAAGTGATTTCCTCTTCATCATAGTTGCCGCGCTTTGGAGTAAACTCAACGGTGCCGACACCACTGGTAGCAGCGGCAACGGTCAACAGGAGCGTCTCATCAATAGAGACGCTGACCACGCGGCGTGCTGTTTGCAGGATTCCACCGTCACCGGCTGTCAGCATCCCAGCAAGTTCGCTATCATGTAGCATAATGTCACATGGAAAGCTGCTAGTGCGAGCGATGATTTTCCCATGGAAATCAGCAGGTCCCTCGAGGATCCTCGCCTCAACGGTGCCCTCCACCGCATTCCTTACAAACGTGTAGTTCAAATCTAATGTGCTGTGCATGCTGACAAGGTTTTCGGTTTGAACCTGGTATTTCGGTGGATATGAGAGTCTTTTGATGCCATTAATCTCCATTAAGCCTTTGCTAACTCTCTCGTCCTTCACCTTTCTACCATTCGCATCCTTGACCTTCAGATCCACTTCAAAGATTATTGAATCACATATCATCAGTCCTCTCTTCAGGCCAGTCAAAACCAACGCATCATTCTGCAAAGGAAGTTTGATTAAACACGGTGTTTATTTAGCTCTGTTTCAATGATAAAAGAAGGTTATCAGAATAGATTAATTGCAGTAGCATCCTGATAACTGCTAGAATTAATTGTAGTATTGGTGGTATTTAAAATCAACACTAATTGTATGGGGACTAGTCTCTTCTTAGCACTTGGCAAAATGTGAACAATTAATATACCCGTCTACCAGGTTCATTATTAAAATATAATATACAAAACATAAAAACCATTTTTTTTCTGAAAAATACATATTATAGAATGAATGGTGTTCCTGCATGAATAAATTCCTATAACATGATGCAAACCACAAGCAACAACAAAGAGTTATTCACTTAAAGAGTAACATGGATGTGCTTCTTTACTACGGGTTCACCGATGTTTTTTACTCCAAAAAAATCAAGACGAGGAAGTTTATCTGATGACTTGATACAAAAAACTTAACAGAGAAAGCACCGACAAATGATAGGAATTATGTGCATTGGATACTGTAGGAGGCAAACAAATTTCATAATATAATTCTGTAGCCATGAGGAACGAGCAAGCAAGTGCATATATGTCGCAATTACACTTGCGCTACGTTTGGATGTCTGTAATGAGGCCCTGAACTGGATTTGGTATTCCCAAATTTCCAATTCAGCTGTTTGGCATGCACACGGAAACAACGGTCTGAAATAAAACGAATACAGCGCCGAAATCGCTTACACACGCTGAGCCCTCCCAAGTTTCCGAGCTCCACTCCTCCAATTTGGCTGGAAATCGTCCATCCCGCAAAACATAACAATTCAATCTTTCTTTCTTCCCCCGCTCGACCAAGGAAACAGCAGCCCCCCCGCGTGACCTGAGAGGAGCGGCGCTCAGGGAAGCCCCCCGACGGCGGCGCTCAGTCCTCGCCGGCCCTCCGGCACCTGAATCCCCGCCACCTCAGCTCATTCCCCTCCTCCAATGGATGCCTTATCTCCCCCTCCGGCTCGGATCTCGGCATGGAGTTGCAGTGGCAATCCGTCAGGACTCGCAAGCCATGGCCGGCGGCGGCGGCGGCGCTGCCGATCCCGCCGTCGCCGCCTCCATCTCCACCTGCGCGCACTGGTAACCTTCCGATCTCTCGCGGTTCCGCCCCTTATTTGTTTCTTCTTTGGTGCTGGTTATGAGTTGCCAAAAGATTGCAGTATTGCTCATCTCCTTTCAATCCGGCAATCTCTTTAGTCGTTACTAGTTCACTAGTTCATCAGTTGGTAGTCGAATGCACATTACCCAGCCATGTTCTGTCAACTGCAGGAACAGATTTCATGGTGCTTGCTCTCTTATGACACTGCAGGAAATTTCGTTTGTTTCATATAATCATCCAGTCAGACCAAATTTAGTTTCTCTTCGCCATATTGCTAGATGAGATTAGTAACAAAAGGATTGATTGTTAATTCAGGAAATCATATTCATGTCCATTAACCAATTCAATACGGAGGCCTCCAACAGAGACATCCAAACACAGTGTTGGTGTAAAACTGGAAAAAAGCTGTTGGAATTTACCAATCGGGGTTAGAAACAATAATACCTTGGAGCTGATGTTCTGGCAATTGTCCTTGGCACGCTGGAATAAATAGACGCGTTGGCGATCCAGACTGTCCCTGGCTATGATGGTGCCGTAGACATTGAGCGGGTATCCATAGTCGGAGGAAACGATACTGACCGAGACAATATTTGCCGAGTTACAGAACCCGAACCCCTCCTCTGGGAAGATCCTGTTAGTATTGTGCATCGCGCCAACAGGTGCTGCCAAAAGAAAGAGGAAGAATAAATTATGAATGAAGAATGAATCAAAATTTAGTCCTCAAAGTTAGTTCTCCATCTACTCAGCAGTATCTACTAGCAGAGCTAGCACTACTCAGTTAGGCAAAACATCATATAGCAATGGAGCATCATTCATATTCAGACGTCCCTACTACTTACTCAGTAGTTAGGCAAAACATGGATTATGTATGCACATATAAGGGGCGATTTGCATTTAAATTCAGATCAGACGCACAACTAGAAATAGGTTGCCAAACTAAAAACAAAACTACCCGCGGATGGACAGGGCAATCGAAAGATGGGAAGGGGAAAGGGGACGGGGCGGGCGTACACTCCATGTCGAGGTCGAGCGTGGAGTGCTGGAAGCGGGTGAAGACGTATTCGCCCTCCTTGGGGTCGTAGTCGCTGAACCTAGGGTCCAGAGGGTTCGGCCCCTTGTCTTCCTGCTCTTCCTGCTGCTGCTTCTGCTTCTTCCGAGCCCGCGCTCTCGCCCTCCCCTCTCTCGCCGTGGAAGAGGAATAAGAAGAACCGCCGCCGGCCATGGAGAGAGGAATCGAGCTAGGGCTTGGGGCTCCCAGAGGATTGGATCGAGCTCTTTTTTTTTTCTGGGAAAGAGGATTGTCGAGTGTGGAAGTGGGGAGCGACCCGACCCGACCCCGGGCGCCCCTATTTGCCGCGTGAGGCGCCCCCAGTCGCGACACCGCCCTGTTGGGCCGGCCCATGAGCGTGCAGGGCGCTCCCTGTTTTCTTTTTCGTTTTTAATTTTCCTTTTTCCTTTTTATTTTCTGTTTTTGTTTTATTCTATGTTATTAAACTAATTCTGGACTAGAACAAGTTCTAAAATTTTCAAAAAATTCCTAATTGTTATAAACAGTTATTGAAATCAAAAAATATTCGCGACTTTAAAAAAGGGACATATTTTAATTTTAATAAAAAAAGTATTTTTGATAATCACTTTTTTATGAGCATTTTTTACTAATGATGAACAATTTTTTGTATTTGATGAACAAAATTTTAATTCATTGAACATTTTTTGAACTTGATGAGCAAATTTTGTATTAAAGAACATTTTTTTTGAAAAAATGATGAACAAATTTTGAATTTGATATTTTTTTGAAAATATAATGAACAAATTTTAAATTCAATGAACAAAGTTTGAATTTGATGAACATTTTTTGAAAACAGTGAACAAAAAATGAATTTGATGAACATTTTATTAGTTTGATTAACAAATTTTGAACTTTTATGGACATTTTTTGAATTCGATGAACATTTTTTAAATTGTTGAACTTTTTTTACATTGTTGAACATTTTTTGAATTCGATGAACAAAAGAATGTTCACGAATTTGAAAAGAAAAAATGCAAAAAAGTGAAAAAGTAAAGAAGAAGAAAATAGAAAAAGAAAAAGGAAAACAGAAAAGGAAAAAGAAAGAAAAAACCAAAGGAAAAAAGAAAACAAAGAAAAAGGAAAAAATAAAAAATAAAAATAAAAAATAGAAAAGAAAAGAAAAACAAAAACAAAAACAAAAAAGACAAAAAGAAAAATCGGTAGAGAAAACATAAAAAACAAAAAAAAATTGGGAAGGTTCTAGAAACCTTCCCAAAACCGGTGGGGAATAAACCGCAAATGGGCCGGTCGGCCCATACGCTGGATCGGGGGCTCTAGGGGTGCGCGCTACGTCGCTGTAGCGCGACCTACGCGCTATGTAGGAGCTGCCCCCGACCCCTCCTATATGTCGCCGCTCCACATCGGTTGTGAGCGAGCCCACATTCAGACATGGCCAGATGGGCCGGCTCGGCACAGCACGGCCCGTCCTAGGCTATATGGGCCAGGCACGACATGGCCCACCCAGGGACGCCAACTTTATGGGTCGTGACACGCCGGCACTCGTGCCTAGCTCTCAAGCCCAGGCACACCCTCCTTAGTATTTACAGAGAATATGTTAAACATCATAATGTTATAACTTTGCAACGGTAACTCGGATTAAAATAATTTGTATATGCAATTTGATCAAAAAAACGTGTAGTTTTCAACCATGCTATTATTTGTTCTTGTTAACCACTTTAAGATTTTGTTTAGGGCATAACCTTAATTAACCTAATTAATAGCAAAGATGTATTTTGAAAAATGCTAACACATAATATAACTTTGATATGAAGTGTTTTAGGAGGGCCTTATATGGATCGGAGGGAGTATGAATGATCGGTTTCAATGGGCATATTATAGGAGTAATAAAGAAAGGAGAGAATAAATGGCATGATTAGTGGGGATTAAAAAAGGGAGATTCAAAAAATATATGAAGAAGAGAATTCTTTTATTGAGACTTTTCTCACGACTTGGTGCAAATTCCAAACATTGCTTCAACTTAAAAATAATGCCTTGGTATGAAAAAATTGAAAATTAGGCTCTTTAAGATCAGAATCGCCGTACAAAAACCGTACCAAAATTATTGTCTGTGTAGCATGCTTCTTAATGTACTATTGATATAAATTTCTACTAGACCTTAGTGTGCGCCTCTCTGCCGTGGTCGGGCACAATTCGGATGTTGTTGGGCCGTGCTGATGGATATTTCAGTGGACATGTCAATTATCTCTCCCGTTGCAACGCACGGGCATATGTGTTAGTAATAATAATAACTAAACAAGACGTGTCGTGCCGGCACTCGTGCCTAGCCTCGCGGCCCAAACACGGCCCTAGGCGGGCCACGTGCCATCATGACCGGGTTATAAATGTGTCGGGCCAGGCCCACCATGGGCTGGGGGCACTCTAAGACTGACCCGTTTGGCCACCTGCCTACATATTATACCATGAAGAGAGAGAAAAAGCTCAAACATGCCTAAGGGCATCTCCAAAGGAGACCTGATACGTCTCCAACGTATCTATAATTTTTGATTATTTCATGCTATTATATTACCAATCTTAGATAATTTATATGCAATTTTATATCTTTTTTGGGGACTAACATATTAACTCTGTGCCCAGTGCCAGTTGCTATCTTTGCTTGTTTTTAGCTTTTCAGACGAAGTCCAAACACGATGAAACTTTACGGTGAATTTTTCTGGACCAAGAGGGACCCTACAACGTTCGCGAGGAGGCCAGAAGGTCTACGGGAGATCCACGAGCTCACACGGCGTGCCCCCAGGGGGGCGCGCCACCTGACCTCGTGGGTCCCACACGGCTCCATTTGACCTAATTCCAACTCCATAAATTCCCAAAAATCCCCAAACTAACAAAGAGCCACCCGAAACAATTTTTCCGTCACCGCAAACTTCTGTTCTTCCGTGATCCCATCTGGAGGCCTTTTTCGGTACTCTGCCGGAGGGGGAATCGACCACGGAGGGCTTCAACATCATCCTTGCTGCACCACCAATAATGTTTGAGTAGTTTCCCACAGACCTACGGGTCCATAGCTAGTAACTAGATGGCTTCTTCTTTCTCTCCGATCTTCAATACAATGTTCTCCATGATCTCCATGGAGTTCTATTCGATGTAATCCTCTTTTGCGGTGTGTTTATTGGGATCCGATGAATTGTAGGTTTATGATCAGATTATTCATTGAAAGTAATTGAGTCTGTTCTTAACTTTATTATGCATGATTATTATAGCTTTGTATTTCTCTCAACCGAAATTGATCATGACTCAATTGCTCAAGTGCTTAGTGATATTGCTCCAAAACACTCAACCACTTTCTCCACATCATATCTGTCCAAAACCCTAAAGTATCATCTCGGTCCCACCGAAATTCTCTATTCCGGACTCATCAAGTTGATCACATACGCTGCCTAAGCCAAACCCTAGCATTTCGGTTCTACCGATATGGATCTCGGTCTCATCGAGATGGCGTGGCCAAGTTTCTATAATGAAGTTGCTTCATTTTGGAATTACCGAGATGAAACGATCGGAACTACCAAAACGAGGTCTTGCCCTAGCCGAGATGTTCCGTTCGGTCTCACCGAGACTTCCAACGTTCGAATCTTTCACACTAGTCGGTCTCACCGAGATTTCGGTCTGGTGTCACCGAGTTGGGTCAAAGACTTGTAACGGTTGGATTTTGGGTGAAGGCTATGTTGGGGAACGTTGCATGGAAAACAAAAAAAATTCTACGCACACGCAAGATCTATCCATGGAGATGCATAGCTACGAGAGGGGGAGTGTGTCTACGTACCCTCATAGACCGTAAGCGGAAGCGTTAGAACAACGCGGTTGATGTCGTCGAACAACTTCACGATCCAACCGACCGAGTACCGAACGTACGGCACCTCCGCGTTCAGCACACGTTCAGCTCGGTGACGTCCTCAACTTCTTGATCCAGCAAGACGGCGAGGTAGTGGATGAGTTCCGGCAGCACGACGGCATGGTGACGGTGATGGTGATGCTATCTCCGCAGGGCTTCGCCTAAGCACTACGAAAATATGACCGACGGACGGAACTGTGGAGGGGGGCGCCGCACACGGCTAAGACAATGTTGTGTCCTCCTTTGGGGCGCCCCCTCTCCTCTATTTATATATGTGTAGGGGCTTGGAGTAGAAGGAATAGTGCCATGTGAACAGTAACCATGAATAGTACACACGTGGACTTGGACTCCAAAGTCCAATCCTATTCCTACTAGGACTCTTCCTTTTTCCTTCCCTAGCTGCGTGGGCTTTTGAGGACTTGGTGCGCCTGGCCCAATAAGGCCAGGGCGCCTCCCCTTAGCCCATGCCAGCCCTTGGGACGTGGTGGACCCACTTGTGGACTTCCGGACCCCTCCGGAATCCTCCGGAACCTTCTGGAAGCTTCCCGGTACAATACCGAAAAAACTGCACCTTTTTCCGGAACCCAAAATATGACTTCCCATATATAAATCTTTACCTCTCGACCATTCCGAGACTCCTCGTGACGTCCGGGATCTCATCCGGGACTCCGAACAACATTCGGTTACCAATTCACATAACGCATATAACACTATATCGTCAACGAACGTTAAGCGTGCGGACCCTACGGGTTCGGGAATGATGTAGACATGACCGAGACGCCTCTCCGGTCAATAATCAATAGCGGAACCTGGATGCCCATATTGGTTCCTACATATTCCACGAAGATCTTATCGGTCGAACCGCAATGACAACATACGTAATTCCCTTTGTCCGTCGGTATGTTACTTGCCCGAGATTCGATCGTCGGTATCTCCATACCTAGTTCAATCTCGTTACTGGCAAGTCTCTTGACTCGTTCCGTAATACATCATCCCGTAACTAACTCCTTGGTCACTTTGCTTGCAAGCTTCTTATGATGTGCATTACCGAGAGGGCCCAGAGATACCTCTCTGAAACACGGAGTGACAAATCCCAGTCTCGATCCGTGCCAACTCAACAGACACCTTCGGAGATACCTGTAGAGCAGTTTTATGATCACCCAGTTACGTTGTGATGTTTGATAGCACACAAGGTATTCCTCCGGTATCCGGGAGTTGCATGATCTCATGGTCGGAGGAACATGTATTTGATGTTTGATAGCACACTCGTAACTCAAATATTCGCCTCCGCGATCAGATCGTAGAAACTTTATTTTCTTGTTACGATGATTCTCTACTTCACTCTGAAATTCTTTGAACTTTTCAAATGTTTCAGACTTGTGTTTCATCAAGTAGATATACCCATATCTACTCAAATCATCTGTGAAGGTTAGAAAATAACGATACCCGCCGCGTGCTTCAACATTCATTGGACCGCATACATCGGTATGTATTATTTCCAACAAATCAGTAGCTCGCTCCATTGTTCTGGAGAACGGAGTTTTAGTCATCTTGCCCATGAGGCATGGTTCGCAAGTATCAAATGATTCATAATCAAGAGATTCCAAAAGTCCATCCGCATGGAGTTTCTTCATGCGCTTTACACCAATATGACCTAAACGGCAGTGCCACAAGTATGTTGCACTATCATTATCAACTTTGCATCTTTTGGCATCAATATTATGAATATGTGTATCACTACGATCGAGATTCAACAAGAATAGACCATTCACAAAAGGTGCGTGACCATAAAAGATGTTACTCATATAAATAGAATAACCATTATTCTCTGACTTAAATGAATAACCGTCTCGCAATAAACAAGATCCAGATATAATGTTCATGCTCAACGCTGGCACCAAATAACAATTATTGAGGTCTAAAACTAACCCCGAAGGTAGATGTAGAGGTAGCGTGCCAACGGCTATCACATCAACCTTGGAACCATTCCCGACGCGCATCGTCACCTCGTCCTTAGCTAATCTTCGCTTATTCCGTAGCTCCTGTTTCGAATTACAAATATGAGCAACCGAACCAGTATCAAATACCCAGGCACTACTGCGAGCATTAGTGAGGAACACATCAATAACATGTATATCAAATATACCTTTGCTCACTTTGCCATCCTTCTTATCCGCCAAATACTTGGGGCAGTTCCGCTTCCAGTGACCAGTCCCTTTGCAGTAGAAGCACTATGTTTCAGGCCTGGGTCCAGCTTTGGGTTTCTTCGTGGGAGCGGCAACTTGCTTGCCGTTCTTCTTGAAGTTCCCCTTCTTTCCCTTGCCCTTTTTCTTGAAACTAGTGGTCTTGTTAACCATCAACACTTGATGCTCCTTCTTGATTTCTACCTCCGCTGATTTCAGCATCGCGAAGAGCTCGGGAATTGTCTTCTCCATCCCTTGCATATTATAGTTCATCACGAAGCCTTTATAGCTTGGTGGCAGTGACTGAAGAACTCTGTCAATAACACTCTCAACCGGAAGATCAATTCCCAGCTGAGTCAAGTGGTTATGGTACCCAGACATTCTGAGTATGTGTTCACTAACAGAACTGTTCTCCTCCATCTTACAGCTGAAGAACTTGTTGGAGACTTCATATCTCTCAACCCGGGCATTAGCTTGAAATATCAATTTCATCTCTTGGAACATCTCATATGCTCCGTGGCGTTCAAAACACTTTTGTAGTCCCGGTTCTAAGCCGTAGAGCATGGCACACTGAACTATCGAGTAGTCATCAGATCGAGCCTGCCAGGCGTTCACAACGTCTGCAGCAGCTCCTGCAGCAGGTCCATCACCTAGCGGTGCATCAAGGACATAATTCTTCTGTGCAGCAATGAGGATAATCCTCAAGTTACGGACCCAGTCCGTGTAGTTGCTACCATCATCTTTCAACTTAGCTTTCTCTAGGAGCGCATTAAAATTCAACGGAACAGTAGCACGGGCCATTTATCTACAACATAGATATGCAAAGAAACCATCAAGACTAAGTTCATGATAAAGTAAGTTCAATTAATCAAATGACTAATGAATTCCCACTTAAACTAACATCCCTCAAGTTAACTAAGTGATACATGATCCAAATCAACTAGCCCATGTCCGATCATCACGTGAGATGGGATAGTCATCAATGGTGAACATCTCCATGTTGATCATATCTACTATATGACTCATGTTCGACCTTTCGGTCTCCAGTGTTCCGAGACCATGTCTGTACATGCTAGGCTCGTCAAGTTTAACCCAAGTATTCTGCTTGTGTAAAACTGGCTTACACCCGTTGTATGTGAACGTAGAATCTATCACACCCGATCAACACGAGGTGCTTCGAAACAACGAACTTTAGCAACGGTGCATACTCGGGGAGAACACTTTTATCTTGAAATTTAGTGAAAGGATCATCTTATAATGCTACCGTCGTTCTAAGCAAAATAAGATGCATAAAGGATAAACATCACATGCAATCAAAATATGTGACATGATATGGCCATCATTTTGTGCTTTTGATCTCCATCTCCAAAGCATCGTCATGATCTCCATCGTCACCGGCTCGACACCTTGATCTCCATCGATGCGTCGTGGTCGTCTCGCCAACTATTGCTTCTACAACTATTGCTAACGCATAGCGATAAAGTAAAGCAATTACATGGCGCTTGCATTTCATACAATAAAGAGACAACCATAAGGCTCCTGCCGGTTGCCGATAAATTACAAAACATGATCATCTCATACAATAACGTATATCACATCATGTCTTGACCATATCACATCACAGCATACCCTGCAAAAACAAGTTAGACGTCCTCTACTTTGTTGTTGCAAGTTTTACGTGGCTGCTACGGGCTTCTAGCAAGAACCGTTCTTACCTACAGCACAAAACCACAACGGTGATTTATCAAGTTTGCTGTTTTAACCTTCAACAAGGACCGGCCGCAGTCAAATTCGATTCAACTAAAGTAGGAGAAACAGACACCCGCCAGCCACCTTTATGCAAAACAAGTTGCATGTCTGTCGGTGGAACCGGTCTCATGTACGTGGACATGTAAGGTTGGTCCGGGCCGCTTCATCTTACAATACCGCCGAATCAAAATAAGACGTTGGTGGTAAGCAGTATGACGATCACCGCCCACAACTCTTTGTGTTCTACTCATGCATATCATCTACGCATAGACCTGGCTCATGATGCCACTGTTGGGGAACGTTGCATGGAAAACAAAAAAATTTCTACGCACACGCAAGATCTATCCATGGAGATGCATAGCTACGAGAGGGGGAGTGTGTCTATGTACCCTCGTAGACCGTAAGAGAAAGCGTTAGAACAACGCGGTTGATGTCGTCGAACAACTTCACGATCCAACCGACCGAGTACCGAACGTACGGCACCTCCGCGTTCAGCACACGTTCAGCTCGGTGACGTCCTCAACTTCTTGATCCAGCAAGATGGCGAGGTAGTGGATGAGTTCCGACAGCACGACGGTGTGGTGACGGTGATGGTGATGCTATCTCCGCAGGGCTTCGCCTAAGCACTACGAAAATATGACCGAGGGACGGAACTGTGGAAGGGGGCGCCGCACACGGCTAAGACAATGTTGTGTCCTCCTTTGGGGCGCCCCCTCTCCTCTATTTATATATGTGTAGGGGCTTGGAGTAGAAGGAATAGTGCCATGTGAACAGTAACCGTGAATAGTACACACGTGGACTTGGACTCCAAAGTCCAATCCTATTCCTACTAGGACTCTTCCTTTTTCCTTCCCTAGCCGCGTGGGCTTTTGAGGACTTGGTGCGCCTGGCCCAATAAGGCCAGGGCGCCTCCCCTTAGCCCATGCCAGCCCTTGGGACGTGGTGGACCCACTTGTGGACTTCCGGACCCCTCCAGAATCCTCCAGAACCTTCTGGAAGCTTCCTAGTACAATACCGAAAAAACTGCACCTTTTTCCGGAACCCAAAATATGACTTCCCATATATAAATCTTTACCTCTCGACCATTCCGAGACTCCTCGTGACGTCCGGGATCTCATCCGGGACTCTGAACAACATTCGGTTACCAATTCACATAACTCATATAACACTATATCATCAACGAACGTTAAGCGTGCGAACCCTACGGGTTCGGGAATGATGTAGACATGACCGAGACGCCTCTCCGGTCAATAACCAATAGCGGAACCTGGATGCCCATATTGGTTCCTACATATTCCACGAAGATCTTATCGGTCGAACTGCAATGACAACATACGTAATTCCCTTTGTCTGTCGGTATGTTACTTGCCTGAGATTCGATCGTCGGTATCTCCATACCTAGTTCAATCTCGTTACCGGCAAGTCTCTTTACTCGTTCCATAATACATCATCCCGTAACTATGTGGCACCCCGGCTCAGAGAGACCGGAACACCCCGTATTCCAGCCCAGAGATCAAGTCTTCTGGAATACAGCACTACTTGGCATAGAACAAATCAGCTCTTTATTACAAATAACACGGGTACAAAGGTTCTGAAGGCACGAAGGTTACAGGGGGGCACGGCGACACTTCGCCTGCTAAGGTAGTTCTATGCTAGCAGCGGGACATCTCGAAGCGGAACAAATTCTAGCAGCGGAACAACGACGACGGTGATGAACTCCACTCCGCAGGGACTCTGGCTGGGACGTATCCTAGAGCGCAACCTCGGGATCCTCGACAAGCAATCAATCACGGCATGACCTGCAATCTGGCATGACATGCCAGGTGAGTACTTTGAATGTACTCGCAAGCTCATAGCAACCAAAGCAATCAAGACAAACAACAGCATGGCATTTACAGGTTAATCATCAATGATGAACACAATACTAGAGCAACATGAGCATGGCAACAACATGGGCATGGCATGTACATATAATTCATGATATAAACAGGATGATACTAGCACTAGCATGCAAGGGGGTCGACGTTTAAGGTCTCATGGACCAACTTACTCTGCTCGGAGGTTACCTCGTAACCACAAACTTACCATCATGATCATCACACGATCACCTCAGGATCAACCAAGCTCGGTATCAACTATACCATCGTGATCATCACAAGACCACACGGAGCTTGATCTCTTCCTGTGAGCATCGCGTGACCACATAAAGATCAACCAACTTCTTTCTCATGGAATCGGGGTTGTTTATTATTCAAGTTATTATTTCTGTTGACCCACAGTGTGACCTACTACGAACTGTGTCCATGACCAAGGACGCGGCTATCGATAGATTATACACTCTGTAGAGGTTAGTACATTGTACCCACACTACGGAACTCATGGCCTCGTGCTCCCATTTGGGTGGACGAACGACGTTCCGACAAAACCAGTCTATTGCATGACACTCTCCCGGCCACTCCCGACAAAATCCCCTTTGGGCTATGTCCTGGGTTGCCCCTGATGTCAACTCGTGACATCCGCCACCTTTGTGGCTGCCACCGTCATGGCCAAAACATAACATTGTCCCAAACGGGGACCTTGGATCCATACAACTTGGGCACTCAAGGCTTATGGTAGCCTACCTGATCAGGGTAGCGCGCACCCATAACCTTCCCTAGTTGGAGGTTCCGGCGAGAGGCATGACAATAGACCGCATTAGGGCCTCCCCATCCAGGCAAGTGTGGTTGCACTGGTTAGCTCGATTCGGTGGCACCATGACTCAGCCAACAGATTTGTTCAAGTTCGATTAATGTCAGGTTCAACTTGAATAGTGATGAGCTGAGTCACAGTAAAATACATAATGAAATGACAATGCAGATGAGCATGACATCAGTGTAACCATGGATGGACAACATAATCATTTAACATCATAATGATAAATCATTTATGCTACGGGATGCAAATGAGCATGGCATAGCGATGATCATAACTATCACAAGTATTTTCATATCAAACCGTAACTACTCAAGTGAGCATAGCATTATCACTAGCATCGAAAATAATTACAAGAATAAAATATGATAAGAATATCCTTAGCAATTAATCATATCACTTACTAGATGAAAATGAACATGGCATAGGCATAGACATGGATTCACAAAGCATATACATAGCATTCACAAAATAATTAAATGAGCAAACAATTATTAAATATTCAAGTGGAAACCATGGCTACTGCAATGCCATCATGCAAGTGGCTGTTTTGGCTTGCCTGGGGATGGAGGATACACCGGGGAGAAGTGCGGAGACACTCGCGGAAAAATCGCTGGAAAAGTTTCCCTCTCGGAGGGGGCTGAATAAGGGCAGGGGCAAAATGGTCATTTTCAGAGTGTGACAACATCATGAAAATGGTACCATCGGAACGGGCTCGACGAACTGAGATCGTGGGCTTTGGAATCACCTGATTCGGAGTTACGGTCGCCGAGTTACGGCCGTTCGTTCGATAGGCAGAAAAAGAATAAAAATCTGTTCTTTTCTGGCCTTAACGGGCGAACGTCCGCTATTTAAAGGTTTCGGCGGCGGCTGGAAAAAGAGAAAGCGCATTTGGTTAAATACGTCTTTGATGTAATGAAAGCGTATTTTTGACAGAAGACTTAGCAGAATACGCTTTCAGTAAATGAAGACGTACTTTTCGGAAGTACGCTTCCACTTAAAAATACGCGGGCCCGGGTCAACGGCTCTGTCCGGCTGACGAGTGGGGTCGCGGGAGGTGGGGCCCGCCTTGACTGGTCGTCGTCTTCAAGCTCGCCTGCGCCCGCGCCTGGCCGTGGACAGGGCCGACTCCGGCGACGAAAGCCGGCGGCTTCGGCCACCATTTGCCGTGCTCCGACCACCGGCAAGCTCGTGGGACCGAGCCGCACCCATCCCCTCATAGCACGGATGCCGAGGAGGACCGAGACGAGCAGGGCAACGACCGAGGCGGACGGCGGCTCGGGCGGTTTTCGGGCACGCCGCTCTGGTGTACTGGAGGAGAAGGGGAAGAGCGGGGTAGCTCCAGGGGCTCGAGGGGGTTCTCCTGCTGGCAGAATGAGGAGGGGAGGAGCTCGGCTTTGCTCGAATTTGAGCGGGCATGGGCGGCGGCCATTGCGGCCATAGGAGAGTAGGGGAGCGCCTCGGGCTCGGGGAAGAGGCTAGGCGGGGCTAGAGGAGGGTGGTGCGGAGGTTGATGAGCTCGGGAGGCCTCAGGGTGGACTAATATAGCCGGGGCGAAGGAGCCGTCCCCGGATGTCGCCTTCACCGAATGGACGAGCTCCGGCGAGGGGGCCAGGCACGCGTGCGAGCTCGGATGGCGACGGGAGAGAGGCTGAGAGGTGGGGCAGCAATGCGGGGAGGCAGAGGAGCAGAGCACGCGCGAGCAGCCCCACGCGGTTCACTGTTCCCGCATGCTCTTGGGTTTGGCTCGGTCCGGCGAGCAGCTAGCAGGGGAGGGCGGTCCAGGGAGGCAAGGGAGCAGGGTAGGGCGCTGGTCGGCACTAGGGACGCGAGGAAACGGGCGGTGAGAGGCGGCCCGAGGCTAGACGACGAGCGGAGCGCGCCAAATGCATGCCAACGGCGTGGTCACCGCGTGGCATGGCAAGGAGAGGGCACGTTGGCCTGCCAAAAGGTGTCTACCGTGTTGTCCCTCCAACATACAGTCCCATAGATGTGATGGCTCGGCCAAAGGGACTTTGTGTTGATGGGATAGGTCGATGGAAGTTTGTTGTTGCAAACTTAAGCAGGAAGTAGTGATCAAATGGGCTAGGTTAAGAGCAAACCAGAATGTCTCAGAGGTTTATGGTAGGAAGGAATATGATCCTATGAGTTTTGAGGTCATTTGTGCAAGGTTTGAGTGCAGTTGCTTTACAACTGCCAAAAATTGGCCAGAATCTAGATCAGGAAGTAGCACTCACATAGGGTGTTGGATTGAGCTGAAAATTGGTGGATCATGATAATTTCGGCATATGAAGGTACCATAAAAATTTCATACCAATTGGATGAATAAAAATGGTACTTCCTTCACAATGATCCACACTGGACAGAAACTTGGGGGAATTTTTCAGAGAAAATGGCTTCACAAAATAATGTGAATTTTGGCATTCTCACATTATTTATGGATATTTAGGTCCTGGATTAATTTCAGAATTTTTGAAGCAATATAAATATAGTTGCTTCACAAACTGAAATTATGACCATAAACCAAGATTTGACGGTGTGCTCACATAGATTTTTGGATGGAGATGAAATTTGGTGGAGAGTCATTATTTGATCATATAGATGATATCCCAAAATTTCAACTCATTTGGATAATCCTAGCTAGTACTTCCTTCACAAAGCTTCTCTCTGGTCAGAAACTTTGGAAATTTGCTGAGGAAGATTTACTAGGCAAATGAGGTTGAACTTTGGCATGTGGCAATAATTTGGATAGGAAAGAGTGCCCAAAAGTTTTTAGGGCAATCAAAAAAATATAAATAGCACTTCCTTCACAAAGTGCCATACTGGACAGAATAGGAAATGAATATTCCTGAATTATTTTTGGACTAGGCAAGGATGGATTTTGACATATTTGTGGAAGATATGATCCAAAGAATTTATGAGAATTTTGTGGGAATTTTAGGAATGGCAGAAATATAGGTTGCTTCACAACCTAGGGCAAACAGGGTTATTCCTTTAATAGAAAAAGGAATATTCCCAATAAAAAGAATTTGGGGTTGGGCTAAGATGGAAATGACATGGCCTTGGGATAGATTTGAGAATGACAAGCCACTAGGAAGTGGCAGGAGAGAAGATTTTCCCAGGTTTTAAGACCACAAAGCCACGGAAAAAGAACTCCAAATAAAAATTCGAAGAAATCCAAAAGAAAAAGAAAGGGCCAAAAATCGGGGTGTTACAAACTAACTCCTTAGTCACTTTGCTTGCAAGCTTCTTATGAAGTGCATTACCGAGAGGGCCCAGAGATACCTCTACGAAACACGGAGTGACAAATCCCAGTCTCGATCCATGCCAACTTATTATTGCCTTTAGGGCATATTTCCATCAGGCTATATATACCCCTCCACCCCCACTTACTCTCTAAGAGAGCCATCAGAACGAAACACTACTTCCACTACTTATTTTCTGAGAGAGAATCACCTACTCATGTGTTGAGATCAAGAGATTCCAATCCTACCATTTGAACCTTGATTTCTAGCCTTCCCCAAGTTGCTTTCCATTCAACCCCCTCTTCTACCAAAGCCAAATCTGTGAGAGAGTGATTGAGTGTTGGGGAGACTATCATTTGAAGCACAAGAGCAAGGAGTTCATCATCAACAACACCATCTATTACCTTTTGGAGAGTGGTGTCTCCTAGATTGGTTAGGTCTCACTTGTGAGCCTCCAAGAGATTGTGGAGTTGAACCAATGAGTTTGTAAGGGCAAGGAGATCGCCTACTTCGTGAAGATCTACCCGAGTGGGGCTAGACCTTCGTGGGCGTAGGCCATGATGAAATAGACAAGGTTGCTTCTTCGTGGACCCTTCATGGGTGGAGCCCTTCGTGGACTCGCGCAACCGTTTCCCTCTGTGGGTTGAAGTCTCCATCAACGTGGATGTATGATAGCACCACCTATCGGAACCATGACAAAAATCATCGTGTCTTCATTGCGTTTGATTCCTCCGATCCCATCTTTACATTCATATGCAAAGTCTTTACTTTCCGCTGCTCAACTCTTAGACTTGCATGTGTAGGGTGTACTTGACTTGGTAGAATTGCTAAAACTTGCCTACAACTAAAATTGGGAAAAGGATAAGTTTTTATTTGGTCAGCTACTATATTGCTTCACCCTTCCTCTTCGGGGAAAATCCCAACGCAGCTCACAAGTAGCAGCTACTATACTACATCACCCTTCCTCTTCGGGGAATCCCAAGACTATCACAAGTAGCAGTGCACCAACCCAAAGACAACACCACCCATACTCCACGCCATGGAACCATCTCGCCAAGGCGATGCACCGACAATACCTACCCCCAATCAATATCAATGTGAGGAGTAGGGATTTCCATACAACGGATGCACTGGAGCTATAAGTGTATGAAAGCTCTCTATATAAAACTAAGTGGGTGTGCATCCAACTTGCTTGCTCATGAAGACCTCGAGCATTTGAGAAAGCTCGTCATAGGAATATGCAAGCCAAGTTCTATAATGTAAAAATTTCCACTAGTATATGAAAGTGACTGATGTCTACTACACAACTTATTCTTGTAGACTTGTGTTGGGCCTCCAAGCGCAGAGTTTTGTAGGACAGTAGCAATTTTCCCTCAAGTGGATGACCTAAGATTTATCAATCTGTGGGAGGTGTAGATTGAAGATGGTATCTCTCAAACAACCCTGCAACCAAATACAAGAAATCTCTTGTGTCCCCAACACACCCAATACAATGGTAAATTGTATAGGTGCACTAGTTCAGCGAAGAGATGGTGATAAAAGTGTAGTATGGATAGTAGATATAGGTTTTTGTAATCTGAAAATATAAAAACAGCAAGGTAGCAAGTAACAAAAGTGAGCACAAATGGTATTGCAATGCTTGAAAACAAGGCCTAGGGTTCATACTTTCGCTAGTGCAATCTCTCAACAATGCTAACATAATTGGATCATATAACCATCCCTCAACGTGCGATAAAGAATCACTCCCAAGTTCCTATTAGCGGAGAACATAAGATAGAAATTGTTTGTAGGGTACGAAACCACCTCAAAGTTATCCTTTCCGATCGATCTATTGAGCCATTCCTATAATTGTCACAAACAACCCTAGAGTTCGTACTAAAATAACACCATATGATACACATCAACCAACTCTAATGTCACCTAGATACTCCAATGTCACCACAAGTACCCATGAGTTGATTATATGATATGCATCAAACAACTTCATAATCATAATATTCAATCCACACAAAGATCTTCAAGGAGCACCCCAAAGTTACTATCGGAGAAAAGATAATGAAAACGTGCATCAACCCCTATGCATAGATTACCCCAATGTCACCGCGGGAATCCGCGAGTTGAGTGCCAAAACATATATCAAGTGAATCAATATAATACCCCATTGTCACCACGGGTATTCATATGCAAGACATACATCAAGTGTTCTCAAATCTGAAATATTCAATCCAACAATAACGAAACCTCAAAGGGAAAAGATTCGATTCATCACAACAAGGATAGAGAGGGAAGAAACACCATATGATCCAACTATATTAACAAAGCTCGCGATACATCAAGATCGTGCCAAATCAAGAACACGAGAGAGAGAGATAAAACACATAGCTACTGGTACAAACCCTCAGCCCCGAGGGTGAACTACTCCCTCCTCACCATGGAGACCGCCGGGATGATGAAGATGGCCTCCGGTGATGATTCCCCCCTCCGGCAGGGTGCCGGAAAAGGGCTGTAGATGAGATCGTGGAGGTACAGAGGCTTGCGGCGGCGGAGTCGTAGTTCTAGGGTTATTTTGGGGGTTTCTCTATTTATAGGATTTTTCAGCGTTGGAATCAGGTCAGACGGAGCCACGTGGGCCCCACGAGGTACCAAGGTGCTCCTGGGGGGGTGGCGCGCCCTGGTGCCTCGTGGGCACTGGGTGGCCCCCCTCCAGTGGGTCTTGGTTCCAGTATTTTTTATTTATTCCATAAAAAATCTCCAAAATGTTTCATCCAATTACAAGAACTTTTATTTCTGCACAAAAAACAACACCATGGCAATTCTGTTGAAAACAGCGTCAGTCCGGGTTAGTTCTAATCAAATCATACCAAAACCATATAGAATTGTTATAAACATGGCATGAATACTTCATAAATTATAGATACGTTGGAGACGTATCAGCATCCCCAAGCTTAATTCCTGCTCGTCCTCGAGTAGGTAAATGATAAAAGAAATAATTTATGAAGTGTGAATGCTAGCATAGTGCATAAGTTTGATCAATGATAATTTCAATCACTTTTCCTAGCATCATTATATATCATAAACAGTAGCTCATCTCATAAAACTCATCATGATAAAGTAGCAATTAATTCACATGTTATGGTTCAAACAATGCAATCTCTTGAAACTTAACAACCTATGTTCTTAGTCTCCAAACAATTGCAATTCAACTTAATTTCAACAAAGTCTAAGTAAGAGCTTCACATACTCAATTATCATATAGTCTTCTATGATTGCTAGTACTCAAAGCATATTTTTAGAACAAATGGCATCCATCGAACACAAAGAAAGATAGGGGCTTAATGTTTCGCCTCCCAACTTATTTATCATAAAGATAATTGTCAACAATAATAATTCATGATCAAATATATTTGACTGGCCATATATGCCTGGATCTTTCCCCACCACATGATGCTTGCCAACTAGAGAATAATTGAGGTTGAAATGCGAATGAATACTTATTGACTCTTGCATAAAAGTAAATACATAAAAGTAAATGCATAAAAGTAAAAGATAGGCGCTTCATAGAGGGAAGCAGAGGTTGTCATGCGCTTTTTATTTTTGGATGCACAAGCCCTTAATGCAAAGGAACGTCGCGTTATATTGCCCCTTGTGATAGCAATCTTTATTATGCAGTCCGTCGCTTTTATTTCTTTACCATCACAAGTTCATACAACGCTTATTTTCCCTTACAATAAAAGATCATACATATTTTAGGAGCAATTTTTATTGCTTTTTGCACCGATGATAACTTACTTGAAGGATCTTATTCAATCCATAGGTAGATATGGTGGACACTCATGGCAAGAAATTGGGTTTAATGGTTTTTGGATGCACAAGTAGTATCTCTACTTAGTGTGAATTTTTGGCTAGCAAAAGATCCTAAGCAAGCACCACATGTTGGAGGATCCATAACAATATAAATTCTATGCAAATATACCCAAACAGAACTCATTACGTTGTCTTCCTTGTCCAACTTCAACTAATTTGCTCAAGTTTGAAAATAATTAATGGGTATTCACAATCATAAAAGATGTCCAAGATAATATATTTATATGTGAAAGTCCTCTTCCTTATACTAATCATTCATGAATTGCTTGTATGACCAATATTGTGATTGTCAAGCTTCAATAGAATTCACTTTCTAACCCAATGTGAAACTACTACTAGACATGATACAAGCATATGAAGCACATATAATTTCAACTTTATGATATTCAATTTATTCAACAATTTACTCATAGGATACAAGTGAAGAACAAGAGTAAATGACAAACTACTCCAAAAAGATATAAGTGAAGATCAAATGAGTAGTTAAATAATTAGTTAGCTATGTGAGGACTCTCTCTCTCATTTAAAAATTTCAGATCTTAAGTATTTTATTCAAATAGCAAAGAAAACAAAATAAAATGACATTCCAAGAATAGCACATATCATGTGCAGAAGCAAAAACTTAGGCTCAACCAAAACTGACCGATAGTTGTTGAAGAAGAAAGGTGGGATGCCTACCGGGGCATCCCCAAGCTTAGATGCTTGAGACTTCTTGAATTAATAACTTGGGATGCCTTGGGCATCCCCAAGCTTGAGCTCTTGTGTCTCCTTAATTCCTCTCATATCATGTCTTCTTCTAAATCTTAAAAACTTCATCCACACAAAACTCAACAAGAACTCGTGAGATAAGTTAGTATAAATCAACTCAAAACCCTAACATTCTATACTGTAGCAAATCACAAAAATTATAATTAGACATTTCATACTAAATGCCTCTGCATATTTAATACTCCTATCCACAAATAGAATCATTAAACAAGCAAACATATGCAACTATAACAGCAATCTGCCAAAACAGAACAGTCTGTAAAGAGTGAATAAGAATTCATACTTCCCTAACTCCAAAAATTCTGAAAAATTACCACATGACAGAGAACTCATGCATGCTTACTATGTAAAAATTTCAGATTTTTATCATGTTCTTGTTGGAAATATGCCCTAGAGGCAATAATAAATTAGTTATTATCATATTTCCCCGTTCATGATAATAGTTTATTATTCATGCTAGAATTGTATTGACCGGAAAATAAATACATGTGTGAATAGATAAACAAAATACTGTGTCCCTAGTAAGCCTCTACTAGACTAGCTCGTTGATCAAAAGATGGTCAAGATTTCCTGACCATGGACATGAGTTGTCATTTGATAATGGGATCACATCATTAGGAGAATGATGTGATGGACTTGACCCAACCGTTAGCATAGCAAATGATCGTTCAGTTTATTGCTATTGCTTTCACTATGTCAAATACACGTTCCTCTGACCATGAGATCATGCAACTCCCGGATACCGTAGGAATACTTTGGGTGTATCAAACGTCACAACGTAACTGGGTGATTATAAAGGTGCACTACAGGTATCTCCGAAAGTGTTTGTTGAGTTGGCATGGATCGAGATTGGAATTTGTCACTCCGACTATCGGAGAGGTATCTCTGGGCCCTCTTGGTAATACAGCATCACAGAAGCCTTGCAAGCACCGTGACTAAAGAGTTAGTTACAAGATGACGTATTACGGAACGAGTAAAGAGACTTGCCGGTAACGAGATTAAACTAGGTATTGGATACCGACGATCGAATCTCGGGCAAGTAACATACCGCCAGACAAAGGGAACAACGTATGTTGACATATTAGGTTCACCGATAAAGATCTTCGTGGAATATGTAGGAACCAATATGAGCATCCAGGTTCCGCTGTTGGTTATTGACCGGAGAGTCGTCTCGGTCATGTCTACATCATTCCCAAACCCGTAGGGTCCGCACACTTAAGGTTCGATGACGATTTAGTATTATATGAGTTATGTGATTGGTGGCCGAAGTTTGGTCGGAGTCCCGGATGAGATCACGGACATGACGAGGAGTCTCGAAATAGTCGAGAGGTAAAGATTCATATATTGGAAGGCTATATTCAGACGTCGGAAAGGTTCCGAGTGATTCGGGTATTTTTCGGAGTACCGGGGAGTTACGGGAATTCACCGGGAGAAGTAATGGGCCTTATTGGGCCATACGGGAAAAGGAGAGGCAGGCCACGTGAGGAGGCTCGCGCCCCCCCTTGCCCAAACTGAATTGGACTAGGGGAGGGGGCGCAGCCCCCTCTTTCCTTTCCCTCTCCCTTCCCTCTTTCCTACTCCGTATGGGAGGTGGAATCCTATTAGGAGTAAGGAGTCCTAGTAGGACTCCCCACACTTGGCGCACCCCTAGGGGGCTGGCCTCCTCCCTCTCATCCTTTATATACGGGGGCAAGGGGGCACCCCAAAGTACATAATTGTCCCATAGCCGTGTGCGGTGCCCCGATCTCCGTTTTCCACCTCGGTCATATTTTCAGAGAGCTTAGGCGAAGCCCTGCCGGAATCACTTCACCGTCACCGTCGCCATGCCGTCGTGCTGACGGAACTCATCTACTACCTCGATGTCTTGCTGGATCAAGAAGGCGAGGAACGTCACCGAGCTGCACGTGTGTAGAACTCGGAGGTGCCGTACGTTCGGTACTTGATCGGTGGAGCTCGAAGGATTGTTCGACTACATCAACCGCGTTGTGAGACGCTTCCGCTAACGGTCTACGAGGGTACGTAGACACACTCTCCCCTCTCGTAGCGATACATCTCCATGGATAGATCTTGCGTGAGCGTAGGAAATTTTTGAAATTCATGCTCCGTTCCCCAACAGTGGCATCCGAGCCAGGTCTATGCGTAGATGTGATTTGCACGAGTAGAACACAAGTGAGTTGTGGGCGTGGGTGTATACATATTGCTTGCCGTTACTAGTTGTTACTTGATTCGGCGGTATTGTGAGATGAAGCGGCCCGGACCGACATTACGCGTACGCTTACGCGAGACAGGTTTCACCGCTACGTGCACTCGTTGCATAAAGGTGACTGGCGGGTGTCTGTCTCTCTCACTTTAGTTGAATCGGTTTCAATGAAGAGGGTTCTTTTAGAAGATCAAAAAGCAATCACTACACCACGTTGTGGTTTTGCGTAGGTAAGAACGGTTGTTGCAAACCCGTAGCAGCCACGTAAAACTTGCAACAACAAAGTAGAGGACGTCTAACTTGTTTTTGCAGGGTATGCTGGTGATGTGATATGGCCAAGACATGATGTGATATAAGTTGTTGTATGAGATGATCATGTTTTGTAAGTTATCAGGCAACCGGCAGGAGCCTTATGGCAATGGGAACGCTATGTAATTGCTTTACTTTACCGCTATTAGTTAGCAGTAGTAGTAGTAGCAATAGCCGGCGAGACGACCACGACGCTACGATGGAGATTAAGGTGTCACGACGCTACGATGGAGATCAAGGTGTCAACCCGGTGACGATGGAGATCATGACGGTGCTTTGCTGATGGAGATCAAAAGCACAAGACGATGATGGCCATATCATGTCACATATATTGAATTGCATGTGATGTTAATCCTTTTATGCATCTTATTTTGCTTAGGACGACGGTAGCATTATAAGATGATCCCTTCACTAAATTTCAAGATAAGTGTTCTCCCCTAGTATGCACCGTTGCGAAGGTTCGACGCTTCTAAGCACCACGTGATGATCGGGTGTGATGGATTCTTTCGTTCGCATACAACGGGTGTAAGCCAGTTTTACACACGCAGAATACTTGGGTTAAACTTGACGAGCCTAGCATGTACAGACATGGCCTCGAAACATAAGAGACCGAAAGGTCGAACATGAGTCATATAGTAGATATGATCAACATGAAAGATGTTCACCATTGATAACTAATCCACCTCACGTGATGATCGGACGTGGTTTAGTTGATGTGGATCATGTTACACTTAGACAACTTGAGGGATGTTAATCTAAGTGGGAGTTCTTAAGTAATTTGATTAATTGAACTTCAATTGTCATGAACATAGTCTTACTTGTCTTAGCAAATTTATGTTGTAGATCCATAGACCGCGCTGTAGTTCCCCTGTTTTTATTATGTTCCTAGAGAAAACAAAGTTGAAAGTTGATGGAAGCAACTATGCGGACTAGGTCCGTGATATGAGGATTGTCCTCACTGCTGCACAGAAGGCTTATGTCCTTAATGCACCGCTCAGTGAAATACCCCTACGGCTTCGTCTGAGGACGTTATGAACGTCTGGCAGACAAGAAAAGATGACTACTCGATAGTTCAGTGCGCCATACTTTACGGCTTAGAACCGGAGCTCCAAATATGTTTTGAGCAACACGGAGCATATGAGATGTTCCAAGAGCTGAAAATTTGTTTTTCAAGACTCACACCCGGGTCGAGAGGGATGACACCTTCGACAAGTTCTATAGCTACAAGATGGAGGAGAACAGCTCCGTTAGTGAGCATGTACTCAGAATGTCTGAGTACTTCAAACACTTGAATCAAGTGGGAGTTAGACTTCCGAATAAAGTGGTGATTGATAGAATTCTCTAGTCACTATCACTAAGCTACTGGATCTTCGTGATGAACTATAAACATGCAAGGGATAGAAGATCCTTAAGCTATTCGCGATGCTACAATCTGCGGATGTAGAAATCAAAAAAAAGGGAGCATCAAGTGTTGATGGTTAATAAGACCACTAGTTTCAAGAAGGGCAAGCGAAAGAAAAGGGAACTTCAAGAAGAACGGTAAAACAGTTGCCGCTCACGCGAAGAAACCCAAGGCTGAACCAAACCCGAGACTTAGTGCTCCCATTGCAAAGGGAAATGTCACAGGGAGCGGAACTTCCCCAAAGTAACTGGCAGATAATAAGACTGGCAATGTCAACAAAGATATTTGATATACATGTTATTGATATGTACCTTACTAGTACTCGTAGGAGCACCTGGGTATTTGATACTTGTTCAGTTGCTTACAACTTGAAACATGGAGCTTCGGAATAAACGAGGGCTAGCTAAGAACGAGGTGACGATGTGCATTGGAAGTGTCTCCAAGGTTGATGTGATCACCATCGCCACGCTCTCTCTACCTTCAGGATTAGTGATGAACCTAAATAATTGTTATTTGGTGCTTGCGTTAAGCATGAACATTATATCTGATAGTGTTTATTGCAAGACGGTTATTCAATTTCAGAGAATAATTGTTATTCTATTTGGATAATATCATTGATGATCATGCACTTAAAATGAAAGGTTTATAGAATCTTGATCGTAGTAATACATATGTTCATAACACGAATGCCAAAAGATAATGATAGTACCACATATTTGTGGCACTGCCGCTTAGGTCATATCAGTGTTAAACACATGAAGAAACTCCATGCATATGGGTTTTTGGAATCTCTTGATTATGAATCATTTGAGACATGTGAACCGTGCCTTATTGGCAAGATGACTAAAACTCCGTTCTCCGGAACAATGGAGCGAGCAACCAACTTATTGGAAATAATACATACCGATGTATGTGGTCCAATGAGTGTTGAGGCGCGCGGCGGATATCGTTATATTCTCACGTTCACTGATGATTTGAGTAGATATGGTTATGTCTACTTGATGAAGCATAAATCTGAAACATTTGAAAAGTTCAAAGAATTTCAGAGTGAAGTAGAGAACCATCGTAACAAGAAAATAAAGTTCTTACGATCTGATCGTGGAGGAGAATATTTGAGTTACGAGTTTGGCAATCACTTAAGACAATGTGGAATTGTTTCACAGCTCACGCCACATGGAACACCACAGCGTAATGGTGTGTCCGAACATCGTAATCGTACTCTATTGGATATGGTGCGTTCTATGATGTCTCTTACCGATTTGCCACTATCATTTTGGGGTTATGCATTAGAGACAGCTGCATTCACTTTAAACAAGGGCACCGTCTAAATTCGTTGAGATGACACCGTATGAACTGTGGTTTGCAAGAAACCTAAGATGTCGTTTCTGAAAGTTTGGGGATGCAATGCTTATGTCAAAAGGCTTCAGCCAGATAAGCTCGAACCCAAAGCGGATAAGTGCGTCTTCATAGGATACCCAAAGGTGACCGTTGGGTACACCTTCTACCACAGATCCGAAGGCAAAGTATTCGTTGCTAAGAATGGATCCTTTCTAGAGAAGGAGTTTCTCTCGAAAGAAGTGAGTGGGAGGAAAGTAGAACTTGATGAGATAATTGTACCTCCTCTGGATAGTAGTACGCCACAGAAAGAAATTTCTGTGACACCAACACAGACCAGAGAAGAAGTTGATGATGATGATCATGAGGCTTCGGATCAAGTTGCTACAGAACCTCGTAGGTCAACCAGGACATGCTCCGCACCAGATTGGTACGGCAATCCTGTCTTGGAGGTCATGTTGTTAGACAACGGTGAACCTACGAACTATGAAGAAGCGATGGCGAGCCCGGATTCCGACAATTGGCTTGAGGCCATGAAATCCGAGATTAGATCCATGTATGAGAACAAAGTGTGGACTTTGGTAGACTTGCCCGATGAAATGGCGAGCTATTAAAAATAAATGGATCTTTAAGAAGAAGACGGACGCTGATGGTAATGTCACCGTCTATAAAGCTCGACTTGTTGCTAAAGGTTATCGACAAGTTCAAGGAGTTGACTACGATGAGACTTTCTCACCCGTAGCGATGCTAAAGTCTGTCAGAATTATGTTAGCAATTGCCGCGTTTTATGATTATGAAATCTGGCAAATGGACGTCAAAACGGCATTCCTTAATGGATTCCTTAAGGAAGAATTGTATATGATACAACCGGAAGGTTTTTTCAATCCTAAAGGTGCTAACAAAGTATGCAAGCTCCAGCGATCCATCTATGGACTGGTGCAAGCATCTCGGAGCTGGAATACTCGCTTTGATGAAGTGATCAAAGCGTTTGGGTTTATGCAAGTTTATGGAGAAACTTGTATTTACAACAAAGTGAGTGGGAGCTCTATAACATTTCTAATAAGTATATATGATTGGAAATGATGTAGAATTTCTGGAAAGCATAAAGAATTAATTGAAAGGAGTTTTTCAATAAAAACCTGTTTTTTGAGTTATTCACGGTTTGGGCATCGAGATCTATAGAGATAGATCAAGACACCTGATAAAAGATTTTCACACACCTTGATTAGATTTTGAAAGAAGTTCAAAATGGATCAAGTCAAAAGAAATAAGTTCTTGGCTGGTGTGAAGTGGAGTAAGACTTGAAGATCTAGGTAAAGGTTGTTTACATGTTAGGCATCAAAATCTATAGAGATAGATTGAGACGCCTCATATGACTTTCACAAAACATATACCTTGACAAGATTTTGAAGAAGTTCAAAATGGATCAGTCAAAGAAGGAGTTCTTGACTGTGGTGAAAGGTGTGAAGTTGAGTAAGACTCAAATCTCGACCACGGCAAAATAAATAGAATGGATGAAGGTTATCCCCTATGCCTCGGCCATAGGTTCTATAAAGTATGCCAAGCTGTGTGCCTTGCCATGTGTCTGGCAAAAGAGGTACCAAAGTGATCCAGGAGTAGATCACTGGACAGCGGTCAAATTATCCTTAAGATGACTAAGGAAGAATTTCTCGGGAATAGAGATGATAAAGAGTTCGTCGTAAGGGGTTACGTCGATGCAAGCTTTAAACACTGATCCGAAAGACTATGAGTCTCAGACCGGATAAGTATAGTGGGGAAATTTTTTGGAGTAGCTCCAAACAGAGTGTGGTAGCAGCATCTACATAGAGATTTGCCAAGAACACACGAATCTGAATATTGCAGACCCGTTGACTAAAACCTCTCTCACAAGCAAAACATGATCAGCTTTAGAACTGATTAAGTGTTAATTACATGGAGATGTAATCTAGATTATTGACTCTAGTGCAAGTGGGAGACTGTTGGAAATATGCCCTAGAGGCAATAATAAATTAGTTATTATCATATTTCCCCTTTCATGATAATAGTTTATTATTCATGCTAGAATTGTATTGACCGGAAACTAAATAAATGTGTGAATAGATAAACAAAATACTGTGTCCCTAGTAAGCCTCTACTAGACTAGCTCGTTGATCAAAAGATGGTCAAGATTTCCTGACCATGGACATGAGTTGTCATTTGATAATGGGATCACATCATTAGGAGAATGATGTGATGGACTTGACCCAACCGTTAGCATAGCAAATGATCGTTCAGTTTATTGTTATTGCTTTCACTATGTCAAATACACGTTCCTCTGACCATGAGATCATGCAACTCCCGGATACCGTAGGAATACTTTGGGTGTATCAAACGTCACAACGTAACTGGGTGATTATAAAGGTGCACTACACGTATCTCCGAAAGTGTTTGTTGAGTTGGCATGGATCGAGATTGGAATTTGTCACTCCGACTATCGGATAGGTATCTCTGGGCCCTCTTGGTAATACAGCATCACAGAAGCCTTGCAAGCACCGTGACTAAAGAGTTAGTTACAAGATGACGTATTACGGAACGAGTAAAGAGACTTGCCGGTAACGAGATTGAACTAGGTATTGGATACCGACGATCGAATCTCGGGCAAGTAACATACCGCCAGACAAAGGGAACAACGTATGTTGACATATGAGGTTCACCGATAAAGATCTTCGCGGAATATGTAGGAACCAATATGAGCATCCAGGTTCCGCTGTTGGTTATTGACCGGAGAGTCGTCTCGGTCATGTCTACATCATTCCCGAACCCGTAGGGTCCGCACACTTAAGGTTCGATGACGATTTAGTATTATATGAGTTATGTGATTGGTGGCCGAAGTTTGTTCGGAGTCCCGGATGAGATCACGGACATGACGAGGAGTCTCTAAATAGTCGAGAGGTAAAGATTCATATATTGGAAGGCTATATTCGGACGTCGGAGAGGTTCCGAGTGATTCGGGTATTTTTCGGAGTACCGGGGAGTTACGGGAATTCACCGGGAGAAGTAATGGGCCTTATTGGGCCATACGGGAAAAGGAGAGGCAGGCCACGTGAGGAGGCTCGCGCCCCCCCTTGCCCAAACCGAATTGGACTAGGGGAGGGGGCGCAGCCCCCTCTTTCCTTTCCCTCTCCCTTCCCTCTTTCCTACTCCGTATGGGAGGTGGAATCCTACTAGGACTAAGGAGTCCTAGTAGGACTCCCCACACTTGGCGCACCCCTAGGGGGCCGGCCTCCTCCCTCTCATCCTTTATATACGGGGGCAAGGGGGCACCCCAAAGTACACAATTGTCCCATAGCCGTGTGCGGTGCCCCGATCTCCGTTTTCCACCTCGGTCATATTTTCGGAGAGCTTAGGCGAAGCCCTGCCGGAATCACTTCACCGTCACCGTCGCCACGCCGTCGTGCTGACGGAACTCATCTACTACCTCGACATCTTGCTGGATCAAGAAGGCGAGGAACGTCACCGAGCTGCATGTGTGTAGAACTCGGAGGTGCCGTACGTTCGGTACTTGATCGGTGGAGCTCGAAGGATTGTTCGACTACATCAACCGCGTTGTGAGACGCTTCCGCTAACGGTCTACGAGGGTACGTAGACACACTCTCCCCTCTCGTAGCGATACATCTCCATGGATAGATCTTGCGTGAGCGTAGGAAATTTTTGAAATTCATGCTCCGTTCCCCAACAGTTCTGACTATTCAGAAATATTCTGGACATAACAGAAAACTTTCTGTTTTCAAACAGCAACACATGAACTGGCAAACTGAGCATGGTAAAGGCTATAATTGGCATTTTATTGAACTAAAAGATACAAAACATGATTATTGATAACATATAGCAAATCTCAACAAAAGAAAATGATGCTCCAATCAAAACTCATATTATGTGATGAATAAAAATATAGCTCCGAGTGAGTTTACCGATAGTGTTGAAGACGAAAGAGGGGATGCCTTCCGGGGCATCCCCAAGCTTAGACGCTTGAGTCTTCCTTGAATTTTACCTTGGGGTGCCTTGGGCATCCCCAAGCTTAGGGTCTTGCCACTCCTTATTCTCCTCATATCGATATCTCACCCAAAACTTGAAAACTTCAATCACACAAAACTTAACGGAACTTCGTGAGATAGGTTAGTATGATAAAAATAAATCATCCACTTAGGAACTGTCAAGACAAGATTCATAATTGTTATCACTTAATGCCTATTGTATTATATCATTTCCACAATTTATATTACTCAATATAAGCTATGGAAACACTAAAACAAGCAGACTATGAATCGAAAACAGAATCTGTCAAAAACAGAACAGCGTGTAGTAAGCGAGACCATACTTCTGTACCTCCAAAACTTCTGAAAAATTAGGACAACGTAAAAAATTTGTAACCCAATACTGTGTAAAAAATTTAGGAGTTTTTCACGCTCCAGTACAGAATAGAAATTCCATCACTGGACGCAAAAGTTTCTGTTTTTGCACAGAATCAAATCAACAAGCATCCACACTATCCCAAAGGCTTTACTTGGCACATTATTGAAAGAAAACATATAAAACATGATTACTACAGTAGCTTAATCATGTGGACACACAAACACAGTAGGTATAAGTATTGGGTTGTCTCCCAACAAGCGCTTTTCTTTAATGCCCTTTTAGCTAGGCATGATGATTTTAATGATGCTCACATAAAAGTGAAGAATTGAAACATAATGGGAGCATCATGAAGCATATGACAAGCACATTTAAGCCTAACCCACTTCCTATGCATAGGGATTTTGCGAGAAAATATTTTATAGGAGTAAGAATCAACTAGCATAGGAAGGCGAAACAAGTATAACTTCAAAACTTTCAACACATAGAGAGGAAACTTGATATTATTGCAACACCTACAAGCATATGATCCTCTCTCATAATAACTTTCAGTAACATCATGAAGAAATTCAACAATATATCCATCACACAAAGCCTTCTTGTCATGATACATAAGCATAGAATTTTTATTACTCTCCACACAAGCAATTTTCTTCTCATTCATAATAGTGGGAGCATCGTATGAAACTCGAATACTATAAATTGTTTCCATATTAAAAGAGTAATGTTCAGTAAAAGGGTATTCATAATTATGACAAGTTTTATAAATATAATCATCTCTACTTTTTATGACATAAGTATCATCACAATAATCATCATAAGTAGGAGGCATGCAATCATCATAACAAATTTGATCATTCAAAGTAGGGGGGCTAAAAAGATCATTTTCATTAAGCATAGCATCCCCAAGCTTGGGACAAACATTAATTGCAGCAAATAAATTCTCAAATATGTCATTCTCATCAAACATATCATCCCCAAGCTTGTGGCTTTGCATATCATAAGCATAATTACTCTCATCATTAATAGCATGAATAGCACCAATAGTATAGCAATTATTATCATCATAATTTTCCAAGTTGGTGCCAAAAAGATTTTCAAGATTATAAGAAGTATCATTATTTTCCCAATCATAATCATCACAATGAGTAATAGGCATAACAAAATCATCCTCAATAGTCCCTTCGGACATTGTGCCATAAGACAAAGAAGCAATATCATCATCAAGTGTATCATCTTCCACAATTGTTTTTGATTCATTCTCATGAGGCACAACAATAATAGGAGCAACATTATTTGGGAGAGATACCTTTTTACCTCTACCTTTTCTTCTTTTCTTCTTCTTCACCACATCATGTGTGGGTTTAATCAACTTTTCCGAGCTTCTTATTGATGAAATTGGTTGAATAGGAAGCTCCTCCTCGTCACCTATTTCATCATGAGAGACAATAGGAGGGAAAGTGGAAATCTTTACCCTTTCATTAGTGTTCCTTTTATATTCTATTGGTTTTCCCGTCTTTCTATAGTTGGCAATATAAGCATTCTCATTGCAATTTACTACACAAAACATATAGACTTCCTCTAGATTAATTTCAATGTTGTCTGTGAGAATGAATACTTCAAACCAATTATTTTTATGTGTCAATTCTTCACACCCCAAAAATAGATAAAGCTCATTATATAGTTCAAGGGCGGTCAAGTCATTACAATATTTAGCCATGATTCGATCATGAAAAAGTATGCATTGGAAATTAAGATGACCAATCTTATTGCAAAGTTCACAAGTAATGGGATGAAGAGAGCATAATTTTGTAGCAAATTCATCTATCACTTTAAGCAAAAAATTGGTTCTATCATGTTTATGCTTCTTACAAAACCTATCATCCCTATAAGGCATGTCTTCACAAACTTTATGCACTCCACAAAAATTGACATGCTTATAAGAAACATTTTTGTCATGACTAGTGCAATCATCATTAGTATTTTGGATATTCATAGAATTCATACTAACAACATTGCAATCATGCTCATCATTCAAAGATTTTATGCCAAACATTTTATTGAATTCTTCTTCTATCAATTGAGCACAATTTTCCGCTCCATCATTTTCAAGAAAGACATGATAAAGACGAATAATATGAGGCAACTTCAATTCCATTTTTTTGTAGTTTTCTTTTATAAACCAAACTAGTGATAAAACAAGAAAGTAAAAGATTCAATTGCAAGATCTAAAGATATACCTTCAAGCACTCACCTCCCCAGCAACGGCGCCAGAAAAGAGCTTGATGACTACTACACAACTTATTCTTGTAGACTCGTGTTGGGCCTCCAAGCGCAGAGTTTTGTAGGACAGTAGCAATTTTCCCTCAAGTGGATGTCCTAAGATTTATCAATCCGTGGGAGGCGTAGGTTGAAGATGGTATCTCTCAAACAACCCTGCAACCAAATACAAGAAATCTCTTGTGTCCCCAACACACCCAATACAATGGTAAATTGTATAGGTGCACTAGTTCGGCGAAGAGATGATGATAAAAGTGTAGTATGGATAGTAGATATAGGTTTTTGTAATCTGAAAATATAAAAACAGCAAGGTAGCAAGTAACAAAAGTGAGCACAAACGGTATTGCAATGCTTGAAAACAAGGCCTAGGGTTCATACTTTCGCTAGTGCAATCTCTCAACAATGCTAACATAATTGGATCATATAACCATCCCTCAACGTGCGATAAAGAATCACTCCCAAGTTCCTATTAGCGGAGAACATAAGATAGAAATTGTTTGTAGGGTACGAAACCACCTCAAAGTTATCCTTTCCGATCGATCTATTGAGCCATTTCTATAATTGTCACAAACATCCCTAGAGTTCGTACTAAAATAACACCATATGATACACATCAACCAACTCTAATGTCACCTAGATACTCCAATGTCACCACAAGTACCCGTGAGTTGATTATATGATATGCATCAAACAACTTCATAATCATAATATTCAATCCACACAAAGATATTCAAGGAGCACCCCAAAGTTTCTATCGGAGAAAAGATAATGAAAACGTGCATCAACCCCTATGCATAGATTACCCCAATGTCACCGCGGGAATCCGCGAGTTGAGTGCCAAAACATATATCAAGTGAATCAATATAATACCCCATTGTCACCACGGGTATTCATATGCAAGACATACATCAAGTGTTCTCAAATCTGAAATATTCAATCCAACAATAACGAAACCTCAAAGGGAAAAGATTCAATTCATCACAACAAGGATAGAGAGGGAAGAAACACCATATGATCCAACTATATTAACAAAGCTCGCGATACATCAAGATCGTGCCAAATCAAGAACACGAGAGAGATAAAACACATAGCTACTGGTACAAACCCTCAGCCCCGAGGGTAAACTACTCCCTCCTCGTCATGGAGACCGCCGGGATGATGAAGATGGCCTCCGGTGATGATTCTCCCCTCCGGCAGGGTGCCGGAAAAGGGCTGTAGATGAGATCATGGAGGTACAGAGGCTTGCGGCGGCGGAGTCGAAGTTCTAGGGTTATTTCTGGGGGTTTCTCTATTTATAAGATTTTTCAGCGTTGGAATCAGGTCAGACGGAGCCACGTGGGCCCCACGAGGTACCAGGGCGCGCCTGGGGGGGGGGGTGGCGCGCCCTGGTGCCTCGTGGGCACTGGGTGGCCCACCTCCAGTGGGTCTTGGTTCCAGTATTTTTTATTTATTCCATGAAAAATCTCCAAAAAGTTTCATCCAATTCCAAGAACTTTTATTTCTGCACAAAAAACAACACCATGGCAATTCTGCTGAAAACAGCGTCAGTCCGGGTTTGTTCTAATCAAATCATAGTAAAACCATATAGAATTATTATAAACATGGCATGAATACTTAAATTATAGATACGTTGGAGACATATCAGTGACAAATCATGGAGACTCTCTATATGAAGAACATAGTGCTACTCTGAAGCACAAGTGTGGTAAAGGATAGTAACATTGCCCCTTCTCTCTTTTTCTTTTCTTTTTTCCTTTTTTCTCTCATTTTTCCTTTTTGAATGCAATATGCACATGTGTTATAATGCCATATTTTATTAAAGCTTTCTTCATTTTCTCTCTTCCTCTAAACACCATCCCAATCTCAAATGTTGGCATCTCAGCTTTGTTGTCATACTTCTCCCAGTCACTTCTCCTTCTTGTTAGTTGGGTTGCACCATCACCATCACTCTCTTCATCAAATGAGCAGTCAACATCTGATGACACAACATCATCTTCCCGTGCATCCAATTTCTCATCACCTAACGAGCCCTCAGTAACACTATTGTCTTTTATGACAGGGCCAACTGCACCCCCAACTTTCTTGGCCCTTTTTTGTTTTTGATCTCTCTCTTGTCGATTTCCTTAGTTCTTCTTGAAAGGATCGAGATGGACCTAGAGGGGGGGGGTGAATAGGTACAATTACAAATTTTAATTATTACTTAGCAATTTTAGACAATAATGCGGAATATGAAAGTTGGTCTAACAATTGCAAAGGTGATTCTAGTGCAAGGCAATATAATCAATTACAACTAATGGTAAGGCAAACAAGCACAATATAAAGTAAGTAAAGACAAGGGACAAATAACCACAAGTAGGGAGTAAGGGTTAGTGATAACCGCAACTCCGAGAGACGAGGATGTATGCCGATGTTCACTTCCTTGGAGGGAAGCTAGTCACCGTTAGAGAGGTGGATGTTACCACGAAGGCACACCAACGCCACGAAGGCTCACCCTATTCTCCCTTTGAGACAACACCACGAAGGCGTTTCCCAACCACTAGTGGTAGACCTTGAGGTGGTCTCCAAACCTTCACAAACTTTCCGGGGGCAATCACAATGTTTGATTCCTCACCGAAGAACTCCTACTGCCTAGGAGTCTCCAACCTCCAAGAGTAACAAGAACAAAGGGGAAAAGCTCAAGACTTGCTCAAATCATGAATTCCTTTGGTCAAGAGAGGGGGAAGGAGTGGATCTATCACTTGATTGGAGAAACTCTCACAAACTCCCACAAATCGCTCCAGGATCTCGGATTTGGTGTATGAGGATGAGAGAGAGAGAGAGTTGTGAGTGTTCTTGAGTCAGCTCAAAGTGAATGGTCAACTCTCTCACGGGGTGGGGGAGAGTTATTTATACTACCACCCAATAAGTGGCCGTTGGAGCCACTTAAACTGCGCAGGCGTCGGACGTCCGATAGTTACCGGACGTCCGGTGTCTCACAAGGCACCGGTCAACCGACGCATCACCGGTCGTCCGACAGCGCGAAGGTGAACGAATGTGTGGTAGTGAGGTGGTGTGTTGATATCATCGGATGACTGGAACGTGCCGATCGTCCGAAGCACCGACAAGGACCGGACGTCCGACAGGGATCGAACGTCCGACATTTTGGCTCTGGTAGGAACAGATCGGATTTCCGGTGGGGACCGGAAATCTGACGTTTTGGCTCTGTGTAGAAAGTAACGGATTTCCGGCACACACCGGTCGTCCGAATCACCGGACGTCCGACAGGGACCGGATGTCCGACGTTTTGGCTCTGTGTAGAAAGTAACGGATTTCCGGTACATACCGGTCGTCCGAATCACCGGACGTCCGACAGGGACCGGATGTCCGAGAAAGGCAGAGACAGTGACCAAATGATGTGAGTGAAAGAGAGAGGAGAAAACCGTGGGTTTTTGAGCAAGTCCTTCACGAGACCCAATGTTCCCCTCTTAATAGTGCGGGATCCCTATACTCAAGATCAAACATAAAAACCCAAGCTAGTTGTCTTGATTCTTCGTTCTTGAGCAATATATATATATATGTCCGTAGTCATGATCCACACAAGTCCTGTGGGGACTAATCCTGAAATATACTTGACAAACAATATTAGTCCCCCATGTGTATATTGTCATCAACATCAAAATACGATTAAGGGCATGATTGCACTTTCAATCTCCCCCTTTTTGGTAGTTGATGACAACATACACATAGCTCTCAAAAGATAAAAATATTGAATGCTTAGGAGAGATTTGTCGTAGAGCTCCCCCTAGATGTGAGCAATAGAAACGCACATATATGGGAAGCTCCCCCTCAAAGTAACAACCATTACCAACATTTGAGCAAAAAAATTTTTTGTTGAGCAACTCACAACTCAAATGCATATAGTCATGATGGATGAACTTAGGAAGATCACATTAAGGCATAATATCTCATCATAGATAAAAGTCATACAACCACTCATAGCATAATGGTTCAACAAACATGAAACACATCACATGGTCCAATACAGGGGAATATCATAGCACTAAACAAATCAAGACCACTTAAGATAAATTAAATGTTTCTCCCCCTTGGCATCAAGTACTTAAAAGGGGGGGCGAAGAAGAGCAGCCAAGAAGTCACAGAACATCATCATCATCGTCATGAGCGCCACTGCCACCAGCCTCGTCGAAGAAATCAGCCCACTCAGGGCCAGAAGGAAACCCAAAATCTGAAGGAGGAGCCTCAGGAAGACGCTCATCCTCACTCACATCGGTAGCTCCAGAGTCTCTCAGACGAGCCTTCAACGCATTCTTGGAAGAGATCATGCGAGAGACAACATCGTGGTTCTGCGTGCAGTGAAAGGTAAAGGCCTTCATCATTGCAGAGTGGGCTTTACCGATGAACTGAGCAAAACGGCCAAAAGGTGCAGAGTCAAAGGAGGGTGTAGGCTGGCGAGACCGAGACTCCGCACGGCGAGTAGTGGTAGCAGATGGCTTGGGAGCAGCATTATCAGCCATATGAGAAGGAATGTCCCACTTCTGGAGGGTATTGGTCCGGACCACAGAAAACGGGGCAACATGCTCAATGAGAGCCTGAATAAACGGAGCATGTGGAAATGCCCGCTTATACTGAAGGCTAGCCAGACGAATCTCATGCCAGATGAAATGAGGAACATTGATTGCCCTTTGGAGACTCATACAGGCGATGCATGAGTTCAATGCAATAGCTGTTGCAGGACCCCTTATCACCCATCTTAGGATAGATGGTGCGAATCACACACTGAAAGATGATGAAGTATGGAGATCTCCAGATGGCTACCTGATTTACATCACGATGACGGTCTTCCTCCGAAATATCCTTCAATTCTTTGAGCAGGAAACCACACTTGTCAACAGGCTTAGGACGATGATTGGGATCATCCTTGTGGATTTTGAAGCCAACATCAGGAAATCCTAGTGCAGCAACAAAGTCCACGTAGGAGGCAGTGAGCTCCGTGTCAGAGGTCATCCATGAGATGGTTTTGTTAGGATGGAAGAAACAAGTAGCATAGAATTGGAGGATGGCAGCCTCACTGAAATCATGCTGGTAAGCAAATGGCAGTGCAAGCCCAGAGGACTCAATAAGCTCAATGGCACCAGTATACTTCACGGGATTGGCCCGAATGTGTTCCAAGTCAATGTAGTGGTGCAGAGAGAGTCCCTTTGAAAGAACGACGGTGGTGAAAATGTCCGCCTGAACATTGGTGCGGAACCGTTGATCCAGAGAGTCTTGACCAACCTCAAACTGATTAATGTCGTGGCGGAACTTGAAATATGCAGCCTTGGGCACTTTGGTGAAGTCCTTGAGTGCACGCCCAAGAAGCTGAGGGGGTTCAAGAGATATGCGCCGACCATCCTCATTTGGTTGCATCGGAGGAGGAGCAGGCATATAGGTGGCCCTCCGAGAGGCGGAAGGACGGGTCGGAACAGCCACATATTCAGCGCGTTCCTCATTTTCCATCTCCTCTTCATAGTCAGAACCCTCAGGAGAAGTGGTATCCTCATGCACAGGACGTTTGTCAGCTCGCTTCCGCGGACGTTGACGCTCTTGCGAGTCATCCGAGCCACCCTGACGAGAAGCTGAAAAACGACATGAACATGGGGAATTACCGCAAGGAACCGATGTAACGAGGGAGGTTGAGACCACAAGAATATGATATGGGACGTAAGAATTACCGCGAGCAGAAGAGCCCCCGGCATTCCTGTGGGCAGTGTGTTTTATTTTCGGCATCGTTGGGTCACCAACACTTTAGGAAAGACAAAAACAGAGGAGATCACAACTGGGCACGAATCCACCATGAATGAGAAAACTGACCGGAGGAAAAGATGAGGGCAAGGGGAATCTACATCGGAGGAAGAACTCGGGGCCGGATCGATGGAGGGACGGGAGATCCACTCCCTGGCGGCGAGGCGGCGAACAGAGGCGCGAGGTGTGGAGGGGATAGAATAGGACAACTGCCCGTTCGGTCCCGTCCCCAGATTTTATATGGGCCGCGGATTTTACCGGACGACCGACAGTTATCAGACGTCCGGAAGCTGATGGGAGCGCAAGATTTACCAGGCAACGGACGACCGGACGATATCGAACGTCCGAGGCCTGGTACAGAGATGAGTTGCCGAGAAGGAATGCAGCACAGCAACCGGATATCAGACGAATGTCGGACGTCCGGTAGGCTGTGGGTCATCGGACGTCCGACAAGTGTCGGACATCCGGTGGCAAAAGAATGAGCGCAGACAGCGATTGATGAGTTCTAGATGGACCCGAGTATATGTGTGTGTGTGTGTATATATATATATATATATATATATATATATATATATATATATATATATATATATATATATATATATATATAAGTAGGCAGATAGATATGAAACCAACATGAACATTAACGAGACACACATTTATAGACCCCAAGCATAGATAAGCAACCCTACCACGAGGAAGGGCGGCGGCCTAGGCCACCATGTGTGAGTGTGTGTGTCATGACGCCGCGAAGATTTTAACCTTGGGCTCAAGAACACTACTCCATCATTTAAAGCACCATTTGTCACATGGACATAGTAGCTTTGAGAGTGTTTGGTCTATTTATGCATCATATAGAGAGAAGAAGATTCATGAATTGAATTTCTCCCCCTAAATACATGCCTACATCTAGACAAGACATGAAGTAAAGACATGCATGGGTACAAGATTTCACATAATGCTATCAAGCTCCAAGATACCAAGTTCACGCCTAAGTTGACAAAACCTTGCTTCATCCAATGGTTTGGTGAAGATGTCGGCAAGTTGCATATCCGTACCAACATGGTCAATAACAACGTCACCTTTTTGCACATGGTCTCTCAAGAAGTGATACCTAATATCAATGTGCTTGGTGCGAGGGTGATCAACAGGGTTTTCAGCAATCTTGATGGCACTTTCATTATCGCATAGAAGAGGCACATGCCTATAAGTGATACCATAATCCTTCAAAGTTTGCCTCATCCATAGCAGTTGAGTTGCACAGCTTGCGGTTGCAATGTATTCGGCTTCGGCGGTGGAGAGGGAGACACAATTTTGCTTTTTCGAGGACCAACTTACCAAGGAGCGTCCAAGAAATTGGCATGCACCGGAGGTAGACTTCCTACCCACTTTGTCTCCGGCCCAATCCGCATCCGTGTACCCAATGAGATCAAACTTGGCATCCTTGGGGTACCATAGACCCAACTTTGGGGTGTGAACAAGGTATCTAAGAATATGCTTAACCGCCTTATGATGACTTTCCCTAGGGGAAGCTTGAAATCTTGCACATATGCCTACACTTAACATGATGTCCGGTCTAGATGCACAAAGATAAAGCAACGAACCAATCATAGAGCGGTAAAGAGATGGGTCAAAGGGGATACCGTTTGTGTCTTCATTAAGAGCAAGTTTGGTACCAGTTGGCATGGGTGTCTTGCATGGACTAGCGTCGGTCATTCCGAACTTCTCAAGAAGGTCCTTGAGATATTTGGTTTGGGACAAGAAAACTCCTTCATGAAATTGTTGAATTTGAAATCCGAGAAAGAACTTCAAGTCCGCATTGAGTGACATCTCAAAGGTCTTGGTCATGGAGGCCGCAAACTTCTTGCACAAATGAATGTTAGGAGAACCAAAAATGATGTCATCTACATAGATTTGGCATAGGATCAAATCACCTTTTTCCCTCTTGGTAAAAAGAGTGGGATCGATCACCCCTCTCACTAAACCATCATCGAGTAGAAACTTCTTGAGATGATCATACCAAGCACGAGGTGCTTGTTTGAGGCCATACAAAGCCTTGTGAAGTTTATACACATAGTCTTTGTGATCGGGGTCAATGAAACCGGGTGGTTGTGATACATATACTTCCTCTTGTAGAGGACCGTTAAGAAAAGCACTCTTCACATCCATTTGATGTAAAGTAAAACCATTGAAAGCGGCATAAGCAAGTAAAATGCGAATAGACTCAAGACGAGCAATGGGAGCAAAGGTCTCATCAAAGTCCAAACCTTCAACTTGTGAGTACCCTTGTGCCACTAACCTTGCCTTGTTTCTAATGATTACTCCATTCTCATCTTGCTTGTTCTTGAAGATCCATTTTGTACCAATGACATTGTGTTCCTTGGTTGGTCTTTTGACTAGAGACCACACTTTGTTGCGTTCAAAACAGTTCAACTCTTCTTGCATAGCAATGAGCCAATCGTTGTCCTTCAACGCATCTTGTACCTTGAGTGGCTCAACACTAGAGACAAACGAGAAGTGAGCACAAAAGTTTGTCAATTGTTTACGAGTGACTCTACCTTCCGATATGCCGGTAAGAATTTGGTCAATGTCAACGCGACCGGCCACTCGAGGCATGATGGAGGTTAAGGTTTCTCGAGGTTCAACTTCATTTCCATCATCCACATCTTCAACATATGGATCATTAATGTGTGGTGGAAGATCTTCTTCTTCATGTTGCATTTGTTGAGGTTCACCATCGTCATAAGGTTCATCACCATCAATAGTTGCATGTTCTTGTTCTTGCTCTTGATGATGATCTTGTTCTTGAGCTTGATCATGGTGAGGGTCATGTTCTTGTTCTTGAACAATGGGCTCCTCTTGAGCAATGGGGTCTTGTGGTGGTGTGAGTGTCGTAGTGGTTTGAACATTCGTGAAGCTTGTGTCTTCTTCTTCCTCATCTTCATGAGGTACTTGTTCCATTGGAAGAAGAGCACCAACACCCATAGTCAAGATATCTTGCGAGGAATCTTCATCACCTACATCATTTAGATCAACTTGCTCCCCATGGGAGCCATTAAATTCATCAAACACCACATCACAAGTTTCTACAACACATCCGTTGGATTTGTTGTAGACCCTATAGGCGTGAGAGTTTGACCCATAACCAACAAATATACCCTCTATTGTTTTGGATTGGAATTTTCCTAACCGTTCTCTCTTATTCAGAATGAAGCACTTGCACCCGAATACACGGAAGTACTTGACATTTGGTTTGTTCCCGGTTAGGAGCTCATAGGGGGTCTTGTCCAAGATATTGCGAAGGAAGAGCCGGTTTGATGCATGACATGCGGTGTTGACGGCCTCGGCCCAAAAACTATGTGGTGACTTGTACTCATCCAACTGTTGGGGAACGTCGCATGGGAAACAAAAATTTTCCTACGCACACGCAAGATCTATCCATGGTGATGAGCATCTACGAGAGGGAGAGTGAATCTACATACCCTTGTAGATCGCTAAGCGGAAGCGTTAAGAAACGTGGTTGATGTAGTCGAACGTCTTCGCGATCCAAATCGCAAGTCGTCCCTCGATCCAAACACGATCTAGCGCCGAACGGACGGCACCTCCACGTTCAACACACGTACGGCTTGATGACGCCTTCACCTCCTCGATCCAGCGAGCGATGGTGAAGTAGTGGATGAGTTCCGGCAGCATGACGGCGTGGTGATGGTGGTGAGGAACAATCTCTGCAGGGCTTCGCCAAGCACTACGGAGATTGTGACGGGAGGAACTAGAGGGTTAGGGTTGCCGGCACACGGCTTGGGAAATCTTGATGTCTCCCGTGTGCTAGCCCTGCCCCTCTATTTATATGTTGAGCCCTGGGGTCTAAACTTGGAGAGAAAGCCTCCACAAGGTCGGTTTTGCCCGCACAAGGTCGGTTTGGCCCGCACGGAAAGAGTCCCACTCGGATTCCAGCAGTACCGCGTACAAGCGGTAGTACCGCTCATGAGCGGTAGTACCGCTTCACACAAGCGGTAGTACCGCTTACGCGGTAGTACTGCCTTACCAGCGGTAGTACCGCTTAAGGCAGCAGCAAAACTTCCTTTTGCACTTTCCAATACCTCGTGGGCTTTACCCCTTTGGTCCATATAAAGTGTTGCTGCACCCGAACACTTCGGTAAACATCCGGAACCCCTTCCGGTGAATTCCGGAACCCTTCCGGAGATCAAAACACTATTATCACATATATCAATCTTTACCTCCGGACTCTTCCGGAGATCCTCGTCATGTCCGGGATTTTATCCGGGACTCCGAACAACCTTCGGTCACCAACACAATAACTCAACTATACTAATCGTCACCAAACGTTAAGTGTGTAGACCCTGCGGGTTCGAGAACTATGTAGACATGACCGAGACACCTCTACGGTCAATAACCAATAGCGGGACCTGGATGCCCATATTGGTTCCTACATATTCTACGAAGATCTATATCGGTCGAACCTCTATGTCAAGGATTCAGTTAATCCCGTATGCTGTTCCCTTTGTTCTTCGGTATGTTACTTGCCCGAGATTCGATCGTCGGTATCTCTATACCTAGTTCAATCTCGTTATCGGCAAGTCTCTTTACTCGGTCCATAATACAAGATCTCGTGGCTAACACTTTAGTCACATTGCTTCCAAGGCTCATTGTGATGTTGTATTACCGAGTGGGCCCTGAGATACCTCTCCGTCAAACGGAGTAACAAATCCCAGTCTTGATCCATGCCAACCCAACAGACACCCTCGGAGATACCTGTAGAGCATCTTTATAGTCACCCAGTAACGTTGCGACGTTTGATACACACAAGGTATTCCTCCGGTGTCAGTGAGTTGCATGATCTCATGGTCATAGGAACAGATACTTGACATGCAGAAAACAATAGCAATAAACTGACACGATCATAGGCTACGTTTATAGTTTGGGTCTTGTCCATCACATCATTCTCCTAATGATGTGATCCCGTTATCAAATGACATCTCATGTTCATGGCTAGGAAACCTTCACCATCTTTTGATCAACGAGCTAGTTAACTAGAGGCTTACTAGGGACACAGTGTTGTCTATGTACCCACACATGTATTTGAGTTTCCAATCAATACAATTATAGCATGGATAATAAACGATTATCATGAACAAGGAAATATAATAATAACCAATTTATTATTGCCTCTAGGGCATATTTCCAACAGTCTCCCACTTGCACTAGAGTCAATAATCTAGTTCACATCACTATGTGATTTACATTGTAATGAATCGAACACCCATGCAGTTCTGGTGTTGTTCATGTTTAGCCCTTGGGAGAGGTTTAGTCATCGGATCTGTAACATTCAGATCCGTGTGTACTTTGCAAATATTTATGTCGTCCTCCTTGATGTAATCGCGGATGGAATTGAAACGTCACTTTATGTGTCTGGTCCTCTTGTGAAATCTTGGTTCCTTGGCTAGAGCAATGGCACCAGTATTATCACAAAACAGAGTCATTGGGTTAAGCGCACTAGGCACTACTCCAAGATCTGTCATGAACTCCTTCATCCAGACACCTTCCTTCGCCGCCTCCGAGGCAGCGATGTACTCCGCTTCGCATGTAGAATCAGCTACCACGCTTTGCTTGGAACTGCACCAGCTAACCGCACCCCCATTAAGAATAAATACGTATCCGGTTTGCGACTTAGAGTCATCCAGATCAGTGTCAAAGCTTGCATCGACGTAACCTTTTACGACGAGCTCTTGATCACCTCCATAAACGAGAAACATGTCCTTAGTCCTTTTCAGGTACTTCAGGATATTCTTGACCGCCGTCCAGTGTTGCATTCCTAGATCACTTTGAAACCTTCCGACCATACTTATGGCAAGGCTGACATCGGGTCTTGTGCACAGCATTGCATACATGATAGAGCCTATGGCTGAAGCATAGGGGATGACACTCATCTTTTCTCTATCTTCTGCAGTCACTGGGCATTGAGTCTTACTCAACTTCACACCTTGCAAAACAGGCAAGAACCCCTTCTTGGACTGTTCCATTTTGAACTTCTTCAAAATCTTATCAAGGTATGTGCTTTGTGAAAGTCCTATTAAACGTCTTGATCTATCTCTATAGATCTTGATGCCTAATATGAAAGCAGCTTCTCCTAGGTCCTTCATTGAAAAACTCTTGTTCAAATATTCCTTCACGCTTTCCAACATTTCTATATTGTTTCCAATCAGTAATATGTCATCCACATATAATATTAGAAACGCTATAGAGCTCCCACTCACTTTCTTGTAAATACAAGCTTCTCCGTAAACTTGTATAAACTCGAACGCTTTGATCACCTCATCAAAGCGAAGATTCCAACTCCGAGATGCTTGCACCAGTCCATAAATGGATCTTGCAAACTTTGTCAGCATTCTCTGGATCGACAAAACCTTCTGGTTGCATCATATACAACTCTTCCTTAAGGAAACCGTTAAGGAACGCTGTTTTGACATCCATCTGCCAAATTTCATAATCGAAAAAGGCAGCTATTGCTAACATGATTCTGACGGACTTAAGCATCGCTACGGGTGAGAAGGTCTCATCGTAGTCAACTCCTTGAACTTGTGAAAAACCCTTTGCCACAAGTCGAGCTTTATAGACGGTGACATTACCGTCCGCATCCGTCTTCCTCTTAAAGATCCATTTGTTCTGAATGGCCTTACGCCCTTCAGGTAATACTTCCAAAGTCCACACTTTGTTTTCATACATGGATCCCATCTCGGATTTCATGGCCTCTAACCACTTCTTGGAATCCGGGCCCATCATCGCTTCTCCATAGCTCGTAGGTTCATCGTTGTCCAACAACATGACCTCTAAGACAGGGTTGCCGTACCACTCAGGAGCAGTACGCGTCCTTGTCGACCTACGAGGTTCGATAGCAACTTGATCCGAAGCTTTATGATCATCATCAACTTCCTCTTCAGCTGATGTAGGCTCTATAGAAACATCTTTCTGCGCTGCGCTACTCTCAGGTTGAAGTAAAGGTTCAACAACCTCATCAAGTTCTATCTTCCTCCCACTCAATTCTTTCGAGAGAAACTCTTTCTCAAGAAATGTTCCGTTTTTAGCGACAAACACTTTGCCTTCGGATCTGAGGTAGAAGGTATACCCAACTGTCTCTTTTGGGTATCCTATGAAGACGCATTTCTCCAATTTGGGTTACAGCTTTTCAGGCTGAAGCTTTTTGACATAAGCATCACATCCCCAAACTTTAAGAAACGACAGCTTTGGCTTCTTGCCAAACCAAAGTTCATATGGCGTTGTCTCAACGGATTTCGATGGTGCCCTATTTAAAGTGAATGCAGTTGTCTCTAATGCATAACCCCAAAACGATAGTGGCAAATCGGCAAGAGACATCATAGATCACACCATATCCAATAAGGTTCGATTACGACGTTCGGACACACCATTACGCTGTGGTGTTCCAGGCAGTGTCAGTTGTGAAACAATTCCACATTGTCTTAAGTGACTGCCAAACTCATAACTCAGATATTCTCCTCCTCGATCAGATCGTAGGAATTTAATCTTCTTGTTACGATGATTCTCAACTTCACTCTGAAATTATTTGAACTTTTCAAACGTTTCAGACTTGTGTTTCATTAAGTAAATATACCCATATCTACTTAAGTCATCAGTGAAGGTGAGAAAGTAACGATAACCACCGCGCGCCTCAATACTCATCGGACCGCACACATCAGTATGTATGATTTCCAACAAGTCACTTGCCCGTTCCATTGTTCCAGAGAACGGCGTTTTAGTCATCTTGCCCATGAGGCATGGCTCGCATGTGTTAAGTGATTCAAAAATCAAGTGACTCCAAAAGTCCATCAGCATGGAGCTTCCTCATGCGTTTTACGCCAATATGACCTAAACGGCAGTGCCACAAGAAAGTGGTATTATCATTATCAATTCTACATCTTTTGGCATCAATGTTATGAACATGTGTATCATTACTATCGAGATTCAATAAGAATAAACCCCTCACTTCGGGTGCATGACCATAAAAGATATTACTCATATAAATAGAACAACCATTATTCTCTGATTTAAATGAGTAACCGTCTCGCAATAAACAAGATCCAGATATAATGTTCATGCTTAACGCAGGCACTAAATAACAATTATTCAGGTTCATCACTAATCCCGATGGTAATTGAAGAGCGAGCGTGCCGACGGCGATCACATCAACCTTGGAACTATTTCCCATGCGCATCGTCACTTCATCCTTTGCCAGCCTTCGTCTATTCCGCAGTTCCTGTTTAGAGTTGCAAATGTGAGCAACCGCACCGGTATCAAATACCCAGGCACTACAACGAGAGTTGGTAAGGTACACATCAATAACATGTATATCATATATACCTTGTTTGTTGTTGGCCGCCTTCTTGTCAGCCAAATACTTGGGGCAGTTCCGCTTCCAGTGTCCAGTTCCCTTGCAATGAAAGCACACAGTTTCTGGTTTGGGTCCAGCCTTGGGTTTCTTCACGGGAGGAGCAACTGCTTTGCCACTCTTCTTGGAGTTACCCTTCTTACCCTTGCCATTTTTCTTTGAAACTAGTGGTTTTATTGACCATCAACACTTGATGCTCCTTCTGAATTTCAGACTCAGCGACTTTCAGCATCGCAAACAGCTCGGCGACTGATTTGTTCATCACGTGCATGTTATAGTTCAACACGAAGCTCTTGTAGCTAGGTGGCAATGATTGAAGAACTCTGTCAGTGATAGCCTCTGGCGGAAGGGGCATCCCTAATTCAGCCAGACGGGTGGAGTACCTAGACATTCTGAGTATGTGATCACTAACAGACCCGTTCTCCTCCATCTTGCAAGTATAGAACTTATCGGAGGTCTCATACCTCTCGATCCGGGCATTCTTCTGAAAGATAAACCTCAACTCCTGGAACATCTCATATGCTCCATGACGTTCAAAACGTCTTTGAAGTCCCGGTTCTAAGCCATACAAAATTGCACATTGAACTATTGAGTAATCATCAGAGCGAGCCTACCAGGCGTTCACAACGTCTAGAGACTCAACTGGAGCGGGTGGATCACCAAGCGGTGCATCAAGGACATAAGCCTTCTGGGAAGCCGTAAGGATAATCCTTAGATTACGGGCCCAGTCCACAAAGTTACTTCCATCATCTTTCAACTTAGCTTTCTCTAGGAATGCATTGAAATTCAGGGGTGCTACTGCGCGAGCCATGATCTACAACATAAATATAGCAAAGACAACTTAGACTATTGTTCAAGATAATGAGTTTAGTTAATCATATTACTTAAAAACCTCCCACTCAAATTGACATCCCTCCGGTCATTCGAGTGTCACATGATCCAAATCCACCAACTCAAGTCCGATCATCACGTGAGTTGAGGTGGTTTCAATGGTGAACATCTTCATGTTGATCATATCTACTATATGACTCATGTTCGACCTTTCGGTCTCTTGTGTTCCGAGGCCATGTCTGTACATGCTAGGCTCGTCAAGTTTAACCCGAGTGTTCCGCACGTGCAACACTGGCTTGCACCCGTTGTATGCGAACGTAGAGTCTATCACACCCGATCATCACGTGGTGTCTCGAAACGACGAACTTTCGCAACGGTGCACACTCGGGGAGAACCTTATAATGCTACCGTCGTCCTAAGCAAAATAAGATGCATAAAAGGATTAACATCACATGCAAATCATAAGTGACATGATATGGCCATGAACTTGTGCTTTTGATCTCCATCTCCAAAGCACCGGCATGATCTCCATCATCACCGGCATGACACCATGATCTCCATCATCTTGATCTCCATCAACGTGTCGCCATGAGGTTGTCGCGCCGACTATTGCTTCCACGACTATTGCTAACTCATAGCGATAAAGTAAAGCAAAACGGCGAAAATAATTAAAGACAACTCTATGGCTCCTGCCTGTTGCCGTACTCATCGACATGCAAGTCGTGATATTCTATACAACACATGATCATCTCATACATCACATATATCTCATCATGTAATTGGCCATATCACATCACAACATACCCCGCAAAAACAAGTTAGACGTCCTCTAATTGTTGTTGCAAGTTTTATGTGGCTGCTACGGGTATCTAGCAAGAACAATTCTTACCTACGCAAAAACCACAACGGTGATACAAAAAATGCTTTTCAACCTTCTCAAGGACCGCCTTTGTTAAATCCGATCCGACTAAAGTAGGAGAGACAGACACCCGCCAGCCATCTTTATGCAACGAAGTTACATGTCAGTTGATGGAACCGGTCTCTCGTAAGCGTATGAGTAATGTTGGTCCGAGCCGCTTCATCCCACAATACCGCCGAAACAAGAAAAGACCAAGGGAGGAAGCAATCTGAATATCAACGCCCACAAACTCCTTTGTGTTCTACTCGAGATCTCATCTACACATAAACCTGGCTCTGATACCACTGTTGGGGAACGTCGCATGGGAAACAAAAAATTTCCTACGCACACGCAAGATCTATCCATGGTGATGAGCATCTACGAGAGGGAGAGTGAATCTACATACCCTTGTAGATCGCTAAGCGGAAGCGTTAAGAAACGCGGTTGATGTAGTCGAACGTCTTCGTGATCCAAATCGCAAGTCGTCCCTCGATCCAAACACGATCTAGCGCCGAACGGATGGCACCTCCGCGTTCAACACACGTACGGCTTGATGACGCCTTCACCTCCTCGATCCAGCGAGCGATGGTGAAGTAGTGGATGAGTTCTGGCAGCACGACGGCGTGGTGATGGTGGTGAGGAACAATCTCTGCAGGGCTTCGCCAAGCACTACGGAGATTGTGACGGGAGGAACTAGAGGGTTAGGGTTGCCGGCACACGGCTTGGGAAATCTTGATGTCTCCCGTGTGCTAGCCCTGCCCCTCTATTTATATGTTGAGCCCTGGGGTCTAAACTTGGAGAGAAAGCCTCCACAAGGTCGGTTTTGCCCGCACAAGGTCGGTTTGGCCCGCACGGAAAGAGTCCCACTCGGATTCCAACAGTACCGCGTACAAGCGGTAGTACCGCTCATGAGCGGTAGTACCGCTTGAGCGGTAGTACCGCTTCACACAAGCGGTGGTACCGCTTACGCGGTAGTACTGCCTTACCAGCGGTAGTACCGCTTAAGGCAGCAGCAAAACTTCCTTTTGCACTTTCCAATACCTCGTGGGCCTTACCCCTTTGGTCCATATAAAGTGTTGCTGCACCCAAACACTTCGGTAAACATCCGGAACCCCTTCCGGTGAATTCCGGAACCCTTCCGGAGATCAAAACACTATTATCACATATATCAATCTTTACCTCCGGACTCTTCCGGAGATCCTCGTCATGTCCGGGATTTTATCCGGGACTCCGAACAACCTTCGGTCACCAACACAATAACTCAACTATACTAATCGTCACCAAACGTTAAGTGTGTAGACCCTGCGGGTTCGAGAACTATGTAGACATGACCGAGACACCTCTACGGTCAATAACCAATAGCGGGACCTGGATGCCCATATTGGTTCCTACATATTCTACGAAGATCTATATCGGTCGAACCTCTATGTCAAGGATTCAGTTAATCCCGTATGCTGTTCCCTTTGTTCTTCGGCATGTTACTTGCCCGAGATTCGATCGTCGGTATCTCTATACCTAGTTCAATCTCGTTATCGGCAAGTCTCTTTACTCGGTCCGTAATACAAGATCTCGTGGCTAACACTTTAGTCACATTGCTTGCAAGGCTCATTGTGATGTTGTATTACCGAGTGGGCCCTTAGATACCTGTCACACGGAGTAACAAATCCCAGTCTTGATCCATGCCAACCCAACAGACACCCTCGGAGATACCTGTAGAGCATCTTTATAGTCACCCAGTAATGTTGCGACGTTTGATACACACAAGGTATTCCTCCGGTGTCAGTGAGTTGCATGATCTCATGGTCATAGGAATAGATACTTGACATGCAGAAAACAATAGCAATAAACTGACACGATCATAGGCTACGTTTATAGTTTGGGTCTTGTCCATCACATCATTCTCCTAATGATGTGATCCCGTTATCAAATGACATCTCATGTCCATGGCTAGGAAACCTTCACCATCTTTTGATCAACGAGCTAGTTAACTAGAGGCTTACTAGGGACACAGTGTTGTCTATGTACCCACACATGTATTTGAGTTTCCAATCAATACAATTATAGCATGGATAATAAACGATTATCATGAACAAGGAAATATAATAATAACCAATTTATTATTGCCTCTAGGGCATATTTCCAACACCAACATGGACCTTGCCATCTCCACAAGTGTGCGGTTCTTCCTCTAGGCTACACCATTTTGTTGAGGGGTGTAGGGTGCGGAATATTGATGTTCAATCCCCTCATCACTAAGGAACTCTTCTAGGGTGTAGTTCTTGAACTCGGAGCCATTGTCACTTCTTATTGCCAAGATCTCTTTGTCGAATTTTCGTTGAGCTTGTTTGGCAAAATCAATGAAGGTGATCTTCGTCTCATCCTTGGACTTGAGGAAGAACACCCATGAGTATCTTGAGTAATCATCAACAATGACAAGACCATACTTCTTCCCACCAAGACTATCCCATGAAGGAGGCCCGAAAAGATCGACATGAAGGAGCTCCAATGGCCTTGAGGTTGATACGATATTCTTGGGTGGGTGCTTTGATTGATGTTGCTTCCCGGCTATGCATGCACTACACACACGATCTTTCTCAAAAGACACATTGGTTAGTCCAAGGATGTGATTACCCTTTAAGAGATCTTGAAGATTTCTCATGCCGACATGGGCTAGCCGGCGATGCCATAGCCACCCCTTGTCGGCCTTGGCCATTAGACAAGTTGCATGGTATGTACTCTCTTTCGAGAAGTCAACCGTGTAAAGGTTGCCATCCGGCTGTCCAACGAAGGCCACTTCGAGAGTATCTCTCTTAAAGACTTTCACATCCGTTAGTCCAAATAGTGTATCATAACCAACGGAAGCCAATTGACGAACGGAAAGTAAATGATATTTAAGGGATTGGACAAGCATGACATTTGCAAGAGACATGTCATTTGTGATAGCCACCTTGCCCAACCCAAGTACCTGTCCTTTTGATCCTCCACCAAACACAATGCTCATAAATGGTTGAATAGCTTCCATGAAGTCGAAGATCAACTTGCTATCTCCGGTCATATGATTGGTGCATCCACTATAGATCACCCATTTGACTCCACCGGAGAAGGCAACCTACACACAATTCAAGACTTGGTTAGAGGCACCCATTTTACAATGGGACCTCTCAAGTTAGTCACAAGGGTCTTAGGGACCCAAATAGCATAGAAGCGAAAAGCATTATGAGGACCAACAAATTTAGCATAAACCTCTCCATCCATTGTCTTACGAAGCACATAGGATGGAGGCATGAAATCTTTCGGTTTGTTGGGAGTGGGCATGCCCCTAGTGGCCTTCCCACTCACAACCTTGTCAAATTTCCCTTTTCCTTTCACCCTGTGCCCTTCACGCACAAATGTCTCCTTGATAGGCGTGGTGCACTTTTGAGAAGATATTTTCTTCTTGCTTGTGCTTGGGTCAAATCCAAGCCCTTCCTTGGCCACCACTTCATTGTGTTGGCTCAACACCTCATTAAGGTTCTTTTGACCTTGGGCACATGTCATGAGTCCTCTCGAGAGTTGAGCTTTTAGAGAGCGATTCTCCTTAAGAATAGATGCTAGATCACCACTAGTGTTAGTAGTACAAGCATCAACATTTATAATAGGGGAGGAGTAAGCCTTTGCAAGAGTTTCAAGATAAGTAAGTTTGAGTTCCTCAAAATTCTTTGTAAGGAGGGTGAGCTCTTCTTCCTTAGTCTTGAGAGACAAGGATAGAAGCTCACAATCCTTAGAAAGAGTAGCATGAGACTCTACAAGCTTACTCTTATCATTCATCAACTCCTTGCAAGAGCTCTCATCCTTTTTCAAGGAGGCAAGTTTCTTAGCATGCTCATCAAGGTTTGCACCAATTTTTAAGAATAATTCATCATTCCGTGCTTCCTCATATTGGACATTCCGCTCAAGGATTTCATATTTTTCCTTTTCCTCGGTAATGAGGGTTTCGAGTTCCTTAATGGTGACGGTGTTCTTACCCACCATCTCCATAAGCATACGAAACATAGTGAGCTTCTTTCCTTTAAGGGAGCACATGAACTTATCAATTTTAGAAAACATGAGATCATTCATATCATCATCATCATGATTGTACTCCGTATCAACATATTCATCACTAGGAGTAGGAGGAATGAAGAGAGGAGGGTTTGAACGAGGAGTTACCTTGACCTTATCGGAAGAAGTTTGTTGCTCACCGTCCTCCACCACGGCCTTAACCATTAGACACTTGTGAGCGTTGCCCTTGTAGTCTTTCATGTAGTTGTAGGTGACAACATCACCACTCTTGTTGACTAGCCTCAAGGTGTTTTGAGAATCTTGAGCTACTCCGGCAACACCACCAACATCATCGGGATCGGATTCTTCTTGAGCAACCATTGCCTTTCCATCTCTCTTCTTGAGCTTGGAGTTCAAAGGATTTGGTAACTTCTTCTTTGTAAAGATCTTTGGAAATCTTGGTTTATCTTCTCTCTTCTCATACGGGCACTCATTGGAGAAGTGATTGGTTTCTTCACAGTTGTAGCACTTTCTCACTTTCTTCTTTTGGAATCTTCCCTTGAATTTTCCCGTGTTAAACTGTTTGACAAAGAGAGCAATGTCTTCATATGAGGGGCCCTCATTCGAGTCAATCTCATCACCTTCTTCATCCTCTTCTTCTTCTTCACTTTGCTCTTCATCATACTCTTGCTTGGCCTTCAAAGCAAGATCGGTCTTTGGTAATGAGCTACCATGCATGGCAAGATGTCTTGTAGCATTGGCCTTGGATTCTTCAAACAATTGGAAGGTGGAAATGACATCATCGGGAGACATTTCCTTGAACCCATACCGATGCCTTATGTCCCACACCATTTGATGATGATAAGGATCAAGTGCATTTAGCAACTTGTCCACAAGAAATCGCTTGGTCAAGTTGAATCCATCTTGGGTCTTGTCACAATCATAGGACTCAATGTTGGCGGCGAGTGTCATGAGACGCTCAAGAAGATGCTTGGGGGTCTCACCCTTTTCCATACAAAAGTATTGCAATGCCCCTTTCGCAATCTCATATTGTGCAAGCCGGAGAGTGGTGGTACCGGTCTTGGTCATTACAATGCTATCCCATAACTCCTTGGCGTTTGTGATGTGAATGTAAGGCCTTTTCTGCTTGTCAGACATGCCCTTTCTTATGAGCATAATTGCAGTGTCGTTGAGATGCTTGTCATATGCTTCTCCCGGTGTGAGATTCTTCAGGTCGACCGGGTTGTAGCCATTCTCCAAGATTTCCAACATCTCGTCATTGGCGAATCGGAGATGGTCCTGCATCCCAACTCTCCACAAAGAAAAATCGGCATTGTCATCAAGCAAAGGAGGCTTGCCCCCAGGGTTATACTTTGGTTTCTCCAGTTTAGGTTTTGCATAAAGCCATGATACACCGGAAGTATCATTGTTAGGAGGTTGTTGGACCAAAGGAGGGGAGGTCATAGTTGCCCCTGGAGCCATAGCACTTGGGTTAGCAAGTGACACAGGATTCAGGGCCATTGTGGCAATCCTCATTTGGACCAAGACCTCAACAGAAGCATCATGCTCCGCCTTTTGCTTAGCAAGGGCCTTTTCCAAATCCTCAGAGGAGAACGTCTTATGCTCTCCCGAAGAAGAAGCATCCTTCTCTTGAGGATTTGTACCCAAGGGGGTCCCATCAGGGTTCATCTCGCTCTAGGGCGGTTAAGCCACAAGATTAGAGCACGAGGCTCTGATACCAATTGAAAGGATCGAGATGGACCTAGAGGGGGGGGTGAATAGGTACAATTACAAATTTTAATTATTACCTAGCAATTTTAGACAATAATGCGGAATATGAAAGTTGGTCTAACAATTGCAAAGGTGATTCTAGTGCAAGGCAATATAATCAATTACAACTAATGGTAAGGCAAACAAGCACAATATAAAGTAAGCAAAGACAAGGGATAAATAACCACAAGTAGGGAGTAAGGGTTAGTGATAACCGCAACTCCGAGAGACGAGGATGTATGCCGATGTTCACTTCCTTGGAGGGAAGCTAGTCACCGTTAGAGAGGTGGATGTTACCACGAAGGCACACCAACGCCACGAAGGCTCACCCTATTCTCCCTTTGAGACAACACCACGAAGGCGTTTCCCAACCACTAGTGGTAGACCTTGAGGTGGTCTCCAAACCTTCACAAACTTTCCGGGGGCAATCACAATGTTTGATTCCTCACCGAAGAATTCCTACCGCCTAGGAGTCTCCAACCTCCAAGAGTAACAAGAACAAAGGGGAAAAGCTCAAGACTTGCTCAAATCACGAATTCCTTTGGTCAAGAGAGGGGGAAGGAGTGGATCTATCACTTGATTGGAGAAACTCTCACAAACTCCCACAAATCGCTCCGGGATCTTGGATTTGGTGTATGAGGATGAGAGAGAGAGAGTTGTGAGTGTTCTTGAGTCAGCTCAAAGTGAATGGTCAACTCTCTCACGGGGTGGGGGAGAGTTATTTATACTACCACCCAATAAGTGGCCGTTGGAGCCACTTAAACTGCGCAGGCGTCGGACGTCCGATAGTTACCGGACGTCCGGTGTCTCACAAGGCACCGGTCGACCGACGCATCACCGGTCGTCCGACAGCGCGAAGGTGAACGAATGTGTGGTAGTGAGGTGGTGTGTTGATATCATCGGATGACTGGAACATGCCGGTCGTCCGAAGCACCGACAAGGACCGGACGTCCGACAGGGACCGGACGTCCGACATTTTGGCTCTGGTAGGAACAGATCGGATTTCCGGTGGGGACCGGAAATCTGACGTTTTGGCTCTGTGTAGAAAGTAACGGATTTCCGGCACACACCGGTCGTCCGAATCACCGGACGTCTGACAGGGACCGGATGTCCGACGTTTTGGCTCTGTGTAGAAAGTAACGGATTTCCGGTACATACCAGTCGTCCGAATCACCGGACGTCCGACAGGGACCGGATGTCCGAGAAAGGCAGAGACAGTGACCAAATGATGTGAGTGAAAGAGAGAGGAGAAAACCGTGGGTTTTTGAGCAAGTCCTTCACGAGACCCAATGTTCCCCTCTTAATAGTGCGGGATCCCTATACTCAAGATCAAACATAAAAACCCAAGCTAGTTGTCTTGATTCTTCGTTCTTGAGCAATATATATATATATATATGTCCGTAGTCATGATCCACACAAGTCCTGTGGGGACTAATCCTGAAATATACTTGACAAACAATATTAGTCCCCCATGTGTATATTGTCATCAACATCAAAATACGATTGCACTTTCACTTCTGCTTTAGATTCTCCAGCCGAGCTATGCTATCTTAACTGGTATCTCAACTGGAGCTGCTATCTCAACAGGTGCAGTTTTTTTCCTTCGCCTAATAGGTAGTTTACTAGATCTACTTTTGGTTATCTTAACTGTACTTTCATACATGGAGAATAAAGCATTAACATCACTTACAATCCTTAGGTTTTCTTCCTCAACAACAGTTTTATTCAGCTACTGCTCTTGACATTCATGTTCTCTTTCTGTATCAGTAGCATACTTTTGTAAAACCATTTCATCATCTTTTTTTGTGTCCACACACTTGACATCTAGCAAAGCTAATTTTCTCGTCTTCTTCTAATTAGAGTAAGTTTCAGCAATATGAGCTGAAACCACATCTTCTTCTTTTGAATTCATCTTCTCTTCTTCTTCTTCTTCTTCTTCTGAATTCCCATTATCCACATTATGCAATAAAAGTTGCTCACTTTCCTCCACATAAATGATAGCACAATCACCAAGTGTTGTGCCACTGTCCATCTTCTCTACTGATGAATCATCACAAACAAGTAACAAACAATCTGTTAGTGATTTGCCAGGAAGTAGACAGTGAAGTTTATAGCTTTAATCCCCTTTGTAGTGCCCTCTTTCCACATGGTAAATATCTTGTGCAGATGCCAAAACATGTTCATAATTCATTTCGTCTTTCTCAACACAAAACTTTGCCTCCAAACGATTATGATACTCAAGCAAACCATCCACTAGAACAAATCTTCCAAAGTAGTGCAACCTAACAATGAAATCTTCCAAAACATCTGATGGATCATCAACACCACCTACACACATCAACAATATCAGTACAATATATGCTGCACAAAAAAGTCCCCTCCCCCCCCCAATCTAAATTCCCCCCTGTTTTGCTCTGCTTTCCTGATGTGATAAAAAAAAAGTCCAAAATCTCCACCAAATTCAGTTGCAACCAACTAGGGCTATATATCCGCCCTAAACCCCACTCGGTCATCAACAATATCTTCCCAAACCCACCCATATCTAGCACTATCTAAACCCTAAAAACCCACCTTCTAACCACCCAAGAGAGCACTAAAGAGAGAGGGGGGAGATCAGGAAGAAGGAGGCGGCGACGCACCTGCACACATGGCGCCGACGAAGAATAGGGCCACAACCGTGGAGGGGGGTGGCGAAGGAGTGCGACGACAATGACAAAGGACGCGGGGAGGAGGGCAGGTAGAGGAGGCGAAGAGGAGAAAGAGGGCGATCGCAAATGAAAGAAAGCGAACGCGCCCTTTGATTCAGGTGATTTCACCACAACGCAAGTCAACAAGTTCAGTGAGCATCAATTAATTCCAAACCACCTAAATAAGTTGCAAAACCATCCTGGAGGACATTTGTTCAGTTTTGCACATTTAAGGGGATTAAATATCCGATTTTGGAGTTTAGGGGGGGGATTTTATTTCCATCGGGCACACTATCATGAAAAAGGAGCCCGAGAGGCCGTGGGCCGCTTTGAAAAGCGTTTTCCGATTTTTTCTTTCGTTGCCTCCTCTCGATGCGTGTAACCAACTGAGGATAGATAGGCAAGTGCAGGCTCGCAAAATCCTCATTGCAAAACCCTCGCCGTCGTGCTCTTCCCCGTGATCTACCGCCACCGACGCCCTCTTCCGGTCCCCGCCGCCGACGCCCTCTTCCGGTCCCTGCCGCCGACGCCCTCTTCCCGTCCCCGCCGACGCCCTCTTCCGATGCCGCCCAGACGTGGCCGCGGCCGAGGCCGAGGGCGAGGTCGAGCTCGGGGACACGAGCCTCCAGTGCCACCGGTTCAACCCGAACCTCCATGGGAGGTACGTGTCTCAGCCATTCCTTTTTTTAACAGAGAAAGGCGCACGAAGTGCCAAATATTTCATTCAGCTCAGTAACATCTTACAGCGTGAATTACATAGCCTTTGAAATTGAAATTAGAGAGGAGAGAAGCAACAGGGCATAGCATGTTTCTAACTTTCTATGAGCTGAAGCAAAACAACTAATGTCAGGTTCTGGTGACTTCTAAGAACCTGATGATCCACATTGTGAGAAATACCATTGATCTCTCTTGATATGTGATACACCTGTGCTTAGAGATCATTTGTAAAGGAAAAAAAGATAAGCTAGAGAAGTTCTGATGGTCCGAGGGCTGGAATCAGCCAATACACTTCTTGCTGCCGCTGCCTTTGCCAAAGAGAGGCAATCAATAAGAAAAGTAGGCCTAGTGATCTGAAGCCTATGAGTGACTTGAGCTGCAAAAAGCAAAGCAAGACCTTCCGCTTGAAGTGGCGAGATGGTGTTCTGGGTAGATGCTTGAATTTGCACATTCACTTCTGCTTGATCCTGCAAAAAACTGAGAAACACTCCCATTCTTGTAGCTGTTGTGCCATGTGGTAATCATGGAACCTTTGCACATTTAAAAGCAGCATCAGAATAAATTTTTGCTCCTGAAATAAGGAGATCAGATCTGAGAGTGTGCCCTTGGACAGGAAGAACATAGCTATTTCCCTGATTAGAAGAAATTGTGACAGTAGTATATTGGTCAGACAAGGCTTTTGCAGCAGTGTCTCAGCCATGCCCTAGATATCATACTGTGGCTCCACCCATGCTGTAGATATATCTGTACACAAACATCATATTGTGGGTGTACATCTGTACACATATCATACTGTGGCTCCACCCCTAGATACCTGTAGAAAGGAAGAAAAGAGGGGCTAACCTTAGAGACAGCAGCCAGCTGCTGTAACGTCCTAGAGTTACAAGAGAGAGCCCCCTCCCCTAGGTTATATTTTCTGTCCACCACTTGACAGATGGGCCACATGGGCCGCATGGGCTAGGAAATGTAGCACAGGCTGAAGCCGAGTTAGTATCCAATACTCCCCCTCAAGATGGGAATGATAGATATCAGCAATCTGCTGCCCTGTAATCACATAGTTGATCTTGATGTAATCAGTTAGTATCCAATATTCCCCAGAAGTATCAGAAGAGGGTGCCCCATTGGCCAACCTGTCGAGCACCTTGGCCAGATCCTGCGCTATCTCCACTCACAGCAACACAAACTCCACTATAAGCAACACTGCCTTCAATCTCCTTGGATCTGCTGCGACCTACACTCTGCCTTGAACCTCCTTTGGATCTGCTGCCACCTACACCACTGCCTTCAACATCCTTTGGATTTGATGCCACCTACAGCAGATCGACCAGCCTCTTTGATACCATGTAGAAAGGAAGAAAGGAGTGGCTAACCTAAGAGACAACAGCTTGCTGCTGTTATGTCCTAGGGTTACAAGGGAGAGCCCCCTCCCTCAGGTTATTTACTCTGTCGACCACTAGACAGATGAGCCACATGGGCCACATAGGCCAGGAGATGTGGCACAGGAAGCCCAGTTAGTATCCAACAATACCTAATGCTTGAGCCCAACCAAACTCTTTGTTTAATTTGCTCTAGTAGATTGTGAGAATAGCATTCATAAATTTTAATTTATGTACTTACATTTATCAAGTTTAGTTCAAATGCTCTCTTATCAATCTAAATAACTAAGAACCAAGTACAAGGTGTTATTTTTCTCTTATAGCATGTGATTTTCTTGCAGCATTGTCCGGTATTTCAGCTACAACTAGACGAGGACCCTGAGATTATGACCCAAAATTATGACAATTTGCTCGACACTATTATCAATCACATCACACAAATTTGGCAAAACCTTCACGTTGAAGGAAATGGCCTTATTGAACAGGTTCAGACTTTGCCGAAAGGCGCGGGATTCTTTGTGATTGAACTGCTCGCTCCGATCAGTTGGGTTCAGGATAATTTTGGCCCTGTTAGGTTGCTTTTTAGTTTTGACACTCTTTATTGCATTGGGTTTCGTAGAAACGCTAATTGGTTTATCTTTAGCGATGATTACGAGGATATGAAAAATGTTCTCCGAGGAACTAATGTGACACCTCTTACTTTTTCTGGCAACTGTAACAAGTTATGTGCCGACTTCAACAACATCCATTTAGGGGTTCAAGCTCTCTTTCAGACTTATAAAGAATTAGCAGGTTATCCTGGGTCGCTCATCAAAGGTCCATTGGTGACGAGTTGTGTTACCTTCTCAGAGACTCTTAGATTTCCGGGATTTCGTCAGTACATGCTGAGCAGAATGTCTGCATATGATTCTCCCCCAGGAAGCATTAAGGAGTTTTCTGATCATTTTACAAATTGGTCATCCTATTGCTTGATTATTCGTAAAGGCAGAGCACAGTTTGTTCCTGCCTTTGGTATGCATACTTATGATGAGCTTTTGGGACTTGTTGGGATGATACTGTAGCTGACAAGAATGGATACACCTATTTGTGTTCATATAGCTATGTTGTTAAAAATTGAGCTCCATCAGTTGCGTTATTTATTTCTCTGAATTCGGTGGATGGATAAGGTGGAGTATGATGCTACAACAATTGTTTGAACCTGATGGTGTCTGTTTAGTTTTTTTAGCCAATTGAGGCCTGGAGTACCTGATACGAGGGTTGTTGCTGAAATCTTAGAATGACTGCAATTTGGTTTTGGATAATTTGACATTAATTACAGAGGCGTTCTCGCTCTGACAGCAGCAGTAATTGTCTGAATATTGGTGAATTTTCCTGAATCTGGAACTTATGATGATAGCAGCATTCTTTATTTCCGGATTTCCTCAATTGTTGGATCTGACATATTAATCTGCCCAGTAACTTTCAATTCATTCATGTCACTGAGCATAGCAAAGGTATGGCAATGCTATTATCGATGTAATCTGCACAGTAACCTTACTTCTGATGGCAGTTGAAGATTTCCATCTATGTATGCCATTTGATAAAACTCACATGTTTGATTTTATTTTATTTTCATTTCTAGTGTTGTTTCTGTCAGTTTTTTTGGGATATTTGATCCTCCATATTTTTAGCATATGCACTAATCTATTCCAATAATTGTTGTATGGCAAACAAATGATGTTGCATATGTCAATGGTGTCAGTAAAACAGTTTTTGATCTTATCACCTACCGGGCCACTAAGAGGATTCAGTTAACATAAATGTACACTTTGTTGACATTTTGTAAGTTCCTCTCTGGATGACTTATTTTTCTGGAGCGTTCCTACCTTTGTAGCATTATTATTCGTTTTCTCACGTTGTTTATTTCCTGAAAACTAGTGATTTTGCAATGGCGCAGTGTGCTGTTTATATTTATACTGTCTTTCCACTTTTATCCTGTGAATGAGGGATGGAGGATGCCATGCCATGGTAAACAATAGCCTACCTATATCTATATAAATATAATGGAAGGTTCTTATTCCCGCCTATGAAACAAACTTGCTAACCAAAAACTTCTCCTGCTGCTAATAACTCTGATATGCACTGATGTTGACACATTTTTTTACTATTTTTTGAAATACATTCCATCTTATTTCCTTTATATTATTTGCCAGTTACTTTTAGTGTAGAGCACTTGATCATTTTGGTTCTCACTTCTCAGTACTTTCTAAGATTTCTAGTTTTCTTCTTTTCTCATCCCCTCGATATTGCTCAATATTACCATGGCACATGTTCTTGACAAAATTTTACCACTGCCTTTGCTGCCCCATATGTTTATCAGTACATTAACTTTTTTTCGCAATGGTTCCGTTATATTTGTCATTCTGTGGTGTACTATGGAATGCCCTCTTGTCTGTGCATACTGTCTTCCAGGAGAGATAACTATTCGGTTGCATCTTCTATATGAACATTGCTCTGTCATTTGTCAACTGCTTGTCCGTTGCACTCGGTAACAGTTTCCTTCTTATGAGCTAATCATGATCCGTGACCTCTCTTTTTTCTATTCTCTCTGCAGCATAGTATCTTAATTCATGTATGATAGCACAATATTTCAGTTCATATCCAATAGCATGATATCTGCAGTATAATCCCAGCCATGTTCTTGAAGCTATCACAAAAGCATTTGATTCTGTCTACCGTGTTTGTTACTTGAGCTGCTGTCGAAGGAGGCTTTGGAGTGAAATGGACCGGCTGGATTGCTTGCCTCACCTAGTGGGCTTTTCAATAGAACCGCTATCTCTACTGCTGCTCTTCGTACTTTCAGCTGATTAGTTAGCTGCCCTTGTCCAAGAAGCTCATCTCTCACCGTCTTCATGAGACAGCATACTGTTTATCTGATCCATCCAAAAAGATGGTGTCATTGTCACCATCCTCATCGAGACAAAAGCCAAGTGGAGCTACATGCAAATAAGGACATTCTGCTTGGCTCCGGTGATGCTATAGGGCTCCGTGATATTGACAACGATAGGGCTTCGTACAGTTAAGTTCTGGTGAAGGATAGATGATCTGAAAGTGCATGTGCAGAACTTATGAAGCATATTCAGCACTAAAAAGAAACCAGTGGTGCAAATAATGACAGAACCGAATATCTTTTCTGGAAGAGGAGAAGCCAAGTCCACTGGTCAGTCAAAGAGTCGTGCGACACCACGATTTAGAGGATCAACTTAACCCCGGGAGAACAAGAAACGGTGAAATGGAAATGAAGATCTACATATGTTCAAGCCATGTCCACATAACTACTCTGCAACAATATTTGCTGGCTCTGGATTGCAACTTGAAGATTTGACTGCACGGCTACTATATGATATGAAAAATCATCTCCAGATACGAACTCTTCTTCTCCTGCCTAGGCCAACTCTTCAAGGAAACAAATACTGAGTGGCCTCGGATTCAGGGACACTTCCGAAGGAACAGGGTGGCCTCGGGTTCAGGGACCTCCATGCGTTCAACATCGCGATGTTAGCATGGCAAGTTTGGCGGCTGCTCCAAGCGCCTGACTCGTTGTGTGCCTGGGTGCTGCGTGCCAAGTACTACCCCGACGGTGATCTCTTATCAGCTATGGCCTCACCGGGAATTAGCTATATCTGGCGCAGTATTCTCCAAGGGGTGGCTGTAATCAAGGAGGGCATGGTTTGGCGAGTCGGTAGCGGCGAGCAGATTCGGATTTGGGAGGATCCCTGGCTCCCTACCGGTGCAGTTCGTTTTCCGAGATCGCGCAAAGGTAATACGCTGCTGACTCGAGTGTCTGAGCTGATTGACCCTCCGTATCATGCGTGGGATACCCAACTTGTCAGACAGACTTTCAACCATGAAGAAACGGAGGTGATCCTGAAGATTCCAATATACGAGCACCACGAGGATTTCATAGCTTGGCAGTTTGACAGCAAGGGTTGCTTCTCGGTTCGATCAGCCTACAGGATTTATTGTGAGTTGCAGCGGCGCCAGAGCAACCATCCCCTTGGCGAGTGCTCTGAGGGTGTGCTGGAAGACTGGAAAGTGTGGACCGATCTCTGGAAGGTGCAGTGCCCGGGGAAAGTACACCATTTCTTGTGGAGGCTAGCCCACAACAGCCACCCTATGCTGAGGAATGTTGAACAAATTGGCGTGCAGTTGGACACGAGCTGTGTTGTGTGCCACAGGCTCTTCCTCCGTTGCAAGGAGGTGAAGAAGATGTGGAGTGCAAATGGTATGAAGGACGCCCGGCAGCGGCTATTAACTTGCTCTAACCCTCATCAGCTGCTTTCAAACATTTTTGCCATGCCTGAAGATAGTAAACTGAAGGCCGTCTGTCTCATGTGGTTGTGGTGGACGGAGCGAAACAAAGCAAATCATAAACAGAGCTGGGCCGGGCCTCCGTGGAAGAGTTTCAGTATCTGATGACAAAGCATATCTGAGTGGCGGGAATTTTATGCAAAGCCTGAGCACCAGAGGGTGCGGAGCAATGCCAAGTGGAAAGGGCCGGGCCGGGCCGAAATCAATGTCGACCCACCCAGCTAGTCAGCTTGCCGGGTGGGGCTGCATTGCGCGTGATCAAGGCAGGAGATGTCATTTTTGCTGCTGCAGCGGGCAAGCTAGAGCATATGAGCGAGGCGCTCCACGCGGAGGCATGCGCCATGATCATGCTCGACCGATGGCCGCTCGGCACCGTCTGAATTCACTTGTGTGAGTAGAGTAACTGAATTCGCCCATGTAATGGTCATCTCTGTATCTGTTAGTCTGTAGCTCTCTGCTTCTTGTTTCCCCTCTGTAGTTAGTTGTATTCCCCCTTATCTCTCTAGCTTGTACACATTTCCCCCTTTTAGTAACGAAATGAAGTGTGTGTGTGGGTGAGAATGAAAAGAAGGTGGATTGCATTTTCATCTTCACAACCAACGGTCCTGCTCAATGCTCAAATGGGTAATAATTAACAAGAGGAGATGAAAACAAGTTGACCAAGATAAGAGCTTGCAAATATCAAGGAAAAAGAATATAACATTTCCTGAAGATGAATCAACACTGTGTCTGGGCAGCACAAGCCATGCATCTTACAGGACCGGGGGCCAAGAATGTAAAAATACCTCCGGAAATACTTCATTAACCGACGGAAGCAAATAAGCAAATAAAATAAGTATATACTCCCTCCGTCCTATAATATAAGAGCGTTTTAGTGTCAAATTATGGGTTGTAGAAGCACGCCATAAGGGTTGCAGCCAGCAAACCTATCGATGTCGACCGCCGAACATGGATGCATGGAAGCAACTTGATACTGAATCAGTCATGGCAAGGTGATGATGGTTACTGTCTATCCTTGGTGATGCCACAGTAGAAATACTTGGCCAAGTTAAAACTTTGAACGGCAGATCTCTTTAGCTAGCATGCATTGTGTCTGAGCTAAAAAATTCCAAGTTTTTTTTTCTTTTGAGGAACAATGACAGTGCGAAAGGCTCCCACTGACTTTTAAAATTCACTGGTTAACAAGGTTACAAAAAAAATTAAAAAAAATCTAAGGTTACAAACGACACATACATTTCATAGGATATTAGGAGGGTAAACAACATCACAGCCCACAGGGTTTAAACACTAGCACAGGAAGCTAACTGGAAACCTCAAACCCCATCAACTTCTTAAGAGGTACCACTATTACTAGTGTTTCTTTTCTCTGAAAAAAAAAACTAGCACTAATCATTCTGAACACTAGCCCTACAAACCTATAAACTGCAGGTTTAAGTTTTTTTTACGGAAAGGCATAAGGCTATATATTAAGTATCACGGGTCGTTACAAACACACCCTTACCAAAAACTAGAAATACATTCAAAATCTTGGTCCATCGGTGGCGTGCCATGAGCATAGCCCCGATGCCGACCAGAAGAAGCCGACGGCCGTAACTTGCGAAGCAAATCGCCGTCCCGAAGAAAAAACTGTGATAAATGCCACTCCGAAAACCACGAAGACTACAAAAGCCGACCGAATCCAGTTGAATCCACCGAAAACTTAAACTAACTGGATCCCGAAAGACCCGTCGGAGACACAGCTCCAGACGCTCTTCACTGGTGAAAAGACACACAAATGGAACGAGGATAATAATACAACCAACAATCGGCTATAAAGGGGTTGCCATGTCATCTAGAGCCAACCTAATAGCCAACATGTACAATAGTAAGTTTAAAATATGTACTACTTTATCAATAGGACCCATCTTAGAATCTCACAAAGTGTTTTGCGTCTCGTGCTATAGACGGCTCTTAATCTACATCCCGTTTTCCTTCTCTCTTTTCCAACTAAATAAAGATATACTTCATCCGTTTTTAACACTACACTAGTGTCAAATAAGCTCTTATATTATGAGAGTATGAGAGGGAGCAATATTTTAATCCTGCTAGAGGAGAGTGCACTTCATGAGTTTACACGGGCAAAAAAGCTTAAGACGACCCCTAGCGTCTCGAGTCCGTGCACCGAGTCCACCCATCGCCCCGTGCACCCGTCTCCTTCCTTCCTTTACTCTCCGCACCCACTCCCGGATCTCATCTCACACAGCCAGCTCACATCCCCCAGACCCAGATCCGAACCCTAACCAACCCTCGCCCCAGATCCGCCCGCCGGCGGCCGCGATGGCGTGCCTCGCCATCTCCCTGCAGCCGGCGAACGGCCCGGACATCCTCCTCCAGACGCGCTCCTGGTTCCCGGTCTCCCGCGCCCTCGCCGCCGTCTCCGCCTTCCGCCTCGCGCGCCTCCACCTTGCCCGCGGCAAGCAGCACCCCTCCTCCTCCTCCGCCTCCGCCTCCGCCACGCTCGACGCCATCGGCGACGACCCACTCGCCACCGGCTCGGGGCAGCTCGTGGTGGGCGTCGAGTCGCAGTACCGCGTCGTGTACCGTCTCGTCAACTCCATCTACGTGCTCGGCGTCACCACCGCCTCCGACCACGCCTCCCCCGCCGTCCACGCCTTCGCCGTCGCCGACGCCGTCAACCAGGCCGTCTCCGTCGTCGTCGCCGCCTGCCGCGGCGTCGACGTCACCCCGGAGAAGATCCACCGCAAGTACCCGGAGGTCTACCTCGCGCTCGACCTCGTCCTCCACGGCATCGGCTCCGTGCGCCTCTCCCAGATCCTCGCCACCATCCATGGCGACAACCTCGCCCGCATGGTCAACTCCTCCCCGGACGCCGAGGCCCGCGCCCGTGGCGCCGATTCCTGGCCTGTCGTCGAACACCTCGCCCAGGACCGCCATGCCGCCCGCGATGGCTTCACCAGCGCTTCGTTCGAGCTCCCCCAGGAGACCCTCTCTGCTGGCGACGAGTTCTCTGCTTCCAGCCTTGCGCCTACAGCTGCTGCCGCTACTGGGGATGAGGCACCGCCTGAGGAGGCGCCCCCCATTGAGAAGGACCCCTTTGCAGCTAGCGACATTGTTGCTAGCAAGCCAGAGGAGGAATTGGTCGGTGCGTTCAAGAAGAACAAGGAGACTGCCCTTGTGGTTGCTGATCCTGCTGCTGCACTTGCTGGGTTGGAGGTCACCACTTTGCCGCCAGCCGAGGCCACTAAACCAACATTTATTGGGGTTGAGGGATTTGAGGGTGACTATGGTGGAATTGAGTTTGGTAATGAGGAAGCCTCACTGGCTGAGGCATTCGAAGGGTTCAATGCGCCGTTTGGGGGTGGGCTAGATGCTTCTGAGTTTGTTACCACAACCAAGAAGGATCACAAGGACAAGACCCTGACTGGTCTTGAGCTGCTAGCCATGAGCCAGGCACCGAATGCAGCTTCTTCTGGTTCGCAACTTGACAGCTTGGTAACCCCGAGCAAAGAGATGACCGTGCCTGAGTTGTGCATTGTGGAGGAGATCAATGCAGAATTCAAGGAGTCTATTCTTGCACGGGTTGGTCTGAAGGGTACAATCATTTTGCGGACCTTACCACCAAAGAAGGCAGCAGGGAGGGAGACAGAGTTCTCATTCCGGCTTGAGGGTACTTCTGGAATGAAGAGGGCTGCCTTGCAGAGTACCGTGTTGAGCAGCCTCGAGAACGGCCTGTTCCATGTGAAGACACCATCGAAGGAGGAGCCTATCCCCATCATGAAATACAGCTTCCTGCCCAAGCACTCACCTCTCCCCCTGAGGTTGTGCCTTGTAAAGCGCCACAGTGGTACATTGCTCTCACTGATGATACACTATGCGTCGAACCCGATGTTGCCGCAGCCACTGAGCAATGTTACATTCATTGTTAAGCTTCCTGTGGATCCAACTCTGCTTAATGTTTCGCCCAAGGCTGTGTTGAACCGGGCAGAGAGGGAGCTCAGGTGGCACATCTCAGACATTCCTCTGAAAGGTCCTGCTGGCCGGTTGAGAGCACGGATGCCTGTGGATCAAGACTCCAAAGATGGTGAACTGGAGGTTGTTGGAATGGTCAAGTTTGCTTACCAAGGGCCATTCACATTGTCTGGCATCAAACTCTGCCCAGCCATCAATAGCACTGCCCAATTTAATGAAGTTGGCCACACTTTCTCCAGCGGGAGCTACCGTTGCATCTGAGTTGGTATCTTCTTTGTATTGTAGCTTTTACTTTATCCCTTTTTCTGTTTGCTACTACAACAGGGTGTGAATTTCATATTTGTACGTATATGTTTTGTGAGGCTGGAATTTAAACCATGTTTTCGAGTTGTGATTATTCATCAAGGCTACACAATCTTTTGCAAGTTTCATAGTACTCCTGCTCATTATGGATGCAAACAAAAAACAATACTTCTGCTACTGACCTTTAGTAATTCATTCACTATTGAAAGCCGTCGTTACCTTTTCAGTCTAGTTTTTTAGAATAAGGGAGGAGAGGATCTCCTCTGGCCTCTACACAATCTTTTGCAAGTTGGCATTGCAAATGATTTGTTTGCTTTCAAGTTGAAACTTGCAAATTTGGTGACGAGATGTTTAATGTATATCCCTTTTCTCATTACCTACCAACTGTACAATACATATTTGGTTTTTTACTTCCTGTTGATAGGTGAACTGAATTATTCATGGAGAATCTGGTTATGGTATTTTATTATACAGATTCAAACATAGTTTCTGTTCTTTAACCAAAAGAGTGATGGAGTAATTGTTCACAGGTGATTGCTTTGCCCCTTGTGTTCCTTTGATGCATCATTGACCTTTTTATTCTTGCATGACACACATGTTACTCTTTTCATCCTCTACATAGGTTGTCCTATAAGGATAGCACATTTCTGTAAGACATTAGACATCCACATCTATGCTGGGAAAAGATTCAAGTCATGTACACACTTTGTTTCTGGCACCACGGTAATCAGGATGGTTGAACTAGAATCCATTTTTCGCAGGGATCTCCAAGGGTATGAATCTGACAAATCCCCTGTCTTTGGGTTGTGGTTTTGCCCCTGGGTTCAAAAAGCATGGAAGGGGGAAAACACTTACATAGCTGCAAAGGGAAGAGATCAATCCATACAAAAATATTCCTTTTCAAAATTTTAGTTCATCAATTCTGTATCGTATCAGTATGATGCTTGCTTTTTTAGGTTCCCTTGCATGATCGACATTAAGCAACGATGATGTGCTTATCTTATAGTATGCTGAAAATAAAATTTACCAATTCAGTGGTGCCAACTCTAATACTCCCTCCGTCCCATATTACTTGTCGCTCAAATGGATGTATCTAGCACTGAAATATGCCTGGATACATCCATTTTAGCAACGACTAATATGGGTTGGAGGGAGTATGATATTCTATCACTCTTGGTGCTGCTATAATGTTGGTAATATTTAGCAAAATCAATTAGGAAGGGTCCTCTGTTAGATATCTGTTTTGTGCAGTTTAAACTTGCAAGTTTCTTATTTTTGAATCATGAAGTACACACCATGCTCTCCAAATTTCAGGAATTTCTATCTGCATGCCCACATCATTCGGGTTAATTCATCTCTATTGCTGCATGGGTTCCTTCCTGGTTCATAGGTTCCGTTTAGCTGAAATCTTATACTGCACGTGCATTAGCTGAATGCCAGCTCATAATATTGATTTCCTGTAATTCTCACCTGCAATTCACATGCTGTGACCATACAGCACTATCGTTCTTGGTGCACTGATTTTAGCAAACAAAGCTATCAGGTTACATCGGGTATGATGAGGATATATAAATGGCAGGAAGTTTTTCTCCCTCCTAACTCATGTAACTAAATTCTGCTACTCCTTTTTGTATAGCTACCATGCTAATTACAAATGAAAAAGACTCACAGTAGGGATTTCCCCCTACTGTTTTTGGTCAAAAAATAAATATAATCGTCTTCCTAACTTGGCTATCCAAATATTCTCTCAAGTAGCTGCTCAAACCTTTAGTGCATTCGAATTTAACATGCCAATGCTTTTCCTGTATTTTTCTTCAGTTTTCGTCATGCATAAGTGCCAATTATTTATACTTAAAAATATGGCAGCATATCTGATGAATATTTGCAAGTCTTTTAGGTGCTAATAACCAGGAAATTACAATCTCCAATTTTTATGTATCTACATTTTTGGTGATTTTTGAAGTTTCGACATGTGTATTCCCATCATAGACTTTTTCTTTTTTCCTTTAATGTTTGTAGAAAGAGATTGATAGGGATGCTAACTATAACTTCAGTCTAGGGCAAATAAATCCTCTCTCTAAGTCATTCTTTACATTTACTTTGGCCGTAGCAAGTACTCCCTCCGTCCCATAATATAAGAGCGTTTTTTACACTAGTGTGTAGTGTCAAAAACGCTCTTATATTATGGGACGGAGGGAGTAGTATACATATCTGTAGTATCTTGGGCGTGTGTAGATAGATTGTATTTTGTTCCTTCCATGGTTTGTATTTATATATACATGAATTGAAACTTTGCTGTATTCTTTCAGCTTACACTAATTGCGTAGCCTTATGTTATACTCCATCCATCCCAAAATAAGTGTCGCTGATTTAATACAACTTTGTACTAAAGTTGTACTGAATCTGCGACAGTTATTTTGGGACGGAGGGAGCATCTGTCAAGTGTCATTTCCACACACTTTTTCCTGTTGCTGGAGAGTAACTGCATTGTCAGTGATATTCTTGTACTGATGGTAGTGTCAAAACTCGAAAGGTAGAGTGTGTTCCAGCAAGAGACGAATTAATTGAATGAATGGGTAGACGATAAAATTTCTACCATCATCATCCTTAGTAGGGCATTTGATGCTATAGTTACAGATAGATGCTTTTGGATTAAAGAACCTTTCGGTTTGTTATTGAAGTGAGAATTTCTGGTCTCTTTTATTTATTGTAAGGAATACAGTAATTATTAGTACCTACAAATGCAACACTGGTGGCCTTTTTCTCCTTAAATTGCTGTTGTGCAGAGGCACTGTGGAGCTGAATAAGTCAGCTGTGACACGAAACCAAAGTATCATGCATATCGCAGCCGCGCCCATCCAGTTTTTGTTTTTGGTGAGAATCTCGCCCATCCAGCTAGTCAGTTTCGACATATAGTGCATTTATGCCGGCCCACGTGCCAGGAAAGAGGCCCATGAACCTATTTGAAAGGAGCCCAATGGACACATGCAATCAAACTGAAGACAACTCTTTACCGCGCAGCGACTATTTATCGAGAGTAACTAATTAAGAAGCGCTTCCCAACGATCACTTGGGGTGGGTTGAGAGCACGCCACTTGGCGCGCTCTCAGCCGCCGTCACGTGTCGCGCTCTGAGTGCTCTCTCTGGATTCTTTTTCCGCACGCGTTTTCGGCTTTTTAAACGGTTTTTTTCTTTTTTTTGGCTTTTTGGTTTTCCACCGGTCTTTCTTAGCTTTTGGACAAAAAAAATATTTTTTTTTACGCGGAAAAAAAACGTGTTTTTTTTTTGCTTCCGCGAGAGGTACGGTTTTGCTTTTGCGAGAGGCACGGCCGTGCCTCTCTGAAACGGAAAAAAACGTGTTTTCTGTTTTTTTTTACTTTCGCGAGAGGCACGGTTTTGCTTCCGCGAGAGGCACGGTTTTGCTTTCGCGAGAGGCACGGCCGTGCCTCTCGAAAACGAAAAAAAATGCGTTTTCTGTTTTTTTCCGTGAGAGGCACGGTTTTGTTCCCGCGAGAGGCACGGTTTTGCTTTCACGACAGGCACGGTCGTGCCTCTCGGAAACGAAAAAAAAAACACGTTTTCTGTTTTTTTGCTTCCGTGAGAGGCACAGTTTTGTTTCCGCGAGAGGCACGGTTTTGCTTTCGCGAGAGGCACGACCGTGCCTCTCGAAAATCGAAAAAAAACGCGTTTTCTGTTTTCTTTTTCCTTCCGCGAGAGGCATGGTTTTGCTTCAATGAGAGGCACGGTTTTGCTTTCGCGAGAGGCACGGCCGTGCCTCTTTCAGAAAGGAAAAAAAAGTGCTTCCGGTGCGCTTTTTTCGTCCGGTTTCTTTCGACCGGTTTTTTTCGTGAAAAAAAAGTTCGTCAAAATCTATCAACATGGAATCTAGTTTTGAAGATCTTGACGCGACGAATCCAATGGTGAAAACGGTTCGAGACTTGGACGCACGTTTTAATAGATAAAACGTTTTGAATAAACGGATCTACGAAAAAAGGGAATAAGGTTGCGACAAGTGGCGCATGCGCGCCACTTGTCGCAACTTGGAAATATGGGAGTGATCTTTGGAAGGAGTACTCTTTAATTAGTGATTTTGCTATTTTATCGCATTAAGCGATGGCTGCGGGATGTCTCGCTGAAACGTTTCAAGCAATCAGGCCGGCCCATGTTCGAGCAGAAAATGAAAAAGAATATACGGGAGAAGCGGGATTCGATCCCTGCTCTCCTTGGCGAGAGCTAGCTCTGCTAGCCATTTTTCGACACGTTCCTTAGTTGAGGCGGGTGAAGCCGGTTTTCCATTAGTTTACACGGTTTTTTTACTGTTTTTTCGTTTCGTTTTTTTGTCAGTTTTTTTCGTTTTATTTTTTCTTCTCCACTTTTTGTTTAGTTTTACTTTTCCATTCCATTTTTTTTGCCTTCTTTAGTTTTTCTTTCTTCTCCGGATTTTTGTTTCTTTTTTGGTTTTTCCTTCAAATGCTTGTTCAACATTTTTCAAATGCTTGTTCAACACTTTCTGAAGTACATGTTAACATTTTTTTCAAATACTTGTTCAACATTTTTCAAATACATGTTTAACATTTTCTTAAATACTTGTTCAACATTTTAATAGTTATTCAACATTTTTACAAATACTTGTTCAATATTTTTAATACTTATTCAATATTTTTAAATACTTGTTCAACATTTTTAAATACTCGTTCAACATTTTTCATATACTCATTCAACATTTTTGAATACCTATTCAACATTTTTCAAATACTCGTTGAACATTTTTCATATAATCGTTCAACATTTTCTAATACGTATTCAACATTTTTCAAATACTTGTTCAACACTTTTAGTACTTATTCAACATTTTCAAATACTTGTTCAACATTTTTCAAATTCTTGTGCAACATTTTTCAAATGTGTTTTTGAAGAGTTTTTTTTGTAATATATATATTTAAAATATTTTAAAGTATAAAAAAAGTAAAAAAAAGAAAGCAAAAAATGAAAAAGAAAACGTGAAAAAAACGAAACAGGAAACATGCAGGTTCTTCCTGCGCGTGTGGGCCGGCCCATATGCTCGCTCGCTTCAGCGAGTCAGAAGGCTCGACTCGCTGAACGCGAGGAATAGTCGCGCCCTCTTTACCGAAAAAACTGAACACAAGCCATGCTCAGAGATGGGCAAGGCCACCGTCTATATGAAGCACCTATATAAAGGAGGATGGCATCATGGAAAAAAGATGAAGTTGGACACTCGCCGTAAACCGACAACAGAAGCCAAATCGATATACGACATCCCGCCCGGATCAACCACAGGACCCCAACGAGTTGCCTTCCAAATCCCCGGATATCATAGTGGTGTGACAGTGAGACTCGCACGAGCTCGGGTGGTTGTTGTACTACTTGTGTCGGTGTGTGGCTCCGGAGATGTGGCACCTTCGGCCTCCACGCATGTGCAAAGCCTCCCTCATGATCTTCTTGGTATTCTTCTTTGTCTTTGCATTCTTTCTCGCTTTCTGCGGCATGTTCACTCATCGAGTGTCTTTATTTTTTGACAAAAAGACAGAGCCAGTGCTTTTCATTGCGATTAGAAGAAGTGAATAGGTACAATACAAGATTAGAGAAGGGGGCTTGGGGTTAGAGACGCTCAAGTCTCATGGATGTGACTTCTTGCTTAGCCCCCACGGTCGGTACCAGACCCCCACTCGGAAACAAAGACCAGCTCAGGCTCCCCGGGACCTTGAAGCGAGTACACGATCCAGTTTTTGTGCCCATATTTGCAGTAAAACAACACGAAATAACTCATTTTCAAGCCTTGGGAAAGCACTTCCATCTACCAACACATTGCCGTACAAAACGTGTATATTCCACTCAAAATACAACTCACAAAGTCATAGGCTAGCTCTGGTCGTATACAATATGCTTGTACTCAATCATACCAGGTTGAATATACCAACATTACAAGCATACCATGTATAATAATATACTTTAGATGCATCTTGGGGTTGCTTATATTCGTCATTGAGAGGGAAAACAATATGTATACCCAAATGATAAGTGTCACACGTGTGGCACAAAGCAATCCCGCCCACACGCTCCCATTACCATCTATTTTGCCACATCAAACGGATGACATCAGCGGAATCTTTTGGATTTTTTAGACTTTAAAATGTTTTATCTCTTAAATGATAAATCCGATTAAAAATCCGTTTTCATCATTAAATCCGTCTCGACGGGATCTTTAAAACTAGATTCCATATTGATATGTTTCGACGACTTTTTTTTGGGCCAAAAGTTGTCATGATGTTACATTGAAGTTGCCATGGTGTTTACACTAAAATTGCCATGATATGTTTCATCTATTTTTTTCTTCTAGATTTAAAACTATCATTGTATTTCAACTACTTTTCACGGCAAATTTTATTAATTGACCATGGCAATTTTTAGTAATTAACCACGGCAAATTTAATTCATGGATCAAGGCAATTTTTAGTAATTCATGATGACAATTTTAGTTTATAGATCATGACAATTTTAGTATTTTAACCATGCCAATTCTAGTATTTTGACCATGGAAATTATTTTTTGTATGAACCATGGCAAATTTTTATGCATGTATCATGGCAAATTTAAGTAATTCACCATGGAAATTTTAGTTTCTGGTTCATGGCAAATTTGAGTCATTGACCATGCATTTTTAAAGTAACTGACGAAGAATTTCTTTTTAATTATGAACCATGTCAAAATTATTTCATGTATCGTGGCAAATTTTAGTAATTCACCATGACAAGTTTAGTTTCTTAATTTCTTTTTTTATAACATATCAAAATTTACTTTAAACGTAGAAGAAACGTAGTTGAAATATATCATGGCAACTTCAGTGTAAACAACATGGCAATTTCTGTGCAATAGACATGGCAACTTTTGACCACCAAAAAATATTGTCGAAACATATCGATATGGGATCTAGTTTTGAAGTTCTCGTCGCAACGGATTTAATGGTGAAAACGGATTTGTCATTTAAGTGATAAAACATTTTAAAGTGTGAAAAACTAAAAGATTCCTGCTGACATCATCTGTTTTTTGCGGAAAAAATAAAAAAGATGACGTGTCACAATGGGTGTCTAAAAGAGCGTGTGGCCCGACCTCCTCCAGCCCACACGTATGGCACTTATCAGGGTCCTATTTATATTTACAACACGGGTAATGATAATGTGCTCACAGTGTATCTTTTGTACTCCCTCTGTATTAAAATACAAAAAGTTTTTTGACACTATGAGTGTGTGAAAAAACGTCTTATATTTTGATACGGAGGGAGTCGATCTCAATACTACTACTCTTAATTATTTCTTATAGAAATTTCTGTACGAACAAAAATTAAGACATTGCGCTGTGACTGGGATGCTGTGCTTGTTTGAACTGAAGAAACAAAAGCCGTCGAGTACGATGCTTATCAGATATTTCTTTCAGATTCCTCTAGCGTTAGGACAAAAGGACATGTGTGGGAGTTGACCAACTAACATCTTAGCAGCCTCTTCTTTGGATTTTACTCTACATGTTGGTTTCTTTATAAGAAGTTGAACATTGCAATGATGTAAACTTGAGGCAACCGTCAGACTTTCAGGGCAAGAACTCGGGTCAAATTAAAGAAAAGATTGCTGTTATCATTGAGCAGATCCAAGTAGGCACTAAATTAATTACTACTGCTCAATAATGCCGACAGCTGCAAACGTACTATATGATGGCCAATGGCCGGCACTTGCAAAAGTACTCCAATCCATCTTTCTTACGAACCTGTGATGGTGCATTTTGAGTTGGACTCTCTTGTTGGAATTAACCACGATGTGTGGTACGTGTCCGGTTTGTACACGGACAACAATCATCTAGTAGTAGTAGGATTAGGACTTGTAGCCGGCTAGGTTAGCTTGTATTAGTCCTAGCTACTATATATACCTAAGGTATACCCTGTAAACCGTACCGTGAGTTGTGAAGTAATAGAATTCAAACAGGCTCGATACGAGCCTGTGGCAATACGCCGGTCTCGCGTGCGTGAGTTTCTCGAGAGTTTAGTACGCAGCCGTCTCGGCTATCTCGGCGAGTTGATAGCTAGCTTAAAGCTAATTAGCTAGCTTCACGTACAAGCTGTTAGAGTAATCTTGAGTTATGTAGAAGTACTGGTCTGGTTCATGTGGAAGTTTCGGTCCTAAGCTAGTTGTCCACGTGAGGAGAGTTAGTACTAGTTCTAGCTAGTTAGATTAGGTGTCCCAGTGTGCTAGCAGTGCGTCAAGTAGTAGGAGTCCGGTTAGGACTTGTATGTGTCCAGCGTGTTTAGGTAGTAGTTTCAATACGAGTAGGATTAGACTTGTGTTGGGTCGGTGGCTGCTTGCATATATATATGCACAGCCCCGTGCAAGTATTGTAACATGGTGAAGAAAAGGAGAAAATAAAAAGAGGAAAAAGAAAGGCACGAGCAAAAAGTTTTTGTGCGCATATCTGTCGTGATTTGATGTGATCGATCCTGAGGGCGAGTTCCTAACACAAGCTTCTCAAGGAATCAATCCACCTGTGTGCTAGCCTGCATGGTGTGGCTAGCTTTGCACTTTGGTACATCATGCATCTCCGCGTAAAGTATTTCGTCGGGTCGAGCCGGGTTGCTTAGTTCGTCGTCGTCGTCGTTGATCATCACCGTCGTCTGAAAGTACTCGGCGTCGGGTCTGGGCCAACATCTCTCCCACCCAAAACAATGGACGCAAGCCGTAATCTCTTGCTTGCACTTGTACTAGTCATCATCCCGTTGGCCTACTTCATCCTTTCGACGCGCCGTCAAGCTGGCCCCAGGCTGCCGCCGGGGCCATGGGCCCTCCCGGTGATTGGCCACTTGCACCACATGATGGGCAAGCTTCCGCACCACAGGATGCGCGACCTTGCCCGACGGCATGGCCCGCTGATGCTGCTCCGCCTCGGTGACCTGCCCGTCATGGTCGCTTCGTCGGCGGAGGCGGCCCGCGAGGTCATGAGGACACATGACGTGGCCTTCGCGACGCGCCCCATCAGCATGATCAAGCGGCTGACCCTTGTTGACGGCTCAGAGGGGCTCATCTTCGCGCCCTACGGCAGCGCCTAGAGGCAGCTCCGTAAGATTTGCACCGTGGAGCTGCTCAGCACCCGACGCGTGCAATCCTCGAGAGGTATCCGCGAGCAGGAAGTCCAGCGCCTCATCCAGGCGGTGTCGACGGCAACGGCAACACCGGGGGTGGTGGTGAACCTTAGCGCGCTACTGTCATCGTATGTCAATATGACTCGACAGTGCGTGCCATCATAGGGAGCCGGTTCAAGGAACAGGAGAAATTCCTTCGGCTAATGGGGGAAGGTATCGAGCTATTCTCAAGGCCCGGCTTGCCAGACCTCTATCCGTCGTCATGCTTAGCGATGCTCATCAGCCGAAAGCCATGCCTGATGAAGCAACACTACCAAGAAATGATGGGTTTCATGGAAACCGTCATCCAGGAGCACCAAGTGTCATCAGGAGCCATGGGTGACAAGGAGGAGGACTTGGTTGACGTGCTCTTGAGAATCCAGAAAGAAGATGACTCCTTGGAGTTCCCACTCACCACGCACACAATCAAAGCCGTGATGGCGGTAAGCTAGTTACGACTAACCACATGATGGTACTACTTCAATAATACATCTACATGGAATATATGTCACACACTGAAGAGGGTCCGACCATTGCTTGTAGGATTTGTTTGTTGCAGGTAGTGAGACATCATCAACGATGCTACAATGGGCCATGTCCGAGCTCCTGAAGAACCCGATGGTGATGCAAAAGGTGCAGGGGGAAGTCCGGCGAGTGCTCAATGAGCAAGCCAAAGTGACGGAGGAGAGCTTAAGGAATCTACACTACTTGTGCCTAGTCATCAAGGAGACTCTTCGGTTGCACCCATCGCTTCCACTTCTGCTACCACGGCAGTGCCGCTCGCCATGCCAGGTACTCGGGTTCAACGTGCCAGTGGGGGCTACAGTTCTTGTGAATGCTTGGGCCATCGGCAGGGATCCGATGCATTGGGACAAGCCAGAGTAGTTCACGCCAGAGAGGTTTGAGTTCAACACCGTTGACTTCAAGGGGGCAGACTTTGAGTACACACCATTTGGGGCGGGACGGAGGATGTGCCCCGGGATGACGTTTGGGCTTGCAAATGTGGAACTTGCGCTTGGTAGTCTCTTATACCACTTTGATTGGGAGTTGGCACACGGGATGACGCACTAGTAGAAAACAGGGCTTTCGTTCTAGTCGGATCGGAGCAATAGTCCCGGTCGCGTTACGAACCGGGACTAATGTGAGCATTAGTCCCGGTTCGAGCGGCTAGGACGCCGGCCGGGGCTCGGCAGGCATCAGTCCCGGTTCGATTGGGACCTTTAGTCCCGTTTGGAGAAACCAACCGGAACTAAAGGGGCCGATACTAAAGGTCTGTCTTTAGTCCCGGTTTTAGACCCCAACCGGGACTAAAAGTTTGCCTATATATACCCTCGCCCCTGCCCGCCCTTTCCTCTGTTTTTTGCTCATAGAAGGTGGGAGGTGTGTGCTAGTTTGTTTTTCCTTCCTATGCACAAGAGGTGTTCGATGAAATGCCTGAGAGCATGATGCCACTTGAGTTCACACAAAACAAACATGATATGAGGTGCCCGATCCACACTTAAGCTTTCTCCTCTTTCTTGCCCGAGCCACACTTAAGATTTCTCCTCTTTCTTGCCCGAGCCACACAATCCACACTTAAGATTTGTCTAGATTTGGCGGTGCACCAACTATTCAAGTGTTCTAAAAGGTTAGCAACTTTATCCTTTCATCTCTCATTACTAGTTTAGCTCATTTCATGCTCTAGAAGTAGAGTGATTTGTGGGTTTTGGTGGAGGAGTGTATGTGGGAGTTTATTTGATTTAGATGCAATTTGAGCTTAAATTAATTTCTTAGTTTGCAAATGTGTAGGGTGCCGTCCCGTCCCCGTCCCCGTCCTCACCACCGTCGATCGCCCGCGCCGATCTCGTCGCCAGCACCACCGTGGTGAGCCTATTGTTCTTATCTTTCAAAAAAAAAAATTCTTACTTGTATGATTTAGATAGTTACTTGTATAATTTTCTTACTTGTATTATTGTTTGTTATTATATAGTGCCATGGTTTTGATATCCGCCCCCGTCGGCTCTCGTCCGGTCTATGATTCGGATGTGGTATATTATCTTTTATAACTATTTGTTTCATTTAGTGTTTATGACAATTATGCCGACCAACTTGACACAGATATTTTTATCTAGGAGGTATGTGAACCGGAAATTCCAACCGACCCTCTTGTCGAGAGGTTAAATTTAGTTGAAAAAGAAAATAATTATTTGAAAGAAAAATTGAAAAGAATTGAAGAAGAGAAGATGAAATTGGAGTTGCATGTTGCCGATGTCGTCGATCTACACAAAATCCAGATGGATGCAATGCGTTTGAAGATTAGAAAGATTAGAAAATATGCCATTGATAAAGAGGCTTAGTATCATTATGCTGTTGGATCAATTGTTACCTTAGTTGGGATTTCGATCGCATTTGTTGTTGCATTTAAATGTTTTATATAGTTGTATGTTAGTTTCAATGTATGTTTTAGATGCTCTAGATAGTTGTATGTTGTTTTATGAGAACTATGTATGAACTTTATGTATTTATTTTTGCAGTAATAACATTTGATCACTACTGTACTTTGGTTTTAATGTGATGAACTTGTATTAATTTGGTCATTTCTTTATTCATGATGTTCTGTAATGGTTTTTGATATACTTAATTATATAATGTAGATGAACCGGCAATGGATGTACGGTGACCGACGCACTGCCGAGTACATTACGGGCCTGCAAAATTTTATCGGTGTGGCTCAGGCAAACAATGTGAATGGTTTTATGTGTTGTCCATGTGTTGTCTGTCGGAATGACAAGGATTACTCTTCCTCGAAAATCCTTCACACCCACCTGCTAAAGTCTGGTTTCATGCCCAGCTATAATTGTTGGACCAAGCACGGAGAAAGAGGGGTTATGATGGAAGACAATGAAGAAGAAGAGGATGATGACAACTATCCTATATTCCCTGAATACGGTGATACTGCAACGGGGGAAGCTGAAGATCAAGAGACACCAGATGTGCCCGCTGATGATCTTCGTCGGGCCATTGTTGATGCACAGAGAGAATGCGAAAGTGTGACGCCCTCTGCTCGACCGTGCACTAATCATACACGCAAACGTGCACGCTCGAGATCAGAGACGCACGGGAAGATATCACAACACAACTCTAAACTCAAATTTAAACATAAATCTCATATTACAAACCAGGGGTCACGAGGACCCGAATACATAAGTCATATACATAAATAATATCTGAGTACATACATAGTTAGTCAAGTTTGCCTTAAGAAGGCTAGCACAAACAGCGACACTGATCGAAAGGCGAAGGCCTCCTGCCTAGGGCCTCCAAACTACTCCTGGTCGGCTAGCTCAACCTAGTAGTACGTGCCTCCGGGACTCTCCTGGTAGTAGTCTCCTGTGGCGGCGTCTGGCTCCTGGGCTCCGTCGTCTGATTTCATCAAGTGGGTATGGGGGAAAAGATAGCAAAGCAACCGTGAGTACTCATCCAAAGTACTCGCAAGACTGACATCAGATCTATACTAATTATGCATCGGTATCAAAGGAATGGGGCTATATCTTTGGACTAAACTGCAGAATGCTGGAACAGAGGGGGGAGAAGCCTAGCCTATCGAAGACTAGCATCTTGAAGCATTTCTTGCAGCATCAGAAGAGAGTAGAGCAAAGTAATATATATATCAATCATAGTTTAGTAGAGCCCTGAGATCCTTTCTCGACTACCCAGCGAGAAAGTGATCCCGAGAGCAGTAGTAAATTAATATCGTGACAGTAACCATTTGTAGTTGTAGCAGATCAAGATACAACTCTGAGCGTCCTGTTACCGTGGATACGGCTATTCGAATAGATAACTTCCCTGCAGGGGTGCACTACTGTTACCCAACACGCTCGATCACATCTGGCCAGACACACTTGCTGGGTAATGCCCGGCCTCGGGTGATCAACACGACGCAGTCCCACCTAGGCTCAACAGAGAGGTCAGTACGCCGGTCTAAATCCTAAGCACGAAGGGGTCTTGGGCCATCGCCCTTCGCACTCCGGCACGTTGCGTGACTGGCCGGGGCCCAGGCGCGACACTGAATACACCAGTGACATAACCAACCCACCCCAACAATCAGCCCGCATCTCTGAGCTGTGACGTCTGAAGAGCTTTCGGCTGATACTACGACGTAGAGGGCCCCATTAAACCATTATCCCACGTGGTGGTAGTGCGTATAGGCACGTAGCCAACTCAGATCAAATACCCAAATCCGTTAATCATGTTTAGTAACTTGCAGAGACTAACAGGGTTCCTGTCGCTCCGACTTGGTACCACATGACGCGCGGGTGCTCTTGGAGCCGACCCGTCTTTAATGTTATTCTCTCGCATGCACCCTTGGGGCCAGCCCGACTTTAACAGTTTAAGTGTTGCAGTAATGTAAACAGTTCTGTGATCATCACCCAGAGTGATCACAGCCCGATAACAAGCATGGCATACGGACAAGGGTGATGGGCCACCGATGAAGCAGTAGCATAGCTAACTAAGCATTATGGGACAGCAGGTGGAGTATCAATATCAGACGACAAAAACAGGCTATGCATCAGAATAGGAGTTATCGGAACAGTAGCAGGGGCAATTCTAATGCAAGCATAAGAGAGAAGGGAATGGGTGATATCTGATGATCAAGGGGGTTTTGCTTGCCTGGAAGCTCAGCTGAAGGGGTCTGGTCGTCGGCGACGTCGTCGTACACGGCAGTGTCGTCGGCAGTCTCAGGGGCTATCGGGAGAGAAGGAGGGGGAAGAGACAATAAATACACGGCAATAATGCAACAGCGATGCATGACACGTCTAAATGATATGCAGAGGTGTTATACTGCCTATCTAAATGCATTAGATAATTTACGAATTTATTTTATTAAGGTTAGTCACTATTCATTTATCGAATACGGGCAAAATGTCTCATGTTCGATATGTTAGAGGGGTGTGGCAGGCATGTGGATAGGTTATTCAGATTCTACACATTTTTCTGATCGTTTTTCATATATAAATTCTTTTCATCCGAGTTATGGTTTAATTTATATGATTTTTTAAAGTTTTAATCATTTTCTGGAATTTCTGAATTTATTTAATTAGAATTATCCGAAACAGTACAGGATGACGTCAGCATGACGTAATGGTGACGTCAGCAGTCAACAGTCCGGTTGACCAGTCAAACCTGACCAATGGGACCCACTGGTCAGTGACTGATTTAATTAAGCCGAGTTTTATTTAACTGAATAACCTAATTAGCAGGTGGGCCCCATTAGTCAGTGACTAATTAACTAATTAATTTAATTAAATATTTAATTAACGTTTTATTTATCTAATAAATCGTTTTAATCTGGCGGGACCCACATGTCAGTGACATGGGGTGCCACGTCAGCGGTGGACCGGGTCAACGGGACCCGCGGACCCACCAGTCAGTGGCACAGGGGCCCCACACGTCAGGCCACGTCGGCGACGACCGGCGACGTCGCCGGAATCACGCCGGCGACCAAATTCAAGGCGGCGCGGCCTCGGGTGTCGTCGGAATTGGCGCACAGGGCACCGTTCGTCGCGTTTTTGGGCGCGTTCGAACGAGGGCGCCGAGCCGCGTCGATTGCCGGCGGTCGAAGCGGCGGAGGAAGCCGGAGGCGAGCGCTACGACGACGCCGGCGGCGAGGTTCTCGGGCGAGCTCGGGGATGTCGTTTGGAGAGGCCAAATCGAGCGGCGCTTGGTCCTAGCGGCAACTTCGCGCGCGCACGAGCCGTTTGGACCCACGCCCGTGACCAATGGGCCACCGGATGCTCGCCGGCGACGAGCTCTGCGGCGATGAGCTCGGGCGCGAAGGGGGGCGGCAGCTACGGCTCGAAATCAATGGCGAGAGGAGAGGGGAAACGGGGAGGAGCTCACTGTGACGCGGTAGGGGTGGCAGCGTGCTCGGGAAGGGCTCGATGTGGCCGGGGACGACGGTGAACGGCGGCGATGCAGAAGAGGAAGAAGAGGTCGTAGTGGTCGGCTCGGTGGCTCCCGTCTCGCTCCAGTCGATGCAGATGAAGGAGTCGAGGGTGGCGCGTCGATCCGGCACGGTGGAGCAGCGAGTAGGTGACGGTGGCTACGGGTTTTAGCGGCGGCCGGTCATGGCGGCGCCGGGTGAGGTGCGGGGAAGCGAGGGGAGGAAGAAAACGAGGCTAGGGCTCGCCAAGGGGGTCCGTGGGGATGCTCTTATCCGCCCAGAGGCCCTGTAGCGCCTCGCTGTCGACATCCGAGCGGCGGACGCGCGTGGACGGCGATGCCGCTGCGGCCATGGCGAGAGGTGGACGAAAGGCCTCGGCGGGCTGGGCCAGGCTGTACTGTTGGACTTAAGCCTAGTGCGCCAGTGATCTTCTGCCTTTTTCCTTTTCCATTTTCTGTTTTCTATTCTCACTTTTGTTTGCTAAATGTTTGGCTACCATATGGGTTTTGTAAAATGTGTTACTAGGCCCAATATTTACAGTGCAATTTTAGATACTACCAGAAATTGGTTTGAGCTAAAAGGGATTTCATTTGAATTTTAATTAAGTAAAAAGGTATTAAAGATTGCTGATTTGGTTCTGTTTTAAGATGTTAGGGTCATTTAACTAATTCAATTAATGCGGATTATATTTTTATAAATGCTTCTGGATTATTTGCATTATTATGAACATTTTAGTTTTCAAGTTTGAACAACTTTTATTTTCACTTTATATTTGAATTTCAATTTGATTTGGAATTTGAAGTGAGATATGATGCAAATGATGATCAAGCACTGTTAATCATGGTGACTTGGCATTATCAAAAGGTGATTACTGTAGCATTACATGGGGGGTGTTACAATTCTCCTCCTCTAAAAGAAATTCTCGTCCCGAGAATTAAGAGGTAGGCTGAAAGAGAGCGGGGTATTCTTCTTGGAGACGATCTTCGCGTTCCCAAGTGGCTTCATCTTCAGAATGATTCGACCACTGAACTTTAAGGAATTTGATTGTCTTCTGACGGGTTCGACGTTCAGCTTGATCAAGAATGCGGATCGGATACTCTTGATAAGAAAGACCCTCTTGTAGCTCAAGCATTTCATGATCCACTGCTCGGATAGGATCCTTGAAGCAGCGACGGAGTTGCGACACATGAAAGACATCATGCACTTGAGAAAGGTTCGGCGGCAATTCCAATTGATATGCCACTTCTCCTCGGCGAGCGAGAATACGGAACGGGCCAATGTAGAGAGGAGCTAACTTGCCTTTGATTCTGAAGCGGTGAGTGCCTTTCATTGGAGTGACACAAAGGTAAGCTTGTTCGCCAGGTTGATAGACCATTACCTGGTGTTTTCGATCATAGTTGCTCTTCTGACGAGACTGAGCAGTTTTCAAATGTTCACGGACAATGCGGACTTGTTCTTCAGCTTGCTGAATAATGTCCGGTCCAACGAGTGATCGTTCCCCAGTTTCTGACCAATTCAGAGGGGTTCGACACTTACGTCCATAGAGAACTTCGAATGGTGCCATCTTCAAACTAGCTCGATAGCTATTGTTGTAAGATAATTCAGCATACGGGGGAGATTCCTCCCATTTCTTACCGAATGAGATGACACAAGCTCGAAGCATATCTTCAAGCACTTGATTGACTCGTTCAACTTGTCCCTGGGACTGGGGGTGAAAAGCGGTGCTGAAGGACAGATGAGTTCCCATAGCTTCCTGGAAACTGTTCCAAAATCTGGAGGTAAAGAGGCTGCCACGATCTAAACTGATCTCCAACGGAACACCGTGGAGTGACACGATTCTGGAAACATATAAGTCTGCTAACTGACTAGCAGTGATCGTCTCCTTGACTGGCAGAAAGTGAGCAACCTTGGAGAATCGGTCAATGACGACAAAAATAGCATCATGACCCTTCTGTGATCTGGGAAATCCAGTAATGAAATCCATTTTGACTTTGTCCCATTTCCATTCAGGAATAGTAAGTGGTTGCAGAAGTCCAGCAGGCCTTTGATGTTCTGCTTTGATGCGACGGCAAATGTCACACTCAGCAACATAGCGAGCAATGTCTCGCTTCATATCAGGCCACCAGTATCTCTGTCAAATGTCCTGGTACATCTTGGTACTACCAGGATGAATTGAAAGAGGTGTATCATGAGCTTCTTTCATGACGCGCGGGGTCAGATCCAGATTTCTCCTTTCTAGGAACCACTAAGCTATTCTTGAAGAACAAGGTGCCATCAGTATCAACAGTGAAGAACGAGGGCTTTCCTCTTTTGAGATCGCGCTTAATTTTCTCGACCTCGGAGCCAGCTTTCTGTATATGCTTGATGAGGTCCTCGAGATCTGGTTCAACAACCAGGGTACTGAGATAACCCTTAGGAACAATGTGAAGGTTTAACTTGCGAAGCTCTTCGTGGAGAAGAGGTTGTGCTTGCTGAACCATGAGGTTGTTGCAATAAGACTTGCGGCTCAAAGCATCGGCCATTACATTAGCCTTGCCAGGGGTATAAGAGATATCCATGTCATAGTCGGCTATTGTCTCGAGCCATCTTTGTTGACGGAGATTCAAATCTGGTTGCGTATACAGATATTTCAGAATTTGGTGGTCCGTGTATATCTCGCAACGATTACCGAGAAGGTAATGTCGCCATAGCTTCAGAGCATAGATAACTGCTGCTAACTCGAGATCATGCGTGGGATAATTATCTTCGTGAGGACGCAACTGACGAGAGCCATAAGCAATTACTTTGCGCTCTTGCATTAGGACACAGCCTAATCCTTGACGGGATGCGTCGCAATATATCACAAAGTCCTTGCGAGTATCTGGGGGTGCTAGCACTGGGGCAGATGTCAACTTATCTTGAAGTGTCTGAAAACTTTCTTGGCATTTGTCTATCCACTCAAACTTAACGCCTTTGTGGAGCAGATTAGTCAGTGGCTTAGCAATTTTGGAGAAGTTCTCGACGAAACGGCGGCAATAGCTAGCAAGACCGAGAAAACTTCTGACTTGCTTGACATTCTTCGGGGGAGTCCAGTCAAGAATAGCCTGAACTCGTTCTGGGTTAACAGCAATGGTAACAGGGTTTTCTGACCGAGTTGTACACCGAGGTGTTTTCATAAACAGGGAATTATCACTGCGTAGATCATATAGATCAGAAGAAATACACAAGGAACAATTTCAAGAACGGCAAGTAACTCAAGGTATAACCAAAACATGACCAAGTCTGTGTTGGCAGGAAGTCAAGGATGTTGCCGATGATAACACAAATCAGCGAGGGGCAAGGATGGCATTGCTGTTATCAAAAGTGTCAAATGACAGTGTGAGAAGCATATAATAACTTGGAGAGAAAGGTTAAACATACCAATGGAAAAGAAAATATGATTATCCGATTAATCAGATCAATGGGAAGGATTAAGTGCGGATAATCCAGCTCTCCGGGTGGACGTGATTATGAGATCCTAGTGTCGGAGTTAGCAAAATCATTTAACCCGAAAGGAAGAGAAGTTCAGAACCCAGAGTATAGAAGAGGAATAAAAGATCCTAATCCCATCCATGTGCAACGTGGGCCCGTAAGCCACACAGCACTGTTAGTAAAATAGTTTTTGAATGTCTAGACTCAACTTCGCCAAGGAGTTGGAAGGGGGGCTTCCTACAGGCAGTCGGCTTTGATACCAACTTGTGACGCCCTCTGCTCGACCGTGCACTAATCATACACGCAAACGTGCACGCTCGAGATCAGAGACGCACGGGAAGATATCACAACACAACTCTAAACTCAAATTTCAACATAAATATCATATTACAAAACAGGGGTCACGAGGACCCGAATACATAAGTCATACACACAAATAATATTTGAGTACATACATAGTTAGTCAAGTTTGCTTTAAGAAGGCTAGCACAAACAGCGACACTGATCGAAAGGCGAAGGCCTCCTGCCTAGAGCCTCCAAACTACTCCTGGTCGGCTGGCTCAACCCAGTAGTACGTGCCTCCGGGACTCTCCTGGTAGTAGTCTCCTGTGGCGGCGTCTGGCTCCTGGGTTCCGTCGTCTGATTTCATCAAGTGGGTATGCGGGAAAAAGATAGCAAAGCAACCGTGAGTACTCATCCAAAGTACTCGCAAGACTGACATCAGATATATACTAATTATGCATCGGTATCAAAGGAATAGGGCTATATCTTTGGACTAAACTGCAGAATGCTGGAACAGAGGGGGGAGAAGCCTAGCCTATCGAAGACTAGCATCTTGAAGCATTTCTTGCAGCATCAGAAGACAGTAGAGCAAAGTAATATATATATCAATCATAGTTTAGTAGAGCCCTGAGATCCTTTCTCGACTACCCTGCGAGAAAGTGATCCCGAGAGCAGTAGTAACAGTTTAATATCGTGACAGTAACCATTTGTAGTTGTAGCAGATCAAGACACAACTCTGAGCGTCCTGTTACCGTGGACACGGCTATTCGAATAGATAACTTCCCTGCAGGGGTGCACTAGTGTTACCCAACACGCTCGATCACATCTGGCCGGACACACTTGCTGGGTAATGCCCAGCCTCGGGTGATCAACATGACGCAGTCCCACCTAGGCTCAGCAGAGAGGTCAGCACGCCGGTCTAAATCCTAAGCACGAAGGGGTCTTGGGCCATCGCCCTTCGCACTCCTGCACGTTGCGTGACTGGCCGAGGCCCAGACGCGACACTGAATACACTAGTGACGTAACCAGTCCACCCCAGCAATCAGCCCGCATCTCTGAGCTGTGACGTCTGAAGAGCTTTCGGCTGATACTACGACGTAGAGGGCCCCATTAAACCATTATCCCACGTGGTGGTAGTGCGTATAGGCACGTAGCCAACTCAGATCAAATACCCAAATCCGTTAATCGTGTTTAGTAACTCGCAGAGACTAACAGGGTTCCTGTCGCTCCGACTTGGTACCACATGACGCGCGGGTGCTCTTGGAGCCGACCCGTCTTTAATGTTATTCTCTCGCGGGCACCCTTGGGGCCAGCCCGACTTTAACAGTTTAAGTGTTGCAGTAATGTAAACAGTTCCGTGATCCTCACCCAGAGTGATCACGGCCCGATAACAAGCATGGCATACAGACAAGGGTGATGGGCCACCGATGAAGCAGTAGCATAGCTAACTAAGTATTATGGGACAGCAGGTGGAGTATCAATATCAGACGACAAAAACAGGCTATGCATCAGAATAGGAGTTATCGGAACAGTAGCAGGGGAAATTCTAATGCAAGCATAAGAGAGAAGGGAATGGGTCATATATGATGATCAAGGGGGTTTTGCTTGCCTGGAAGCTCAGCTGAAGGGGTCTGGTCGTCGGCGACGTCGTCGTACACGGCAGTGTCGTCGGCAGTCTCGGGGGCTATCGGGAGAGAAGGAGGGGGAAGAAACAATAAATACACGGCAATAATGCAACAGGGATGCATGCACGTCTAAATGATATGCAGAGGTGTTATACTGCCTATCTAAATGCATTAGATAATTTAGGAATTTATTTGGATTTATTTTATTAAGGTTAGTCACTATTCATTTATCGAATACGGGCAAAATGTCCCATGTTCGATATGTTAGAGGGGTGTGGCACGCATGTGAATAGGTTATTCAGATTCTACACATTTTTCTGATCGTTTTTCATATATAAATTATTTTCATCCGAGTTACGGTTTAATTTATATGATTTTTTAAAGTTTTAATCATTTTCTGGAATTTCTGAATTTATTTAATTAGAATTATCCGAAACAGTACAGGATGACGTCAGCATGACGTAATGGTGACGTCAGCAGTCAACAGTCCGGTTGACCAGTCAAACCTGACCACTGGGACCCACTGGTCAGCGACTGATTTAATTAAGCAGAGTTTTATTTAACTGAATAAGGTGGGCCCCATTAGTCAGTGACTAATTAACTAATTAATTTAATTAACAATTTAATTAACTAATAAATCGTTTTAATCTGGCGGGACCCACATGTCAGTGACATGGGGTGCCACGTCAGCGGTGGACCGGGTCAACGGGGCCCGCGGACCCACCAATCAGTGGCACAGGGGCCCCACACGTCAGGCCACGTCGGAGTCGACCGGCGACGTCGCCGGAATCACGCCGGCGACCATTCGCGGCGGCGTGGCCTCGGGTGTCGTCGGAATTCGCGCACAGGGCACCGTTCGCCGCGTTTTTGGGCGCGCTCGAACGAGGGCGCCGAGCCGCGTCGATTGCCGGTGGTCGGAGCGGCGGAGGTAGCCGGAGGCGAGCACTACGACGACGCCGGCGGCGAGGTTCTCGGGCGAGCTCGGGGACGTCGTTTGTAGAGGCCAAATCGAGCGGCGCTTGGTCCTAGCGGCAACTACGCGCGCGCACGAGCCGTTTGGACCCACGCGTGTGACCAATGGGCCACCGGATGCTCGCCGGCGACGAGCTCCGCGGCGATGAGCTCGGGCGCGAAGGGGGGCGACAGCTACGGCTCGAAATCAACGGCGAGAGGAGAGGGGAAACGGGGAGGAGCTCACTGCGACGCGGTAGGGGGTGGCAGCGTGCTCGGGGAGGGCTCGATGTGGCCGGGGACGACGGCGAACGACGGCGATGCAGAAGAGGAAGAAGAGGTCGTAGCGGTCGGCTCGGTGGCTCCCGTCTCACTCCAGTCGATGCAGATGAAGCAGTCGAGGGTGGCGCGTCGATCCGGCATGGTGGAGCGGCGAGTAGGTGACGGTGGCTACGGGTTTTAGCGGCGGCCGGTCATGGCGGCGTCGGGTGATGTGGGGGGAAGCGAGGGGAGGAAGAAAACAAGGCTAGGGCTCGCCAAGGGGGTCCGTGGGGATGCTCTTATCCGCCCAGAGGCCCTGTAGCGCCTCGCTGTCGACATCCGAGCGGCGGACGCGCGTGGACGGCGATGCCGCTGCGGCCATGGCGGGAGGTGGACGAAAGGCCTCGGCGGGCTGGGCCAGGCTGTACTGTTGGACTTAAGCCCAGTGCGCCAGTGATGTTCTGCCTTTTTCTTTTTCCATTTTCTGTTTTCTATTCTCACTTTTGTTTGCTAAATGTTTGGCTACCATATGGGTTTTGTAAAATGTGTTACTAGGCCCAATATTTACAGTGCAATTTTAGATACTACCAGAAATTGGTTTGAGCTAAAAGGGATTTCATTTGAATTTTAATTAAGTAAAAAGATATTAAAGATTGCTGATTTGGTTCTTTTTTAGGATGTTAGGGTCATTTAACTAATTCAATTAATGTGGATTATATTTTTATAAATGCTTCTGGATTATTTGCAATATTACGAACATTTTAGTTTTCAAGTTTGAACAACTTTTATTTTCACTTTATATTTGAATTTCAATTTGATTTGGAATTTGAAGTGAGATATGATGCAAATGATGATTAAGCACTGTTAATCATGGTGACTTGGCATTATCAAAAGGTGATTACTGTAGCTATTACATGGGGGGTGTTACAGAAAGTGAAAAGAAGAAGTTGAAGATCGAGCGCATGTTACAGGATCACAAAAAATTGTTGTACCCAAATGTAGGATCGAGGAGATAGGTCTAGAGGGGGGGGGGGTGAATAGACTCCTAACCAGCCAAATTAGCAGTTATTAATTTCTCTTGGAACTTAGGCAGATTTTGGCACAAGTTAAGATCACTCCAATACTTTCTACACATGCATATCTAGAGATTGAGTAGCGGAAATAGTAAAGCATGCAATAGTACGGAAAGTAAAGGGGTAGAGTATGGAAGATCAAACGCAATGAAGACACGGTGGTTTTTGGCATGGTTCCGATAGGTGGTGCTATCGTACGTCCACGTTGATGGAGACTTCAACCCACGAAGGGTAACGGTGGCGCGAGTCCACGGAGGGCTCCACCCACGAAGGGTCCACGAAGAAGCAACCTTATCTATTCCACCATGGCTTACGTCCACGAAGGACTAGCCTCACTCGGGGTAGATCTTCACGAAGTAGGCGATCTCCTTGCCCTTACAAACTCCTTGGTTCAACTCCACATCTAGTTGGAGGCTCCCTAGTGACACCTAACCAATCTAGGAGACACCACTCTCCAAAAGGTAATAGACGGTGTGTTGTTGATGAACTCCTTGCTCTTGTGCTTCAAATGATAGTCTTCCCAGCACTCAAACACTCCTCACAGATTTGGCTATGGTGGAAGAAGGATTTGAGTGGAAAGCAAATTGGGAAAGGCTAGAGATCAAGGTTCAAATGGTAGGAATGGAATATCTTGATCTCAACACATGAGTAGGTGGTTCTCTCTCAGAAAATGAATGGTGGAAGTGTAGGCACATTCTGATGGCTCTCCTTACTGAGAAGGATGGGGTGGAGGGGTATATATAGCCTCCACACAAAATCCAACCGTTACACACTTTTGACCCAACTCGGTGGCACCGAAACGATAATCTCGGTAGCACCGAACTGTGTAAAAGATATGAACTTTAGGAATCTCGGTGGGACCGATACGAACAACTCGGATGGACTGAAGTGCAATGGCTTAGGGCAATCCTCATCTCGGTGGCACCGATTGCATCAACTCGGTAGGACCGAAGTGAAGCAATAAGGCAACAGAGAGTTGGCAAGCCATCTCGGTGAGACCGATTTGCAAACTCGGTGAGACCGAAGTAAATGCAAACGATTACAGAGAGTTGGCAAGGCCATCTCGGTGAGACCGAGATCCATTTCGGTGGATCCGATTTGTTAGGGTTTGGCAGTGGCTATGTCTTGGATGAACTCGGTGGGGCCGGATTGGAAATTTCGGTGGGGCCGAGTTGGACTTTGGGTTTTGGACATATTTGGGTAGAGTGAGTGGTTGAGGGTTTAGGAATGTTGTCACTAAGCACTTTGAGCAAAAAGACCATTAAGCAACACCTCATCCCCTTTTAATAGTATTGGCTTTCCTATGGACTCAATGTGATCTTGGATCACTAAACCAAAAATGTAGAGTCTTGATCTTTGCCAATTCTTGTCCTTAGCATTTTGAAGGGGTTCCACGTCCTCTTGTCCACGCCACGCCATTGTTGAACTTGTCTGAAATTCACTAGATAAAAGCATTAGTCCAACAACATGTATGTTGGCATAAATTACCAAAACCACCAAGGGAGCAAATGTGCTTTCAATCTCCCCCTTTTTGGTAATTGATGACAACATACATCAAAGCTTTAAATAAAGATTTAGCAGAGGTATGTATGAAAGCTTTGAAGGAAACATGTAACATGCATGAGCTCCCCTGAACTCCCCCTGAAGATGCGCATACCATGATGATATCGCATGGGAAATATACATGCAACATGTATCTTGGCTATATGCATCAGAGCAATATATATATGTGACATTAGGGTATCCACATGTACAAGATTTTCTCCTTGCAAACAATATATACTTAGCAAGAGGTCAACCATGTACATGAGTGTGATGCATATACTTACCTTGAAGTTCTTGATCAAGTACCTGAAGAAATACACTTGAGAAAACAGGGTTAGATAACACAAGATAATTTCTTCAAGAAAAAGACACAAGATCAACAAGAAACCAAGATTGGGATGACATGTAGAAGAGAGTATCACTAGGTGAATACTTCTTTGAAGCAGACATGTCCCCAAAAGAAATAGTTGTCTCCCCTTAAAGAACTTCCTCTCCCCCTGAATCTGACATGGATATTGGGAGTAGGTAGGGTGAGAAAACTAGAACGGCCAAAGAACAAACTAATCACTAATCATGTTTCTCCCCTCTTAGAAACATGTAACATTCTCTCCTCTTGTAAGGTGCATCTTTTGTTTTGACTAGATAAGCTTAAGCTTTGATGTATTCCTCTCTCCCCCTTTGACATCAATTTCCAAGAAGGGTCTTCAAGGTTATTGATCAGGTGGGATTGGTCCTTGAGAAACACATGTAGATGCAAGTAGAGGATAAGAATCATCGAGTGGAGCTGGAGCAGAAAAACTCAGGGAAAATTTGACAGAAAATTCCTTAGAGCAGTCAAAATCGGTGACATCGAGTTGAGACAATTCGGTGGAACCGAGTTTGATGCAATGGAATATTTTGTCAACTCAGCTCACTAGGCAAGGAAATCTCACAAGCATTTGCAAAGAATTAACTGCGAAACTAACTAAAAGAGAAGAAACAGAAAAGAAGCAAAGAAACGTCTAGATGAAGTTTTTTTTTTAAAGAAACACTCTAGCTAGAAGAGAACAAGCAGAAGAAACACTAGAGAACTTCATCTAGATGGGTCGGCGACTAGGTCACCTATGTTAGAGTATTTTGACTTAGGAGTCAAGTGAGAGCACTTGATCATAGGTCATACTCATCATTTAAGCTCAAAATGGGGTTGCCATTTTTCCTTTAAGCTTTTCAATGTATTCACACCTTGTTGAGTTGCTTTAGCTCATGTCTTTGAGTAAAGTTTCTCTAAGATGTGAGAACTTACATTGGTATTTGGTGAAGTCCATCATGTAGTTGAACTTGAAATGGATGCTCGTGAATTGACGTTTGGAGCTATCCTATCATTTGTAGTTCATCTTCCTACATGGGTTAGATTTGCAAGGAACAACATGTGTATCCAAAATGACAAGAATGAAGCATAACTCAAATGTTGTCAAAGGATATGTTTAGGTTGTCTTGTTCCTTGTTACTCCATCAATTGTTGATACTCGGGTTATACAAGATTGCTCAAGATAAGAGTGTGATGCAATCTTGTGACATGAAGCTTGTCCAAGTACCTACAAAAAGTTAGATACCATACAAGGGAGCAAAATGTCCAAGATATAAAATGATCATGAAGGATATCATGGGTTAGTCAAGAATGCTCATGCCCTTGTATGCATCCACATGAACATCTAGTTCACATTTGAAGCATCAATGATGTTCAATTCACTTCTCAAGTGACAAAACACTTTCTCATCAAGTGGTTTGGTAAAGATGTCCTCCAATTGTTTGTCAGTACGAACATGTTTAAGGTCAATATCACCTTTCTCAACATGATCTCGAATGAAATGGTGACGAACCTCAATATGCTTAGTTCGAGAATGTTGCACGGGATTGTGTGCTATCTTAATAGCACTCTCATTGTCACAAAGTAATGGTACATGTCTCACATGCACACCATAATCTTTAAGAGTCTGTGTCATCCATAGTAATTGAGCACAACATGATCCCGCGGCAATGTATTCCGCTTCGGCAGTAGATAGAGATACGGAATTTTGTTTCTTGGAGGACCAAGACACAAGATATCTACCAAGAAATTGACATGTACCCGAAGTGGATTTTCTGTCAACCTTGTCTCCGGCATAGTCCGAATCGGAGTAGCCAACAAGATTGAAAAAAGATCCTTTGGGATACCATATGCCAAAGTTCGGTGTATGTATCAAGTATCTCACGATTCTTTTCACCGCCTTAAGGTGACACTCTTTTGGTGCCGCTTGGTATCGTGCACACATGCACACACTTAGCATAATGTCGGGTCGATAGGCACATAGATATAATAATGAGCCAATCATAGATCGGTAAACCTTTTGATCAACTGGTTTGCCATCCTTGGTCAAGTCAAGATGTCCACTCGTGGGCATGGGAGTTTTCATACCTTTACTCTCTTGCATGTTGAACTTTTTGAATAAGTCCTTGGTATACTTTGTTTGAGAGACAAAGGTACCTTCCCTAGTTTGCTTGATTTGCAAACCAAGAAAGAATTTGAGTTCACTCATCATAGACATCTCAAACTTCTCCGACATCAGCCTTCCAAACTTTTCACTGAAAGAGGGGTTAGTAGATCCAAAGATAATATCATCAACATAAATTTGCATACAAATAATTCTCCATTAACCCTCTTAGTGAACAAAGTTGAATCAATCTTCCCAATTTCAAAACCTTTTTCAAGAAGAAACTTTGTCAAGCATTTGTACCAAGCTCTAGGGGCTTGTTTAAGACCATACAGAGCTTTACGAAGTTTGTACACATGATTAGGTTTCTTGGGATTCTCAAAGCCGGGAGGTTGTTTAACATATACTTCCTCCTCAATTTCACCATTTAAGAAAGCACTTTTAATATCCATTTGATAAAGAGTGATATCATGGTGATTAGCATAAGCAAGTAAAATACGAATGGACTCAAGTCTTGCAACGGGGGCATAGGTCTCACCATAGTCCATACCTTCGACTTGTGTGTAACCTTGTGCTACGAGACGAGCCTTGTTGCGTACAACTTGTCCATCTTCATCTTGCTTATTCCGAAACACCCATTTGGTTCCCATGATGTTTTGCTCTTCCTTAGGCTTCTCAACCAATGTCCACACTTGGTTCCTCTCAAAGTTGTGTAGCTCTTCGTGCATTGCATTCACCCAATCGGGGTCCTTGAGAGCATGTTCTACCTTCAAGGGTTCAAAACTAGAGATAAAAGAGTAATGCTCACAAAAGTTAGCTAAACGAGATTTAGAGCGAGTAATTCTCCCGGTTTGGATATCTCCAAGTATTTGTTCGACGGGATGATCCTTGTCGATTCTTGCTCTAACTCGAGGTAGCTTTTTCTTGGGTTGTGGTGAGGCTTCCTCATCATCATCATCTTCTTCTTCTTCGTTGATGTTGTCGTTGTTTGCTTGTGGAGGTGGAGAGGGAGGTTGAGGTGGATCATCTTGTTGCACTTCCTCATTCCCATCGTCTTGACGTGTTCCACTTGTGGATGCCTCCATATCAACTTGTCGTTCACCTTGATGTGAAGTTGGGGCTTCCACTTGAATAGACGAGGTACTCTCCTTTACTTCCACGGGGCGAATCTTGCCAATGGGCAAGTCTTGGATTGCTTCCGATGGTTCTTTATCTCCTACATCAAGTGGCAATTGCTCGACTTGCGAGCCGTTAGTCTCATCAAACTTCACAACTACCGTCTCTTCAACTTTTCGAGTGAAGTTGTTGTAGACACGGTATGTGTGAGAGTTCGATCCATAACCAAGTAGGAAACCTTCATGAGATTTAGGAGCAAATTTTGAACGACGATGCTTATCAAGAATGTAACATTTTGAGCCAAATACTCGAAAGTATCCAACTTGTGGTTTGTTACCGGTGAGCAGTTCATACGCCGTTTTACCAAGAAGCTTGTGAAGATAGAGTCGGTTTGTTGCATGACAAGCTGTTTCAACTGCTTCTGCCCAATAATGTCTTGGCGTCTTGTATTCATCAAGCATTGTTCTTGCCATCTCAATGAGTGTACGGTTCTTCCTCTCAACAACTCCATTTTGTTGAGGCGTGTACGTAGCCAAGAACTCATGTGAAATACCCTCCTCATCAAGAAAGGTGTCCACATTGGCGTTCTTGAACTCCGTTCCGTTGTCACTCCGAACCTTCTTGATCTTCACTTCAAATTGATTTTGAGCTTTTCTTGCGAAGTTCTTGAAGATCTTTTGTACCTGCGATTTGTCATCAAGAAAGAACACCCATGTAAATCTGGAAAAATCATCAACAATGACTAAACCGAAAGAGTTACCACCAAGACTCTTATAGGCGTTGGGACCAAACAGATCCATATGAAGTAGCTCGAGTGGTCTCCTCGTGGTCATAATGTTCTTTACGGGATGGCTTCCTCCAACTTGTTTTCCTGCTTGGCAAGCACTACAAAGTCGATCTTTGTCAAATATAACATCTTTTACTCCAAGAATGTGATCTCCTTTAACAAGTTTATCAAGGTTACGCATACCAACATGTCCAAGTCTTCTATGCCATAACCAACCTTTAGAAGATTTTGCAATTAAACATGTACGAGGTTGGGCTCTCTTAGTGAAATCAACAATGTAAAGATCACCTCTACGAATGCCGGTAAAGACTATATTATGATTATCTTGGCGAAACACTTGGCAATCTACTTTGGTAAATAGAACATTAAAACCAAAATCGGCTAGTCTAGATACGTAAAGAAGATTGTAACCAAGAGATTCAACAAGCATAACATTTTGTATGGAGCTATCATTGGATATGGCCACCTTACCAAGGCCAAGTACCTTACCCTTGGAGTTGTCTCCAAAAGTCACATACTTGCGTGGACCATCATTTTTTGTAAGCTCACGAAACATGTCTCTATCTCCGGTCATGTGATCGGTACATCCACTATCGAGAATCCACTCTTTTCCTTCGGCCATATAATCTCGAAGATTTGCCATAAGACTGAGATTCCTCATGGTCTTCTCAAATTCAATATCAAAGTCTTCGTCTTCATCATAATAGCCGTGCTCAACATCATCATCATGCATGTGATTAACAGATTCATTAGTTTCATGATCATGACAATGTTCAAGTTTATGAATTCTAACAGTTTCCATGATAATATTGCTAATAGTTCTAACATCTCCTTTGGCACGCATGAGATCACGAAGCTCAAACAAGCAATCATCAAACTTAGGATCATTAGGACTCATCTTGTGAAATGCAACAGCCTTATGAAGAATCTTATCAAGACTCTTTAGAGAATAATCGGGATATCGCTTTTCTAAATCATGCCATAGAGTATAAGCACATGCAAAGTTTCGCATACAACCAAGCACAATCTTAGGTAATCCTCTAATGATAAGATTGACGGTTCTAAGATTACGAAGCATGTCAATTTCCTCTTCATGAGTAGGATGCAAGGGATCAATAGGGGGCACATAAGGATTATGAATATACTTGCTCAAGTTATACTCATCAAAGATATCAAGCATTTCATCCCTCCAAAAGTTGTAATACTCCCCATTGAGAATAGGCACTCTACGTCTAATACTCCCGAACGTAGACATATCCATCTCCCTCCAATGGTGATGAAACCAAAGCAATGGAGACCAAAGCTCTGATACCAATTATAGGATCGAGGAGATAGGTCTAGAGGGGGGGTGAATAGACTCCTAACCAGCCAAATTAGCAGTTATTAATTTCTCTTGGAACTTAGGCAGATTTTGGCACAAGTTAAGATCACTCCAATACTTTCTACACATGCATATCTAGAGATTGAGCAGCGGAAATAGTAAAGCATGCAATAGTACGGAAAGTAAAGGGGTAGAGTATGGAAGATCAAACGCAATGAAGACACGGTGGTTTTTGGCGTGGTTCCGATAGGTGGTGCTATCGTACGTCCACGTTGATGGAGACTTCAACCCACGAAGGGTAACGGCTGCGCGAGTCCACGGAGGGCTCCACCCACGAAGGGTCCACGAAGAAGCAACCTTGTCTATTCCACCATGGCTTACGTCCACGAAGGACTAGCCTCACTCGGGGTAGATCTTCACGAAGTAGGCGATCTCCTTGCCCTTACAAACTCCTTGGTTCAACTCCACATCTGGTTGGAGGCTCCCAAGTGACACCTAACCAATCTAGGAGACACCACTCTCCAAAAGGTAATAGACGGTGTGTTGTTGATGAACTCCTTGCTCTTGTGCTTCAAATGATAGTCTTCCCAGCACTCAAACACTCCTCACAGATTTGGCTATGGTGGAAGAAAGATTTGAGTGGAAAGCAACTTGGGAAAGGCTAGAGATCAAGGTTCAAATGGTAGGAATGGAATATCTTGATCTCAACACATGAGTAGGTGGTTCTCTCTCAAAAAATGAATGGTGGAAGTGTAGGCACGTTCTGATGGCTCTCCTTACTGAGAAGGATGGGGTGGAGGGGTATATATAGCCTCCACACAAAATCCAACCGTTACACACTTTTGACCCAACTCGGTGGCACCGAAACGATAATCTCGGTAGCACCAAACTGTGTAAAAGATATGAACTTTAGGAATCTCGGTGGGACCGATAAGAACAACTCGGATGGACCGAAGTGCAATGGCTTAGGGCAATCCTCATCTCGGTGGCACCGATTGCATCAACTCGGTAGGACCGAAGTGAAGCAATAAGGCAACAGAGAGTTGGCAAGCCATCTCGGTGAGACCGATTTGCAAACTCGGTGAAACCGAAGTAAATGCAAACGATTACAGAGAGTTGGCAAGGCCATCTCGGTGAGACCGAGATCCATTTCGGTGGATCCGATTTGTTAGGGTTTGGCAGTGGCTAAGTCTTGGATGAACTCGGTGGGGCCGGATTGGAAATTTCGGTGGGGCCGAGTTGGACTTTGGGTTTTGGACATATTTGGGTAGAGTGAGTGGTTGAGGGTTTAGGAATGCTGTCACTAAGCACTTTGAGCAAAAAGACCATTAAGCAACACCTCATCCCCTTTTAATAGTATTGGCTTTCCTATGGACTCAATGTGATCTTGGATCACTAAACCAAAAATGTAGAGTCTTTATCTTTGCCAATTCTTGTCCTTAGCATTTTGAAGGGGTTCCACGTCCTCTTGTCCACGCCACGCCATTGTTGAACTTGTCTGAAATTCACTAGATAAAAGCATTAGTCCAACAACATGTATGTTGGCATAAATTACCAAAACCACCAAGGGAGCAAATGTGCTTTCATCAAATTGCGAAGATGGCAACACAAAGCTCGGTACCACACTGGAATTGCTGCAATGGAAGGCAGAGAATGGTTTATCTGACAAGGGATTTGAGAAGTTACTCAAAATAATGAAGAAGAAGCTTCCAAAGGATAACGAATTGCCTGACAGTACGTACGAAGCAAAGAAGGTTCTCTGCCCTCTAGGATTAGAGGTGCAGAAGATACATGCATGCCCTAATGACTGCATCCTCTACCGCGGTGAGGAGTACAAGAATTTGAATGCATGCCCGGTATGCGGTACATTGCGGTATAAGATCAGACGAGATGACCCTGGTGATGTTGAGGGCGAGCGCCCCAAGAAGAGGGTTCCTGCCAAGGTGATGTGGTATGCTCCTATAATACCACGGTTGAAACGTCTGTTCAGAAACAAAGAGCATGCCAAGTTGTTGCGATGGCACAAAGAAGACCGTAAGAAAGACGGGATGTTGAGAGTACCCGCTGATGGGTCGCAGTGGAGAAAAATCGAGAGAGAGTTCCCGGAGTTTGCAGATGACGCAAGGAACTTATGGTTTGGTATAAGTACAGATGGCATGAATCCTTTTGGGGAGCAGAGCAGCAGTCATAGCACCTGGCCTGTGACTCTATGTATCTATAACCTTCCTCCTTGGTTGTGCATGAAGCGGAAGTTCATTATGATGCCAGTGCTCATCCAAGGCCATAAGCAACCCGGGAACGACATTGATGTGTACCTAAGGCCATTAGTTGAAGAACTTTTACAGCCGTGGGATATAAAAGGTGTACGTGTGTGGGATGAGCACAAACAGCAGGAATTTGACCTATGAGCGTTGCTGTTTGTAACCATCAATGATTGGCCTGCTCTTAGTAACATTTCAGGACAGACAAACAAGGGATACAATGCATGCACGCACTGTTGAGATGAGACTGAAAATATATATTTGGATAAATGTAAGAAGAATGTGTACCCGGGACATCGTTGATTTCTTCCGATCAAGCATCCCTTAAGAAAGAAAGGCAAGCATTTCAAAGGTGAGACAGAACACCGGAAGAAGCCTGCCCACCGTACTGGTGATGATATATTTGATATGGTCAAGGATTTAAAAGTAATCTTTGGAAAGGGTCCTGGCGGTCAATCTGTTCCGAATGACGCTAACGGACACGCACCCATGTGGAAGAAGAAATCTATATTTTGGGAGCTACCCTATTGGAAAGTCCTAGAGGTCCGCTCTACAATCGACGTGATGCACGTGACGAAGAATCTTTGCGTGAACTTGCTAGGCTTCTTGGGCGTGTATGGGAAGACAAAAGATACACCGGAGGCACGGGAGGACCAGCAACGTATGCACGAAAAAGACGGCATGCATCCAAAGCAGTATCAAGGTCCTGCCAGCTACGCTCTTACCAAAGCAGAGAAGGAAATCTTTTTTGAATGCCTGGTCAGTATCAAGGTCCAGTATGGCTTCTCGTCGAATATAAAGGGAATAATAAATATGGCAGAGAAAAAATTCCAAAACCTAAAGTCTCATGACTGCCACATGATTATGACACAATTGCTTCCGGTTGCATTGAGGGGGCTTCTACCAGAAAATGTTCGATTAGCCATTGTGAAGCTATGTGCATTCCTCAATGCAATTTCTCAGAAGGTAACCGATCCAGAAATCCTACCAAGGTTACAAAATGATTTGGTCCAATGTCTTGTCAGTTTCGAGTTGGTGTTCCCACCATCCTTCTTCAATATTATGACGCACGTCCTAGTTCACCTAGTCGAAGAGATTGCCATTCCGGGTCCTGTATTTCTACACAATATGTTCCCCTTTGAGAGGTTCATGGGAGTCTTAAAGAAATATGTTCATAACCGTGCTAGGCCAGAAGGAAGCATCTCCAAGGGCTATGGAACAGAGGAGGTTATTGAGTTTTGTGTTGACTTTATTCCTGACCTTAAGCCAATTGGTGTTCCTCAATCGCGGCATGAGGGGAGACTGAGTGGAAAAGGCACGCTAGGACCGAAAGCAATAATATGTAGGAACGGACATTCTTTCACTCAAGCACACTACACGGTTCTACAAAATTCTACCTTGGTGGCCCCGTATATCAATGAACACAAGAATATTGTACGCTCCCAACACCCGGGGCAGTGTGACGACTGGATTACACGTGCACACATGGTGACTTTCGGCGGTTGGTTGCAAACACATCTCATGAATAACACCATTTTTGTAGATCAGCTGTACTTGTTGGGCAGGACACCATCTTCGACTGTATTGACTTTCCAAGGGTACGAGATAAATGGGAATACATTTTACACGATCGCCCAAGATAAAAAGAGCACCAACCAAAACAGTGGTGTCCGCTTTGATGCAACAAACACCAATAGGGAAAAGGACACATATTATGGTTATATAGAGGAGATATGGGAACTTGACTATGGACGTGATTTTAAGGTCCCTTTGTTTCGGTGTAAATGGGTCAATCTGACAGGAGGCGGGGTAAAGGTAGACCCGCAGTACGGAATAACAACAGTGGATCTCAACAATCTTGGGTACACAGACGAACCATTCGTCCTAGCCAATGATGTGGCGCAGGTTTTCTATGTGAAGGACATGTCTACCAAACCGAGAAAAAGAAAAGATAAGGAAGCGAATACATCATACGATAAGCCAAAGCGCCACATAGTTCTTTCAGGGAAAAGAAACATCGTGGGAGTGGAGGACAAGACAGACACGTCAGAAGATTATGAAAAGTTTCATGAAATTCCTCCCTTCACAGTGAAGACTGACCCAAGTATCCTGTTAAATGATGAAGATTCTCCATGGTTACGGCACAATAATAAGCAAGGGACACACGCGAAGAAAAAGTTTTATACCCCAAGATCCCACTCTGAGATGTGACCGGCTTCACCGTCATCTTTGTAAGAGTTAGGGTATATATGTGTTTTGGGTGTCCTAGGTGGACTCCGGAGCGTCGGAATTGAACCAAAAAGGTAGGGCATTTTGGCATTTGAAACATGATTTTTGAATAATTATTTATTAAGTTATGAATTTTCAATTATTCCTGTCCTTTTAGTATTTTAATTATACAGAGGAGTTAATCAATGCAATTATGTCCAAACAAAATATGAATGTCTTCTGAGCATTCCAGATAAGCCGCATCATTCATATAAGCATTCACTCTAGCAAGCATTCTAGCAATCAAAATATAATCAATGAATAAAGCAATAAAGAAAACAATAAGAAAAAGCAAATACAAAGCAAAACAAAACTTCAAGGAAATCCAAATAAAAACTCCTAAGGGAACTGTAGGACTTAACTACAAATAACAAAATAGTTTTTGTCCTAAATAAAACTTAGCAGCAAAGAAAAATACTAAACTAATAACTTAACAGAAAAGAAAATATAACATTATTAAGTTAACAAAAAGTATTTTATAATATTCTTCAATAGCAAAAAGAATCAACTAAAATTTTCATACAGTATTTTTTGTTAAAAACTTTAATAGCAAAAAGAATTAAATCAAAACTAGGCATGTTTAATAGAAAAAAGAATTAAATCAAAAGTTTTTGAATCTGTTTAAAACAAAACTAAAATAATTTGGATGTTTAGTCCCGGTTGGTGGCTCCAACCTTGACTAAAGGCCTAGCCCATTCGCGCCCTTTCGGCCGCCGCCAAAATAAGCTTTAGTCCCGGTTGGAGGCACCAACCGGGACTAAAGACCCTTTAGTCCCGGTTGGTGCCACCAACCGGGACTAAAGGCCTGGCGGTATTTAAACCGCCCCTTCTCCTCCCCCAATCTTCCTCCATTCCCTCGCCCGATCGACCGCGCCCTCGACGCGTCCGCTAGCTCCCGCCGCCAGCCTCCACGCGACGCCGTCAGGCTGCCCGCCGCTCTCCTCCACGCGCCGGCGACGTCAGGCTGCCCGCCGCCGCTCCTCCACGCGCGCGTGCCCCCTCGACGTCGCCGCTCTCCTCCACGCGCCGCGCGCCCGAGCCCGTGCCGGCCCTCCTCCACGCGCGCGCCGTCAGGCTGCCCGAGCCCGCGCCGGCGCTCCTCCACGCGCGCGCCGTCAGGCTGCCCTGACGTCCGGCGTCCAGGTTCGCCTCTCCGTCCCTCAAGCATTTGCTTTTAGTTACCTACATTTTTGCTAAGTCCCCGAGATTCCAAATATCATATTGCATTCTTTTGGTGTGTGTGTAACTTTGTGCATGTTGGTCCTATGAACATGATTTATATATGTAAAATGTGCTACTCTTCGTGCTCTACATGATGGTGTCATTTGCATGCATAATAGAGTTCATCTTGATGTGTTAATCTATGTTGCAAAAGTGCATCCTGATGTTAAGTCTGAAAAACAGCTTATCTCATGGTTGTATATTGCCTTGATGATTCCCATGAACCTGTTGCTCCTATGTTTATGCCATGTTGTAATATTTGGGCTCCATGATATGTACATGAACCTTTTGATGCCATCATTTTAACTCTGCTCATGCATATGCCCAGTTTTTCACTAAGTCATGATCTGTTTCAGAATGTTGCATTTTGCATGGATCATAGTCAATTAATCATGATGTTTATGAACCTGGACCATAAAGATGAATTGAAGCATGTCATCTCTACTTTAAGTGCATATCAAGTTTGTGCCCGTATAGTTCCTGTATCATGTTGTTTTGATTTACAGGATTTGTGGTGTTGCATCTCCGTGGAGTGATCGTCGACGTTGGAGCTGTTGGTCCACGATCGTCCCTCCGCTGATCGACTACATCCTCTACATCCGAGGGTGAGCTACAATTCCTAATTTGTTTTCATAGGAATTTGTTCTCGGCGACGATGCCCGGCCCGCATCCTCGTCGTTGACTCGGCGGCGACAACCAGTTTGAGAAGCGCCATGTCCGGGACTGGGCTCCGCCGGGCTGGCACTGGGAGGTGCTACCTTCCGGGGCGCGCAGCTTGGTGAGGAATTGGGGTCTCGTCGTCGACCCGGAGCTTCTTTGGTGGCGGTCGCGTGGGCCACTATCGGTGCAGAGGGAGCCGGCCCCCGAGAGGGTGGTACGTCGCCGTGTCAGGGAGGAGGACGAGCATGTCCGTCGCTACATGGTTGCGTTGGACGACAGCTTCTCCAATACCTGGCAGTTTCTTCAGGGATCTCACCCGAGCTATGATCCTATGATGGTTCCTTCTCTTTGGGTGTTCACCGCCCGCGGCTCAGGAACCAGGAGTCGACGTCCAGTTTGATTGGGAGAGATGTTTAGTGATATTATGTGATATTATTGTTGCATTAACTGGATTATTCGAGATGTATTAGTGATATTATATGATAATATTATTGCATTAACTAGATTATTCGAGATGTATTAGTGATACAATGTGAATTTGTTTTAATAATTTGTTTATAGCATTGAAATAACTTGCAAGTCTTTGCAGAAACTATGGAACACGGCAGAGACGAAGAACAAGAAGACATGTTGGGGGCAATAATCCGCGACGGAGATGATGATATCACCTCACAGTTTCTGAACGACTCCGGTGAGGGAATAGAGGGAGGAGATGACGGCTCCGGTGAGGGAATGGAGGGAGAAGATGACGGCTCCGGTGTTGGAACCTTAATTATTATATACATATATTAATTAAGCCTCTGCTGACTAGATGCATTAATTGATTTGTATATACATATATTAACGCTTCCTTCTTCTTTTAGCCCTCCGGACCGAGCCAATCTTCTATAAAGAAACGAGGCCCAAAAAAAAGGTTGGGCGAAAATGAAAGGTTCAAGATCGAAGAAGTCCGTGAAGATGGCAAACCGATTGGTCCCGCGCGGAATGCAAACTGATTTGTAAGTCAGTGCGGAGTTATTGTTAGGGACAGCATCCCGATCACCATTCGAGAATGGAATAAGCCAAAGGCGGATGGAGTTACTTATGTCGACGATAGATCCAAAGAAACGCTTTGGATACGCTCATGACAAATTTCACCCTACCGCCAGAGGTGGATCCAAATAACAAAGTTATAGAGCCAAAAGTCAAGGCGTGGGCTCTTAAGAAGATGGCCGCACAATTCTGCAATTGGAAGAAAAGATTGCACCAAGACTATGTCCTGAAAGACAAGACTCCAACATTCACCGGAGCATATGAGAAGATAAAAGATCACTGGGACGCATTTGTGGAGTACAAGACATCGGATGAAGCTAAGAAAAGGTCAAAAATAAATAAGCAAAATGCTGCAAAGAAGGAATATCACCATGTTATGGGGTCAGGTGGCTACAAGGTTGCCAGGCCTAAGTGGGAGAAAACTGAGAATGACCTGATTAATAAAGGGATCGATCCAGAGACATTGGAGTGGGCCGAACGGGTAAAGCTTGGTTCTACGGGCATGGGGGAAAGTTGGACCCAGAAACAGGGAAGTGTATTTTTACAAAAGATCAACTTGCAACACCCCTCAAAGCCCTTAAAGCTGCAATGAAGGACGTGCATGACGGGAAGTTCAATCCCGACAGAGAGAACGACGAGCTGACACGCGCCCTCGGGAATGCTGAACACAGTGGACGAACACGAGGCACATCAGGCTCCGTTCTGTGGAAGATTGGGTTTCCCGACTGCAGTGAGAATTATAGAAGCCGAGGGAGAACAAAGAAACAGCATGCAGACCAAATGCAGAAGATAGAAGAAAAATTAGAGCAGCAGCAGGAGCAAATAGAGGCACTTACCAGCCAGCAAGCTACCGACCCATCTCAGCGGCACGAAGATCCTGCATTCGATACTGCCGGCCCATCATCTCAGCGGAAAAGCAGCGTGGCTTCCACGGAGCTCGTTCGGCCCATAGATGATATCACGGCTCCTCGCTACCCCGTGGATGATATCACGCAGAGGAAAAATTGTGAGCTACATGTGAAATGCATGAACATATCCGTGAAGGTGGCGGTCGGCTTTGCCTTACCTCCTGGTAATGGAACTTACCATTGCTCTCGGATTCCAGATGGCTATGCTGTTGTCGGGGTGGATGAAGTTATCAAGGGATTTGAGCAGCTGGAGCTTGACTTCCCTACAGGTGAAGGGGAGACTGAACTAGGAGATGCCAGAAAAACTACCATTCTATGGAAAAAGGAACACATCGTGCTTCCACATTGGACGCCAAGGCTATCGACTCCTCAGAGTAGCAATCCAGCTCTATCTCCGTCGCCTCAGCCGTCTCCGCCGCCTCAGCAGACTCTGCCGCCTCAGCCGTCTCCGCCGCGTCAGCAAACTCCGCCACCTCAGCACCGGGTGGATAAGCGGAAGAGCAGGTACAAGGTACATCGTCAAGGAGGCTCCTGCCAAGTTACCATACGAAATGAGTGATGAGGAAGTCAAGAAGCTCGTGGATGACGATGTGAAACGCCAGCTTACACCGAAACGGCCCGAGCCAAAGGAGAAAATAGATCCGACAAAAGCGAAGCAGTTTCTGAAAAACCTTACGCGATCACCACCGCCTCCGCTGCCATCAAACTATGACCGCTCTATTATGAAGTCACATAAACAGCAGCGGTCGGGAAGTAGTAGTAGTGCAAGGGGGAAAACAATTCCCTAGCTCGGAGAACAGAAAAACCAATCGTGGCCCCCGCTCAACGTGTTTTCCGATAAGGATTATGATCCGGAGGTAGCGGCCACTCTTGCTCAATTCTTAAGCGGGGTAGAGTTCTCCACGGCTGAGTTAGCATACAGATACCAGCACGGGAAGCCTCTCGTCAGACCTGAGAAGGAATGGCTTCTACCAACACAAATGCGAAGATTGCATGAGTGGTACATGAAAGCCTCAAAGGAAGGGAAAGACTCACTCATGGTGGGAATTAAAAATGAGCATTACTTCAGTGGAGACGAGGAGATGTTCATTGAATTTGAGGAATTATTTCAGTTATACAATCAAGACGCCCTCGACAAATCTATCATCAGTTGCTATTGTCTGTAAGTATTATTTCTGTAATTAAGTTTCTAGCTCAGCTCGTTCATTGCATGTATAATTATCCTCACTATATTATGCAGAATGAAGATCCTCGAATGAAAAAGAGGACAAATCTATGACATTGGGTTCATTAACCCAAATAACATACATGAATATACGGTACAAAACAACGCCAAGGAAACAGAAGATAACTTGCTAAAGGCGTTAATTAAACAACAAACTAAAAGGGAAATACTATTTCCTTACAACTTCAAGTGAGTGTTACTGTCTTGTACACATTCTGTTTCGCTTACTCGATGTTAAGTGTAATTGATGAGTTATGCGTGCGCAGGTTCCACTTTATTCTGTCAGTCATTCAGTTTGACACAGGAAAAGTACTTGTCATGGACTCGAAACGTAAAGACCCTAAGATGTGGGCGGACCTGAGTGAAATGCTCCAGAGGTAATTTCAATCATTATCGCACTATATCGGCAACTTTCGTTCATTTCTTGATATCAAGTAATTAATAACTCCTTTATTCATTTTCTTTGCCGGGCAGGGTTTGGAAACGGTTCACCAAGAAGGTTAGGGGTGAATGGAAAGAGGAGCTGCAATTTCGACAACTCAATGTAAGTAGTACTAGCTAGGTCCGCGCATCTCTTTGATTCTAGCTAGTTTCAATACCATTATCATGCTTGATTATTATTTTGATTGAACTCTATTCTCGTAAAGTGCTCGAGGCAGGGAGACGGGAATAATTTATGTGGATACTACGTTTGCGAGTTCATTCGCCGGACGACCTGTGAGAAGGGCAGAATTTTACAACAACTTGAAGTACATAAACAATATTCACAATTTTATTTTATTATCAATTGTGTTGAGTTTCATTCATATATATTGACCACCTTCTTTAAATTATATCCAACGGATGCGGGACGATCTCCTACCAAAGGATCGCGTATGAGCAATTCAAGAGGAATTGCCGGGATTCTTACTTGAAGAGGTCATATGTAAAACCGGAGAATACCATCGGGAATTGGTAGGGGATTTTGGTAATTAGATATTAGGGATCGTAAGAGATATTATATTGTATATATGCATGAACGTGTACTATATGTAGTAGCGTCGAATATATATACGAAAACTTGTTGTTCGACCAAGCACGGAGAAAGAGATCACTTCTCTATATTCATGACGATGTTGTGTAATGGTTCCTTCATTGCTATATGTAGTAGCGTCGAGTTGAATGGAAAATATAAAATGAAAATGAAAACACTACATGAAAAAGAATTGAATGGTAAACACAAAAAGAAAAAGGAAACACAAAATAAAACCCCTAAACCCTCCAAAACCCTAAACCCCTACAAAACCCTAAACCCCATCTCCTGACGCGTGGCGGCCTTTAGTCCCGGTTGGTGTTACCAACCGGGACTAAAGGTCCACCTGCCTGAGCGCTACGCAGCGCCCACGTGAAGCCTCTTTAGTCCCGGTTGGTGTTACCAACCGGGACTAAAGGTCCTCCTGCCTGAGCGCTACGCAGCGGCCACGTGGAGCCCCTTTAGTCCCGGTTCGTAACACAACCGGGACTAAAAAGGGGGGCCTTTAGTCCCGATTCCTTAGTCCCTGTTGCCCAACCGGGACTAAATGCCCTTACGAACCGGGACTAATGTCCATTTTTCTACTAGTGGCGGCGGCGGACCTGGATATGACAGAGGTCGTCACAGTCACCTCACGGCGGAAACATGACCTTCTGGTCGTTCCCGTGGTTCGCGGGCCGATATAACCAGCCCACTACTCATCAGCGTATGTTAAACCATCATTGCTAGCAGCCTTTGTCAGTTGTTTGCCCTTGTTTATCTTATGGTCATTTTTGTGGGTTTACCAAACCAATGTGCATACAGTGATCACAGGGAAGATATCCAATTTTATTTACATTTTATATTTAGACTTAGTGATCAAGTTTGATCATCCTCTGCTCTCCAAAATGCCTACTCAACTTCTGTATTAATTTTGCCTTCAATATCAAACCAATATAAGTAGAAAGCGACATGTAGGTCTAACCGAAAAGCACTCGACAGGAGACGGACGCGCGACTCGCTCACAGAGGTGCCAATGCAAAACACTAGTCGCGCCCCATCTCCTCACCTCGTTGGCCACCTCGCCGCCGCCGGAGAAAACTAGCGCAAAGCCTAACCGACCGATGGCGTGCAAGTCGATGGAGGTAGGCCGCCCGGACGGGCAGCCCCAGGACATCTCGGCGGTGAGCACCGTCCACATGCCAAAAGCATGTGTAGTCCTCTCCGTGTGCATACATAGCTGCCACTACCCACTAGGTTCATTGTTTGATCCTTTTCGTGGACAACCGCATCAATTTCTAGCTAACACCAGCAAGGTTGACCAGTGGTGCGTATCCATTCACACCTTTATACGCACCAAACACATAAACGGCTTGATTCAATTCTTGGTAGAGCCATCTCTTTATATTTCTTTTCTTTGGATCAAAATTGTAGACGCCATCACGCCTGCAAATAACCGCAGTCCAGCTCTCTAAAGGATTTACCTATGAACTCTTCAAATTAGCCAACTTGGTCCTCTTCTAAAGGATGATTTGCGCTCTCGCTCCTCTTGAGATGAAGGACTACCGGCCGGTTGTTACACAATGCATGCAGACATGATTTATAAAGGGTCGTGTATGATTTTGAAGATTTTTTCCTTGTCTCGGAGCTAGTTCAGTCAGCCAAGAAGAAAAAGAAACATATATTTGTCCTCAAATTAGACTACCAAAAGACCTTTGAAACGGCATAACACAAAATATTTAGCTATCGATAAAAACTTTTGAAACTAATTTACAACAAGCAGGAATTCTCATTTATTTATTAGCAACAACATAACACAAAATATTTAGCTTATATTTTATTCTTGTGGCTACATGCGTGATTTGGGAACTAATACTAGTTTCTCCTTCCGGCGCACGGTTAGCCCAAACACCTCTGCCATATCAATGTCTTTTCTGTCAACCCCGGCTGGCAGTTCCCAGTCAAAATGGTACATGAGATTAGCCAACATAAGCTCGACATTGGTGATTCCGAGGTTTATACCAGGGCACATCCTTCGTCCTGCCCCGAACGGCAAGAACTGGAAATCATTCCCCTTGAAGTTGACATCCACAGCGCTCCCTTCATCTATAAATCTTTCGGGTATGTACTCTTCCGCATCCTCCCAGGAATTGGAGTCCCTACCAATGGCCCATACATTGACAAGGACGTGCGTTCCAGCAGGAACCATGTACCCAACGACGTTGCAGTCGCCCATGGCAAGGTGTGGAGGAAGGAAAGGTGCAACAGGATACAACCGGAGTGACTCCTTTATAACTGCTCTAAGGTACATCATCTTGTCGATGTCGGTTTCACTGACAGTTTCTTGTCCCAGAGGTACGATACTCCTCACCTCGTCTTGTAGCTTCCTCATCAGGCATGGCCTCCTCATGAGCTCAGCCAAGGTGAATTCGAGGGTGTTAGATGACGTGTTTGTTAAACCAAAAAATACATCCTGTGGATATCAATGAATTAATTAGGATACTATGTAAGATATATATAACATTCGCAAAAAAAAGAGATATATAAAGGTCAATATATATAATTTGGAAGCTATTATTTCTACTTACCGTTAATAGAGCTTTCATGTGATCTCTTGTGAGACCATATTCCTCCCGAGCAGACAATAGGATATCTAAGAAGTCGCCACCCTTATGATCAAATGTTGACTTGCCCTTGCTCACATGATCATCGATCAGTTCTTCCAGCAAATCGGCCCATCTATGCCTCACTCTCTCAGCCTTTGCACAAACTGCCTTTTTAAGCACTCCTACCCTAGTCAATATTGGGAAGTACTCCTCCACGTTGAACCCTCCTAGCAGCCGTGAGGTATCGTTGGCAAGGTCCTGGCACAGCTTGCTCCGTCTTTCTTTCAGGAAGGACTCCCCCGACACGATGCGACACGCCATGTCATACGCGAATGACCTGAGCAGCTCGCTCATGTCCAAAGTACCACCTACTGCGGCAGCATCGCTGATCTTGGCCATCACTATGCTCACCTAGATGTCATGCATCTTAAAACATGAGAGAAGCTAACATTTATGAAACTGTTAGCTGAGGGCAAATTGAAAACCTATATTATTTGCCCCCGCATGATCTGAGGTCAAATTTTGTTCCAAATTATTTTCAAATGTAAATTTAATATGACGGGTTTTATTTGCATGGAAGCGGCTATGCTAGCGGTCCGACCAGTGAACCCGTGGGTCAATCAGTTCACTCAGTGGTTCAGTCTTTTAAACTACGGTTGCGGGAGTGAGTTGCGTACGTTAAACTATATGCTCCTAGTGCTGTTAAGTGGTTGCTTCAAATGCTTCAAGGTTATCATCTATGCATGGTTACTATTGCTATGACTTGAACGACGACTGACATAAGACCGGATCACGTCCCCGCATTTTATTCTGAAATGACTATTTAAAAATTTTAATGCAAAAAAATATTTTCTTGGCCTGGATGGTCAGGCTTGTCATTTTTAGGTCAGGCATGTGTAGGGCTAGATTTTATAAGATTTCTGTCAAACGCGGAAAGACTACAAGAATTACCTCGTCCATGACGGCGCCGCGGAAAGACCGCACCTTTTTAGTGCTCAACATGTGGGTGGTGGCGAGCTTCCTAGCCTGCCGCCAGTACTCGCCATATGGTGCGAAGGCGACGTCGGACGCACCATACATGATGATGTCGTTGACAAGGGAGCGGGGCCGCGACGCCATCACTTGGTCGTGCGTGCGCAGCACTGCTTCTGCGGCACGCGGGGACGACACGACAAACGTCGGCACGACGCCGAGGCGGAGGAGCATCACGTCGGGGCCATGCCTCCTGGCGAGGCCGCGGAGGGAGACATGCGGGAGGGAGCCGATGAGGTGCAGGTGCCCGATGATGGGCAGTGCCGGTGGCGAAGGCGGGAGCGGGAGGCAGTCTTCTCGCTGCTGCTGCTTTTTTCCTGTCTTCCCAGTGAACCAGTAATGCACAAACAAGAGGGAGAGGGGGAAGAGCAACAGAAACCAAGCCATGGCGAATTACTTTGTGGAGCTCTGGCGGACGAAATTGTTCTCGTTGAACAAGCATAGTTTGTCATTGCAAAAGTACGATCTGTTGCTTATAAGCTAGCCAGGGGGAGTAAGAACACAAAAATTCGTCACGGGTGTGTACAATGTTGTCAGTCACGGGTCATTCTCAATGCATTCTAGATCCGAGATCCGACAACGTAGCTTTCATAACCAAAGAAACAGACAAGGCAGTCTTGGACTCTAGCTACGTGCTGTACCAATTATTTTGTTACTCTTCAAAAAGAACTGTGAAAACACCAACCATATCCAGCTGCTCAAGCAAACACCAACCAATAATCTGTTATGAAATCGATTGCATAGGAATAATAAAAATACTGGATTAGAGTGTCATGACTTCCTGATCCCATGAAACCAAGGCACATGATTTTACTGACATGAATCTTTGGAGAGAGAGAGAGAGGGTAAAAATAATTTTCCATGAGAGTGCATGCAACGTACAAAAATAAATGAACTTGCAAGCTGTAGACATCACCAAGATCATGCAAACCTTTTATTTTTCACTTTCCATCACATGCAAATCCTTGAAGGGGAGCCTTTGCGCAGTGGTAAAGCTGTTGCCTTGTGACCATGAGGTCACGGGTTCAAGTCCTGGAAACAGCCTCTTGCAAAAATGTAGGGAAAGGCTGCGTACAATAGACCCAAAGTGATCGGACCCTTCCCCGGACCCTGCGCAAGCGGGAGCTACATGCACCGGGCTGCCCCCCTTGGGAAAAACACAAAAAAAAGTTTTGCCTCCCATCCACACACAGTATTGGATCTACTACAAAAAAAAAAGGCCAATATCAAAATTCTGGATACGAAACAAGAAGACAAGGGGACCAGATCGATCCTAGCACACTCACTACATCACCGTGGCCTGCCATCGCTTCGTCGTGTCGACAAGAATCAATCATGGTCGACTGCCCGTTCAGGCTCGCATCGCCCTCTACTGGAAGACAAAGAGGAATGAGGAGTGAGGAAATGGAAAGCCACGAATGGGAGTTAGAAGGGAAAGCGAGCAGCGACAGCAACCCTCTTTTATGGCTTGCTTGCAATTCTAAAACACTGACTGGAGAACCATTTTTTTTCGAAAAGGAGGTTGAAATTCCCAGCCTCTGCATCAATCGACGCATGCAACCATTTTTATTAATTATTCAACAATGGTATGAAAAGAACATGCATCAAACCATTCGAAGCCACCACTCACACCTACAAATTCGATAATATGGAGTGCACTCACTCCCACCACCTAGAATCGGGGTCACCGCCAATCTGCCCGCATGACGTATCAGCAGCATACACCCGGTGCAGCAAATGTAAAACGTAGGGTTTGGGAAACTGCACCTTACCTCATACGAGGTGGGCTATCTCATATATATGAGGGGTACACAAGGCGTGTACAATACAATATACATGACCTACACAGAGTCTACGTATAATACAGTCTAACACCCTCCCTCAATCTTAACTATGCCCTGAGGTACAAAGTATGTTAAGATTGCGCCTACACCCTACAAACTGAGGTTGTGGTAGAGGCTTCGTGAAGATGTCAGCAAGTTGATCTTTAGAGGAGATGAACTTGGTGTGGAGTAGCTTCTGTGCAACACGTTCCCGTACAAAGTGATAGTCAACTTCAATGTGTTTTGTTCGAGCATGAAACACCGGATTAGACGACAGATAGGTAGCACCGATGTTATCACACCAGAGAACAGGCGGCTGAGCTTGAGGGACTCCCAACTCTCTCAATAAAGACTGTACCCATATGATCTCAGCCGTAGCATTTGCAACTGCTTTGTATTCAGCTTCAGTGCTACTTCTAGACACTGTAGCTTGTTTACGAGCAGTCCAGGCGATCAGATTAGGACCAAAGAAGACAGCATGGCCCCCCGTGGATCGCCTATCATCTGGATTATCAGCCCAGTCTGCATCAGAGAACGCCGAAAGCTCAGCGGACTGTGCCGGCTGAAGAAGCAAACCATATGAGGCAGTAAGGCATACGTAGCGTAGAATGCGCTTGACCGCCGTCCAATGAGAAGACCGAGGAGCATGAAGGAACTGACACACCCGATTGACTGCATAAGAGATGTCAGGCCGAGTGATAGTGAGATACTGCAGGCCACCAACAACACTACGATATTCAGTTGCATCATCGGAAGTAAGAGGATCTCCATCAAATGCAGACAAACGATCAGTGGCAGACATCGGAGTTGTGGCATGTTTGCACTTCAGCATACCTGCCCGTCGCAACAAGTCCAAAGAGTACTTGTGCTGTGAGAGCGTCAAGCCAGCAGAGGAGTGAGAAACTTCCAGCCCAAGGAAGTAATGCAAAGTGCCTAAATCTTTCACCGCAAAGTCACCACTCAACGCAGAGATCAGACGATCAGCAGCAGCATCGGAGGAGCTAATGAGGATAATGTCATCAACGTAGACCAGTAGATACATAGTCACCTCAGGCCGACGCAGAAGAAAGAGCGATGTGTCAGCGGTGGAAGGAACAAAACCAAGCGCCCGAAGAACGGAGCCAAGCCTGGCATGCCATGCACGAGGAGCCTGCTTCAGCCCATAGAGCGCCTTGACCAGGCGGCACAGGTGATGAGGGCGAGCAGGATCAACAAATCCCGGGGGCTGGCGCATATACACCTCCTCATCCAGAACACCATGTAGGAAAGCATTCTGAACATCCAGTTGGCGAAGAAACCAGCCTCGAGTAACCGCCAAAGAGAGCAGAAGCCAGATAGTAGTAGGCTTGACAACCGGGCTAAAAGTATCCTCATAGTCGATACCATACCGTTGTTTGAACCCTTTCGCCACTAACCGTGCCTTGTAGCGCTCAATAGAACCATCAGCATGCCTCTTAACTTTGAAGACCCACTTGGAATCAATGACATTAACACCAGAGACCGGAGGGACTAACTGCCAAGTACCATTCGTCAATAATGCCTGATACTCTTGTTCCATGGCTTGGCGCCAGTGAGGAATCCCAAGCGCAGCATGGAAATGTCGTGGTTCAGCGGAGGGATCTTCTTGTAACTGTGCCACACAGGCTGCAAGCCAAGCAACCGTCCCATCTGTGCGCTCCTTGGGACAAGCAATGCCGGACCGACTGCGTGTATGAGGGCGATGAGCAGTCGCAGCCGGTGGTGCAGCAGGTGGTGACGGCACCGCTGGTGAAGACTGAATCGGCGAAGCCACTGGTGACGAGGCGGCTGCTCCGACTGAGCCAGGTGACGCGTCAGGCGGCGCCGGCCCAGGCGATGCGGCAGGAGACGCCAGCCCAGGAGATGGTCCAGGCGAGCCCAGGGCGGGCGTCGTAGGCCGAACCGGCTCAGGCACGGTCGACGCTGGGAAGACCGGCCTAGGTGAGGTTGGCACGGACGTGTCCAACACAGAGGGGGGCGATCCAGTGGCAGCCGAAGCAGGCGAAGGCGGCGGAGTCATGCATGGCGCATGCACGGGACCGCTGCTCACGTCGGGAGCAGCTGACGGCTCCTGTTCCTCCAGCAGCTCAAGACGGGCTCCACGACCTGTACCTGCAACATGATTAGGCAACAACGTAGGAGAGTATGCAACATCAACAAACTGAGCAGGCAGTGGAGAGGTGGAAGGTGATGCCGGAGGATCGGAAGGTAGTGAAAGAGATGAAAACGGGAACACATTCTCATCAAACACAACATCGCGCGAGATGTAAACATGGTTAGACGGAATATGAAGGCACTTGTACCCTTTGTGAAGAGAGCTATACCCAAGAAAGACACAAAGTTTGGACCGAAACTCAAGCTTACGCTTGTTATAGGGGCGAAGATGAGGCCAGCACGCACACCCAAAGACTTTGAGAAAGGTATAAACTGGAGATTCGTTAAGCAAGAGTTCAAGTGGTGTTTTCATCCCAAGGAGTCGTGTAGGAAGCCTATTTATAAGAAAACAGGCTGTCGAAAATGCATCACTCCAAAAGCGGAAAGGTACCGACGCATGAGCAAGCAGGGTGATGCCAGTTTCTACGATATGACGATGCTTACGTTCGGCTGCGCCATTCTGCTGATGTGTATGAGGACAAGACACACGGTGCGAAATCCCAGGCTTATTAAAGAACGCATTGAGGTTGTGATACTCACCCCCCAATCGGACTGAACATGGATAATTTTATGCTTAAGAAAACGCTCAACATGAGCTTGGAATTGGAGAAAAACATCGAACACCTCAGATTTGCGCTTGATAAGGTAAAGCCAAGTAAACCGACTATAAGCATCAATAAAACTGACATAATAGTTATGACCACTAACAGAAGTTTGGGCATGACCCCATACATCAGAAAACACAAGCTCAAGTGGAGTTTTGACGACACGACTCGACTCTGAAAACGAAAGCTGGTGACTCTTGCCTTGCTGGCAGGCATCACAAACTGTGGCAGCATCTTTATTGGACACAACTGGAAGATCATGACGATGAAGAATACTACGAACTATGGAAGTAGCAGGATGACCAAGCCGTGCATGCCAATGAGTGGGCGAAACACGGACACCACTGAACGCTCGAGGAGCAGATGGCATATCAAGTGCATATAGTCCATGGCGCAGGCGACCTCTAAGTAGAACGTCCCTCGTATCCCGATCCTTGATAAAAAAATAAAAAGGATGAAACTCAGTGAAGACATTATTGTCATGAGTAAGTTGAGGAACAGACAATAAACTACGAGTAGCAGAGGGGACTCTAAGAACATTGCGAAGATGTAGATATTTGTGTTTATGAGTTAGAAGGGAAGCCTGACCAACATGTGATATATGCATACCTGCTCCATTGGCGGTGTGAACCTGATCATGACCACGATAAGGCTCCTAGGTGGAAAGCTTACCCATCTCGCCCGTCAGGTGATGAGTAGCGCCCGTATCCATGTACCACGTCGGATCAATGGGATATGATGGAGTGTGTCCGTGCTCATGGGTAGCCAAGGCAGCCTGTTTGTCGTTGCCTTTGCCATTGTTGCCGATGCCGAGGAAGTCCTGCTTGAAGCGACGATGACAGCGGGATGCTATGTGGCCAGAAAGACCACACAACTGACACGGGAGCTGGATGCCGCATGATGGGCAGCAGGCACAGGGGCGACCGCCCCCAGTCGTGGGCATAGAGGCAGCGGCGGGAGGCCGCTGAGTCTGTGGAGTAGGAGACCCCGCCTTGCCTCCAGCCGGCGGCTTGTAGGGCTTCCCTTTGCCGCGGGTGGCAGCATTGGCAGCCACAAAACTCGGGTTGGAACGGCGGGACTTGACGCGCTGTTCCGTGGCGAGGAGGCATGAGTAAAGCTCACGAGGTTGAAGCGGAGTGTCACGACCATTGAGGTTCTCAGCCAGGTTATCATAGTCAGTGTCCAATCCGTTCATAACAAAGGTGGTGAAATCCTCAGGACGGAGCGGCTGGCCAATGGAAGCCAGAGTGTCGGCAAGGCGCATCATCTTGTTGAAGTAGTCGGTGATGCTGAGATCAAGGAGCTTGGTCTCCCCTAGCTCCGTGCGAATGGCGTGAGCACGCGCCTGCTGCTGAGACGCGAAGCTCGTGTGCAGGGCCGACCACGCCTCCCGAGAGGTGGTAGCAAACAGGACCAGAGAAGATACTCCCTCCGTGAGAGACGATTGGATCGCAGAGAGGATCGCCTGATCTTGAGCCACCCACGCATGATACGCTGGGTGATGCGGCGGAGGGCACGGCAGGGCGCCATCAACGTAACCCTCCAGGTAACGACTGCGAAGGAGCGGCAGCACCTGCGCACGCCACGACAGATAGTTATCCGTCGTGAGTTTCACCGGGATGAGGTGCGCGAAGTAGAATGGCGCAGCAGCAGTAGCATGATCGGGTGGAGACGGCGCCGCAGCATGGAGCGACGTGTAGTACCCCGGGGGCGGGGCACCACCGGGTGCGGCAGGAACTAGCTCCGAGGAGGTAGCCCCAGCCGGCACCGGAGCACCATAATACGACAGAGCCGACGGAGGCGGGTAGTACCCAGCATTGCCAGGCGGCACGGGAGCTCCATAGGGCGTGGCGGGCGCGGCGCCGTACGAAGCCACGGGTGCAGCCGCGTAGGGCAATAGCTGTAGGAGATATGCCCTAGAGGCAATAATAAATGTTATTGATTATCTCCCTGTTCATAATTAGGTTTATGTTCCATGCTATAACTGCTATGGTTCTCGAGTCTACAATAACCACGAGGCTTGAAGGAAGACTCATATGCACGTGTGGAATAATAAACGGTAAAATGTATTCCTAGTCTGGCCTCTAAGACTGGCTCAAGTATTGCATGATGATCCTGTTTTCCTGATCATGGGCATGGCTATGCCAGCAATTTTGAGGGCGCAATGTTGGTAGAACACTTGTGTTGAATCGACCCTAATTGATGTTATGCTATGAGATACATTCGTCATAAGTTTATGGTTTATAACACAGAGATGGTTAACGTTTGCATGATTCCTTAGACCATGAGAGTATCGAGTTTCTTCATGCTTGCTTCATGAACTTTGGGGTTTGTTAAATGTCATCCGTAAATGGGTGGCTATTACGGCGGCTTACGGGTTCATGGAAAAGTATGTCAAGTAACTTGATAGCTCAAGATTGGGATTTGCTCCTCCGACGATGGAGAGATATCTCTGGGCCCTCTCGGTGTTACGGTATCCATCATCGTCTGGCCAGACACTTTGTGATTTGATCACGGGGATGCCGGAACACGGGAACGAGAAAAGAGAACAATACCGGTAACGAGGTAACTGGCATAGTGGACAAGTTGTTGATCCACGGGGATGCCAACATGTCTCACCTCGGGTATTTGTAACATATCGCGACGCAACAGGAATAGCACACGGCAACTGGAGGTTCACTCGAATATTCATTCGTGTGGGTATAGGGGTCAATATGGGTGTCCACGGCTCCGATGTTGATCATTGATCGGAAGGGGTTCCGGGTCATGTCTATACTTCACCGAACCTATAGGGTCACACGCTTAAGGGTCATCTATCTGCTGAATACTAGACAAGGAGTCCGAGAGAAAGTCACTGAAATAGTTTCGGAGACAGCGGAAAAGTTCCGGAGAGAACACCGAAAAAGTTTCGGTAAAACCGAAAAGTTGTTTCGGATAAAACCATTGATCCTAAAAGGTTTCGGCAAGCACCGAAAATGTTTTGGAGGTTGCCAGATTGGTCTGGTAATTTCTGGAATTTTTTCAGAGAAAAAACCGAAAAAGGTTTTCGGAGCTGCCGGAATTGTTTACCGGGTAAACGAAGATGGTTTTAAATTAAACCACCATACCGGAAATGTTCCGGAGCGAGTCCAGATAATTTTAGAGGGTGCCAGAAATGTTCTGGGACCTTCCGGAATTTTTCAGAAGAAATAGTTTCGGAAAACATCTTGTCCCAGCGAGAGGGGACAAGATCCCACGGATCGTGGGGCCTGTTTTTGGGCTGTTTTTTGGGGGCGCCCCCTTTAGGGGACAGCCCCCTTGTGGCTGGACAAAGTGTTGGGGGCCCCCCCCCATGGTGGGGGGCAGCCCCCACAAATGGTGGAGAGTGTTGGGAGGAAGGTGGGGCCCCATGGGGGAACACCATGGACAAGGGAACATGTTTTCTCCATGTTTGGTGGGAACATGTTTTCCTTGTTTGGTGGGTGCATGTTTAGTGGGCTGAATTTCAGCCCCCCCCTCACCCCTTCCACCACTATATAAGGAGGTGGAGAGGAGCTCTCCATCCTGACTCCAACTCTCATACACAAGCCATGCATGATCTGGCATTCTCTCTCCCTCCCAGCGAAATAGTTTCGTAGAGCCGAAAGGCTGTCTGGGTTCCGATGGGAACTAGTTCTGGACGGCGAAGCCCTGCCGGATAGATGACACCGTATGTGTGCAACTCTGTAGAGAGATCGTAGTTTCGGTCTTAGTTCGAGAGTGCCTCCCGAAGGGCTGTCCGTGTGACCGTCCGAGTTTTGGAGGTCCTCCCGAAGGGCTGTCCGAGTGACAGTCCGAGTTTCGGAGGTCCTCCCGAAGGGCTGTCCGCGACACCGTCCGGGGGACTGTGCGACCGCCTCCCGGAGGGCTGTCCGCGAGGCAGATGAGGGTATACATCCTCGCGGTTGGGAGGTTGTAAATCCTAGCTGCGGGGATCTGCACCGCCGATCGTCATCGACTCTACTTCCGCTGCGCTACGAGTCGGTAACGAAAAAGATCAAACCTTGTATGCAGTCTCCATAGTGGTCCTGGGCTGGTGCGTAGGTCGGAAATTTTTTGTTTTCTGCTGCGTTACCCTACAGTGGCATCAAGAGCCAGGTTATGCGTAGATGCAGGTTGCGATCTAGAATACATAGAGATGTATGGGTGTTGCACAATATAATTAGGTAGTAGATGAGATCTATTGCTGAAAATTATTTGTGTGGGTAGCAGATGAAATCTGTTACCCGATGCTCCTGTTGCTTCCCCTGAATTTGCGTAGTCCTGATCTTGACGGCATGGTGGAATCTCACAAAGTTCTGGCAATCCGCGATCCTTTCATGCTGCTCCTGAGTATGCTGATTGACAGATCAACGAAGTGCTAACAGTTCTTTGGGTTCCACCATAGTTGAGAAAGATGGATGTTTCGCAGACGAAAGGGCAATGCAGATGTGATCTGCACGGGGGTCACGCGTATGACGAAGTTTAGTATGGGGCTCGAGATTTTATTATCTCGTGTTTCATACACCCTGGAAGGTTAATCTAGCAACTTGGATTATCATGCTTGATGATGGACGTTGGTAGCTTCGGTTTGTTTCGAAACCTTAGAAGCCACGTAAAATAAAATTTCGCATGAACCGATTAGAGGCGTCTAACTTGGTTTTGCAGGATGGTTTGCATGTGCATGTGATGTGGTATAGCAGTGTTCATAATAATTTGATTATGTATGAGATGACTATATGATGTAAATTGATTAACATGACCTGCGTGTCATGATTCGGCATGATGGCTGGAGCCATATGATTGCACTTTAATGACCTGCGTGTCAACCTTATGTAATGCACTTATTTTATTAGCTATAGAGATAGCAATATTATTTGGTGCATCGACAAGGTGGTGGCAATCTTCGCGAAGGTGAACACCGACGCGAATGCCGAAGACGAAGAAATGAAAGACTTCTCCGTCAGAAAGGGCTATACCATATCTTGCTATTATGAATTGCCTGAGATGTTTATCCCTTATGATGCACCCTTCTTGATTGCGCGGTAGTCGCTTTTTATTAGGGTGATCTCTCACAAAAATATCAAGTAGTTAGTGTTCTCCCAAGTGTAGCACCGTCACGGCACCTAACTTTTCGGGGTGCGCCATGCTGACATGGGTACGAACGATTAGGGATGTGTGAGGCGGGTGAGTTAAGACCTCGCAGCGAGATCACTTGGTTGTCTTGACGTTCAGGCATGAAAGTCATGAGCTCGGAACACACGCATCGAAAGATGAACAAGAGTCACATAGAGATGTCATCGGCAAGTTTGCCTAACGATTGAAGTTCTCGTCATCAGTGATGCTCACCATCAATGGCGTTGAATTGAAATTCGTGTCTTGAATCATTCATAATCAATTATGAGAGATATTGATTTGAGTGGGAGCGCACTATAGAATTAACTTGTTTAATTCTCAGTGCAATTAATTTTGAACACTTTCTAAGTGTGGTTTGCATTATAGTTGTAGAAGAATGGCTCATGTTTCCACCTTCCCTGTTAAAATTGAATAGATGTTAAATTATCTGGTTAAAACTTTACGGTTGGTAACGTAATATGAGGATTGTCCTCAAGAGTGCCGAGAAGGACTTTGTCCTATCGCATACTTTCGGTATTCTCTCGCTAATGCTATGGATGATATGACTCTCGTCCTTCGATCCAAAAGCTAAAATTCCGTTACGGTCAAGTGAAATATGTTTGCTTCCATGAGACCCGAACTTCGAAAGTTTTGGGATAGTTATGTGATATTCATGGAACTGAAAATTAATTTTCAGATACAAACAAAGGCTAAAAGATATGAGATATCTAAAGCCATGTTTGTTTGCAAACTATTAGTAAAAGTGTTTACTAGGCATTTGACTGATAAGAGGGGATCCAGAAGAACGCCTGTCATATGATGATGGTGAATAAAACGACAACTTAAAGAGAAATGAAGTGTCCGAAGGGTGTTAGTGAAACTTTCACGCCTAGGAAGTCCGAGGCTAACGCCACTCTTAAGTTGGGTGCTTCTTCTGAGAGTAGGAGAAATACTGAAAGTGAAACTGTTAGAAGTATAAAGGCAAAAGGAAAGAAGACTGGGATATCCAGCTCATGTATGAATGTCATACAAGTTTTTGTTGTATAGAAGGCTGGTCAAAGATATAGTTCTTGGGAATTATGGTTAAACATGTTAATCACTAATTCTTGGGTATTGTGAGTTAATCACAAGGATACCCGCTCGATTGCATTCTGTTGCAATTCGGTGTAAGAACTACTACGGCCTAAAAGACTAGCCAGGAATGAGGTTTAGATACACACAGGGAACATAGTAAATGTTACTATACCTTCCATTAGTGTATTCCCTATGTATTTACTTTCATAATTCATTTTAGAGTTTTACACTCTAGCCCATTGCATAAAGTATCTTGCAAGAAGGTTATTCATAAGAGAACTTTTGATGTTCGATGTTATGAATAACATAGGGGCCATACTTTCATTATGAATGAGATGTATGTTATGAATATTGATATTAATACATTACCTCTGTATTTACTTTCATAATTCATTTAGAGTTTCATACACTCTAGCCCTTTGCATAAGGTATTTTGCAAGAAGGTTATTCATAAGAGAACTTTTGATGTTCGGTGTTATGAATAACATGAAGGGCCATGCTTCCATACAGGATGGGATGTATGCTATGAATATTGATGGTAATATGATACATCCATAACACTGACGCTAAATGTTGCAAGACTAAAAGAATACCACACAAGTGTGGCACTGCATTTGGTCACATTGGAGAAACCCGCATGGAAAATTCCATTATGATGGATTTTGAAGTCATTTGATTTTGAATCATCTGACACTTGCAACTTTCCTCTGAAAGGTGAAGTGACTGAAATACCGTTCACAGGCCATAAGGAACGAGCAAAGAACATATTGGTGATCATACATTATGATGTGTGTAGTCCAATAAATGTTGTTGCAAGTAGTGGATTTATCTATCTTCAGAAATGACTCAAGTAGATATATGGATATTTACTTGTCGAGACGTAAGTCTGGATCTTTTGAATTCATTTGAAAGGTTTTCAAAAATGAAGTAGAAGTTATTGTAACAAGAAAATTATGTTTCTACAATTCGATTGCAGAAAGGAATATTTGAGTTACAACTTTAGCGAATGTCTGATGAGTTATGAAAGGGGTTTCATAACTTGCACCTCCTGGAACGCCACTGCAAGTGGAAAGTCCGTGAAGATGTAATCAAACCATTTATGACATGGTAAGATCAAAGATGACATAAATAAATTTGCCATTATCCCTTTTAAGGTGATGCTTTAAAGACTGCGGCTTTTACACTGAAAAGAGCTCCATCGGTCTGTTGAAATGACGTCATGGTATGGTACGCCCAACCATGTTATATCTTTTCTTAACATTTGGAATATGGGGCTTGTGTAAAAGGTTACAAACCTATTCCAAATCAGACAAGTGCTACTTTGTCAGGTTATCCCAAGTCATTGGGTATTCCCCCACCACTATACCGAGGCAAAGGGTTTTGCCGCAAAAGGGTATGCTTTTAAAGAGAATAGTTCTTTCAAAAGGTGAGTGGGAGGACAGTGCAACTCGACGAGATAACCAGTATCTTCGTCATCAGATCAAAGGAAAGAAACCTTGGAAGTGATTCCGGAGTTTCCTACTGCGACTGATACGGAAGTCTCTACAATAAAATGTATGGACTTCGGTCGAACTTGCAGCTGAACCACGTAGGCAAAGCTCGTGCAAACCTATCAGGTGCGCAAACGAGATATTGTTGTTAGACAACAGTATACCTACAATACACAAGGAAGCGTTGATGGGCCCTGACTCCGGAATTGGCTAAATGCCAATACAATCCGAGATAGTTTCCATATAAGTGACTCGAGATTAAAATCTTGATACACCTTTCGGAAGACTTAGAGTCTAACGAATATTTATGGAACTAAAAACTGATACGGATAAAATGTTTTATCCATAAAGCTCGACTTGTTGCAATAACAAGTTCAAGGAGTTGACTACGATGAGATTGTCTCATCGTAGCGATGCTTGAAGTCGGTTCGGGTTGAACTAGCAATTAATACATATTTCAATCATGAGATATGAAACATGGATGACAAAGGGATTTCCATCTGATGGAAATGAAACCTAGGACTTGTATGTGATACAGTCCAAAGTAATTTGTCGATCCAGAGGATGCTAGTAAGTATGCAAACTTCAGAGTTCCAGCGATGGACAGAAGAGAGCAAAGTGGAGTTGGAATCTTCGTTTTTGATGGAATGGTCAAAGAGGTTTGACTTCATCAAATGGGTATCGAAGATGCTTGTGATTCAAGAAAGTAAGTGGGAGCATAATAATATTTCTAAAAACCTTGTGTACTTGACACATTGTTAATTGGAAATAAATTTCTTGACACGAATTAGGACTTCATTTGAAAATAGTTTTTCGATGAAGTGCTTAGGCTAAATAGCCTCAATATTAGGCATGATGATCTATGGAGATAGATTTACCTAATGGGGCTAAGCAATGAATACATATTGACAAGATGCTAAAACCTTTTAGCATTGAAAAACCGTCAAAGAGTGATTCTTGCCGAAGTCACATGGAAAGATTTTTATGCAAGACTTGGTGTCCCAAAACACTGATGAGCAAAATACATGATGGTGATCCCACACACTCTTGTGTTTGGATTAATCATGTAATCCATGGTATGTAAAAACAACCAGATATGTCCAATACTCCAAAGTTGTTGCGAGTATAGATACCAAAGTGATCAAAGTACTGATCATGGAACAATAGTGAAAGATGTCATTAAGTACTAGAGTAGTGCTGATGACATGTTTTCTCGCAAGCAGAGATTATGAAGTGCTCGTTGTAAGTAATTACATCGATACAGTCTTCATTAATGCTCCATGCGATTTTCGATTTAGGTTAAGGGTTTTGTGTAATACACAATATGGTGGCACGGTAGTTGGAAATTGTTCCAAACAAGATACTGTGGCGAATTCTATAACAAAGGCTAAGTATGTTGACGCTTAAGAAGAGACAAAGAAGCTGTTGAATCATATAGTTCATTCATGCACTTAGTATGGTTCCAAGATGGCTTTGGTCCATGGGACACTATTGTAGATAGTTGCTCCATAGCTCAGTCTGAGAAATCAGGTTTCGACCAATGATTCACACATATGCAAAGCCAAGTCCACACAAAATATGAATTTTGTGAAAGCGTGAAAACGCGAGGATATGCAAAGTTACACACGGAGCTGAAGTTGTCAGATCCGTTGGACATCAGGCTATACCACAAGCAAAGCATATTTTACACCAGTATGACATAGGTGTAAAGTGCATTAGCATTGACTAGATTATTGACTCTAGTGCAAGTGGGAGTCTGTAGGAGATATGCCCTAGAGGCAATAATAAATGTTATTGATTATCTCCCTGTTCATAATTAGGTTTATGTTCCATGCTATAACTGCTATGGTTCTCGAGTCTACAATAACCACGAGGCTTGAAGGAAGACTCATATGCACGTGTGGAATAATAAACGGTAAAATGTATTCCTAGTCTGGCCTCTAAGACTGGCTCAAGTATTGCATGATGATCCTGTTTTCCTGATCATGGGCATGGCTATGCCGGCAATTTTGAGGGCGCAATGTTGGTAGAACACTTGTGTTGAATCGACCCGAATTGATGTTATGCTATGAGATACATTCATCATAAGTTTATGGTTTATAACACAGAGATGGTTAACGTTTGCATGATTCCTTAGACCATGAGAGTATCGAGTTTCTTCATGCTTGCTTCATGAACTTTGGGTTTGTTAAACGTCATCCGTAAATGGGTGGCTATTACGGCGGCTTACGGGTTCATGGAAAAGTATGTCAAGTAACTTGATAGCTCAAGATTGGGATTTGCTCCTCCGACGATGGAGAGATATCTCTGGGCCCTCTCGGTGTTACGGTATCCATCATCGTCTGGCCAGACACTTTGTGATTTGATCACGGGGATGCCGGAACACGGGAACGAGAAAAGAGAACAATACCGGTAACGAGGTAACTGGCATAGTGGACAAGTTGTTGATCCACGGGGATGCCAACATGTCTCACCTCGGGTATTTGTAACATATCGCGACGCAACAGGAATAGCACACGGCAACTGGAGGTTCACTCGAATATTCATTCGTGTGGGTATAGGGGTCAATATGGGTGTCCACGGCTCCGATGTTGATCATTGATCGGAAGGGGTTCCGGGTCATGTCTATACTTCACCGAACCTATAGGGTCACACGCTTAAGGGTCATCTATCTGCTGAATACTAGACAAGGAGTCCGAGAGAAAGTCACTGAAATAGTTTCGGAGACAGCGGAAAAGTTCCGGAGAGAACACCAAAAAAGTTTCGGTAAAACCAAAAAGTTGTTTCGGATAAAACCATTGATCCTAAAAGGTTTCGGCAAGCACCAAAAATGTTTTGGAGGTTGCCAGATTGGTCTGGTAATTTCTGGAATTATTTCAGAGAAAAAACCGAAAAAGGTTTTCGGAGCTGCCGGAATTGTTTACCGGGTAAACGAAGATGGTTTTAAATTAAACCACCATACCGGAAATGTTCCGGAGCGAGTCCAGATAATTTTAGAGGGTGCCAGAAATGTGTTGGGGAACGTTGCATGGGAAACAAAAAATTTCCTACGCACACGCAAGATCTATCCATGGTGATGAGCATCTACGAGAGGGAGAGTGAATCTACATACCCTTGTAGATCGCTAAGCGGAAGCGTTAATAAACGCGGTTGATGTAGTCGAACGTCTTCGCGATCCAAATCGCCGAGCGTCCCGCGATCCAATCACGATCCTTCCGATCTAGTGCCGAACGGACGGCACCTCCGCGTTCAACACACGTACGGCTTGATGACGCCTTCACCTCCTCGATCCAGCGAGCGATGGTGAAGTAGTGGTTGAGTTCCAGCAGCACGACGGCGTGGTGATGGTGGTGAGGAACAATCTCTGCAGGGCTTCGCCAAGCACTACGGAGATTATGACGGAGGAACTAGAGGGCTAGGGTTGCCGGCACACGGCTTGGGAAATCCTGATGTATCCCGTGTGCTAGCCCTGCCCCTCTATTTATATGTTGAGCCTTGGGGTCTAAACTTGGAGTAAAAGCCTCCTCCAGGTCGGTTTTGCCCGCACAAGGTCGGTTTGGCCCACAGGGAAAGAGTCCAACTCGGATCCCTGCCGAACCGTGCACAGCCGCGCACAAGCGGTAGTACCGCTTCACACAAGCGGTAGTACCGCTTGGGCGGTAGTACCGCTTCACACAAGCGGTAGTACCGCTCGGGCGGTAGTACCGCTTCACCAAGCGGTAGTACCGCTTACGCGGCAGCAAAACTACTTTTGCACTTTCCAATACCTTGTGGGCTTTATCCCTTTGGCTCATATAAAGTGTTGCTGCACCCGAACACTTCGGTAAACATCCGGAACCCATTCCGGTGAACTCCGGAACCCTTCCAGAGATCAAAACACTATTATCACATATATCAATCTTTACCTCCGGACTATTCCGGAGATCCTCGTCATGTCCGGGATCTTATCCGGGACTCCGAACAACTTTCGGTCACCAACATAATAACTCAATTATACTAATCGTCACCAAACGTTAAGTGTGTAGACCCTGCGGGTTCGAGAACTATGTAGACATGACCGAGACACCTCTACGGCCAATAACCAATAGCGGGACCTGGATGCCCATATTGGCTCCTACATATTCTACGAAGATCTTTATCGGTCGAACCTCTATGTCAAGGATTCAGTTAATCCCGTATGCTGTTCCCTTTGTTCTTCGGTATGTTACTTGCCCGAGATTCGATCGTCGGTATCACTATACCTAGTTCAATCTCGTTACCGGCAAGTCTCTTTACTCGTTCCGTAATACAAGATCTCGTGGCTAACACTTTAGTCACATTGCTTGCAAGGCTCATTGTGATGTTGTATTACCGAGTGGGCCCTGAGATACCTCTCCGTCATACGGAGTAACAAATCCCAGTCTTGATCCATGCCAACCCAACAGACACCCTCGGAGATACCTGTAGAGCACCTTTATAGTCACCCAGTTACGTTGCGACGTTTGATACACACAAGGTATTCCTCCGGTGTCAGTGAGTTGCATGATCTCATGGTCAAAGGAACAGATACTTGACATGCAGAAAACAATAGCAATAAACTGACACGATCAAATGCTACGTTTACAGTTTGGGTCTTGTCCATCACATCATTCTCCTAATGATGTGATCCCGTTATCAAATGACATCTCATGTCAATGGCTAGGAAACCTTAACCATCTTTGATCAACGAGCTAGTCAACTAGAGGCTTACTAGGGACACAGTGTTGTCTATGTACCCACACATGTATTTGAGTTTCCAATCAATACAATTATAGCATGGATAATAAACGATTATCATGAACAAGGAAATATAATAATAACCAATTTATTATTGCCTCTAGGGCATATTTCCAACAGTCTCCCACTTGCACTAGAGTCAATAATCTAGTTCACATCACTATGTGATTTACATTGTAATGAATCGAACACCCATGCAGTTCTGGTGTTGTTCATGTTTAGCCCTTGGAAGAGGTTTAGTCATCGGATCTGCAACATTTAGATCCGTGTGTACTTTGCAAATATTTATGTCGTCCTCCTTGATGTAATCGCGGATGGAATTGAAACGTCGTTTTATGTGTCTGGTCCTCTTGTGAAATCTTGGTTCCTTGGCTAGAGCAATGGCACCAGTGTTATCACAAAACAGAGTCATTGGGTTAAGCGCACTAGGCACTACTCCAAGATCTGTCATGAACTCCTTCATCCAGACACCTTCCTTCGCCGCCTCCGAGGCTGCGATGTACTCCGCTTCGCATGTAGAATCAGCTACCACGTTTTTCTTGGAACTGCACCAGCTAACCGCACCCCCATTAAGAATAAATACGTATCCGGTTTGAGACTTAGAGTCATCCGGATCAGTGTCAAAGCTTGCATCGACGTAACCCTTTACGACGAGCTCTTGATCACCTCCATAAACGAGAAACATGTCCTTAGTCCTTTTCAGGTACTTCAGGATATTCTTGACCGCCGTCCAGTGTTCCATTCCTGGATCACTTTGAAACCTTCCGACCATACTTATGGCAAGGCTGACATCGGGTCTTGTGCACAGCATTGCATACATGATAGAGCCTATGGCCGAAGCATAGGGGATGACACTCATCTTTTCTCTATCTTCTGCAGTCACTGGGCATTGAGTCTTACTCAACTTCACACCTTGCAATACAGGCAAGAACCCCTTCTTGGACTGATCCATTTTGAACTTCTTCAAAACTTTGTCAAGGTATGTGCTTTGTGAAAGTCCTATTAAGCGTCTCGATCTATCTCTATAGATCTTGATGCCTAATATGAAAGCAGCTTCTCCTAGGTCCTTCATTGAAAAACTCTTGTTCAAATATTCCTTTACGCTTTCCAGCATTTCTATATTGTTTCCAATCAGCAATATGTCATCCACATATAATATTAGAAACGCTATAGAGCTCCCACTCACTTTCTTGTAAATACAAGCTTCTCCGTAAACTTGTATAAACTCGAACGCTTTGATCACTTCATCAAAGCGAAGATTCCAACTCCGAGATGCTTGCACCAGTCCATAAATGGATCGCTGGAGTTTGCAAACTTTGTCAGCATTCTCTGGATCGACAAAACCTTCTGGCTGCATCATATACAACTCTTCCTTAAGGTAACCGTTAAGGAACGCTGTTTTGACATCCATCTGCCAAATTTCATAATTGAAAAAGGCAGCTATTGCTAACATGATTCTGACGGACTTAAGCATCGCTACGGGTGAGAAGGTCTCATCGTAGTCAACTCCTTGAACTTGTGAAAAACCCTTTGCCACAAGTCGAGCTTTATAGACGGTGACATTACCGTCCGCGTCCGTCTTCCTCTTAAAGATCCATTTGTTCTGAATGGCCTTACGCCCTTCAGGTAATACTTCCAAAGTCCAGACTTTGTTTTCATACATGGATCCCATCTCGGATTTCATGGCCTCTAACCACTTCTCGGAATCCGGGCCCATCATCGCTTCTCCATAGCTCGTAGGTTCATCGTTGTCTAACAACATGACCTCTAAGACAGGGTTGCCGTACCACTCAGGAGCAGTACGCGTCCTTGTCGACCTACGAGGTTCGATAGCAACTTGATCCAAAGCTTCATGATCATCATCATTAACTTCCTCTTCAGCTAATGTAGGCTCGACAGAAACAACTTTCTGCGCTGCGCTACTCTCAGGTTGAAGTAAAGGTTCAACAACCTCATCAAGTTCTATCTTCCTCCCACTCAATTCTTTCGAGAGAAACTCTTTCTCAAGAAATGTTCCGTTTTTAGCGACAAACACTTTGCCCTCGGATCTGAGGTAGAAGGTATACCCAATTGTCTCTTTTGGGTATCCTATGAAGACGCATTTCTCCGCTTTGGGTTCCAGCTTTTCAGGCTGAAGCTTTTTGACATAAGCATCACATCCCCAAACTTTAAGAAACGACAGCTTTGGCTTCTTGCCAAACCAAAGTTCATATGGCGTCGTCTCAACGGATTTCGATGGTGCCCTATTTAAAGTGAATGCAGCTGTCTCTAATGCATAACCCCAAAACGATAGTGGCAAATCGGCAAGAGACATCATAGATCGCACCATATCCAATAAGGTTCGATTACGACGTTCGGACACACCATTACGCTGTGGTGTTCCAGGCGGTGTTAATTGTGAAACAATTCCACACTGTCTTAAGTGACTGCCAAACTCATAACTCAGATATTCTCCTCCTCGATCAGATCGTAGGAATTTAATCTTCTTGTTACGATGATTCTCAACTTCACTCTGAAATTGTTTGAACTTTTCAAATGTTTCAGACTTGTGTTTCATTAAGTAAATATACCCATATCTACTTAAGTCATCAGTGAAGGTGAGAAAGTAACGATAACCACCGCGCGCCTCAATGCTCATCGGACCGCACACATCAGTATGTATGATTTCCAATAAGTCACTTGCCCGTTCCATTGTTCCAGAGAACGGCGTTTTAGTCATCTTGCCCATGAGGCATGGCTCACATGTGTCAAGTGATTCAAAATCAAGTGACTCCAAAAGTCCATCAGTATGGAGCTTCCTCATGCGTTTTACGCCAATATGACCTAAACGGCAGTGCCACAAGAAAGTGGTATTATCATTATCAATTCTACATCTTTTGGCATCAATGTTATGAACATGTGTATCATTACTATCGAGATTCAATAAGAATAAACCCCTCACATCGGGTGCATGATCATTAAAGATATTACTCATATAAATAGAACAACCATTATTCTCTGATTTAAATGAGTAACCGTCTCGCAATAAACAAGATCCAGATATAATGTTCATGCTTAACGCAGGCACCAAATAACACTTATTTAGGTTCATCACTAATCCCGACGGTAATCGAAGAGCGAGCGTGCCGACGGCGATCACATCAACCTTGGAACCATTTCCCACGCGCATCGTCACTTCGTCCTTTGCCAGCCTCCGTCTATTCCGCAGTTCCTGTTTTGAGTTGCAAATATGAGCAACCGCACCGGTATCAAATACCCAGGCACTACAACGAGAGTTGGTAAGGTACACATCAATAACATGTATATCATATATACCTTGTTTGTTGTTGGCCGCCTTCTTGTCAGCCAAATACTTGGGGCAATTCCGCTTCCAGTGTCCAGTTCCCTTGCAATGAAAACACACAGTTTCTGGTTTGGGTCCAGCCTTGGGTTTCTTCACGAGAGGAGCAACTGCTTTGCCACTCTGCTTGGAGTTACCCTTCTTACCCTTGCCATTTTTCTTGAAACTAGTGGTTTTATTGGCCATCAACACTTGATGCTCCTTCTGAATTTCAGACTCAGCGGCTTTCAGCATCGCAAACAGCTCGGCGACTGACTTGTTCATCCCGTGCATGTTATAGTTCAACACGAAGCTCTTGTAGCTAGGTGGCAATGATTGAAGAACTCTGTCAGTGATAGCCTCTGGCGGAAGGGGCATCCCTAACTCAGCCAGACGGGTGGAGTACCCAGACATTCTGAGCACGTGATCACTGATAGACCCGTTCTCCTCCATCTTGCAAGCATAGAACTTATCGGAGATCTCATATCTCTCGATCCGGGCATTCTTCTGAAAGATAAACTTCAACTCCTGGAACATCTCATATGCTCCATGACGTTCAAAACGTCTTTGAAGTCCCGGTTCTAAGCCATACAACATTGCACATTGAACTATTGAGTAATCATCAGAACGAGCCTGCCAGGCGTTCACAACGTCTAGAGACTCAACTGGAGCGGGTGGATCACCAAGCGGTGCATCAAGGACATAAGCCTTCTGGGAAGCCGTAAGGATAATCCTTAGATTACGGGCCCAGTCCACAAAGTTACTTCCATCATCTTTCAACTTAGCTTTCTCTAGGAACGCATTAAAATTCAGGGGTGCTACTGCGCGAGCCATGATCTACAACATAAATACTGCAAAGACAACTTAGACTATTGTTCTTAGATAATGAGTTTAGTTAATCATATTTAAAAACTCCCACTCAAATTGACATCCCTCCGATCATTCGAGTGTAACATGATCCAAATCCACCAACTCAAGTCCGATCATCACGTGAGTTGAGGTGGTTTCAATGGTGAACATCTTCATGTTGATCATATCTACTATATGACTCATGTTCGACCTTTCGGTCTCTTGTGTTCCGAGGCCATGTCTGTACATGCTAGGCTCGTCAAGTTTAACCCGAGTGTTCCGCACGTGCAACATGGCTTGCACCCGTTGTATGCGAACGTAGAGTCTATCACACCCGATCATCACGGCGTGTCTCGAAACGACGAACTTTCGCAACGGTGCACACTTGGGGAGAACACAATTTATCTTGAAATTTAAGTGAGGGATCACCTTATAATGCTACCGTCGTCCTAAGCAAAATAAGATGCATAAAAGGATTAACATCACATGCAAATCATAAGTGACATGATATGGCCATGAACTTGTGCTTTTGATCTCCATCTCCAAAGCACCGGCATGATCTCCATCGTCACCGGCATGACACCATGATCTCCATCATCTTGATCTCCATCAACGTGTCGCCATAAGGTTGTCGCGCCGACTGTTGCTTCCACGACTATTGCTAACGTTTAGCGATAAAGTAAAGCATTACATAGCGCTTAATGATTGACACGCAGGTCATACAATAATTAAAGACAACTCTATGGCTCCTGCCAGTTGCCGTACTCATCGACATGCAAGTCGTGATATTCTATACAACACATGATCATCTCATACATCACATATATCTCATCATGTAATTGGCCATATCACATCACAACATACCCTGCAAAAACAAGTTAGACGTCCTCTAATTGTTGTTGCAAATTTTACGTGGCTGCTACGGGTTTGCAAGAACCGTTCTTACCTACGCAAAACCACAACGTGGTGTAGTGATTGCTTTTTGATCTTCTAAAAGAACCCTTTTCATTGAACCGATTCAACTAAAGTGAGAGAGACAGACACCTGCCAGTCACCTTTATGCAACAAGTGCACGCAGCGGTGAAACCAGTCTCGCGTAAGCGTACGCGTAATGTCGGTCCAGGCCGCTTCATCTCACAATACCGCGGAATCAAGCATCAACTAGTAACGGCAAGCAATATGTATACATCCACGCCCACAACTCGTTTGTGTTCTACTCGAGATCTCATCTACGCATAGACCTGGCTCATGATACCACTGTTGGGGAACGTTGCATGGGAAACAAAAAATTTCCTACGCACACGCAAGATCTATCCATGGTGATGAGCATCTACGAGAGGGAGAGTGAATCTACATACCCTTGTAGATCGCTAAGCGGAAGCGTTAATAAACGCGGTTGATGTAGTCGAACGTCTTCGCGATCCAAATCGCCGAGCGTCCCGCGATCCAATCACGATCCTTCCGATCTAGTGCCGAACGGACGGCACCTCCGCGTTCAACACACGTACGGCTTGATGACGCCTTCACCTCCTCGATCCAGCGAGCGATGGTGAAGTAGTGGTTGAGTTCCAGCAGCACGACGGCGTGGTGATGGTGGTGAGGAACAATCTCTGCAGGGCTTCGCCAAGCACTACGGAGATTATGACGGAGGAACTAGAGGGCTAGGGTTGCCGGCACACGGCTTGGGAAATCCTGATGTATCCCGTGTGCTAGCCCTGCCCCTCTATTTATATGTTGAGCCTTGGGGTCTAAACTTGGAGTAAAAGCCTCCTCCAGGTCGGTTTTGCCCGCACAAGGTCGGTTTGGCCCGCAGGGAAAGAGTCCAACTCGGATCCCTGCCGAACCGTGCACAGCCGCGCACAAGCGGTAGTACCGCTTCACACAAGCGGTAGTACCGCTTGGGCGGTAGTACCGCTTCACACAAGCGGTAGTACCGCTCGGGCGGTAGTACCGCTTCACCAAGCGGTAGTACCGCTTACGCGGCAGCAAAACTACTTTTGCACTTTCCAATACCTTGTGGGCTTTATCCCTTTGGCTCATATAAAGTGTTGCTGCACCCGAACACTTCGGTAAACATCCGGAACCCATTCCGGTGAACTCCGGAACCCTTCCAGAGATCAAAACACTATTATCACATATATCAATCTTTACCTCCGGACTATTCCGGAGATCCTCGTCATGTCCGGGATCTTATCCGGGACTCCGAACAACTTTCGGTCACCAACATAATAACTCAATTATACTAATCGTCACCAAACGTTAAGTGTGTAGACCCTGCGGGTTCGAGAACTATGTAGACATGACCGAGACACCTCTACGGCCAATAACCAATAGCGGGACCTGGATGCCCATATTGGCTCCTACATATTCTACGAAGATCTTTATCGGTCGAACCTCTATGTCAAGGATTCAGTTAATCCCGTATGCTGTTCCCTTTGTTCTTCGGTATGTTACTTGCCCGAGATTCGATCGTCGGTATCACTATACCTAGTTCAATCTCGTTACCGGCAAGTCTCTTTACTCGTTCCGTAATACAAGATCTCGTGGCTAACACTTTAGTCACATTGCTTGCAAGGCTCATTGTGATGTTGTATTACCGAGTGGGCCCTGAGATACCTCTCCGTCATACGGAGTAACAAATCCCAGTCTTGATCCATGCCAACCCAACAGACACCCTCGGAGATACCTGTAGAGCACCTTTATAGTCACCCAGTTACGTTGCGACGTTTGATACACACAAGGTATTCCTCCGGTGTCAGTGAGTTGCATGATCTCATGGTCAAAGGAACAGATACTTGACATGCAGAAAACAATAGCAATAAACTGACACGATCAAATGCTACGTTTACAGTTTGGGTCTTGTCCATCACATCATTCTCCTAATGATGTGATCCCGTTATCAAATGACATCTCATGTCAATGGCTAGGAAACCTTAACCATCTTTGATCAACGAGCTAGTCAACTAGAGGCTTACTAGGGACACAGTGTTGTCTATGTACCCACACATGTATTTGAGTTTCCAATCAATACAATTATAGCATGGATAATAAACGATTATCATGAACAAGGAAATATAATAATAACCAATTTATTATTGCCTCTAGGGCATATTTCCAACAAAATGTTCTGGGACCTTCCGGAATTTTTCAGAAGAAATAGTTTCGGAAAACATCTTGTCCCAGCGAGAGGGGACAAGATCCCACGGATCGTGGGGCCTGTTTTTGGGCTGTTTTTTGGGGGCGCCCCCTTTAGGGGACAGCCCCCTTGTGGCTGGACAAAGTGTTGGGCCCCCCCCCCCATGGTGGGGGGCAGCCCCCACAAATGGTGGAGAGTGTTGGGAGGAAGGTGGGGCCCCATGGGGGAACACCATGGACAAGGGAACATGTTTTCTCCATGTTTGGTGGGAACATGTTTTCCTTGTTTGGTGGGTGCATGTTTAGTGGGCTGAATTTCAGCCCCCCCTCACCCCTTCCACCACTATATAAGGAGGTGGAGAGGAGCTCTCCATCCTGACTCCAACTCTCATACACAAGACATGCATGATCTGGCATTCTCTCTCCCTCCTAGCGAAATAGTTTCGTAGAGCCGAAAGGCTGTCTGGGTTCCGATGGGAACTAGTTCTGGACGGCGAAGCCCTGCCGGATAGATGACACCGTATGTGTGCAACTCTGTAGAGAGATCGTAGTTTCGGTCTTAGTTCGAGAGTGCCTCCCGAAGGGCTGTCCGTGTGACCGTCCGAGTTTTGGAGGTCCTCCCGAAGGGCTGTCCGAGTGACAGTCCGAGTTTCGGAGGTCCTCCCGAAGGGCTGTCCGCGACACCGTCCGGGGGACTGTGCGACCACCTCCCGGAGGGCTGTCCGCGAGGCAGATGAGGGTATACATCCTCGCGGTTGGGAGGTTGTAAATCCTAGCTGCGGGGATCTGCACCGCCGATCGTCATCGACTCTACTTCCGCTGCGCTACGAGTCGGTAACGAAAAAGATCAAACCTTGTATGCAGTCTCCATAGTGGTCCTGGGCTGGTGCATAGGTCGGAAATTTTTTGTTTTCTGCTGCGTTACCCTACAGTGGCATCAAGAGCCAGGTTATGCGTAGATGCAGGTTGCGATCTAGAATACATAGAGATGTATGGGTGTGGCACAATATAATTAGGTAGTAGATGAGATCTATTGCTGAAAATTATTTGTGTGGGTAGCAGATGAAATCTGTTACCCGATGCTCCTGTTGCTTCCCCTGAATTTGCGTAGTCCTGATCTTGACGGCATGGTGGAATCTCACAAAGTTCTGGCAATCCGCGATCCTTTCATGCTGCTCCTGAGTATGCTGATTGACAGATCAACGAAGTGCTAACAATTCTTTGGGTTCCACCATAGTTGAGAAAGATGGATGTTTCGCAGACGAAAGGGGAATGCAGATGTGATCTGCACGGGGGTCACGCGTATGACGAAGTTTAGTATGGGGCTCGAGATTTTATTATCTCGTGTTTCATACACCCTGGAAGGTTAATCTAGCAACTTGGATTATCATGCTTGATGATGGACGTTGGTAGCTTCGGTTTGTTTCGAAACCTTAGAAGCCACGTAAAATAAAATTTCGCATGAACCGATTAGAGGCGTCTAACTTGGTTTTGCAGGATGGTTTGCATGTGCATGTGATGTGGTATAGCAGTGTTCATAATAATTTGATTATGTATGAGATGACTATATGATGTAAATTGATTAACATGACCTGCGTGTCATGATTCGGCATGATGGCTGGAGCCATATGATTGCACTTTAATGACCTGCGTGTCAACCTTATGTAATGCACTTATTTTATTAGCTATAGAGATAGCAATATTATTTGGTGCATCGACAAGGTGGTGGCAATCTTCGCGAAGGTGAACACCGACGCGAATGCCGAAGACGAAGAAATGAAAGACTTCTCCGTCAGAAAGGGCTATACCATATCTTGCTATTATGAATTGCCTGAGATGTTTATCCCTTATGATGCACCCTTCTTGATTGCGCGGTAGTCGCTTTTTATTAGGGTGATCTCTCACAAAAATATCAAGTAGTTAGTGTTCTCCCAAGTGTAGCACCGTCACGGCACCTAACTTTTCGGGGTGCGCCATGCTGACATGGGTACGAACGATTAGGGATGTGTGAGGCGGGTGAGTTAAGACCTCGCAGCGAGATCACTTGGTTGTCTTGACGTTCAGGCATGAAAGTCATGAGCTCGGAACACACGCATCGAAAGATGAACAAGAGTCACATAGAGATGTCATCGGCAAGTTTGCCTAACGATTGAAGTTCTCGTCATCAGTGATGCTCACCATCAATGGCGTTGAATTGAAATTCGTGTCTTGAATCATTCATAATCAATTATGAGAGATATTGATTTGAGTGGGAGCGCACTATAGAATTAACTTGTTTAATTCTCAGTGCAATTAATTTTGAACACTTTCTAAGTGTGGTTTGCATTATAGTTGTAGAAGAATGGCTCATGTTTCCACCTTCCCTGTTAAAATTGAATAGCTGTTAAATTATCTGGTTAAAACTTTACGGTTGGTAACGTAATATGAGGATTGTCCTCAAGAGTGCCGAGAAGGACTTTGTCCTATCGCATACTTTCGGTATTCTCTCGCTAATGCTATGGATGATATGACTCTCGTCCTTCGATCCAAAAGCTAAAATTCCGTTACGGTCAAGTGAAATATGTTTGCTTCCATGAGACCCGAACTTCGAAAGTTTTGGGATAGTTATGTGATATTCATGGAACTGAAAATTAATTTTCAGATACAAACAAAGGCTAAAAGATATGAGATATCTAAAGCCATGTTTGTTTGCAAACTATTAGTAAAAGTGTTTACTAGGCATTTGACTGATAAGAGGGGATCCAGAAGAACGCCTGTCATATGATGATGGTGAATAAAACGACAACTTAAAGAGAAATGAAGTGTCCGAAGGGTGTTAGTGAAACTTTCACGCCTAGGAAGTCCGGGGCTAACGCCACTCTTAAGTTGGGTGCTTCTTCTGAGAGTAGGAGAAATACTGAAAGTGAAACTGTTAGAAGTATAAAGGCAAAAGGAAAGAAGACTGGGATATCCAGCTCATGTATGAATGTCATACAAGTTTTTGTTGTATAGAAGGCTGGTCAAAGATATAGTTCTTGGGAATTATGGTTAAACATGTTAATCACTAATTCTTGGGTATTGTGAGTTAATCACAAGGATACCCGCTCGATTGCATTCTGTTGCAACTCGGTGTAAGAACTACTACGGCCTAAAAGACTAGCCAGGAATGAGGTTTAGATACACACAGGGAACATAGTAAATGTTACTATACCTTCCATTAGTGTATTCCCTATGTATTTACTTTCATAATTCATTTTAGAGTTTTACACTCTAGCCCATTGCATAAAGTATCTTGCAAGAAGGTTATTCATAAGAGAACTTTTGATGTTCGATGTTATGAATAACATAGGGGCCATACTTTCATTATGAATGAGATGTATGTTATGAATATTGATATTAATACATTACCTCTGTATTTACTTTCATAATTCATTTAGAGTTTCATACACTCTAGCCCTTTGCATAAGGTATTTTGCAAGAAGGTTATTCATAAGAGAACTTTTGATGTTCGGTGTTATGAATAACATGAAGGGCCATGCTTCCATACAGGATGGGATGTATGCTATGAATATTGATGGTAATATGATACATCCATAACACTGACGCTAAATGTTGCAAGACTAAAAGAATACCACACAAGTGTGGCACTGCATTTGGTCACATTGGAGAAACCCGCATGGAAAATTCCATTATGATGGATTTTGAAGTCATTTGATTTTGAATCATCTGACACTTGCAACTTTCCTCTGAAAGGTGAAGTGACTGAAATACCGTTCACAGGCCATAAGGAACGAGCAAAGAACATATTGGTGATCATACATTATGATGTGTGTAGTCCAATAAATGTTGTTGCAAGTAGTGGATTTATCTATCTTCAGAAATGACTCAAGTAGATATATGGATATTTACTTGTCGAGACGTAAGTCTGGATCTTTTGAATTCATTTGAAAGGTTTTCAAAAATGAAGTAGAAGTTATTGTAACAAGAAAATTATGTTTCTACAATTCGATTGCAGAAAGGAATATTTGAGTTACAACTTTAGCGAATGTCTGATGAGTTATGAAAGGGGTTTCATAACTTGCACCTCCTGGAACGCCACTGCAAGTGGAAAGTCCGTGAAGATGTAATCAAACCATTTATGACATGGTAAGATCAAAGATGACATAAATAAATTTGCCATTATCCCTTTTAAGGTGATGCTTTAAAGACTGCGGCTTTTACACTGAAAAGAGCTCCATCGGTCTGTTGAAATGACGTCATGGTATGGTACGCCCAACCATGTTATATCTTTTCTTAACATTTGGAATATGGGGCTTGTGTAAAAGGTTACAAACCTATTCCAAATCAGACAAGTGCTACTTTGTCAGGTTATCCCAAGTCATTGGGTATTCCCCCACCACTATACCGAGGCAAAGGGTTTTGCCGCAAAAGGGTATGCTTTTAAAGAGAATAGTTCTTTCAAAAGGTGAGTGGGAGGACAGTGCAACTCGACGAGATAACCAGTATCTTCGTCATCAGATCAAAGGAAAGAAACCTTGGAAGTGATTCCGGAGTTTCCTACTGCGACTGATACGGAAGTCTCTACAATAAAATGTATGGACTTCGGTCGAACTTGCAGCTGAACCACGTAGGCAAAGCTCGTGCAAACCTATCAGGTGCGCAAACGAGATATTGTTGTTAGACAACAGTATACCTACAATACACAAGGAAGCGTTGATGGGCCCTGACTCCGGAATTGGCTAAATGCCAATACAATCCGAGATAGTTTCCATATAAGTGACTCGAGATTAAAATCTTGATACACCTTTCGGAAGACTTAGAGTCTAACGAATATTTATGGAACTAAAAACTGATACGGATAAAATGTTTTATCCATAAAGCTCGACTTGTTGCAATAACAAGTTCAAGGAGTTGACTACGATGAGATTGTCTCATCGTAGCGATGCTTGAAGTCGGTTCGGGTTGAACTAGCAATTAATACATATTTCAATCATGAGATATGAAACATGGATGACAAAGGGATTTCCATCTGATGGAAATGAAACCTAGGACTTGTATGTGATACAGTCCAAAGTAATTTGTCGATCCAGAGGATGCTAGTAAGTATGCAAACTTCAGAGTTCCAGCGATGGACAGAAGAGAGCAAAGTGGAGTTGGAATCTTCGTTTTTGATGGAATGGTCAAAGGGGTTTGACTTCATCAAATGGGTATCGAAGATGCTTGTGATTCAAGAAAGTAAGTGGGAGCATAATAATATTTCTAAAAACCTTGTGTACTTGACACATTGTTAATTGGAAATAAATTTCTTGACACGAATTAGGACTTCATTTGAAAATAGTTTTTCGATGAAGTGCTTAGGCTAAATAGCCTCAATATTAGGCATGATGATCTATGGAGATAGATTTACCTAATGGGGCTAAGCAATGAATACATATTGACAAGATGCTAAAACCTTTTAGCATTGAAAAACCGTCAAAGAGTGATTCTTGCCGAAGTCACATGGAAAGAGTTTTATGCAAGACTTGGTGTCCCAAAACACTGATGAGCAAAATACATGATGGTGATCCCACACACTCTTGTGTTTGGATTAATCATGTAATCCATGGTATGTAAAAACAACCAGATATGTCCAATACTCCAAAGTTGTTGCGAGTATAGATACCAAAGTGATCAAAGTACTGATCATGGAACAATAGTGAAAGATGTCATTAAGTACTAGAGTAGTGCTGATGACATGTTTTCTCGCAAGCAGAGATTATGAAGTGCTCGTTGTAAGTAATTACATCGATACAGTCTTCATTAATGCTCCATGCGATTTTCGATTTAGGTTAAGGGTTTTGTGTAATACACAATATGGTGGCACGGTAGTTGGAAATTGTTCCAAACAAGATACTGTGGCGAATTCTATAACAAAGGCTAAGTATGTTGACGCTTAAGAAGAGACAAAGAAGCTGTTGAATCATATAGTTCATTCATGCACTTAGTATGGTTCCAAGATGGCTTTGGTCTATGGGACACTATTGTAGATAGTTGCTCCATAGCTCAGTCTGAGAAATCAGGTTTCGACCAATGATTCACACATATGCAAAGCCAAGTCCACACAAAATATGAATTTTGTGAAAGCGTGAAAACGCGAGGATATGCAAAGTTACACACGGAGCTGAAGTTGTCAGATCCGTTGGACATCAGGCTATACCACAAGCAAAGCATATTTTACACCAGTATGCCATAGGTGTAAAGTGCATTAGCATTGACTAGATTATTGACTCTAGTGCAAGTGGGAGTCTGTAGGAGATATGCCCTAGAGGCAATAATAAATGTTATTGATTATCTCCCTGTTCATAATTAGGTTTATGTTCCATGCTATAACTGCTATGGTTCTCGAGTCTACAATAACCACGAGGCTTGAAGGAAGACTCATATGCACGTGTGGAATAATAAACGGTAAAATGTATTCCTAGTCTGGCCTCTAAGACTGGCTCAAGTATTGCATGATGATCCTGTTTTCCTGATCATGGGCATGGCTATGCCGGCAATTTTGAGGGCGCAATGTTGGTAGAACACTTGTGTTGAATCGACCCGAATTCATGTTATGCTATGAGATACATTCATCATAAGTTTATGGTTTATAACACAGAGATGGTTAACGTTTGCATGATTCCTTAGACCATGAGAGTATCGAGTTTCTTCATGCTTGCTTCATGAACTTTGGGTTTGTTAAACGTCATCCGTAAATGGGTGGCTATTACGGCGGCTTACGGGTTCATGGAAAAGTATGTCAAGTAACTTGATAGCTCAAGATTGGGATTTGCTCCTCCGACGATGGAGAGATATCTCTGGGCCCTCTCGGTGTTACGGTATCCATCATCGTCTGGCCAGACACTTTGTGATTTGATCACGGGGATGCCGGAACACGGGAACGAGAAAAGAGAACAATACCGGTAACGAGGTAACTGGCATAGTGGACAAGTTGTTGATCCACGGGGATGCCAACATGTCTCACCTCGGGTATTTGTAACATATCGCGACGCAACAGGAATAGCACACGGCAACTGGAGATTCACTCGAATATTCATTCGTGTGGGTATAGGGGTCAATATGGGTGTCCACGGCTCCGATGTTGATCATTGATCGGAAGGGGTTCCGGGTCATGTCTATACTTCACCGAACCTATAGGGTCACACGCTTAAGGGTCATCTATCTGCTGAATACTAGACAAGGAGTCCGAGAGAAAGTCACTGAAATAGTTTCGGAGACAGCGGAAAAGTTCCGGAGAGAACACCGAAAAAGTTTCGGTAAAACCGAAAAGTTGTTTCGGATAAAACCATTGATCCTAAAAGGTTTTGGCAAGCACCGAAAATGTTTTGGAGGTTGCCAGATTGGTCTGGTAATTTCTGGAATTTTTTCAGAGAAAAAACCGAAAAAGGTTTTCGAAGCTGCCGGAATTGTTTACCGGGTAAACGAAGATGGTTTTAAATTAAACCACCATACCGGAAATGTTCCGGAGCGAGTCCAGATAATTTTAGAGGGTGCCAGAAATGTTCTGGGACCTTCCGGAATTTTTCAGAAGAAATAGTTTCGGAAAACATCTTGTCCCAGCGAGAGGGGACAAGATCCCACGGATCGTGGGGCCTGTTTTTGGGCTGTTTTTTGGGGGCGCCCCCTTTAGGGGACAGCCCCCTTGTGGCTGGACAAAGTGTTGGGGGGCCCCCCATGGTGGGGGGCAGCCCCCACAAATGGTGGAGAGTGTTGGGAGGAAGGTGGGGCCCCATGGGGGAACACCATGGACAAGGGAACATGTTTTCTCCATGTTTGGTGGGAACATGTTTTCCTTGTTTGGTGGGTGCATGTTTAGTGGGCTGAATTTCAGCCCCCCCCCCCTCACCCCTTCCACCACTATATAAGGAGGTGGAGAGGAGCTCTCCATCCTGACTCCAACTCTCATACACAAGCCATGCATGATCTGGCATTCTCTCTCCCTCCCAGCGAAATAGTTTCGTAGAGCCGAAAGGCTGTCTGGGTTCCGATGGGAACTAGTTATGGACGGCGAAGCCCTGCCGGATAGATGACACCGTATGTGTGCAACTCTGTAGAGAGATCGTAGTTTCGGTCTTAGTTCGAGAGTGCCTCCCGAAGGGCTGTCCGTGTGACCGTCCGAGTTTTGGAGGTCCTCCCGAAGGGCTGTCCGAGTGACAGTCCGAGTTTCGGAGGTTCTCCCGAAGGGCTGTCCGCGACACCGTCCGGGGGACTGTGTGACCGCCTCCCGGAGGGCTGTCCGCGGGGCAGATGAGGGTATACATCCTCGCGGTTGGGAGGTTGTAAATCCTAGCTGCGGGGATCTGCACCGCCGATCGTCATCGACTCTACTTCCGCTGCGCTACGAGTCGGTAACGAAAAAGATCAAACCTTGTATGCAGTCTCCATAGTGGTCCTGGGCTGGTGCGTAGGTCGGAAAATTTTTGTTTTCTGCTGCGTTACCCTACAACAGCGACGGCGGGGCGTGGTAGGGGGCCCCAGGCGCAGCCGCATAGGGCGCCGATGGCGACGGCTGGATCGACGAAGGAGCCATCCAGTGGCCGGCTGGGTGGCCGTAGTGGGTTGAGGCACCCGTCCCAAGCGATGAAGGCGCATGCGGAACGGACGGCTGCGGCCGATCTGAGGAGGCGCTGATCGTAGACGACTGGCCGGTGTAAACCGAAACCAGAGGTCGCGAGGAGAGGAACGGCGAGGCAGGAGTCGCGGCAGCAGGGGCCAGCGCGCCGGCGGCGTTGGTGGCGATCGGCGCGACGGCGGCGGCGGCGATCGGGCTAGGCAGGGCAGCGGAAGTCATTGGGACCGATCTGGGTTGATACCATGTAAAACGTAGGGTTTGGGAAACTGCACCTTACCTCATACGAGGTGGGCTATCTCATATATATGAGGGGTACACAAGGCGTGTACAATACAATATACATGACCTACACAGAGTCTACGTATAATACAGTCTAACAGCAAACCTAAAGCGTATACCGCATGAACACGTTTTAGAAGCCGCCACCACCATCGAACCACTGACCCATCCCCAGGAAGGAGATCCGCATCATCCTTGCCAGGCCGTCCATCCGTCGACGCCAAACAACGGCACCACCCTGCGCTCGTCCATCCAGACGCATCCATTGTTGAGACTCAGCTGCACCTTGCCGCCAAGCCCCGCCATCGTCAACGCGGTAGATGCCAAGCCGCTCCACCTGCCAACCTCCACACCACCGTCGTCGCTCGAGCCCTTGCCACCCGGAGCCCATCGCCTACAACAACCCTCTCCCGCAAGCCCAAGCCTCCCAAGACGACGCCTCCGTGGAGGGTAAGACTCGCATGGTGCCGCCGCCGCCCAATCCAAGGCAGATTTTGGACTTTCGTCTGGGAGGGGGATCGGGGGTGGATAGGAGGGACCTCGACTGCGCCTCCAAGGAGGAAAACGAAGCCGAAAGACGTCGCCGCTACTGGGCCGAGCCAACCGCCCAAAGTTTCCTCTGGTCCCAATCCTACACGACCAACCCATGTAGGAGGGTCCATTCAATCAAAGATTGGGCAAAACACCATTATTCATGTCTAATTATGTGCTAATAATATAACAAAACTACACAAGCTAGGGGGAGGGCATTGCCCAGGTTGGCCCTAAGGGAGCTCCGCCACTGCCACCAACCTCTGTCTGCTCCGGATCCGGCAACCTCGAGCCGCCATCAACCAGAACCTACAGGGAAGAGAGTGCCATGGGGAAGAACAACCCCAAGACACAGGAGCACCTAGGTGCTCCACCCTCCCACATCACCACCATTCACACGCGTATACATTCGAACCGGCTGGTTTAAATGCTTTGTATTAACTTTCTGTATCTCTGAAGTACATCTAAAAAACTGCTCGTATATTGCTCTACCCTCCTATGAGGTGGACCCACCAGCTGGGTTAAAGCTGCTCCACACACCCACCACCTATTCTCATTTAAACCTATAAGGTTCCGGGACAACTCGTGCCCACGAAGCTCCCCCGATGTCATGCATTCCCTGTCGTTCGATCCTGGTAAGTCCGGTCTTTGACTTCGTTTGAGGCGTTGGATGTTCACTGGTTGTTTCGCTGCTCGTTTTTACCGCGTGATGACTTTGCATGGCCAATGACCGGTGGGCTCTTGCAGCGCGCGTGTTGGCTGGGCGAACTGATTCGAGGTGCAGGTTCGCCCTCTCCCCGCCCGCCGCGTGCGCGTCGTGCCGTCTGCGGGAGCGTGGGGCAGGCCTCGCCCAATCCCCTTGCCCACACGCCCGCACCCCTCCCTCCCTCCCTGGTCAGCCACCACAACACGAAGCCACGAACCCTAGCCCCCTTTCGTACAATCCCACGGTCGCTGAGCCCCTCCCGCATCCGTCCTCCTCCATCCTTCCTTCCTCGTCAGCCGCCGCTACGACTCCTCCATACTCTGTCTCTGTCCGTGCAGGCGGCCATCTTCGTTCCGGCCCGAGCTTCTCATCCTCCCTCCCTTGCTTCTCTACTCTCCCGCGAAGGAGGAAGATGCAAACGGCGGCGGCTTTGGGAGATAGAGCTCGCCCAGCTACAGGGAAAGGTGACGGGACCAGCATCCTAGGCGGCGGCGACGGCTGGACTCCAAGAGCTGGCCAAGGTAGTCCTCGCCAAGGAAGCGGGCGACAGCGCAAGGTAGAGAAGAGGCCACCCGTGTGATTTGTTTTTTGTTGATTTCCCTCTTGCCTGGTCTAATTTCGTGGGCAAAATTTCTTCATTGGCTGATCTGAGTTGGGGCTGATTTTCCCCTAGATTCCTTCCTTTTACAGTTCCTTTTCGATTTGCTGTTCATGGTGCCGATGGCTTCCACGGAGCAGAGGAAAGTATGCTCTCTTCGTCTCGGCAGAGGAGGAGGACAGCCAGGAGCTGGCGGCCTGCTACCCTAGGCCAATTGACTTTGCCTTCGTCTGGTATTGTTGTTCCTCATATTTCAACTGATAAATCATTTTATAGTTCATCTTTTCCATTCATTTGTTAATAATCTAAAAAATCATGAAATGTCACCATAATCTGTCATATCTGTGTTTGGACTTGCACTGCGGGTGGTCGTGAATCTCGGGCTCTGCGTGTCCATCTATGACATCCTTGCCGTCGAAGAGGGATTCATCCTTCCAGGATAGGGCTGCTCGACGTATAAAGTAATATGTGCAATCATCTTTGCCATCCATTTATGTTTGTTAAGGAATGTGTGATGTTACTACTTACTAATTCTGTATGTCGTTTGGTATATGCTCTGTAAGCTCTATTTGGTGAAGATGAACAGAAGAAGACCGCAATCTTTCAGATCTGAGAAAGAAGATGAACAGAAGAATCCAGTAGAAGAATTTGGTGAAGAACAAGGTGACTCTCTCTCTCTCTCTCTCATGTGAATGTTCGTCTCTGTTTTGTAGAAAATTGGTAGGTGACCTCATATTTGTGTTGCAAGTTACTTGCCTTCTTCTTTGAACCTATCTGTTAAAATTATAGTGCATTTTTTGTGGGGCAGGTTAAAGAGCCCATGTTATTTTGCTTGGCTTATATTCAGAAGGGACAATACAATGCTCTTTGGAGTCAAGTTTTTTTTTTATATTCTGATTGTTGTATTATTATTTATCAATTGAGGCATGATTGTTGTGTGCTCTTCTTACTGAAGATTATCCTGGTGTTATTTGCTTTGTGAGAAAAGAAAGAGACGACTTGATGTGCACTTCTTATCATCACATAAAATGGAATAATCGAATAGGGTTATATATCATCATATCTGCACACATAATCTCTTTTATAATTATTTATCGATGTAATCTCCTGTTATTAGATGATGGAGTTATGTTTGCATTTGTTAGTAACTTTAGGTTTGTGCAAACATAACTGCTTTCAATGGTTATCTCCAACAGCATACAGGAAAAGAATACAATCATAAGGCTGATGCTGCTTATCAACATCTTGGTACACAATACCCAAGAAGGATTTGTAGGTAACCTTTTTGAAGTGAATTTTACATATCTTTGCCAAGCAAGGTTTGACAAGATCTCACCCATGGAAACACCACCAGAGGTAAGGATTACATCAGCATCAGAACATAGAGCTGCATCCATATGCTCCACAAGACTTCCTTCGGTATCTTTTCCAATACCCAAGTCAACCACTTTACACTTCTGCTGAATAGCAGCAATAAGTAGCATGGCCCATTTAGAATCACGAATCTGAAATTTTAGTTTCAAGCAGAGAGGTCATGCATTTTGCTAAATACCAAATGCAAATAAATGTGAAGGACGCAAACGTTGTGGAATAGTAGAACTGTGACTGTGACAACTAACATGTTGTTCTCAGTTGCTTTCTGGGACTCATTTTATCCGATACAAGTCCGCTTGCAATTTTTGGGAGGATACGCAGTTCCTTTGCGTTCACCGCTCGGTTCTGTCCCTGCTTTGCTTACTGCTCCTGCATGGTTCTTCAGGGTTGTGGATGGAGGAGTGCGTTATTTCGACGGTCCTCTATTTTTCTGTTGCGTGTGCCTTCAGGTCCATCAGGTATAATTGTGCTTCACCTGCCTTCCGTTGTTTTCTGTTGTCTTGGTGTTTTTTCTTTTGTTTAATTCGTTGTTGTGTCGCTCGAGGGCATCTTGATTAGTCTGAATTATGCTTGCTTTAGCTAGGATGAATTTATGAATGGTTGCCCTTTTCTGTTGACTAAGTGCTTGTGTGCAGAGGTTCATCTCTCCCCTTTTCATTTTGCAGCATTTGTTTTTCACTTAGTTTACATATGTTTGTTGCTGGTAATGTACTCTTCCTCATGGATTCTTGGGGGTTCATGTTCTTTCAGTGCTTTAGGAATCTTTAGTTCCAATGGAAAATAGGATGTATCATGGATCCAAAGATGAGAGGATAGTTGATCCATTTTCCTTGTGCTACAAAGTTATTTGCCATGTTCTTATTTTTCAAATGTGGTAACGCACAGCTTGGTTCACAACTACTTAAACTTGAAAAATAAAAGAAAAATAATTTTGAGGGAAAATGTAAATATCACATAAAGATTGTTGTTTGGCCGTTGTCCTCTGTCTAGGTTAGATGTGTCTATATGTCTACTTAGCCAAGTGGCTGTTTTTTCAGCTCCACTGTTTAGTTACGAGTGTGTTTGCATGCCTGTTAGCCAAGTGATGGATGCTTGCTTGCCAATATTTTATTTGTGTTAGATGACATGTAGTGTGGATGATTGGTTTTGTAACTTCTCATGCATGATCATGTGTGTTCTTATGACCTATTGGTGTGTTATATGGGTTAAGCAGTAAAGCTTCTGTCTTGTTTCTGTTCAAAAACAGTTCTATTCAATACAATTTCACAAAGAGATTCACAGCTACCAGTACCCAGCAATGCTTCAACCTTATTTGTATGCCCCTGTATGTTTACCTCTTAATTTCTTTTACCCTTTAGTTATTATGATGACATCCTTGGTTTTAGATCGTCTACTTACATGAAAACGTTTGCTTACCCTGCCTAGCTGTCAAACCATGGTTTTAGTATGCGGTTTATTTCACTGTTATAAGCCTTGCTAAGCAAATAAATCCCGGACCAAATCAGTGGCGCAATGAATCAGAAAAACGAGGATGAAATAAAAAAAAATGTGTGCAGGTTCCAGTTTAGAGCTCATGTACATTCACTCTTGATTTCTTAATTCACTTGGTGATGCACAGTCTACAAGTGAAATCCCCTTCTGTTATGGATTCCCCGCTTCTTCAAGAGGCTAATTGTTTTGATATATATACCATACGTAATTACATTTTTGGTTGTGTAAGTGCAATGTGTAAAGTACGGAAGGACCATCTACTACCTACACCAGATCATTGACTGTCAACTATTAAAAAGAGGCATTGTCATGCAAGTAACAGTCTGTTCAAATAGGGAAGGTCCACAAGCAAAATGGCTGGAAGAGCGATGTGATTTGATACTCTGCCATGTTGATCTCGAGAGAAAATGTTGTTTTCTTAGTTTTTCTTAGATGTACATTGATCTGTTGTGAATCTTGTGCTCTCAAACAGTGTGTTTGTTTTCGCTAATTTGTTATTATTAGCTTGCTCCATCCTGTTTTTTTGTTGGTCTGTCCCCACCTTGAAGATATGTCCAGTAGTTCACTCATGCCATTAATATTTGACAGCTTTGTTCCTCTGTGGCGCTCCAGGTATATCCGCAAAGTGTCGCATAATATTTGGTCCAAGCTTGCAATTGTTCAGGTGATTTGAACTTCCTTTATCTTGAATGGACTTGAACTCCAGCCAAATTCAAGTGATGAAAGCTCAGTTTCGTCCCTCCAGTGTACGTCCTGGTTTGTTATATGATGAATGCTTTCTGCTCACTTCCATCTATCATGTGTTCATGGTTTGATTAATGATAATGCTTTCTACTCACTTCCCCTTCCTAGATCAGTAGGGCCTTGGTCCACCGACCAAAATCTCCCCTGTTTAATTCTTTTGTGCTACTTGGACGTTTTTAAGGTCTGTTTTTTGTTCGCTTTGGGAATAAAAAAGAGTTGCTTAATTTTAGATTTGAACATTACAAGTAGAGGTATGAGTCAGTGTACTGGTTTGACAAGTGGTATTGTCATATTCACCCGTGCTTTGGAAATAAAAAAAGAATAAGTTGGTTTTAGGTTTGAATGTCAAGCAAAAATCCAATGAGGGAAGGGAGCTCTCAGTCCATAATCTAACTGTTATTTGGCGTTGAGATTCTTTCTTCTGCTCTTCTAATATTCCTGCCTGGGTGCCTTCACACATGTCTTCGTCTCTACATGTGTTTTGCTACTTGGTTGAGACGTGCTCTTCTATTGCCTCTCTACATGTGTTTTGCTACAAAATTATGTCTCAACCAAGATTAGGTCTTACGAGGGGATAAGCCAGTCCCTAAATAATCTGGCAGCATTACTAGGAATGAGGGGTTATGTGCTGATTGCTGTTTAAGTTGTTGGTGGAGCTACACCTTTGAGCGGATGCCGTTCGTTGTAGATCCAGCGGCTCAACATGTAAGTTTTCAGATTTTCACAAAAATCAAGTTTCCACTGGATATGTCGCCTTAGAAGTTTCAATGGGACTTTGTGCTGCCAAATTTAAATGTGTGTGTGCATCTCATTGTAGACAATAAGCCACCATTCTTTTTTTTTATTATAGAGCGTTAAATTTATTACCATATGTGCTTGCCCACAACTAAATCATGGATTTTCTTTTCAATGTGTACATGGATTCAGCGGGTCTCTGTGCCATTTGGTAAAAATCGCCGCAGAAAGAGGGGAGATGTAAGATCTGGATAAACGAGAACCAAATCCATGCATGCAAAGAAATCCGAGATAATAGTAAAGGAGAAATCTCACCAGTTGGGTACGTCTCTGCCGGAAACGCCTCTCTCGTCCAAATGAGCCACCGAGGAAGAAAAGGGGATAAACAGGCAGATGGATGCAGTTGCTGCCGCTTCATATTCTACTTCGGACGGGCCACCCAGTTCATGGGCCGGACTAGGTGGCATATGGGCCTTTCAAATACCTATGCCTCCATATGCACAACACAGAGAGTTTTTTTTTCGTGCACATGGAAAATAAAAGTTTTGTACAAACACTGCTAAAAAAATACCTCCTTAACTGGTTTATACATGTTGTAAAATATGTTTTTTTTCATACATGAGACTCAGATTTCTCAGCGTATTAAACATATTTTCAATATAGCATGATTTAAACATGGGCTTTCTACTACCAAAATCGAATATGTCCTTACTAAAGGAAACTATTTTCATCACGAACATGGCTTTAGCGGGTCTCTGTGCCATTTGGCGCAACGGGTCAACTAGTTCAAAATAAGGTGCGGGAGCTGGGCGCTTCCTCGACTATGCCACGTCAGATCGCTAGGAAGCAAAAACGCTCGGAGAAGCGATTGGGCAGCGGCTACTTTTTCCTTCCTCACAAAGCAAACTCACCAGCAAACCCTGGCACGGGCCATGTTCTCCAGCTCCACACGCAACCACTCCTCTGCTTCGCCGTCGCCGCCGCCGCCGCCACTGCCTCACCCCGTCTCCATCCGCAGCAACGGCCTACCTCGTCTCCCCTCCGCCGATGCGGTGCTAGCCACCACCACCGAGCCCAAGCAGCAAAGGGAGTGGTGGCTTATTCCACGGCGCATCTCCACGCGTGCAGCGGCGACCCCGAGAGCAGCTCAAGCCGCAACGCTGGTCCACCGCCCCGGCGCCGTCGGCGGTGAGTTCCCAATCCAATCCAGGCTCTCTCCCCTCTCTCTACATCTCTCTCTCTCTCTCTCTCTCTCTCTCTCTCTCTCTCTCTCTCTCTCTCCCTCTCTCTCCGTCAGAGGGCAGCTGCCGACCCCGAGGTGCAAGCGGCCATGGCAAGGCAGGAGGTGCCGCACCTGGCTATGCCCCTGCCTGCTGTGCAGTCTAATCTCTCGCCCCCTTGCCTCCTACCCTCTCTCTTCAGCTCCTCTATTTCCTTGTGCAAATTCTTTTTTGCCTATGCCTACAAGGTGTTTGATGGAAGTTCAGCGACGTCCAAGCATGCTCACCTCCAGTTCGCCAACAGTCAAAATTTAAAGAAAACGTGAACATCCAGTGTGCACTACTGATGCCATCATGGAAAACTCACACTCTTGTTTAATTTTATCTATGTAGTCAACATTTTGGTCAAAGGATTCTCACGTGTTAAAAAAACTGTACTCACATAAAACTGAGTATTGGTCTAAGGAGCTGGAGGCAAAACAGGAATTAATGTTCATTTATTTACTTAGGGCTTATGTTTAGACCATTGACATTTGCATATCCCCTGTTTGTTGTATCATTGTGTGTCTCATGTTATGCCTGTCATTTTTTGCTCTCTACAAATTGTAAATTTTGAATTCAGTTCACTGATCTTTGAAAGCCATGTATAACTTGGCAGAAAGGTTTCCCTCCAAATAAGAACCATAAGTTTCAGAAATACGACAAGAAAGGTCGCAGGTAAGACAAGACCGTAGATGACTTTGCTTACCAAATCAAGGCTGTCATACATATGATTAGCTTGTACATGCATACGAATTTGTCATCCTTTAATTTTGCTATTACACTGTGTGTTGTGTGAGTAAATTGAGTTAAATGTTGAGCGTGCTCTACATCTTCTGCATACTGATTCTTAGCCTTCCCATGCAGCACTGATTCTGAATTCTCTAGAAATTCCTATTAGTCAATCCGGTTACACTATTTTATAACTATATATGGCCAAAGTATTTCTATAGTTCTATTAGTCGATCACCACAAAATAGTTCTAGCTGCCCATAGTGTTGTATACTGTCTCAATGAGTGGTTTTAATACAGGTTTGTTGATCATCATGCATTTCAGCATTATAGTGTTGCATACCGTCTTACAATGAATTAAAAATAATAGATGCAAGCTACATATAGTTAGTTTTGCCACTAACCCATTGATTTAAACCTCGTACATGTTCATTTCAGAACTCTGCACCAACACATATGAACCATGCAAAAATTGTTCACTTCCAGAGTCTAGCTCACAGAAATTCACTTCCAGAATCTAGCTGAAAGAAGTTCATAACGAAGATGTCTGTTGCTACAGAATTAGGGATTAATTCAAGTTTCCTCTCTGTTGCAACTGAATCAGGGGTTTAAATTCAAGTTCGCTCTGATTATTTTACATCTATCTTTTGTACTCTACTGAACATTTATGTACAGTTTCAGAGTTCCTTTTACTGCTATTTGTTATGGGTTGTTCTGGAGGCGATTTTGCAGCATTTCCTTTTACATATGTTCATGCCTAAGTAGCATTTCTTTGTCGATGCCATGATATTGCTTCCAGCTGGTTCTTTTCCAATGCTTACTTTCCATCTGCTAACTGGTGTGTGATTACATGTGGTACGTGCCCAACCTATCTCTCTCATTATGTGGTGATGGCTGCCTTTTTCCTTGGTTAGTTATGCATGGTTTCAGTTCTTTCTCATTTCTGCTCTGAGAATAAATTGTAGGGTGTTAGAAATTGTATGGCTCAGTCATGTGATTATAATCTCTCGGCATTCATAAAAATATGCAAGTATAGTTTTTGAAGCTTGTGCTTGTTGTTTTGTATGGCTGAATTGTTAGATAATCATATTGCTTCTTATTAGGAAAGCGTGAATAACTCCTCTCAGTTTTAACTTTATGCTATAATGTGGTTCAACCCTGCATTGCCCTCAACCTATATCGCTTAACCCGTAAGGATGATCTTTTACCTCAGTTTACTTGATGGGCTATAAATAAATTTATTCTTTCTTTCATCCAGTTTTCAGTGTAAACCGGTAATGAATTTTTATGTGTATAGGTTACCCTTTCCTCTTCATTTGATTATGCTTAGAATGCAAGGGATATTTCAAGAAGTTAACCATACTTTCCATTGAGCAAGACTACCTTAAGGACTGAAGATAAACTACTGTTATGATAGAATTTGAAATTCTTTGACTTTTGTAGGCACCATGATATGTAACTTAGGGGTTGTTTGGATCGTGCCCACCCCTGCCCCACCAATTCGCGGGCGTGCCAATTTTTTTATGAAGGATTTCGCCACCGTCGTTCCGCCCACGATTGGCAACAAAACTGAACTGTTGGCCAAAATATTGGTGTGGATCTGAAAATTTGGTAACCATCCAAACGCATGCCGAAGCCCTGAGTCAACGCCGAAAAATTGGTAAGGCAGTTGTTGGATGCCATCCAAATAGCCCCTTAGTTTTGTTCCATAAAAATGACTTTCATCAAAGTACGTAAAAACAAGTCCCCTTTTTTCTTCATTTCTTAAGTTTTCCTTGGAATGTTGCTTGTGCCGTTTGCTCCGTATTTTTGAAACGCCAGTCTCGTTATGTACTTATATGTTTGACTAGACATTGTTTGGTCGCCCAGATTGTGCCATACATATTAGAAATTCAATATATGTGTAACGCTATGTAATTTGGTGTTGAAATATTAATTTCTTATTGTTTCTACCAGGATGAGAAATATTCTAAAATGCTTTGGTAAGAACAACTATTTTGCTTGCCTTCTTTGACAATAGCCCTTACAGAAACACTGAAAAACTAGGTGGCTGTCTATATGCTTCTTTCATTGTGTTATTTTCTTACTTTTGCTTGATGCGAGAATTAGAGACTTATATTTTGAAAAAATGTACTAATGCACACAGGAAGAAGGGATCGAAGAGGATGCTGGGGATGTGGATTATAACATTTTTTCACTGCTCATATGGAAACAATATTGAGGATACCACCCTCTCTGCCCAAATATTATGTGCAGTTTTCTCACTTGTTCTCTAAAAAATCTTGCCACGTAAATCTTATTTAATTTAAGCAAATCAACCTATGCATTTTCCTAGGAACTACGTGACTTCTCTGATCGCAATATTGACTTGAAATTTCCAGTATGACAACTTCACAAAAATGTTCCTTGTTTCAGGCATATTTTTTGTGTCGAGTTATTTTGGTGTTCTTATGTCCAGTCTTGTATTTCAAGTTTTGTAAGCTATGTGACCATATATACAATCGAAATTCATAATGTACTGCAATATGGCTGGTGTTGGGATAGTATGTGGATGTGATTCAGTCGCTTAGTGTCATTCTAGATTTGCAATTTAATCTCCCAAACATGTTGTTCAATTTCATGCAGATGGTGCCCATCGACGCTGCTACCTTCGGGAGCTTGCATGCTATGGATTGACGACCACATGGCGTGTTTCTTCCCTCTGCTGGAGAGCGGGAGGACGCGGAGGAGGGACCAGCCCGAGCTGGCCGACGGGGCGTCTTCAGAGGCAGAGGAGAGGTCTGACAAGAGCAGCGACATGGTGGGGTCCGGCAGGGTAAATAATTTTTGACACACAGGGCTTGGCAAGGCAGTGAGTGACATGGCCGCAGCAGTGGAGCACGTCTTCGGAAGGACGAACAGGCACGGCGACGGCATGCACCTCTGCCACCTCAATCTCCTGACATCTGGCAGTTCAAGCTTCTGAATTTGTGGTTTTGATCGATGGCAAGCATGCATATAGCTATAGCAGAATTTATTAGACACGGTTACCAGTTGGGGATTTGTTGCAAAAATTGTTATGTATCTTATCAATATATTCGATCTTCCTTTAGCTTTTGGTTTCTATATCTTCAAACAATTAATAAAATGTTGTAGCTACACTGGCGGTTCATGCAGGTGATAGATACGTGATACTTCTAGCTGAAAAAAGGGGAAACAAGCTTGCCATCAGTAGTTCTATTTATATTACAGTAATTTGACTAAGCAATGGTTTATGGAAGGGATTAAGATGAGCAAAACTGAAGAATGAGTCCAGCTACCTATAGTCTTGGTGATGAAATATGTTAATGTCTTGTTAAGCAGTTATTAAACTAAAAAATGGCAGCCTAATGGACAGCTGACAACCTGGCAACGCAGAAGCACCCCCTCAAGAGGCGCGCCCCCGCCTCTAGTTCTCATTCAAAGCGCCACAGGTGATAGAGATATTTCCATCTCAGTGCACTGTTTCTCTTCCTCAAGGGTCAATCCATTCTCCTCTTTTAGCTCCTTCCCGATCTAAACATCGATCTACGATATCATGCGCCATGTGTACCTCCTCGTCCTCCTACCAATCGCTTCCCCCCTACATCCAGGAGCATGCTCTTTACCAAGTCATTTTCAGCCGACGACCAGGCAAGGACCGATCCGGCGAGCTCTTCTCCAAGTCATTTCTTTTCCTTGTTTTTTCTCTCTGAAAAATTTCTTTCCTTGATTTTTCTCTCGAGGTTTCCTGGATTTTTTTGAGATCAGATTGTTCGGACGAGCACTTCCCCAAACCATTTTCTTTCCTCGTTTTACTCTGGCGAGCTCTTCTCTAAGTCATTTTCTTTCCTCATTTTTTTCTCTGAAAAGTTTTTTTCCTCATTTTTTTCTCTTCAGGTTTCCTCGATTTTTCTTGTACGACATCAGATTGTTCCAGCGAGCTCTTCTCCAAGTCATTTTCTTTCATCGTTATTCTCTCGGAAAAGTTTTCTGGATTTTCTTTGTACGAGATCAGATTTGTGGTGTTCTAATCTATTTTTTTATAGGGACAAATCTAGGAAATTAGTAGGTTTTCCACGACTGTGATTTGCATTTTTCACCTTCAGAATTTGGGGTGAACGTGGTCTTATCTGAAATATCGGTGATTAATCAGTGCATTTTTATCAGTGAAATCCACAGACTGCTTTTCCTAGTAGTTATATTGTCCCATTTGTGAGTCTGTTAATGGATCTGTAATTATAATGCATCATAGAACAATTTCATCAAGTATTATCACTATCAGTGTTGTGTTGATGGATCTACCGTCTTGGAATGTATTTGCTGACGAACCATGTTATCTGACATGCATGTGACGATGGTTAATCAGTGCATCAAGATTCATTGTCAAGTTATTTTTGTGAATCATGTATGATGCGGCAGTGATCTTTTTGTGCATGGATGATTCTGATAAACGGAGTTGTTTCCAGCTATTCAAAATTAGGCAGTGATTTTTTTCTTCCCAGGGCGGACTTGGTTGTTCTTGCCTGTAGTTGCCAGCACCCATTCGTAGTGTTAATTCCCAGTTTAATTAGTAACTAATTAACTACCAAGGAAGCATGATCGCTGATGTAACCTTCGTTTTCTATTTTTCACTTGTTCACTGAACATATGTTGTCTGTACTTAGCTGTTATGTAGTTGTCGCGATGTATTGCCAGTTTTAGGATCAAGGCATAGCTAATTAATGATCCAGGAAGCTTCCTACACTAATCTTCTCTGTAAGCTTGCCCCCTACAATCCTCTAAAACACTATGCTCCCTAGTTTTAGAGAGCCCACAATCAATTGAGTACAACATTGCAGATTTTGACTGGGTCGCACCCTGGGCCTTTACTGTGTAGGGCATAGATGTAAGTATCCCGGTGTTGTGGCCTTGTGGGCTTCATGCTTTTTTTCGGGCGCCCCTATTTCTCGCATTAAGCGAGAGGGGAGCGACCCCTCGCTGAAGGGAACGCCAGTTGGGCCGGCCCACGCGCGCGGGAATCACCAGCTTGATCTCTGTTTTTGTTTTTTTTTTCATACTTTTTGTTTTCATTTTTTGCTTTCATTTTTTACTTTAAAATATTCTAAATATATATTACAAAAAACACTATTCAAAAAACATTTGAAAAATGTTTAATAGGTATTTGAAAAAATGTTGAACAGGTATTTGAAAAATGTTGAACATGTATTTGAAAAAATGTTGAACAAGTATTTGAAAAGATGTTGATCATGTATATAAAAATGTTGAACAGGTATTTGAAAAATGTTGAAACAGGTATTTGAAGAAATTTTGATCATGTATATAAAAAATGTTGAAAAGATATTTGAAAATGTTGAACAAGTATTTGAAAAATGTTGAATGAGTATTTGAAAAATGTTGAACAAGTATTTGAAAATGTTGAATGAGTATTTGAAAAATGTTGAACAAGTATTTGAAAAAAGTTGAATAAGTATTTTAAAAATGTTGAACAAGTATTTGAAGAAATGTGGAACAAACATTTGAAAAAAATGTTGATCGTGTATATAAAAAATATTGAACAAGTATTTGAAAAATGTTGAACAAGTATTTGAAGAAATGTTGACCATGTATATAAAAAAATGTTGAACAAGTATTTGAGAAATGTTGAACAAGTATAAATGTTGATCATGTATATAAAAAATGTTGAACAAGTATTTCAAAAAAAGTGTCGAACAAGTATTTGAAAAAATGTTCATCATGTATATAAAAATGTTGAACAAGTTTTTGAAAAAATGTTGAGGAAGTATTTGAAAAATGTTAAACAAGTATTTGAATTTTTTTGATTATGTATATAAGAATGTAGAATGAAAAAACAAAAAGAAACAAAGAAAAAACAAAAAATGAAACAACTCGGAGGAGAAAAAAGAAAAGAATGAAAAAATCGGAGAAGAAAACGAAATAAGAAAGAAAGAAATAAAGAAAAACTACGAAAAAAGAAAGAAAATAAAAAATAAAATGGAAATAGAGAAAAACCAGTGAAAAACAATGAAAAAACCGGCTTAGTTCGCCTCAAGTATATTACACACCTAGTCCTAACCACGTGCGAGACATGGGCGCAGTTGAAAAATGAAAACCGAAAAAGAAACAAAATAAACCAAAAATAAAGAAATGAAAAATAAAACCAAAGAAACAAATGTAGAAAGAATAAAAAAGAATGAAAGCAAAAAAAAACCAAAGAAGAAAAAAAGAAAAGAAAAAAAGAAAACGAAAAAAGCATTGAAAACTGAAGAAGCAAATGAAAAAAGAATGAAAAAATAAAAAAAATAGAGAAGAAAAAAAGAAAAGAAACAAGGAAACGAAAAAAAAGGTGAAGAAAACCGAATAAAAAAGAAGAAATGGAGAAAAAAAAAGAAAACCAGTGAAAAACCAGTTCTTTTCCTTCTAATAGGTTTCGCCCAGGTAGTTTAACACAAACTGCTTATTGTCCTAGTGGCTAGTAGGGCATCGATGCAGCCTGGGCGTCCCAGGTTCGAATCCCACGCGCTCCTCTTTTTTACTCACTTTTTCGAAACAAAGACGCTAATGGGCTGGCCCGATCGCAGCGAACCCTTAAGCGAGAGATTGTTATTTGATTGTTATTGTCTCGCTGAATGCGAGAAATAGCTCTCGTGCTTCTTTTCCCCTGGTGGAACGCGCGGTCTGCGGCGTATAGCTGGCCAAACGGGCCGGGCCAACCAGGCCAGCCCGCGAGCACGCTGGCACGGCCCGCCATGGGCCAGGCACGACACGGGCTAAACGGGCCGTGCCAGGCACGCGGCACGCCTTGGGCCGTGCCTGGGCTTGGAGGCTGGGCATGCGTTCCGGCACGACACGGCCCGTTTATTATTTTTTTTATTTTTTTTCAGATTTTATATATATATATATGTTCAAAAATACAGCCCAATAGCCCTAAAAACAGCCCAACAGGCTTAAAAATAGGCTGGGCACGCGTGCTAAACGTGCCCCGGGCCGGCCCGTTTATTAGCTGGGCCGTGCCTGGGCTGAAGGACACAGCATGTGGGCCGGCACGACACGGCCCGGCTAATAATCGTGCCATGGCGGGCCGTGCCGTGCCAGGCCCGATTAGGATGGGCCGGGCTGTGCCGTGCCGGGCCGACACGTTTGGCCAGGTCTGCTGTGGCGTGGCGGCTGGGGGTTTCTGTCCATCGATGGTCAGTGATTCGTGCGGGGAGGAGAGGGGCTGGGGTGAGCTGTGCCGTGGTGGGCGGCATTTGTGGCTTCTGGGGCGAGCGTTCCGGCTGTCCCCCTCTTCCGTTCTTGCTGATGATGGAGTTGGTCCGCCGCGGGTGGTGCTTGTGCGACTGCGTGGGCGCCACTGCTGTGGGGAATCGATTCGGCGGCGCTGTTCCCCCTTCCGTTCTTGCTGTTGCCGGAGGTGGTCGGCCGCGGGTGCTCTGGGTCGCATTGGAGCTGCGGGGGCACCGGAGGGGAGCTGGAGCTTCTATCCCGGTCCTGCTGCAGCTGCCCCCTCTGGTTGGTGCGTTGGGGGCTGCCTTCTTCGTCGATTTTGTCTCTCCTGCGGTGCGGTATAGCATTCGTTCCCCTTTGTTTAGCTTTCTTCATTCAGTTGGAGTGTTGCTACTGTGGTATTAGCGCCTTCGTGGTGGAGCTTTATAATAGCTATAGCTGGAGCGTCTAATCCATCAGAACGCACACATCAAGGAGATCCAGGAATCACGCACCAAACCAAACGCTGCCTTTTAGTTGTTCTTCAAATAAAGGGACTTGGAATCTAGATGTACTTAAAATGAAGGCCTTCGGTTATAGCTATTCTTCAAAGAAATGACCTATGTAGCTGGGGTTTTTTTGGTTTCAGTCTGAAAGTAATTAGTGTTTCTTTGGGTCATGGACATTCATAATTTCTTTGTTAACTTATAGATATACGATAAGTGATGCTTTTTCCGAGCTATTCCTATGAAATTCCAGTGTAGATGTTGAGAACCCTTGGTGTGCTAACTGCACTCTTTTTTCCTTTTTGAGGAAACAACAGGTGTTCTGCTGATGCATTATAGAAGAGGGGAAATAGTTTTACAGATTATAGAATTTAAACTGGACTGGATATATATGCCAGTCAGGAAAGGCTTGGTCAGGAAAAGTCAGTCTGGATTATGGTTGAGCATAATTTTTTTCCTCTATGTCAGTCCATGCCATTGCAGCGACGCCTAAACAGAGCATCTATGATGGCAATTCTGGGAACATGTGCTTAATTAAGTGTTCAGATTTGTCTGCCAAAGTAGGCTCCTTTGATTACCAAACCTTTTTTTCCTTTCTTTCATTTTGTTTTCGTGGCTTTTGTTTATTGTACAACCTTACTTCTAAAGCTTGTCCGTGTTATGAAGGTAGCTTCAGGAGTCTATGCCATTGCAGAAGTAACATGACATGCAAGAGTTCAGTGGATAGTGGATAGTGGATAGTAGATACATTCTCGAACTTAATCCACATATATAGTTGGCTGTATGTGTCCATGTTGTTGCAGATACAACCCGTCATCCCTGTGTACGGCACAACTTTGTGATTCCATGAACAGATTGGAGCGCCCAACAATGTCTTATTACTGTTTCGGTTCGGTACAAGATTCAAAATTATGGAAAAATGTTGCAGATAAGGTCTCACCTAGGTGTTAACTTGCCTTTTCCCTGAATATTGATCATGTACATGCATGCAATTTATCTGCTTTGCTAAAATATTTATTTGGGTTTTAACCAGAGGTAAAATAACTTTGCCGAGCTTTCTTAATTGTTGATTCATGTGGTCTACTAGGTTCTGGAACTACTTGTTCATGAGTTTCCATGTCTGTTTCACACAATTCCAAAATGAAATTGAAAGCATATGCCATAAAAAAAAATATGTTTATCCCCATGGTCCTTAAATGTTTTTTCATTTCTATTTTTTCCATACAAAACAGAGGATCCCGTTCTTTGTTCGAAGGAAATTAAGGAGAAATGCAGCTCACCAATCTCCAGCAAGGAATTCAAGAAATATTAGACTGCACCATTCATGTCCAACAAAATTACGGCCAGTTTTGAGTATAGAGAAGTGTAAGAGATGCCTTTTTTTTTGTAATGGAGAATAATTTAGATCATGCTTATCTAATCCAGTCTGTTAGTCCGCTCATTTTGATCATTAGTTATCAATGCCTGAACTTTGCGGCAGTATTCTCGTGTAAGCAGTCTTCTTCACCTAAAGAGGAGCTCAAGGGAGAAGAGTGAACAAGGAGGACTTAGAAGAGAGTAGTAATTAACCCTATCAATTATCATCATGAATCAGATGTGAGCTTCAGTTAACTCAGGTTTCCTAACCAGTCTGTGTGTTGATAGTTGCCACTGAAAGAACCAGTATAGTGTGTTTTGATGTTATTATAATCCTGGAATTGCATATTGCTAATTATTAGATTGACCAGTTTACTATGAAATGAAGGTAATGCTATTTTCTTTAGCAAGTTTTCGGTTGTTAGCAAGGTTGCCTGAATCTTAATCAACATAGTCCTGTCCAAAAGGTGTTGTTTTAATGAAGAGTGGCGACAAATGGATTGCACTTCCTTTTAGATAAATGTGGTATAGTTAGTAAAAGAAAGTATCACAGTGATAGTAATATGTGACTCATGGTACGATTTATATGTTTATTTTTGCCATTTGCCTAAGAAGAGATTGTCCACTTAGATGTTAGTATGTTAGGATATATCTTTGCACATATCTGTTGTCTGCTGAGGAATGACCGAGGAGTCTATAATGTTAGCAATGATCCAAAGGAAACAAAGTACGGAGTGTCTTACTGTTGCTTTTAAAAAAATGGGTAGGCAAATGGGTGGGCTTGTGCTCTCCAGCCTGTTAGAATTTTTCAAGAAGGAAAAGCCAAATCTAAATGGTATCATGTGCTATAGTGCCGTTATAGGCAAATAAAGATTCGTTTGAGAAATTTTGAATATATTCAAATGGCGCAGCAAAGCGCGCGATTCGCGGACACAGAGTTTCTGCTCCCGAGCTCAAATGAGCTCGGGTGACAGTAAAATAGAAACAAAATCGGAAAAAAATTCAAAGAAATCCATTTTTTTTGGGAGAAACATTGACAAAAGTTTTAACTGCTTGCAAAAATCGTTGTGAAATCACAATCCTAGAAGGCGTAGCAAAAAAAAAAAAAAAATCGGTACTCTGAAAATGCTACATTCAAAAGCATTTTGGAGTACCGATTTTGTTTTTTTTTTGCCACGCCTTCTAGGAATGTCATTTCACGACGAATTTTTGCAAGCACTTAGAACTTTTGTCAATGTTTCTCCCAAAAAAAATTGGATTTTTTTGATTTTTTTTTTGATTTTACTGTTCACCGAGCTCATTTGTGCTCGGGAGCAGAATGACACTTTCGGCGATTCGCTTCTAGTACATGTATGATACCCGATGAATTTCTTAGGCTCAAATTTGCAACCGACGCGATCTACTGTCAGTTCTATCTTATTGGCCCATGTAATGTTTGGTTTACAGAAGTCTTTTGTAGACCAAATGCACCGTCAGTGCCTAACCACTATTGTTTCCAAATTTTAATATTTATTTAAGCCTGCACCAATGCCTCCACAATTTCACACGGAAGTACATTACAATATTCAATGCCATGGCATCGATTGATTGGAACCAGGTCATCTAAAACCATTTCCAGCAGTCACAGGAGTCTCTGCTCTAGTCCACAAGCCAATAAATTCATGGGCCCGCTTTCCTGTATTACTTCGTTGTATATCCAACGAATCTATCCCGCTAAAATTATTCGATCATTTAATGGCTTGATCTGGGGAGAGTAACGGTCTGGTAAGATTTCAGTAGGTGGAGCACTAGGTGCTACAAATCCGCGTCCACTGCTCCTACCCTTATTAGTTTCTAATCAGACATCTTTTCATGCACATCTTTGGTACATTGGCAATATTAAAAGTTCATGACACTTACTGAGGTCGACCTTCATGGCAACAAACCGCTCCCTCCCCTCTGCGCGAGTGGTCTTCCCTTCTACATGGAGATTGGACGGTCGCTGCCAAAGGTCAGACCTGAACCTTGAAGCGCCTCCTCCACGATCTTGTCCAGCCGCGCCGCCATCTGCGGCGTCATGTAGTTTTTCCAGTCGCCGACCCCTCCCTTCCTGAAGTATACGTCGCTCTTGATGCCCATCATGGCGCTGCTGCTGCCATTCTTGTTCACCTCCGAGAGTTTCTCAAAGCTACAGAGCTGCACGATCTCCCGCACCACCCCTGCCTCCTCCGCGCAAGAAATGAACGCCGCGACATTCTTGGCGTTGCCCGTGGGGTCTTGCAGCATCTCCTCGTACTTGAGGAAGAGCACCTTCCCGGCGGGCCTCCTCCGGCTCTCCTCCTAGTACTCCAGGGCGTGGCGATCCGGACGTCTCCTCGAACGTCGGCGAGGGAGACTGCAGGCCGACCACTCGCCGCAACGCTGCCGCGATCTTGTTGTTGTAGATCCAGAAGGAGACCAACGCGTCCTTGGGCTCCCGGCACACGTAGACGACCCGGCCGCGTTGCACTACGTGTCTGGGCAGCAGGGAGTAGGGCAAGTGGGTTGCAAGCAGCCGGGGAGAAGGGAGCGCCATCGTCTCAGGTACGGGCCTGGTCTCGAGGAAAGCGACGCAGTCGTGCGGGTTGCGGTGGCGGAGCGGGTGGTTGGAGTCGGACGGCGAGTGCGTGGCGCGGTTGAGCTTCGCGAAGGCGAGCGCCTGGAGCCAGGTGGTGCCGGACTTGGGGCAGCTGGCGAGGAAGACGTCCGTTGGCCTCGGCTCAAAGGACGCCTGAGCGGCGTCCATGCCCTCGAGAACGAACTCGCGGATCCAGAAGCCGCGGTACTGGCGAGCAAGGTACACCGGGCACCGCGGGAGCGACACCATGATCTCAGACATGTCAGCCTGAGCCTGAGAGGTGGTCTTGTTGATTTCTTCCCTGGCCACTCATGGCTTATTTCTGTAGGCTCCGAGGGGAGGAGGCATCGGGCAGTGTAGGAATGTCACGGCTGCAAGGGGACCGGTTAAATACTCTCTTATACTGTGGAGCTTCCTCCGTCCTCTCGTGTGGCAAAAATTAGAGATAGCTGACCACGCTCTCCTCGTGCATGTTATTGTATTACCAACCGTACGTACTCATCCCTAGAGAGAGAGAGCGCGCGAGAGTGATCTTACTCAATACGTATAAAACAGTTTGGTCAATAAACCAAATTAAATATACTCCTGCATTACTTAGGGCATCTCCAACGCCGACCCGCAAACAGTCCGCATCCGTCCGGACCGCTCTGTCCGGACCACGAAAACCATCCAACGCGAGCCTGGGCGGCTTTGCGGGAGTCCGGACCGCTCTCAAGACTGCTTCTGACCGCCCTGGCCCACCCAAACCACCCATCCACCCCTCCCGCGCTTTCTTTCCGATGCATGCGCCGCATTGATGCCACCCCAGAGCACGCAGCGGCCGGCATTGATGCCGCGCGATGTGACCGGAGGGACGGCGGCGCTGACCGACGCGACCTCTCGGCAGCCGCTGCTTCAATGCGGACGCAGCTTCCCGAGGAACCAACTCCGGCCACTGCGCCGCATTGAAGAGGGCTGACCGCCCCTTCGCCTGGCCTGGCCGCGGCTATATAAGCCGTGCTCCGGCGAAGCATAGAGCCGCAATCCCCCTCCCCGAGCACCACCGCACTCCGCCTCCCCGTCACCCACCTCGCCCAGCCCTTCCTCCTCTCCGATCACAGAGGCGTTGGCGGAAGCTCATCCTCTGGTGGTTCTCCGGTGGTTCTTGGCGTACAAAAAATATAGTTTACTTATAAATAAAATATAATATGTGGTTTCAAATGTAATTTTCAATTAAACTCATTTTGGGGCATCTAGTAATTGTTAATGAAGTATATTATAAATGATATACACACACTACACAAATGTATACCTTTTGTCCCTCAACTCTTGGTACAGTCTAAATTTGGTTGGTCCCTGGACTTAGTTTTTACTGGTTTTGGTGCTGTCTCACCCCGGTTTTGACTGTGTTGACTCAATTTTGCGTATATTTTTTAAATCCGTGAATTTTTAAAATTCATATACTTTTCTAAGTTCGCTTACGTTTTTCAAACCAATGTTTTTTTTGCAATTCACGTACTTTTTTCAAATTTTGAGTATTTTTCCAGGTTCGCGTAGTTTTTTCGAATTTATGTACTTTTCCCAATACATGTATTATTTTGGGAAAAGTTCATAAATTTGAAAAAATTAATCGAACTTGAAAAATGTACATGAATTTGAATAAAGTATGCACGTTTAAAAAAAGTGCGTGAATTAAAAAACACATAAATTCAAAAAAAAGTACATGGATTTGAAACAATTGCTCGAATTTGAAAAAAATACGCAAACTTAAAAAATTATGTGGATTTGAAAAAATATGTGAATTTTTAGAAAGTTCATGTATTTGAAAAAGGTTCACGGATTTTTTAAAATTATGCGGACTTGTAAAAAGTATGATTTTTCTTAAAAAGCTTACAAATTTGAAAAAAGAACGTGAATTTCAAAAAAACCACATATTTAAAATAATTACGCAAATTTTAGTCAATACCCGTTAAAATCGGGGCGAGTCAGCACCAAAACCAGGCAAAACCGAGACAATCGACGGACCTTGTCCCGTTTCAGTAATTGGGGGTGCAAGTTCTCTGGTTTCGAAGTTGTGGGACAAAATATAGACTCGGCCAAGAGTTGAATGACGAAAAGTATAGTTTTCTCTATATACTACTGCACTAGTAAGTTATAAAAATCTTCTATATCAAAATAGGTAACGTCACTAACCTATTTCTATTCACATGCAAACATGCTACCTCAGCACATAACATGCATGGGAAAAATCAACCTAAACATGCGGCCATGCATAGAAAAAAATCACCTTAATAAAAAAAACAAGCATGAGAATTTCCATTCTATTATGAATACTATTTATCACTCAGGGTGCACAATAAGTTATTCTTCACCCAAGGTAATCTTTGTTGGGTAACGCAGCAGAAAACAAAAATTTTCCGACCTACGTACCAGCCCAGGATCACTATGAAGACTGCATACAAGGTTTGATCTGTTTCGTTACCGACTCGTAGCGCAGCGGAAGTAGAGTCGATGACGATCGGCGGTGCAGATCCCCGCAGCTAGGATTTTACAACCTCCCAACCGCGAGGATGTACTCCCTCGTCAGCTCACCGGACGGATCTCCGGGCAGCCCTTCGAGAGGCCTCGGGACAGTCCCTCGGATAGTCCCACCGGACGGATCCTCGGACAGCCCTCCGGGAGGCCTCTGGACAGTCTTTCGGATAGTCCCACCGGACGGATCCTCGGACAGCCCTCCGGGAGGCCTCTGGACAGTCTTTCGGATAGTCCCACCGGACGGATCCTCGGACAGCCCTCCGGGAGGCCTCACGGACAGCCCTTCGGGAGGACCCTCGAAACTCGGACAGAAACTCGGACAGCCCTTCGGGAGGACCCTCGAACAGCCCCTAGGGCAAAAAGATCGAACCTACGACCTCTCTACTGGGTTGCACACATACGGTGTCATCTATCCGGCAGGGCTTCGCTGTCCAGAACTAGTTCCCACCGGAACCCAGACAGCCTTTCGGCTCTATGAAACTATTTCGCTGGGAGGGAGAGAGAAGCCAGAAATGTCATGGCACTTGTATGTGAGAAGGAGTGAGTGTGGAGGCAGCCCCTCCACCTCTATTTATAGGAAATCCAAGGGGTAGGGTTTCTTGGCCCCCAAGCCTTCTAGAAACCTTTTGGGAAAATATCCCAAAAGGTGACTTTTCCATAAATATCCCAAAAAGCACTTTCACTATTCATGACGACATTTTTCAGCGTCTGATCGAACTGAAAATATTCATATGGGCTTAGAACATTTCCAGTACCCACCAAAATAATTTTCAACGCGAGCCGGAACAATTCCGGTTTAGTGATTTTCATCTGCGAAAAGCATCTGAAGCGGTTCCGGCAGCTCCGGAACATTTCCGGTTTTCATCCCGGAAAATTCCATTAAGTTTCCAGAACGATTCTGGCACCCTCCAAGAATTATCAGGCATGTGCCGAAACCATTTTGACTTTATGGTGTACTCCGAAACAACTTTTCGGTTTCACCGGAACTATTCCGATATCCTCTCCGGAACGTTTCCGTTTCGTTCGAAACTTTTTCGGTGATTTTCTCTCAGACTCCCCGTCTAGTATTCAGCAGATAGATGACCCTTAAGCGTGTGACCCTATAGGTTCGGTGAAGCATAGACATGACCCGGAACCCCTTCCGATCAATGATCAACATCGGAGCCGTGGACACCCATATTGACCCCTATACCCACACGAATGAATATTCGAGTGAACCTCCAGTTGCCGTGTGCTATTCCTGTTGCTTCGCGATATGTTACAAATACCCGAGGTGAGACATGTTGGCATCCCCGCGGATCAACAACTTGTCCACTATGCCAGTTACCTCGTTACTGGTATTGTTCTCTTTTCTCGTTCCCGTGTTCCGGCATCCCCGTGATCAAATCACAAAGTGTCTGGCCAGACGATGATGGATACCGTAACACCGAGAGGGCCCAGAGATATCTCTCCATCGTCGGAGGAGCAAATCCCAATCTTGAGCTATCAAGTTACTTGACATACTTTTCCATGAACCCGTAAGCCGCCGTAATAGCCACCCATTTACGGATGACATTTAACAAACCCCAAAGTTCATGAAGCAAGCATGAAGAAACTCGATACTCTCATGGTCTAAGGAATCATGCAAACGTTAACCATCTCTGTGTTATAAACCATAAACTTATGACGAATGTATCTCATAGCATAACATCAATTAGGGTCGATTCAACACAAGTGTTCTACCAACATTGCGCCCTCAAAATTGCTGGCATAGCCATGCCCATGATCAGGAAAACAGGATCATCATGCAATACTTGAGCCAGTCTTAGAGGCCAGACTAGGAATGCATTTTACCGTTTATTATTCCACACGTGCATATGAGTCTTCCTTCAAGCCTCGTGGTTATTGTAGACTCGAGAACCATAGCAGTTATAGCATGGAACATAAACCTAATTATGAACAGGGAGATAATCAATAACATTTATTATTGCCTCTAGGGCATATCTCCTACAGACTCCCACTTGCACTAGAGTCAATAATCTAGTCAATGCTAATGCACTTTACACCTATGGCATACTGGTGTAAAAAATGCTTCGCATGTGGTATAGCCTGATGTCCAACGGATCTGACGACTTTAGCTCCGTGTGTAACTTTGCATATCCTCGCGTTTTCACGCTTTCACAAAATTCATATTTTGTGTGGACTTGGCTTTGCATATGTGTGAATCATTGGTCGAAACCTGATTCCTCAGACTGAGCTATGGAGCAACTATCTGCAATAGTGTCCCATAGACCAAAGCCATCTTGGAACCATACTAAGTTCATGAATGAACTATATGATTCAACAACTTCTTTGTCGCTTCTTAAGCGTCAACATACTTAGCCTTTGTTATAGAATTCGCCACAGTATCTTGTTTGGAACAATTTCCAACTACCGTGCCATCATATTGTGTATTACACAAAACCCTTAACTTAAATCGAAAATCGCATGGCGCATTGATGAAGACTGTATCGATGTAATTACTTACAACGAGCACTTCATAATCTCTGCTTGCGAGAAAACATGTCATCACTACTACTCTTGTACTCAATGACATCTTTCACTGTTGTCCTATGATCAGTACTTTGATCACTTTGGTATCCATACTCGCAACAACTTTTGGAGTATCGGACATATCTGGTTGTTTTACATACCATGGAATACATGATTAATCCAAACACAAGAGTGTGTGGAATCTCCATCATGTATTTTACTCATCAGTGTTTTGGGACACCGAGTCTTGCAAAAACTCTTTCCATGTGACTTCGGCAAGAATCACTCCTTGGCGTTTTAAATGCTAAAAAGTTTTAGCATCTTGTCAATATGTATTCATTGCTTAGCCCCATTAGGTAAATCTATCTCCATAGATCATCATGCCTAATATTGAGGCTATTTAGCCCAAGCACTTTATCGGAAAAACTATTTTCAAATGAAGTCCTAATTCGTGTCAAGAAATTTATTTCCAATTAACAATGTGTCAAGTACACAAGGTTTTTAGAAATATTATTATGCTCCCACTTACTTTCTTGAATCACAAGCATCTTCGATACCCATTTGATGAAGTCAAAACCCTTTTGACCATTCCATCAAAAACGAAGATTCCAACTCCACTTTGCTCTCTTCTGTCCATCGCTGGAACTCTGAAGTTTGCATACTTACTAGCATCCTCTGGATCGACAAATTATTTTGGACTGTATCACATACAAGTCCTAGGTTTCATTTCCATCACATGGAAATCCTTTTGTCATCCATGTTTCATATCTCATGATTGAAATATGTATTAATTGCTAGTTCAACCCGAACCGACTTTAAGCATCGCTACGGTGAGACAATCTCATCGTAGTCAACTCCTTGAACTTGTTATTGCAACAAGTCGAGCTTTATGGATAAAACATTTTATCCGTATCAGTTTTTAGTTCCATAAATATTCGTTAGACTCTAAGTCTTCCGAAAGGTGTATCAAGATCTTAATCTTGAATTACTTATATGGAAACTATCTCGGATTGTATTGGAATTTAGCCAATTCCGGAGTCAGGGCCCATCAACGCTTCCTTGTGAATCGTAGGTATACTGTTGTCTAACAACAATATCTCGTTTGCGCACCTGATAGGTTTGCACGAGCTTTGCCTACGTGGTTCAGCTACAAGTTCGACCGAAGTCCATACATTTTATTGTAGAGACTTCCGTATCAGTCGCAGTAGGAAACTCCGGAATTACTTCCAAGGTCTCTTTCCTTTGATCTGATGACGATGATACTGTTTATCTCGTCGAGTTGCACTGTTCTCCCACTCACCTTTTTGAAAGAACCATTTTCTTCAAAAAAGCATACCGTTCTTTGTGGCAAACCTATTTGCCTCGGTATTGTGGTGGGGAAATACCCAATGACTTGGGATAACCTACAAAGTAGCACTTGTCTGATTTGGAATAGGTTTGTAACCTTTTACACAAGCCCCATATTCCAAATGTTAAGAAAAGATATAATATGGTTGGGCGTACCATACCATGGCGTCATTTCAACAGACCCGATGGAGCTCTTTTCAGTGTAAAAGCCGCAGTCTCTAAAGCATCACTTTAAAAGGGATAATGGCAAATTTATTTATGTCATCTTTGATCTTACCATGTCATGAATGGTTCGATTACATCTACACGGACTCTCCACTTGCAGTGGTGCTCCGGGAGGTGCAAGTTATGAAACCCCTTTCACAACTCATCACACATTCGCTAAACTTGTAACTCAAATATTCCTTTCTGCAATCGAATTGTAGAAACATAATTTTCTTGTTACAACAACTTCTACTTCATTTTTGAAAACCTTATGAATGAATTCAAAAGATCCAGACTTACGTCTCATCAAATAAATATCAATATATCTACTTGAGTCATTTCTGAAGATAGATAAATCCACTACTTGCAACAACATTTATTGAACTACACACATCAAAATGTATGATCACCAATAAGTTTGTTACTCGTTCCTTATGGCCTGTGAACGGTATTTCAGTCACTTCACTTTTCGGAGGAAAGTTGCAAGTGTCAGATGATTCAAAATCAAATGACTTTAAAATCCATCATAATGGAATTTTCCATGTGGGTTTCTCCAATGTGACCAAATGCAGTGCCACACATATGTGGTATTCTTTTAGTCTTGCGACATTTAGCGTTAGTGTTATGGATGTATCATATTACCATCAATATTCATAACATACATCCCATCCTGGATGGAAGCATGGCCCTTCATGTTATTCATAACACCGAACATCAAAAGTTCTCTTATGAATAACCTCCTTGCAAGATACCTTATGCAAAGGGCTAGAGTGTATGAAACTCTAAATGAATTATGAAAGTAAATACAGAGGTAATGTATTATTATCAATATTCATAACATACTTCTCATTCATAATGAAAGTATGGCCCTTTTGTTATTCATAACTCCGAACATTAAAAGTTCTCTTATGAACAACCTTCTTGCAAGATACTTTATGCAATGGGCTAGAGTGTGTAAAACTCTAAAATGATTTATGAAAGTAAATACATAGGGAATACACCTATGGAAGGCATAGTAACATTTACTATGTTCCCTGCGTGTATCTAAACCTCATTCCTGGCTAGTCTTTCAGGCCATAGTAGTTCTTACATCGAGTTGCAACAGAATGCAATCGAGTGGGTATCTTTGTGATTAACTCACAATACCCAAGAATTAGTGATTAACATGTTTAACCATAATTCCCAAGAACTATATCTTTGACCAGCCTTCTATACATCAAAAACCTGTATGACATTCATACATGAGCTGGATATTCCAGTCTTCTTTCCTTTTGCCTTTATACTTCTAACAGTTTAACTTTCGGTATTTCTCCTACTCTCAGAAGAAGCACCCAACTTAAGAGTGGCGATAGCCCCAGACTTCCTAGGCGTGAAAGTCTTACTAACACCCTTCGGACACTTCCTTTCTCTTTAAGTTGTTGTTTTATTCACCTTTCATCATATGACAGGCGTTCTCCTGGATCCCTCTCTTATCAGTCTAATGCATAGTAAACTCCTTTACTAATAGTTTGCAAACAAACATTGCTTTGGATATCTTATATCTTTTAGCCTTTGTCTGTCTCTGAAAATGATTTTCAGATTCCATGAATATCACATAACTATCCAAACTTTCGAAGTTCGGGTCTCATGGAAGCAAACATTTTGCACTTTGACTGAAAAGGAATTCTAGCTTTTGGATCGAAGGACGAGAGTCATATGATCCATAGCATTAGCGGGAGAATACCGAAAGCATGCGATAGGACAAAATCCTTCTCGGCACTCTAGAGGACAATCCTCACATTACGTTACCAACCGTAAAGTTTTAACCAGATATTTAACAGCTATTCAATTTTAATTGGGAAGGTGGAAACGCGAGCCATTCTTCTACAACTTTGATGCAAACCACACTTGGACAATGTTCAAAATTAATTGCACTGAGATTTAAACAAGTTAATTCTACAGTGCGCTCCCACTCAAATCAATATCTCTCATAATTGATTGTGAGTGATACAAGACCCGCATTGTCATTCAACGCCATTGAACGAGATGAACACTGATGGCGCGAACTTCAATCGGTAGGCAAACTTGCCGATCACATCTCTATGTGATTCTTGTTCATCTTTCGATGCGTGTGTTCCGAGCTCAGGGAGATCCTTCCAGAACGTCAAGACAACCAAGTGATCTCGCTGCGAGGTCTCAACTCACCCGCCTCACACTTCTCTAATCGTTCGTACCCAGGGAGATCCTGTGATACCCCGAAAAGTTAGGTGCCGTGACGGTGCAACACTTGGGAGAACACTAACTACTTGATATTTTTGTGAGAGATCACCCTAATAAAAGCGACTACCGCGCAATCAAGAAGGGTGCATCGTAAGGGATAAACATCTCAGGCAATTCATAATAGCATGATATGGTATAGCCCTTTCTGACGGAGAAGTCTTTCATTTCTACGTCTTCGGCATTCGCGTCGGTGTTCACCTTCGCGAAGATTGCCACCACCTTGTCGATGCACCAGATAATATTGCTATCTCTATAGCTAATAAAATAAGTGCATTACATAAGGTTGACACGCAGGTCATTAAAGTGCAATCATATGGCTCCAGCCATCATGCCGAATCATGACACGCAGGTCATGTTAATCAATTTACATCATATAGTCATCTCATACATAATCAAATTATTATGAACACTGCTATACCACATCATATGCACATGCAAACCATCCTGCAAAACCAAGTTAGACGCCTCTAATCGGTTCATGCAAAATTTTATTTTACGTGGCTTCTAAGGTTTCGAAACAAACCGAAGCTACCAACGTCCATCATCAAGCATGATAATCCAAGTCGCTAGATTAACATTGCGGGGTGTATGAAACACGAGATAATAAAATCTCGAGCCCCATACTAAACTTCGTCATACGTGTGACCCCCGTGCAGATCATATCTGCATTGCCCTTTCGTCTGCGAAATTTCATCTTTCTTTTTAACTACGGTGGAATTCAATGAACTGTTAGCACTTCGTTGATCAATCAGGATCGCGGATTGCCAGAACATTGAAACTCCACCATACTATTATCAAGATCAGAAATATGCAAATTCCAGGGAAGCAACAAGAACATCGGGTAACAGATTTCATCTGCTACCCGCACAAATAATTTTCAGTAATAGAACTCATCTACTACCTAATTATATTGTGCAATACCCATACATCTCTATGTATTCTAGATCGCAACCTGCATCTACGCATAGCACGGCTCTTGATGCCACTGTTTGGGTAACGCAGCAGAAAACAAAAAATTTCCGACCTACGTACCAGCCCAGGATCACTATGGAGACTGCATACAAGGTTTGATCTGTTTCGTTACCGACTCGTAGCGCAGCGGAAGTAGAGTCGATGACGATCGGCGGTGCAGATCCCCGCAGCTAGGATTTTACAACCTCCCAACCGCGAGGATGTACTCCCTCGTCAGCTCACCGGACGGATCTCCGGGCAGCCCTTCGAGAGGCCTCGGGACAGTCCCTCGGATAGTCCCACCGGACGGATCCTCGGACAGCCCTCCGGGAGGCCTCTGGACAGTCTTTCGGATAGTCCCACCGGACGGATCCTCGGACAGCCCTCCGGGAGGCCTTTGGACAGTCTTTCGGATAGTCCCACCGGACGGATCCTCGGACAGCCCTCCGGGAGGCCTCACGGACAGCCCTTCGGGAGGACCCTTGAAACTCGGACAGAAACTCGGACAGCCCTTCGGGAGGACCCTCGAACAGCCCCTCGGGCAAAAAGATCGAACCTACGACCTCTCTACTGGGTTGCACACATACGGTGTCATCTATCCGGCAGGGCTTCGCCGTCCAGAACTAGTTCCCACCGGAACCCAGACAGCCTTTCGGCTCTACGAAACTATTTCGCTGGGAGGGAGAGAGAAGCCAGAAATGTCATGGCACTTGTATGTGAGAAGGAGTGAGTGTGGAGGCAGCCCCTCCACCTATATTTATAGGAAATCCAAGGGGTAGGGTTTCTTGGCCCCCAAGCCTTCTAGAAACCTTTTGGGAAAATATCCCAAAAGGTGACTTTTCCATAAATATCCCAAAAAGCACTTTCACTATTCACGACGACATTTTTCAGCGTCTGATCGAACTGAAAATATTCATGTGGGCTTAGAACATTTCCAGTACCCACCAAAATAATTTTCAACGCGAGCCGGAACAATTCCGGTTTAGTGATTTTCATCTGCGAAAAGCATCTGAAGCGGTTCCGGCAGCTCCGGAACATTTCCGGTTTTCATCCCGGAAAATTCCAGAAAGTTTCCAGAACGATTCTGGCACCCTCCAAGAATTATCAGGCATGTGCCGAAACCATTTTGACTTTATGGTGTACTCCGAAATATCTTTTCTGTTTCACCGGAACTATTCCGATATCCTCTCCGGAACGTTTCCGTTTCGTCCGAAACTTTTTCGGTGATTTTCTCTCAGACTCCCCGTCTAGTATTCAGCAGATAGATGACCCTTAAGCGTGTGACCCTATAGGTTCGGTGAAGCATAGACATGACCCGGAACCCCTTCCGATCAATGATCAACATCGGAGCCGTGGACACCCATATTGACCCCTATACCCACACGAATGAATATTCGAGTGAACCTCCAGTTGCCGTGTGCTATTCCTGTTGCTTCGCGATATGTTACAAATACCCGAGGTGAGACATGTTGGCATCCCCGCGGATCAATAACTTGTCCACTATGCCAGTTACCTCGTTATTGGTATTGTTCTCTTTTCTCGTTCCCGTGTTCCGGCATCCCCGTGATCAAATCACAAAGTGTCTGGCCAGACGATGATGGATACCGTAACACCGATAGGGCCCAGAGATATCTCTCCATCGTCGGAGGAGCAAATCCCAATCTTGAGCTATCAAGTTACTTGACATACTTTTCCATGAACCCGTAAGCCGCCGTAATAGCCACCCATTTACGGATGACGTTTAACAAACCCCAAAGTTCATGAAGCAAGCATGAAGTAACTCAATACTCTCATGGTCTAAGGAATTATGCAAACGTTAACCATCTCTGTGTTATTAACCATTAACTTATGACGAATGAATCTCATAGCATAACATCAATTCGGGTCGATTCAACACAAATGTTCTTCTAACATTGTGCCCTCAAAATTGCCGGCATAGCCATGCCCATGATCAGGAAAACAGGATCATCATGCAATACTTGAGCCAGTCTTAGAGGCCAGACTAGGAATATATTTTACCGTTTATTATTCCACACGTGCATATGAGTCTTCCTCCGAGCCTCGTGGTTATTGTAGACTCGAGAACCATAGCAGTTATAGCATGGAACATAAACCTAATTATGAACAGGAAGATAATCAATAACATTTATTATTGCCTCTAGGGCATATCTCCTACAATCTTATGATCGTTTCATAAATAAATTACATTTCGTGTACAAATAGTTACATTCATATTGACTCACTACATAAACTTTGGTATAATAAGAAAACAAAAATATAGGTCATAGGACCAGAAAAAATGCATTTTATGTGTATTTTACACTATGTTCTTACGTACGTAATTTTACGTACCATAAATATTTTTTACGGCGATTATATATTTTCTTACGTTTTCTTTTCACATATGAAGTAATACAAAATTTGCAGAACGTAAATATACGGTGCATTGATGTTAAAATAGAGGGGGGGTGGTGATGAATAGTTTATTATGTTATTACCCAAAATTACAACCAAATCATATTTATGCTTCATACAAAAAAATCTCACTGAAATATACGGAAAAATATTTCCATAGCAACGGTACGAGTACAAGTAGTTAGGGCATCTCCAACGCTTAGTCCCAAACCGGACACCGCATCCGTCCGTGGACTCCGAGGGGGACTAGTCCGCGGACACTAATCAGGAGCCGGTCATCTAACTGTAGCCGCATACATTTCAAACCGGACTCCACCAACCCGGCTGAATTTTATCGAACACGACGGAATTTATCAAAGTTCGGATAGAAAATAGTTCAAATTCAACGAGATAACCAAATGTTCAACAAGTTTTTCATGGATAGATCAAATTCAACGATACGGGAATAATCAGAGCCGGCACATGTCGTCCCACACATACTGCCCTTGAGCTTCATCGAATAATGGATGTACGTGAATGGTCTGCCCTCTGACCTATAGTACATCACGACAGCGCGTGCCGGCTACACAACGTCTAGAGCAACATTGAGTGAATGAATGAATTAATCAACATGTAGAGCAAGAAGAAGCAAAACTTACGATCTCCATGGTTGCCACGCGCAATGGTCACATTGCCTCCACCCGTTCAACCGCGCGACAAAACTTCATGAGAAAGTTCTGGATGGTGTACTATCGATGCGCTAACGACTTCACATTTGTGTTCATGGATGATGTGCATGTTGTAGGACGCAATGTGCTTTCGCGCATGAAATGAACCATGCACGCGCTGCCAAAAGACTCCGCCTCTTGCGCTCCTGCCTATGAAGTCCGCAGATATGGACAACCACTCATCACACAACAACTCATCCTCCTTTACCGAGTACCCCTGCCATCCTGCTTACTCTAAAAAACAACCCGAATTTCAAAAATAAGCTCAATGGCATTTGACCGAACACCAAACGAACGTGTGTCCGCCATGGATGGCGAAGGCAGGGGCGGAGGGTACCTGACTGCGGACGGATCTTGGATGGATGGCATCATAGTACAAGGCGAGCGGGCGCGTGGGTGAGGGCTGCGGACGTCCGGCAATGCCTGAGCGGCGGCCAGAGAGGTACATCGACAGCATCGGATGAGAAAGGTGTGGATGCAAAGGAAAAGGTAAGTGAAAAAGAATATGACCGAAATGAGGTTTTCAATGGACCGAGAGTGTTGAAGTCCTACGTGGCGACGGTGGAGACTCCAAACAGCTCAGTGGGTGCTCCGAGGATCGGAGTGGGAGATGCCCTTACCCGACACCAAAAGGACGGAAGTGGCCCCTTACCCAACACCAAAAAGACGGCTGTGCAGAGGATTCACCGACCGAATCCCACTAGCCATTGCGGATGGAAGCGAGGTGACACCGTTGGGCCGTCCACCCAAACGCGTCGATTATGGCCGGTGCAAGTGTATAATTATTAATTAATCGACACATGCACCTAGCTTGACCTTGTACGGTTTCCTCGTCACCTGCATGCAGAAAATTAGTGTTTTTTTTATGAGTGCACAAAATTAGTGTTAATCTCCACCCAAGTAAGCATCGTGACCTCAGCCCTATTTGAAGAGAAATCGAGCGAGTACAGCACAGTACTATGTGACTGACCGTATGAGAGCATGTGCATGCACCTGCTGTTGGACGCGGTCAAGCATTGCACCACACGCGTCACCTCAACTCTCAACCTTTGCATGTTATCCACACATGTTTTCCACAAAGAGAACATCAAATTCACGCGAGCCTTCGATCAATTCGTCTGTTTCGATGATCGACTTTACGAAGACTTCCTGGCTGTCATTGATAAGGTTAGGCCGGCTTCGGTATGGGAGCGGCGACAGCGGCGCGTCGGCGGCTCGTTCTGGTGGCGGCAATGGTCGTTTGGTTGTCTATGGACCTCGATGTAATTTTTATTATGTTTGGTGTGCTTTATACTTCCGATGAATCTTTATAATAGGTCTGATATTTTCGCAAAAAAAGTCAATTCCAATAAAATGATCACGCAATAAAATGAAGCTTCTTTTCAGTACTACTAGTATTGAATTGAACAAACGGTGCTCTTATTCCACTACATGTTACAAAAATTCCAGGCAACTCGAAATTTATCAGATCGTTCAAAATAAAAACAGCCTGGTGCATTTTTTGCATGCCCTTGCACATAGTACGTCGTGCATAGATTATTTCTACCCTACCAACTCTGGTTCGTCTTCTTCTTAGCAGCAGAGCTCAACATTAACCAGCTCGATCAGTAGCTCCATAGCGTGATGTCTCCGGCGCTGTCGTCGTCGTCCTCATCGTCTCCGTTCATATTCCAGCCGCCGCCGGCACCCATCCCATCGTAGTAGTATGAATGCTGGTCCATGTCAACGTACTGCAAGCCGTCGTCGTCATACGGCGCCGCCGCGGCCTCCTGCATCGTCATCATGGCCGGCGCGGACGCGGACGCCTGGGTCGCGGCGGGGCACGCGGCCTCAGCAAGCGCGATGGCGGCGGTGCGGATGTCCTCGGGCATGCGGAGCGTGGCCGGGTCAACGGCGAGCAGGGACGCTGAGTCGGCGAAGTTGAGGCAGGCGGCGCGGCCGTGCAGGGCGAGGGCGGCGACGTCGTGGGCGCGCGCGGCGGCCTCCGGGGTGGCGAAGGTGCCAAGCCAGATGCGCGACTTCTTGTTGGGCTCGCGCACCTCGCTCACCCACCGCCCCGCGCGGCGCCGCACCCCGCGGTACACCGGATGCCGCGTCTCACTGAACTTGATCCGCCCCGCCGGCCGCTTCGGCGGCACCGACGTCACCGTCGCGTGTCCCTTGCCGGGCTGGTCCATCTATTCTACCCTCAGCTAGCAATGGTGGTGGTGTGAGTGTGATGGTGAGGTCAGTGGTGGTCTGCTGGGAGTGAGGAGACCGAGATCCATGTATATATAGGAGTGGGCTGAGCTTGCGTTCTGCTCGCGCGGGGAGACGTGGAAGCCGTGTTGGCGTCAGCATGGCTTGATGCTTGGACCCTACATTCTTAATGTTTAGATTAGTACTAGGTTCTCAACTTTGAATATCTTTATTGAAATCCTTGAAGTGCGATAAGTGTGGATTGGCACCGACCAATCGTAGGCAGCGCCGGTGTGCGAGGGAGAGGGGGGCACGAGCGTTTCATAGTCGGCCCATCCGCTTGTGACGGCCCCTGCAACCTCATCATGGTGTAGGTGTTCTGGCCGTCGAAGAGGAGCACGGCGATGCAGATGGTGTTCCTGTGTCGGCTCTCGTCGAGCACCTTGGCGGTCGTCTGGTGCCCATCGTTGATGTTGGTACCGCTAAGCGTCATGAGGCAGTTCGTGGCGCTCATGGATAGGGCTTTTCGGTGTCGGAGATGCACACGAGTCTGGTCACGTGGGATGCATCTGAGGTGAAGGACATGATGAAGAGGCAGTCGTCGGGATCGAGGTTGTCAATGACGGACCACACTGCTTGCTTCAGCATTGCCGACTTGTGCTTGCTCATGCTTCCTATCACGTCGAGCACCTTAAACGACCTTCACGGGGTCCAGTAGTGAGTGCGGTAGTGGATCGCTGGGCGCCCCGATGTCAGCCATCCTAGGATCCTTGATAGCCCTATGGGCATGATCACATGAAGTTGTTGTTGGGTGAGCCCTAGCATCCATTTTGACGATCATTGTGTGATTGGATGTTGTAGTGGCAGCTTCAACTGGTCGGAGGCAGATTCGACGGGGTGAAAGGGAAGAGCTCCTATTCTTCGACCTAAGCAAATGATTGATCATGCGAGAGGAACATGTTGGCTTGTGGCGTGATTTCCTTTCCTCTCGCATGCTCTAAACTCTTGTAAATCCGAAAAAACTTGAAATATATTCAGGTGGGGAGTCTTTCCCCCGGTGACAGTTTCAAAATAAAACATTGAAATTGTATATATGTAAATTATGTAAAATATATGGACTCGGATGAGTTTTGATACAACTCACTTCAGGGCATTACGTAATTAATAATGAAGTATGTTAAAAATAATTATGATCTTTCCATCGAACTTGTTTATGAGGAGTGGGAGCACACATCGCTTCTAGGGGTACGTGCGAGACCATATATACTGTTTCTTCTCTGTGAGAATTTTTACACATATGTATATAGGGCTTCTTTTAAATGCACTATTTGTGTCCTGCAATAACCACAGAAAACATCAAGGGAAGAAGATAGAGACAAACCAACGGATCCCCTGGGATGGACTGACGAGGCAAAAACGACAAATCTGACCTCTGGACGAAATCAATTCACAAACTGAACTGTCCCAAATTTTTTTTCCACCCAACTGATCCTTTTGTGTGGCGCCCAACAGCTAGGCGCCACACTACACTGTGCAGCGCCTAGCTATTCACTACCGGGATTACTGGCTATGCCGTCCAAATCCCGTCGGGATAGACCTATGCCGACGGCCTCCGTCGGCATAGACCCGTCGGGATCGTATACGTCGGCATACCTGGGCCTGCCGTCGGCATAGAAAAGCCGTCGGCATAGGTACCTATGCCGACGGTGTCCGTACGGCCGTCGACACAGATTGGCCGTCGGCAAACTCCTTCGTATGACGGCGGTAGTCGGCGCCGTCGTCAAGTTACCCCCAATAAAAACGCGCCACGTGTCAGCACTATACCGACGGCTAAGCCGTCGGCATATTAAGCTGTCGGCATAGTGCTGACCCGTGGCAAATGCTGGCATTCCCTGGCGCCAGCATATGCCGACGGCTAAGCCATCAGCATATATTTGAATATATGCCGACGGCCAGGCCGTCGGTATATACTGGTGCCAGGGAGTACAGTTGGGCGACACGTGGCACCTATGCCGACGGCTTAGCCGTCGGCATAGATTTAAACGTATGCCGACGTCTTAGCCGTCGGCATAGGTGCCACGTGTCGCCCACTTGTGCCTCGGCGGTGTCTATGCCGACGGCAAAGCCGTCGGCATAGATGCTGCCTATTTTTTTTCTTTCTGATTTCTGTTTGAATTCATTTCAAATTCATAGCACATATACATATACATATATTCAAATTCACAGCACATATACATATAACATCATCATCACAATAACATCATCATCATCATCACAATAACAAAAACATAAAGAGAAGCACACAAGTCCTACGAGCATACAAAGGGCTTAAGCCCTACGAGGTCCACTACTAAGGTCCTCACCGCCCAAACGGCCAAAGCCCAGGTCGTCACTGCTTGCGGCACCGCTACCGCCACCTCGGTGGATCGGAGTGACCGGGCTCCGTGACGTGGGAGTGATGCCATCATTGGCACCACCACCAACGGATGATCCACCGGTTCCCTGGATGTTCGAAAAGACATGTTAAGGGGATATATGATTGTGTTGAATAAACGGTAAGCAGTGGGTGATGAGTTTGGGGATGTACTAACCGGAGTCTCCATGTTCTGTGCCAGAAACTCCTCAAAGGTAAGGAGCACTGGTGCAGGTCCAGCGGGTGGTGGTGGTGGTGGTTCCATTACAGGAACCGTGCCGGCCGCCATGCTCTCAAAAACGCGCTGCATGTGAATTGACCAAGCAAACACGAAGGTCAGAAGAAATGAAAGTGCAAATATGAAAGTGAAATGAAAGAGGCTAAACTAACCGTCATCATGCGACTGCTGTGCTCCTGGACTGCTGCAACTCTCGCCGGCCACGCCATGGTCTCCTGGCGTGTGTACTCCATGTAGGCCTACGATATGACATGATGAACTCATAAAACATCTCAATGCGAAAAATAAAGTGAGCAAAAAGGAAGATAAGAGGGAAAATACTTACGCTGGTCTGCTGGGCTAGGAGGGAGTGTGACTGTGCACTGGTCATGCTCGTGCGCTGGCTCAGGCTCGGGTCGGTAGCTCGGAGCCGTGTGAAGGAGATAGAAGGAGTACACACGGCATCCAGAACCGCCTGCCGACCATGAAGCTTCGGCCCTATACCCACCACCGCCCTCTCGTCCGTAGCCTGCTTTAAGGGGCCAGGTGTGCCAGGATTTACCCTCAGATACACCTCCTCGTAGGCCTTCAGGTTCTCCCCGCTCTTGCCATAGTAGTCACCCTTGCCCTCCTTGGACTTATTCCGCGTATGGGCGATCTGCCACGCCTCTATGTCAGAGAGCGGCCGCTTCAGTTTCTCCTCCTGCACCACCAAACAGAGGTTAGTGATACATAAGAAAGTGACGGTAAATAGAAGAAGAAGAATGTTTCATGTAAATAGATATACCTGAACTTTCTTGTGGCTAAAGTGGTTCCGGTTTCCCTGACCATGTGTTCCGTCGGTCCCTCGGTTAGCCCGGTTTTTCTTGCTCTTAGCAGCCCACTCTGCATCCCGACCAAGCCACAGATCCACCAATGCCGCCCATCCATCGTCCTTTCCATAACACCAAGCAGGACACACCTACATAATGAAAGCATAATGGCATGTCAACACGAAATGATGAAATTTACCACAAACGCCGGAATGAAAAGTCTGTTATACTTACGGCCAAGTACTCCTCCCTCTCCAAGGTAACATGCATCCTCCGCGCGTCTTCCTTGGTCATCTTCGTCTCAAGAGCGTCGTGATGATATTGCGAGATGGCCACCCAGCGCACCTCGTACTGCATCTGACGGGCCTTCTTCCTCGCTTGCCGCAGCACGATCTCGTCGGCAGTGGACTTGTGCTCCTCAAGAACTCGATAGTATTTCTACAATCATTCAGAAAACCGAAATGGAAGAAGCCATGAGTTAAACCATTCGATGATGAACTACGAACGAAACTCAAGACTCGTGCTTCTGAAGATAACTTACCCAAAAATTTGTGATCACGGCCTTAGCATACGTGGTATGGTCTGGGTGGGGGGCCGCTTCCCAGTGGTCCCAGCTCGTGGCCAAAACCCGGTGCTCAGGCTGCCTGACTGGATCCGGACGGAATAGCCCCGGCCAGTGTTCCTTCAGCAAAACGGTGATGACGCCGTTTGGAAGACGGGCCCCTTTAGGAATTATCCAGTTGCTGCAAAAGATAGAAAGAATGAAAATATGAGCATGTGTACAATCAAAAGAATGAAAATATTAGCATGTGTACAAGCAAAAGAATTAAATTATGATTAAGTGGCACTTACTCTTTCCCCTTGGGCTCAATGAGCCACTTCTGCTCCTCGGTAGCAGGAAGGGGAGGGAGCTTTGCATTACCACGCAGCCACCCCTTGTTGTGGGCAACCCCCTCGCTGCCACCACCATCCTCCCCGCCACCACCATCCTCCTCGCCTGCCTCCTCCTCCTCGTTCCCCTCCCCAACCTCCTCCTCCTCCTCCTCCTGAACCTCCTCATCCTCGTGAACCTCCTCCTCCTCCTCCTCCTCCTCGGCAGAGGGTACCTCACTAGAGGAAGGTACCTCAGTAGAGGAGGGCCTCGAAGAGGACACCCCTAAGTCGATGAGGGAGCACTATTTCTGGCCCCGACCCTATCCTCCTCTAGGGGCTCTCCCCCCACCCCCTCCACCTATAGGGGCACCTCTCCCTCAACCTCCCTATGAGGAGTCATCCTCAAGTAGTCGAGGGGAAGAGTACGGGGTCGACCACTCCGACTAGTCATCGTGGTGAGCTTCGATAGGAAACCCGTGTCGTCGGCCTTCCCCTTGCCCATGTTTAGCGAACCTGCATTGAAAAGAGAATAAACAATTAGTACATTAATAATGAAGAAAAAAGCATAATAATAAGGAATAAAAAACACATTAATAAATAAGCATAAAAAGGCATATTAACAAACCATAGAAAAAAGACATGAAACGTACATCTGCTAGAACCCATACGAATCATCACTGTTGTAACCGATTCCTCGATCGGTCTCATCATCATTATCACGCATATCATCTTCGTTGTCTGACGGAGGTGGAGGCTCTTCTTCGTCGTCAGCGTCTTCGTTTAACTTTTCTAGCATAAGTATGCCATTTTCATTAACAATGGTCTCACCATCATTCCGTGCATCGTCATCGTTTCGATCCACTTCATCATCACCCAAGGCGTCAGCGTCATCGTTTCTGACCACATCATCATCAGGTTGCTCTTGATAGAACACTCCCTCGTATGTCATGGGGTTAATGTTGTAGTAATCGTCATCGTTCGGGTCCGGTAGCTTACCATGTGGCGACACCTTGAACACAACTTCCCAACCCTTTAGGTACTCTTTCTGGCATGGGTAAGACAGGTAATAAACTTGTGTGGCTTGGGTAGCCGCAATAAAGAGATCGGCTCCGGCATACACGGTTGATGGTTTAACTTCGACCAAACCAATGGAAGGCGTATGTCTCAGCCCCTCTACTGGGTTGAACCATCGGCATTTGAACACAGTGAGACTTAGGGTTTCGCGCCCACGGCTGAATGTAAGCTCGTATATTTTTTCTACCCTTCCGTAGTAGTCAACTGAATTTTGACCTTGCGTGTACACTCCGGTATTTATAGTCTTGGGATCAGGCCGACTGTTCTGGTGCTCCTTTGTATGGAAGCGATACCCATTCACATCATACTTTTCACATGTCTTGACCCGAGGGTCAAAACCCATGGAAACCCATCTCAATTCGTCATCCATGGATATGTTCGGATCTTGTCCCTACAAGTTTAATTGAAATTGCTGGGTGCATTAGTTCGGTAAACTAATAAATGTTGAACTAGGTATTTAATAGGGGAATGTGAAAGTTTACTTTCTCCATGAACCAAGCAACAAATTTTTTCCTTCCAAGGTTTCCATGCCGGAGAAGAGTAAGTTCCTCCGCCTCAATAGGAGGAATCATTCCCGTCCACTCCTCACGAACGAATTGACTAAAAGAAGAAAAGCAGTGTTAGACCGGGACTAAGTGAACATAGAACATGATGTTTTGCAAGACATAAAGGAATGGTGTAGTGGTATTACCTCATCCACACATCCTCAACTTCCTTGATGTTGTGCAAGACATAGAACATGAGGTCCTCCCACTCTTGTTGTGGCATGTTATAAGATTTCGAGCCCCCAGCCCTGCCACCTTGCCCGCTGAATAGATGGAGCTTGGGTTTATACTTGGGCTCTTCTATATTGTATCGAGCCACCTTATTATGCAGAGTGGGAACGTGGTCTGGATAGTACGATGTCCTGAGGTCTGACACCTCCTCTAGGATAACTACCTCAGCTATGGAAGCTTTAATCTTAGCTTTGTTTCCACATTTGTGTCGGAGATGCTTGTTCTGTCTCTCAGGGCCGTACTGCCAACAATTCTGCACAGCCCCCCCCCCCCAACAATACCTCGTTCGCGAGGTGCAAAATGAGATGTGTCATCGGAGTAAAGAAGCCTGGCGGAAAGATCTTCTCTAGCTTGCATATCAACTCCGGTGCCTTCTTATGCAATTGTCTAATCACCTCGGGACATACTTCTTTAGCACAGAGCGTGGGGAAGAAATGGCTTAGCTCCGCAAGCACTCGCCAGACATGCTCGGGGACATAACCTCGAACCATCACCGGCATTATCCGCTCAATCCATACATGATAGTCATGACTCTTGAGCCCGGTCACTTTGCCCCTTGAAAGATTGACTCCCTTACTTATATTCGATGCATAACCATCAGTGAACTTCACTATGTGTTTGAGCCACTTCAATGCCTCCATCTTTTTTGGTTTTTTAAGTACGAAGTCAGCATCTGGCTTGAACCAGTTTCTTCGACCGCCTGTGGGAGGCTTCATGTTTAGACGTGGTCTATCACAAATTTTTTGTTGATCGGCCCTAGCTTTAACGTTATCCTTCGTCTGATCAGGAATGTTGAGGATCGTGCGGAAAAGGGACTCTGCGACATTCTTTTCGGTGTGCATCACATCGATGTTGTAAGGAAGTTTGAGGTACTTGAAATAGGGAAGCTTCGTGAAAGGGGTAATGTGAGTCCAGTTGTGCGTCTCACCATATCCCTCGAAGCCTTTGGCTTTGGCTTTGCCTTGGCCTTGGCCTTGGCCTTGGCCTTCGCCTTCTCCTTTGGCTTTGGCTTTGGCTTTGCCTTTGCCTTCGCCTTTAGGCTTGAGAGCTTTTAGCTGAGCAAGAACATCTGCCCCCGAAAACCTTGGAATCTCGTTTACTTCATGGACAACCCGGCCTTTCGTGAAGTTCTTCTTGTCTTCCCTGTCTGGATGGTCTGGAGGGAGGAACTATCGATGCAGGTCAAATGCTACATACTTTCAACCCTTCTTCAGCCAAATTAAATGTAGAGCCTGCATGCACACTGGGCATGGCATCTTCCCACTTGTACACCATCCGCAGAAAAGGGCATAACCGGGAAAGTCATGCATGCAATAGTGCAACCAAACTTTCATCAAGAAATTTCTCTGCAGATCTCGGTCGTAAGTCAACCTCGGGAAGTACCAAGAATGGTGCAAATCATCCACCAGCGGCTGCATAAACACACCCAAATTCTTCCCCGGGTATTCAGGCCCCGGAATGATGAGCGACAAGAACATGGTCTTGCGTTGCATTAGGGCATCGGGAGGGAGATTGAGCGGAATAACAAACACGGGCCAGCAGCTGTATGCATTGGACGACATACCATATGGATTGAACCCATCACCTGATATGGCAATTCTGACATTCCCAGCCTCGGCTGCTTCCTCGGGGTATTCTTCATCAAACGACTTCCATGCTTCGCCTTCTGATGGATGTACGATTTTATTTGGATGGTACCTTATACCTTCCATGTGCCACTTCATCATTTTCGCAGACTCCTCCGTGATGAAAAGGCGCTGCAGTCTTTCTATGAAATGCAGATACCGAAGAACCTTTGCAGGGATGCCTAGCTGCCTCTTCTCACCATCCTCACCGACCACCTCAAGGTACCGAGAGGAACCACACTCCCTACAGTACTTGTCATCCGCATACTCGTGCCTAAACAAAAGGCAATTCTTCGGACAAACATGTATTCTCTCATAATCCATAGAGAGTGCCTTCATGAGTTTCTTCGTGGCGTACATGCTTGTCGGTAGTTCATGACCCTCAGGGAGGCTGTTAGCCCATACTCCCAGAAATGCTTCGAAGCATTTCAGGCTACAGCCGTACTCAGCCTTGACTGCCATCAGTTGCGAGATGGCATCCAGCTGAGAGACTTTGGCACCCGCATAAAGAGGTTTCTTTGACGAGGCCAAGATCTCCAAGAAGGCCTTTGCGGTTGCCTCCGGCTCCTCCGGTTCATTCTCTGAAGGTGTCGCATGTGCCATCTCTGCAGCAATGACATCATCTAGCATGTCTCTGACCCCGTCGTCCGCATAACCACCGATGCGTTGTCGCACCACCTCCTCTCTACCACGGCCCCGCTCGGCAAAGTTTATCGGTGGCATGTCAAAGTTTGGCATATATCCATGCGTGCGAAGGTGCTCAGACATGTCCTTCTGATTTTTACGGAGACGTCTTTCACATTTCGCACAGGGGAATTGTGGGATAATTCTCATTGGACGACGGAATATCTTCTTCAAAAACACATCGGTTCTCGTGATCCACTCTGGTGTAACTCGATTCCGACGGATAAAACCACTGTACATCCACTGATTATCTGCCATCCTCTGCTTTATTGGGAGCCACACAACAAAATTAAGGATTCATTTAAATTAATCACATCAAATTTTTATTTTCTACCGCGTTGACAACATTGAATCCACCTACATCTCTAATAGGTAAAGATAGGTCCTAATCCCACCCGAGGATGTGTAGATTGAGTACGTTCTCCATGCTCTACCCCGTTCCAAGACAAAATTTCGGCAGCACCTCCCTGCTGTTCTCCAGATACACGTCTCGGCAAATAGCCGAGAGAATGTGCTCCGGAGAACAACGGGGAGGCGCCGCCGAAATCCTGTCTCGGAACAGGGTAGGGCATGGAGAACGTACCCAATCTACACATCCTCGGGCTGTCCGTGGAAAACGCTGGACAATCCGAAAGAGTTGCGGTGATAAATATGCAATTGAATGCATATTTATCGATGCAACCCTTTCGGACGGGGACGCCTAGGTTACGCGACTTGACGTGATAATTAAATCTAGTGACATAAAAAAGAGCGGATGAGGAGGTGGTGGATTTGTAGCTCACCCTCGGATGTAGTCGATCAGCGCAGGGATGATCGGGGGCTAACAGCTCCGACGACAATCTCTCCGGAGAGATGCGACACCACAAAGCCTATAAATTCAACCGAGTGAAAACTTTAGAACCTTACATCTCATATCGCATTTTAACAACATCTCAAATTGTAGGATATGATTCATATATTCTACGTTCAAAGTATAAGAGGAGGAGGTGGATTCCTAGCTCACCCTCGGGTCTAGAGGAAGTAGTCGAACAACAAAGGGATGCGCAAGGACCAATGCTTCCGACGATGATCACTTCAGCAAGATGTGACTCCACAGAGTCTGCAAATTCCACCGAGGGAAAAAATTAGACCATCCATCTCATATAGCATTATTTGATGACAAAAATAATAACATAAAAATACTTCGCAAGGCAGTTGGCATCAACATTTTTATATTTTATTGGTGACGTGAAAATCGCCTAGCTACTCGAAAACAAAGGACCATGGCCCATGAAAATACTTGAAAACAAAGGACCACCAACATTTTTATCTAGTTATCTATTCATTTCATCCAACTATCAATTTTTTAACATTCGCTATCTATCTATCTACTAAAATTCGCTATCTATCGATTTTTTAACATTCGCTATCTATCTATCTAACATGGCAGTAGGTAGTAGCAGCAGCGGCAGTAGCAGTACAACAGCGGCAGCAGCAGGGGAGTGGCCGGAGGAGCGGGGGAGCAGGTGGCGGAGGAGCTCACCGAGGGGAGGTAGCAGGGGGCGGGGGAGGTGGTGACGGATGCGGCGTCGGAGGGGCCGGCGATGGACGGGCCGGCCACGGAGGCGGTCAGGGTCGGGTGCGGGGCCGGCAGGGTCGGGGTCGGGGGCGCCGGCCGGGGCGGGGCCGGTGGCGTGGTCGGGGGCGGGGGCGCTTGCCGGGGCGGGGCCGGGGGCGTGGTCGGGGTCGGGGGCGGGAGCGGGAGCGGCCGCGGCGGAAGAGGCGGGAGCGGCCGCGGCGGAGTGGTCGGGGGCGTGGGCGGCCGCGGCGGTGGTGGCGACAAAGACGCGCGCGGATCGGGGTGGCAGCCGGCGGCGGTTGCGAGAGAGAGAGCGGGGGAGGGGGGGTTGGGATCGGGTCGGGCGGGGGGGGGGGGGAGGGGGATGAGTGGAGGAGAGGAGGAGAGGCAGAGTGGATAAGGTGGGGGGGGGGCTATGCCGACGGCTTAGCCGTCGGCTTAGCTCGAGCCGTGCCACGTCATCGATCCGTGGCATAGCTATGTCGACGGCTTTGCCGTCGGCATAGCTATGTATTATTTTTTATTACTTTTTTTATTTTTTTCCTAAATTAAAATTTGATTAATTTAAATGTGTATTATCGCACGGAGGGGGTAAACGGCCACGTCCGGGCACAACCCACCGCAAGATTCCCTCCGCTCCGTGTCTGCCCGACGTGGCCGTTTCCCCCCTCTGTGCGACGGCGGCAGCGACGTCCATGAGGGGGGGGGGGGTCACACTACGGAGCCGCGTGCCGGGTACTTGCACCTGCCACCACACTTCCAGATGTGTAAGAGGGCCCAGCGCAAGATCTGGCGGCATAGCTACCCCCCTCCAAGTACCCCGTCTCGTCTAACCCTGGCACTGTTGACCGGCGGATCTAGGCCTTTGACTTTCGCCGGACGGGGTTTGACCGATGGACATTTTCACCTGGCTGTGATCAAGCTTTTAAATCTAGGCTGATACGACCGATATATAGGCCGATATATCATTTTTGGGGCTTTACCGATATAAACATAACATATCATTTTGTAAATATCATTTTCACACATATCATCCGATATGGGCCGAAATGTCGATCGATATGGCCGATATCTGACCCGATAAGTCCACCGATATAAATTGATACGTAGATGACCAAAATTCTTTATAAGAAAGCAGTGAAAATAAGATTATGATTTTACCACTTCATCGTATTATCAAACTCACGCATGATGTTTTATACATATGCATATAGAACGTATTGTTTTTAATTTTATAGTAATGATTATTGTGATATCTTAATTAAAAAGTTAAAAAATTAGGAATCTAAAAATGTTATGCTAAAGCATTGAGATCATACATTTTGTTTTACTAAAAACACATGTTTTGAGTAAGAATAATGAAAAAAAATCAAGATGTGTTTCCTCCGATATATCTACATATCATCCGATATATCATCCGATATCTGACATCCGATATGTCGAAGCGAAACCGATATGAACCCGGTATCCGATATTTTGAACCTTGGCTGTGATAGGCCAGCCCATAGGTACACTTCGGATTAAGGTCCGGGCACAACCCACCGCAAGATTCCCTCCGTGTCTGCCCGACGTGGCCGTTTCCTCCCTCCGTGCGACGGCGGCAGCGACGTCCGTGAGGGGGGTCACACTACGGAGCCGCGTGCCGGGTGCTTGCACCTGCCACCACACTTCCAGACGTGTAAGAGGGTCTAGCGCAAGACCTGGCGGCATAGCTACCCCCCCAAGTACCCCGTCCCGTCTAACCCTGGCACTGTTGACCGGCGGATGTAGGCCTTTGACTTTCGCCGGACGGGGTTTGACCGATGGACATTTTCACCTGGCTGTGATAGGCCAGCCCATAGGTACACTTCGGATCAAGGTCCGGGCACAACCCACCGCAAGATTCCCTCCGTGTCTGCCCGACGTGGCCGTTTCCCCCCTCCGTGCGACGGTGGCAGCGACATCCTTGAGGGGGGTCACACTACAGAGCCGCGTGCCGGGTACTTGCACCTGCCACCACACTTCCAGATGTGTAAGAGGGCCCAACGCAAGACCTGGCGGCATAGCTACCCCCCAAGTACCTCGTCCCGTCTAACCCTGGCACTGTTGACCGGCGGATCTAGGCCTTTGACTTTCGCCGGACGGGGTTTGACCGATGGACATTTTCACCTGGCTGTGATAGGCCAGCCCATAGGTACACTTCGGATCAAGGTCCGGACACAACCCTCCGCAAGATTCCCTCCGTGTCTGCCCGACGTGGCCGTTTCCCCCCTCCGTGCGACGGCGGCAGCGACGTCCGTGAGGGGGGTCACACTATGGAGCCGCGTGCCGGGTGCTTGCACCTGCCACCACACTTCCAGACGTGTAAGAGGGCCCAGCGCAAGACCTGGCGGCATAGCTACCCCCCAAGTATCCCGTCCCGTCTAACCCTGGCACTGTTGACCGGCGGATCTAGGCCTTTGACTTTCGCCGGACGGGGTTTGACCGATGGACATTTTCACCTGGCTGTGATAGGCCAGCCCATAGGTACACTTCGGATCAAGGTCCGGGCACAACCCACCGCAAGATTCCCTCCGTGTCTGCCCGACGTGGCCGTTTCCCCCCTCCGTGCGACGGCGGCAGCGACGTCCGTGAGGGGGGTCACACTACGGAGCCGCGTGCCGGGTGCTTGCACCTGCCACCACACTTCGGGACGTGTAAGAGGGCCCAGCGCAAGACCTGGCGGCATAGCTACCCCCCCAAGTACCCCGTCCCGTCTAACCCTGGCACTGTTGACCGTCGAATCTAGGCCTTTGACTTTCGCCGGACGGGGTTTGACCGATGGACATTTTCACCTGGCTGTGATAGGCCAGCCCATAGGTACACTTCGGATCAAGGTCCGGGCACAACCCACCGCGAGATTCCCTCCGTGTCTGCCCGACGTGGCCGTTTCCCCCCTCTGTGCGACGGTGGCAGCGACGTCCGTGAGGAGGGTCACACTACGGAGCCGCATGCCGGGTGCTTGCACCTGCCACCACACTTCCAGATGTGTAAGAGGGCCCAGCGCAAGACCTGGCGGCATAGCTACCCCCAAGTACCCCGTCCCGTCTAACCCTGGCACTGTCGACCGCCGGATCTAGGCCTTTGACTTTCGCCGGACGAGGTTTGACCGATGGACATTTTCAGCTGGCTGTGATAGGCCACCCCATAGGTACACTTCGGATCAAGGTCCGGGCACAACCCACCGCAAGATTCCCTCCGTGTCTGCCCGACGTGTCCGTTTCCCCTCTTCGTGCGACGGCGGCAGCGACGTCCGTGAGGGGGGTCACACTACGGAGCTGCGTGCCGGGTGCTTGCACCTGCCACCACACTTCCAGACGTGTAAGAGGGCCCAGCGCAAGACCTGGCGGCATAGCTACCCCCCAAGTACCCCATCCCGTCTAACCCTGGCACTGTTGACCGGGCGGCAAACTGGGGCCAACAGACGCGCGTGGTGTATCTATGTATGTTTATGTTTAGATAAGGCACATTTAAATTAATCAAATTTCAATTCAGAAAAAAAAATAAAAAATAAAATAATACATAGCTATGCCGACGGCATCGTCGGCATAGCTATGCCCCGGATCGATGACGTGGCACGTGCCGCGGATCGATGACGTGGCAAAAGCTATGCCGACTGCCGCCGTTAGGGCCGTCGGCATATATTTGATGGTGTCAAACGGCAGTTAACCACCGGGTGGCCGGGCCCACATATATGCCGATGGCCTGTCTATGCCGACGGCCACCGTAGGCATATCACGACCTATGCCGACGGCTTCGTTACGCCGACGACCCCCGTCGGCATAGATGGTGGTATGCCGACGGCCGAACTACGCCGACGGTTTGCCTTAGGCCGTCGGCATACCGCCAGCTATGCCGACGGCCCCCGTCGGCATAGTCGGGGCCGTCGGCAACGTGCCTTTTTCCGGTACTGATTAGGCGCCACACTTCTGGCCATCGTGGCACCGCTGGGCCAGGCCCTGCCCCACACCCAGCCGTGCATCGCCTAGACGATAGGCGCCACACTTGTAATGTGCAGCGCCTAAGAGCTAGGCGCCACACTTGTAATGTGCAGCGCCTAGCCGTTAGGCGCTGCACATTGTCTTAAGGCAATCAGGCCTGCCCTCCCCAGCAGTTATCCCTCCCCTCTCCCCCTCACAGAGAGCAGCGGCGGCGGCCCTCTCCTCTCCCCCCTAGATCCCCTCTCCAAAATCCAACAAATCTGAAGTTTTTGGCCTTGGGTTTCTTCCCTAATCCCTCCTACAAGGTAAACTCCTCCGATCCCTTTCTTTTCCTCCGTAAATTCGTTCACATTATTCACATATATCCAAGTTATGGTGGAACCCTTGATTTCCTTGGATTCGAAATTGATATGAAAAATTGAAATAGTGAGGTGTGATTTTGGATTTGTAGTCATTATGGAACCCTAGATTGTTCAAGTTTTGGTGGAACCCTTGTTTTGGTTGGATTAAAAATTTGTATGTAATATTGATATAGATTTGTGTGATTAGGATTAGTACATGATTTGTAATCTTTGTGGGACCGTAGTATTTATGATGGTATTGACAATATATGGTTTCATAGTGAAACCCTAGATTGTTGAGATGAACCCTATACATATTGAGATGTTTGTGTTGATGTTTTTTTAGATGAGTGAGATGAAATCCTAGATTTGTATTGACAAGGATGCTTTCGTTCCGGAACCCTACATGTTGAGATGTTTTTGAGATGAGTGAGATGAAACCATTATGGAACCTTATATTGTTTTGGATGCATATGTGTTTTGTGATGCTTATTGCTATGCTTTGATTGTTTGTCTTACGCAGCCGCCACCGCCACCGCCGCCGCTTCCCATGGCCCACACCTCCAGATCTACCGGGGTGCCATTGGGGGAGGGGAGGGGGTACCGAATCCCACTGCCTCAGGTTTACCAGACGTTTCCAAATCTCCTGCAGCCGCTCGATTCGCTCTCGGCGGAGGCCCAAGCGGAGACCAGGGAGCAGCGCTGGAGGGAGCGGGCGATGCAGATCAGAGACGATGCTCTCTCATGGACGCTGTGCGTGAGGGAGTGGAAGGAAGCAGAGTCAGAGGTGGAAGAGGGGTCAGATCTGAATTCCGTCGCCAGGAGACATGCTTGGGTGTGCAAGGATCGTGCAGATCGAGAATTGCTGAATCTCGCCTAGAGAATTTGGTTCAAGGGCAACATGGAGGAGAAGCGCAGGATGCCGCATCCATCGGAGCCGCCAGTAGCATTCGTCCATTGGGCAAAGCAGGAAGCGAAGTCAACAGGTCGGAGTCGTGCAGAGAGATGGGATTGCATCATAGGTCTGATGCCTACCCGCACCCCGCCGCCCCCAGAGCCGGTGGATCCCTTGCCGTATCGCTCACCACCGCCGGCAACGGATTGAGAGAGATGGGATTGTCGTCGTTGTTTGCTTAAGAAACTGAACTTGTCGTCGTTTTATTTGGTTGATGAACTTGTGAGGTTATGTAAGATGTTGAGATGATGTTGATGAACTCTTAGTAATGTGCTACTTGTGTTTGAAGTGATGTTGAACTTGAAGTGATGTTGAAATTGTCTTAATGCCCTTGCCGGTGGATCCCTTGCCGTACCGCTCACCACCGCCGGCAACGGATTGAGAGAGATGGGATTGTCGTCGTTGTTTGCTTAAGAAACTGAACTTGTCGTCGTTTTATTTGGTTGATGAACTTGTGAGGTTATGTAAGATGTTGAGATGATGTTGATCTTAGTAATGTACTACTTGTGTTTGAAGTGATGTTGAACTTGAAGTGATGTTGAAATTGTCTTAATGTATGACCAAATTGCTTTATGTGAGATTCATGTTATGTATTATCAATAAAAATATTGGATGAAAATAAAATGAACAACAAATCTGCTGTTTCTGCAGTGAACAGATGTGCAACGCCTTTGGCCCAGGCGTTGCACTACACAGTGCAACGCCTAGGCTCTAGGCGTTGCACTGTGTAGTGCAGCGCCTGACTCCTAGGCGTTGCATATTTGGATATCAGCAACAGAAAGGTTCCAGTAGTTTTTCGTCCACAATTTTGTATAAGTGTTGGTGCAGCGCCTTTGACTGAGGCGCTGCACTGCACAGTGCAACGCCTAAGAGCTAGGCGCCACACTTGTAAGTGCAGCGCCTAGCCGTTAGGCGCTGCACACTGACTTAAGGCACTCAGGCCTACCCTCCCCAATTCGAAGCAGCAGTTATCCCTTCCCTCTCCCCCTACAGAGAGCGGCGGCGGCGGCCCTCTCCTCTCCCCCTCTACATCCCCTCTCCAAAATCCAACAAATCTGAAGTTTTTGGCCTTGGGTTTCTTACCTAATCCCTCCTACAAGGTAAACTCCTCCGATCCCTTTCTTTTCCTCTGTAAATTCGTTCACATTATTCACATATATCCAAGTTATGGTGGAACCCTTGATTTGCTTGGAGTCAAAATTGATATGAAAAATTGAAATAGTGAGGTGTGATTTAGGATTTGTAGTCATTATGGAACCCTAGATTGTTCAAGTTTTGGTGGAACCCTTGTTTTGGTTGGATTAAAAATTTGTATGTAATATTGATATAGATTTGTGTGATTAGGATTAGTACATGATTTGTAATCTTTGTGGGATCGTAGTATTTATGATGGGTATTGACAATATATGGTTTCATAGTGAAACCCTAGATTGTTGAGATGAAACCCTATGTGATGGGTATTGACAATACATGTTGAGATGCTTGTCTAGAAGATTTTTGAGTTGAGTATTGTCAATGCTTTCGTTGCGGAACCCTAGCTTATTGAGTGAGTATTGTAATGTGATGGGTATTGACAATAATGTTTGCAATGTGGAACCCTATATTGTGAATACATAAGATTTTTGTGATGATTATTGATGTGCTTTCATTGTATATCTTAGATTAGTATTCAAATTTCGTTTTAGTGTTTACCAATTGTTGAGATGAATACATATGAAATAATGCTCGCATATTAAATAATGCATAGGGAGTATGGTAGTTAGCTAATGTATGTTTATTGTTTGAAATATGTAGGATGGTTTGGCTTCTCGATGATTTCTATGACACACAACACCGGGCCTACATGATGAGGGAGAAGGAGATGGTAATTATCAATAATCATAGTAGTTGGTATTTTCAAATTTGCCTTTAGTTGAAATTGACATGCCGTAAGATTTGACATGACTTGGTTGTTTGCAGAACCTTGAACCTCTGAAGATTCGGTCTCACGGGGTCTCGGGTGGTGCCATGCCCTACGATGAGCGGTACACACCGTACATCAAGGTGACAGGACTCCTCCCGTGGATTCAGTTGGTCAGCCGGTCCACGCCGAACCTCAATGCTCCACTAGTCACCTCGCTTGCTGATCGGTGGAGGCCGGAGACGCACAGTTTCCATCTTCGGACCGGGGAGATGACCGTGACGCTCCAGGATGTCTCCTTGATCACCACCGGTCTTCCTATCGAGGGGAAGCCTCTCTGTATTCTCCCTCTCTTTCTTTGCCTTCTCAAAAGCCCAAAGTTTCTTAGTTTTCTCTTCAAAATCCTTTTGCCGGTGCGCAGCTGCCTTCTCACATGCAATCCTCAACTTGTCCCTCCTCGTGATCTCCTCAAATATCCCTTTCTCTTTTTTCCTTCATCTTCTCTTCAAACTCCTTTTGCTTCTTCTTCTCTAGAGCGGCTGCCTCCTCCTCTCTCACCTTCTTCGCAGCCTTCTCCCACCACCCCGGCATCTCACCTTCCCCATCCTTGTCCTCCACCCCCTTCATTGTTGCTTTGTTGGGTTGAGATGCCGCCATACCTACGAAAATTGCAACATAATAGTTAGTAAGGACAAGAACAACATGTAACCATAAATAACAATAGTGTACTATGAAAAAACATGTAAATTCAAAGATAATAGTTAGTCACATACGGAAATGGTCCATCTAAGTATGAAAACATTCCTCTACCACAACCACCACCAAGGCCAAGACCACCACCAAGGCCAAGACCACCACCAAGGCCTCTACCACCACCATGGCCTAGACCACCACCACGGCCTCTACCACCACCATGGCCTCTTATAAGACCTATTTGGCTCCCTCTTTGTTGCCTAGTTCCTCGTTGGCTACTCCTTGCTTGGTTTGGTTGGTTTGGCACTTGTTGGCTTGTACTTGGTTGGCTACCACTTGCTTGGCTTGGCCCTTGTTGCGTATGACCACGTTGACTACTACTTGCTTGGCTAGGAACTTGTGTATCTCCTTGTTGGCTTGTGCTTGCATCATTTTTTTGATCTCTTTCTTGGTTGGTACAAGTTTTTGTGTTGTGTCCCTCATCTTTGCACTCCCCACAACGGGATCTCTCACGAGGCTCTTGGAATTGGCCGTTGCCCGATTCTCGACCGCCACCACGGCCCCATCCGTCCATGTCACCTCTAAGACGCTTTGTCTTACGTCTTCCCCGTGTAATGACCTTCAATTCGGGATCGGGCCATAGTTGAACTCCATGGTACTCTGGCCATTGTGATTGGTCCAAGTATGGGTGAAATCGGGGAGCCCATGTTTTCTTAACCGTCATGATTGAGAACTCGGACTCCCGCATGGTGAGCGGGTGATTGACGTCCACATTCCTAACGTGAGCTGCGGTATACAAGTGCGAGCATGGGAGATGAAGTAATGATGGCCTCCCGCAAGAGCAATCACACCGTGTTAGGCAGACCTTGAAAGCCCGGCCTCCGTGTTGGCGGCCATCGTTTGTGGTTCCTCCTGGCTCTTTCACTTCGTACAACCAATCATTATCGTTATATAGTACAACTTCTTGGGAGTCCGCCTTCCGTGATTGAAATTCCAACCATTCATCAACCTTTGGTGGGAACTTGTACTTGTACTTCTTCTTGTTCTCACCCGCAATCTGCTTATCCATTTCCATTGAGTGCTTTAGAAAGTACGCATTCATCTTGTCGAATGTGTATTGAACTATTGCCGTCACGGGTAATGCACGTGCACCCTTGAGCACCTTATTGAAGCATTCTGCCATGTTGCTTGTCATTTGACCGTACCTCCGGCCATCTTCATCAAAAGCACATGCCCACTTATTCCTTTCTTGAATGTTCCTATTGAGAAAGTCAAGATCCCCGGGATCAAGTTTCTTGTGTGTGAGCAATTGGTTGTACAAGTTGGCGAACCGCTTGTCGGAGAAAGCGAGACAACAATCTTGAAGATCATCGACCAACTCCTTAAGGCCACATGCCCTATAGAAGTTTGAACAAAAGTGCCTCATGCACCATCGATGGTGCAACGGAGCATGCCCGGGAATGTCAACCTCCACCGCGTTAAGAATTCCTGGATGGCGATCCGATATGACACAAATTTCCCTTGCAGCCGGTAATACCCTGGTTCTCAATTGATGCAAGAACCACTTCCAGTTATCATTGTTCTCCACCTCAACCAAAGCGAAAGCCAAAGGCAAGACCCGGTTATTGGCATCACTTGCTATTTCAACCAATAGAGTGCCCTTGTATTGTCCGGTCAAGAACGTGCCATCAATGGCGATGACCGGCCGACAATGCTCGAAAGCCCTCATGCATTGCTCAAAACCCCAAAATGCACGGCCAAAAACTCGGACGGTCCTCCCGTTGTGAATCATTGTTTTGTGCCCATGAGGCTAGACCACATGAACCATGCCTGGGTTAGTGCCGGCCATAGCTCCCAACAACCTAGGGATTCGGTTGTATGTTTCCTCCCAATTACCATACAACATCTTGAATGCGGCTTGCTTCGCCTTCCATGCCTTGCCGTATTTCACCTTGTAATGAAAGACGGCTTTCACAAGGTCCATGACTTGTTGAATGCCCATGGTTGAAAGTGAGGATATTGAGTTGGAAAACCTGTAAGCGATGAACTCGGACGTGAGTTGTCTGTGGTCTTGGGTCACAATATTGCCATCCACCTTCTTGCCTCGGCACATGTGACTTGGTACACAACTCACTATGTACCAAGTGGGCCCTCCTTTCCATGGTCTTGCACGCACAATCCATGGACATTGCTCCACCTCACATGCAACCGTGTAACGCACATTGACGTCCGAGTGAACCACCTTGTGTGGACGATAATGTGTAACTGAGTAGTTGTCGAGCCACATCTTCAATTCCAAGAAGGTTCCAAACTTAGACCCGGGAGAAATCCCGTTCTTGCCGTCTTCCAAATCCCGGTGAGAAGATGGCCTAACTCCAAGATGTATACCTTTGCCACCGTCTACCACGGCTTCATCCGCGAGACTAACATCCTTGAACAATGGTGTCCTATGATCCCGCCGTAATACCTTCTCGAAAGCTTCGGCCTCCTTCACCGTGAACCCCTCCTCATCAACTTCTTCATCGGGACCTTCGTCATCCGACTCCGATGCATAGGCACAAGAATAAGGGATGGAATGGTCCATTGTCTCTTGCACATTATATTTGTCGAGATCACCCACATTGTTGTTATGGAGATCAACTTCATTCTCATCGTCCTCATACTCATCATTCTCCTCTTGCAAAGCTTCATTTTGGTTGTTTGTAATCGGGCTCAATGTTGGCCTCACTTGTTGAGTCAAAGGAGGTTCACTCATTTCATCTTCGTTCATGGGTGGGGGACTACTAGCAACCAACGGGGAGGCGTTCCGGTTCAAGTCCAAATTCAAACTAGACTCAACCTTCTTCGTTGCAAATAACTCAAGAGCCTTGTCTAGTTATTCGGCCACCGTCTCCTTGTATGCAACCCAACGTTGCTCGGAGTTCACACGCATGGTCTTCCAACGGATGTGCATTCCAAAAGCCACATTGTGCCTTCCATCCAACTCAACATTATCACTTGGGTCCATCCAATTCAAATCTTTCCTAACTTGTTCCAAGACCTCGGCATAGCTAGGACTACTCTCAAACACCATGTCAACCTCATCCGGGTCCGGTTCAATATTGCCTTTCAAAAAGGCATCTTTGTCCACATGATGAACATAAACACATGTTCTTCCCATCCCTATAATAATTAAAACAACACAATGTTACATATATTCCATAAGTACTCATCCGAAGATTAACACACAATACAAAGCCCTACCATAGATAGGAAACAATAACCCTAACATCCACTTAACAATAACCATAAGCATAACCCTAACATACTAACAACCCTAACCCAAACCCCAACATAACAACACCCATAATCCTAACCCTAACATACTAAGAAGTCTAATCCTAGCAAATTGGCAAACAAACATCTCATATTTCAATACAAATTTCAAAAGCCATGAAAAACTAGGGTTTGCCCAAACTAGCAAGAAAATGAGGAAATGTGAGCATTTTTTGGATGAAAACGAGGGGATCGGAGGAGATTACCTTGAGGGAGGGATTGGGTTCCAAATCCACGGAGAAAATCTTCAGATCTACTAGACTTGGGGAAGTATTTGAGAGGGGGAGAGGGGGAGGGGAATAGGCGGGTGAGATGAGGTGGGGTGTGTGTGTGTGTGTGGGGGGGGGGGGGGAGGGGTAAGGGAGGGGGACCAGCCTACATTTAAGTCAATGTGCAGCGCCTAACGGCTAGGCGCTGCACATTACAAGTGTGGCGCCTAGATCTTAGACGCTGCACATTACAAGTGTGACGCCTGTCGGCTAGGCGCTGCACGGCTGGGTGTGGGGCAGGGTCTGGCCAGAAGTGTGGCGCCTAAGATCTAGGCGCTGCACAGTGTAGTGTGGCGCCTAGATGTCGGGCGCCACACAAAAGGATTAGCTGGGTGAATTTTTTTTCGAAACAGTTTAGTTTGTGAATTGATTGCGTCCACAGATCAGATTTGTCGTTTTTGCCGACTGACGACGTGACGGCGCCGCCACAGACAAGCCTCATGGGACATGTTCACACCACACTCCCTCCCAGCGCTCTGGCCAGTGAATTCGCCGTGGTCGGTCGCTTTGATCTCCGTTGACCGTACTACGTACGTACCTCGTCGGAGTGCGTAACTAATTAAGTATAAGTCGATGATTTCGTCCATGTAGCACCTGCTTGTCGGCGCCAGCTAAGGGAGTTACGGCTCGTCATGCAATGTATACTTTGCAATTTGCATAGTAGTATAATTTTTTTATCTCAATCATCCAGTACCATATTAAGAATGTACATAAATAAAGTTGATGGAACAATCAGCTAACTTGGAATCAAATTTTCAAAAATTTGCGATGACAAGATTACCGACCGGAAAGAAAACAGTAATTCCTATATGTTTTTAGAGTACGCTAAATTCATGTTGAACCTGTACGCTCCCCACACCAACCTTTTTTTTTTCCAAAGGGGAACCGGGTTCCTTTTGCTTATCATAATAGAACAACAGTTTCATAAAAGAACTAACTAGTTTCCGCCTCAAAAAACAGCTCAGAAAACAAAGTGAAAGGAAAGGAACAGGCCGCGACCAAAAGGGCACAATCCCCTGGCCACAGTTTTACTAAGTCTTAGTCGACTGAGACTTCGTTATGTCTCAGTCTATACTATCTTCTTTTGATTTTGCATGGACATTCGTACAAAAAAATTCTTTTCAGTTTTTCTTTTTTTCTTTTTACATACTATATCACTTGACTGAGACTTGTTTAAGTCTCAGTCGACTGAGACCTAGCCACACCCTAAGTGCCAATGAAACTGGATCAACCAGCACATGCATGGTCAAAATACCAAGCTAGAACTATTAACAGAACACCTCTACAGCCTTTTATTTAGCGTAAAAGGAACTAGAGCCGGACCGCCAGAATTGGCCCGGCCTACTGCGACCCACCATCACTTAACCATTAGCATTCCATTGCTAATGAAAGAAATGCCCAAGGCCCAGTTCGTGAAAAGGAAAACGATTCAGTTTTCTTCCTTTGGAGACGCGAGAACAGGTTCTGATGCTCTAAGCCTCTAATGGCGATTGATACAAGGTGCTTCCTGCTCCATGCTTGCCTCTGCCTGGAGAGGGGTCCCCCTTTGTTTCGGGGGCCAAGGCGGCCGCCCGTCTCGCCCCCCTCAGGGCCGGCCTGGTCAGACGTAGGCTTTCGCCCCGGAGCTCGAGACCGGGTGCTCAAGTAGCACCACCATCGACGTCACTTATGTCTTGTATTCACCACTTTCCGTGATCCCAGCAGCTACATGCAAGTGCGACTGCTGCCACTGCATCCCTCTACGTCAAGCAGTCGTCCATAGTTTGCGTCCCCCCGCCGAAGTCAACCACCAGATCTGAAGAGAGGACCCTCACCAAGACCTTTCGAAGGCCACTTCAATCCGCAGTGAGTCCGCCGCCGTAGGACGGAGTGGTCACCATAGGGACCAACACCGATGGCGGAACACAGCACCGCCGTCTACTACTCGTAGCAGAGAAATTTGACCTGACCTTCTCCCAGGGGCCGACATCGCCGAAGTTGGAGCACGAAAGACAGATCACTATCGCTTACGTGCATCTGGGGTAATGTTAGATCAGGAGCGCACAGCCGCCAGATCAGCGCCGTGTCTCCCGACTGGAGCACTGCGGCCACCCCGACCACCCCCGCCATCGCGCCTCAACCATGCCGTTGCGCCACTGCCTCGCATCCACGCCGTCGCCGGAAGAGCGCGGTCGCGCCGCCGTGCGCCATGGCAAGGCCCAGGCCTATGCGAAGCCGAGATGTCCGCACCGCAAGCCAAGAGCCAACCCTGCGAGAGGAACAAGCAGCCTCGCCGCCGCCGATGCCGCGCTTCAGCGGTGCCCTCCGGCAGCGGCAAGGGAGAGGAGACGATGAGAAGCGGACGAGTTTTCGCATCGTTAGAGCTCGCCCGTGTCGCTCGCGGGAGCGGTATGGGACGAACCGTTTCCCCCCGCTCAAACAGCATTCAAAATCTGGCCGCTCATGTGATTATATTACTTCCTTATGTAGGAGTGTTAAGTGTGTGGCTGTGCTTCTCGGAGCTGTTCCTTCCTCTATATGTTGTGTTGGAACTAGACGAGAATTTGATTTAGTTCAATATAAGTGGTTGTAATAAAGAAAAAGCTTGAGATAATTCATAATCAAATGTAGTCGGAAATCGCACTCGTTGCCAAAGAAAAAGCTTGCTTTAATCTGGTATAAGACAAGCTAACGTTTCGTTTTTCGATAAAGGGTGGATTTTATTAACTTAAAATGAAGCATACAGAGGATACAAACACAATGAGCACACACTTGGCCTCTGCATATATATGATGCACATAACCAACTTCAATGCACACAAACGAAAAATACGCCGACAAATAGCAAAGTCATACAAGACCAAAGCGATGTGTAGGCGAGAAAAAAGAAAAACCCAAAGCGATCAGATTCGCGATCGGCACAATGCAACAATGACCATATGCGCACTAACAATTTTATGACACCACACAGACGACGAGGTTCTTCAATAATGACGCCTTCAGAAAGAAAATGACGCTCTATGACACACGTTATATGTAGCCGCACGCAACTTGAGCCGGACAGATCGGTGCGCCCATGCCAGGAAGAAACGGAGGAGGAGCGGAATGCCCCGATGTCGGTGTAAAAACCGGCAGACCTTGGGGTAGGGGGTCCGGAGCTGCGGATCTAGGATCGATGGTAACAGAGACAATGGAGACAATGTTTACCCAGGTTCGGACCCTCTTGATGGAGGTAAAACCCTACGTCCTGCTCTTGTTTATATTGATGGAGATGTATCGAGTACAAGCTTGATCTACCTCGAGATCGTAAGTTATGGTCTAAACCCTAGGGGTGATGATGAATATCATAATTATCTATCGACTAGCCTAGCCTTAACTTATATAATGTACCAGAGGCCTAGGATAACAAGAGTCCTAGTCAGCTACGCCGGTGGAGAAGAGTTCTTGTCTTGATCACCAAGTCTTGTGGAATCTTCCTCATATATGTCATGGGATGCCCGAAGTGGCCCATTAGTGAACCGCCATGGGGGTCCTCGGCCCGACCCACTGGTTGGGAGACGACGTGGTGAGTACCCCCTAGTCCAGGACACCGTCACTAGCCCCCTGAACCGGTCTTCAAGTTGGGGACGCTCCTCGGTTCTTCCGAGCTGTTCTTTGTCTTCGGCCGTCAGTCTTGAAAGCTGGTTCAACAAGTCTTCCCATCTTCGATCTTGAGGATCGCCGAGCTGAATCCGAAGAGTTCATACGTCGGGTATCCGAGGAGCCATTTAAGTTTTCGGCCTTTATCAATGCCTTGTTATTTTTACGCCGCACCTCGGGTTCAAAGTTTTTCCCCGTGCAGTGGTGTCCTCTTACAACCGAGCTCGAACGTCGGACTGCATCCGAGGTGTCTTTTTGTAGCCGAGCTCTAACGCCGATCGGCATCCGAGGTGTCATAGATTTCCTCGGTCTTAAAAAAGTTGAAGGAATTCAGCCGAGCTTAATGCAAAAAATGCCCTCTATGGAGCCAGCCACTTGCATCCGAGCTTTACGCTGGACTGCTTTCGAGGTGGTGCGCCACCTCGGCCATGAGCTGATTTTTTGTGGAATTTATTTCCAATTGGCGCAATTTATTCTCTGTCGAGATGTATAGCCAGTAGCCCTAAAGGTGTGCGTCGGCCAAAAATCTGAGATGCACCTAAAGGAAATCATAAAACCGATGACCCAGTAGCCCCTGAGACTCAGGTCGATTCGCGAAATCGGCCCGAGGATCAACTCCTAGCTCGGCAGCATACTTAGGAACAAAAACATGGTGTGCAGCAGTTCCCGAGACTCAGGTTGGGTGCGGCCGACCAACCTGAGGATCGTAATCTCCTCGGAAACTATTTTGCACTTTGAATTTTCCTGCATTGAATCAGCAATGCAGTAGCCCCCTAGCCACTGGTCGGGTCGCAACACCAGATCAGGGGATTGATGTACCCCTTTAATGGCTTTTAATTGAGAAGCGCGAAACCCAGTAGCCGCCGAGCCTTAATTTGGGCACGGGTGGCCGACTTAAGGATCGATATCCAAAGTAAATTGACTTTAATCACAATTTATGTGTAATGATTCTATGTATCCAAGTACTTTACATCATTACAAATGCCTCTGTTCTACAAACTTTGTTAACCAGCCTTCGGCTTCTCTCTCCTCGACCATTGGCCGAGGAGTGTTTCCTACTCCTGGTCCGCTGAGGCGAACCAGACTCTTCGCATAACAAGGCAATCCGGTTATTTGGTTCTACAAACAAAGTGAAACAGAGCTTATGTTATATTACGGTTAAGCGTAAGAAACATCTTCCAAGAAAAATAGTTCCTCTATAAGTTCCTTTTCTCAGGCTATCATGTTGACCATGATCGTGAAACCTCAACTCCGATCAATGTGGGAGAAAAAAATTGAGGATTTAGTTTGGGGAAACTTCCCGAACTCTGTGGTCTTTAATGAACCTAAATTTTCACTTCCGTCGTTGCCGACCAATTGTATTCTTAAGATGCCTAGCTTTCGGCTTCACCCAGTCTGAGGTACTAACTCGGATGACCCGGTAGTAATAATCACAGAGGTGCTCCCTTTACCACCTAGCCGAACAATCGGGAACGTAGGGGGTAAGCACAGGAGCCAGGCAACCCAGCTTGGCCAAAATCTTAAGTCAAATTGATGCATATTTATGGCTTTATAATGATGATTACGGAAGGCAGCTTTTGTATATTGAATACAAACGCTAATGATGTGTTGGGCTCTCAAGGAGTCCTGATGTAACCGCGCCAAGGTGCCTCAAGGAGCCCTCGGCACATGTTGTGATTGTCAGCCTTTAAGCTGTATTTGCAACTTTATACTATATGTTATTTTGACTCCGTTGCGACTGTTTATAATCTCAAAGTGGCCCATCGTCGGCTTCCACCCCTTTGTAGATACTACGCAGGGTGTTTCCGCAATAACAAGACAACCCTTAGCCGTCGTCTCTGTGCTCGGAGGCGGTTTGTGTTAGCGGAAACAAGGCAATCAGATATGCAGACTTTATAACTTTCACTTAGTCATAGGAGCTTAAAGTTGGGAGGCCAGTTACTAGGCCCCGATTAGTGTTCGGCGTCAGCCGAGGTCAAGCCAGTAACACTTCGGCCAATTTTATGAAAGGCCCACTGCTTAACACGGGGTAATATCTATCGATCTGTAGTTTAACACAGTCATCGGATCGCTGACCAGTTTACGCTTATTGTGACAGTCAGTTTTCGGCTTTCTCCACTGAGGCACTTGACCAGTTAAACCAGAAGTACAATCACAGTGGTTCTCCCTTTACCCTTAGCCGAACAATCGGAAATGTAAGGAGTAAGCACAGGAGCCGGGTAATCCAACTATTGACCGAAGACACAATTCGAAACTGATGCATATAAAGCAATATCCGAGAACGTTTTGCCGAGGACTCCTCGGAGTACCTTGGCTTTTGGTGAGTTCGGCTCTAGTCGCAGCCCCCCATTAATATTGCCGACGCGTTAAAGGCGTCCGGCGTCGTACTGCGAGAGTTATGCTGGAGAAACACATTATCCCCGAGACTCAGGTTGGGTGCGGCCGACCAACCTGATGATCGAATCTCCTCGGGAACTAGTCCAGATGTCATGTGCGTTTCGCCAACGCCGAGGTATAGGTCGGCAGGAAAGATGCCGAGCTGTGGGTCGAAAAAGATCTGCCGAGCTGAATTATTACGCAGGGCACCTCGGTCATGAGGATGTCCCGCCTCCTGAAAGAAAAACATACAAATAGCTTAAAAGTGCCATAAACTCGAAAAGCCAAAAAAATTATGTAAAAACTTGACGTCCGAACTAAATCAAGTTTTTGGCGCCAATCCAAAAAGTGGTCTTTAAAATTAGTTTGTCCTTCCGTCGAGCTTTAACACGACACATCCGATCTCAAGACTTCAAGCGGGTCAGACTTCGGCTTCAACCTCCTATTCCCGAAGGCGGAGTGCTTCTCAGGCCAGTTTAGCGAACCAAACTCTAGCGGCTTTAGAGAGAAACCAGGCTATCCAGCTTTTAACCACACACTCGTGTCGAGAAAGGAGTGGTAGAAAAAGACTTTGCAACGACTTAGAAGAAAACACTTATTATAAAACGGCTCGTATAAATTTAAGAGCCCCCAGTTAACATGGGTAAAGGGAGTGTTTTTAACAAACAGAGGTTTTAACAAACTAAGTGTTTAACTAATAACTTCTCTATTTAACACAAAAGTATAACGCTTGGATGAACCAAACAAAAATTAAAAATTAAAAAAAGTTAAGCATGAAAGCGACTTAGCTGGTTAATGTGCTCGGCGTTGATGACGTAGTCCGGGCTTAGCAACGGGTCGAGATCCCAGCCCCCAAGCCGGTCCTGGGGTGGCCGAGCGAAGAGCCTGACTAATGAAGTGGCAGCACAAAACTGCCGATGTGCCGAGGCGAAGCCCCGGGTCCAGCCGAGGAGACAGAGTAGGTCGGCAGGGTGACGCCGGAGTAGGTTGATGAAGCGATGGCGAAGCCCCCGGTCCGGCCGCGGTGTCCGAGCGAAGAGTTCGGCTTGATGAAGTGGTAGTACAACACTGCCGATATGTTGAGGCGAAGCCCCCGGTCCAGCCGAGCTGACGAAGCTGGTCGGCTGGTGACGCCGAAGTCCCCGGAGTAGGTTGATAAAGATAGGGCGAAGCCCCCGGTCTAGCCGAGGTGACGGAGCAGGTCGGTAAGGTGACGTTGCAGCCCCATGCCAGCCGAGGCGTCGAAGCAGGTCGGCGTGGTGGACATCGGCTTGAAGAAGCAATGGCGCGGCGATGCCGACACAGGTCGGAACTTGTGACGCGGTCGATGCCAGCTTGATGAAGTGACCGCGCGGCGATGCCGATGTGCCAACCCCGTGCAATCCGTGGGGCAATGATGTTCTCTTGATGATTATGTGTCCTTCATTGATGATTCTGATGAGGTTGACCTCGGCTCGACGAAGCGACGACCTGTCTAACGCAGGTCGGTAGCCGTGGAGCAACGTTGTCGGTCTGTTTTGAGACCGTCGTGACAGTGAAGATCACCTCCGAAAAGAAGCAAAATTTGTGAGCGTGTGTTTGGAAACAAAACACAATACCCTAGAGAGAGTTTCCTTCAAAAAGGATGTCCGATATCCCGTTCATGAAAAAGACGAACATGGGTCGGATTCGTTTCCGTCCAAAAAACAGATCCGAAAAGTGACGCACTTATCGGACTATTTCCGGAGTTTGGACGGTCGGATCGAGCTCAAATTTTGAGGGGTGGTAGAGACAGGAATTCCGCAGTCGATCAACGGTTGGATCTTCCAAAGGACCTCCGAGCTAGACGCTGGAGCCCACGCCCTAAACTCGTCCAGATTCCTGGCCAGATTTGACGGGGCTCCGATATATCGTAGATCGCCGGAGATTCCTCCATCGGAATACGACGAAATTTTACAGGGTTGTTCTAGAATCAATTCCGCACAATTCCATTGAAGCAATCGTCAAAGCGACGGTCGAGGAGATGGGGATGGCGAACACGAATTCGCTGTGCAGAAAAAACTGCATGATCGCGCGAGGGCAATGTTGACGTTGAGCCCCCGAGCACCACCGACGATTCCCCCATGATCTTGATAGAGATCGGAGTTGAAGTTGATGAGGGCACCAGTCCGATCTTGATGATCCGACATGTAGCGTTGTCCTCGGTCCAGCCGAGGTTGCTAGTCGAGCCGGCAACAAAGATGCCGTCGTCGACGATGAGGTTCGGTCCCGACGTGCAGATCGCGTCGGAGCCGATCTGAATTCCCATCGAAACGCGGCGATCACACAGCGGAACTCTCAATGAAAGCACCAGTGTCGGTGTAAAAACCGGTAGACCTCGGGGTAGGGGGTCCCGAGCTGCGGATCTAGGATCGATGGTAACAGAGACAATGGAGACGATGTTTACCCAGGTTCGGGCCCTCTTGATGGAGGTAAAACCCTACGTCCTGCTCTTGTTTATATTGATGGAGATGTATCGAATACAAGCTTGATCTACCTCGAGATCGTAAGTTATGGTCTAAACCCTAGGGGTGATGATGAATATCATAATTATCTATCGACTAGCCTAGCCTCGGCTTATATAATGTACCAGAGGCCTAGGATAACAAGAGTCCTAGTCAGCTACGCCGGTGGAGAGGAGTTCTTGTCTTGATCACCAAGTCTTGTGGAATCTTCCTCGTATATGTCATGGGCTGCCCGAAGTGGCCCATTAGTGAACCGCCGTGGGGGTCCTCGGCCCGACCCACTGGTCAGGAGACGACGTGGTGAGTACCCCCTAGTCTAGGACACCGTCACCCGAGCCATCGTCGCCGGCCGCCACCAATCTTTGCACCATGTGTGCACGCCCGGTCACTTTTTTCTTCTCCGGGGAACGCTAACCCTTGCCCTAACCTCGCTTGTCCCCTTTTCGGTTTACTCTAGGGGGCCAATCCTAGCTAGAATCAGGAGAGATCCTAGCTAGAATCTGGAGAGAACAAAGGTACGTGCCACGCATGGAGAGATCATGCTGACTTGGTTTTGACCTTAGGCGGGGGTAATCTTCCTTTAAAAAAAGAGAATAATACCAATGTATATTATTACTAACTGAAAAATGTATCGATGTAGTAATTAGATGTATATAAGCTAGATTAAGGTTCATGGAGTTTTGGGAAACCTAACACATCGGACAACACACTTCTATGGTTATTTTTCCACTAACGTTGTACAGAACATCGAGTTTAATTTAAGGATGCCATGGAGTTCTAGGATTATAGTAACACTAGGAAAAAACATCAGGTTTTAAGGATCTCTAGTGATGCATATTCCGATTTCAAATTTATGGTAATTATTGAAGTTCAGTTAATAGCATCCTCGTTTATGCTTATAGACGTATGCCCTTTCGTTTATGTAATGTACCTGCTACCTTTCAAATATGTATGACAACTATATTCTCTGATTTTTGTGAAAAGATTGTTGAGTTATTCATGAATGATTTCTCCGTTTACGGAACTTCTTTTGATGATTGCTTAAGCAACCTTGACCGAGTGTTGCAGAGATTCAAAGAAACTAATCTTGTCTTTAATTGGGAAAAATGCCACTTTATGGTGAACGAAGGTATAGTTCTTGGGCATAAAATATCTGAAAGAGGTATTGAGGTAGATAAAGCTAAAGTTGATGTAATTGTCAAAATGTCATGTTCTAAAGATATCAAAGGTATAAGAAGTTTTCTTGGTCATGCTGGTTTCTATAGAAGGTTCATAAAAGACTTCTCTAAAATTTCTAGGCCTCTTACTAATCTCTTGCAAAAAGATATTCTATTTGTTTTTTATGATGATTGCGTAGAGGTCTTTGAAAAACTTAAGAAAGACTTAATTTCTGCACTCATTGTTCAACCACCTGATTGGAACCTACCCTTTGAAATTATGTGTGATGCTAGTGATTATGCTATTGGTGCTGTTATAGGTCAAAGAGTTGATAAGAAATTGAATATTATTCACTATGCTAGTAAAACCTTGGATAGTGCTCAAAAAAATTATGCTACTACTGAAAAAGAATTTTTAAAAATTGTGTTTGCATGTGACAAATTCAGACCTTACATTCTTGATTCTAAAGTCGCCATTCATGCTGCTATTAAATATCTTATGAAAAAGAAAGATGCTAAATTTAGACTGATTAGGTGGGTTCTATTGCTACAAGAATTTGATTTCCATATTGTTGATAGAAAAGGAGCTGAGAATCCTGTCGCAGATAATTTGTCTAGGATGAAAAATGTTCTTGATGACCCACTTTCTATTAATGATAATTTTTCTGATGAGCAATTAGCTGTTATAAATGCCTCTCGTAATATACCTTAGTATGCAGACTATGCTAATTACATTGTTGCTAAATATATATATACCACCTAGTTTTACATACCAACAAAAGAAAAAGTTCTTATTTGATTTAAGACATTACTTTTGGGATGACCCACATTTATATAAAGAAGGAGTAGATGGTGTTATTAGACGTTGTGTACCTGAGCATGAACAGGAACAAATCCTACGGAAGTGTCATTCCGAGGCATACGGAGGACACCATGCGGGAGATAGAACCGCGCAAAAGTATTACAGTCTGGCTTTTATTGGCCTACTCTCTTCAAGAATGCATGTAAGTTTGTTCTTTCTTGTGATGAATGTCAAAGAATTGGTAATATTGGTAGACGTCAGGAAATGCCTATGAACTATTCACTTGTTATTGAACCATTTGATGTTTGGGGCTTTGATTATATGAGACCTTTTCCTTCCTCTAATGGGTACACTCATATTCTAATTGCTGTTGATTATGTTACTAAGTGGGTAGAAGCTATTCAAACTAGTAGTGCTGATCACAACACCTCTATTAAAATGTTTAAAGAAGTTATCTTTCCGAGATTTGGAGTCCCTAGATATTTAATGACTGATGGTGGTTCACATTTTATTCACGGTGCATTTCATAAACTCCTAGCTAAATATGATGTCAATCATAGAATTGCATCACCTTATCATCCCCAGTCTAGTGGTCAAGTTGAATTGAGTAATAGGGAATTTAATTTAATTTTGCAAAAGAGTGTCAATAGATTCAGAAAGAATTGGTCTAAGAAACTTGATGATGCATTGTGGGCTTATAGAACTGCTTATAAAAATCATATGGGTATGTCTCCATATAAAATGGTGTATGGAAAAGCATGTCATTACCTCTTGAGTTGGAACATAAAGCTTATTGGGCAATTAAAGAACTTAATTATGATTTCAAACTTGCCGGTGAAAAGAGGTTATTTGATATTAGCTCTATAGATGAATGGAGGACACAAACCTATGAAAATGCTAAGTTTTTTAAAGAAAAAGTTAAAAGATGACATGATAAAAGAATCCAAAAACGGGAATTTAAAGTTGGTGATCAAGTTCTTTTGTACAACTCTCGTTTCAGATTTTTTGCAGAAACTTCTCTCTAAATGGGAAGGCCCTTATATCATCGAAGAGGTTTATCGTTCCGGAGCTATCAAAAGCAACAACTCCGAAGGCACTAATCCGAGAGTGATAAATGGGCAAAGAATTAAGCATTATATCTCAGGTACGCCCATTAACATGGAAACAAATATTATCCAAACTATGACACCGGAGGAACACATAAAAGAGACCTTCCAGAATGTTGCAGAACCCTGAAAAGGAGTAGGTATGTGATACGGCAGGTAAACCAACTCCAAAAGTTCCATAAAAGTACTTTTTGTTCGTTTCAGAATATATAAAAAGTTAGGAAAATAATAAACCATCAGGAAAGTGCACGAGGGAGCGACAAGCTCAGGGGGCGCGCCCTACCCCCTGGGCGCGCCCTATGAGCTTGTGGCTCCCCCGTGAACCTTGTGGACCCCGTTTTCCTTCCATATTACTTGTTTTGCATGGGAAAAATTCATTATATATACTCTCGGGTGTTTTGACCACCGTATCGCAAGTTTTCCTTCTCTTCTTGTTTCGGGCTATTTTCTGACAGATTTTGAAGCATCATGTCGTCTGAAGAGTCCGACGGGGAGAGCTGCGTGTCGCATCTTACCTCAAACCCAAGAGTCTATGGGGATTTTGATCCCTATGGATGGTCAACGGAGGAGGAGGAGCATGCCGATCTGAAGAGGATGGAGTCCTCGAGTGAAGAAGAAAAAGAAGATCCCTTGCCTCAGCCAGGAGATATGCATGTGGAGTTCAAAAAGTCGAGCTTGCCGAATAAGGTTAAACCTTCTAGTACTCGATTTATCGCTTATCGTTGTGCGCAAGTTGATGTTGCTTCCTCCTCCACCACCAAGACTCATCCTTGGTGGATGGTGCATTAACTGTTACAAGCAAGCTTCGCAAGGAGAACTTGGATCTTAAACAAGAAGTCAGTGAGCTTAAGGAGGAAATTCGAACCCTTAAGGGAATAATCGCCAAGAAAATCTCCCCATCACCATCATCACCGAAGAAAGACACTTGAGTACACGGGTATGGGAACCACCCTTGGCTTGTTCCACGTTTGGGGGAGGTGCCCCGGTATCGTATCACCATCACTTTTATCATCATTATCTATCTTAACTCGATCTTTAGTTATTTCGTGATTTAGAAGAATGAAGTTTTAGTATGATTTAGTTTCGAGTGTTTGTTTCGTGATCTATCTATCTATGTAATCGAGTGTGAGAGTTATATAATAAAGAGTAGTTTTGAGTGTGCTTGCTTTACCTTCTTGCTTAAGTCTTAGCAATGAAAAGAATAAATAGATCATATGCTAATCCCATGGGGAGTGATATCTTCACATATGAAAGAAGTATAATTGATAAAATTTGTTGGAGGTTAACAAACATAGCATTGGTCATTGATGCAATTCATGAAAATAATAATAAAGAAAGAGAGGTTTCACATAAAAATATACTATCTTGGACATCTTTTATGATTGTGAGCCCCCATTAAATATTCTATGTTTGATCAAATAGTTGACGTTGGACAAGGAAGACAACGTAATGGGTCATGTTTGCTTATATTCACATAGAAGTTATATTTTCATGGATCCTCTAACATATGGTGCTTGCTCCTACCTTTTGCTAGCCAAAAACTCGCACTAAGTAGAGATATTACTTGTGCATCCAAAAACATTAAACCCAGTTTCTTTCCATGAGAGTCCACCATATCTACCTATAGATTGAATGAGATCCTTTAAGTAAGTTGTCATCGGTGCATAAAGCAATAAAAATTACTCCTAAATATGTATGATCTTTTATTGTAAGGGAAAATAATCTTTGTACGAAATTGTGATGGTAAAGAAATAAAAGCGACAGACTACATAATAAAGTTTCCTATCACAAGGGGCAATATAAAGTGACGTTCCTTTACCTTAAGAGCTTGCACATCCCAAAATAAAAAGCGCATGACAACCTCTGCTTCACTCTGCGAAGGGCCTATCTTTTACATTTCAGTATTTACTTTTATGCAAGAGTCAGTAATATTCATCGCTATTCCGTTCTTATTTATTCTCACTTGGCAAGCATCATGTGGTGGGGAAAGATCCAGACACATATATCCAGTTGGATATAGGTGATCATGAGTTATTATTGTTGACATTATCCTCGAGATAAATCAGTTGGGAGGTGAAATTATAAACCCTCATCTTCCTATGTGTTTTACTGAAACTCTTATTTCATGAATATGCCTTGAGTGTTAGTAATTATGGAAGACAAAATGATAGTTGAGTATGTGAACTTGCTAAACAAAACTCTTACATAGACTCTTTCTGAAATTATGATGAACTGTAATTGTTTTGATGACTGAGATCATAGTTTGTTAGTTTTCAATGAAGTTTATGATTCATACTTTAACTTGTGAATTTATTTCTTAATCATGAGAAGTTTTATGATGATATATTGCTGCTATGATAATGATCATGATGCTTTCATGTCCGTATTTTATTTTATCGACACCTCTCTCTCTCTAAATATGTGGTCATGATTAGCGATTTCGGTTTTCGCTTGAGGGCAAGCGAGGTCTAAGCTTGGGGGAGTTGATACGTCCATTTTGCATCATGTTTTCCTACTGTTATTTATTATGTTTTGGATCATTATTTCACTTTATGATGTAATCCTAATGCCTTTTCTCTCTAATTTTGCAAATTCACATGAAGAGGGAGATTGCCGGTAGTTGGAATTCTAGACCTAAAAGGGCTACAACAGAGATAGCTATTCTCCACAACTCCAAATGACCTTAAAATTTACGTAGACTTATTTTGGAATATATAAAAAATATTAGCGAAAGAATTACAAGAGGGGGGCCCACTAGGGAGCGACAAGCTCAGGGGGCGCGCCCTATGTGCTTGTGGGCCCCCTGGCCGGCCCCGGGGCCCATCTTCTCCTATAAGATCCTTTTTGCCCTAGAAAAAAAATCAGAAGAAGACTTTCGGGACGAAGCGCCGCCGTCTCGAGGCGGAACCTGGGCAGGAGCACTTTTGCTCTCCGGTGGAGCGATTCCACCGGGGAAACTTCCCTCCGGGAGGGGGAAATCGAAGCCATCGACATCACCAACGATCCTCTCATCGTGGGAAGACTAATCTTCATCGACATCTTCACTAGAACCATCTCATCTCAAACCCTAGTTCATCTCTTATATTCAATCTTTGTCCCAAAACCTCAGATTGGTACCTGTGGGTTGCTAGTAGTGTTGATTATATGTTGTAGTTGATACTAATTGGTTTATTTGGAGGAAGATTATATGTTCAAATCCTTAAGCATATTCAATAACCCTCTGATCTTGAACATGAATATGATTTGTGTGTAGTTACTTTTGTTCTTGAGGACATGGGAGAAGTCTTGTTATAAGTAATCATGTGAAGTTGGTATTCGTTCGATATTTTGATGATGTGTATGTTGTATTTCTTCTAGTGGTTTCATGTGAATGTCGGTTATATGAAACTTCACCATATTTGGGCTTAGGAAAATGCATTGGGGAGTAATAAGTAGATGATGGGTTGCGAGAGTGACAGAAGCTTAAACCCTATTTTATGCGTTATTCCGTAAGGGGCTGATTTGGATCCATATGTTTCATGCTATGATTAGATTTATCTTAATTCTTCTTTCGTAGTTGCGGATGCTTGCGAGAGGGGGTAATCATAAGAGGGTTGCTTGTTCAAGTAAGCACAACATCCTAGCACCGGTCCACTGCTACTTGTGAGCTGCGTTGGGATTTCCCCGAAGAGGAGGGGGTGATGCAGTACAGTAGCGATAAGTATTTCCCTCAGTTATGAAACCAAGGTTATCAATCCAGTAGGAGAATCACGCAACAACTCGTTAGCAGTACCTGCACACAAAACAACAAATCCTCGCACCCAACGCGAACAAGGGGTTGTCAATCCCTTGGCGGTTAATTGCAACATTAAATTGTATGGTGATAGATAGATAGATCGAACAAAAATAAAAAATAAAATAAATAAAGTAAAATTGCAGCAAAGTAATTTTAGGGTTTTTTAATATATGATAAAGGTAGACCCGGGGGCCATAGTTTTCACTAGAGACTTCTCTCTTGAAAATAGCATACAGTGGGTAAACAAATTACTGTTGGACAATTGATAGAAAAGCAAATAATCATGACGATATCCAAGGCGATGATCATGTATATAGGCATCACGTCCGAGACAAGTAGACCGAAACGATTCTGCATCTACTACTATTACTCCACACATCGACCGCTATCCAGCATGCATCTAGAGTATTAAGTTCATAAAGAACAGAGTAACGCCTTAAGCAAGATGACATGATGTAGACAAAGTAAACTCACGCATGAATAAACCCCATCTTTTTACCCTTAATAGCAACGATACATACGTGTCATGTCCCTTTCTGTCACTGGGATTGAGCACCGCAAGATCGAACCCATTACAAAGCACCTCTCCCATTGCAAGATAAATCAATCTAGTTGGCCAAACCAAATTTATAGATCGGAGAGAAATACGAAGCTATAACAATCATGCATAAAAGAGTTCGGAGAAAACTCAAATAATATTCATGTATAATCTGATCATAAACTCACAATTCATCGGATCCCAACAAACACACCACAAAAAGTGATTACATCGGATAGAACTCCAAGAACATCGAGGAGAACATTGTATTGAAGATCAAAAAGAGAGAAGAAGCCATCTAGCTACTAACTATGGACCCGAAGGTCTGTGGTAAACTATTCACGCATCATCGGAAGGGCAGCAAGGTTGATGGAGAGCCCCTCCGTGATCGAATCCCTCTCTGGCAGAGTGCCGGAAAAGGCCTCCAGATGGGATCTCTCGAGAACAGAGACTTGCGGCGGTGGAAAAAGTATTTCATGGACTCCCTGGTTGGTTTCCCGATTTTAGAAAATTTATAGAGGATGAATTAGATCAGACAGAGCAGAGGTGGGCCCACGAGGCACCAGGGCGCGCCACTGATGTCTACTACACAACTTATTCTTGTAGACTCGTGTTGGGCCTCCAAGCGCAGAGTTTTGTAGGAAAGTAGCAATTTTCCCTCAAGTGGATGACCTAAGGTTTATCAATCCGTGGGAGGCGTAGGATGAACATGGTATCTCTCAAACAACCCTGCAACCAAATACAAGAAATCTCTTGTGTCCCCAACACACCCAATACAATGGTAAATTGTATAGGTGCACTAGTTCGGCGAAGAGATGGTGATACCAGTGTAGTATGGATAGTAGATATAGGTTTTTGTAATCTGAAAATAAAACAATAGCAAGGTAACAAATAGTAAAATGGAGCACAAACGGTATTGCAATGCTTGAAAACAAGGCCCAGGGTTCATACTTTCACTAGTGCAATCTCTCAACAGTGCTAACTTAATTGGATCATATAACAATCCCTCAACGTGCGACAAAGAATCACTCCAAAGTTCCTATTTGCGGAGAACATAAGATAGAAATTGTTTGTAGGGTACGAAACCACCTCAAAGTTATCCTTTCTGATCAATCTATTGAGCTATTCCTATAAGTGTCACAAACAACCCGAGAGTTCGTACTAGAATAACACCATATGATACACATCAACCAACCCTAATGTCACCTAGATACTCCAATGTCACCACAAGTATCCGTGAGTTGATTATACGATATGCATTGATACGTCTCCAATGTATCAATAATTTATGAAGTATTCAGGCCATGTTTATTATAGTTTTGTATGATTTTGGTGCACTTTTATATGATTTTTATGGACTAACATATTGACCTAGTGCCCAATGCCAGCTGCTATTTTCTGCTTGTTTTTGGTTTTCCAGAAAATCCATATCAAATGAAGTCCAAATGCAACGAACCTTTTTGATGATTTTTTCTGGAAGGAAGCAGACCCAGGAAGCTTCGGGGGAGCAGCAGAAGACCCACAGGGGCCCCACGAGCCACCAGGGCGCAACACTCCCCCCCAGGCGCGCCCTGGTGCCTTGTGGGCCCCCTGTGGCACCTCTTTGCATGATTCCAACGCTGAAAAGTCATATATATTTAGAAACCCCCGAAAGTTAACCTAGATGAGTTTTTACGCCGCCGCAAGCCTCTGTACCTCCACGATCTCATCTACAACCCTTTTCCGGCACCCTGCCGGAGGGGGGAGATCATCACCGGAGGCCATCTTCATCATCTCGGCGGTCTACATGACGAGGAGGGAGTAGTTCACCCTCGAGGCTAGGGGTATGTACTAGTAGCTATGTGTTTGATCTCTCTCTCTCTCTCGTGTTCTTGATTTGGCACGATCTTGATGTACCGCGAGCTTTGTTAATATAGTTGGATCATATGGTGTTTCTCCCTCTCTATCTTTGTTGTGATGAATCGAATCTTTTCCCTTTGTGGTTTCGTTATTGTCGGATTGAATATTTCAGATTTGAGAACACTTGATGTATGTCTTGCATATGAATACCCATGGTGACAATGGGGTATTATATTGATTCACTTGATATATGTTTTGGCACTCAACTCGCGGATTCCCGAGGTGACATTGGGGTAATCTATGCATAGGGGTTGATGCACGTTTTCATTATCTTTTCTCCGATAGAAACTTTGGGGTGCTCCTTGGAGTTGTTTGTGTGGATTGAATATTATGATTATGAAGTTGTTTGATGAATATCGTATAATCAACTCACGGATACTTGTGGTGACATTGCAGTATCTAGGTGACATTAGAGTTGGTTGATGTGTATCATATGGTGTTATTTTAGTACGAACTCTCGGGCTATTTGTGACACTTATAGGAATAGCTCAATAGATCGATCAGAAAGGATAAGTTTGAGGTGGTTTCGTACCCTATAACAATTTCTATCTTATGTTCTGCACGAATAGGAACTTTGGAGTGATTCTTTGTCACACGTTGAGGGATTGTTATATGATCCAATTATGTTAGCATTGTTGAGAGATTGCACTAGTGAAAGTATGAACCCTAGGCCTTGTTTCTAAGCATTGCAATACCGTTTGTGCTCACTTTTGTTACTTGCTACCTTGCTGTTTTTTATTGTTCGCACTACAAAAACCTATATCTACTATCCATACTACACTTGTATCATCGTCTCTTCATCGAACTAGTGCACCTATACAATTTACCATTGTATTGGGTGTGTTGGGGACACAAGAGACTCTTTGTTATTTGATTGCAGGGTTGTTTGCGAGAGAGCATCTTCATCCTACGCCTCCCATGGATTGATAAACCTTAGTTCATCCACTTGAGTGAAATTTGCTACTGTCCAACAAAACTCTGCGCTTGGAGGCCCAACACGAGTCTACAAGAATAAAGTTGCGTAGTAGACATCATGCATCAAACAACTTCATAATCATAATATTCAATCCACACAAAGAACTTCAAGGAGCACCCCAAAGTTTAATTCCTGCTCGTATCAGCATCCCCAAGCTTAATTCCTGCTCGTCCTCGAGTAGGTAAATGATAAAAGAAATAATTATGAAGTGTGAATGCTAGCATAGTGCATAACTTTGATCAATGATAATTTCAATCACTTTTTCTAGCATCATAACAACAACTTTTTCTCATAAAACTCAACATGATAAAGTAGCAATCAATTCACATGTTATGGTTCAAACAATGCATTCTCTTGAAACTTAACAACCTATGTTCTTAGTCACCAAACAATTGCAATTCAACTTATCTTCAACAGAGTCTAAGTAAGAGCTCCACATACTCAATTATCATATAGTGTTCTATGATTGCTAGTACACAAAGCATATTTTTAGAACAAATGGCATCCATCGAACACAGAGAAAGATAGGGGCTTAATGTTTCGCCTCCCAACTTATTTATCATAGAGATAATTGTCAACAATAATAATTCATGATCAAATATATTTGACTGGCCATATGTGCCTGGATCTTTCCCCACCACATGATGCTTGCCAACTAGAGAATAATTAAGGTTGAAATGAGAAGTAATACTATTGACTCTTGCATAAAAGTAAATACATAAAGTAAAAGATAGGCCCTTCGTAGAGGGAAGCAGAGGTTGTCATGCGCTTTTTATTTTTGGATGCACAAGCGCTTAATGCAAAGGAACATCACATTGTATTGCCCCTTGCGATAGCAACCTTTATTATGCAGTCCGTCGCTTTTATCTCTTTACCATCGCAAGTTCGTACAACGCTTATTTTCCCTTGCAATAAAAGATCATACATATTTAGGAGCAATTTTTATTGCTTTTTGCACCGATGATAACTTACTTGAAGGATCTTATTCAATCCATAGGTAGATATGGTGGACACTCATGGGAAGAAACTGGGTTTAAGGGTTTTTGGATGCACAAGTAGTATGTCTACTTAGTACGAATTTTTGGCTAGCAAAAGATCCTAAGCAAGCACCACATGTTGGAGGATCCATAACAATATAACTTCTATGCAAATATACCCAAACATAACTCATTACGTTGTCTTCCTTGTCCAACTTCAACTAATTTGCTCAAGTTTGAAAATAATTAATTGGTATTCACAATCATAAAAGATGTCCAAGATAATATATTTATATGTGAAAGTTCACTTCCTTATACTAATCATTCATGAATTGCTTGTATGACCAATATTGTGATTGTCAAGCTTCAATAGATTTCACTTTCTAACCCAAATGTGAAACTACTACTAGACATGATACAAGCATATGAAGCACGTATAATTTCAACTTTATGATATTCAACTTATTCAACAATTTACTCATAGGATATAAGTGAAGAAAAAGAGTAAATGACAAACTACTCCAAAAAGATATAAGTGAAGACCAAATGAGTAGTTAAGTAAATAGGTAGCTATGTGAGGACTCTCTCTCATTTAAAAATTTCAGATCTTAAGTATTTTATTCAAACATAAAAGAAAACAAAATAAAATGACATTCCAAGAATATCACATCTCATGTGAAGAAGCAAAAACTTAGGCTCAACCAAGACTAACCGATAATTGTTGATGAAGAAAGGTGGGATGCCTACCGGGGCATCCCCAAGCTTAGATGCTTGAGAATTATTAGAATGTTATCTTGGGGTGCCTTGGGCATCCCCATGCTTGAGCTTTTGTGTCTCCTTAATTCCTCTCATATCATGGCTTCTCCTAAATCTTAAAAACTTCATCCACACAAAACTCAACAAGAACTCGTGAGATAAGTTAGTATAAATCAACTCAAAACCTCAACATTCTCTACTATACCAAATCACAAAAATTATAATTAAACATTGCATACTAAATGCCTCTTCATATTTAATACTTCTATCCAAAAATAGAAACATTAAACAAGCAACATATGCAAACAATGCAACTATAACCGAAATCTGCCAAAACAGAACAGTCTGTAAAAGGGGAATAAGAATCCATACTTCCCTAACTCCAAAAATTCTAAAAAATTACCACGTGACAGATAACTCATGCATGCTTACTTTGTAAAAATTTCTGATTTTTATCATGTTCTGACTATTCAGGAATATTCTGGACATAACAGAAAACTTTCTGTTTTCAAACAGCAACACATAAACTTGCAAACTAAGCATGGTAAAGGCTATAATTGGCATTTTATTGAAATAAAAGATACAAAACATGATTATAAATAACAGCAAGCAAATCTCAACAAAATAAAATGGCGCTCCAAGCAAAACTCATATTATGTGACGAATAAAAATATAGCTTCGAGTGAGGTTACCGATAGTGTTGAATACGAAAGAGGCGATGCCTTCCGGGGCATCCCCAAGCTTAGACGCTTGAGTCTTCCTTGAATATTACCTTGGGGTGCCTTTGGCATCCCCAAGCTTAGGGTATTGCCACTCCTTATTCTCCTCATATCGATATCTCACCCAAGACTTGAAAACTTCAATCACACAAAACTTAACGGAACTTGTGAGATAGGTTAGTCTGATAAAAATAAATCATCCACTTAGGTACTGTCAATACAAGATTCATAATTGTTCTCACATAATTCCTACTGTATTCTATCATTTCCACAATTTATATTACTCAATATAAGCTATGGAAACACTAAAACAAGCAAACTATGCACCGAAAACAGAATCTGTCAAAAACAGAACAGCGTGTAGTGAGCGATTTAAAAACCATACTTCTGTACCTCCAATTTTTTTGAAAAATTAGAAAAACGTAAAAAATTTGTAACCCAATACTGTGTAAAAATTTCATAATTTTCTCACGCTCCAGTACAGAATAGAAATTCCAGCACTGGACCCAAAAGTTTCTGTTTTTGCACAGAATCAAATCAAGAAGCATCCACACTATCCCAGAGGCTTTACTTGGCACATTATTGAAAGAAAACATATAAAACATGATTACTACAGTAGCTTAATCATGTGGACACACAAAAACAATAGGTACAAATATTGGGTTGTCTCCCAACAAGCGCTTTTCTTTAATGTCTTTTTAGCTAGGCATGATGATTTCAATGATGCTCACATAAAAGTAAAGAATCAAAACACAAAGAGAGCATCATGAAGCATATGACTAGCACATTTAAGCCTAACCCACTTCCTATGCATAGGGATTTTGTGAGCAAATAGTTTGTGGGAGCAAGAATCAACTAGCATAGGAAGGCAAAACAAGCATGACTTCAAAACTTTCAACACAAAAAGAGGAAACTTGATATTGTTTGCATAATTTTATTGAATTCTTCTTCTATCAATTGAGCACAATTTTATGCTTATGGCTTTGCATATCATTAGCATCATGGATATTCATATCAATTGAGCACAATTTTCCGCTCCATCATTTTCAAGAAAGACATTGTAAAGAAGAATAATATGAGGCAATCTCAATTCCATTTTTTTGTAGTTTTCTTTTATAAACCAAACTAGTGATAAAACAAGAAACTAAAAGATTCAATTGCAAGATCTAAAGATATACCTTCAAGCACTCACCTCCCCGGCAACGGCGCCAGAACAGAGTTTGATGTCTACTACACAACTTATTCTTGTAGACTCGTGTTGGGCCTCCAAGCGCAGAGTTTTGTAGGACAGTAGCAATTTTCCCTCAAGTGGATGACCTAAGGTTTATCAATCCGTGGGAGGCGTAGGATGAAGATGGTATCTCTCAAACAACCCTGCAACCAAATACAAGAAATCTCTTGTGTCCCCAACACACCCAATATAATGGTAAATTGTATAGGTGCACTAGTTCGGCGAAGAGATGGTGATACAAGTGTAGTATGGATAGTAGATATAGGTTTTTGTAATCTGAAAATAAAAAACCAGCAAGGTAACAAATAGTAAAACGGAGCACAAATGGTATTGCAATGCTTGAAAACAAGGCCTAGGGTTCATACTTTCACTAGTGCAATCTCTCAACAGTGCTAACATAATTGGATCATATAACAATCCCTCAACGTGCGACAAAGAATCACTCCAAAGTTCGTTTTAGCGGAGAACATAAGATAGAAATTGTTTGTAGGGTGTGAAACCACCTCAAAGTTATCCTTTTCGATCAATCTATTGAGCTATTCCTATAAGTGTCACAAACAGCCCTAGAGTTCGTACTAGAATAACACCATATGATACACATCAACCAACCCTAATGTCACCTAGATACTCCAATGTCACCACAAGTATCCGTGAGTTGATTATACGATATGCATCAAACAACATCATAATCATAATATTCAATCCACACAAAGAACTTCAAGGAGCACCCCAAAGTTTCTATCGGAGAAAAGATAATGAAAACGTGCATCAACCCCTATGCATAGATTACCCCAATGTCACCTCGGGAATCCGCGAGTTGAGTGCCAAAACATACATCAAGTGAATCAATATAATACCCCATTTTCACCACGGGTATTCATATGCAAGACATACATCAAGTGTTCTCAAATCTGTAAAAATATTCAATCTGATAATAGTGAAACCTCAAAGGTAAAAACTCAATTCATCACAACAAGATAGAGAGGGAGAAACACCATATGATCCAACTATATTAACAAAGCTCGCGGTACATCAAGATCGTGCCAAATCAAGAACGAGAGAGAGAGATCAAACACATCGCTACTAGTACATAGCCCTAGCCTCGAGGGTGAACTACTCCCTCCTCATCATGGACACCGCCGGGATGATGAAGATGGCCTCCGGTGACGATTCCCCCCTCCGGCAGGGTGCCGGAAAAGGGCTCCAGATGGGATCTCCTTGGTACAGAGGCTTGCGGCGGCGGAGTCCAAATTCTAGTTTTTTTGGGGTTTTGGTATTTATAAGAATTTTTGGCTTTGGAATCACGCGAAGAGGGGCCACAGGGGGCCCACGAGGCACCAGGGCACGCCTGGGGGGGGGGGGGGTAGGCGCGCCCAAGTGGCTCGTGGGGCCCCTATGGCTTTTCTGCTGCTCCTCCGAAGCTTCCTGGGTCTGTTTCCTTCCAGAAAAAATCGTCAAAAAGTTTCACTGCATTTGGACTTCGTTTGATATGGATTTTCTGGAAAAACAAAAACAAGCAGAAAACAGCTACTGGCACTGGGCACTAGGTCAATATGTTAGTCCATGAAAATCATATAAAAGCCATATAAAAGTGCACCAAAATCATACAAAATTCTTGTAATCATGGCATGAATACATCATAAATTATAGATACGTTGGAGACATATCAGCCACCCCCCTGGGGCGCGCCCTGGTGGCTCGTGGCCACCTCCTCTATTTTCTGGCCCTCTCCCGAAGCTTCTAGTGTCTCTTATGTCCAGAAAAAAATCTCCAAAAAGTTTCGTGGCATTTGGACTTTGTTTGGTACTGATATTCTGAAAAACCAAAAACAGGCAAAAAACAGCAACTGGCACTGGGCACTAAGTTAATAGGTTAGTCCCAAAAAATGATATATAATTGCTTGTAAGTGTAAATAAAACATCCAACATTGATACTATAATAGCATGGAACAATCAAAAATTATAGATTCGTTGGAGACGTATCAAGCATCCCCAAGCTTAATTCCTGCTCATCCTCGAGTAGGTAAATGATAAAAACAGAATTTTTGATGTGGAATGCTACCTATCATATTCATCATATACTCTTTTCTTTTGTAGCATGGACATTTGGAGTTGAATGATTCAAAGCAATAGTCTATAATTTGACATGAAGACATAAATACTCAAGCATACTAACAAGCAACCATGTCTTTCAAAATATCAACGCTAAAGAAAGTTATCCCTAGCCCATTATGCTCAATCATTGATCCATTCATGAAACACACTCAATATTAGCTACACACAATGCACAAGTATGACAATAGTGCTCTCTAGTTGGTGCTTTGTAAGAGAAGATGGTGACTCAAAATAAAAATAAAAATAAAAATAGCATAAAAGTAAATAGATAGGCCCTTCGCAGAGGGAAGCAGAGATTTGCAGAGGTGCCAGAGCTCAAGGTTTAAATTAGAGAGATAAAATTATTTTGAGAGGCACGCTTTTCCTGTCAACGAAAACGACTGAGAATTCCCAATATCATCCATGCTAGACACACTATAGGCGGTTCCCAAACAAAAAATAAAGTTTATTTCCTTTCCACCATTCTTTCACAATCCATGGCTAGCCGTATCCACGGGTGCCTTCCATACCAACACTTTCCAAGGAATTTATTATTATCATCATATTAATTTTTTTTTGCATTTCGGGACTGGGCATCCCTATTACCTGCCACTCTCTCGTGCAATGACAAGTGAATAAACACTCATCGTGAGAATAACACACCTAGCATGGAAAATATTGGCCACCCCCTGCTGCTTCATGAGCGGTACGGGCACATAAAACGGAAAGTTATTTTGAAAAATTAGAGTTGGCACATGCAAATTTACATGGAACGGCATGGAAATACCGCATATAGGTAGGTATGGTGGACTCATTTGGCACAACTTGGGTTTTAGGAGTTGGATGCACAAGCAGTATTCCCGCTTAGTACAAATGAAGGCTAGCAAATAGACTGAGAAGCGACCAACCAAAAAGCGAAAACGGTCATAAACATGCATTAAACATAACTAACACTGAACAATGCCCCATAAGTAGGATATAATTTTGTTGCATAACTATTGACTTTATGTGCATGCATAGGGAATCACAAACCTTAACACCAATATTCTTACTAAATCACAATTACTCACTAACATGACTCACATATTATCGTCTCCATATCGCAAAAGTATTGCAAGGAATCAAACTTATCATATCCAATGATCTTTTATGAAAGTTTTTATTATATCCCTCTTGAATATTCATCACTTTGGGACCAAATGCATATCTTGTGCAAATTACCATTACTATTATCAAGTCTCAAAAAGATATAAGTGAAGCATGAGAGTGGAAAAATTTCTTCAAAATTTAATCTTATCAACTCTCAAAATAATATAAAGTGAAGCATGAGAGTGCAAATATTTTTTCAAAATATAGCCACCACCGTGCTCAAAAAGATTTAAGTGAAGCACTAGAGCAACTGCCTAGCTCAAAAGATTTAAGTGATACACATAAAGTATTCTAACAAATCATGATATACGTGTGGCTCTCTCAAATAGGTGTGTCCAGCAAGGATGATTATGACAAACTAAAAAGAAAACAAAGCAAAGACTCATATAATACATGACGCTCCAAGCAAAACTCATATCATGTGACGAATAAAAATATAGCTCCAAGTAAAATTACCGATAGTTGGTAGAAGAAAGAGGGGATGCCTTCTGGGGCATCCCCAAGCTTAGTTGCTTGAGTCTTCATTGAATATTACCTTGGGGTGCCTTGGGCATCCCCAAGCTTAGGCTATTGCCACTCCTTATTCCTTCATCCATCGTGATCTTACCCAAAACTTGAAAACTTCAATCACACAAAACTCAACAAAACCTTCGTGAGATCCGTTAGTATTACAAATAAATCACTACTTTAAGTACTGTTGCAAACCCATTCATATTTTATTTTTTCATTATACCTACTGTATTCTAACTTCTCCATGGCTTATAACCCCCGATACAATCCATAGTTTCATCAAAACAAGCAAAACAATGCATGAAAAACAGAATCTGTCAAAAACAGAAAAGTCTGTAGATATCTATTTAAAAGCCATACTACTGTAACTCCAAAAATTCTGAAAAATTAGGACAACGTGGGAAATTCATATACCAATACTGTGTAAAAATTTCAGATTTTTCTGACGCTCCAGTACATAACTAAAATTCCAGCACTGGACACAAAACTTTCTGTTTTCCTAACAGCATCAATTATACTATCTTCCAAATCACCCCAAAGGCTTTACTTGGAACAAACACTAATTAAAACATAAAAATACAATCATAACAGAGGATATAATTATGTAAACACACAAGAACAAAAGTAAAAAGCAAAAATTTATTTTATTCATTGGGTTGCCTCCCAACAAGCGCTATTGTTTTATGCCCCTAGCTAGGCATAATGCATAGTTTCAAGTATTGTCATCCTTTAAGTTGATTCCATAAGTGGCCCTCATAATGGATTCATAGGGTGCTTTAATATTTTTCCTAGGGAAGTGTTCCATCCCTTTCTTTAGTGGGAATTGAAATCTTATATTACCCTCTTACATATCAATAGTAGCACCAATAGTTCGAAGAAAAGGCCTACCAAGTATTATGGGGCAAGAAGGATTGCATTCAATGTCAAGAACAATAAAGTCCACAGGCACATAATTTCTATTTGCAAAAATAAGCACATTATTTATTCTACCCAATGGCTTTTTAATAGTGGAATCCGCAAGATGCAAATTAAGAGAACATTCCTCTATATTGGTAAAACCTAGCACATCACATAGAGATTTTGGAATTGTGGAAACGCTAGCACCCAAATCACATAAAGCATTGCACTCATAATTTTTAATTTTAACTTTAATGGTGGGTTCCCACTCATCCTATAATTTTCTAGGAATTGAAATTTCTAGTTCTAGCTTTTCTTCTAACGCTTTCATCATCGCTTCTACAATGTGTTTAGTAAAAGCCTTGTTTTGTTCATAAGCGTTGGGTGAATTTAGCATGGATTGTAACAAAGAAATACACTCAATCAAACAACAACTATCATAATTAAAGTCTTTGTAATCGAAGAGAGTTGGCACATCGCTAGTTAAAGTTTTTACCTCTCCAAACCCACTTTTATCAATTTTTTAATCAAGACTTTCACCCTCCGAATTATGGGGACGCCTTCTAGCTAAAGTTGACTCTTCTTCAGTCCTCTTTTAATAAAGTTTTATATTGCTAAACAAGGAATCAATAGATGAAACATCAATCATTTTAATATCCTCATCATTACTACGATAGAAACCGTGAGGAATCGGTTTTTCTAAAAATTCTCGTTTAGCTTTTAGCATAGCGGTTCTTTTCTTACTCTCATCCATAGAGACATATAAAGCTTTAATTGATTCATTAATATCAATTTTGGGTGGCAAAACTTTAGTCTTAAGATTTTCCACATCATGAATAATTCTATCAATGCTCCTAGACATATCATCAAGTTTACTCAATTTTTCTTCTACCATAGTGTTGAAATTTTTTTGAGCATGAATAAATTCTTTAATATTACTTTCAAGATCAGAGGGTATCCTATTATTATTATAAGAATTACCATAGGTATTGCCATAATTATTAGAGGAATTTCTAGGAAACGGCCTAGAATTAAAATAAGCTTTATAAGCATTACTATTAAAACTATTTCACGAGACAAAATTCACATCTACGGGATCATTATTTTGCTCAATCAAGGTGGATAAAGGCACATCATTAGGATCAATAGGAGTATTTTTGCTAGCAACCAATTTTATAAGCGCATCAACTTTATCACTCAAAGTACTAATTTCTTCAACAAAATTAACTTTTTTTACTAGTGGGAACTCTTTCAGTATGCCATTGTGAATAATTTGCCATAATATTATCAAGCAATTTAGTAGCTTCTCCCAATGTAATCTCCATAAAAGTACCACCCGCGGCAGAATCTAAAAGATTTCTAGAAACAAAATTTAATCCCGCATAAATTTTTTGTATGATCATCCACAAATTTAAACCATGAGTAGGGCAATTTCTTATCATCAATTTCATCATTTCCCAAGATTGGGCAACATGGTCATCATCAAGTTGCTTGAAATTCATAATTTGATTTCTAAGGGAAATAATTTTCGCGGGAGGAAAATACTTGGCAATAAAAGCATCTTTACACCTATCCCATGAATCGATACTATTTCGTGGCAAAGATGAAAACCAAATTTTTGCACGATCTCGCAATGAGAACGGGAATAATTTTAATTTCACAATATCATTATCCACACCTTTTTTCTTTTGCATATGAAACAATTCTACGAAAGTGTTAAGATGGGATGCAACATCTTCATTAGTACTACCGGAAAATTATTTTTTCATAACAAGATTTAACAAAGCGGCATTAATATCACAAGTCTCTGCACTAGCGGCGGGAGGAGCAATCAGAGTACTAATAAAATTATTATTATTAGAGTATTGGAAAAATCACATAATTTTGTATTTTCTTGAGACATCGTGGCTACGCAAACAAGATAACAAGCAAGCAAAGAAGCAAACAAGAAAAAGGCAAACGGAAAATATTTTTGTATTTTTGTAAAACTTTTTTTAGAAGTGGGGGAGATGAAAACAAGAGGCAAAGGCAAATAAAATAAATGCGAGAAGATGAAAGTTTATGCGTAGGTACTTGATAGATGTTGATGATATCTCCCCGGCAACGGCGCCAGAAATTCTTCCTGCTACTTGTGAGCTGCGTTGGGATTTCCACGAAGAGGAGGGGATGATGCAGTACAGTGGAGATAAGTATTTCCCTCAGTTATGAAACCAAGATTATCAATCCAGTAGGAGAATCACGCAACAACTCGTTAGTAGTACCTGCACATAAAACAACAAATCCTCGCACCCAACGCGAACAAGGGGTTGTCAATCCCTTGGCGGTTAATTGCAAGATTAAATTGTATGGTGATAGATAGATAGATCGAACAAAAATACAAAATAAAATAAATAAAGTAAAATTGCAGCAATGTATTTTTAGGATTTTTTAATATATGATAAAGGTAGACCCGGGGGCCATAGTTTTCACTAGAGGCTTCTCTCTTGAAAATAGCATACGGTGGGTAAACAAATTACTGTTGGGCAATTGATAGAAAAGCAAATAATCATGACGATATCCAAGGCAATGATCATGTATATAGGCATCACGTCCGAGACAAGTAGACCAAAACAATTCTGCATCTACTACTATTACTCACGCATGAATACACCCCATATTTTTACCCTTAATAGCAACGATACATACGTGTCATGTCCCTTTCTGTTACTGGGATTGAGCACCGCAAGATCGAACCCATTACAAAACACCTCTCCCATTGCAAGATAAATCAATCTAGTTGGCCAAACCAAATTAATAGATCGGAGAGAAATATGAAGCTATAACAATCATGCATAAAAGAGTTTAGAGAAAACTCAAATAATATTCATGGATAATCTGATCATAAACTCACAATTCATCGGATCCAAACAAACACACCGCAAAAATTGATTACATCGGATAGAACTCCAAGAACATCGAGGAGAACATTGTATTGAAGATCAAAAAGAGAGAAGAAGCCATCTAGCTACTAACTATGGACCCAAAGGTCTGTGGTAAACTACTCACGCATCATCGGAAGGGCAGCAAGGTTGATGGAGAGCCCCTCCGTGATCGAATCCCCCTCCGGCAGAGTGCCGGAAAAGGCCTCCAGATGGGATCTCTCGAGAATAGAGACTTGCGGCGGCGGAAAAAGTATTTCGTGGACTCCCTGGTTGGTTTCCCGATTTTAGAGAATTTATAGAGGTGGAATTAGGTCAGACGGAGCAGAGGTGGGCCCACGAGGCACCAAGGCGCGCCACCCCCCCGGGGCGCGCCCTGGTGGCTCGTGGCCACCTCCTCTATCTTCTGGCCCTCTTCCAAAGCTTCTAGTGTCTCTTATGTCTAGAAAAAAATCTCCAAAAAGTTTCGTGGCATTTGGACTTCGTTTGGTACTGATATTCTGAAAAACCAAAAACAGGCAAAAAACAGCAACTGGCACTGGGCACTAAGTTAATAGGTTAGTCCCAAAAAATGATATATAATTGCTTGTAAGTGTAAATAAAACATCCAAGATTGATACTATAATAGCATGGAACAATCAAAAAATTATAGATACGTTGGAGACGTATCATCCACCCACATATCAAATTATCAAAGTAGCGAACGTGAATCAACTAAACATGATGAACGTGACTAGACGGTAATTCTCATGTGTTGTCGAGAACACTTTGCTTATTATAAGAGAACGTTCCGGCTTGTCCTTTTCTATAAAAAGGATTGGGCCACCTTGCTGCACCTTTGTTATTTTTGTTACTTGTTACGAATTATCTTATCGCAAATCTATCTGTTATCGCTACTTTCAGTACTTGCAGAGAATACCTTGCTGAAAACTGCTTATCATTTTTTCTGCTCCTCGTTGGGTTCGACACTCTTACTTATTGAAAGGACTACGGTTGATCCCCTATACTTGTGGGTCATCAACATGTGCTATCTTTCTCTCATTGCAACACACGGGCTCTTTATCATATACGACTAATTTTATGTACTCCACAAGCCCACTTGGGTGTCTATAATTAATGCCCAACGCACAAAAAAATTGAAAATTGAGTGCAAAACTATGCTTCGAACCCACAACCTATTTAACATACCAACCCGCTAGACAAATGTTTCTGACAACACGCAGAGAGACATCGTATATATTCGCTGATGTTTTGGGGGTCGGCCCAGCTATGCATGTCAGCTCTATTTGGGCTGTTACTTCCGGCCCAAGACCAAATCGAGGCATCATATCGACCTTTCATGTCGGTTCACTCAGAAAAAACCTATTAAATAGTCCCATATCGATTTTTTACACCAAAATTTACCGATTCATATACGTTAGCAAGTTTCTGAATCAACAGGCAGCCAAAATCAGTACACAGAGGGCGGGATGGGAAATTTATGGGGGCAATGGAGGAAGGAAAGACACGGGACTTGCATGCTCGCATTAAGAAGGTTGATGGGAGATTATGAGGGGCAATGGTTGAAAGGAAAGACCCATTAAATGGGCAAAAGAAATAAATTGTTACATGCGTGGCGAAACAAAATTAAAGAGAGGGTTGATGGGAGAGAGGAAAGATTAATTGGAAAAGAAATAAAGCCCCGATATACAAACTGTGATGGTTGTGCGGTGCGAAAGGAAAGGCATAATTGTAACATGCGCACGTGGCTGGGGCCTGGGGGCCTAACAAAAACATAATTAAGGGGGGGGGGGGGGGTGGGGGGGTCAATGTGGACTTGCATCAATTTAGGCGAAACATCATGTTGCCTTTTTTTCGAGTGACTTCTGCCTGTTTTGTGATCGCAAAATTTTTGTATGAGGGTGATTTTTTAGCTAATTTGCACGGTTTTTAGGTGATGTGCTAGCGCTTTTGTCGCTTTTCTGACATATTCATGGCAGACTTATTAGCACATCATTTGCTCGCTGTATTGGCAAATCTAGCCCCGATGCGAATTCTGCTTTATACTATACTCCCTCCATTCCTTTATGTAAGGTGTATTATTTTCGGCACGGTGACCAAGACACGTAATTATACACATGGTAAAACGAAATTAACCTTGGCAAAATCATTGATAGAGGCAACTAAATCATTTAGGCTAGGAAAGTAAGAGATACACACAATCAGGAGAGAGATACTTTCCTTCTTTTCTATTTACAAGAAGAGATGCATGCAATCAGGAAAGAGATACTTTCCTTTTCTTTGAAGGGTAACAACGGAATTATAAGGATTTAGAAAAAATGCACCTTACATTGTGAAATTTTATCGAAAAACAAATACACCTTATATAAAGGAACGGAGGGAGTATTTTGTAGCATAGCCTTTTTAACTTTTGCATTTCATGAGAATATTGCAGACACTTGATTTTTATTTATCTTATTTTACTTTCTAATATGTTTTCATTCATTTCAATCAACAAATACACACACATAGAGAAAGAATAAATGGTAACACGAAGTGGGTTGTTGTGTTGGAATAGAAGACGTGGACTTGTGTGTGTGGGTGGAACGGATGGGCATGGTTTTGGGTTGTCTTATTATGTTTTCTCCCGTTGCAACGCACGGACATATTTGCTAGTTATATATAAGATACTCCAAAGTGAGTTACATGAAAAAATTACAAATTGACCCCTAGTTTTTATTATATTTGTTAAATACGTACATATTTGTACGTAAAAAAGGGCATACTCAAAATATAATATATACTACCTAAAAAGTAGTATATGTACTACCTAAACATGTTTATATACTACATACTACGTGTATATACTCTCCGGTTGGATAGATACTACATACAACATAAAAAACTCAAGTGGTATGAAAACATATTACGAGGAATAAACACAAGTGGTATAAAACGATCACGCAGTAATGAATCTTCTATTTTCATTCTATTGATTTGAAGAAACGGGGCTCTTATTCCACTACATGTTACAAAAAATTCCAGGCAATTCGAAATTAATCAGATCGTTCAAAATAAAAACAGGGCGGTGCATTTTTGCATGCCGTAGCCGTTACACCTTAGTACGTACATAGATTATTTCTTCCCTACCAACTCTGTTTCTTCTTCTCAGCAGCAGCACAGGCAAGCTAATCGATCGAGCAAGCTCAAAATTAACCAGCTCGATCAGTAGCTCCAGAGCGTCATGTCTCCGGCGCTGTCGTCGTCGTCCTCATCGTCTCCGTTCATATTCCAGCCGCCCATCCCATCGTAGTAGTAGGAATGCTGGTCCATGTCAACGTACTGCAAGCCGTCGTCGTCATACGGCGCCGCCGCGGCCTCCTGCATCGTCATCATCGCCGGCGCGGACGCGGACGCCTGGGCCGCGGCGGGGCACGCGGACTCGGCGAGCGCGATGGCGGCGGTGCGGATGTCCTCGGGCGTGCAGAGCGTGGCCGGGTCGACGGCGAGCAGGGACGCTGAGTCGGCAAAGTTGAGGCAGGCGGCAGCGGCCGCGCAGGGCGAGGGCGGCGACGTCGTGGGCGCGCGCGGCGGCCTCCGGGGTGGCGAAGGTGCCGAGCCAGATGCGCGACTTCTTGTTGGGCTCGCGCACCTCGCTCACCCACCGCCCCGCGCGGCGCCGCACGCCGCGGTACACCGGGTGCCGCGTCTCGCTGAACTTGGTCCGCCCCGCCGGCCGCTTCGGCGGCGCCGACGTCACCGTCGCGTGTCCCTTGCCAGGCTGGTCCATCTATTCTACCCTCAGCTAGCAATGGTGGTGGTGTGAGTGTGATGGTGAGGTCAGTGGTGGTCTGCTGGGAGTGAGGAGACCGAGATCCATGTATATATAGGTGTGGGCTGAGCTTGCGTTCTGCTCGCGCGGGGAGACGTGGAAGCCGTGTTGGCGTTAGCATGGCTTGATGCTTGGATCCTACATTCTTAATGTTTAGATTTGTCTAGCTTATATTATTAATGTCTAATTAATTTTTAGTGAAGTGCATACGAGGTTCATAAACTATTCAGGGTGTCACATATAGTACTAGGTTCTCAACTTTGAATATCTTTATTGAAATCCTTGAAGTGCGATAAGTGTGGATTGGCACCGACCAATCGTAGGCAGTGCCGGTGTGCGAGGGAGAGGGGGGCACAAGCGTTTCATAGTCGGCCCATCCGTTTGTGACGGCCCCTGCAACCTCATCATGGTGTAGGTGTCCTGGCCGTCGAAGAGGAGCACGGCGATGCAGATGGTGTTCCTGTGTCGGCTCTCGTCGAGCACCTTGGCGGTCGTCTGGTGCCCATCGTTGATGTTGGTACCGCTAAGCGTCATGAGGCAGTTCGTGGCGCTCATGGATAGGGCTTTTCGGTGTTGGAGATGCACACGAGTTTGGTCACGTGGCATGCATCTGAGGTGAAGGACATGATGAAGAGGCAGTCATCGGGATCGAGGTTGTCAATGACGGACCACACTGCTTGCTTCAGCATTGCCAACTTGTGCTTGCTCATGCTTCCTATCACGTCGAGCACCTTAAACGACCTTCACGAGGTCCAGTAATGAGTGTGGTAGTGGATCCCTGGGCGCCCCGATGTCAGACATCCTAGGATCCTTGATAGCCCTATGGGCATGATCACATGAAGTTGTTGTTGGGTGAGCCCTAGCATCCATATTGACGATCATTTTGTGATTGGATGTTGTAGTGACAGCTTCGTCGACCGGTCGGAGGCGGATTCGATGGGGTGAAAGGGGAGAGCTCCTATTCTCCGACCTAAGCAAATGATTGATCATGCGAGAGGAACATGTCGTCTTGTGGCGTGATTTCCTTTCCTCTCTCATGCCCTAAACTCTTGTAAATCCGAAAAAACTTGAAATATATTCAGGTGGGGAGTCTTTCCCCCGGTGACAGTTTCAAAATAAAACATTGAAATTGTATATATGTAAATTATGTGAAATATATGGACTCGGATGAGTTTTGATACAACTCATTTCAGGGCATTACGTAATTAATAATGAAGTATGTTAAAAATAATTATGATCTTTCCATCGAACTTGTTTATGAGGAGTGGGAGCACACATCGCTTCTAGGGGTACGTGCGAGACCATATATACTGTTTCTTCTCTGTGAGAATTTTTACACATATGTATATAGGGCTTCTTTTAAATGCACTATTTGTGTATTGCAATAAGCACAGAAAACATAAGGGAAGAAGATAGAGACAAACCAACGGATCCCCTGGGACGGACTGACGACGTGACGGCGCCGCCACAGACAAGCCTCATGGGACATGTTCACACCACACTCCCTCCCAGCGCTCTGGCCAGTGAATTCGCCGTGGTCGGTCGCTTTGATCTCCGTTGACCGTACTAGTACGTACGTACCTCGTCGGAGTGCGTAACTAATTAAGTATAAGTCGATGATTTCGTCCATGTAGCACATGCTTGTCGGCGCCAGCTAAGGGACGCTCCGCCGGTGCATGCCGCCGCCCGTTGCGCGAACGCGGCGTTGCCGTGGTCGGTCGCTCTCTCGTGCTTGTCGCCATGGGAGCTCATTGGCCGAGAAAAGAGAACTATACGTTACGGCTCGTCATGCAATGTATACTTTGCAATTTACATAGTAGTATAATTTTTTTATCTCAATCATCCAGTACCATATTAAAGAACGTACATAAATAAAGTTGATAGAACAATCAGCTAACTTGGAATCAAATTTTCAAAAATTTGCGATGACAAGATTACCGACCGGAAAGAAAACAGTAATTCCTATATGTTTTTAGAGTACGCTAAATTCATGTTGAACCTGTACGCTCCCCACACCATCCTTTTTTTCCAAAGGGGAACCGGGTTCCTTTTGCTTATCATAATAGAACAACAGTTTCATAACAGAACTAACTATTTTCCGCCTCAAAAAACAGCTCAGAAAACAAAGTGAAAGGAAAGGAACAGGCCGCAACCAAAAGGGCACAATCCTCTGGCCACAGTTTTACTAAGTCTTAGTCGACTGAGACTTCGTTATGTCTCAGTCTATACTATCTTCCTTTGATTTTGCATCGAGATTCGTACAAAAAATTTCTTTTCAGTTTTTCTTTTTTCTTTTTACATACTATACCACTTGACTAAGACTTGTTTAAGTCTCAGTCGACTGAGACCTAGCCACACTCAAAGTGCCAATGAAACCGGATCAACCAGCACATACATGGTCAAAATACCAAGCTAGAACTATTAACAGAACACCTCTACAGCCTTTTATTTAGCCTAAAAGGAACTAGAGCCGGACCGCCAGAATTGGCCCGGCCCACTGCGACCCATCATCACTTAACCATTAGCATTCCATTGCTAATGAAAGAAATGCCCAAGGCCCAGTTCGTGAAAAGGAAAACGATTCAGTTTTCTTCCTCTTGGAGACGCAGAGAACAGGTTCTGATGCTCTAAGCCTCTAATGGCGATTGAAACAAGGTGCTTCCTGCTCCATGCTCGCCTCTGCCTGGAGAGGGGTCCCCCTTTGTTTCGGGGGCCCAGGGAGGCCGCCCCTCTCGCCCCCCTCAGGGCCGGCCCTGGTCAGTCGTAGGCTTTCGCCCCGAAGCTTGAGACCGGGTGCTCAAGTAGCACCACCATCGACGTCACTTATGTCTTGTCTTTACCACTTTCCGTGATCCCAGCAGTTACATGCATGTGCAGCAGTTACATGCATGTGCGACTGCTGCCACTGCATCCCTCTATGTCAAGCAGTCGTCCATAGTTTGCGTCCCCCCGCCGAAGTCAACCACCAGATCTGAAGAGAGGAACCCCTCACCAAGACCTTTCGATGGCCACTTCAATCCGCAGTGAGTCCGCCGCCGTAGGACGGAGTGGTCACCATAGGGACCAACACCGATGGCGGAGCACAGCACTGCCGTCTACTACTCGCAGCAGAGAAATTTGACCTGACCTTCTCCCAGGGGCCGACATCACCGAAGTTGGAGCACAAAAGACAGATCACTATCGCCTACGTGCATCTGGGGTAATGTTAGATCAGGAGCGCGCAGCCGCCAGATCGGCGCAGTGTCTCCCGACTGGAGCACTGCGGCCACCCCGACCACCCCCGCCGTCGCGCCTCAACCATGCCATTGTGCCACTGCCTCGCATCCACGCCGTCGCCGGAAGCGCGCGGTCGCGCCGCCGTGCGCCATGGCTAGGCCCAGGCCTATGCAAAGCCGAGATGTCCGCACCGCCAGCCAAGAGCCAACCCTGCGAGAGGCACAAGCAGCCTCGCTGCCGCCGATGCCGCGCTTCAGCGGTGCCCTCCGGCAGCGGCAAGGGAGAGGAGACGATGAGAAGCGGACGAGCTTGCGCATCGTTAGAGCTCGCCCGTGTCGCTCGCGGGAGCGGTATGGGACGAACCGTTTTCCCCCGCTCAAACAGCATGCAAAATCTTGTCGCTCATGTGATTATATTACTTCCTTATGTAGGAGTGTTAAGTGTGTGGCTGTGCTTCTCGGAGCTGTTCCGTCCTTTATATGTTGTGTTGGAACTAGACGAGAATTTGATTTAGTTCAATATAAGTGGTTGTAATAAAGAAAAAGCTTGAGATAATTCATAATCAAATGTAGTCGGAAATCGCACTCGTTGGCAAAGAAAAAGCTTGCTTTAATCTGGTATAAGACAAGCTAATGTTTCGTTTTTCGATAAAGGATGGATTTTATTAACTTAAAATGAAGCATACAGAGGATACAAACATAATGAGCACACACTTGGCCTCTGCATAGATACGATGCACACAACCAACTTAAACGCACACAAACAAAAAATACGTTGACAAATAATAAAGTCATAGAAGACCAAAGCGATGTGTATGCGAGAAAAAAGAAAAACCCTATCAGATTCGCGATCGGCACACTGCAACAATGACCATATTCGCACCAATAATTTTATGACACCACACGGACGACGAGGTTCTTCAATAATGACGCCTTCAGAAAGAAAACGACGCTTTATGACACACGTTATATGTACCCGCACGCAACTTGAGCCGGACAGATCGGTGCGCCCATGCCAGGAAGCAACGGAGGAGGAGTGGAATGCCCCGAGCCATCGTCGCCGGCCGCCACCAATCTCCGCACCATGTCTGCACGCCCAATCACTTTTTTCTTCTCTGGGGAACGCTAATCCTTGCCCTAACCTCGCTTGTCCCCTTTTCGGTTTACTCTAGGGGGCCAATCCTAGCTAGAATCAGGAGAGAACAAAGGTACGTGCCACGCATGGAGAGATCATGCTGACTTGGTTTTGACCTTAGGCGGGGGTAATCCTCCTTTTAAAAAAAGAGAATAATACCAATGTATATTACTACTAACTGAAAAAATGTATCGATGTAGTAATTAGATGTGTATAAGCTAGATTAAGGTTCATGGAGTTTTGGGAACCCTAACACATCGGACAACTAACTTCTATGGTTATTTTTCCACTAATGTTGTACAGAACATCGAGTTTAATTTAAGGATGTCATGGAGTTCTAGGGTTATACTAACACTAGGAAAAAACATCAGGTTTTAAGGATTTCTAGTGATGCATATTCCGATTTTAAATTTATGGTAATTATTGAAGTTTAGTTAATAGCATCCTCATTTATGTTTATAGACGTATGCCCTTTGGTTTATGTAATGCACCTACTACATTTCAAAAATGTATGACTGCTGTATTCTCTGATTTTTGTGAAAAGATTTTTGAGGTATTCATGGATGATTTCTCCGTTTACGGAACTTGTTTTGATGATTGCTTAAGCAACCTTGACCGAGTTTTGCAGAGATGTGAAGAAACTAATATTGTCTTGAACTGGGAAAAGTGCCACTTTATGGTGAACGAAAGTATAGTGCTTGGACATAAAATCTCTGAAAGAGGTATTGAATTAGATAAAGTTAAATTTGATGCAATTGAGAAAATGCCATATCCTAAAGATATGAAAGGTATAAGAAGTTTTCTTGGTCATGCTGGTTTCTATAGAAGGTTCATAAAAGACTTATCTAAAATTTCTAAGCCTCTTACTAATCTCTTGCACAAAGATGTTTCATTTGTTTTTGATGATGATTGCGTAGAAGTCTTTGAAATACTTAAAAAGGCCTTAATTTCTGCACCCATTGTTCAACCACCTGATTGGAACCTTCCCTTTGAAATTATGTGTGATGCTAGTGATTATGCTATTGGTGCTGTTCTAGATCAAAGAGTTGATAAGAAATTGAATGTTATTCATTATGCTATTAAGACCTTGGATAGTGGTCAAAGAAATTATGCTACTGCTGAAAAAGAATTTTTAGGACTTGTGTTTGCATGTGAAAAATTCAGACCTTACATTGTTGATTCTAAAGTCACCATTCACACCGATCATGCTGCTATTAAATATCTTATGAAAAAGAAAGATGCTAAACCTAGACTGATTAGGTGGGTTCTATTGCTACAAGAATTTGATTTCCATATTGGTGATAGAAAAGGAGCTAAGAATCATGTAGCAGATAATTTATCTAGGATGGAAAACGTTCTTGATAACCCACCTCCTATTAATGATAATTTTCCTGATGAACAATTAGCCATTATAAATGCCTCTCGTAATACACATTGGTATGCAGACTATGCTAATTACATTGTTACTAAATATATACCACATAGTTTCACATACCAATAAAAGAAAAGTTCTTCTTTGATTTAAGACATTAATTTTGGGATGACCCACATTTATATAAAGAAGGAGTAGATGGTGTTATTATACGTTGTGTACCTGAGCATGAACAGGAACAAATCCTACGGAAGTGTCATTCCGAGCCATACGGAGGACACCATGCGGGAGATAGAACCGCGCAAAAGTATTACAATCTGGCTTTTATTTGCCTACTCTCTTCAAGGATGCACGTAAGTTTGTCCTTTCTTATGATGAATGTCAAAGAATTGGTAATATTGGTAGACGTCAGGAAATGCCTATGAACTATTCACTTAATATTGAACCATTTGCTGTTTGGGGTTTTGATTATATGTGACCTTTTTCTTCCTCTAATGGGTACACTTATATTCTAGTTGATGTTGATTATGTCACTAAGTGGGTAGAAGTTATTCCAACTAGTAGTGCTGATCACAATACCTCTATTAAAATGTTTAAAAAAGTTATCTGTCTGAGGTTTGGAGTCCCTAAATATTTAATGACTGATGGTGGTTCACATTTTATTCATGGTGCATTTCGTAAACTCCTAGCTAAATATGATGTCAACCATAGAATTGCATCACCTTATCATCCTCAGTCTAGTGGTCAAGTTGAATTAAATAATAGGGAATTAAAGTTAATTTTGCAAAAAAACTGTCAATAGGTACAGAAAGAATTGGTCTTAGAAACTTGATGATGCATTGTGGGCTTATAGAACTACTTATAAAAATCCTATGGGTATGTCTCCATATAAAATGGTGTACGAAAAAGCATGCCATTTACCTCTTGAGTTGGAGCATAAAGCTTATTGGGCAATTAAAGAACTTAATTATGATTTTAAACTTGCCGGTGAAAAGAGCTTATTTGATATTAGCTCTCTAGATGAATGGAGGACACAAGCCTATGAAGATGCTAAGTTTTTTAAAGAAAAAGTTAAAAGATGGCATGATAAAAGAATCTAAAAATGGAAATTTAAAGTTGGTGATCAAGTTCTTTTGTACAACTCTCGTTTCAGATTTTTTGCTGGAAAATTTCTCTCTAAATGGGAAGGCCCTTATATCATCGAAGAAGTTTATCGTTCCGGAGCTATAAAAATCAACAACTCCGAAGGCACTAATCCGAAAGTGGTAAATGGGTAAAGAATTAAGCATTATATTTCAGGTACGCCCATTAACATGGAAACAAATATTATCCAAACTATAACACCGGAGGAACACATAAAAGAGACCTTTCATAATGCTTCAGAACCCTGAAAAGGAGTAGGTATGTGATACGGTCGGTAAACCGATTCCAAAAGTTCCATAAAAGTACTTTTTGTTCGTTTCAGAATATATAAAAAAATTAGGAAAATAATAAACCATTAGGAAAGTGCACGAAGGAGCGACAAGCTTAGGTGGCACGCCCTACCCCCTCGGCGCGCCCTATGAGCTTGTGGCTCTCCCGTGAACCTTCTGGACTCTGTTTTCCTTCCATATTACTTGTTTTGCACGGGAAAAATTCATTATATATACTCTCGGGTGTTTTGACCACCGTATCGCAAGTTTTCCCTCTGTTCTTGTTTCGGGCTATTTTCTGACAAATTTTGAAGCATCATGTCGTCTCAAGAGTCCGACGGGGAGAGCTACGTGTCGCATCTTACCTCAGACCCAAGAGTCTATGGGGATTTTGATCCCTATGGATGGTCAACGGAGGAGGAGGAGGATGCCGATCTGAAGAGGATGGAGTCCTCGAGTGAAGAAGAAAAAGAAGATCCCTTGCCCTAGCCAGGAGATATGCATGTGGAGTTCAAAAAGTCGAGCTGCCGAATAAGATTAAACCTTCCAGTAATCGATTTACCCCTTATCGTCATGTGCTACTTGTGAGCTGCGTTGGTAATTCCCAGAAGAGGAAGCAAGATGTAGTACAGTAGAGATAAATATTTCCCTCAGTTATGAAACCAAGGTTATCAATCTAGTAGGAGAATCACGCAACACCTCTTTAGCAGTACCTGCACACAAAACAACAAATCCTTGCACCCAACGGAAACAAGGGGTTGTCAATCCCTCGGCGGTAAGTTGCAAGATTAAATTGTATGTGATAGATAGATAGATAGAAACAAAAATACAAAATAAAATAAATAAATAAAAAGTGCAACAAGGTATTTTTAGGGTTTTTAATATATGATTTAGATAGACCCGGGGGCCATAGGTTTCACTAGAGGCTTCTCTCATAAAAATAGCATACGGTGGGTGAACAAATTACTGTTGGGCAATTGATAGAAAAGCAAATAATCATGACGATATCCAAGGCAATGATCATGTATATAGGCATCACGTCCGAGACAAGTAGACCGACTCCTGCCTGCATCTACTACTATTACTCCACACATCGACCGCTATCCAGCATGCATCTAGTGTATTAAGTCCATAAAGAACGGAGTAATGCCTTAAGCAAGATGACATGATGTAGACAAAGTAAACTCACGCGTGAATAAACCCCATCTTTTTACCCTTAATAGCAACGATACATACGTTTCATGTCCCTTTCTGTCACTGGGATTGAGCACCGCCAGATCGAACCCATTACAAAGCACCTCTTCCCATGGCAAGATAAATCAATCTAGTTGGCCAAACCAAATCAATTGATCGGAGAAGAAATACAAAGCTATAATAATCATGCATAAAAGAGTTCAGAGAAGACTCAAATAATATTCGTGGATAATCTGATCATAAACTGACAATTCATCGGATCCCAACAAACACACCGCAAAAAGTGATTACATCGGATAAAACTCCAAGAACATCGAGGAGAACATTGTATTGAAGATCAAAAAGAGAGAAGAAGCCATCTAGCTACTAACCATGGACCCGAAGGTCTGTGGTAAACTACTCACGCATCATCGGAAGGGCAGCAAGGTTGATGTAGAGCCCCTTCGTGATCGATTCCCCCTCCGGCGGAGTACCGGAAAAGGCCTCTAGATGGGATCTCTCGAGAACAGAAGCTTACGGCGGCGGAAAAAGTATTTCGTGGACTCCTCTGTTGGTTTCTTGATTTTAGAGAATTTATAGTGGTGGAATTAGGTTAAAAGGGGCAGAGGTGGGCCCACGAGGCACCAGGGCGCGCCTGGGGGGCGCGCCCTGGTGCCTCGTGGCCACCTCCTGGGTCTCCTGGCCTTCTCCCGATGCTTCCAGTACTTGTTATGTCCAGAAAAAATCTCCAAAAAGTTTCGTGGCATTTGTACTTCGTTTGGTACTGATATTCTGGAAAACCAAAAATAGGCAAAAAACAGCAACTGGCACTGGGCACTAAGTTAAAAGGTTAGTCCCAAAAAATGATATATAATTGATGTAAATGTATATAAAAACATCCAAGATTGATAATATAATAGCATGGAACAATAAAAAATTATAGATACGTTGGAGACGTATCAACATCCCCAAGCTTAATTCCTGCTCGTCCTCGAGTAGGTAAATGATAAAAACAGAATTTTTGATGTGGAATGCTACCTATCATATTCATCATATATTCCTTTCTTTGTAGCATGGACATTTGGACTTGAATGATTCAAAGCAATAGTCTATAATTTGACATGAAGATATAAATACTAAAGCATGCTAACAAGCAACCATGTCTTTCAAAATATCAACGCTAAATAAAGTTATCCCTAACCCATTATACTCAATCATTGATCCATTCATGAAACACACTCAATATTAGCTACACACAATGCACAAGTATGACAATAGTGCTCTCTAGTTGGTGCTTTATAAGAGAAGATGGAGACTCAAAATAAAAATTGCATAAAAGTAAATAGATAGGCCCTTCGCACAGGGAAGCAGAGATTTGCTAATGTGCAAGAGCTCAAAGCTTAAATTAGAGATATAAAAATATTTTGAGAGGCATGCTTTTCCTGTCAACGAAAACGACCGAGAATTCCCAATATTTTCCATGCTAGACACATCATAGGCGGTTCCCAAACAGAAAGTAAAGTTTATTTCCTTTCCACCATTCTTTCACAATCCATGGCTAGCCGTATCCACGGGTGCCCTCCATACCTACACTTTCCAAGGAATTTTGTTGTTATTAATTTTTGATTTCATTTTGGGGCTGGGCATCCCTATTACCAGCCACTCTCTCGTGCAATGACAAGTGAACAAACACTCATCGTGAGAATAACACACCTAGCATGGAAAATATTGGCCACCCCCTGCCGCTTCATGAGTGGTACGGGAACACAAAACGGAAAATTATTTTGAAAATTAGAGTTGGCACACGCAAATTTACTTGGAACGGCATGGAAATACCGCATATAGGTAGATATGGTGGACTCATTTGGCACAACTTGGGTTTAAGGAGTTTGGATGCACAAGCAGTATTTCCGCTTAGTACAAATGAAGGTTAGCAAATAGATTGAGAAGCAACCAACCAAAAAGCGAAAACGGTCATAAACATGAATTGAACATAACTAACACCGAATAATGCACCATAAGTAGGATATAATTTCGTTGCATAACTATTGACTTAATGTGCATGCATAGGGAATCACAAACCTTAACACTAATATTCTTACTAAATCACAATTACTCACTAACATGACTCACATATCATCATCTCCATATCGCAAAACTATTGCAAGGAATCACACTTATCATATCCAATGATCTATATGAAAGTTTTTATTATATCCCTCTTGAATATTCATCACTTTGGGACCAAATTCATATCTTGTGCAAATTACCGTTACTATTATCAACTCTCAAAAAGATATAAGTGAAGCATGAGAGTGCAAATATTTCTTCAAAATTTTATCAACTCTCAAAATAATATAAGTGAAGCATGAGAGTTCAAATATTTATTCAAAATTTTAATCTTATCAACTCTCAAAATAATATAAGTGAAGCATGAGAGTTCAAATATTTCTTCAAAATATAGTCACCGCCGTGCTCAAAAATATTTAAGTGAAGCACTAGAGCAACTGCCTAGCTCAAAAAATTTAAGTGAAGCACATAGAGTATTCTAATAAATTATGATGAACGTGTGGCTCTCTCAAATAGGTGTGTCCAGCAAGGATGATTGTGACAAACTAAAAAGCAAACAAAGCAAAGACTCATATAATACACGATGCTCCAAGCAAAACACATATCATGTGACGAATAAAAATATAGCTCCAAGTAAAATTACCGATGGTTGGTAGAAGAAAGAGGGGATGCCTTCCGGGGCATCCCCAAGCTTAGACGCTTGAGTATTCCTTGAATATTACCTCGGGGTGCCTCGGGCATCCCCAAGCTTAGGCTCTTGCCACTCCTTATTCCTTCATCCATCGCGATCTCACCCAAAACTTGAAAACTTCAATCACACAAAACTCAACAAAACCTTCGTGAGATCCATTAGTATAACAAAATAAATCACTACTTTAAGTACTGTTGCAAACCCATTCATATTTTATTTTTGCATTATACCTACTGTATTCTAACTACTCCATGGCTTATACCCCCCGATACAATCCATAGTTTCATCAAAACAAGGAAGTAGTACATCAAAACAGAATCTGTCAAAAACAGAACAGTCTGTAGCAATATATTTAAAAGCCATACTTCTGTAAATCCAAAAATTCTAAAAAATTAGGACAACGTGGGAAATTCGTATACCAATACTGTGTAAAAATTTCAGATTTTTGTGACACTCCAGTACAGAACCAAAATTCCAGCACTGGACGCAAAATGTTTTGTTTTCCGAACAGCATCAATTATACTATCTTCCAAATCAACCTAAAGGCTTTACTTCGCGCAAACACTAATTAAAAACACAAAAACACAATCATAACAGTAGCATAAATGTGAAAACACACAATAACAGAAACAAAAGGTAAAAAATTATTTTATTCCTTGGGTTGCCTCCCAACAAGCGCTATTGTTTTATGCCCCTAACTAGGCATGATGCATAGTTTCAAGTATTATCATCTTTCAAGTTGATTCCATATGTGGCCCTCATAATGGATTCATATGGTGCTTTAATTTTCTTCCTAGGGAAATGCTCCATACCCTTTTTAGTGGAAATTTAAATTTTATATTCCCTTCTTTCATGTCAATAAGGGCACCTATGGTTCGTAAGAACGGTCTACCAAGTATTATGGGGCAAGAAGAATTGCATTCAATGTCAAGTACAATAAAATCAACGGGCACATAGTCCCTATTTGCAAGAATAAGAACATCATTAATTCTACCCAAAGGCTTTTTAATAGTAGAATCCGCCAAGTGCAAATTAAGAGAACATTCATCGAGATTGGTAAAACCTAGCACATCACATAGAGATTTTGGAATTGTGGAAACACTAGCACCCAAATCACATAAAGCATTGCACTCATAATTTTTAATTTTAAATTTAATGGTGGGTTACCATTCATCATATAATTTTCTAGGAATTGAAATTTCTAGTTCTAACTCTTCTTCTAACGCTTTCATCATTGCTTCTACGATGTGTTTAGTAAAAGCCTTATTTTGCTCATAAGCGTTGGGTGAATTTAACATGGATTGTAACAAAGAAATACATTCAATCAAGGAAAAATTGTGATAATTAAAATCTTTGTAATCCAATAGAGTGGGCACATCGCAAGTTAAAGTTTTTACCTCTCCAAACCCACTTTTATCAAAAAAATTATCAAGATTTTCACCCTCCGAATTATGGGGACTCCTACTAGCTAAAGTTGACTCTTCTTCAGTCCCCTTTTCATCAAGTTTTATATTGCTAAACAAAGAATCAATAGATGAAACACCAATCATTTTAATATCCTCATCATTACTATGTTCTAATGATTCCGGTTTAGCTGCCATTTGATTCACTAGCGTAGCTTGCGCATCAGAAATTTTTCCTAGCAAATTTTCAGTAAGAGCAAATTGAGATTGAAGACTAGCAACTTCTTTACTAACATCATCGAGTTGTTTTGCAATAACATCCAATAAAGTAGAGTGTTCTTTAAGTTCCTCGGTAAAAAATTTGTTGTGCTCAAACTGTGTAGTCATGTAATCTTTAGTATTTTTCTCAATTTTGGACAAAATTTTATAATAAGAAGTATCATGATAATTTTCTCGAGGCATCATGATTAAGCAAACAAGGTAACAAGCAAACAAGAAAAAAAAGGCAAATGGAAAATAATTTTTATTTTTGTAAAAATTTTTAGAAGTGGGGGAGATGAAAACGAGAGGCAAAGGCAAATAAAGTAAATGCAAGGAGATGAAGTTTTATGCGTAGGTACTTGATAGATGTTGATGATGTCTCCCCGCCAACGGCGCCAGAAATTCTTCCTTCTACTTGTGAGCTACGTTGGTAATTCCCTGAAGAGGAAGGGAGATGCAGTACAGTAGAGATAAGTATTTCCCTCAGTTATGAAACCAAGGTTATCAATCCAGTAGGAGAATCACGCAACACCTCTTTAGCAGTACCTACACACAAAACAACAAATCCTTGCACCCAACGCAAACATGGGGTTGTCAATCCCTCGGCGGTAAGTTGCAAGATTAAATTGTATGTGATAGATAGATAGATTGAAACAAAAATATGTAACACCCCGATTTTTGCCCCTTTCTTTTTCTTTTGGATTTCTTCGAATTTTTATTTGGAGTTCTTTTTCCGTGGCTCTGTGGTCTTAAAACCTGGGGAGATCATCTCTTGTGCCTCTCCCAAGTGGCTTGTCACTCCCAAAGCTTTCCCAAGACCATGCCATTTCCATCTTAGCCCAACTCCAAATTCTTTTCCTGGGGAATATTCCTTTTTCTATTAAAGGAATAACCCTATTTGCTCTAGGTTGTGAAGCAACCTATATTTTTGTCTTCCACAAAATTCCCACAAAATTCTCATAAATTATTTGGATCATATCTTCCACTAATATGTCAAAACCCATCCTTGCCTAGTTCAAAAATAATTCAGGAATATTCATTTTCCATTCTGTCCAGAATGGCACTTTGTGAAGGAAGTGCCATTTATATTTTCTTGATTGCTCTCAAACTTTTTGAGCACTCTTTCATACCCAAATAATTGACACATGCCAAAATTCAGATTCATTTGCCTAGTAAATCTTCCTCAGAAAATTTCCAAATTTTCTGACCAGAGAGAAGCTTTGTGAAGAAAGTACTAGCTAGGCTTATCCAAATGAATTGAAATTTTGGTAGATCATCCATACGATCAAATAATTACTGTCCACCAAATTTCATCTCCATCCAACAATCTATGTGAGCACACCTTCAAATCTTGCTTTCTGGTCACAATTTTAGGTTGTGAAGCAACTATATTTTATATTGCTTCATAAAATCTGTAATTAATCCAGGACCTAAAGATCGCTATATCCTTTGAGCATGACAAAATTCACATCATTTTGTCAAGTCTTTTTCGCCACAAAATTCCCCCAAGTTTCTGTCTAGTAGAAAGCATTATGAAGGAAGTACCATTTTGATTCATCGAAATGGTATGAAATTTTTATGGTGCCTTCATATGCCCAAATAATCATCCTACACCAAAGTTCAGCCCAATACAATCATCCATGTGAGTGCTACTTCATGATCTAGTTTCTGGACCAGTTTTTGCAGTTGTGAAGCAACTATGTTAAATCCTGGTCCAAATCATTTCATATTTCACAGGATCATAGTCCTTCCTACCCTAAACCTCTGTGACATCCTGGTTATCTCTTATCTCATTCCATTTGACCACAACTTCATGATCTAGTTTGCTACAGCAAACTTCTGTTGATGCTATCCATTAGCACAAAGTAGCTTTCTTCGTTCTATCACATCAGAGAGGTCCTACTTTGGAAGGACTACGCTATGGACACCTTTTGCCAGTCCCGCATGCCCTCAGAGTGCCATGCCATGCGGTGACCGCGTGGCTGGCATGCCTTGGCCGCGAGCTCTGCGTCGTTCTGCTTCGGCCACCTCTCGCCCTGCCGCTTCCGCGCGTCCTAGCATGTCCCAGAGCACCGCCGTAGCCACGCGTTTGCTCCCCAGCCCTGGCCCCCTCCTCCTTCACCCTCCTCGCGCCACGATAGCCCCGGCCGCGTGCACACAGTGCCCGAGTGGCCGACCGGACTTTGCCCATACCGCGTCTACCCTCCTCTGGCGCTCCACTAGCCTACCCTAGTCGCCATCAACCTCTCCGCGCGTGCGCACGTGTACGCGGTCGGGCCGGAGCAGCGGCCACGCGTCCTCGGCGGTCCCCGGCCACGGCGTCGTCGCCCCGGCTATTTAAGCCATCCCCGAGGTCTCCCGACCTCACAAACCTCCTCACCCCTGTCCTAGACTCCTCCCCGACTAGTCAAACGAGCTCGAGGAGCCCTCCCAGCCCGCCATTGCTGCCGACGATCCTCGGTCAAATTTGAGCTGCCCCAAACCCCACCCATCCTCATTCTGCCACCTAAGGAAACCCCAAGGCCCGGTGAGCCCCTCCACCCTCCATCTTCCCTCCTGGTGCACTGTGGCCGCGTGCTCACCGGTGCCCGAAGCCATCTTCCGCCGCGGCCGATGCCCTGCCCTCCTCCGCGTTCTCCGGCGATTGTAAGGTGGCTCAGGCGAAGCGTCTCCCTCCCCTGAGCAAGCCGGTAGGTGGCACGGCCCGAGCGGTGGCCGGAGTCGCCGAGAATCGGCGTCGGGGCTGCCGGCCTCGTCCCTGCCTCTCCAGCGTCGGAAAGAAGGAGATGACCCAAGAGGAGGAGAGAGAGAGGGTGGGTCCTGCCTGTAAGCGACCCAGCGCCCGGGCCCGCATAGTTTAACTGAAGGCAGTTTTTGGAAAATATGTCTTCGGTTAATGAAAGCGTATTCTGCTGCTTCTTCAGACATGAATACGTTTTCTCCGTTCGAAAGCGTATTTTCCTAAAGCCGTTTTCTGATTTCAGCAGCCGGCGCCGAAACTCTTATATTGCGGACGTTCACTCATTAAGCGCAGAAATGAATAAGTTTTTATTTGATTTCTGCCTAACGAACGAACGGCCGTATTTTCGCGACCGTAACTCCGAATCAGGTGATTCAAAAGCTCACGTTCTCTATTCGTCGAGCCCGTTCCGTTGGTATCATTATCACTATGTTGTCACATACTAAAAATGACTATTTTGCCCTTGCCCCCTAATCAGCTCCGTCGAGAGGGAAACGTTTCCGGCAAATTTTTCCGCGAGTGCCTCGCACCTCTCCCCGATGGTTCCTTCATCCCCAGGCAAGCCACAACAGCCACTTGCATGATGGCATTGCCGTAGCCATGGTTTCCACTTGAATATTTAAATAATTGCTTGCTTATTTAATGATTTTGTTAATACTTCAAATATGCTCGTGAATCCATGTCCATGCTTGTGCCATGTTCATTTTCATCTAGTAAGTGATATGATTAATTGCTAATGTTGTTATGGTTCATTCTTGTAATCATTTCCGATGCTAGTGATAATGATATGCTCATATGAATAGTTAGGGTTTGTTATGAAAATACTTGTTATATTCATGATCGTCATTATGCCATGCTCATTTGCATCCCGTAGACTAAATGATTTATCATTGTTAAGGTAATGATGTTAAATGGTTATGTTGCCCATCCATTGTTACACAGATACCATGCTCATATGCATTGCTATTTCATTATGCTATTATGACTCAGCTCATCACCATTCAAGTTGAACCTGACATTAATCGAACTTGAACAAATGTGTTGGCTGAGTCATGGTGCCACCGAATCGAGCTCACCAGTGTAACCACACTTGCCTGGATGAGGAGGCCCTAATGCAGTCTATTGTCATGCCTCTCGTCGGTGCCTCCTACTAGGGAAGGTTATGGGTGCGCGTTACCCTGATTAGGTAGGCGGCCATAGCCTTGTGTGCCCGAGTTTTACGGTACCGAGGTCCCCATTTGGGACAATGTTTTGTTTGGCCACGACGGTGGCAGCCATAGAGGTGGCGGATGTCACGAGTTGACATCGGGGCCACCCATGACATAGCCCAAAGGGGAGTTTGTCGGAGTGGCCGGGAGAGTGTCATGCAATAGATTGGTTTTGTCAGAATGTCGTTGGTCCACTAGAATGGGAGCACGAGGCCATTTGTTCCGTAGTGTGGGTACAGTGTACTAACCTCTGCAGAGTGTATAATCTATCGATAGCCGCGTCCTCGGATATGGACACAGTTCGTAGTAGATCACACTATGGGTCAACAAACATAATAATCTGGATAATTAACAACCCCGGTTCGATGAGAAAAGAAGTTGGTTGATCTTTATGTGGTCACGAGATGATCACGATGGTATTCTTGATGATGGTTGATCATGAGGTGATCGTGTGATGATCACGACAGTAAGAAAGATTGATACCTATGGTGGTTACGAGATAACCTCCGAGCAGAGTAAGTTGGTCCATGAGACCTTAAACGTCGACCCCCTTGCATGCTAGTGCTAGTATCATCATTTTCGTATCATGAGTAACATGTACATGCCATGCTCACTCTCACGTTGATTCTAGTAGTATCATGTTCATCAATGGTAATTAACCTATAAATGTCATGCTGTTGTTTGTCTTGATTGCTTTAGTTGTGTGAGCTTGCGAGTACATTCAAAGTACTCACCTAGCGTGTCATGCCAAATTGCAGGTGATGCCATGATTGATTGTTTATCGAGGATCCCGAGGTTGTGCTCTAGGATGCATCCCAGCCAGAGTCCCTGCGGAGTGGAGTTCATCACCGTTGTCGCTGTTCCGCTGCTAGAAGCTATTCCGCTACAAGATGTTCCGCTGCTAGCATAGAGCTACCTTAGCAGGCGTAGTGTCGCCATGCCGATGTAATTCTTTGTTATATCGGACCCTTGTACCCCGATTATTTGTATTAAAGAGCTGATTTGTTCTATGCTAAGCAGTGTCGTATTCCAGAAGACATGATCTCTAGGCTGGAATATGGGGTGTTCCGGTTCCTCTGAGCCGGGGTGCCATAGCGCTTGGTATCAGAGCAGGTCTGGCTGTAGGACGCCCTAGTCTGCGCGAGCGTTAAAAACCGATAGTATAGAGTCTAGTCGGTTTGCTGTATTTGATTGTTGCATTTGTTTGCCGCATAGCATGAATATAGACTCATTATTTTGTCGCTAACGGTTGATCTTGTGAGTGTAGGTGGCATCGTTTTTGATCCACTACCTGCACCCTCCAGCTTTGCATACTTGCTCTTTGGTGTTTGGTGTCATCTCTGTCCCAGTGGAGTGATGCCAAGGTACCTAGTGGTGTCGATCCTTGCAGGATTGATGCACAGGTATCGCACCAATATTTATTTTTTCGCTAGCCACCTATTGTTTCGGTGATAGACATGTTTCTATCCCGGATCTTGCCACCCAACTCATCGCTTTGGCAACCCTGACTGGTCTTTGTTACCAGAAAAGGGCAATGCCAGCAGACCCTTCTTTCCACCGCTATTTGACCCTATCACTCATTCCCTGGACGAGTACGGTTCCCTTCCGTACGCTTGATGATGATGTGGCCATGACATCCGTGTCTCGCTACATGATCACCAAGTCCGTCCTCATCCCTGAGCCCGTCCAGATGCAACCGGTGCTGAGCCAACGCTTGGTGTAGCTCTGTTTACACCAACCCCTCCATACGTTGATTCACTCTCGTGCGCCCCGTCATAGCATATTAGATCATAGGCATGCATACTATGGTAGATAGCAGTACAATGTGATGCTGCTTGTATGTAATCCTGATGCCTTGTGTGCTTTTGTTCAGTCATTTCTTTTGCTTCTTTCTTTGGGCCTTCGGTGTTGCCTTACTTCCCCTTGTGAAAGTTGCTCATCAACTGACACCAGACTCGAAGAATCAGTGAGGAATTCAAATATTTGGAAGCTCAGCTAAACATTATGGAATTCTTAGCCGACTGCATTATATTGGGAATATCTGGTTTGAATACAAATGATATTTTGGATTGACTATCAGCTCAAGTCTACCTCAGTGTGCAACCATTACAACCATAATGAACCAGCAGGAAGATGATTTGCGTACAAGGCGAACCGTGTATTTCGAGACAAAGCAGGAATATCAAGGGTACATATACATATGGCTTTCAGTCCATACACTATAGTGAGAAGCTTCTGGAGTAAGCAACCCAGTCTTCTTCCGCACGCACCCGGGAAGCTTACGACGCAAGATGCCGCAGTCTTCTTCAGTACGACATGTGGATAGCTTCCAGTGTAAGATACCCAGTCTTCTTCGGTAAGCCAACGCAGAAAGCTTCCGGCATAAGGCACCGAATCTTCCTCAGCAAGCAACCAGGAGGAGAAGCTTCTGAGGTACGGTACCCAGTCTTCCTCAGCACGCTACTCTCAGATAGCTTCCAACACAAGCTATCCAATCTTTGCCAGTACGATACTACAAACAGTTGACAAAATTACACAGTGAGTTGGCAGTGCAACTCAAGGGTCAAGCCCACGACAGTTTAGTCAGAAACACGAGCTAGTCAGGACACAAGTCTGCCTGGGGAATCAAATGATCAGTTACACATGCTTCCATATATATTGTGAACATGCTGCCAAGGTCATGCAAGTCACTCATACGATAAAGCAAGCACGGTGAGAATCCGACAACCACATGAATTATGTAAGAGGAAGAAAGGCAGTATACACCTCAGTGTGCTGCAAGGACTGACAAGCTATGAAGTGAGACAATTTGGATCAACCATCTTGATAGTGGATATCAAGGCCAGCTTCCTCACACCCAAGAAAGTGATATCATTAACCTTTGTCACTGTCATGTATGATTGACCACAACAGTGAGCTCTATACAAGTAACTGTGAACCTGGTATATGATCTTGATGAACCCTTGCTTACCTTTTCCTGGTAACGGCACCACGCCTATGTTCTGAGCTATTTTCGGCTGTCCAGGGTGGATGCCGACTTTATATTTCTCTTTTCAACAACTGGCCCGTGTTCTGAGCTACTTTTTGGCCATCTCGGGCAGCTGTTGAGTTTCTTTTTGTAACAGTGACCCTATGCTCTGAGCTGTTCTTCGACCGTTTTAGGGAACTGCTACATTCTTCTTATCAACACTGCCTCATGCTCTGAGCTGCTTTTCAGCCGTCGTGAGCCATGGTTGAGTTATTTCAGTAAAGTTCCAGATCTGAGTTGTAAAGACCATTCTGGTGGCTACTGATTTATTTGCCGATTTCATGCAATGGTTTGGATGATCATTGCCCTACAGTTAAAGCTCGGGAGATGATGAACTTGCCAGTTAAGCGTTGTTGCATGGTCATAAGATAAGGATAAGGATAAGGTATGCTTGCCAGAATATTGCACCTGATAGTACCTATGGTCACACGAAGAATTAAGGGTATATATGGCCAAGCTCTTTCAGCAAAAGACTCAGAAAAAGAGAACCATAATGAAGGAGGAAGACCGACAATACAGGTATGATAATTGTTGCATGAACAACATGGTATGGATACCCAAAACAGTATGATTCCGTGTCGATCACCATGGATATACACCCAAGAGGGTTATGATTCCCAGCATGGTTTTGAACCCGGGGAACATGTATCTAGTAACCTGATGCAACGATTAAATGTTTTATGTCCACCAAGGAAATTTGTTCATAACTCCATTGAATACTATCGGTACTGGATAGAAGAATGTCACGTCAATGGGGAAATTCCTCCCGGACTTATGGAAATAACATTCATGATAATAGCAGATAAGCCAGCAGACATAAAAGAATGAAAGTCAGAGCAAGGATAAACATATGAAGGACCCCAGAGCAAGGCAGTCAGTCATATGAAATTCAGAGGGAACATCAAGGAAAAGGATACCCGAGTTGGAAACGGTCTCCTTAAGTCAGAATATTCATAATTGTTCCCAGAGCAACCAAATCTCGAGGACGAGATTTTTGTAAGGGGGGTAGGTTTGTAACACCCCGATTTTTGTCCCTTTCTTTTTCTTTTGGATTTCTTCGAATTTTTATTTGGAGTTCTTTTTCCGTGGCTCTGTGGTCTTAAAACCTGGGGAGATCATCTCTTGTGCCTCTCCCAAGTGGCTTGTCACTCCCAAAGCTTTCCCAAGACCATGCCATTTCCATCTTAGCCCAACTCCAAATTCTTTTTCTGGGGAATATTCCCTTTTCTATTAAAGGAATAACCCTGTTTGCTCTAGGTTGTGAAGCAACCTATATTTTTGTCTTCCACAAAATTCCCACAAAATTCTCATAAATTATTTGGATCATATCTTCCACTAATATGTCAAAACCCATCCTTGCCTAGTTCAAAAATAATTCAGGAATATTCATTTTCCATTCTGTCCAGAATGGCACTTTGTGAAGGAAGTGCCATTTATATTTTCTTCATTGCTCTAAAACTTTCTGAGCACTCTTTCATACCAAAATAATTGCCACATGCCAAAATTCAGCTTCATTTGCCTAGTAAATCATCCTCAGCAAATTTCCAAAGTTTTTGACCAGAGAGAAGCTTTGTGAAGAAAGTACTAGCTAGGCATATCGAAATGAGTTGAAATTTTGGTAGAACATCCATATGATCAAATAATTACTCTCCACCAAATTGCATCTCCATCCAACAATCTATGTGAGCAGACCTTCAAATCTTGGTTTCTGGTCACAATTTCAGGTTGTGAAGCAACTATATTTTATATTGCTTCATAAAATCTGAAATTAATCTAGGACCTAAAGACCCCTATATAATTTGAGCATGCCAAAATTCACATTATTTTGTCAAGTCTTTTTCTCCACAAAATTCCCCCAAGTTTTTGTCCAGTAGAAAGCATTATGAAGGAAGTATCATTTTTATTCATCCAAATGGTATGAAATTTTTATGGTGCCTTCATATGCCCAAATCATCATCCTACACCAAATTTCAGCCCAATCCAATCATCCATGTGAGTGCTACTTCATGATCTAGTTTCTGGACCAGTTTTTGCATTTGTGAAGCAACTATGTTAAATCCAGGTCCAAATCATTTCATATTTCACAGGATCTTAGTCCTTCCTACCCAAAACCTTTGTGACATCCTGGTTATCTCTTATCTCATTCCATTTGACCAAACTTCATGATCTAGTTTGCTACAGCAAATTTCTGTTGATGCTATCCATTAGCACAAAGTAGCTTTCTTCGTTCTATCACATCAGATAGGTCCTACTTTGGAAGGACTACGCCGTGGACACCTTTTGCCGGTCCTGAGTGCCCTCAGAGTGCCATGCCACGCGGTGACCGCGTGCCTGGCATGCCTTGGCCGCACGCTCTGCGTCGATTTGCTTCGGCCACCTCTCTCCCTGCCGCTTCCGCGCGTCCTAGCATGTCCCAGAGCACCGCCGTAGCCACGCGTTCGCTCCCTAGCCCTGGGCCCCTCCTCCTTCACCGTCCTCGCGCCACGATAGCCCCAGCCGCGTGCATACAGTGCCCGAGTGGCCGGCCGGACTTCGCCCATACCGCATCTGCCCTCCTCTGGCGCTTCACTAGCCTCCTCTCGTCGCCATCAACCCCTCCGCGCGTGCACACGCGTACGCGGTCGCGCCGGAGCAGCGGCCACACATCCTCGGCGGTCCCCGGCCACGGCGTCGTCGCCCCGGCTATTTAAGCCGTCCCCGAGGTCTCCCGACCTCACAAACCTCCTCACCCCTCTCCTAGACTCCTCCCCGACCAGTCAAACGAGCTCGAGGAGCCCTCCCAGCCCGCCATTGCCGCCATGGCCGCCGACGGTCCTCGCTCAAATTTGAGCTGCCCCGAGCCCCACCCATCCTCATTCTGCCACCTAGGGAAACCCCAAGGCCCGGTGAGCCCCTCCACCCTCCATCTTCCCTCCTGGTGCACTGTGGCCGCGTGCTCACCGGTGCCCGAAGCCATCTTCTGCCGCGGCCGATGCCCTGCCCTCCTCCGCGCTCTCCGGCGATTGTAAGGTGGCTCAGGCGAAGCGTCTCCCTCCCCTGAGCAAGCCGGTAGGTGGCACGGCCCGAGCGGTGGCCGGAGTCGCCGAGAATCGGCGTCGGGGCTGCCGGCCTCGTCCCTGCCTCTCCAGCGTCGGGAGGAAGGAGATGACCCAGGAGGAGGAGAGAGAGAGGGTGGGTCCTACCTGTAAGCGAGCCAGCGCCCGGGCCCGCACAGTTTAAGTGAAGGCGGTTTTTAGAAAATACGTCTTCGGTTAATGAAAGCGTATTCTGCTGCTTCTTCAGACGGGAATATGTTTTCGCCGTTCGAAAGCGTATTTTCCTAAAGCCGTTTTCTGATTTCAGCAGCCGGCGCCGAAACTCTTATATTGCGGACGTTCACTCATTAAGCACAGAAATGAATAAGTTTTTATTTGATTTCTGCCTAACGAACGGCCGTATTTTCGTGACCGTAACTCCGAATCAGGTGATTCAAAAGCTCACTTTCTTTATTCGTCGAGCATGTTCTGTTGGTATCATTTCACTATGTTGTCACATACTGAAAATGACCATTTTGCCATTGCCCCCTAATCAGCTCCGCCGAGAGGGAAACGTTTCCGGCAAATTTTTCCGCGAGTGCCTCGCACCTCTCCCCGATGGTTCCTTCATCCCCAGGCAAGCCACAACAGCCACTTGCATGATGGCATTGCAGTAGCTATGGTTTCCACTTGAATATTTAAATAATTGCTTGCTCATTTAATGATTTTGTTAATACTTCAAATATGCTCGTGAATCCATGTCCATGCTCGTGCCTTGTTCATTTTCATCTAGTAAGTGATATGATTAATTGCTAATGTTGTTATGGTTCATTCTTGTAATCATTTCTGATGCTAGTGATAACGATATGCTCATATGAATAGTTAGGGTTTATTATGAAAATACTTGTTATATTCATGATCGTCATTATGCCATGCTCATTTGCATCCCGTAGACTAAATGATTTATCATTGTTGAGGTAATGATGTTAAATGGTTATGTTACCCATCCATGGTTACACTGATATCATGCTCATATGCATTGCTATTTCATTATGTTATTATGACTCAGCTCATCACCATTCAAGTTGAACCTGACATTAATCAAACTTGAACAAATGTGTTGGCTGAGTCATGGTGCCACCGAATCGAGATCACCAGTGCAACCACACTTGCCTGGATGGGGAGGCCCTAATGCAGTCTATTGTCATGCCTCTCGCCGGTGCCTCCTACTAGGAAAGGTTATGGGTACGCGCTACCCTGATCCGGTTGGCGGCCAAAGCCTTGTGTGCCCGAGTTTTACGGTACCGAGGTCCCCATTTGGGACGCTGTTTCGTTTGGCCACGACAGTGGCAACCACAGAGGTGGCGGATGTCACGAGTTGACATCGGGGCCACCCATGACATAGCCCAAAGGGTAGTTTGTCGGAGTGGCCGGGAGAGTGTCATGCAATAGATTGGTTTTGTCGGAATGTCGTTGGTCAACCAGAATGGGAGCACGAGGCCATGAGTTCCGTAGTGTGGGTACATTGTACTAACCTCTGCAGAGTGTATAATCTATCGATAGCCGCGTCCTCGGATATGGACACAGTTCATAGTAGGTCACACTATGGGTCAACAGAAATAATAATCTGGATAATTAACAACCCCGGTTCGATGAGAAAAGAAGTTGGTTGATATTTATGTGGTCACAAGATGATCACGATTGTATTCTTGATGATGGTTGATCATGAGGTGATCGTGTGATGATCACGACGGTAAGAAACATTGATACCTATGGTGGTTACGAGATAACCTCCGAGTAGAGTAAGTTGGTCCATGAGACCTTAATCGTCGACCCCCTTGCATGCTAGTGCTAGTATCATCATGTTTGTATCATGAGTATCATGTTCATCAATGGTAATTAACCTGTAAATGCCATGTTGTTGTTTGTCTTGATTGCTTTGGTTGCTGTGAGCTTGCGAGTAAATTCCAAGTACTCACCTGGCGTGTCATGCCAGATTGCAGGTGATGCCATGATTGATTGTTTGTCGAGGATCCCGAGGTTGCGCTCAAGGATGCGTCCCAGCCAGAGTCCCTGCGGAGTGGAGTTCATCACTGTTGTCGCTGTTCCGCTGCTAGAAGCTATTCCGGTACAAGATGTTCCGCTGCTAGCATAGAGCTACCTTAGCAGGCGTAGTGTCTCCATGCCGATGTAATTCTTTGTTATATCAGACCCTTGTACCCCGATTATTTGTATTAAAGAGCTGATTTGTTCAATGCTAAGCAGTGCCGTATTCCAGAAGACTTGATCTCTAGGCTGGAATACGGGGTGTTCCGGTTCCTCTGAGCCGGGGTGCCATAAAATACAAAATAAAATAAATAAATAAGAAGTGCAGCAAGGTATTTTTATGGTTTTTAATATATGATTTAGATAGACCCGGGGGCCATAGTTTTCACTAGAGGCTTTTCTCATAAAAATAGCATACGGTGGGTGAACAAATTACTGTTAGGCAATTGATAGAAAAGCAAATAATCATGATGATATCCAAGGCAATGATCATGTATATAGGCATCACTTCCGAGACAAGTAGACCGACTCCTGCCAGCATCTACTACTATTACTCCACACATCGACCACTATCCAGCATGCATCTAGTGTATTAAGTGCATAAAGAACGGAGTAATGCCTTAAGCAAGATGACATGATGTAGACAAAGTAAACTCACGCATGAATAAACCCCATATTTTTACCCTTAATAGCAATGATACATACATGTCATGTCCCTTTCTGTCACTGGGATTGAGCACCGCAAGATCGAACCCATTACAAAGCACCTCTTCTCATGGCAAGATAAATCAATCTAGTTGGCCAAACCAAATCAATAGATCGGAGAAGAAATACGAAGCTATAATAATCATGCATAAAAGAGTTCAGAGAAGACTCAAATAATATTCATGGATAATCTGATCATAAACTCACAATTCATCGGATCCCAACAAACACACCACAAAAAGTGATTACATCGGATAGAACTCCAAGAACATCGAGGAGAACATTGTATTGAAGATCAAAAAGAGAGAAGAAGCCATCCAGCTACTAACTTTGGACCCAAAGGTCTGTGGTAAACTACTCACGCATCATCGGAAGGGCAGCAAGGTTGATGTAGAACCCCTCCATGATCGATTCCCCCTCCGGCGGAGTACCGGAAAAGGCCTCCAGATGGGATCTCTCGAGAACAGAAGCTTGCGGTGGCGGAAAAAGTATTTCGTGGACTCCTCTGTTGGTTTCCTGATTTTAGAGAATTTATAGTGGTGGAATTAGGTCAAAAGGGGCAGAGGTGGGCCCATGAGGCACCAGGGCGCGCCTCCCCCCCAGGCGCGCACTGGTGGCTCGTGGCCACCTCCTGGGTCTCCTGGCCTTCTCCTGAAGCTTCCAGTACTTGTTATGTCCAGAAAAAATCTCCAAAAAGTTTCGTGGCATTTGGACTTCGTTTGGTACTCATATTCTGGAAAACCAAAAACAGGCAAAAAACAGCAACTGGCACTGGGCACTGAGTTAATAGGTTAGTCCCAAAAAATGATATATAATTACTGTAAATGTATATAAAAACATCCAAGATTGATCATATAATAGCATGGAACAATAAAAAATTATAGAGACGTTGGAGACGTATCATCGTGCACAGGTTGATGTTGCTTCCTCCTCCACCACCAAGATTCATCCCTTGGTGGATGGTGCATTAACTGTTACAAGCAAGCTTCGCAAGGAGAACTTGGATCTTAAACAGGAAGTCAGTGAGCTTAAGGAGGAAATTCAAACTCTTAAGGGAATAATCGCCAAGAAAATCTCCCCATCACCATCATCATCGAAGAAAGACACTTGAGTACACGGGTATGGGAAAACCACCCTTGGCTTGTTCCAAGCTTGGGGGAGGTGCCCCGGTATCGTATCACCATCACTTTTATCATCATTATCTATCTTAGCTCAATGTTTAGTTATTTCGTGATTTAGAATAATAAAGTTTTAGTATGATTTAGTTTTGAGTGTTTGTTTCGTGACCTATCTATCTATGTAATCGAGTGTGAGAGTTATATAATAAAGAGTAGTTTTGAGTGTGCTTGCTTTACCTTCTTGCTTAAGTCTTAGCAATGAAAAGAATAAATAGATCATATGCTAATCCCATGGGGAGTGATATCTTCACATATGAAAGAAGTATAATTGATAAAATTTGTTGGAGGTTAACAAACATAGCATTGGTCATTGATGCAATTCATGAAAATAAAATAAAGAAAGAGAGGTCTCACATAAAAAATATACTATCTTGGACATCTTTTATGATTGTGAGCCCCCATTAAATATTCTATGTTTGATCAAATAGTTGACGTTGGACAAGGAAGACACCGTAATGGGTCATGTTTGCTTATATTCACATAGAAGTTATATTTTCATGGATCCTCTAACATATGGTGCTTGCTCCTACCTTTTGCTAGCCAAAAACTCGCACTAAGTAGAGATATTACTTGTGCATCCAAAAACATTAAACCCAGTTTCTTTCCATGAGAGTCCACCATATCTAGCTATGGATTGAATAAGATCCTTCAAGTAAGTTGTCATCGGTGCATAAAGCAATAAAAATTACTCCTAAATATGTATGATCTTTTATTGTAAGGGAAAATAATCTGTGTACGAAATTGTGATGGTAAAGAAATAAAAGCGACAGACTACATAATAAAGTTTCCTATCACAAGGGGCAATATAAAGTGACGTTCCTTTACATTAAGAGCTTGCACATCCCAAAATAAAAAGCGCATGACAACCTCTGCTTCACTCTGCGAAGGGCCTATCTTTTACTTTTCAGTATTTACTTTTATGCAAGAGTCAGTAATATTCATCGCTATTCCGTTCTTATTTATTCTCACTTGGCAAGCATCATGTGGTGGGGAAAGATCCAGACACATATATCCAGTTGGATATAGGTGATCATGAGTTATTATTGTTGACATTATCCTCGAGATAAATCAGTTGGGAGGTGAAATTATAAACCCTCATCTTCCTATGTGTTTGACTGAAACTCTTATTTCATGAATATGCCTTGAGTGTAAGTAATTATGGAAGACAAAATGATAATTGAGTATGTGAACTTGCTAAACAAAGCTCTTACATAGACTCTTTCTGAAATTATGATGAACTGTAATTGTTTTGATGACTGAGATCATAGTTTGTTAGTTTTCAATGAAGTTTATGAATCATACTTTAACTTGTGAATTTATTACTTAATCATGAGAAGTTTTATGATGATATATTGCTGCTATGATAATGATCATGATGCTTTCATGTCCGTATTTTATTTTATCGACACCTCTCTCTCTAAACATGTGGTCATGATTAGCGATTTTGGTTTTCGCTTGAGAGCAAGCGTGTTCTAAGCTTGGGGCAGTTGATATGTCCATTTTGTATCATGTTTTCCTACTATTATTTATTATATTTTGGATCATTATTTCACTTTATGATGTAATCCTAATGCCTTTTCTCTCTTATTTTGCAAGTTTCACATGAAGAGGGAGATTGCTGACAGCTGAAATTCTGGACCTAAAAGGGCTACAGTAGCTATAGCTATTCTCCACAACTCCAAAAGACCTGAAAATTTACGAAGAATTATTTTGAAATATATAAAAACTTTTGGCAAAAAAATTACCAGAGGGGGGCCCACCAGGGAGCGACAAGCTCAGGGGGCACGCCCTACCCCCCTGGGTGCGCCCTATGAGCTTCTGGGCCCCCGACCAGCCCCCGGGGCCCATCTTCTCCTATAAGATCCTTTTTGCCCTATAAAAATCAGAAGAAGACTTTCGGGATGAATCGCCGCTATCTTGAGGCGGAACCTGGGCAGGAGCACTTTTGCTCTCCGACAGAGCGATTCCGCCGGGAAAACTTTCCTCCGGGAGGAGGAAATCGAAGCCATCGACATCACCAACGATCCTCTCATCGTGGGAAGACTAATCTTCATCAACATCTTCACCAGCACCATCTCATCTCAAACCCTAGTTCATCTCTTGTATCTCTTGTATTCAATCTTTGTTCCAAAACCTCAGATTGGTACCTGTGGGTTGCTAGTAGTGTTGATTACATCTTGTAGTTGATGCTAGTTGGTTTATTTGGTGGAAGATTATATGTTCAAATCTAATATTCAATACCCCTCTGATCTTGAACATGAATATGCTTTGTGAGTAGTTACTTTTGTTCTTGTGGACATAGGAGAAGTCTTGTTATAAGTAATCATGTGAAGTTGGTATTTCTTCGATATTTTGATGATGTGTATATTGTATTTCTTCTAGTGGTGCCATGTGAACGTCGACTACATGACACTTCACCATATTTGGGCCTAGGAGAATGCTTTGGGGAGTAATAAGTAGATGATGAGTTGCGAGAGAGTGACATAAGCTTAAACCCTAATTTATGCGTTATTCCGTACACTACTAGAAAAAAGGCTGTTAGTGGCGCACCCCATATGGCTATTAATGGCGCACCATGGGTGCGCCACTATTACCACGCCACTAGTAATGGTTAGTAATGGCACACCTCTGGTGCGCCATTACTAATCCAAATAGCAGTGGCGCACCCCCGGTGCGCCATTACTATCCCTTAGGGTGCGCCACTGTTATTTCTGTGAGGTGCGCCATTACTATGCCTTAGGGTGCGCCACTATTATTCCTGTGAGGTGCGCCATTAGTAGGAATGTAGGTGCGCCACTGGTAATTTTTTTAAATCTAGATCTGGATCTAAATCTGGCACCATTTTTTGCATTTTTTTTCTTTTTTTTCCAATAATTTTCGTTCTCGGGGCGGGCTGCTGTGGAGGGGTTCGGGGCGGCTCTCCCATGGCCGTGGCTCGGGGCGGCTCTGCAGGGCGACGACGAGGCACGTGCGATAGAGGAAGCTTCCGGGCGGCGGCCATGTCCATGAGGAAAGAGAGAAGGGGAAGGAGAAGGGAGGAGGAAGGGGAAGGGGAAGGGAGGAAGAAGGGGAAGGGGAAGGGGAGGCGCGACGGCCTTCTGCTGCTTCCATTGCGGCGGCCATGTCCATGAGGAAAGAGAGAAGGGGAAGGAGAAGGGAGGAGGAAGGGGAAGGGGGAAGAAGGGGAAGGGGAAGGGGAAGGGAGGAAGAAGGGGAAGGGGAGGCGCGACGGCCTTTTGCTGCTCGCTGCTGCAGGGGGTGGCTTCCATTGCGGCGACGCCCGTGGCTGGCGTGCCGGAGGAGGATCTGGGGAGGAGGAGGAAGCGCGCAGACGTGGGTGGGTGGGTGGGGGAAGGAGGAGAAGGGGATAAGGCCGGGCCGGGTTAATATAAGCTGTGGCATTTCAACTAGTAATGGCGCACCATGGGTGGTGCGCCATTACTAGTGCCCAGACTTAGTAATGGCGCACCAAACCTAGGTGCGCCATTACTAAGTTTGAAATTTTTTGAATTTTCTCCAGATCTTAAAAGCATCGTAACTTTTTTTCTGTTAGGTTTTTGAGGATTCTAAAAAATCGATAAAAATTCGGATGTAACTTTTCGAGTAGTATCTTTTTCATATAAAAAACTTTTTCATCGGAGGTCGTATGCAAAAGTTACGGCCATTTTACCGAAACACGACGGTTTTTTTTTTGCAAAAAAATTCAAAATTCATGTTTGTTAATTTTCGTAACAACTAGAACACATAACACATGGGCATCTATTTTTTTGAATCTTTTATCATTTTCTTTTATTTTTTTTAAACCGAAAAGGCGATCCACGGGGGGGGGGGGGGGGGGGGGTGTTTGTGTGTGTGTGGTGGGGTGTGGTGTGTCTGTGTGTGTGAGCAATAGTAATGGCGCACCCTCCCTGGTGCGCCATTGCTAACCTTAGCAATGGCGCACCAGGGAGGGTGCGCCATTACTATTGCTCACACTATGTCTGGTGGGGGTGGGGGCCTGCGTGTGTGTGAGCAATAGTAATGGCGCACCCTCCCTGGTGCGCCATTGCTAAGGTTAGCAATGGCGCACCAGGGAGGGTGCGCCATTACTATTGCTCACACACACGCAGGCCCCACCCCCACCAGACATAGCAATGGCGCACCACACCTAAGTGCGCCATTACTATGCTACATAGTAATGGCGCACATAGGTGTGGTGCGCCATTGCTATGTCTGGTGGGGTGGGGGGATGGACAAAAAAAATAGCAATGGCGCACTGCTCAGGTGGTGCGCCACTACTAAAAAAATAACAATGGTGCACCTGTTTCTGGTGCGCCATTGCTATATAGCAGTGGCGCACCACCACCATGATGCGCCACTAATAGGGATATTGGCTATAGCCATTTTTCTAGTAGTGGTAAGGGGCTAATTTGGACCCATATGTTTCGTGCTATGGTTAGATTTATCTTAATTCTTCTTTCGTAGTTGCGGATGCTTGCGAGAGGGGGTAATCATAAGAGGGTTGCTTGTTCAAGTAAGAACAACACCCTAACTGTCGGTACGAAAACCGGCAGATCTCGGGTAGGGAATCCGAACTGTGGGTCTAGGAATCAGTGGGTAACAGGGAACGTAGAGACGGCAATTTACCCAGGTTCGGGCCCTCTCGAAGAGGTAATACCCTACGTCCTGCTAGATTATATTGATGTGATTGTATGAAGGTTACAGAGTTGATCTACCTCGAGATCAGATGGGCTAAACCCTAGGCAATGGATATGATGATCCTCTACGGACTAAACCCTCTGGTTTATATAGACACCAGAGGGTCCTAGGGTTACATACGGTCGGTTACCATCAGGGGATAAACATGCCGGCCATGCCAATTATTCCTTGGAGGAGACGCCAAGTCTTCGGAGGTTTCCTTCTGATACACGGGGTCGCCCACAATCCGGCCTTCCATCGATGAGTAGAGAGCGGCCCACCAGCCCGGCCTACGAGAGATAGGACGGCAGCACGAGTACCCCCTAGTCCGGGACACCCTCAGTAGCCCCCGAACTAGCCTCCAATGCCGAGGTTGAAAGTCTTCGGCAGCTTCATGCTTCAATGGTCTTCGGCTTGGGTGGCGAGTTCCTCCCTTTACCTGTATTTGGTTTAACAATAGTTCGGCACCAGAAGCTCGGTTGCCGAAGAATCCTCCGATTGGCGAGGCCCCGTGGGGCCCGGCATACCGCTTTTCTTCGCTCAGAATCAAATGACGACCCTCGATTTCTGCGCACCCACGGAATGCGAGTGGCCCGATGGTTTTTACAAAAATGCCCCTCTTTCGGGGGGAGTCAATGCCCTTTTAATAGGCCAAGGGCGCGGAGGTTGACGCACCCCACCCCCTGCCATTCTTCCTCATGTCCTCGCGAGGTCGCGAACAGCAAACAATGGCGAGCGTCCCAGGCTCTTCCTCACGCCCTCACGGCCCCCGTCAAGGTGATTGGGCAAGCTGCTCCGTATACCTCATGTGTTTACGCAGGCTCGAGACGCAGGGATATCTCCCTGCTTCAGATCTCACATCCACTCGTCCCGGATTAACTTCCGCAGACGGGGAGGCCCTCGCAGAGAACTTTCCTTCCCCCCCCTCCATGGGGAGGAAAGGGTGTGCTTCGTGCCCTTCCTCTTGCGAGGGATGGGTTTCCCCATTCATCCTTTCTTGAGGGGTCTACTAGAGTTTTACGGGATTCAACTCCACCACCTTACCCCAGGATCGATTCTTCATATATCGAGCTTCGTCGCTCTCTGCGAGATGTTCCTGGGATGCGAGGCCCACTTCGTGTTGTGGAGGAAGTTCTTCTGCCTCGTCCCCCGTACCCGAGGAGGGACAATCTATGAGGTCGGCGGGGCCGAAGTATGGCGTATCACCTGAACCGGATACCCCGTAGGGACTCTGAAGAAAGATGCCAAAGAGTGGACTTCGGAATGGTTTTATATCGAAGACGTCCCCCTATTTGATCCAGCCCGGAGGGGGCTGCCCGAGTTCTCATTGGTCCCTCCGAAGAAGCGGTTCAACTGGCGCCCGAAGAGTCCTTCTCAAGAGGAAAGCGCCGAAGTAACTCGGCTGGCCTCTCAAGTGAGGTGGCTGGCCCACAATGGGCTAACCGTTAGTGACGTGATGGCCGCAGCCATTGCTCGGTGCGTCCAACCTCTCCAACAGAGAATGCACCAGCTTTGGTGCTACAACGGGGAAGATGATGCAACCCAGTACACACGGATGGGACCTGCCGGCCAGGCGGCGATGGCAGCCATACTGACCGATCTCTTCTAGGGAGAAGAGCAGGAATTTGCTCGGTTGAGGCCCAAGGAAGGCTTCTCGAGCTACAAACCCATTGAAATGGTGAGTCCGGCCACATTTTATAGTTCGGAAAGCACCCCAAATTTTTCTTAACCAGATTCCTATCCTGTCTGACACAGAACTAGAGGCGATGGATCAAGACAGTGAGCTGCCCTGCTCCTCAACCGAAGAATTACTCTCGTGACTATGATCCTGGGTTCCATGATGACCTTGAAACATCGATTAATTTCGAGGAGGGGCTCTTCTACCAGGAGAGCCTCGATGGTTCTAAGGTGGCCCTTTTGGCCGATCATCCCGGGGCGCTTCCCTCCTCCGCTGTAAGTGGCCAACGGGCTTTCTCTCGAAAGAAACACTCAGCCGCTGCTGCCCCGAATACACTGACACCTACTCCCAAGGGCCGTCGCATGACGCGTCGAACAGCGGCAAGAGCGGTACCAGCGGCCCCAGCGACGAGTAGTCGTGGGGTGACCAGACGTGCGGCCCCAACGGGAGCTACATCACCTGCGCCCCGCCCGAAGAGGTAATGCATCCGCCGTACCGTCATAGCCTCTATCTTCGACATCCACCGAACATGCCAATAATTTTCTCCACCGTGTCCTATAGACGATATGTGGAACCGCCCTCGGCTGGGGATGTTAAAGAGGCGCCGAGGAGTGACTCAAACCCGAGGTCGCCAGCTGTAGCCGGAGTTACTCCGGGGGTCCCCGCCGAGGACAAACATCCCGAGGACTCAGGTGGCGTCTCGATCATGAACTCCAAGGTTGAAAGCGTGATGAATCATCGGTGGCGTAAGGCATCACTTCGGCACTCCGTGTTTTCTGATCAGGAGTTTAATGCCCTTAGCTCGGTAGACGCGTACCTCGGCGCTGCCCGAACGGGACTTGAAGGGGTCGTGAAGCTCATGTCTACTAATATGCAGGTATGGTATTAGTTTTGACAACTTGTATCTAACCCAGTAGCCCCCGAGCCTTAATTTGGGCGGGACAGCCAAGTTAAGGGTCTGACATTTATAATGTCCTGCTATTGTGCAGACTGTTCGGGAGCAAAACAAAAAGCTGTCTGAGGACCTCAAACAGGCGCGAACCGAGTTGGAGTTTGTGAAAGCCGCGCTAGAGGGTGTGAAGAAATTCACCAGAGAGGCACATGGTAAGTGCCGGGCTTAAAGTTGTTTATGAAAAATTTGATGGAACACCTCTGCTAATGAAAGATGATTCCATAGCAACCGAGTCGATAATTCAGCTGCAGAAGGATCTAGATATTGCCAGGGAAGCTCAAAGGTATGCGGAGTCACAGCAAGAGGCTGGCTACCCGGTGCTTTCCCGAAGTTATGAGGAGAGGGATACGCTTAAGGCGGAAGGCGGAAAGCGAACAACAGGCTCAAGAAATCAAAAGTTTGAGAGCTCAACTAACCCTATCCCAAGAGGAGAACCAGAGACTGAAAGCGGGCATGTTTGGTAAGTGCAACTGATTTTTCTGTTCATAAACTACACGTATTAGGCAGCAATATGAACAATGCCACATCTCGTTGTAGTTCTTCTGACCGGACGTCCCAAAGAGGAGGCCGGCTCATTCGGGCGGGACCTCCTGAAGGAGCTATCCACCGTACATGAGCGGGCCCGGAAAGCCATGAAGAGCATGTTCAAAGCACTATGGCCTGGCGAAGTGGCTCCGGAAGGGATGCCCGAGCTCACGAATTGTTTCTAAGGAGCTCGGCGCCGCTTGGAGCTATGGAAGATGTCATCTTGTCGTGAGGGAGCACGGGAGGCTTGGGCGATGATCAAGACCCGTTTCACCAAGCTGGAGCCGGAGCATTTAGCCAGGATTGGGCCGGTAGGGCCATATGGGCAGGAAGTGCCCGTGCATCTAGTATATGACCAGGTTATGCCCGCAGCTCGGCTGTCCCAAGCAGATTGTGCTCTGGAGACCATAATAGATGGTCTTGATCAAGATTAATAGTTTGATTCTATGTATCTATGTACTTTACATCAAATAGTCTCCGAACCGTGCAAAACGTTGTCTTAACCAGCCATCGGCTTCCGCCGCCTCGACCAGGAGCCGAGGAGTGTTTCCTACTATGTGATCTGAAAACATCGGAAAATACTTCGGAGAACTAGGCAATCCGGCCATTTGGTGCAAACAGACAAAAACGTGCTCGGGGAGTTACGTTATATTACTGTTTAACGTAAGAAACATCTTCCGATGAAAATAGTTCCTCGATGGGTCCCTTTCATCGGGTTACCACGTTAACCGTGGATAGATAACCGAATACCCGAAGTTGACGGGGATGGTTACTTCGGGAAAATACCCCGGAAACTTGGTGATAGTTACCAATTATTTTCACTTCCCCCGTGGCCAACCAACTTGTGTTCTTAAGAACACTAGCTTTTGGCTTCACCCGTCTAAGGTACGTACCCGGGAAATCCGGACGTAACAATCACAGAGGTGCTCCCTTTACTCCCTAGCCGAATAATCCGGGACGTAGGGGGTAAATACAGGAGCGAGGCAACCCAGCTTGGCTAAATCTTAAGTCAAATTGATGCCTATAGTGGCTTTAAAACGATGCAGGAATGTTGCAAACTCGTAAAATACGGATGGTTGCATAAATAAAATATGATTGGCTCCGTAAAAGAAGCCCCCAGGTGGCAGCGTGTGGTACATTCCAAGATGTTTGTCGAAGAAAAAACTTAACGTAGTTCGGCATATCCGAACACAACCCGGGAGAGACTATTGACTAGAAAAATATAGATCCTAGAGGGATAACCCGAACAAGGTAAGGCCGCAGAGTTAGCCGTAGAAACGTCGTAGCCGAGCGGCGTTCCATGGGTTTGGTTCGAGGCGGTCGTCCTTTGGGTCGCGGAGACAATATGCTCCGCCCGCGAGTACTTGATCGATTATGAAGGGCCCCTCCCATTTGGGCGACAGCTTATGCTTCTGCTTCTCCGGGAGGCGCATGACTAGATCGTCGACGCTGTAGGCCTTCGCCCGTACTTCCTTGCTCTGATAACGTCTGGCCTGCTGCTGATAAAAAGCAGAACGAGCCCGAGCTATGTCGCGTTCGCCCTCCAGGGCGTCCAGGTCATCTTGCTGATCCTGCTCGGCCTCGTTCTCTTCATATATACGCACCGGCGGGGCATCGTGAATAAGGTCGCTGGGGAGGACGGCTTCTGCCCCATACACCATGAAGAACGGTGTGTAGCCCGTGGATCGATTAGGAGTGGTGCGTAGGCCCCATAATACAGAGTCAAGCTCCTCGACCCAATGGCAGTCGGATTCTTTTAAAGATCGGACCAAATGGGGCATGATGCCGCTCAAGATCAGTCCATTAGCTCTCTTGACCTGTCCATTAGACTGTGGGTGATACACCGATGCATAGTCGAGCTTAATGCCTAAATTAGCGCACCAGTCTTTGACTTCCTGGGCGGTAAAATTGGATCCGTTGTCCCTTATTATGCTATGGGGAACACCATAACGGTGTACGACGTCGGATATAAAATCGATGACCGGCTTAGATTTGGCTGAAGTTACCGGTTTTGCCTCAATCCATTTGGTAAATTTGTCTACCATGATGAGTAGATATTTCTTTTTCTTGGTCCCCCCTTTAAGTGGGCCGACCATGTCCAGCCCCCAGACCGCAAAAGGCCAAGTAATCAGAATCGTCCGAAGGGCCGTGGGGGGCATATGGCTCTGATTTGCGAAGAGCTGGCATCCAACGCAATGTTGGACCAATGTTTGGGCGTCTGTTCGGGCAGTGGGCCAGAAGAACCCTGCTCGGAAAGCCTTGCTAACCAAGGCCCGTGCTGCCGCGTGGTGACCGCCCGTGCCAGCGTGAATCTCGGCCAGGAGCTGCCTTCCCTCCTCTTCGGATATACATCTTTGGAGGACGCCAGTAGTGTTTTTCTTATCTAGTTCTCCCTCATGGACTTTATAGGCTTTAGATCGTCAAATGATATGCCTTGCCTCAGTCTGGTCAGCCGGTAGTTCTTGGCGGAGGAGGTAAGCGAGGAAGGGCTTGGTCCATGGCGCGATCACCGCCATGACTTCGTGAGCCGAAGATGTCATTTCAATTGCCGAGCACCCGATAATTCCTTCGTCTGGTTCGATAGGCGGAGGGATGAGCTCTCCTGAGGTATTGGATTCCGAGCCCTGGGCATCCTCCTGCCACACCACGGACGGCTTGAAGAGTCGTTCTAAAAAGGTGTTCTCAGGGACACGGTCGCGCTTGGCGCCCATTTGAGCAAGGATATCGGCAGCTTGATTGCTGTCTCTAGGTATATGGTGAAACTCCAGTCCTTCAAAACGGGCGGAGATTTTTAGGACGGCGTTGCGGTATGCTGTCATTTTCGGGTCTTTTGCGTTGAATTCGCCCATTGACACCGCAATCCGAAGTCCATGTAGCGGAGCCTCGTATTCGGCTGCGTTATTGTAGTCGGTGTACATGATCTGGAGTATGTACCGAATATTGTCGCCAGTGGGGGATGTGAGGACCACTCCAACCCCCAGCCCGGCGAGCATTTTGGAGCCGTTGAAGTACATCGTCCAATGCGAGTATGTATTGTACTCCCTAGGGAGTTTGGCTTCCGTCCATTCCGCAATGAAATCAGCCAAAACCTGAGATTTAATAGCTCAGCGTGGCCGATATATGATTTCGAAGGGGAGGAGTTCTATAGCCCATTTGGCTATGCGTCCGGTGGCATCTTGATTGTTGATTATGTCATTCAGTGGTACTTCAGATGCCACCGTAACCGAGCACTCCTGGAAGTAATGGCGGAGCTTTCGGGATGCCATGAAAACTGCATAGGTGATCTTCTGATAATGCGGGTACCTCGTTTTACACGGGGTGAGCACTTCAGATACGTAGTACACATCTTTCTGCACCTGGAGCTTGTGACCGTCTGCCTCTCGTTCGACGACGACAACCGCGCTGACCACCTGATTCGTGGCCGAGATATATAGCAGCATTGGCTCGCCCGGGCTGGGTGCTGTCAAGATCGGGTTGCTGGCCAGTAGAGTTTTTATTTCTTCGAGTGCTGCCACCGCTTCACTGGTCCATTCGAAGTTCTTCGCCCGTTTGAGCAATTTATATAGCGGTAAGGCCTTTTCTCCAAGGCGTGAGATGAAGCGGTTCAGGTCTACAATAGTGTCGTCAAGTTTCTGGACGTGTTTCAGCTCAGTGGGGATAGCCAGCTCGGACAGTGCCCGTATTTTCGCTGGGTTGGCTTCTATTCCTCTATGGGAAACGATGAATCTGAGCAGCTTACCGGCCGGCACTCCGAAGACACACTTTTCCGGATTGAGCCGTATATCGAAAGTCTGAAGACTATCAAGGGTTTGCCGGAGATCGTCCACCAGCTGGCTGACGTGCTTGGTTTTGATAACCACGTCGTCCACATATGCTTCGACTGTTTTGCCGATTTGTTTTTCCAAACATGTTTGAACCATGCGCTGGTATGTAGCCCCTGCGTTCTTTAATCCGAAGGGCATTGTGTTGAAACAGAATGGTCCATAAGGAGTGATGAATGCAGTGGCCTCTTGGTCGGACTCCTTCATTTTAATTTGATGGTATCCGGAGTAAGCGTCGAGGAAACACAGTGAGTCATGCCCGGCAGTGGCGTCTATGATCTGGTCTATGCAGGGCAAGGGGAAAGGATCCTTGGGGCAGGCCTTGTTTAAATCCTTGAAATCGACACACAACCGCCAGGACTTATCCTTCTTTGGTACCATGACCAGATTGGCCAACCACTAAGGATGTTGGATGTCCCCGATGAATCCGGCTTCGAGCAACTTTGCCAGTTCCTCGCCCATAGCCTGACGCTTGGGTTCGGAAAACCGATGCAGAGTCTGTTTGTCTGGCGTGAAACCCTTAATGATGTTCAAGCTATGCTCGGCAAATCTACGCGGGATCCCTGGCATGTCTGACGGGTGCCAGGTGAAGATATCCCAGTTTTCACGCAAAAATTTACGCAGCTCTTCATCGACCGCGGGGTCCAGCTGAGCTCCAATGGACGCCGTCTTGTTGGGATCTGTTGGGTGCACTTGGAATTTGACGATTTCATCCGCTGGTTTCAAGGACGTGGATTTGGGCCTTTTGTCGAGGATTACGTCGTCCTTATCCACCGTTGAGCGGAGCGCGGTCAGTTCTTCAGCTGCAAGGGCTTCGGACAACGCTTCGAGGGCGAGGGATGCTGTTTTGTTCTCGGCCTGAAGAGCTCTCTCTGGATCACTTATTATTGTGATCACGCCATTTGGCCCTGGCATTTTAAGCTTCATGTACCCGTAATGTGGGACGGCATGGAACCGTGCGAAGGCATCGCGCCCTAATAAGGCATGGTAGCCACTGCGGAAGGGCACGATGTGGAAAAGCAGTTCTTCGGATCGGTAGTTCTCAGGAGTTCCGAAGACCACATCAGGAGCCACTCGGCCACTAGAACGCGCCTCCTTTCCGGGGTTGATCCCTCGAAAGGTGGTGTGACTTTGCTCGATGCGGGATCTGACAAACTGCATTTTGTCCAAGGTGTCCTCGTAAATGAGGTTTAGCCCACTCCCGCCATCCATTAACACCTTTTGGAGTCGGAATCCATCCACTATGGGATCAAGGACAAGGGCGGCAGCAGCTCGAGTAGGTCGGGACCTCGGCTGGTCTTGTTCACTGAAAGTGATGGGTGTGTCTGTCCATGAGTCTGTCTCTGCCACATGGTGAATTTGAGCGAGCTCTCGAAGGGCTCTCATCCTCTGATTCTTCAAGGAATACGTCTCGTAGATTGTTAAGATCTCGGTGTCATCATCAAAGGGCGTTGCTGGACTTTTATTTGAGTACGGGCCTCCGAGGATGACTTCGCCGCTCTTGGCGACTTGCCTGACCACCCAGCAAGCTCGAAGGCTGTGGGTTGGGTTTGTGTTGAGGAGGACGGAGTGTATGGGGCATGGTTTATCCAGCAGTTCGTCAAGGACCGTTCTGGATCTTGTCAGGGGTTTCATCCTTTTCGCGGATGGCTCGTATTGGGGTGTCCGGCGAGGGTGTGTGCGTTTTACCCGAGCTCAGTTTGGTTCCTCTGTACGGATTGACTCCGTTTGCTCGAGCTGAGCCTGCCAAGCATACTCCATGGCGCAGTATTTGGACACCAAATCCGATAAATCAGAGAAATTTTGGATGTGGCGGCGGGTGAGGGCGTTTAAGACGCTCTCGTCTCGGCAGTTCTGTCGGAAGATCTCCAAAATGTCCTTGTTGCAGCCGTCCGTCATCTTGTTTTTGACGATAAGGAATCTGACCCAGAAGTGCCGAAATGTCTCTCCGGGCTGCTGCTTTACGTACATTAGGTCCCATATGTTGGGCCATCCTGAGTTATCTGGACAGTACTCAATGTGGGGGGTGGGTGGGATAAAAAATTTGATCCCAGCGGTGTGTGAGTCCGGAGTTTTGGCGGCCGCATCCTGGATTGACATGGAATCCAATGCGCCAAGCTCTGGATAGTTGGCCGCGCGCGGGTGTGTGGATCCGGAATTGCGTGCTGAACCAGACTTCGGCTCTAAACCCTCTCCAGAGCGGAGTTCGGCTGCCGAGCTAGAGGATGAAGCCTGCTGGTCAGAAACTTGCACCTCATGCGCTTTCGGTTCTGGGGGAAGGGGTGAGCCCTCCGTGGGGCCTTCGATAGTGGCGACCAAGTGAGTGGTGGCAGGGGCGTGAATTTCCCTGTCGTCGGTTTTAAGCCCAATCTGATTGTAGACTGAGGACTGGCCATCGGTGATTCCCAGGGCCTGGATCCGATGTAGTATCCCGTTTAATAACGAGAGATCCGTCGGCTCCAAGTTCTGGCAGTTTGCGGGGTCAACGCGCAGTATGGTCGTGACGGGGGTGTCTGAATTCGCCCCGTAGTCATGTTTGGCCGAGGCTGATCTTCGGCAGCCAAGCGCGGAGATTAGGTCCGGGCTCAAGGCTGGATCCGTAGTGGCGGCCATCTCGGTAGTGGGGTTGGCCGTACTCGAAGTCGGTGCTTCAGGATTTGTGGGTCTTCAGGCGAGGCTGAGGACCCCGTGAGGATAAGATGACCAGGCCAAGGTGAAGTTGTCGACCAGGCCAAGGTGACCTACCGGATCGGCGTGTAGCATGACGCTGCCGAACGCGTAGAGCTGGCCGGGAACGAAAGTGTCCCTGCAGCTAGCGCTGTTGCTGATGACTAGGCGAGCCATTGATCCTTGTTGACCCACGGCGGAACTCTCAATGAAAGCACCAATGTCGGTACCAAAACCGGCAGATCTCGGGTAGGGGATCCGAACTGTGGGTCTAGGAATTAGTGGGTAACAGGGAACGTAGAGACGGCGATTTACCCAGGTTCGGGCCCTCTTGAAGAGGTAATACCCTACGTCCTGCTAGATTATATTGATGTGATTGTATGAAGGTTACATAGTTGATCTACCTCGAGATCGGATGGGCTAAACCCTCGGCAATGGATATGATGATCCTCTATGGACTAAACCCTCTGGTTTATATAGACACCAGCGGGTCCTAGGGTTACATACGGTCGGTTACCATCAGGGGATAAACATGCCGGCCACGCCAATTATTCCCTGGAGGAGACGCCAAGTCTTCGGAGGTTTCCTTCTGATACACGAGGTCGCCCACAATCCGGCCTTCCATCGATGAGTAGAGAGCGGCCCACCAGCCCAGCCTACGAGAGATAGGCCGGCAGCCCGAGTACCCCCTAGTCCGGGACACCCTCACCACCGACACGCGCTACTGCTATAGAGCTTAGCAGTAGCGCTATTAGCAATACCGGGCTACTGCTATGCGTAGCAGCCACCTTTTCCCCACCCTCCCCCTCCCCCTCCCCCTCCCCCTTTCCCCTCTCCCTCCTCTATCTCCCTCACTTAGTTCTTACTTCTCCTATCTCTCTTCTCTCCCCATTAATGCCCCCATCCACCATCTCCTCCATTAATGACCTCTCTTTCTCTCTAGCTTCTTCCTCATCACTTTATTTGTCTCTCGCTCCTTCCCTTCCCCCACTCCTACCTTTGTCTCACTAGCTAGCTCTCCCTCCGTCTCCACTAGTTAGTTAGAGCATCTCCTTCCAACTAGATCTACCCAGTTTAGAAGTAAGCCATGCATCTTGGTACACTACTTTTGATCCCTAGATAGCGGCACCGGCCATCTATAGCTACCGTGTGCTCGATCCCTCTCTCGGGATGATAGGTGAGTAAAAAGTTGTGCTTTGCAAAAATGGAAATATGTGTGTTTGCGCTATGATGGTGGGAATGTACGTGTGGCATGCATGAGTTGCCGCCTATGTGTATTTGTTGGATCGTTCTTGACATGTGTTGCTTATGTTTTGCCGAAATGTTGATTTATTTCTGTTTCGGCGAATTTCGGGCAAACTCTATATGTCCTATTTTTAGGGAATGTCATGCCAAATTTTTGTATGACTTTGATGTATGCATATGCATGCATGGCAATCATGAAGGTCAGTGGAAGGGTGGTGGAAAGATGGTTGCGATTCGCGGTGCATGACATGTATTCAAATAACCGGACTGGGATTTTATGTCCGTGTAGAAGATGCAAACTAATCATCATCTTGGACCCCTTTGACCGTGGGAGTTTGAAGGCGCACCTGCTCATGCATGGTTTCATGCATGCCTATACTTGGTGGACAATTGAAAATGATGATGAGGATGTCCACATGGCAGGCAATAATGACATGGAGCTAGACGAAGAGATGACTGACGATGGACCCGAAGAGGAGGGCGCGGGACATGGCGGTGGAGATGAGGCCGGACACGGCGGGGAAGAGGCCGTACACGGCGGAGAAGAGGCCGGACACGGCGGAGAAGAGGCGGACATGCCGCAGTCTTCGACGCGACTAAGTTCAGTCGTGCAGGACCCTCATGTTCGAGACCTGCTTCGCAAGAATATGAGTAGCGACAGAGCTGTTTCTAGAGAGGAGGCCAAGCTGGTGCAACTGGAGGTAGACTCGAAGACTCCATTGTATGACGGTTGCAATCCCGAGGTGACCCGCTTGAGTTTCACGCTCGAACTTCTAAAGACGAAGGCCAAAAACAAATGGACAGATGCAAGCCTCGATGAGCATTTGAAGTATCTACATAATAAAGTTCTTCCCGCGGGGAACCTATGTCCTACTAGTGTCGATGAGGCCAAGAAGATCGTGTGCCCTCTTGATCTGCCCCACATTAGATACCATGCATGCATCAACGATTGCATCATTTATCGGAAGGAGCACACGGAAAAAACCAGCTGTCCGGTGTGCAATGCTTCTCGATACAAGAAGGCCGGGAAGAAATCTCCTCGGAAAGTTCTTTGGTACTTACCGATCACTCCCCGTCTGTAGCGTTATTTCGTAGATCCTAAGGAAGCAAAGCTCATGCGCTGGCATGCGGAGAGGGTGTAGCCCGACGACGGAGATGATCCAAAGCTGAGACACCTCGCGGATGCTAGCCAGTGGCGAGCATTCAACGCCGAATATGGATATTTCATAGATGATGCAAGGAACATCACGCTTGGCACGAATACCGATGGAATGAATCCGTTTGGCAACCAGAACACCAACCATAGCACATGGCCCGTGTTTGTATGGATGTACAACCTCTCCCCTTGGTTGTGCAGGAAGTCAAAGTACATACACATGAGCATGCTGATTCAAGGGCCAAAACAACCGGGAAATAATATTAATCTGTATCTGGGGCTACTGAAAGAGGAGTTAGACACGTTTTGGAAAACACCGTCCAAGACATGGGACGCCAGCAAAGGCGACTATTTCTATATGAGAACCGCGCTGATAACGACGGTGCACGACTATCTCGGTTACGGATATGTCGCAGGCCAGGTGTGCCACGGATATTGCGGATGCACCCGGTGCATGGATGATACAACATCTCAGCAGCTAACGAAAGATGGAGGGTCTGGGAAAATCATGTACATGGGGCATTGAAGATGGCTCGAGAAGGATGACCCGTGGAGAAACCGTGGAGATCTATTCAATGGTGAGTTTGAGCATTGAGGACCTCCACATAAGAGGAGCGGCGCCGAAATCGATGAGCTGTTGAAAAACTGGGAATAGTGCCCCGCGCCGAGAAAGATGAAAAAGGCGCCGGAGCCGCTGCTGAAGGTATGGAAGACGAGGTATGTTTTCTGGGACTTGGAGTACTGACCCAAACTCGACACGCCTCATTGCCTTGATCAAATGCATATCACGAAGAATGTCCTTGAGAGCTTGCTTGCAACAGTGATGAACATGCCGGATAAGACCAAGGATGGGCCGAAGGCAAGAAGAGACTTGGAAGATTTGAACATCAGGGCAGATCTCCACATGCCGCCCCGTAAAAAGTCGGAGGAGACGGAGACGGAGACGGAGGCGGGGGAGAGGGGCAAAAAAGTCAACAAGAAGGAAGAGAATTATTGCCCCCCTTCTTGCTTCACCTTAAGTCCGAAGGAGATTGATCAATTCTTCAAGTGCCTTACCGGAATCAAAGTTAGTTCCGGCTACTGTGGGAAGATAAGCAGATTTCTAGACACCATGAAGAAAAGGTTCAGCGGGATGAAGTCTCATGACTGTCACGTGATGATGACGCAGATCCTTCCAGTTGCCCTTAGAGGGATAATGGACAAGCACGTCCGTGAGACGCTTACTGGTCTTTGCAACTTTTTCGACATTGTCTCTCGAAAGTCGATCAGTGTGAAGCAGCTCCGAAGGCTACAGGAAGAGATCAATGCCATACTAAATGAGCTTGAGATTTACATCCCGCCCGTGTTCGTTGACGTCATGGTACATCTGTGTGTCCACATTGTGGACGACATCATCGACCTCGGGCCGTCATTCCTTCATAGCATGATGCCATTCGAGAGGATGAATGGGGTCATCAAAGGATTCGTTCGTAACATGTCCCGTCCGGTTGGAAGCATCGTGCAGGGCTATCTGACCCAAGAGTGCATCTCCTTCTGCGAGAATTATCTAGGTGGCGAAAACCCTGTTGTTGGTTTGCCCGTCAACAAGCACCTTGGGAGGCTCGGAGAAGAAGGTCACACGAACGGCCGGAGGAAATTGCATGTGGACCACTCGGGTCGACGCAACGACTTGGACATAGCAAACTTAGTAGTGCTATAGCACCTAGACGTGGTAGATCCTTTCGTGGCACTGCACAAAGAAACCATCGCAAAGAAGTACCGTCACAAGGGGCTAAACAAGACGGATGCCGAAGTTACTAGAGAGCACAACTCCACTTTCTTGTGTTGGTTCAAAGAGCATGTTCTTGCTAATCCCCTGGAAGAGGGCAGTGCGGACGGATTGCGCATACACGCCTTAGCACATGGCCCCGCAGCCAACCTCGCGACATATCAGACATACGATATCAACGGATACACGTTCTACACGGAGGCCAGAGACATAGAGAGTGATTACCAGAACTCAGGGGTGACGATGGAATGCATGACCGGCGACAACGGTGCAACTGAAAGATTCTACGAAAGGGTCGAAGAGATCTGGAAGCTTGACTATGCTGGACTGCACAGTGCGACGATGTTCCGTGTCAGATGGGCTTAGGCCGTCGAAAGAGAAAACCGGTATTTCACTACCATATCTATACCTGACGCGAAGAGCGCAGCTACCGTGAACGTCATCGCCAAAACTGAGCCATGAGTACACGCTAAGCACGTGACACAATGCTTCTTCATAACCGACCCGAGAAATCCTAGCCGTGTTGTCGTGAGGAGAGGCAAAAGGAGCATCGTCGGAATGGATGGAGTCGCTAATGAGGAAGACTACGACCAGTACGGCGACCCGATGAGGGAAGATGACGATGACGATGAAGCATATGTCAAAAGAAGAAGCAAGACTACATTACCGTATAAAAATCGTACTCCATGGAAAAGGAAAAGTCACAACGAGGGGCTCAATTATTCGGCAGCGAACAGGAAAGGAAAGAAGCTCACTCAGAAACGACAACGTCGACGCTGAGAAACCATCATTTATATATATATGTATCTATTTTGTATACGCACTTAACCTTTGTCGGTCAAATGATGTAATATATGTCGCCTTAGTTATATACATTGTATCCCCTTCCCACCATGCATATATCAGTAAAGGAAAAGAAAAGCAAAACAAAAAGAAAAAGAAAAAGAAAAAGAAAAGGAAAAGAAAAGAAAAGAAAAAGAAAAAGGAAAGGTAAAGGAAAAGAAAAGACAAGAAAAAGAAAAAGAAAAAGAAAAGGAAAAGAAAACAAAAAGAAAAGAAAAAATGAAAGAAATATCAGTAGCGCTGCTTACAAACCAGCGCTATAGCTACTTACTATAGCGGTAGCGCGGGTTCCTAACCCGCGCTATAGCTAAGTTAGCTATAGCGCGGGTTAGGAACCCGCGTTACCGCTATTTTAGGTTAACCACCCATGCGCGGGATTCCCTCCTTTCTCCCCCCAATTCTCTTGCCCCCAAATCCCCACTCTTCCCTGCTGCCGCCGTCGCCGCCACCGCACGAGCACCGACCCAGACCCCGACGCCGCGCGCCCGAGCCCCAACCCCGACCCCGACACCACGCGCCCCCTCCCTCGTCGTCGCGCCCCCTCCCTTGGCAGCTCCGACCTCCTCCTCCTCCCTACCTCCATCGTCGCCGTGCCTGCCTCGCCACCGTCGTCGCACCTGCCTCCTCGCCGTCGACGCCCCTGCTGAGGGTGTCCCAGACTAGGGGGTACTCGGGCTGCCGGCCAATCTCTCGTAGGCCAGGCTGGTGGGCCGCTCTCTACTCGTCGATGGAAGGCCGGATTGTGGGTGACCCCGTGTATCAGAAGGAAACCTCCGAAGACTTGGCGTCTCCTCCAAGGAATAATTGGCGTGGCCGGCATGTTTATCCCCTGATGGTAACCAACTATATGTAACCCTAAGACCCTCTGGTGTCTATATAAACCAGAGGGTTTAGTCCGTAGAGGATCATCATATCCATTTCCTAGGGTTTAGCCCATCCGAACTCGAGGTAGATCAACTTTGTAACCTTAATACAATCACATCAATATAATCTAGCAGGACGTAGGGTATTACCTCTTCGAGAGGGCCCGAACCTGGGTAAATCTTCGTCTCTACGTTCCCTGTTACCCACTGATTCCTGGACCCACAGTTCGGATCCCCTACCCGAGATCTGCCGGTTTTGGTACCAACATTGGTGCTTTCATTGAGAGCTCCACCGTGGGTCACCAAGGATCTATGGCTCGCCTTCTCATCAGCGATGGAATCCGCAGCGGGGACATCTTCGTCCGCGGACAGCTCTTCTCGTTCGGCAGCATTGTACTGCATGCCGATCAGACCGGTCACCTTGACCAGGTCGGTAGCTTCACCCCTGAGCAGGAAATCATGTTCGGCGGCCTTGAGTACGTCGCCGATGCTCGGGGCGATCTGGTCCTTACTGGGTTCTCGGCTTTACCCGGGGAGCCTGCCAATCCCGAGGCCTTGACCTCGGATTTCCACCCTGTCCCTATCCCCAGGCCGGGCCTCAGTTCGGATCTGGCCCATGAGGTCAGATCCAACCCCAGCGCCAGAAAACCAAGGGTCACCCTTGGCTGGACACATTCATAGTATTGGCGCGCCGGAGCTCAACTCCGACGGATGCCCGAACGTGAATCCGGTCGACCTCTCGCTTTTAAGCGAGATGTTAGATCGGATCCAAAGGATGAATATTGCGGATGGCCCGTCCTCGAACCAGGAGCAGGTCGGACAGGAGGCCAGCCGCGGGGAATTTTCCGTCCCACCCACCACCCACTTGGTAGCCACTGTCGAAGATTTAACCGACATGCTTGACTACGCCTCCGAGGAGGCTGACGACATGGACGAGGACATCGATGTCCCGCCCTACACGGCTCCCTCCCTTGCCACCTTGCCACTTCCAATACCGGAAAGTGGACCGCCACCTCCACCTATGACATTTACATGGTCGGCACCCCCATGAAGGACGGTGACACAACCAAAAACGATGGCGACGATCCCGCCGAAGAACCGCCCAGACGCCGACGACGGCGAGCCAGAGGGCGGGGAAAGGGCAAGGAAAATCACACAGACACGAACGACACCGAAGATAATGAGACTCCGGACAACTTGGGGGAGCTCGGTGACAACACGCCCGAGCAGCGCCCCGACGCCCCTGAAGGGCACGAGGACCAGGGTGACCCCGAGGACCTCGAGGATTCTAAGGACAGCAATTACCTCCCTCCGTCCGAAGAGGAAGATAGCCTCGGACCCGAAGACTTTATCATCCCAGAGGATCCCCTGGAGCAAGAAAAATTCAAGTGGCAACTCATCGCCACTGCCCGAAGCTTGAAGAGGAAACAACAGCAGCTAAAAGCCGAACAGGATATGCTCAACGATAGATGGACGATGGTCTTAGTTGCCGAAGAAGGCCTTGACGATCAACGTCAGGGCCAATACAAGAGTTACCCACGGCGGCGCCTACTCCCAGAATTTGAGGATGAGGCCTTTGAGCCCATGCCTTCTAGACGAACTTACGCAAACCAGCCCGACCGCCCCCCTCGAGGACGAGACAGGCGGCTATGGAAACCGAACTCCCACCCGCACCCCCTCGAGGACGGGATAGGGTGGCTGGAGAAGCCGAATACCCACCCGCACCCCCTCGAGGACGGGATAGGGCGGTCGGGGAAGCCGAACTCCCACCCGCGCCCCCTCAGGGACGGGATAGGGCGGCCGGAGAAGCCGAATACCCACCCGCGCCCCCTCGCCGAGTAGGCAAAGACCCAGTTCAACCGGACGACCAATACGATCTGCGCCACGACCTGAAGGCCCGAGGGATCCAGTCGAGATCCATCTATGGATCCACAGGATACGCACCCGCCGGACGGGATGGATACCAAGCCTGGCGCGATAGAAACGACAGAGCTCGGGAGCAGCACCGTGCCCGGATGATAACCGATCTCCGGCGCGATGTGGCCCGGGCCAGGGGCGCAGCACACCCAATGTGTTTCACTGATGAGGTGATGCAGCATCAGTTCCCCGAGGGGTTCAAACCCGTCCATATAGAATCCTACGATGGGACAACTGACCCGGCCGTGTGGATTGAGGATTTTCTCCTCCACATTCATATGGCCCGAGGAGATGATCTCCACGCTTTTAAGTACCTACCGTTGAAACTCAAGGGACCAGCAAGGCATTGGCTGAATAGCCTAGCCGAAAACTCCATCGGGAGCTGGGAAGAGCTCGAGGATGCATTCCGAGCTCACTTTCAAGGCACCTACGTTCGGCCACCGGACGCCGATGACCTGAGCCATGTCATTCAGCAGCCCGGGAAGTCAGCCCGGCAATTCTGGAACCGGTTCTTGACCAAGAAGAACCAGATCATCGACTATCCGGATGCCGAAGCGATTGTGGCATTCAAACACAGTATTCGGGACATGTGGCTCGCCCGCCAGCTCGGCCAGGACAAGCCGAGAACAATGTCGGCCCTTACCTCCCTAATGACCCGCTTTTGCGCGGGTGAGGATAGCTGGTTGGCTCGTCGAAGCAACCAGCCCGAAGACCCCGGCACTTCAGAGGCCCGGGACAGGAACGGGAAACCCCGGCGCAATAGGAACAATAAGCGCCGACACTCAAACAACGGCGGTGAAGCCGATGACGCAGCAGTAAACGCAGATTTAGCGGCTCGAAATCGGGACCGGGGAAAAAACCCTCTAAAGGGAACCGGGACTGCCGTCTGCGCTGGATAGAATATTGGATAGGCCCTGCTAGATTCACGGCACCCCCGACAAGCCAGCTAACCACACCAACCGTAACTGTTGGGTAATTAAACAGGCCGGAAAAGTCACAGCCGAAGAATAGGGCAAGGGCCCCCGCAGCGAGGATGACGACGAACCTCTAAGGCAGAACAACGGAGGCCAAAAGCAGTTCCCTCCAGAGGTCAAAACCGTGAACATGATCTATGTCACGCATATACCAAAGAAGGAGCAGAAACGTGCACTTCGGGATGTCTATGCCTTAGAGCCGGTAGCCCCGAAATTCGACCCGTGGTCGGCTTGCCCGATCACTTTCGACCGTCGAGACCATCCGACCAGTATACACCATGGAGGAACGGCGGCTCTGGTGCTCGACCCCATCGTGGACGGATTTCACCTCACTAGAGTCCTTATGGATGGAGGTAGCTGCCTCAATCTGATTTACTCAGATATAGTGAAGAAAATGCGGATCGACCCGTCAAGGATCAAACCCAGCAACACCACCTTTAAAGGTGTAATCCCAGGTTTCGAGGCACGCTGCTAGGGATCCGTGACATTGGAAGTTGTCTTCGGCTCACCCGATAACTTCCGCAGCGAGGACTTGATCTTCGATATTGTCCCCTTCCGCAGCGGTTACCACGCACTCCTCGGCCGGACTGCGTTCGCCCGCTTCAACGCCGTCCCGCACTATGCATACCTGAAGCTCAAGTTGCCAGGACCAAAGGGCGTTATTACCATCAACGGTAATACCGACCGCTCGCTCTGAATAGAGGAACACACGGTGGCCCTAGCCGCCGAAGAGGCGTCGCAAGCCCAGTCTACTGCCAAGACACTAGACGCACGCAAGCGCTCCCGAGCTGCAGCCTCGGTCCCGGAGCACTCTCATGCTCACTCAAAATAGGGGTACGTGCCCCACAGCATGGCCCACCTAGTCGCAGAATACGTACCTCGAGTGCACAATTTGGAACTCGAAATTCCATCGGCAGTCGTGGGGACAGATGAAACAAAGACCGAGATCTCGGTTCGACCGAGCAATGGCCAATAGATGTTTTCGAATTAACATCGACAACGGGCACCATCTAGGGCCTGATCAACGTCAAACTGATACACCACGGCGACTTCTCAACACCCTTCCCCAAGGGCTCGTCTGCCGAACATTACTACTTCCGCCGAACATACGGTTGACAGCTCCGCTCACACGGAAGCTTCTTAAAGAGCAAAGGCGCAGACGTGCAGCAGGGCGTAGTAGGGACGTCAAACCACTCATGAAAGCCCTGTGTCAACCATTACTCTAATGTATTTATTTCTTCAAAAGTATCTATCAAAGTTACTTCGGCAATCCGGACTGTACGGTTGGACGTCATATATTCAAAGCAAATAAAAGACCTATTTTTCTCTGGTAATAGTGCAGTCATTCAAGCTGCATATTCCTTTCCGCTTTTAGGCCGCAGTAAACTATTGCAATACGTCCTTTTTTTTGGTAACCGGCTAATAGACCAGTGGCTCGAACATAAATCTTGCCTCAAACTTTATCCCGGCACTTATTTTTATTTTATGTGCTCGGCGTCGCGGATATTGCACTATATGAATCAGTTCCGAATTGCGTCTTTGGTCAATAGTTGGGTTGCCCGGCTCCTGTGTTTACCCTCTTACGTTCCGCATTGTTCGGCTAAGAGGGTAAAGGGACAATCACTGCGATTGTACTTCTAGCTAGCCTGGTTAAGTACCTCAGTGGAGAAAGCCGAAAACTGAATGTCCCAATAAGAGAGAACCGGTCGGCGATCCGATGACTCGTGTCAAACTAAAATCGTTGGAGGTTAGTCCGTGTTAAACAAAGGGTTCTCTGTTACAGAAACCATGTGATGATGGTATCCACCACGGCTTATCCGAATATCACAAACACTGGGGGCTCGTCACCAGCCCCCACAGTCAAGCTCCCCTGGCTAAGTGAAAGCGCTAAAACCGCATAGTCTGATTGCCTGGTTTTCCGTACATACAACCGCCTCCGGGCACTGAGACGTCGGCTAAGGGTTCAAGTATTACGAGAAAACACCCCATGCAGTATCTGCAAGGGGGCTGAAGCAGACGACTGGTAACTTTCAGTTTACAAACGGCCGCACAGGAGTCAAAATTAACGAAAGTAGGCACTTTATTCACAGCCAAACAACTTGCATTACAATAAAACAAAAGTTTCAACTCCTTGGCTACAAGGAAACTAACTCTACTCATCAATTACATCTTTTGAGCACTGGGCCTCTACTGCCCGAGCACCATCCATCACGATGGGAAAGTACTGCTCGGGGCGCCTATGCTCCTTCCCTGGCGGCGGAGGTCCGGTGGCCATCTCGGCTGGCTTTATCTTCGGCCAATGTACCATTGTTTTGCCGAAGGCCATCCGAGCCCCCTCAATGCATGTGGAGCGCTTCCAGGCATCGATCCAGGAAGTGGCGTCGTACAGCCCCTGCACCAGACTGAAGTAGCTGCTCGGCAGCGGCTCCGACGGCCATAGCTGGACGCAGAGGTCCTTCATCACCGGCTCCGCCATCCGATGCAGCTCCATCAGCTGCTTCATTTGGTTGTTGAGGAGGGGAGGGTGTTTGGGCGCTTGAAATTGCGCCCAGAATAACCTCTACTCGGCCCGACCCTCCTGGGCGGCGAAGAACCTCGCCGCATCAGCCGCACTCTTTGGGAGGTCCGCAAAGGCGCCTGCGGAACGCCACACCCACGTGAGCAAAGTGAACCTGTTACCACCAAAGACACTCTGCAGCAAATATGGCTTACCATCCGCAATGAGCTTCACTTGGCGGAGTTCTTCCTGGTAGCCGCGCGCCTCTGTCCGCGCTTCCTTGGCCACCGACCCCAATGAGGTTAGCTCGGCGGCCTGCTCTTTATTCTTCTGCTCGAGAGCCTCACACTTTGTGACACAATCCGCGAGCTCTTGTTGCACTTCCGCCACTCTGGCTTCGTGCTTCTGACTAGCGGTTTTCACCGAAGTCAGTTCGGCAGCCGCTTGTTCGGCTGCCGACCTCTGTTCCGTCGCTTCTAGCTGAGCCGTCCTCAGCGCGGCCTTGAGGTTCTCGACCTCCACGGCGGCAGCTGTAGTCATACCAGTTGATTCCGTTTAGGCTAATTTAAACCTTACTTAACAAAAATGCAACGGCCGTAAGTAAATGATGCAGTCCGGACTTGCCTTGCACCTCGTCGAACCTCTTGTTCACCAGGCTGAGGTCGTCCTCGGAGCTTTTGAGCTTCCGATTTAGCTCGGCCAACTCCTCGGCGTTGGCGGCTACTACTGAAGACGACGCCTGCGCACCACTCTACGCACATTAGTATCCAAGATATTGATTTTTGATCCTCTGACCGGCTTTGATCCAGCCAGCCAGAGTCTCAGGGGCTACTATGTATAAGGCCATACATTTATACAAAAGAAATTCTTTAAGGGTAAACATTACTTGGCTCACCTTGAAGCCTGCGAGAAGGCCATTGAAAGCCTCCTTCAGTCCGCTATCAACGGACCGAAGACTTTGCAACACCGCGCCCATAAGGGCACGGTGCTCTTCGGCGATAGAGGAGCTGGTTAGAGCATCGTCCATCTCATCCGGCCACCCAGTCGACGCCCGCTCTGGGGCGGGCGAGGCTGGTGGGGGCACTTTGGCTTCTTCCCTCTCGAGGACCGGCGTGCCCGACTACGGACGTCTTGACGACTCCGGAGCCGCTTTTGGAGAGAGCTCAGATTATCTGGGCTCCTCCTCTTCATGAACCGGAGGGGCCCTCCCCTCCTGGTCTTCGGCGACCGAGGTGTTCGCCTCGGCCATGATGATGTCGCCCACTCCCCCTGTGTGCGGCACGGGGGGGGGAGGGTCCTCCTCGACAGGACCTCCTCGGCCTCCTCGACGATTGGGGGAGGCGAGGCGCGCAATTCTCTCCCGCTCTCCACCAGCGCGGCCGGTGGAGAATCCCCCTCCGAGACTCGGTCGGTGGGGAGGTCGCGCAGCGGGCTGCGACATCAAAAGCAAAAAGTGATTGATATTGAGCTTAGTTCAGCCGAAAACACTTACGAGGATACTAGAATGCGTACCTTTGGGCCTGCGGTTTGGCCCTGGGGATCCTCCGAGGAACCTCTTCGGAGGGCTCGGAGTCCTCGGTAGAAGCCGAGCTATGGTCGGACAGGGACACCTTGGCCCTGCATGCTCTCTTGAGGGGAGGGCGAAGCGGCTCCTCCTCGACGTCTTCGGACGCCGCCCTTTTCCCTGTTCGGGAGGAATCATCTTCCTCCCCTTCTCCTCCCTGCTCCTTCTCCTCCTCTTGTGCGGAGGGAGCATGGGTGTCCCCGGATCTAGTGTCTGGGGGTCCTCGGGAACGGAGGCCCTCTCTGGCCTCCTTCTTCTGATGCTTCTTCTTTTCCTTCCTCTCTGACGCCTCGTATGGCTCCGCGGCCAACATGGCCGTCAGTAGGCGTGTCCTGGGCCCCTCTGGCAGCGGCGCCGGACTGTTGATCCGCTCAGCCTTCTTCAGCCAGTTCTGTGGATGGGAAGTGAAAAGGCTAAGTACCTTATCAAAAGGGAACAGTTCGGGTATAAGTACAAAATTATTCATACCTCCCGTGGGGGATTTGCGGCGTTGAGTCCGATGTCTTCCTCCTCGGCCGGCCAGTCCTTCTGCGGCTTGAACATCGCCCTCCACAGCTGAGCGTGGGAGGTGCGGAAGAAGTTGCGCACGGTGGCCGGGTCTTCGGACTTGTAGGCCCACATGTGGGAGGCCCTGTCCTGGCATGGGAGGATTCGGCGGCAGAGCATGATCTGGATCACGTTGGGCAGCTCGACGCCCTACTCTATCATCTTGGCGATCCGGCTCTGCAACTGCGCCACCTCCTTGTTCACCACCCAGCCGAGGCCCTTCTTGGTCCATGAGACCAGCCTCGTAGGGGGTTCGGATCGGAAGGCCGGAATCGCCCCACAATCCGCGCACCTTGGCTCGGTGATGTAGAACCATTCCTTCTGCCAGACCTTGACGGTCTCGATGAAGGTGTCCTCTGGCCACTCCACTCAGGGGAGCTTGCTGACCATCGCGCCCCCACAGTCCGCCTGCTGGCCATCGACGATCTTCGGCTTGATGTTGAAGATCTTCAGCCACAGGCCGAAGTGTGGCCGGATCCGAAGAAAGGCCTCGCAGATGATGATGAGGGCTGAGATGTGGAGGAAGGAGTTCGGCACGAGATCGTGGAAATCAAGCCCGTAGAAGAACATGAGTCCCCTGATGAAGGGATGGAGGGGAAAACTCAGTCCTCGAATGAATTGGGGCAGGAATACCACCCTCTCGCCCTGCCGCGGTGTGGGAACGACCTGGCCGGCCTCTGGGGCGCTATGGGCGACATTGGCGGGGAGATAGCCCACGTCCTTCAGCTCCAAGATAGCGCTCTCCGTGACGACGGACGCCTCCCACTTGCCTTTGGACCCGGAGCCCGCCATTGCTGGATTGAAACTGGCGGGCGGGAAGGTTCTTGGATAGGAAAGTGGATCTGGGCACTGGAGCTCGAAGAATGGGGAAGGCAATGGTGAAGGCAGAGAGGGAGCGTGCGAAGGAAATGGAGACCGTTCCCCTTTTATGGGCTGTAAAACCCACGGCCCCTTTACTGCGCCGCAGTCCTCGCCATTTCCCCATGTAACCATGCCATCATGCGCGCATGGGGCGGGGCAGATTATTGATCATATCCCTTAAAACCAGGGCACGATCTCCATATCGATGGGACGTGCCAATGAAAAAACTGCCTCGAACCACGAATCGAGTTTTTCATAAAACAATTCATGGTCGTGGCGCATTGTGACCCTTCGGTAAAAAGTTGTCAGATGGGGGTACTGTTCATACCGAGGTGACTGGCCTTCGAGGCTAAGTTATCGATACCCCTTGGCGACCGAAGTATATTTCGGGGCATGTGCGGCCAGGCAACACATAAAGACTCGACTCCGAGGAGATGCAGGCCAGTCATTAATACCACAGAAGGAAGGGAACTGGTCCACAAAGCCGATGGTGTTCGGCGTCTACATAAAGACTAGTTCAGGGGCTACTGAGGGTGTCCCGGACTAGGGGGTACTCGGGCTGCGGGCCTATCTCTCGTAGGCCGGGCTAGTGAGTCGCTCTCTACTCGTCGATGGAAGGCCGGATTGTGGGCGACCCCGTGTATCAGAAGGAAACCTCAAAGACTTGGCGTCTCCTCCAAGGAATAATTGGCATGGCTGGCATGTTTATCCCCTGATGGTAACCGACTGTATGTAACCCTAGGACCCTCTGGTGTCTATATAAACCAGAGGGTTTAGTCCGTAGAGGATCATCATATCCATTGCCTAGGGTTTAGCCCATCCGATCTCGAGGTAGATCAACTCTGTAACCTTCATACAATCACATCAATATAATCTAGTAGGACGTAGGGTATTACCTCTTCGAGAGGGCCCGGACATGGGTAAATTGCCGTCTCTACGATCCCTGTTACCCACTGATTCCTAGACCCACAGTTCGGATCCCCTACCTGAGATCTGCCGGTTTTAGTACCGACACCTGCTTCCTCGCCGTAGATGCCCCTGCACCCTCTGTAAGCCCCCCACCCCTCCTCTCTCTCCGCCATTAGGGTTCTAGGGTTCTTCCTGGCATTAGGGTTCTAGGGGTTAATTAGGGCAGTAGGTTACTTAGGTTAACTAGGTTAACTAGGTTAGTTTGGTACAGTACTATGTTAACTAGGTTAACTAGGACACATGGTTAACTAGGTTAAGTAGGACATTAGGTTAATTAGGTGAATTTACTTAGTTTTTATTAGTAGTTAACTAAATTTTGTTATGCACTTATTTTTTGAATTAGCTTCTGAAATTTGGACATGCATATTTGGACATGTGGTTGCTCATGTATATTTGGACATGTGTTGCGGTATAGAAGATGGATATTTGGACATGGGTTCATAATTTGAAATTTAGGACAGAAATTGAGTTCTAGGGTTCATAATTTGAAATTTAGGACAGAAATATGTAAAGTTTCTAGGTTTCTGAATTTTTATTTGGTTTTTGAATTGAGTTTGAGAGAGCATGAGATTTCTGTAGATTTTCTTGAAGTGTCAAACACTAGGATTTTCTTCAAGTTCTAGATTTTCTTGAAGTGGTCCTGGTATATGCAACTTTGAAGTGGTCTTGTTATATGCAAATTCCTTAATAGTGTTTTCTCATGTATATCTAGTGTTGTGGTTGCTCATGTATATTTGGACATGTGTTGCGGTGTAGAAGATGGATATTTGAACATTGTTTGCAGGGAATCTGATTCCGAGTGGTCTATGTTTTGCCGGAATGTTGATTCATTTCCGTTCCGGCAAATTTCAGGCGCTCGATTTTTCCACTTTTTAGCAAAGGTCATGCCAAAATTTTCCGTGAATTTTGGCATGACTTGTGCTAGAAACTAGGACATATCGAGTGCCCGGGATTTGATGGAACAGGAATGAATCAACATTCCGGCAAAACATAGGGCCTTTTTTTTATGTCATTATTTATTTTATTAGGTCTAGAATTAAACGAGCAGACTTAATCGTAGGAAACATGGCTAACAACGACGAAGGCGGGGGTTCTGGTAACTTCGAAGACGTCTACGAGGCGGCACACAACTTTTTCGAGTATCTGGACGTACAACGGTTGTTGCAGGCCCCCCCTGTCACATCCGAGGGTTGCACCGACACCGACACCGGCACCGACACCGGCGCCGAGACCGGCACCGATGCTGGCGAATTAGCCGGTAAAGAACCGAAAGCAAAGAGGATACGGCGCCCAAACCAGCTCGGCACCGGAAGACTGGTGGTCACGGCGGTGGACCCCAGCAATTTCGAGCCAACAGAGCCTGAGGAAGTGCGCAAGTGCTATGGCAATCAAATAGGATGCATCCTACGGGAAACCGCCACCATCAACAATGAAAACTTAAGGAAGATACCAAATATGGAGCACTTCCTCCTAACGAAGTTGCACCAGAGATTCCTGTTCCCCGACCGGGATGAAACCAAATATCCATCACCGTGGCTAGACAAGGGAATGAAGAAGATAAACAACAGAGCCATGGGAAAGTTTAGCGGTGCGCTGTCCGCCTGGAAAGTAAGGGTGAAAAGTTGGATCGCCAAAAAGGAAACCTACTCCGAGATTGTAAAGGATAATCTGACAATTACGGAATAGCAGTTCGAAATATTCAAGGCGGCTTGCACTGCCGAAGCTGCCAAAGAAAAGTCGGAGTACATGAAGGGGCTTCAAGAAAGAAACATGGGGTACCACCACCTCGGAAGCCGTGGTTACTCGGGCAAGAGGCCCGTATGGGCCAAGGATGACGCGGAACGTGAAGCCGCGGGGATCCCAGACCCCTTGGCGGAGTTCACCGTCCCGCAGGAGCATGACTTCATCAGGGCCTGGTACACTTGGGACCCAGTAAATAAGGTTTTCGAAACGGACACGCCCACGAGGGAGTTCATGAGACTGCTGGTAATTATTATTTTACCACCTTATTTTAGCTTCTTATCAATTTGACTACACGTTTAGTCACATTTGTAAACGATCCATGTTCCTTTTGTAGAAAGAGCAGCACAGGATTGCGGCCGAAAGCGACTCATCGTCTGAGTCATCGGCGAGGCCCAAGTGGGACACCCCTTTCAACCGAGCCTTGAACATAATGAAAAGACTCCCGTTGGACAAGCGGCCGTCATATGGACGTGTGCACGCCGTCGGAGACGGCGCCACGTGGAAGTACTACTACCATGAGGACGCCGAGGAGAGAAAGCAGAGATGGAAGTTAAACGAAAAGAACATCGACAAGAAGGTTGAGATTGCGGTCGATAAGAGAACAGCTGAGACCAAAGAAGCGATACGACCTGAGTTGGTGAGCGAGGCAGTCAAAGCAGCGGTAGTTGCCTGCAGAGAGGAACTTGTAGCTTTGATTGGTGCCTTGGTTCCGGCAATTGTCGATTGGACGAAGCAAAATCCAGATAAAGAGGCAGCGGACTTTCCCCTTCCCAGCTTCGTCGGGAGCAACTTGGTGAACGTCGCACCAACACCTGCTCACGCAACCGCACCTGCTCCCGCACCTTCTCCCGCACCTGCTCCCGCACCTGCTAATAGCTGCCCGTCCTCCGTCTCTGGCATGCTCGGCGGGGCTTCGTCTTTGGCTGAGCTCGACGCCCTCACGGTAACTACCTGTCACACCGGCCCTCTTCAACATATATATAATCTTCCGTTTCCGTTGCCTTTCGGATGTCTGACAGCGCAGACATGTCTTCGCAGGCCGACGAAACCCCGTGCACCATACTGGACACCATCAGCGGCCAGAAGGTGGATGTGGGAAAGGCAACGATAGTGAAGCCGAAGGATCGCTCGTTCCACAGCCGGCCGATGCCCCCTGGCGTCTTCAAGGTTTCCGTGGCCAGTGTCAAAGCGGGCCACGAGAATTTGGCTCCTCCGGTACCACTAGGGGGAGATAACGACGAGACCCCGCCGCGGCTTGGCGATTGCAAGAGTTGGGTCCTGTTGTGGCCGAAGAATCTCCTTCGTCTAGAGGCGGCCGGGAGCACACCAACGATCAAGCCTCAGCAAGGTATGAACACCACCACCCCACCTACCCAATTAGCGGCGCCTGTCGTGCCGGCTGATAGCGGATGGCGTGAGGAAGAGGCTCCATTAGTGGCTGATGACGTCACCGCCGTCGAAGAAGCAATGGATGATGTCATGGACGAGGATGATGACCCTCTACGGTTTATCAATACGGGCGGCTATGACGACGGAGGATTGATGGCTCAGCAGTATGACTCAGGCTTTGAGCGTGATGAGTTGATGCCTGAATTGCCGGAGCAGGAACGTCTTAAGGCTGATTGCAAGAAGTCTCTCTTCATGCAATCCTCGCAGGACACGCCTCCAGATGCCACCTCAACCCAGGATCAACAACGTGAGGGTCGTGCAATATTGAGCTCGACAACACTGGGGGCGGGGGTCAGGGACGGTATGTTAGGCTCACTTCCGGCACCCAAGAAGCATAGGAAGAGACTGAGAAAAGGCCTTACTGGCGCCAAAGCTGCTTCTATCAGCCAGCCGCCTCCGCAGCCTCGGGTTGCAGACCGTATACCTATCAAAGGTGTGGCGAAATTCCATGTCCCCGGTGATCCGATCCTACCTAAGGCAGCGCTAGAGGGCATAGATGGCGATCTAAGGAGACTTCATGACGATGTGCTGTCGAGAGAGAAAAGCCTTCTCGTCTCGACAAATCCAGGATACCCGCTCTATGTGGTTAACGTGCCACAGCAAAGGTTGTACGTTCAGACATTCCCCGCGCATAAGTTCTTCCTTCGATTTGATTACCTCTTCGACATGTTTCACATGACAAAGCTGGATTTTACGTTCGTCCGCCTTTATGCCTTGTACATGAACTACATCATCAGGCGCGAGCAAATATCCTATATCTCAGTCGCGGACCCGTACTTTATGCACGAGGCCTTCTTGGCAGTCTGCGCAGAGCACCGTGAATATGCGAGGACCTACATCGCCGACTTCATGGTCACCAATAAGGACAAGGAGACGATTCTCCTGCATTATCATCCCATGTAAGTCCTCCGCGGATATCCTCTCAGACACATAAATACTTTTGTAAATTTCAATCATTCATTTGCACGCGTGGAGGCTAATTTGAGGTGTACTTATTTTGCGCAGCGAGGGGCGCACCGTCCTCATCATTCTTAACCCCCGATTCTCCCACGCTCTTTACTTGGACTCATCGAAGAACATAAAGAAAAAGGATTACACACACATCAAGAGTGTTCTCGATAGTGTTATCTTAAGCTACGGCCAACGGGGTGGAGAGATCACGGTCAAGAGGAAAAAGAACCGCGCGCCCTGCTTCGGCCATAAGACCGACTTCTGCTGCATCCAGCAACTGAATGGTAGTCTCAGTGATGGATTCTACGTCATCCACCACATGTTGGAGTACAGAAGGGATCGGCAGAATCTTCACATGTCACCTAAATCCGGCGATGCCGATACTCTGCAATGGGCCAAGAAACTAGGAAATGTACCGGATCATCAACTCCGAGCTGAGTTCTATGACATCCAGCGTGAACTTGCCCAAGTCATCATGAAGGAGGTCATCGAAAAAACAGGGATGTTCTACGAAGAAGGGCAAATGTCGCGGGAAGACGTCCGAACACGCGTAGCCGCTCAGCGTCTCGACTTGAAGCCTTTCACGTCGCTCGGGTCCTTCCTCCCTGATTTGGAAGGATGGCACGACATGTTGGAGTGATTGACGATAACAATGTGTCCGTTTAGTCACTACTTTGTCTATGACGAAACTTTGAATTTATGCACGACGAAACTTTGTGATGTAATTAAATCGTCCTCCTCAACTAGCGTAGATCACTCTAGTTAATTATTTTGGGTACGATGAACTTTGTTATTTATGTTTACGATATGTTGCTTCTATTTTTGCTAACTCTGTCTCTTTGTGTTGCTAAACTATATATTATGTTGCATATTATCGATGAATTCAGCATGTGACGATGCAGGTATATAGATCATCGATGGCGAAGAAATGCTACGCCGTGTACGTAGGGAAGGTTCCAGGAGTGTACGACGAATGGCCTGAGTGTCAGGCCCAGGTGTACCGGTTCCCGGGCGGCAGCCAGAGAGGGTTCGATAGTAGAGCTGAAGCGGAAGATAGTAACTTGAGGTTCACGCTAGCGCGAGAGAGGGAAAGGAACCGGCGCCTCAAGAACTACTACATTATCGCGCTCTTGCTCATAGTGATCGCTCTTCTCTTCTATATCATAGTTTAGATATAGATGATGAAACATGTGTATGTGATGACCATGCAGTTGCTTGTATTCGAGATATGTGACGTAACTTGTATCGGTATATTGAGATGATGATGAGAGACATCATTTGTTTCGGATGATGTGATGATATGATGAGACTATTATGTGTATGATATGATAAGACTATTATGTGTATGATATGACGAGAATATTGTTTGTTCATGATATGATTAGACTACTGTATAAACCCTGTACAAAGACAGCGCAAATACGTACCAAAAAAAATTATGCGTAACGTTAGCTGTAGCGCTGGTTATACATTTTTGCTATATATATATATACATACAAACATACAAACATACATATACAAACATACATATACATATTGTCAAGGAGATAAATATATCTGAAAAGCATATAATTTTAATATATATTCAGATATATTAAAATTATATGCTTTTCAGATATATTTATCTCCTTGACAATATGTGCGGACAATATCAGTGTACGCGGATATGTCGCGCTTAATATTCAGCTTACTGTTCACAACTATTTGCTTTACTATTCGATACTATTCAAATAATTGGTGAATATACTATTCAATACTATTCCAATTATTGGCGCTTGTCTGGCTATTAATTTGGTTGATATTTGCTTATATGCAAGATCAATTATACAGCCTGTTTGTGCTGCGGAGGTTGTGAAGTACTACTCGGTACTCACCATATTTATCATTATGTTGCATCAGATGTAACTAGTTACGTTCACTTGATAGTTTTAATTACAAACTTATGGGTTAAATTCTTATCGTCTTCCCAGGCAGTTCCACCGGAAGGGAACACTTCTCTACGGCCACAAGGTTCTCATTCAAACGCCACTCTGGGCTACACAGAGAACTACACATGCAGAGGTTTCTCCTATAGGATCCCTAGCATAAGAACTCTTCCCATAAATTCAGAAATAAAAATACCAAGTGAAACCAAGAAACTACATCATTTCAACAACATAATTTACATATAGTTTTCCCTTTCGGGAAATCCCGAAGGGATTACAAAAAAACTACAAAATTACCTTAATATGCTTCGTAGCAGCTCTTACAAATCCTTAGATAAGGTGGCTATCTTACAAAAGTGGTGGTGGCTAATCTACTACTAAGCAAGGAGTGCTCTGGCTCTTGCTCGCTTCGCTTTGTCTTGTGTTTGTATTTAGGTGTCTGCTTGCTCTCTTGTGTCTGTTTTCTTCTTGGACTGGAGTTTCTGGCCTTAATAATTTTTATTTTATTTTATGTTTTTTATATGGGGGTCTTCCCTGCCAATATAATTGATAACACCTTATCAATATTCGGGTTGCATCAATATTCATATTCGCGTATCAATATTCGGGGAGGTCCTCCGCGCTCGAATAATTGATAGCAATATCAATTCAAGTATATATAGCCTATTAATCAATATTCAGGCTGCTGTCCATGCCCAGCGATGACCATATGATCATCGTCAGACAAATGGAAATTATACTTATCATCACATTCTTTCTTTATTTCTTCAAACTTCTCCTCCATTTCTTCTCTTACTTCTTTTAATATTTCTTCTCTCAACTCTTTCTTTATTATTTTTGACGATTCTTCAAATCTTTTATTCATTTCTTGGTCTATGTATTCACTATCTAAAGGGTCAAGTCCCTTTAGGAGGCATTCTTGATATGTATGATATTTTGTAGATCTTTTCTCTTTCATATTCTTTGCATCATTTCTCGATACTTGAAATAACAACTATTCATTATCTTTGCCCAATTCAAGGCATAATTGATTTTATCATATCTTATTTCTTCCCATGTCATATGTATTCCAGATTTACTTCCATCGAACATAATATTTGTTCGTCTTGGTATATTTTTGTTCATCATATTAGAATATTCTGCAAGGCTATTGAGATTAGATAGCATGTATCCTTTCTCTTCTCTTTCGACTATGTTCATATTATCAAATATGCATGTTTGGATGTCATCAACATGGATATGCTTCTTTGGTTTGAAATTGAATGTATTTGCCGGAAATATCTTTAATATGTTATTATTTCGAAATATGTAGCATTCACTCCTGCCTGCGAGTGTACTTTTCTTCATTTCTGTAAAATTGATGATCGAGAGGATATGTTACATAAACTATTGTCCTTTAATATGCTTAAATATTACTTTATAACCATTCCTTCCTTTATTTCCGTGCTTCCAGCAGCACCATATTCTTGGTCTTTATTATCCTTTAGCCTATCTTTTAGTATTTCTAGCTCCGCTTCTAGTTTATTTATTCTATTTTCTAGATTTCTAACCCTACTAGATAATATTCTTTCTTCTAATTCAAATTCTATTTCCTGTCTCCATATTTGATTTTTGGCTTTTAGACAGGAGGCACAAGCTTGTTTTAGTCATATGCTGCATGTGGACCTATTATCTTGGCTTGGATAATATATACAGAAAGCACATTTGATATTATAATCACCTTTCCCTTGAATCCAATCATGCTCACAATCTACTTGGTTCATCATTTCTATTTTTAAACCTGCTAAATCATCTATGAGGTCTATTTTATCTTCACTTGAATCATATTCTTGAGTCTCATTTTCTACTTCATCTGTTTCAATGATCGAATATATTCACTCATCATCTTTTATTTCATCATCACATACTAATATATTTTCATTAACACTATCTATAATTAAAACTCTTTCTTGCTCTTCATATTTACTGGGGTATCTTTTCTGGTCTTTATTAGGGCAGGTTGTACTTAGGTGATCTGAAGAGTTACATATAAAACACATGCATGTTTTATCATAAGTCTTTCTAGGATTATATCTTCTCACATTTCTTTTATGTAGAAATGGAGCTCTATTATCTGACCTTCTTAAGAAAAATCTTTTCTTGGTTCTAAAATGTCTATTATCTCTCCTTTGGGATTTATAATATTTTTTATTCTTATACCTTTCTTCTCCATATGTTAATGGTATTTGGACACTGTTATTGCAGATATAATCTGTTTTCTTCATAGATCTTTGAGCTTGTATACCTGTACATACCTTTCTTAGCTGTTTAAAAACAAATGTTATGGCTTGAGATATGTTTACAATATTTTCTGCTGATTCTTTTTTATATTCCTCAAATATTATAGACCCTAGAGGGTCAGGCAACTTATTAAAATATCTTTATACTACCCCTACATTAAAGCCTTACTTAGCGGTGGTAGCATTATAGAAGTAATGCTGAGAGAATTCTTTTATGCCTTTCCAGCTTGTGAGCGTTAATTTTTCTATTTCTCTCAATCTTTCATTTTGTAAATAGGTATGTCCTAATTCTGGATCTTCTGCTATGATCATATTTGAAATAACATTTGCAAAGTTATTCGGATTACTTCCTGCTCTTTTTAATTCTTGATATTGATTAGGGCACGTCTCTACCCATTGCTCCCATAGGACTTTCACAGATTCTCCTAAAAATGTTTCAAGTTATGTTATCATATCTTCAATCTTAGTGCCTATATTATGCTGGTTTTGTATATATTTTTGAACTATTAAACCTTTCCATATGCTAATTATATTCGGCCAATCTATCGGGTCATGGCTGCTAAATTTAATATAGCACCATCATTCTTATAATTTTGAAATTGTACTGGCCTTTCAAAATCTCTTCTCTTAGTACCCATATATCTATATTGTCTAGGGATATATGTGGGTTGGTAATCATCTTTTTCTGGGGGCCATTGTCTAGTTGATCTGGTAGGTCTCTCCCTTTCTTTATCTCTTTTTACTGAAGATTCCCCATATCCCTTTCTTCTTTTATTACTACTTTCTACTTCCATGGCTTACATTGCATTATCTAAATTATGCAGTCCCACATCATCTAGTGAGTTATAAAAATCATTATTTTGTTCTGAATCATCATAATTTTTATCTTCTAAATCTTCTTCTTCATCTTCCTCTTCATAGCTTTCTAGTAATAGCTTATTATTTATATCCCATTGCTCTTCTTCATCCACAATTTCATCTTTGTGGCTCTGAGCAATATTCTTATTTTTATCATTATTATCGGTGGTAACAATATTATTACTATTATTATTGTCTCTCTTTTCTTCTGATGATATATTTTTATTTATTATGCGAGGGCTACTAGTGGCTTGCTTTTTCTCGCTTTTTTGCCTTTTTAATCTAGCAATCTCTCTAATGAAAAATAATCATCTTTCTCTTATTTTAGTCCAATCTGTTGTCATAGAATGACTATATTCCCATACTATATGCTTTAGTTTCTTTTTCCAATGTATAATTTCATCATCTATATTAGTTTTTTCCATGCATTCGGTTACACCTTTATTCTTATCATTGCTAATTTCTGTTTCTGATATAAAAGGTTCTGTGTCTTCTATGGATGTAGATTTATAATTCATGAATCTGATACTACCACCTCCTTCACAATTTTGATAACTTATGTAATTTGCAGATTGCTTTAATTCTTTCTTTTCTATTAATTCTCCTATCTTCCATTCCTCTCCTGCTCTTTCTTCATAACTAATTGTAAGAGGATTCATAAATTGTATGCCTTTTGATTGCATGCTATCAATTACGTTATTTACATTTACTCTATATCTAGAACTACTTTTGTTAGTGAGCCTTCCTATAAATACTATGCTTACTAACAAATTTGTTCCTTTAAAATCTTCATATCCTTTAGTTTGGAAACCAAAACTCATTTTTTCAATAAATTCATTTACAGGCATTATTAGGTCTGGAGCTATGTATGTTATTAACCTATTTTCATTCATATCTCCTTCTAGAAAGCCTAATGTCGCTTTATCAATTGATTCCCATCTTCTATCTAATAGTGTTATTAATACCTTTCCTTCTAATTTCTTTCTTGTCATGCCTTTAATTCCTATGATATACATACCTTGATGAATATATTTATAACCACAATATCTTAATTCATTTTCAATATTCTTGCTCACAATTCGTAAATCTACTGGATGCGTTAATACACTTAACTCTACTTCTCTAGATATTCTGTATAGACCACTCTTACTTTCAAACATACCCATGTGATATACTTGCTGCGGTTTTATTTTTCTTAGGGTATCTTTTTGATATCTTTCTAAGTCTTTTTGCAAATCTATAACTTCTTCTATACTATCAACATCATCAGCTTTGCATGATAATCTATGCTTCATTGCAAGAGGTTTTGAGTCTTGCCTTACTACCTGGAGGAATTTGTCTCTTCTGGAGACGCTGTTAGGTACATCCATTTTTCTGAATTAATACTTCTTGATAAAGATACTATTTCAGATCAAGATAATATAATATCTTTGTTACTTTGAACACTATTTAGCTTTTCTAAAACTTGAATTAAAAGCTGGAAGATTGTGTTATTCTGTCTTATTATTATTTTAGAGTCTTCTTTTGGTGAGTCGTGATCAGAAAATCCGGCAGAAGGTGACAAGTATTTAGCAACTTCGTTTAATGCTTGGCTATATTCACTCATATAACTATGAGATGATAAGAGTTTTTACCTCTTGCATCAACCTTTTTATTTCAGTAATATCTTATCTTGATTTAGGGCGTGAACGAGTCTTTGCCATTACTTAGGTAACGGCTTATTGTCAACACTTCTTTTTTAATATAGTCGTTATTCTTGCAAATTATATTCTGTCTTGTTTTTGCTTCTTCAAGCTTATGCAGAATGATATCTATTTTGATATTTAACCCGGAGCACTTGTCTGCGAGTTTTTGATATTATTTGAATAAACTTTCAAATTTTTTGTTAAGTATATCTTGCCTTTTTCCCCAAGATATATAAAAGTTATATATCAAGTCGACCACTATATTTAGCTGGATATGAGATGTATGCCAAATATACTCTTTAGAGAGATTTATTCTGTACCTTATATTAATATTCTCTTTAGTATTTATTATCTTACCTGCGCTAACTTCTAAATTTAAATACTTTAATCTTTCAATGATTATAACCTGGACCTGATACCAACTATAGCAGCAAATTAAATTAAAATTTATACGCTTCAGATATATTTATCTTCTTGACAATATGTGCGGACAATATCAGTGTACGCGGATATGTCGCTCTTAATATTCAGGTTACTGTTCGCAACTATTTGGTACTATTCAAATAATTGGTGAATATACTATTCAATACTATTTCAACTATTGGCGCTTGTCTGGCTATTAATTTGCCTAATATTTGCTTATATGCAGGATCAATTAGCTGGTTGCCGAGACCAAATATACGGCATGTTTGTGCTGTGGAGGTTGTGAAGTCCTACTCGGTACTCATCATATTTATCATTATGTTGCATCAGATGTAGCTAGTTACGTTCACTTGACGATTTTAATTGCAAACTTATGGGTTAAATTCTTATCGTCTTCACAGGCAGTCCCATCTGAAGGGAGCACTTCTCTACGGTCATAAGGTTCTCATTCAAACGCCACTTTGGGCTACACAGAGAACTACACACGCAGAGATTTCTCCTATAGGATCCCTAGCATAAGAAGTCTTCCCATAAATTCATAAATCAAAATATCAAGTGAAACCAATAAAATATATCATTTCAATAACATAATTTACGTATGGTTTTCCCTTTCGGGAAACCCCGAAGGGATTATAGAAACTAGCAAATTACCTTGATATTATTGACGATCACAGCGCCTTCTTGGCTATTTTACTAAGTGGAGGTGGCTAAACTACTAAGAGAGCTGGCCCTTGCTTCGCACGAGAGTTTCGCTTCGCTTCGTCTTGTGTTTCTCTTCCAGTGTCTGCTTCCTCTCTTGTGTCTGCTTTCTTCTTTGACTGGAGTTTCTGGCCTTAATAATATTTTTTTTATTTTTTTATATGGGGGTCTTCCCCGCCAATATCGTTGATAACACCTTATCAATATTCGGGTTGCATCAATATTCATATTCGCGTATCAATATTCGGGGAGGATACATCCTACCATCTGGAGGTAGTTACCCTCATGTCTCATATACTACCATGTGTTATTATATATATTACTTTATCATTTTGACCGGGTGGTAATAAATCAGAGGTGTCGAAGTTTTACATGACGAGGTCCGGACTCCAAACAGCTCAGCGGGTGCTCCGAGAATCGGAGTCGGTGATGCAGATTCACCGACCGAATCCCACTGGCCAGTTCGGATGGAAGCGAGGTGACACTGTTGGGCCGTCCACCCAAACACGTTATTAATTTATCGACACATGCACCTTGACCTTGTACGGTTTCCTCATCACCTGCATGCAGAAAATTAGTACTACTCCCTCCGTTGCTAAATATAAGACCTTTTAGAGATTCTACTATGGACTATATATGGATGTATGTAGTCATATTTTAAAGTGTAGATTCAATCATTTTGCTCCGTATATAGTCTATAGTGAAATCTCTAAAAGGTCTTATATTTAGTAACGGAGGGAGTAGTATTAATCTTCACCCAAGTAAGCATCGTGACCACAGCCCTATTTGAAGAGAAATCGAGCGAGTACAGCACACTACGTATATATGTGACCGGCTGTATGAGAGCATGTGCATGCACCAGCTGTTGGGCGCGGTCAAGCTCCAACTCTCAACCTTTGCATGTCATCCACTCATGCTTTCCACAAAGAGAGCATCAACTTCACGCAGGGGCGGCGTTTGGACGAATGGCAGCGCTTCTTCTTCGACTCAGTCTTCTGGGCTCCAATCCTTCTCAAGTTCGTCCGCTGGGACGGATTAGACGGAGCTCCAGCGTAGATTACTGCCAGCTCTTCGGGGCGGCGAGGTTAGGGTTTCTCGCCGTGCGTACGCAACGGCGATATTCAGTGTCAAATTTTTCAGATCGATTCAAGGATTCAACGGCGATGATTGCGACTCCGGAACGCTGGTCCTTAGGGTCACGTGCATGAAGACTTCTTAGCTGTCATCGACAAGGTCTGACCGGCTCCGGTATGGGAGCAGCGACAGCGGCTCGTTCTGGCGGCGGCAGTGGTCGTTCGGTGGTCCATGGACCTCGATATAATTTTTATTATGTTTGAGGTGTTTTGTACTTTCGGTGAATCTTTATAACAGATCTGATCTTTTTGCAAACAACAAAAACTTCACGCCAGCCTTGGATCAGTCCTTCTGTTTGGATGATCAAGGCAATCCCAATAAAACGATCACGCAATAATGAATCTTCTATTTTCATTCTATTGATTTGAAGAAACGGGGCTCTTATTCCACTACATGTTACAAAAAATTCCAGGCAATTCGAAATTAATCAGATCGTTCAAAATAAAAACAGGGCGGTGCATTTTTGCATGCCGTAGCCGTTACACCTTAGTACGTACATAGATTATTTCTTCCCTACCAACTCTGTTTCGTCTTCTCAGCAGCAGCACAGGCAAGCTAATCGATCGAGCAAGCTCAAAATTAACCAGCTCGATCAGTAGCTCCAGAGCGTCATGTCTCCGGCGCTGTCGTCGTCGTCCTCATCGTCTCCGTTCATATTCCAGCCGCCGCCGGCACCCATCCCATCGTCGTAGTAGGAATGTTGGTCCATGTCAACGTACTGCAAGCCGTCGTCGTCATACGGCGCCGCCGCGGCCTCCTGCATCGTCATCATCGCCGGCGCGGACGCGGACGCCTGGGCCGCGGCGGGGCACGCGGCCTCGGCGAGCGCGATGGCGGCGGTGCGGATGTCCTCGGGCGTGCGGAGCGTGGCCGGGTCGACGACGAGCAGGGACGCTGAGTCGGCGAAGTTGAGGCTGGCACCGCGGCCGCGCAGGGCGAGGGTGGCCACGTCGTGGGCGCGCGCGGCGGCCTCCGGGGCGGCGAAGGTGCCAAGCCAGATGCGCGACTTCTTGTTGGGCTCGCGCACCTCGCTCACCCACCGCCCCGCGCGGCGCCACACGCCGCGGTACACCGGGTGCCGCGTCTCGCTGAACTTGGTCCGCCCCGCTGGCCGCTTCGGCGGCGCCGACGTCAGCGTCGCGTATCCCTTGCGGGGCTGGTCCATCTATTCTACCCTCAGCTAGCAGTGGTGGTGGTGTGAGTGTGATGGTGAGGTCAGTGGTGATCTGCTGAGAGTGAGGAGACCGAGATCCATGTATATATACGATTGCGTGCGGGGGTGGTGGGCTGAGCTTGCGTTCTGCGCGCGCGGGGAGAACAGGGAGACGTGGATGCCGTGTTGGTTATTTCAGTTGCGCACAATAATGTTAGGTGCTAGTTTTCTTCAGAAGTTTCAGTAGGATCAGAAACATTCAGATTTCTTCAGTTCGTTTTCTGTTAGCACATGAGGGCACGATCGTTGTGTGCTCCGTGCGAATAGGGAGTAGGCCAGCTGCACGACTTCGCCCGTGGGATGGCGCGGGCACGATGGGGTTGTTGCGAGCATTACGGCATCACTTTAGATCACTGAATAAAAGGATAGAAGAAAACGAAAAGCAGCAGAACTTGCGCTGCACAAACCACTTGTCTCTGTTCTTCTTCGTCTGTGTTCAGAGAGTGAGAGAACGAGAGAGAGAGGAAGGAGGTGCTCCGGCGAGCATCTTCGGCAACACTTGGCATCAGAGCTTCAGGTCGTGCACGGGACCATGTCGTCCGGCGGCAATGGCTCGACCGTCCGGCAGGGCTCGCAGACTCCTCCACGCACGAGAGCGACGTCGCCGGCTCGGGGCAGGAGCAGGAATCGCCGCACCGGCGAGGTGGTGGTGCACCAGCAGGTGATCCGGGAGACGAGCTCCGCCGGAGTCTACCCCACGCTGACGCGCACCAACTACGCAGACTGGGCTCTGCTGATGAAGGTAAACCTGCAGGCCGAGGGCTGGTGGGATGCCGTTGAAACCGGCGAAGCACCTTTCCGTGACGAGAGCAAGACCATGGCCGTGATCCTGCGCGCTCTCCCGCCGGACATGGTGAGTCTGATCGGCGCCAAGGCCACCGCCAAGGAGGCGTGGGAGGCGATCGCGTCTCAACGCATGGGTGCCTCTCGCGTGCGTAAGGCGAATGCACAACGGCTTCGACGCGAGTTCGAGGGCATCTCGTTCCGTTCCGGGGAGACGATTGACGACTTCACGATGCGCATCTCCACCCTCGCCGCGAACCTGCGCTCCCTTGGCGACAACATCCAGGAGTCCAGCGTCGTCGCCAAGTTCCTACGAGTTGTTCCTCAACAGTACGCGCAGGTTGCCATCGCGATCGAGACCCTCCTCGACGTGAGCACCCTGTCTTTGGACGTGGTCACCGGTCGCCTTCGCGTCGTACAAGATCGGAACAGCGACAACGCCGCCGAGTCTCAATCCAGCGGCCGCCTGCTTCTCACCGTGGAGGAGTGGGACGTACGAAAGCGCTCACTTCAGGGGGACAGTGGATCGTCCTCCGGCGATGGGCGAGGAAACCCTCGGCGAGGCGGTGGGCGCGGCCGCGGTGGACGCCGCGGCGGCGGCCGTGGCGGTCCGCATGGCGGACGTGGCACCGGCAACGTCGACAAGAGGGGCGGAGACAAGGACACGTGCCGCTACTGCGGCATCCAAGGGCATTGGGCCCGTGACTGCAGGAAGAAGAAGCGCGAGGAAGCTCACCTCGTGCAGGCCGACGAGGACGCGGACCCGGCATTCCTCTTGTTGGAGATGGTGGGGATCACCACGGCGGAGGCCTCTGCGGTCACGGCAGCGGGCCTCGACTCTCCTGCACCGCCCCCCGTCTCGGCCGCCATGGCAGGGGCTTTGGCCACGGGGGAGGCAAGCACCTCACTCCCCGTCTTCCACAACGAGCAGCAGGCAGGATCGTTCCCGGCGCCACCGACGCGCCCCGGGAGACCACCTGGTTCCTGGACACGGGTGCCTCGAACCATATGACCGGGGACCGCAGCGTCTTCGTCGAGCTGGATGAGAGCGTCACCAGTACCATGCGTTTCGGCGACGGCTCAGTGGTGCAGATCCGAGGGCGCGGGACGATCGCGTTCAAGGTGGACGGCGGCGTGCAGCGTGCCCTCACCGACGTCTACTTCATCCCACGACTGAAGAGCAGCGTGGTGAGCTTGGGGCAGCTGGACGAGCTCGGCTGCGACATTCGTCTCCGCAGTGGGAGCATGACGATCCTCGACCCGCGCCACAAGTTGCTTGTAAAGGTACACCGTGCATCAAATCGCCTGTACAAATTGGATATGACTCCTATTCCTCGTGCGTGTCTGTCACTCCGCCACGACGGCGAGGCCTGGAAGTGGCATGACCGCCTCGGTCATCTGCACTTCGAGGCGATCCAGAGGATGGCATGCGGTGGACTGGTACGCGGCCTACCCCTCGTCGAGCATACCGGTGAGCTCTGCGAGGCGTGCCCCGCCGGCAAGCAACACCGCGCCCCGTTTCCCCAGAAGGCCAAGTACCGAGCTGAGGAGCGGCTCGAACTCGTGCATGGCGACTTGTGCGGTCCCATCACGCCGGAGACACCGAGCGGCCGGCGCTACTTCCTCCCGCTTGTCGACGATTGCAGCCGCTACATGTGGCTGGTTCTCCTCAGCTCAAAGGACGAGGCAGCGGCAGCCCTGAAGCACTTCCAAGCTGGCGCTGAGACGGAGGCGGGCCGCAAGCTTCGCAAGCTGCGCACTGACCGTGGGGGTGAGTTCATGTCGAACGCCCTCGCCGCGCACTTCGTCGACCATGGCGTCCAGTGTCACCTAACGGCTCCCTACACGCCACAACAGAATGGAGTTGTGGAACGTCGCAACCAGACCGTGGTGGCGATGGCGCGGAGCATGATGAAGGCCAAGAATATGCCGGCGTTCTTCTGGGGGAGGCGGTGACCACGGCGGTGTTCGTGCTGAACCGCAGCTTCACCCGCAGTGTCGACGGCAAGACTCCATTCGAGGTTTGGTTTGGTAGGAAGCCAGACGTGCACTTTCTTTGTGTGTTTGGATGCATTGCTCATGTCAAAACAGCACGGCCTCATCTGAAGAAACTGGAAGACCGAAGCACTCCATGGTGTTCATCGGTTATGAACAGGGCAGCAAGGTCTATCGTGTCTACGACCCAGTGTCGAGGCGTGTCCACATGAGCCGCGACATTGTCTTCGACGAGGAGGCGAACTGGGACTGGAGCAAGGAGGCTGCAGATGCGTCGGCCGGCTCTTTCATCGTGCAGTACCCTGTGAACGAGGGGGGCGGGGACAGCGTTGAAACAATAGCGAAGCCGGTGAGGAGAAACATTGATGCGGCAGGCGTTTCGGGTGAGCGAGCCGCGTCCCCAGGATCGGCTGTTACGGTCACGGCAGGTGCATCCGGAGGAAGCCCGAGGACGCCTTCTCCCGTCGCCATGGCGGGTGATACTGGCGGGACTCCTGCCACGTCGAACGGCAGCCCGGTGTTCGTGTCACCGCCGATGCAGTGCCCTGATCTCTTCGACGGCGACGACGACCCGGACGCCCCGCACCGCTACCGCATGATGGACGAGCTCCTTGGTACGCGTGAGGGCGTGCCACTGCAACCTGACGAGGACCTCGCGGAGGAGGTGCTGCACCTCATGGCCGGCGAGGAGCCCGGAAACTTCGCCGAGGCGGCACCACATGAGCAGTGGCGGTGCGCCATGATGGATGAGCTCCAGGCGATCCGCGACAACAACACCTGGACGCTCGTGGACCTCCCACCGGACGAGAAACCCATTGGCTTAAAATGGGTGTACAAACTGAAGAAGGACGCCGCTGGCACCGTCGTCAAGCACAAGGCCAGGCTGGTGGCGAAGGGGTACGTCTAGCGACCCGGCGTGGATTTTGAGGAGGTTTTCGCTCCGGTGGCGTGGCTGTAGTCAGTACGTGTGCTCCTGGCCATTGCCGCACATCGCGGGTGGGAAGTGCATCATATGGACGTAAAATCGGCGTTCTTGAGGAAGTGGTGTACGTGGCACAGCCACCCGGCTTCGCGCGGCGGGGCAAAGAAGAGAAGGTGTACAAGCTCCACAAGGCGCTCTATGGCCTTCGGCAAGCCCCGCGCGCATGGAACTCCAAGCTGGACAGCAGTCTTGCGTCGCTGGGGTTCACTCGGAGCAGGACAGAGCACGCCGTGTACACTCACGGCGCCGGAGCGTCCCAGCTGCTCGTCGGTGTCTATGTAGATGATCTGGTCATCACCGGAGAAAATTTGCAGGAGCTGCACCGTTTCAAGGAAGAAATGAAGCGCCTGTTTGAGATGGGTGACCTCGGGCTGTTGAGGTACTACCTCGGCCTCGAGGTGCACCAGAGCAGGCTGGGCATCACCATCAACCAAGCAGCCTATGCCGAGAAGTTGCTGGACAGGGCAGGCATGACGGGGTGCAATCCAACGCACGTGCCGCTCGAGCCAAACTGCAAGCTGAGCAAGGCAAGCTCGGTGCCACCAACCGATGCCACGCTCTACAGGAGCATCATCGGTAGTCTCCGGTACCTGGTTCACACACGCCCCGACATCACCTACGCGGTTGGCCTCGTGAGCCATTTCATGGAGGCGCCAACGACGGAGCACTTCGCCGCAGTCAAGCACATTCTCTGTTACATCGCCGGGACGCTCACTCTCGGCTGCACTTACCGCCGCGGTGACCACCTGGAGCTCGAGGGCTTCAGCGACTCTGACATGGCTGGTAATCTGGACGACAGGAAGAGCACATCTGGAGCAGTCTTCTTCCTTGGTGGGAGTCCCATCAGCTGGCAGTCACAGAAACAAAGAGTGGTGGCTCTCTCCTCTTGCGAGGCAGAGTACATCGCTGGATCTACCGCGGCATGCCAAGGAATTTGGCTAGCGTCCATGCTTGGAGAGCTGACGAACAAAGGTACGAAGGCAGTCAAAATCTTCATTGATAACAAATCAGCTATCTCGCTTGGGAAGAACCCTGTTCTGCATGACAGGAGCAAACACATCGACCTCAGGTACCACTTCATACATGATCACATCGAGAAGGGCACTGTGGTTGTCGAATTCATTCGTTCCAGCGAGCAAAAGGCCGATATCTTGACCAAGGCACTTGAGCGGACTCATTTCCAGGAGCTGTGTAAGAAGATCGGCATCCTCGACGTCAGGGGGCGCACCTGAATTAGGGGGAGATTGTTGGTTATTTCAGTTGCGCACAATAATGTTAGGTGCTAGTTTTCTTCAGAAGTTTCAGTAGGATCAGAAACATTCAGATTTCTTCAGTTCGTTTTCTGTTAGCACATGAGGGCACGATCGTTGTGTGCTCCGTGCGAATAGGGAGTAGGCCAGCTGCACGACTTCGCCCGTGGGATGTCGCGGGCACGATGGGGTTGTTGCGAGCATTACGGCATCACTTTAGATCACTGAATAAAAGGATAGAAGAAAACGAAAAGCAGCAGAACTTGCGCTGCACAAACCACTTGTCTCTGTTCTTCTTCGTCTGTGTTCAGAGAGTGAGAGAACGAGAGAGAGGAAGGAGGTGCTCCGGCGAGCATCTCCGGCAACAGTGGTGTGAGTGTGATGGTGAGGTCAGTGGTGGTCTGCTGGGAGTGAGGAGACCGAGATCCATGCATATATAGGATTGCTTGCGGGGGTGGTGGGCTGAGCTTGCGTTCTGCTCGCGCGGGGAGAACGGGAGACGTGGAAGCCGTGTTGGCGTCGTCAGCATGGTTTGATTCTTGGATACTACTACATTCTTTAATGTTTAGATTTGTCTAGCGTATATTATTAATGCTAATTATTTTTTAGTGAAGTACATAAGAGTTCATAAACTATCCAGGGTGTCACATATAGTACTAGGTTCTCAACTTTGAACATCGTTTTTGAAATCCTTGAACTGCAATAAGTGTGGACTGGCACCGACCAATCGTAGGCAGCGCCAGTGTGCGAGGGGGAGGGGGGCACGAGCGTTTCATAGTCGGCCCATCCGCTTGTGACGGCCCCTGCAACCTCATCATGGTGTAGGTGTCCTGGCCATCGGAGAGGAGAATGGAGATGCAGATGGTATTTCTGTGTCGGCTCTCATCGAGCACCTTGGCGGTCGTCTGGTGCCCATCGTTGATGTTGGTACCGCTAAGCGTCATGAGGCAGTTCGTGTGGCGCTCATGGATATGGCTTTTCAGTGTCGGAGATGCACACGAGTCTGGTCACGTGGCATGCATCTGAGGTGAAGGACATGATGAAGAGGCTGTCGTCGGGATCGAGGTTGTCAATGACGGACCACACTGCTTGCTTCAGCATTGCCGACTTGTGCTTGCTCATGCTTCCTATCACGTCGAGCACCTTAAACGACCTTCACGAGGTCCAGTAGTGAGTGCGGTAGTGGATCGCTGGGCGCCCCGATGTCAGCCATCCTAGGATCCTTGATAGCCCTATGGGCATGATCACATGAAGTTGTTGTTGGGTGAGCCCTAGCATCCATTTTGACGATCATTGTGTGATTGGATGTTGTAGTGGCAGCTTCACCTGGTGGGAGGCGGATTCGACGGGGTGAAAGGGGAGAGCTCCTATTCTCCGACCTAAGCAAATGATTGATCATGTGAGAGGAACATGTCGGCTTGTGGCGTGATTTCATTTCCTCTCGCATGCTCTAAACTCTTGTAAATCCGAAAAAACTAGAAATATATTCAGGTGGGGAGTCGTTCCCCCAGTGATAGTTTCAAAATAAAACATTGAAATTGTATATATGTAAATTATGTGAAATATATGGACTCGGATGAGTTTTGATACAACTCACTTCAGGGCATTAAGTAATTAATAATGAAGTATGTTAAAAATAATTATGATCTTTCCATCGAACTTGTTTATGAGGAGTGGGAGCACACATCGCTTCTAGGGGTACGTGCGAGACCATATATACTGTTTCTTCTCTGTGAGAATTTTTACACATATGTATATAGGGCTTCTTTTAAATGCACTATTTGTGTCCTGCAATAACCACAGAAAACATCTAAGGGAAGAAGATAGAGACAAACCAACGGATCCCCTGGGACGGACTGACGACGTGACGGCGCCGCCACAGACAAGCCTCATGGGACACTAGTAGAAAACAGGGCTTTAGTCCCGGTTCCAGAGGGCCTTTAGTCCCGGTTCTGCAACCGGGACTGAACAATCGGGACTAAAGGCCCCCACTTTTAGTCCTGGTTGGGTTACGAGCCGGGGCTAAAGGAGCTCCACGTGGCCGCTGTGGGGCGCCCAGGCAGGAGGACCTTTAGTCCCGGTTGGTAACACCGACCGGGACTAAAGGGTCTCCACGTGGCCGCTGCGCAGCGCTCAGGCAGGAGGACCTTTAGTCCCGGTTGGTAACACCAACCGGAACTAAAAGGCCGCCACACGTCAGCCCCTGCCAAGCGCTGTTTTTTTTTTGAAAGGAGGGGTTTAGGGTTTAGGGGTTTTGGAGGGTTTAGGGGTTTCATATTGTGTTTTCCACTTTCTTTTTGTATTTACCATTCAATTCTTTTACATTTAGGGTTTTCGTTTTTATTTTACGTTTTCCATTCAACTCGACGCTAGCTACTACATATAGCAATGAAGGAACCATTACACGAATCGTTATGAATATAGAGAGAAGTGACCTCTCTTTCTCCGTACTTGGTCGAACAACAAGTTTTCGTATATCTATTCGACGCTACTACGTATAGTACACGTTCATGCATATATACAATGTAACATCTCTTACGATCCCTAATATCTAATTACCAAAATCGCATTGCCACTCCCGATGAAATTCTGCGTCTGTAGGTATGACATGGTCAACAAAGAATCCCGCCAATTCCTCTTGAATTGCTCGTATGCGATCAGTTGTTAGGAGTTCGTCCCGCTTCGGCTTGATCTAATTTAAAGAAGGGGGTCAATATATATATATATATATATATATATATATATATATATATATATATAGGGAAAATGCATCCTACTACCGGGTGTAGTTACACCCATATCTCATATAGTACCATGTGATAGTATATATACTACTTTATCATTTTTGGTATGTTCATATACTATATCTAAGATACTCCAAAATGAGTTATGTGAAAAAATTGCATGTAAGCCCATGTTTTTATCATATTTGTGAAATACGTACATATTTGTACGTAAAAAGGAGTATGCTCAAAATATGGTACATACTACCTATAAAATAGTATATATACTACCCAAACATTCTTACATACTACATACTACACGTACGTATTCTTCAATATAATAAATACTACATATAACATACGAAACCAAAGTAGGAGTAACTACACCCGGTAGTAGGAAAAATTTGTCCTATATATATATATATAGGACTCCTTTTTTATACTCCCAGGAGTATGTACTCCCATGTCTAATCGGGTGTTTGACTAGTGGATACTCTTGCCCGTGGCTAACTGGCTATGAAACAACCTCCTATAAAAATGAGCAATCTGGTGCGTGCCCGTTTTGCATGCACCGTGGCCTACTAATTGAATATATTTGAATATTTAACTACCTAACAAACACAAGAATGAGTATCTACTACATCGGATGAGTATATACCTTGCTTCATTTAAGCTAGCAGTATATGTTCTCCCCGTTTAAAAAGCAAGTACTCCAAATACAAAAGCAGTATGCACTCCATTGGGTGATACTCCTACGTGCTATATGCTACTTCATTGGATTAAGAGTAAAGTAGTATATACTCTCTTTGTTAGAAAAGCAGTATATGGAGTACAGGAGTAGTATATACTTCATTGGATGATTAGTAGTATATACGTCATTAGATTGGAAAGCCGTATATACTTTAGCGGGATCTTAGATAATTTATTGTTCACTGGTGGTATACATGCGATGTTGTGTTTTTCTAAGAAGTGTATACTTATTTTATATTTTGTTGAATTGGAAGTATATACTTATTAGAACTGAAAGAAAATAGGTACCTCCCTCGTCAAGAAATATGTACAAATATTTTTACAATGTAAATACCGAAGGAGTATATACTGCCTCTTGGGAAGGAAGTATATACTTGTGAAGTGGCGGTCAACAGGATACATACTTTTAAGGTAGAGCTGCAAGAAGTTGTATCATATAACAAATATTTTCAAGAATGCAAATACTTATAATTTTAAAGGGGTTTATACTGCCTCTTGGGAAGGGGGTATATACTTGTCAAGTGGCGAACAACAATATACATATTTCTCTGGTGGAGGTACAAGAACTTGTATCTTATAATAAATTTTATCTTGATCAGAACATGCAACTACTCTTACATCTTTAAGAAGGATTAAATGCTAGAAACATATGGTGTACAAAAACGATAGTATTTTCCATCAAGGTCCACATGACACCAAATATACTTCAAGAAAATTTGAATGGACGATCCTCGGTCACATGAATCCTTCAATCAATTTGCACAAGGTAACTGGGGTGACACAAGGTGCTTCTTCTCTGTTTCTTCAATCAATTGGCCGGTGGCTGCAAGAATTAATTTGGGTACAAGATCGGAATCAGTATGGTGTATTTTTTAATCAAAACAGTAATGGGTTTATGCACAAATAAATGTATATACTCATCTTTTATTAAAATCCACTAACGAGATGAAAGAAGGGATAAGAGCGTGTTCGGTACTCCTCCGTGGCCGCAAAATCCTGAACTCCACCGCCAGCTTCCGAGCGCCAGCTTCTCATGTGAAATTCTGGAGCCAGCGATCTGTTCGGTGCACCAAAACCTGGAGCCAGCGTCCTGTTCGTTTGGGCTGGCCTCGTTTAGGGTACTAGGCCTGGGGATGGCCCATAGGCCCTGTCGGCTAGCGAATCGGTACGTGAGGAACTCACTTGGCGAGCGAACCGGTACGTGAGGAACTCACTTGGCGGTGGCAGGGGCTGGTAATATCCATCAACTCCAGCTTCTCTTTTTTCTGGGAGCTCGATTTGTCCAGCTCCGCGAATCCTTGTTTTTTACACTGCGCTCGCCGCCAACTTCTCTCGCTAAACTCCAGGAGCTGGAGCGTTCGGTCAAACTCCAGAGTTGGAGCCGAAGGAGCCAGGAGTTGGAGGGCTCCCGAACACGCCCTTATACTCTGACAATCTCACTAAACAAGATATGCGCATATCCATTATTTACTAATCATACAATTACAGGTACATTATCAGAAAAAGAAGTAGCACGTAACCATTTTATAGACTTATTATATGCCTAATATGCAGTGATTTTCACCTCTTACATCAAAGAAATTGCTACAGAATTGATGCCGCTAGGAATTTATGCATGCATGCAGATTGATGGGACAAATCAATCACGTACCTAGCATGTACGTATCTTGTGATTGGTGGAATCCATAGCCGCTGCTTGCCGATGATGTTGATGCTTTAAGTTCGACTTGGTCACTAGGATCAACTCGGTGCTCGGGTCAGGATGCATGCGCGCGTCCGGCGACGCCACGGCCAGGTGCATATCAAGTTGTTGATGTCGCCATCGCCGCCGCCGTAGACTGCCGCGGGAGTAGAGAAGGACATGTCGCGTGCGCTCCGTGGAATGAGGTGAATAAACAAACCCCCAAAAAATAGGATCACTAACGACTTAAGATTGGATGTGTTTTTCCCACGAATTATCCATTTACATAAATGGTGAACTGGTTTAATTGTTTCAACCCTTTATTGCGCTGCGAACGAATGAATCACAGCCACGTAGCAGGAGAGTACGTACTCCTAGGAGTACCAACCCATTTTCCTATATATATGGTGCGATATTGATTGAACTTACTTCTGGAGCATTTGACTCATGTCCGCCCACTCCTTAGCCTCTTTACGTCTCGAGTCCAAGACAACTACTAGTCCCGCGTCAAGCTGAATGGCTAGCAGAATAAAGTGGAATCTGCGCACACATAACTCATCAATTACACTTAACCTTGAGTAAGCTAAACAGAATGTGCACAAGACAGTAACACTCACTTGAAGTTGTAAGGAAAGAGTATTTCCCTTCTGTTTTGTTGTCCAAGTAATGCCTTTAGCAAGTAATTCTCTGTATCATCGGGGCTTTTTTGTACCGTATATTCATTTACGGTATTTGGGTTAATGAACCCAATGTCATAGATTTTTCCTCTGCATTCGCGGATCTTCAATCTGCATAATATAGTGTGAGGATAATTATACATGCAATGAACGAGCTGAGCTAGAGATTTAATTACAGAAAAAATACTTACAGACAATAGCAACTGACGATAGCTTTGTCGAGGGCGGCTTGATTGTATAACTGAAATAATTCTTCAAATTCAATGTACAACGCCTCGACTCCATTGAAGTAGTGCTCATCTTTAATTCCCACTAAGATACTGTTGGTCCCTTCCTTGCAGGCTTTCAAGTACCAGTTATGCAATGTTCGCATCATCGTTGATAGACGCGGGAGCTGCTCAGGTCTGACGAGAGGCTTCCCGTGCTCGTATCTAAAGGCTACCTCAGCCATTTCGAACTGTACCTCATCGCCTAAGTAATCAGCAAGAGTGTAACCAGGATGAGAGGCCGCTACCCTCGGATCATTAGCGATATCGGGAAACACCTTGAGCGGGGGGCACGATTGTTTTTCCTGTTCGCCGAGCTGGGCAATTGTTTTCCCACTTCTTGCAGCACTGCTAGTACTTCCCGACCTTTTCGCTTCATGAAATGTCTTTACAATACAGCGGTCATAGTGTGAGAGCGGCGGAGGAGATGGTGGGTGCTGAAGGGCATCCAGATAGCGCTTCGCTTTTACCGGATCTATTTTCTCCTTTGGATCTGGACGTTTCGGTGCAAGCTGGCGTTTCACATCGGCAGCCACAAACTCGTCGGTTTCCTCCTCAGTCATGTCGTATGGTAACTTGGGAGGAGCCTTCTTTACGCTTGGACTTGCTCTGGATTTCTTCGTTGTTGTACTGCTAGCCGCCGGAGCGGCGGCAGGTCTCTTCCGCCGTTGTTGGGAGGAGCCTTCTTGACGCGGCGGAGGAGGCGGAGTCCGCTGACGCGGCGGAGACAGCTGAGGCGGCGGAGGATTCTGCTGAGGGGCCTTCTCCGGTGGAGTCCGTTGACACGGCGGAGACAACTGAGGCGGCGGAGGATTCTGCCGAGGGGCCTCCTCCGGCGGAGTCCGTTGACGTAGCGGAGACAGCTGAGGCGACGGAGTGTGCTGATGTGGCGGAGACGACTGAGGTAGCGGAGATAGAGCTGGACAGTGAGGAGTCTGCTGAGGGGCCTCCTCCGGCTGAGTCTGCTGACGCGGCGTCCATTGTGGAAGCACGATGTATTCCTTTCTCCATAGAATGGTAGTCCTTACGGCATCTACCAGATGAGTCTCCCCTTCACCTGTAGGGTACTCAAGCTCCAGCCCCTCGAATCCTTTGGTAACTTCATCCACCCCGACAATAGCAAAGCCATCTGGAATCGGATTGCAATGGAAAGTTCCATCAGGTCTAGGAGGTAAGACATAGCCGACCGCCACCTTCAAGGGTAGGTTGATGCATTTCGCCATTAGCTCACAATGTTCCCTCTCCGTGATATAATCCACGGGTTAGCGAGGAGCCGTGATATCAGGCCGAACGAGCTCCGTGGAAGCCACGCTGCTTTTCCGCTGAGATGGTGGGGTAGCTTCGTGGGCAGTATCGAATGAAGGATCTTCGTGCTGCTGAGATGGTGAGCCGGTAGCTTGCTGACTGGTAAGTGCCTCTAGTTTCTTCTCCTGCAACGCTAATCTTTCTTCTACCTTCTGCATCCGGTCTGCTTCCTCTTTCTTCTTTCTCCCTCGGCTTCTATAACCAACGTTGTCGGGAAACCCATGCACCCACGGAACGGAGCCTGCTGTGCCTCGTGTTCGTCCAGGGTGTTCAGGATTCCCGAGGGCGCGTGACATCACGTCCTTCTCTCTGTCGGGATGGAACCTCCCTTCCTGCACGTCCTTGATTGCTTCCTGAATCTTTGTGACGGGTATTTCAAGTTGTTCTTTCGTGTAAACACACTTCCCTGTTTCATGGTCCAAAGTTCCCCCATGCCCGAAGAACCAAGTCCTTGCCCGTTCGGGCCAGTTCAATGTCGCTGGTTGGATCCCTTTAGCAAGCAGGTCATTCTCAGCTTTGTCCCACGTAGGCCGGGCAACCTTGTAGCCACCTGACCCCGTAACATGGTGATACTGCTTCTTTGAAGCATTTAGCTTATTTGTCTGTGACCTGTTCTTAGCTTTCTCCGATTTCTTGTACGCCACAAATGCGGGCCAGTGATCTTTTATCTTCGCATATTGACCGGTGAATTCTAGAGTCTCGTCTTTCTCGACAAACTGTTCGTTCAATCTTTTCTTCCAGTTCTTGAATTGTTCTGCCATCTTCTTAAGAGCCCATTTTTTGACTTTTCGCTGTATAACCGGGTTATTTGGATGCTCCTCTGGCGGTAGGCTGAAATTTATCATGAGCGAGTTCCAAAGCTGATCTTTGCATCTATCGTCGACATAAGAAACTCCATCGTCCTTCTTCTTATTCCATTCTTGGATGCTGATCGGGACGCTATCCCTAACAACAACTCCGCACTGATGTATAAATCGGTCTTGGGTCCGCTTGGGAACTGTCGGTTTGCCATCTGGATCAACTTGTTCGATCGTGAACCTTTCATTCTCGCCCAACCTTTTCTTCGGGCCTCGTCTCCTTATAAAAGTTTGGCTCGATCCGGAGGGCTAAAAGAAGAAAGAAGTGTTAATATATGTACATACAAAACAATTAATGCATCTAGTCAGCAGAGGCTTAATTAATATATATACCTCGCCAGACTTTGCAACAGCTAAGGCTCCAACACTGGCGGAGCCGTCATCTTCTCTTCCCTCACCATCGGAGTCGTTGAGAAACTGTGAGGTCATGATATCATCATCTCCCTCGCGGATTATTTCCTCCAATGCCTTTTCTTGTTCTAAGTCTCTGTCGTGTTCCATAGTTTCTGCAAATATTACAACATGGCAATATACAACCATGAGAGATGGATTAGTGGCAAACATAGACCTAATCACAACAAGGAATCATATGCATATGAGCAATGGATTAGTGGATTATCGGGGTTATGTTTTAACGACCCCCTCCCCCCTCATGTTGAAGTTTCGGGAGAGGATACTCCATATGCCTCAAAATCAAAGTTATCGGGGTTATGTTTTAATGACCCCCCCCCCCTCTCATGTCGAAGTTACGACGATATTTGTACAAGATGAATACAAGATTTATACACAAGATGAATACAAAATGAATACAAGATGAATACAAGATTTATACACAAGATGAATACACAACTCAACAAATGAACCAACCATCATCCTATGAACAAAACTCAACATACAACAAATGGACACCTTTTGTCGAATAGCGGAGGGACGATCAGGGACCAACTCCACGGAGATGCAACACCGGCCATAACCTGTAATTCCACGGAGATGTAACACATGGCAAAACATGCTTACTGAAATAATTCAAATGACCCCTAGATCAATGGCAATCATCATGATCAAGTTGACAAGTATTAACAGATTTTCAGACTTAGTGGCAGAAAACAGATTTTTATTTAGAAATTTTTTGGAATAATAAAATTATTCTATGAAAATGGACATTTCACTCCTTTCAAGCACTTCTAAATTCTTCCAATAATTTTTCTGTCACCTCTAAATTATCCCTCAAGTCATTCTCACCTTCTAGGACAGTGTCCAATACTTTTCCACTCCACAAAAATATTTCTCTTATATTAAATAAATTCCCAGGTTGGAATTTATATTTATCCTAGTTTCTTTGATTTACAAAGGAACCATATTTTCTATAATTCTTCTGCACCCACAAAAATTATCCTAGCAACTAGGCAGTACCCACAACCCATTTCACCAAAAACTTTGAGTTCCACAGTTCAAAATTTTCAAATTCCATCCAGTTCAAATTTGATCCAGATTCAAACTCCATGACCAAAATGTATTTTTAATTGCTCCAAAAATTCTGAAACTTTGCCAGACCCTCTTATATGCTTCAACACCTCACCACAAAAATTCCCAAGAATTCCTAAAATCCCTAGGACCCTCTGGCATTTCATCATACATGTGGTGTGCACACTGTTCACCCTTTCGAAATTTCAGAAATGCAGAAGATTCAAAGAGCGCGGGCGGCGTCGGCATCGGGGCGGGCGGCGGCGTCGGGGCGCGGGGGGGAAGGAGGAGGAGGGGAACGGCGCGGCGGCTCACAGTGTGTTGCAGGGGAGCGGGGGACGGTGTCGGGGCACGGCTCGGCGACGGCAGCGTCGGGGCAGGGATCGGCGACGGCGACGTCGGGGCAGGGCGTGGCGAGGGCGTCGGAGATGGGGGGATGGCTCGGAGGCGATGACGATCTCCGGCGCAGCAGCCTGGCGGCGTCGTGCTGTGGTTCGGCGTCGGGGGAGAGAATGGGAGAAAATTTCTGAAGTGCTGATTATATACCCAACCCTTTAGTCCCGGTTGGTGACTCCAACTGGGACTAAAGGCCCCCCTTTAGTCCCGGTCCGAGCCACCAACCGGGACTAAAGGTGAATTTCACCAGTCGAAAGGGCGCGAAGTGAAATTCACCTTTAGTCCCGGTTGGTGGCTCGGACCGGGACTAAACGGGGGCCTTTAGTCCCTGTTGGAGCCACGAACCGGGACTAAAGGGTTGTTCCTGGCATGGTGGGAGTTTAGTCCCACCTCGCCAAGCGAGAGGTGCTCGCAGCGGTTTATAAACCCGGCTGTGGGTGAGTTGGCAAGATCCTATCAATGCAAACGGCTCATCGTCTAACCTGGTGCCTCTCTACCCTGTGGGGCCTACTGGCAGAAGAAATACATGTCCCACGGGCCTGCATCCTGGCCCATCTGGTTGGGCTTCTAGTCGTATGCAGGCCGTGGAGTGTAATTTCTCCTGTTAGTAGGCGGACTTTTTTTTCTTTTATTTTTTTTTGCATATGTTACATGTATATTTTTGGACCATCTTCAAATCACCTCTAAAATTTTGTACATGGTCACTTACATGTAATACACATCTAAATCAAAGGATATTTTAAATAGGTATTTTAAAATTATTTTAATGTTTTGATTTAATTCTTTTTGCTATTAAAGTTTTTAACAAAAAATACTTTATGAAAATTTTAGTTGCATAAATTTTATATAATTTTAAGTTAATATTATTTTGATCATAACTAGAGTTTTATAAAAGCTTTTTAGTTGGTTCTTTTTGCTATTGAAGAATATTATAGTTTTGTTTTAATTGATCATAACTAGAATTTTATATATATGTCAATTTTTTGACCTTCTTCGAATCACATCTTAATTTTTATACATACTCACTTATGTGTAATACACATGATTATCAAATAATTTCAACAAATATATGAAATTCTAAAAAATGCAAAACTTTCATATTCTTTCTGTGTTAATGAAAGAGATCATGCCTATTTTTGGTTTTAATTCTAAAGTTTTCTTTTAAACAGATGCATACATGCCTAGTTTTCATTTAATTCTTTTTGCTATTAAAGTTTTTAACAAAAAATACTTTATGAAAATTTTAGTTGCATAAATTTTATATAATTTTAAGTTAATATTATTTTGATCATAACTAGAGTTTTATAAAAGCTTTTTAGTTGATTCTTTTTGCTATTGAAGAATATTATAGTTTTGTTTTAGTTGATCATAACTAGAATTTTATATAACTTTATTTCATGATATAGATTTTCATCAGATAGTGACAAAATAGCTAGTTCTATCAAGTTATTTTCATTGTACCATTGCCGCAACATATTCACCATAAATTCCGATACTTTTTGTTAACCTAATTTATTTTGATGCATAGACACACAGTGATTCAAAAAAAGCCGACACCAATGTTCCCTATGTGAAGGAGATAGACCCTTACTATGAATCTTCTAGAAGATTCATAGTATTTTCTGTTAACCTAATAATGTTATATTTTCTTTATGTCATACAACGTTTCTCTCTTATCATCTCCGATCAGAGAAACCACATAGTACCTCCAACTAGAGAGAAAGTGATGGCGGTGAAGCCGGTCACATCCCAGAGTGGGATCTTGGGGTATAAAACTATTTCTTCGCGTGTGTACCTTGCTTATTGCGCCGTAACCATGGATAATCTTCATCATTTAACAGGATGCTTGGGTCAGTCTTCACTCTGAAGGGAGAAATTTCATGAAACTTTTCATAATCTTCTGACATGTCTGTCTTGTCCTCCACTCCCATGATGTTTCTTTTCCCAGAAAGAACTATGTGGTGCTTTGGCTCATCGTATGATGTATTCGCTTCCTTATCTTTTCTTTTTCTCGGTTTGGTAGACATGTCCTTCACATAGAAAACATGCGCCACATCATTGGCTAGGACGAATGGTTCGTCTGTGTACCCAAGATTGTTGAGATCCACTGTTGTCATTCCGTACTGCGGGTCTACCTGTACCCCGCCTCCTGACAGATTGACCCATTTGCACCAAAACAAAGGGACCTTAAAATCACGTCCATAGTCAAGTTCCCATATGTCCTGTATGTAACCATAACATGTGTCATTTGCCCTATTGGTGTTTGCTGCATCAAAGCGGACACCACTGTTTTGGTTGGTGCTCTTTTTATCTTGGGCGATCGTGTAAAATGTATTCCCATTTATCTCGTACCCTTGGAAAGTCAATACAGTCGAAGATGGTGTCCTGGCCAACAAGTACAGCTCATCTCCAACAGTGGTGTTACCCATGAGATGTGTTTGCAACCAACCGCCGAAAGTCCCCATGTGTTCACGTGTAATCCAGTTGTCAGACTGCTCCGGGTGTTTGGAGCGTAGAATATTCTTGTTTTCATTGATATACGGGGCCACCAAGGTAGAATTCTGTAGAACTGTGTAGTGTGCTTGCGCCCAAGAATGCCCGTCCCTACATATTATTGAGTTCGGTCCTAGTGTGCCTTTTCCACCCAGTCTCCCCTCATGCCGCGATTCAGGAACACCAATCGGCTTAAGGTCAGGAATAAAGTCAACACAAAACTCAATGACCTCCTCTGTTTGATGGCCCGTGGAGATGCTTCCTTCTGGCCTAGCACGGTTACGAACATATTTCTTTAAGACTCCCATGAACCTCTCAAAGGGGAACATATTGTGTAGAAATACAGGACCCAGAATTGCAATCTCGTCGACTAGGTGAACTAGGACGTGCGTCATAATATTGAAGAAGAATGGTGGGAACACAAACTCGAAACTGACAAGACATTGGACCAAATCATTCTGTAACCTTGGTAGGATTTCTGGATCGATTACCTTCTGAGAAATTGCATTGAGGAATGCGCATAGCTTCACAATGGCTAATCAAACATTTTCTAGTAGAAGCCCCCTCAATGCAACCGGAAGTAGTTGCGTCATAATCATGTGGCAGTCATGAGACTTTAGGTTATGGAATTTTTTCTCTGCCATATTTATTATTCCCTTTATATTCGACGAGAAGCCAGACGGGACCTTGATACTGAGTAGGCGTTCAAAAAAGATTTCCTTCTCTGCTTTGGTAAGAGCGTAGCTGGCAGGACCTTGATACTGCTTTGGATGCATGCCGTCTTTTTCGTTCATACGTTGCTGGTCCTCCCGTGCCTCCGGTGTATCTTTGGTCTTCCCATACACGCCCAAGAAGCCTAGCAGGTTCACGCAAAGATTCATCGTCACGTGCATCACGTCGATTGAAGAGCGGACCTCTAGGTCTTTCCAATAGGGTAGGTCCCAAAATATAGATTTCTTCTTCCACATGGGTGCGTGTCCGTCAGTGTCATTCGGAACAGATTGTCCGCCAGGACCCTTTCCAAAGATTACTTATAAATCCTTGACCATATCAAGTATATCATCACCAGTACGGAGGACAGGCTTCTTCCGGTGATCTGCCTCACCTTTGAAATGCTTGCCTTCCTTTCTTAAGGCATGCTTGGTCGGAAGAAATCGACGATGTCCCAGGTACACATTCTTCTTACATTTATCCAAATATATACTTTCGGTCTCATCTAAATAGTGCGTGCATGCGTGGTATCCCTTGTTTGTCTGTCCTGAAAGGTTACTAAGAGCAGGCCAATCATTGATGGTTACAAACAGCAACGCTCGTAGGTCAAATTCCTGCTGTTTGTGCTCATCCCACACACGTACACCTTTTATGTCCCACAGTTGTAAAAGTTCTTGAACTAATGGCCTTAGGTACACATCAATGTCGTTGCCGGGTTGCTTAGGGCCTTGGATGAGCACTGGCATCATAATGAACTTCCGCTTCATGCACAACCAAGGAGGAAGGTTATAGATATATAGAGTCACAGGCCAGGTAGTGCTATGATTGCTGCTCTGCTCCCCAAAAGGATTAATGCCATCTGCACTTAAACCAAACCATAAGTTCCTTGCGTCACCTGCAAAGTCCGGCCACTTTCTCTCGATTTTTCTCCACTGCGACCCATCAGCGGGTACTCTCAACTTCCCATATTTCTTACGGTCTTCTTTGTGCCATCGCAACAACTTGGCATGCTCTTTGTTTCTGAACAGACGTTTCAACCGTGGTATTATAGGAGCATACCACATCACCTTGGCAGGAACCCTCTTCCTGGGGCGCTCGCCCTCAACATCACCAGGGTCATCTCGTCTGATCTTATACCGCAATGCACCGCATACCGGGCATGCATTCAAATTCTCGTACTCCTCACCGCGGTAGAGGATGCAGTCATTAGGGCATGTATGTATCTTCTGCACCTCTAATCCTAGAGGACAGAGAACCTTCTTTGCTTCGTACGTACTGTCAGGCAATTCGTTATCCTTTGAAAGCTTCTTCTTCATTATTTTCAGTAGCTTCCCAAATCCCATGTCAGATACACCATTCTCTGCCTTCCATTGCAGCAATTCCAGTGCGGTACTGAGCTTTGTGTTGCCATCTTCGCAATTAGGTTACAACCCTTTTTTGTGATCCTCTAACATGCGATCGAACTTCAACTTCTCCCTTTCACTTTCGCATCCTCTCTGTGCATCAACAATGACCCGGCGAAGATCATCATCGGGCATATCTGGTGCCTCTTGATCTTCAGCTTCCCCCGTTGCAGTATCACCGTATTCAGGGAACATAGGATAGTTGTCATCATCCTCTTCTTCTTCGTTGTCTTCCATCATAACCCCTCTTTCTCCATGCTTGGTCCAAACATTATAGTGTGGCATGAAACCGTTCTTAAGCAGGTGGAAGTGAAGGGTTTCGAGTCAGAGTAATCCTTCGTATTCTCACAGACAGTACATGGACAATACATAAAACCATTCTGCTTGTTTGCCTCAGCCACATCGAGAAAATTATGCAGGCCCGTAATGTAGTCGGAGGTGCGTCGGTCACCGTACATCCATTGCCGGTTCATCTGCGTGCATTATATAATTAAGTATATCAAAAACCATTACAGAACATCATGAATAGAGAAATGAACAAATTAATACAAGTTCATCATCACATTAAATCCAAAGTACAGTAGTGATCAAATGTTATTACTGAAAAAAAAATACATAAAGTTCATACATAGTTCTCATAGAACAACATACAGCTCTCTACACATGTGCAAACTAAGAAGTGCAAACTAAGAAGTTAATTTGAGCTCACCACGGTGGTGCCGGCGACGAGATCGGCGCGGGCGATCGACGGCGGTGAGGACGGGGACGGGACGGCACCCTACACATGTGCAAACTAAGAAGTTAATTTGAGCTCAAATTGTGCATCTAAATCAAATAAACTCACACATACACTCCTCCACTAAAACCCACAAACCACACTACTTCTAGAGCATTTGAAATGAGCTAAACTAGCAGTGAGAGATGAAAGGATGAAGTTGCTAACCTTTTTAGAACACTTGGATAGTTGGTGCACCGCCAAACCTAGACAAATCTTGGAAAAATGGAGCTTGGAGGTCGAGCTTGAAGAAAGAACAGAGGAGAAAGCTTAAGTGTGGCTCCGGCATTTCATCGAACACCTCATGTGTATATATAGGCAAAAAACAGAGTAGCCCACACCTCCACCCTTCCACAGCCAAAAAACAGAGGAGATGGGGGGGGGGGGGGGCGTCGATATATATATGCAAAACTTTAGTCCCGGTTTGTGTCTAAAACCGGAACTAATGGCCTACCCTTTAGTTCCGGTTCCAGACACCAACCGGGACTAAAGGGGTTGCGCCAGGAGCGAGGTCCTTTAGTCCCGGTTGGTGGCTAGAACCGGGACTGGTGCCTGCCGAGGCCCGGCCGGCGTCCTGACCGCTCGAACCGGGACTGATGCACACATTAGTCCCGGTTCGTAAGTCGACCGGGACTGTTGCTCTGATTTGGCAAAAACCAATACCTTGTTTTCTACTGGTGGGACATGTTCACACCACACTCCCTCCCAGCGCTCTGGCCAGTGAATTCGCCGTGGTCGGTCGCTTTGATCTCCGTTGACCGTACTACGTACGTACCTCGTCGGAGTGCGTAACTAATTAAGTATAAGTCGATGATTTCGTCCATGTAGCGCGCTTGTTGGCGCCAGATCAGGGACGCTCCGCCGGTGCATGCCGCCGCCCGTCGCGCGAACGCGGCGTTGCCGTGGTCGGTCGCTCTCTCGTGCTAGTCGCCATGGGAGCTCACTGGCCGAGAAAAGAGAACTGTACGTTACGGCTCATCATGTAATGTATACTTTGCAATTTGCATATCATTTTTTATCTCAACCATCCAGTACGTGGATATGTAACAACAACGAAGGTCCTATTTCCAAGCTGTTGTACACAAACTGCATGCAAATCTGGTCGTTGACCGTATTTGTGTAGTGGACGCCGCCTGGACTGGACACGAGGGAACGGTGGGGAGGCGAGGAAGAAGAAGACCTGGAGCTGGTTCTGATCTGTTCGATCCTTTTCCGAGGAGAAGCTGCTCCTTTTTTTTTTTTTTTTTTTTTTGAGCGTAAAGAAGCTGCTCCTTTTATCTGCTTCACCAGCCTAGGCCTATCGCCAGCCCAAGCCAAAGCATATGCATACATGCCCATTGCCCAGTCCATGACATTCTCCCCCCCTGAATAGCGGGGATCCCACAACCACTACTTGTCTTCCGCTGACCGTTGTTGGAGCTCGTCAGGATGTGTTGTCTGGAGTTCCTTGCAGTCTGAGTTTGTTAGCCAAAGCGCTAGTCGGGGAAGTGTATCCGGATCCCATGGCACGGCGAGAGAAAATCAGTCCATATGCCAAATTTTGTCAGCACCTTGCAGTAACAACACTCCTGGAACAACAATGGACTGATGTTGGATCAAAGCACATTCACCTGGTACCAACTCCTTAATTATTACCAAGACCATTCGTTGATTGTGAGTTTGGCTCTAAACTCCTCTATTTTGTTTGCCCTGCTCCTACTACGGCTGTTCATACAGTACATGTCAATGAAGATGAGATAGCTGCACATTTTCTATCAGGAGAAGTTAACTGCAGTAAGTTGAGGGTCGCTAATCTGAATATCAACATTGCTCCACCAATGAAGTTTCTCTCTCTCTATGGTCAGCTGTAGCATTATGTGGTAATCACACTGGATGTCTGGTCAGTTTAGCTATCAGTATCACTATGCCTTGGAACCCAGGTATTGGTAAGGGGGCACGACCTGAATTGGTGGCACAACAGATCAGTGGTAAGGTATTGATTACTGCTTCTGCTTATATTCCCCATGCAAGAATTTTGTGTGGAATTGCCCACCGCCATTTGAATCAGCTCTGGAGTTTGGTCAATTTTTCTATCACTGAACTACAATGTACATGGCGGACAGCACTGCAAAAATTCTTGGCTGGCCAATCAATGAGTTTTCCTACATGTACAACTGCATCGATGTCGCTGTCTTTACGTCAGAATATGCTTCCAGGCTGGTATGCAGTTTGCTCTCTGTGGTTCGATCTTGCTGTTTTTTCTCGTCGACCGGCTTGGGGGCAAGCCGGTTTTCAAGGGCGAGGGAATGTCACAGACTGGGCCATAAGGAGGACTGCAGATGTCATGGGCTGGGCTAGGCAGTGGAGCTGGATATGTGGCCCAAGACCATCAAAAGAGACCAAACGAACAGAACAGAATGGATGAAGGAACTCTGTTTCCCTGGCTCCCGTTCGTCTCCTCCCTAATCCCCTTGTATCTCTGGATTTCCAATCCTTTGTGTGAGTTTGCTTCCGTCTATCTCCCGAATCCCACTTTTCCTCTCCAATCCCCTTCCTTCCTGTGATTTGTGAGCTAGGTTCATGACAGTACACAAACTGCATGCAAATCTGGTCGTTCATGTGATTATAGGGAGAATATCATACGCAAACCAACATTCGGTGAAAACTAGTGAAAACCACGAGAAAAAGATGTTTTGAAGTTACGAAAAAATCTGAAAAAAATACGGGATGTTAAGAGGATGGTGTTTTATTGCCGCGCAAAATTTCAAGTTGAAACACATTGCGAGATGTGAGCTATAAAAAAGACAAAATCAGCATTGAATAGTCCCGAACAGTAATGTCACTATTCAGGGCTGAATTTGTCTTTTTCATAGCTCGCATCTCGTAATGTGTTTGAACTTGAAATTACGCGTGGCAATAAAACATCACCCTCTTAACATCCCGTATTTTTTTCAGATTTTTTTGAAACTTTAAAATGTGGTTTGCAGGAAGTTTTCTTCGAATGTTGGTTTGCGTATGATATTCTCCCGTGATTATATTACTTCCTTATGTAGGAGTGTTAAGTGTGTGCCCGTGCCTTCCTACGTGTGTTGGAACTGGACGAAAATTTGATCTTAAGGATTTGATTTAGTTCAATACAAGTGGTTGTAAAGAAAAAACTTGAGACAGTTCATACTTGTTGGGAAAGAAAAGCTTGCTTTAAGCTGGTAAGAAGTGGGCCCACTGGGTAAACATCTTGGGTGCCTGGCTGATGAGCACGGCATTGCGGGCCCGTTCCGGAGCGACTACGATAGAATCTACGCCTCGGGTGCAAAAATAGGAAAAAGAAATCTAGACCATTGGATTGAAAATCGATGGCACATATTCTAGTGGAGGCATGTGTACACACAAATAGAGTACGTGCTTTTGTGCAAAAAAGTCTCCCATCTCTGGGGAATTTGCTTCCGACATCCTCGTCCTTCAAACGACAGTCTCGTCTCACCCATCATCTCCTTCCCGACGGCGGTGGAGCTCCAGATCCGGTGCCAAGCGCGTCCCTTCCGTTCCCCAACTACTAGGGCTCAAGAGCGCCTGCCTCCTCCAACCGGGCAACCCTGAAATAGCGCTCCACATCATCGAGAGGGAACCGGCCGCCGCCGCCACGGTGTCCTCCTCCTCGAGGGGCGCGGGCACCCTGTCCGCGTAGCTTCCTAGGAGGGACCGCCTGGTCTTCCTCATACCCGGGTCTGGCATATCTACGGAGAGGACGACCAAGCTGCAAGGTGGGCACATCTCCCCTGCTTTCCTGCAATGTCGCCGTTATGATAATTGAGACAGTCATTTTTGTTGTCGTAGTCACAGATTTTATCAATACTTTGTTGTGGGCTGATGCTAATCTGCACCGAAGTCAAAAATTGAAGCCGTGTTTTAGCTTGTTGATCGTCAATATGTCAATGTTGTGGTTACATTGATTCTGAAGCATTTTAAGGGTGCATTATCAGTATTTTGGATACTGGATTCACAGAGTTTGTGACATTGCACTCCACAATTTGTCTGTGTAAATATTGACGGTGTTACGGTCCAGGGGTGCCTCACCTTACCGGAAACCGGCCCAAGTTGGCCGGCCTGGGCCTCCCTAGGTCGGTTATGCCCTGGGCCGATTAACCCGGCCTATGGCCCTATAGCAACATGGACCCCGAAGACTTGGAGTACACGACAAGACGGCGGATGTCCATGAGGACTCCTCCAACCGACTAGGATAGTGTAACCCTAGACCCTGGTACCCATATAAGCCGGGGCTAGCTAGGTTAGTTGTCAATTCACAGAACCTCAGAGCTATTGCTCAATCTCTCAATCATTGTAACCAATATACACAAGCAATATACACGAGTAGGAGTAGGGTTTTACCTCTTCCATGAGAGCCTGAACCTGGGTAAATCCTTCCATGTTTCCCATCCGATCTACTCGTCTGGCCAGAGTACCCTATCGAGGGATCTGCCGGAAAAATACTCCAACAGTGCCGCGCCAGGCATGGGCTATGCTAGGCGAACCCAGAACCGGGTCGGATCTTCGCGGTCAACGCCATGTGCAATGTTGCCGACTCGGCAGGCCACCTCGGGCTCGTCGAAACCTACGCACCAGGCCGGATTGTCCACTACGGCAATCTAAAATTCATTGTCGATTCGCGTGGCGAGCTCTTCCTCCAGGGCCTGGCTTTCAGTCAGGCCCAGGAGTGGCCGATAAACTTCATCAACCCACCTATCTCCCACGTCGTGGCCAACATCGACAATCTCCACGACGTCCTGGAGGAGCCCGGCGATACCGAGGAAGTCGCGGACCTTCAAGAGGAGATGGCCGACTCAACTGAGAGTTGCCCAGATGTGACCCCGATCCCGGCGCCGCTCCATTCGTGGCAGGCGACGTCAACTTACGAGTGCTACATGGTGGATAGGGAGGCCTCTCAGAAAGCTGCCGATGACGCCTCTACCGCCGGGTCTGATTCCGAGTTCGAGGATCTGGACGAAGCAGATCTGAACACACGCCAATCGTAGGCACTGACCCTGACTGCGTGAGGATGGAGGCAGCAAGGAAAAAGACCCTAAAGGCACAGAAGAAAGTCAATAAAGAGAAGAATCGCTTGTTGAGAAGGCAAAACGATCTACTGCACTCCGCCGAGATGCTTCAAGCTTACCCCGAGCGCCGCTTCCCATCCAATAATGCAACGAGATCAACCGCGTGGTTACACCTCCCCCGCCGGATTTCCGTACGCTGGCCAAGAACATGCATGCAGCGGCCGGAGTGTTCGGGAACATCACAGTTCCTGTTGATCACCCAGATCGGGCACAGTTCGAGGAGGGGATTGTTGAAAATATGCCCTAGAGGCAATAATAAATGTTATTGTTTATTTCCATGTTTATAATTAATGTTTATTTTCTGTGCTATAATTGCAATGATTCTCGGGGCTGCAATATAAACGAGACTCGAAGGAAAACTCATGTGCATGTGTGAAATAATAAACGACAAATAGATTAATAGTCTCGCCTCTAAGACTTGCTCATGTGTTGCATGATGATCATGTTTTCCTGATCATGGGCATAGTTATAGTAACAAGGATGCCGGCAACAATGAGAGCACTTTGTTAGAAGAACAATAGTGTTGAACAGACCCAGTTGATTGTTATACTATGAAATCATATCGTCACCGGTTATTAGTATAATCACACGGATTTTAACTTATGCATAATTCCTTAAACCATGAGAGTATCGAGTACCTTCATACCGGATGGTGTGCTTTGGGGTTCGTCAAACGTTACCCGTAACAGGGCGATCATAATGACAACTTTCAAGTACATAAAAAACGTAGCACAAAGGACTTGATAGTTCGAGAGTGGGATTTGCTCATCTGACGATGGACATATATTCTTAGGGCCCTCTCGTTGTGACGGTATCCATCATCGTGACTTGTTCATGGGGTGGCAAAGAGGATCATCCGGCAAAGGTATAAGTGTTATTCATGTTATTGACGTTTTACTTGCTGATCCTAACTGTAAGTCATGGGTATTTGATACTGGATCGGTTGCTCATATTTGCAACACGATGCAAGGACTACAGAAAGTTTGAAAGCTGGCAAGGAATGAAGTGCAGATGCGCATCACTGGGATAGATTACTTGTAAGATTAAACCCAACCAACATTGACAACTCCCTCTTGGTGATCATTCATCTAAACATGGCCAGTGCAAGACTAATAGACCAGAGAGCTTGTACATATATAAATCATGCAACAAAGAACCAAAACAAACCAAATAGAAATGCATATATGATTTGATCATAAAGTGACAATTCATCACACTTCAAGAAACACACCGGGAATTACATCATATGGATCACAATCATTTAGGGCAGCTCATGTGACCTTTGTATTGAAGAACGGGAGAGAGCATATGCCACATAGCTACTGTTATGGACCCATAGTCCGAGGAGGACTACTCACACATGATCATCGGAGCAACAAAGTTGATGAAGAAGGCTCCAGCAGCAATTTCCCCCTATGACAGAGTACCGGAAAAGGGCTTAAGATTTGCTCGCATCGGAACACAAAGAGGTGGTGGCGTAAAAATTCCTCGATAATTAGGTGTGACGCCCCCGACTTAATCATGCACTAATCATACACGCAAATGCACACGATCAAGCCTAAGGACTCACGGGAAGATATCACAACACAACTCTAAACACAAATAAAAGTCATACAAGCTTTATATTACAAGCCAAGGGCCTCGAGGGCTCAAATACATAAGCTTGAGTCATACAAGCATCAGTGGAAGCATCAGATATCTGAGTACAGACATAAAAGTTAAACAGACATGCCTTAGGAAGGCTGGGCAAAACAACGACACTAGATCGAAAGGTGCAGGCCTCCTGCCTGGGTGCCTCCTATCTACTCCTGGTCGTCGGTGGTCTCCACGTAGTAGTACTCTCCACCAGAGGGGTAGTAGTAGTTGTCAACTGGGGCAGCTGGCTCCGGGGCTCCGTCATCTGGTCGCAGCAATCGGGTATGGGGAAAAAGGGGAAGCAAAGCAACCGTGAGTACTCACCCAAAGTACTCGCAAGACTTACATCAGAACTATTCTACTTATGCATCGGTATCAAAGAAAGGGTTGTATCTATGGACTAGACTGCAGAAATGCCAGATTAGAGAGAAAGGCCTAGCCTATCGAAGACTAGCATCTTCATAGTCTTGCAGCATTAGAAGAGTGCAGATTAGTACATAAGTATTGTAGTAGCAACAAGTATAAGTAGCCACGCCCAGAGATCCTTCCTCGACTCCCTGAGAGAAAGCGATCCCGGAGCCAACATAGTAACCAGTTCTAGTTGTAGAAGATCGGGATATTTTCCGAGCGTCCTGTTACCGTGGACATAGCTATTCGAATAGATATACTTCCCTGCAAGGGTGCCCCAACTTACCCAACACGCTCGATTAACTCTGGCCGGACACACTTGCTCGGTCCATGCCTGGCCTCGGTCGATCGACACGTCGTAGCCCTACCTAGGCTCAACAGAGAGGCCAGCACACCGGTCTACAACCTAAGTGCCCAGGGGTCTTGGGCCCATCGCCCTTTGCACTCCTGCGTGTTGCGTGGGCGGCCGGGAGCAGATCTAGCCCCCTTAATACAAGCGCGGGCGTTCCCAGTCCAACCCGGCGCACGCCGCTCAATCGCTGACGTCTGGAGAGCTTCGGCTGATACATACGACGCCGAGTGCCCATACTATTCCCGCGTGGTGGTTAGTGCGAAAAGGCCAGAGGCCTACTCAGATCACATATCCTAACCCTTTAGTGTGTTGGGAGCTCACGGAAACGAGCAGAGATCCATGATCGTGTGACCCCGTCGCCCCGTCCCGTGGACTTACGGCAATGGCTAGGAATGCCCGGCCGTGCCACGTAATCATCACACGGGTACCCGCATGGTCAACCTGGCTCCACATCTCTTGCGGGTACCCCTTGGGGCCGACCCGACTTTATCAAGTATCTGTAGTAAAATCAAAGTAACCATGTGTCCATAACATCAAGAAGGAATCCGAGGAATCACACTCGTTGGATTCCCACTCGATGTACCCATCAAGGTGAACCCGGAGGAATCAACCTCGATGGTATTCACACTTGCGGGGTTGCACGACAGAAGCTTCATCGGCGGTGGTGAAAGAGGAATCACCCTTGGTAATCCTACAACCGACTAGCTGTACTACAGAGGCAACATCAGGAGTGAGATAAGAGGTATCACCCTCGGCACTCGATATTAGCTCTGCAGATTCATACAACTTAGGGGGTGTGCGGTGATGTGCTGGTCTCAGCCCGTCGATCACCTCGATCGGGGCAGTAGTACTAGAGTGGGGCAACTAGGACAAGGATGAGGGGCCACAGATGGTTCACTATCCAACCTATACTAAGCATTTATGATATCAGGTAAAGTATCAATAGCAGTTTACAAAAACAGGCTATGCATCAGAATAGGTATTCGGAACAATAACTGTAGCAATTCTAATGCAAGCATGAGGGAGAAAGAATAGGCGATATAGGCATGTTCAAGGGGATTTGCTTGCCTGGAAGCTCTGCAGCAAAGGAGGGGTCGTCAATGGTGTAGTCAGACTCCGGAGCTGCGTCGGTCTCGGGGTCTACCGGATAAGAAGAGGGGTGAGAAACAATAAATAAAAGCAAACAAATGCAACACAAAGCATGGCATGGCAAAATGCAGTCCTGGTGGTGACCTAATGCAATGCTACTCGCTAGGGATTGGGCGGGAAAATATTTGGGATATTTTCCCGGCCTTAGGCAGTTATCGGCATAGTGAACCGGCGGGGAAGGTTCCATGTTCAGATAGTCAGAAGTGATGGTCAAGCATTTTGACCACATATTCGGATTTGTCTCGTTTTTCTGATCAACTTTCATGTTGAAAACTTTTCGATCCGAGGTACGGTTGAATTTCTACGAATTTTCAAAGTTTTAAGCAAAGTTTTAAGCAACTTATCACGTCAGCATCGCATCACTGGTCAACCCCAGCTGTTCCAGGTCAAACCTGACAGCTGGGTCCCACATGTCAGTGACACAAAGGTTAGCAGGGGTTAATTAAACTAATTAGAGGTTAATTAGGGAGGTGGGGCCCCACTGTCAGTGTTTGTACTAATTAACAGATTAATTAAATTAGTTTAAACAGTGATTTAACAGGTGGGGCCCGCATGTCAGTGGCAATGTGCTGCCACATCAGCAGGGTTGATCGGTCAACGCGGTCAATTGAGCCGCGGGACCCACTGGTCAGTGACCCAGTGGTGGCCCCAGGCCAGCCACGGCGACGGCGGCCGGCGTTTAGCCGCCGGCGACCACAAAACGCGGCGGTGCATTTGGTACCTCGCCGGAAATCGCGTTCCGGCGACCGTTTGGCTCGAGCCTTGGCGCGTTCGAACGAGGAGACCGAGCCGCATCCAACCGCGGTGGTGGCGCGGGCTGGCATGGCCGGAATCGAGCGCGATGACGACGGCAAGCGGCGGCGCTCTCGGGTGCTTCGTGGGAACGGAAAAATGGCGCGCGCGCGAGTGGTTAGCTAGGCTAGGCCACATCTCTGGAGTGCCCCGAGCACAACGACGTGCTCGGACGGCCATGACAACGACGACAACGACGAGGGCGGCCAGCACGGCGGAGCTGGGCTCGGCCAAGAATGGCGGCAACGCTAGATGCAGCAAAACGAGGGGGAGGCAGAGTGGAAAGAGGCGAGGCTCACCGAGGAGCACACGAGGGCTCGTTGGGGGGCTTAGTAGCAGCCGGGGTCGCCGGAGTTCGTCGGAGAAGAAGCCGTGGCCGAGGAAGAAGACGAGCTCGATCCGCTCGAGGCAAAGCTCCCCGGCTCCCGTTCCATGGCGTAGGCGACGTAGTGGTGGACGGCGATCCTCCCAGACACGTTTGCTGGGCACGGGGACGCCGGTGGCCGTGGGATCTCGGCGGCGCGGCGACGGCGATGTACTGGAGAGGAGGAGGAGAGGCGAGCGAGCGAGAGAGAAAGGGGGGAAGTGACAGAGGTGTCCAGGGGGAGTGGACCGCCTCGGCCTTATCCCCTCCGTAGGCTTGCGGCGGCAGGTGGCGACCAGCGGCCGGAGCCACCGCGCTCTGGCCACGGCGGGGGCGACAGCGAGGCGTGAGGTGAGAGAAGGAGAGAGGTGGGCTGGGCCGTGCCACTGTGCACTTAGGCCCAGCTCACAATAGCTGTTAGGGCCTTTTCTATTTCTTTTCTATTTTTCTTTTATAGAAGGTTTTGAAAATAAAATGAGCTGCCAGATGCATTTAGTAAAATGTGAAACCTGTCCACAAAATTACATTGCAATATTCTGCACTGCCACAAAAAGTTTGGGCAAATTTTTGAATCCATTTGAATTTTTCATAAATGAAATGGCTTTTAAATTGCTGTTTTTGCATTGTTTTAAATGCTCTAGTCCATTTTAGCAAATAGGTGATGTTGTTTTCCTGAACAATAATTTGTTTTGGAATATTTTCTAAAACATGAACTATTTTCCAGCAATTTTTGAGCAACTTCAAATTTCACTTATGATTTGAATTGAATTCAGTGGAGGAATTTGAAATAAGATATTAATCCACTTTGATCAAGCATTGCAAATCACAGTGACTTAGCATAATCATCAAGGATCACTGTTGCTCATTACAGAGGACTGTTACATTAGGTTTAGCATCAGGGGGTTAATATAGAGCCAGGGCCATTGAGAGGCGGTGGAGAGTGGCCCCAGGGATCCCACGTGGCCTTGCCATGTGGCCACGGCCTTGGCCGCGTATTCCACCGCATGGAGGCCTGAGACCTCCCCTCTGGCACTTCTTTGACCCAGTGTGGTCTCCTGTTGATTTCCACTGGCAGCATATTTTTCTGGTCCCCCGAAAATAATTATTTCTCTCATAGAAAAATAGCAAAAAACATCAACTACGACTTGGCACTGGATTAATAGGTTAGGCCAATAAAAATCATAGAAAAGTCTGCCAAAACTATGTATAAATGATATAAATATAGCATGAATAAAAAAATTATAGATACATTTGAGACGTACCAGCCTACAGCATGTCATCGGAATCCCATCAGCGTTGCAATGCAAGCATGTAACAGACTGGGAAGGATGAATGAAAAAGAACTAACCTCGAGTTGGGTAATCCTAGATGAAGTAGGCGCTGGCCGAGGGCCTATAGAAGAACTTGAACTCGTACTTTGAGATCAGATGTGGGAGAGAGTGGGAGTGGAGGATGTGTCGGTGAGGCCATCGCCAATCCATAACTGGACATGCTTCTTGCCTCCTCCCGCCTTCATAACGGCAACCATATCAAGGGGATGTTGCTTCGGATCATACTCTGGCTTGTGGATCTCCTGTACCATTTACGTGTATCCATCCACCCTTGCCTGGACATTCCTATTGCCATATTCTTGGCCCGGTTCCTTTCCCTTTTGTTCCAAACAATATGCCTGGAAGGTAGAGATTGATAACCCACAAGTGTAGGGGATCACAACAGTCTTCGAGGGAAGTATTACAACCCAAATTTATTGATTCGACACAAGGAGAGCTAAATAATATTTATAAGCTTTAGCAGTTGAGTTGTCAATTCAACCACACCTAAAAACAAGTTCTTGCTTGACAGAATTTATTAGTAGCCAAAGCGATGAAGGGAATGAAGTTATGATTGCAGAGTAGTAACAAGAGCAGCATTTCCCAGCAGTTGCAAGGAACAAAAGTAACACAAAGAGAGCAACAAGAATGAGAAGTGTAGGCAGGGGAGTGGATAGTGGACGTTGCATGGATGGAAATCAAATATGTAATTGACGTAGCTTAAGGTGATAACAAACTAGTCCCAATTCATCAATCATATGTAGGCATTTATTCCGTATATAGTTGTTAGTGCTTGCAATAAGAACTTGCACAACATCTTTTGACCTACCCGCCAGTTTCAGCGGCATCCTAATGGAAATTACAGGTAATTAAGGTACTCCTTTTACAAAGCACCGAAGCAATGCATTCACAATCAATGAATACATGTAAACCACAAATCATAGTCATCCCCGTCGATACTCTGATTATTGTCACTTCAGTGTCTAGGGTTCAGAACCACAACAGGTGCATATAACTTGGAAATAAGATCCAAAACACACATATATATATATATATTCCACAAAAACATAAAGAGTTTAGTTCTGAAATCATGGCACTCGGGCCCTAGTGACAAGCATTAAGAATAGAAAAGTCATAGGAACATCAATCTCTGAACATAGAGGGAACTACGGATCAAACCCTAACAAATCCTGCATCTATTACATAGAAGATCTCATCCAATTCCAGCCATCCCCATGTGCCTACAGTGAGATTACTCGCACATGAGAGAGGAGATCATGATGGTGGGGATGAAGAAGAGGTTGGTGATGATGATGGCGACGAATTCCCCTCTATGGAGGCCCAGAATAACCTCTAGATTAGCTCTGCGGACGAAGAACAAAGGTGGCAACGGCTCCGTGATACGTCTCCAAGGTATCTATAATTTTTGATTGTTCCATGCTATTATATTATCAATCTTGGATGTTTTTATATACATTTACAGCAATTTTATATCATTCTTGGAGACTAACCTATTAACCTAGTGCCCAGTGCCAGTTGCTGTTTTCTGCCCTGTTTTTGATTTACAGAAAATCAATACCAGACGAAGTCCAAATGCCGCGAAACTTTTTGGAGATTTTTTTCTGGACAATACCAACACTAGAAGTTCGGGAGAGGACCAGATGCCAGAAGAGGTGCTTTGTAATGGGTTCGATCTTGCAGTGCTCAATCCCAGTGACAGAAAGGGACATGACACGTATGTATCGTTGCTATTAATGGTAAAAAGATGGGGTTTATTCATACGTGAGTTTATCTTGTCTACATCATGTCATCGTTCTTAAGGCGTTACTCCGTTCTTTATGGACTTAATACACTAGATGCATGCTGGATAGCGGTCGATGTGTGGAGTAATAGTAGTAGATGCAGGAAGGAGTCGGTCTACTTGTCTCGGACGTGATGCCTATATACATGATCATTGCCTTGGATATCATCATGATTATTTGCTTTTCTATCAATTGCCCAACAGTAATTTGTCTACCCACTGTATGCTATTTTCTTGAGAGAAGCCTCTAGTGAAAACTATGGCCCCCGGGTCTATCTAAATCATATTACTAAAACCCTAAAAATATTGCTGCCATTTTCTTTTATTTATTTTATTTTGTATTTTTGTTTCAATCTATCAATTGACCGCCGAGGGATTGACAACCCGTCGTTTGCGTTGGGTGCAAGGATTTGTTGTTTGTGTGCAGGTGCTGCTAACGAGGTGTTACGTGATTCTCCTACTGGTTCGATAACCTTGGTTTCATAACTGAGGGAAATACTTATCTCTACTGTGCTGCATCATCCCTTCCTCTTCGGGGATAAAACCAACGCAAGCTACAAGTAGCAGGAAAAATTTCTGGCGCCGTTGCCGGGGAGACATCATCAACATCTATCAAGTACTTTGCATAAACTCTCATCTCCTTGCATTTACTTTATTTGCCTCTCGTTTTCATCTCCCCCACTTCTAAAACATTTTTACAAAAATACAAAAATATTTTCCATTTGCCTTTTTCTTGTTTGCTTGTTTGCTTTTTGCTTGCTTTATCATTATGGCTAGTTCTCCTCCCGATTTGCCTCTCCCTCCTTATCTAGGATAAGGTTCGGGAATTTTGAATTTTAAGCATTTGAGTGATGAATCTTGAAAAGAAGCTTGGGATAGATTGCTAGAAATCCAAATGAAAGCTAGGCCCAAGAGCCACATTAAATTACTTCTTAGAAGCTTTTATGTTGGTCTACCTCTCGCACATAGACGTGTCCTAGATTTTATGTTTGAAAATTATTTCCTTGGAAATAATGCATTTGACACCTATGAAAAGTTGAAAAGTATTTTTGGACAACCAAAGATAGAAACAATTGAGCCTACCACGCTAGTAAGCTATCGCCAAACTGAGTTAGTAAAAGAAACTGAGGCTAGTATGGAGTCCAATTTTGGAGGGATATTTAATCTTGTTTCCAAAGTAAATTGCAATGTGGTGTCGCATAATAGAAGGTTTGATACTTTGGAGCAAAAGGTAGATGCCTTTTGTACTTTGAAGGAAATAAAAATTCTTAGCACCAAGCTTGATCACTTGGTTCATATTATTGACAATTGCAAAGAAGGTGAAATAGATATTGCTAGGTTCCCTAAAACCAAAGATGACAATACTTGAAACTATGCATTATGCCTAGCTTGGGGCATAAAACAATAGCGCTTGTTGGGAGGCAACCCAATGAATAAAATAATTTTTTTCTGTTATTGTGTGTTTTCACAATTATGCTACTGGTATGATTGTGTTTTTGTGTTTTCAATTAGTGTTTGTGCCAAGTAAAGCCTTTAGGATGATTTGAAAGATAGTATAATTGATGCTGTTTGGAAAACAGAAAGTTTTGCATCCAGTGCCCGAATTGTTTTTCTGTACTGGAGCGTCGAAAAAATCTGAAATTTTTACACAGTATTGGTATATGAATTTCCCACGTTGTCCTAATTTTTCAGAATGTTTGGAGTTACAGAAGTATGGCTTTTAAATAGATTTCTACAGACTGTTCTGTTTTTGACAGGTTCTGTTTTTGATGCACTACTTGCTTGTTTTGATGAATCTATGGATTGTATCGAGGGGTATAAGCCATGGTGAAGTAAGAGTACAGTAGGTATAATGCAAAAATAAAATATGAATGGGTTTGCAACAGTACTTAAAGTAGTGATTTTTGTTGTTATACTAACGGATCTCACGAAGGTTTTGTTGAGTTTTGTGTGATTGAAGTTTTCAAGTTTTGGGTGAGATCACGATGGATGAAGGAGTAAGGAGTAGCCAGAGCCTAAGCTTGGGGATGCCCGAGGCACCCCAAGGTAATATTCAAGGAAGACTCAAGCGTCTAAGCTTGGGGATGCCCCGGAAGGCATCCCCTCTTTCTTCTAATAACCATCGGTAATTTTACTTGGAGCTATATTTTTATTCGTCACATGATATGAGTTTTGCTTGGAGCGTCTTGTATTATATGAGTCTTTGCTTTGTTTGCTTTTTAGTTTGTCACAATCATCCTTGCTGAACACACCTATCTTGAGAGAGCCACACATTTATCATAATTTGTTAGAATACTCTATGTGCTTCACTTACATTTTTTGAGCTAGGCAGTTGCTCTAGTGCTTCACTTAAATCTTTTTGAGCTCGGTGGTGGCTATATTTTGAAGAAATGAATTCTCATGGTTCACTTATATTATTTTGAGAGTTGATAAGATTGAAATTTTGAAGAAATGAATTCTCATGCTTCACTTATATTTTTTTCAGAATTGATAAGATTAAAATTTTGAAGAAATATTTGCACTCTGATGCTTCACTTATATCTTTTTGAGAGTTGATGATAGTAACGGTAATTTGCACAAGATATGAATTTGGTCCCAAAGTGATGAATATTCAAGAGGAATATAATAAAAACTTTCATATAGATCATTGGATATGATAAGTGTGATTCCTTGCAATAGTTTTGCGATATGGAAATGATAATATGTGAGTCATGTTAGTGAGTAATTGTGATTTAGTAAAAATATTCGTGTTAAGGTTTGTGATTCCCTATGCATGCACATCAAGTCGATAGTTATGCAATGAAATTATATCCTACTTATGGTGTATTATTCGGTGTTAGTTATGTTCAATGCATGTTTATGACCGTTTTCGTTTTTTGTTGGTTGCTTCTCAATCTATTTGCTAGCCTTCATTTGTACTAAGCGGAAATACTGCTTGTGCATCCAAAATCCTTAAACCCAAGTTGTGCCAAATGAGTCCACTATACCTACCTATATGCGGCATTTCAATGCCGTTCCAAGTAAATTTGCGTGTGCCAACTCTAATTTTCAAAATATTTTTTCTGTTTTTGTGTGCCCGTACCGCTCATGAAGCGGTAGGGGGTGGCCATTATTTTCCATGATAGGTGTGTTATTCTCACGATGAGTGTTTATTCACTTGTCATTGCACGAGAGGATGGTTGGTAATTGGGATGCCCAGTCCCACAATGAAATCAAAATTAATAACAACAAAATTCCTTGGAAAGTGATGGTATGGAGGGCACCCGTGGATACGGCTAGCCATGGATGGTGAAAGAAATGGTGGAAAGGAAATAAACTTTACTTTCTGTTTGGGAACCGCCTATGATGTGTCTAGCATGGAAAATAATGGGAATTCTCGGTCGTTTTCGTTGACAGGAAAAGCATGCCTCTCAAAATATTGTATCTCTTTAATTTCAGCTTTGAGCTCTGGCACATTTGACAAATCTCTGCTTCCCTCTGCGAAGGGCCTATCTATTTACTTTTATGCAATTTTTATTTTTATTTGAGTCTCCATATTCTCTTACAAAAGCACCAACTAGAGAGAACTATTGTCATACTTGTGCACTGGATGTAGCTAATATTTGAGTGTGTTTCATGAATGGATCAATGATTGAGCATAATGGGCTAGGGATAACTCTCTTTAGCGTTGATATTTTGAAAGACATGGTTGCTTGTTTGCATGCTTGAGTATTTATATCTTCATGTCAAACTATAGACTATTGCTTTGAATCATTCAAGTCCAATGTCCATGCTATAAAATAAAAGAAAATATGATGAATATGTTAGGCAGCATTCCACATCAAAAATTCTATTTTTATCATTTACCTACTCGAGGACGAGCAGGAATTAAACTTGGGGATGCTGATACGTCTCCAACGTATCTATAATTTTTTTATTGTTCCATGCTGTTATATTATCAATCTTGAATGTTTTTATATACATTTACAGCAATTTTATATCATTTCTGGAGACTAACCTATTAACCTAGTGCCCAGTGCCAGTTGCTGTTTTCTGCCCTATTTTTGTTTTACACAAAATCAATACCAAACGAAGTCCAAATGCCATGAAACTTTTCGGAGATTTTTTCTGGACAATACCAACAATAGAAGCTTCGGGAGAGGACCAGACACCAGAGGTGGTGGCCACGAGCTACCAGGGCGCACCTGGGGGGGGAGGGGCAGGCGCGCCCTGGTGCCTCGTGGGCCCACCCCAGCTCCGTTTGACCTAATTCCACCACTATAAATTCAAAAAAAATCAGAAACCCTCAGGGGAGTCCACGAAATACTTTTTCCGCCGCCGCAAGTTTCTGTTCTCGAGAGATCCCATCTGGAGGCCTTTTCCGATGCTCCGCCGGAGGGGGAATCGATCACAGAGGGGCTCTACATCAACCTTGCTGCCTCTCCGATGATGCCTGAGTAGTTTACCACAGACCTTCGGGTCCATAGTTAGTAGCTAGATGGCTTCTTCTCTCTTTTTGATCTTCAATACAATGTTCTCCTCGATGTTCTTGGAGTTCTATCCGATGTAATCACTTTTTGCGGTGTCTTTGTTGGGATCCGATGAATTGTGAGTTTATGATCAGATTATCCATGAATATTATTTGAGTCTTTGCTGCACTCTTTTATGCATGATTATTATAGCCTCGTATTTCTTCTCCGATCTATTGATTTGGTTTGGCCAACTAGATTGATTTATCTTGCCATGGGAAGAGGTGCTTTGTAATGGGTTCGATCTTGCGGTGCTCAATCCCAGTGACAGAAAGGGACATGACACGTATGTATCATTGCTATTAAGGGTAAAAAGATGGGGTTTATTCATACATGAGTTTATCTTGTCTACATCATGTCATCGTTCTTAAGGCGTTACTCCGTTCTTTATGGACTTAATACACTAGATGCATGCTGGATAGCGGTCGATGTGCGGAGTAATAGTAGTAGATGCAGGCAGGAGTCGGTCTACTTGTCTTGGACATGATGCCTATATACATGATCATTGCCTTGGATATCGTCATGATTATTTGCTTTTCTAATAATTGCCCAACAGTAATTTGTCTACCCACCGTATGCTATTTTCTTGAGAGAAGCCTCTAGTGAAAACTATGGCCCCTGGGTCTATCTAAATCATATTACTAAAACCCTAAAAATATTGCTGCCATTTTCTTTTATTTATTTTATTCTCTATTTTTTTTTCAATCTATCTATCTATCACATACGATTTAATCTTGCAATTGACCGCCGAGGGATTGACAACCCCTCGTTTGCGTTGGGTGCAAGGATTTGTTGTTTGTGTGCAGGTGCTGCTAACGAGGTATTGCGTGATTTTCCTACTGGTTCGATAACCTTGCTTTCATAACTGATGGAAATACTTATCTCTACTGTGCTGCATCATCCCTTCCTCTTCGGGGATAAAACCAACGCAAGCTACAAGTAGCACTCCGTACCACGAAAAATTCCCTGAAAAAATCCACGCCCATTTTAAGTCAGGAAGGATTTTTATAGCCAAAGGAGAGCATAAGGCGGTGCCCGAGGGCCTCACGCGGCAGGACCACGCCCCTCCTAGGGCGCATGGTGGGGGTGCGTGCCCACCTGGTGGCCCCCCTCTAGGTGTCCTTCTGGCTCCGTGGCTCTTTTCTTCCAGAAAAAAATCAGTAAAATTTTGGGCTCGATCAGGAAAACTTCTTTTCTGCACAAAAATAACACAAAGGGCAATTCTGCGGAAAACAACATCAGTCTGGGTTAGTTTTATCCAAATCATGCAAGTTAGAGGACAAAAATATAGCAAAAGTGCTCGAAAAAGTAGATACATTTGAGACGTATCAACCCCCCCCAAGCTTATCTTATTGCTTGCCCTCAAGCAATTTAGTTGACAAACTGACGCGACAAAGAAAACTTTTACGATTACTTTTGTTATGTGTATGCACAGAAATTTAGACCATGATCACTTTACAAACATTGTATGAAAGTAACTTAGTAGATAACAAAAACTTAGTAACTATGTTTTGTCATGATAAAATTTCAACCAACTAGCAAGTTATAATAAATCATCTCAAACATCAACATAATCAAAGTGGACATGATGTAAATATGACAACATGGTATCCTGCTATTCTTTTTGGGAAGCAAAACATAACTGCAAGATACCATTGAAGTTCAAGCGGTGAATAGATAATTATGATTTAGTATAAAGCATTACATTCATGCACCTCATAATGTTACTTAGATGGTGTAACACCCCCAGTGTCATGCTACAGTGATCCTCCCCCTAATCGTGGCCATGTCATCATGATCACCATGCTAATTGCCACTTGTCCAAAAGTCAAGTCCAATTCAATTCAAATTGCATGTCAAATATTTGCATCTTCAAATGAGCCAGCAAAATAGTTCATAATATGGAAAATATTCTCTAAGTAATTGTCATGATGGAACCAACCTCATTTGGATTCCCAAATTGCCCCTGGGAATTAATTTAGTGGTCCAGCAGCATTTAAATTGGCCTTTTCAATTTCTAAAAATACTTACCCTTTTCCAAATGCCATGAAACTTTTTGTGCAGCCCGAGTATATTGCCAGCTATTTCTGTGCCAAGTGTTAGTTGTAACAAAATTCATTTGGTGCCAAAGAAAAATGCAATCAGTAGCTATTTTGGTTTACAGATTTAAAAAAAAAAGGAAAAAACCACCTGTGCACCACGGCCCACCTGCTACAGTGTCGAAGCCCAGCCCACCGGAGCCCTTCACCTACCTCCACCTGCTCCCTCTCCCGTGGCGATGCCGTAGCCGCCAGAGACGCCGGCGGGCGCACGCGTCGTCCATCCGACGAGCCGCGGAGGTGGATAAGGACCCCCTCGCCCCCCTGGAACCCTAGCCCCCTCCTTTTTGTCCTTGCACCTCCCTCGCATCGATCTGAAGCATGGCCGAATGCAGCCTTCGCCGCCGCCTCGTCATCGTTGTGGTCACCTTGCTCCCCTCGCCGCGCGGGCATTTCCAGGAGGTCCGTCGCCGCCGTCCACTTCGCCTGCAAGAACCGGAGCAAGCTGGATTGCACTGAGCCACCGCCATCGCCGTCTTCCCCAACCACGGTCGCCGCCGCCCACCTCTTCGATCTGCTCCGTCTCGACCTCCCCCGGCCTCACCGAGCTCGCTTCTGACTCTCTGTGAGCCCCTGTGCCAGTGGAGCTCCTCCCTTTTCGCTTTCGCCGTCTCCATAGGCGAGTTCATCGAGCTCCGACCATAGCCGCCGCTCGGCCTCATGGCCGCCATTGTTTTCGGCCGTCTTAGCCAGCACCGTTTGGATCGTTAGACGCGGCGCAGCGTGCCTTTCCCGTAGGTAGCCCCCGCGCCCGTTTTGGTCGCCGGAGCGGCGAGATCCGCAATGCCGCCGCCCTCTGGTGTCGCCGGAGGCCACCGCCATGCGCGCGCCCGTTTAAATCCGGCCATGTGCCACTGTTTGTGGGCCCCCTTCCCCTTGATTGCAATTAGTTTAGCCTCTAATTAAGTTGCTAATCCCCGCTGACAGCCGGGCTCCACACAGGTTAATTAGAACTAATAAAAAAACTGTTAGTTTAGTTCACCCACTGACTGATGGGTCCCACTGGACCCGCTGACCAGTCAAACCTGCTGACTGGGCAGTCCCAGTCAGTGACAGGTGGGACCCTCGGGCCCCCTTTGATTTCGTTGACCAGTCAACTGGTCCACAGTTGACTGGGCTGACTGGACTTTGACTAGGCAGCCCTGGCCCACTATCAGCCTCAGTGGCTAGCCCACTTGTAGGTGGAAAAATTTATTTAACTGTCTTTTTCGAATTTAAATAAACCCAGGATTTTCAGAATATTGCTAAAACTTCGGAAATTCGTAGAAATTCAACCGTAGCTCGGATAGAAAAGTGTTCTATGTGAAAGTTGATCAGAAAAATCCAACGAATCCGATTATGCCATCTGCATGCATGTTAGAATCCTCTAAGTAGGAGAACCTGTAATTTTAGGCCTGTTTCTGGTAGATGAATAGTGCATGACCTCCGGTAATTAATTCCAACTTAAATCCGAAATTAGCTAAAATGGTTAGAGATGCATTAGGTCACCCATGCATTGCATTTTTGCCATGTCATGCTCTGTGATTGCATTTGTATGATGTGTATTTATTTGTTTTGTCCCCCTCTTCTCTCCGGTAGACCCCGAGGCCGACGTTGCCCCTGAGTTCGACTACCTCTCAGACGTCCAGCCTCTTCCAGCAGAGCTTCCAGGCAAGCAAAACCCCCTTGATCATTCCTATATCGCCCATTCTTTCTCTCCCATGCTTGCATTAGATTTTGCTACTGTGTTCGATAGCTCCTATTCTGATGCATAGCCTGTTTTTGTAACCTGTTGTTGATACTTTACGTGTTGTCGTATATGCTTAGTATAGGCTGGTTAGTGATCCATCAGTGGCTCCGCACCCTTGTCCGTGTTGCCATGCCTTGCTTCTAGATGTTTCGATCAACGTGATCGATGTGCAGAGACCGACACAGCACCGCACTCCCCCTTAGTTGTACGACTCTACAGAGCTACTATCGAGTGCCGAGGGTGATACCTCCTACCTCACTCCTGATGATATCTCTGTAGCGAAGCAAGTCGGTTGTGGATTACCGAGGGTGATTCCTCTTTCACCACCTCCGATGATGCCTCTGTCGTGCAGTCCCTCAAGTGTGAACCCATCGAGGGTGATTCATCTAGTTCACCTTGACGGATACATCGAGTGGGATTCCAGCGAGGGTGATTCCTCGGATTTCCACCTTGATGTTACGGCCACACTGTTACCTTACATTGTCCCCTGTTTACTATTACTGCGGGACTGAAGGGTACCCCGAGGGGTACCCGCGAGAGATGTGAAGTCGGGTTGACCGTGAGGGGTACCCGCGAGAGATGTGAAGTCGGGTTGACCGTGAGGGTACCCGCGAGATAATTACGTGGCACGGCCGGGCAGGCAGAGACCGGCCCAGGAGAGGGATGGGCCTGGCCCTTGCCGTAAGTCCACGAGACGGGGCGACAGGAGCACTGATCGTCTCCGCGAGCTCCCAACACACTAATGGGTTTGGATATGTGATCTGAGTAGGCCTCTGGCCTTTTACGCACTAACCACCACGCGGGAATAAGTATGGGCTCTCGGCGTCGTACGTTTCTTCCAAAAGCTCTGTCAGATGTCCAGTTCAGCATTGTGGCACGGTCGGATCGTGCCATCCAGGAGAGAGGTGGCGCTGGTATCCACCCTGCTCACAACGACCCAGAGTGCAAAGGGCGATGGGCCCAAGACCCTTGAGCTCTTAGGATGTAGACCGGCGGGGACCTCTCTGTGGAGCCTAGGTAGGACTATGGTGTGTCGATCAGCCTAGGCTGGGCATGACCAGGAAAAGTGTGTCCGGCCAGAGTTAATCGAGCGTGTTGGGTAAGTTGGTGCACTCCTGCAGGGAAGTATATCCATTCGAATAGCCGTGTCCACGGTAACGGACGCTCGGAGTTGTATCCCGATCTACTACAACTAGAACTGGATACCTGTGTTACTTAATTAATATGTTAGCTCCGGGATCGCTTTCTCGGAGGAAGTCGAGGAAGGATCTCTGGGCATTGCTACTATTACTTATTACTTTATGTTATGCTGCTAATCTGCACTCTTCTAATGCTGCAAGACGCTGCAAGATGCTAGTCTTCGATAGGCTAGGCCTTCCTCTCTATTCTGGCATTTCTGTAGTCTAGTCCACAGATACAGCCCCTTCATTTGATACAAATGCATAAATAGAATAGTTATGATGTAATGCTTGCGAGTACTTTGGATGAGTACTCACGGTTGCTTTGCTACCCTTTTTCCCCATACCCGATTGCTGCGACCAGATGACGGAGCCACGGAGCCAGTTGATCCCGTCGATGACTACTACTACCCCGCCGGAGCTTACTAATACGCGGAGACCGATGACCAGGAGTAGTTAGGAGGCTCCCAGGCAGGAGTCCTGCGCCTTTTCGGTCGAGTTGTCGTTGTTTTGCTCAGCCTTCTTAAGGCAACTTGTCTAATTATGTCTGTACTCAGATACTGATGTTTTCACTGACTCTTATGTAAGTCGAGCTTATGTATTCGAGCCCTCAAGGCCCCTGGCAGCTAATATAAAGCTTGTATTATTTTATTTTCTGTCTAGAGTTGTGTTGTGATATCTTCCCGTGAGTCCCTGGGCTTGATCGTGCGCATTTGCGTGTATGATTAGTGCCTGATTGAGTCGGGGGCGTCACAAGTTGGTATCAGAGCCGACTGCCTGTAGGAAGCCCCTTTCCAACTCCTTGGCCGAAGTTGAGTCTAGTCTTTGAAAAACTGTTCTGCTAACATGGCTGTGTGGCTTACGGGCCCACGTCGCCAATGGATGGGTTAGGATCTTTTATTCCTATTCTTTACTCTGGGACTCTGATCTCTCTTCTCTTCGCGTTAAAGATTTTACTAACTCTAACTTTATGATCTCGTAACTACTTCCTCCCGGAGAGCCCCTCCATCCAGATGATCGCTTGATTCACCAGAAAATTCTAAAGATACTCTTCGATGTTTTCCAGGACCCTTGTGCTCATTGCTTTTGCAATTCCCTACCACCGATAAATCCCTATGTGTCACTACATACACTTGTCGTTCATACATTCATTACCAGTTGCTCTTGTTATTACAAGATACCCTGAAATACTCTCCGATATTCCGGAATCTTTTGTGATTACTGCCTTGCAGTTCCTTGTCGCCTGAATACATTATGGATAATTCCTCGCACTTATCGGGGATTCGTTCATCCCCAGTTATTCTTGTGTTTTGCAAAATACATCCTAATGCTATTCAATCTTCCAAAAATCCTCTGCAGCCTATTGCTTTGGAAATTCTAGCCTGCTTGCATTATGGTTAGTTCCATATGTCTAGTAATCTTCGTTGACATCCCTTGTCATCGCCATTTTGAGTCCCTTGATTCAATATGCTGCGAATGCTCGCAATCATCAGTCGAATCCTTGAATTCATCCTTCCGGCTCGGACGTCATTTTGGACATGAGTTGGTTCTCGGCTAATCAAGTTGCCATTGATTGTCCATCTAGTTCTCATCAACTTACTCATCTTTTGGCCAGAGTGTCTGCTTCTGATCCTTCATTTTGGAAACCATAATTCCTTTGTATTTATGCGTCGAATTATTCAAATGTTTCTATAATTCGATGCCTTTGCATTCTTCTTCTTCTGATTGAGTACCCATACTCACATCAGATCCTTTGCCGACCACCTGATCTTTTGTTGGATTATTATCTGACAGTGTCCTTCATATTCAATAACTCTTAATACATCCTTGATTCTTATGAGTCTGTATTCAACAATGTCATTCCCAGCCGACCGGCTACATAATTATCGTGCTAATTTTAACTGTGCTACCTGGTCCTCCTTCCCGGTGCACATTTCTGGCAATGGGCTAAGCATGTGTCAAACCTGTATCATCATATCGTTTTGCTTACACAACCTGTCTCCAAGCGTCTTATCCATGGTTCCGTTGACCTTGAACCTCATTCCATCTGCTTTGGTCATCTTACTGATTGATTTCATCTTCTTGAAACCCCTAGACAAATGTGTCGTGATCAACGTCAATATTTTGACCTCTTCTGAGATGTCAATTGAATTCGTGGTGAGATATACCATCCTTGCCCCTCGATGATTTGTGTTATCATCAACAACATCCTTGGCTTCCTGCCAATACAGACTTGGTCTTGTTTTGCTTATACCTTGTTTTCCTTGCCATTCTTGAAATTGTACCTTGTGTATTTCTTGTGATCTTCAAACCCAAACCTTGCTTAAACACCATATCATTGCTTCCCCGAAGCATGATTGTGGTGCTCCGAACATTAACAAGAACATTAGAAGCGCAATGCTAAATGTTTCTAGATCAATTATCCAAACACCGCTGTATGGGTAACATCATGAAATTCCTCGCCCCTTTATATAAATGATTTTGTGTTTGCTGTACTGTCATGTATATCATGCTCTGCTTTTCCTTGGGAAGGATATACAGCTAATACTTGTGTATGAACACATTTTCCTTTCCATTGGTCTGTTTAATCTGATAATCACATTTTCCTTTCTATTCGTCTATTTAACCTTTCTTATAATTCACATGACCTAAGCAGTAATAATTCTCTACTTATGAAAACATCTCGGTGTACAACCCTGTCAAGTAAAACCCTGTTACTATTGTCGTTGACATTACGGTAACCGCCGGTGGACAAGAACTTTGCCTATTGGTCCGCCTTGTTTCAACGAGCAGGAAAAGGGTTCTCTTCGTCCCCCGCCCTTGGTACCGACGTTGTTGCCGACATAGCTGACAGACTTTCCTCTAACATGCCTTGTGGTCGTGACCGTGTAAGATGTCACCGCCCTTCCTGCTCTTAATCCACTCTAACCACAATTCCACAAGATCGAAACCTGAATCTCTTGTACATCCCTGTTTCCAAAGTTATTCCTTGCGCTTGTCTTCGTATGTATTTCCGCAAGCCACCTTCCTTGAGGTGATCTATTCTGGTATCAGACGCAATACTTGTTCCCATTGCTTTGAATCCCTTTCACCCTCTGTTGCAGGCATCAAACAATTGTCTATCCGCTTGAAACTTCTTATTGTACCTTCTTACTATGCTCTCGATGTTTTTCTTAAGTTTCAATTCGAGAGATACTTTCTACCACATTCTCTGAGTTATCCCCTAGATTATCAACCTTGCAAAGGTCCGTTCTCCCGAATATACCCGTTACTCTTTTCGTAAGTACGATGAAGACTCTGAAGGAAGGATGACAACTTCGACACGACGCACAGAAGCAATGGAATGGAGAAATAAACATCATGGAGCGAACCCTTCGAGAAGAGCAACCAAGATCAACAAGACTCGTTAGAATTTCGTAACCAATCCTTTCCCCTTACTCTACCTCTTAAATCTCAGGACGAGATTTCTTGTAGTGGAGGAGAATTGTAACACCCCCAGTGTCATGCTACAGTGATCCTCCCCCTAATGGTGGCCATGTCATCATGATCACCATGCTAATTGCCACTTGTCCAAAAAATCAAGTCCAATTCAATTCAAATTGCATGTGAAATATTTGCATCTTCAAATGAGCCAGCAAAATAGTTCATAATATGGCAAATATTCTCTAAGTAATTGTCATGATGGAACCAACCTCATTTGGATTCCCAATTTGCCCCTGGGAAGTAATTTAGTGGTCCAGCAGCATTTAAATTGGCCTTTTCAATTTCGAAAAATGCTTAACCTTTTCCAAATGCCATGAAACTATTTGTGTTGGGGAACGGAGCATGAATTTCAAAAATTTCCTACGCTCACGCAAGATCTATCCATGGAGATGCATTGCTATGAGAGGGGAGAGTATGTCTACGTACCCTCGTAGACCGTCTGCGGAAGCGTCTCACAACGCGGTTGATGTAGTCGAACAATCCTTCGAGCTTCACCGATCGAGTACCGAACGTACGGCACCTCCGAGTTCTACACACGTGCAGCTCGGTGATGTTCCTCGCCTTCTTGATCCAGCAAGATGTCAAGGAAGTAGATGAGTTCCGTCAGCACGACGGCGGGGCGACGGTGACGGTGAAGTGATTCCGGCAGGGCTTCGCCTAAGCTCTCCGAAAATATGACCGAGGTGGAAAACGGTGGAGGGGGGCGCCGCACACGGCTTGGAACAATTGTTGTGTCTCCAAGGGGCGCCCCCCCTCCGTATATAAAGGAGGGAGGGAGGAGGAGGCTGGCCCAAGGGGCGCACCAAAGTGGGGAGTCCTAATAGGATTCCACCTCCCATACGGAGTAGGAAAGGGGGAAGGGAGAGGGAAAGGAAAGAGGGGGCTGCGCCCCCTCCCCTAGTCCAATTCGGTTTGGGCAAGGGGGGGGGGGGGGGCGCGCGCCTCCTCACGTGGCCTGCCTCTCCTTTTCACGTATGGCCCAATAAGGCCCATTACTTCTCCCGATGAATTCCCGTAACTCCCCGGTACTCCGAAAAATACCCGAATCACTCGGAACCTTTCCGACGTCCGAATATAGCCTTCCAATATATGAATCTTTACCTCTCGGACATTCCGAGACTCCTCGTCATGTCCGTGATCTCATCCGGGACTCCGAACAACATTCGGTCACCAATCACATAACTCATATAATACTATATCGTCATCGAACCTTAAGTGTGCGGACCCTACGGGTTCGGGAATGATGTAGACATGACCGAGACAACTCTCTGGTCAATAACCAACAACGGGACCTGGATGCTCATATTGGTTCCTACACATTCCACGAAGATCTTTATCGGTGATCCTCATATGTCAACATACGTTGTTCCCTTTGTCCGGCGGTATGTTACTTGCCCGAGATTCGATCGTCGGTATCCAATACCTAGTTCAATCTCGTTACCGGCAAGTCTCTTTACTCGTTCTGTAATACATCATCTTGCAACTAACTCTTTAGTCACGGTGCTTGCAAGGCTTCTGTGATGCTGTATTACCGAGAGGGCCCAGAGATACCTCTCCGATAGTCGGAGTGACAAATCCCAATCTCGATCCATGCCAAGTCAACAAACACTTTCGGAGATACCTGTAGTGCACCTTTATAATCACCCAGTAACGTTGTGACGTTTGATACACCCAAAGTATTCCTATGGTATCCGGGAGTTGCATGATCTCATGGTCAGAGGAACGTGTATTTGACATAGCAATAAACTGAACGATCATTTGCTATGCTAACGGTTGGGTCAAGTCCATCACATCATTCTCCTAATGATGTGATCCCGTTATCAAATGACAACTCATGTCCATGGTCAGGAAATCTTGACCATCTTTTGATCAACGAGCTAGTCTAGTAGAGGCTTACTAGGGACTCAGTATTTGTCTATTATCCACACATGTATTAAGTTTCCGGTCAATACAATTCTAGCATGAATAATAAACCATTATCATGAACGGAGAAATATGATAATAAACACATTATTAATTGCCTCTAGGGCATATTTCCAACAGTCTCCCACTTGCACTAGAGTCAATAATCTAGTTTACATCTCCATGTAATTAACATCCAATCAGTTCTAGGGCTGATCATGTTTTGCTTGTGAGAGAGGTTTTAGTCAACGGGTCTGCAATATTCAGATCCGTGTGTTCTTGGTAAATCTCTATGTCATATGTAGATGCTGCTACCACACTCTGCTTGGAGCTACTCCAAAAACGACTGTCCCACTTTAGGTATCCGGTCTGAGACTCATAGTCTTCCGGATCGGTGTTTAAAGCTTGCATCGATGTAACCCTTTACGACAAACTCTTTATCACCTCTATTCCCGAGAAATTCTTCCTTAGTCCTTTTCAGGTACTTCAGGATATTCTTGACCGCTGTCCAGTGATCTACTCCTGGATCACTTTGGTACCTTCCCACCAAGCTAATAGCGAGGCATACATCAGGTCTAGTACACAGCATGGCATACAAAATAGAGCCTATGGCTGAGGCATAGGGGATGACACTCATCTTCTCTTTGTCTTTTGCCGTGGTCGGGTTTTGAGTCTTACTCAATCTCACACCTTGCAATACAGGCAAGAACCCTTTCTTTGACTGATCCATTTTGAACTTCTTCAAAATCTTGTCAAGGTATGTGCTTCGTGAAAGTCCTATGAGGCGTCTCAATCTATCTCTATAGATTTTGATGCCTAACATGTAAAACAACCTTTACCTAGATCTTCAAGTCTTACTCCACTTCACACCAGCCAAGAACTTATTTCTATTGACTTGATCCATTTTGAACTTCTTCAAAATCTCATCAAGGTGTGTGAAAATCTTTTATCAGGTGTCTTGATCTATCTCTATAGATCTCGATGCCCAAACCGTGGATAACTCAAAAACAGGTTTTTATTGAAAAACTCCTTTCAATTAATTCTTTATGCTTTCCAGAAATTCTACATCATTTCCAATCACATATACTTATTAGAAATGTTATAGAGCTCCCACTCACTTTGTTGTAAATACAAGTTTCTCCATAAACTTGCATAAACCCAAACGATTTGATCACTTCATCAAAGCGAGTATTCCAGCTCCGAGATGCTTGCACCAGTCCATAGATGGATCGCTGGAGCTTGCATAATTTGTTAGCACCTTTAGGATCGACAAAACCTTCCGGTTTCATCAGATACAATTCTTCATTAAGGAATCCATTAAGGAATGCCGTTTTGACGTCCATTTGCCAGATTTCATAATCATAAAATGTGGCAATTGCTAACATAATTCTGACAGACTTTAGCATCGCTACGGGTGAGAAAGTCTCATCGTAGTCAACTCCTTGAACTTGTCGATAACCTTTAGCAACAAGTCGTGCTTTATAGACGGTGATATTACCATCAGCGTCCGTCTTCTTCTTATAGATCCATTTATTTTCAATAGCTCGCCGTTCATCGGGCAAGTCTACCAAAGTCCACACTTTGTTCTCATACATGGATCCTATCTCGGATTTCATGGCCTCAAGCCATTTCTCGGAATCCGGGCTCGCCATCGCTTCTTCATAGTTCGTAGGTTCACCGTTGTCTAACAACATGACCTCCAAGACAGGATTGCCGTACCAATCTGGTGTGGAGCGTGTCCTAGTTGACCTACGAGGTTCTGTAGCAACTTAATCCGAAGCTTCATGATCATCATCATCTACTTCCTTTCTGGTCTGTGTCGGTGTCACATAAATTTCTTTCTGTGGCGTACTACTATCCAGAGGAGGTACAATTACCTCATCAAGTTCTACTTTCCTCCCACTCACTTCTTTCGAGAGAAACTCCTTCTCTAGAAAGGATCCATTCTTTAGCAACGAAAACTTTGCCTTCGGATCTGTGGTAGAAGGTGTACCCAACGGTCTCTTTTGGGTATCCTATGAAGACGCACTTATCTGCTTTGGGTTCGAGTTTATTTGGCTGAAGCCTTTTGACATAAGCATCGCATCCCCAAACTTTCAGAAACGACATCTTAGGTTTCTTGCAAACCACAGTTCATACGGTGTCATCTCAACGGATTTAGACGGTGCCCTTGTTTAAAGTGAATGCAGCTGTCTCTAATGCATAACCCCAAAATGATAGTGGCAAATCGGTAAGAGACATCATAGAACGCACCATATCCAATAGAGTACGATTACGACGTTCGGACACACCATTACGCTGTGGTGTTCCATGTGGCGTGAGCTGTGAAACAATTCCACATTGTCTTAAGTGATTGCCAAACTCGTAACTCAAATATTCTCCTCCACGATCAGATGGTAAGAACTTTATTTTCTTGTTACGATGGTTCTCTACTTCACTCTGAAATTCTTTGAACTTTTCAAATGTTTCAGATTTATGCTTCAACAAGTAGACATCTACTCAAATCATCTGTGAACGTGAGAACATAACGATATCCACCGCGCGCGTCAACACTCATCGGACCGCATACATCGGTATATATTATTTCCAATAAGTTGGTTGCTCGCTCCATTGTTCCGGAGAACGGAGTTTTTAGTCATCTTGCCAATAAGGCACGGTTCACATGTCTCAAATGATTCATAATCAAGAGATTCCAAAAACCCATCTGCATGGAGTTTCTTCATGTGTTTAACACTGATATGACCTAAGTGGCAGTGCAACAAATATGTGGTACTATCATTATCTTTTGGCATTCGTGTTATGAACATATGTATTACTACGATCAAGATTCAATAAACCTTTCATTTTAAGTGCATGATCATCAATGATATTATCCAAATAAATAGAATAACAATTATTCTCTGAAATTGAATAACCGTCTTGCAATAAACACTATCAGATACAATGTTCATGCTTAACGCAAGCACCAAATAACAATTATTTAGGTTCATCACTAATCCTGAAGGTAGAGAGAGCATGGCGATGGTGATCACATCAACCTTGGAGACACTTCCAATGCACATCGTCACCTCGTTCTTAGCTAGACCTCGTTTATTTCGAAGCTCCATGTTTCAAGTTGTAAGCAACTGAACAAGTATCAAATACCCAGATGCTCCTACGAGTACTAGTAACGTACATATCAATAACATGTATATCAAATATCTTTGTTGACATTGCCAGTCTTATTATCTGCCAGTTACTTTGGGGAAGTTCCGCTCCCTGTGATATTTCCCTTTGCAATGGGAGCACTAAGTCTCGGGTTTGGTTCAGCCTTGGGTTTCTTCACGTGAGCGGCAACTATTTTACCGTTCTTCTTGAAGTTCCCTTTTCTTTCCCTTGCCCTTCTTGAAACTAGTGGTCTTATTAACCATCAACACTTGATGCTCCCTCTTTTGATTTCTACATCCGCAGATTGTAGCATCGTGAATAGCTTAAGGATCTTCTATCCCTTGCATGTTTATAGTTCATCACGAAGATCCAGTAGCTTAGTTATAGTGACTAGAGAACTCTATCAATCACCACTTTATTTGGAAGTCTAACTCCCACTTGATTCTAGTGTTTGAAGTACTCAGACATTCTGAGTACATGCTCACTAACGGAGCTGTTCTCCTCCATCTTGTAGCTATAGAACTTGTCGAAGGTGTCATACCTCTCGACCCGGGTGTGAGCTTGAAAAACAAATTTTCAGCTCTTGGAACATCTCATATGCTCCGTGTTGCTCAAAACATATTTGGAGCTCCGGTTCTAAGCCGTAAAGTAGGGCGCACTGAACTATCGAGTAGTCATCTTTTCTTGTCTGCCAGACGTTCATAACGTCCTCAGACGAAGCCGTAGGGGTATTTCACTGAGCGGTGCATTAAGGACATAAGCCTTCTGTGCAGCAGTGAGGACAATCCTCAGATCACGGACCTAGTCCGCATAGTTGCTTCCATCAACTTTCAACTTCGTTTTCTCTAGGAACATAATAAAAACAGGGGAACTACAGCGCGGTCTATTGATCTACAACATAAATTTGCTAAGACAAGTAAGACTATGTTCATGACAATTGAAGTTCAATTAATCAAATTACTTAAGAACTCCCACTTAGATTAACATCCCTCAAGTTGTCTAAGTGTAACATGATCCACATCAACTAAACCACGTCCGATCATCACGTGAGGTGGATTAGTTATCAATGGTGAACATATTTCATGTGGATCATATCTACTATATGATTCATGTTCGACCTTTCAGTCTCTTGTGTTCCGAGGCCATATTTGTATATGCTAGGCTCGTCAAGTTTAACCCAAGTATTCTGCGTGTGTAAAACTGGCTTACACCTGTTGTATGCGAACGAAAGAATCCATCACACCCGATCATCACGTGGTGCTTAGAAGCGTCGAACCTTCGCAACGGTGCATACTAGGGGAGAACGCCTATCTTGAAATTTAGTGAAGGGATCATCTTATAATGCTACCGTCGTCCTAAGCAAAATAAGATGCATAAAAGGATTAACATCACATGCAATTCAATATGTGACATGATATGGCCATCATCGTCTTGTGCTTTTGATCTCCATCTGCAAAGCACCGTCATGATCTCCATCGTCACCGGGTTGACACCATGATCTCCATCGTAGCGTCGTGACACCTTGATCTCCATCGCAGCGTCGTGGTCGTCTCGCCGGCTATTGCTACTACTACTACTGCTAACTCATAGCGGTAAAGTAAAGCAATTACATAGCATTCGCATTGCATACAATAAAGAGACAACCATAAGGCTCCTGCCGGTTGCCTGATAATCTTACAAAACATGATCATCTCATACAACAACTTATATCACATCATGTCTTGGCCATATCACATCACCAGCATACCCTGCAAAAACAAGTTAGACGTCCTCTACTTTGTTGTTGCAAATTTTACGTGGCTGCTACGGGTTTGCAAGAACCGTTCTTACCTACGCAAAACCACAACGTGGTGTAGTGATTGCTTTTTGATCTTCTAAAAGAACCCACTTCATTGAAACCGATTCAACTAAAGTGAGAGAGACAGACACCCGCCAGTCACCTTTATGCAACGAGTGCATGTAGCGGTGAAACCTGTCTCGCGTAAGCGTACGCGTGTCGGTCCGGGCCGCTTCATCTCACAATACCGCCGAATCAAGTAACAACTAGTAACGGCAAGCAATATGTATACACCCACGCCCACAACTCACTTGTGTTCTACTCGTGCAAATCACATCTACGCATAGACCTGGCTCGGATGCCACTGTTGGGGAACGGAGCATGAATTTCAAAAATTTCCTACGCTCACGCAAGATCTATCCATGGAGATGCATTGCTACGAGAGGGGAGAGTATGTCTACGTACCCTCGTAGACCGTTAGCGGAAGCGTCTCACAACGCGGTTGATGTAGTCGAACAATCCATCGAGCTCCACCGATCGAGTACCGAACGTACGGCACCTCCGAGTTCTACACACGTGCAGCTCGGTGACGTTCCTCGCCTTCTTGATCCAGCAAGATGTCAAGGAAGTAGATGAGTTCCGTCAGCACGACGGCGTGGCGACGGTGACAGTCAAGTGATTCCGGCAGGGCTTCGCCTAAGCTCTCCGAAAATATGACCGAGGTGGAAAACGGTGGAGGGGGGCGCCGCACACGGCTTGGAACAATTGTTGTGTCTCCAAGGGGCGCCCCCCCTCCGTATATAAAGGAGGGAGGGAGGAGGAGGCTGGCCCAAGGGGCGCACCAAAGTGGGGAGTCCTAGTAGGATTCCACCTCCCATACGGAGTAGGAAAGGGGGAAGGGAGAGGGAAAGGAAAGAGGGGGCTGCGCCCCCTCCCCTAGTACAATTCGGTTTGGGCAAGGGGGGGCGCGCGCCTCCTCACGTGGCCGGCCTCTCCTTTTCCCGTATGGCCCAATAAGGCCCATTACTTCTCCCGATGAATTCCCGTAACTCCCCGGTACTCCGAAAAATACCCGAATCACTCGGAACCTTTCCGACGTCCGAATATAGCCTTCCAATATATGAATCTTTACCTCTCGGACATTCCGAGACTCCTCGTCATGTCCGTGATCTCATCCGGGACTCCGAACAACATTCGGTCACCAATCACATAACTCATATAATACTATATCGTCATCGAACCTTAAGTGTGCGGACCCTACGGATTCGGGAATGATGTAGACATGACCGAGACAACTCTCTGGTCAATAACCAACAGCGGGACCTGGATGCTCATATTGGTTCCTACACATTCCACGAAGATCTTTACCGGTGAACCTCATATGTCAACATACGTTGTTCCCTTTGTCCGGCGGTATGTTACTTGCCCGAGATTCGATCGTCGGTATCCAATACCTAGTTCAATCTCCTTACCGGCAAGTCTCTTTACTCGTTCCGTAATACATCATCTTGCAACTAACTCTTTAGTCACGGTGCTTGCAAGGCTTCTGTGATGCTGTATTACCGAGAGGGCCCAGAGATACCTCTCCGATAGTCGGAGTGACAAATCCCAATCTCGATCCATGCCAACTCAACAAACACTTTCGGAGATACCTGTAGTGCACCTTTATAATCACCCAGTAACGTTGTGACGTTTGATACACCCAAAGTATTCCTACGGTATCCGGGAGTTGCATGATCTCATGGTCAGAGGAACGTGTATTTGACATAGTGAAAGCAATAGCAATAAACTGAACGATCATTTGCTATGCTAACGGTTGGGTCAAGTCCATCACATCATTCTCCTAATGATGTGATCCTGTTATCAAATGACAACTCATGTCCATGGTCAGGAAATCTTGACCATCTTTTGATCAACGAGATAGTCTAGTAGAGGCTTACTAGGGACTCAGTATTTGTCTATTATCGACACATGTATTAAGTTTCCGGTCAATACTATTCTAGCATGAATAATAAACCATTATCATGAACGGAGAAATATGATAATAAACACTTTATTAATTGCCTCTAGGGCATATTTCCAACAATTTGTGCAGGCCTAGTATATTGCCAGCTATTTCTGTGCCAAGTGTCAGTTGTAACAAAATTCATTTGGTGCCAAAGAAAAATACAATCAGTAGCTATTTTGGTTTACAGATTTAAAAAAAAAGGAAAAAGCCACATGTGCACCGCGGCCCACCTGCTATAGTGTCGAAGCCCAGCCCACCAGAGCCCTTCACCTACCTCCACCTGCTCCCTCTCCCGTGACGACGCCGTAGCCGCCAGAGACGCCGGCGGGTGCACGCGTCGTCCATCCGACGAGCCGCGGAGGTGGATAAGGACCCCGTCGGCCCCCTGGAACCCTAGCCCCCTCCTTTTTCTCCTCGCACCTCCCTCGCTTCGATCTGAAGCCTGGCCGAACGCAGCCATCGCCGCCGCCTCGTCATCGTCGTGGTTACCTTGCTCCCCTCACCGCGCGGGCATGTCTAGGAGGTCCGTCGTCGCCGTCCACTTCGCCTGCAAGAACTGGAGCAAGCTGGATTGCACCGAGCCGCCGTCATCACCGTCTTCCCCAACCACGGTCGCCGCTGCCCACCTCTTCGATCTGCTCCGCCTCGACCTCCCCTGGCCTCACCGAGCTCCCTTCTGATTCTCTGTGAGCCCCTGCGCCGGTGGCGCTCCTCCCTTTTCGCTTTTGCCGTCTCCATAGGCGAGTTCGTCGAGCTCCGACCATAGCCGCCGCTCGGCCTCATGGCCGCCATCGTTTTCGGCCATTTTAGCCAGCGCCGTTTGGATCGTTGGACGCGGCGTAGCATGCCCTTCCCGTAGGTAGCCCCCGCGCCCGGTTTGGTCGCCGGAGCGGCGAGATCCACAACGCCGCCGCTCTCTGGTGTCGCCGGAGGCCACCGCCGTGCGCGCGCGCATTTAAATCCGGCCATGTGCCACTGTTTGTGGGCCCCCTTCCCCTTAATTGCAATTAGTTTAGCCTCTAATTAAGTTGCTAATCCCCGCTGACAGCCGGGCCCCACACAGGTTAATTAGAACTAATAAAAAAACTGTTAGTTTAGTTGACCCACTGACAGATGGGTCCCACTGGACCCGCTGACCAGTCAAACCTGCTGACTGGGCAGTCCCAGTCAATGACAGGTGGGACCCCCTGGGCCCCCTTTGACTTCGTTGACCAGTCAACTGGTCCATAGTTGACTGGGATGACTGGACTTTGACTAGGCAGCCCTGGCCCACTGCCAGCCTCAGTGGCTAGCCCACTTGTAGGTGGCAAAAGTATTTAACTGTGTTTTTCGAATTTAAATAATCCCAGGATTTTCAGAATATTGCTAAAACTTCAGAAATTCGTAGAAATTCAACCGTAGCTCGGATGGAAAAGTTTTCTATATGAAAGTTGATCAGAAAAATCCAACGAATCCGATTATGCCATCTGCATGCATGTTAGAATCCTCTAAGTAGGAGAACCTATAACTTTAGGCCTCTTTCTGGAAGATGAATAGTGCATGACCTCCGGTAATTAATTCGAACTTACATCCGAAATTAGCTAAAATGGTTAGAGATGCATTAGCTCACCCATGCATTGCATTTTTGGCATGTCATGCTCTGTGATTGCATTTGTATGATGTGTATTTATTTGTTTTCTCCCCCTCTTCTCTCCGATAGACCCTGAGACCGACGTTGCCCCTAAGTTCGACTACCCCTCAGACATCCAGCCTCTTCCAGCAGAGCTTCCAGGCAAGCAAAACCCCCTTGATCATTCCTATATCGCCCATTCTTTCTCTCCCATGCTTGCATTACATTTTGCTACTGTGTTTGATAGCTCCTATTCTGATGCATAGCCTGTTTTGTAACCTGTTGTTGATACTTTACCTGTTGTCCTATATGCTTAGTATAGGCTGGTTAGTGATCCATCACTGGCCCCGCACCCTTGTCCGTGTTGCCATGCCTTGCTTTCGGATGTTTCGATCAACGTGATCGATGTGCAGAGACTGACACAACACCGCACTCCCCCTTAGTTGTACTACTCCGCAGAGCTACTATCGAGTGCCGAGGGTGATACCTCCTACCTCACTCCTGATGATATCTCTGTAGCGAAGCTAGTCAGTTGTCGATTACCGAGGGTGATTCCTCTTTCACCACCTCCGATGATGCCTCTGTCGTGCAGTCCCTCAAGTGTGAACCCATCGAGGGTGATTTATCTAGTTCACCTTGACGGATACATCGAGTGGGAATCCAGCGAGGGTGATTCCTCGGATTTCCCCCTTGATGTTACAGCCACACTGTTACCTTACACTGTCCCCCGTTTACTATTACTGCGGGACTGAAGGGACAGGTGGTACCACCCCGGTAGAGGTGGACCTGTGTTCCCGACAGTCTCTGGTAAAGTCGGGTCGACCCCAAGGGGTACCCGCGAGAGATGTGAAGTCGGGTTGACCGTGAGGGTACCCGCGAGATAATTACGTGGCATGGCCGGGCAGGCAGAGACCGCCCCAGGAGAGGGATGGGCCTGGCCCTTGCCGTAAGTCCACGAGACGGGGCAACAGGAGCACTTATCGTCACTGTGAGCTCCCAACACACTAATGGGTTTGGATATGTGATCTGAGTAGGCCTCTGGCCTTTTACGCACTAACCACCATGCGGGAATAAGTATGGGCACTCGGCGTCATACGTTTCTTCTGAAAGCTCTGTCAGATGTCCGGTTCAGCATTGTGGCACGGTCGGATCGTGCCATCCAGGAGAGAGGTGGCGCTGGTATCCACCCTGCTCACGACGACCCAGAGTGCAAAGGGCGATGGGCCCAAGATCCCTGAGTACTTAGGATGTCGACCTCGGGGACCTCTTTGTGGAACCTATGTAGGACTACGGTGTGTCCATCACTCGAGGCCGGGCATGACGAGGAAAAGTGTGTCCCGCCGGAGTTAATCGAGCGTGTTGGGTAAGTTGGTGCACCCGTGCAGGGAAGTATATCTATTCGAATAGCTGTGTCCACGGTAACGGACGCTCGGAGTTGTATCCGGATATACTACAACTAGAACTGGATACCTGTGTTACTAAATTAATATGTTAGCTCCGGGATCGCTTTCTCACAGGCAGTCGAGGAAGGATCTCTGGGCATTTCTACTATTACTTATTACTCTTCTAATGCTGCTAATATGCACTCTTCTAATGCTGCAAGACGCTGCAAGATGCTAGTCTTCGATAGGCTAGGCCTTCCCCTCTATTCTGGCATTTCTGCAGTCTAGTCCACAGATACAGCCCCTTCATTTGATACCGATGCATAAATAGAATAGTTCTGATGTAAGTCTTGCGAGTACTTTGGATGAGTACTCATGGTTGCTTTGCTACCCTTTTTCCCCATACCCGATTGCTGCGACCAGATGACAGAGCCCCAGAGCCAGCTGATCCCGTCAATGACTACTACTACCCCAACGGAGCTTACTACTACGCGGAGACCGACGACTAGGAGTAATTAGGAGGCTCCCAGGCTGGAGGCCTGCGCCTTTTCGGTCTAGTTGTCGTTGTTTTGCTCAGCCTTCTTAAGGCAACTTGTCTAATTATGTCTGTACTCAGATACTGATGCTTTTGCTGACTCTTGTGTAAGTCGAGCTTATGTATTCGAGCCCTCGAGGCCCCTGGCTGGTAATATAAAGCTTGTATTATTTTATTTTCTGTCTAGAGTTGTGTTGTGATATCTTCCCGTGAGTCCCTGGGCTTGATCGTGCGCATTTGCGTGTATGATTAGTGCACGATTGAGTCGGGGGCGTCACAGATGGAATACATGTTAAACTAAGAATGATAAATTTTCTCTCAGCGTAGGTGCTCTAGGAAGGTGATGACACAACATAAAAGTAAATAGATAGCCCTTCGCAGAGGGAAGCAGGGATTGTCATGTGCTTAAGTAGTTTTGAAAAGATGGATCAGCATCAGTTGTCCAAGTTTTAAGTTAATTTTAGCGCCTTTAATCAGGTGTAATACATCTGTCATCCGTTGCCCCTCATGATGATGTGAGATTTTCCCTTTATCTTTTATTGAGCTTATATTTTTGGCGTGGAGAGAGTTCCTTCCCTTTTCTCATTTTTTTATTTGGCAGGCCTTCTGCATCTTTTAATTTGGTGGGCCTTCCCACATCTTTTTATGCTCCAATTTTGCACCATAATAAATTCGCGGAATCAAAATGTATTACAGCACATTAAATTTTTTGATCATTGAAAAGAGTTTAGCAATTTTAAGTTATGCAGTGATGACAGTTTACTTGGAATGACCTTACTCAGTCATGATAGGTAGATATGGTGGACTCTTTATGGCATAAACTTGGATAAGGATTTTGGATGCACAAGCAGGATTTCCACTTAGTACAAGCGAAGGCTAGCAATAGACTGGGAAGCAACAAACTAGAGAGCATATTCATCATAATCATGCATTCTAAATAAGCAAGCATTAAGTGGTAACATGGATATGATACAATATTCTAAATGCATAAGACCTTCAAGGCTGAAATGGAATTGAATCAATCATGTGTAAACATGTGCCAAGTTGAACCACTTGAATGCTTCAAAGGAGAATACCACATTGTCACACCACATTATGCAATAATTTAATGCATGCTAATATTCAAGATAACTCATTATAATGGCTCCTAGTTAATTGAAACTCAGCGTGAGAAAGCATGAATCACTAAATTCTCATTATGCACGCGATGACTTTACCAAAATAATCGTCATTATTGCCTTGTTACTTCCACAACCTGAATAGCATGGATAATCATAACATAGTGCAAGTATCGCTGTGACTGAAGCTGGAAACAACCTGACAACTGTACAAAAGAAGAGAAGACAATAGAAACTTTTTTGGTCTCCTCATTAGTCCCATGATAAAGCACATAAGATCCAAACATAATTTTTTCTCTTAAAACAAAAGACACAATAAGACACAAATGAGAAATATTTAATTTTAATGACTCAAACACAAAGACAAAAGAAACAACAAAAGGAAAGAACAAAGAAAATCCAAAAAGAAAAACCAAAAGAATTTAAAGAGAAAACATAAGAACGACGAAAGAAGAAGTCTTTTTGGATTTTCTTCAAATATAAAAGGCAAAGAAAATTCGGAGAAACATAATAGAAATATTTTTGAAGTTTTTGGTTTTCTTAAATAAAGCAAACAAGAATGCAAATAGAAATCTTTTTGTGATTTTTCAAAGTTTCAGAAGAGGCAGTCAAATAAACTTCCAAAGAAAAAGCAAAAAGAACGAAGAAATATTTTTGTTGTTTTTCTCAAAGAACTTCAAAAGAACTAAAAGAACTAAAGCAGAACAAGGAAATCTTTTTGGGTTTTCTTTTCTTCAAAGTGAACAGCAAGAAAAGAAAAGAAAAACTAAAAAGCACTCAAAAGAATAAAATCAAAAACCAAAGAAAAGAAAATGAAGAAGAAAAAGAAATGTTTTTGGGTTTTTGATTTTTAACAGAACTAGCAAACGAAAAGAGCGAAACTAAATACGGATATACAGAGTTCATCAAGTGCGCCGGCAAGTGTAATAAATGTATATGATAACATGAATGAAATGTCAATAAAGGAAACGTACTCCCCCAAGCTTAGGGTTTTGGCCTAAGTTGGGCTCACTCCCATGGAGGGAGCTCTTCAGGGGCACTACTCTCCCCCTAGTCGTAACCCCCGTAGCTCCCCCGGTCTCCGTAGTTTCCATAGAAACTGTTATGATAGCTCCTCCCGGGGTCAATATTGGCATCCCAAGGGGCACGAGTCAAGCTCTCCTCCTCCAGCAGGACGCGGAAGATCGAAAACATAATCCCCATAAGCTAGCCTCACAGACTCCGTACACGAGGAGGACCTAGTTTCCCACGAACTTGAAGGACCCATGAGACGTACAAATTTGTTTAAGCCCTTCTTCATATTCTGATTTTTTTAACAATCTCATAAAAAGTGAATATAACTCAAAGCAAGTGAGGGAAACTACTCTAGTAAGCTCCTAGTGACCGTACAAATCATCAAAACTTCTTAGAAATTCACAAATTTGACATGGAAGAGCACGTACTGTGGCACCCCCGTTTGAGTACAGCGAGTTACCACTGTATTCAGATGGTCCGCCGCACACGCCAGCCCAGGAAATCAACTTGGCATATGCTTGTACAATCCTTGAGTAATAGGATACAAACCATGCAACAAAAGAGTGCTTTATTGATCTACACAACTTTACAACGTCAACTTACAAGGCTCCAAGTCTCAACAGTGCATCGAGGTCAGAGCGATCTGTAGTAGTCTTGGTGACAACTTCAGAGATGTCTATAGCGGAAGCTCTATCTATGGCAGCATGGTCCTAGCGTGGCTCCATCTCACAGGGGTCTGACTGGGCTACTCTCCTAGGCGCGAATACTCCGGCTCCTTGTTACTGGAATACGAACTTGTCCTTATACTTGGCCACGTTAAAAGCCAATTGAGTACTTTGAATGTACTCGGAAGCAAATCAATCGTAAAACTACCCCAAGAAAATATTCCAAGCTATTCAAGCATATATCTACTCTCTTAACAATACTAGCATGGCCTATGCCTCTACCAAGATAACCAACTGAAGTAAAGCAGTAAGAAGTAGACTACCATAATCATCTTCCATCATCTCAGTCATTAAAGTCTTTCCCCGAACATGATCATTTCTAACACTAAAGTCCGTCCACCAAAGATGATCATTCTAAGCTAAAGTCTATCCACCAAGAATATCCATGCTAAGCTAAAGTCTGTCCACCGAGGATATGAATTCTACACTAGCATCATTCCTTAAGGTGATCACCACTACTGCTAAAGTCATTCCCCAACGTGATCACTACCGAGCTAAATAAACAATTGAAGCAACTACTGTAAAACAACTACAAATTTCAACAAGTAAATAAACAGTATCAACTAAGTAACCAAAATCCTCATAGCCATCCACTGGCTAAACCTCAAGTTCCTGACATCCACGATGCAGGTTGCTTGTACCACAATCGAACACTTCACGTCTTCCCTGTTTCATTCCTAGTAGTTTTAATGTTTGTATTTGTACCTCCGACTTCGACAAGACCAATAAGTGTGACTTAATATGAACTGTGTCCCATTGCCGGGGACTCGGCTATTCGAATAGATTCTAACACTCTGCCGAGGTTGTACATTTTACCCACACTATGGACTAACAGTCCAACAAACCACATTTACAGCATGGCACACCTACCGCATCTCCGACCTCCCGCAGGCTAGCCTTGGGAGAGGGACACTAGGTCCCCGTCACCCTGTGATGCAACTCATGCACTCTGGGATTCAACAATAACCTTAGCATGCCTTTACCAACCCAGGCCCTCGAAGCTGAACGACAATCTCCCGGCCAAGGAGATACTGATCGTCCAACCTTCCCTCTTTGGAGATACACGTAAGAGACATAACTATAAATGAACTAGGGCCTTCCAACAAAGGTAAATGTGGTCGTACGAAAAAGGTCTGTTTCAGTGGCACTATGACTCAATCCAACCAATGAAGGAGGTTGTTAATTATGAATTCCAATTTATTACTGTAACCGTGTTTCACCTGTAACGTTAGTCTAGCACAAGAAATATAAATAGGCAACAGTAATAAAGTCTAACGACCTACTCCATACTACTGCAAAATAAGTCACAGTGCAACAATAATAACCTACGGTACAACCAAAGTAAACAATGGAAAGTAAACCAACTGATAAAAACCCACCGGCAGAAAACTGGTAAAAAAACTAATAACACGCAAGAATAACAACGAATGAAATACTCAGGGTCTACATCAGATGAATTGACTGGCCTGGAACCTAGGGGTCCATCGGGGGGAACGACCAATAGCCCGGTGAAAAGATCCAGTGATGAAACACTGCTCTAAAGAGCCTAACGGTGCCCAAGGGAAAATTGGTCATTTCTAGTGTGTGCAAAGGTTGTGAAAATGATTCCATCGGAAAGTGCTCGACGAGTGGTGAACATGAGCATTGGAATTGTCAAAAATGGAGTCCCGAGTAAAAAGTTGTGAGTGTGTGAAGTCTAGGGACTAATCTGCGAATAAAATTCTTACCTAGGGGTCCCTGCCTATTTTCCTACCAAAAAAAGAAAAAAGAAGTGCGCCTGGGCCGTACTGGGCCGATTCCTTCCACTTCTGCACTGTTGCTCCTGGGCTGGCCCATTGCGCGCTGGAGGCCAGTGGCACCCTTTTTTCTTCTACTCTTTCTCCATTCCGAAAACGTACTCTCGCCTTTACGCCTCCACTTAAACTGCACGCGTCCTCGGCACTTCTCCTTTCTCTTACTGACTGCCCGGGCCCACCATTCAGCTCCTCCTTCTTCCTCTTGCACCCGATGGTGGACGACACTCCGGCGATGATTGCCGACGCTGTGGTTGGTCTCCGGCGATGCTCTTACCACCGAAGTGCTCAGCATGCTGCGGCGCATCCAATGAGGTACATCACAGTACCTGAGGACGACCATGGCAACGGCGGCTTCCTCCTCCGCGGCGGCGATCTTCGGCTCGTGGTCGACTACGGCGCTACGGCGGCTCTCCGGATAGAATAACAGCATGGGTGGCTTCGGCGCTGTAGTGTGAGTCTAGTGGTGGCTCTAGGTGGGGCTAAGGAGGCCGGGTTGGTGCGAATACACCGGAGTGTGCCAGCGGTGATGCCTCGGCCGTGGGGGTGAATATGAGGGCTAGAGCTCGAGCTCTTCGGCTAGGGGGGTCTAAGGGGGAGAGGGGTGTGGTGCGAATTCTCTACGGCTTCGTGGGTCTCTATTTATAGGCGGGCGACGATACGGAGATAAGCTCGCTGTGGTGGAGCTACTGGTCGGGGCTTGGGGTCCGGCTGTGCTCTGCTAGGGGCTTGACTGGCTCTGGGAGGTCACAGGGCTGTGGCGTGGTGATCGGTGCTAGAGGACACGAGAGGGGCTGGCCGTGGTGACGCCGGGTACAGGGACGATGAAAGCGATGGCGGCGCCGACCATCGGGACGAACCAAGTGAGGGGGTGAGCACCTGGGGGTACGGGTCTGCGGCAAGCCTCTGGTGCGAGAGGACAAGCCGGGGCTGGCCATGGATGGTGCAGTGGCTCTGCTGGAGTGCAGAGCACGCCCACTGCATGCCAGAGCCATGGTCACCACATCAACCATGCACTCTGGTGCCACCCTGGCCGGGGCACGATGTCTATGGGGTTGTGCAGTGTCTCTAGAACATCTAGATCTAGCTAGCTAGGTCTCTAGTGGATCAGATCAACCATGAGCTTCTAGAATGTATTCGGCAAGCTAAGTGTTTGATATGTTTCATTGAAATTTGGTTTGGTGAAAAAGGCTGAGTTTTGGTGTGGTGGAGTTTGGTATAATGGTGAATAGGTTGGCCAAGTTTTAAAGCAAATGGATAGGTTTAGGTGGTACTTCACGTACAAAATGGTTTCCTGGTCAAAATCTTCAAAAATTTGTGTGGATCAAATGGTGTGGTGGAATTGGCTGAAATTTGGGTGGCTCTGGGGTTTTGTCATGGTTTATCACCCTGACAAATTTGGGTTCAAGTGGATAGGTGGAAAATGTACTTCCTTCACAAGGTGGTCCGGTAGACAAAAAGTTTGGAAAATTGTGGAGAGGGTTGTAGGAGTTGGGTTATGCTTCAAATTTGTGGATAGGGTTTATGTGAATAGGTTAGGCTCTATGCAAAATCTTAGGTTCATAGGACAAAGATACAATGTACATGCTTCACAGTTCAGCACGTCTGGCAGAAACTTTAACTGGATGCTCTGGTCAAAACTTGATCTAAGGGTCTTGGGTTTAGGATGAAATTGATGAAGATATTAGCAGGAGAAGGTCTACAAATAATTTGGGGAAGTGGTGGTTCAAGGAAAATGGGTGTTTAGTGCAAAAGGAGTCTCTAGGGTTTAATTCCAAATAAATGGAAGCTAGGGTTTAAAGGAAAAACTAGGGCAAAATAATCCTAGGGTCAAGGTCACTTGGGTAGGTCATCTAGGCTTTGAGGAACAAGGCAAGTCAATCATCTAACATACACACAAAGTTTGCAAGAAAATACAAGAACACCAGAAGAAAAAGACAGATGTCCAAACTTGCAAAAGAATTTTTTTAGGAATGAAAATCCAGGTTGTTACACGTACTTAGTCACCAACAACAACAAGATAAACCATATATAGTGTGCTAAACAAAAATAATAATTGAACCAATGGAGGAGTCACATACCAAGGATGAATCCCTCCAAATATTTTCAGAAATGGGGCAATGAGCAAATAGATTGAAATGGGCACCAAGAACAGCACAAACTCATGCAAGAAAAAATGGGGTGAAGTTTGGAGGTGGAAGAAGGTGCTGGGGGCCGAGCTCGACTTGAGTGGAGCTCTGTGGGCCCCATGCGCCCTAGTGGCAAGGCAAGGGGCGCGTGTCCATGCCGTGTGGGCCCTCTATGGGCCCCCCTAGCTAGCCTCAGGTGCCTATCTCACTTATTTTTATCAAAAATAGTTCACAAAAAAAATTCAGAATTTTTTGGGTACTTTTATTTTTTCAGTGCATTCTCCCCCTTTTTTTATTTCTGCGGCAACACTTTTCTGCTGCCATGGCAACATTTTTCTCTGTCGTGGCGGCAGTTTTCTAGAAACTAGCCAAAACTTAATGAAACTTAAAACTTAACAACCTATAAATAGAAGGGATAGAAAGAAGCGATCAAAAGTCTATAAATTTTGTACTTTTGAAAAGAACTTGATAACCAGGGTGATCAGGCCTAATTAGTAAATAATTTTTAAACTTAGAAAACTGACAAACTTCAAATACACTTATGTTACCTCAACTTGGATGGGAAAGGTTCTGATCATAAGAGTTTGATATTTCCTTTTAGACAAAATAATAGGCAATTCAAATTCACCAATAGTGATAGTCATAATTTTTGCAGCCTTCTGAGAACCATTCCTTTTATCAACCTTCTTTCGAAAATAAACTGTGTGATCATTCCCATTAACACGAAAAGTAACCTTCTTTTTGTTGCAATCAATAATAGCCCCTGCAGTGTTAAGAAAAGGTCTCCCAAGAATGACAGATAAGTTGTCATCCTCAGGCATCTCAAGCACAACAAAGTCTATTAAAATCAAAACATTAGCAACCATAACAGGCACATTCTCACATATTCCTATAGGTATAGCTGTAGTTTTATTAGCCATTTGCAAAGATATATAAGTAGGTATAAGCTTATCCAAGTTAAGTCTTTTATAAAAGAGAAAAAGGTATAACACTAATACCTGCACCTAAGTCACATAAAGCAAACTTTCCTGGATCTCCCTGGATTATTAATAGTGCATGGTATAGTAGGTATACCTGCACCTAAGTCACATAAATATTATTAATAGTGCATGGTATAGCAGGTATCCCTGGATCTCCAAGTTTTTCAGGAAATTTTCCGTCAAAAGAATAATTTGCAAGCATAGTAGATATCTCAGCATTTGAAATCTTCCTTTTATTAGTAACAATATCTTTCATATACTTGGTGTCACAGCCCTAGAATTTGTTTGTAAATAGTTGCATCAGCATCCATGCATCATGTTTAAATTAAAATGAATTTGAAATGGGGACTGATAAAACCTAGCACCAAATGAATTTCAACTAGGATCAAAATGAAAATATATTCAATGAATCCAAAATGTCCTTCAGAAAAGTTCATCATTTTTGGGAAAGGTGTAAACCTCTGCTAAAAACGATGCACATATTTTTGGAACATTTCTGGATTTTTGAATTAAGCCATAATGTATTTGAATTGGAGCATTTAATTGTTATAATTATCTTAAATGCTCCAAATATTCTGAAACTATTTGAGGGCTTTTGGAATAATTCAAATAGTGCCCACAATTATTTTCAGGAGTTTTAAAAATGATTTGGTATTTATACTAAATCAAAACAGAAAAGAAAAATAGGAAACAGAAAACAAAATAGAAAAGAGAGAGAGAGAAGAGTTACCTGGCGCTCACCTGGCCAGCCCAGCCCACCTGGCCCGTTGCCAGTCATCCTCCTCCTCTCACCAGAAGGACGCCGAGCGCGTGCTCGCCGCGCGCGCACACGCGCCAGTGCCCCCTCCTGCCTACTAGCCTGCGTGGCGCCGCGGATGGCTTCGCGGGAGCCGTCCCGATCGCTCTGACCCGCTCACTCTCCCCCTCGCTCTCTCCCTCGCCTCTGGACGCCACCACCCGAGTGCACCGAGCGCTATCGCCACCGTTCGCCGCACCCACCGAGCCTCCCTCGCTCCACCGCCATGTCCAGTAGCACCGCCTTGGACCAGAGGTTCTCCACGCCAAAGATCGCAAGCACGGGAGCAGCACACTGTCTCCATCAAACTCGTTTCTGCCGCCTCTGTCCGCAGCTCACTGGCGTCGATCCGGTGAAACCAGGCTGTCCCCGAAGCCGCTGACCAGCTGCTCCGCCCCCCCCCCCCCCCCGTGGGCTCCTCTTCCTTACCTCCCCATCCTCTCACTCGCGCGCCTACTCTAACCGTGCTAGCCGCCGCATCCGTGAGCTCACCGCCGGCGTCCATGTCGTCGTCGTCGTTATAGTGGACAAACATCGCATACGAGCACGTGGACGTGCTCCTGGCGTCACTAGCAACCTAACCCGCACCCTAGCTAGCTCCCTAGCGCACTGCAGTGCTGCGCCCACTCGAGCCCGAGCTCCGGCAGCCGCCACGAGCTCGTTTCCGGCGAGCTCTGGCCACCCCAGCTGCCGCCGCCTGCTGTGTTGGATGCGCGCGAGCCTGCGCTTCACATAGAGCCCCTCCGCCGCTCATTTTGCCGGCGGAGGAGCAAATCCGAGCCCCTCCGCCGCGTCTGTCGTCGCCGGAATCAAGCCGCCGGCGTGTTTGACAGGGTTGACCGGCAGGTTTGACCCAGTTGACCAGGGGTTTGACTCCCCTGGGTCAATGACAGGTGGGCCGAGAGCCATAATTAACCTAGATTAAAATTAACATTAGTTTAATTAACCCTGTTAGTTAGATTAGTCACTGACATGCGGGACCCACTGGTCAGATTTGACCAGGAATGGTCCAGTCGACCTGCTGATATCACAGTGACATAATGCTGATGCAATAAATCATTTTCTGGATTAAATATAAACCAGGAAATTCCAGAAAATTGTTTAAACTTCAAAAATTGATTGTAAATCAACCGTAACTCCAAATGAAATAATTTTTATATAAAAATTATCAGAAAAATATGCAGAATCTGTTTATGGCACTTTCATGCATGTTTGAACAAGTTAACCTCACTGAATAGGACAAATGATGATTAGGGCAATTTTTGAAATAACATCTGGAGTTGGAATTTGATCATGTTTGGATTCCACTTCAATTAATTTGGCTAACTATTGCATTAGGTCAATTCAGCACCTTAATATGTCATATCATGCATTTGATTATGCATTGCATTGAATGTGCTCTTTTCCCTTGTTTGCCGGTGTGTGTCCCCTCTCGGTAGGCGTGTTCCGACGATGTGATCGTTGACACTGATGAAGAGCAGTGTTATCTTCAGACATTTCAGGCAAGCAAACCCCCATTGAGCATTCCGATACAATCCCACTCTCTTGCTCTTACTCTCTTTTACTGCATTAGGACAATAACGATTCAACTGTTACATGTTGCGGTAGTTGAACCCATTCCTCTGCATGACCTGTCTTTGCCACAGTAAATAGTTGAAACCCACTAGCACGAGTAGGAGTTGTTTGAGCTATGATGTGCCTACTCATTCATGCTTGCTTGTTATGCCTGCTATGCTTAGAGTTGTGTCAGGTCTGTTTCATCTGGGATGGTGGTGAACATGTCCTACTGTTGAGAGCTAAGTGTGTGAACATGTTTTGGTAAAGGTAGCGATGAGAGGCCATGTATGAGTACATGGTGGGTTGGCTCATCGGGACCGTCCTCGGGAACTGAGTTCTGTGTATGTTGTGCAAGAACAGTTACTACCACACATTGGGCTCCGGGCACTCCAAGCTCTCTCGACTTATTAATCGCCTTGATCTCTGTCTAGGAGTTGCAACTAGTTTCTGGTGTTTGTAGGTCGTGCTAGTAGTCTAACAAGTGGCACTCAGTAGGGTGGGCTTGGGACAGACTAGGCACAGTGGCCCGGTGTGCCAAGTGGCACCTGGATGGTGGACTTGGGAACCCTGCACACATCGTTTGGGGCCGTAGTGGAAACCTCGGCCGGACTTCCTTGCGGGTCGGACTCAAATAGGCGATAAACCTAGACTAGAGACTTGTGTGGTCAGTCAGGTTGTGGCCGACACCCTCGCCAGGCTTCCGCTTGAAGGTTGCCGAGATACATGATGTGTATATGGTGGTAAGTGGTGAGAGCGTGTGTGAAGAAGTACACCCCTACAGGGTAATATGATCTATTCGAATAGCCGCGTCCGCGAATATGGACTACTTGGAAAGCTTACATTGTTCATAGACAAGTTGAAATGGATACTCTAAAATGCGCAAGATAAGCGTGAGTGCTATGGGTGGCCTTCTCGTAGGGAGACGGGAGCGGATCCATAGTGGTGTATTGTTGTGGTGACTATGTGGCCTCGTGTGCGCTCTCTCACCCCTCAGAAGTTACTGCTAGTCGTAGTTTAGGAAAGCCACTGAGTCAAAGCTGGCTTGCTGCAGTTAAACTCCACAACCCCATTGTTGATACTGATGCATATGTAGTTAGTTCTAATGTAAGTCCTGCTGAGTACCTTTGTACTCACGGTTGCTTAATTTATGTTTTTGTAGAGGAGGCTTCAGTCTCGCTAGTGTTTTCTGCGATGAGTTCGACATTGACCGATTAGTTTGGGAATCCAAGACTGAGGTCTGGCTCCTTTGGAGGGTCTTGTAGATAGACAGGCTTTCTAGCCTTCTTTCTTTTCAGTTGTCTGTACTCAGACATGTTTATGCTTCCGCTTGTTGCTTGTATGACTTGAATGTTGGGTCATGAGAACCATGTTTGTAATATCATGCTATGTAAGGCTCCTCGGAGCCCTTCTAAATAAATACTTGAGTCATAGAGTTGTGTTGTGATGCCATGTTGTATTTACACATATCGTACATATTGTGTGTATGTTTGAAATGCGCTGGTATGTGTGGGATCCAACACCTAGTTGTTTATTCTTGGTAGCCTTCCTTATGGGGAAATGCCTCCTAGTGCTTCCGTCCGGAACACATGGATTGCCCGGCATGTGTCCTTCTTTGCTCCTGTGTCTGTCCCTACAGGGAAATGTCACGCGGTGTTTTACTGGAGTCCTTGTAGCTTGCTACGACTTGGTTACACTCGATGCTGACCGACACGTGCATTGTTGGGTCATGTATGCATGTCCCTGTAAGTTTGTGCCACCTTGGTTCATGACTAGTCATGTCGGCCTGGGTTCTCTGTCACATGGATGCTAGCAACACAATCATATACGTGAGCCAAAAGGCGCAAACGGTCCCGGCCCAGGGAAAGGCGGCAGCCGTGGGTTACCGTGCGTGAGGCCGCAGAGTGAAATGATGTGTTACATGCTAGACCGGTGTGACTTAGTATCGTGGTCCTGACACTTGGAATAAGGAGGAACTTTAATTGCATCAGTTAAAGGAATTTGCAAGTAGAGAGATATAGGCAAATCAACAAATCTAGCAAAATGTTCATCATCTTTGGTCTTAGAAAGTTCATTAGGAGAAGGCATAGGTTTTTGAGCCCATGGCTCTCTTTCTTTACCATGTTTCCTAGCAATTTTATTTCGCTTATCACGTCTCTCTGTTGGAATAGGAACATCTTGCTCTGGTTCATGTTCTACCTCTACTTCATTTTCCTTTTCAGATTCAATAGCATCATTATTATTATCATCTTGTTGAGTGAGTTCCTGTTCATCCCCACTCAGAGTTTCAGCATCAGAAATAGAAACATTATTAGGATTCTCTTGAGTCTCATTAACAATATCAGGTTCCCTAGAACTATCATATGCAGGTTCAGCATGTTTAGACTTGTTTATCTTATTCATTCTAGGTGAACGAGAAACATTGTTATCAATAAGTTGAGAATCTTGTTCTATTCTTTTAGGATGTCCCTCAGGATATAAAGGTACTTGAGTATGAGCACCTCCCCTAGTACAAACATAAGCATCATTTTTTTAGTAGACTTAGCCATACCACGTAATAAATCTTGTTGAGCACTCATCACTTGTTTAAGTTGAACTTGTATCATATTGCAATGTTTAATAATGCCTTTAACATCATAAGAAGTTCTTTCAATATCCTGTTGTAAATATTTAATAGTTTCAGCATTATTGTTCAATTGCATTTATATATCCATATTAAAGTGATGTTGTTTAACAAGAATTTCGTCAAAGCATAAGTCAGGAGGTTTACCATAAGGAATATCACCTGCATCAAATTTGTAAAGAGAATATACCTCTACCATAGGACCAGGAGTAATCGGCTCATATAATTTGTCAATAGGAGGTAAATTCTTAACTTCCTCCGCTTTAATACCTTTCTCTCTGGCACATTTCTTTGCTTCTTTCATATCTTCTGGACATATCAAAAGCATACCTCTCTTATTTTGAAGAGGTGATGGTTAAGGTTTAGAGATAATCCAGTCATCATGATTCTTTGTTATATTTTCCAATAATTCCATGGCTACCTTCAATGTCCTTTCCCGGAAAACACTCTTTGCACAGCTATCTAGGTATGTCCTAGACTCAGTGGTTAGTCCGGCATAGAATATATCAAGCAATTCATGTTCCTTGATAGGATGGTTAGGAGAATTTCTCACAAGCGCACCAAAGCTCCCCCAAGCTTGAGGGAGACTATCTTTCTCAAGGTGGGTGAAATTATAAATATCCTGCAGAGCTGCAAGTAATCTTGTGGACTGGTGAAACTTCCTGGTTTTAAACTACTATACCACTCCTTAGCATCATCTTTTAATCAAAAAGGAAATATCTTAGTTATTAGCTATTGCCTTTTCATATCTTTCACAACAAAGAGATCAACAATCGAGTTTATCTTATTAAAGTGATCAAGTGCTTTTTCATTTTCATAGCCATGGAAGGGATCGGATTCAACCAAAGTAATTATCTCAGGATCAACAGAGAAATCATAAGCATCATCTTGTATGTATATCGGAGAAGTACCAAACTTAGGATTAGGAACAAAGGTATCTTTCAATTGTTTCTTCTTAAGTAACTCAATCAGACCATCTATCCCACCTTCATCATCATAAGCAAGGAATTCTCTAGTGAATTCTCCATCAAGTTCTATAGGTGAAGTGGGTATATCAAATTTAAACCTTTCGGTGGGTGTGACTAGTGAAGTTTCAAGATTTTCAGCAATTTCATTTTCTTTAGCTTTAGCAATATGAGCATCTAAAATATCTCCAAGTGGAACAGAATATCAAGCATACTAGAAGCATCAAAATTTTCATCAGAAGCAGAAGCAATATCAACTACCTATGACATAGCAGAGTGTGAAATATGTGGATGTTATGGTGGTTGTGGTGGTGGTGGTGTCACAAGTTGACTCAAAATAGTTGGTGAATCAAGAGTAGAGCTAGTACATAGAGCAGTACCTTTTCTTGTAGTGGATGGAATGATCTTAGGTTTGGGATCCGGGATCTTTCCAATGAAGGATAATAAATTCAGCAGACAATAACTCTCCAAGTGAACTTATGAATAGAGCTATGCTCCCCGGCAATGGCGCCAAAAAATAGTCTCGATAACCCACAAGTGTAGGGGATCGCAACAGTCTTCGACGGAAGTATGACAACCCAAATTTATTGATTCGACACAAGGGGAGCTAAAGAATGTTTATAAGCTTTAGCAGTTGAGGTATCAATTCAACCACACCTAAAAAGAAGTTCTTGCTTGACAGAATTTATTAGTAGCAAAAGCGAGGAAGTGAATGAAGTTGTGATTGCAGAGTAGTAACAAGAGCAGCAGTTCCCAGCTGTTGCAAGGAACAAAAGTAACACAAAGAGAGCAACCAGGATAAAACGGTAGGCAGGGGAGTGGATAGTGGATGTTGCATGGATGGAAATCAAATATGTAATAGCCGTAACTTAAGGTGATAACAAACAAGTCCCAATTCATCAATCATATGTAGGCATGTATTCCGTATATAATTGTACATGCTTGCAATAAGAACTTGCACAACATCTTAATGGAAATTATGGGTAATTAGGGTACTCCTTTTACAAAGTACCGAAGCAAAGCATTAACAATGAATGAATACATGTCATCCTCAAATCATAGTCATCCCCGTCGATACCCTGATTATTGTCACTTCAGCGTCTAGGGTTCAGAACTATAATAGGTACATATAACTTGTAGATAAGATCCGAAACACATATATATTCAAGAAAACATAAAGAGTTCAGATCGGAAATCATGGCACTTGGGCCCTAGTGACAAGCATTAAGAATAGCAAAGTCATAGCAACATCAATCTCCGAACATAGAGGGAACTAGGGATCAAACCCTAACAAATTTGGCATCTATTACATAGAAGATCTCATCCAATTCCAGCCACCCTCATGTGCCTACAGTGAGATTACTCACACATGAGAGAGGAGATCATGATGGTGGTGATGAATAAGAGGTTGGTGATGACGACGACGATGAATCCCCCTCTCTGGAGGCCCATAATAGCCTCTAGATTAGCTCTCCAGACAAAGAACAAAGGTGGCAGCGGCTCCCTATCACGAAAAATTCCCTGAAAAATCCACGCCCATTTTAGGTTAGGAGGGATTTTTATAGCCAAAGGAGAGCGTAAGGCGGTGTCTGAGGGCCCCACACGGCAGGCCCACACACCCCCTTGGGGCGCATGGTGGTGGTGCGTGCCCACCTCGTGGCCCCTCTCCAGGTGTCCTTCTGGCTCCGCGGCTCTTTTCTTCAAAAAAAATTCAACAAAATTTTGGGCTCGATCCAAAAAACTTTATTTCTGCACAAAAATAACACCAAGGGTAATTTTGCTGAAAACAGCGTCAGTCTGGGTTAGTTTCATCCAAATCATGCAAGTCAGAGGACAAAAACATAGCAAAAATGCTCGGAAAAGTAGATACATTTGAGACATATCAGAGATCTCCTCACCATCATGTTCTTTCATCCACAATAGAAAGCAATAAGATTCATAAAAGGTACGCCCGCACATAACGAAGAACTTGATGGGAAGAAACATATGCTATTGCATACCCATCTTTTTTTTAAACCAGTCAGGGAGAGGTTATCTTGATGGTGTATTACCCCATCCATCATCAATTGCCTTTCCCTTGCGTTGGAGTGTGTCGCCTGCTACTGTGAATCACACCACCTGTCCACGATATGCACCCAACACGGAAGTTATTTGGTGCACTAGTACAAATTCACCTAAATAAACAAATACATCATATGAAGAAGAAATTAAGTGTTAGTCATCTAAGGAATAATAAGCATTAATGTTACTTACCGACAAGTATTATTCCAGTTTCAGATGTATGCTCCTAGCTTCTTTCTTCGTCTTCTTCGCTTTGAGGTGTTCTGCATGATATTTGATAACGACCTTGATGCGTGCCTCATAGTGCATGACATGGACAAGTTTCTTGGCAATTTTCACGATGACCGCACCTGCGCGATCCTGGAAACACTCGACATAGGTAAAGAAATCCTACAATCATGCATATAGCCGCAACGGATGAAGTCATGAGTTAAATAATTTCCAAACTTTTAGTATTGCTTAATGTAGTGTCAAAGACACTTACCCACACTTCAGCCTTCACCCGCTCGACTTTGTTGGCAAACAACCTATTATGCCGGTCCATGGCATCTACCGCGGCTTGATAGTGGGACCATGTCCATGCTAGCTCCTCTTTTCCATTCAAAGTAACCAAGCCAGGGAATTTTTCCTAAAGTAGAAGTCCAATGATGTCATTTACATGTCGTGAGTGCTCACCCTGTCCAACCAAAATCCAATGGCTGCATAATGGAAAGCCCAATCATTTGTGTGTGTTGAAATATTGAAGGTATGGAAGCTAGTAATTTGTAAGATTCGAGAGAGCCATTTACATGTCTCCTTCTGGTTGAATGATAGGCTATTTATTATATGGCACTGATCACTTAGGGAGGTTTGAAGGACCACACAACCACACTTTCACGAGTGTAGAGCCAGAGGGAGCCCCTTGCTGGTCCTCCTCCTCATCATCATCATCGTCCTCATCCTCATCTAGCTCCCCCGCACCTCCGTGTCCTGAAACACCTCCTCCTCCTCCCCAAACTCTTCATCCACAGAAGCGAGGGGAATATAACTAGTAGAGGATGTCTGACCACCTCCTCTATCCCCGCCTCTACATGTCGACCTTCCTCCTCTTGGGGGTCTTCCCCATCCTATCCTTGTGGATCCTTCACCTTCTTCCATGCCTTTCCCTTTGTGACTCCTCGTGTATAGAGAGGCTAAAATTTTGCCGAGGCCCCTGCCGCTCATGCTTCAATCACCAGCTATGAGAAGGAGTAAACCAATTAGTACGGATGATACAACTTGATATAAATAAACAAAGCATACTAAAAAAATGCAAGTGAGGAAAAGTAAAGCTATTAGTATAGATGCAACAATTAAGTTCAAAGAAAAAGCATACTAACAAACTTTAAAGCAATAATATAGATGCAACAATACAATTTAAATAAAGAAGCATACTAAAATAACCTATGTAGTGAGAAAGATGGGATGCAAACAACATACAGTTGTTAGAAATACTCATCATCATTGGGATCAGCTAGATCAAAAGTGTCATCATCACTATCGCACATGTAAAAATATTCACCCTGGTGGTCGGGAGGTAGAATGTCATCATCACTCTCATTGCCTATATGCAACCGGTTAAGTAATTCCAGGTCCTTCTCATTCCAAACGCCCTCTTCTTTGTCGCAAACGTTGTCTACTTCCATGCCCTCAGCTCCACCCAAGTTGATCTCAAAACGCCTTGTGAGCCCATTGATTCGTCTCCAATTGTATCTATAATTTTTGTATTGTTCTTGCCTATTATCCATCATTTTTGCAATGTTTTTGCAGTTTATTTTGGAACAAACCTATTATTCAGTGCCTGGTGACAGTTCCTGTTTTCTGTTGATTTTGGTTACATGAAAATAAAATATCTATGCTATAGGGAAAATTACAAAAATAATACAGAACTACTTAAAATACCCGAAGAACTACTGTGCAAAAGGGGGTGTCACCTAGGGAGGCCCAGGAGGCAAACCCAGGGCACCCCTGGCTCCCCCTTTTGCAACTGGCTATATACCCCGCCTCAACCCTGATCATATTTATCGAGTATTTTTCTACCGCCACCACTACATGTTTTCAGGCGATCTCAGATTCAGCCATAATCGGGTACTCTGCCGGAGGGTGAGTTCATCGCCTTCTTCATCGACATCGATCATCGCTGCTCCAATATGAATTGTCAGTAGTCCATCCCCTGGACTATGGATTCATGGCAGTAGCCAATATGCAATCCATCCCTTTGTTGTTCAATACAATGGCCACATGAGCTGCCTATCTTGATTGTGGTCCATCTCATATAAACCTAACGGTGATGTTGATCATGTGATGATTTAATTCTTTATGTTCAGATTGTGTTGATGCCTTATGTTTGGTTTATAGATTCATATTTCTCTTTGATTATTTGTCTTCTCCTGGCCAGTTTAGATGTGTAATTAGTAGAGGGAGTGGTGTGCATTAGTTGGATTTAATCTTTACAAGTGAAGTACCGTGGTGAGAGTAAGAGGAAACATGAGTAATTGCAATATCGCTACTAAGGATAAATGATGGTATGCGACCTCTAATGAAATCATGCTAATCAACAGTATGTCTCTTGCTTGAAGCAATTTTCTAGTTTATCCAACTTCCTAACACCATCGGTAAATGGGATGACTTGACCCCGTGTAATCTTTTTCATCTCGCCGTCCAGGTTGCCAAGGAGAAAGCATGGAGTATTTTCATGTGAAACATGTAGATGAGTGGATGGGTCATCCATATGTTGTAGACTGAGTAACGCATGGAGTCTATTGAGCTGACGACGCTTACCGTGAGGTCGTCGATGGCAATAGTTGTTGGTGGATCCTTGCTACTACTCGGCATATCCAGCTGGGGACCACTGGGTGCTTGTGGCTGTACCTACTTCTGCAAGTCGTCCGAGAACATTTGGGCTAACTTCTTATCCACTTCCGTGGCTACTATGATGGATAGCCTTTCTTGCACTTTGGCGTCAATCTTCTCTTCCATCCTATTTTTCCTTCTGATGCGTTATCCCACCTAGCCTTCCCCGCGCCCACCGCATGGCCAGTCTTCGCCTTCCTTGTGATTCCAAAGCCCAGGTTAATTGCCGATAAAGACCATCTTCCCACCAATGGGCGTAGGGAGAAAACTCGTATGCGGGTCCTTCTTCCTGCCTTATCTTTACCTCGGAAAACACTGTGCAATGGTAAACCATTTAGAAAGGTACCTACTTGGGAATAAATCTACTTAGGATGGGAAAAAACTAAGCGGTCATCAAGCTTACCAGGTTCTCGTTCACCGCATGAATTTTCGGTGTCGGGAGGTAGTAGTCCTTAGATTCCACGTCAAGTACTGCATGGGTCCTGAGAAGAGGATGCGATTGATGTTTCGAGAACGGAACCGGTTTACCCATGGCTTGAAACTCCTCATCCACCCTGGCCCACTTGGACTCTGCAGCATGGTAACCGCCGGTGGTGAGGCACTGATTACCCGGCACCTGTGCCCGTGGAGCCTAAACTCGAGCACTTGTCTTCTTGAAATCTTCGCTTTCAGGTATTTCAACAAATATCCTCCATTCTTTCGGTTCCAGATGTGGAAACATCGGCTTAACGACGGTCTTGAAATCGTATTCCGTATAGCCTCTCCTCGAAGTGTACTGCCAGTTCTTCAACAATTCATTGAATTTACTGATGGCCCAGTTTTTGGCTCTAGTTTTGTCGGCCGGCGGGAAGGTATAACTAGTGTTTAGTTGTTCCAATAGTGTGCCCCACTGCTCAGCGACATCGTCGGGTTTCGAATTCACAAGATCGGGACACGTGATCTAGATGGTCTTTTGCAGGATGCAACCTAGTGCTTTATTGTACCCCTTTGCGGGTTTGGTGGAAAGGACGGGTTTCCCCGCCACATTCACTTCAATGATCTCTATGGAGCCTTCATGAAGCTTGTTTCTGCTCCTAGCCTTTCTAACCTTCTTAGTGCTAGTGCATGACGTAGCCCTGTCCGTCTGGGTCGTTTGTTCCCCGCCAGTGGTCAGTTCTTCCTCATGGTGCAAGACTTCCTGCCCGTAAAAGTTTCGTTCCTCATGCTCTGTGCCATCATCGGTGCTGTCGTATTGAGGGTGCCAGCTAGCTTCATATTCGGTCGTACGAGATGATGGTCCAACCGAGGAATCCATATGTTGGCTTTGCTAAATTGTTAGAAAAAACACTATAAATTATAGAATTGCAATAAAGAACTATAAAATAAGCATAAAAATAAAAAAATGACGGAAAAATTTGGCATGACCTTTGCTAAAAATTGGACATATTGAGTGCCATAAATTTGACGAAATGGAAATGAATCAACATTTTGCCAAACATTGGCTCTCATTTTGAATCCCTGCAAATTTAAAAAAGATGCGCACAATGCATATTCATCGCAAGCAACAAAAGGTTGCCTTGGCTCGATGGCCGGAACATCACAATACACATACATTACAAAAATTAGCTAAGTAAACTAGCTAATTAAGGGGCAAAGAAAGTGTGACAAAATACCTAAGTAAACTAGTTAACCTCAATGCATCATGCATTGTGACAAAATACCTAAGTAAATAGTACGCCATCGCCGGCGGCAGCGGGCCACTTACTATAACTTACTAGTACATGTGTGAGTCTAGTTCATTTGGATTTTGTTAGAACTGCACATTTTCAACATTAGCCTATGGACAAGAAGTTGCACATTTTCAATCAAAATTTCATGTCCTTGTTCTTAACTTATTTCATATTCATTTTATAAAATAGAACTATATTTTGAGGCGGCTTAAGGTTGGAAATGGGTTCAATAGTTTTTCTCTTTTCGTTCAAATTTCGGCCACCAACTGAAATCATTGACTTTTGTTTGAATTTGACTGGAATTCAACCATAAATTGGCCACATTTTCTATTGACTTAAGCCACTATATTTTGGGGTGGCTCAAAGTTTGAACTTTGAGTTGTATGACTTGGTTGCGGTGATGGTTCCGCTGGTGGAGGCGCTCACCACCAGCCGCGCGTGGTCTTCATCACTGGCGAGCCAAGTAGTGGCAGCGGTGAGCTCACGGGCCACAGTGGGGAACTAGCTAGGGGACGCAATCGACGATGGGAAGGGTGGGTAAAGATAGAGGGGCCTACCTCGATTTAGCAAATCGAGCATCGGGGTGCGGTGGAGTGGGTCGATGAAGATGCAGCAAATCTGCCGAGGCCGGCGAGAAAGGGGGCTCTGGCTCCGGCAGCGAGGGTAATGGTGGCGAGAGAGGTGTGGGTGATGTCTTGGAGGTAAGAGGCTAGGGCTTGATTCAGAATGGAGAATTTTTTGCTAAGTCCCCCGCTCGGCTATGGGTAAGAGGAACTGAGGTTATCAGTGGCGGGCAAGCCTACATGCCGCCACTAGTAATCAGTTACCAATGGCGGGCCACATTTCCCACCCACCACTGGTAAATGTTATCAGTGACAGGTGAATCCCAGAGCCTGCTACTAATATTTTTAGGGCATTTTTTAAAATCTTAGGATTTTATTGTTTTAGGGATAGATTTAGGGTCCAATATTTTTTCTATGTTGTAGGTACATCATTTTAAGCTACATGTAAAACTTGGGCACTTTTCTGGTTGATCTGCTATTTTTAGAGCATTAGATGAATTTCTAGGTATTTAATTGAGCTAAATGGCTTTTCATTTTAAAAGGTATGTAAATGAAGTCTAAAAAAGATGAAACTTTGCATGGTGTCATGATATGACCAAGAGAGGGTGTTGTAAAAAATTGAGAGAGTTACCAAAAAGTTGTGATGCGATTCACTTAGAAACTGAAGAGTCTCCGGGGAAGTATCGGAGTTCCAAAGGGAAAGTGTCGGCTTTGAAGGGGAACCCAATTTTTTTCATCATTTCCCCTTGAAACTCTTTCTATGTTGAAGATACACCGTTGCAAGTTCCATGTTCAAATTTGGGGCTTTTCTTGGTTAATATGATATATTTAGGGTGTTTAATGCATTTGTACCTATTTAATGGACGTAAATCAAATTTGAACCACATGTATATTATAAAATGCCCAGACATTGGTGCAAAAAATCTCATTTAAGTTCTTGAGTATGTATTTAGGTCACATATGCAAGAAACAACTAAAGTTTCATTAATTTGATACGCGACACGCTTGTCTCAAGGTAGTCTTCAGTTTATAAGCAATGTACATCATAGCCTTTTCAAATATTTTTCAAGTTTTAACCACATACTCTACATGTCATATAATGAAACCATGCAAAGTTTCATCGTTTTCAGACAACATCTAAATTTTCTGTAAATTCAAAAAACCATTTTGCATAACATTAAGTTTGTGTTTGAATTTTCATATATACATATTTGAAAGTACCAACTTTTGTTTTATAGGACCTAAATAGATCCTAACAACCTTATTTATGATATTTCTTCCAATTTTGGAACATCTTTAAATATACTTACAGTTCAAATTTGAATTATATCCAATAAAATACAAATAATTAAACCTTCAAAGTTCAAACCATATTTCATAAAATGCCATAAAAATATAAAATACTAAAACCAAAAAAATACACAGAAACACTAAAACAATAAACATACCTAAATATTATACCAGTGGCAGGCAATCCAATGGGACCGCCACTGGCAAGGCTTGCCCCACGGCTAATTGTGCCAAAGTGAGGCCCATATTACTAGTGGCGGTCTCTTAATATGGCCGGCCACTGCTGCTGCAGATACCAGTGGCGGGTGAAATTAGACGCCCGACACTGGTAAGTTCGGCCCACGGGTAACCTGGGACCAGATTACCAGTGGCGGGTGCAATTGCACGCCCGCCACTGGTAACGTGATACTTGTGGCGGCCTCTTTTTTTCACCTGCCACTAGTATCTGGACAGATTACGTGCCACAGCCTGCCTGCCACTGATGAGATCCCACCTATAAGCCGTTTCCTAGTAGTGTTATCTTTTAATATCTTGTACAACTAGCAAAGCTAGCAAGGTTGATACCCTTGCTAGTATTGTTGGGGGCACAAGTGGTTTTATTAGTGTTGCAGAGCTTATCATTGGTGTAGGAAACATATACCTTCATGGATTGATATCTTGGTTTCTCACTGAGGTAAGAACTTGCTTATTTCTACAAACCCTTGCACTTGGCGGCCCAACTATGTTGACTAGACATACTACCAGCAACCAGCACCCATCTTCTTGAAAGAACTCTCCATGATATGTGTTGGGGTCTATGTTGTAATCTTCATTGGTTGGGACATGTAGTTTACTATGTGACGGTACCTTGTACACAACATCCCAGCCCTTTAGATGCTCCACAGTTTTGCATGGGTATTAGAAATAATAAACTTCATGGTCTGTTGAGCCACAATAAATACGCCGTCTCATTCAAAGATGGTTGATTGTTGAATTTTGACTTACAAATGGAAGGGGTCTGTTTCACTATGTTTGGATCGAACCAATGGCATTTGAATACAACGGGATTCAGAGGTTTGCTCCCATGGAAATTCAATTCGTATATTTCTTCAATTCTTCCATAGTACTCAAGTCTGTCTACCCTTGGAGTAAACGCTCCAGTATTTGTTGTTGTCCGATTAGGCCTAGTCATATCATGCATTTCTGAATGGAAGCGATACCCATTCACGTCGTAAGCATTAAATGTCCCGACCCTATAGGGACAACCATTAGCAACTTGTCTCAATTTGGTACTCATAGACTTATCGAATGTTCCCTACAAGTTTAATATGAAAACGTTTAGTGTATTAGTTGCATGTAAAACCAACTTGAGATGTTAAATTAGGACCCAAGTTAGAAAGTACATTTTTTTAACCAAGAAATGAAACTGGGCCTCCCACTTTTGGCACCATTTATAAGAAGGGCTGAAGCTTCCTCGAGGGAAGGATCCCTTGATTGGTTCCAGAATTGGTCAGTGAATTCCCTATAGCAATGAGAAGAAGCGAAGTGAGACACATACTTGTGACTAGTTGAGAAATAATTTACTGAGAACTTATTTTATGTACGGCTCCACTTCGGATAGGTTGGTCAAGATATACAACATAATAGTCAACCATTCTTCATGTTGCAAGGTCTTGTATCTCACATCACTTGCACTGCCACCTTGCCCTCTGAAGAGGCTAAGCTGGGATTCATCTTCGAGCTTGCTAGCATTGTAACAAGAGAGTGGATTATGCACAGTGGGAATATTGTCACCATAGTATAATGTCGTGAAGTTTGACACCTCCTCGGGGATGTATGCCTAAGCAATGGACGCTTCAATACGGCATTTGTTTTTACATTTGGCTAGAAGATTCTTCTGTTCTCTCTCAATTGGATACATCAAACAGTTCTGCACAGGGCCCCCCATTCATGCCTCAACCGGTAGATGCAAAAATCATATGTTGCATCGGATTAAAGAAGCCCGGTGAAAAGATCTTCTCTAAGTGGCAGAGCAACACAAGTGCCAATTTTTTCATCTTTTGATATCGCGGTACGAGATATTTCTTAAGCACCTAGCCTCGAGTCATCACCGACAGTAGCCGCTCAGGCCATATGTGATATTCATGACTCTTGAGCCCATTGATTTGCAATGTAGCAAAATTCACTCCACTCCATAGATGCACTGCATACCATCAGGTAACATCAAGGTTAGGAACCACTCAAATATTTCCCTCCTTCGGGCCCTTGTAAAGCAGAACATGGCCTTTGGCTTCGACCATGATTTTTGTCTGTGGGTGGGACCATGTTTGGCTTTGGTCTATCGCATAGCTTCTTTGGATCGACTCTAGACATAATGTTATCCTTTTTCTTGTCAAGAATGGCGAAGATTGTCCCAAAAATGGCCTCGGTGACATTCTTTTCAGTGTGCATTACATCAATATTATGTGGAAGAAGGATATCACTGAAGTAGAGGAGCCGCCACAAGCCTGAAATGTGAGTCCAGTTGTGTTCCTCGGATTATCCCACAAAACCATGTCCTTTGGCATAGGGCTGGAGAGCATCTAACTGAGCATGAACTAGGTGACCGGTTATCTTAGGTGGTGTTGGACCATCAACAGCAATATCTTTTGTACAGTTCATAGTGTCTTTTTGAATTCATTCTCAAGAGGAAGGAATTGTCAATGCTTGTCAAAGATAGAATACTTGCCACCCTTCCTCAGGCAAATGAAAATCAAAGCTGTGGACATGGCATCTTCCCATGTACACACTAGTCGCAGAATATCACATACGTCGGTAGGTCATTCAGGAGTGTGTGGTACCAAACATGCATGATGAAGTTTGTCTTTGTAGCTCGGTCGTATGTCAATACCCCTTCAGACCAAGCATGGAGCAAATCATCCACCAGTAGATCCATGAACACAATCATATTCTTCCATGGGTATTCAGGCTCACGAATTATCAGCGACAGGAATATGTTTTGTCGTTGCATGCAGGCGGCAGGGTGGTGATTGAGGGGAATTTCAAACATGGACCAACATCTGTATGAGGCAATCGTCATACCATATGGATTGAATCCATCAGTTGCTACCACAATTCATACATTCCGAGCCTCTTCAAAAAAATTATGATGAATTTGATCGAATTTCTTCCATGCTTCACCATCCGATGAATGTACCATCTTGTCAGGATGGTATCGATGCCCATGTTTATGCCATGTCATCTTTTTGGTAGAATCCTCAGTCATATAAAGCTGTTGGATTCTGTGACACCCTGGTTTTCGCTCCTTGTTTTTTTTTCCTTCGCGGGATTGGACTCCCGTCTTTTTTTTTCGGTGTTATTGGATTTTCTCTCGCTCTTGGGTATATGAAGATGGTTATTTAGCCTTGCCTTTCCTATCCAACCAGAGATTCTCTCCAGTCCAACCTTGCCACCCAAGATATATTCTTAGGATTGTGCCGCCAAAACCCTACCTTCCGAGTTACCGGAAGGGAAACCCTAATTCCTGCAGTTACAAAGGAACCCCAATTTCCTTTGATCTGTTGCCTCCCAAATTTTTCCCATTGATCATCCTATCTCTGTAACCCTGAATATGCAAAAATATTGCTAAGTCCTTTGCAATATTTTTCATTTAAAATTAATTCCATTTTCTACTGTTTAAAGGGATTAAATCCAGAAAAATATCTATCCATCTCCAAAGTTTATGAAAACTTGTGGAGATATTCTTTGTGATCATATTGAGCTCCCAAAAAAATATTGGCCATAATTAAACAAGGGAAATAACATTTTCCTATTTAAAGCCAATATTGCATTTTGGGCACTTTTCAAAGGAACTACCATTTTGGTAGCCAGGAAAAATCCCAAATAATTTGTGGAGCTTCTCCTATCCATATCTTCACTATTTACATCAAGAATCCAAGTCCAACAGTTCAAAGCTTGATAGCATCATCCAGTTCCTGTTTCTGGACCCATTTTGAGGTTGTGAAGCAACTATATTTTATATTGCTTCAAAATTCTTGAAATTAATCCAGGACCTCACATTCCCTATATGATGTGAGCATGAAAAAATTCATATCATTTTGCCAAGCCAATTTCTCCCAAAAATTCCATCTGATTTCTGTCTAGAGAAAAGCACTGTGAAGGAAGTACCACTTTGGTATGTCCAAATGGTATGAAATTTTACCAGTACGTCCATCTAGCCAAATAACTTCCCTCCACCAAATTTCAGCCCAGTCCATTCAGCCATTTGAGCACAGCTTCAAAACCTATTTTCTGGACCAATTTGGCTGTTGTGAAGGAACTATGATCAAACTTGGTCCAATTTGCTTCAAATTTCTTCAGTAGGTGCTCCCTCTTATCCTATTTCCCTGTGGCAACCTGGACAGCTCATTGGTATATCTGTTTTACCACAACATCCTATCCAAGTTGCTGTCCAGAAGCTGTTCTGGATCCCCTCGACCAACCTATACCTTTCCTGGTCTCTCCAGTGCCTTATCTCATCCATTTGAGCAGTGAGAGGTCTAGTTGACAAGGTTTAACGAGCAGGAGCGTACTGGAACATGCAGTACGCGTGGTGACCACGTAGACGGCGGGCAGCAGCGCACGCTCTGCGCACTGTCCACCTCGGCCAGCTAGCTTCGGCTGGCCTCTGCTTGTCCGGGCATGTCTAGCAGCTCCACTGCGTCCACACGCTCCTCTCTAGACCCTTCTCCCTTCCAGTGTCTTCCTCCTCATGCCACGGCGAGCTCCGCCGCACTGTGTACCCGTGACCATCATCGTTTTCCCTTCTGCCATCTTCTCCCCGAGCTCTCTCGAGCGCTCTCGAGTCCTCTCCACTCTCTGGGAAGCCGCCCGATGCCGCAACCGTTCAGCCACGTCGCCTCGACGCTCCAGTGCGCCGATAAGGCCACCACGACGGCCGTGCTCATCTGCTCTCGCCGGCCGCCTATAAATAGGCCCTACCCGCACTCCTCGAGCTCACCAACAGCCTCAACACTCTCCTCGAAGCCTCCCCAGCCACTCCATTGAGCTCGAGGGGCTCTCTTCGCTCACCATTGCCGCCATGGCCGCCGCCTCTATCCGCCTAAATTCGAGCCGGTCCGAGCTCTTCACTCCCTCCTAACCACACCAGAGCACCCCCTCGACCTCCTAGACCCTCCCCATGGCCCAAGCTGACCTCCGCCGTGACCTAGCCGTGCTCCTCATTAGCGCCTGTTGCCGACCACCACGGGAGTCAGAGCCCCACTTGCCTTGGTTGTCTCCGGCACCCGTGAGGTAGCCCACCCGAAGCGAGGCGCCGCCCCAATCACTCCGGTGGCCGGAGCACCTCGAGGGATGGCCGGAGTCGTCGGCGCGAGGCCCGGCCGGGCTCCTGTGCCTCTCCCCGTCGGGAGGATGAAGATGACGAGAAGCGAGGTAAATAGTCAGCGCGGGGCCCACGTGCCAGTGACCTAGCCGGCCGGTCCCACGAGCTTAAGTGGAGACGCAATTTAGTGGAGTACGGCTTCGGTAGCCTGAAAGTGTATTTCACTGCGGCTTCGGTCTGAAATGCGCTTTCCGTTCAATGAAAGCGTATTTTCCCAAAGTGTGCCTTCTATTTCTAGCCGCCGGCCGAAATGGCTTTGTTGTGAACGTTCACTGGTTAGTGGCTAAAATGAACAGTTTCTATTCATTTTACTGCCTAACGAACGAACGGCCACAACTTTTCAACCGTGACTCTGATTCAGGTGATTCCAAAGCCCACGATCTCTATTCATCGAGCCCGTTCTGATGACATCACTTTCCCCATGTTGAAACATTCTGAAAATGACCATTTTGCCCCTGCCCTATATTCAGCCCCTCCGAGAGAGAAACCTTTCCGGCGAATCCTTCCGCGAGGTGATCACACTTCTTCCCGGAGTATTCCTTCACCCCCAGGCAAGCCGACCATCTGATATATGCCCTAAAGCATTGCTCTATGTTATTCTTGCGTGTTTAATTAATGAAAATATTTGTGCTAGAAATAATTAAACTCCTGCTAGGTTGAACTTGTTATTTACATTACCTGGTTATACTCATCATGTTACCGCACTAGTGACTAATATGTGATAATATGGAGATAGGTTGTTATGTTTTCATCATGCATCATTATTATTATTGTAATGAAAGAATGTGACTTAATAATGACCACCTCCTCCGTCGGCTGGATCGAGTCATAGTGCCACCGAACTGAGCTCATCAGTGCAGCCACTTTATGGGGAGGCCCTAACTTGGTCTGTTGTCTTGCCTCTTATCGGTACCACCAAAGAGGGAAGGTTATGCGTGCGTGCTACCCTAGCCCGGTAGGCGGTGATAACCTTGTGAGCCCAGTTGTTTGTTTAGCCCGGGGTCCCCGTTTGGGACAGTTTTGTTTGGCCACGACGGTGGCAGGTGTCAGGAGTGACACAGGGCCACCCAGGACTTGACCCGGGAGGGGTATGATTATCGGTGGGGCTGTAAGAGTCCCGGGCAATAGACAATTTTTGTTGGAGCAGCACCGGTCCACCCGAATGGGAACATGTACTAAAGTACGAAGCCAGGAGCTCCATGGTGTGGGTAAAGTGCACGACCTCTGCAGAGTGTAAATCTATTTGAATAGCCGCGTCCTCGGTCATGGGACACAATTCGTACTAGGTCACACTAGTTGGTCCGTGTCGAGTCTGGAGGAATAAACCATATAAAGTTATGGATAATATTGAACCAGAGAAGGGTAAGAGTTGTCGGACCTGCGATGCGGGTGCCCTGACGTCGAATGACGTCCAAAGTTTGGAATGTAGCCAAGTGATGGCTATGAGAAGAACTTGGATCCGGAGGGATCATGTGAATGAACTTGATCAATGGCATTTACTATTATGCTTTACCTTATGGTCATCATGTTATTAGCTATATTGCTGGATAATCCTGTTATAACCTGATAATTAATATTGCTAGTTAGCTATGCCATGGTGGTTAATAATGTTAAAATAACAAATGCATGCTTGAATGCCATGGATTGTTGTGCTTCGTGTATATGTTATTTGGTTTGCTTGCGAGTACATTCAAAAGTACTCAGCGGCCTTCAATGTGGCCAGGTTCACCTAAGGATCCGACGTCCACTAGCGAGGAGACGGAGTGTTCGCGGGCTAGAAGAGTAACCCAGTCAGATCCCTATGGATTGGAGCCACACCAAGACCATGCTGCCTTAGATAGAGCTTTTCCGCTGCCATCACCCTTCTAACATATCATGTAAGATTTATATATCCATTAATAGAAATGCCTGTGTTCATGATACTTGTTGTAAAAGCGCATGCCAGAGTGATTTCCTGGGCTGGTGTGTGCAGTGATCGTCTGACTACAAGGGTAATCAGGCAGGGCGCCACAACGGATGGTATCAGAGCCAGGCTGACTGTAGGTTACCCTAGCTGGACTTCATTACCCTTGATCAGTAGAAAGCCCAGATGGATTTCAGCCATCTTTGCCAAGCAGGCATGGCAACTATTGATCATAAGGCAATCCCATAGGTTTTTGGCTCCAATAGACCCCCAACTCTCGTGGCCTTTGCCTCCGGTGGGAAATGTCCGCACCAGGCGATGACCCGTGAGCCCTTAACCCCTAGGTAAACCAGATATCCCCACCTTGCTTGCTAACCATGGTATTTCTCTCCTCAAATCCAGTTTCCTTTGGAAAACGCCTATAAATTCCATCTTTCCCCGACAACACGAGGCTCGTTGACTATGCCACTTTGGCTATGGTCATGCGTCGAGTTTGATGTTTCCTAAGGAAGTAGTAGGAGCTTGACCCCAATTGCTACGAGGAGCATTGTGTGGTTTTGCTTCTAAGTCCTTAGAGGTGCATTGAGTGCGCTAGGCTAGTTATACTAGTGAATCTTTGGCCACGTGTGTAAAGTCCGCAAAATTTGAGCTTTATTTGCTTTTTGGTTTTTCGTGGTTCTTGCCTTTTTGTCGATTCCGTTTTGTCATTCCGAATGGATCCATCTGCAAGAGCTACCAAAGAAGACCAACACACAACTTGGATAATACCCAATAATCCAAATTCAGTAAGAGTTAAGCCAAGCCAACTGCCCGATATTCAGAACATTATCACCGGATCTGTCAAGAATGAAGGATGGGTCAGAAGCAGAATTTGAGTGCAACAGACAAGGCCAGAGTATACCTAAGGGAGTTTGTCTCAGAACAAATCATATCTAAGGAACAACCAGATGAGCTATCAGGAATGGACACCAGCAAGAGCAAATTATTCCGTCCTCGACACAAGGATTATTTTAGTCGGTAGGGTGAATCTTGAGTCTTTTCTCACTGGACTCAAGAATCATTTATTACCCACAGAAGACATATTTCGAGAATGTGAAGGTGCCGAGAGTAACAACAACACTCTGGTATGTGAATACACATTTCAAAGCATATTTTGGAATTCACCGGTGTATATACAAATTTCCAGGCACTGTGAACAAGGTTGCGAGGAATATGGATGAGTTCACGGCTGCCCAGAATCAATGAGAATTACAAACACCTGGAAGCTCAGCCAAATCAAATGGAATTATCCGCCAACCGCTTACTACCGGCAACATCTGGTATCCCGGATTAATTGTCAACATGAGGTCTGCATCAGTTGTGCAACCTTTTCATCAGCAATGATCAGACCAGCAGAAGGATAAGCAGTGTGCATGACCAACAGAATATCTCCAGTCAAGGTGTGTCCTATACTAAGTCTTGGCTCCGCTATGGGTAAATTCCGGATACTTCGGAAGGAAGCCAGAATCGGCCATAGACCCGACCAGATATCACAGCGAAAGACCTCTGGTATAAGAAACCCGGCCTTCCTCTGCAAATTATCGGGAGGAGCTTGCGACGCAAGACTCCCAATCTTCCTCGCCACACCACTAGGGGAAGAAATCTTCTGGGATACGGTACTCCAATCTTCCTCAGCCCGCTATCGCGGAAAGCTTCCGGCATAAGGTACCCGACCTTCCCTAGTAAGCAACCTGAGGGAAAACTTCTGAGGTACGATACTCAGCCTTCTTCAGCATATTACCCTGGCAAAAGCTTCGGGCGCAAGGAATTCAGTTTTCTTCAACACGTCATCGTGCCCACAACAATCTTGTCAGAAGTACGAACTAGTCCAGACACACGTCCGCCCCAGAACACAATGGTTATTCATCCTACCTTGCATATGTTGTGAGCATGCAGTCTAGTTCATCAGTTCATGCGAGCCACCCGTACACGGAAAAGACTGTGTTCAGAGAAACATTGATCCCATATTGCAAAGAAGGATATGAAGACAGCAACCCCAGCGCATTTTCTAGGAACACAGCTGTGAATCACTGTGACACTAGGCCGCCCCGCAAAAAAGCCCGCAAAGTTGCCGCTGGGCTGACCGCTTTTTCTCTAGCGGGCTCAAGCGGAAGCGCCGGTTTGTCCAATGGACGCGCCGCATATCCCGCATCGCCTCGCATATGCGGATAGCTCGCTGCTCCTTCGTGGCCGAATACTGGTATGTCTCGGAATAGAAACAACCTTCGTATTATTATTTTTTTCCGAATGTGAAACAACCTTCGTTGATGAGCCCTGCGAGGCTGCTCCGGACGTTCCTGCACGCCATGGCCCTGCCGCCCCATTTCTCCTATCTCCGAAGCAGCCCAAGGCTCGGTGCTGCGCCATTCCTCGTCCACCCCCCACGGACGAGAACGTTGCGTGCGTCCAGCCCTCACCTCTCCGAGCCCGCCTCCACTCAGTTCTGCAGCTCCCGAAGCACCTCTCCCTACTCCACAGTTACTGATTAATGATCAAGTATGCGAAGCTCCCGAAGCCCACAACGCATGCGAAGCGTGCATCCAGTGCTGGCCGCGGTAGCCGCGCATAGGCATTCGTAGGTAGTAGCATTGTGTACGTGCACAGTTATGGTAGCTGTTTTACTGCATAGTTACTGACTAATGATTATGATAGCTCGGAGTAGTACTTTGAACCAGCGGGTTTGTGGTGGGCTGATGCGGGATGCCGCGTTGCCCCGCAATTTATCTAGCGGCACGAGGCGGACAGCCGCGATGGCCGCCAAAGTTGCTGGCGTCCGCTTTGATGTATGGCGGGCATGCTTCTGCCTTGCAACAACGACAATGTCTAGCTTCTTCTCCTGCATACTAAACGAATATCACCTACATATCAGGCTGGACGTGGCGAGCGGGCTTTCGGCCCGGATTGCGGCCCGCTACGGACCGGACTGAACGGTCCTAGCCCGGTAAAAAAATCTGTTGGTCCGAGCTCAAGAATTAGGCCCGACAAAGCTTCCGTCCGGTCCTGTTTTTAACCGAGCCGACGAAGCGGACCGAGAATCCCAGCGGTGACGGCGCCATCTCCCTCTCCCATCCCAGCAGCGAGTGCCGCCCGCCGTTGCCACCACTCCACCAGCCACTCGCCCGAGCTCACCTCTCCATCCCTCCCAGCGCCTCGACCTGCACCTCAGCCTAGGTCGCCGGTGGTGTCGCGCGAGAGCATCAAGAGGCCCCGTGCACGCGGCGGACGTCGGCAGCCCTGGTGGACGCAGCAGGCCCCGTGCACGCGGCGGACGTCGGCAGCAGCAGGGCATGGCGGCACGGCCAGCCACGGAGCGAGACGTGAGCAACCCAATTTTGCAGGAGACGTTTCGCTCAAAAAAACTCACGCACGCACGCACCTGTGCCGCGGCCGCCGCCGTCCAGCGCACAACCTTTTGCTGACGCGGTCACCTGCCTCCCCATGACTAACCACCATGTCCAAGAGCTCCGCCACCATGAGATCTCCTTCCCCACGCAATGAATTGGCCGGATTCGTCCCGAAGCCGTCGCCATCTTCCTCCTTCCCGAACTCCTGCCGCCGTTATTCATCGTCGATTATGTCGCCGTCACTGCTTCCCCGGCCTCCCCGACCCCACCATCGAGTTCTACGTGAGTCACCGCACCTTTCCTCTCTGTTCCCCCTTCTGATTAGGGCCTCGAGCCTTCACTCGCCGACGCCATGGTCACCACCACACCGCCGGTGGGTGATTGGCTATTTCGCCGGTCTAGCCCGGGCTTTTGCGTCGCCGGTCCGGTCGCTGAAAAGAGGACCGCCAGCCTGCTCGGTCCGGTCCGGTCCGGCTCGCTGGCGGCCGGTTAAAACAGCGGCTCGGTCAGGGACCGGACCGGCCCGAACCGTGTCCACCCTGACCTACATACATCTAACTGGATAGTGAGATCTAGACTTTAATTCCGCCCACTGATATCACATACACACGATTTGCCTACTGATATCACATTACGTCGCGCTGGAAGAATATATGCCGAACCTTCGTGCGGTAAAATTTCCGTCTGAAAATTAATAGTGAACATTTAAGGAAGTCTACGGATGAGTGAGAAAGAGATCTCACTAGACAGTTAGTTTATTCATAGTTTATTCCCACATGGAGAGTGAAGGGGACTTAAGACCAACATATAAGGAACTCTTTCTCACTCATCCATAGAGCTTGAGAAGAGGACTTATCCACGTGTGTTCCTCCTCCGCCGCCCGCCTTGCCATACAACGCGCCCGTGTCGTGTTTCATGAACGAGCCGAGCCGGGTGCAGACCCATGCCAAGTGTGCGTTTTATGTTTGCCGGTTGGAATGGATAATTAATAATTAACAGACGCGTTAATAACAGCTGTTTTCATCTTACCTGACTGACTATATAGAGAGGAGTTCAACAACCCTAGCCGTCACCCCATCAGATCGCATCTGCCTTCCGCCTCATCGTGCTCGACCGCCCCAACATTCGTCTCACTGTGCTGCTCTTGACTTTCCCATCCTGGCGACTGTGTGCACGGCTGCATGGGAGAGCAGGCCTCCGGAACCATGCCCTTTGCGAACCTGCACCGAGTGAAGGGAGATAAGTTTTTTTGGTAGCGTCTCGGCGCGACTGCTTGCCTTGGTTCGCCTACTTCCATGACTTCAACTCTGACTTCGCCGACCTCGCCATGGTTGACAATGGTGACATCACTGGTTCCGTGAAGAACGCTGCCGTCGCGGTCATTCTGACCGGAGGGTACGGTCTGTTGGTCCTCAATTTGGTTCACACGTTTGCTGTCCATGCGTTTTCATAGATATATGCTAGTTCTATGTTTCGTACGCACTCGCATGATTAGTACCCAGTGTGTGATCAATATTGCTAGCACTATATTCATGATATTAATCTAGATTAAATTAATTCAAAAATTGCTAAGTATTTCAACTGATTCCATTCCATTCCATCACCCAGGAAACAATTGAAAACCATGGAAAAAAATAAACTTTGGAGCAATCAAGAACATTCAGTCCATACCTCGATATGAGTCCAGCGACTCTGGAACCATAACTTGATCTACCAGGCCTCCAGGCCAAGGTCGCGGCGCAACGACGCGCGCTGGGTCTCGTCGGGGTGGGGACACGCACGCGCGCGCGCACACACACTTCATTATTTTATATCGGTCACCTCACCTCACCCCCAACCTGCCCTCCATCCCACCATGAAGATCAAACAACACATCATACGGGAAATAAACAAACAACAAAAAGGAAGAAATAATGGAGTATGATTAGAGCGTATGCCTTGAGCATCTAATTCTGGCGTGGTGGTAGTGCTTGCGACGCTGCTGCTGCTGGCTCTCGGAGCGCCCCCCCCCCCCCCCCCCCCCCCCCCCCCCCTCCTGGTCATCGCTGAAATCCATGGCTACTAACCTCTCTCAATCTCTCGCTTGGTCTCCATGGCTATAGGAGGAGCAGGAAGAAAGATAGAGATCTTTGTACTGTGTTGTGTGACCTCTGGCTTGCTCCTTGGTCCTATTTATTCACGAAGGGAGTAGTAACCCCCAACTCGAAGATCTGCAATGCGAAACAGGAAATATTTGGCGAAATCTTGGTGCGTCTGTTGCGGTGTGTCACTGAGGAGAAAGAACGTGCGTGAAGACAAGATGGCGGTTGGTTATCTGCATGTCTCGACGAGAAGATCAAGCTCAAGCGCGTAGTGGGATGAGAATCAGTGAAGGTGAGTCCCTTCTATGACGCCATGTCTCTACATGGGGCTTTGTGATTAGCCAGCACGTATGGCACTAGGAGTGGATGGTGTAGTTCACAAGGTTGCTAGCGTGGCTAGATTGTTCGGATAATTCGTTGAGTTGAGTAGACAAGTCGCGAATCTGTATCGAGTCAAGACAAGGCAGGGCACAGGAGACAACAAGTCGAGATTAGAGAAAGATTGTTAGGAATAATCTTGATTAGGAGCTATTTGGTAGGAGTCCGTGTCCGTGTGGTCTACTCCAGCTAGTTAGTCTAAAGCAGTTTAATTAGTTTCTTAGTAGTAGTAGTCTACGTGCTTGAGTCTAAGTAGGTTTCGCTAGTTGAGTTTAGGTCAGCTTCCGTAGTGGTTTGGCTTGCATGCCAATGCGTGAGTTCGACTGCTTGTGTTTAGCTGAGTTCAAGTCGGTTTGGTTATTTTCCAATTCGTGTGCGATTAGAAATGCTAGCACGTGTCTTGGTCTAGGTCCGGCGAGTATATATACATGCATCATGGTGTGAGTTTGTAACACCATGATATTGATCTGAGAAATAAAGAATAGAAGAGAGGAACGAGACGTGCCTTTGGCTAAAGTTTTTCGAGCCCCTGTGTTTGTGTGATTTTCATGTGATCAATCTGTGGGCGGCGAAACCCAACAACCAACACATAGAAATTGTCGTTAGACTATTACTTTATATGTTGCTAGCTTGCAACACTTTTCCAATCTCTTTTACTAATACACGTATGCGTTGTTGTAGAATCTTGAAACGCCACCAAAGGCAACACATACCAAATACGTTGGCGTAGACCTTAGGAATGCTTTTATGGACATTCGGCAACACATCGATGCGTTGCTGAGGGCGGTTCTTGTTGTAGTACGTGTACATTCAACTCCGGTTCATCTATTGCTAAGCATAATTATTATTTCAAAGTTTAATTAGTGTAAACTGTAAAATTCTTTATATACATTCGGGATCTAAAGTTCCTATAATAAACTATTTGAATGGATTTGCTATTTATATCTCTCTTTCAATCGAGATAATTAATTACATTTTCCTTCTTCCTTGATTTTTTTAACCTTCTGTCTCATGTCATCACCAGTTTTCTATATTTTTAGAGTGAATTCAAGTTTTTACATCTTGGTTTGACAATTTTTACGCTAATTATCCCATTTAACAGTTTTTCATCTGAATTGCCCCATTTAGAGGATGTTTTGCCCGTTTTTACCTCATTTAGCAAAAGTTTTGCCCGTTTTTACCCCATTTATTTTTTAAGGGCAACCTTCTAGGTGGTTCTCCTTGTGTTTTTCCCGTGCCTAAACCTGTTCGAGTCGGACCTGTCCCACGCACTCGCCTGCAACCGTTAGCAGCTCCAACTGCACGATGCCACTTGACCGTGAGAAAAAAAAACTATGTCCAACTAAGTCACCCGACCAGTTCATGAACAGGAAAAAAACACAGGAGGAAAAACACAACATGTCATGCCACATGAATCCAACGAGTCGGGACACACCTGTTAGATCGCTCTTGAAAATTTAAAAGGGGTAAAAACTGACAAAACTTTCGCTAAATGGGGCAATCAAGATGAAAAAGTACTAAGTGGGGTAATTGTGTCATAAATGTCAAAATAGATGGTAAAAACTGGAATTCACTCATATTTTTATCACTTCCGCTTCGGTACAACCCCCTTCAATACATCAACGGTTGAGATTACTCCATACCCCTTCGTAATAAAGGGTAGGATAGTCTTTCTAAGGAATACGTCGTCCGCGATACAGAAGAAGCCTTTGCCTACAGTAATGGGCGAAAAAGAAAGAAATGGGGAGTACAAAGGATCGAACCCAGAATTTCAGGATGAAGTGCAGGAGTGCTAGCCACTCGGCGACCAATCAGGTTTGTGTTCTGTAAGCAGGGCGGAACCTACTTGAGCAGAAACGAGCCAATTTCCCATTGTTTTTTCTGTATTTTTTTTGTTTACATTTTTTAAACCAGTTTCTATATTTTTTAATCTTATTTATTTTTACATCATTTTTTCATATCCATGAACTTTTTAAAGTAGTTAAAACAACAAATTCGTGAACTTTTTCTCAAATATTTGAATCTTTTCCAACTTCTCGAACTTTTTTTTGCAACTTTTTTTAGTTAAAATTTTCATAAAATCTACAAAAATACTCCCTAAGTTCCTAAATATAAGTCTTTGTAATGATTTCACTACGAACTACATACGGATGTTATAGACATACTTTAGACTATAAATTCACTCATTTTACTCCGCATGTTGTCCATAGTGGAATCTCTAGAAAGACTTATATTTAGGAACGGAGGGGGTATATAGCAAAATTAATGTTTTTGATTCTTTTTTCTTTTTCCTTTTCTTCAAGTTTAACCCTTTTTCAAAAATGTATTTAAATTCTATATAATTTTGTATTTTCCAGAATTTGTTCCAAATTCAAGCAATGTTCATGTTTGCAAATTTTCTTTGGATATGTGAACATTGTTTTCTTATATAAAAATATTCGAATAAAAAATATGCTCACAGAATAAAATTAATGCTCGGATATTTCAAAAAATGTTCTCGTTTTCAAATTTGTTAACAAAACAAGAAATTATTCAAGTTTAAAATTTGTAAACTCCAAGAATGTTCAGCGAAGTTAGAAAAACGTTTGGAAATTTATATTTTTTTAGAAAAAAATGTTGTTCACAAAGTCAACAAACATCCATGTTTGAAAAATTGTTCAAAAAACTTAAATAATCTTCGTGAAATTTCAAGAAAATGTTATAATTTTCAAGAAAATTAAAAAATTAAAAATTGTTCATGTTTTAAATTTTTTGTGCAAATTAAAAAAATCGAGGAATTTTAAAAATGTTAATTATATTGGAAAACGATATAGTTTTCAAATTTTGTTAATGTTTTTGAAAATTGTTGGAAGTTTCCAATAATGTTCAGGTTTTTCAAAAAACGTACAGAAATTTCGAATGTATTCAGATTTTTTTTCTCAAAAAACTGTTCGTGTTTTTCAAGATGTTTGCAAATATTTTAATTATCTGTACGGTGCAGCCAGGGACGCCGCTACAGTGGATGTGCCGTTTGTCAAAAACCGTTTGCGCTTGTATTAGTCACGAGCAGTTGTTGTCTCTAGTGGTTAGCAGCACTCGGTTTGCAACCTTGAAGTCCCGAGTTCGATTCTTGCCAAAATATGTGCTTTTCGCCAATTTTTTCTCGCAAAACTTCTGTGCCGTTGAATGGGCCGGCCCAGTCGGTGTTACCTCACTACATATACGGCCTATACGTATACGTTCTGGCCAATCTGTGCGAAAAGTCCGTTTTACCCTTTATACGTATTGTGAGGGGGGTTGTACCGAAGCGGAACTCTATTTTTATTATTTTAACACAACATATCGAGCTACAATATAAAATATACAAAGAGAGAACTCAAATACAAAAGTTGCATTAACAAAACCAAATGAATCCACATCCTGAAAAAAAAATGAATCCCCTTTCTACACATCTCTCTCTCTCTCTCTCTCTCTCTCTCTCTCTCTCTCTCTCTCTCTCTCTCTCTCTCTTCCATTATTGAAATCGCCTAACAGCTCACTGCCTCTGCCAGTGCTCAGCCTTAGACAAATATGAGAATTCAGATACAACCGTTGGGCTGGGATCGGGCTCAATGTTATAAATGTAGTGAACATCTAAGAGGATAAACCGTGAACCTGTTTAAGCTATTATAAGTATCACAAACAATCAAAAGAAAAACCCGTCTGAGATAAATATCCCACTGATAAACAAAACTCTGTCTAAGATTATCTCAGACGGTTCTCCACAAACACTTTGTAGGGTACATCACTACCTATTTTGCGAAGAGAACCGAGATACTGATATTATCTCAGACAATTCCTCATAAATACCCGATTGAAATACTTTTAACACGGATTTAAGGTAAAACTGAGTAATTATCTCAGCACAGCCCTCGGCGGATTCTCACTGAATAATCAAATGAGATATTTTCTGACACGTGTTAACACCGACAGAGATAGTCTGGCTGAAAAGGGTCATTCTATACTAGTAACTAAAGGCTTTTTACTCAAGACACTTGAATTTGTTGCCAAATTACTCGTCGCACATGTGTCCACATTCAATGCAACTTACATACATGTTGTAAACACATATTATATGCTTACAGATCAGAGCATTGAATGTATATTTAGGTGGTACTAATTTACAACTAGGAGCGCTTATAAAAGGGTGCAACCGTATAGACGGTCTGCAGGAGTGTGGCGACTAGTAGAATAACAGTGGCGACGAGGGAAATGAACACCCAAGGGTTTCTCAAGTAGGTTTGTATGAAGTTAGCCCGCCACCTATTCCATCTCTTCATGCAGTGGGCATTCACCTGTCGTTGCACGTCGTGGAGCCTGCTAGACGGGCTCATCACTCCCCCCTTGTTTAGGGTATTGTTGAGGAGCTTAGCTACCTCCTCATCGCTGCCCAACCCACTCTCGATTATCATCTTAGATCTGAGCAGCACCACATCCTTGGCCGAGCTAATCAAATTGTCCATGAAGATCACGTAGGCCGTCACGTCATTGCCAGCAGCAGGGTGGAGCCGTTCGAATGCCATCAGATTGAGGAACCTCTTCTCGGTGCCTTCATTGACCCTAAGTGCTGGCATGCTTAGCACGCCATGTTTGAAGTGGACGTCGAGGAGGCTGTCAGTATCGCTCACCTTGAAATGGATTCCTGCTTCATAGATCTCCATTGCGGAGGGCATGACATACGCCTTCGAACCTTTCCGGTCTTGGTGATCGTCATGGGTGAGGCTTTGGTGTAAGATGTCGAGGGGGTGGAGCCCCAGGGGGTTAGTGTCAACCACGTGTCGACGCCATGGGCACAGGGAATCAAGCACCAACCTGCTGATCTCTTGAGGGTTCTGTAGCAACCAGTTGACATGTATATATAGTTAGAGGTAACGTTCATTCTGCATTACTATTATTATTATTTTGGAAAGTTCATTTTGCATTGTTGATCTTCATTATAGGTACGACTAGGTACGGTCCAACTTACATAGTTACATTTTATTCAGTTTTAACAGCTCAACTAATTAAATAATATATATGTACATAGAAGAAAAGTATATATGCACCATTTTAATTTGGCTGAACCCAGGTAGACTGCACCCCCTTATCTAGCCACCCATTTACTGAATCGCGATCCGTGCAGGAACTTTTCTCTTTTTTTGTTTCTTTCAAATAAAACAACATATGAACTTCAAACTTGGCAGTACAACAAAACATTATAACTAAAAAGTGGGGAAAAACTTTCATCTTTTTTCGTGCACCATAAATACTTAAAAATAATATATTTTTACTCAAAAAAATATCATTTTGCATATTTATGCTGGACCAAAAAATCTGATTTTTTTTCACATATTGTAGTTCTAAAGTTATGTTGGCCTACAAAGTTTGAAGTCTATATGTTGTTTCATTTGAGAGAGAAAAAACTTTCATGTAGTAAGTTAGTAGCCTAGCATAGATCTCAAAGCAATGTTGGAGGGTAAGGACAACGGGTGCAGTGCGCCTGGGTTTAGAAAAACCACTCACTTTTAACTTTAGTACATTGCAGTTTGCACCACCTATTTTGACGCAGGTTATTGTAAATGCTAGGATGGTATTTCTTTGCACATGAAATTAATGATGGAAAATTATCCCCAAAAAATGAAAATGGAAAAAAGTGAAGAAAAGCTAATTAATGGATGTGTAGGTAATTAAGTAGTACCTGATATCTGTCATGATCCAGAACAAGTAGTAGCCTGTGGAGAAGAAGCAGAGGCAGCTGGTTCTCCAAGACGACCATGTCGGACTGGATATATAGCCACAAGTAAAGGTAGCCGTACTTGCTAAAGACGGGGTCGTTGGGCGCGTAATCTTTGTGCACCTTCCCACTCAGCGCGTCCATCCGCATGGCCTCCAACAGGAAGCAGCCGTCGGTGAGCATGAGGTCCACGAATCGCTGCCTGTTCTCCGCCCCGCACCACTCCTCGCCGAGGTCCTTGTACGCCTCCTGCAGCTGCTGCGTCACCTCCGCCACGGCAACGACGAATTCCCGCAGTGGCTTCCCGGAGCGCTTGACCAGGTGCACCACCGCCCGGCGCTTGTGCTCCTCCATTGGGAGCAGGTCAGGCTCGCCGTAGTGGAAGGGGCCCAGCGACACCAGCTCCGGCCGGTATGCCTTGCTGTTATGCAGGTTCTTGATCCTCTCCGGCACCTGATAGATGGAGTGCCGCGTCCACGGTACCATCTCCACCGCTGGGTCGATGTCGCGGATCGTCTTCTCCATCTCCACCACCCAGCTGCTAGAGCCGATGGACGGTGCCTCCTCTATCCTTACTTTGTACTTGTCCATTATGTTAGACGTTTTTAGTTCACCTTAATCAGCTTGCGCGCGGGTAAAGATCTATCTATATAGAGGGCTGGGGAAGCTGAGGATGCGTATACGTAGCACCATGCAAAGCATTCTTTACGCTTACGCGTATGTAGAACTGATCGAACAAGGCTGGCTTTACATGGACACGTTACGGTACTGGCTAGAGCTAGCTACTATACGTGTGTGCTAAGTGTTTGGCATATATATGGACGTCGATCGACGGCGGTGTAACGATCACCAAAGATTTGAAAAGAGACTTCATAGAACAGCCGGAATATGTGATAAAGGGCGTCTACTAAAGCTATCTAAGGAAGCTAGATACTCCTCAATATGCATGCAGTAGATGGAAGGCAAAGAAAAGCAAAAGACAAATGACCGTGAACTGGTCTGTGGAAACCTTTCGCAGATGGAAGGCAAAGGAAAGGAAAAGACCCGGAAATGCGGGGACGCGTGTGCCTTTGCTGCACTCTGTCGCGCTTTATGCATGTGCGTTGCCTCAGTCATAGTGCAGCAGGTGAAACTAGGTCATGGTGCACTGCGCGCCGCAATGCATCATTATGAAAAAATTGACATTTATTAGTTTAACAACCTGTTTTTTTCAATGCTGCTTGGTTTGAAATATGTGGAATGTGGTTAGTTGCGCCCTGAGTACACTGTGGATTCAGGGATGTTGGTGCCTGCTTCATACCTTCTTATCTCAGTTCAAGGGGAGGAAGAAACATATGCTTTCGGTTGGTGTTGCTGCGATCTTCTGGGGGGCTGGAAAGCAAGGAATAAAGCTTGCTTTCGAGGGGTTTGGTCGAGGCCGAGAGAACCTACAGAAGTAATCTTTGATGTTGCTTCATGGATTAACTTGTGGAGTTTGTGTCAAAGGTAGGACAACGCAAGAACAATGCTCAGGACCCCAGGAGGTTCCTGCCGACATCGCCTCCTTTGGGTATCCTGGCGCGTAGCTGTTCTGCAGCATGTCGTAATACCCTGGGGCAGAGCCACCGTTGCACACCCTACTCCTATGAGCATCTTCGAGAGACTGAGCCGGCAAATCTTGAGATTGACGAAGTCATCACAGGTCAAGGAAAATACGAGCCCTGTCTGAATACCACTGTAGCCACACGGTCGCCGCACACACCAGCCTAGGAAATCACTCTGGCGTGTGCATTTACAACAAGTATCATGAACATACACTAGTAGAAAAGGGCCCATTAGTCCCGGTTCCAGAGGCCCATTTGTCCCGGTTCTGGAATCGGGACTACAGGGTCGGGACTAAAGCCCAAAACCTTTAGTCCCGGTTCTCTTACGAACCGGGACCAAAGGGGCTCCACGTGGCCGCTGCGGGAGCCCAGGCAGGAGGACCTTTAGTCCCGGTTGGTAACACCATCCGGGACCAAAAGGCGGCCACGCGTCAGCACCTCGCAGTCGCCGGGGGTTTTGTTTTTTTTTTGGAAGGGGGGGTTTTGGGGTTTTGGAGGGTTAATTTAGGGGTTTGCGAGCTAATAGAGAGAAGTGACCTCTCTTTTTCCGTGCTTGGTCGACGCTAGCTACTACACATATAGAGAGAACTCGACGCTAGCTAGTAAGCAAATAAAGGAAACCATTAATTACACAAGATCGTCATGAACATATATAGAGAGAAGTGACATCTCTTTCTTCGTGCTTGGTCGAACAACAAGTTTTCGTATATCTATCCGACGCTGCTACATATGTACAATATATAACATCCCTTACAACCATTTCAATTTCACATGATATTCTCCGTGTTCAGGTATGACGTGGTCAAGAAAGAATCCCGCCAATTCCTCTTGAATTGCTCGTATGCGATCATGTGGTAGGAGTTCATCCCGCATCTGCCAGATCTAATTTAAAGAAGGGGGTCAATACATATATATGAATGAAACTCAACACAATTGATGGTAATATATAAAATAAAATTGTGAATATTGTTTACGTACTTCAAATTGTTTCTCAGAGGAGGCCCGTTCAGAGGTATAGTAGCGAATGAACTCGCATACGTAGTATCCACATAAATGAGTGTTGGGTGCATGCAACAAGCACTTTACGAGAATAGAGTTCAATCAAATTGATAAGCAAGCATGATAATGGTATTGATGAAACTAGAATCAATGAGAGATGCGCGGAACTAGCTAGTACTACTTACTTTGGGATGTGTAAATCGCAGCTCCTTCTTCAGACCCGGAACCTTAGCGGTGAACGTTTTCCAAACCCTGGCAGGCAAAGAAAATGATTACTTGATATCAGGAAATGAACGAAAGTTGCCGATATGGTCCCGGTATTGATTGAACTTACTTCTGGAGCATTGCAGTCATGTCCGCATAATACTTGGAATCTTTACGGAGCGAGTCTAAGACAGTTACTAATGCGCCGTCAAGGTTAATGGATAGCAGAATATAGTGGAAGCTGCACACGCATAACTCATCAATTACATTACTTAACCACGAGTAAGCGGAACCGAATATGCAGAAGACAGTAACACTCACTTGAAGTTGTAAGGAAAGAGTATTTCCCTTTTGTTTTGATGTGTAAGGAACGTTTCTAGCAAGTTGTTCTCGGTACCTTCAGCCGCATTTCGTATCGACCATTCATTTACGGTATTTGGGCTAATGAACCCAACGTCGAAGATTCCTATTTTTTTGCATTCGACCATCTTCAATCTGCATAATATAGTGAGGATAATTATATATACATGCAATGAACGAGCTGAGCTAGAGACTTAATTATAGAAGTAATACTTACAGACAGTAGCAAGTCATGAGTTGTTTGTCGAGGGCCTTTTGATTGTATAATTGAAATAACTCCACAAATTCAACAGGCAGCAAGTCGACTCCAGGGAAGTCATACTCTTTTTTAATTCCGACTAACAAACTGTCTTTCCCAGACTTCCTGCAGGTTTCCATGTACCAGTCATGCAATTTTTGCATCATCGTTGTTAGATGAGGATGATCAGGTTTGACGAGAGGCTTCCCGTGCTCGTATCTAAAGACGTCTACTACCTCAGCCATTTCAAACTGTACATCATCGGGCAGGTAATCATCAAGAGTGGTACCGGGCAGTAGCACCGGATGATTAGCGATATCGCTAGACACCTTGAGCGAGGGGCACGATTGCTTCTTCTGTTCGCCGAGCTAGGGAATTGTTTTCCCACTTCTTCGTTTTTTCGCTCTTGCAGCACTGGAAGTACTTCCCGACTGCTGCGCTTCAGCATGTGTCTTAGTAATTATGCGGTCATAGTTGGAATCCGGCGGAGGCAGTGGTGGTCGCTTCAGGGCATTGATAGTGCGCTTCACTTTCACCGGATCTACCTTCTCCTTCGGAGGTGGAGTTTTCTTTGCAAAATGGTCCCTCAGTTGGGCACGACATATGTCCTCGTTTTCCTGCTCGGTCATCTCATATGGTAACTTTTCCAGAGGCTTGAGAGATGGACCGTATCTGAATTGGCTCCCGCCTCTACTTGTACTGCTAGCCGCCGGAGCGGCGGCGTCTCTCTTCCGTTGTTGCTGACGAGGCAGAGAAATCTGACGCGCCGGAGGAGCCGGAGCGGCGGCGTCTGTCTTCCACCGTTGCCGACGAGGCTGAGGAGGAGGCGGACTGCTCCGACGCGCCGGAGTAGGCGAAGGAGGAGGCGGAGTGCCCTGACGCGTCGGAGGAGCCGGAGAAGGAGACGGAGTGCCCTGATCACTCGCCGGAGGAGGAGGAGGAGGAGGAGGCGGAGTGCCCTGACTCGCCGGAGGAGGAGGAGGAGGCGGAGGCGTCCAGTTTGGAAGCTTGATGTACTCCTTCTGCCATAGACATGTACTCCTCAGGGCACGAGCCAGCTGATTCTCCCCTTCACCTGTAGAGTGGTCAAGCTCGAGCTCCTCAAATCCCTCCATTACTTCATCCACCATCACAACAGCATAGCCATGTGGAATCGGACGGCAGTGAAAAGTTCCGTTGGGTTGAGGAGGTGCAACAGAGCCGACAGCTGCCTTGAAAGTGAGGTTCCGGCATTTCGTCATAAGCTCGCAATGTTGAGCCTCCGTGATAGTATCCATGGGGTAGCTAGGAGACGTGAAGTCAGGCTGAACGGGCTCCGTGGAAGCGACGCTGCTTCTCCGCTGAGATGGCGGGGTAGCTTCTGGGGTAGCTTCGTGCCACTGAGATGGTTGGCCGGCAGCTCGCTGGCTCTCAGCTTCCTCTAGCTTTTGTAGTCTTGCATTGAGCTTCTGAATTTCGCTTAGCTCCGCTTTCCTCTTTCTCTCCCGGCTTCTGTAACTGCCTGCGTCGGGAAACCCAACCTTCCACGGAACGGAGCCTGGTGTGCCTCGTGTTCGTCCAGGGTGCTCAGCATTCCCTAGGGCCTCAGTCAGCTCGTCCTTCTCTCTGTCGGGAATGAACGTCCCTTCCTGCGCTGCGGTGATATACTCCTGAAGCTTCGTGACGGGTATTGCAAGTTGCTCGTCCGTCCAACGGCACTTCCCTGTTTCAGGGTCCAAAGTTCCCCCAACCCCGAAGAACCAAGTCCTTGAACGGTCTGGCCAGTTCAATGTCTCTGGTTCGACCCCTTTAGCAATCAGGTCATTCTCAGCTTTGTCCCACAACGGCCGGGCTTTGAGGTAGCCACCTGACCCCGTGTGATTGTGATACTGCTTCTTTGCAGCGTTGTTCTTGTTTGTCTCTGACATTTTCTTACTCTTGTCCGATGTCTTGTAGGCCACAAATGCGGGTCAGTGATCTCTTATCTTCTCAAATCGGCCGGTGAATTCTGGAGTCTTCCCTTTGTCAACAAACTTTGATTTCAACTCATTCTTCCACCTCCGGAATAGATCTGCCATCTTCTTAAGAGCACATGCCTTGACCAGTGGCTCTATAACTGGCTTATTCGGATCCTCCTCTGGCGGTAGGGTGAAATTTGCCTTCAGCGCGGTCCAAAGATCATCTTTCTGTCTATCGGTGACATAATCACCTTCAGGGGCGTCGTCCTTAGGCTTATTCCATTGCTTGATGCTGATCGGGATGTTGTCCCTATCAATAGCTCCGCACTGAGCAGAAAATGCGTCCTTGGTCCGCTTGGGTTCAATCGGATGGCCATCGTCCGCGAGTGCTATGATCGTGAACCTTTCATCCTTGAGCAACCTCTTCTTCAGGCCTCGTCTCGTTACCGATGTTTGGCTCGATCCGGAGGGCTATAAAAGAAGAAAGAAGAGTTAATATATGTACATACCAAAACAATTAATGCATCAATTAGCTAGTCAGCACAGGCTTAATTAATATATATACCTCGCCGGACTTTGCAACAGCTCCCTCCTCCATTCGGTCACCGGAGCCGTCATCCTCTCCTTCCAGACCATCGGTGTCGTTGAGAAACGACAAGACATCACGTCCGCCGAGGATTATCTCCCCCAACAACTGTTCTTGTTCCAAGTCTCTTTGAGCCATAGTTTCTGCAAATATTACAACATGGCAATTAATATACAAACATGAATGTCCGACGTCCGGACCGCCTCTCTCATGAATGTCAAACAAGGGATTCTCTTAACCTTTAAGGGATTTAATTAACAAAATGGCGCCATTCTGGATGTGCAGAAAATGGTCCATATTTTTCCTGATCTCATCTACCCTTCTATATGTCACGTTGTCTAGTGTCAAAGGATTCAAGAAAACCATGGCTTCATCATTAGCCGGAAGTAACAGGCGCATAATGGTACGAAGCTCTCCAAAATTGTTTTGGAACGGAGTCCCGGATAGGATAATTAATTAGCTTTTTGGTACGAAGTTCAGCAAGAGCCTTCCGAATATCGCTATTTGGAAGGCCTTTGCCGAAATTCGTACCAAAAAGCGAATTATTCAATCCGGAACTCCGTTCCAAAACAACTTTGAAGAGCTTCGTAGCATCATACGCCTGTTACTTCCGGCTAATGATGAAGCCATGGATTTCTTCAATACTTTGACAGACAACGTGACATATAGAAGAATATATATATAGATGAGATCAGAAAAAAATTGGATCAACTTGTGCACATCCATAATGGGGGCATTCTTGATAAATCTATGTCAAAAGTCAAACTTTCACATATGATCAAACTTTGACATATGATCAAAATTTGACATATGATCAAATGTTGCATATGTATATCGACAACGCTTTTTTTCTAGGGTTTGGGTGGCCTCGAGAGTTGGTCGCCCGGTATATCGAGAGGGGGGTGAACATTTTACCTTAGTAACTTAGAAAAAAAATGTTATCGGGGAGGGGGTATATCGACAACGCTTTTTTTCTAGGGTTTGGGTGGCCTTGAGAGTTGGTCGCCCGGTATATCGAGAGGGGGGTGAACATTTTACCTTAGTAACTTATAAAAAAAATGTTATCGGGGAGGGGGTATATCGACAACGCTTTTTTTCTAGGGTTTGGGTGGCCTCGAGAGTTGGTCGCCTGGTATATCGAGAGGGGGGTGAACATTTTACCTTAGTAACTTAGAAAAAAAATGTTATCGGGGAGGGGGTATATCGACAACGCTTTTTTTCTAGGGTTTGGGTGGCCTCGAGAGTTGGTCGCCCGGTATATCGAGAGGAGGTTGAACATTTTACCTTACTAACTTAGAAAAAAAATGTTATCGGGGAGGGGGTATATCGACCCCCCCCATCATGTCGAAGTTATCGGGGAGGGGGTATATCGACAACGACATACATACATGGAAAAAATGCTATCCATCTATACATACAGAGCCACATACATATATACATGGAAAAAAGTGCTATGAAAAAAAATACATATATGAACAAAAAAATGCTATGAACATCCATACATACATACATATAGCCACATACAAAAAAATTAATACATATATGAACATCCATACATACATATAGCCACATACATATATACATTATATATATATGAACAAAAAATTCATCATATAAAAAATGAAAAAAAAATGATATGAACAGAGCCGGGGCGGCGGCGGCTCTCAGTGGGGGCGGCCGGCGAGGGCGACGGCGGGGGCGGCAACGGCGTCGGCGACGGCGACGGTGGGGGCGGGCTGGGGCAGGGGCGTGGCCGGGCGCGCTCGGGGGCGGCGGACGGCGTCGGCTGGCGAGGGCGACGGCGGGGGCGGCGCGCGAGGGAGCCGGCGACGGCGTCGGCTGGCGAGGGCGACGGCGGGGGCGGCGCACGACGGAGCCGGCGACGACGGCGACGGTGGGGGCGGCCGGGCGCGCTCGGGGGCGGCGGACGGCGACGACGTGGGCGGCGGACGGCGTCGGCGTGGGCTCGGGGGCGGGGCAGGGGCACGGGCGACGGCGACGGCGTCGGGGCAGCCTGGCGGCGTCGAGGAGGTCGGCGTCGTCGGGGGGAACTGCGAGATGAAAATGAAAATTTTCACAAGTGCTGCTTATATACACACATCATTGGTCCCGGTTTGAGGCAGGAACCGGGACCAATACCCACCTTTGGTCCCGGTTAGAGCCACCAACCGGGACCAAAGGTCTCTTTTCAGCAGCCCAAAGGGCGGGAAGCAGAGACCTTTGGTCCCGGTTGGTGGCACGAACCGGGACCAAAGGTAGGCATTGGTCCCGGTTGGTGGCACCAACCGGGACCAATGCCTACCTTTGGTCCCGGTTGGTGCCACCAACCGGGACCAATGGCCTTGCACAGCGGCGTGGTGGGAGTTTAGTCCCACCTCGCTACTTGAGAGAGTGCCGCGCCTGTTTATAAGGCGCGGTGCGCCAGAGCCTTCGAGCTCCTCTCTAAAGCAGGCTTACGGGCCTAACCACTCTGTATCCGCGTGTGGGCCTACTGGGCCTTCTGCGGTCCTGAATCCTGGCCCAACTCGCTGGTTGGGTTTCTAGTCGTATTCAGGCCGTGGTGGCCCAGTAGGCGGCATTTTTTTTAATTTTTTTGCAGTTTTTTTGTTTTGTTTTTTGCATTATTTATTTCTTTTCTTTTTTGCTTTATTTTTTTAATTCTTTTTGCTGTTAGGTCACAAAAATTATAAACTTTCTGTTAGTGCCATTAGTTTTCAAATTTGAATAGTTTAAATTTGAATTCTTTTAAATTTGTGTGAATCACGAGTTTGTGAATAAATTTACTATAAAAATAGATTTTCGAGTGATTCTTTTTCCTGCTATTTAATATTACTGTATTTTATCATTATATTCAATTTGGTAATTTTTAGGTTATTTTAAATGTCCGTTTTAATCAAAAACATATTTTTTTTATTTTAGTTTGCTATTAAAGTTTCTAACAAAAAAATTCTTTATGAAAATTCTATAGGTTTATAAAAGCTTTTTAGTTGATTCCTTTTGCTATTAGAGTTTTATAAAAGCTTTTTAGTTAATTCTTTTTGCTATTGAAGAAGATTATAGTTTTGTTTTAGTTGATCATAACAGAATATTTTAGTTGATTATTTTTAGTTCATTCTTTTTGCTATTAGAGTTTCATAAAAGTTTTCGAGTTCATTCTTTTTGCTATTAGTTCATTCTTTGAGCTAAATTACCCTGAAATTGAAAAGCACTACAAATGAACTCTGAAAAGGTTGAAAGTTGGCATGGTATCATCATTTCACCCACATAGCATGTGCTAAAAAGTTGAGAGGGTTACGGCAAAAACTGGATGCACTTCGTATACAAAATGGACAATCTCTTTCGAAGTATCAGGGTTTCGGACGAAAACTCATCTCTTACAAAGGGATTTCATTTTTTTGAACTTATTTGAACTCCAGACTTTTTGTGTGTTCAAAATGCACCATTCAAAGCCACATCATCAATTTTCAACCCTTTCTGACTTCATTTGGTATTTTTCATGCATTTACTGATTTTTTTGAGCTCAATGACCCTGAAATTGAAAAGCACTACAAATGAACTCTGAAAAGGTTGAAAGTTGGCATGGTATCATCATTTCACCCACATAACATGTGCTAAAAAGTTGAGAGGGTTACGGCAAAAACTGGATGCACTTCGTGTACAAAATGGACAATCTCTTTCTCAGGGTTTCGGACGAAAACTCATCTGTTACAAAGGGATTTCATTTTTTTGAACTTATTTGAACTCCTGACTTTTTGTGTGTTCAAAATGAACCATTCAAAGCCACATCATCAATTTTCAACCCTTTCTGACTTCATCTGGTATTTTTCATGCATTTACTAATTTTTTTAAGCTAAATGACCCTGAAATTGAAAAGCACTACAAATGAACTTTGAAAAGGTTGAAAGTTGGCATGGTATCATCATTTCACCCACATAGCATGTCATAAAAAGTTGAGAGGGTTACGGCAATAACTGGATGCACTTCGTGTACAAAACGGACAATTCATTTCTTCACATGTAACTGCAGTGATATTCTAGATCAAAGGCATCATCATACTAGTTGTGGAGAGAAAGTCTTCACTTTTTCTTCGCTTGTGTCCTTTGCTTATTGCGCCGTAACCATGGATAATCTTCATCGTTTAACAGGGTGCTTGGGTCAGCCTTGACTTTGAAGGGAGGAATTTCATGAAACTTTTCATAATCTTCAGACATGTCTGTCTTGCCCTCCAATCCCACGATGTCTCTTTTTCCTAAAAAAACTATGTGGCGCTTTGGCTCATCGTATGATGTATTCGCTTCCTTATCTTTTCTTTTTCTCGGTTTGGTAGACATGTCCTTCACATAGAAAACCTGCGCCACATCATTGGCTAGGACGAATGGTTTGTCTGTGTACCCAAGATTGTTCAGATCCACTGTTGTCATTCCGTACTGCGGGTCTTCCTGTACCCCGCCTCCTAACAGATTGACCCATTTGCACTGAAACAAAGGGACCTTCAATTCATGTCCATAGTCAAGTTCCCATATGTCCACTATGTAACCATAATATGTGTCCTTTCCCCTCTTGGTTGCTGCATCAAAGCGGACACCGCTGTTTTGGTTGGTGCTCTTTTGATCTTGGGCGATCGTGTAAAATGTATTCCCATTTATCTCGTACCCTTTGTAAGTCAATACAGTCGAAGATGGTCCCCTGGCCAACGAATACAGCTCATCAGAAACAGTGTTGTCACCCATGAGACGTGTTTGCAACCAACTGCCGAAAGTCCTAATGTGTTCACATGTAATCCAGTCGTCACACTGCTCCGGGTGTTTGGAGCGCAGAATATTCTTGTGTTCATCGACATACGGGGTCACCAAGGTAGAATTCTGTAGAACTGTGTAGTGTGCTTGAGACCAAGAATGCCCGTCCCTACATATTATTGAGTCCGCTCCTGGCGTGCCTTTTCCAGTCAGTCTCCCCTCATACCGCGATTGAGGGAGACCAATCTTCTTAAGGTCAGGAATGAAGTCAACACAAAACCCAATGACATCCTCTGTTTGATGGCCCATGGAGATGCTTGCTTCTGGCCTAGCGCGGTTACGAACATATTTCTTTAAGACTCCCATGAACCTCTCAAAGGGGAACATATTGTGTAGAAATACAGGGCCCAGAACGACAATATCGTGGACTAGATGAACTAGGACGTGCGTCATGATATTGAAGAAGGACGGTGGGAACACCAGCTCAAAACTAACAAGACATAGCACCAAATCACTCCTTAACCTTGGCAGGATTTCTGGATCGATCACCTTCTGAGAGATTGCATTGAGGAATGCACATAGCTTCACAATGGCTAATCGAACGTTTTCCGGTAGAAGCCCCCTCAATGCAACCGGAAGCAGTTGCGTCATAATCACGTGGCAGTCATGAGACTTTAGGTTCTGGAATTTTTTCTCTGCCATATTTATTATTCCCTTTATATTCGACGAGAAGCCAGACGGGACCTTCATACTGAGCAGGCAATCAAAGAAGATTTCCTTCTCTTCTTTGGTAAGAGCGTAGCTGGCAGGACCTTCGTACTGCTTTGGATGCATGCCGTCTTTTTCATGCACACGTTGTTGTTCCTCCCGTGCCTCCGGTGTATCTTTTGTCTTCCCATACACTCCCAAGAAGCCTAGCAGGTTCACGCAAAGATTCTTCGTCACGTGCATCACGTCGATTGCAGAGCGGACCTCTAGGTCTTTCCAATAGGGTAGGTCCCAAAATATAGATTTCTTCTTCCACATGGGTGCGCGTCCCGCATCGTCAGTCGGAACAGATAGTCCGCCAGGACCCTTTCCAAAGATTACTTGTAAATCATTGACCATATCAAGTATGTGATCACCAGTACGGAGGGCGGGCTTCTTCCGGTGATCTGCCTCACCTTTGAAATGCTTTCCTTTCTTTCGACATTGATGGATGGTCGGAAGAAATCGACGATGCCCCAGGTACACATTCTTCCTGCATTTGTCCAAATATATATTGTCGGTGTCATCTAAACAGTGTGTGCATGCGTGGTATCCCTTGTTTGTCTGTCCTGAAAGGTTACTGAGAGCAGGCCAATCGTTGATGGTTACAAACAACAACACATGTAGGTCAAATTCCTCCTGTTTGTGCTCATCCCACACACGTACACCTTCTCCATTCCACAGCTGTAAAAGTTCTTCAACTAATGGCCTTAGGTACACATCAATGTCGTTGCCGAGTTGCTTAGGGCCTTGGATGAGCACTGGCATCATAATGAACTTCCGCTTCATGCCCAACCAAGGAGGAAGGTTATAGATACATAGAGTCACGGGCCAGGTGCTATGATTGCTGCTCTGCTGCCCAAAAGGATTAATGCCATCTGCACTTAAACCAAACCATACGTTCCTTGCGTCACCTGCAAAGTCCCCCCACCTTCTCTCGATCTTTCTCCATAGCGACCCATCAGCGGGTGCTCTCAACTTCCCGTCTTTCTTACGGTCTTCTTTGTGCCATCGCATCAACTTGGCATGCTCTTTGTTTCTGAACAGACGTTTCAGCCATGGTATTATAGGAGCATACCACATCACCTTGGCAGGAACCCTCTTCCTGGGGCGCTCGCCCTCAACATCACCAGGGTCATCTCGTCTGATCTTATACCGCAATGCACCGCATACCGGGCATGCGTTCAAATCCTCGCACTCACCGCGGTAGAGAATGCAGTCATTAGGGCATGCATGTATCTTTTGCACCTCCAATCCTAGAGGGCATAGAACCTTCTTTGCTTCGTACGTACTGCCGGGCAATTCGTTATCCTTTGGAAGCTTCTTCTTCATTATTTTCAGTAGCGAACTAAATCCCTTGTCAGATACACCATTGTCTGCCTTCCATTGCAGCAATTCCAGTGTGGTACCGAGCTTTGTGTTGTCATCTTCGCAATTTTGGTACAACCCTTTTTGTGATCCTCTAACATGTGATCGAACTTCAACTTCTCCCTTTCACTTTCGCATTCTCTCTGTGCATCAACAATGACCCGGCGAAGATCATCATCGGGCACATCGTCTGGTTCCTCTTGATCTTCAGCTTCCCCCATTGCAGCATCACCGTATTCAGGGGGCGGGTAGTTGTCATCATCCTCTTCTTCTTCGTTGTCTTCCATCATAACCCCTCTTTCTCCGTGCTTGGTCCAAACATTATAGTGTGGCATAAAACCCTTCTCAAGCAGGTGGAAGTGAAGGGTTTTAGAGTTGGAGAAAGCCTTCGTATTCTCACAGACAGTAAATGGACAATGCATAAAACCATTCTGCTTGTTTGCCTCAGCCGCTTCGAGAAAATTATGCAGGCCCTTAATATACTCGGAGGTGCGTCGGTCACCGTACATCCATTGCCGGTTCATCTGCGTGCGTTATATAGTTCTCATTATTGAACAACATATAACTCTCTAGAGCATCTAATTAAAACATACAAGTAAGAACTTTTTTCTTTTAGAAAGAAGATAAGAAGAAGAGGCTAACCACGGTGGTGTCGGCGCCGAGATGGGCGCGGGCGATCGACGGCGGTGAGGACGGGGACGGGATAGGGTGGACCGCCAAACCTAGACAAATCTTGAGGAAAATGGAGCTTGGACAAGGAGCTTCGAGAGGAGAAAGCTTAAGTGTGGCTCGGGCATTTCATCGAACACCTCATGTGCATAGGAGGTGAGCTAAAAGCTCTCCCACGGCCGGGCAAAAAAACAGAGCAGTGCACTGCTCTGCTCGCGGGCAGGGGCTATATATAGGCCAACCATTGGTCCCGGTTTGTGGCTGGAACCGGGACTAAAGGACCCCATTTGGTCCCGGTTCCAGCCACAAACCGGGACCAATGGTTGTGGGCCAGGAGCGAGGCGCATTGGTCCCGGTTCGTGTCTGGAACCGGGACCAAAGGGGTCAGACGAACCGGGACCAATGGCCCACGAGGCCCGGCCGGCGCCCTGGCCTCACGAACCGGGACCGATGGCCCCATGGGTCCCGGTTCGTGAGTGAAGTGGGACTAATGGGCTTTTCAGGGGTGGACCGAAGCCCTGTTTTGTACTAGTGATAGGCACAACTATAATAAGAATATATTTATTAGCCATTGTGCTTGGAATAAATACATCATGGTTACAAAGATGGGGCAGGGGAAAAATACTAACTAAGACAGCACGGACTTGGAGAGGCTCCAATCCACAGGGATCTGACTAGGTTACTCTTCTAGCCCGTGAACGCTCCGACTTCTTGCTGGGGAAGATGGATCCTTAGGTGAACCTGGCCACGTTAAAGGCCGTTGAGTACTTTTGAATTTACTCACAAGAAAACCAAAAAAACATATACACCAAGCATAGTAATCCATGGCATTCAAGCATGCATTAATTATTAGAGCAATATTATCTATCATGCTATGGCAGGATTATTCAGCAATATTAATCATCAAGTCATAACAGGATTACCTAGCATGGTAACTACCAAAGTAGATGCAGAAAGGTAAAACATAACGGTACAGGTATCTTATTAAGTTTTCTCTCATGATCCCTCCGGACCATATCCAAGTTCTGATAAACCTTACCTTTCTCTGGTTCATCCTTAGCAATACATTATATGGTTTATTCCTCCAGACTCGACACAGACCAAATAGTGTGACCTAATACGAACTGTGCCCATGACCGAGGACGCGGCTATTCGAATAGATTTACACTCTGCAGAGGTAGCGCACTTTACCCACACCATGAAGCTCCTGGCCTCGTACTTTAGTACATGTTCCCATTCGGGTGGACCGGTGCTACTCCAAAAAAAACTTGTCTACCGCATGACACTAATACCGTATCACCGACATCCTTTCAGGCACGTCCTGGGTGGCCCCTTGCGTCGCTTTTCGACATGCGCCACCTCGTGGCTAAAAACTGTCCCCGTCGGGACCCTTGGATCCATATAACTCGGGCGCACAAGGTTATCGCCGTCTACCGGGCCAGGGTAGCACGCATGCATAACCTTCCCACTTTGGTGATACCGATAAGAGTGCATACGGTAGCCCAAGTCAGGGCCTTCCCATAAAGGCAAATGTGGCTGCACTGATGAGTTCGGTTCAATGGCACTATGACTCGATCCAGCCGACGGAGGAGGTTGTCATTATTAAGTTACATTCTTGATCATTGCAATAACAGAAATAATGCGTAATAAAAACATAACAACCTATCTCCATATTGTCATATACGAGTCATTAGTGCGGTAACGATAAACATTAACAAGTAATGTAAACAACAAATATAAACCATCAGGAGTTTAACTATTTCTAGCACGAACATATTCATTAAGTTAAACATACAAGAATAACATAGAAGCAATGCTTTAGGGCATATATTAGATGGTCGGCTTGCCTGGGGGTCGAAGAGTTCATCGGAAGGGAATGCGGTAGCCTTGCAGGAAGATTCGTCGGAAAAGGTTCCCTCCGAAAAAGCTAAATAGAGGGCAGGGGCAAAATGGTCATTTTCAGAATGTGTCAACATTATGAAAATGATACCATTGGAACGGGCTCGACGAACAGAAAACGTGGGCTTTGGAATCACCTGAATTGGATTCACGGTTGCGAAGTTATTGCATTTCTTCTGCCAGGGACCCTTCTGTAAATTAAATATTTACCTACGGGTTCTCACAGAAATTCTGCGAATAAAAGAGAAAGGCCACTGTGCAGTTGGGCCGGCTCGCGCTGAATCTCACCGGTGCTGGGCCGATAGCGCTTTTTGAAGAAATGCACTTACACGTAGGGAAGACGTAATCCAGGGATTACGCTTCCCCTTAAACTGACGCGTGGGTCCGGGTCAACTTCTCCTCTAGCTGACATGTGGGACCGCGGTCCCACCTGTAGGTCCATCTTCTTCCTTCTTCAGTCGCCCGCGGGACAGGGGAGGTGCTCGCGCGCCGGCGCTCGCCCTGGCGACTCGGGCCACCCCCGGCAGAGCTCCAACCACCGGAGCAGCGATGGCTTCGGTTCCCGTGGCGGAGGCCGTCGGCCAAAGATGAACTCAAACACACGGTCGCCCCGGGGAAGAACTGAAGAGATGGAGCGCTCCGTGGTGCTTGGGTGACCGCGCCGGAGTGGTCCGGGTGGAGAGAGGGAGGCGGTAGGGCTTGAATTTAGGAGGAGGACAGTGGCGGCCATGGCGCAATTGGGGCTCGGGCACTTGCTCCTTCAGGCTTGGATGGGGCTGAGAGGTTGCTAGGAGGAAGGGGAGGAGGTGTGGGTGCTCGTGGGGCTCCGGGAGAGCTATTTATAGGCCGACGATGGAGGTGGAAAAGCACGGCCGCCGTGGCGTCCTCATTGGCGCACTGGAGCTAGGAGGCCAGCTGCTTCGTCCGCGAGCGTTGCCAACCTGACGCGGGGGACAGCTCAATGCGGTGCAACCGCGTGGGAGGATGGGGCCAAGGAGGAAGACGACGGCGGCAAGTCACGGGCGTACAGGGCCGCGGCGGAGCTCGTCGTGGCGCGGTGGGGAAGAGAACGGAGGGGGAGAGGGGTCCAGAGGGGGTACGTGGGTGGTGGCGACGTAGTCGGCACACGGGGACACGCCGGGGCTGCCTGAGCTGTCCTGCCCGATGCGGTGGGCGCGCAGAGCGCTGTTCCTGCATGCAGTTCACGTGGTCACCACGCGTTCTGCGTGCTCTGGCCCACGTCTACCTGTCACACCTTGTCCAACAGGTCCTTCACTGCTCAAATGGTCAAGAAATGTTACTGGAGAGACTGGGAGAGATCTTGATTGATCAAAATGATCCAGAACATCTTCTGAATAAAATCTTGGAGACCTTGCTGAGGTGAAATGATTTGGTAAATGGAGCTGAGATGTTGTCATATTGAAATGTGGTAGGAAGATGTAGATGCTGGCAAAATTTGAAGCCATTGGGACCCTGTTTGCATATACTTCCTTTATAATGCCAAATTTGGTCCAGAAACTAGACTTTGAAGCTGTGCTCAAATGGCTTGATGGAATGAGCAGAATTTTTGTGTAGAGGGGTTATTTGGAAGTATGGAGGCATTGGTAAACTTTCATACGATTTGGATGCTCCTACATGGTACTTCCTTCATAATGCTTCTCTCTGGACAGAAATCAGATTGAATTATTGGGAGAAATGGGCTTGACAAAATGATGTGAATTTTGTCATGCTCACATGATATAGGGAGAGTGAGGTCCTGGATTAATTTCAAGAATTATGAAGGAATTTAAAATATAGTTGCTTCACAATCTCAAAATGGATCCAGGAATAAGAATTGGATGATGTGCTCAATATTTGAACTGTGGAACTTGGGTTCTTGATGGAAATATTGAAGGTTTGGATAGGAGGATCTCCACAAATTATTTGGGATTTTTCCTGGCTACCAAAATGGTAGTTCCTTTGGAAATGACCCAAAATACAATATTGGCTTTAATAAGGAAAATGCAATTTCCCTTATTTATTTTTAGCCAATATTTTTTTGAGAGCTCAATATGGGAACAAAGATCATCTCCACAAGTTTTCATGAACTTCAGAGATTGATAGATATTTTTCTAGATTTAATTCCTTTAACTGGCAGAAAAAAGGAATTAATTTTAAATGAAAAATATTGCAAATGACTTGGCAATATTTTTGCATATCCAGGGTTGATAGTATAGGAGAGTCTCTGGAAAAAGTTTGGGAGGCAACAGATCAACGAAAATTGGGATTCCTTTGTAACTGCAGGAATTAGGGTTTCCTTTCCGGTAATTCTAAAAGTAGGGTTTTGACGGCAAAACCCTGAGAATATCTTTGGTGGCAAGGTTGGATTGGGGAGAATCTCTGGTTAGATAGGAAAGGCAAGGCTATATGACGATATTCATATACCCAAGATCTAAGGAAAATCCAATAACACCGAAAGAAAAAGACGAGAGTCCAATCTGGCGAAGGAAAAATCGAGGAGCGAAAACCGGGGTGTTACAAAATCCCAATGAGATCCAGGCGCTGGCAAAGCTCAAACCTCCAGATAAGCTCAAAGACATCCAATGACTGGCCGGATGTGTCACCTCCCTTAGCCAGTTTATTTCCCGGCTTGGTAAGAAGGCACTCCCCCTTATACCAGCTCTTGAATAAAATGGGTGACTTCGAGTGGACTCCTGAGGCGAGCACTGCGTTAGAAGGAATCAAGGCACTCCTGGCGACCAATCCGATCCACGCCGCACCACACCCCAGCGAGCCGATGTTGCTATACTTCTTGTCCACCAACCAGGTGGTCAGCGTTGTGCTGGTTGTCGAAAGGGAAGAGGAAGGTCACACATACAAGGTGCAAAGGCTGCTGTACTACGTTTCCGGGGTGCTTACCCCATGTGAAATGAGGTACCCGCACTACCAGAAGATTGCCAATGCAGTCTTCATGGCTTCTCTGAAACTCCGGCATTACTTCTATGAGTGCCCCGTTACTGTGGCTTCCCAAGTCCCCTTGGGAGACATCATCAACAACTGGGATGCCACAGGTCGGATCGTGAAGTGGACCATTGAGCTCTTACCTTTCGAGATCCAATATCAGCCACGTGGGGCTGTCAAGTCCCAGGTGTTGGCTGATTTTTTCGTCGAGTGGACGGAGGCCGAGCTCCCTAAAGAGCACACTGCTTACACAAATTGGGTCATGTATTTTGACAGATCCAAGATGCTGGCCGGCCTGGGGACTGGAGTCGTCCTCATCTCCCCAACCGGCGACGTGATGAAATACAAGATGTAGGTTATGTACACGGACTCCAACAATGCTGTAGAATACGAGGCACTGCTGCATGGTCTTCGGATGGCCGTTTCAATGGGGATCCAACGTCTGGAGGTCTGAGGTGATTCCAACCTCGCCATCTCACAGATCAATGGTGATTTCGATGCCAAGGACCTGAAGATGATGCCATAACGGAACGCCGTCATGCCATTATCAACTCGGTTTGACGGCTTGGAGTTTCACCACGTCCAGCGCGAAAGCAATCAGGCGGCCGATACACTGGCTAGAATGGGTGCACGGTGCGAGCCTGTGCTCAAAAACACATTCCTCGAGTGCCTATGCAAGCCTTTCCTCAAGCTACAGATCAGTCAGGAACCAGCCGCTGAGACCGGGGGCTCTGACCCCGATCACGTGGTGCCCATGGACATAGAGCCAGACAATGGCGTGATCGGGGGCTCGGAATTGGAGGTTACCTTCTCGGTCCATGAGATCATGGCGGTTATCCCGGCGCGGACCGAGCCCATCCACGCCTACCTACAGCGCAAGGAATTGCCCGAGGACCAGATGGAGGCACGGTGGATCATACGCCGCATGGCCGCTTATGCCGAGCACGAAGGAGTGTTGTACAAGCATAACGTTACTAGAGTCTTCCAGCGCTGTATTTCTCCCGAGGAGGGTCAGCAACTCTTGCATGAGATTCACTCTGGCACTTGCGGGCACCACGCGGCTCCTTGGACCCTGGTGAGCAAGGCCTATTGTGCGGGCTTCTATTGGCCCACGGCAAGGGCAGATGGAGTTGATTTAGTCAACAAGTGTGTGGGATGCCAGCTATTCACTAAAGCCAGCCACATACCGGTCACGACTCTAAAAATGATCCCAATAACCTGTCCATTCGCAGTCTGGGGGCTGGACATGGTTGGACCACTCCGTAAAGGCTCGTCTGGTAATAAATATCTGCTTGTTATGGTCGACAAGTTCACCAAGTGGATCGAGGCAAAACCGGTTCCCACTCCAGCTACCGAGTCGGTTATAAAATTCATGTCTGGTGTGATTCACCATTATGGCATGCCCCATAGTATCATAATGGATAACGGGTCAAATTTTACATCAGACGCGGTCCAGGACTATTGCATAGAGGGCAACATCAAACTGGAGTACGCCTCTGTGTATCATCCGCAGACCAACGGGCAGGTTGAACGGGCCAACGGACTAGTCCTTGGCGGGATCAAGTCGAGGTTGGTCAGATCTCTAGAGAAGGCTGCCAAGAAATGGGTCAAGGAGGTCGACTCCGTCCTATGGACCTTACACACCATGCCTAATAGTTCTACAGGTTACTGGAGTCTTCCAGGGCTGTATTTCTCCCGAGGAGGGTCAGCACTCTTGCATGAGATTCACTCCGGCACTTGCGGGCACCACGCGCCTCCTCGGACCCTGGTGAGCAAGGCCTATCGTGTGGGCTTCTATTGGCCCACGGCAAGGGCAGATGGAGTTGATTTAGTCAACAAGTGTGTGGGATGCCAGCTATTCGCTAAAGCCAGCCACTTACCGGTCACGACTCTAAAAACGATCCCAATAACCTATACATTTGTGGTCTGGGGGCTGGACATGGTTGGATCACTCCGTAAAGGCTCGTCTGGTAATAAATACCTGCTCGTTATGGTTGACAAGTTCACCAAGTGGATCGAGGCGAAACCAGTTCCCACTCGAGCTGCCGAGTCGGTTATAAAATTCATGTCCGATCTGATTCACCATTACGGCATGCCCCATAGTATCATAATGGATAACAGGTCAAATTTTACATCGGACGCGGTCCAGCACTATTGCATAGAGCGTAACATCAAACTGGACTACACCTCCGTGTATCACCCGCAGATCAACGGGCAGGTCGAACGGGCCAACGGACTGGTCCACGGTGGGATTAAGCCGAGGTTGGTCAGATCTCTGGAGAAGGCTGCCAAGAAATGGGTCGAGGAGGTCGACTCCATCCTATGGACCTTACACACCATGCCTAATAGTTCTACAGGTTACACGCCATTTTTTATTGTGTACGGCATAGAAGCCGTCCTCCCCAGCAACATCGCGCACGACGCTCCTCGGGTACATCAATACAGAGGAGCAGAGGCAGAGCTGGAGCGCTAGGATGACTTGGACGCGCTCGACGAAGAACATGATGTGGTGGGGTCAAGGTTGGCCATCTACCAGCAGCCGCTATCAAGCTCGCGAAGTACGAGGCCAGAGATTCAACATCGGTTCCAAGACAAAAAGGGCAAGGACAACTTGTCCCCGGCCTGGGACGGGCCATTCATCATTGACAGAGTTCTCGCTGGAGGAGTATATCGGAGCTGAGAAGCGAAGACCAGATGCCTTAAGCCCAATCCGTGGAACACCACTCTGCTACACTATTTTTACATTTAGCTCTGTTTATCTTTTATCTTAGTTTAAATTATTGTTTAGCTCGATCCCGGACATTATCGTTTGAATTAAATAAAGTTTGTTACCCCTAATTCGGGGTCTCTTATATTCGCTTTTGTGCCTGTATTTAATTTGTTAATTTTGCTCAATAATTTACCCAATTCCAGTTTCATGCCAGGTAGTTTGATGTTGTTCCCCCAGGCCAGACTTGGGGGCTATTAAAGCCTTTACTTTAACCTGTGCCGCTAGCCGGCCTATGTGTTTTCTTCCTTAGTTATCTTACTGCCTTTTCCTTTGTTATGGTCTTTGGCTAATAGCCAGGTTGCCTGGCTTCTCTGTTTTGCCCCTTAGTTTCTGCTAGTTCGGCTAAGTTGGACTTTGAAGCACTCCTTGTTTGCCTTATGGCCGAGGAGGTCGAAGCCGAAAGCTTGCTAGCACAAGTGTTCGAGACTGGATGCAGGCAATGTTAAAGCACGATGGAAGCACAATTTTTTGAATACCAAATTAGTTTTTGGCACCCAAAAAATGATGCAGTAGTTAAAGGGCTTAATGTTTTTACAGTGCTTCCTCAGCATTCTGAGGTCAGACCAGTACTAATGACTACTCTATTATTTCTTTCAGGAGGCAGTCCTGCTCGGTGAGCTGAGCGCACTCCATCACAACGTTGAATTAGTTATCCGGCATCACTTCATTGCCGTCTCTGCCCATGCATGGGGCCGGCCTCTATGATAGGCCTGATGTTGAGCATGGAAAAATGGGCTTGAGGCATGATCCAGGGCTGGCGTGCCCCTTCTCGGGTAGCGGATGCCTTCCAAGCGCAGATCTGGAGTGGTGCTTCCCCAAGATGGAGGGCGAGGTCGAAGAGGTTGCTTGGGGTAGCCTCCTCGGGCCAGAGTGTCTGGAAGGTCCCCTCCATGGCGGTCCTGGCATGCGCGTACAACTCCCCGAGCTGCTTAAGCTTATCGCCGAGAAGCGGTTGGCGGGGTGAGTCCTGGAACTGGAGCCGGAAAGCCCGATCCTGCCAGTGCTCGGGATCATGACTACTAGTATAAAAGTCAATAGCGCGTGTGACACTCTGGGGCAGATCGGCGAAGCTCGCTGAAGAACACCAAGCTTGTGTCAGCTCGGTATAACCGTGACATCCGAAAATACACTGCAAAAGATATGGATTACTAGACATAATCTCTGCCGCCTGCTTCACCTCCTCCTCAGCGCTGGCCCAGCCTAACTTGGCCTCATTCAGATCATGGGTCTGCTTTCACAGGTCCTCGGCTAAGGTGTCACGCTCGGCCTTCACTTGGCCGTACTGCTTGACGTGCTTGTTGACGTCTTGTTGGAGGAGGATGGAGGCCTCTCGGGCGGCCTTGCTAGCCTCCTGCTCCTCTCAAAGCAGTGTGGCGGTCTTCTCGGCGTCTCTCAGGCAGGCCGAGATTCTTCACGAGCAGACTACGCCTGCTGCTGAGCCGTCCGGAGTTGGGTCGCCAACTCAGCAACACGCCGCTCAACCACTGCACAAAAGATAGCAAGATATGCTAAGCCATAAGAAACCCAGTAAAGGGTCTACGCAGAAGGGTAAAATAGTCGAGGTGTCATACCTATGGCGGTGCCAACGTTCTGCTCAAGGCTTTGAACCTTGAGCTCAGACTGGGTGATACGTCTCCAACGTATCTATAATTTATGAAGTATTCATGCCATGTTTATAACAATTCTATATGGTTTTGGTGTGATTTGATTAGAACTAACCCGGACTGACGTTGTTTTCAGCAGAATTGCCATGGTGTTGTTTTTTGTGCAGAAATAAAAGTTCTTGGAATTGGATGAAACTTTTTGGGGATTTTTTTTGGAGAAAATAAGAAATACTGGAACCAAGACCCACTGGAGGGGTGCCACCCAGTGCCCACGAGGCACCAGGGCGCGCCACCCCCCCCCCCCCAGGCGCGCCCTGGTACCTCGTGGGGCCCATGTGGCTCCGTTTGACGTGATTCCAACGCTGAAAAATCCTATATATTCATAAACCCCCGAAAGTTAACCTAGATGAGTTTTTACGCCGCTGCAAGCCTCTGTACCAGAAATATCCCATCTACAGCCCTTTTCCGGCACCCTGCCGGAGGGGGGAAATCATCACCGGAGGCCATCTTCATCATCCCGGCGGTCTCCATGACGAGGAGGGAGTAGTTCACCCTCGGGGCTGAGGGTTTGTACCAGTAGCTATGTGTTTGATCTCTCTCTCTCTCTCGTGTTCTTGAGATGGCACGATCTTGATGTATCGCGAGCTTTGTTGATATAGATGAATCATATGGAGTTTTTCCCTCTCTATCTTCTTGTGATGAATTGAGTTTTCCCTTTGAAGTTTTCTTATCGGATTAAGTCTTTAAGGATTTGAGAACACTTGATGTATGTCTTGCATATGGATATCTGTGATGACAATGGGATATTCACTTGAGTCACTTCATGTATGTTTTGGTGATCAACTTGTGGGTTCCGTGACCTTGGGGATTTATGCATAAGGGTTGGCACATGTTTTCGTCTGGACTTTCCGGTAGAAACTTTGGGGCACTCTTTGAAGTTCTTTGTGTTGGTTTGAATAGATGAATCTGAGATTGTGTGATGCACATCGTATAATCAAACCCGTGGGTACTCGTGGTGACATTGGAGTGCCTAGGTGACATTAGGGTTTTGGTTGATGTGTATCTTAAGGTGTTATTCTAGTACGAACTCTAGGGCTGTTCGTGACAATTAATGGGGATGGCTCATAAGATTGATCGGGAAGGATAACTTTGAGGTGGGTTCGTACCCTACAACAATTTCTTCGTTTGTTCTCCGCTATTTGTGACTTTGGAGTGAACTCTTTGTCGCACGTGAGGGATTTACATATGATTCAACTATGTCAACAATGTTGGGAGATCGCACTAGTGAAAGTATGAACCCTAGGCCTTGTTTCTAAGCATTGCAATACCGTTTTTATGCCCGTTTATTTTCTGCTACCTTGCTGTTTTTATATTTTCAGATTACAAAAACCTATATCTACTATCCGTACTACACTTTTATCACCATCTCTTCGCCGAACTAGTGCACCTATACAATTTACCATTGTATTGGGTGTGTTGGGGACACAAGAGATTTCTTGTATTTGGTTGCAGGGTTGTTTGAGAGATATCATCTTCAACCTACGCCTCCCACGGATTAATAAACCTTAGGTCATCCACTTGAGGGAAAATTGCTACTGTCCTACAAAACTCTGCGCTTGGAGGCCCAACACGAGTCTACAAGAATAAGTTGTGTAGTAGACATCACTGGGCGAGCTGCCCCTTCACCGTCACCAAGTCCTTGGTGAGATGTTGGATTTCTAGCATAGCCTTCTGCATAAGTCAAAAATAGGCATGCAGTGTTAAGTGACCTGATATGATTCGATCTTGAGGTCACCTCTTCGAACCGACCTCAGTCTCGGGGGCTACTGCACCCGTGTTTCAAACAAATTATACTAAATGCAAGGGTTTCTAAGGAGGATTCGATACTCAGGCCGGTTTTTGCAAACCGACCTGAGTCTCGGGGGCTACTGCATATCCGTTTTTGCTCTGAGTATGTACCCGAGGTCGAATTCGATCCTCGGGCCGGTTTTTGCAAACTGACCCGAGTCAGTGGTTTTTTTATTTTTTAAAATTGTAAAAGTGCTACCGAGAAGGAGTTCGATCCTCAGGTCGGCCGCTTGCGCCTGACCTGTGTCTCAAGGGCTACTGCACACAGTGGTTTTTATAAGAGAGGTGGTATTTTTCCGACCTGCAGCCTGGCATCTTCCCTGCCGAGCTGCTCCTCGGTTTTGCGCAGCATACAAAATTTTAAGCATGTCTTCTAACATCTCTAGGTGCATATCGGGTTTTGGACCGAGACACACCTTGAGGGCTACTAGCTATACTATCATGCATAAATTAAAGTGCACGATAAACTCTTGCCTCCATGTCGGCCGCGAAGACATCGAGCATGTCCTTCACGCCCACATTCATTTTGTTGGCTCACTCCCGTATGACATGAAGGGAGCCTCATGCTTACTTCCTTTGGTGATCCAGAAATGGAGCAGAAAGGATTCTCGCCATTTTCCCCAGAGGTGACCCTGAGTTATCGAACCCACGGGAGGACGGTGCCCTTTAAGCTAGGGTCTCAAACAAGCTTCTGCTAAAGAATTAATTCCAGCTTTTGACCGGATCGTAAATCAAACTTGACACTACAAACACTTATATAAAAATTGGTACGGGTATGAGGTCTTAATGCTTACAACCATATATTTGTGATGGGGCCAAATATGATCTTAATTTGTGCGCTGGAAGTCACCCATCGAGATGTGCTTGTTACGAGTCGAAGGGGGGGATGTGTCCAAATTACATCTTGCCCGGCACGTGTCCTGCATCAAGAGTTAGTTGTCCAACCGAAGGCCCTATCCGTCGCACAGGGTTGCCTAGATAATTGAGATTGCAATAATCAGACAAAAGCGTTGGGCTTTTAATGACTACACCTCTTGAATCCCCAGGGATAGGATCTATGTTACTATACTAAACCTTTCTGTCACCGGTGTTCAGAATAACACTTCACGATCTCCCTGCCCTTAGCCTCTCCGTGGCTTGTTCTACATGATCCTGGGTACCTACAGGGATGAAGAACGCGAACGAGACAAGAGAAACTATGGAACAATTTTATTTCACACATACGAGACGTTAATTCAAAGCACTTCCATTGATCCCTCCAACAAATACATCGAGTTGCAAGGCTGTTGCCTCAACCCGTACCTTACCGGACTACTCACACATGGAGATCAGATCACACGAAGAACACATCATGAAGGTAGATTGATTGATAATATGTCTTACAATGGATGCCGTGTGTGATACACGATTACAAGTATGACTAGATGGCAGAGAACTATGGTGGTGACGAAGGTGGTGGCTATGGAGATGGGAAATGGCGGCGGCTAGGGTTAATGGAGATGGGGATGATGATGACTCTCTGTTCTGCGATCCTCTGCTGCCTCCTTCATCAATTTGGCGTTGACCCCTTTATAAAGTATGTTCAGCTAGACGAGGAGCCTCGGTTTCCATGCCATATGACCGCTCATATGAGCGGGCGCAGTCGCATGGAACACCGTCTTTTACTCTGTTTCTTCTAGTGCGCCTCCCACTTGATTTGCTCTATCTCCACTTTACTCCTTTCCATCTGCTGGCCTGATTTCATCCATAAATAGCCCATTTCCTATGGAAACAAAATAAAGATAGGATATTTGGAATCCTATGCATTCATTAGTCATTAGTGGCAATATCGGAGCGAATATCTCGGGTTTAATGAAATATATCGGTTTAAACTCAGGTTAGAGGAGTGTAAAAATAACACTCATCAACTCCCCCAAGCTTAAACTTGATCGTCCTCGAGTAACATAGAGAGAAATCCGAATCATAAGCAACTCAGTTGTTTAAACCGAAATAACGAGAAGGTTTTGGTTCACTTACGATCGGTACGCCTAGATAGCCCTCCGCTTCTTGACCTGAAAACTTAGTTTAGCTGTAGCAGTGGCATAGTTATTATACAAGTATTAGTGAAGCAAAGATAATCAACTCAAAGTTCTTGCTCAACTAGATAAAATAACTTTGCAACTCTTTATTCAATTTTATCTAGTTAACACTTACTTGCCGAGAATGCACGGAAGAGTTTTTCTTTGATTGAGCCATGAAAACATAAATTAGGGAGTGAAAGGTATGTAAAGACAAACATGATTCTAGAGTAACTCATTAACATAGCCACGAATGTCTCATCCTCAAGGCTCTCAAGCATTTTGTTTCAATCATTGTTTGCTGAAACATTGGTTGTCTAGTGACGGGATTATGCCAAATAAGTGATCATGCATATAATTCCGTAGTGGCTTAATTTTGGGTACTATGGATAATTATATTTGTCTCTTTCGAGCTCTTGTGATCAGTCCCCGGTATTAACAACATACACACACATTCAAGAGAAAGCTGAATAATATTCGACGTAGTGTTGCCACTACGTACGGTAGCAAACTCATAGCCGAAATCTGAGCCGAAACTCTAGTGGATCGTTCATTGGCCAGCGGAGTTCTCAGCATAACATCAAGAAAGGTGACGAAGCCACATTTACACACGTACACGAGCATATAGTAGCAAAGGCCATAGCACCAGCGAGAAGCTGAAGCACCATGTAAGAAATACAACACAGATTTTTGTTTTCATCGCCTCCCGGCAGCCACTAGCCACCGACGACCAGCGTTTGGCGGCGGAGGACTAGCTTGATAGATAGTTTCGTATTTGTATGCACTAGTAGAATTTTAGCTTGATACATAGTTTCGTATTGTAGATGAGTTTGTGTGACTCCAACTATTGCGATGATTCCTCGTCGGATGAAGAATTTGACTTGACCGAGGAGGAAGATATTGCTATGATCGTGATGATGCACAAGAACAAGAGGCCGCTATTGTGTGAGGACCAGCTAGGTTTTGGGATCAAGATATCCTTTGGTACATCATGACAGCCTGCGTGATCTTGCACAATACGATCATTGAGAATGAGCGTGGACAAGATTTGTGTAGGAAATATGTCCTAGAGGCAATAATAAATGTTATTATTTATTTTCATGTTCGTAATTATGTTTATATTCCATGCTATAACTTCAATGGTCCTTGAGTCCGTATATCCATAAAGTCTCGGAGGAAAACCCATATGCACGTGTGGAATAATACACGGTAAAATGCATTCATAGTCATGCCTCTAAGACTAGCTCAAGTGTTGCATGATGATTACGTTTTCCTGATCATGGGCATGTCTATGCCGGCAACTTTGAGAACACAATATGAGAAGAACATTTGTGTTGAACCGACCCAATTGTTGTTATGCTATGAGATACATTCGTCATGAGTTAATGGTTTTTCACACAGAGAAAGTTAAAGTTTGCATAATTGCTTAGACCATGAGAGTATCGAGTTCCTTCATGCTTGCTTCATGAACTTTGGGGTTTGTTAAACGTCATCCGTAATAGGGTGGCTATTACGGCGGCTTACGGGTTCATGGAAAAGTATGACATGGGACTAGATAGCTCAAGATTGGGATTTGCTCCTCCGGTGATGGAGAGATATTCTTTGGGCCCTCTCAGTGTTACGGTATCCATTATCGTCTGCCAGACACAGTGTGATTCGATCACAGGGATGCCGGAACACGGGAATGAGAAAAGAGAACAAAATCGGTAACGAGGAAACTGACATAGTGAACAAGTTGTTGATTCATGGGGATGCCGATAAATCTCACCCCGGGTTTTTGTAACATATCGCGAAGCAATAGGAATAGCACACGGAAACTACAGGTTCACTCGAATATTCATTCGTGTGGGCATAGGGGTCAATATGGATGTCCACGGTTCCGCTATTGATCATTGATCGGAAAAAGTTCCAGTCATATCTATATTTCACCGAACCTACAGGGTCACACGCTTAAGGGTCATCTATCTGCTGAGTACTTGATTAGGAGTCTGAGAGAAAGTCACCAGAAAAGTTTCGGAGACGCTGGAAAAGTTTTGGAGAGAAAACCGAAAATAGTTTCGGAGTAAACCATCAAGCCGGAAAAGTTTTGGATTGAGTCTAGAATATTTTGGAGGGTGCCAGAAAAGTTTCGGGACCTTCCGGAGTTTTTCGGACAGCCCCGGCACAATGTTCCTGCCGGGGTGACAGCCTCCCACTTTTCGTGGGGGCTGTTTTGGGTGGCGCCCCCTTTTTGTTGGAGAGGTGTTGGGGGGGCCCCCATGGTGGGCGGCAGCCCTCACAAATGGTGGAGTGTGTTGGGAGGTGGTGGGGCCCCATTGGGGGAGCCCCCATGGCCGGCCATGGTGTGGAGGGGGGGCCCCATGGGGCAACCTCGCACCTTTGGTGGGTGCATGTTTTGAAAGGGGGGGGGGGCCTTTTTGGGCAGCCATATCAGCCCCCCTCCACCCGTTGCTCATACTATAAAAGGAGGAGGAGAGGAGCTCTCCAACTCACTCAAGTTTCTCACCACAAATGCATGCAATGATCTGTCATTCTTTCTCCCCCTCCAAGAAATAGTTTCGTACTGCCGAAAGGTTGTCTAGTCTCCGGTAGGGATTAGTTCTGGGCGGCGAAGCCCTGCTGGATTGGTGACACCGTATGTGTGCAACCCGGTAGAGAGGTCGTACGTTCGATCTTCTGTTCGAGGGAGAAAATCATCGCGGTTGGGAGGTTGTAAATTCCTAGCTGCGGGGATCTGCACCAACGATCTTCACCAACTCTACTTCCGCCGCGCTACGAGTTGGTAACAATCAGATCAAACCTTGTATGCATCTTCATAGTGGTCCTGGGCTGGTGCGTAGGATGGATTTTTTTTTCTACTGCGTTACCCTACAGTTTGGACTATAGTGTGTATGACCTCATGGGGATCCCAGTTCGGCCGAGTCGGAGGCAAGACCGACTCCGTCGCTTTCTTGACGTCTACGATAACATTCGAGATGCCGATACACATGAAGATCTTTAAAAAGATGTGATGGTGGACGATAACGGGCCTAGTTTTATCTCTATGTTTGTTGCATTTGTCTGATGAACTTTGTTGTATCCTGTGCTGAACTTTGTTGTTGAGCTTGATGAACAATTTATGTTGTGGATTCGATGAACTATGTAATAATTTGATGAACTATGCACTAATTTCTAATTTGTTTTGGATTCATTTGAGATGTGTTTAGTATTTTGTATGTGTGCAATATGTATGAATAGAGATGAAAAATATACATGCGGCTGCTCTATTATAAGGCAGCTGTTCGATACGGCGCTTGCTCGCGCAGAAAAAAGCTGTTTTCGTGCCCAATTTTTTTTACAACACCCTGTTTTCGTGCAAAAAATATAAAGCAGTTATTGGAGATGCTCTAGACGGAACGGCCCGTAGCAGCCGTGAAACATTTGCCGAGCACTCTAACGCGGAAACTCGGCAAAGATTATTAGCATAACTAGCAAAAGGGCCCGTGCGTTGCAATGGGTCATTGATATTTTAGTACTTCGACGCTGATTGTGCACACCAAACTGAAATATCTCCTTCTTCTATTGTTAATTGCTAGTGAAATAATTGAGAGGAGATAATATACCTGAATAGTGAAGTTGTGAGCATAGCTTATTTCTCCTTCTCCTTGATTCATATGCATCATTTGTTGGCAAGCTTGTAGCAGAGTTAAACCTAGAAAAAAAATTGAATACGAATCAAGGGACATAGCAGCATTCAACAGAATTAGTAGTGGAGTAGAGAAGCCCTATAGCATATAAAGTAAATGATACCTCTGATAAAGCAGGTTTAAGAAGTGGATAGTACGTTTGAAAACATGAACTATGCACAGCAAGCCTGGTTGTTTCGTACATACAAATTCCGTTGTATTGATGATAACATAAATTCACCTATAAGAAAATAACAAATTTAGTTAGTATAGCACAAATGCCCGTGCGTTGCAACGGGAGACATAATTGATGTGTATGTAAATTTAGTTAGAATTATATGGGCAAAACATAATGACAGTTCATGTGAAATTTAATGCTCGCCAATAATTCATCATCATATTCTAAGTTAAAACAGAACTGTTTATCTTCGAACTCAGTTTGAAATATATTTCATGATGGTTGTAGAGGTGGTGTCGGCATGTGTTGGGTGGCTGGTGAGCACCAGTTGTCAGCGATCCGTGCCGTTATCACACAATATTAACAAAATAAAACATAATAAATTGGAAATCCTGGCATTTTACATGAACAATTCTAGAAAACAAAAAATAGTAGGTAGCAAGTTCTAGAGGTCCTAAAAACACGTGTTTCAATTGTGAATGATACATATGTTATCAACTTTTAAGGAGAAGACGTGCCGACTTATCTCTATAAATAAAATTAATATTAATAAAAAGCATAAATAATGAGATCGCACAATTGTTTGACATATTAAAATTATTTATGGAAGAAGATAATGGACTATCTGAACGAGCAATTGTTTTCTCAAAGATGATGCTATTGCTATATTAGCACACAGATCATGGTCGGTCAATGTATAGTCTGCATAAAATCAAATAATTTAAGAATATATATAATACGAAAGTATACATAATAAATAAAACAAATACCTTGTGGGAGATAATCATATGTCTCATCAACTTTGATCGCTTTATTTGAATCTGGTTCCTTGACATCATGTAATGTTAAAATAGGAGATAATGTCGAGCTAGATGGTGATGGAGGTGATGGCAATGGATCATGATCTATCTGATTATCTTATTCAGGAACAATCGATTCAAAACATTCAGAAACTGGAGTAGATGCTGACATAGTTGGTGACATTGGTGATGGCTCCAGAACACCTAATTCAGAAATTTTTGCTTTTTTTGAAGGTCGGTTATCCAAATCCTCTGCAATGTTCATTTCAGCAATGTCATCTGTTTTCTGCAGTTACAGCATAAATAAACTGCTTTAGAAAACCCAGTTAGGGTATATATAAAGGTAGATGCAGTTGGTGAGTGTTGAACTAAATTGACTTGCTCTATTTAACAGCAGCAAATGTTCACAGCAGCAGCATGTATAAAAATATGCAATTTGCATGGGGAAACTTACAGTGTGCACATTGCTATCATCAAGTGTTACTGGTGGCATGTCCGAGAGCCGAACCTCCTTGGCCTCCACCTGAGTTCTATCAGACGCCTTTGGCACCTGCACGTGCACACACAACAGAGACATCAAAACCAATTATCCTACAGTTGAACAACAACATTGTAGTTTGCACGGAATTCTATCCATTGATGCCAAAATTCAGTATTAGAATGACCACAACAACATGATACAAAATATATGATGCAGACAAGACGCCGCTGGAGCTGAATCTAGCAAGAGAAAATAATTCTTATGAATTAGTGAAGTAAACACATATCACTCAGCCATGCTAAACCATTAGCAGAAAACAAATTCTTAGCTAGACCTATAAACTGAAGCAGTGAGGCAATTATGACTGAACATTGAGAATAGATGAATGATTTCAGTATGCAATTGGATTTCATTAGCGAGAGCTTCAGCAGTCACAATGGACTGAAGCTCCAACGGGGCATTAGCAATCAGAAAGAGATTGAGTTCCCTCCTAGCTCTGGCCGCCAATTCGTGGACTAATGAGTTTGCTCTCCTGCTGATTCCAACGACCTGGTGGTGGTGGAAAGATGCTAGTGCAGTTTTTATATCAACAATTATTGGAAAGCAGGCCGAGCGGTTTGGAGCATCAGCCTGAAGCTCTCTGATAACCACCAAGCTGTCCATCTCGACAGTGACGAGGCCACGGTACAGATTTAACAAAGCTTTCAGACCTGTGAACGCTGCCTAGCTCTCTTCCTCCTCAACTGAACAACACTGATCCATATGTAAACCTGCAGAGAAGAAGACTCTGCCCAGGTGTATACTGCATTATTGTTACAATCACCTCGATAAGGCACTGCTCGAATGTTACCATCATGAAATCGATAGGACAACATGTAGCAGTCCTCGAAAATAGATGGCGATGTGCTCGATAAGCGACTACCAATCAGCACAAGATCTACTGTCTCTTTTTTGTAAGAATTTTGGTAATTTTACTACATAACAATTCTCCTAACAAAAAAAAAACATTACCCAAACCACTGCAGGATTTTTTTGTCTAAAACCTAGACTTGCAAGAGAAACATCCACAGTTCCACACAAACCAATGCTGATACCGTTTGCAGAATTTCCTGAGTTCGTTCTTGCTACTTTTTCAGCCAGTCATTTTGACAATTTTTTCAGTGCTCAAATATTGAAATATATGTTCTTATAGCGAGTATGTTCAGAGGACCGTAGAGAAAAACAGGTTCGTATTAATTGACTTGTTAATTGACTCTCTACAGCCCCTCACAAATTATACACAAACGCAATCGACAAAATCCGGAGCCGACCCTCAAGGAAGCTAGCTAGGTTCTGGGCTTAGTGCTGAAGTGCATAGTACTGTGCTACATCACATTACAGGGAGACGATGATACCAGCAGGAGGAAATTGAGTATCCTGAACTGTAACAGAACAGCCCCACGACCGCAAACCGTCGATACATCAAGATCTTTATTTTACCATCTCTAAATAAATCTCTGAACACACAAAAGCTTGAGGGACTGACTGAGGGCACTCAGTTAGCTACAACCAAGCTCTGTTATACTACATGAAGAAGAATAAAGCATGTGAGACTGGGTATCTCCATTGCCACTCTGCTCCACATTGGTCAGCTCAAACAGACTCCAGCCAGTACTAAATGGCAGGGACCAGCGAAGGTTTAAGCCACATCTAATCTGATCCACCCAACGATTTACTAAGTTTAATACTGGATTTACTTTTTCCAGTAAAATAGCTTCCTTGCTATGAATTATTGATCCAGTAATCATACCATAATCATCACTCATCATTATAGGTTTCACTCTTGTTTGTAAACTCTGCAGAAATATTAACCACATAAATCTTGTAAGCAATTATCTACGAAAAACTGGTTCTGCATATAAGTACACTAATTCTTGCAAAACATAAATCTGCTTGGACTGAAAATCCTGGAACAGCATAACTGTTACTTGGCCTCTAAAACTTTCACCACATAAAACAACTACTGTGAGAAGGAACACAGGCACCACAAGTTCAGCAAATTTTCCAGCCTCGACATGATCTCTATTGTATTGTCTCAGCCCATGATCTCTAGTGTATTTGCCAACATCATGTCCAGCCACAGTGCATGGAAAAAATCAAACAACACAGATAACAACCTAGTGCTCAGTTACCATCTCTAAATAAATCCCTGAACACACAAAAGCTTGAGGGACTGACTGAGGGCACTCAGTTAGCTACAACCAATCTCAAGAAGAAAGGGAAGGGGGAACAGCAGGGCTGTTTTTGAGGGTGGTCGAGGCATCACATACCTCTGGTGTAGCCACCGTTGGCGATATTGGATGGCTCGACAAACGTTCTTCTACCTCCGGCGAACTCGGTGCTTCTTCCTCCGGCGAACTCAAAGGCGACATGATGCTTCTCTGGACCAAGAATTCCTGGATTTGATAGATTTTCTGATGGAGATTCCGGCCAAGAACACTTACTTCTTATAGCAGCGAACTCCAATCCGGGTCGGGACTCAATTGATTTATCTGTTGGAGAAGGACACGGGAGCAGGATGTCCGTCAGAGATTCAAATCAAGCACGGGAGCAGGATGTCCGTCAGAGATTCAGAAGCCTACTACGGTGCAGGCCGGAGACGACTGGCAGTGGCGGACAACTCACAGTGGCGCGAGCTCGCGGCCGGCGCTGGTGCACAGCGTACTCTCCCTGCCTCCTCCGGGCATGCTCTCCCTCCACCAGCAGCGCGAGTACTGAAGCCCAAGCCACTCCGTCGTCGCCTCTGCTCCTACCTGATGCAAACACATCCGCATCCATGGTCGACTGTCTCCCGTCGTCCTCTCCTCCGGCTGCCCCTAGCATATAAAGTAAATGATACCTCTGATAAAGCAGGTTTAAAAAGTGGATAGTACGTTTGAAAACATGAACTATGCACAGCAAGCCTGGTTGTTTCGTACATACAAATTCCCTTGTATTGATGATAACATAAATTCACCTATAAAAAAATAACAAATTTAGTTAGTATATACTTGTAGTACGCAGTCGAGTTGGAATTCCATTGCACCAACAATATTTTAGTATTGTTGTCTTCTAGATTAGCTGAGCACCACCATTTGTATTTAATTAGGCAAGGCTTGGCCGCTGCTTCTTGGAGGTCTTTCATTGACAAACCTGTGGCCATGGCCGCTCTCCCTTGCACTGACATGTGCCGTCTACACGGAGATAGGGCGGGCCACTTATTGCCCTCCTCCGAATGACCAGCTACTTGTCGAGGTCGAAGGCGTGCGCAGCCGTGCACCCACGTGCCGTATCTATAATCGTGTGTGTCAATGGAGTACACAATCTCCTAAATGATCCGGTTTTACACGTACACTACATGTAATCTTTGACATGAATACTCCAAATCGATTGGACAGTTAATCAGCCGGGTCTTGCCTTTGTTTTGGTGCAATATCGTCTCTTATGGAGTCCATAAGCAATTTGCATATGTCCGTTCTCTCATCACCTAGATACGAATCATCTGGCAGCCAGCTCCAAGTACATGTAAGTTTCGCACGTACATAAACTGGTGTGGTTGAATATAAGGAGTCGAGGTGGGACTATTTCATAACTGTAGAACCCTTCCTCCAGACACAAAGCGTACTCTGGCTCAACTGGTCGCAACTTGTAACGTTGAGTGCCGGGGTTACGAGTTCGGTCCCGCTCCTTGGCATATAATTTTGGCGCCCTTTCACACATCAGGTGGGCCGGCTGAGTTGGGCCACAACGGGCCGGCTAAATTAGGCCACAATGACGACGAACAAAAATCTGGATGGCCTGTCACACGGGACAGACGAAAAATTATTATATGGTAACGACGGACGGACGAAAATCATCATAGTGATGGACGAAAATTAGGAAGAAAGAAGTAATCTGCTTTATTATTAGGTAAAAAAGATAAAGATTAAAAAAAAAAAAGCGCCGCAGCCGTCATCAGGCAGCCTCCCGCGGGCGGCCAAATCATCCGCCGCCCGAACGCCCCGCACGCGCTCTTGTAGGCGATGCCGGCTCCGTCGGGCACGGCCCGTTCAGGTCCGCCAGGCGCCGGCACTCGCCGGCGCTTGCGCGTGCTGCTACTCGGGACGAAGACGTGTGTGCGAGGTGAGCCTGGCCTCCGCGCTGGGCAGCGCACGGGGTTGGGTTGTGGGCTTGTGGCAGGCGAACAAGCCCGCGACGGCGTAGGCGAGAGCGATGGCGGGGCCAGCGTCGAAGCGCGCCTCCTGGCCGGTGTGAAGGAAGACGCTGGAGTCGAAGCCGAGGAAGGCGACGTCGACCGGCGCAGCGGCTTCTCTCTCCCCGCGAGCAGCGTCCCTGCCGCGACGGCCTCAGACGAGCAGGAGCGGGCGGCCAGGCGGGCGGCGTCAGACGGTGCCCGCGAGAGCGCAGCCATACACGCGCCAGCGGCTCCAATCGATCTCCATCGAGCCCATGGCTCCACGGCTGTGGCTGTTCTGGCCTTTGGTGTTGCTGCTCCACCACGGCTCGACCCTGTGAGGAGAGAAGAGGAAGAGAGGAAACAGCCAGCTCATCGATCCGCTCCGGACGAGGGCAGACCAATGGGCGTTAAGACCAACTCCAACGCAGAGACCTAATTCGTCCGCTTTGGTCCGTTTGGGTCGGCCATACCAAAAACCACGGCCCAACGCACGGCCGCAAACGTAAATTCTGTCTGTTCGCTGTCCGTCTCGATGCATTTCCGCCCCCAAATTTGGGCCCGATTTGCATCCACAAGAACACGAGACAGACGCGTTGCGCGTCCGCTCAGTGTCCATCTCGGGCCCGTGCGTCGGACCCCAACAACGTCCTTTTTAATGCCACGCGTGCTTTGGAGGCCGCCCAGTCCGCTTTCTCCCCCAGTCCTCTTCTTCCTCTTGCCCCCCTAGCCGCCCGACACCAACCCTAGCACCGCCCACCATGGGGTTGTGGAAGCGCGGCAAGCACGACCACGAGGCCAGCTCCTCGTCGAGGTGCCGCGCCGCCAACTTCACCGTGGCGCCGGGCAGTGCTGAGCCGCCGGCACGCCTTCGCCTCTACGTGCCGGTCCACAGATGCAAGTATTTCTGGGACCATGGCGTGCCGGTGCCGTGGCCCGATGTCAACCTGCCACATGAGTGGCATCTCAACCCCGATATGGTGCCGGTGCCGGCGGTGCCGGTTTCAGAACGCGCGCGGCTGGCGGAGATCCGCGCGCGTCGTGCTCAACTCCCGGCCAAGCTCCGCCGCGACCCAGCGTACGCGGTGGACTCGCCGAACTGGGACGCGTGGTTCGCCTCCGAGCAAGACATGCGCCGCCGATTGAGCTTCGAGGTTACGCCCCGTGCAACGCTCGTGCTCGCCGCTCCACCACCACCGCCGGTGGTGGATGAGTAGGATCGGGATGTCGAGGAGGCCTACATTGCGGACCTCGAGGAGGCCACAAGGAAGTCCTTCGAGGAGTCTGAGCACGAGGAGCTCGCCAGGTGGCCTGGACTTGTGCAGGTGCTGGCCGAATCGGCGGCCGGAGTGCCAGCCAACGCGCCCCCACCGCCACCAGCCCCGCCCGCGCCCGAGCTTGTGGAGGAGGAGGCGTGGCCGCTTCTTGGGCAGTCGTGGTCATGGACGAGCACGGTGCCGGTGTACATGTCATGCACGCCCGTGTGGCTGGGCGCGGTCGACGAGGAGGCCGAGCGGCCCGCGTTGGCGGCTCAGCAGGGGGAGCAGGAGGCGCAGGCGGCGCACCAGTATGTGGTCCAGCATGCGGCGCACCAGGAGGCGGCGCAGGCGGCGGCGCTGGCAGCCTTCCAGCAGGCGTTCCCGTGGATGGAGGCGCCGGTCTATGTCGAACTGACCAAGGAGGAGGACGACGCCGCCGCCTAGATTTCGCCGGCTGTTTTATTTTAATATTTTTAGTTTAAATTAATGTAAAACTGGCCTTCGCCGGCTGTTTATTTATTTTTAATTCGAAAGTCCGCCCCAAGTGTGAAATATGTCGGTCCACGTTGGGTGCACCTACGGGCCGGCGGACAAAACCGGACTTTGGCGTCCGCCTGGCTGAACCAAACAGACAAAAAGCGGACAAAACCCTTTCTCGGCCGGCTGTGATCCCTGGGTGCTGGTAGGCCTGCCGCGTGCGTGTGATGAAGGGATAAGGAGAGAGGAAAAGAAGGAAGGATGGATGACGTGCGGTTCGCTGGGTGTGCCTGGCTGGGAGATGGCTGAGTGTGGAGGGCGAGGATGTGCGCCACCTCATCGACCCATGAGTTCATCTCTCCACCAATGAGAATCAATCATGTCTGTTTGTGTTTTCTTGCCCTTATATTTTTTCTCTTCTAGTTTCTTTACTCTCTTATCTTAGATAAATGCTTAACATATGCAAACCAATCTGTGGTTGGATGGTTAGAGGGACTGTGGTATCCCCAGTCCACCAGGGTTCAAATCCTGGTGCTCGCATTTATTCCTGGAATTATTTCAGGATTTTCGGCGATGCGCATTCAGTGGGAGGAGACGTTCCCGTCGACGACGAGGTGCCTACGGTGACTTCGTAAATTTCAAGATGATATGCCGGCTCAGTCTCTCGGAGGTGCTCATAGGGATAGGGTGTGCGTGTGTGCATTCATAGGGGTGAGTGTATGCGCGTGTATATGAGCGCTTGCGTCTGTACTGTGTTCAAAAAAAATGCTTAACATATTTAAAAAAAACATTATAGAGAGGTTTTGATCTATTTTTTGATACACATGATTTAAAAAAAAACCTTTTGCAAAATACACTAATATTGCTAGCGGATTAAATCTGGGCTATGAATAGGTTTTTGGTTATATTTTTATTACTTTTTGAGAAGTCTTTTCAAATTTTTACCACAGCCCCCAGGGATCACATAATGACACCATGCCAAGTGTCATGCTTTTCGGACTTCGTTTGCATTTTTTGAAATTTAAAAACAATAAACTCCATGTTCAGAGTCGAGTGTTGGCACCCTCATGTTTGATTTTTTTTTCTTGGATAAGGCCTCAACATGGACAAGAACATAAATATGGTTTTTCACCTCAATTTTACCAACTTTTGCGGTTCAATTTTTTATTATATTCACTAAATGCCAAGAAATGAACTTAATGGCTTAAGTAAGCAAACAGACCCCGAAAGATGCCAAATTTTGACATGAATCATGTAATGGTATATCTTGAGTGTAAAAAAATTCAAGGCCGATGGATAAAGCAGCGGTCGCATCGCCTTCAAATCTGACTCGTTCCCTCTTGAAACCATGATTCTTACTCGAAGCTAGTCCAGTTTCTAAGCAATGTACGGCATAACTTTTGCGAAACCTTTTAAAAAATTTACCATAGCCTTCAAGTGTCATATGAGGGTACCATGCCAAGTTTCATGTTTTTTGGACTTCATTTGCATTTTATGAAATTTTAAAACCAATAAATTCCATGTTCAAGGTCGTGTCTTGGCACCCTCATGTTTGAAATTCCTTTTCTTTTCTTGGATAAGGCCTAAATATGGACTCTAGAATATAAATATGATTTTTCATCCCAATGTTGCCAACGTTTTCATGCACTTGCGGTTGAAATTTTAATTATATTCACTAAATGCCTAAAAATGCACTTAATGGTTTAAATATAGCAAACGGACCCTGAAAATGCCAAATTTTGACAAGGATAATGTAATAGTGTGTCTTGAGTGTAGAAAAATATTCAAGGCCAACGGATGGAGCAGCGTTCGCATTGCCTTCAAACCTGACCCGTTCCCTCTCGAAACCATGATTCTTCCTCAGAGATGGTCCAGTTTTCAAACAGTATACGTCACAACTTTTGCGAAATTTTCTCAAATTTTTACCACAACCTTTAGGTGTCAGATGAGGGCACTATGCCAAGTTTCATGCTTGTCGGACTTCGTTTGCATTTTCCAAAATTAAAAAACCAATAAACTCCATGTTTGGGGTCGAGTCTTTTTACATACAAATATGTACGCATTTCATAAATATAATAAAAATCATGAGCCAACTTGCAATTTTTTCATGTAACTCACTTTGGAGTATCTTATATATAGTATATGAACATACTTAAAATGATAAATTAGTATATATACTACCACATGGTAGTATATGAGACATGTATGGTAACTTACTCTGAGTGGTAGGATATATATACGGATTTGCTAATTCTCATCTAGATGAGAATTAGTTATCTCACATCTAACTCCTAAGCCGTTTGATGAAAAACCTTAGGATTCGTGTTCTTTTGAAGCTTGCGCTCGCGCAGCGCCTTTGTCTCGGTCCGTGCGTTGTTCAGTTGTCCCGTTTCCTACGTTACGCTAGGCAGCTGCGCTCGGCTCGTATGGGCTGTGGTCTTTTTTCATGTCTTCTTATGGGCTGTAGTCTTTTCCTGTCTCTATATGGGCTGCTGTGTTCTGTTCTTTTTTTGTCGTTTTTTCTTTTTCTTTTTTCTGTTTCATTATTTGTTTTCAATTATGAACTATTTTAAATTCATGATTTTTTCCCTTTTATTTATATTTTCTATTTTTGCATTTCTTTTTCTTTTTTCATTTCTGTTTTTTCTTTTTCCTTCTTTATTTATTCGTTTTAAATTCATGAATTGTTTTTCACTCTGCCATCTGTTCGCTTTAAATGTCGTGCAAATCTTGATCGTGGGTTGTTTTGTCGCGCGCGTCCCGTGTCACGCCGTGCGTCTGTTGTCTACTTGTCAGCCTGCTCGCGCGTGCATCTTCTGTTGGGCCGTTTTCATGGCGCGATCTGGGGGTCCGTTTCAGATTGGTTTTGCTAATTCTCATCTAGATGAGAGTTAACAATGTCTCATCTAACTCATATAACGTTAGATATATGCGCTTCTGAGTCGTGATCGTTGTCGTTGTGTCGTATTTTCTGTTCGTCCCTCGTGAAGCAGTGAGGCCCGATATGACTTTTTTTACTGGGCCGTTTTTATGTTTTGTGTATTGGGTTTATTTTGTTGGCTGTAGCTTTTTTGTGGATAGCCACGTGTCATTTTATTCCCTGTTTTTGTTTATTTTGGTTCGAATGTGTAGCTATAGGAGAGCGTAACCAGATTTTTTTCTTTCGGATTTGCTAAATCTCATCTAGATGAAATTTAGTGATGTCTCATCTAAGTCTATAACCGTCCGATTTGTTTGCTTTAATGTTCGCACAAACTCGATCATGCGCGCTCGTGTCAGCTCGTTCTTTTTTGTCGCGCGTCCTCTTGTCCCGTTTTGTTTTGTGTTGGCATGTTCTTGCGTTTCTTTTCACATGGGCCCATATATTTCATCGTTTGGGGGGGCGCGACCCGTTTCTTTTTTGTTCATTTTCTCTATGCATTTTTGGTGGCCTAGTGGAGAATTTGTAGAGTTCACCCTCGACTCGTAAATGGACTCGTAGTTGTCCCAGTTGCAAGTCCACCCTCGACTCACAACTGGGCATGTGTTTCGTTTTTCATCGTGGTTGCAAGTCCACGCTCGACTCGCAACTGGGCTCGTAATTTCTTATTGTCCCAGTTGCAAGTCCACGCTCGACTCGCAAATGGTATCGTTGTTTTGTGTAGTTGTCTCAATTGCAAGTCCACCCTTGACTCGCAACTAGGCACGTAGTTTGTTTCATCCCAGTTGCAAGTCCACCCTTGACTTGCAACTGGGCTCGTAATTTTGTAGTTATCCCATTTGCCAGTCCACCCTCGACTCCCAACTGGCCCATAGTTTTGTTGTTGTCTCAGTTGAAGTCCACACTCATCTCGCAACTCGCATCGTAGTTTTGTGTAGTTGTCCCAATTGCAAGTCCACCCTCGACTCGCAACTAGGCCCGCAGTTTGTTTCGTCCCAGTTGCAAGACCATCCTTGACTCGCAACTCGGCCTGTGTTTTGTTTTTCATCCCAGTTGCAGGTCCACCCTTGACTGGCAACTGGGCCCGTAATTTGTTTCATCCCAGTTGCAAGTCGATCCTTGACTCGCAACTGGGCTAGTAGTTTTGTAGTTGTCCCCGTTGCAAGTCCACCCTCGACTCGCAACTGGGCTCGTAGTTGTCCCAGTTGCAAGCCCACCCTCGACTCGCAACTGGAGCCTGCTTTTTTGTTTTTCATCACAGTTGCAAGTCCACCCTTGATTCGCAACTGAGCCCATAGTTTGTTTCATCCCAGTTGCAAGTCGACCCTTGACTCACAATTGGGCTCATAGTTTCATAGTTGTCCCAGTTGCAAGTCCACCCTCGACTCGCAAATGGGCTCGTAGTTGTCCTAGTTGCAAGTCCACCCTTGACTCGCAACTAGGCATGTGTTTTGTTTTTCATCCTAGTTGCAAGTCCACGCTCGACTCGCAACTGGGCTTGTAGTTTGTTATTGTCCCAGTTGCAAGTTCACCCTCGACTCGCAAATGGTATCATAGTCTTGTGTAGTTTTCCCAGTTGCAAGTCCTTCCTTGACTCGCAACTAGGTCCGTAGTTTGTTTCATCCAGTTGCAAGTCCACCCTTGACTCGTAACTGGGCTCGTAGTTTCGTAGTTGTCCCCCATAGTTTTGTTGTTGTCCCAGTTGCAAGTACACCATCGATTTGCAATGGGGTTCGATCCTTTTTTATCTCAGTTATAAATTAGTTTGATCCAGTTGCAAGTGCACCCTCGACACGCAACTTGTCCTCAACCCTTTGTCGCAGTTGCAAGTGCACCCTCGACAAGCCACTTTGTTCTCGACCCTTTTGACCAAATTGTAGGTGCACCCTCGACACGCAACTGGCCCGGATCATTTTGTCCCGGTTGTAAGTCCGTCCTCGACACGCAACTTTGCCCTGACCCTTTGCCCTGGTTGCAAGTCTATCCTCGACACACAACTGGACCTCGACCTTTTGTCCCAGTTGCAAGTCCATCCTTGACTTGCAACTGGCCCTCGACCCCTTTGCCCCAGTTGCAAGTCCACCCTCGACATACAACTGACCCTCGACCCCTTTGTCCAAGTTGCATATCCACCCTCGACCTGCAACTTGCCGGACCCCGACCCATTTGCATGTTCACCCTAGAGACGCAACTTGCCCGACCCCGACCTAGTTGCATGTCCACCCTCGACATGCAATCGAGGATGGACTTGCAGTTGCATGTCTAGACCCTTTGTCCCAGTTGCACATCGCTAATAAAACAACAAGGCCCACTAATACCTACAACAAGGACCTCGGGGGGGGGGGGGAGGGGGGCGCTTATACAATCGCTAAGCGTAGCGATCGCTCACTATTCGCACATAGCGGGTCGGCCCGTTTGCGCTGTTAGCGAGTGGTTTTTCGGGAAGCGAATGGGGATTCCTGGGAGCGATCTGGGGTTTGGGGATCCGATTTTAGTAACCTTTCTGGTGGTTTTGGGATGGTTGCAACCGGCTTTTTTGTTCTCTTCTTTTTTTTATCTATTTTTCTCTATTGGTTTTCTGGTTATTCTTTTGGGTTTTTTCTGTTCGTTTCTTCATTCTTTTTCCTTTTTCTTCTTTTCCTTTACCTTTTCTTTTTTTAAATTTCTGAACCTTTTTCAAATTTATGAACAATTTTCAATTCTTGAACATTTTGGAAATTTGTGAACATTTTTTTTGAATCGGCGAACATTTTCTGAATCCGCGATCAAATTTTGATTATCATGAATATTTTTTTCTAATCCGCAAACATTTTTTTAATGCACGATCAATTGTTCAGTATGTGTTTTAAAATAGTTTAGTGTATATTATAAAAATGTTCTAATCCGCGAACATTTTTTGAATGCAGGATCAATTGTTCAGTATGTGTTTTAAAATAGTTTAGTGTATATTATAAAAATATTCATCGTATATTAAAAAAAGTTCACCGTATATTAAAAAAGGCTAAGTGTGTAATAAAAAATATTTAGTGCATATTAAAAAAATGTTCAGTGTGTATTATTAAAAAAGTTCATCGTATATAAAAAAGTTCACTGTATATTAAAAAATGTTCAAGTATATTACAAAAAAATTAGTGTGCATTCAGAAAATGATCATCACATATTAAAGAATTGTTCACCATATATTAAAACATATTTCTTATTCATTGACATTTTTTATAATTTGAAAACATTTATCTAAATTCATGAACATGTTTTGGAATAATGTTTTTGATCAAACTTTGTCTTTTATAGAAAATTAATGTATAAAATATAAGAGTGAAAAACGCAAAAACCAAAAGGCAAAAAACAAACAAACAAACAAATCGTTGGTAGCCCACTAAAAGCTAGCGATCAGATGGCGATAAAAACGCAAAAACCAACAAATCGATGGTAGCGCTACTTTATTTTCACTGATACATCTGATCGCTAGTTTTTCCTGAAAAAAAAAATCTGATCGCTAGCTTCGAGTAGTGACACGGCACAACTTATCCAGGGCGCTTGCTGCTTCTCCTTGCGTCGCCATCCGATCTGATCTGATCTATCGATCTACCACGCACGCACAGGGAGAGACACAGGTTTTTGAGGGGTAAAGCCTAATCTTTATTGATCAAAAACCACAGAGAGTGGGATAACGTTCACATCATGTGGTTGGCCAAACCACACATGACGCCCAGGAGCTAGATTAAGTGCAAATCTAGCTAATCTATGAGCTTCTACATTACTATCTCGACCCTCATAAATGAAAGTACATAAAAAAGAAGTAGACCATGCTTTAATCTCACTGATGATTGCACCATGTTTCCCATGGTTTCCTTGATTTATGTCTCTGATAACTTGCTTGGCATCTGAGGCTATAACAAACTGATTCAGGAGCAGATCTTCTGCAACACACAAGGCTTCCCTGCATGCTATTGCTTCAAGTACAGTTGGGTCATCCACACCTTGCACTACAAGAGCGGAGCTGCCCAAGTAATTGCCTCCCTGGTCCCTGCACACCACAGCTGCCGTCCCCCCTCTACCTGCTCTGATTGCTGCATCTACGTGTATCTTTGCATGGCCAGCAGGAGGTGCTCTCGGACGTACATTCCCAGCCCGAGCCACAGCGAATGGATCGGCTACTGGTTTTGTTTCCTTGATCATCTCTAGCTCCCCAATGTACCTTGTGGCAAAGGAATGCACAGATTGCGGGCTCTGAAAAATACCTTCGTGAATAGCCTTTCTTCTTGCTGACCAAACAGCCCACAACGTCACTGCTAACTTCACAAAAGAAGCATGTGATAAAGACTCCATCTGAGAGAACAGCCATTGCTTGGCATTTGATTGCATATTTGCTACCAAGGACTGTCCAATTTCTTCTTCAACTAGAGCCCATGTACATCTTGAAGTGGTACACTCCAGGAGGGAATGGCGCCACGAGTCTGGTGCACCACAAAGCCCGCATGCCGATGAGGTTGACATATGACGATGAGCACGGACATCTTCAGTCGGCAATGAAAACTTGGATAACCGCCAGAGAAACATCCGGATTTTTGCTGGGACCTGCGTCTTCCATAAAGCTTTCCAAGATTTCTCCTCCCCAACCACGCTAGAGGATCCAGCTGAGCCCTCGAGCCATGCCTCCCTTCGTTTTCTTGTCGCCACGAGCATGTTATATGCGGATCTGACCGTAAACTGACCATTTTTCTCGAAATGCCAACACCAAAAATCGGTGATGTCTCTGGTGCATAATGGGATACCGGTCACTATCTTTGCATCAAAGGGCAGAAAAACTTCCTGAACCCTTTGCATGTTCCAAGTTGCTGTAGTATGGTCAATAAGCTCTGAGACGTACGTTGGCGGGATTGGCGCCAAGCACCCATATGGACGTAGCATCTCATCCCTCGGCAGCCAATTTTCAGTCCAAATCCTCGTATTTTCTCCATTGCCAATTCTCTTTATTAATCCCTGCTTGAGTGTGTCACGCCCCTCAATAATAGCTCTCCATATTTGACTCGGATGAGAGCCCAAAGTGGCCTCCAAAATTGACGAGCTTGGGAAGTAGACACTTTTTAAGATGCGAGCACTAAGGGACTCAGGATTTTGCAATAAGCGCCATGCTTGTCTAGCCAGCATAGCCAGGTTAAACAACTCGATATCTTTAAATCCTAGTCCCCCCATAGCTTTTGGCTGTGTCATTTCCTTCCAGGACACCCAGTGTGGCTTACGTTGGCCATTTTTGCTCCCCCACCAAAACTTCCTTATAAGCATATTGAGGTGCTCGCACAACCCTCTAGGCAGTTTAAAACATGACATGGAGTAGACAGGTATAGCTTGCGCAACTGCTTTAACCAAAACTTCTTTACCTGCAGTTGACAATGTGTTCTCAATCCATCCTTGGATCTTGCTCCATAATCTGTCCTTCAAGTATTTAAAAGCACCATTCCTCGAGGACCCAATATCAGAAGGCATGCCCAAGTACTTTTCATTCAAAGTTTCATTAGGGACGTTTAGCACTCCTTTTATCTCATGACGTATGGTATCCGGAACACCCTTGCTGAAAAAGATAGA